>BROO01000001.1:0-2766731 GCA_024345325.1 Cystobasidium tubakii | reverse complement strand
AGAAGGTGTACATTGGTTCTTTGGTCATACGGGACCTTCTGAAGTTGGCGCCACTGTATACGGCTTGCTGGCCACTACTGCAACGTAAGTTCACTTATTGGGAAGCACGCTTGAAAGCCACACGCCGCTACTTACCCCTTGATGTCAATTGTGGTAATATGGTTAGAACGACCTCGGCTCCGCTGGTGACTAGCTTCGTCATTCCATTGCCGACTTTCTCTAAATACGTCCCAACAGTCACCGAAAAATATTACCCAGAATACCAGCAAGTGATTGCAGCTTTGAAGGAGAATCTTCAGAAACTTCAATAGCTGGCTTCCACCATTTACGACAATAGAAGCAGTCTGCTAGGTAGGATCACAGCCATGGCAGACGCCGAAGTAAGCATATATGCAACTAGAAGATGAGGATGAGTAGGCAATAGCAGAGTGTATACCCCGCTGAAGAGATATCTGTTCTATTTAGATGCATTCTGTACAAAATTCATACTGTATCCACCAGTTTTCTCGTCCTTTACGAATTGGAAGTTATCAGTACTCATGCCGAACTTGCCTGTGTGCCGTCAAAGAAGCGAAAACGGCCAATCGTCATCAACTTATCAGCCAAGATGCTGAAGCCAATACTCATGAGACCTACCCAACAAGCTATTCCCTAAGCCTTTCAGCTTATCCATCATTTCTTTCGTCTCATCCGTCTTGCGCTGCTCTATTCGAGCTGGTATTGTTCTTTGCGCTTGCCTAATACTTGCTAATGAAGCTTTGGGTGTATCTTGAAGTTTGGAGAGATGATTGTAATCTTCTAATGCTGTTGTTAATGATGACCATGTATCTAGTTTGTCGTTTGCTGTTGCTCGTCTTTGTAAGGCCTTGATGTTGTCGGGTGAGTCTTTCAATGCTTGAGTCGCTGATTCCGCGGCTTCTTTGTATAAGTTCTGTAGTTCGACTTAGCATGTAGAGAGGTTCTGACAATCAAGGTATTCAGATAGCCTCACCAAGCGTAATTGACATGCTGCCAGGTTGTTCCACAGGGCACCACGCAATTCAATCAGTTGCTTCTCCTCCTCGCTGATCTTTCCTTCTTCGATGAAAGCTTTCTCATCTTCATCATCTACAATCTCGCGTATTTGATCATCCCCATTCGTCTTCTTTTCAGCTGAGTCTTGAGTTCCCTCATCATCGCTATCTGGGTCTTCTCTTCCTTTGCCCTTGCCACTCTCGTCTTTCTGTGGTTTATGTGGCTTCGCTGGCTTGTGAACAGGTAGAATCGCAATACCCTCTTTGTACGCTTCTATGGCAGCAGCATTCCTCTGAGCTTTGAAATGAGCATTGCCTTCTGCCTTGCATTTGGAAGCTTGTTCGATCAGGTCCTGTATACGTGAACCATCAGTATGTTCGTTATGGATGTGGAGGACAGTAGTCAGCTCACAGCCAGCTCTAAAGGGTCGTGCCAGTCTTCAGCATCATCTTGCTCATCGTCTGTATTGTCATTCTCATCGCTGCTGTGATTTGCGTCTGTTCTTGCCTCTTTGAATGCTGCTCCACTATCGCTATCATCGTCACTGTCGTAGCCGTTCCCTGCATGGCGGAATGCATTGGAAGTCGAAGCATGGGGGAATGCCATCGTGGTAATGCAATAGAACTCCTCTTGTCGTTGCTATATTATATGAATCCTTGTTGTTTACTGCAATGAGCAGAGTCAAGGTGCGCTTCCTCATCACTCAGCATATCCATGCATCCATGGCTTCCATCTTCACCATCCAGTGTCCAGGCATGGAGGACAAGTACCTCCCCAGCTCGCGCACAGCGGTGCATGTGAACACATCAGGCGCCATCATCGTCGAGGACCGGGACAGCGACGGCAACGAGCGCGACGAGGCTCACCGCGTTGAAGCTGCCGTCTTTGGGCATCCTCACCACCAGCATGAGCACAGCAACGGCAATGGAAGCACTACTCCAAGCACATTAGATGGCCCTGGAAGCAGAGATTCGCACGATATATACCTCCCCAAGCACACGGAGTGGATCTCACACGTCGCTATCGACATTGGCGGATCACTCGCCAAAGTCGTCTACTTCTCGCGAGCTGCAGTTGCTCCTTCAACACCGGGCGGCAAAGGCAAAGGCCGGGAATTACTACTGGAAGGCAGTCATTTACAGCACGGCAATGTGAATGGCACTACAGAAGCTTCCTCCAAAATCCCTTTCAGAAGCCCGAATATCTCCAGGCCGGCTTCCCCAGGGAGAACCACGCCAATCCCCAACGGCGTGCTCGGGCCGGAGAGCATTGCTTCGTCTTCCAGCATAAAGAGCTACTTTGAGCGACGGCCAAGCTCGCTTTCTTCGTTAGGTCGCTCAGCAGCGTCTGCATCTGCATCGTCGTCCTCTTCTTCTTCCTCAGCGTCGCCTGCAAATAGTGAAGGAATGACCCCTTCGGTTTCGACAGCTACACCCACTTCGCTACCTCCAAATGCCATCAATGGCACCCAGCCTATCCGTGGAGGCTACCTCAACTTCACCAAGTTCGAAACGGGAGATATAGACTCGTGCATCGAATTTATCAACTATCTCATCGAAAGCAGCGCCGCTTCACATCATATCCCTTCAGTCGAATTCAAGAAGAAGCACGTAAAGATAATGGCAACAGGAGGAGGAGCTCATCTCCTCTATGAACGTCTATCAGGCGAACTAGGCGTCGAAGTCCGTAAAGAAGAAGAAATGGAATGTTTGATTGCGGGATTGACTTTCTTTATGGAGATACCGCACGAAGTATTCTGGTACTCTGATCAACTCGTACATTCCATCTCGCATCCAGCGGCGAAATGCTCTTTAACACATGATCATACTGCAGCTGGAGAGCAATCTGATATACTACAACCTCCAGTTGATCCGGAGGAATTACCTAGACCTTCTCCGAATCCTCCGCAGTATTCACTTCTCTTCGATGAACATCCTACACCTCAATTCCCTTGTATGCTCGTCAATATCGGCTCAGGTGTCTCCATTATCAAAGTCGATGGCGTTGGGAAATATGAACGTATCAGCGGTACAAGTCTGGGTGGAGGAACACTGTGGGGTTTGCTTAGCTTGCTGACCGGAGCAGACACATTCGATGGTAAGCATATGGCAGGATCTAGCACTGCAATTCGAAAGTGCTTATACCCACCCTGTGGTTTACAGAAATGCTTGCATTGTCCGAAAAAGGCGACAATTCCAATGTCGACATGCTAGTCGGTGATATTTGTAAGTGGACGCAGATTTTCGATACTCCGCAGCGCTCTGATGTCACTAATCTAACTGCTCTTCCAGACGGATCTGATTACTCGAAGATCGGCCTCAAGTCTTCCACTATCGCATCTACATTTGGCAAAGTATTTCGAAAAGGCCAACGAGGGAAGAAATTTAATCCTGAAGATATAGCTAGAAGCTTGCTCTACGCAATTAGCAACAATATTGGCCAGATAGCGTATGTTCTCCTTGGCCTGGACCTTACACCAAAATACATTACTGACAAAGCTATCGTACTCTAACAGGTATATGAATGCTGAGAAACACAATCTTGATCGGATTTATTTCGGTGGATGTTTCATTAGAGGTCATTCAGCTACTATATCAACACTCTCTTATGCCATACGTTTCTGGAGCAAAGGCACTAAGAGAGCTTTGTTCTTACGACACGAAGGCTATTTAGGAGCAATAGGTAAGGAAATTCAGCAGGTTTTGATGACTTCCGATGATGCTGAAAGTGATTTGTTTCTTCAAGGTGCTTGGCTGAGGAATATAGAAGAAGAGAACACCAGACGGTAGAACACAATCACAGCGCTTTATAATGCAATATCTATGAGCCGTTGCATCGATATACACTGAAGCTGCCTTCAACTTGCTTCTTCTTAGCTGGGTCTGCTCAAGCAAGCAGGTCCTTTCTGATACGGCTGAAATCCACAAAGAGTGTTGTATGAAGCCAGAGGGCTGAAGCCGCCCTGTCCCTTGACTGACTGGCGTGCGATCGTGCGTGCTCGTATAGCTGGTTGCGCTGACCGCACTTTCCACACCAATCTGACCATAAGCATGGCTGTGACTGCATCTTCCACAATGTCTGAAAGCGCCTGCCAACGACGACGTGAAGGGCCCGTACACTTGTCATACAGTACTCGTCCATTGCAAGGGAGTATTCGAGCTTCTCTTTCGCCAACTACCAACACAACACAGGAACCGCATACCACACTTCATACCGCACCTTTAGAACAACAAGCCATCATGGATACTGTAATAGCTACTGTCTCAGCAGCCCCCACCGATGCTTGCATATCACATCGCGCTCGGGAACGGGAGGATTGTGCATCTCCTCGGTCGACGTTTCCCGAGCAGAGCCGTACGCTTGACTATTATGTACGGCAGGCACATCTTCGGTGTTTACTGATATCAGCTTATCATCATCACCTGAACTTAGAAGACTGTTCTCTACCTCACAGTTCAGTCAATGAAATTGGGCTTATTCACCACTTCGCCCGTGCCCTGTGCTTCCGCATCGAAACGAACTACATGGGCGGCCTCGTCCAATATATTATGCCAGATGATATCTGGGAGGACCAAGTGTTCTCGAGCAAATTGCTCTCTGATATACATGTCAGTGCAGCTCGATGCTATGAGGAACCAAAGCCCACTTCATCAAGCAAAGTAGCAGGCGACTCCCGTCCGTATACATGGGTCGTAAGGCATGACGAGCATGAATTTATCAGCTAACATACGGTCCCGCATAGCAATCAGAGGCATAAGTTAATCATACCAACAAATGCAAGTCTCTTATGAAGTGTAGCCATCCCCGCGACGAAGAGGGAAAGGGTCTGTAATGCAAGTAGTCCCTTTGCGATATCGCAGAGCATAAATAACAGTAGGAACGTGATATCATAGTACAGTGCAAATATTCGAGTTTGCAACAATGTATCTAGTTCGGACCTTTCTCAGGTCTCGCATCAGCTTCAGCCTGCTCTCCTCGAAATATTCGATACGAAGATTGTGTCCCGGATCCAAATCGACTGGTAATGCTGTGTTGCCGCAAATTGGGGAAACTGACAGCTCGGTAGAGCCAATCTGCAGACCGGTCGATCTGGTGTTTATATCAATGCCAAAAAATCACAGTCTCGAGGCTTTGCTTGAAAGGAGCATTGATCTGTCCAGGTCCTTGATGGTCCGCCTGCCGCTCAAAGCCATCGTTATGTCGAAGTCTGCAAGTAAGCAGCGGAGTACATGCTCCACTCCTTCTTCGCCTCCAAGAGCCAGACCCCACATGTAAGGTCTACCGAGGAGGCATGCGTGAGCCCCGACTGACACAGGGAGAACCTTTGTGTAAGTAATCAGAGCTTCATCGACATCATTTGAAAGACTTACGGGCGAGTGCTTTGATCATATCGGCTCCGCAGCGAATGCCAGAATCGAATAAAATGGTTAGATCCGAAGTCCTAACCTTTTTCGACTGCGTAATTCTATCAAGCGCTCTCAATGACGCTGTTGCTCCATTCACTTGGCGACCACCGTGGTTCGAGACGACGATTCCGTTAACTCCTGCATCGATAGCTTTCTCGGCATCTTCAGGGGATTGGATGCCTTTCAGGATCAGAGGGCCATCCCAGTTCTCTCTCAAGAAAGCTACATCTTCCCAGGTGAAGAAGTGGCCTCTGCTGGTCTCTCCTAATGCAGCCATCGACAGCTCCAAGAGACGATACTTCTGTGTTTCATCCCGACTTTGAGCTTCGACACCGACTGGTGACTCGCCTGGACCATTCCACTTGGTCGCAGTATGGTCTTCCCCATGCTTCTTCATGAAGACTGGATCCGAGAAGTACATTTGGCAGCCTTCACCTTTCAAGAAGGGCAAGTAGGCTTGCTCGAGATCACGTGGTCTGAAGCCGAGGGAAAAGGTGTCTAATGTGACTACAAGAGCTGTGTAGCCTGAAGCCTTTGCCCGAGAGAGGAGAGATAGTGTAAAGTCTTTGGAGACAGGCCTGCATCATTGAAAGAGAGTCAGCAGCCATCACATAGTCTGATCGGCGAGGAGAGGCACCCACCAATATAGCTGATACCATCTCTGCCCGTCACCATTGGCTTCTGCAACCTTCTCCATAGATCTCGTAGCGGCTGTACTGAGGATCATGCCGACGCCAACGTTTGCAGCTGCTCGAGCAGTTGCCTCTTCGGCATCTGGATGCATGATGCCTTGCACGCCGACTGGAGCCAGCAATAACGGAACAGCATGCTTCTCTCCAAAGAGAGTCACACTTGTATCACGCTTATTGACGTCCCTCAGCATAGCTGGGATGATATGATAGTCATTGAAAGCTTCCCGGTTTGCACGTGCCGTCTCTTCGCCAGATCCCGCAGATCCTGCGACATAGTTGAAGTTGCCGCTGGGAAGCTTCTTCTTTGCAGCCTTCTCGAGCTTGTCGTATGCTACAGGGAATGGCGTGTCCTTGAATGTGCCGTATATCTGTAGGCATTGAAGGTTGTCGATAGCCGCCGATCAGCTTCGGCAGCATCAGATAGCCGGCATGGGGCCCCAGGAAGATGTTAGCGGACACACCTCGTTCTGGAAGGACGCGAAGGTGTTCAGTGGTGCTCCCGTGAGCTCTTGCACCTCTCCAGGCTTTGGATCCTCTCCTGACATGATTGTATGTACGGGTGTTCGTGAGAAGCAAAGAAAGCACGCTGGTGGAGAGATCATGCCGGCCGATATCGATTCCTGGTGGAGGACTTCTTGATCATAAATCGAGTATGCTAGATGGTCCTATTCGCATCAAGAGCATCAATTATCATAACCTAAGGTGCTGCACAATCTTTCTTCTGCTGACAGCTGACAGCGCTGTAACGCTGCATCAAGTCTGATAATAGCAACATGAGTCCGATTTGCTAACTTTCTGCTCTTCCTGTATGTATGCAATCAGCAACCTAATGTTATCCCTGTTCATGTTCGCTTCCGCTAATTCTGAAACATTGATGAAAGCGTTGTCCCAGAGGGCTTTGACGAATACGGGAGTGATGAAGACTGCAATTGTACAGTCTGTAGGGCTTGAGCCAGCCGTGGTATCATGCTGCATTGGACCAACATTGCAAGGTTGGACTTGTGGCTCAACGCGTCGTAATGCATCTGGTAAGATCTGTGCGTGGCTCTCGTGAGACATCGGGTGTGCTCGGTTGAGTGGAAGCAGGTATTGAAGTTAAAGTTCCCGGGGGCGGGTAGAAGGGCCAGCAGGTGTATCAATCGCACTCTTGTTGCCTTGGGGCATGCTCACACCTCCAGCAGGGCGTGGCGATGTAGCCTTGCTTCTGACCTCGCTGGATGTGCCATTTGCAGCGTTTCCCGCAGCAGCTGAATTACTCGAGGGGAATTTGCTGACGATTTGTATAATTGTCAGATACTGGCATCCGGTTTTGAAGCGTGGCATCGTGCAATGTTGTTAGCACACTATCGTGCAGTACCTGAGGCTGGACTTGCTAAGAACTTTTCTCGCCTGGTACTGGAAGCATGGCCTGTCCGGCTCGAAAGGGAGTTTGAATGTTATTGGGGAAATCTGCTACTCCATCAGGCCTCCTGAGCAGAGAAGCGATATGGGGATCAATAGCTGATGCTGTGCTATGGACAACAGGAGCATCATCTTGTGCAACGGCTGGAACTGTATGGGATACATTCCAGAATGTGCAATCTGAAGTCGACGGCTCTGGCAGAGGGTCGTCACTGAAGAGGTCTTGCTGAAGAAATTGTTGATGTTCAGGCTCCCGGATAGCGGGTCCAGAGCGAGGCATCGTTGTACTCTTATCATTCACGCTGACGCTTCGACTCACTTTCCTGGCGAGCCTGCAGCGGGACTTTCTTCTTGAGATTGCTGGTACTCGTTACGGTGATGACAGGGCGATTGGCTTTTTCGAAGGGAATGAAGCCACAGTCTATCCCATCTTCGTTCATGAGATCATCTATAGCTCAACCAATTGAGGTTTGAGAGTTGGATGGCATAGCTTGAGAGGAGTCCATCATGCTATCCCTTAATTCGCTTGAAGGGGAAGCGTGATTCGGAAATAGCGACTTTAAGGTAGATGAGCTGGTAGTACTGTTGCGTGGCCGAGAGGCATGTTGATCTGGCTCCGTGTAATGCTCCTGTCCGGTAGTACCCTGCGTCTCGCGATTGCCCATGACGCGTGGATTTCGTATGGCTCATCTTCCTGCTGGCTGAGCGTATCCAGCTCGGTATGTTTGTGGCTGGAGCGCGCTTGCTAGCAGGACCAGAATGCCGAGTATTGCCCATTTCGACAGCAAAGCCCAGAAGAGTCCAGGAGCAGTAGCGAAAGCACTGCGAGCAGTTGTCGACAGGGTTCAGAATACGTAAGATACCATCGTCTTAGCTGGAACTAGTCGACCTGCAGAGTCGACAGTCGGAGGGAAAGCAACAAAGAAGCAGGTCTGAGCTTGGACCTTCTCGTGAGCCTGAAGATACGCCTTGTGGGCCTGATTTTCGGACGAAAGTAATACATTTGCTGATATCGAATAATGGCTACAAGACTTAGGACAGCTTCGATGCGCGTAGATTGTAGTTACAGAATCGCTTGCTCGTCACTGCTTGACTTCTCGTTCTTCCCCGACCTTCCGTAAGAGCTGGGTAGTAAGAGCCTGAACGGCCGTATATAGGCGTCAGAAGCTGGATGTCAGACTCTCCATGCTGAGACTAATCTGGTAACGTACTCGTGTTGTTTCCTCGCGGCCTTGCGTAATGTGTCGAATCGTCTCTTCGTGTGAGGTAATCAGCTCCTGTCAGGATCAAGCAATATGATAAGCTTGAATATAACGCATGCCGAGGTAGCTCCACTGACCTTCATAATATTATTGTGCTCAACTCTCATCCTTTCCATGGCTTCCTCTTTCCTGTTAAGAAGCTGTATCGTCGCCTGCATGTACTCGCGCTGAGACTGTGGCACAAGTGAGTTTATACCATAATAAAGAATACATTGCTAGCTAGCTTACTTCGACGACAAGTTCTGAATGACCAAGGTTCCCCGTGGCATGACTTCCGGGCGTAGCAGGCTGAAGAATAGGCGATCCCTTCGTCAGCGGCAGCAGACGTAGCGCATTATAATCTGAACTGACGAGAGGAGAGCTTGTTGAGCGGCTAAACAGGGATAAGTAAACGTCAGTATCAGCAACTGAAAGTCATTTCATGGTGTTCATTGTGGCGCCATGGCATACTTCAAGAATTCCGATTCCAGATTGTCTATAAGTTCCGATAGATGCCGGTTTGCTTCTTCAAGCCTCTCCATAACCGCATTTTCTCTATCTATCAGAAGTGACTTGATGGTAGCGCTGGCTGATATAGCCAATTGAAGGTTTTCGCCAGGCATGATCTTGGTGTACGGTATCTACCAGCTGGTGAGACAGAGCTACGCCGACGGCAAATCTGCTTGCAGATGCTGAGTAGGAGGCGCACGATCTTGGATGGCGTTCAATCTGCAGGCGACAATCGCTTCCGGAGCTTTATGTAGCGAGTCTTGATACTCCCTCTATGGCTCGACCAGGTGTCAATGCTGGCTGGGTGGCGCTTGATACGCCGAATCCAGAGTCTAGCAGGTTTAGGTGCGCATCAATACGACATGACGGAGTAGCTCTATCTTGTAATTGGCATTAGCTGGGAAGTGTGCCCAACTGAGAACGTAAAGAGGTTGAAAGCTGCCACTCGCGAGTTGGCGGCAAGTCAAGATGCAGCGACTTCACCACGCGCGATTCTTGTTCTTTGCCCGACCTGCACTGCGGGCAGCACTTTTGACATGGCGAGCTACAGCTACGATGAGACGGGACAGTACTTTGTGAGTGTCGGCATCGAATAGCTACTGCAGAGATGGCTCGCTGACGCTCTTGTCGCGTCTCATTTCCATCGGCAGTTCTTCCTGATCACCTTTCTCACCTTTATCCTGCTGCCATGGACATACTTTGCCCTGAGGCCCAAAGGTCCGTGATGCTTTCATACAGTCATTCCATGATCTTCAACGTGCTTATATATCTCCTGCGTCTTTGCCGTGGTTCTTCATACGTCTCCCCGACAATCCAGGTGCAGCCGCCTCAAGAGCCAAGGCACCGGTTGCAGGCTGGAATACAAAGCACGAAACAGTGCGCAAGAGCAGGAGCCGCGCTTGGGGTATCAGAAAGTCGTATGTCTATGGAGATGGCTAGCACTAAGCGCACGCAATGCTGGTATCGGAACTCACCATGTCATCTTTGCAGACACGTGGCACTCGCCCTCGGATGGGTGGCATTCGCGTTCGTCCTTCAGCGAGCGCTGCAGTATGAATCGCCCGTCACTTTCTACGACCCGTACAAGATTCTAGGAATCAGTACAGTATGTTTTGGGCGGCCTTCTTTACCATACTATCTCCTTACTGACTCTGCATGCCTTGCGTAGGGGTCGACAGAAAAAGAGATCAAGAAGCTCTATAAAAGACTCAGTCTGAAGTTGTACGTTGAAACTTGCAATCCGACGCAATTCCTACCCAAGCTGACTGCTCTTTGACAGTCATCCGGACAAGCTTCGTCTGGCCGACAATCAGACAAAGGAAGAAGCAGACAATCACTTCGTAGAGCTCACAAAGGCATACAAAGCGTGAGCGCCTCTCTCTGTGTCTGTACAGAATCATTCTGACGTCTTTTCTGTCCATCCATTCAGTTTGACAGACGAGCAGATCCGCCAAAATTACGAACAATATGGACACCCTGACGGAAAGCAGGAATTCTCCATGGGTATCGCATTGCCCAAATGGATGATTGAGACGCAAAACAATGGCTACGTCCTTGGCGTGTATGGCCTTCTATTCGGTATCTTCTTGCCTTGGTTCGTTGGAAGCTGGTGGTACGGATCACGGCGCATTACAAAAGATGGTGCTTTGACCGTCACCGCCGACGGCTATTTCAAAGAGCTCAAGGAAGATGTAGACTTCGAGCGTGCAGTCGAAATTCTAAGCGCGAGCACAGAATTCTCGCCCAAGAACCCGAAAGGACCGCTCATTAGGAACCTAAAGAGTGAAAGTTTATTTGCAACTTTGCAGAGCAAGGTCTTTGAATCCATGAAACAACATGACATCGACACTTCCTTTATCGAGACCGCGCTCACATCCAAGAAGGCGTATGCTGGAAAGGCTGCTATGCTGCTATATGCACACATGCTGCGTGTTCCAATTCAGGATACATCTCTGCTTCGAGGTGAGGGCCGACGATAGATTCGAAGCAAAGGCTATAGCTGAATATGTCAATATCGCCTCAGATCAAATGGCCGTGGTCGAGAAGTCTGTTGCTCTCTGCACATCGTTGATGCATATCTCGTTAGCGCACAACTGGCTCTCTGCACACTTGACAGTTCTGGATGTGCAGCAGCATTTAATTCAAGCATTCCACCCCACATTGTCACCTCTTCTACAACTACCGAACGTGACAGTTGAGCAAGCAGACAATCTGGCCAAGAAGGGAGTGACCAGCTTACCCGCTTTCGTCAAGATGTCGAGCAGCGAGCGGAAGGAAATCTTTGAGGATGTCAGCCCGAAGGAGTACGAGCATGCTGTCAAGATCGCTGAGAATTGGCCGACTTTGGAGATCATTGATGCTCGCTTCCAAGGTGAGCTGAAAAGATAGCCCTATTCCGTGACTCTTGCTAACCACAGATCGTTCGCAGTCGTCGGTGAGAAGACTGTCACGCCTGGCTCTTTCGTCCAGCTCAATCTCAAGGTCCGCATTACGCCACCATCATACTCGCCTCCGCCGTCTCTGCAGATCAACGGCAAGGCAGATGACCTGGCTGTAGAGGAAGCAGACGAGAAAGATCTCGATGAGCTTATAGGCCGTAAGAAGGCGGGCACGGTGGGAGAGACGCCCGACGTGCCTGTTCATGCACCCCGCTTCCCAGCTTCGCGAATGCCTACATGGTCAATTTTCGTGGGAGATCACAAGCTAGGCCGAGTCTTTGTACCTCCTACACGATTCAACCAGTTCGGCTATAACAAGATCAGAACGATGCAGCTTACCTTCCAAGCGCCGCCTCAACCTGGCTTGTACACATTCCAAACGTACGTCAAGAGCGATTCCTACGTTGGCGCTGATGCGCAGAAGGATATGATGATGGAAGTCAAGCAGCCTCAGGAAGAGCCGGAAGAGGGAGAAGCAGAAGATGATATCTCAGAGCCAGATGAAGACACTATTGCTGGACAGATGGCGGCGATGCGAGGACAGCCATTCAAGAAGATTGAAGATGGTGATGAAGAAGAGGAATATACTTCTAGCGAGTCAGAAGAGTCAGAGTCGAGCAGTAGTAGTGATTCCGATAGCGACTAATACGTTTGAATTGTATCTTTTTCACTCCGTGATCGGTTTAGCGTTTCGTATTAGAATCGATCCTATCGATTGCATCCTTTGCTACATTCATTTCAAACTAATGCTTGAGATTCCTTATCGCTCACATATCCCTTCATCAGAGTTCCTCCCCAAACTATTTTCCACCAATTGGTACGTTCATCTGACATAGTCTCTCCACTTCTTCGACACTCCTCGGCACGCTTGTGAAATTGTGGAAACCGTTCCGCGTCACGAGAATACTGCGAACCAGGCATACAGATCAGCTATATATTGGGCTCGATTGACGTGGAAGAGGCTATAATACTTACTCATCTTCGATACGGACACCACCGACTGGCATGTATCTCTCCAAGACTTCCTTGTCCAGGTATGGCGAATCCATGAAAGGCTTCAGCTGGAAGGGATTAAAGTAGCATCCTGGTTCGACGGTCACCACTGCGACAACAAGGATTCAGTACGACGACAATGCTAGGAATAAAGTAGCACTATGTGTGGCTCACCATGCCCTTCTTCCAGAACTCGCCTAAATCGTAAGTATTTCGCTAGTGGATGCGGATTTGGCCGTTCTGGCCTGGCTGCCAGGGCCGAATCATGCACGTCTAGACCAAGCGAGTGACCTAGACCATGACCACAGAATGCAGCTGTGATCCCGCTCTCCAAGATCTCTTGAATTAGCTGGGCTTGATCTCTGAACTTTTGGGCATTATCCTCCACATTCTCTACGTTCGACTTAGCTACAGCTTTACTCTTCAATATACCAAGCTTGATGAGGCCTCCAGCTAATGTCTTGTGCATGAGCAGCTGCATTTCTTCCCAATTGCAACCAGGTCTGAGATGAACATAGACTGCATCCTGCATCTGCTCTACTAGCTGATAAATCTCTTTTGCTTCTTGACTGAATTTACCTCCGTTGCCGACTGGGAAGGTCCTTGTAATATCAGCTGCATAATACTTCCATTCACAGCCTGCATCTAGCAACAGTAAGTCCGAATGTTCCGTTGAGGGAAAAGAGGAATGATTCTTGATGTAGTGCAGTGTACCTGCATTTGTGCCTGATGCTGCTATGACTTCGTATGCTAAGCCTTTGGAATTCTGCCTTGCGCAATAGTAGTTGAAGACCGCTGTTGCTTCGTACTCTGATTTCAAGTTTCCAGAACCAAGTGATTTCATGACACCTGCATGTGCTCGTGAGGATATATCATTCGCTTGCTGGATGAGTTCGATTTCGTACGAAGTTTTCGTTAGTCGCGCTTCTTGACAGGCCATCAGAAGGTGCTTGTCAACGATTTTGTACGACCGGGTTGAATCAGGAAGGCTGTAGTCTGGAAGAATGTGTATCGCAGATGGAGAAAGCTTGGCGAGCACTTGATCAAATGCGGATAGATCGAACGCTTGGTCTACATCAAGTTGCTCGGCTACTTCACCTGGCAGCAGAGGCATGCCTGACCACATAACATCGAGCTCATCGACCTGGAAAAGGCAATGGCATTAGCAAGAATGACAATGTCGAATGATTCGCTCTCGATGTAGATCCTCCACACACTTCTGGAATGAAGAGCGTAAGGTCAAGGGCGAGATCTTTCCCTTGACTCTTGCATGTCGTTATCAATCTTGAACCAGGTATGTCACATCCCGTCAAGTAGTAGAAATTGCTTTCTTGCCTGCAATTGTCAGCCATATAGGGTAGGGTGTATACGTCAGATGATCGGGCCAGTGGAAGACAAGCTGCTGTCCTACCGGAAGGGCAGCTCTCTAGAGTAAAGCAAGCCGCGTCAGCCTGAGGTATACTAGGAGTCTCGTAAAATACCATGCTGCTCGCCTGTCTGTGTCATGCCTATACAGCGTCTTCTCGCCTTGTAAATAAATGGTGATCGTGTCTTCAGCAGGACCGACACTCTTCAAGAGCTCGGTGAAGACCTTGCGAGCATGTTGATGCGCTGGATACTTGCAAGTATCGCTTAGTTGTTGTACGCTCATGCTGTCTTGATTTCAGATAAACCAAGCTTCAGTGGTGTGAAGAGCAACAGCTGCCTGTCTTTCTCCCCTACTCCAAGCAGCGATGGAGTGCAACATCTGAATACATGGAACACACGCCCTACAGCACCATCGAGCCATGCATGACCGCTGATGCCGCCCAAAGGTCCGTCCAAGAAGCGCAAGGCTGCAGGCGCGCCATCCTCGGACACTGGCCATGTCGATGCTTCACCTGCGCCGGCTGCTGCTGGTGGCGGAGGCACAATTGCAGCTGCCGGAGGGCAGACTTATGTAAGTAATAGCAGCTCGATGGCATGCTATATAACGCCTGTTCATTGGTCATTATCGGCATGCTGAGTTGTGATGCTCTCATGATAATGCGTAGGCCCCACTGAAGCCGCCAGACGGAGCGCCCTTGTTGCGTCGAGACCTACAATGGGACGCTCTCGAGGCAATCTTCACTGCTGTCTCGCCTCGCTTCACACCACCATCGTACACAGATGCTGCGCTGCCTCTGTTCCCAACGGACAGAACCTGGTCATTTGCGGAATTGTACCTCGACTGTATCGCCAACTCCAACAAAGCAAATCGCAATTTGAAAGACAAGATGAGTGAGAGCACTGCTTTTGCGGTCAACTTTGCAAAGCTTTGTCTTTTAATCAATGTTGGAAGGATCAATACCACTTTGGCGTGTGGGTCTCTCAAAATCTGAGCTTAATACTGGGCTATCGGCTGATAGCACGTCTCACTCCGCAGTCTACCCTGAAATGAAGACAGCCCTGCGTACATACCATCCTATACCTTCAATGCAGTTAGATGAATTCAGCAAGAAGAACCTACAAGATGCACCTCGCATGAAAGCTCAGCTGAAAGGTTGTCACCTGCCTTCCGATGTGGAGAATCCGCCGGACTCCCTTGCGGAAGTTATACGCAGAGCTGTAAGAAATGTTCTCGTCTAAACAGTGAGTCCATCTGCTGACGTACTTTTTCTGCTGCAGACCGTACTCAATTGGAAGCCGCCAGCTTGTGTGGTGTCCTGCATCTTCTTGCTGTACAACGAATGCACAGTCAGTTATCAGTGTCGAGTTATTGGTGATTCCGCTAATGTCTCTTAACAGCGCATCAATCAGAAATACTTTCCTGAAGGCTTCAGCTTGCCGGATTTGCTCTACCCGGGAGAGTGAGTGGACGTCTTTTAAAACCTCTTCGTACCTGGCTTCCTACCTGGTTTGACGCCGTAAGCTCTCAATAGCGCGACAAACACGATACCAGCCAGTCAACGCTCTCAAGCATTCTTATGGCTAATCCATCGATTCTTGGAAACTCCCGAATTGGTAGCGTCTGATTTCGGAAGTGGTGAAACGAAGTTACCTGAAGATCAGTTACTGCGTCTAACACGAGAAGACTGTGCGAACGAGAATGTGGATACTGAAGAGGAATCGGCATTTGGAGCTGAAATGCAAAAGTTTAGAGAAGAATTCGTTGAGAAGTACCATGCGGAAGAAGCTGCAAATGCGACTTCAGTCCCCTCAGGTCAGTCGCGATGCAGGCGGTGAGCTGATGTAGATGAACATTCAGCTGAAAACATGTGCATTTGGTGGCTACAGGTGACGAGAATGCACTCAAGTCAGAAGACAACAAGAACAAAGCGACTTTGCTGGACAAGCCGGTAGGTCAAGCTGGGCGACAAGGCCGAAGAGCTTCTGGAACACCGTCAAAGAAGGTTCGAAGCGCTGCCTTGATTGCAGATCCCGACACTACGCCTATTGCAGCTGCATCAAGTAACATGGCCGCCGAAGCGTCAAGAGACACCACACCCGTCCCTAATGTCAAAATCGAGCCAGGTCTCACAGTCAATGCCCCACCCCCTGCTTCTGTCCATTCGGGTCCCACGACGCCTATACTGATACCGCCGCAGCTGCCAGCTGCGAATGAGAAACCCAACACGTACTCGCATGCAGACTTGTGGCGGCATGCTCTGAAGAAGAAAAAGGGCGAGGCTGCAAATATGGTCGCTAAGCTTGTACCAGCAAGCGAGGGAGTAGCAGAACCAGAAAGTGTGTCGTTTTGTCACTCTGAGCGGATAGTGTTATAACCTAACTTACCCTACTTCATACTCCTATCCCAAAGTCATACATCAATGGAATCAGTTCTACCAGATTGTACCCAAAAGGGAGAGGTCCCAGCTTCAGAGTGAGTGAACATACTTGACAGACAGCTGATTAATCATGAGATAACCTTTTCTCCGCTTCGTAGTTGCATGGCACAAGATCAAACGAGACGTGGAGCAAAATCGAGATCCTGTCTATGAGTCCGAGGATGAAGCAGACTGGACACCAGAGGAGCTGCGTAAGCTGAATTCCGGAGCGGGCTCACCAGGCTGGAAGATGCTGATTAGCCAAATCCACAGAGCCAAGACTGTCTGGCTTCCTGTTCAGGAACCACGCGACCAATAGCGAGGATGTCTTACGATATCATGGTACCGGACCAGCTTTCGACAGCGAACAACTTTCACGTTACATGCAGGCATTCAAGCAGGCTGATGGTATGCCCCAGTCTTCCATGTCTCCGGAGCCTCAACACCAAAAGCCTGGCCGTGGGTCGAGCTCTCCAGCCCCTGCGGGAATCTCACCTACTCTGATGCATGCTACAATTAAGACTGCTCCGGCGTCAGCGAAGCACGATGAACAATCAGAAGCATATGCAATGGCTCTTGATGGTTCCGAGAAGCCATAGGCGCGGTCCGACATGGCACAGCATCGGGATAGTACGTTGGCCTGACCGGCCGGGTGAACTAGCGAGCAAGAGTGGTCCGCTTACAGCAAGCAGTAGTCGTTACGCAAGGAAGTAAACTATGTCACCTCAGTGAAGAGAAGTTTTGACGATTCAAATAGTGTGTATCATATTGTTATTCGAGGTTTAAGGGCAAGAGCCGTGACATTCGAAATGCGAAACTCCAGCAAAACCCATAGATTCGCACATGAAGATTTGTCCCGTCTTCCAGTAATTGTTAGCTTTGCATATCAGTGTTGGAATTCAAGTTCAGAGGTATATCCTCCCTCTTGCAATTGCAACAACGTCATTTTAGATCTCGTTTGCAACAAATCTAGCTTTAATCTACCTATTGAGGAAGAAGCTCCTAATTGAGTTGGATTTACTTCTTGCTTGAGCTAGAACTGGAAGTGCTTTCGCCGGATGGGCTGGTGTAGGTGGAAGAACCGCTTCCGCTGTTGTGGTCTAGGATCGCAAATACGGCAGGTCAGTCAATGGGAGGCTGAGAAGGGAATTCCTTCGGAATGCATACAGGTAGATCCGTTGGGGTTTGAGTAGTAGTAGGATCCGTCGGTGTTGCTGTTTCATAGGTGTACGTTGGCTGTCAGTCGTGCTTCCGCGGTGAGGCGTTCTCCACAGCGTTCTCCACATACCTGTAATGATAAGAGTTGGAATTGGATGCGGAAGAGCCATAATCTCTTGAGCAGTAGTGGTTGCCCTGTACGCGTTTGTAGCAAGGATAGTAGTCATGTCAGCTTGGTATTCCCTGGCGAAGCAAGCTCGCACGGCCGGCATTCAGGGGACATGGCCTCACCTGGCTGTTGGAGCCTGAGTTGTTAACAGTGTATCCGTCGGGCATGATGAGTTGAGTATATGACAGCTTGTAGGGATGTGGATATGCACGAGTTTAGTGGAATGGGAAGAGAGACAAGAGAGATGCTTCACAGAAAGCGCGGAGATGGAAGCAGGAGGCAGGAAGAAAGCTTAACGGAAAAGGTGATGGATGCAAGCAAGGTCACTGCAGCGTTTGATGACGCACTCTGTGCAATGGTCACAGTCAGATGGTTCTGTATATCATACCAGTGTACGCCTCTCTGATTTCCTGAATTCACAGCCAGAATCTGATAAGATGATAAGAGGATGATGCTTCATCAAGCTGCCGGCCAATTGTCAAGATGCCGGCAGACACGTGACTCGGCTTGCTCGGACTACGATGGTCGAGAAAGGCGACATTGCGCTCAGCTCATCTCGATTCTATGCAGGCTTGCTAGTCGTCTGCTTGGCTTATACTGTCTACAACTGCCTCGCGATTCTACCGTCGTCAGAGCTCTCACTCGTTCAGCATCTCCGTCACTTGCCTCTGCCGGTAACAGCCGTCGGTATACCGATGGCTTCCAATTCCAGCGCTGGTACCGAAGGAAAAGTGAATTTTGTCCAGCTAGGCAAAAGCGGCCTTAAAGGTGAGTGATTGCAACCCTGACCTATTTATTTTGCTTGTATATGCTAATTCAGAGTCTGTCTATACTCAGCGTGCCTATCCTCGGTGGTATGTCCTATGGCGACAAAAGATGGGTACCGTAGGATATTGAGAAGGAAGTGTTATGCTTCTACCATCTTTAACATATGCTACATTAGCTCATTGGACTTGCTTCAGGCCCTTTCACTGCTTAAAACTGCCTACGATTTGGGTGAGAGAGATACAAGCAATATGCGCACTTGCTTAGTGGCAAATCTGACCGCGGCTCTGCGCAGGAATCACTACCTGGGTTGGTCTAGCCCAGAGCCCTGCTTCGTAATAGTTTACTCACAAGAGTGAATGTTGACAGGATAATGCAAACATCTGTTCAAATGGAGAAAGCGAACGCATCTTCGTGAAGGCTATCAAGAAATACGCTATCCTTCGAGACGGGCTTGTGATATTGACAAAATGGTTCAATCCAGTCGGAGAAAGACTGCTATATTCCTGACGAGACCAAAGATCAGCAGGATCCTAACTATACCAACAAAGATGGCTTGAGTCGGCTAGCTACCTTCAACCAGGTCAATGCTGTGAGCCAATGCTGTGAGTCTTGGCTATTTGATGCAGAACGCATGCTCCAGCTAAGCTTGCTGGTCTACTAAGTCTCCGGAACGACTGGAAACAGATTATATTGACTTACTGCAGGCAATCATCGTCTGGAATACCAGGCTCCTGAAAATGGTACAAAGCCTGATCTTGACGTCGTCAGTGCCATCGCTTTGACTATGATTCGCCTATTGAAGAGACCATGGAAGCTCTGCACGATCTGATAAAGAGCGGAAAGGTACGACAGACATTCTTTGCTCTTTACCCTGTATCGCTCAAGCTCAGGTTCTGCGGTGTATCCCCCACAGGTCAGATACATTGGCATGAGTTCGTTTTTTGCCTATCAGCTGGCGAACATGCAAGCGTGTCCAGACTAAGCATGGCTGGACTAAGTTTATTTCCAGGTGAGTGGAGTGGGCAAGATATGATCAACGAGAGAGCATCAGCTGATTCGCAATTCCGCGCAGGCAAAGTCAATGTGTAAGCTATGGCATACTTTATGATAGGAGAGATGCTAACGATAGCTCCTTGCCCAGAACCTACTGTATCGAAAGGAAGAGCGAGAAATGAACAATGATCGTGCTGAATTGCATGACTTGCCCAACGCACCAAAAGAAAGCTACCCTCGCGCCCGGGATTGAGCCCCTTGAAGAAGCAAATTATGGTTTGGTCTTGCATGTCGGGTCCCACAGATCGCTCAACTTTGCTTTTATCTGGTTTAGCTCGTTGTGACAAGCTCTAGAAATTAGTTTTATTAGAAGTAAGCGACCGCCGAAGCGGTCGAAAAAGGAAGACAGACAAGGAGCGACCTCTAAATTATGCACATCTCCCATAGTCGAATAGATGGAAGGTTGGAAGGCTACTTCATCTTCCAAAACCGAAATTAATCATTAGTCAGCATTGGACATACCTTCCATATCCGTGGAAATGTGGAGTTCGCAAGCTTCCCGTCTATAGATACGGATTTTTCCACGCTCCTTCCTTTCCAGCCGCTCCCATAGACAAAGCTGAACATGGATATGACTCTTGCTTGACTGAACCGATGCATGGCCTAGTGGTGGCGAAGAGACAGCTGTGCGGGCAACCACTCTCTGCGGACTCGAGACTTTGACAGTGAATGCTTTACAGCTGCGTGTCATATCATATGTTGCTATTGATATCAAAGGCAGTCCTATCAGTGAATGTATGTTATTTGCGTTGTTGCGCATGTCGGTCAAAGGCAAAGCGAGCTATCCTCCTCCTTCTCCTTAGGTGCCTCTGGCATTCCCGTCCTTTTCCAGCTCGCCTAAATCCGCCCCACCAGTTCCACCCAAGACCGTAGACCGCTGCATACAGGCTTCAAATTGCGTGCCATGAGCTATCAAGTCGAGCGTCTTTCCCTCGGTGCCTCCTTCGCAAGTCGTGATGAGCTAGACAAGGCTGTAAACACATGGGCAGCTCATCATGCCACGAAACTCGCCTTGCGGTCTGGACCTGGTCATCAAGACTCTGTTGTTCGACGATGGGTTTGCGAGTCATGGAGACTCTACCCTCACACTTGCAAGTATAGAGACTGTGTCCTGGAGGTTGAGGCTGCCTACCTTCCACTTCAAGGCTACTGGTGAATACATTTCATGGCGATCACGTGGTGTTTAGGGAGGAATACTGAGTATTGCACGCCCTCCCACTTACTTTACTAGGCGAGTCGGCACTTTCGCAACTCAGCACATGGGTGAGAAGCAATGGGAAGAATGGTGCTCCTCATACCTATTGAAAGCCATGGAAGACATGCACGCTGCTACAATAGATGTTGATTCTGGGCAAAGGGTCGGCAGCAGAGGCACTAAAGTAGGTCATCGTGGAGTATTGAAAGCGATGTTCGTGCATTGACGATGCTTTCACAACTCCCAGAGTTTCTCGAGCTCTGGTCAAACAGGCTCTACACCAGGCGACAGTGGCTTCGCGGGCGGACAGAGGTGAGAGATCACTCTTCCAGATTGTATTATCACTGACTGATAACTGAACTTGATCTTGTGTGTGTGCAACAGTACATCGGAATCGTTGACCTTGAAGACCGGTCCTATCCACCACCACATGCAGCTTCCATTGGCGACCACGTCTCACTTTGTTGCCGGACCGTGAGTCTGCTTCCAAGGTTTTACGAGCTACCACTGCGTCTTTACTGAGAGCCTACCTTGTCTCGTGTTCTCTCAGTAGCCCTTCTCTCGCTTCACAGACTTCGCCAATGACTACAGGCACCGTACGTTCGGAGAGCTCCGTGTGCGATTCAACATTTTCACGCACCAGAATGACCCTCCCCTTCCTCTCCCATCCTCAGTACTCTTCGTAAGTCTACATCACGGGTCATGCCGCTCAGAACGCCAATCTAAAGGAACCATTCTTTTGATTTCCACCCACACAGCTCTATCCCAGGAAGGTCAGCTTCCATCGTTCCTCCAGTTGCTTCGGTATCCACTCTCTATCCCATACCTAAAGTTATTAGGCAGAATACGCAAAAGGTCGCAAGGGAGAGGAGGATGGCCGCTCAGGCTAGTTCAGAGAAGACTATTGAACAAGGGTC
This sequence comes from Cystobasidium tubakii, assembly GCA_024345325.1. Lineage (NCBI taxonomy): Eukaryota > Fungi > Basidiomycota > Cystobasidiomycetes > Cystobasidiales > Cystobasidiaceae > Cystobasidium > Cystobasidium tubakii. Next base: position 2,744,991 of record BROO01000001.1, on the reverse strand, counting down.
ACCTGCCGAAAAAGCCAATGCAAGCGCTACCTCAGCTGCAAAGGCTTCTCCCGACACTATTACCAAGCAGAGGTCTGGAGGAAAAGAATTGCAGTTGTCACGAGGAGACGTTACACTGGTCAAGACTGAGGATGATAGGGACGCCATAGATATACTGGAAAGCCAAGCGGGCCACCTGGCAGAAGATCTCTCAGCTTCTTTTGATGACGAAGTGGACGAACTATTGGATCCGGCCATATCGCCTGACGCCGCTCAGGTTCTCCCTGGAATACCGGATATACTCAATCCTGTCTTCAATGCAGAACACCAAGCAGAAGTTGCTGCGCAAACTTCCGCGGCCAGGTCGACCCTTTCCGAAACCTCTCGTGCTTCAAGTCCATTAATTCCACTCCTTGGTAACCAAGCGCATTCGGACAAGCCTGCTTTCCTGTCCTTCAGGACGGCTGAGGGATTCATTGAATGGGCCAGCGATTGTCTCGAAGCCTCACACGAGAAGAGCAAGCCCGAGAAAAAGGCCATGTAAGTAATGTCGCTTTGTTGTGGTGGATCTGCGAATTGCCGTTCCATTTGCTCTGACCGCCTTAGCCCGCTTCAGAAAAAAGACAATCGCTATAACCTGTTCAAACCAACGGAAAGTGAGTGCAAGGCCCATCATGCTGTGTGCAATCATTGTCTGACTTGTCAAAAATTGTTTGCATTCAGTCCAAGCTACTGTGTACCTGGCAGACGAAAGCTGTTAGGAGAGAATCCCCCAATGCACCTGTTCGGTGGGAGATTACCGTGGATAAACAGGAACATAGTGAAGCCTGTTTCGAAGCTATGACTGTAGGTCCATAACTACTGGAGAGTCGTGCAGACATTAGATGTTCTGACTTTTTGCATGGACAGGCTGACCTCCTCAAGCAATATGAGTCAGTACGACGGTCAAAGTCGAAGCCGCAACCAAAGCGTCAACAGCCGAGAAGACAATGGTTTGGGAAGGCAAAGACGGACAAGGAACTTAGATCTGATCATTCGGCTAGTCCTGAACACGACGAAGGCGTGCAAAGCAGTCTTACTCCAATCCTCACCACTACTGAAATGCAGAATGCTCTGTCAGCTGCTATGTCGGGCGACGGCTCTGCGAGCATGGATCACGACTCTTGCATGCGATCAAGCAAAGGGAAAAGCACGCATCAACGTGAAGTGACGCAAGTTAACCTGGACCTATCTACACTCCAGCTTCATGGCAGCTCTACCAATCAACCTTCTTCACCTGCTAATGGATCAGCAGTACTAGAGGAAGATGAGCCTAGACCACTTGAAAGCTCGCCATCTCGCTCAGACACTCCGCAAGCGGATCTCGAGGATAGCGCAGATATGCACAGACAAGTCAATACGGATCCTGAGAGTACTCCCGACTTGGTAGAATCTAATGATGCTTCAATGCACGAGCCATTGCCTAGTCCTTGCTCGGTAAGTTGGTGCACGGCAAGCTAATTGGAGGCTTCGTGCTGACTGTTCTCCAATGCAGAGTCTTACTCCACTGCTTTCTGAGGAAGAAGAAGCACTCACTCCCAGCTCTCCTCAAGTGCACTATCCGACCACAAGCAAGGCCAAAGGGAAACACCCTGAAGCTAGGAAATCGGTAACGAAGCGTCAGGGTGAACGACCTAATCATCTACTCGTTGATGCCAAATTTGTGCGAAGATCAACCAGGCCTGTAAAGCCGAGACTGGAATCCCCTCCGCATGCATCAACTTCGGATCCTCCAGTGGCATCAACAGCATCAGACGACTCGGATGTGATCTTCGACACAGACCCTAACAAAGATGATGATATGAAAGCTCTGCGATTGCGCTTGGCGAGAAAGCGCTCCATCTCTGAAGAGGCGAACAGGAAGAGGAAAAGAACCACAAGCCTCAAATCAAAGTCAAAGCGAAGCAGGATTGTCTTCGATGCCAACGCGGATTTGGATGAGTTCATTGCGCTAGAGAAGTCGAAACGGGGAGGTGTGTTCGACTATAGTGAGGATGAGGAGAATGTTCCGTTGATGAAGAGCATTCCAATGGCAAAGGTGAGATCAAGCGCGTTTCATGCATAGTTGTAGGATATCAATCGCTCATTTGTCTGCTTTCTCTGCTTTCTTGTCTTTCCATCATGTTAATAACCAGGCCAGTGGCAAGGGCCTAACACGAGATACAAGGCGGGGCGGAAGATACATGACGGTTGATACTGAAGATGAAGAAGTCGAAATAGAGGATGAAGTTCAAAGTATCTCAAGTGACTTTGACGAGGATGACGAGGATGACGAAAGTAGCACAGAGAAGGCGACATCTCTCAAGGCTTCCAGAGAGTCTTCACTTGGCCCTTACACTTATGGCGCTGAAGATGGAGACAATACTGTCACGGAAGGTGTGGACATTGCCGAAGTAATCGGTAGATATCTCAGGGCAGCCGGTGAAGATTTACCCACGGCAAGAGAGACAGCACCTGCAGACCACGCCGATAATGATGAGAGCATGGGCAATGCACTTCCAATATCCGAATTCGAAGAGACAGCCGCCACAGCTGAAGAAGGTGCCCTAGTGAAGATGAAGGAGGAAGAGGAAGACGAGCTACCAGACAGTCCTGCAGCTTCTCACACACTCACAAATCAGATCGTCCCGTCCTCCGTAACGATACGCGATCAAGGACCGTTCTACAACATCTTCTCCGCAAGGCACGAAAGTCAGCCAATGGGTTTCGATGATCATGCCAGCTTGGCAGCCCGGTCAGCTACATTACCTAGAGGCACACAAGATGCTTTTAGAGAGATTGAAGAGGATCTCTCACGGCAAGAAGAAAGAAGACTGGCTCATTTGCCTAGATTTGGGGAATTCAGTCCCCTGAGATGACCTTGAGACGCGCACGACAATCTCCCCGCAACATTCCCTACCACTATCGCGGTCAAATCGAGCTTTCACCCCTCTCTCAGAATGCAGATAAGGTGGATTTCTGCCGGTTCCTACATTTCTCGCCACAGCAATTCTCGCGATGTAAAAGCTCTCTGCAAGTTTATTTCAACGGATGTCCAATCTCAATATATAGCCTGAATATCGTTTGTCGGGCTTTTAAGGATGGTCACGTCGATGATTCGCTTTCTCGTTTCGGGGTACGCGCTCATTTGCGCTGTGTAGTTGCACACTGTAAAGCAGAAGTACATAATGCCCTTTTGTTTCCATATCAATGGTTTTTTCGCAACGATTTCGTTCGCAAGTCCATCCTGCTTAGTTCTTCTGCACAGCAAGGAACCTTGACAAGTGATCAATTACTCATTTTCTACCCATATCTTCGAAACTCTCTCTGCTTCATCTGTAGCTATAGCTTACCGCTTTTTATCGCTTAACACGGAAGATAGAAGCAGTTTGAAATCAATGCCCTTGATACATTGCGGGTTTGGTCTGCGAGACAAATGTCCATCTTTGCATGTACCGCCTTGCGATTGGCTGAGGTGCAGCCTGATTGGCGCTCAATTCAGCAACGGCAGCTGGCGATTCCAGGATAAGCAGGCTAGTCAGACGTGCTCTATGTAGCTATATAGCACAGTCACGTCTGCTTATCGTAGCACCTCAGTGATATTGTATTTTGTACAATATTCTTCTCGAGTCGCGGTCTGGTTGCAGTAAATCGGGGGGAAGCTGACGTTTGCAAATGAGCCTTCCCTGGAAGGAATCTCTCCCATTTTGGCGGCGGGCAAAGTTGGGCGTGTGGCGCGCGAGATCGCAGGCAGGCGGACGGGCAGACGACGGCGAGGCGGCAGGACCGAGGTAGGACAGGACTCGATAGACGCCATCCACACCAGCAATACTTCCACAAGGTGTGTGCATCCCCTGTACTCTGGGCAGCTGGACAGGACTGCCTGTGCTGCTGGTTTCATCTCGAGCGCATTGCTGACCTGCGATCATCCTACTGTCTGATACAGGTGAGAAAGCAATCATCGTGCATCCAGGCAGCGCCAGCAAGCACAGCAAGCAGGGTGGACAGCGATGGCGGCATGCACTATATGAGGAGATATGGGCTATCATCAAGAGGAGGGAAAGCTGGGAATGCCACCATCGCTGTCCGGACCCAGCTTGGATGCAATGCATGGGGATGGACAATTGTCGGAGAACATTGAGCTGACCGTGTATTCTTTACATCTACCATCATCACTGCTACCTCGACAACCTCAACATACGCTTCAAACTGCCCGTTCCTTGCGCCCGACCTCGCCATTGCGGATTATCAAACATCTTCACGCGATTCTCTCGTCAACGAAACTATCGACACAGTATAACAGGGAACAATGGGCAGAGTCATCCTCAATCAGAGAAAGAGCGGTGGTATTTTCAAGGGTGAGTTGCATCGAGTCCGCACAAGCAGCTTGTCCTGGTCGCTAGACCGCTGGGTCGGCCAGCCGCGAAGTCGTATGGACGGCCTGATCCACAGCAATAGCTGACGAGCAGCAATTTTGATGCCCTCTTACAGCCCACCAGAAGCACCGTGTTGCTCCTGCCAAGCTACGAAGTCTTGATTTCGCCGAGCGAAATGGATATGTTCGTGGTCTCGTAAAGGAGATTGTCCACGACCCTGGTCGCGGTGCTCCTTTGGCCCGAATTGTCTTCCGAGACCCTTACAGATACAAGCGTGAGTGCGAGACATACTGCATTTAACGAGACGTTGTGTTTACTCGTGCTGAAATGACGTTTCTTTGCTGGCAGTCCGCACCGAAACCTTCGTCGCTACTGAAGGCTTGTCAACTGGCTCTTTCATCTACTGCGGCAAGAAGGCATCTTTGACCGTCGGCAACGTCCTTCCTCTATCTGCCCTACCAGAGGGAACCATCATCTGCAACGTCGAAGAGAAGCCAGGTGACAGAGGCTGCCTAGCCAAGGCATCAGGCAACTACGCTACTGTCGTCGGACACGATGTTGACGGTGGTATCACACGCTTGAAGCTACCTTCAGGAAGCAAGAAGATTGTCAAGTCAACTGCTCGTGCTACGATTGGAATGGTCGCTGGTGGTGGAAGAATCGACAAGCCTTTACTCAAGGCTGGTGCCGCTTTCCACAAGTACAAGGTCAAGAGAAACTGCTGGCCCAAGACTCGTGGTGTTGCTATGAATCCCGTCGACCATCCTCATGTGCGTATCCTTCTCTCCTTCATTCGGACTTTAGTCTATCCCATGAACTTTCGGTGTATGCTGACAAGTTCTTCTTATTTCCAACAAACAGGGTGGTGGTAACCATCAACACATTGGTAAAGCATCTACAATCTCCAGACACGCCGTTTCCGGTCAAAAAGCAGGTCTCATCGCCGCCAGAAGAACCGGTCTCCTACGTGGTTCCGTCAAGGTCAAGGATTAAATCTGAGAAGCAAGAGCATATTCGTGCTTGTTCTCCGTTACATCTCTTTTTGTTCTGGAGGGAAATCTACCGAGTTCTTATCCTTCCTTTGCTGGCTCTCTTTTTGGCATGCAAGCATTGTCTTGCCGAGGTCTGCTGCACACCACAACACCACACAATGGTCAATCGGAGCATCTATGAGATGATGAAGTTAGGAATGATACATTGAATCGGAGGATCTCACAGCTAGCAAAAAAAACTTTTCCCTTCTTACTTTGTAGAACATACCATCTATCTACGCTAGTTTCCTTCTGACTCGGTTTCATCACCTTCTATCATGGCTTGAAAAATGCAAAGAGAGACCATTAGAAAATCTAAGCTTGTCGTGTACTGCTATGCTCAGACGGCATGCGACTCTTTTCCTTGTCCCTCCTTGGCACTAATGACGCCTCCTTCACCGTGCTTGTCTGTCCGAACAGGTGAGAGGAGATGAGTCTGTTTCCTTTAAAACAGTCAGTGCGCGCGAGCGTCTCTACGTTTCGTCGAAGGCTAGGCATCGCAACGATGACAAGGGCGATGAAGGAAGGTCATTTCAGACTTGATGAAAGAAACAAGGGGTGCGTGACATCGCTGTTCACGTGGTGTTTATAACAACGAGACCATTTTGAGCAGAAACAAGTACTGACTTGAAGCATCTATCATCAGCGACTATTCTTACTTTTCCTAAATGGTGATATATGGCGCATGACAACAACAGCAAATTGAAAACATGATCATTGAATTTCCTTTGAACTACCAGACTCTGGGCAACTGATTATATATTGCTCGCTTGGAAAATATGCATGATTGCCTGCCCATGATGTGTGTTGACTGCACTTTTTGATTCTCGATTCTTGATGGAGTGAGACATATTGCGATTGGTATATACTTTGTAGTACTGTGATGCTTAAGAAACGGGAACGAGTGTATTTGTATCGATATGGATTAAAACCCTTGTAAACGCAAGCGGATGAAGCACCTTATAAATCTTGAGTGTACAAGGGAGTCTAACTCGAATGTCTGGTGGTCTGACTTCTAGCTTTTAGGTGTCCATAGATGGGAGGGCCTGCTTCGAGTTTGGCCTAACTCTTGTGCGCCATTCCGGCGACTTTCAACTGCGGAGGACGCCCAGGGCAGCTCGAGACCAGAGAATTTTTAGGGGTCATGAGCATTAGAGCCGGGATCCTGTTCAGTCCTCCAACCCTTCTTCTCTCAATTTCTCTAGGAGTTCCGTAAAACTACTAGCTCTATGCTGATGGTGTTCACGTCCTTTCCCATCATTTCTGAGAGGTAGATTTACGATTCTCAAATTTGGAGACATATCATTGGGGCTAGGTATCTCATCTTCATCATCTTCAGATCTAGCTGTTGCTCTTCTACTTTCCTCTCCCTCTTGAATACCCGTCATAATAGATGATTTACTCCTAGACATAGATGAATGATGGACCCTCCTGCTGTAATGATCGTGGTTTGCACTTGCTATGAGTATAGATTGAATTGAAGTAGCAGATAAGGCAACTGAGGAAGAAGAGGAGGAGCTTCTAGCTGGATTAGAATGAGGATTATATAAAGATGCCTTTTCTTCATCTTCACGTATCAGATCGGGAGTAGACGCTCGACTCGAGTCATTTGAAGAGGCCACAGCAGTGGTAATTACACTTCTATGTGACGAGACAGAAGACGTAGGTATTGCAGAAGTCGCATTCCATAATGGAGAGGATCTTCTTGAGATTGGAGGGGGTGCTTCGAAATTGATAGAAGAAGAAGCAGAAGAAATAGAGGAAGAAGAGCCAGATCTCATTAATGGTCTTGTTCTTGAATCTCTACCTCTTGTTCTGGGAATCATCGATGACGGTAACGGCTCTACAGATGAGGAATCCGATTGATCCGATGGCGAAGAAGCGGCGTATGTTATACTTTCTCCTTTGACTTTCTCATTCACTCTTTTTGAGTGGTGTAGTTTCTCACTTTCTTCGTGCGATGAAGCTGAGGATAGTGGAGTTCTTGGCCTAGAATACGAGCCAAAGAGAGACGATCCAAACCAGCCTGATTTATGCTGCTTATTGCCAGCAGCAGCAGATGCATGCGTCGACTTCTTGTTCCTCCTCTTTTCTTCCCAGTCTGAACGATACTTTTCATACCCTTCTCTATAATGTCGAGATACTTTGGATGAGAAGATGATTTCTCCTCTTGGGTTCGAAGCCGGCGGCAGTGGAGCCAGAGGGATTGCATTCCCTCTTGATGAAGCGCTGTATGGCGATCTTGAACGAACAGACGAGGATGGCGAAGTGGAAGAGCGGGATGTCGTGCGAATTGAGGTAGCTGAGAGTGTGCGTACTAATGCAGGTGAAGTTGATCCTGAAGCAACGGGCGTGTCATTGCGAAACAGCTTGAATGGATTGTAAGACCATCTACGGGGTGGTTTCTTTGTGTTTAGGTATATGTTGAAATATCTCAGTGCTCTATTTGCTTGCGGTACGAATCTATGGAATGACAGCCCAAGTCAGACAAGCGACATCATAGGATGGGACTGACCAAATGCCGACGACCTCACTTGTATGCATATGCAATCTTCTCTGAGTATACACCAGTCGCAAAGAAGAGGATGAGAGTGACTATGCCGATGAGGAGCAGGCCAGATGTGAGGAATTGGATCAGTGTATAAGGCGAGGGAGTGATGAAGACGCGGTAGGCGAGTACTGCGATGGAGAGCATGAGGGAGAGAAGGAAGGCTGCATGGCCCGCATGCGTAGTATCAGCAGCAGGGTGCGTCAGAGTGTATTGATGCCAGTATCGAGGGTGTATCGATGTAATTGTGGTTGTCCAGGTAGGCGATCATGTCCATTCCAATTCACGGGGAATCCACAGTGGGGCGACATTTCAATCAGCATACATGGAACCCCGACAGCAGTAGTGAGCTGGACACACCCTCATACTTCCTCCTCTGACTGGCTAATCTCTCGCTGTTCTGCTTCAACCGCTCCTCGAATATGAGCAAGTCGCGGTATGCCTCGCGTGTCTGCGCTGAATTGCCAACGAGCGAGTACGGAGATGCGGCTGAACGGTGGGTGGTGGATGCGAGTCCTCGCGGTGGTATTGGACCCCCTCGCAGTGTCGAATTGCGCATTATTGCATGGTACACGAGTTGGTGTAGAGTGGAAGTGTGTGCTTGCTTTCGAGGCCGCAGAAGTGGCAGCAGTGTCAGACTTGGCGGCTTTCTCTGACAGATGCGAGGCGAGGCTTCTTGTGACTAGGATGGCACCAGTAGTGGATGAAATGCTACAACGACGGTGCTAGTGCATGCCTACACGATATGGCTGGTAATCTGACCCATCCACATTGTTTCACGTGCCTTTTAAGCATGCACTCACTCACACGATAACACCGGAAGCGTGTTGCTGTAAAAGCTCTACATGGGGTGTCCATCGTTCCATCGGAGCATGTGTCAGCTTCTGCATCGTCCTCTTCACTGCGACATCTCATATGGAAGATGTGGCCACATCGCTCGAAGAGCAGCTGGCCTCCGAGTGACTGGCTTCTTCTTGACTTGGTATCATTCAAGCAAGCAACCCAGTCCGCACTCCAGCATGGAGCCATCAATACATTCATGATACTACACCACTCCTTGTAGCGTTAAAGCGGCCATGGACGCATCCAAGCTCAAGAACAAGCGATGGACAGCTCTCGTCCCCCAGCGACAGCTGCTAGGTAGATCCGGGCGACCCATCCACTCGACGTTGCAGCGGCCGAGTCGCTTGATTGGGAAACTACCTGAAGAAGCCTACATCCAGATCCTCATCCATCTGGGGCTGTCAGATATAGTCAACCTCGCTTGTGCTTGCAGGAAGCTCGCTGCTCTTTCGAACGATGAGAGGGTGTGGAGGGCGAAATTGAGTATACTGGATTGGAAGGGCGATTCTCCTGTGGATGCACAGCGGTTATTGGAGAAGAGGGAAGGAAAGAAGAGGGAGAGCATCGATGGGGCTCTCTCTCAGCTTCCTTCATCGACACCATCATCTCACCGCAGGTCAAGTCATCCGAACGTCGGTACAAGCAAGCGGATTTCCGTGCCCTCCACATCGACTACAACCCCATTATCCAATAACAAATCTTCATATATACCTCCATCATCTACCCAGCCGTCATCAAATATAACAATCCTAGATGACGATGACGGATTCGGTGATTTCGTCGACTTTGAAAGTGATGGTCGCCACAATGGTACTACTGGACCGAATGGCAGCGACACTACTTCCTCAAATGCATTCATTTCGCCGATTCCCGGTCTGAATGATGCTTTTTCGGATGTGAACCTTGAATCCGAACCTATGCGACCTTCAAAAGCCCTCAAGTCAGCTGCAAAGCAACAAGAAGACCTACTTATGATGTTTGATGATGGGGTCGAAGATATTGGGATGGGTCATGCTGCTCCTTCTGTACCTTTGTCTAGCACAATCCCTACGATATCAAGTACATCGTTCGATGGAGGCCGGAGGAACAGCATACAAACGAACGGAACTACTTCGGCTCCGTCGACCAGCACGACCTACCACTCGCCAGCCCTATCAAGAGATCTCTTCATAGCATACTATCGCTATCTAATCCTTTACTACGTCTCTTTACAATATCAATCAACATCATCACTGGTATTCACACAAGCCCAACTCTCAGATCTCAAAAAAGCATACATCTTGACAAATGTACAAACATTAATATCAAATAAAGAAATCTCACCTACTCAATATACATCAAGAATACCAACAGTAAAGAAGAACTTGAGATCATCAATTGATTATTTTGAGAGTTTGATGCTAAGTAAATTTGAAAAAGCTAGCAATAATAGAATTATTTCAGAAATGAGAGACGCAGCGCTTCCTGCGCATGCGTTGAGTAAAGGAAATGAAATTATACAGATTTTTACGGATAAAATTGAGGTTTTTAATGATTCTTCTTGGGATCCTTTGGCGAATTTAACGTGAGTCCTTACTTCACCCCCGCCCTCTCTCGTTCTATTCTTTCCGCTATCCTCTTTTACCGATATGCATGTGAGCTGATTGGACTGCGTGGTTCCGCTTGGGTTGGTCAATATGTAATACAACAGGAAAACGTTCGATATGACTGGTCAACTCGTCGATGGTATTGACTTCTCCGCCATGGACACTTTTATGGACCATGTCATCAACGTCGTACAGAAGGAAGGCACCACTATTGCTAGAGTCTTTCCGATGAATTCAGATGCGCTGGTATACTTTACGGATCGGATAGCTAATGATGTGGTGAGTAGCAGCACCCTCCACCCCATCCCTCTTCCGTGATGCATGCTGGGAGTTGAATCGTGTCAACTGATTCGTGCATTACCCTTCTCATTCCATTTGATTACTAGATATCGGACTATATCGTCGACCTTCTTAGCGCAGCGCACAACCTTACGAATCCACTCTTCCTCCTCACAACAGCAGCAACATTCGGTCAATGCCAACGCCTAATAGACACAGTTCTGAGTATAGAACCCAAATCACCCGCAGTAAATTCCTCATCAATTTCAAAAGTAGTCTACGAAATGTTCCGACCCCACACAAGAGACTACCTAAAAAAAGAACCAGAATGGTGTCGTATATATCTACAAGAAATATGTATAGAATGGGAAAAAAAACTCCTAGAAGAAAGAAGAAGTAGAGATCCTACGTTCTTGAATACTTCCAATCCTCAGATGGCCAAAAAGAATATTTTGGCTAGTTTTACTAAAGCCTTATTATTACCTGTTACTATTGTTCCTAAAACTGTTGCTCTTTCTGTTAATGCTATTACTCAAGGTGGTACTATGGCATTTAATGCCATGACTGGAACTTTTTCATCTTCTTCTACACCCACAACATCAACAAACGCGAATGGGACTTCTACACCGAAAGTCATCACTGCTTCAGCTAGTAATGCGAATGCAAGCAATGGGACCTCCACTCCGACATCGATATCTACACCGACGTCAAGTCTGGAACAAAAATCCTTCCCGGGTCTGCACGGAGAGAACTTTCAGAGTTTAATCAGTATAGAAACTGCCATGCAGCTTATACAAGCGGATAGAGAATGCTTGAAGAGAGTACAGACTTTTGCTGGCTATAGTAGGTCTTGCCTGCCTTCCTTGACGATAGAACTAGATTCCGAAGCTGACTTTGCGTTTCATACTTTGTTCGGACTTGGTAGCCGGCGAGGTCGGACTGCGCGTCAAGCGTGTCATTGAAGAGATCTTCGTCATTCTATGCCAGACAGTTTCTGCTAATCATCTCACACCTGCTTTTGCCAAGTGAGTCAACACCAACACAACCCTTTCGCCGCTTGACATTATTGTTGGAATCGAAGCAACAGGAGGGGTATTTTGAAGCTAATACTTCCGTATTGTGTGAAAAGAGCCACCGAGGAAATGGGCAAATACAAACCAGCAGATCATCCAGTCGACGAAAGTGTCGCTCCTCTGGTTCAATTTTTCGAATTGGTCCATATAGGAGATACCATTCTACAGATGGTCCAAGTATATTTCGACAGAGAAATGAGGCCTTACGTGGATAAGAATGATTTCCTGTCTACTATAGTAAGAGAAAAGAAGAAGTTCGAAAATACGCTGGATGAAAGTGTTGCTTCTGGATTGAATGCCGGTGTCAATATTTTGATGACTCAAGCTGAATATATATTACAATCTCAGCAAGAAGCGTACGACTTCTGTCCCGAATTAAAAGATGGTGGTGGTGGAATTAAAGGCTCTACTGCTGTTGTTGATATTGAAGGACCTACAAAAGCGGCGGAAGCGGTGGTGGATTGCTTGAGGAGTCATTGTCAGATGTTAAAAGGATCTACAGATAAAGCTATCTTGGAAGTGTTCCATCAGGAGGTTGGACTGCGTCTACATGGGTGAGTCGAGGTTACATCATACCATCGGCATAATCTGAGCAGTACATCCTGTCATCCAGCATTCTGCTCAAACGCCTCAAGAAGTCTATCGTATCCATCTCCGGCGGTTTTCAAGTCATAGCCGATCTAAACCTCTACACTTCCTTCATCAATTCCCTAAAACTACCAAATGTCAATCCTTACTTTACAGCTTTGAAAATGGCAGCGAATGTCTTTATTATCGATTCACCCAAGGATTTAGGTATGATGGCTAGAGATCTAGAAAGATATGAAGGTACGCTTAGAATCGAAGACATAATGGAAATGGTACAGTGTAGAATTGATTGGAAGAAGATCGAACGTGAGGTGGAGAAGGAGGTGTTTGGGTTCAAGACGGAGGATTGTATCATTGCTTGATTAGTTGATGTGGACATTTGACGAGTCTTGTGGGAGTGCTGGACGAGGGCCAGGAGGAGCTGGACAATGTACGTAGATTATCATTTTGCTGTGAGATTAAAAGGATCATCTTGTAGCTATACGTCACAATGGATGCTTAGGGCCGACTGGACTGGCTGTATCGCCGCTGATATGTAGCATGAAAGCAACCCCAATGAAGCGCTCTGTCTCTGACTCATCTGAAGTCGTTGTTGCCATCTGAGCTCGAAAACAGCATGTACGAGTATTTTTTGACAGATCCGAACGCTCCCCTACAGAATCTGTACTTAAAACACTTCCGATGAATAAATTTCACCCGAGTATCTAGGACCTCGTAGCCTAGCTTAAGACTCCAGAAACGCTGGCCGATTCCAGCCGCTACGTCGTACTAGGTTTAGGTGAAAAGCGTCTTGCAGAAGAATAAGCTATAAATGCTCACATCTGGCCTGGTTTAAAGCCCCAAGGATAGTCGATGCTCGGTTACTCTAATACTCACGGTAGAGTCCTGCGGTATATAAGGGGACCCGTAACAAGTTTTTGCTGCTACATCGGAGGAACCTGGGTTCGAAACAGCTCGCCAGCAGTTTTAGTAACTGCAATTGCAAGCGGTCATTTATTCTTTTCCTTTTGACCCTTCTGGCGATCAGCGTCGAAGACATCGGCTACTCTCCCGGCCGCAGGCCATTTGTGAGCCTTCGTTCTTTCGCGGTGTCGTCATCTCGGCTGCAACAGTCCATCAGTATCGCCATCTTTGCGTGACGAGCAAGCATCCTGAGAACGAGTTATTGTTACATAACGCTTGCAAAATCGGAAACTTCTTAGCTGCGCAAGTCTAGACTGCTACAAGATCTGCACGTATCGCTGATCACCAGGTGAAGACATGGCCTCACACCTGCATTGTCTGGATCGAAGTCGACTCCATCGGGACATCAGCCATTGGTCTTGCTCCATGTGGTGCTGGAATATCACCCGCTGAGATGATCTGCTCTTTGATGCCGTCCTTGGTGATGATGCGTACGCCCCAGCTTCCCCTTGAGGAATAAGGAAGGGTGAGCTAAATTACCCCAGACCAACATGGTCAACAACATTCTTGTGCTTACATGTCAATGATGAATCTCATCTGCAGCTCCTTGATGCACTTCTTCAACACCTCGATACCCTCTTCCCAAGTGCCTTTAGGGTCATGGAATCGGTCTAGCGTCGATAGGCAGAAATATGACGCGTAACCATGAGCAGCGTAAGGTACGTCCCCGATTGTTCCCAGATAGTCAATCCAGTATAGATGAGGAGAAGAGGTAGCTACGTCGTATCCTCCCAGTAGGATATTCACTGAATAAGGCTTGCGTGACCTTAGAGAGGTAGCTAGCTGATTGCGGATCCAGGCGCCAGCTGCGGGTGTGGATGTAGGGACATTGTTTCGAATGGAGTTCAGCTTCAAGTTGGCTTGTACGTATTCTGCAAAGTTGGTCGTGTCGCCTGCAGCATACACCGTGGATCCATCCATCCATTAGCTTGCGCAACTCTTCGATCGTAGAGGTTGTGATTGCTGACCTGCTTCACCGTTGAAGGCAATAACCTGGTGACTGCCTACAACGCGCATCTTGTCTTCATCTGTCTTCATCTTGACGATGGACCTCGCTTGGTTCCTGTCTCCTGCTAGGATGACCCAGTCCTCTCCGCGCTGTTGAATGTAGGCAGGCGCAATCGAGGCGAGTCCAGTAGTCAGTACAGCGCCTAGACAATGTGCATCAGATACAGCAGCTCACCAATGCTATTAAGCTCTCCATGTTTGGCTGTGGTGAGTATCTTCAACTCTTGTGCGGTCAGTCGGTGACGAAGCACCACCATGAAAGCCATCACAGCATGTCAAGGTGATCAAGCAAGCTGCATGAGCTTCAAGCTTCTTCTCCGTGCCACCAAGATGTGCCCATAGACTCATAGCATGTTGGTCAAGACAGAGGAAACCAGCAAGAGGAGTCTGCCGCGTCATGGGGGGCCACTGTGCGATGCATCACACTCATGCTCCCGCAAGACGCAGTAAGAAGCTCCAAATCGCCCATGGCGCTTGAGACGATACTCGTACATGAGACCTTCACTTAGCTACACGTGTGGTTGGGTTATGGAGATACTTCCTCGTGTACGCAGCAAGATGCCGTGTTGCCATGGCGTGAGTAACGTGCGTGCCCGGCAGTATGCTACACGCTCTGCGCCGATGATTGACAACACAGAGAAAACGGCAATTGGAATTTGGAAGCCAGCTGCAACGTACTGAAAGCCAGGCCTCTCACCTAACGCTACTCGTGGCTCTCCTCTGCTCCAAGCCGCCCTCTCGCAGAACCTCGTCAAGCCTCCATGACATCGCTCAACCATGGCGCAGACTTGTCCTTCGGACTGCCTACGCATCATCTTCAGCCATTTCACGACGTTTCCAGGGTATCCTGATGACCGAGTCGCTTGGTGGATGGTATATGGAAACTGGTGTCAACCCAAAGCAACCCTCGCAGCCTGCAATCTAGCCTGCCGAGCGTGGGCGGGTCCCGCCAATGAAGCATTGTACAAGCATATCGGCTCGAGAGCATTAAACAGGCCAAGTTCTTTATCACTCTTGAGAAAAATCCTCAGCTAGCTACTCTGGTCGAAATACTGCGCATCACTTCAAGATCCGTAGATCCGGAGAACACCAAGGGGATCTTAAAATCTGTGCACCATTTACGCTAGTACATCCTCCATCTTACGGCAAGTATAAGATGCATTCCGAAGACACCGTTACTCGCGCCATGGCAACGCGTCATCTTGCTGCGTACACGAGGAAGTATCTCCATAACCCAACCACGTGACTGCTTCGCTTGAGACCGTTATTCACATTTTGCTACTTGTTCGGCAGTGTACCAAGGTAAGCTAAATGTTTGCCCAAACAATTGCGTTACAATCCCGTGCTCTGTTATAACTCGTCTAGTATAGATGATAGGTGCACAGAGGGGCCTGTGATTTTTCATGCATCGCATTCGCTTCAGGTAGATATCGTATCCTCTTCAGGTAGATATAATGTCGCCAAGGTGTGTCTCGTCTCAGCAGTCCCGCCTGTTGGTTACTGTCTGAATGTGTGCTGCGTGCGAGCGTGAGCTTCCGTCAAAGAATGATATGAAGCGCTATTTACAGCAGACTTGAGCGCGAGATCATCGGGGAGGTTTGCCTTCAGCTTAATCAAGCCTTATGCATATCGGCGTATCCAACATATGCACGACTCAGGTCGCCTTAAAGAAAGGGGCGCCTTTTCACCCGCTTTGTAAAAATGATAGTTACTTTAGCCAGCCGTGTATGGTAGGGTACAAGCTAAAAATTGCAGAAGTGTATAGTGCGAACTGTGTCGTTTTCTCCTGGCTGGTATACGGATAGTGAACGAAGTGCTGTCACTACTGACCTGGAGAGCCAAGGTTTAGGTACACAAACTTCCCCAATGAAGGGTGACACCAGCTTCATAGTTCTTGCCGCTGAACGCTCTGTCCCAATAGGTCGTCCTGATGTGCCCTGCTTCCCTCCTCCATTTCTCGAGCCAGGTCGCGTCCTTTAACGGAACCATAAACTGTTCCCGGTCGCGCGGTCTCCGTTCTTGACAATATCTGCTCCGGTTGCACAACACGTGCCGCGGCAGGAGCATCGTCATCTCGGGTACTTCCGTTGACATCGCTCAGCCAGGGATGGGACATCGCATCCCGAGGAAGCGGACGTTTCGAGGGGTCCTTCTCAACGAGAGTACTCAGCATTGCGATAGCTGGCGTCAAAAGTCAGCTTATGGCCACCATACTGCTTTGAGTTAAGTTCGTGCACCCTTTTGGCTGACGCTCGACCATAGAGAACCCGTGAACCTGACGGGTTGATTAATGGTCTCTTGCAAGAGGCCGTAAGGAGTTCTGCTCGTCCATGGGGAACGACCGGAAAGAATCATATAAGCGAGAATACCGACGCCAAACACGTCGCTAAAAGGGTAGTCAGCTTGCAAGGCCGGCCATCGGGAGGTCGCAGGCTTTACCTTCTCTTTCCATATCCTTTCATCCGATACAGCTCCGGAGCGGCGTACCCCGGGGTCCCCGCGATTTCATAGAAGATCTGGTAATCCGCTGGACCTTTGCGGTCCAATACGAGAGCGATACCGAAGTCGGCCAATGCGAAGTCCATTGGGTCGTCGATATTACGATAGAGGAAGTTCTCGGGCTGCGCGGTCATTGTGACAAAGTTCCGCGCTCTCAGGCGAAGTATTCGGGTTGGCAGAAGGGGAGGCTCACCTTAATGTCACGATGTATAAGACCTTGACATTGCGAGAATTCAAGAGCGCCGAGGATCCGCTTGACAACTTGCCTAGCTTGCCTTTCCGTATACGGACCTCGGTCTAGATAGCTCGGAAGACATGGATACAAAATGCTGCTGCGCGATTTCGGGCCTGCGACTCACTGATGATCCTGTCCAGCATGTCACCCCCGGTAGCCATCTCGAGGGCGATGAAGTACTTTGACATGCTCTCGAACCACTCGTAGGTCTGCAAGGATGTTTCGTTAGCAGGTTAATCTAGCTCGTATGACTCGGATTCTTCTGACACGAATGATATCGTCTGACCGCAGCTCTGCGTACAGCTCGTCCAGCCTTCGCAAGACGCATATGTACTGTTTCTGATCAGAGATCAAACTCTTGGTAACGATCTTCATGGCCACGACTTTGCGCATCGAAAGGCTTTGAACCTTTTCAACTCGACAAGAGCCACCTCTCCCAATGATATCCTTTCTTCCAGCCGAAAACCGGTAATCTGTCCAGTGAGAGGTTTCAGCATCGATAATTGGTCACCGTTAATGGCAGTACCTTTTTTTCTCTTATACGAGGCCGGCTGGCCTCGCATTGTATTGAGGACATCCGTGAAAGCGGGCATTCCTTTGGGTCCGGGCCCGCTTGTGGTGATGCTTCTTTGTGTACGTGTGTGCAATCTTCTGCCTGAAACTCTTCCCAGACGTCACAGAGGAGTTAGGGCAAGCATGCTTATTCCGTTAGGAACATTGCGATCCCTAATGCACGAGCAAGGGTGGGCGAATCCTCGCTAGCAAAGTTCTCCACGATCCGATCGTTGACCCTTCTATTTTCCGGCGGGGCAGGCGAACATTTGTGGTGCCCACTGACATGTCGCTGTCGCACAATCGGTAACGTGCCTGCCCGGCAATATGCTACACGCTCTGCGCCGATGATTGACAACACAGAGAAAACGGCAATTGGATTTGGAAGCCAGCTGCAACCTACTGAAAGCCAGGCCTCTCACCTAACGCTACTCGTGGCTCTCCTCTGCTCCAAGCCGCCCTCTCGCAGAACCTCGTCAAGCCTCCATGACATCGCTCAGCCATGGCGCAGACTTGTCCCTCGGACTGCCTACGCATCATCTTCAGCCATTTCACGACGTTTCCAGGGTATCCTGATGACCGAGTCGCTTGGTGGATGGTATATGGAAACTGGTGTCAACCCAAAGCAACCCTCGCAGCCTGCAATCTAGCCTGCCGAGCGTGGGCGGGTCCCGCCAATGAAGCATTGTACAAGCATCTCGGCTCAAGAGCAGTTAAACAGGCCAGGTTCTTTATCACTCTTGAGGAAAATCCTCAGCTAGCTACTTTGGTCGAAATACTGCGCATCACTTCAAGATCCGTAGACCCGGAGAACATTAAGCGGATCTTAAATATGTGCACATTCTACGCTAGTACATCCCCCATCTTACGGCAAAGTATAAGATGCATTCCGAAGACACTGCTCCTGTCTTCTCAGCATTCGAGCTTGAAGCTTTTCGGCTTGCACGGTGGGGCGATTGGCATCAGAATTGTTACTTGTGAGCCAGGCGCTCTCGAATAGCTGCCTACCACTATAGAAACACTTCTCTTGGATCAAATCGCCGTGTCGTCGGTTAAATTCAATCTTCCAAACCTTCGCCACCTTGGGCTTCATCGGAGAACCGTTGTCAGCCCCGATTCATTCAGTCAATGCGAGTCTATGAGAACTCGATATCTCCTTGAATCGAGTCAACTTGTACGCGGGCTATACGGCAAGCTTAGGACCCAAGTTGGAATCACTGTGCGTTTACAAGAAAATACTCATCTGGCGAGACGAATACAGCGCTACATTGAAACGCTCGACAGCCTTGCGCTTGACTGCCAAGAGAGCATGGTGGACGCGATCAAGCTGCCTAAGAATCTCAGAAAGCTAGTCTGGAAATCAATAGAGAGAATACAAGTGTTTCATGTGCTCACGGAACTAGACTTCCTTCCGAACCGCGAAACGATGCCTGAACTATATTGGAAAGCGAGCTTTATTTCACGCATGGAAAGCAATAGAATCCGCAAATGTTTCTCCCAAATGAATACATGCCTCTTGCAGACCTCTTCTGGACGCGCCGCGCTGTCCCCAAGGCTTGATGGACGAAGGACTGGCTGTGTTTCATGTCTGACAAAAGACCGAACCTGCAGTGGTTGCATGGCGGCGAGAGCAGAGAACGCTCTGGCTGCTGCAATTATCTTCATTGCTCTAATTTACTCTAGATACTTCTCAAGAATATCGTCAGCTAGAATCACGCGGTGAAAGACGATGGATCAGAACTGCCCTATGGAATGTCTCCACATCATCTTCAGCCAACTGCTGAGCTTCCCAGGCCACCTCGAGGCAATCCGACCTGTGCCTCGTTCCTCCGAATACTGGCAGAGACCCACATCTGACTTCGCTGCTTGCGCTCTGGTCTGCTGAGCATGGTTGCGTCCTGCCAATGAAGCGCTATACACACACATCAACATGAGTTTTAGACGTGTAGCTTCTACAGACTCGTTTCTGGATACCATTGAAAGAACCATCAGCTAGCAGTCCGGGTTGAACTCCTACACATCGATAGGGATATCGCAGAAGACCAATCGAGCGCATCTTAAAAGCTTCTCCTCGACTTGTGTCGTATACAGTCGACCTGCCCATGGGCCGCTCCTATGTCCATCATGAAATACTGCCAGCTGCACGAAATGCAAGGCTCAAGGTCTTCGCTTTGCTCGCTGACCCAGGTCGCCACGCCGGCGATTCCTACAGCTGTGAAGTCGCTGCTCCACAAGCCCTGCCTAACTCTATAGAAACACTTACATTGCAGCAAGTCCATATAGCGTCGGTCAAATCTGCTCTCCCCAAGCTGTAGACTCGATCTGCTGCGTGACACCCATATCGGTCCAGACACATTTATCCAGTTCAAACTCATGGATACTCTCTATATCAACGATCTGCCTCTCAGCTCTATCTGGGCAATTATAGATTGCGTTGGAGACAGTCTGACATCCTGCGCATCGATGAAAGGTGCCTGATTTTGGAAGCTAAGTCACTGGAGCGGTTGAGATAGATAGTGAGGCAAGCAGGGTGGATACAGATCACTTCCCCGAACAGATTGAGACAGTAGTATGGAAGTCGATGGAAGGAGAACAAGTCTTTGACATGCTCAGAAAGCTGTGCAACCCAAACTGCCTCTCGCAGCTTCAAAGCATATACATCTATCTTCGACGCGACCGCAGTATAAGAGGGTTCTGAAGTTAGCGAGGCGCGTCAGTGCCTTCTGGTAGAAATGGACGAAGACCGGTCGGACTTAAATGATCGATGAGAATTTGCACGAGCAGTAGTTCTAAGATTGATCGCCCACCTTGTATGCTCAAGACTAGTTGGTGGTTGCTTCCCCGTACGACATATTAGCAGGCGCGGATTCATCGCAAAGCACGTGCTTTATCATTTGCCGCTTATACAGCAGCTTACCAATGACGTAACTCTAATTCAGGTTTGCTTATTACTAAACGATAAATATTCGATCCCATCCCATTGACTTGCGAGCTCGATGATTGACGAGACTTGACCATGCCTGTGTAGCTGTTTGGTCCCGATTTGCACAAGAGACTCGTTCCGATACATTGTCCCCGAACCTGCACGTGATCGCCAGTACACACCACTATGTCGCATAAAGCACTCGTCTTCCCTCATATGGGCGCCAAGCTGGAAATTCACACTATTCAAACATATCCTCTGAAAGATGGTCATGTCAAGATTGCTGTCGAGTACGCGAGTCCGTCTCCGCTTGAGGTCTGGAAAGGTCATATGGGACTGGTATGTATATATCCTTCGGTGTCGGCCTTTACAACTCGTATCTGAAGCACAGGCTTGCAAATTTCAGCTTACTACCTTCCCTCATATACCTGGTGGAGATATAGTAGGAACCGTGCTCGAAGTCGGTAAGAACGTTGAGCATGTCCAAAAAGGCGAGAAAGTCTTTTCCTTCGATTTTGGCAATGTAGAAGGCGAAGCTGGACAAGCTATTATAGTGGTACGCGATAATCGCGTTGGAAAGGTATGCGTTCTTGTACAGAATAGGTGATACCGGAGATACTGATAAAGGCCTCAACACGCTCGTAGATCCCAGTCGGACACGATCCAGCTAGCTTTATTTCTGTTCCGTGCTCTTTGGTGACGGCTTTCCACACCCTCTCACACGATCTGAAGCTCAGGACCATTCCTTTCGAGGATCCCTCCAAGCCCGCTGGCCCTCTTACCCCCGAAGAGGCTTCGAAACGAATACTAGTCTGGGGTGCATCCTCGTCGGCTGGTCAATACTTCATTCAGGTCTTAGCCAAGTCGGGCTATAAGCAGATCATAGCCGTCGCCTCCGCTCCACACCACGCAACTCTGAAAACAATGGGAGCGACCCAGACTATCGACTATAGAAGTCCTTCATACGCCGAAGGGATAGGTGAAAAGGTAGATCTTGTGGCAGATTGTATTGGCGATAGGGAAGAGACCATTGCGAAAATAGCGAAAGTGGTCAAGAACAGTGAGGATAGTATCGTTGCTATCTTGTTGCCTATCCGTTTCGGGGGTCGAGGTGCCACTTCCGTCAAGATGCAGCTTGATGAAGGCGCACTGCCGGACAAGGTACAGGTATCCTTGGTCCGTACTCATTTTTATGAGCAGGTCAGTCATCGTTATTCATCTTTCTGCGTCTGCTTAGCTGACGTCAACACCGCAATCAGAACCAGTATCTTCGAGACAACCTGCAACCTCGCTTGATAGAGCAACTGATCGGTGATGGTACTATCAAACCCACCAAAGTAAACGTGGTCGAGGGATCGAGTGCAGTAGAGCGATATCAAAAAGCCATAGATCTGCTCGCTGCTGGGGCTGTCTCGGGCGAGAAGCTCGTAGTTGACGTCTCGGATTTGCGTGCATAGGTGAAGATAGAGGCTCACATAAGTCCTTTGGACAGTTGCGTCGCATTTGCTGTATCGTAGTCTATGAATCTTCATAAGCTTGTACCATCGAAACAGTCATTTATCGTGTTCAGGACGGCCCAGCAGGATACCGCCGCGACGGTCTAGCGTTTTGTTCAAACAGATGGGTGTCGCTATTCAATGAGGAAGGGACCGGAATCAGACTGTCGCTGCCTTGCTTTGCAAGTCGAGCACTGTATTGTCCTATCGTTGTATAATACTCCATTGTTGTACAGAAGCAAAAGAGGCAAGCGGTCCGCCGAGCTTGAAGTCTGTCGCTTCCGGAAAGCCGGACCTCTTTCTCGCATCAATCCACTGGTCTTGCGGGCATACATCCCCGACATACCAACATAACTGAAACAGCCGGCTTAAGCAACTGGTACTCTTCGCAGGTCAACTTCTTCCTCCTCAGCTGCTTAGAAGCTCGCCACATCAATCAGCATCAGCAAGAATGGCCACTCGAGGCAGAGGTGGACGCAGTAGCAGCCGAGTCGTCTCTTCAGTATCCAGCACCGCCAATACGGGCGATCCAAATGCGCCGGTATGCCAGCACAATGAGCCTGCAGTCCTCTTGGAAACCAAGAACGGTCAGAATAGGTGCGTTCCTTCAGACCCAGGCTCGTCGTGGCGATCGCCCACTCGCAGGTCACATACTATGCAAGCAACAGCCAAAGTGCTGACCTCTTCAATCTACTGCTATACCCAACTTAGAGGCCGCTTCTTCTGGAAGTGCAACCGTCCTATAGTCAGCGACAAGTGTCGCTTCTTCCGCTGGGATGACGGGGCGGACCCAAAGCAGGCCGTGAATGGCTCTTCAGCAGCTGGATCGAATAGTGCGAATGCCTTCCGAGGCCAAGGCCAGAGTCTGAACGCACCGATAAACGCTTATCAACCTCAAGCTTCAGGTTCGTCTTCCTCTCAACGTTCAACACCGGCGCCACCATCACCGGGCAAGCGTCGCCGCATCGATGACGATGAAGCCACACAATACAGTCAAGTGCACGCAGAGGACGATGATATATATTCGTCTCACCCTCTCAAGCAGTCTCGGCCTGGCCCGAGCTCATCTTCCATGCCGTTGTTACAGCCTACAATCTTGTCACAATCGCAATCAGTAGAAGAAGCAATAGAGGACAATTGGGATGAAGAGATAGAAGACTTCGAAGATTTCGAAGCTGGTGGGTCAGGTAAGAAACCCAAATTGGGTGAACCTACCACACCAAGTAGACGTTTCACTTCTTTCGCCGGTCCACCTACTTCACCCCTCAGCAAACATGCTGCGAATATACGTACTCCCTCTACACCGCCTAAACAGCTAGCTCCAGGCTTGCCTGTCACTCCTGATACAGCTTCAAACACCAAGATTCGCTCCATAACTCCTCATGGTATCAGTAAATGGCAGCAGATTCGTGATGACCCTTCGTCCCCGTTCCATGCACGTGCGAATGCTCTTCTGAAGAGCGAAGCGGACGGAGATACATCGCCTAAATCAGCCAGTACAGCTAGTCTACTTGCCCGAGATACTTCGGATCCTATTATAGCACCGGATCAGCCAAGTCAGTCTTCATACGAAACACCAGCCAAGACACTTCTTGCTACAGACAGCACCTCACCCTCCAAATCAGCGCGTCAAGCATCAGACCACGTCAGCAAGTTCTCTAACATGCTACTGAACGATCTGGAAACATTGGCCAAACAAAGTGAAAGTGCGGAAAGACAGCTTAAAGCTATGAAACAGAAAGCTGCTTATCACGAGAAGAGGGAGAAAGAGGCTCAAGCTGAATTGGCTCAGATTAAGGAGAAGTTGAAACTTGTCATGGCTGAGAATGAACAGCTTAGAATGATGCAGTCGTAGTTGTTTGGCCGAAATAGCTGGTCGTCATTTTCACAACATGGCCTCAATTTGTCAGGTTCATGCCGACAGACCTTATTCCGGATGTATATATTGATGCTTGTGGTACTCAATCTGCTCCTTTAGTTTTCGTTCGCTAGGTCACCATCTGCCATGTAGCCATAAGACGTCGCATTCAATTTGTAGAAAGTAGCTACACGGATTTTATCAGATATGTAATTTCATTCTGTGCAAGAAGCACCGGTCCATTTCAAGCATGTCTGGTCGCTGCCGGCGGAACTTGCCTCATTTGGCCTATTTGCTGTCCAATCGTTTAGCTTCGTTATCCACCTGAACAAGCAACGAAGCACAGTCCGTACATTACTCTGAAAGGTCTCAACTGATTTACGAAAAATGTATTCTTGAAAGACTCACCGCAGCCATGACTCCCTTCAAACTCTCCCAAGCTTCAACCGATAAAGCGATTCCTTTCTTGCCGGGCTTCATCTGTTCTGAATTTTTATCGAGGTAGTACTCTCTAATATCTATGAGTGTCTTGTCTTTGAACTGGCGTACTGTCACGCGCTTGTATTTATCCAGCTATTGTGCATATGAAAGTGGAGACACAGCATTGAGATAAGCACGTGCATACATTTTAGCGTGGCGAGACTTCGAATCAGGATGTGACCACAACAGGAGGAAGATCACACACATCTGCATAGAAGTCACCTTCCTCGTTCTTCTTCATGTTTGTAGCGGATGACGAAGCTGCGCATTGCAATAGTGATATTCGTACGTGCCGGATGTGCCGAAGTTACAGACCAAGACAGGATGCGAGAACAGAAAAGAGCGCCTGTGTCAGCAGGTGCAAGAAAGCTGTTATTGGAAGCGTGAGTACCTCCCGCCTTGCTCTCAGCTTCTCCATCATGTTCCTCATCTTTCACCTTGCGCTTCTGTTGTATTGACGAGGTGTGTACGAAGATCGCGTCAGACGAGGTGCTGCAAGCATCTGTTGCTCCTGCCTCACCTTTGCAGCTGGTTTCGCGTCCTCCTGCTTCGTTTTAGCAGTCTTGGAAGCTGGCTTCGCCTTTGCCTTGCTATCCTTCTTGCTGTTTTTCAGTTTGGGCTTCCTGTCCTCGTCGCTGCTACCACCATCGGTGAAGGCAGCTTCCTCCGAGCCAGACTCTTGCTCGAGCTCTGCATCCGAGTCCACTATGAAGTCGTCTCTCTTGCCCTTTCTGGCCATGATTGTACTGTTATCTGATTAGATTGTGCAGTCCGTCAATGTGAAAGCTGTGGTGGCTGAATTGCCTTGCTGTTTCTCGAGGTCATTAGAAAGTAAGACTTCCACCAGGTATTCCATCTGACAACCAGGACACCAAGTGTAGAAGACGACTTGCAAGACCATGGCTTCAGGCTCGCCCATCAAGAGTCTCGGACTCGCCCTCCAGCAGTCGCTTTCTCCGAATCCGCAGGAGCGCAGGCAGGCAGAGCGTGCGCTCGACGACTTCAAGCGGCAGCCCGGATTCTCACAGCTCGCCCTCCAGCTGGCCCAGTCGGACAAGTATGAAGATGGTACGCCTGCCCCTGCTCCAATCAGGCAGGCTGCTGCTCTGCTCTTCAAGAATTACATCCGCTATGGATGGGCGATGGTGTGTTTATGTGTTTGATGCTTTTCATGCACGCGCGCTGTGTGTGTTTTTTGAGGGAGAAGAACAGACCATGAAAGACAGGCCATGGAAGAGCGTGCACGTTGCCCAAGTCCAGGAACAGAATACTGACATGCTGTTGTGCCGCTGCTCCTCCAGGACGATGAAAATCCACCAGAATTCCCCGTCCCAGAAGGCGATAGAGCAGCTCTGAAAGCTGGAATCGTTCAAGTTATGATCCAGCTCTCAAACTCGCCCAACTTGCAAGTGCAGGTCGGTGAAGCTATCGCTGTCATGGCAGAATGCGACTTTCCTCTGCAATGGGGCGATCTCGTTAATGTACGTTGCATACGCGACGAATCTTGGACTATTCTCCCCAAAGGCTGATCACTGGCTATATACCCACAGCAACTCGTCTCGAACTTCTCCACCGACAACTTTGTTGTCAATAACGCAGTCTTGCAGACCGCTCATGCTATCTTCAGACGGTGAGCAGCAATGGGCGCATCCGCAGAAGCTTTACTGATCTTATGTTTTCTATCTCACAGGTGGCGTTCTCAATTCCGTTCCGACGAGCTATTCACAGAGATCAAATACGTGCTTGAGATCTTCTGCGAGCCATACATGTCGCTTTTCAAGGTGAGATCGAGCGATGTGCAGGCATTCCGTACTTAGCCGATACCTCGGTATTGATCTCTTTGTTGTATCCCTATTCAGAGAACCGACGAGCTTCTATCTTCGCCTGCTGCCCTCCCCTCCCCAGCAGATCCTCAAACACTCTCACGCACGCTTCTGCTCCTCCTTCAACTATTCTACGACCTCAACTCTCAAGATCTTCCTGAATTCTTCGAAGACAATATCCAACCATGCATGGCTTTACTGCACAAGTACCTTACATGGTCAAGGCCGGAGTTAGTAACTCCAGACGATGAAAACGACGAAGAAGGTGAAGCTGGACCCTTAGAGAAGATCAGAGCTAGTATCTGCGAGATAGCAGAGCTTTATACACAGAGATATCTAGAGGTGTTTTCTATGATGGAACAGTTTGTGGAGACGACTTGGACGTTGGTGACAGGATTAGGAAGCTCGACGAAATACGATATTGTGAGTTATTTGCTAACCTTATGTGGTAGTGCCAGCGGAAGACTGACGAATGAACGCAAATCCTTAGCTGGTCAGCAAAGCTATGAGCTTCTTGTCGGTGTCAGTGCGCATGCCGGGCAAGAAGCATATGTTCGAGGGTCCGGGCATCCTCGAAAGCTTCTGCGAGCGTATCATCCTGCCAAACATGGTTTTGAGGAGTGAGTCAAGCTCAACGTTCGTCCTCTGTCTTTACACCGGTAACTGATGCTATGGCTGAGCAGCATTCGAGGAGGAAATGTTCGAAGATGATGCGTTCGAATATGTGCGCAGGGATCTACTCGAAACAGCTGGAGGTAAGTTCATCTATACACTCTTTCTAGCATAACGACAATTGAGAATTCCACCTCACAGCCGATGCCGAAACACGGCGGCAGTCTGCTTCCGACTTCACCAGAGCGCTCATGGAGCAGTTCGAGTCGCGCGTTACCGAGATCATCAGTCGCTATATCCAAGGCTACCTCGGGGAATACGCCTCTAACCCTCAAGCGAATTGGAAATCGAAAGATACAGCCATTTTCCTCCTTACTTCCATTGCTGCTCGAGGCTCGACTGCCCATCATGGCGTGACAAGCACGAACTCCCTTATCGATGTCGTACAATTCTTCTCGGATCACATCGTGCAAGATTTACAACCTCCATCTACGAATGCTAATGGTGCATCTGGGGCTCCTCATCCTATCATCATGGCGGATGCTATCAAGTTCTTGTATACCTTCAGAAGTCAACTGACGAAGGAGCAACTACTATCTGTCGTTCCGATGCTCAGCCCCCATCTGCAAAGCGAGTCATTCGTTATCCACACATACGCTGCTATGACGATCGAACGGATACTGTTCATCAAACAAAACAACATGCTTATGTGAGTGTACCGAGGGGCAGATGTCAGGTATACTGCTAAGACCGTGCCTATACAGCTTTACGCAAGCGGACATCCGGCCGTTCGCGGAAGGCTTGCTAGTAGCCCTCTTCAACACAATAGAGCGAGGCAGCACGCCGGAAGAAATCGCAAAGAACGATCATCTCATGAAGTGTGAGTAGTCTCTTTCGTACATTGACTGGCTTCCGGGATTTAATGCTGTGGTCTACAGGTGTAATGCGAGTAATCATTACTGCTCGACAAGCGATGACCCCAATTTATGGAATCGTCCTGGAGCATCTCACAAAAATCATGGGCGAGATCAGCAAGAACCCAAGCAATCCAAAGTTCAACCATTATACCTTCGAGAGCATGTCGGCGCTCGTGCGATTTGTCACTGCTGGCACGCCGGCTACGCTCTCTGAGTTCGAAAATACACTCTTCCCTCCTTTCCAATTCATCCTTGCACAGGACGTCTCAGGTAATTTCAATGTCTGCTGTAATTGCGTATCAGAATATTTTCCTGACAGAGCGTATTCGAAATAGAATTCTCGCCTTTCGTCTTCCAGATTCTCTCCCAACTCCTCGAATTACATACCGATGGCCTGCCCGATGCCTATCAGGCGCTGTTGCAGCCTATTCTCATGGCTCCACTCTGGATGCAGAGGGGCAACATTCCTGCTTTGACTCGACTGCTTCGAGCTGTGCTCGAGAAGGGTCCAAATTCCGTCGTGCAAGGCAATCACCTGCCTGCTATCCGCGATATTACTCGCTTCCTGCTCGACTCGAAAGCCAATGATGCGTATGGTGCCGACGTCGTTGAAGGGCTGTTCCAGTACATCCCATCGTAGGTCGGCTTAATCTCACTCAATATGATCGAGCTAACAGTCTGCTGAGCAGCGAGGCAATGGCACCTTTCGTCAAAGAGATTTTCGTTCTTCTATTCACCCGCTTGACTTCTGCCAAGTCGGATCGTTATATGCAAGCATTCGTGCGCGCATTCTTCATACCCATGGCAATTAGAAAACCAGGCCTTGGCCCAGATGAGCTATTTCAACACGTCGAACAGTTACAAACAGGGTGAGCTGTGCTCAGCCTCGACCGACGCTCAGACTCCGGACTGATTGCTATCTTCACACAGCATTTTCTCCAAGATGTTGGAACGCATTCTGCCCGAAGTCCAGAAGACACCGGTGAAAGATCGGAAGATGGTTTTGGTGGGCCTGGCAGTGCTACTCACAAGGAGTCAAAACATGCTACAGCAGCCAACCGTCAATGCATGGTAAGGAAATTCTAATTTGGCATCATATGACATGCTAAATACTCTTTCTAGGCCGGCCGTTTTTGAGACTTTCCTCAAGTTGCTACTCCTCCCACGAGCTCTGCCCCAATCGGGTGCCGCAGGAGAAGAGGAAGTGACTGTGTTAGATCTCGAAGAAACAGGTTACCAAGCATCCTTCTCTAAGCTTGGAGCATCGGAACCGCCCAGGCGAGATCCCGTCGCGGACATTGCGGATCCTGGTGTCTTCATGGCACAATCTTTAGTAGAATGCAGTCAAGCGCATCCTGGTCAAGTGAGTGGTCCTGAACCCCGAGCTCGGGACCTACATTGACAGTTCATTTGCGCCTCAAGATTCAGCCCATGGTACAAGCCGTTCCTCAAGAGCTGTCTTCACATTTCATGACGATTCTTGCAAATGAAGGATTGTCGTTGCAGTAAGATGTTGGACGGAATGCACAGCCCGTGTCATCAGTACTGTTGTAATTATCCACGCCCATTCTTCGGCCAGCTTCACAATGCCGAAATGGAACCGTAATACATGAAAACTCCACCTATATTGGCGATATTCAGCAATGGGCCCATGCATGGCAGATGTACAACTTTGCCGGATGTGAATTGATGTGCCAAGATAACGAATTGCCCGGTCTAGTTACGCGTTTAACTTGGGGCAGAAGTCAATGCACAAGTCACGAGAGCGTACGCTGAGTACTTCGCCTGGCCCACTATAGCCGTACATAGGACCAACTCGGTCAACCAGCACTCCCCACTGATCCATTGCTCAGCTCAGCTCAAGGATTGGTCAGTAATGTCGGTTGTAATATCGGTTGCATTGCTGAACACCAACACGAGAAGAGTTGGCTTCTGATATTTCGCAGTATCCAAGTTGCTAGAACGAGCAAGAGCAGCTATCTGTCGAGCGCTGAGGAAGAACATGGGTATCGAAAAGGGCATGTAAGGATCCATCTGATTTCTGCAGGCGGATCTAGCCAAAAGTCATGAAGGGAAAGACGCTTGTGCAATTGAGCAACACTTGCACAGCAGTTTTTGCATAATTGTTGCGCACTCCTCCGTTGGAGCGATTGGCTTTTTGACTGGAATTTATGCTTCTCCAGCAGTTGCGGTTGTTGGGATGCTTCCGCTTTGAGGTTTTCCTCGATTGCCACCTCGTCCACCGCGGAATCCTTCAGTACCGCGACCTCGTCCACCTCTGAAGCTGCCTCTTCGTTCACCATCACCTCGCTCTCCTCCGGTGTGTCCCTCGCCTCTGGGCTCGCGTCGTGTCCATTCACCGGATCCTGAGCCTGGCGCGCCTCCTCTTCCTCTTCCTCCTCTTCCTCCTCGACCACGACCCCCGCGCCCTCGGCCGTCACCACGTCCACCTCGAGTTCCTTGAATGAATCCATCGGCATCTACAATAGGTCCGCTCGCAGCTTGCTGCTCTTGGGCATCCGCTGGCAAGTCTGGAGTAGCGGTGAATGGGTTTGCTGGGGCGTTATCATCGACCTCATCGGCCCAGCTCTTGACTGGGTTGGGTGCCTGCGTGATAGCTACCGTCAATTTCGGCTCGCGAGCAATAGTCTTAATAAGCGCATACTTACTTCTTCCCATCCACTGACGGCTGTCTTGGGCAGGGTTTCAGGACTGATAATAGCAGGGGGAGCTCTGTTCTCCCATCCGCTTCCATTAGCAGCAGCTTCGGTCTTCTCGAAGGCAGGGGTGTTTCCAAAGCCAGGAGTAGCGGCGTTGGAGCCAATCTCATTTCTGACTTGGTGTACAGGGACGCCTGTAGCCGAGTTGGCTTGTTGAGCACCCCCAGATTCGATTTCGGAGACTTGCATGAAGTTCAAGCCAGATGTAGCAGGTGCACCAGACTGATCGCCAGCGACATTGATATCAGGTACCTCTGTGGCAGCAGCAGATGAAGCGACGGGTTCGTCCGAAGCTGGGAGTTCATGTCCCATCTCAACAGGTCCAGCAGTAAGATCCAAGATCATCTGCTTGACGTCAGCGAAAGTGACGCCCTCGATGACAGACTTGGATGATCCGCTGCGGAGGTTCTCGATGTGCGAGACGGCATCGTCGCCTGTTCCTACGAGGGGTCCATTTGCGAGATTCTGGAATAGCTCATGGACGGCACGGTGCTGCTGAGCTGTAGCGTTGGCCACTACAGGAGGGACTGCTGTCTGACTGTATTGAGTAGATTGACCTGGGTTGAACAGAGAGTATAGATGTAGGAATTGTAGTAGGAGCGCAAGGCCGTTCTGGTTGTGGAGCTGCAGATCACATCATGTCAGGTCAGCTTGCAGAAGCATCTATAGCACTGGATATGACGTACCTTCTGGTCAGCGACTGCAGCAGCGACTCTGTGCTGAACTCTCTGCTCCTCTGCCTTCTTCTGCTTCTCTGCTCGCTTAGCCTCGTCTGCTTCTTCGGACTTTGCATAGAGCAAATGTCAGCAAACGCCGTCAACGCAGAAGACATCAAGGCAATCCCTCACCTCGAATGCCTTTGAGATTTCGCCAAGCTCTCGCTGAATAGCTTCAAGTACAGGCTTCTGCTGGAGTGACTTCTTCTGGTCTTCATTCAGTGGGGTTGTTTGGGCTTCATAGGTTTGGAGCTTTTGCTGTCAGTTTTAAAGGCGAGTTGAAATGTGATAGGAAGTGTCCAGATCGTCAGCGTTTGCATGATGTGCATACCACTGCACCGTCACGAGAGGATCTGCTACATCGAACACTCCCCCGCACGGACGGCGACCTCGAACACAACAACTTACAATTTTCTTGTTGTTTGTTCTGAGCCTCTTCTGGACATAGGCAGCAGCACTGAACTTCTTTGTGTCGGCTTCGTCCTCGACAGGCGTTCCATTCAGTCCGGCAATGCGAGGTCTGCCAGAGGCTTGGAGTTCTTTGGGCAGTTCCTCCCTGCTGGGGGCGGTCTCGAGGGTGGCCGTAGCCAATGCAGGATCTTTAGCATGAGCTACATCAACCCCAGTGGACGAGGTCTTCTTGCCGCTCTTTTTTCGCTTGCTGGTCTTTGAGGGCTCATCTTTGCTACCCAGGCCCGGGATGTAGCGCTTGAACTGTTCGATGACTGAAGGCTTGCTTGTAGCGGCGTTGTCCTTGGATGCAGCAGAAGCAGTTGTTTCTTTGGCTGCTGCAGGCTTGCTTGCAGCATCTGTCGTGGTTGCAGCTGCAGTATTGCCATGTTCGCTGGCTGGAGCCGGCGGTGACGGCGCAGCGGCTTGCTCTGACACTGCAGCTGTAGCGTGTGTACTTGTTGGTTCGCTCATTGCGATGGAGTCTTGGAGAGGTACTGAAGGTATAGATGTCCGGATGTGCTTGCTTTCCTGCTTCGTGGTGCAGAATCAAGCAGTTCTACAGAGCAATCGCATGACGAGGGCCTGACAGAGGCGAACGGCAAATTGCAAAGGATTGTACGGCAAGGACATGGCGCACCATACGGGCTCGTCCTTACTATTAAATGTGTTCTTTGGTACTCGCTATCTCTGTTAACAACCCTCGGTGCTAGTCTCGTGTTGCAGCACATGACGAAATGCACGGCGGCGAAAAGGTCTGGAATGTTTAGGAAAAATATGTCATCGGTAATACAAGATGGAAGGACAGCAATGTCCATAAAAGGCGGGTTATGATACAGTTGCGTGCCGTGACAGCCGCCATAAAAAACCGACAGGTAATCTTCCAATCAAGCTTTCAATTCGGTAGTCGATGCGAGAGGAGCGGCATAATAGCTGCTTGCCGTCGTAGCTACCGTTCTCAAGCTCGGTGTCTTCCTTTTGTAACTTGCATTGTCCGGTGTCATATCTCCAGCTGCAGTGCCGCCAGCTTGTGCATGCACTGACGGAGCATGATAGCTCCCATCCTTTTGGCTGCGTATAGCAGCGGACCATTTGCTGCCTACCGAATCCGTGCTATCCCTTCTAGATGGAGCTATAGCTCTGATGCTAGCATCTTCATTCGCAGTCGTTCTGTAGCG
Source organism: Cystobasidium tubakii (assembly GCA_024345325.1). Classification (NCBI taxonomy): domain Eukaryota; kingdom Fungi; phylum Basidiomycota; class Cystobasidiomycetes; order Cystobasidiales; family Cystobasidiaceae; genus Cystobasidium; species Cystobasidium tubakii. Next base: position 2,712,240 of record BROO01000001.1, on the reverse strand, counting down.
GTGTCCAGTCGTATCGACTATGGAAGCTGCTCCTCCGATACTACCAGCCCTTCCTCCAGCAATGCCATCTCTGTATCTGGATGCTGCAGTATAGACTGACGGCTCTCTACCACCAGTCGAAGAAGCTAACGTGAGCATAGAAGCATTATCCGGCGGTGGTGAAGAGGCGCGGGGGTTATTTCTCGGATCAGGCGCCGAGTGACGAGGATAATGGTATATGCCATCAAGGCTCTCAGCGCCTTCATCATCTGCGCGATCTACATTGGTTTGATGCGTATAGGAGCTCAATCTGCCTGGTGAGCCCGGGGCACTGTTCATTTGAGCAGAAGAGATAGACGAAGGTGTTGCGGGAGGAAGTTTGGAAAAGGTGATAGAAGCCGAAGAGCGTATATTATTGGCAGACTCTACTCGATGAGCTTGAGGCATGTGAATTTTGTCAGGTTGATCACCCGTGCCCTCATTCTGCTGATCTGTCCAGTCGATGTCTCCAGGGGTGCTCTGCTGGGGTACTTGACTGCCACTCTCGCTCTCTTCTTTAGCTGCGCTCAAAGCTGGTGCGACAGCTAGGCTAGAGACAGGTCCAACGAAGCTATTCCTGAGCGGACTAGCTCTCGGTCCATGCCTTACTGCATAGAGAGCGCCAGGTTGTAACGCACTTCCAGTCGGTAATTCGGTAGAAGATCGGACAGAGCGAGGAGACGACGGTATAGAAGCCTCTGCGCCATGCAAGCTTGTAGCTATCCTGTTAGCATCTGGGTCCTGCATGTCTACCATCCCGAGGCTTGAAGCACTGAGAACTGGCGCATCAATAGTAGCTTCAATGGCTTTCTCCTTTTCTCTCTGTTTGTCCGATTGTAAGGTGAGAGATTGGCCTAACGAGCCCTCTTTGCGCGGGGGTTGGAGAGAGTGAACGGAGTTTGGAGGTGACGCTGAGGTTTCTTGGAGATTTGCAGGTATATTGCTTGTGGGAGATGAGACAGAAGGTGCATTGCCAGCAGCAGGACCTCCAGCAGAAGCAGTATTGATACTGGTGCCATTTGCGCCGAGCAAGGTGGGCTTCGTAGAGGCGCTGGCCTTCGAATGGCCAGTTCGAAAAGACTTGAATGTCCTGCTTGTAGGAGCGAGAGAGTGCAGACTTGTAGATCCGGTAAAGGACGAAGATGCATCAATCGATGACGGAGTTATCGGTCTTATTGAAGCATCTGCATCCGCGCCATCTACTTCGTCGTCTTCGTCTTCGGAATGCTCAGCTCGATAGCGTAGTGCATCCAGGTCGCTACTATTGTCTGCTTGTCGTCTATGCTGCTGACCATCTGCCCTCTCTGTCGGTAGAACACCCTTCAAGCCAAAGTAATCGCCTGTGTCGCCGCCCTGCGTCCAGACAGGCGGCAGGCCAGCAGCAGGGTGAACGTGTCCTATCGTCTTAGCTGGCTGTTTGAAGCCGCCTTGCTGTTCTTGATCTTGCTGCAGCATGTCTCTCGAGGCGACTGCCTTGCCTTTTGCAGCCTGTCTCGAGGGTGTCATCTTGCCGGTGTGGTGTGGGCTAGCTTTTCCAGAAACGCCCTTGCTAGGCGATATCGCTACATTGTTATTCGATACAGCTTCAGATCTCGTATTGCTGCTTGTCCTGCCTCGCGCATTGCTTGATGATGGCTCGTCTGCCTGACCTCCAGCAGGCGCAGCAGGGGATGAGCCTGACCCTGCAGCAGGCTATTGGAAAGTGCCAGGATTCGCGGGAGAACGCACAGTCAGCTTGCAGAATAGATGATGCAGCAGCTACTGCGTTCGTCTGCCTCACCTTGGAGCTCTTACCACCGTGTCCCCCGCTCAGCTTCGCCAGCAAGCTCTTGAACTTGCTGCCGCTGCTGCGGCCTTTGCTGCCGCTGTTGGTCATAGGCGACGAGGCTGGTCCATTGCTTGTGCTCGCAGTCTGCGGATGAGTGTGCTTGTTGCTGTCCATTGTGTGTCTGGTGCATGCGAAGGAGTCAGAGCAAGCGTGTCATCGCCTCACTCTTCGTCCTCAATTTGGCACGTGCTTTTTTGTGCTTATGATAGTAGGTCAGCCGGCCTCATGGCTTCACATTGCTACAGTCAGCTAGCCATCCCCAGCAGCACAGTTCGGGCGTCAGTGAAGTACGCCGCACAACGCGCTACTTTATCAAATGACTCCCTGTCCAGAGGAAAGACTGCTTCTCCGCATTACCAATGACAATGGCATTGACCATTCCGAACAACGCAACGATTGGACTATATCAACCACCGAAGTCAAGACAGATTACTATAATTCCGTCCAGCCCGTGTCTCCTCCGTCCTGTCCAGCTACCAACCCCAGCACGAGCACGATCAAATTCGCTGACATGCTCATCGAGAAACCTCGGTAGAGCTGCGTAATACCCGTATAGAAAGGTAGACTGTCCTCCTCCTTCTCTTCTGGTATCGCTCCAGGCATGTTCAGTACGATGTTCTCCGGTGACAGATTGGCATTACCCGATGAGCTATCTGAAGCCTGCATGTTCGGAGCTTGGCCTCTATAGCTTCCTCTCCTCGATGAACCATTCACGTTCGATGCTGTTGATGTTCGTCGACTCATTGATGGTCTTCGAGGTTTCTGATCCACGTTATACTCGTGCAACTTGCCTGTTTCTTCTGTCAAGATCCGATAAACAGCTTCAACGACACCATAGTAGGGCGTAGGTCTCGTCTCGACACAAGTCTTGAATGATTTCTTTCCTGTTACATGTCCCTTGACCTGAGATCGTGTTTGGACTTGAAGCCTTCTCCGAACGGTTTCAATGGGTAAAGTGAAGAGGAGCGAAAAGGTAGAGAAGGTAAATTCCGCCAAACCGTAAATAATCGAGTTTGAATCCGGTGTTATTCGTAGTTTACGTTCGATAAAGAGAGGGATTCCAAGATGGAAGAAAGATCGGAATGCACTGTCGAGAATCGCTGGTACCCATAGTGCCGAGTGGAAGTAGATATTCCGGAAACCGCCTTCTTCCCCTTGAATTTGTTTGAGTGCATCCAGTGGACCTGAGTACTTCTTATGACGTGTCTGAGCGGACTGAGCTACCAATCGCGTGCGAACGAGGTCCAAAGGTGAAAGTAGGTAGCTCGTCACAACGTGCGAAATGATGGTGACTCCAAAGGCTTTGAGTGGAGAAGGGATGTGTACGAGTGGAAGGGTGATGAAGGGAGAGTCTCGCAAGAGGGCAGCAGCGAGACACGAGTACAAGAAAGGTTGCATGGCAGATGACAGACTCTCCATGATGAGCGTAGTAAGCTGGCCTTTCCACAAGCTCCACCATCCTTCGCCTTTCCATCTGCCAATTGCTTTCATCATCTCCCACACTCCGCCCGTGACGGTAAAAGGCAGTATCCATTCTGGCTTTGTCGCTGATTCGAATATTGATCTTCTAACGATGTAGCCTGACGAGTCTCTCACTGCTGTCACTGACAAGCTTGGTGCACCCAGTGGCGGTCTGAGAGTACGGCGATCTTCCACATCTTGTTCATCAGGCGGCGAGGCGCGTCCAGAACCACCTCCACCCCTCCTTCTGCTCCGCGAAGAAGTATAACCCCCTTGTCTTGTCCCTCTGCGTCGCTCTCCACTGCGCTGGCTGTTGTTGAGATCGTGAAAGTAAGCCTGAGCATCGTCTTCGTCGGAGAGCTCCTCGACATCGTATATGACTTCCTCTGCCCCTCCTTCCTCTTCATCATCAGACTCCTCATTCAATATCTGTACATCTGCCTTCGGTATCCACTGAATCTGTAGCAGTATCTTCCCTACTTCGAATGGCATGACACATGCGGTCGAGGCATACCCTAACACAGAAGCACTCGCCCAGTACCGAATGAAGCCCGGCACAGAGCGTGGGATGTCGCTATACTCCGAGTCGTCGATGAGGTCGTGCACTGCGGCATAGCGTGACGGTAGCGATACTCCAGATGAGATGCCGGCACTCGATGCTCCTGTTGTTGATGCTGATGATGATGCTCCGCCGACAGACGTGGCACCTGCCGAAGTAGAGGGCGCGCCGCTCAGGATGAAGTCTTCGGGCGATGGAGCGACATAGTAAGGTCTGCTGCTGCTGGGATGCCGCGATGCTCTGCTGCTGCTGTCCATCTGTGCTTGGGTTGATGCTGGACGGCAGCAGGTGTAAAGGCAAAGGGCAATCGAGTGGGAATCCAGAGTGCAAAGCTTTCATATCCGCAATGACAGTATCCCATATGTTGCTACAGTCACTTACGGTGGTCAGCCTGTAGACCATCCCTCATTGTGCGATCCACCCTGACTGCCGATGTGATGCTGCCGGAAGACCATTACCAAGGAGGTTTACAGTTCAGAAGGCCAGCACGAGGACTGTAGATCCAGATCCTCGTCCAGCATATGCGTGCTCGGCAAGCCAAAGATCCGTCAAAGAACGCTCCTAGAGTGGCTTGTCCCAGAAAAGGTTGGGAATTCATGCGCGAAAGCGCACAAATTGCATGTTGATTATCGACAACATAACCGTAGAATCAGGACTCTAACCCTCACAAGATCACAACAAACAACACTTCCGTACTTCCATTGATAATCAGACAGTTATCTTCTCGCCGCTGAACCAGAAAGCTAGATCTTGTAGATGATCTCGTCACTGTAGAAGATCTCGTTTCTATCTTGCATGTCTTGTAAGATAGCGTCTGCTTCCCTGACGCCGAAGAGCTGCTCTACAGGCAAACCCTCGTTGAGTTCTGGTAGTAATGCATCTCTGCTGAAGGCCTCTTCATCTGCGAACTTTTCCCGCATGGCCGTGGCGAGCCGCGTTTTGAACATATTCGCGCTGGAATAATGCTTCAGTACTTGATACGGTCTGCATCTGAGCGATACGACGAATACTCACCGAGAGGGGTCAATGGGTCCACTTGGACCAACGGGAGCAGGTCCAGCAGCAAGACGTTCCTCTTCCTGCATTAGGTCATGCATATCTGCATCACCGTCTCGTGTTGACGAAGCTTGAGTAGGTCTTGCAGGGCTTGTGCCAGCATGCGTGGATCGCAAAGTTGTATTCATGCCAATACCGGAATCATCGTTCGCTGTGCCTGTTCCTGTTCCGGTCGCTATCGACGTTGCAACGGAGCTCGCTCGAGCAGAGGTACCTCTTCGACCAGGCTTGCTTGCACTAGCAGGCATAGGCATCCTCTTTTCACCTCCTGCTAATGCAGCTTCTTCTTCCTCATCGGTCTCATCCTCTTCATCCTCTTCTGTCTCATCGCCTTCGGTCTCTGATCCATCAGCTCGAGACCCTCTTCGAGCTGCTCCATTTAACCTGCGCTTCTTGCTCTTTGTCTTCCGTTTGGCCCGGTAGACTTCCTTGAACAATGCGAAGCGCAGAATCTCTTCTGCAGCTATCGCATCTCGCTCGTCTACCGATGTGGACAAGCGAGCTTTCGCATGGGCTGTCGACAGACGAATGAGGGTTTCAAGCGTACGTGCGGTTAGAGGTGAAGTCTGAGGAGGCAAAGCAGAGTCAGAGCATATTGGAGAGCTTCTTCACAAAGGGCCGTGCTCACCCTCTTCTGGTTGCTAGCCAGATCATCATTTCTCAAGCTGGTATACACCGAGACGATGTAATCCGCCGCGTTCTTCGTCAAGACAGGTTTGCATCTATTCTTGGCGTATTGAATGTATTTCTTGATGAAAGCGATAGACAGCACTTCCTTCCGCTTGTTTGCCCCTCGTCCGGAACTGGTAGTGACACCTCCGTGTAATAGTGGATTGTATTTCTCGAAAACTTCCGTTTGAAGTCGGGCAGATGAGCCTTCGGCGGCTTCTGCGCCAACGGTAAGGTTCTGCTCGAGAACGTCTACAGCTGGTGTGCCTTCTTCGACACCGGGTTGTAGATAGCGGTGCATTCTGAGAACATGCTCAGAAATCATTCGGTCTCGCTGCTCGTCCACATCGTCCGTTACCACAAAGAGAAGATCGAAACGTGACAGGAGGGAGTCCGGTAAGGCGATATTGCGATGAGGGTCTTTGTGCACGTCGTACTGTAATGCTCAATTAGCAAGCTGTGCGCAAAGTTCAAAAGGAGAGACCTTACCTGTCCATAGATAGGGTTCGCAGCTGCTACTACGGAGCATCTAGCATTCAATGATGTATGAATGCCAGCCTTGGCGATAGTGACAGTCTGCTGTTCCATGACCTCGTGGATAGCCACTCTGTCTACATCTGACATCTTGTCGAACTCGTCAATGCAGACTACGCCTCTGTCTGCAAGAACCATAGCGCCTGCTTCCAAGCGACGCTCGCCTATAGTAGATACGTGTCAACTCAGACAAGACAAGCTCACACGCTTCGAAGCCACTCACCAGTCTCCTTGTCTGTCGTGACTGCCGCTGTAAGACCGACACCCGACGAACCTCTACCGGTCGTAGCAATAGCCAAAGGGGCAGTATTGAGGACAAATCGAAGCATTTGACTCTTAGCAGTCGACGGATCACCGACCATCAGAATGTTGATATCACCACGAATATGAGTTCCATTGGCGAGATTCTTTTCCATTCCTCCTAGCAAAAGAAGTAAAACAGCTTGCTTGATATGATCATGGCCGTAAATTGATGGAGCGAGCGATTGAGACAAGAGATTGAACACATTCTTTCGCTTGCTGATCTTGTTGATGTTGCGAATGTCAGTGTCGGTGATTACGGCTTGAGCGATACCAGCTCCAGCTTTTGACGAGAGGAGGACGATGTTATTAGAGGTGATGAGTGTCCTACGCAGCGCAAACGCCAAGTGTCACCAAGACATCCACATCTAACATGCTGTGGCTGCATTATCAAACGAGGGACTCACTTGAAAGATGCGCTTCCAGTATTAGACTGTCCTCCTACACTTCTATAAACACCAACAATCTGAACTCTATCACCAGGCTTGCACTTGTCCACCAAATCATCATCCATAACAATTTCAACTGAACGAGGCAGTTGTCCAGCAGGAGCACGTTCCGGCATTTCTTGAATGGTCAGTTTCTGGTGATCCATGTACGTTGATAGGCCGAATTCAGTTTCTAGAGGGTTCCCTTCTGCGTCTTCCTTTGGGTATGTAGCGGAGCTTGTTGTAGCGCCGGGTGTACTTGAAGAAGCGAGCGCGTCTGTATATTGACGAGAGTGGAATAGCTTGGTATTAGGGCACCAATGAATGGTCTTGACGATCTTTGGGCGGACCAAACTACCTTAAGACGCGGAATATTGCGTGATTTAGCTATGCTATCCAATATAGAGTGCACTCTATGGAAGATTGCTGAGGCAAGGCTCACATCTCGTAACGATACCCTCGATGGAGATCATCTTTCCGAGCATAGCAGCACGTAATGTACGTGGATTCACATGATGATCTCCGAAACTGCCTCTCAAGCCAACGTAGAAGGCAGTGTCTGTTAAGTTACCATCTCTAGCTGGATCTTGCACCGAGACGACGACTTCCTTCAAAGCATGGTCGAAAGCGGGCAGGTAGTCCAGAGGGCGTTTAAGGATACTGTAGACATAGCAACGTGAGATCTTGAACACTCTGCCCAGTATAGATCAATGTGCTACCGCTCACCCATCTGCTAAATCTCGCTTGTAGTCGCGCAAGTGGTCAAGATTGATAATGAGCCTTCGCTCGCTTTGCCGCAGCATGCGCTTGATGGCAGCATTGTTGTCGTCGAGGTCGAGGTATTCGACGAATTCTGTAGAGCATATGCACGTTGAGCTTGTTCGTCCTATCAATCACCGTATCTATCTATCCTGACGCACCTCTTGCTCGTTCTGTGGCACAAAGTCACGTCCAGTCAGCGGACAAACCGGGTATCTCCATCAGTCCGCACAAGCATGGCCTCACCTTTGATCTGGTCATCAGCCAGCACAGGTAGCGCAGTATCGGCCATGATGGTGTAGTCTGATGATTGTTGTACCAGCAGAAAGAGCCGAGTTGTAGCTGGAAAGACGCGTCTGGCAGCCGGAAGTGATCGAGAGACACGCGTATATTGGGTCTGTAGTTGTACATGAATTTGCTTCTACAATGTCAGGACTGATGAATTACTATTGATAACTGAGTCTATATAGTTCTACTTCTGAGCGAGCACCTTCACCATCTCCTGCTCTTGAGATCGCTGGGCCGCTTGAAGAAATACTGTTTCTTCTGTCGCTGAGTACTTCTAATACTCTTAACGAAAGGTTTCAAGCTGTTCCTCCTCTCGATATCGTTATCGAGATCGGGGCTGTAATGCCAGTCTGGCTCCACCTTCTTACCAGCTGCATCTTTCAGACCTACATTTTCAATCACTCCAAATGGCCCGTTCCTCAATGCCGCTAAGACACTCGCCCGCCATGCTTCTGTCGATCCGTGTTCAAGCAAGCATGGTTGTGTTTCCAGCAGAAGATGGATGCATTCGGTCGTTGTCAATGTTGCTCGAGGCTGGAAGACTATTCCAGATGCAAGGATTCCAACTAGGTCAAGGGAAAGCGTCTTGATGGCTTTTTCGACTCGTGCGTAAGTACCCTGCAATGCTGCTGTATAACAAGACATCATATTTCAGCGGGTTTCAAGCCGTCAAAGCATTGATGATGATGTGCCCTCACCGTTCTTCCGTCTCTCTACGGTTCCTTCATCCTCGCTCTCGCTACTATCCTCTGGCGGGTACCCATCATCGTCTTGATGAGCATAAGGCGATGGTGCAGGCGATGATCTGAGCTCGGAGCTCAATCTTACTCTCTTCACAGGCTGGTGTGACGACTCTCTCGACGCTTGGCGCCGCTTTGTTGCTGCCTGCGAAGCCGTCATAGCAGCCATGGGTGACGATGGGACGGATTCCAGCTTTACCGACAGGCTTCGCTTAGCAGCTGGCACGACCTCTTTCGCCGATTCTTCTTGAGCCTTCTCGTCCTCAGCTTCAGCATCTTCATCTTCTAGATCCATTTCTAGATCCAGTCCAAGCGTCGCTTCAGAGGTAGGGACAGGCGGAAGCTGTTCTGTCCCTTCTCTGCGTACATATCCGGACACGTGCTCCGCTGACATGCCTTTGCACACGACTTCAACCTCAAAATCGGTATAGAAGCCCAGCGTTATTGACTCTCCTTCGATGACTTCTATGTGCTTCTCCCCACTTGATATCTTCTGACCTTCAAGCTGCATACCATTTTGACCCAACACATCGATATCGAGTCGTAGACCTTCTCCTACCTTCTGTAATACAAGCGAGCAATGATGCCTTGAAGCATGTTTCGCAGCTTTCGGTATCGTCACAAGCTTGAACACGCTAAACTGATTGCGTGTATCATTCCGTATGCTCTCCTCTAGCTTCTTGAGCTTGCGGCCGATATGTACAGTCTGTCCGATCAAGATGTTTATCGTCTGCGAGGAAGCTTCCAAATTGACATGCTCGATGTCGCATGCTTGAGATGGGGAGTCGCCACGCCTTGCCTTGTCGTATAGATACGCATGTCGCGGTGCGTCTCGAGGCGTCGCTGGAGGCGGCGAGGAAGCTATACTTGATGCGTCTCGTGCTGGTGAGCTGGTAAATGCAAAGCTACGCGCCGAACGGGGTGGAGAGCTTGAGAGCATTGACGACGGAGCTGTCTTGATGTATGAGCTAGCAGGCGACGAGGATACTGCATGGCACACCACAGAGCTCGTCAGTCTGTCCGTCCTCGTTCTTTCTCCTCTCTGCACAGGAGCTTCACTTACTGCTCTTGTGTCGCAGCTTTGCAGGAAGACAGCGGTTGCCAATCTCCTGCAGAGGCTGGCGCGAGCTGGCGGGCAGTTCCATCTTTATATTGCTTAGCTCTTGTAGGCGTCAGGGCGATTCAAGCTGATAGCAGTCTGTAATTTCCAGTGTGTAGTAAAAGCTTCTTCGAACAACAACTCTGCTTGTTTACGCGAGATTTTTCGATCAAAAGTCGAAGCACGTGCCAGATATCCGTGCAATACGTGAAGAAGTCGATACTCTCTATATTGGAAAGGGTTACAAGGTAGGGAAAGAAAACGAAGATGGGAAAAGAGGAGCAAAGCTATGATACAGTACAGTGCGAAGAAGACTGGATGCTCAGGCACTGACAGCGGCCTGGCGTACGCTAGAAAGATGACTGACGAGAAAATGAGATACATTGTTTCGAAATTACGATTGGTTTTGATTTCCCAAGCACTCTGCTTTTCTGTCCCAAGCACTCTGCTTCTCTGTCTGGCCTTTCTCTCCTTTCCCTCTCCGTTTCTCTCCATGGACGAATGAAACCATGACTGATGCACGTAACATACTCCACACTCGCGCGATCTCAAGAAGCGCTCTTTCAAGACGGCAGCAAACGACGGGTTTATCCGATGTTCTTCGCTGTGTTCTTGCTGAGCAGTTGCGCCTTCTCGATAGCCTCCTTCGAGTTGTTGACCAAACCTTGCTTGTACACCTTAATATCAATACCATGCTTTGTAAGGTTAACAATTCTCCTATCTTTAACCTCCCATAATTCCTCAGCGATAAGCGATAACAATCGGAAATCGTGCGATACGACGACTACACCACCTTCGAATTTCTTGATAGCTTGAGCGAGTGCATCGATAGATTGCATATCTAAGTGATTCGTAGGCTCATCGAGCAGGAGGATATGAGGTAGTTCCATAGACAGCTGTGCGAAGACAACTCTGTTCCGTAGACCGTCAGAAAGTTGGTTGATTGGACTTGTCTGATGTGCTCCTGATAGACCGAATCGTCCTAATTGTTGTCTCCAGAATTGGATGTCCTTATCAGGGAATTTGGCCTTGTACAAGTTCTCGAAGTACTCCAAGGGCGACTTGTTGTAGGGCAGTTGGTCGGCAGAGTGCTGAGAATACTTGGCGAGCTTAAGTGCGGGATGTCGGTTGACGTCACCTCGAATAGGCATAAGTTGACCAGTCATCAAATTGAGGAGTGTAGACTTTCCGGTACCGTTGGCTCCTACGATGGCAATTCTCGAGTCCATGCTGAAAACGCAAAGCATGGGTTAGCTACTTCTTTCCTATCGCAGCTGTTAGAAGAGGCAGCGAGCCACTTACTCGACACCAAGAGAGAGATCCTTGTACAAAGCATGCTTAATGTCTCCATCGTAAGCGAAAGCAACATCGTTAAAAGCGATAATAGGAGGAGGTAACTTCGTAACGCTTTGGAAATCAAAAGTGACAGGTCGGGGAGTAAGAACAGGTTGAACAAGACCAGCAGCCTCCATCTTGTCGATAATCTTTTGCTTTGATTTGGCTTGCTTTACCAAATTGGCATATGTACCAGCTGAAGCGATGAACTTCTTAATGTGTTGGATTTCTGTCAGATATCAAGCAAAGCAAAGATGTATTAGAAACCGCTTTCATTCCATCCAGATTGGAATCTAGCCAACTCACCATCATTCTGCTTTTGGAAGGCCTTCATTTGATTGACTTCATTGTCACTCTTTGTCCTGACGTATGTAGAGTAGTTACCACCATAGTAGACCAATTTCTTATCAAGTGTAAGATCCATAATGTTCGTGCATACGGTATCCATGAAATCTTGAGAGTGCGAGGTGATGATGAGGATATGGTTATAAGTAGCGAGATAAGCTTCTAGCCAGACGACAGCTTCCAAATCTAAGTGATTGGTAGGCTCGTCCAGTAGAAGTAGATGAGGTTTGACGAATAGAGCTCTAGCGAGAGCAACTCTCATTCTCCATCCACCGGACATGTCCTTTGTAGGCTTCTTCATCATGGCTTGGTCGAAACCGAGACCGTGCAGGATAGCTCCGGCTTTAGCCTCGAATGTGTTGGGATCCAACTCTTCAAGCTCTTCGTATTTGAGTTCGAGACCGACTTCATCGACATCATCCGCCATGGACATGTCTTCAATCTCTTTCTCGAGACGAGCGACCTTCTCCTTGGCACTATTGATGATGAAATCAAGGGCAGTGACTTCTGATGGGTCGGCTTCTCCAGCAACAAGGTAGATCTGGATGGATAAGCATTAGTGATCAGATTTTTGCTGCTCCTCAGGGTTATGAAAAGATCTTTCACTCACGTCGATGTGATCGGGAATTTCTACGTCTCGCTCAGCCAGCGACTGGAGGAAGGTGGTCTGCGAATGGGGGATAACGAGTCAGTATACAAGCCAAGAAGTGTATCTTGAACGCTCTCCGCTGTCTGGACTAACCTTTCCTGAACCATTCTCTCCGAGCAGACCATATCTCTGTCCGTAATTGAGAGCCAAACTTGCATTTTCGATGAGCAATCGTCCGTGGAAAGAAAGGGTGTACGAGTCGATGTGTACATCTCTCGATTTAGGATCAGATACGAGAACACCGGTAGTTGATCTATCGACGTCGAGCTTTGTCTTTGACATTGCTTCTTTCAAATCTTCAACGCTTCCATTGGTGCTTAAAGAGGTCATGGGAGTGTTGGTGCCGGTACCAACGGTGGAACCTCCATTCTCAGAGTTCCTGCTTGATGTTGTTGCGCTCTTCTTGGCGGCCTGTGAGCATCGAAAGAAGTAGGAGATACGGAGTGAGCACCGCTGACCGTCATACTTGCTGCATGATGAAATCTCACCTTTTCTAGTAGACGCTTTTGCTTTGATGCTGGATTGTAGAGGGGCGAGTTAGTAGGCGCTGCGGTTGGTATGAGCGATAGTACGTATATGACCAACCTGATGGAGCCATCGTGACTTAGTTATCTATGGATGGATTGTGGGATGAAATTTAGGATTGAGGCCAATCAATTGACAGCGCCTTGAATGGGTCTTGGGCGTCTTCAACGGTGACACTGGAGCGACAAGTCCGAGCTGGGCGGAGTGTGTCGTTGATGTAGTGTTCGAGAGGGCTGTATCGAATGCACCCTGCAATATGCTGTTGGTGGCTATCCAACTCTCGACACGCATCTTTGTCTTCAATATTTTCACTCTGCAGCTTTTTGGCCACCAGACAGTGATCGAGAATATTGCATGCAGGAAAGTTACAGAAGCCTTTGCCAGCACCGTCCTTGCTTGGATACACCATTCTACCGTGTATTGTTGCACTGCACTCGCATGCTGCTGACCCTACTGCCCCGCCGGCTGAGAGGACTGAGTCTCGTCCAAGCGCCGCCAGCTGGAACAAGCGCTGCTGCATCGTTGCCGACATGCATGCGCTGCAGAGTGCACAATGCCCTGATACACACCTCGCACTCGACCCAATGGCGCACAAGAGAGGAGAGAAGAGACTCGCTGCATGGGAAGGACGGTGATGTCCGCGGAAGCGGCTCTAGATCCAACGACCGCGATGACCGCGAAGATACTGGAAGACGGCATCATGCTAGACCCTCGTACCCTCGGCGGATTCCTACACAGGCTCATCGGCCCAGAGAGTACGAAAGATCGTATAGAGAAGGTGAGATCATTCACTAATACTGCTCCAATACATGCTTAATGCCTCCTTGGTCGTCATCAGAACGGCCATCGGCAAATCCATACAAGAAACAAGTCCGACCCGACCGAAGAGACAGCCTGGGTGTGTTCACGAAACTTTCTTCAAAAGGTCCAGAATACCCAGCACATCTTCAGCGAGGAGATTCTCAATACCCTCAAGGTATGAACAATGAACAACGCTTGAGAAATGAATCTAGAGATAAGATCAATACCGCCTTTGTATGTGGCAAGTTCGCTTGTCCAGCTTTCGGGATTATGCTAATATTCGAATATCAATCGTAGAATCTGGCGAAAGATCTACCTCCACTCACAAACGAAGACTACAAGCAAGTATACGAAGAGTTATTGGCATATGACCCAACGCCACCTTCCCCGTCCCAGCAGCGGCTAGCCCTCGGAGCTGGTACTTCTTCAAGTACACCACTGCTAGGCTCAGCAAGCAAAACAGCTAAAGATCGTATGAACGAGTTGCTCGAGCGGTTGAACAGGCGTGTACCCGAAGGAGAACTACCTCTCACACCTGTACAAGGCAGAGAAGAGGTGCAGGAAAGTCTACTTTCGAAGCTCACGAAGATGAGGCAAAGCACATCGACAAAGTCTCAAGGTGAATCAGGCACACTGTCGAATGTGCTAGAAGACATACCATCGAAAGATCCGGAAGTGACTCCATCGTCACCTAATATTTTATCGGAGCAATCAGGACAGAATACTATCTCATTGGTGACAAGACCGAACGCCCGAACAAGAGGAAAAATCTTCCATGCGCTATCTCAGCTCTTGAGACCTATACCAGGCACTCGGCTGGACTCATCTAAGCTTATCATCGGAGATCAACCACCTAATAGCATCAAGCTTGATATAGCTACGAAACAGGAATGGGCAGCTTTGATCTTGGAAGCTGCTGATGATAGAAGCTTGACGGACGTCTTGACTACCTTCGAGCTGATGAAGGTGAGTGATGTTACTGCATTCGTGAATACCGATACACATGGCTAATCGTATCTATGCCACTTCATAGCGTGCCGGTGTTGCTCTACCGGAAGATTTGCTGGCTGCCGCCATTCGGCTTATCTCGAAGGATCAAAAGCTTGTTCCCATTCTTTTGCAGTACTTTGAGGAGAGTAAGTAGTCCCTTCTACAAATCTTGATTGGTATCAAGCATGTCATCAAGCAGTCACTTACTGACACTATTTGCCTCCATCTTTCTCAGACAACATCGCTATTCCATTGACTGCACATCATGAGGTTGTCGTAGGCATCTTGCAAAACTCACCCGCCAGCGAACCAACCATCAAAGCCGAGCGATATCTACGCACTCTTGAGACCTACAATCGACCAGCATTAGCAAAGACATACGCAGCAGTCATCAAGCATATCTTCCAATTACGCCGTCTTACTGGTATCAGAGCAAAAGCCTGGAATCTCTTCGGCCACATGAGGCTCGTAGCTCATCCTACACCAAGTGTTGAAGTTTTCGATGCAATGATATACGGTTGTTCTCTTGATGATAGAGTATCACCCGAACGAGCACTCGATCTATTCACGGAAATGATAGAATTAGGAGTGCAACCCTCTTATAATACATATCTAGGATTGATTCGCACATGCGCAAAAGATAAAGACAAAGACTCACCATTCTATTCCGAAGCACTTAGGTTATTAAAAGAATTATTAGATAGAGGTTTTAAACCTGAGAAGGATATTTTCAACTGTATACTTGAAGGAGCTAGAATTAGAGGTGATATACTCAGAGCTAAATGGATATTTTCTAATATGCTTCAATTGGCTTCTAAATCGTCAAATCCAAGAGAAAATCCTATCACGCCAGATTTGAGGATAATTCAGAACTTATTCTTGACGGCTGCTACATATCGACCTCTTAATATGGGCAGAAAGGAGCTGAAGTTGCAGGACATTGAAAATGGAGCCGAATCGCAAGAGGTCAAGCAGGGTGTTAATCAGACGAACAATGGGACCAACGCTACTCCTGCGGATCACGCAGAACCCGCGCCGGAAGACTCGCATCCAGCTGCCGCGCCGAGGCAGCCTTCCGCAGATGCCGCCATGCACGTAGCTGGAGTCGCGGAAGCCTCGCAGTCTCAGGAAGTGATATACCAGTCAGGAGAGAGCGACGCGGTGCATGATCAACATACCCCACAGCATCCCCTGTATCGACCTGACATACCACAGACAACGCATCAACTGTTGGACGATTTTACGCGGATTCTGGGAAGTATACTCGAGGCACAAGGCCTACCAACCGAGATGCTTGAGTCTCAATTGTCATCGACTAGCAGATTATCATCGGATCCCAATGTAGGCCAGGAAGTGGTACCTTCGGTCAATAATGGAAAGCTGCGCTACTCTGCTGGACTGGACGAGGGCACACTAGAAGCATTACGCAACATACCCGTCAACAGCGTACTCTTCAATGCCTATTTGACACTCCTGACCGCACATGGACGTCCCAATCTAGCACTCTCTTTCTTCCAACATGCATTCCCATCGTATAACGTACGCCCATCATATCAAACTTGGGAAACACTCTTTGAGACTTTAGATTCTTCATCACGTCAAAAAGATAAATCGGTTCGCACCTCAATAAGAAGTGAGAAAGCTGCTAAAGCAAGAGAGTTATTCAATGAATGGGAAGAATGGTTGAAGAATACCATGCGGAACACACAAGAAACACCAGTTTGGTTCGCTAGGCATGTTGAGACTGTATATGCACGTGCGATGGGGGTACACGCAAGAGCACAGCAACTAGACGAGGGATTATCGATCTTAGGAGAATTTCACACTCGTTTCCCACCTTCGAAGATTCGAGAAGCAGCAAAATCACAATCAATACAAGCAGGACCAGCATATCTAGTACAACTATCATCATTTTTATACCCTGAAACTATGGATATGTCTTTCAATCGGCTTAAGATCTCAGATACAGCTTCTGATTTAGTAGGTGGTAGATCAATCAGAAAACCACTACCTAAAAATCAGATTAATAGTTACAATTTATGGGGATTACCTCCTTTATTATCTTATCAGATGGTTTATTCCCTCTTTCATAGATTGAGAGAAGAAGAGGATGATAGAGCTGAGCATATAATCAAGATACTTAACGAATATAGGAAAGCTCTAACGGACGCTTTGAGGATCAGAGAATCAGCGGAAAGAGAGCAGAAAACCGCAAAGATGGAAAGAGAAGCTAGGAAAGGGATTATTGAACAGCCGGGTCGTGGTAGGCCGAGATCAGCGCTACCGCGCACTTCACGGACTTTACTGGATTCCGAGCAGTCGAGAGCGAGAATCGATGCGCCAGTGGAGGCGCTCTCGACGCCTACCGAGGCATCGTAGACTGCTATCGAATCACTATGTGTCCCACTATACCAAGACACCAGTGTCGCAAGGCGTAATGCATCCAAGAGAACAGTTGTTGTTTCCAGTATAAGCATTAGGCGTTTCTTATCGTTGTTGAGCTACATCGTTTTCGCAAGCAAACCCATGTGTCAAATCGGCGTGCGCATTATTTTCTCTGGGCGTGAAAACCGGCGCTGTCTTTGAATAAGAGCCGTGTCTGAATCGTTCTGGCTTCAACACTACACTCTACTGGTCTTTTGAGTAGGCAAAGCACTTGCGCAGGAGAACATATGCAAAGCCATTCTAAGAAGCAATTCTACTCGGTCGAAAGAAATCCCAGAAGCACGTCAAAGCGTAGCAATCAACTGTTGTTTGAATCAAATCTCTATATTAATGCTGGCTGCTACTGAAGCAGCTATTTATACAAGCCAATTGACAAAGAGTGGAAAGCCGGAACGTCAGTCTGTCGCCGTTGTACAAAGATCATCACCTCTTATTTTTTGGATTTAACGTGGCGGGGGAAATGCATTACGCACGAACAGCTACAAGGATGGCTGCGCTATAGCTGTACAGTGTGGATCTCCTCTTTTTATCTAACCTGTCAGAGGCGTCCTTGATAAGGAATCCCTCTGAAAGGGAATATGGGGAATAGAGAAAGAAAGGGAGTGCGGAAGAAATGTATCTGAGATACTTTGTAGTACTCACGAGATCTGGTCGGTTCTCTTGAAAGACGTCTTGAGGCAGACGAAGCCGGGCGTCCGAAATGGAGGCGGAGGTGTTGAGGGAAATGACTTGCTAACGTGCAAGAAACGTGGATTGCTAGAAGCTAGCTAGGTTGATAAGGAGGTGGATATGTATATGTATGATTCGATACAGAATTAAAAGTAGTGCTGCTATCCAGCCGAGGATCCATGCGAAATAAACTTGTTCCCATTGTTTGAGAAGACAAAAGGGAATGCTGCAATGGAACGAGGGTAGTCATAAGTCGCGATGGAGAAGGGTTGTTGATATGGGTATTTTCAAGAGAGTACTCGACTGCACGTCTGCTGTCGAATGGTACTACTCTCGACCATATCGGATGAGTATTGTCGAATCTGCTTTTCCCTCAAGCACACATCTCAGCACACGGGCTGTGACCAGGTGAACGGCTGATAGCTCGAAGGAAGGAAACAGTATCTTCATACCGTGAAATGCTATCGAGGTGCACTTCTCGAATAGCCGGGCTTTAAAGACTCGAAGACTTAAAGACTGATAAATCACCGAAAAGTGAATCATGACGTAATCAAACATCATGACCAGCTGAACGATAACTCAGAGCGAATACTCTGGATGGTATCGTATAGCAGCCCAGCCTTATAACCTAGACCCTAGTGTGGGTAATTACGACAATAGGACACATTGTGATGTTACTAAACGCAGGTACGAAGTACATGCGTGCAGTTGACCATCCTGACATAACCTGAGTATACCCACTAAAACCCCCTCCACCCTCTCTGCCGGCATGGATCCCGAGTGCTGCGCCTTCAAGATTGTCCGCCCCCTAGCCTTTCGCTTCCACCTCCGACTTTGCGCAGTAGCATGAAGCTTCGGCTACCGGGCTCTGCGCACAGCGCCTCGGAGGAATACTCTGCTCACTCATCACGTTGTCTTCTCCAGGGGGGAGAGGTTGGGGACTGCCGAAGGCAGAAGAAGGGGAGGTGTTTTGTGCTTTGATGCTCGGGGTTTGATCTGACTTCAATGAGACTTCAGGTCGTGCAGAAGGCAAAGAGGGTACTGCACTCCCTTCGTTGCTCAGACCATGCTTCGGCTCATTGGTGGCCTCAACCTTCGTAGGTCTCCCTCGGGCCAAGCACAAACAGCATCCAAGGTAGGCTGTGCGGGTAACCACCATCGGAATCTTTGAATGGAGCAGAAGCTGGAGGTGCGTAATTAGAACCGGCAGAGGTAGGAAGCTGTGCAAGACGGATGGACGATGATGACGGATGATTAGTGGATGATGATGAGGTATGATGGTGTATGTTGATGGATGATTGATGAATGATGATTGATGATTGATGGATGGATGATAATGGATGGTTCATTGATGAGTGATGATTGGTGATTGACGATTCATCACTGATGATTGATCATTGATACAAGAGAGAAGAGAGGGAAGAGAGAGAAGACAATGTTATCATATTAGCATTAGCAAGATTTGGCAGGTTGAAGACGTGTGTTTTCCGTACCTTAATAAAGCGACCATGTCCTTGAGTTCGCATATTGAGAGAGGTTGATGAGTGGCTTGAGGTCTCGGAGAGAGTGGGGTGGAGAGGGAACTTCGTTGCCCCATGAGAGAACGGAAGAAATGGAACCGTATTTCTCGATTTTGGTAGAAGGAGATAGAGGAGAAGGCTCTTCTTCTGCATTGCCATAGTCTAAGTCCCTCAACGAGACGCGTGGCTACCAGTTCAGCAATTACTGGGATTTGCACAGATGGTCGTGCGAAAAACCAGAAGAGTTCTGGAGCGACGTAGGTGATCTTGATGCCCGAGTCCAAGTTTATGGAAGGGTACACCTGACAGGAATGATTGCTCGCATCTCTGCAGGTATGGGATTCTCCCCTCCTCCGCTCTCCAGTCCTCTGGCTCTTCTTTTGTCTCTGCGCTTTGGAAGCACTTCATCGGTCAGTATACCTGACCAGCTTTTGTTCTCTGCTCAGCTCAATTGCTGAGAGCGGTCCCTTCTATTCTCTTCGCTTGAAGCATAATGAGGCTGGCTCAAACAGAGATGGAGTGTGATAGAACCGGGAGGGTGGTGGACGGTGTTGTGTGACGAAGTTAAAAGAAAGAAGAGAAGCAAAAGGCAGAATGAGGGGCCTTTTATATGCGATCTGTCACCGAGTCATCTCGCTTCAAGGGGGGATAGTCAGGTGGGACACAGAGGCTCCGCCGCATCGCCTGTGAACCGGGGAGATGAATGCTGGCTCGAATTCGCCTTTGTTCTGTTCTCCGAGACACAGATGTAACCTCTGGCTGGCAGCCGAGATAATCCTGCGCGCGGTGGAGCTCAGCCGAACACCCTGAAGCTCGGTTGATTTTAGACTATACAGTTGTCCGACACTTGGCTTTTGCCAAAGTTGTCTTCATATGAAGGGGCTGGCCTTGTAATCTGGCTCATGGTTGTCGAGGTGGAAACCCGTGGGTGGGTATAATTCAGGTTGGGTGCAATACGCGAGACAGGAGCTTCATGCTGAGCTGAGAGGCAGAGCGAGTGAGCGAGCGAGCAGGATACGGTGAGTCCAGGCATTCAGAATCAGCAGGATATGGAGCTCTCGCTCGAGGATGCGGAGTGTCAATCCGACGGCATGCCTTGTTCACCGTCTTGTCTTCGCAGAGGGGCTCTACTTCTCCGTTGCTAGAATTAAACGAGTAGGATATAGGACTAACGACACGGACAAGACCAACTGAAGGGTGCATGTTCGAAGTACTTGTACATGTTAACCTGACGATAGAGAGAAACAACAGCGCATCTGGATCAGCATCTCGGGATTTTCCAAAATGAGAAGTTTGCCACCATGAAAGAGATGGGCAAATTTACCAAGCTTACCTGGACAGGCGGCATTGATGATGGTACAACAACGATAGACGGCGGTAAAGGCCAACGAGGCGAGTCTTGATGGGATGATATGGCAGAATGTACGCTACGATCTGACCTGCTTGTCGAGTAGATCTTTCGCTTCGTTGATCTTTGAACTGAGATACGGCGAACCACCTCTGTCGGGATGATTTGCGAGCATGACTTTGCGGTGAGCGTCTTTGACTTTGTTCTTGGTGAGGTCTCGTTCTCTAGATTCACAAGCAGTACCGTTTAGTAGGCCAATAGTCTGTATAGTGCTTCCTTCCAACCCACCTGAGACCCAGTATCTGACTGGCTTCTTTCTTGTCCATCCTCGCCTGGAATCCACCCATCACCCATTCCTGCCCATTGGGGGCTTTCCCGAACCGACTACTGGGTCCAGCAGGTCCAGTCTGTCCAGCTATCCTCTGCATCAACGGTGACAGCTTTGCACCATTCCTCGCTGCTGAGCGCAGTCCTGTTCGCATCGCTATGCCTGCGCCGAGCACTGCTGCCGTTCCAGCGATGATGCTGGCCATGATTCAGGAGAGGTATGAGAGTCTTGTAAGAGGTAGTATTGGATTAGAGGTAGTAGTATGCTGTTGATGATGTGGCTTGCGAGTTTGTGCAAAGAAGAGCTTCCTGCGTGAAATTCCTCGATTGGCTTCGTCTTCTTCTTCAAGCGGTTCTTCTTCGTTGTAGCTCTCGACATCTCTACAAGGACACACGCAGACACTCGCTACAAGCTGCCGGCAAGCACATACACCTCGCACACGCATCAGAAGTCCTCCGTCTGTGCTTCCACCTCGCACCCGCCTGCCGGTCACTACTGCCAGCGGGCTGCCGGGCAGTGAGCAGCGTGCTTGTTGTAAAAGCAAGTAACTGGACAGGAAGACTCGCTCGCATTCGATAGCTGCGACGTACAGTGGACAGTCTATCCTCTGCTCTACCTCATCCTCCCTCTCTCCGTAAGCTTGAATCCTATCGTCCACCGCCAGACCTGCTGCACGTCAACTCAAGGCTTCGCGAAATACTGTAAAATCCTCGTTCAGGCGTTGCTCTTTCTTTGATGTCGCAGCAGAAACAGGCTGGCTGCGTCCTCACATAGCGCATGGTTACAGTTGTACTGACCTATGCTATGTCTGCGCAGGACACCATGAATGCGGAATCAGCAGCCTTCGTTCCCTCTG
The DNA here is from genome assembly GCA_024345325.1 of Cystobasidium tubakii. Taxonomy (NCBI): domain Eukaryota; kingdom Fungi; phylum Basidiomycota; class Cystobasidiomycetes; order Cystobasidiales; family Cystobasidiaceae; genus Cystobasidium; species Cystobasidium tubakii. The sequence continues at coordinate 2,690,690 of BROO01000001.1, read as the reverse complement.
CTAGGGGCAGAAAGCTGTCGTCGAGCATAAACGACAACAGTCGCATCATCAGTCATGACACTTCAAATGCATCGCACGAAGCTACCTCTCATTCTACAAGCAGTCAAATCCCAGGATCTACTTCAACGAACGGCTCTCCTCTCGTCGATACCGCTGCTTCGGGCAAATTTGCTGGTCATCCATCGTCAACTTCAAGTCAACCTGCAACTTCCTCGCACACTAGATCCTCCTCTTTACCTGGTAATGGAGCTTCCTCGCATGCTAGCAGCAGAGGTAGAGGTAGTTCTTCCAGTCGTCAGTCGGCTTACTATTGCTACTACTCTCTGCCCCACTCCTTACTGACGCTTCGTGGTGGTGTTGCTTTCAATTTCATAGGCGGACGTGGATCGTCTACCAGAGGAAGAGGTGCTTCAAGAGGCGGTCATGCAAACACTTCCGACAGATCATCTACACAACAGAGCAAGAAGTCAGCTGATGCACCTTCGAGACCGCCCGTTGCATTGGATTCAGTAGATGAATTTCCAGCGCTCGGCGGGGGTGCCCCTACCTCGCTTTCGACGAGTGCTTCTTCTACCTCCAATACCGAAAGTGCTTCCAGTGGTACAGATAAAGCCTCTTCGCCTGTACTCAGCAAGTCTTCGCCTACTCTCTCACCTAGTCAGAGCATGAAGGGACTCTCATTCGCTAGAGTGGTGGCGCCTGCACCTCCTCCGTCTGCACCCTCTTCAGCTCCTGCGGCTCAATCTTCAAATGCAGGCACAGCGCCTGCTTCACACTCACAGCCGAGCACTTCTGCTCCACAACCAGAAAAGAAGAGTCGCACGACTTCAGCTTCTTCACCTTCTGCTTCTTCGCAATCCCCTACCACCTCAAACCCAAGCAGCGTGTCTGAGCACACACGCACTACCTCACCTTCCACATCCATGTCACCCGTGCTAGAAGAGCAAGTTGAGTCAAGTGCAAATAAAGGTGCATCACAGCCTACAACAGGAAAGAAGAAGAAGAAACGCTCAAGCAAAGATCAGCAGAATCAGGCGCAGGGTCCGAATGCTAGTCTCAAGGCAGCTGGCGTACCAGAGAATGCTTTCAACATGTACAATGGCGTATATGATGAAGGCGGAGCGTACGAACGAGATCCCTTCAACGTAGTCATACCGGATGATGCTCAACGACCTTATTTCGAAGGTCCACTTGATCAGACTCAACCACCAACTCAGCAATCACCACAACCTGGTTTGACTCCCGTTCAAATTGCTTTCCTCGCAGCTAATGGCTTCAATATTGAAGGAATGCCAAATGTATCCAATGATGCAGCTGCAGGGATGTCCATCGAGACTCTGCAGGAATACTACAATCCACCGGTACCTCAGGGCGTTGAAAGTGTACCCGCTGCTTCCTCTTCGTCAAATCTAGAAAAGAGTACTTCAGGCAAGAAAGAGTCTAAGAAGAGTAAAAAGGAAAGAAATCAAGCTGGTCATCCTGGTTTCCCTCATTCTATGCATGGCCAAAATGGACCCTTCGGAAGTTATGAAGGTCAACAGCAGTACCCATATTACGACCCGCAATTTTACGATGAGCAACAACAGCAGCAGTTTGCTCAATATCAACAACAGCAGCCATTCGATGCTTCGACGACATATCAGCAACCGCAAGGGGACCAAGCAGAACAGCAGCAAAATCAGCAACCATCTCTAATGAGAGCAAATGGATCATTCCATTTCCATCCTGATGTTCCCAGTTTCCAACCTAGACATTTCAGTCCAGATGCTCAAGAGTTCAAACCTAAATCACCATTATTACATGCCGATGCTCCTGCTTTTGTGCTTCCTGTTCATCATGAACAAGTGCATGAGACGTCGGAGACTGAGAAGGCGTCGAACGGATTCATCTCTCCTGTTGGAGAGTCTCAGGAAGACACTCCTAGACCTAGCCCTGAAACGTTACCTGAGGAGACGGAGGCGCAAATAAGGCAGGAAGAGGTTAGCAAAGAGAAAGACTCCTCAACTCCTTCGGGTGTCATTGAGCAAGTCCAAGGTCAGATCAGTGAAGCGGTAGAGACAGTCAAGGAAAGCGTTTCGACCCTTACTTCGACCGCGACTACCGAAAAGGAGAAAGAAGCTTCTACGCCTGTTGAGTCCGCCGAAGCTCCAACGGAAGAAAAGACAGAAGCCGTTGGTGCCGCTGTCTCTGAAAAGACCGAAGAGCCTGAACAACCTATACAAGAGGAGACCCAGTCACCACCGCACTCGACGTTCTCTTTACTTCCGCCTGTGACTGTCGAGGACGTGCTCGACAAGGCTCAATCTATGGCAGATTCAATCAAGGATACGGCGCATGATGCTGCCGTTGCAATTGAGGAGACTGTCCAGTCTGTCGCTGAGACCGTTACCGAGACTATTGGCCTCAAAGAAAGCGAAGCCGAAGCTTCTACAGAATCGGAAGAGCAAAGTACCAAGGACAATCTAGACGAACTTGACATATCCAACGACGAAAAAGACACATCATCATCAGCAAATGTAGATGCAGCTACGTCCGAAGAGGTCTCAGCAAACCTTGACGAACTCGACTTGCCCAATGATCAAGCAATTGAGCAACTCGAGCATACAAGGCATGACAAGGAATCCTCAAACACAAGCGCGTCAGATTCCGTAGCTCCCGAGCAGTCGCAGCACTCTATCTCGCCTAGCGAAGTGGAGCATCAGCTCGCATCGGCTACTGAGGCCGAGTCTGGCATGCCAGCTCTACAAGATGAGATTGAAGCTATCGCTCAAACGTCTTTTGCAGCTTCGACTGTGCCGCAATTTGAGATCGTCTCGCAGTCCGACGATCAGTGCTTGCCAGATTCGCAATCTGCCAGTCAGCAAAAGTCTGATCCTGAGCGGGCTACTCTGGAAATCATCTCCACTTCTGAGGACGTCTGCGATGCCGAGTTTGAAGGCAATGGCGCAGCTAGTCTTGCCCCATGCCCTCCTTTGCAGATCATCTCACAATCAGAAGATCAGTGCACTACCCAGGAGGAGACACGAGGTGCTCGATCGGCTACTCTGGATTCGTTGGCTTCGACAGGATCCTCCGCGCCATTCGTGCGGTCTAGTGCACCTTCTCCCGCTTCGCGACAGGAAGAGCTCGCGCCCGCCATTAGCTTAGCTAAACCTGACGTCCCAGCATTATCCATACCACTGCAGACACCACCTGTTGTTATTTCACCCTCTACTCCCATTTCACCGGAAAGCGACTCGCCCATACGACCAAGTCAACTCTCTTCACCTAGACCTCTGTCCAGAATTTGGCAACGAAAAAGGCCTGAACCGATTCGACAACCGAGTGAAGCTGAGAAGGATGCTGCTATACAGCTAGTACGAGAACTCAGGTCAGAGCCATCGACACCGGTCATAGAAAGTGGAGATATGATGGGTACAACTTCAAGCGGTACGATCAGTGCGTCAATACCAGGCGAATCGACCGAGTCCGATACGTTCAGATTCGACTTGTCAGGCAAATTCTCAGAGCTCAACAGCTCAAAGAGGAAACGCGGCAAGGTAGATGAACAAGAAGACGAAGACCCAGACAAGAAAGAGAGAAAGGTCGATTCTGGAGAAGCTCCTTCGCTTACTATGAGCATTTTCTCTGGTTCTATTCTGCCACGAAAGCAATTCATCGTTTCTATCTTTGCAAGCTTGGGCATCAACTTGTTGCTACCATTCGTCAATGGTGTAATGCTCGGTAAGCTTTGAGTCTTTCGTACTATAGATTGTAATAGTGGCGCTGACGATAGCCTTCTTGTGCAGGCTTCGGCGAGATCTTTGCGAGAGATTGGATCGGTCCCCTTTTCGGCTTCGGTCGCAACAGAAGCAGCAGCAACGCCTCCAATCAATCCTTCTCCCAGTCGAGCTTAGGTCTCAGAGGAGCTGGCAACCAGCGAGGCGGTGCTCAAGATGTTCCAGGACATGCAGCAGCCAAGACCGCTGTCGAGACCGTAACGGAAGAAATCGTTCAAGCCCCTTCAAAACTATAGAGGACCATCTTGTCCTTGTTTTCTGCACGTCGTTCCTATCGTGTCACCTGTTTCGGTCCCACCACTCCACGGAAGATAAAATCTCTATGTGCATCTCAATCTCGTTTACGTCCTATCAATGTTGAATATAGAGGATACATAAATCAACGCAAAATCGCCTATCAAGCAGTAATCGGTCACCCTTTTCACACCTTGCGTACCAACCGCACAAATCAAAGACCGGAAAAATACACGCATTCACGATTCTCAACCGAGATGTTTCTTCTACTTGGCTTCTTTGTCTCATTCTGTCGTCTGCCCGCCTTTTACCTTCCGCTACACATCAGGTTCACAGAACTTTTTCTCTTACTTTTCTGTTTTCGTTCCAGACCGAAATGTTACATTAGTAAAAGGATATGGTCCCGCTTTTCATCAAGAATGGAATGAAAGTTTCTTGTTGGCCTATACGGACTCACGGGGGATTCACTCTAATAATCAATTTTCTGTGCAGCAACGATAAGAAGAAAGACAGCAAGCTGGATCATACAGACTCGCAAATGCCTTACAGCTTGATCAGATTGTCATCGATTGAATGCTGAATACAGTCGTCGTATTATAGAACTGGATCTAATGCTAACAATTCGTAGGAACCTTCTATGCCGGCGAAGCTGCAGCTGCCGAGTGTGTGATAGACTACGCTCTCGCCCCCTCATCAACAGAGACAGTCTCGGCAACGTTTTAGGCATCAAGCGTATGCATTCAGAACATGAAGCTTTCCGTCGGCGTTTCCTCCAAGCGGGAGATCATCTGCTCTACCTCGCATCTCAATTCTGCGCAAATATAGTCAAGAGGTAGATCTGAAGCGTCGTAGCTGGAAACACAGAATGATGCGTCAGCCCACAAATCATTTGGAGCTTTTCCTTGGTGAGAAGGAAATTTCTCCCTACCCGAATGGCGCCTCTATTTCGCTCGCGATAGCCTAACAGTGCAAGGTGTCAGCAATGTCGAGGCTTCTCTGACTGCAAATCCCAAACTTACTTCGATGCCCATGAGCGTGAAAGCTATAACAGTGACGGCTGCAGGAAATCAACCAATCTCATCAGATGCTCAATGTCGCGAAATAATGGTGACCGTTGCTATCCTCTTCCACTTACCTGGTATCATTTTCCAGCTCATAGCTGATGAAGGGACACCATGACTTCTGGTCAGCATGCTTCTTCAATTCAAACCAATGCAAGCATAATATTACATACTCTCGACCAGCGTCAATGGCAATATGAACAAGTATAAGGTCACAGTCTGCTTGAGATGGACTCCGTAAATGGTAGGCAGAGGAAGGGTCAAGAGCCTTTCCATTGCGGTAAAGTACTTGACGAGCTCAGAGACGTGCTCTGTCATGGCGTTGACACTTCAGGGGTTGGACGGCGATTAGCCTCCGCGGGAGAGACTGCTTTGTCTAAAGCTGAGCTTACCCTGCCACACCCATGCTCTCCATCAGTCCTTGCGATTTACACTCTGCAAGAGGAATGCCCGGCATCAGCAGCCTAAAACCAGCCATTCTTATCCAGTCCCTATTCCAACTCACTTGACAAGTATAATTGCAGACGATGCGCTATCACCAAAGGTAACGGCAAGCTTGGCCTTCCGAACAATTTGCATTCCGCCACAGCATCATGATAAGCATGGGAAGCTTGTGCAAGTAGAGGAGCTTGATCTGAAGCTGCTTCTACTCCTCCTGGAGAGCCAATTGCTGATACTGTTGTGTTCGCTATGCTGAGTATACTTTGGATCGAAGCTGCGCTAGCTTTATTCTTGATATGAGCACGACGTCGACGCATCGCTTCGGGCGCTGCTGAACTACTCAAGATAAGACTGATGTATCAGCAAAATTGAATAGATGGGGATTTTGACGCTCAATAGCTCACTCAAGGCCGCCGTAGCCGTAAGACTTCCGTCTGAATTGGCTCAGGAAGCTCATCGGAAGGAGGGCGATCAGACTGGTAAGGGAGAAGACGAAACATCAACAAATACAGAATTGAAACCGAAACCTGAGTACCCAACGATAATGAGCAAGCATAAAACTCGACTCACTCGTCATAATTCTCATTATCGTATTCCTCCCTAACATGGTGTTTAGCTGCCACCACCATAGCGACGAGCATTCTCAGCGCCCCAACTTTCTCATCTTTCTCCCGCGAAGTATACTTTTCGCATTGCCAAGGTACTTTACGACCTTCTAGATTTACTCTATTAGGCTCATAAGGAGCTGCTCCTATTTTTACCCATGCTACTCTTGCTAGATTGCGTACTCCAGTTGCCATACTTGAGAACAACTGTCGTCCTTCCAACCAGCGTGCGAATGCGCTGGAATTCCGAAAGACGAGAAGTAGACCGACGACTACGCTGAGTAAGGGAACTACATTGTTTGTAAGGTAGATGCCTTGTACCCCATATCTGTCGAGAGCAACAGGCAGTATTGGAGAGTTCGACCGAGGAGGAGCATTGAAGAGGGAAGAAACACATACAAAATCCAAGGAGAATCAGGAGATGAAGAAGGAGAAAAGAGATTAGCCAATGTCGCTAATATGAGAAGCACCCGTCACACGCGTGTGAGCGAGCAGATGGTGGCGAATTTCACGTGCACTATATCAGCAACGGCAATAGCAACCGCCCAGAGCGTTACGCTGAATATTGGTTTCCAGATGCGTCTGTAAGGGGAGCAAGCGAGATTAGTAAGCCATTGGATGCTGTTTGGATTGTAAAAAACGCCCTTGACTGTCTGTAGTCGCGCCGTCACTCACGGAATGGTAGACGAAGTCATGCGCAAGACATCAGCGTACCAGGAGACCTGTGAGAGTTTTGCGCGGTTCTCCTCTGGTCATACGAACGATAGTATAGTATTCATCAGCTCTGGTTGCGTATACATGTAAAGTCTGCCCACTCACCTGCCTCTTCAGCCCTCAGCAAGGCCTGCAACGCTGCAAACGGCTGCGACAGGCCGTTCACGAGGGTGGCCATGGCGAGTCCTCAGCCTGGATGGAGTAGGTATGGCCTGTGTCTATCTATCTACTGATGGCAACAGTAGCAAGACTGCATATGTGAGTGCTTCGCCTCACCCAAAACCCATCCATCACCTTTCAACATGCCCATATCACCTCGATCATCCGCGGCTGTAAGGAGCAGCTTTGGCGGACTTGCCTTTGAATGTTCGCATACCTACACACGCCGTTCAAGCAGAAGCAGCAGAGATATTAGTATCGTGTACACTTCGCTGGATGTCCGCCAGCAGGGCACGGGCTTCCACGCTCGTCCATAGCTTTGCACGGCCAACCGGTGCAGCTGCCGAGCTCCCCAAGACGGCAGGAAGATATTATGCTTCACGTGGAAGAGCTGGCCTGTCTACGACAGCAGCAGATATAGCGAGCATACCGTCAGCAAGGTCCTCGAGAACACACCAGTATGCGCCAGAAAGGAGCTTCCAGTTGCGTCCCAGACAGCAAGCACGGCTGCTCTATTCTCTGCAGAGGATAGGAACGAGCCGGCAATCCTCGAATAGCGTGCTTGCAAAAGGATCCCACTTCTCGACTACATCAACAAGCAGAGAGGCGTCATCCTCTTCATCATCGTCACAAGGCCCGAAAGCCTTATACGCCCAAAAAGTGAAACAAGGTCTGCTCAAAGAAGATCCTCGTCAATTGATCATCCTCGAAGATTTGCAACGAGCATACGATGGGATAGTTAATTACAAACCTCCTCCTGTTCCTGAGCCGTTAGAGGATATAACGCCATCAGACCAGACGTCCTCGTCTTCTGGCTTCTTTAGTCGTTTATTCGGTGGTGGAAGCAGTAGTGCAGCGCCACCAATACCTCCCATTCCGGAAGATGTGCCTAAATCCCTCTATCTTTTTGGTGATGTTGGGTGTGGGAAAAGTATGCTGATGGATCTGGTGAGTGCTTCTTCGATTCTACCTCTTCTGGCCTTTTTTACTTGTTAATCGTCTGACATGTCTACTGTATCCCGCAGCTATATGAATCCCTGCCTGAATCAGTAGGCAAGCGGAGAGTACACTTTCATGCTTTCATGATAGACGTACATAAACGACTGCACAGAATGGCAGCAGATGCAGAAAGTACAGGCATACAGCAGAAGGGTGATGCTATTGTTCCTGTAGCTAGAGAACTGGCGAAGGATGGTAGGGTACTATGCTTTGATGAATTTCAAGTGACGGATATAGCAGATGCTATGATCTTGAGGAGGTTGATGGAGAGCATGATTGGCTACGGCTTCGTTATCGTCATCACATCGAAGTGAGTGCCACCTTGATATCACGACTATCATTTCGCTTTCAAGGCCTCGGCACTGACCTGCCAATTCTTTTGTGTGCTATTCCAACCTCATTCAGTCGCGCGCCGAAAGATCTATACAAGAACGGAATTCAAAGAGCTTCATTTGTACCCTGTATAAAGTTAATAGAATCACATTTCACAATAAAAGACTTGGATTCAGATATAGATTATAGGAAATTACCAAAAGCATTATCTAAAGTTTATTATAGTCCAATATCTTCTGAAAATAGATTAGAATTTTTAAAAGTATTTGAAGGTTTTACTGATGGTAAACCTATTGTTTCAAATGTGGTTTTGGAAGTTTGGGGCAGAAAATTGAAAGTTCTTAGAAGTACAGGCTTAAAACAGGAAAGTAGTAGTGGTAGTGATGAAAGTGGAAGTAGCGTTGCTATGTTTACTTTTGACGAACTGTGTGGAGATCCTCTCAGTGCGGCGGATTATTTGGAGATTGTCAAGAACTTCGATACTGTTTTCATTACGGATATACCCAAGCTGTCACTGAGCGAGAAGGACAAGGTGCGTTTCGAGCCATACTCGTCCTTTCTTCCTTTTCAGGCCAATAGCTGACGGTTGTCATCTTCGCATGTGTCGTTGATGCAGGCCCGCCGCTTCATCACATTCCTAGATGCAGCATACGACAGCAAGACCAAACTCCTCACCCTCTCACACGCGCCTATAACACAAATCTTCAGTGATACACCGTCCTCATCAGAAGCAAATAAAAAGAAAGATGAGGAAGGATATACAGCTCATCAAAGAGCAATGATGGACGATCTTGGATTAGACGCTAATACTATCGGCGCTTCGAGTATATTCACTGGTGATGAAGAGATATTCGCGTTCGCGCGAGCTGTATCGAGATTGTCCGAGATGGGAACGAGACAATGGGCTGAGAGAGTGAAAGGTGCTTGAATGAAATTAAGGAGAAGTCGAGTTATAGTAAGTTTGTAATTAGAGCTACACTGTCGGAGTTTTTGTCTCTGGATCCAGCTAGAATAGACTAGCAAACAACGCGGCAAGGGATACCTCGTTCCTTTCCGTTGGAATTGGCGCTCGCGGCTATCAAGCTGTGCCTTACCATGCCTCTTGCAAAGCTGGTTGCCAGCTCTCGCTCTCCACTAATGGATGTCTTTGTGGATGTGGAGCGACTGTGCATGGTCAGGGCGAAGAGACTTGCTTGAAGTGCGAGGAAGCGCAGTCTGATCTTACCCTCAATCAGCCTTGAACTGAGGAATTGGTACTTTACTAAGCTTGCATCTTCGGATGGGTAGGACTTCTCGGAGCATGAATCTGTCCCTCTAGTCTTCGTCCTGGGATGTCGACAGATCGCTTCTTGCTGCCTCTGGGCGCTGGACAAACGCGCTATATGAGCCGCGCCTGTTCATCGGATTTTTTATGATGGTATGGAACGCGACCGGACGAGCAGGGACCTAGATCAGGATGTCGCAGTGGGACCTGGGCCCGCTATAGTTGCAGTAGCAACAGCAGAACCATCTTGATTCGGAAGTTCCTTCTCACGCCATGTCTTCCAATGTTCGACCTGCGTACGAGCAAGTTCCGCCACTACTTCATCGGTCTTTACTGCTTCGCGGAAGCTTTCACTTTCTGTAATGAGTTCAAGATGATGCAGTGCTTGTGGATAGTGGATGAACTTGGCGTATTTCGCGTCGCGGAAGTAGGATAGGTATTTGAGATAGTTCAGGAATGGCTCGGAGGAGAGTATGGATTGCTGGGCTAGGGCTGATATGGAGAGCTAGCGTCAGCAGTAGGACATGCGTGTAACGGTCAGATTGAACGAATCAAGGCGCACTTTGAAGATAGAATGGATTCGCGAGGCATTGTATGAACTGAGTTGGCGTGCATATAGCTTCAGCATGGCTTGATCGAGCAGCATCACAGCCGTAGCGCCATGCATACCTCGAGGTCCGTCTCAAAGCGCTGTCGGTTGGATGTCTTGTACAAATCACATACTTCAGTAGTCATTGTGTAGGCCTCTTGTTGATGCAGTGAGCGGACGAGGTTGATCTGCCGTCGCCGTTGGCACAAAAATCCCGTGATCGGCAAGGGCAATGAAGAGACATGGGTATTAGGGTTGGAATAGTAATGCATGGTGACTCTATAACAATCATAGTATTTCAAACTCGCATCATATCAAGTGTCAAGCATACGTATCCTGGTCCCAGCTAAGTTGCTCCAGGTGTGCGGGAAGACATTCTACGTTCAGCGGATCCAAGACAAAGTCATGAGCTCTGAAATTGACCAAGGCTGGGAAGTCTGTAGCGAGGCTTTGCAGTGAACCAGCCGGACTTCTAAACAACGTCATCTGCATAACTTCTGGAACTCTTTGGGTAAAGTCCCGAAGCTGAAAGTGTCCACAGACAACCAGTTCAAGGAGGAACAAAACTTAAGGGCACCGCTTGTCAAGTCTTGAGAGCTACCATCGTCCAGGTGTAGCATCTTCAGGAAGGGGGATGAGGTGTTGGGGCCATGGGAAAGCATACGCCGGACAGTTCGAGTTGCCTCAAAGAGTCTGGAAAGCTATTTGTCGCGGAATTGGGTGCAAATTTGTCCCATGACTCGAGCCTGAAGTGGCCGTCTTCATTGTTCATTCCAAAGTACTCGAGTTCCTTGTGAATCTTCGTCGGCAAAAGGCTGGGTTTGAGAGGTGCTGCGCCATCGAGTGAATGCTCCGGCCAAGTTGGTTTCAAGACATATGCCCGAATATTCACCATTCGTCCCAGAGAGGTCGCCAAGTGCCATATGTTCTCGTTGTCGCAGGGTAATACCACGAAGAGCGTCTCTACCGCCAATGCGAGATCTGGTCTGACGGACAAGGTATCCGCGAGTAACTTGAGCGCCTTGGAATCTTGTATCTCAACCCGTCGGAACAATCTGGGCTGGACACTTTCACGCCATTTCCGGCATACGAGTGCAGCTGACAAGAGCGATTGGAATTGCAGCGGTAGACGATAAGGTATCCATGGTCTTCCGTAACCGGCGTAGTAGACATCTGCCGCCCAGGTGTGATCACCTGCATCGTCTATGCTTGCAATGATGGCTCCAAAGACTTCCATGGGCAGATCATTGATGCGGACCATGCTCGCGCCCAGCAAGCAGCGAGGCAGCCAATCGGAGATCTACAGCGTTGATGAGGGGAACGCGGGTGACGGGCTGTTGGAAAGGACGATGCGAATGATGGTGGTGCAGATGCAAGAGAGGTTCTTCTCGACGACCAGCCCTCGAGAAATCCCCAGTGTAAAACTCTGCACCTCTGTCCAAATAAAACGATCGCAGTGCCAAACAGTGGAACCAAAGCAGCCCTCGCAGCCAAGTAGCTGGAACGTTCTCGTGGAGATGGCACAAGGGACACGCTCCCGCAAGACTACCAGCAACCGCCACCAAGCAGAAGCTATGATTGACACATACATTGTCCTTCGGCCCAGGCCGACTTAGCCGGCACTGTGCTCTCAGCTTTCCCTGCCTTGACACTGGGAGAATCCCGCTTACTTGCTGGCTCGCTTTTAAAGCATAATGACAAGCAGCGTACAGTACGGGTGCACCCGCCTTTCTATTCTCGACGCTTCCTCAATTCAAAGTCTTTCGCATATGCCGCATGTCGAGGGAGTGGCAGCCTGGGACACAAGAAAATCCATCGTCTTCTTTACTTTCGCGGCAGCGGAAAATTTTGCATGTTGATTATACTCGTCTCCGCCCTGAATATTGTAGTACAGGGGGCCCTCATAAAGGGGAAGATTCCGTTTTGAGAAGGCTTCTGTAGCTTTCCGGGCCAGCTCAAGAGTAAGTGGACCAACGTTGCTGGTTTCATTCAACCGCATTGCGATCACTTTGATAACTGGTACTGCTTTCAAGCAGGGAAGGAAGAGAGGAGAGGACAATCGACGAAGCAATTGATGCAGTGTGTCCAATCGCTGCATATCGATGGAGCTTTGAGCAGGCTGGCAGGCAAGGAACTGTCATGTGAGCTTCGCCTATTGTCTGGGAAGATATTCGACGTCTGAAAGAATGAATGTGTCGTCGCGGATGTAAAGCTCCGACAAAGATGGAAAATCTGTAGCCAGACATTCGAATGGATCTAGTGGATTTCTCCTTAGGGACAGCTGCGCGATGATCTTCCGACATTCTTTGGGTACAAATTTGAGGAGACTAGCACTCATGAGAATCGAAGTCAAGGAGGGACAGGACTGAAGGGAATTGCTTGTCCAGTCCTCAGAGCTGTTACTGTCCAGGCATAGCCTCTCCAGGTTGGGAAGATAAGGTAAAGCTAGTGAACAGGGTTATGCCGTACAAATCCAGTTGCTTAAGAGACGTCGGAAGGCTGCATGGTGCGGTTTCCTCGTTCCAGGATTCGACCTCTAGGTGGTGGCAAACTTCTATTCCAAAATACTCGAGATTGTTGTGGATTTGCATTGGGAGTATGCTGGTTGTAAGTATGGGAATCTCAGAGAGCATATTGTCAGGCTCAATTGCCTGCAATGCATATGCTCGAAGTCCGACCATTCGTAGTAGACAGGTTGCCAGATGCGTGGTGTTCTCCTGATCACAAGGAAAGATGACGTAAAACGTCTCTACTGCCAATGCGAGATCTGGCCTCGCGGAAAAGGTTTCGGCGAGCATGATGAGATGGTCAGAAGCTTCTGTTTCGACCCGTCTGAACAACCTGTGCTGAGCGGTTCTACGCCATTTTCGGCAAACGAGTGCAGCTGACAAGAGCGATCTGAACTGCACTGGTCGACGAAGTGGTATACATAGCGGCGGCCTTCCGTATCTGAAGTCATCTACGCCCTCGGCGGATTGATCTATTTCGTCTATGCTTGCGATAATTCTATCGAGTGTTTCGGCTGGCAGCGCATTGATGTGAGCCATCGAGGCGCTCGAGAAGCAGGCAGCCAGCCAGCGAATCCGAGATCGATTTGGAGGATGACGGGGAAGTTGGTCGGAAGGATTTGAAGAGATTGATAAGAATGATGGTGGCGCAAAGTCAAGAGGAGCTTCCCTCTCGACGATCATCGCTGAAGAATCCACTTGGGAACTCTGCAACTCTGGCCAACCAAAACGATCATAGTGCCAAACAGTAGAATCCAAGCAGCCTGCAGATCTATCTTGTTACGGATCACAGGACGCAATTAGAGTCTTTGGAACAATGTGTGCTAAACATTTCTACGCCGTTTCCGGCAGAGGAGCGGCACTGACAAGAGCGTCGCAAACTGAATTGGTAGACGAAAAGGCAGCGCCGGTCTTTCTTAGTCGCCTTCGTAGTCGTAGATATCTGCGGCCCTGGTAGATTCATCTGTCTCGTTTATGCTTGCAATGATCTCCCCAAATGGTTCTTTCGGCAGGTCGGTGACGTGAAGCATCGAGCCAGCCATTTTGGGAAATTTGATACGAAGGTCGATGTTAGGAGGACGATGATGATGATGCATAGTCAAGAAGGTCCATTCTCGACAACGATCGCTCGGGGAATCTTTCAAGAAAGTCTCATCAGACAATTCGATCGCAGTGCCAAACAGGAAAAGTCAATACCAGAGGCACCAAAGCGCGCGTGTTCCCCGTCCATGCCCAGGTAATCATTTGAGCCTTGTGGATTTAGAGGTTGCTCGGAAAAGGATTCCCGCGGTCGTCGAAGAGCAGTTTATCGAAGATAAGCAAAGTCTGCATTGCCGAGCATCCTATACAGCTGACAACATCGACCCCGGGTGAGGGTCTCATCGGCATGCGCGTCATCCTGTCGTATCGGTCGCGAGCGTTCCCTGTCCTCTCTCGGGATCGGCCTGCGGTAGTAACAGGCAGTACATCAGTAGTGAGAACTGAGACGCGACTCGCCGCATTCGAAGCTTACAATTCGAATAATCTTGACACCTGGTGTATTGGCATGGCCCTGCATGGCTTGCGGAGAAATCAGGATCATTTGCGTGTTGTTGGCAGCATGTCCCGCTTTGATTAACTGCAAGGCGCGCGTTGCCGGCAATCAACAAATGTACACTCTAAACAAGACTGTGAAGTTCTCTCTTACCATGTTCGTTGCTACCTTCCTGTTTACAGGGTCCATGAATACATCGTACTCGTCGAGGCCACGAATAGGGCAGCCAGCGGCTGACCATAGCGCCAGCAAGAGACAAATTGTTGAGAATGACTTTTCTCCTCCTGACAAGGTCGAAGAGTCCTTGCTTCGTTGGCTCTTCTTGTTCTCGGGGTCATCATTGGGTTGGACCCGCAATTCGAGTTTATGTTCATTGTGTCTGAAGCGGAGGTCACCGGTGTCTAGACGGGTTACATCTCGTCAGCACAATTCGTGAATTTTGGTAGCACTTAACCACTTACAGCCTCGCTGAGCCAGATGTCTGATGAATTGGATGCGCGCCTTCGTAGCAATGTGGGTACGGAAAGTGACCCATCTGCCCATACGCATTTCATAGGCTTCCAGCATACTCTGTGATGTGCAAGAATTCGAGAGGCGCATCAGCTGCCATTCCATTAAGACGCACGCTATCGAAACCTACACTAGCGCAATCTTTGAGATCCTTGATGATCGTCTGATCGTGCTCATAAGCTTCCTTCGCCGCTTTGTAACGCGCATATATCTCCTCGCCCGAGCCACCAAGAGCCGCTTCTTTCTGCCTAAGAGCTTTCTCCAAAGACGCGATCGTAGACTCGAGTTTTTTGACAGTCCTGCCCTTCATTTCGATCTCATTGCGCGGACACATTGCATTGGCTTGGTCGATGGCATTCTGCATGCGTTCACCCCAGGCTGCCACCTCCGCCTCGAGTCGCTCCGCTGTCTCTCTGTGCTGAACCTCCTTAGCTTTCCAGGCCGTCACCTCGTGCTCCTTCTTAATCTTGATCGTGACCAGTTCTTCCATTGCATCTTGACGGGATCGTTTGATGTCTTCGGTTTGGCGCTGAAGGTTTCTAATTTCATCTTTACGCTGAACAAATGGCCTACATTCCTGTTCAAGCTCCTTGATGTGATTGACAGATGCCTGAGCTTGGGATTTGATGCTCTCAATCTCCTCCAGTGCATGCTAAGATGGGGATTTCATTTCAGCGCGCGCCCCCGAACAAGTGAGAACGCTAAAGGGTTCCACCGACCTGCTTCGCTTCCTCGATAGTTTGGATATCACCCGGATTAATGTCTTTGGCCTCTTCCTTGAGTTTGTCGCGCTCGAGCTCAAGTCGACGCAGCTCCCTGGATGCATTGTTTGCATCCGTCTGCGACGCAAGCCATGTCAGAAAAGGCGAAAGTGAATTTTCGAGTCGCTCACCTCAGCTTGTCTCTTTTGTTGAGTATAGCTGGCAAGGAGGCGATCCGCACGAGTTCGGTCGTCATTCGCCTTCCGAAGCCTTTCTTCAGCTTCTGCTCTTGCTAGGACAGCGCGTCTGCATGGCACCAAGTCAGCTGTCGTAATAAGTCGTATGCAGAGGAAAAAGCCGTACTGCTTGTCCGCTTCCATATCTCTGCTGAGGCGGGGAGGACCTCGATATTGCTGTATCGCAGTCATGCGGGAGCCACCGTAGCTGCGTAGTCGCTCGCTCTGTCAGGTTCACCTCCTCAAGCGCAGTATCTAGCATGACTCACAGTCCACCAAGCGAGTACATGTCCGATGAATAGCAAGTTTTAATGCGAGTTTTAAGGGGGTCGTTGTAGCGCATCAGATCGTCACCCATTCGCCGTTCTTTGACGAGAACGGATGCTTCAGGACCGGCTGTGGCAATGAACGCTTGCCTAACGTATTGATCGTCAAAGCTTAGAATGTCCAACATGGTTGTGTGCTGTCGATCAGGCAGACCACGTTGCAAGTCGCGTTCAAACGTGTCGTCCCACTTGTATGATAGAACATTGTGTCTCCTGCCACGAAAGCGTCACGTCAGCTTGTATTTCAAGCAGCAACCGCGATAGCCTCGCCAACTCACGCCCCTCTGAACCTTTGAATGAGGCTGTTGAGTTTGAAGCGGTCCTCATCATTTGAGACGAGAAAGGCATTAAGCCTGTCACCACAGACAGCCTCGCAGACTTTCGCCCATTGCGGGTCTTTGAGCTTGATGAAGTTACCAATCGGCCCAATCTGCGAAAGCCGCCAATGTTAGACGTGAGAGACATAGATGCAGAAAGGTACAGAGAGCAACTCACAGGTTTTTGCCTCCAGCCTGTCTCTCGATCGATAGCCATGACGATATTAGCGGCATGCTGACCGAACCGGTTTAAAGCATTGTCTTGTGAAGCTTGCAAGTTTTTGACAGCACTGTCGGCGTGCTCAAATGCTTGCTTTGCTGCATGCTGCTCGCCCCTGATGTTCTCAAACTTCTCACGCTCTTCGTCAAATAATCTGGTAATTTCGACAACCTTCTCCCGGTATTCCTGTGTCTTGGCGGTCAGCTGCTCTCTTTGCTGGTCGACGCGCGCCAGCCGTTCGCGCGACTGTAGCATCCGCTGTTTCAGAGGGCCATCTGCCTTACTTGCTTCTTCCATCAGTTCTTTGTCTCGCTCTGCGACTTGAGCACGAAGTGTTTGAATATTCTCCTGCATTTCTCTTTGCTCGGCCTGAAGACTCGGGTTGTCAGCTTTCTAATGTCCTGACCACCATCATACTCTTTGGCTTACTCGGGCACTTGTCATTTGCGTCGTAAATTCTTTGATTTTGGCCGCAACATCGGAAGACTCTCTGGCGAGCTTCTCCGACACGTCATCCTCGTCTTCTGCGGCTTGCGCTTCTTCCACTTTATTTTTGGCTATCTGGAAGTCCTCTTCGGCTGCCTTTACTCGTTTACCGATTTTGTTGAGTTTCTCCTGCTCGTCAACCTGCTTCTGGACTGCCAAGCCAGTTTGCTGTTTAGGAGATATCAGTATGTCCCGCAGATCTAGATCATCAGAAAGAGACGGTATGGACGAACCTCTTCTATCTCTACGACATGCGTCCACGCCAGTTCGTTCTTCATTTTCTTGATAGCCTCCTCCACATTCTTATGCTGTTCGGACTCTCGCCACTTCGCCTGTGCGGCCTTCATCTTTTCTTTTAAATCATCGAGCCTCTCCTTCTTGGACCTAGTTATACCCTGTAAAGCTTGGGTCTGGTGCAGGAGAACTTGATACTCTTCCAGCAACTGATCGAGCTGGGTTCCTTTCAGGAAAAAACGATACTTGTCCGTAGGCTTGCTTGAGTGGAGGAAAAGTTTAGCATTGTCTTGATGCAGAATCTACGAAAATATACAGAATGTCAATGACGGACCTAGATGATCATTCTCAATACGGTTAAGTCAACTCACATTGACCGGATTGTCGACCTGAATCTGGAAATGATCGCAAATAGCCGACAACTCGCTTCGACGTGTCTCTATCGTCTTCCTCTGCCAATTAGCGATCCTGTAACCACCGCCACCATCCGCTGATGTTCTTCTAGTGATATAGATGGTCTTTCCATATACATCAGGCTTATATGCTTCTTCTCCCTTGTTGCGAAGACCCAGCGTAACTTCACAAGAAGGAGCACCAGTGCGGATGAAGCTATTCTGAGATGTACCGCGATTCTGCGCGTGGAGCATTGGATTCAGCATTTCCTCCTCATCGAGTCGCCCAAATGTTCCAGCTTACAGAGGCCGAAGCCTTGGCTCCAAATGCATAGGTGATGGCTGTCAATATGACACTCTTGCCACCTGCGCAGATTGTCCAGGTTAGCTCAGAAACGGAGTGACAGCAAGCTAGATGCGAGACTCACTTCCGTTGTGACCGGTTAAGAAGTTAATTTGCGGGCTGAGCTTGACTTCCATGTGTCTGTGGCACATGAAGTTTTTGAGACTGTGATAACAAAGCGCGCAACTTAGTATAAGAGTTGCTCGATCTGCAGATACAGCTGCCTTACAGGACAGTGTCCACAACTCCAGCTTCAGCAACTTTCTATAGCGGGCAAAGCTATTAGCACTATACCGAAAGGACGCGCACACTACCTTATCGCGTGGCAAATGACCTTACCCCCTTTTGGGCGTTCTTGCCATTTGTAGCCTTGTCTCGAACATCGTCTTCATCGTCATCAGCTTCACTGTTGTCATCTTCATGCTCTTGCTCTGCTTCGGCTGCCAAGTCATCCTCCTGCATGAAAACGTCTGGGTTGCTGTTACGATTCCCGGTCGCTCCTTTGCGCACCGGTCCAGGCTGGGGAGCGGGAGTAGCTAACTCATCTACGTCGTCTTCCCCATCCTCGGACTCCGCAGGATGTATTCTCGTAAGCTCGGAAGCAGGGCTGGTATGACCGTTCCCATTCATCGTCAAACGCGCGCGCTGTAAAGCAAAGCAAGAGAGCACATAGTCAATGCACGTGCAAACAGCCTCAGCGGGAAGGTAGTGGATAGCGGACCTTTGACGCCGATCCAACATTGTGCTGACTGCTAGAAGCGACTAGCACTTCCTTCTGCTCTTCGTCCGAATCATCGCTTTCTAGTCTCCTCTTCGAGTTCACCATGATGATCGTGGGTTGTTTTTGCTTGCTCGACGGACAGTCAGGCCAGTGCCAGGGTCACCTGTGAAGCCGAGCAATTCCTTGCTCTGCCTCGTCGTTGTCGGGCTGTAGCCAGCGGCTCTCGCTTCTGCCTTTCCGAAGCTTCGTGTCGTTGCAAGCTAAACAGGCGAGAGATGCGAGTTGTGCGCGTCAAGGCTGCGTTTCAATCTGGGCGGGCGGGCGGTCAAGTGAAGCGGACCCGGTAGCAGGGCATACCTGCATTACACAGTACTTTACAACGTCCAGGCATCTGCGAGCCCATGCTATTGTGCAGATTAAGCACCCGAACGAGGACTGAAACTTGTTTGTTATTATGCTACAGCTGTGTGGTGGCGACCGCATTCCTCGATAAAGTGCAACAATTTGGCAGGCCATGGTAAGGCCAAAAAGCTCTCCTGAGAGTGGCTGACTGCCCCCCCACCCCTTTCCCCCCCCATATGACAATAGCTAAGTGCTGATTATCGTCAATCCTCCTCGCTGTCCTGCCGGAGTGCTTCGTAATGTGCATTCTGTTGCTTCTGGCGCTCCCATAGCTTCCAGCCCAGTAAGCCTATGCAGCTGGTACCGGCCACACCGAGCAGTACAGCCTGGAAAAGCACATTCAGGTTTAATAAACATGTTCAATTTGTCTTTGCATGGGTACGGACTCACCAGAGCAATCCAACCCCATCGTTGGAACCAGCCAGGCTCATAAGGTTCGAGCACGGCATCGATAAGCAAGATGCCACCGCCAAAAGTCATCTTCGTACTTCTCTTAAGCATAGTTTGCGTATGTAAGTCTGTACCTTGATTGTCTTGTTCATCGCTCTGACCCTCGCCATCATCATTGCCATTTGTGAAACGGGGAGTATTACGACCAAAACCCAGTATCCTTGCCGCATCGTGTTTTCCGTCTGTTCCTCTCGCATTCTTGATGCCTACCAGCCAGTCACTCTCTCCTGCTTTCCTAAAAGTAAGGTCTCCATACTTTGAAGTACCGCCTTCTGATTTGCTCAACAGACTAGGGAAGCTTCTATCATCCTCCAGTATGATAGGCTTGCCATCTGAGGGGAAACGAGTAGGATCGGAGAGCGAACCTTTGCTAGGTGGTGGAGAGGGGATGATGTGCTGCTGAACCAGTGCAGTAAGGTAAGGGATGTCGTTCAGGTAGGAAGTAAGATTGATCCGAGTGAAAGCTTTGTCGGTAGGTACTAGAATAGTATAGCTCTCTCGCTGGAAGAAACGCTTTCTGATCCTATCTTTGTCTTTCTTCCTGAGATCGATAAAGGGAGAACTATTCCAGAACTCGTTGGGAGCAGAATGACCTTCCGCCACCCAAGACATGTTCACTTGCTTGAGAAGATCTAAGAATGTACTGGCTTTGGCACCTCTCATAAGCTTATCACTCGTGATATTCAGTGTGGGAGGTATTTCCACTTGGTCCATAACGTGCATGACTCCAGTGGAAGTCAGGAGATCACCTTCGCTGATACGTGCATCCCGGTTGTCGCCGTTCGCAGGGAATCCTCCGATTCTCGGACCTCGTACCCGGACATGCGATGGCTTCTTTGACTGTTCGAAAAATATATCCGATCCTTCGAGTGTAGGATAATGCATGCTATCGTACGGCACATCGTCCAAGTACACGAGTCCCTTGATAGCATGATACTGAATGAGCTGACCAAGCTCATGTCGCGCACTGGGAAGGAGGAAATAGTTCATCGTCACTCCGAGGTACTCAAATGCTGCGTTTGTAGGGGCCAAGAAAGTGGTTGCTGGGGCCTTGTTAAGTTTCTTATCCAGCTCAGACGCATATACTGATGCGACGAAAGTGGATAAACCCTTGTCTAGAGCTGTGCTGACCAGACTCGAAGGAGGTTCAAGTATCCTAGAGACAAGATAAATGATAGATCCGCCGGCTTCGATAGGATCGGAAATAACGCTGGCGCTGCCGAAACCAACGTCACCTTCTGCTGCCTTCTTCGACGTGACAGAAATAGGAATGCGTTGATGATTGCCTCCAAGTTCTTCTGTTTGTAGCATAGTCTTGAGTAAAGCACCATCTTTCAATTGTTTCTTCGTCCACTTCCCTTCGAGGATGTGGTATTGCAAGGTCTCCTTCAATTCCTTGCTTCCAACCGGTGGTAGGGTCTGCCAAGGCTGAGTCTCATAGCGTTCAAGAATATCATCCCTCGTTGCCAGGATGGTGTATGAGGCATTATTGCCTGGATTATGAGGCGAGCTTTGAAGAAGGTGGGAGAGCTCAGCCACCCGGAAGAGGGACACAAAGCGTGTAGCATTGAGAGCAAGCAGGTACTTCTCCGGTGTGAGGGCCAGAGAGCCATAGGGTAACAGGAGCTTGTCAACGACATGCATGACACCGTTGCTTGCGAGTACGTTCGGCGTTATGACGGAGGATCCGTTGACCATAGCTTGACCGTTCTCGCCTGGGGCGACCGTGACCGAGTCGCCTGATAGGAGACCGACTGCGTAGAAAGACATCAGCCCGAGATATCTAAGCTGGTGTCAATAATTTGCTTACCATCCTTTCGAGCTATGAGCCGATCCATGTAGCCGACCTTCTGTCGAAGCCCTCCATCAAAAGTCGATTCGTGGTTCATTGCGATCTGCAGTATATCGTCTCCCGCAAATCCAGAAGTGAGGTACTTCCATTCGAGTGGGTCCAAGGCATCGAAAGCTTCATCCCTTGGCGCGAAGAGGGTAAGATGCTGTCTTTCTGTGAGATTGCTCCAGAGCTCATCGGTGAGCAGGCTGGCTAATCGCGATAAGCTCGGTCCATTATATGGTTTCCGATCCTTCTTCTCCGCATCTACATTCCCTTTAGTCGCTTCTCTTGCCTTGATTTGGTGAGCTAGCGACTTGGGGGGTCGCAGGATAGAATCGATGACTACGAGCTTTCCGTTTCGAGCTTCGCCGCCGCGGGATGGGATGATGGCAGCCCCGCCTTGCCCAAGTTCGTCAACTCCCACGCGGATGATTGGGCCAGCTTGATCATCTTGCTGGCCATGGAAGCGCTTGGAAGGTGTCTTGCTGTCAATTGCGATAGCCAGCTTCTGCCCTTCGCCACCAAGGAGTGTATCCTCAGGTTGGGGGTAGGGTATATGACCAGGCCGTCCATGATCTTCATGCTTTGTTGGAAACAGAAGAGTAGTCTCATATGATGCTACTGGAGAAGTGTAGCCGTTCTTGTCTTCTTCGCCTGGTGAAGGGGGATCTGAAGGCGTCCAGCTGTAATTCAGCATGTGATAGAACAGCCGCTCTCTCAGCCGGTAGTTGAGGTTGTCATGAGGATCTGGGTCATCTTCCTGGAGGGTCCACTTGGTGCTGCTGTCTTCCGGTAGCAAGTCAAGCATCCAGGACTCTGAGCTGACCGCATCATTTGTGGGGGCGAACAGTGTTGCATTCGCGAGCTTGTTCAGCGTGGGGATCAACCGCGCATGCTGCAGTAGACGGATGAACAGCGAGAGGTCTCCGTCTGCTGATAGAAGGTCCACCAGCGTTGTCGTGGTAGCATCGACTGCCCCTCCAGTCTTGCTTGAAGTATCACTGTGAGCTGGCGGCGGCGTCATCGGTACCTGTGCGGCACTGGCTAACAACGGAGCGAGAAGAGCTGCGCATATTCCCACAGCGAGCATCTTTGTAGATCTACGTACTTCAACAGCCAAGTTGCTGCTGTCGTCGCTTCTCCGCCGTCGTGCTCTGCTCATCGTGGGCTTGCTTGATCGCAGGCCAACTTGCATCACTGCGGAAGTCAATTACTTTTCTCAAGAAAGCTCCAGGCAAGATTGTATCTGTCGATGAGATTGAGCAACGTACTGAGGACTCAAGGCTCGTCTGCGGTGGTCTACGGCATCGGCAACCATCAGTTTCCCAGCACCAAGCATAGTGTATGTTCCGGATAAGCAGGGTAGATGGAACAGATCGACATAACTGACGGTACTCTGTGCATCGCTTTACCTGACATGCATTCACTCCATGCACAACAATGATATCCACTGATACTTTGTCGAACAGCTGGGTCAGGTGCTGGTCGAAGCCTTGGCGGCAAGAGCAGCCCTAGCCGCTGGTCACAATGGGCTTCCAAGCTTCACCTGGGACAAAGCACTTCATGCATGGACATGCAGCCTCATTGTGCCATTGAAAGGTCATCAGGCCGGACAATACGATTCTCGCATGACGTTCATGAAGGTATGATTGGCCAGCCAACCGTATCGGCTGTTTCCCTTCTGATATACCATTTCGGTCAAGCAGAGTAAATACCCTATGAACCTCAGCGGACAATCCGCCATGCAGCTTTTCAAGCGAAACACAGAACGTCAAGCTTTTCAAAACAGTCTATTCTTTGTCGCTCATGACGAGCTTTCCCTCCCTTCATGTTCCTACAACTTCAAGCTAGGCGGATCAGCAAAAGGGCATAACGGACTTCGTGACCTAGCAGCCCGTTTGAAAACAAGCGACTTCCACCGTATGCGAATAGGAATAGGTCGGCCCGGTGGAGACAGTGACAAAAAGCGAACTTCAAACGTGGCAATAGCAGATTGGTGTCTAAGTCCCAGTACGAGGGACGAAATGGAACTTTGCAGTGATCCAAGGGGGAAGCTAGCTGACGCAGCTTGGGAATATATAGAACAACAACGTATAAAAGCATTTAAGCCACGGCAGGAGGAGAAAGAGCTGCCGTAGCTGTCGTCATTGTCGTTGGCGGGTCGTTACTGTTACTACTGCCAGAATCGAATGAGCCGTTCATGCCGCGCCCTGAAGCTTCAGTCAAGCCCAATTGACTAGCTAGAGCCGGTCTTAGTCGCTGAAGTGTAGCTTCGTCCATCAAACCGGAACACCGCCTAGCCAGATCAGTGGAAGAAGGATCCAGACCGGCCGTCGAAGCTGTATCGACCTCTGGCACACTCTCGTTCGCTCTCTCCAAGAACTTGAGCGCAGGAAGCGCCAATGTTTCAATCCTGAATGAATTCGGCGGCACAAGCATTCTATGCGTGCGCCCCACGATGTTACTTCCACTATTCGCCGACCCGCCATCGTTATTTGGCAAGCCGAAGTTCGGATTGAATGCAGTAGAAGTATTGCTCAAGCCGATGCCCGCTGAATGTCCTTCCGCAAGAGACGATACCAAGCCTGGCACCGATGACTTCAGTGCCTTGTTGAGGGAATCTTCAAATGGTCGAATTCGCCGAGAGGCTGTTTTCGAGTCTGAATCTCCAAATTTGAAGAGTGCTTTCCGAGGATCCCGCACGACGCGGCCTAGTCGTAGCACGTCGTTGATCGATGCGGTCGTCGAACGCGAGGCCATGCCTTCGTTCTCTTCATCGATCAGATAATCGTGTAAAAGCGCCTGTACCTATCGGGAGACTACTCGCTTCAGCGCACTTTTTTCTGCAAACACACGCAAGAACTCTCACCTCAATTTGGATAGGCCGCCACACGTCGTTAAGCGTGAACAACAATCCGCCAGTCTTGGATATCAGCGCAGTATCTCTGAAATCGTTGCTCTTGACTATCCGCTGGACTACCTCGTGGAATACTCTAAAGCCTTGCAGCACCGCATCGAGTTTGCTAAACAGCGTCCAGAAGAAATCAAGGAGGATTTCTGTGTTCACTTCTCTCAAGTTGGAGGCATTCGATGCATCGTCTGATGACGCCGATCCAGGCGCCATGGATGATCTCAGAAGAAGAGAGTATGCGGTACTGCTCTGTGATGGGAATGTGCCGTTTAGCATAAAGTTGTTGTGCTGGCCATAGCCAGCCAGGAGTTGAGGATCGCATCGCATCGAGTCGTTCCTGTGATTGCAAATATGTTTAATTACCGGTCGGTTGCGGAGATATCGCCCATAGTATTACGACTCACCTCTCATCCACTTCGATAGCTGTACTTTCTACCAGATTGTAAATTTCCAGTGGATTCCGCTGCAGTACGCTATCAATTGCGACTCCAAGTTTGCCCAAGTATGCCAATGACTCCAATATACTTTCAATGTACGCGAACGAGTCCTGTTCTGGCCTTCCCTTCTTGTTCGGAAAGTCAACAAATCCATTACTTTTCGACTCTTTGCTTTGTGCTTGTGCATTGCCTGCATTGCTATTCATGGAAGCAACTGAGGCACTCCGTGTCATGCTCCCGGCATTGACTGCATCGTTCGCTTGCTCGTTGCCGCCGTGGACGATGAGAAGATCGGAAGCATTATCATCTATAGCCTCGTCGATATTCCGCGTGAAAGGTGGACGCTGTGCTAGATGAGAAAGGTAGGCGCCTAGTCGAGTCGGACGTCTCTTGCCAGAATCTTCGGAATCGACCAGCATATCCGTGCCATCGATATCGAATATTGAGCGTGACGAAAGCTCAACGTACACAGTCGGTACTGTAACAGACAAATGTCAGGAAACGATTATCTTAATCCCGATGGAGTGCCATTCATGCTCACATTCAGTCTGTTGCGGCGTATGCGCCTTCCAGCGCGATTCCGTGTACAATGACTTGAGATATAGATGACTATGAAGCTCTTCCGTCAGATAATCCAACATCAGCTGAGAAAGAATCACATCAGAATTGAGTAACGCGAGCATCAATATTGAATTTGGGAAAGCCTACCGCTTCTTGCGAAGCAAAATATGACCGCAGATCTGTAGTAGCCGTCACTTCCAGCATTTCTGCCCTGTTAATCATCTTCAGACTTCGCATGAGCAATGATGCCGCTGGCAGGAATTGTTTATCGCTCAACAAAGCCTCCAATCGGTCCGGTATAGTCCGTAAGGTTTCCATCGTCATGAGTATACGGTCCATCTCCGCTAATTCTGTCCGTCTCGCTTCGAGAACAGCTAGATCTGTCCGCCGCTTTCCCAAAGTCTCTCTCACTTCTTCGAGCACTTTGCGTAGTTCTGTGGTATTCTTCTGTGCGTGCGTAAGGTTGAGTATAAGACCATTGTATGATGAAGCTGAAGCATCGAAAGCTCGGTAGTGCGTCTGTATTGACGATTTGAGGGATTGTGATAGAGCATCTTTCGTCGCCAGGAACGAGTCTAACTTTCTGCTTGAACCCTCTTCATTGACTAATGACAATGCCAATGTGACGGGGTCGAAGTTGTCTTCTTCATCTGGCTCGCCGTTCTCGTCATCTGGAGCGGGTGGCAATAGCTCTGGCCAGTCATTTGCGACTTGTGCTAAGACCCTTTCCATCTCTCTGAACGCGGGTGTAGATGGTAAACCTTGCTGAGGCTGCATTGTTGCTCTGAAACGCGCGGATTCTCCCTGGACGCCCACAGCGCCCCTTCTGGTCCTTACATTGTTTGCGGCGCCAGCGGCATCTTTGGCTGAGGAAGCGTTGCTTGCATTTGTTCCTGATCTATCTCTGCTTGTCTTGCCAGCTTGCGCTCTAGCTTTTGATGACTGACCAGCCGACGAGAAAGCGGCGACAGCCTTCTCCAAGACCGGCGAGTGAGCACTGTTCTGACGAGCTTTAGAGGTTGAAGCAGTCGGCACAATCAGAGGTTCTCCACCAAAGAAGTCCGCTTCATCCGCGTCTGGAGAAGCTGATCTGAATGACAGACTGCTTCCAGGTCGAAAGCCATTGCTAGCAGCTTCTCGCTCTCGCTCTTCCCGCTGGATTGCCTGTGCCAGCCGGGCAGCTCGTCCGCCAGGCGCATTCTTTTCATCTGAGCGGCCAGGAGGTCTTGCAGGTCCACGAGACGATGCTGATGCATGGGCTTGCTGCATTCCACTGGGTCCAGCCGCGCCAGCATCATGTCCGCCTGAATCGCGAGCCGGTCTCCTCACGCTTCTTGCTGGCCTTGCTGGCGTGGGTGCTGGGGAAGCGTGGCCGCCTTCGTGGCCCAGGCTGTAGCCCTGCTGCCACTGGCCAGCCATGACAGAGATCTCCCAGCTCTGCTGACTGCTTTGCTTATCGTATGCGATGTGTGTATACAATGCTATGGAAGCCAAGCTGCTGTCATGCGGTATGCACCTCGTTGTCAATACTGCTGCCAAAAGGTGATCGAGCAGTGCAATGGAACGCTGTTCTGGATGTGGAAGACAGTCTTTGTATTGTCACAACAGTCGATCTCCATTGCTCACTTCCATCGACAGCCTTGCTATGCAGGCTACAGCTTCAACCAGCCGCTCCGTCAGCCGTGCTGCTCAGGCGAGTTGCACGGCATGCGCGAGAGCTGCAAGATTCCGTTCTCGCCGGCATGACCTTGAAATGAGAAGCCTGCATTTGCAATCTCGTAGGGCGACCCAATACGTTAGCATTCGCCATGGATTCTGCTAATGCCCTCCCTTTCCCCAGGCTCGATGTCCTCAGCACCCCTGCCTGCACCACTGCGGCATCCCTCGGATGGATCGTCGACATCGTCTGCTAGCTCTTTTTCAGCCACGCTCCCGCCGTCAATCGCGAAAGGCTATGGTCAACCATTACCCTCTACGCATCCACATCTCTTGAAACCTGGAGAACTGACGGAAGGCATCACCTTCGCTGAATACGAAGGCCGGCGCAGGCGACTCATGGAGAGTCTGCCTGATAAAAGTATAGTTGTACTAGCAGGTGGTCGCTTACAATACTCAAGTCAAAGCATATTGTAGGCAGACTGTTTTACGTAGCCAGGACTCAAGAGCTAATCAGCCTTTTGCATGTGCAGCTACAAGTTCCGTCAGATATCAGACTTCTTCTACCTCACAGGATGGCTAGAACAGGATGCAGCTATTATTTTAGGTCAGTGCTATGAACTGTACTGTCTGCATTACAATATCTGATTCTTCCCTGAAACTTACAGAAAAATCGAACACAAACCCTAAAGGCTACCATATGACTTTTTTCTGTCGGTCGCGAGATGCAGATCAGGAATTATGGGAAGGCGCTCGCAACGGTCCAAATGGTGCAGTGAACATCTTTGGAGCAGACATCGTAAGTATAAATCAGCGAACAGCTTACTTCCCGATGAAATCCTCCGGCGACGGCTTTCTAACAATTTCCTGTGACAGGCTATGGACATCGCTCATCTCACTTCGCACCTGAAGACACTTTTGACGCAAACGAATACCGATGGCCCAATCTACGTTGATGTGCCAGGATCGACGACCATAGGCGCACGAAGTGGTGGACCAAAAGGCAGCAGGACAGCCAAATCCATCGTGAACTTCCTGTCAGGCGGGACATCGGGTTCTCGGAGATCGTCCTTGGACCTAGCTTTAACGAGCAAGAAAAGTGACTATGATCAAGTTGTTTCGCTATTGAATACCTCTGGTGGCAGGACTGTCCATAGCCTGAAAGACGAACTTGAGAAAATGAGAATTATCAAGAGCGCAGCTGAGATCGCTCTAATGCACAAAGCGGCAGAAATCAGCTCGAATGCGCATGCGAAGGTCAGTCAGTGTTTGACATTCGAATTGTCAGTTCATATCTGACATTTAGTAAATCTAGGTGATGAAACGAGCCGCACCAGGTGTCGGTGAACACGAACTGGTAGCCGAATTCGAGTATCAATGTGCGCTAGCCGGGTCTCAAAGATCCGCCTACCTACCCGTTTGCGCTAGCGGGGCGAACACCATGTATCTGCACTATACATCCAACTCGCAAGTACTGAACGAAAAGTCCCTAATCCTCATCGATGCAGGGTGCGAATACGGTGGATACGCATCCGATATAACACGATCATTTCCGGCCTCAGGCAAATTCACCGAGCCAGAAAAAGATCTCTACAATGTAGTCCTGCAAAGTCTCAAATCTTCAGTCAAACTATGTTCAGAGAAGGAAGGTAAAAACTTGTACGACTTGCATGATCACAGCAAGAAAATACTGCTTGAAGGCTTCAAACAGATCGGAATGGATTTTAAGGACAATGACTCGCTTTTCTCTCGGATATACCCGCATTTTGTTGGACATCCTCTTGGACTAGATCTTCATGATTGTCCATCATTCCAGCGAAGTACAAGATTGGAAGCTGGAAATGTGGTGACGGTCGAACCTGGTATTTTGTGAGTGTTTATTTCTCAAAGCTAGACCATCCGCGATCTGATGAGCGAAATGCATTGCGCCTCCTCCAGCATGCCGGAACATCCTGCTATTCCAAAGCACTACCAGAATATCGCTATCCGTCTGGAAGACGAAGTGCTGGTCACGAAAGAGCATCCGGTAGTGCTATCCGCTAATGCACCCATAGAAATAGTGGACGTTGAAACCTGTTGTCAAGGTCTTCTAGATTACCAATCGTGACAGCATGTCATTATCCGTCATGAAAAACTCAAGCCTAAATTATCGTGTTATTGTTGTCAATTTGAGAGTCTGCAGTGTCTCGAGTAACTTCCTCGTGATCGCTTGTCACTTTACATTCACTCCGCTTCGACTTCCCTCGACAGCATAAGCAACCGCAAGACAGTGACGAGATGGGTGCACCTGCGTATCAGCAGCCTCTCTTTGCAGATATGGAAAAGGCAAAGGATCTCGTAGACTCGAAAGCAGCAGAGTGAGCCGATGCTTCGCGTCTTGCTGTCCACCAGAAGCTGATCGAAATGAAATCTGAATAACTACGTGGATAGACTCGATAGCAAGCTCATACAGCCAGTTACCAATGCATTTAAGAAGGCTTCAGCAGAGTATCCTCTTGCTACTGTGAGATCAGGACTAGCTACCGTGGTAGAATTCCCACCATGCATCATGCTGATACCGGCATCCCTATCGTATCATTCGTGACATGCACAACCCGTAGCTGTTTTGCACGACCTTCGCTATCCTTTCGATCTTTCCAATTCTCGCTTTCGTTGGTTTCGCTGTTTGCGCTGGATCTATCATACTTGCGACTACTTTGGTATTCCTCGTTGGCTGGCTAGCCGTGATCATCGGATCCGCAGGTACGTTTGACACACGTATTGAACAAAATGCAGACTACGGCTAAACCTACTTTGCGTCCAGCTGTCGTACTTGCAGCTGTGTTGTCCATCGCTATTGGCATCAGCTTGATGGTCACCGCGTCCGCTGCATCCGCTATCGTAGTGTACAGGCTCGTAAAGAATATCAAGGCAGCCTCATCGATCAAAGATGGCATTCTTGTAAGCTATTATCGATGACTTGGGTTCGCACGCCTCTGAAATAACCATCTCTACATTACAGTGTACTATCGCGGAAGTCAAGGAGTATATCAAGTGTGGCAAAGCCATCGAGCCAAGCAAGGATGTGACTGGCTATCGCGTTTCAACATTGCCGATGCCCGACTTCAAGCATGCAAACGGCCAGCACGGTAGTCCGAGCAGCCATACCAGGTCGGCCTCCATCAAGTCGGAGCGGGAGTGAAGTTGCAAGAATGTTGCGTGACGACCTGCGGAGTAGTAAATGAATTGCAATGGAACTACGAAGTACATGCGATAGGTTTGAGCACAACGAAGCCTTGCACGCATGCAGGGTAGACCTCTCGAATTAGTTCTCGAACCTGGAGAACTTGCTTGTCCGGGACGGAGGCTTTCTGAAGAGTCTCCAAAGCATGACTGACGTAGCTGCCGACAAGGCATACCTGTAAATTAGGATAGAACGCAATGTATAAAGAGTCAGGAAAGTGCAGTTGCTGTTGCTTTGCGAACATGTCACACTTACCATGTGACTGCGTATGTGGCATGCATATTTCGTAGCTCTATCGTAGGTGCCCGTCCTAATGGTATACCGTGATTCACCATTTGCCTCATCTGACCAGCGTTGCCCTCTATGAGTGCGGTGGATCGAGCAATCAGTGCCTGACGCATATGCGGCTGAAGGAGGAGTGGACGTACCAAAGATCTGATCTACCAGGACAGGCTGAGTGTGGGCGGCAGTTGCCATTTGGTCGATGTCTGCAAATTGGAATTCTCCAGTTTCAGGCTTGTTAGGCGGACTGAACATATTGCGAGCTTCTTGCGATCTCAGCATTCCGACGATGTGTTGTGTGCCCTGTACCTGTAATTTGTGTATTTCAGATTTATCCTTTGCACAAATGGAATCTTTGTACTGCGTTAGCTGCCTTACCAATGATTCTGGCCTTGAAGCTTGGTTCTTCTTGTCGACGGATACATGACCTCTATTGACTAGGATCGTGCTTTCTGGAACTCCTTCTTCACGTGAAAGCGGTGTGACTACTTGATAACCTAATACGCCATCTCTCGTGCGTGGACCGAGCAGCAGCTCTCTCGAATGGTCGAAATGACCCGTGAGCTCCACCTTACGGTATGCGAACTAGAAGAGCATCGAAGTCAGCAGATAATTTCATACAACATGGCTTCACAACAAGCAGCTTTCTCACTTCTGGTATCACCGATGTGCTGGATGTCCCGCAACAAACCAAGTTCAGTGGCGGAATTCGGTCGACAGGGCTCGTATAAGACGCACTCTACCATGTTCGGCAGATGCATAGGCTCTCTCGACAGCTTCTCATCCAATTCCTCAATCAAATTCAGCTTCCACTGCAGTCGCTTGATCTGCCATGTTCCGAGAGCGAAGGTCACGATCGGCTTTGTGGAGGAGGTGGTACACAATACACTACAACATCAGCTTTCAAATAACCCTTGTGTGGCCATGAATGACGAGCGTCGATGGCACCCACAATGAGGGTCAGTACGACGGTCGTCCCCGTCACATCGTATCGAGAACGACTGGCTCCGCCTTCACTCTCGCTTGAAAAGCTGCGTCGCGCTGCGGCTGGAGTCTGGAAAGGTCGGCATCGCCAGGATCGCTGCGAGGTGCTGTTTCGTAGAGAGCGTGAAGGACTGGCGAATACGCCTGTTTGAAAGATGTTTGGCACTCTGGAAGCCATGTTGACGGTGCTGGAGAAAGCTGGTTGATACGCTGATCACGCATCTTGTATGGTCAATCTGGGCCGTTCAGCAGCCACAAGACAACACCGACCGCAAGCGCTGTCACCCATCGAACCAAGTTGCCTAGGGACATTCTGTATCTCCACCACTGCATTGCTGCTGTCATCCTTCTCTACTGGCGGTGCTCGTTTGCGAGAGCACTCTGATACCCTTCTCGAGAAGATCACTCGCCGAGCAACCTACATACAACATTGAGCGTACCGTACTTCTAAGCTTGCTGCATGGCTGACAAAGGCCATGAACTCAGCAATGAGGGTGCCGGATCGCGATCCTACCGTCCTTTCCCATGTGCCGCTCTCGGAGTCGAGTGACTTCCAAATCCGGCCATCACTCTCGCTCAAATATCTCCAAAAGCAGGCAGAACAGCTGCAACAATATCTCAAGCTTCGAGGAATCTGGATTATAATCATCCAGCCACGAGGAGATATACCTCTCTCTTGATTTCTTTCATGCATCGCTTGCGGACCCTCCCATAGCTATCCGATTTAGGGCAATTTACCGCACGGCCAATGGCTCGATTTGCTGATTATCATTTCTGCATTTGTGTGTCAGCGAAGCTACCAGAACGATCAATGAAAGCAAGTGAAAGCGGCTTTGGAGTGGAACGGTGAACACCTTCTGATCCTGGCAGTCTAAATGAAATGTCTTCATTGTTGGCAGCTGTCTATTGCGAGATCGAATTACCTCCGGAAGAGCTGAACCTCGCACTTGACGTCTTTCCCTCGGCGACCATTGATGCTTGGATGGGCGAACCCAAATCTAAGTGCCGCAATTATACTTTGTCCTCTTCGCACAATGAAGGATGCGCAAGTCAGACGTCCCGAATTCTGCTTTTTCATTTGTTGAGGCCTGCTTTGTCCTGCAAACCTCCCATCTGCACCGTCTCCCGCTTCTCTTTGTCCGCTTCCTCCTGTCTCCCTCTTCTCTCGACTTAACGAATTCTATCCTTCGTACAAGTATCCTTGCATCTGTGTACGACCCGCTCACTTCAACCACATCCATTTCAGTTTGTTCCATTTGTCGGTGGCGCACTTCCTCGAACACGCTCACTTCAAGCACAGATATTAGGCAACGAGAATAAGAAGCAAGACCTGCGTACACACATCAAACTATCACCGCTTCTAAGATGAAGTTTGACGGCGGGCGCCGTCGTTCGTCGGCAGGCTTTATCTTCGCCCTGGGTGCAGCAGCTCTCGCCACTGCTCCAACTGCCGTCACGGCCGCACCGGCTGTCGGCTCAGTCTTCGAAGGCTACTCTTTTGGCCGACGAGGATCAGACTCATCCCTACAGTCACCTTCATACGCCAATGTTGCTCCCCAAGAGCAGCCAGTCCGTCAAGCCATTCGCCGAGCTTCCCCTTTCGCTTCTTCCACACCCTCCGAAGCCGATCATGCTGGAAGCGCTAAGCTCTTCCCCAAGAGAAGCATGGCTCGAGTCTTGCGTGCACGTCAAGGTGGTTGTCTCGATTCATCAGCGAATCAAGATGACATCAATACCCTTCTCTGG
Source organism: Cystobasidium tubakii (assembly GCA_024345325.1). Lineage (NCBI taxonomy): Eukaryota > Fungi > Basidiomycota > Cystobasidiomycetes > Cystobasidiales > Cystobasidiaceae > Cystobasidium > Cystobasidium tubakii. The sequence goes on along the minus strand of BROO01000001.1, from coordinate 2,657,499 downwards.
GACGGTGGTGCAAATGCCAGGGTCGCTCTGTGCCCCGGAGCGGTCATCACCCTCACCGGCGCAATCGCCTTCAGCAACCCAAACCAGGAAATCTACACCGTAGGATATCCAACAGATAACACACGTGCTAAGCTAGTTGTTGCCGGTCAATAGTGAGTACTAGCAAACACCAGTCTGCTGTTCTGCCGCTTTCCCTCTTGCAAGGTCCTTCTGATCACGTGACTCTTTGATCTGATCGTCACAGCCAAGAAGTGGCAATCTGGAATAACTGCGACCGGTGCACCAACACAGCAATCCGGAACATTCAAGTCGATGGCTCTAGGCAAACACTTGGAAGATACGGTAATTCCGGATTGATTGAAATGGGCGGTAACGCAAAGTATCAGGTCGTCGATGGTTGCAACATCTCCAACCCCCGAGGGTGGACTGCCATTCATGTCGCAGGTGAGATCCGAGCCATCTTCATATTACGACGAATGTCACTGATGTACTCCTTGTTTCTGCGCGTTTCGCTCCTCAGAGGGATACAGAGACTCTTGCAGCAACCAGATCATCACCAACAACGAGATTGGACCGTGCGGTACATCACCCAACACTGCAAAGCAATTCCGAGTAGTTATGACTCAGCTACGAGAGTTCATGGCGACTCCTAAGCGACTTCTCAAGAAGCGACAAGTTTCGGCACCTGGTCAATGGGCAGACGGTATCTCTCTGGCTTGCCGCAATAGTACAGTCACAGGAAATACCGTTACCGGAGCCACTGAGTACGTTCACAGTGACTGTATTACTTGGTAGTGGCCGATACACAGGCATATGAAGCTGACTCCTGCACCCTGTACACAGTGGCGGTATTGTTCTGTTCGGTGCTCCTGGCTCTACTATCACTGGTAACACGTAAGTGCACCGGCTCTGCAGAGCATTGTGACGTGAACTGAATAATGCCATGTAGCATCATCGCCAGGGGCAACACTCTCTTGGGGGGTATTAACCTGGTCGACCATGGTCCCTTCAATGGTGATTACTCAGGAACTGTCGTGTCCGGTAACACCATCATCGCAGACGACGCCATGATTAAGATTGGAATCGCTGTCGGTCTCCTCGCCTGGGGGGACTATAATAGTTCAGACTATCGTACAACCGGTGGTATCATCACGGACAATAATTTCGTTGCAAATGGCAACGGTAAAGGCTACTTCGGCTATGGAACGTGAGTGCCATCTGAGCTCTGGTGTTCAAAACCAGAATGTTTACTGACCGCTTTGCTCCGAACAGCGCTGTCGGAGGTAACAATGGAGCTGTCGTTAATGGCAACAATTACGATGAAGCTCTCTTCGGTGGTACAACATCATATGCATGCCAGAATGGAAAAACGCCTGTACCTCAAGCGGCTATCTGGGATCCGTACACTGTATCGGGCGGCTCTTACCAGCCTGGTGTTACAAACCTTGTCGACTTCAACTTCCTGATTGTGAGACACCTTCAGATTTAACTGACCGTCTCATCAGCGCTGACTACTCTACCATCGCAACGAACAGTGCACCATGCCTTGCCAGTACGATTCCAGCTGCGGCGCAAACATGACTCTTACGAAGAACGTTGCATCCGTCAACACAACCGCCAACACGACATCTTGGTCAACAAGCACTGTTCCAGGTACTGTTATTCGGACACCCGCTACTACAACTCTCACTTCGGCGGCCTCGACCAAAGTCAGCGGTACCTCTACCGTCCTAAATGCAACGATGACAGGCGGAACCTCAACCACTGGCGGAGTCACCACCAGCGGCAGTACATCCACAAGACTAACGGGATCCACTACGACTGGACTGTCTACATCTGGCCAGAGCACATCCCTCGTCACACAGAGTTCGACCACTCCTCACACGTCGACGACCTCCGGATTAGGCCTTCCTTCAACTGGTCTGTCTTCCACTGGTGTGACTTCCGATACATCCACTAGATTATCGACGGGAAGATCTTCAACGGGGTTAGTAACAGTTACCACCACCGGCACAGCCAAGGTCTCTACCACCACAAGCAAGGTCTCGACTACCAGCACGCAACCCAGGACTGCGACGACAACCTTAGCGACTTCGACTAATACGAGCAACGCGACAAGCACGTCGAACACTACGAGTAAAGCCACAACTACATCGACCACCTCGAAAGCTAATACCACTGCACAAACCTCTACGACCGCAAAGCCGACCATCATTAGCACACAGCCAACTTCTTCCACATCTGCCAAGACGTCATCTACCTCCGTAGGTCTATCGCTCGGACGCGGGAATGGCGTGATCTTACTTCCTGTTTCGACCGCCAAGACCACATCTACAGCGACGTCGACCGTGAAGACGGCCTCTTCAAGCAAAAGTACCACGACTTCAATGACAACGACTTCTACCAGCTCGCCAAAGGCGACAACAGCGTCCACGAAGACCCCCACGACAAGCAACGAGACTACCAGCACCTCTAAATTCACAACCACTTCAACAACCACATCGATTACCGCTAAACCGACGAGTACTACCAAGTCAACTGGAGTCTTCTCGTCCACCAGTACAAAAGCCAACTTGGCTGCGACAACGACAGTTACTCTGGCAAAATCACGTGGTGGAAGGAAGAGATCGCTGGATCTAGACCAGGATGCACCTCGACCGCTTCAACGTGCACGCAAGGCGGCTTGGGAAGATGTGGAGGAGATCGAGGAGCAGCTCCGAATGTACAGTCAGTTACTGCTCCGTTCGCGCTCTCAGAGTGATATGGAGGAGGTGGCTCGTCTTGAATACAAGTTGATGGTCTACCGAGACTGGATTCTGCCCGGTGCTGTACGAACACCTCGACCCCAGCGCAACTTAGTCGACAACGATGGAATCGATAAGCGCGATACTCTTGCGGACGACACGTACTGGTCGTGAGCATTTTCCAAGATTAGAATTGGATGGCCTGGCGCGCAGTATAGCAGTGACAGTTTGTGCCTTTCGCGCTTCTTGCGTACTGTAAATAATCCTTAACATACAATATTTGAATTATCCTTACCTTTAATTAGAACCTGTAGGATGACTTTGCAATGTCCTTCGGGCGAGCGCTTCTCACATGCAGGCAATACACGTCATAATGACAACGTAAAGTATGTCTCTTTGCAATGCGTTCAATTTCTTTTAGCATGACCGTACATTCTCCAAAAGAGCGCTAGCAAACATCGAGCGTATGCACTGAGAAAAGCCACGGGAAAGAACACCGACCATAGCCCACACGATATACACAGCTTCATTCTAGATCCAATTGAATTCTGACAGACCGTCCAGCCATGTTGCGTGTCGAGATTGCAAGTAGGCAGCCGATGTACCGGCCTAAGTGGCAGTTTGAGCGGCAGGCATGGCTCTCTCGGCAGTACGTGGTCGTCTAGTTTGGTCGCGGTCCATATACCATGTCTTACCGCCACGAGAATTATACTGAGGTCGATTGTAAGGCCGAGTAGCGAGTTCAAGTGGAGGGGAGAAACCTTCTTTCTGCTCTAGCATCTGCTGTACAGCTTTCCAGGCTGCAATCCTTGGCTTATGGAAGCGGGCTTGTCGAATTTGAGCCTGCGCATATCGATATGCATGTTCGACTTCTGCGAGCGTGCTGCGATCAAGCACATAGTCGATAACTTCCGCATCTCCAGATAGTGTAGCGAGCATGACCAGCGAGGTGGCAGGATCCTCCGGTTTGGTGGGCTCATAGACTTTCATGTTGATTAAGTTCTCTTTACCTTGAGAAGTATAGGGCGGAAAAGCTTCAAAGAAGTAGTCGAGCATCTTCTTGTCTCCATTTTCCAGGGCTCGGTGAATTGGTTTAAGGCCGGCGACATCAGATTCGTCGGCTCTAGCACCTGCCAATGCCAATGAGGTCCGTCAGCGTAAGACATGAGTAAGCACACCCAAAGTTTCGTTTCACCTTTGTTACATAGCCATGCAGCGAGCTCTGGGTCAGAAGCCTGAACAGCGAGATGCAGGAGGGTGGTGTCTTGCATCGGTGGAGTAGAGTCCTGCTCTTCGAGAACGAGATCAGGACGCTTCTGCCATCCGGTCACCTGGACATTCTTGTCACTGATGAGCTTCTTAACAGCTTCGCAGGCTGTATAATACTCCTCGTCATTGTGCACTCTGGCACAAGCAGTCAGTTGATCGAAGACTGCCGAGCGATCATTTTGGGCAACAAGAAGCTTGTCGTGGATTGCTTTCTTAGCCAAAGCAGCTTTCTCTTGTGCAGCAGCTCGCTTCTTAGCATTCTTTTCAGCTCTTCTAGCTGCAGCTTCTTGTTTCTCTGCAGGAAGATCAATCGGTAGTAAAAAAAAGTTAGGCCCAGAAACAGAAACTGAGTTTCCCCGGACTTTTGGTACGTCCGAAATATCGATCTTTCTTTCGGTTCGCTCACCTTGTTCTCTTGCTAATCGAGCAGCTTCCTTCTTCCGCTTAGCCTCTGCTTCTCTTCGTTCCTGAGCAATCTGCTGCTCTGCTAGCAGAAGCTTTACCCGGATCTTTCGTTCTCTATCGGTCTCCACGCGCTTCTTTCCGCCAGTTGGCCGGCTCTGCAGTTCATTCATGCGGAAAAGCTCGACATCCTCAGGCTTGATGGTCTCGGTCGGCTCCGGCCAACTCGGCTGGCTGATTCACATTAAGCTCGTCAAGACTGTCACTACCTGAATTTCCTGGTATCTTACTTACCGGGGGCAAGGAAGACTGAGGCTGTGGCGGCAGACGCCATGATCACCCTTGCAGACATGACCTTTGGTAGCCGAAGCACTTCTCCTGAGCTCGCTGGCTGGAGTCTCTGGCTCCCATTCACCGCTTTTGTCCTGCTCTTCCGTGCTCTCGTCATCTTCTCCATCGGTGTAGCCTCGACTGCACATCCAGGAAGAAGGTGAATCAGAGAACCGATACTCTCAGTGGGGTCCAAACGGCAGCTCCCAAGATGGACTATGGAGAGACATACTCATCCTCGGACGCGGTATCTTCATACTCGTCCTCATCATCCTCAATGTCGTCGTGATCACCCTCACATGACGAGCCTCCACCGGCGTAGCCTTGAGACCCAGCTGCTGCTGCTGCTGCCTGCTGTGAATCGATGAAGTTGAACAAGTGAAAAAGCTCGAACATTATCTGAAAATCTGGATCATCGAGGTCGACCTCGTCCTGGCCTTTGACATGCTTGCAGATGGTCTCGTAAGCAGCTGAGATTGCTTTGAAGGCCTCTCCATTGGCTTCCTTGTTCTTGTCCGGGTGGTGGAGCAGAGCCAGCTTCCTATACGCGCCCTTGATGACCTGGAGGTCATCGTTGGGACTGGAAGCAGCACAAACACACGTTACAGCAGTGGGATGTGGCATGTATCGAGACCAGTTAACTCACCTGACCTGCAGCAGGTCGTATGCCTGCCCCAACCCTCCTGTAACCGACATCCTGCTCTTTTGGTGCAGGCTAGAGCGCTCCGAGAGGCTGAGACCTGGACTCTTGTGTATAACGGGGTTGGGCGACAGAGAGAGCCGCTCCCGTGTATGATGTATCGATGCTCAACGGTACTCACGCTCTGCCAATGATGTTGTGCTCTGCAAGTTGCGGCGAAGACAAGCTATGATTACCTGCCAGTTCCTGTAAAGGCCAACGGTACCTGGTTTGCCACAACTACAAGCAGCCGGCCTGGTCCTATGGAAGAGTACGCGGATGAACGAGGCTTGCCAAGATGCATAGATACAGAGGACTTATGCGCAGGTGGATGGTGTGACGATTGCCCAACTCCGGGCTGTCCACGGAAGTGCAATATAATGCTAAGTAGTTACACAATAAACCCAGACTAAGCGATATCTAGAAGAGGCTTGAGCTTCTTTGCTATCAACATCCAGTCATCCTTCTCGACTTGTTCCTTGAAGTGCTCCTTCAGCGTATCTATGCTCTGCCGCGTGATCAGTGAGACAAGCTCATCGTGTTCTTGAATGACGGAAAAACAAGCAACAAGGTTAATCGGAGCGCTCAAAGCAAACATCAACAAAGTTGCATTCACGTACCCGTGAAATGCCTCCCAAACAACTTCGCACTTTCGTAGACAGCATGTTCAATCTTGACTGCAACACCAGCACCGACCTGGGATCTCTTGACCACGTCCATTGCCTTGTGATTGATCTCGAGAGATGTACTGACATAGATGACAAGTTAGCACGATGGCAGATAATGGATATGGCAGACGAAGTTGGGTCTTACACTTTGCCGAGCTTGATGATCGTCTTCTTCTTCGTCTCGGGATCCACCTTGACTACGGCCAGTGGAGTACCTACCCTCAAGGTAGCTCCTTCAATGATCTGTTATCGTAGAAGGAGGTCAGCGCTCATCTTGATTGGCAGCCTATTGACCGTATACACTTACATCACACCCAAGAATGATAGGGTCACGTTTAGCGAAACACTTCAGGGTCTTCAATCGGCATGGCCACACCGCTGTCGGCGCCGCATCTTTACGCTTAGCTTCCATTATAGCAGCATTATGTTTCGTAAAGTCATCAAAGAGATGGTAAATAATATCGGCTTTGAAGATCTTGATATTGTTCTCCTCGGCTAGACGTTCTGCGTCCTTGTCAACAGGAACGTCGAATGCTAGAATGACAGCCAACTCGGGCGCTTTATCCAACATCGCTGCCGCGCGGGTGACGTCCTTCTTGTGAACAGGTCCAATATTGATATTCGACACTGGAATCTTGCTTTGTTTGAGGAACTCGAGAAGAGCCTCCAATGAACCCAGTGTAGATGCTTGAACATAGACACCTCGGCCACTCCTATCTACGGACGAAGCGAGACTTTGCAGATCCTCCATGACTGCCTCTTTCAGGTCTTCCTCGTCATCATCAGGGCCAATGACTAGCAGGCGAGAACCAGCGATAGCCTTTTCGAGATCAGGTGCAACAATCTTGATACCCATAGCAGCCTTGATCATCGAATGATGAACGTATTGACCCTGGGAAAGTCACAGCCGACATCAGCAAAACATCCTGTCTCAACCGTCGATGGAAGCTTACTTTGACACGCAGCTCCTTGAGCGGCTGTGGTGTGAGCAGAGCTCGTATCTGTGTCACGATGGGTCCATTGAGACCGCATATTACGATCCTGTCACCTTCATGCAGCACACCGTTGATGAGGATAACATCGAGTGTGGTACCGAGACCTTCTACGACCTTGACTTCAAGTACAGTACATTCGAGCTCGGTGATATACATGAGCTGGCTACTCATGCGCTCTTGTGTGAGTTTTGTGATCAGCATGAGCATGTCTGGGATACCCTCGCCGGTATGTGCGGATGTTGGTACAAGCGAAACGTTCTTGGCGTAGTTGTTGTTCTCGTAATATGGCACAGCATTGAGACCCTGCTCAGCAAATGCGATAACTGCTTCCTGAAGACGGCGCTCGAACTCATTTTTGACAGCTTTGGTTTGCTTTGCAAGCGATTCCTGGAAGGCGCCGTTGGGAGTTGGTTGCCATCCATATAATCGATCAATCTGGTTTGTGCAGGGAGTGCGTTAGGACATACAATCAGACATTTTCGCGCTCTTGACATCAGGACTCACTTTATTTAGCGCGACAATGAAAGGAGTCTTGCCCGTTCTGAGCAGACGTATAGACTCTAATGTCTGAGGCTCAAGACCGTGCATAATGTCGACGACGAGGATAGCAATGTTACATAGAGAAGAACCACGTGTTCGTAGATTGGTAAAAGACTCGTGACCGGGTGTATCGATGACCAATAGACCAGGTAGCTTAAAGTCTTTGATGTTTGCATCGCCCAGAGGAGCAGTCTTTTCTTGAATAACTTCCTTCGGGAAGTAGGTTGCACCGATTTGTTGTGTGATACCACCCGCTTCTCCCTCTTGCACATTACTCTGTCGGATCCTGTCCAGCAGCTTGGTCTTTCCGGTATCGACGTGTCCCAAAATACAGCAAATAGGGCTGCGCAGATCATCTTTTGAACCAGCCGCGATAGCCTCTTGACGTTTTTGCTGTCGACGGGCAGCAGCCTCAGCCTTCCGCTGTGCTACTTGGCGTTTGGCTGCAGATATCCGTTCTTCCTCCGAATCGCTGTCGGAGTCAGAGTCGTCGTCTGAGTCAGAGCCATCTTCGTCCGAGTCACTTTCTTCTTCTGAATCGCTAACTTCTTTCTCGCTTTCATCCTCATCCTCTTCAGACTCCTCCTCTGGCTCGTCCTTCTTACTACTCGTTGTGGCAGGAGCGGGAGCAGTCTGTGCTTTCGAAGCTGTCTGAGAGGCCTTTACTGTTGTGCCATTGCCCAGAGGCTTCTTGACGTCCGCGGCTGATGCGGATGTCTTTGCAGATGTCGAGATCTGCTTGGCGACAGGCTTCGCCCCCTCGTTATCCGACACGCTCTCCGCATCCCAATCGGAAAGCTCCTCTACCTCTTCAACGGGCGCTGTCGCCTCAGGTTTGGCTTCAGTATCGCTTTGCGCGTCCCATTCTTCCTGGACTTTGGCTGGCTCATGTTCCGCCATTCTAGTGGGGTCTTTCGTGATGGATGTGTCTTCAAGTGCTGGTGAATCGGGAACAGCAGGAGGAGTAGCCGTTCCAGATGTGATGATTTCGGGCACTGCGAGACCTCCAGTACCAGCCTTCTTGGCCTGAGGCTTCTTCTTGCCGTAGCTTGGCTTCTTGGCCTTGGGTACTGCTGCAACCTCCTCGTCTGCCTCAAGACCTTCCACCTTGATTAGCCCGCTGGCAATCATGGCATCTCTGCGAGCTTTTGCAGCTGCAGCTTCAGCCTTCTGCTTGGGCGTCATGTATTTACCCTCCTTCTTCAGCTGCTCAATCTTCGCCTTTTCCTTCTCTTTCTTGCGCCGTTTCTCTTCCTCCTTTTGCATTTCTATCTCAGCCAGACGAGCTTCTTCTTCTTCGATTTGCCGGCGGTGCTCTTCTTCGCGTCGACGAGCTTCCTCTTGCTCCGCCTTTTGCTTCGCCATTGCTGCCTGCAGAGCTGCAATATGAGCAGGTACCTTCTTCCCAGCTGCGGGTTCCTCGGGCTTTGCGGCAGTCTTCTTCTTTTTCTTCTTGTTTTTGGAAGATGCTGTAGCTCCTCCATCTTCTTCTTCTTCTTCGCCCTCTTCAGCATTGCCAGCTGCTTCTACCTTGCTCACTTCTGCTGCTACGGGTGCTTTGTCTTCAACCGCGTCTGGTTGTGCAGGACCGCCGCCAGATGCGGACTTCTTCGCTGCAGCTTGCGCCTTCTTCTTGGCCTGTCGTCGGATGCAAATGTATTCAGAATGCATCCACACACTAGGTCAACTTCTATACATACCTTTTCTTTTTCCTTCTTCAGGCGTTCCTTTTCCTTCTTCGACAGTACACCTTTATTCTCCCCATCACCCTCAGCGTTGACAATGGTATCATCGTCGGCCTGAGCAGGTGTTGCTGCACGTGGTAGTGAAGGAACACTACTCTTTGCTGCGTCGTCTTCCTGCGGCGATTTTGCTGCAGCTTCTGGCTGATCCTCCTCTTTAACAGACAAGCTCTTGATCTGCTCGTTCAGGAACTCGTCGTCATCATCAATGCCTGGCTGATGCTGCACCTTGCCCTTTTTACCCTTCTTGCCTTTGCCTTTTGCTTTCGCAGGTCCAAACTCTTCCTCCATGAGCTCGTCGGCAGCCATCTGTACAGGAGCCTTGCTCGGCTCGACCTGGTCGGTAGCTGAGTCTCCGTCTAATCCATCCTCTCCATCCTCGTCATCGGCAGCTCCCCTCTTCGCCTTCTTCTTGTCCTTCTTCGACTTCTTTTTGCTCTCGCTTGAGCGGATTGCAGCCATCAGACCGCCTCCATCGTCCGCATCGTTCTCGCCTGCATTGTCGTCGACAAATGACGAGAAGTTGGCAAAACGCGAAGCCGACCCAGAGGGCTTGTAGGATGTGTCTTCGTCGTCTTCGTCAGCATCTGCAGCGGTGCTGGCCACTGGAGGAGTTGCTGGAGAGGTTGGCTCGTCGTCAGACCTGCATGTCGTTTGCATTCGATTCAGTTTTTTGCCAGGTCAGATGTGACACCTTCGCCGGCCAGGGAGGACCGCATGCGGGACAGTACTCACCAGTCGCCAGCCAGCTTCTTTCCCTTCTTCTTGTCCTTCTTCGCCATGTCTGCTGATGCAAGCGGGTTGTTGGAAGCGCAACCCACCTGTGCGAGCTCTTTTGCTGGCAGAGAGCTGGAGTTGACGAGGTGGTTCGGTGGCAAGTTGATATCGGCTACTCGTTGGTGAGAGCTACACTATCACGGGCTACTTCAAAGCGCCTGTACCCATCCTTCGTGTTGCAGCGACGACCTGCGAGGACATGCGACCGGAGACACTGGATTGGATTGCTTCGTCCCTGCTATCGTGAGCCGAGGCACTGAACAGTCTACACAAACGCAGCCGAATAGCGTGATCTGGAGAATATATACATTGGCGAGAGTTGATACGGTTCTATAATTACGATGTTTCCCTTTTTCTTTGATTATTCTTCTTCTGCTGCTGGCCAAGGCAGTTCAGACGGTCCTACAGAGGACCTCCCCCTTCAAAAGGGCAGAATGTATATGTACATGTACACGTGAAAGGCCACTAACGAGTGACTTTACGAAGACCCGGCAAGCCAAGCTGCGCACAAAAGCAAAGGCATGGTCAGTCCAGTTTCGGGGTCTACCTAAGTTGGGCGACTTACTCCAAGTCCAAAGTGCCCACGTGTCGGAGCATTCCGAGCAGGATGATGGTGCCCCTGCTCGGGAACACCTGCAGGTTCTTCACCAAATTCAATCGCTTGCATGTGCTTCATCATCTTGGACAGGTCCGAGTCTGCACTTAGCCGGAAGGTTGCTTTAGCTGGATCAGCTTTCGTTGGCTTGCCATATCTGCCAGATGATGGTACTAAACTTGGTATAGCGGAAGCTGGAGTAACCGGAGCGGATGCGGTATGCCCTTCACTTTTACCTTCGTGACCCGAGAAAACACCCGTCGCATTACTGCCCATCTCCGGTGTCCGTTGAGAATAAAAATCACCTGCGGCTTGTGAGGCTGAGTCGCTAAGGAGAGGTAGAGACTTTGAGACTGCCATCGAGGGCTGAGGCATTAATTGAGGACTGACGCCCGCACTCGTGCTCTGTGTGGTACTGCTGTCATTGCGGATGAGTGGTGGAGTAGATGCTGCACGGTCTTCATCTTGTACAATGAATTGAGGCGGGTAAGAGGGCATGAAAGAAGGCAGTTGGACTGGTCTTCGAGGCGGCGACGGCAAAGAAGAGTGAGTTGGCGGGCTTGGGTATTCTCCACCGGGAAAGTGCGGCGAGCTCAAGCTTGAAGGCAAGTTCGAAGGTAGAGGTACTGAGTATACATTTTGTAGATTAGGTGACAGCGATTCTTGCGACCGCGCACTAGCAGCCAAACTGGCTAACGACGATTTTCTTGGTATTCTAGCCGTTTGTGAGAACGGTGGATTGGGCTTATTGAGGATCGATGCGGAAATGTCTGCTTGCTGGGGAGTGCTTGGTGAAGCTGGTAAGGCAGTCTCTGCCGCAGCTTCTAGTGGGCGAAAATTCTGTCAGATAAGTCTCTCGACAACAGACAGACTCGATGGGCTCACTCTGTACGGAATCGTTGGTATGCTGAGGTCCATCCTTCTGCCACCATTTGAAACCTTTCAGACCAGGTAAAGGAGATTTTGCTGGTTCTCTCGAGGTTTCAGGGCTACCAGCTTCTTTGCTATGGGAGTGTGGAGATGAAACCAATTGGTCTTTTTGGCTGTTCTTGGCCGACCAACCCTTCAGCTTCAGTCCGGCTGCAAACTTGCTCGACCTGCTGTGTTTCCCTGTAGGTGTGTTCGGCTGCTCTTGTGCTTCTTGCGGCTCAGGGGCAAAGGTAACTCTTTGCTGAGGCGAGCCAGCGATGCTCGGTGCATCATAGGGGATTGTAGTAGATGCTGGAGATTCCCCGCCAGGAGACGGTATTCCTTGGCTCGCCTCTGCCGCCATAGTTGGCGTTTCCGCTTGAGGCAATGGAGCGGAGTCTGCTGAAGGCGTGTGTCCACCTTGATCCGAGGTAGGTCCAGGACTGCTAGGAGGAGATCTGTCCGTACGAAACTTGAGTGGCAAGGGCGGAGCCATGTACCCTGAGCTGTGATTGTCTAGAGAGCTAGACGAGGATGACACTGCTAGGACTGCCTCTTCTTTAGGATTGGACACATCGACGCTGTCCTCATGCTCGAAGAACTGCGGGTCCTGATCCTGTGTGTTGTGCTCCAGAGGGACCCCGACGCCGCCTTTCTCCGAGGGCGTTGCTCTCGGCGTTCCATGTGCTAGCTCTTCAGTGAGCGAGTCTTTACCGTAACCGGGAAAAGATCCGAGCGCACCGCTTTGCCGAAGAAAAGCGGCTAGGTTTGGTGCATAGTCCTGTAGAGAGAAGCGCTCAGCTGTGTCAGCGTATTTGGAAGACGTAAAGACAGGCGTCGCGAACGCAAAGCTTACCGCATCGTCACGTAGGCTTGACTTGAGAGCACGCGGTGATAGCTCAGCCAGAGCGCGCTCAATCTCGTCCAAATTGTCCATCATCTCTACGCTACTTGATCTACTTCCGGCACTCTGTGCATATAGACTGGCAAGGGAAGCTCTGCTCTGCGGTACATTGTTGAGTTGGGACAGGATCTGAGGCAGCTCGCCAACGGGAACGCCAGTGTCAATCACCGAACTTCTATCATCTGTCACTACGCTGTTTCCGCGAGACCGAAGATTGCCCATAGCAGACAGCTGGTCGGCCCAGTCGATTGGAAGACGAGCGTCTCGGTTGGTCATCTTTGGTGCGGTTGTAGTGCTCTCGAGTTCAGAAAGAGACGGCTGACTCGACAAGGATGCAAGTGATTTGGCAGATGTTGAGATAGGTAATGTAGATAGGCTCAGGTTGGAATCAGATTCTGGCAAGGCGATGGATGCTGGATCTACCGCCATGGGAGAGTTTGTTGGAGAGGTGTGCGTTGACGACGTTATCAAGACCGGAGATGCAGCACCGGATCGAGGACCCTCTGAGTCGGTGGGTGCTTCACCGGCGCCAATGTCATCGAAAGATGGCATCTGGCTGGCATTGGATGATCGTTTCGACGACTCCCCGAGATTGATAGGCGAGGAGAGACCAAAATGTACAGGTGCTGCGTTCGCTTTGAGCATCTCCGTGATCTCTTTGACATCGTTCTCGGGCGGGCCAACGGGCGAGTTCAAGGTATCGCGAGCCTCGTCGTCGAATTCGAAAGGATCGAGAGATGAAGAGGCGGAAGGGGGAATGGTACGGCTGTGTAGCATGGAACTGCTTGAAATACCCAAGCCTAGTGCAGTCTGGACGATCTCTTCGGCTGGCGAGTCAGTTGCGCTATCGTCTCGGGAATCATGGGAATACTTGATTTGTGCCCAGGTATTGGAGTCACTTGGGAACACGTCCCTCAAAGGGTCACCTTTGCTGAGGTCGACTTCGCCTCCGTCTTCATCGGCTGCAGATCTAGCATCATTGCCTTCGCTTGCCTCGTAGCGTGACTCTTCTTCTTCGGCTTCAGACGTGGCAGAACTGTGTGACGCGCTGACGATGATTTGGCTTTGGCCTTGGTGCCGCGAGTCTGTTGCTAAGAGCAATGCATGATCTGACTGCACGAAGCCTTCTGGCGCATCATTGTCGTCAAGAGCTTGATACTCCCCCTGATCGATGCTGACAGCGTCGAATGACGAAGATGATTCGCGAGAAGGAGAGGAATCACGCGAAACAGCGTGCATAGGGTGTTCAGATGCAGCACCCACGGACTGTGCTTCTTCCCCCTCAAGCCTGTCCGTGTGGGTCGAGATAGCAGAAGCACGCTGAGAGGGGTACACAGGCGAGACGGTAGAGTCTGGCCGACTCTGAGAGCCATCTTCGGAAAATACAGACTGTCTTGGGGATCTGAACAGTCCTTGTTTGGTATTGTCGTCCCTCTCGGTTTCGGGTTGAACCGACTCTTCGGTGCTGCTAGCGACGGACAAGTCACTGGGCACGCGGCTGTGGGAACTGGCGGATCTCGTAGGCGACGGAGAGGAGGACGCTGCTTGAACAGGAAAGCGGGCTGCGTCACGCACACGCGGAGTAGCGTTCATCGCTTCGATGTTGGCTTCGTGTCCGAAGCTGCTGCTGCTTGACCGTTCACTTGCGGGCTGAAGAGGTCCCTCGACAGACTTTGAGAGATCGCTTTGCCAGCCGGGTGTATCCTCACTGTTTCGTTGAGATGCTGGAGCTTGAGATGGAGACAGTATTGAGACTTGTGATGCCTGTGAAGATCGCTTATTGTCATCGAGGGTTGGTGGACTCGTTGACGAATAAGATTCTGCGTTCTCGAGGTTTGGGGTATACTCTGGCTGCGGCTTTTTGGGCAGCGTCTGCTGAGGTGTGGACTCCAAGGGTGTTTCATCCATTGATCGCGCTGCAGAAGTGATGTTACTGCCTAACGAGGTCATGCTGTCCCGAGCATTCACGCGTGCTTGTTGCACGCGCGTTGTGGGCTCAGCGGCAACGATGTCCGCATCCGCCGCCTCATCAACGTCGCGAGATTGCTCGCTTGAAAATAACGGCTGTGATAGCATCTCAACCGAACCTGCTGTCGAAGCTGGTCTGGTGGAGTTACGAGAATCGAATTCCGAAACAAGATGTCGTTCGCGAAGTAGACTGCCAGCATTTGATACTGATGGTTGGTGGCGCGACAAGAGCTGTCCCGACAACCTATGTTGCGCATCCAGAGGCGAAAAACCACTGGATGGTTCGGTATTTGCACTCTGTAGCCAGGCATCGAACCATTTGCCTGCACCTCTCCGGTTGTCGATGTCGAATTCAATCTTGCCCACAACCACAGCTTCACCGTATAATGGAACCTCTGCACTGGTATTGCTTTGTGAGTAGGAGCGATTCGAGCGAACGGAATCTCTAGATGAATTTGGCCGGAGATTAGAATGGGATGGTCTACGGAACTGGTTTCGAGCTAGATTACGAGGTCTTCCTCGCGAAGCAGACGAATAGGGTCTTGTTTGAGGCGAGGAAGAAACCGACCTGCCCTGGTCCTGATTGTGCGAGCTGTTCGATGATTTGGTTTGACGCATCGAAGTGGAAGCCGGCGAAAAGACGTGACTGGTGTTGCTCGAGACCATGCTGTGGTGCCCAAGGATGTCTTCAGAAGCTTGAGCTGAACTGTTATCGGCTAGAGATGATACATCCGACAGTGGTTCACTCGGGGATGCTGGCCGAATATCGGTTCCCTGGTGGACGGCAGAGGGTTCACGTGGGTCATATCCTTCATGCGACGCTTTCACAGAAGGTGGAAGGGAAGGCATAGCGGGAATCGATGTGTTTTGCTGCTCTACCGGGTACTGGTCGAAGTAAGAATCTTCTTCTTCGGATACTGAAGCATCATAGTCATCTTGGGAGGGCATGAACAGCTGGCCCCAAAGGAGCTGCCAGGCTTCATCTCCAATTCTAGGGCCTCCGACAAGTGCATTGCTGAGGGAGCTTGGCTGTCCTTGATTCAGCTCGACCAGGTACAATGCTATGCCACCCGTGGACGGCAGGCCGTACTCTCGAGCGATCGCCGCCATTTGACCGGCGAGTGTAGGGTGGAGGGGGACAAGAGTACCCCGGCTGCAAGAGTATCAGAGGTACAAGGAAGGGATGCGGTTAGGTTAGCTATGGCATAAACCACGCGTTGCTGACTTAAAATTCGTCCCGGCTTACCGAAACTTGCTCGGAGGTCCGTAGCCACTGCAAAAGGTTGACGTTCTCGGATGCGGGGGATCATGAGGAAGCTGTTCTGGAGGCAGTACGGTGACGAGATACTTTGAAGATGGTGCAGGTTGCTGCAAGGGATGCTGCTGTCGACCATACGACCGCGAAACACGCGTGTTTGATGACGTGCCGGCTTGCGTGAAATTGCTGGTGGTGGTGGTTGTTGGCTGATGCGAGGGAGCCGAGGACGAGGAAGGGCCAGCTACTGGTCCTCCACTGGGTGCCATGAAGCGCTTCAAGGACGAAGCGCTCGCCATGGTGTCTGCTTCTGCTCTTGCTGTTTCTGCAAAGACTGACCGCCTGATGACTGTCTGCGGGTGATGATGGCTGAGACACCAGCTTGGTTATTTGTTGGACGAGGCTTTGCGCGGGTCTTGCTGGGTCTTGCAGCTCGCTGCAGACGAGTGCAGCTGATTCTCGCTTGTGCTCCTTCTCGCCTGCTAATGACTGACAAGCGCGGTTGTGGCCGTGTTGATTCCAGGATTCAAGCTTGAAGAGCAAATGAAAACCCTCGAGACTGCCGAGTATTGCTGAAACTGCTTGAAGACTTCAAGACGTATCTACAGATTGACGAAATACTGCTGCAGCTGCCGGGGCCGGGTCCACGTCAACTTCGACTTGACAGTTGACTGATGTTGATACGTGCTCGAGAGCCGTCGTGTTTACGCGCAAAAGTCGCGTCGGCTGCAGAACCACACAGAATTTTGGAATTTTGGAAGTTGATTGCGTAGCCGTGAAAGCGGTACCTTTAGGGAGAGTATACTATCTCCAGAACACGTCTGAAACAGTTGTTGCGGACAAGACAAGACGCCTGCTTCGCCTGCTGCTTTCTTCTCGGGTCTTGTTTACTCGACTGTGACCCACCAAGTTGCTACGCCAACCATCATTCGTATGATCTGCTTGCCCAAAAAGGCTAAATAGCTTCCACACAATGCAAAGAGACAGGTCACCGGAGAGCTTCGCCCAGCATGCCTCTCACGATCAGCGCAAGAGTTTGCATGGCAAGCAACCCGGTAGGAATGGATCTGTATACATATCGTGAAGTCCAGGCTGCTGTCAAATAGAGCTGTCAAGATGGAGTCAATATCAACGGTAGGTGGCTTGAAAGTTCAGAACGAGTGGCATCATCATTGCCTTGAGCTATACGTACGAACAGCGTATCATACACAAGCAGCTGGGTGCACTTACGGCCGCATACTTCCTCAAGGCAATCATTATGCTTTCACCCGGCAGATCCTCTCTGGCACGCTCGATCTAACGCGTCCTGCTGAAAAAAACACAGAGGATCGTCAACGCGTGCCATAGGATACCACTTGAGCAAACATCGCAAGGCAAGACGGCTTCTATTAAAGCCCTGTTACGAATAGTGCCGCCATATGTCCGTATCAACTCTGCACAAACGGTCATTGACGTACAATACGATATAGGCCCCTCAGCGGCTCATCCGTACTTAGACTTATCGCTGGGCGAGCGGGCGATTGACTAAGCTGAGCAGTGCAGAATACCAGTTTTCTCAGGCAGGACGCCCTCGCATCTGAGCAGACACAGAAATGAGTACCAAGATTCGTTCATGATGATGCTAAAGCTTTTGTCGCACGGACGGACCCCGATGGTTGTAAGTCTTGCCATTCATGTCGCTCTACATCCGTCGCCTGCGCGATGAGCAGTAGGTATCTTCCTTTCACGTCTAGAGGGAGAGGGGGTCAATAGTCATGATAGCAGGCTCGATGTGATGGAGACAACCAACCACTATTGGCTAACTCCCTTCCAAGCCAGCAAAGCACGCATTGGTTGCAGTTCAAAATGCCCTTAGAGATGTACAGCTACAAGCAGGGCTGTCGTTCGACACCAAAGCTACGCCGGAACCAGTCTAAACATAAATACAATCAAAACCCATCCGTAGATTCTTTCACGTCTTTGCGACCGAATTCGCCTGGCCTGCAAAATATCCCGACCTCGCCAAGCAGTGTAGCATCGCCGGACATCTGGGCGTCATGGTCAGAGCATGACGTCCCAAGTCCTGCATATACCCGTTTCCCAGCTGGTCTTTCTCATCACTCATCCATAGATGCAATAATGTCACCTCTGGAGCCTATTATGTCCAATACATTTCAGCCAATGCAGCCAGGACGTGACGGATTCGACACAGATGATGGAGGCTGGTCATCTGCCCATCGTCAGGCTGAGATCATCCACAAACAGAGTCGTGATGACGAACAGAATCTTGATCGTGCGCCAGCTGAAGAGGCTCTAAGCAATACAGTAAAGCATGTGAAGTCTCTATGTCTTCGTCCAGATCAGGTGGCAGTTATTAAAGATCTGAGACACGGATCAGACGTTACACAAATATACGACTGGAGAGGGAACGAGATTAGCTATGCATGCGGTGGATATGGCCAGTTCAAGCTGGAATATGAGCTTGACGAGGCCATTGAGGTCGGCCAGCAGAGGGAGAAAGGCCGTTGGGAAAAACTCAAGAAATGGGGTAAAGCATTCAGACATCCCTTGAAGACCAAGAGCAAGGCCGCTAGACTTTATGAAGTTGAGACTTGTCGGCGAATGTTGTAGCATGGTTGCCATTGTCAGTGTCGAGTATTGCTTCAAAGTGTTCACCTTGTAAAGCAATCCTTGAAGTCATTCAGATTCCAACTCTCCCTGACAGCCGTCATATGGGCATGCGTTTTGGAGCAGAACTTGCATGTGTTTGCTGTATAGACTTGTAAACAGTACGTATCGACAATTTGTGATAGATTCGATGTTGTTGTGGCTGGATGAAAGAAGAACCATGTTGCTTCGTCTTTTGGAGTCTAACCCAATCGAGCAGTCAGTATAGCACGGTATGGCCAGTTCACTTCCATTAGAAGTGCTGCAAACCATTTTCGACTACGTGGCAGCACCAAGTCAAGTGCAAGCGGATCTCGTGCCTCTGGATCATGCGAATTACCTTGACGGCTTGCACGAACAGCAAGCCCTCGTCGGAGCTGCGCGAGTCTGTTGCCAGTGGAGGAGAGCTGCCGAGAAGTCTCTTTACAGGCACATCCTGATATGCGATCCTGAGAAAGCTTCAAGTCTTCTGCGGAAGATACAACGGCTGCCCGACTTGGCAGCAGGCATCGAAACGCTCCGCTTCCTCTGTCTTCAACCTGTCACAAAATGCGCACAGTCAACTATCAAGCTTCCGTTACGCCGACTACCGATGCTTCGTAACTACAGCATCGATATAACTCGTTTTGTCGACGCCTACAACGATGAATCGTTCCCAGAGACGTTTTCAATCTTAAGCTCGAGCGCCTGGAGATCCTCCTTCACGAAATGAATCGGACGACCTGGAAGATGAGGCTCCCTGCCACTATCTGCCCGCCGCCCAGTTACCACGAACCCTGAAAAGACTGCAAGTGCGAGGATCGATCCGTCGCGGGATCAAGGGCTTAGATCTTCCTCGCCTTGAGTACCTGGCGCTCGATGGCGTAAACCAGGAAACTGTTAAGGCAAGCCTATTTGACGAATCCACGAAACTGAAGCATCTAGTACTCAACGATCCCGACATAATTGGTGGTGATTCTCTACTTATGCGGTTGGGTCATCGGTCGGGGTCCTCTGGAGCTGAATTACGATGATCAGACGCAAGAAGATGTCTTGCAGATAAAGAACAATACCATGAAGCCGCTGTCAAACCTGGTATCGTTTTCCTTGAGAGGCGACTTCTAACACGTTGAAGTTCCCCACATACCTTAGAGTATCAAGCGCTTTTTGCTGGCGAGGCGCATCGGATGCTGAAGCCATGAACACATTCCTTCAAGCACTTTGCAACCCAGAATATCTCCCCAACTTAGTTGAATTTCCTGTCATTTATGTGTCAGAAGAAGCTAGATATCGCTATCCATCTGTCCGCAAGGTGGCCATAAAGAGAGCAACTAATGCTCTTCTCGAACGGGGCCTCAAGCCAGTCTATCATGAAGAGGCGAGCATATGGAATGAGAAAATGATCTTCCCGCGCAGGCCATAGCACAATTGAAAGACGGAGATAGGGATGCTCTGGAGGTCCTGAATTGAGCCTTTTCGCCTGTACGTTCCAGGCCTTCATTCGCAGTGTAATGATTACAAGCCCATCCGAGAAGCAGCGTAAGCCAGCAGGCAATGTCGTGCATCGTAGGCATACGTAGCTGTTCCGATCATGGCGAGCCATTTGACGGAATTTAGCAATATCATTTTTGAGTTGAACTCACTTGTCGAGTAGCGAAAGTGGAGTTCGGGCTGGCTTTTCATGGTATCGAAATCGTAAGGGGCGGCAGTCCACCGCAAATCTTCAATACCGACGATCCGAGGAGTCGTGTCATCAAACGGCCATCTGCAATACATCTTCAGTTCTCAGGTTATATAATGGGTACAGTCATCAAGTCTTTCCTCGCGCCGGTGCCTCAAGGCGCAATGAGAGCAGGCCGCAAGCCTGTCTTCCTTGTCATCAATGACTCAGAGCATGCGGCTAACGCGTAAGAAGATGACAACCCGACCTCCTGACCCTTATGCAGATGTCGATAAAGGTCCCGATTGTCCGGCGCTGCCGGAGCGTACGCGTGTGGAGCTAGTATCGAGAATGGAGGATCGAGAACGAGAAACACACCACAACGCGTACAATCCGACAGGAGAAATAATGGGCTGGAATGGGTGATGGTGGATTTAGGCGAGGATGGACAAGAGAGAAGCCAGTCAGATACTGGGTCTCAGGTGGGTTGGAAGGATGCACTATACAGACCATTAGCCTACTAAACGGTACTGCTTGTGAATCTAGAGAACGGGACCTCACCAAGAACAAAGTCAAAGACGCTCACCGCAAAGTCATGCTCGCAAATCATCCCGACAGAGGTGGTTCGCCGTATCTCAGTTCAAAGATCAACGAAGCGAAAGATCTACTCGACAAGCAGGTCAGATCGTAGCGTACATTCTGCCATATCATCCCATCAAGACTCGCCTCGTTGGCCTTTACCGCCGTCTATCGTTGTTGTACCATCATCAATGCCGCCTGTCCAGGTAAGCTTGGTAAATTTGCCCATCTATTTCATGGTGGCAAACTGCTCATTCTGGAAAATCCCGAGATGCGGATCCAGATGCACTGTTGCTTCTCTCTATCGCCAGGTAAACATGTACAAGTACTTCGAACATACACCCTTCAGTCGGTCTTGTCAGTGTCGTTAGTCCTATATCCTACTCGTTTAACTCCAGCAACGGAGAAGTAGAGCCCGGGCCTCTCTGCGAAGACAAGACGGTGAACAAGGCATGCCGTCGGATTGACACTCCGCATCCTCGAGCGAGAGCTCCATATCTCCCGAATCTGAATGCCTGGACTCACCGTATCCTGCTCGCTCGCTCAGTCGCTCACTCTGCCTCTCAGCTCAGCATGAAGCTCCTGTCTCGCGTAATGCACCCAGCTTGCATGACACCCACCCACGGGTTTCCACCTCGACGACCATGAGCCAGATCACAAGGCCAGCCCCTTCATATGAAGACAACTTGGCAAAAGCCAAGTGTCGGACAACTGTATAGTCTAAAGTTAACCGAGAGTCGGGATGTTCGGCTGAGCTGCACCGCGTGCAGGAAGCTCTCGGCTGCCAGCCAGAGGTTACATCGTGTCTCGGAGAACAGAACAAAGGCGAATTCGAGCCAGTGTTCATCCCGCCGCGTAAACGCACAGGCGATGCGGCGGAGCTCCTGTGACCCACCCGACTATCCCCACTTTAAGCGAGATGACGCCGTGACAGATCGCCTATAAAAGGCCCTTCATTCTGCGTTTCGCTTCTCTTCTTTCTTTTCTCTTCTTCACGCAACACTCTGTCTTAGACAAGGAAGGAATATCTCGAGGAAACCCAGCTGAGTCACCTCTCTGGCACATAAGCTGGGAATCTGAGCTGACACTTGGGCATGTTCGCCGAAGGAGCGAGAGGAAGTACTTCGTGAGCAATCTTGACCAGGTCTGTTCCCTACTCAGATGCTGACATTGAGAGGCCAGCTTCATCGGAAGATGCCGCAGACTAAGGGGACAAGCGACAAGAAGCTTTACTCGGATACTGCAGCAGCAAGAGTGGGAGTATCACAGGCAGTTTCCTGATCACCGCCTCCTTCGACTCGAGACACCCGCCAATGTCGTGCATGAGCTCGTCAACTACTCCAACGTCAAGCTGCCGCCTCCCGTTCTCGCAATACAGAAAAAGTTCTGTGCGAGTATTCGAACCCCCTTCATCACCAACATACGCTCCAATGAGCTGTTCTTGCATGCCGTACCGAGGCAGATATTGAAGATTGTCATCATCCAAAAGACGTTCAACAATATTGGGAGGTTGATAAGTGGTTAGACGTATCGGAGAGAGTGATGGAAGGACATGGTCGCTTCATTAAGGTGCGGAAAATAAACGTCTTCAATCTGCCAAATCTTGCTAATGCTAATATAATAACATTGTCTTCTCTCTCTTCCCTCTCTTCTCTCTCTTCTCTCTCTTCTCTCTCTTCTCTCTCTTCTCTCTCTTCTCTCTCTTCTCTCTCTTCTCTCTCTTCTCTCTCTTCTCTCTTCTCTCTTCCATCAACCATCAACCATCAATCATCGATCAAATTTCCATCATCATCCAACAATCATCCATCATATACACCATCATACCTCTTCATCATCCATAAATCATCCGTCATCACCATCCATCCGTCTTGCACAGCTTCCTACCTCTGCCGGTACTAATTGCGCACCTCCAGCTTCTGTTCCATTCAAAGATTAAAGATTCCGATGGTGTCAATCCGCACGGCCGACCTTGGATGCTGTTTGTGCGTGTCCTGGCTTATGGGTTACCTAGCATTCCTCCATGGCGGAGTTCTGCACGCCTTGGATGCTGTTTGTGCGTGGCCCGAGGGAGACCTAGCATTCCTCCGAGGCGCTGTGCGTAGAGCCCGGTAGCGGAAGCCTCTTGCTCCTGCGCAAAGTCGGAGGTGGAAGCGAAAGGCTAGGGGGCGGACAATCTTGAAGGCGCAGCACTCGGGATCCATGCCGGCAGAGAGGGTGGAGGGGGTTTTAGTGGGTATACTCAGGTTAGATAAAAAGAGGAGTCCCACACTGTACAGCTATAGCGCGGCCACGTTGTAGCTGTTCGTGCGTAATGCATTTCCCCCGCCACGTTAAATCCAAAAAATAAGAGGTGATGACCATTGTACAACGGCGACTGACTGACGTTCCGGCTTTCCACTCTTTGTCAATTGGCTTGTATAAATAGCTGCTTCAGTAGCAGCCAGCATTGATATAGAGATTTGATTCAAACAACAGTCGATTGCTACGCTTTGACGTGCTTCTCGGATTTCTTTCGACCGAGTAGAATTGCTTCTTAGAATGGCTTTGCCTATGTTATTCTGCGCAAGTGCTTTGTCCACTCTGCCCGATCAAGCAGCTTGTTCTTGAAGCAACTGCAGTCTCCCATCTTTTGGTCTTGGTGCCGCCAATGGCGCCTACAGCGAGCACAAGCTCCGATAAAGTCAGTGTTTTCTCAATAATCCCGTTCCAAGCAGCTTTCTGTGCTGCTAGTCTTATACGAAGTCGTGAGTACGATGTCGTGATCGAAGACATGAGCGCAGAAGAATACGGATGCCAAATTCATCTTATCGGCCAGTCGGAACTGGCTCAAGCCATCACATCGACTTCAAAGGGCTGCCAGTGGGGCTCCTGTGTTGTCCCACTTCAGTGCCCGTCTCGGTCTGAAGGACGGAGAAGCGCAAGAAGTGCAAGCCGGTGGCGTGGCGACGTTCGCATCCCTCCCTCGTGCAAGTAAGAGTTAGATACGACGCTGTCGCTCGTGACATTTTTCACTTCGCCTGATTGAGTCACCTGCCACCTTTTTCGACATCGGCTTCCCAATCGTCCGGAACTTGCGACTGACGTGTCTGACCTCTCACCCGTCCAACAGTTGTCGGTACCCGCTTTCTTGAAACTACTCACTACATTCTTTCACGTCTTTGCGACCAAATTCGCCTGGCCTGCAAAGTATCCCGACCTCGCCAAGCAGTGAAGCATCGCCGGACATCTGGGCGTCATGGACAGAGCATGAGGTCCCAAGTCCTGCATATACCCGTTTCCCAGCTGGTCACTCGCATCATTCATCCATAGATGCGATAATGTCACCTCTGGAGCCTATTACGTCTAATACATTTCAGCCAATGCAGCCAGGACTTGACGGATTCGACACAGATGATGGAGGCTCGTCATCTGCCTATCGTCAGGCTGAGGTCATCCACAAGCTCAGTCGTGATGACGAACAGAATCTTGATCGTGCGCCAGCTGAAGAGGCTCTAAGCAATACAGTAAAGCATGTGAAGTCTCTATGTCTTCGTCCAGATCAGGTGGCATTTATTAAAGATCTGAGACACGGATCAGACGTTACACAAATATACGCCTGGAGAGGGAACGAGATCAGCTATGCATGCGGTGGATATGGCCAGTTCAAGCTGGAATATGAGCTTGACGAGGCCATTGAGGTCGGCCAGCAGAGGGAGGAAGGCCGTTGGGAAAAACTCAAGAAATGGGGTAAAGCATTCAGACATCCCTTGAAGACCAAGAGCAAGGCCGCTAGACTTTATGAAGTTGAGACTTGGAGACGAATGTTGTAGCATGGTTGCCATTGTCAGTGTCGAGTATTCCTTCAAAGTGTTCACTTTGTAGAGCAATCCTTGAAGTCATTCAGATTCCAATTCTCCCTGACAGCCGTCATATGGGCATGCGTTTTGGAGCAGAACTTGCATGTGTTTGCTGTATAGACTTGTGAACAGTACGTATCGACAACCTGTGATAGATTCGATGTTGTTGTGGCTGGATGAAAGAAGAGCCATGCTGCTCCATCTTTTGGAGTCTAACACAATCGAGCACTCGTTCAGCATCGTGGTTTCATACCAATCAGCCGCCAAACGTTTTGTCTACTTCACGCATCATGGCACACGAGAAAGGCACCTCATCTGCTGATCAGCAGGCCATCACTATCACTTATGCCATATCTGTTCCGGCAGGCGCCAAACCCAGCAGTACTCTCGACCCAGAACGCACCGTTCAAGTCCCAGTGTCAGACCTTACAAGTCTAAGCGCAGCACTAGATCAAGCAAGGAACGAAACAAACAGTACATTGACACAGTGGAAAGATGAAATTGGTGAAATGGAAAAGCCTAAAGAGGCTAGAGTAGCGAAAGAAGCTGAGGAGACAAGGAAACTGAGGAAAGCGACTGCGGTTGCTGCTGATGGTAATGACGCGGGAGAGAGCGATGAGGAGGATGAGAATGAAGGGTAGATGCTTGGGAAACATGTGCGTGGTCATTTCTCAAGTTGTCTGGCAGTCAGGCCGACGACAAATAACTAATTGCTTGCTTACCCAGTGCAGTGGGATATCAGGTCCTACACGAAGAGCTAATCACGAGGTCGAATGCTTCACGAAACGAACCCGCATACGTGCTGGAAGTCACTTTCGCATCAATCTTATAAAGCTACATTGGCCGCCTACACAGTATATCGAGTGTACTATGGACCTCGAGCGTCCGGAGAAACACTTTCATTGGAGAAGCTATTTACATACGCGGACCAATTCGAACAACGACATTACAGGCACGAGAACTCAAGAATGGAAAGAAGTAGGCAGACTGCCTGCCATCAATGCAAACCGGGTCGCTGTGAGGGGCGCAAAAAGCAGATTAGATGCCGTGATGAAAAGACAAGTCACAGCCACTGAACTTACCAGCACAAAGCCTTGGCTCTTCAAGCCCCATTGATCATCGTAGCAACGTTTACAATATCTGGAAATGGATAGAATCGCATCAGTCATGCACGTGTAATTCCTAGAGAAAGTGGAAAGACGTCGACTCGTCAACTCACGGCAGGTTGTCCCTCTCCTGAAGATGTGAATCCAGTGCTTTATTACATTTCGCACACCGAAGACACCGCTTGTGCCACCTAGAAATACTCTTATCAGTCAATAGAACACATCTGTGTCCGAGGAGACAAAGACTCACTTGTGCCCACCCGCCATGACCTGCTCTGCGAAATAGACAGCCTTCTGACATCGTCTACACAGATCTGGGCCTGAACTGTTCAGCAACCCTAGATTCGATTTGAAGCCGACTCCCATATTGTCTGTACTAGGACCAGAAGATGCAGTCACTGATGTTCCTATTGATGAAGTGGGGCTAATGGGACGTCTCGACGTTGGTGACGAAGGAGGCGGCAGTTCCGTCGGTAAAGAATGCTTGAGCGGTGAACCGCGGAAGGACGTTGATGCTGAAGACCAGGGACGCGGCTTGACGGGAGATGTGGATGAGCTTGTCCGAGCAGCATCATCGTCGAAGTCCGGAGCTTCCGCTTGCTGATCAGCATTTATTCGACGGTTACTTTCCTCGGGTGCGCCACTGCTGTCCGCATCCATATCGTCCTCTATCTCTTGCAGTTTCGAAGAACGGTACATTCCGATAGGCGACTCTATACTCGTTCGAGATATGGATGTCGGCCTAGGCGATGCTGGCCCTGCATTGCTGTCCTTGGTCAGAGAGTCGTGGTTGCCATAGCGCAATGATGGGTCGTTGAACGCTCCACTGTTCCTATGGCTGCCAAAGGTCCCGCTTCGAGATGGTGAAGAGTACGGTGAGCGACTGAGTACTGGGTCTACATAGTCGCCTGTCATTGCTCCGCCATAGCCGAGTCCTGCAATAGTGATCATTCCAGGACAAGGAGCAATTCAGCCACTCCGAACCATATCGTCAATGACTGCTGGAATTCCTACGCACCTTTCGGCCCGTGTTGCTTCGCATAACAATGCTTGCAGTATGGCTGAATTCAACATACGCAGTCAGTCTTGGAGTATTGCAAGCTTGCAGTCTGTTGTTTTCCCAGCGCGCCACTCACATCGCCTTCATGCTCTTGAAAGCCGCCTGGCTGGACCGTCTTCTTGCACACGATGCATGTCAAGCAGCCTCTGTGGTATTCCTGTTGTGGCAGCAAACGTATTGTGGGATAGGAATAGTCCCTCATGAGTATCCCGTATCCTTCAATCAAGCTGCCTCGCTGCGTCATTCCAGCTTGCAGCTATGTAGGAAGTGGTGGCTCACTCTTCCGCCTGGACCGAGGACCTGTTCAGCAGCGTAGACAGACTGCAGGATAACGGCATCAGCTGGGGTTCGTTCGCAATCATTCTGAAGGCCGCCTGCCCACTCACCTTGTCACATCGTGGGCACTGTGCCGCGCTCGGCACAAAGGTCCGAGGTGATGCCTTGTATGCTGACGGCATCTTTGCTGGAGAAGTGTTGTACATCTTGCTCAATTCCTCAATGAATGACTAGATGCGTTCCTCCAAGGCGATCCTGACAATATCCATTCGAGCTGATGGAAAGCCGTCGCGTGGCTGAATGTTGCGACTTGCTTCTTGCCCATTGATGCAAGATTGAGATCAATCCAAGGATACAAGTCTGGCAACTGGGTTGATTGTCACATCCCTAAGACACATGCGCATATAAGAGGGCATCGTCGCGCTGATTGCTGTCTCCGGCAGTCGTGAGTATCATCAAGCTGGTCATGTGCAAGATAGCGAGACTGACAAGTTACCAGCCTGCAGCTCTCAAAAATGGATGGCGATGTTTCAATAAGCATGCCTGACGAGTCTTCATTCACATTTATATCAGACGCAGGCGCCAACAATGACCCTCTGGACGTCGCTGCTCGTGCGGATTTCGAGGACGAGGCAGCCTTGATCAACGACCTGCTGCTAAGCGAGAGCCGGAATGCCGATACAAGCAGCAGCTTCGTAGATTCCTCTGCAAGCTATATACCCCTACCTGAGCTGGACGTGAAGCTAGCCAGGCTGCTCGGCGTTCTCGAACATGCCTGTCAAGACACTTCGGCGCAAGTCGAACGCGCTATCGAAGAGGTCTCTAGATCAGTACCACGCCTGACATTCGACTTGCAACTCATGCGGGAGAATGTAGTTCTATTGCGGTTCACGCTAGATAGCATACGGAAGCGCAGTGTCGAAGCTACTGCTCATAACGAGACTTCGCAAGTCATGCGTCGACTAAAGGTCCTGGACACAATCAAGACACGCATGGAAGCAGCTCGAGATGTACTGCGAGAAGCGGAGGCTTGGTCTACCCTGGAAAGCGAAGTCACTGCTCTAGTTCAAGAACAAAGTTACGCGAAAGCGGCAGAACGTCTAGCGGAGGCAAACAAGAGTATGGTTGTCTTTCAGAATAGCCCAGAATACGAACAACGCCGCTCCCTCATGGTCTCCCTTCAAAATGGACTCGAAGCTGGCCTTTCTGCAAGTCTTGTTACTGCCATTAATGCTCGTGATGTCAATGCCTGCAAGAACTACTATGCCATTTTTGGACAAATACAGCGTGAAACCGAATTCAGGAATTACTATTTCGGCTCTCGCCGGACGCACCTTCTCAATGACTGGCAATACGCCAAACTCACAGACTGTCCGACTGTGACTAGCTCGGATACTCCGGCTCTCTTGTCGCGCCCCTCTTCTCCCGCTCCACCTACAGCATTCTCAACATATCTACCGAACTTCTACGCACGATTGCAGAACTCTCTGAACGACGAGAGGATGCAGATCCCTGCCATCTTCCCGGATCCTCTCGATACACTCTCTTCCTTCTTGCAAAGTACAGTTGATAGTCTGGTGCCATCGCTACCGCAGCGTATATCCGACCTGTCGAACTCGTACGGCCCGCAGCTTCTCCTTGAATTGATTAAGATATACCATAGCACGGAGGAATTCGCAATTGGTGCCGATAGAGTCTTTTCACGCATGACCGCTATGTTGGCTCCTCCCACGCCAGCTTCAGCTGCTCCTTCGCCAGCGACACCCAACCGTGGCTCCATCTCTTCTGAAGCAGGTCCGCCAGCTCCTGGTGCGCCTGCTAGCAGTGCCCTCAAACGCGTGCGGCGGCAGAGCAAAGCGATGTCGATATCACGGCGAAACAGTCGTGGTGGTCTAGGTGGATTTGGCTTAGGCGCATCACATCTAAGTGGCGCGGGCACTCCGCATGGCCGCATGTCAATAGCAGAGACATCCGAACCTGTTCGAGCTTGGGAGACTTCCCTATTTGAGCCGTTCCTCGACTGGCAAGCTGAATATGCGGATCTCGAAACAAGACTTTTGAACCATGAAGTAGCTCGCTTAACTCAAGGACACGACGCAACGGCCTTTCTTCTGAGCTCAGCCTCTATAGCGGACGATAATGACGATGATGGTGCTCCATCGAGCGGGAGGAAGAATGTAGCCAAACTGTTGCTGGACCAGAGCCTGAGCGTCTTCGGATCGGCGGAAGAAGCGATGGGACGCTGTATGGCATTCACGCATGGCTATGGTGCTGCCGCGTATCTGGAAGCTGTGGACCTGATCTTCAAAAATTTCTTGCACAAGGAGAGAGATACGTTGAGTCGAGCGATCGATATGCGAACGCGGCGGAGGAGATCGTTGGCCCCATCGTCGGAAAGCGATGGTTCGATAGAATACTCTCAAGAAGACTGGGCGACGTTCCAGCTTGCATTACGTCTGCTTGAAGCGAGCCGCACCATTTGGAATCGCATTGGCGCGTTAGAAACGAAGGTCACGGCAAGACTGGTCGATGTGGCTAGTCTGTTGAAAGAAGCTCGCATAGACCCGCTGGCACAAATCGTACCGGGAACCAGCAAAGGCGCGCTTGTCTTGCTTTGGCAGTCGACACTCAATTCAGCAGCGCTAAATAGCCTCTTGGACAGCATAGATCAATATCATCAGAATCCGCAGCAGGGCGCTGCGCCCGCTCTCTTCGTCAAGGCTCGGACCGCAAGTATCGACCTGACTAGAGCAGCTCAGATGTTTCTGCACAATACAATTCTTGCGCCACTTATTCAGGCTCTGGACAACTATCCTACTATGTCCGTATGGAGTCAATCATCTGATATCCGTCAAGACAACCGGGGAGCAGCTTTCGATCTGAGCATTCCTACATTCTCATTGTCGCCCTCTGAGACGATCACACACGTGGGAGAAGGTTTGTTCAACCTTCCTGGATTATTCGAAGTTTATGCAGAAGACGATGCACTCGGCTTCTCGCTTGACACCCTACCAGGCTTGGACGCGGAGACGGTCAAGCATCTACGGAGAGAACATAGTCCGACTGCCGGAGTTGGCATTGGAGGTGCGCCTTTACCAAGCCCTCAGCACACCATGAGCAGGCACGGACACAGAATGAGCATAGTCGGGAACGAGTTCCTACCGTCAAAGCTGGCAGAACCGCAAGGTGGCAGTAGCCATTCGAACAGGGTTTCGCCAAGTCTGTCACATCACTCAAGTTTTTCAATGGCAAGCCCCGCAGCGACTACTCCAGGGCAAGATCAGCAAAATGAGACGCTCAGTGCGGAGCTCATTATCTCTACTTGGTTGTCATCTCTTGCTCGCTCGGTGCTGAAACATCTGGTCAAGGAAGCGCTGCCCTCCATACGCTACATTAGCAAGCACGGCGAAGCACAGTTGGCAAGCGATCTGGCATATATTTCGAATGTCGCCAAAGCGCTGGATGTGGAGCTTGAAGAACTGGAAGGCTGGAAAGCAGCTCTAGAGATTAATGACGATGGCAGCAAGACAGGTGATGGAGACAGTGAACAGCAGCCACCTGCGCCTGTGAATCCAGAGATAGAAGAGACTCTTCGGAGAATGCGATTGAAGCCCCTCCAGAGTCGTAATGAACGTTAGATTCGGTGTTGTTATAGCAAATAGAGAGCGAGCAGCGTGATCGGGCAATTACAATCACCGACCACGTCGCGCAAGAGCGCTGTACAAGCTGTACAGGTTGCCTTTGCTACATACTGTGATTTGCGATGCCTCCCAAGATCAACTTTGCTGCTCGCCCAGCGCCATATGTCGTTGTGAGCAGCTCATGCTTAGCCTGACTACAAAAGCAGGAACGTCCAGGACAGAGTATTGACCTGCATGGCCTGCGTATCGCTTTGTTCGGGCTGAACTGCAATGAACGCGCTGGTAGAAACCAGACTCGCCGTCGAATCTCATGCAGGAAGAAGGACTGGACCACAAGACTCTGCTGATATTTCAAGACCTTGATGGCAAGAAGAGCCCTCACGACGTCGGTAACTACATTGTATCAATGACGGTGGCAAAACTAGTAATTCGTGAGCTTTTGATGACAGTCGAGCTTCAAGAAACTGATAGATGGCTAAATGGCATTGTGCTTGACATAGATGACGTGTCCGATCTCACAATCACCGTCTGCAAAGGTGTTGTCACAACCCTGGAAATACATAACGCTACCAACCTCACGCTACGGCTATTAGATCAGACGAACCTGCAAGCTGGTAATTCCAGCAGCTCTTCTACTGCCTCTTATGGTACTGTGACTCTGGATCCGCATCTGGAGAATGTCAATGTCGACTTTGAGAAGGCATCGCTCATAGGAGCTATCGTTCTGACAAAGCCTTCACAAGCGGCACCAAGTCGCTCTCTCAGCAATGTGACCATAAGCATAAGCGGCGAAGACGCTTACTCTATGATACCTGAAGATGCCGGGCAGCAACGGTCAGACGGCGGGCAAAGCCATTTCTTCTATGACCAAGGATGGAAATCGAAACAGCTTGAGCGTAAAGAGAAAGATTATCCTTCGCTTGTAGAGTAGCCCTTCGAACATTGACTTGTATTTTGTGCCCGCCTTTCACAAGAAAACTTACCACCTTATGCCAATACATATTCTGTGGAGAGACTTTTTACACGAGAAGTGCAGCTTCCCGAACAAGTTCGCAAGCTGCATTTCATCTGATATTATGGCAATCTTAGCTGGGATGAGTTTTGCAAACCTGTTGGGAAAGCAAGGTTCCTCGTTCAAGCGGCGACATGCCTCCCTGAAGCTTTTCCGCCACTTCGCTTCGCTTCCTACCAATTGTTGGAACCCGACATCATAGATGGCCATCACTCGAAGCTCTCACGCTCCAAGATTGCATGAGGAAGATAATATTCCTACAACGCCTCGCAAGAAGCAAAAAACTTCGCATTACTTCAAAGCGCTTGCAGCATCGCCGGTTCCCAGACCAGACCGGCCCATATCGGCCAATCGATTCGGCCTGGTTCAAGAAGAAATACAGTCAAATCTGTATTGTTTGCTCATTCAAAGTGTACTCTGGAACCAGACGCATGGTAGATCTGCCCGTCCGGTCCTCGATGCAATCCTGTCGCTCTACCCTACTCCCGAGAAGATGGCGCGAGCGAGTCTCCCCCAGTTGACCCTGATGATCTACCCTATCGGCATGCATAACCGACGAGCCAAGCGGCTAATCAACCTGGCACAGGCTTGGCTAGCTGCACCACCTTGCAGAGAACGGCGATATCGAAAAGTTGGCTATCCTGATAAGCTATCAGGCAAGGACATCAAACCTGGAGAAGTACTGTCCGGGGTAGGTCACGTGATCTCGTCTTAATGGGGAGGACTGATGACGCCGGTGCTCAGTCGGATGAACGAGAGGGCTGGGAAGTAGCTCATCTTCCAGGGGTTGGCGCATATGCTCTAGACAGCTATCGCATCTTCCACCGTGACACTTTGCGCGAAGTGTCAGGAGATGCCGAACCTGAATGGAAAAGAGTCGTTGCTACAGACAAAGAGCTCCGTGCATGGCTGGTGTGGAAATGGAAGCAAGAGGGCTACGACTACGATATTCACACCGGTAACACGAAGGCTACCCTAGACACTGTGTGTGGGCCGATCGCCACGGACATCCTTAAAAACGCGTCAACGCCTTGAAACTTCCAGGCCGCTAGTCTTCTCCAGCGTGCAACAGGAGCATTGTATCCTAGCAGATCTCATCCTAGATACAGTGATTTGGTCTTCATCATCGTGTCCCCTTCCGATATCGTGATGCCAAAATACTCTAAGTGGCCAGCTATGCGCTCCGCCTCTTAGAAAAGTGCGCGAGGCGTACGGTCTGGCCTTGATAGCGCCTCTTTACGATGTCGTCCACCAGAATCAAGCGTGCGAATTTGTTACGATCAGTGTCTTCGGCATCTGGTAGAACTTCTTCCAGCTTGACGGCTACGACTACAAAACACGGAGAAGGCGTCAGTACGAAGTCGAAAGCCGGTCAAGTAATGGAAGAATCCCAGTACGTACCGCGGAAAGCCTGCGGACCATTGGGCGCGCCACTGATGTACCCCAGTGCAAAACATTCATGACATGCAAGAAGTGCTCTTCTAGATCGAAAGAATACTGCACTTTCCACTCGAGCCCTTTAATATTATCAGATATGTCGTGGGCTTATCAGAGCTGCTTGTAGCGAACAAGTGGAAATATTGGAGCCTACCTATACCATCTTGTACACCTTCTCCTTTTAGGCTTCGCCAGCAGCAGAGGAAATCCCAGTCTGGTGCTCCAAGAAGTAGCGTGGACGAGGACGAGGAGCATGCCCACACGTTAGAATTCCAGGTGTTATGCGATAGTTCCGGGGCCCGTGCCAGACCAGATCACTGGGTCTTCGCCCTTCTGCGGTATGCGTATTGGCTGTACTGGGAAGCTCAGCTGCGGCCAATCAAGCATGTGGAATTCAACAGAATTGTGTGATATTGACGCCGCTTAAGCCGACGTCGACCACTGTTAGACATTTTCAGCCTTGGCTTGCGAGCGCTGATCATGAATGTCTTGTCGCACTCACGCCATAGATTCGGGCCATCAGTATTTCCTAGGCTCACGAAGAGGACAATATTGGTGATAGCACCAGGCTAAGATTCCGGGAAATCAAAGGGGTAGAGTGTAAGCGATATGCATCCGCCAAATTGCGTGAGACGGGTACCTACAAAGTAGCCGCCAGATGCCGGTGAAGCGAAATTGGAACGCGCAAGTCCTGCGTAGACGGTGTATCCCAGACTACGGAGGACTGACATGAAGAGTACATTCTGGCCAAAGCAATAGCAGGGTTGCTTCTCGACGACCAGGCGTTGAAAAAGGCTATCATGGCCGGCACGTGCTTTGAATCTTGCATTACAGGTGGCGCGATCAGAATAATGGTGAATGGATCTGGATCTGCTTCGCAAAGCTTACAATGCACAAATGTGTTGGCAAACGGTAGTGCACAGAGGTGTCCCTGCATGAGTCGCGTATGGTTCGCTAGATTGGGCTCGAACGCGCTTGCGTGACTCGAGTGGCCATTCGTAGACCTGGTTGCGGGCAAGAATCCAACATGTTGGAGATATTGAGCCAGCTGAGCCTGGGATAGCGGCTTGACCTCGGTCTCTGTGAGCAGCATGTCGAATACTTGGAGCGAGTGCAAGACAAGATAATCTACAACTTTCTAAAATCGAACAACACTTCTGCTTTCCTTTGTCGCCCTGCTCTGTCGATCGGGTGGGTACAGCTGGGCACGGGCTGTACATAAAAGCTCCTCCTCCCAATGGCGAACTCACGTAAATGCACGCGAGCACATGCAAGCCAGCTGTGTACCGCTCAGGCGGAGCCACAAAAAGCGTGGGGCGTGAGGAGGAGGTTTTACAGGTTGGGGTCGGCACAGACAACCGATAAACGAGCGACAGGCTAAGGCAGTCCACTTCCGCCAGGTAGCCCCGATTTCATAGAGGCCTCAACTCTGCGTACTCATATCTGAGACTCTTCTTCGTCCATACCGACTACGCTGTAGGCATGGGCGGCAATGTACATGTTCTGTGGTTCGGCTTAAGCTTATAGAATAGCTTTCACCTAGGCTGGAGCACACTCACCATCCGACCAGACGCTTCATGCAGCTGTACCAGGCGATGTTGATCAGATCGATTGTTCTTTGAATCATACTGTAGATTGATAAATATGATGTCAGCAGACGCAAAACCATTGGGATGGAGATTCTCACCTCAGGCACCATGAGCATTGGGTGAATATTGCTCGGTTTCCTACGGCAGTGTGATTGGCTATTATTAACTATCCTATCCTGGATCTCGTCTTTGGTGGCTGGGTTGAGGTCGGCATAAGCTGCGAAAGTAGGATGCAATTGCTTGAAATCGATAGGCGGAGCTTGAGCGGCCAAATCGCGGTCGGCTTCAGTGGGGCCGGCCGATATGTCAGGCGATTAGACCTGTGGTGATACCTAGAGCAGATGCTCTGTAGTAACTGTTGAACCGAAGAAAGGAGAGAGTGAAGAGCTGATTATTGTAGTCGACTACCATCCTCGATCTTGCAGGGTGGGTGACCACCGTCAACTCGGCAATATGCGGCTTTCACCGTGTGGCGACTATTCGGCTTGCTCCACTTGCGCGAATGGCATCCTATACAGGCATTCTCTGGATGGCGGTGTGCTGCATTCGATCCAATGCGGTATCTGAGGCCTCCGTCGACGAAGTGACAGTGCTGAATTTACAGCTGCCCTACGGAGTTTCGAAGCCATTCGCGGAGATGGAGGGTTTCACCAGTCTGACTAGCTTGACCGCTGGAAGAGTAACGAAACAATGTCTTTCGGCTAGCAGAGGGACTGGCTCTTACCGAGAGCTGCGCCTCTAGTGTGACCTCGACCTCGAACCCATCATTCGACATGATCGCCACAGACGGAAGAATCGAGATGAATGCTTCTACTTCGGCTTGCTCTGATGCATCGTTGGCTTGCTTTCGCGCAAGAGCTGGTGTTACTTTTCCAACGGCCTTGGGCGTAGGTAGAACTTCCCATTGAGATGCGTCTGTGACATCTGCAAGAACAGACTTGAGAAGACTTTCCAACTCTTTGAGGATGGCAGCCATTAAGATCCGTTTCAGGATGTTAACGAAGTCTTCAAGATTTCTCATCTGTATATTACGAGTAGGCAGGTGGACCACACTAGCAGATGGCCCATTGAAGGTAAGGTTGAGCGATTGTGAGCCCATGCTGAGACATGCGCAACCTTGTAGATTCGGCATCGCCGACATCATAGACTTGAGTACAACATCGGGGCTGCTCAAACAGCGAGCGAAGTCCAGACTGAGGTTTGAGCCAAAGACCGCACTCTGGCGGAGGGCTGAGACACAGTTTGTCAAAAGCTGCTTGAGATTGGACGAGTGTCGATAATAGAGTAGAAGCTGTCGCAGGGTATTGATGATGTTGATTGGTCTATCCTTGACGCCTGCGCCATCGACCGGGGTTGACTTTGCGTGCCGTCTTCTTCTGTATATCTGTATCATTTGCAGTCGAGCCATCACGAGAAGCAAGTGTGCAAGGCTATTGGTTCGGTCAGGCGGAGCTTTTGCGTCTGTTTCACTTTGCGTAAGATTTTCAATATCTTCCATGCGCATACTGAACATTAGACCGTCGTCCTGTCGGATCTCTAACGAATTGCGCGTGGCGGTAATACCGAGTGGCTGATCTCGAGCTTCTCGAATAAGCTGCAGAGGAGAGCGAGCGAGAAAGTCAGCGGGAAACCTTTCGGATCATGGTGAACCACAAATATATTACCTCGGCGAAGATTTCCTCTTCGAACAACTCTTCCTGCACCTGAACCAAAGCTGAGTGGATATCATCCTCATGCGGGGTCGATACCGTCGGCGAGTATATCGACTCCCTCGAAGCCATACCCGGCATGTTGACTTTGAAACACATCCGTCTCTTGCCTTCTAGTCGCTCCGGTACGCTAAGCTTTTCCGTGCTCTTGCCCTTGTTATCGGTAGCATTATTCAAGCGGACCAGTCCTGCCTGTCTCCATCTATGAGCGGACTCTTTGACACCACAAAATATGCACAAGTCCTTCGCCATCTTGTCAACCGGTATACTAGGTAGGAACGGCGTAGTAGACGGACCAGCTTGAGGTGGTACCTGGGCGGGTCTAGCTTCAATCTTCCATTGACCACTTCGTTTCAAGCGCAGCAAGTCGGCCCATTCGGATTGAGACTTGTTCGTCGTTCTGTCGAGCCTCTTCGAAGCGCTTCTGAGTAGATCGCTGGCTGTATCCACAGCTCGTGTCTTTGTCGCGAGCGCCAAAGCCGTGTTTCGCAGGTGTATGCCTTCCGCTGGCGCAGGTAGAGGGGTATGCAGCAAAGCCGAAGACATGCTACCAGATGGCAGCGCAAGGGCTTCTTCCGGTACAGCAGGTGACAAGGCGTTGAGCGGATTGAGTAGCAGCTGTAATAGGTCTAGCGCGGATGTTACATCGCTCCTAGCAAGGCTGTTATAGAAAAGTATGTTGTTCAGTGTCGTGTAACAGGCTGCCAAAGAGGACATGGCTCAAACGTACTCGAGGCCTTGAAGGATGCCCAGTTTGAGATCCCACAACTGCTCTTGGGTCATTGACTCCTCCTCTGCTGCTTCTTTCTGTTCGTCCTTGCCATCTTGCACTTCATCAGCACCTTGATCGGCATTGGGCTTCAAGACTTCTTCGTCGTCGTCCTTTTCTATCTCTTCTTGCTTGCTCTCCAACTGCAGCTTCTCCACCGACAGCCTGGAGAAATCTCCTCGCTCCTGCCACAGTCGCTGAAGCCGTGCTGCAAGACTTTGCTGGTCCGGCGTGCTTGCATTGTCGACTGCCTCGTTCTCGCTCTTCTCGAGGCCTGGTGCGACCGAGGGCAATGCACGGAGCAAGGGCTCCAGCGATAGAGTGGCAGCCATTTCACTGCATTATGTATCTGTCCCGCTGTCTGTGCAGTATGCGGAATAAAGCAGAGCTTAGTGTTGCGTGTTAATTGTGAGGGGTACAAGCTGAGGCAAGAAAGCTATGAGCGAGGCGTCCGGATCCAACACCAGGCCAATCATCAAATTTTCAGCGGAAGACGGTAGCAGCCGCAGCTGAGCCAGCCCGAAGACGACACGACCGTGGACACGTGTCTGTCCTTTGCAGAAAGCACACGGGCAGGCGAGCCGGCCGATCTCTCCCCTGGGTGTCTCATTTGTCTATAACCGCCTGCTCACTCTTTCCTTCCTTACTCCCATACCATCCATCCTGCAAACGGCTTTGCATAGATCATGCCCAACAGCTACAGCGACTCCGATTCTATTGGTGGCAGGGTCACGAGAAAAACGCGTGTAACATTCAAGAACAAGCAGTACACGCTCAAAACTGCCATCGAAGACCCAGATAAGGTCGAGAGGAAGACCTTTGAGCACGCGCACCCACCTTGCGTGTCTTAGCTGATATGAGATATACAGACTGGAGCCGGAGCCAGCCAAAGCATTGCGCTAGGCTTGACAGAAGGCACACATGCAGTAGCTCGGATTGAAGCTTATGTCATCGACAAAGATCGTCTACGGGGCCAATGGCATGCAGAGATGGGTGTCTTCTCGTAAAGTGAATAAAACCAGTCGGTCGTTTGCGAGGCAGAGCCGAAACTCGAGTCTTGTTCCCACCTGCCATGGGCTAAACAGGAGAGAGAGGCTCCAATTCGCAAACGAAATATTCAACAATCACGGCGAACTGCGACAACATCTGCTTGATGGCAACGCGACAACAGGCTTAGGGGTCACCATGTGGCTAGTCTGAGGGTATTTGAGTTTCGAGGCGGATAGCTGGGCTTGACCTATCTTGGGGAGAGGATCGTAGCTGTGGCTGCTATGAGGTCAGCCAAGCTGGCTGCGATTAAAGTTGACTACAGGAGCATTTTCACTTCGATGAATGCTTCCTGTTACGGTAGTCAGTTGAGGTGGATTCAGACGAGAAAGATGAAGCATAGGAGATACTGCAGTCCACTTCAAGAGCATGGACTGAAGGATGTATGTTTTGAAGAGCCATGATTGCTACAAAGTGAACGTTTTTTTTGCTCTGGCTGGTTCCGCTCAACAAGGTAATCGACGGCTTTTGCTACTTGTCGTGACAGGTGAGCCAGTCTGAGGAGATCAGCACGTGCTATGCTGCCAGCCAGTGTAGCCAGACATTACCCCACTGCCACTAATGAATGCCTGCCGATGTTTTGAACAGCAGTACCGCACAGTGGATCCAGTTCGTCTACAGAAGAAGGCCAACAAAGTGACACCTCAGCCGCGACGACGAGATGCGCCTGCCTCGAAGCTGGACAATGGTGGACTGGGCCGGCGCAAGAGCGAGTTGCCGGCAGCAAATGCATGAAGAGCACACATGTCGACCGTATTGCTTGCTGCAATAAAGTAGGCTGGCTTGTTTGCAGAAGCAGCAGCTGGTTCGCTACTGTGGCAACTGTAGCATTGTAGCGAACCAAAAAGGTTCAAGTCAAGCATCCCAAGTCTCAGGGAGCTTACTCCCTCCCTATTGTCTACAATAGAAACACTAACTTTCAGTATACACAATGCTCAGGAGTAGCATCTCTAGAATTACGCGAGTGTGACTTCATGTATGTCAATCTACACTAGGAGACTCCTGCTTGAATCGCAACAGAGAAAGAAGTGCCAAAAGTGAGGGTATATGGCAGAACAGAAGAGAATACGGCATGTTCCATAACTCTGTGGTGGTCAAGATGCCAGATCACGAGCTTAAGGCTGTGCGTATGCCGACCTTTCGCAAGCTTTATCATGCGCCAACTTTGTCAGGAGGCTACTGGTGACTCAACTGGGATCAGTCAAGGATAGGACCGCCAGTTGGAGATGGAGGAGGAGGAGAGTCTGTCAACTGTAACTGCACGGGGACGCAGGATACCGGAGGGTCTGCGCTCAACGTGAACCTGAGGGTATTTGGCAGGTCCGACTGACAAGTAGGTAATACGTTAGTGCCCACCGGTAGTGTGGAGCGAAACGGTTGTTGAACTCACCATGCAGAAAACGCTCGTATCAATGGGCAAAGATACGTCTCCAGTTCCACAGCGTAGATTACCCTCTTGGCTCCTGCAGGTGAGGACAGACAAGGATCTGCCAGCGAGGTATTGGTCGGTACCGAATACCGGGAGTGTGGTAGTGCTTCCAGTACTTTTTGGGGGAAATTGGGCTTTCTTAACATTTACTATTGACAATGGGAAGAAATTGGAAACCTTGCGGCTCAACTACAACTCACGGAACGACCATTCTGCCACTGACAGAATTTGCAGTCACTCGCACCACCGCACAGCTAGCGTCGAATATGAAAGGTGTGGCCGCCGTGTATGCGTTATTGGAGTAGAAAGGACTGAAATCAAGGAAGTCGATGTTGTTGTCTTCCGCTCGTCCATACGCGCGCGTGAACTGAGGATTGGATGGGTTTGGAGTGGAAAGGTAGAATTGTTCGCCAATGGGGGTATCACCGCACATTGGGACAGGCGGCTGAGAAGGAGGGACATTGCTGATCGTAAGGGCTATCGACGTGCACGTATCGATTTGATCAATAGTGAGCTGAAGCGTGCCTGTGCTTGACTGTGTGGAGGAGACAGGTTCAAGGACGAATCAGCAACGACAGCGGATGGCTTGTAACAGCAATATGCATGCGCATCGATAGCATGGCAAGTTACGTCTTTAGTTGACTTACCTGGCAGAAGTAAGTCGAGTCAATAGGTAGATATTGCTCGTTTGTTCCGCATCTGAGGTCGCCCTCCTGATCGACGCATGCTAGAGGAATACCGCCCTGGGTATCGATGAAAGATGCTGTGCCAATGCCGGTGTTTATATTAGTAGAGCCAGGGCTAGTTGAGAGGATAGTATGCGGTCAAGAAAAGAAGGCATTAGAACCTGTCATAATCGTATTCAATACCGCCACACCGTGAGACTTGCAACAACTCACGTGACCCAAGCGATACCTTGCTCTGCACCAGCAAAAGCCGACAGTCTGCATTGGCTGTCAAAGACGTAGGCCGTAGCAAAGGATTCTTCATCGGAGAATGCAAAGGTACTTGAACCGAATTGCTCAATGTCGGGAATGCTGGAGGTGATGTAGGTGAATCGAGTGAAATCGGTTGGATCAGGAGTCGACAGGTAGAAAACCTCAAAAGCAGGTAAGGATCCACAGAAGATGATTCTAATAAGTGCAGAAGACAAAGTCAAGTTCGCGATATGTATTGAGAGCGAGGATGTGCAGAACACAAGGTCAAGAAAGGACGAGCTCACGGTTCAGGGACAGCTGATGGGCCGTTTTGTCGTTTCTTGAACTGAGAAGCACGACGGATGATATCCATACGGCTGGTCTGGCGGTGTCTCAATTTTGAAGAGGACAGCTGCGCTTGACCTGTCCTGGGAAGAGGTACCATAGCTGAGGCAGCTGTAAAGCCAGCCAAGCTGGCTGCTAGTAGCGCTGACTGGAGCATCATCTTCGTTCACTTTGATGAACGCTTCTTTTTGTCAGTTGGAATGGGATGGACAGGGTGGAATAACGCAGTAGACAAGGAGGGAGCCTCAGAGACAGTCCACTATTGTACTCGAACGCGCGTGAACATTGGTCGAAAGGTGAATGCGCGAAGCTATGTGCTAGTTTCTGTATTATTCTGTTGTGATATGTGTCAATAGAGGCATAGAGGTGAACGGTTGGCTGAAGATCTCAAGCAAAGCAAAAAGCCGGGATTATCTTCTGTCTATTTTGCTTTTCGGCTGGTGCCGAGCAGCATGTGCCGCAGGGTGACGTAGAGCCTTCTTGAGGACTTTCCAGCCAGTTTCGATGGGTCTTGTCTTCAAAGAAAGAAAATAAGGTATGACCAGACTTTTGCTGCATAACTGCCCGGCAATTCATACAGAGGCATGCAAAAAAATACCGGCCGAAGCGACAATCAGGCGGCGGCCGTTAGATGATGAAGGGTCTTCAGATGCAACCCTGAGAAGCCATATCATCATATGTATGGCGGCTTGAAGATCGGTCATTTGTGAAAATATGCTGTGGCTTATCGCTTCGTTTGATCGCGCTCTTGCAGCCGGCTAGGGATGGTTAGGTCTCACACATCGTAGTTATGTAGCTGGCAGCTGGCAGGCAGAGTTGTATGATTTCAATGCTTACAAGAGATCAGGTGATGGCTTGTTATTGCTTACCCTGGATGTGTACTGGCTCAGACAGCCAGCTTCGGCCCTTGCGATAACCGTGTCATGCATGGACTTGGGAGAGCCCGTATGGAGGAGATTTGCATATCGTATGCTGTCTGTCAGTGTATATCATTGACACCGCTCATCCAATGCTACTCTTCATTGCCGTATATCTTGTGTAGTATCAGTCCGTCCAAGGAAGAAAGGCGACCAGCGACAAGCTGTCACCTCAGCCTCGACCACAATTCTGGACTGCACCAACTCGGAGACGACGACAGCAAGGCAGACACCATGAGCGAGTTCCCAGCAGTGAGTGGATGGATGGCACGCCAGACTACCTTGCTGCTCGGTTGCTGATGGGTTCTATCGCACATCACCATACACGCGTGCCATTGCCATTCCATGCGTACAACATCAGCTCGATGACTTTGACGACATCAGCGCGCCTGCAGGAGGAGCACAAGGCGACTTCTTAGCTCGAGAACGTGAACTGCTGGGCGATGAGTTCGGTCCTACACCTACCAGTGTCCCAAGCACGGGCGACTTTGACGAGAAGCCTCGGACCTCGTTCCCATCGCTGGAGGGAGACAACGACGATATCCTCAAGAGCCCTCCATCAGCTTCAGCTTCAGCTTCGAGGCCCAGCAATGACTTTATGTCGACCCTTGAGAGAGATCAAGCTGCTCCTTCCAACTCTGTCAGCGCTAAAGTGGAAGAAGACGACGAGGATGACCACGATGATGCTATGCTCCATGCAGACATCAACAAGTTCCAGACGCAATACCCTGATCTGCAGGTCTATCCTGCAGTAGATCAGCAAGAGACTCAGCATCAGGTGAGGGAATGGATGCATGCGCAGGGTTCGCACCTCATTATGCTGATTGTGCCTCGTCTTGATCTCTTGTAGAACGGCTATGCAGACGCGCCGTCACAGCCAGCCGCACAGCAGTCGTACCCTTCAACACCGGCTCCAGCAGAGCCAGAGACGGAGGCCATCAGGTGAGCTGGCTGACATGCGTAAGGTCGCCATCTACCGTACGCCAGGATATCTAACTCTATCTCAATCCTGATCTGCCACAGAGCATGGCGCGAGAAGCAAGCCGAGGAGATAGCTCAACGCGACGAAGCTTCAGCCAAGCGTAAAGAAGAGATGATATCGAAAGCAGAACGAGCGATAGATGATTTCTATGCCAATTACAATCAAAAGAAGGAGAAGCAAATCTCACAGAATAAAGAAGATGAAGCTGTTTTCATTCAGGCTAGGGATGATGCTTTAGCTAAAGGTACTGCTTGGGAACGGATTGCGGATCTGCTTGAATTGCAGGATAGTAGGAGCAAGACTGTTGCGAGAGGTACCAAGGATCTATCTAGGATGAAGGAGGTGCTTCTGGCGTTAAAGAGGGAGGGTGACACTGCTCCTAATGCTGCTGGCTACTAGACCTCGGCCTGTATACATGCATTCGGAGTGCTCGGTGTCGCTGTTTAGACGATGCTATCAAGCCCGACGATTCTGACGAGTCCTATTAGTGCAATGTATCAGTTTTGAAGAAATGCTTCTTCCTTGCCGTCGGCATTATACTGCTTGTGCTCTCCCCGATCAAGCCGACCCGACGCTTCATGATCCGCCTGCTTCATGCTGCGCCGTCAAGAGCAGCATGGCGCGTACAGCTGACGCAAAGGTGTTACTCATCAGCTAGACAAGATGTGCGTACCACTAAGTCGCATGATGTCGATGTATAACGGCTGGTCTGACCCGTAACCACAAATGCTCTCTCGATCACCCTCTTCCTGCTAGCAGACCGCCATCTACCATTCCACATCTACGAATCCATGGTTCAATCTAGCATACGAAGACTGGTGTGTCTGTAACAGATGGTTGTCGAGTATATTGAAGACTCTGTGACTGATTCTGGGGCCTAACCAATACAAGGATCTTCCGCAAGACGCCGGCCACTCAAATCGGTCTCTTCGTATATCGGAACTCACCTTCTGTCATAATAGGCAGAAATCAAGTGGGCATTGAGAATTACTCATGCTTGTCGGCTGAATCGCGGATTGACTGGAAGTGTGACACCGCCAGAATCCATGGAAGGAAATCGACCTCCGCTTGCTTAGGGAGCTGAATATACCTTTCGTACGGCGGCGAAGTGGAGGAGGAACAGTATATCATGTAAACTTGTCCCCTCCTTACCTGACGTTTGATGACCTGGTAGCCATGCTGAAGCGAGATCATTACATCTTGACGCGTTCCAGGACCTCGGCAACTCAAACTACTGTGTATTCATGCCACGGACTCAATTCGAAAGACGGACAAATGCACTCTTAGTGTCGGATGCACTCAACAATCTAGACGTTAATACATACGTCAACGACAGGAATGACATCTGCATCGATGGCTTCAAGATGAGTCCATATGAATATTCGCTAATTCCAGCTGTTTATGCTAACACGCATCTGTTTGCTGCGATCTTACGTCTCAGGATCGGCTTTCAAGCTTGTCAACGCGAGAGCTTATCATCACGGTACGATGCTCATCGACGCAAAGTTGAATGATCTGAAAGGTGTCCTTTCTAATGAGAAGGTGAGAAAATGCGCCTCCAACTGTCCAATTCGGGTGGTACAGCGAGACGCATAGGCTGACAAGATGGGCACACACAAAGGCATCGAATATGGTCTCAAAGGGCGTAGAATCAGTACCTTCTCCAGTCCGCAATCTGCGAGAATGGGATTCTTTCCTGGACCACCAATCTTTCTTCGATGCAGTTGCAGATCAATTCGTACACGTATACGGAGGTCAAAAGAACGTACAGTTAGTCGACGAGATTGAATTACAGAGGAATGACTTTGTCAAGAAGAGCTACAATGAACTGCAAAGCTGGGACTGGCAATGGGGTCAAACACCTGAGTTTATTATCCAAATTCATGACGACTTCGCTTGGGGTAGTGTCGTACGTATAACCGATCATTTCAGCTTTGCATCGCATAACATGGCTGACTCTGTGCTTTTCTTTTCAGACCCTCAACCTCACATC
Source organism: Cystobasidium tubakii (assembly GCA_024345325.1). NCBI lineage: Eukaryota > Fungi > Basidiomycota > Cystobasidiomycetes > Cystobasidiales > Cystobasidiaceae > Cystobasidium > Cystobasidium tubakii. The sequence goes on along the minus strand of BROO01000001.1, from coordinate 2,612,793 downwards.
ACACCATGGCCTCATTACAGAATGCTCCTCCTCCAGCGATACTATGCTGTCAGAGAACAGACAAAAAGCCTGTCAAACAGTTTGCGATATGCTCAAAGGACAGAAGTACGAAGATATCACGGCTTTACAGAAGTTGGCGGCAGACTCTCATGAGCACGAATCGAGAGAAGTCTACACCGATTTAGCGGCGTGTCTCAAGGGAAAGATGTGACAATGTATCATCAACTCGGCATTATCGTTGGGACAACATCAGGCTATGTTGTTGTGATTACTGTAATGCGATGTAAGGGGAAAAGCATGACACACAACATGTAAGCCAGTTCTTTGCTATCATGCGCCGAATTAATCTAAACAATGCAGGGTACTATTAACGGAAGCGATTGCGAGAAACAGGATGCCGGTAGCGAAAATGATAGTACGGTGGTGTAGGAGACTATAATTCTATCGAGGCCGACCGACCATGCCGGTGACCAATTTGGGTCTGTTCTTATGCCTATCTTTTCGACCATCGTTATTGCCGCCAAAGAATTGCTTCGTAGCCAATGGGCCGTAGCTTGAGCTGCTCTTACGTTGATGCTGCTGTAGGACAGAAGCGGGTCGAGGACCAAGTGACATGAGAGTAGACTTCTGAGGTGGCGATGAAGGAGGCGTATGCATTCCATTGACCTGTGAGAAGCCAGCCCATGCTGGAGAACTCTTTGCATGGTTTCCAATCGGACTCGACTTTGGTGAATCTCGTCGCTGGCCAAATCCGTTGATGTGTCCATTAGTCTTGATCTTTTGCTGAGGGAATAATTGGCTCGTATCGCCCTCATGCTCATCTTCGTCTCGTTCTTTCCTCTTGCCTGTGAAGGTAGGATTGCCGGCTGCAATAGTCTGTCCTACTCCATTGGGCAGGGAGCCGGGCATTTTGACGTTGCCAACTGCATCATCAAGGCGATTCGTACGCTCGTAGAAGAGTAAGTAGGCATTGCGCTGATTGCATGCGCCCGTCGCTGGGACGTCATGTGTAGAAGAGTCATTCATGACAGACCATTTGCCATTGCCAGCACGGACGTTTGCGAAGTAATGACCGGAATGTGGACCATGTCCAGAATGGCATACCACAGCGTAAAGGCGGTACGTGGGTTTCTAAACGGGACAGAACAGAAGAATCAGATTAAAGGCTCATCGAGAGCACAGAATCGTTTCGAGACTCACGTCTTCTGATTCTTCGCTCATATAGGGCGCGAGTGACAATTGCTCGGGATAGCTAATGTGTCCAACGATCTTGCGACCGGTGGGAGTAAATCGCTTCAAGTGAATATGAAGTATTTGAGGTGCTTTATTGATGGTAAACTGCTTCTTCGCAACGACTAGCTTCTTGCATCTAAACAAAAAGTCAAGGGTTCCAAATCTCAGCTTTCGTTGTCTTTTACAAGGGTAGGTTAGTCAATCGGGACTTACTTTTCACATTTGTACTTGTTGGAACCCTGCAATATATCCACTTTGATGAAAGCTTGCAGAGCCTCTTTGACAGAAGAAGCATTCGCGACATCGAGAGAAAGATCCATAAAGCTATCAAAAGTATCACTATTCGCTTTGCAGACGCTGCAAGTAACTCTAGATCTCAATCTACCACCAAATATTCTAGCTAAGAATATTTTCTCTTTCTGAGCTTCGGTCTTCGCCACGGGGCTCAGGTTGACTGCTGCGCTTTGTTGCATGCCATCTAAGAAGAAGCGAAGGAATTCATGTGCATCTTCTTGTCTTCCTACTCGCATGCCTTTAGCAAAGGCTGTAAGTGCAGATACGACCATCAGTTTTCCTGCAAGCATCTGCAAAAGAAAGCTAGCGCAAGGCTAGCGGCTCACCGGATAATTTGTTGACGATATTCGACGGAGCCATCGCAGTAGGTCTATCTTTCTTAAAGCACAACCGAACATGCCGCTGCATAGCGCAAAGGAGGCAGAATTTATTGTTGGCGGTGAGTTTGCCTTTCAGGAAGAACGTTGTACGAGGGTGCGGACGATCAGATGGCCACATTTTACAGGAGAACTCGGACGGTTTGCTTACAGGCACGAGGGTTGTGATAAGAGTCACCCATCAAGCACGCTACCAGTGGTGCGGTATGCGTGAGCGACTGAAGAACGGAGTTTAGGAAGCACGTATTGCCCATGTTGTGATAGCCTGGTCCACTGGAATACTTTTGAGGCCATGAAGTGGGAAGAGGTACGGATTGTGATGAAGGAGCAGCTGTCGAGGCTGTACTGGCGGAGCTCTTCGAGAGGCTGGAACTTGTTTTCAACGCGCTAGCGGTGGACAAAGAACTGATGCTATCATCAGGGTCGTGCACGCCATTTGCCAGAGCAGGTCCTTTGCCCTTTCCGTTGGTCTGAAATGACAGGCACGTGAGGAATCATCAAGATTTCGGTTCAATCAGTATATGCTTTGGTACATCGTGGTGACGGCACAGAATGAAGCATCATATGCCTTGCATTACTGTCTTGAAGGACTAGCAAGCGCATCAAGCTCACCTGAGGTGTTCCTGCTACAGGACCAGCGGTCAAAGGCTCGTATGGCAATTTCTGGCTTGCTTCATCGGCATGCTTTGCCTGGACGAAGACGAGCGGGTCCTTCAGCAGCGATGCGATAGTCATTTGGCCCGTCGCACCAGCAGAAGCGAGTTTTGCCATGATGGACGTCCTGTCCGCTGAGGTGCCTTCGCCTCTGTCGCTGTTGTGGTCTTCATCGTCTTCTGCGGTGTGATCGGCACGAAGTCGCTTGCTGGCAGCATCAGCAGATTTGGCCGTGAATATCTGGTTGATTCGCTGCTGAGCATGAGCAGTCTCCTTGTCGCCGTTCTTGTGCAGATTGTCACTGCTCTTGCTTTTCTTCATACCTGATCTAGGCGAAGAGAACGCGGCCACGCTCATGGCCATACCTGTGGCTGTTGCACCAAACGTATTCAGCAAGCAGACAGCGGGCCAGATTGCCGTCTTGACGCTGAAAACAGCCGAGTGTGCGAATGAACGTGAGTGAGCCGTCGTGAGAGGATGCAGTCCCGTCTCTGTAGGTATGATATACCAACAATCTGTCCAGAATGTGAGAATTCTGTGCTGTGATCGGGCAGAAGCACGCGTCAAAAGATGCCGTAAAGTCAAAAGTGATTAGCGACCAACGTATATATCCACTTAACAACATCTTGACTCGTTACAACATGCTACAAGCCAGCTAGATCATCGTCCGCTATCCCTCCATCATCCCACTCGTCCACTTCCGGCTCTGCCTTCGCACGCTTGCCCGCAGGCCGTGGCGATGCTGACATCTTTCTCTTTTCGCCCTGCTTACCAGTATCCTTGGGCGTCGATACTAAGTCACTCTCGTCACCTCTCTCCTTCTTGACGAGCACTTCAGCGCCATTGTCAGTCGCTGCACCGTTAGCGTCTTGGAGTGATGGATCGTCCCCCTTCGACGTTCCTTCTTCAAGTGATGGCAACGGACCTTCTGCGTCTTCTACCTTGCTGTCTCCTTCCGGCTTTACTTGTTCCTCTTTAACAGTACCGTCCGATCGTCTCCTGAGATCCAAGACCTTTCCCAGCTGCAGCTGACCTCGCTCACCCCAGCCGTGAACCTCAGGCCGGAATTCCGCATATAAGTTGAAGCCGAGCTGGACAGCCGCTTATACATTAGACTCAAAACGTCCGGCACCTTGTCGAGAGGATACGCTCACCTTATTGAGTTCATCTGGCTCTATCGTCTCTGCGAGCAGCTTGAGGGCACCTATCGCTGCAGACATGTGCTGCCGAAAGGACCGTTGTATCTATTTCACAATGCACATTAGCTTCTTACTTTCGTTGTGCAGGTACGGCATCAGAACAAGAGATGACCTTGACTTGCATATCCGAAAGCTTGTTCTGGTTCCGCTATCGCACCATTCGCTATTCCACGCCATTCTCCGGTCTGCAATGCCAGGACCGGAACTTTACGACCCATGATCTCGACATATCTGCAAGCCAAACTTCCGAGCTCAGCTTTGTTCCATGAAGATGATAAAGTCACTCACGGCTGAGAGGGACCAACTGTTGTGCGCTGTTTACCCTTTTCTGGTGAGTATATGCCGAGCGAGACACCCTTAGAAGTGGCGTTCATGTTCGTGTATGTATGAGCTGCCGGGACGTCAGCCTGGCTTCACAATACGAGGAGACCTGTGTAATAAGGGTACTTACCTATGCTGAGTGCTTCTTGCCGTGAAAAGCCCAGCCTTTCCGCGACGACCGTTGCCCAGGCTGTCATTACGGGTGCCCTGTTGATAACCAGGCTTCGATCTTGAAGTAGCTAGAAGGTACCCATTTCAGATAACGAGAGATGCATCAGAACATAGATGAGACTCACATAATCCTCCATCACCTCATCAAACTCCAAGCTGATCGCTTCTTTCTCTTCTGCTTTCACAGGCAAAGGTTTATCGAGATCACTGCCTTTAGCTTTCCTCTTCTTTCCCGCTGGACCACCTGACGGACTTCGATTTGCGGTTCCACTAGTAGTTCTACTTCTTCCTGACCTTCCCCAAGCTATTAGTTGCTTTCTAGTTTCAGGATCGGTAACTCCTGCTGCTACTAAAGCAGGTTCTGAAACACCGACGAAGGGATTTGCGACACTGGCTTCGTTATATCCTGCTTTGATGAGCGCGGAGGCTGCGCCCATAGCTTCTGAGGTAGATAGACCCACTCCTCCTGTAGTGAGCAGTTTCAAGAAAGCGGGTACCGACAGCTGTTGGATGGGTGGGAGGTCAGACACGTCAGTCGCAAGTTCCGGACGATTGGGGAAGCCGATGTCGAAGAAGGTGGCAGGTAAATCGATCAGGCGAAGTGAAAAATGTCACGAGCGACAGCGTCGTATCTAACTCTTACTTGCACGAGGGAGGGATGCGAACGTCGCCACGCCACCGGCTTGCACTTCTTGCAGCTTCTCCGTCCTTCAGACCGAGATGGGCACTGAAGTGGGACAACACAGGAGCCCCACTGGCAGCCCTTTGAAGTCGATGTGATGGCTTGAGCCAGTTCCGACTGGCCGATAAGATGAATTTGGCATCCGTATTCTTCTGCGCTCATGTCTTCGATCACGACATCGTACTCACGACTTCGTATAAGACTAGCAGCACAGAAAGCTGCTTGGAACGGGATTATTGAGAAAACACTGACTTTATCGGAGCTTGTGCTCGCTGTAGGCGCCATTGGCGGCACCAAGACCAAAAGATGGGAGACTGCAGTTGCTTCAAGAACAAGCTGCTTGATCGGGCAGAGTGGACAAAGCACTTGCGCAGAATAACATAGGCAAAGCCATTCTAAGAAGCAATTCTACTCGGTCGAAAGAAATCCGAGAAGCACGTCAAAGCGTAGCAATCGACTGTTGTTTGAATCAAATCTCTATATCAATGCTGGCTGCTACTGAAGCAGCTATTTATACAAGCCAATTGACAAAGAGTGGAAAGCCGGAACGTCAGTCAGTCGCCGTTGTACAATGGTCATCACCTCTTATTTTTTGGATTTAACGTGGCGGGGGAAATGCATTACGCACGAACAGCTACAACGTGGCCGCGCTATAGCTGTACAGTGTGGGACTCCTCTTTTTATCTAACCTGAGTATACCCACTAAAACCCCCTCCACCCTCTCTGCCGGCATGGATCCCGAGTGCTGCGCCTTCAAGATTGTCCGCCCCCTAGCCTTTCGCTTCCACCTCCGACTTTGCGCAGGAGCAAGAGGCTTCCGCTACCGGGCTCTACGCACAGCGCCTCGGAGGAATGCTAGGTCTCCCTCGGGCCACGCACAAACAGCATCCAAGGCGTGCAGAACTCCGCCATGGAGGAATGCTAGGTAACCCATAAGCCAGGACACGCACAAACAGCATCCAAGGTCGGCTGTGCGGATTGACACCATCGGAATCTTTAATCTTTGAATGGAACAGAAGCTGGAGGTGCGCAATTAGTACCGGCAGAGGTAGGAAGCTGTGCAAGACGGATGGATGGTGATGACGGATGATTTATGGATGATGAAGAGGTATGATGGTGTATATGATGGATGATTGTTGGATGATGATGGAAATTTGATCGATGATTGATGGTTGATGGTTGATGGAAGAGAGAAGAGAGAGAAGAGAGAGAAGAGAGAGAAGAGAGAGAAGAGAGAGAAGAGAGAGAAGAGAGAGAAGAGAGGGAAGAGAGAGAAGAGAGGGAAGAGAGAGAAGACAATGTTATTATATTAGCATTAGCAAGATTTGGCAGATTGAAGACGTTTATTTTCCGCACCTTAATGAAGCGACCATGTCCTTCCATCACTCTCTCCGATACGTCTAACCACTTATCAACCTCCCAATATTGTTGAACGTCTTTTGGATGATGACAATCTTCAATATCTGCCTCGGTACGGCATGCAAGAACAGCTCATTGGAGCGTATGTTGGTGATGAAGGGGGTTCGAATACTCGCACAGAACTTTTTCTGTATTGCGAGAACGGGAGGCGGCAGCTTGACGTTGGAGTAGTTGACGAGCTCATGCACGACATTGGCGGGTGTCTCGAGTCGAAGGAGGCGGTGATCAGGAAACTGCCTGTGATACTCCCACTCTTGCTGCTGCAGTATCCGAGTAAAGCTTCTTGTCGCTTGTCCCCTTAGTCTGCGGCATCTTCCGATGAAGCTGGCCTCTCAATGTCAGCATCTGAGTAGGGAACAGACCTGGTCAAGATTGCTCACGAAGTACTTCCTCTCGCTCCTTCGGCGAACATGCCCAAGTGTCAGCTCAGATTCCCAGCTTATGTGCCAGAGAGGTGACTCAGCTGGGTTTCCTCGAGATATTCCTTCCTTGTCTAAGACAGAGTGTTGCGTGAAGAAGAGAAAAGAAAGAAGAGAAGCGAAACGCAGAATGAAGGGCCTTTTATAGGCGATCTGTCACGGCGTCATCTCGCTTAAAGTGGGGATAGTCGGGTGGGTCACAGGAGCTCCGCCGCATCGCCTGTGCGTTTACGCGGCGGGATGAACACTGGCTCGAATTCGCCTTTGTTCTGTTCTCCGAGACACGATGTAACCTCTGGCTGGCAGCCGAGAGCTTCCTGCACGCGGTGCAGCTCAGCCGAACATCCCGACTCTCGGTTAACTTTAGACTATACAGTTGTCCGACACTTGGCTTTTGCCAAGTTGTCTTCATATGAAGGGGCTGGCCTTGTGATCTGGCTCATGGTCGTCGAGGTGGAAACCCGTGGGTGGGTGTCATGCAAGCTGGGTGCATTACGCGAGACAGGAGCTTCATGCTGAGCTGAGAGGCAGAGTGAGCGACTGAGCGAGCGAGCAGGATACGGTGAGTCCAGGCATTCAGATTCGGGAGATATGGAGCTCTCGCTCGAGGATGCGGAGTGTCAATCCGACGGCATGCCTTGTTCACCGTCTTGTCTTCGCAGAGAGGCCCGGGCTCTACTTCTCCGTTGCTGGAGTTAAACGAGTAGGATATAGGACTAACGACACTGACAAGACCGACTGAAGGGTGTATGTTCGAAGTACTTGTACATGTTTACCTGGCGATAGAGAGAAGCAACAGTGCATCTGGATCCGCATCTCGGGATTTTCCAGAATGAGCAGTTTGCCACCATGAAATAGATGGGCAAATTTACCAAGCTTACCTGGACAGGCGGCATTGATGATGGTACAACAACGATAGACGGCGGTAAAGGCCAACGAGGCGAGTCTTGATGGGATGATATGGCAGAATGTACGCTACGATCTGACCTGCTTGTCGAGTAGATCTTTCGCTTCGTTGATCTTTGAACTGAGATACGGCGAACCACCTCTGTCGGGATGATTTGCGAGCATGACTTTGCGGTGAGCGTCTTTGACTTTGTTCTTGGTGAGGTCTCGTTCTCTAGATTCACAAGCAGTACCGTTTAGTAGGCTAATGGTCTGTATAGTGCATCCTTCCAACCCACCTGAGACCCAGTATCTGACTGGCTTCTCTCTTGTCCATCCTCGCCTAAATCCACCATCACCCATTCCAGCCCATTATTTCTCCTGTCGGATTGTACGCGTTGTGGTGTGTTTCTCGTTCTCGATCCTCCATTCTCGATACTAGCTCCACACGCGTACGCTCCGGCAGCGCCGGACAATCGGGACCTTTATCGACATCTGCATAAGGGTCAGGAGGTCGGGTTGTCATCTTCTTACGCGTTAGCCGCATGCTCTGAGTCATTGATGACAAGGAAGACAGGCTTGCTGCCTGCTCTCATTGCGCCTTGAGGCACCGGCGCGAGGAAAGACTTGATGACTGTACCCATTATATAACCTGAGAACTGAAGATGTATTGCAGATGGCCGTTTGATGACACGACTCCTCGGATCGTCGGTATTGAAGATTTGCGGTGGACTGCCGCCCCTTACGATTTCGATACCATGAAAAGCCAGCCCGAACTCCACTTTCGCTACTCGACAAGTGAGTTCAACTCAAAAATGATATTGCTAAATTCCGTCAAATGGCTCGCCATGATCGGAACAGCTACGTATGCCTACGATGCACGACATTGCCTGCTGGCTTACGCTGCTTCTCGGATGGGCTTGTAATCATTACACTGCGAATGAAGGCCTGGAACGTACAGGCGAAAAGGCTCAATTCAGGACCTCCAGAGCATCCCTATCTCCGTCTTTCAATTGTGCTATGGCCTGCGCGGGAAGATCATTTTCTCATTCCATATGCTCGCCTCTTCATGATAGACTGGCTTGAGGCCCCGTTCGAGAAGAGCATTAGTTGCTCTCTTTATGGCCACCTTGCGGACAGATGGATAGCGATATCTAGCTTCTTCTGACACATAAATGACAGGAAATTCAACTAAGTTGGGGAGATATTCTGGGTTGCAAAGTGCTTGAAGGAATGTGTTCATGGCTTCAGCATCCGATGCGCCTCGCCAGCAAAAAGCGCTTGATACTCTAAGGTATGTGGGGAACTTCAACGTGTTAGAAGTCGCCTCTCAAGGAAAACGATACCAGGTTTGACAGCGGCTTCATGGTATTGTTCTTTATCTGCAAGACATCTTCTTGCGTCTGATCATCGTAATTCAGCTCCAGAGGACCCCGACCGATGACCCAACCGCATAAGTAGAGAATCACCACCAATTATGTCGGGATCGTTGAGTACTAGATGCTTCAGTTTCGTGGATTCGTCAAATAGGCTTGCCTTAACAGTTTCCTGGTTTACGCCATCGAGCGCCAGGTACTCAAGGCGAGGAAGATCTAAGCCCTTGATCCCGCGACGGATCGATCCTCGCACTTGCAGTCTTTTCAGGGTTCGTGGTAACTGGGCGGCGGGCAGATAGTGGCAGGGAGCCTCATCTTCCAGGTCGTCCGATTCATTTCGTGAAGGAGGATCTCCAGGCGCTCGAGCTTAAGATTGAAAACGTCTCTGGGAACGATTCATCGTTGTAGGCGTCGACAAAACGAGTTATATCGATGCTGTAGTTACGAAGCATCGGTAGTCGGCGTAACGGAAGCTTGATAGTTGACTGTGCGCATTTTGTGACAGGTTGAAGACAGAGGAAGCGGAGCGTTTCGATGCCTGCTGCCAAGTCGGGCAGCCGTTGTATCTTCCGCAGAAGACTTGAAGCTTTCTCAGGATCGCATATCAGGATGTGCCTGTAAAGAGACTTCTCGGCAGCTCTCCTCCACTGGCAACAGACTCGCGCAGCTCCGACGAGGGCTTGCTGTTCGTGCAAGCCGTCAAGGTAATTCGCATGATCCAGAGGCACGAGATCCGCTTGCACTTGACTTGGTGCTGCCACGTAGTCGAAAATGGTTTGCAGTACTTCTAACGGAAGTGAACTGGCCATACCGTGCTATATTCAGTGGCAACAAGCAGTGAAAACAGTACACCGTTGGCGTCGATCCGATTCTACGACATCAAGGACGGCAGGATAGGTAGATATACGCTTGACGAAACCTCACGTATGGAATGAGACCTTCTTCTGCGCTGCAGACGTGATGAAAACTCTTGACGCCAGTTGCCCAGAACAAGGTGTATTACAATGACAAAAGTATTAAAAGTAGTTGAAACCGGAAAGTAGAGCTTCACATATTACTGCACGTATCTTTCATGTACTTGCTTGGCTGCATGATAGTATGCCGTCCGTAAACATGACTTATAAGCTGGTGAGGAGAACAAGTTCATATCGTAGAGCTCTTCACAGCGGGGTACGCAGATTGCGTATTATAGGCTGCTCGATGTAATGTCCAAATCTTCAAGGCAAATCGACAGGGACAATCACGCTAGCCATCTATAGGACTAACACTCTTTGTAAGATACTGTCAAAACTCCGACTGGTCAGTATACTTGCACGGCTTGACAGTCAGAGGTGGGAGCGCGTGGAGACGAACCTTGTTCATACTAAACATTGTCATCTTTTCGACTCCAAATATCTCTTTGAAGAGATCATCGTTGATAATGCTAGTCGCGGAAACAGCATAATAAACAGGAGTGAAACATCAGGTCGGGGAGACTAATGACCTTGCTCGCATTTTGTCATTGCCGGTTTGACTTACTCGGACCGTTTGTTAGGATCTTGCAGCTCGTGCTCACGTATATATTCCCATAACCGCTTGACAATCTTTGGACGTGACATCTGTTTGACATACGAAGTAGGGATATAGCAAGACCTCAGCGTGGAGGTCACGTGACCGCAGCCCAATTCTCCGCTTGGCCCGAGACGGTCCTCGAGCTTTGCCGGACAACACTTGTACTCACAGTTGGAACACCGCAGACCTTCTGCAGTGGTTCACTGAGAGCCAGTTCTTTGTTATATCCACCACCAGTACCACCACCACCTCCTGTTTTCCGCTTCTTCTTCTTCGGGACTTCACTCGCACTATCGTCATTATCGTCCGAACGGCCATTATGTCCTTCTTCGCCATCGAGGTCACTATCGTCGATGTACGCTTTACTTCTGTACTTGCCAGAAGAGGACGAAGCAGCACCTTTTGCACTTGAAGATTTACCACGTTTCGCTTTTTTGGTTGTTCGTGATGCACCTCCTCTAGTTGCTCTACCACCTCCCATGCTATTGAATTCCTCTTGTAGCTTGCGTGCATATTCCTCATCTGTCAATGCTGCATTAGCCATGCTTAATGGTACATTAGGCGATGAAGCTGGGAATGAGGACGATGCAGCAGCCGACGACGAAGCTACTTTCTTCTTTTGCGGCGATTGTTTCAGTTGCTGCTGACGACGAGGCTCAGCTTCACTTTCCGAACCTGAAGCGTCATCATCTTCCTCTGATGCTTCGCTCTCTTCAGGCTGTTGCTGCTTCTGTCGGTCTCGTTGCTTGCTGGTACTGCTGCTACTCTCGGCAACAGCAGCGGAGGCGGCGGCACGGTGATTGCTACTGCCACCACTTCCATTTTGGGCGGTGGTCGGACTTCCGGCGTACTCGGCCTTGACTACGACACTGCCTTTGCTATCTACTGCAGTATTGTCTTTCGCATTGGCTTGCTGCTGTGATTGCGATGGAGTTGCTCCAGCCGGCGCAGTGGCTCCTGCTGCCGTTGCGATGCGGTTGAAGGCGTCGATGATGAGCCCGTCGATGGCCTGGAGGCAAGAGTAAGTCAGTTGCACTCCCAGACGGTCGTCCAATCAGCTCTGCGCCCCACCTCCTTGTTCTCCTTGATGACAGCAGCTCCAGACGACTCTGCGAGCACCTTTCTGACCTTCTTGCTGGATATGGTGGCCAGGTCGACGTCGGGCGCAGTCAGGATGCGGCGGATATGCTCTGTGACGGCTTTGGTGTCCATTGTATATGGTTATATGCTATGTATGCATAACCTTTGCCTTCACTAACTGAATGAATGGTGTGCTGGAAAGTGAGTGCAAGCGCGACGCGCAGAGAGCGGCTAGAAGGCAATCGGGCATTTTATAAGGATGTAAGCTGGACACTGCTTTGCAGTTGGAGCTCTTCTCACCACCAACCGGGTCAACAAAATCATAACAACTACCATCCCAGCGCGACCATGCCCTCCGCGGCGCGACTCCTGCTGTGCGTCGGCGGCATCTACGCCTCGTTTCTCTCGTGGGCACTCGTGCAGGAACGTCTGTCCACAACACCTTACTATGCTGGATCAGAGCTGCACGAAGCGCCTAGATACTTCAGACACGTCATATTCCTGAACACTGTCCAGTCTACCTTCTCTGCTTGTGCTGCTTTGCTCTATATGGCTTACAAGAAGAAAGCAGGCACCTCGTGGCGGGATACATTGGGTATGATGAGTACGGTATGTGGTATAGTCGCAAGTGACAAATACCGTTAAGGCTGAGCCTGGAGACTATCCTCTCAGGGTACTCAACCGAACAGGTCTACCGCCATACTCGTGCGATGTTTCCAATGCGCCCTCATGGCTTCCATCGGTTCGCCCTTCGGTTACGCTTCTTTACGGTTTATCGACTATCCTACCCAAATCCTCGGCAAATCATGCAAGCTAGTCCCAGTGATGTTGATGAACATTATGCTATACCGGCGCAAGTTCGCAATGCACAAGTACCTCGTAGTCTCGACGGTGACAGCTGGAATATCGCTATTTATGCTGTGTGCTCCTGACCATGGAGGTAAATCAGGTAAAGGCGCAGCCAACAACAGCTTATTCGGCATTGGCCTGCTTCTTGTCAATTTACTCATCGATGGAGCTATCAACTCCACTCAAGACGAAGTATTCGTAAAGTATAAAGTAACCGGAACTCAAATGATGTTCTTCATGAATGCTTTCGCAACACTCATCACACTATCCACTATGCTCCTACCTTTACCGACAATACCGATTCTGAATCCGACATCATCAAAAGGCCATTCAGAACTATCAAACGCACTGGCATTCATCCACAGTCATCCGAAAGTACTTCGCGATATTCTGCTATTCAGTATAGCAGGCGCAACAGGCCAACTCTTCATTTTCGATACATTGGAAAACTTCGGCTCTCTCACCTTAGTGACAATTACAGTCACTCGCAAGCTTTTCACGATGCTATTATCGCTGGTGGTGTTCAATCATCATCTGGCATTTGGGCAGTGGATTGGCGTCTTTACAGTATTCGCAGGGATAGGTATAGAAGCCTATGTCAAACGACAAGAAACATTGGAAAAGAAGAGACAGAAACTACTCAAAGCGATGAAAGATGGTGATTTGTCTACAGGGAAAGGACAGAATGGATCTTTGCTTGACGCGACAAAGACCGGGAACGGAAGCATAAGTGGATCAGTAACGCCAGTTCGTATGAAAGACATATAGCTGCTTTGCGCTATACACGCCCAGAAATAGAGGCCTTCGGGTCATTTCCGCCTGCCGCGCCGGTTCGACCATAAGCGAAACTCTACTGCCACACCGTCCTGCTGATCACTCAGACAACTGGCAGAGGAGTACTTTCAGACAACTGGTAGATGAGCACAAGGAATACTATCGAGGCTGACAGCGAAACTTATCGCAGCACTATATCGGCCAAGAAAACAGGAAACCATTTGAATCTGCATTGCGTTTGAACTACTTGCTTGACCCGTACTAGGGAGCCCTTCCAATCCTCCGGAAATGTTACAGAAACTAAGGAAAAAGGAACAGACATTGCACAGCTAGGCGAATGACAGAGTGATAGCTAAGGAAGGCAGACTACAGGTGCATGAGGGTGTGTAGATTTTGAGAGCTTACATGAAGAAATTCCGATTTTCTACAGGAGGAATGGCATGCGGAGATAGTTAAAAAGTATAGCTGGAAAAAATTGTGCGAGAGCGCAGCAGCTTTTGCATTGTGTTCATATTGCGTGTTGTTAAGGCATTCTTCCTTGCATGTTTGCGAAACCATGGTTTCAGCAGATTGAGATAAAAGAAAGGATGATATTGCTGAATGTGCAGGTTTCGTGAAGAAGGAGAACATCGTGGGGAGTTCGCGAATTCTTCGATCTCGTCGCTTATTCGGGCTATCAGCTGACCATAGACGTTCGCAGTTTCAGTCAGGACTCTTGACGATAGGTGCTTTGCATGATGGTATTTCTCCTAGGGCGTGCCGTCCTCGAAAGTCCATCTTCGACGGAGGCCGTGCCAGTCTGAGGTTCATCTTCCGTGTTAAGATCTATGTCGACACTATGTCTTCTCAGTCGTGCATCAGCTGCGCCCTGCTGCAGGCCCATGACGGAGTCTAGTGCTGAAATGCCTGCGTTGGCCGTAGTAGTCGATAAAGAGCCTGTCGTAGGTACCGGAGATCTAGGTCTTCTACTCGGCATGAACGGTCTAGCTGTTAATCGCCTAGTCTGAAAAGCGGTTCCATCAGCAGGGGGAGGAGCTTGCGTCGTGTGTGCTCTGATCTCTGTCAATGGTTCGTTGCCTGTCACCTGGCTAGACCAAGTAACCGTCGAGGATGTATTGGCGTTGGGCTGAAGAGATTGATGATATTGTCGATGTGCCGCAGACGCTGCCTGAGGGGGAGCTACGGCTGTCGCGTACGAGGCCTGCGAATATTGGTGTACAGCAGCAGCAGCAGCAGCTAAAGACGCTTCTTGCGCGCTGCCGTCTGCAGGCGATGTGCTCGTCGAGGCGTCACCGATGCCATCTTCCAGAAGCTCGCCTATCCTGCCTGTGATTCTATGATTGGTGCGATAATAAGGCGGAGGCGCAAAGGTGCTTCCGTATGTTGGTGGTATCTGACCAACAGGATGCTGTTGCGCGTTTGAAGTCGCTGATATACGTCCGTTCTGCCGTGATGACTGGCCATGCGAAGATGAGCCATGTCTGTGCGTGTGCGTGTGCGCATGATGAAGAGATCGCCGGGGACTACTACCCACACCTCCAGAAGCAGGGAGACCATCTTCATCGGCTTCATCATCGCCATTTTCCTCGTCATCTTCGTCTCCATCCTCATCTACCTCGTCACCGGCATCATCACCACCTTGGCCTTGCATCTGAAGTGGCAGCTGACTAATAACAGCATGACCGGCAGCGTGCTGGAACAAATGCGGATAGGTCGGCAAATGTTGATGGTGATTGTGATGTTGTTGCTGCTGCATCTGGCTGCCCAGCTGCAATTGAGCGAATTGATGGTGGTGCAGCTGAAGCTGATGATGAGCATTTGGATCCCCTTGCAATTGTTGCTGAAGGGCTTGAGGTAACAAAGAAGTATGCAGACCATTCCCACCATGAAGCAATTCAGATTGATGCAGAGCCGCAAGATGCTTCCTGAGTTCATGGACTCCCTTTCCGGAATAAACGCAAAACGTGCTACGTTGATGAGGGTTGAAGTCTTTCGGTGGTGGACGGCAGAAGTGCTGTAGATCTGCACGTCGGAATGCAGGCACGCCAGTGAGTGATAGGTGATTTAACCTGTTGAGCCTAGATAGCAGGAACTGGACAGCCGAGACTGAAACATGCTCGCAATAGGACAGATGGATTCGTTCGAGCGTCGTTCGGTCCGCTAATGCAAAGATAGCTTGGTCTGTCAAATTTGATACCTGTTTGAAAAGGCGCGCACATCAGCTATCTGCGTCTTGTTTGCTGCTCAGCCGAGCTGCAAGGGCAAGCTTGACTCACTCGAACTAGGCCGATCCGCTTCAATCTGGGCAGATTCGCAGCCAGCTCAAAGACACTGAGGTCCGTCAAATTCGGGCAGCACGCCAGGTCGATATATCTTAACCTCGTACAAGCCCTCGCTAGCGTCGTAACCGCCCTATCGGTTATACTAGAAGGGTAAAGAAAAGTCGAATTCCAAAAGTCAGCTATTTCTTTCAATAAAGCAGAAGGGGAGATGAATGAAGGAATGAAGGGAGATATCGGTACTCACTTCGAAACATGCCCCAAATGAAGGAAATGAATATGTTTACCCAATCTACAGATGCTCAATACGCTCTCATCCGTCAAGTTGGAGCATTTCGCGAGTACCAGATTCCTGACATGAGGCATGGTAGCTACTAGACCCGCCATTGCAGTATCCGTCAAGTTGATCATGCCCGTCAAATCCATGTATCTAACATGATCGAACAGTCTTGATGACAACAGAGCCGTATTCGGGGGAAGGACTTGGAATGGAGTACCAGCAGCATTGTTGTTACCATCTTGATGAGCTTTTTGCGATAGATTCGCTAATTTCGAATTGAGAGGTTTCAACCCAACCAAAGCAGGATCAACAGATCCTTTAATGTAGATCATCTTTCCATCCTTCTGAGGGAAACCATCCCCTGTGATTTGTGTACAATTATTCAATGATAATTCCCGTAGATGGGACGAGTTTCGGAATAATGCCCATAATGTACGGTCTGTTATGCTTGTACAGGCGTAAAGGTCGACTTCGAGGAGGAGAGGGCAGGATAGGACAAGCGAAATGACTGCATCGTCTGTGAGGGTGTCCAGATTGCGTAATTTTACCTGTTTGGGGAGATGCATGACAATGTCAGTATTACTTCTTCTTCGTCGTAGTTATCCAGCTGGAAGTAAGCAGAGCTGAGAGAAAAGTGTACTCAACTCACCCTTCGAAGTAAAGGACATCCCTTTGCGACCGCTTTAACTCCATCATCCGTAATCAATCTACACCCCGATAAATTCAACCCTTGTAATCTCTTACAATTCCTAGCCGCAACAATAACAGTTTCATTCGTAATCTTCCCACAATCACTCAAATCCAGCGCTACCAAATTCTTGCAATTACCCAATAGAGTAATTAAAGAATTATCAGTAATTTCCAAACAACCAGCTAAAGTTAATCTCTCTAATCTATTGCAGATTGATAATCTGATTAATAAACTATCAGACATTTTATCTGCCAATTGACTAAAATTTAACCTTTTTATAAAGTTTGAATATTGAAATGTAGTTGTAATTGTTGATGATTGTGATGATTGTTTTGATAATATGACCATCATCTTGATTAATGGTCCTACGTTTGGAAATAATGGTTTGTTCCATAACAATTCTACTCCGCATTGACACCAACTCTTACAGACTTGAAGTGAGTTGACTAGATCTTCCGTTGAGCGGACATTGCGTAGGATCTTGAGTAGGATTTCATGTGGTAGGAACGCGGCATTGGCTCCTGATGGTGCATGTACTTGAGAGCGATAGGCAGCGAGGGAGGTTGACGTGCCTGCTCCATTGTCTGAACCAGTCAGACTGTGCTTCCTTTGCAAATTCGTAGATGAGGAACATTGAATTTGATCAGGCTCATCCTCCATGCTACTCGATGGGACTGCGACAGAATCAGGAAGGATCATATCGTCTTGCCCATCCTTGTCAAGCCCATCACCATTCAAAGGCTTGTCGCCCATCGTCCCAAACGGCCAAAAGTTGTTTCCAACACCTTTAGGAGTAGCGAGGGCGGGATAAAATACTCTCGGTCTGTCGTCTTCAGTATCTTCTCTATCCTCATCATCGTACATTTCATCCTCTGTAGATTGGGCGCTATCCGTGATTGAGGAGCCCATCTTGGCGGATCCTGTTCCTAGAGTCAACGAATGGTGATGCTGGTGATGATGGTGCCTTCGTCTGCTTGAGATGCTGCTGCTGTTACTGTGATGAAGAATTGCACCGCTTGTGCTAGCTTGAGCATTAGGTGTAGTAGACGAGGCGTGATGATGGTGAGCGCCACTGTTTGGAGGACCGGCCGAAGCAGAGGCAGTCGAGGCAGATGGGGCGGCGCCATGTGTTAGCTGGATATCATCAACGCTGTCGTTGTTGTTGATGGCGGCGTCGCTATCGTCCAATGCAGACAGCGACTCTCCAGACGTGGAACCGGGGGAAGAGGGGGTTGTGACCCGGCTGTCCATGTTTGATGGTAGGGATGGTTGGATTGGAAGGGTGGCAGTAGACTGGGTGCTAGTATGGTGACTGTCCTCTCGCAATGATGGGAGTGGTATGTCCATGTAGGGGACCACGCCGTCAATGGAGCTTGTCTGCATGTCTTGCTTAATGGCCTTGTTTGCGCGCCCGGATGGATGGAGGCCACCACTCTGGCCAGTGGAAGGTGACTGGCGGCTAGACAACGCTGTACCAGGTGGGCTCACTCTCTGCAGCTTGGTGTATGGCTATCTTGCTGCTGCTGGGTGAGTATGCCTGCCTGCGTCAAGGTGGCTGTCGGGGCAGAGAGAGCAGAGCGACGAGCTCCTCCAAGGTGGAAGCGTATCTACCGTCTTGCTTTTGTACGCACTGTCTACTTGCCCACGCACCAAGCTCGCTCACTCACTATACACAAGTCTGTGCAGAGCAGGCAGCCAGCCAGTCCACCGCTGCATCGGACAGTCGTGGTCTTGCAAGTCTTCAACTCTCGAAGTCCATTCTCGGGGAGCCCACCCTCAACAGCGTCGAGCAGCAGGACGTACAGACTGGCGTAGGGAACTGGACAGACAACCATGGCAAGGAAGAAGACTCAAGAGAGTAGTAATGCTGCTCCGTCTCATGGTGCGACTGTCGCTACTCGCAGTGTCCTCCAGAGCATACGAAGCTGACTCGCTCATGCAGGTGAGAATGGCACAGCAGATCCCGCCCATCCAGCAGCAGCAGGAGATGCAGAGCAGAACGATGTCGCAACAAGCAAGAAGGACAAGCAATCCAAGACTGTAGGTGCCTCCGTGTACACTCTTGCTGTATGGATGTTGCGACTGATTTTCCCATACCCTGCACATCCAAACAATCCTAGAAGCACACGGCTGAAAACGTGACCTCGGCGAGTGCAGGTAGATAACGAATAAAATACACCTTCTTCCAGCGCGCATGTACTGACACTTTGTGAGACCACCTCTTCAGAACCAACATTGCCTGCCAATATTACAGCTGCACCACCTCAAACAGCAGAATCAATTGCAGCCACTTCGACCACGGAAAAGGCAAAGAAAAGGAAACGCAAAGAGGGCGAAAGTAACCAAGATGATGATCATGCTGAAGAAGATACATCTACTACGTTAAAAGAGAAGAAAAGCAAGAGATCTAAGAGGAATAAAGATGCGAACTCTGAAGTCGTCACTGCTGGTCAGACGGATGGAGAGGCCGCTAGAGAGGAAAATACTGATGAGCCTCAGCTCGAGGGTCCAGTTGAGGAGGAACTATCAACTAAGAAGAAGAGTAAGAAAAGTAAGAAAAACAAGTCTGGCGATGGGATCCCCCAAGAAGCTACTCATGCCAATGAAGCAGAAACGCAAGTAGATGCAGACGCATCTACGAACGCAGAGGGACAGCATGTAGACAGCACAGAGACCACTGGAGAAGGAGCTGAAGTAGATGCAGAAGGTAGCAAGAAAAAAAAGAAGAGGAAAAGAAAGGATGAAGAGGGAGCTGATGAAGAGGATGCAGCAGAAAAGAAGCGAAGGAAGAAAGAGAAAAAAGAGAAGAAAGCCGCTGCTGCTGTTGCCGCACAAGCTGATGTTCAGACTACTTCCCAACCCGATGCCGCTGCCCGAGCAAGGCAACGCTCCCCTTCCGCATCTCCACTTCCTGAACTTCGATTCCCACCTTTTCCTTCCCCTCCCAACGCACAGCCTAGAGCTTCAGATTTGGATAATATAGATCCTGCACTATGGACTACGACCTCACAAGCAGCCGTACCCTCATCCTCAGCTGTGCCGCCAGCTCGACTTGGAAGCACACCCGGGGCCACTACGAGTATCCTTCCAAGGGATCCATCGATGCAACCTGTTGCGCCTCCTCGCTCTTCGACTGCACCAAGAGGGGAGTCTATAAATCCTTCGGCTATGCCGCCTGATGATCCTACTTCGAGTACGGCGCCCAAGAAAAGAGGTAGACCGAAAAAGGTAGTTCCTGAAGCTGGAATTATACCTGCGTTACCGTCTACATCGGCAGCGACGCAGAATATTGCGCCTGCTCCATTTGGCCTGACTGCTGGCAGGTCTTCAATCGCGCCAAGCGCTCAACCTCCCTCTGCGTCTTCAATAGTACCCAGTCTCGCGCCTCCATCTTCTTCCCCTCAGCGTCCTACCGCAAGCCTTCCAGCGGCATCTGCAAGATCACAACAACCGAGCATTTCGTCCACAGCTCCACTTGGTCCACTATTGGCTGGCATCAATCCGAACACAGCAGCTAGAGCAGCTATGAACCCGAACTTTGTACCAGCTTCTCTGCCGGAAGGTACTACGCCTCTACATCCCTCGGAGAATACAGTCAAGCACCAGGGACAGTTGGCTGAGAAATGGTTGACCACTAAGGAAATGGCTGAGCTCATTGAGAACGAGGGTGAGTTGTCCGCAGCTCAGATACTTGGCTTGTTGCATTCAATATGGGTCAATCGGCAAAAGAGGCGATGTGCTGATGTATATGTGACCATATGGCAACTAATAGGCCTCAAAGTCCGGACTGGCAAATTCTCCAAAGCTGAAGATGCAGCTTTGAAGCTGTGCATTGAGAACTATCGACAACAGCAAGGTTTAATCGTAGAACAGATCGAAGGTATCATCTTCGCGAAGGGAAGAAATACGAGAGCTGATTATGGTGATTTCTGGACTATACTTACGAGAGCTCTTCCGGATAGAGCTTTGATGTCGGTCTATCACCATACGAAGCGATTGATGCAGGTTGGAGCTAGAAAGGGGCCATGGACAGAAGAAGAAGATGAGAAATTGAAAGCAGCTTACAAGCAACATGGTCCTCAATGGATCAAAGTCTCAGCTTTAGTAGGTAGATGGGAAAATGATTGCAGAGATAGATGGAGAGCATACGTAGGTCCCAATGAAAAGATTTTAAAGGGTAAATGGAGTAAAGAAGAAGAAGACAAGTTGCGTCAATGCATACAAGATGTTAAATATGAAATTTATAAATTCAAAAAGGAGAATGAGAAATTAAATGGTGAACCTCTTGAAGATGAACCGCCCGGTGGAAGTGATATGTTTTGGTCTAGAGTCGCTAGTAAAATGCAAACTAGATCTAGACACCAGTGCAGAGTCAAATGGAATGATAATATGAGGAACAAGTTACTTACTGCGGATGGTAAAGCAATTAGATGGGCTAAAAGGGATACTTTTATTCTCATTATGAAGTGAGTCCTTTTTTTTTACACTGCCTACATGCTTCTTCGAAGTCGTTATAGAAATTCGGCTCACCCAGAATACCTATGAACCCATCAGGCTCGATTCCCTTAAACTCACAGACGAAGATGAGATAGCATGGAAGTTATTGCCAGACTCACACTGGAACTGGTGGTCACCCCATGTCCTGCATAAAAGATGGGGATCACTGAAACCGAGAGCCAAGAAACATTTAAAGAACGACAAAGCAAATTATAAGGAGATAATAGCTTGGTTAAAAAAGGAGCAAGATTCTATACCTAGGAAGGAAGTTAAGGCTTTCATGGCTAATAGACCTGGTGAGCTTGATAATGAAGATAACGAAGATGCAGAAAATGGAGACAATGGAGATGACGATGATGGTGGAGAGGATCAAGATGGAGATGGTGAGGATGTGGATGAAGTCTCTACTCAACAGCAGCAGAAACAGAGCAAAACTGCCTCGGCTAGCACGGAAATCGCTAGTAATGCTGCTGCTGCTTCGGATGCGGCAACGGCGAAGAAGAAAGGTACAAGTGGAAAGGATCAAAGTCAGTTCCGTACGAATGAGTTCATCAATTCATCTGATGAAGAGGATTAGTAGAGGGGAAGTGTAGCCTGAGGTCAGCGTTGCTTGTCTCTTTGACCTGAGGGCGTACAGCTAAATACGTCGGCCGGAGCTGTTGATGCAAGGTTTTGGAAGGGATCAGTCAGATGGTTCATGCAGCAGTTCTCACGCGGAGTTTTCTGATGTTTCGAGGCAGTCTAGCTATAAGCTGTTGTACTTCTTGTAATATATGCTCTGCGTGCTATTTACTGGACCCCCACGCCACCAGTCCACACGTGCCGCTCCCTAGACGCCTGCCGATGTCAAGCAGCTCTTGCATTCACACTGATCCCAAGAAGCACGACACACAATGGCTCTTTCCGCAAATGCGACAGTCACCTGGAGAGCTGCCGCCATGGCTGCTATCTCGAATATACTGGCACAGAGCATGACTCTCAAGTCACAGGTAGGTTTGGTTTATACCTTAGCGAGCCCGGACCCACGACTAAAGCCTTGTTGGGCTTCATTACGACGCCCAAAAAATGGTGCAGTCCAAGTATCTATGGACTGACCCTTCCGCTTTCAACTACAAGAAGTTTGGATATTTCGTGCTCTATGCCCTTATCGCGACGCCGTGAGCTAGCTGCTCCGGGGTCCATGCCTCGAACGGGTATGATCGAGGCGTAATTGACACGCACTACTCAACTTGACACAATGCAGGCCCAATTTCGAATGGCAAATGTGGTTGGAAAGGGCTTATCCAGGTATAATTGCAGTCCCAAAGCACAATATCAATGCAAAGACGACAGGCAAAGTTGGCGAAGGACCCTCTTTGGCAGATAACAAAATGAGCAAAAAGAACGTGTTGGCCAAGTTCTTAGCTGATCAGATTATAGGTGGAACTATCAATTCATTAGCTTTTATTGCTTTCTTTGCTTTCATCGATGGGAAAAAGATTGGTTCTGCTATTAAGACGGAGTTTTGGCCTATGCGAGTGGCGTCACTGAAGCTATGGCCTGCGGTAGGTACTCATACGGCGGACTGCGCGGTCCGGTTAGCTGATCAGTCGTATCGTTTGATGTTCAGGTGTCTTTGTTGAATTATACTGTCATTCCCGCAGAGCACAGAATCAAGTGAGTCGAGACAATCGTGAAGACAGTTATCGCTTCTGACAATCTGCTTCAGCTTTGCAAACTTGATAGGCATAGGCTGGGGTATCTACCTCAGCTTACTTTCGCTCTAACATCTGTATTATTATTGCGCTAGCTGTATTGTTTTATAAGCATACAGGAGACGATCCGACAAAATGGCCTATAACTTTCAGCACGAGGAGATCTGCATCTGCATGCCACGTTGTGACCAAGGTTATCGTTGCTTATCTGAATTGCGATCTTCGCATGATATTTCTCCTGACCCTGCGTCTTCCATGGCCAACGCCCGCATTCAGATTCTCCCCATATTCAAGATAAGGTACCTTTTTCCATTCGACTCCAGCCAGTCCACTGTCCTCAGCACCACCCCCCGCCACATATTCTACCATCATCACTGTGGGAATCTCAATATCTCCTTTGGTGAGGGCGTTGACTCTCCCAAGTTCTGATGGCGGTAGAGGCGTAATTAGATGCATAGTCGAGGTAACAGTGTCTATGGCGCGTATAATGCCTAACCCGAGACATCGGCTGGGCTTCTGCTGGTAGCCTCGTTCGTAAGCTTGACGCAAACTGTCGCTTGCTGAGATGGCTCCTGCTTGCTGGAGCGTCTGAGTTCCTTCTTGACTTGGGTCTTCTTCGCGCAAAGCAACGATGCTGACATCCAGTGCCTTGAGTACATCAGGAAAAGCTATACTTTCACTGACTGCAAATTTTATAGATGCGAAAGTTGGGAAGGGCACAGCATACGGCGACCGAGCCAGCAAAGAAGCCGAAAAGTCCCACGTCGGAATAGTCGTAGTAGAGGATGAAGGAATCAAGTGGAAGTACGAGACAAGTTGAAGAATGCGTAAATCAGAGGCATTAATTCTTGGTGGTCCATTGTCCGGCGTTATATGCGGCTGCATGGGCACAACTTCGGTATCTGCAGCTGGGTCTACGACGGCAACACTCGCTCCAGCAGCGAATGCACTGGCGTTTGAATTCGGATGCAGTCCACCAGCAAAGTCGAAACACTTGTTTGGTCTCGTCAATCGGTGTACTTCGAGTAAAAGGTCGCTTCCAAGACCTTTGTACCAGCCTTGCGTATTGACTACCAGCGGTATCGAGTTGCCTTCGTTATCGGTCAACATAGCATAGTGGTCCATGAGATCAGATATCGCCCATATGTAGAATGCAGGATCATTCTTGGGAGTTGCACTGCCGAGATAGTGCATCCGAGCAGGGTTGTGGTGCAGATGAGTAAAGGAAGGTCCTACGAGCGAAAGTAACAACTTAGACGACAGTTCAAGCGAGATAGATCTCGACAGTGTCTCACCGAGGATGGGGCTCCTGACTACTGAAAGGCTGAGAAAGCCAGATGGTGTGAATTCAGGTTGTCCAAGATCGCAGTCCAGATATGCTATCGTAGAATGACTGTGCAAGCCAGAGCGGGAAGCGTCAGAATTTTGTGGTGTTTAAATCTTGGTCTTAACTCACTGTGATAGTAAAGTGTTCACCAGAAATCTGGAGAAAGTGCTCTTGCCGACACCTTTCGGACCTTGGATGAGATATGTCGAGCTGCCTTCGCCGTTAGCGCCAGACGAGGCGGATGCCACTTTGTCAAGCGCTTCGACCCAATTATGTGGAATGACCGTAGCACAATGATCTCTTTCTGGTTCGAGCAGGATGTTGTATGTATCTTTGCTCTCTTCTGATACTGTTGGCCAGCGGTTAGGGTGAAGCCACATTCCGCCCGAAGGAATAGGCATGCCTGCTAGCCTGCAAATGGATTCGATACCTTCGATACCCGACTGTATACTTGAGAAAGCAACGACTATCGGCTGCTCGAGGGGTTCCGAGGCTGCCTCTTGGCCGTTGAGCGCTTCTGCTGTTCTTGATGAGGACGTGCGAACTGCGCGGATGATAGGCAACGCGTGCGTAGATGGTGACATGATTGTTACGGGGGTCGAGGAAGCTGTAATGTTTGCAGAGTCGATGCTGAGGGTACCCCGCAGAACTTTCATACTGCAACATCCACGTAAGACGAGAGTCTGACGGATGGCGCTAGGGAGTCAGTTGAGGGTATGCTTCACAAGTGATCAAGAGGAGCCTATGTACCTCCCCGGCATAGAGACCCAAAACCTGTTCGCTTGAGCCTGGATGGTCAGATACTCTTCTGTGATTGTCATCGCTCGGTCGCCATGTGGAAGCACACGCCGGATCGATATAAAAGCTGGTAAAATAGCAGCATCATCAGAACTAGCCTTTTCTGCACGTGCCCGAAAAAGTATTTGCTTTCGCTTACTTGGAAGCATTCTCTGCTCTTCGACGCCGGCGGGAGGGTCTTTTCGTATAGCTTGTTGACTCTGCTCTTGAAGTATCTCCAGCTTGGATGTACTCGCCTTCGCTTGCAAATACAGATGCTTCTGTATCATCACCGAGAGGCGAAGGTGCTGAAGACGAGTCCAGAGAAGCAGCTCCACCCAGGAAGTAACGCTTGGGAGCTTTGTCGTGGACCTTCAGACCCGAGTAAGGCTCTCTGGAGGTACTTGCTCTTGGCTCTGCATCTTCCTCTTCCTCTTCTTCTTCATCTTCCTGATCATCACTATCTTCTGGAGCTTCCGAGTTTTGGAATTGATTTTCGGCGTTGCTTTGCGCAACATCAGTTTCGTTAGCAGCGTTGTCCTGCTCCGCCTGCTCTTGCTCCTGCTGCCTCTTCGACTCCTGCTCGGCCGCCAGTCTTCGTCGAGCCACTGCACTCAGCGGTGGTGCAGCCACATTCGAGCTCGTCGCAGCCACTTTTCTCTTCTTGCTCTCAACCATACTGCGTGCATCAGGCTGATCTTTAGCAGTCACCGCAATCACAGCAGGCGATACTGCAGCACTCCGTCGCTTCCTTGTCGCTGCGGCCATCGAAATCCTGGCAACGGCCTGCTGAGGTGAAGCAAAGCAGCGCAACGCCTCAGGAGTGCCACTCCAACAACACAAGTAAAACCGCGGCAGACATCGAACGGCCGCCCTGCAAGCAGCTGCAGCTCGAACAGACGATACACGCCAGGCAAGAGTTGAAGAAGCTGTCCGTCACCCGCTGCCTTCCACCTGCTTTTGTTCTCTGTCCAGTCCAACAGTGGCAAGTCCCGAGCGGCGCCACGCAAAGCGAGCATTCGAACTCCAGACGGACACCCCTAGAGGATACCAAAACTACAGCACAGCTCGAGGAGTTAGTTCATTCACTCCCATCACCATACCGACATCCACCACTGCTGCCTGCGGTCCTTTTGAACACGCGTCACCTCACCATGCCACCATCAACCTCCACCAGCGCAAGCATCGCTTCGTCCCGCAGAAATGTACGAGCGGGGAAAGCACCTCAGCAAGTCATTGAGATAGACGATTCTTCGGACGATCAGGCAGTAACCTTTGTGCATATGCCACGTCCCTCAAGCTTGAGTGGACGTCCTCACCCAGCAAGTAGTACCGCCACAACCGGAACAAGCAGCAATGCTGGAACAGCCAATGCTCGCAGGCGAATTGCTGGTCCAACTACACTCGCCTCAAGAAGAAGTATTCATGCTTTTGTTGACGACTCGGCCACCGAAGGTACTTCAGACGATGAGGATGAGGATGAGGACGAGGACGCACGACCGAACGGCAGCCGCAACAGCAGACAGGGGTCATCCTCTGCTCGAACCGATCTGGAAGTTTCTGGTAAGGCGCATAGCATTGCACGCTCGCTAGCTGTGAACTGATGGTGTGTTCAAATTTTCAAATGGCCAAGGCTCCTCTGGATACACACAGGCCGCTTCCAGATCCTGGGCGACTGGAACCGCCACATCAGCTGGCAGGGGCAGCGCATCCAAGCGCAAAGAACGAGAGTCTTCGACATCTGCAACGGAAGACAGCTCTGCTGATGATGCACCGACAGTCGCCAGTTCGGCTCGTCGCATTCCTCGACCAGATGTGATTGAATTGAGTGACAGTAATCGTCGCTCGATGGCGGGCCTGTCTCGGAACAGTAGCAACGATGCTGGCAATTTTGACGCTCCTAGATTTCCCACCCGCTCCACTCGTCGAGTTATGCCTGATCCGTCACTGGCAAGTAGCACAGACTCGGATTCGGGGTCAGAGTCATCAGCGATGAGTGTCGCATCAACTGCTCGAGCAACCACCATCCGAGCTAAATCAAGAGCAAAACCCACCAGGCGCTCTTCAGAACCTGATATTGCTGTTATCACTGCAAGAAGGTCCAGAAATGCTGCATCCGTTGCTTCGGCCGGCCCTTCCACTGGTTCCATCCGGACAAGAGCAATGGGAGGTTCCACAACTAGCGGAATCATTGCCGGCAACGCCAACAATACTACAGCTGTACCTTCACGAGCCTCGGTCAAGGGGAAAGGTCGTGCTCTAGAATCGTCGATAGAGCCCGTCAGCAGCAGAAAATCCTCGCGCAAGAGCTATGAGCACACTTCGGCTAGAGTCTATCATGGCGATACTTACGGCTCTTTACTTGAAGAGCTACAGGATGGTACAGCCGTTTCCTCGGGATTTGCCATGGCCGATAGTGTCAAGAAGACAAATGACGGTTTGACCTCCAAGATAGCTACAAAGATTGTTATTAGACCTACGGATCTCTCGGAAGAACTGGAATGTGCGATATGCACAGAAATCATGATCAGCCCTGTGAATCTTGTTTGTGGACACACATTTTGTGATGCTTGTGTTGGACCATGGTTGAACACCAATAAGGTATGTATTCTAGCTCTTAATCTTGCTATTGCGATTCTAAGACTGCGTTTGTTCTTTTTGGCAGGATTGTCCAAATTGTCGGACCAGAATGGACACGAAGCCCGTTAGAAGCTACTTTGCTGATCGAATCATCAAGAAATATGTAAGTACTAGATGCACTTTATTGTAAGATCTAAAAGCACCCGGCTCACATTATCTTTTCCACTTTGTAAATACAGCTCGAATCCCTTTATGACTCCCTCGAAGCGGAAGGCAAGCACGAAGAAGCCAGAACAGCTCGCGAAGCCCGAGCTCTGGCGGAGAAAGAGGCTGAAATTGCAAGAATGAAGGCTGCCGCCGACAGGATCAGTCTTTTAGCGCGTCTTGAGGCTGTTCTCCGTTTTCGCCCAGGAATGTTCGTTGTAGCACCTCCAGGGCGGTTGGTCCAAGCAGCTGCGGTTGCGGCTCCCGCTGGAGGAAGAAACGGAGTTGCAGCTAGAGGAGGACGAGGCGCGAGAGCTCGCTTAGATGCTGATGCCCTAGCTGCCCACAATGCCGCACAGGCACAGGCTCAAGCTCCAGCAGCCGCCGCCGCAGCCGATGCTGCAGCGAATAATGCGGGCCAATTCGGAAATCTTCTTCAACAGAGAGATGGCGCACTACACGTCGATCCAGATGCTCTGCAGCACACCGCAAATGAAATGGGTGTTCCGGTCCATCAGCTTTTCAACATGATGTTCCAAGAATAAATGCCAGTAGCATCGGTCTCAATAGCCTATACACAAGGTTCTGCTCACCAAGCGAAGGCGCCTCGATAGTTGCTTCCGCTGCCACCTTGTTCAATTTCAAGGGTGCAAACAGCTTACCCCGAAACTCCCAATAATAATCTCGCGCTTGCTCAGTGCAGGGCCCTATCACTTAGTTATCATGACCGTCGCTCCTCACCCCGCTTCTGCTCTTCTGCCTCTCTACGAGCTTCGTCAGTGTTGTACCTCCGTACTTTTTAGTAGCTTCAGTAGGGGACTTTTACGATGCAATGTGATCCGCTACTGCTATTTTGCCGCATTTTTCGAGAGTATAACAATAGTCCGAAAAAGACTGAATGATGTACAATAACTTATTGGAAGGCCTCAGATTGACCGTCAACTTCAAAGCCTACGCAACGGTCTTCGTTTTCGTAGAACCACTCTTGAACAGATCCAAGAACGAGGCTTTTGAGAGGTTGGTTACTATAGAGAGAGGCGGTCAGCGAGTCCCTCAGATTTGTACAAGACGCGAGAACACTCACAGGCTTCCTGACGACCCCTGCTGCCAAGAACATTGGATGCTCTCGTAACCGGTAATAAACCAGCAGCGCTTCCTGCAGCAGATGGAGCTGGACTTGCATCTTTGATTGCTCTTCCAGATGATGGTGCTTCCGCCGCCTTGATAGCAGCTACTCCAGATTTTGTCGCTGCCTCTTCCGTGTATTGAGCAGCCTTGATAGCGTTGAAAAGCCTGACAACACCTCTTTGTGCCAATCTTCGTAATTCCTTCTCCTTGTCTGCACCTCCAACACTATACTCGACTTTATCGTTGGTGGCGTCTATGC
This sequence comes from Cystobasidium tubakii, assembly GCA_024345325.1. NCBI lineage: Eukaryota > Fungi > Basidiomycota > Cystobasidiomycetes > Cystobasidiales > Cystobasidiaceae > Cystobasidium > Cystobasidium tubakii. The sequence continues at coordinate 2,583,793 of BROO01000001.1, read as the reverse complement.
TACTCCACTCGGAGAAGGGTACATTCGGTCGGGCGGTCCATCCCGCAATAACATCTCTAACGTGTCCGCGCTCTTCTCTTTCGTACTTTTGAGCCTGTAAAGCATTGCGAGCGCGCCGTTCGAGTGCCTCTGCAGACGCAGGAGGGTGCAGAGGTCGTAAAGCCTTTGTGGGTTGGGGTGCAGAAATAAGGGATGAAAGCATGGAACCGAAAGCATGGGAAGGTAAGGCGCGTTTTCGTTCTGATAGAGCAACAAGGTTAGCATAACACTTTGTAGTATGCTTTTATGACCGCTCTTACTTTTCTTTTTGCCTGCTTGGGCATCCTCGTTCGCTTGCAGGATATCTTCGTAGTCGTCCTCATCGTCCTTCCCAGAAGCCGAACCCTCAGAGATTCCCGACAGGTCTTCATCATCATCACTGCCATCATCGTCGTCCTCTTCTTCCTCATTCTCGCCATTGCTTGCATCCTCTTTCGTTTTTTGGGCGTGATCGAGGCGTTCGCTGCTCGGTCCAGCGACTGGCACTTCAACGTCCTCAGGCACCTCACTGGCTGCTAAATCCAGCTTCGCCTTCTTCGTCTTTGCATGTAGTGATGCGCTCATCGTATCTCGCTGTTGTATGGTGTAAAGCAAGCCCAACACTGGACAGCAATTTTTGCACATGACTTTCGGATTCTGGTGGCGAAAGTAACCAAGCGCTTCAACGAGACGAAGGACTGCTTTCTTCAGACCGACTTATATTTGGTACATCACATTTCAAGCTTCGAAATGATACCAAGACTGTCTCTCGCCCGGGCACTCCGTCTGCTGGCCAGCGAAGTAGGCTGCTCCAGAGGAATAGCCACCGAGGTGCAGCATGCGTCAACAAGCACCAGTATAGTCGACGATTCACCTGGACCTTCCAAGCAATTGGGCAAAGTTAGACGGTCCAAGTTACGAGACCTCCTTCCTCATGATTCCAGAAGAGCCTCTCGGGGCGGCAGTGTCGGCTTCGGCGTGTCTGTACCATCTATGACCGTCAACACCATCACAGATAAGTCTTCGAAGTTCAAAAGGAAAGGCGGTTCTACCTCATCGAAAGATGTAAAATCAAGACCTCCGCGTACCGAGAATCCCTTTGTCCTGGCGCCGCGACTAGTCGAGATTTACCGGAAACAAGGCCCAAGGGAAGCACTGGCAGAATTAGCCACTTCGAAACGTGAAGCTCGTACTGTAGCAGTACATAATATATTGATCAAGCTGCTACTGAAAGACGGTCGTCTTGAACCGGCATATAAAATCTGGATGGACGTGAGTTAGCTATTTGATACGCCTTGCAAGGCATTCTATGTCTGATGTAATTGGCTTGCGATAGATGAAAAGGATGGGATTAGTCCCCACACCGATGTCGTACACCATCTTCTTCTCCTCTTTCGGCTCACAGCAAGCCTCATCTCGCGAAGCTAGAGAGAGAATGCAGACCATCTGGAAGCAATGGCTCTCCTACTGCGAGAAGTCAGCAGATCCAAACGATCCGCTGTACGAATTGGCGCAAACTCCAGAGTATAAAGTATCTAGTATTCCAACCAATGCCTACCTTGCAAGTTTCAAGCAGGTCGGCAGTCAAGATGTATCGAAGATATCGGAACTTCTCGATTCAGTGCTGCAAATACCCGGATTCGTGCCCACGGCGCATACGTTCTCCGTCATCTTTCGAAGCATCATTACTTCGTTACATTCGCAAGCAGATCAAAGCAATCACGTTCTGCAGAACCACGAGCTTTGTCAGAAAGCGTGGGGCATAATGTACGAAAGATGGCAGAATAACGGACTGCAATTGGATGCATTGGCTCTCTCAGCTGCAGCTGTCGCATACAGAGAGCTTTTCAAGGTTTCACCCTCCTTGTTCTCGCAAGAGGACAAGTGTACCTTGCTGAGCCAGTTCGAAGCTTTGCTTGGCATGCAGAATGAGAACACCACTCGCGAAGCTACGCAGACCCGTGGTTGGAAGCCTCTGCGAAACATGGATAGTACGGTGATATATGATGCAATGGTCCTTGCCAGCGCATTCCAGGGCCGATACTCCCGGCATGTTCTGGAGTGGTTTACAGGTCTTCGGCAGCACGAACCAGGCTTACTCGATGCGAAAATTTGTGCAATGTACATGAAGGCATCGCCGAAGACTGCTTCGGGTATGTCCGCTTGTGACTTACGCTACCGTTCTCTGGCAAGTTCTAAGTGTCTCGTCTATTTTGCAGAAACGCTCGTGTATATGCTTCGCAGTCCGTCCGTTGCGATGCGTCCAACACTCTCAACCTATACTATGGCGCTGTCGCTCAGCCCATTCATCGATCAAGTGAGAATACTTGCGCACATGACGGGCCGTGACGACATCCTCGAGGCTTCCGAAGCACCTTTGGTGAAAACAGCAGTTGGTGCACCGGACGAGGTCCAAAGACTGTCGAAAAAAGCCCTGGAGAAAGGCTATCACACAAAGCGCATCCAACCAGATGCTAAGATGATCGTCATACTGCTTCAAACGGCATTGGACTTGCAAGACTGGCGGCGTATAGACCGAGCCTTAAAGATCATGGCAGCACTCGATTTAAATGCTCCAGCAAAAAGCGATGATGCTGCCAATCACAGCAGCAAGGCAGATGTCTATGCTTTACGCCTGAAAGAAGCTATCAAGCAGGCTTGCGACAGGCTTCTCGAGAACCCTGCTGTCCCAGCGAGTCGCAAACAAGAATTGCGGAGGTTCCCACAAAACCAGGCAAAGTCGTTGAGACCCAAAATGAACACCACAAGCAGGAGCAACAGCCACGCGTAGCCGTGATTAAAGATGTTTTGGGTTGCTGTGGCGCTTACCAATTAGGCCTTTTGGTGCATAAATTGTTGTACAAGATACGGAAACTACTTCCACCTATTACTGCGTTACTACGCTTTTTGAGACACCTTCGTCAAGGTTGCAGAGTCTGTTCACAGAACTTCAGGCATTATCCGCTGCCCAAACAGCTTCTGCAATTTCCGCCTCTGGAGCGTGCTTGCCAGTCCACAATCGGAATTGGTGATAACCTTGTTGAAGCAGAATCTCGAGACCACCGATGAACAACCATCCCTTCTCCTCTGCCATAATGGACAACGGAGTCACTCTGGGCTTGTAAGAAAGGTCCACTAGGACACCCGCAGGTTTAGCCTGCAGAACTACTTCAGGGATGAAGGTTTTGCCGGTTGCGGCCTCAACTTTGGATGTAGTGGTGTTGTGCGCAGGAATAGTGTTGATCACGACACGAGGCAGGCCGAGTGGATATTCGTCTAAAGAAGTCAACGGAACGAGGTTGAAATTCCTTGGGAAGGCATCAATAAGCTTGACGATGTTGGCTGGAGTGCGGTTGAAGATGTAGATAACCTTGACGCCGATATTATGCAGTGCGTAGATGGCAGCTCGAGACGTGCCGCCTGCCCCGAGGACGAGACCGGTGAGAGGCCCATGATCTGCGGTAACTAGCTCCGTGTCGATAGAAGCATCGGCTTGTGCCAAACTCTTGCTTGTCAAGTCACGGATAGCGAGCCAGTCTGTGTTGTCTCCGTGGAAGACACGCTGTCCAGTAGCTGGATCAGTCTTCGCTATGATAGTATTGACAGCACCAATCGCCTTCGCATGGTCTGAAACGTGCTGAAGGACGGTCATGATAGGGATCTTCATAGGCATAGTGACTGATGCACCGCCAAAAGAGGGTGCGTTCATTCGCTGAAGCACTCCTTCGTCTACCTCCGCACAGTCGTAGGTATCATAAAAGTGAGGCAAGCCTAAGATCTTGAATCCGGTATTGTGGATGATGGGCGAGCGAGAATGGGAGATTGGCGAGCCGAAGATGTGGAAGGTCTTGCGAGGCGAAGCTCCCAGTAAATGCAGTCCTTGCTGAATCTGGGCGTATGATAGCTGTCCAGGAGCAGCGACGCCGGGTAGGAGAGGATGCGTAACAGGTGTGAGAATAGGGTTAAGGATCCGACCAAGCTGGCCCTCAGCGCGCCTGAAGATAAGGAGGTGCCAGTCAGCATCTCCGTGTCCGCTTGACGACTGCGCGAACTTACATTGGTATCGTCATGAGTGGGACATCCTTCGGCATCTTGTCTCTGAATGCCATCATCTTATAGTTATCGCTTACGTCAAGCACAGTCAAGCAGATCTTCACAATGTCGCCATGTTGTTTAGCGAGATCGTAGATCCGTTGTACTTCATCGCTATCCCATTTAAGTGCTCCAGTCCACTCGTGATACGAAGCAATAATCTTGGTGTAGCCTTTAGATCCTACCAAGCCCCTGGTCTTTGTCTTGTTCCAGCCACACTCAACGTCAACAAACTCACATCCCAGCCTAATTCCAAGTTGTAGAAGCTCGAACATTGAATCTTCAGCATTGTCCGGGAACATACCTCCTTGGCCATGTGTGCGAACGGTGAAAACGATAGGAAGGTCTGTAGTCTCTCTTAGCTGGGATAGCTGCTTGGCAACGTAAGTTTGCGAAGGTATAGCAGGTGACGTGACTTTCTCTCCAGTCTCTGAAAGTAAGTCCACTCGCAATTCGATAGCATCGACGCCGGCTGTGATGCGCGGCATGACCGGTAATGCCGGTGATAGGTCAGGGAAGGTGAGAGCGAGGAAGGCGGTCCTGTCGTGTATGAGATCGAAAGGTAGATTGTTCTGCCCGGTGATGAACCTGAAGAAGCGAGCAGTATCGCGCTCACTTCCTGCTCTTCTCTCGAGCACATTGCTGGTGATCTGCGCTGAAGTATGTCCATTGTGTCCACGGTATTTGTACATCACATGCCCAGCGATATGAGTCATGATTTCATAGCTAGAGCATTGTTCATAGAATGGTTTGCGTCGGGCATAAATATTCTCAAGTGGTTCACCAAGCGACGGTCTTGTCTTTTCGCTTTCCAGGTAATCAACAATTTCTTCGATATCACGGATCACGTTGACGACTGGACCCTTTTCTCGCATCCATTGGAGCAGTAGATCTCGTGCTTCCGGCATCTCGACAACACCTCCACCCAGCGAAATGACATGTCCAGTAGGTTTGCTTTCAAGCAAATCCTTGAGAAGCGCTAGTTCCTCAACTCTGAAAGCCGGCCATCCATTCTGATTGACAAACTCGCCTAAAGGTTGACGAAGTTTGTGGGCAAGCGCTTCGTCTGCGTCGATGAGCACTCGATTTAGAGCTTTTGCTGCGATTCTGCCCATATGCGATTTGCCTGCTCCTCTCATGCCTGTGACGAGGATGGTAGAGTCAGGAGCGTATCTGATGAGCGGTACGCCAAGTTTATGATGTTCTTGTGCTATTTCCTGCTCCTTGCTGACGTGCTGAAGTTGAACACCTTTGATAGCTACGCCAAGCTTGTTTGTAAGGTCATCCCACCAAGAAGGCCATGTCTTTTCTACGCATCGCTTTTCGTCTAGGAAAGCTCCTGGCCCACCTGGTACGCTCGCCAACACGCTAAAAGCCATAGCTACGCGATGATCATCGTAGCAATGTATGCGGGGAACGTCCCTGATGAGACCATCTAAAGCTCGACCGAAGATCTCGATACCATCTTCCAACTCTCTAGCTTCGACGTTGAACTTCTTGAGCTCATCGACCATAGCCTTTATACGGTTACATTCCTTGACACGCTGATTGGCGATGCCTGTGATGCAAGTAGAGTGGTTCGGTTGATCTGGCATTCGTTTGCGGGATGAAAGAGGATTCAACGAAGCGACCGCCGCTAGACATGATGCTGTCAAGAATGCATCCGTCATGACTTCCATATCGACTGTTCCGAGAGCTCGAAGATGTCCAGGCGCGGGTCCTGACACAGTCGTTGTAGTAGCGGTTTGGGCGACTTTGCAGCCCATAGGTTCAAGCACTTCCTTTGCGAACCTAGCATCACCTTGCAGTGAGCTTGAGCCGATATTTGAAATCGTGCATGTTGTGCCTGTAATAGCTGCAATAGCTAGTGGGTATGTTGCACTGCTAGCATCTGACTCGACATCGTAAGATGCAGGATTTGCGTATACGCCTTTGGGGATACGGTAAATATTTCCAGGTTTGCCAGTTTCCTCATCGTTGTATCTTTCCACCTCGATGCCGAAGGATTTCATCATAGCGATAGTCATATCGATATACGGTTGCGAAATGACTACTCCACCCGTCAATTCGAGGACTACCTCTTGTTTTGCATAAGGAGCGGAGAGTAGTATCGAAGAGACATATTGCGATGAGATTGACGCTGCGAGTTGAATTTTCCCGCCCGCAAAGCCAGCAGAAGGGATAGAAAGAGGTAGACACCCTTCATTGTCTACATAGGCGATATCGCTTCCGTTTGCTCTAAGCGCAGTAACGAGAGGTCCAATGGGGCGCTCTTTCATACGTGCATTGCCAGTGATGACGGTCTTTGTTTGACCCCCGCTGGAAGCAGGTTGGGTGAGGGTGCAGACTGTTGTCAAAAATCGAGCAGCCGTCCCTGCATTTCCGAGATATATCTCCTTGCCATCTTGAGGTGGATTGAGCCTGCCTGCACCGCCAGTGACGACCAAAGTTTCGCCATTATCCCCCCAAGTGAATTCAGCACCGTTCATAGCTTTAAGAGCATTCATCATGACTTGTGTATCGTCAGAATGCAGTAGGTTCCTGATTCTGCACTGTCCATTCGCCAACGCTGCTAGTACCAACGCTCTGTTCGATATCGACTTGCTTCCCGGCGTAGACATCGTGGCTTCTGCCTTCAATTGCGATTGATCTGGTAGTACTTGAATCGAAGGTGCGATTATACGTTCAATGACTGCATCATCAACTGTTGTTGCTCTTTCCTCGTAGCATTTACCAATAGAAGCGAGTAAGACGATCTTCTTTTGACTTCCTGAATTCTTCTTATCTACCCGCATAACGTCCATCAACGTATCGAGCAGCAACTTTGCTCTCTTCGGCGATTTCTGGATGCGCTTGTCGGAGACGGTAGTGGGAAGACCGTACGAAGCGATGCATTTGGTTAATCTAGCAACTGCGGCGTTGGATAAGATACCCAGTGAACGGGCGACTTCAGCTTCCAGCACCATTCCCACTGCTACGCATTCTCCATGAAGAATGTCAGGGGTTAGAACTGCTTCGAGGGCATGTCCTATCGTATGTCCGAAGTTGACTAGATTCCTGAGACCAGTTTCCTTTTCGTCGACTGTAACGATGTGCGATTTGACTGCAATACTGCCTTTGATGACTCGAAGAAGTAGCTTTTGAGCATCAGTGCGTGTAGATAGGGAGCGACCTGTACTTTCGGTATCTGAAGCTTGTTGACCGTGTAAGACCGCAGAGCGAATAGCTTCTACTCCTTGTTCCAGTGCTACGAATTCATCCTCTGACCAGATAGCGGCTGTCTTGACTACTTCGGCCATGCCATTGATGAACTCTCTTTCAGGAAGAGTTGATAGGAAAGCTGCATCTATGAAGATGTAGGCGGGTTGGTAGAAGGCTCCAATTAGGTTCTTGCCTAGTGGGGTGTCTACTGCGGTCTAAGATAGCGGCATACTTTTGTCAGTAACGCGGCCTGACAGGCTTGCTTCCCTAGAATTCAGGATGGAGCTGGCGCACCTTCCCTCCTACTGCACTATCGACCATGGCAAGCAGGGTAGTTGGAATCTGGCAGTACCTGACCCCGCGCATGAAGGTGGCGGCAGTGAAACCAGTGAGGTCTCCAACTACACCCCCGCCGAGAGCGAGAATAACAGTATCTCTCGTACATCTCTGCCTAAGGAGGAAATCCTCAATTTCTTCTTTCGCCTGCCTTGATTTGCTCTGTTCACCTGGCGAGACCTGGTAGGATAGGAATCTCGCTTGAGTATTTGTGGAATTGAAGGCTTCTGTAAAGGTGGACTGGAAGGTCTCTAAGTGGAGCTTTGCGAGCGTGGTGTCCGTCACGAGGACATAGGTTGACGACGGCAGAGTGGACAAGACAGTCTCGACGATGTATGGGATCAGATGAAATCCCAGGCGGATGCTGTCTTTCCCAAGGATAGAGACCTTTTCGATGTCGGCGGAGGCCGCCATGTTGCGGAAGTGGTTGCCTAGCTGGCTGAGAGAGTCCTGGCGTGTTTCAGTACTGCCGTGCGAGTTGATAGATGCTCCTGCTAGCCCGATCCAAGTATCCGGTGTAATATGGTGCACTTCCATCCAATTCACCTCTCGACATTTTTCAGAGTCACGCATAACCGGAGAAAACTGCGGGCGAAGGCAAGTGGCGGCATGTACAGCGATAGGGATGAGATTCGTCGATAGTACATGGACTAGAGCAGCCAGTGCACCACCAGCGTCACAGTCATCTCCCCTGAATTGCTCCTGCTGCTTTTCTCTTTGCGATATCCGAATCTACACTGCGACTTTCTCGATCATCCTCTCTTTCCAGCTTGAGGCCAACAATTCATTGACGCGACTCTCACCGCTGGCAACAGTCATCAACATCATCAGTACACGCCCTGCATAGAGACAGCCACACCAGCCATGCGCCTGCCCTACCGCGCTCTGCCGCTGCCGCTGGTCCTGCTGCTCTCCGTCCAGCTCCTAGCAGTCTCAGCCAGGCTCGACGAGGGCGACTCGGACTTGCCATCCTCGCAGCTCCTCACTCGCGCAGACACCTATCTCGCTACTGGACGTGGATCTGATGCGTTAGAACTGTACGACATTGTCACCGGCAGGGACAAGTCATCCTATGTGAGTTGCTGTTCCACCACTTGCTGTGCCTTTGTCGACGTGGCGGCGCGACAACATTCCAGTTCTGGCACTTTCGAAAGTGGTGGGCTTTGCTGATTGCAACTATTGACATATCTTACAGCTCAACTTCTACAAACGTGGAACTGCTCATCGCGCTCTTGGGCATATTAAGAAAGCTCTAGACGATTTTGAAGCTGTTCTGGCATTGACTGAGTTCGACCAGGTGTGTTATCGGATTTGAAGCGGTCCGCTTCATGCCTCGGGGGACATTCCCGTACATATTGCTAACCTCAGATCATTATTTCTATAGGCTCGCCTTCAAGTAGCGCGCATACAAACCCGTCTAGGCAATTATGTCGCAGCCGAGGAGTCTATCAAGACCTACCTTTCTCGAAACAAGCAAGATCCGACAGCGATAGACCTGCAGAAACAGATTGCAAAAGCAGACTTATCGCAGAAGAAGGCTGAACGTGCTAAGCAAAAGAAGAACTGGGATCAGTGCATTGAAGCTGCGACTGAAGCTATACAAATTGCCAATTCTAATCTGGCGTTGTTGGAGTTGAGGGCCAAATGTAATGCGAAATTTGACAGGGTGGAAGCAGCTGTCGGTGACTTGAGGTACGTCTCTCTTGAGGTGTTGTCGGGTACGCTATACTTACTCTCTACCTTTTCCACAGTCGCGCTGTCTCAATATCGCCAAATACGCCACATCTACTCACTGAGCTCACCCTCCTCCAAGCACTTTACCTGGACGCGGGCACCGCTTCCCTCACTCCAATCAAGCAATGTTTGCATTTCGATCCCGATTCAAAGGCATGCAAGAAACTCTTCAGAGCTTTGAAATCTTTAGAAAAGGATTTAAGCAAAACCAGAAATCATATTGAAGGCTCAACCTGGAGATTGGCACTAAAGATCCTGGATCCTAAATCTACTCCAGGTGTGAAAGAGAAAAGTCTCATTGATAGAGTCAAGGATTTGCTCGAAGAGTACAACAGCGATCCAGCAGCAACGCCTGAAAAGACGAGTGACGGATTGAAATTCGATTTGCCAACGCAGAAAGCTTCTCAACTCCTTACGACCCTTTACGCGTGGACGTGCAAAGCTTACACGAATTTGCCGTCAACGCGGCTGGCGAAGCCTTTCTGTACCGAACTGCTAGCTAGAGATCCAGAACATGTGGAGGGTATTCTAGGAATGGCGGAAGCAAGTCTGAAAGATGAGAATCACGAAGAAGCGGTTCGCTTGTTCAACAAAGCATTTGAGAATAGCGGACAAAGCGATCGTGCGATACTCGACAAATTGCAGAAAGCTCAAAGACTGCTTAAGCAATCTAAAGCTAAGAATTACTACAAAGTATTAGACGTACCTCGCGATGCGGACGCCAAGACGATAAAAAAAGCTTATAGACGGGCAACTCTGAAAGCGCACCCTGATAAAGGAGGTTCAGAAGCAGCGATGGCAGCAGTTAACGAAGCTTATGAAGTATTATCGAATCCTGAATTGAGAGCTAGATTCGATAATGGAGATGATCCCAATGATCCTACTTCTGGACAAGGTGGTGGTCCTGCTGGTCAAGGTGGATTCCATCCATCCTATGGCTCACCTGGTGGAGGCGGCGGAAATGCAGGAGGACAGCAGTTCTTCAATCAGTTCTTCTCAGGTCAAGGTGGATTTGGTGGTTCGCAAAACTATAAGCAGGGCTACAAATTCCACTTTGGTTAGAATTAACCGAGGTCAGCTTCTGGGGATTTTCGTTTGTTTTTAGTGATATATCGTCCTTTCCGGACTTTTCTGTATCAGCAGTCCAAGGCGTAGAACGTCGCAGTGTATCGTTTTTTTCCGAACTTTTCCAATCATTGTCAGTTCCGGAATCCAGCGTACAAGTCAGTTGAGGCAGTACGTGGCTACCATTATCCGTTACGAGTCTTGTGTTTGGATGCTGTTTGCTCCTGAGCCAGATACAACAAAACTCGGTTTGCAAAACCAGCACACGCAATCTTGCCTCTCTTGACATTGCTCAAAGTAATAGGTGAATGATATGAGGTCCGGCCGTCCCAGACCTCGTGATATGCGACTGCTTCCAAAGTGCTCAGTCAGCTTGTAAGGTTCCTTCGCAAACCAATTCATCCAGAGCGTCACTGACACGAAACCTGCCGACATGGCTTTGATACTTGTCCAACCTCCGTTTGCGAATTCATAGTGTACAGGGCTGCGTCTCGCGGAATCTCATGTACAGCTTTCTCCTTGCCCGGGGACCCAGCTTCCGGACGTACGGTGCCGAATTCATGCTACATCGCGACGTGTAGTAGTAGTAAGCAAACAGATACATAAGCGGGTAGTCAATGCTCTACAGGCCCGAAAGGCCCGTACAGTACTTAGTAGTACTTGGTAGTAGTAACTGTTATGTAGGTACCGGTGTACTTGCAAATTCGTAATTGGAAAGTTTCGCTTGGCGCGACTGCCCGGGCGCGTGTATTTACGGTACCGGACCGACTGCAGATACTTCCCCCAGACAAATACATGTGATGGTGAAGGAGCCAACTGGTGCCTCGGCATTTAATTTTGCGGAATGCGGAAAATGACGTCACTGCTGCACAAAGCTAAAGTCGATGGTCTCCCGTACGCTACATACGGAGCATTATTATTTGCAGAGCAGTAGTAGATAGATTCCTCCCAGCGGGAAGGCTTCGCTTCAAGCAACAGAGCAACGAACCACTTTTATTATTTCAGCCGCTCTTCGAGAAACCTCGGCAAAGCCTTTTTCGGGGTTCCAACCTTCCATAAAACAAGCGCACATATAGACGGTTTCCAAGATCGAAAAGGGTGGATGGAAAATTCTCATGTCCCTCGTTTGTCAACAAGTGTCATAATTGCTTCTGACGTAGGTTTCAATTAGGCACGATTCTGAACCCGCTCATTTTAGGCAGGCAAACCTGACAAGTGTCCGAACACACTTGATCGTTTCCTCATGCAGCACTTTTGAGGGCAGGGAGAGAATTTGAGCATTTTACCGGAGTCCGCTTGGCCTGCAAAGCGGACCCGCGGTCTGCCAGATATTCAGTGTTCTCCGACGACGAATTCCGGGCTGGTAATAAATTAGGACGTTTCGAAAGATGCCGGGACCATCTAAGATGCCGAACAGGCCAATAAAATCCTAGGGAGAAAGCACCCCGGGGACAGAATGCTGTTTTTCGACCGTGTAGGAAGGACCTTGAAAGTTTTGCACGCTTGCTGGCTCACTGCAATCGCTTTCACCTGTATCGCTTTTACCACTTACTTTCCGTTATTGCGCCTTTCAGCGCTGCCATCTCTCTAAGCTCCTCCAACCGAACATCAAGAAAGCTTCAGAATGGCCGACCTAGCGGCCTCCAAGGAGAACCCACTGGCGGGAGTAGCCAGTCCATCGAAACATCGCGTTAGCAGCAATTTCGATGATGAGAAGCAACATGTCATGTCAACCATCGAGCACATGCACAATCACAGACGCCTTACGTCTCGACAAATTCAGCTTCTTGCCATTGCTGGTACCGTCGGTAAGTCTCGTTATAAAAGCAACTTTCGGTCCCGATCATTTATTTTCTCCTTACTGATGGGTTGATACGAATTACTGTCTATGCGTCCTCGTATACAGGAGCTGCTTTGTTCGTTGGCATCGGCTCTTCCCTCGCCAATGGAGGACCCCTCAGCTTGCTTCTTGGTTTCATTTTCTGGTGCATCAACATTTGGTGCGTAACGCAATGCCAGGTAGAAATGGTCACGTTGCTTCCTCTCGATGGATCCTTCATTCGCTTCGCGGGACGATTTGTCGACGAGTCCTGGGGAATGGCTGCAGGATATAACTGTACGTTATTATTTATCTATCTCTCATCAGGCATCACGTGATGTCCTGCTATCTTGATGTCTTGTTTCTGATGTGGACAATCTTCTCTATCACCCCACGCTTTTCGCCCCCTGTCGAACCGTTAACGGTCACCCACTGGTTGATCTCGGCCCGCGCCACTCACAGATGCCTTCTTCCAAGCTGCACTAGCATGCTTCGACATTACAATCTTCACCACAGTGGTTGGTTACTGGAAGACCCTCAACCCTGCCATCATGACCACTGTCCTCATCGTATCATATCTTTGCTTGAACATCTGGAATGTCGTACGTCGAAACCCTTGAGCTCCTTTACGTACTCGATGCATTGTAGGGCTAACGTTTCTGTACGTTCGCAGGCATGGTTCGGAGAAATGGAGTTCTGGCTGGCTCTCGGCAAGGTCCTCCTCGTATTCATGCTCATGTTCTACACATTGATCGTCATGCTGGGTGGCAACCCTGACGGCGACCGATTTGGCTTCAGGTGAGCCTTCTCCTCATTCTTCCCCTCTTCAGAGCAAATGTGCTAAGATAACTTGCGGAATCTTAGATACTGGAAGGACCCCGGTGCGATGAACGAGTACATCAACGTTGGAAATCTTGGTCGCTTCCAAGGCTTTTTGGCGTGCATCATCGGCGCTGCCTTCGTTATCGCTGGACCCGAGTACATCTCCATGTGCGCTGGTGAAGCAAAGAACCCACGCAAGTCTATGCCCAAGGCCTTCAACTCTATCACATACCGCCTCGTAGGCTTCTTCGTCATCGGAGCCCTTTCCGTCGGAATCGTTTGCCCCTACACAAGCGATCAGCTGCTGGGCAATGCCGGAGCATACGCTGCTGCCTCTCCTTACATCATTTCCATGGAGATTTTGAGAGTTCGAATCTTCCCCAGTATCGTCAACGCTCTTATCTTGACCAGTATCTTGTCTGCTGCCAACGGCTACGTCTTTAGTGAGTATCCAAAGTAGAAAAGGCAGCATCGTTCTTCACTGACCCTTGATACTCCTTTGACATCAACTAGCTACCTCGCGATCTCTCTTATCGCTCGCAATGGCTGGGCAAGCACCTCGCTTCCTTATCAGACTCAACCGAAATGGTGTTCCATATGTCTGCGTTATCATTGCTTCAGCCGTTACATGCTTGTCATACCTGTCCGTTTCTGCTGGAACTGCCAAGGTCATCACCTGGTGGGTCAGTCTCGTGACTGCTTCGCAGCTGCTAAACTGGATCGTAAGTCAAGCTGCCCCGTTCCCCTCGAGGTTTCGAGTATGCAAGGGCTCCCTCATTGACGTGTGAAATCAATACTATTCTACAGTTCATGGCTACCACTTGGCTCCGATTCGACAATGCCATGAAGGCACAAGGCCTGAAGCGAGAGGAATTCCTGCCCTATCGCTCATGGGCTCAGCCATACGCTGCATGGTTCGCGCTTATTGTTTCGACCATTATTTTGATTCTCTCCGGCTACAACCTTTTCTACCCCGGTCGCTGGAGCACAGTTGATTTCATCTTCCAATGTGGGTCCTATCAGACGTTGAAGCGGGATTAGCACCTTGGCTGACTTGCTTGCTTTTTTGCAACACAGATGGCATGGTCTTCATCTGCATCGCTATTGTCCTCTTCTGGAAGGTCTTCAAAAAGACGAAATTCCTCAAGGGTCACGAAGTCGATTTGACCAGTGACCTTCAGGACATCAATGACTATACCGAGGAGGTAAGGCAGTCTCTGGTTTAGTGGAAAATCCCAATTCGTGCTAAACCTGTCTTTCCGATAGTGTCGTGAGCGAGAAGCCGCTGTTCCCCAAACGTTTTGGACAAAGCTTGGTGACAAGGTTTTCTGAGCGCCTCGAAGTGAGGATTTGGAAAGGAAGAGTCCTTGCCGTGTAGGAAATTGTTTCTCTCGCTGCAGGCATGAGATCCAATGAATCGTTCAGGGCGTAGATTCGGAGTTTCCATCGAGTTGTTGAGCATTGAAGTCATTTCTACAGAACATTGTACTGCCACATACGCAAGTCTCGTGTATCTAGCCAATCGTGTAATATCAATAGATGTGCAAAGTTGTGCCCTTTCTCAGGCCCTGATACCTTGAAGAGCTGTGCCTCATTTCAGACCCGGCAGCTTTCCCTGGTGGTCCCAGCGGAAAGTAATAACACTTCCTGAAGGTCAGAAGGTAGACATCTGTAGTTGCCTTGTTCGGCCGAGTACCATTCTACCGATCAGCCTCCCTACGGTGCCCACTCTATGGTGCACCCTCCTCTGCTCACGCGTATACAGCTGAACCATAATCTTGGTTCCGTTCAGCACAACCGACGATGCTAGGCCCACTGTCGGTGCTCTTGCTAGCGAGCGCGTCTGTCTCGCAGGCAGCGTTTAGCAACACTTTCAGCCTGCTGGCATGGAGCGATGATGCGCGAGCGAATCTCGAATCCTTCCGCCCCTTCGGGTCGAAAGGCTCACAAGATTATCAGCTCTCTTTAGCACAAGCACAAGGCGAAGAATGTATACCTGCTCTCATCGTATCGGCTCCTTCATTCTCCCATGACGATCTAGGCCTCTTGCCATCAAGCTCGAGCATCAGACAAGGATGGAGCAACGCGCAAACGCAGCTGCATCTACCATACCTCGGCAAGCCATCAGCTGCCAATCTGAAGATGCTTATTGACCGTAGACTGGGTGCATGCGAGGCTAGTCAGACCACCTTCAAGCAAGTGAAGCCAGTCAAGTCCAGCGGGATGGACGAGAGGGTGAGGTGGATGCGCGAGCTGGGTGAGCAATGCACATCGATACAGAGTTTCAAAAGCCTTCCTCTAACGCGTAGATCATGACTCCAAAGACGTTCTGGTGGAAAGAAACCTGAAAGAGCTTCCAGATGGTCGCGTAGTCATTCTGTCCTCAGTGCCTGACCTCGGTTTGCACTATCGTCAGAAGAGACAGATTTCCGATGCAGAATGGGAGCAGCTCATCGATGATGCCAATGAGCAGGAGAGTTCGGATCTGATTGTCGATGATCCCGCCATACTCGAAGCGCCATCGTCAACACTATCTCGACCACTTTCAGTCTTCGAGCAAGATGGCAATAGTCGCAACAACAACGCGACGGTCGACCCCAATCTCGGACTACTCTACAAATACTCCTTTACAACTCCTCCACTTATCTTCGCGGTTCTAGTCACTCTCCTTCTTCTCATTCCTACGATACTATTCGCTGTCAATGCGATCACCTCAATTGAACTACTGAAGGGTCTGGAGACAGGCAAGATGCTCGGTGGACAGCTAGGAGAGGCAAAGAAGGATCAATAAGCCGGATTACAGCGAAATTCTCGGCGCTGCTCTCGAGGCAGATTCAGACACACTCCGCATTGTACAGCAGAACGAGCATGTCTGTTCAATCCCTGTAGTTTTAGGCAGCACTCGAAGGGTGGAAGCGAATACCGAGTTGCTTCTTTACTGCGAAACAACCTTCGCTATACTTGTCTGGCTTCACTTTGATATACCTCGAGCCTCAGCTGCTCTTTTGCCTGAACTGTTCCACATAGACCCCACCCTCTTTATTGCACACGTGCTTGTGCAGCATATGGCCGTTTGGAGGAGATGTGTCGCTGAACAGATCCGCTTGCTCATTCTCATCTCACCTCTCTGATGACTGTCCTTAACGCTCGGACAGCCCTTAGAGAGCTAAGATTGAGAGTGAGTTCGCGAACCTTTGGGCCACACATCTCCTGCACACGGCGCACAGCGATACTTGAGTGGCGCAGGAAGGCAAAGTGATCTTTCTCTATTACCGACTCTGTATCAAATCGTTAAACAACATGGGAATAAGCAGGTTATAACACATTGGCGTATTGATTCACTGGCGGAGGTCTGGTCGCTCGTCGTGCTATAGCTCGACAACCATGGCGGCGTCATCGGAGTAAGGCTGCTAGAACAGCTTCCCATGCACAGAAGCGGGGATCCTGCAGATCTACTTACACTACAATTGCTTTGGATTCTCGAAAATAGCTGCGTCACCTTTCCTACCACGGCGCTGACTATTACAAGCCCAGCTAGTCTTTCTCGAATAGTACCAACGAGCTTTGTCACGCGCGAAGGCAAGCGACTCCGTCTTGGCAATGCAGACTTCAAAGCAGTCGGGCCGAATGTATACTGGCTTGGACTGGACGAGAATATCAATAATTCCATTTCATACCCTACACAAGGAAGAGTACTCGTGAGCCATCATGCTTTCGCGGACGAGGTGATCGGAGGGATCTAATATGTATATGACTTTATCAAGGAAATAATGGCAACTGCAGCTGCGATGGGCGCTACTACCATACGAAGTCATACATTGGGAAATTCAATAGGGCATCCGCTGTCTATCAGCCCGTCTCTAGGAGTTTTCAACGAAGAAGCGCTGAAAGTAGTGGATTTCGCTATCTATGCCGCATCGACTTATGGCATTCGCCTGATCGTTCCCTTGGTAGACCAGTGGGACTACTATCATGGCGGTAAAGCATGCATTTGATCCTGATGGCATTGCTGTGACGTTCTGACCTTACCTCTCTCAAGGAAAATCGACTTTTCTCCAATTTCGCAATATCGCCACTTCCGACGAAGGCGCGTTTTATACCAATACCGATGTCGTTTCGGATTTCAAGCGATATATCGGCACTATCATCAATAGAACGAACACGTATACTAATGTAAGATGATAGCACCTTAGTTCACGGCCGGCGAGTCGATCTGCAGATAGTCATACGTCGGTTCCTACAGGGCATTTGCAAACCGTCTGTAGATGCTCTACAAGCGGCAGCCCTGCAGGAGACGATCTGTGCACGTTTTCAGAGGCCTGCCATCTGGATTGTCTATAGATTGTCTCGAATTCTAGCTGAATCTTGAGACAGGTTTCATATGCGAAAGACCCAACTATAATGTGTTGGGAAACAGGCAATGAGCTCAAAGGTGCTCCAGCTTCGTGGACTTCTGATATATCAAGCTATATCAAGACGCTAGCGCCCAACCAGCTTGTCATGGATGGCTCCTACGGCCCGCAGAAGGATGCTTTGGATCTGCCTACTGTGGACATGTAGTATGTCCTGCCTCAGGAAGACGGTCCAGCTTCAATCAAAAGCTAATACCCTTCCTGCTCTCGCAGTTCAAACCATTACTACCCACTCGAGAGACAAAAGCTGAACTCAGACGTCAAAATGGTTGGTGCTGCAAATAAAGCATATTACGTCGGAGAATACGACTGGACGGATAAATACAGCAAATATGGCCTACTGGGATGCTTGATACCTCTTATATTCGTCATCATCGCTTTCTGTCTACCTGGTCGTTGGTTCCCATGGACATTTTACTTACCGAGATGGCTTTCGTGCATGGGCAAGAGCAGAAAGAAGTCATCAACCATGGCCAACTCGGTTTATTCTCCTCTACGCGAAGATCACAGTCAGGTGGGCTTAGACGGAACAGATTCAGCCAAGCTGGACGCGGAATATCCACCACCCCTACCCAATGCAAACGTAGTGAATTACCCAGGTCGGCGGGAAGTAGTCATCCGCAAATGGATTTTTGCTTTGTCTTTCCTGCTTCTTATTCCGTTCGCGGCGTGGATTGCTTTGGAAGTTGGACCGATTACGTTGAATCGGTTTCACCAAATGGTGGAAGATAGAGATGTTGCTGGGAGTGCATACTGGTCACTCTTTGGTAGGGGTGACAGTTGCTGTCAATGGGTCGAACATGTAAGTCTCTGTAGGATTTGGGATGCTGTTCAATTGAATTGGACTGATGTCGACTTGCCTGACATGTCAGAACGATGGCTTTACGCTGCACTATCGGCGACCAAGCAATATTGACAGAAGTCAACAGCTCGCACAACATGCTTATCGCATGTCGGGCGTGACTCCTGCTTTCGACGTGAATGATAAAGGTGATCTTCCTGTGATTGGTTGTCCAGCAGTTCGGTCGAACAGTACTTCGTAAAGAGTACGTCTTGCAGACGAAGATCGATCCAAGCTTGCTTGAACCAAGGAGGAAATTGTTCACTGTATTACCATAGCACACTCAATGGACTCTGTTAGTTGATGTTGTTTGTCACAATGTTTTTCTATCAATCCTTCAAAAAGGATGGCTGATGCACATTCCGCCACACTTTCGAAGCGAGGCAGATCCAAGCAACTGAGCCGAACACACCACACAGCCTGTGCTGCGACATGGTTGAGGGAGTGTTTGCTCAGTGCAAGCAGGTATGTTCATGTGTCCTGCATGTAGTTGCTAGCCATACTTTGCCTTTGTTTAATTTGCATCCAATCTGTTTACACGCGCGTCTTGAACTGCTTTCTTGCTCTTCTCAACAGCAACAGCAACACCGCAAGTCTGAGGAGTGAGTCAGAGCAGAGGCGCATCTCCATCTCGCAATGAGCGAGGCACTCTCGAGGAACATGAGCAAAGGGTCGACCAGCTCGTCGTTATCCATGATCCTCAATCGCGACGATGCGCCTGCACATGGCAATGGAAGCAGCAGCAGCGACGATGAGGCACCATTCGTCGTAAGCAAGCACAGACCTATCACGACAGCAGCAGCAGGATCCTCCAGACGCGCTAGTAGTGTAGTGTCTCTGTCTTCTTCGTCTCTTACGGATCCGGACGACCTGGAAGCAATTGCAAGCTCCTCGTTCGCGAACGGATCCAGGGCAAAGAGCCCTGCCAGCATCACTTCACATGATGCTTCGAGCGAGGAAGACGAAGAAGAAGATAATGACGACCTTGTCGAGGTCAATCAGGATGGAAGCGAGAAGCCTCTTCTCAAAATCAAGAAGCTATTAAGCCATCCACCTAGAGAGCCCAAGCATCGCTGGGAGACGGCTGTAAGCACGGACCAACACCACGGATTACCTTTAGACTACGCTGACGCCGGACTGTCGTTCCAAATAGTACGTGTATGCTTTCATTGAACGATTCACAAGTATACAGAAGGACTCTGCATATGCTCCACAAACTATATTCGAGTTTGAAGTGGCCTTGCAAGCTGGTGGTGTGCCACAGATGCCTGAAGATGTAGATGATGTCTGGGTACCTTCCCTCGAACCTATCTTCAAAGACTTCATTGAGCGCGTCAGACGGCAGGACAGAGCAACGGGTGGTACAGGCGGTATGAAGGGCGGTTGGCAAGCTTGGATACCTTGGTGGATTGGGGAGCAACGCGCATTGCAACTTCCGGACTTTCAGGCGAATTTTTGGCTTCAGGCGATCCGGACGATGCGGGACAAGGACGACAAGAATGCAATTTACAAGGTAGATTGGGAGAAGAAGGTGGGTTTGTATTCGATAAAGCATGTGTATTGAGGACTTGAACATTGACAAGACTTGGATCCCACAGGTCTTCATCTTGAAAGCATTGGTAGACTATCAAATCTGCCTTTGCGAAGACATTAAAACGTACATTAACGATAGCTATGGCTACGTCAGTTCGTACAAACCACAACCTAAAACAAAAGAAGAGAAAGAGCAAAGAGCGAGAGAAAAGGCTGAAGCTAAGGAAGAAGCTAAAGCTGAAGCGACCGCGGCTGTTGCGGCTGCCATTGCTGCTATTTCCGCGAGAGATCACTCGAGTGCGACCGCAAAGGATAAGGGTAAAGAAAAGGAGAAAGTCTCCACAGAGACGAACAGTCCGCTGGTTATTAGACCTATTGGGTCTGATACCCTAAAACAAGTCTGGCATCGAATCGATGGTGAGCGCATGTCCCTCCAGTCCGTACCAGGCGCCCTTCGCTGAATTGCAGGAACATGCTATAGATTCCCCTCGACTGTATGTCAACAGCAATCCCTACGGTTACAAGCCAACATTCGTAGCCGTATCCGATACGCCCAAGGAGATCCACGAATTACTGATAGGTCTGCAAGCGCCACCAAAGCAATCAGCCAAGCTGAGCGGTCCATTCGCAAAAGCGGCGGATGGGAAGAAAGCAAAGCACAAAAAGAAGAAAGGGCGTGCGTTACTTTCGGAAAATGAGGAAAAGCTACATGCATACATTCGAGATGTGGTTCTTCCCTCGCTGGAATCGTCAGATTCACCTTACTTTGAGCACAAGAATAGATTCGAGAATCGTAGGTATAATATGATCAAGAAAATCCAGAGGGAAGCTCGAATGGAAATTTTAGCTGCTCAACGTACCGTAGATGCTGGTTATGGAAGCTTACGGTCTTCGACAAGATTGAGGAGGGGCGCAAGAGTCACTACTGGATACGATGAAGATGCGGGAGATATGGAAATTGAATATGCTATCAGAGAGTCTGAGCGGAATGCTAGGAAAAGACGCAAGAGAACAGGCTCGGATGAGGATGATAGCGATGGTGAATACGACGAGGGTATGGATTTGGACAATTCTCAGGGACAATCTGAAGAAGAAGAGAAGGATGAGGATGAGGATGACGGCGATTCGCATGAGGCTAGTAGTCGGCGGTCTAGAAGAGCAGGGCGAAATGGAGCAAACAGCAGGAGTCGCGCTGCGGTACCTGGAGAGAGGAAAAGCTCACGGCAACAAACGCAGCCTGCGAATTACTACGAGCCGTTACCTTCGTTAGACAATCCTCCGGCTTCAGCTTCAGGGTCAGCCTCTACATCACGCAAAGCATCAATTGTACGTGGAGATCTAGATGATTTCGAGGTGGGCGAGGAAGAAGCAGAGGAAGCGCCATTTGGTGGACTTGAGGAAGTCTGGACTATGGGCCGATACAGAGGGTACTATAGACCCGATGGAACATTCATCAAAGCTCAAAAAGGTGATATACCGCTCTACAAGCTCGCTAAGATGGGCCTTCCTCTGCCACCTTTGAGCGGACCTATCCCGGGTCCTTCCACGACTGCCGCTTCTGGCGCAAGCAATGCGGGCTCTTCGTCAACTTTGCAAAGCATGGCGGAAAGGATTGCTGCTATCAATGGGGAAAGTAAGACTAGCCACCAAAAGAATGCGACTACTACGGGCACTGGTAATGCTTCGATGGAATTGGAAGACAGCTCAATGCCTGGAAGTGCCGTACCTACCCTCATCACGGAAACGGAAGACCGAGAGACGGATGATAGCAAGATGCTAGTGGATGAAATAGACCAAGCCGATGATAATAACGACGATACGGAGTCAGACATCATAACAGTAAGCAGTCGACCCAAGGGTGCTGCCACGGCGCCTTCGAATGGTACTCATGCCAAACCGTCTATGCTATCTGCTGAAGAGCCAGCTAGCCAGAGTGAATCAGTTCAACGCGATACGTCGCAGGTTCAGGTCATTGTGTAAGTAGTGTGCAGTAGGTGCAATAGGTAGAGTTAGTTCTGTTTGCTCTGCTCATAAGCAACGATGATCCGACGAGGGCAGATTGGCAATGCGACTGCCTGTCTTCTTGTTCAATACCTTGAAGCTGCAGAAATGCAGGCTCCCTGCCAGCAATGCATGTCCTGTACGGCATGCGCGTGGATTCATGCCTTTGCCACCATCATCTACTGTCACCTGTTGATCGTGCTATGCCCTCTCTTGCCCTTGACACGATTAAACGTAGCAGCACACACATTTGCTAATACTCTTACTCTTCATATCGACAATGGTGAGTCTGCTCGCTTGTCGTGCCCTACTTGTCCCCCCTACGTGCTGTGTTGCGCGACTGACGAACGCTGTCCACGTCTCCAGGACGGTTTCATAAACGCAGCAAAGTCCGCTTACTCTGGCTACCAGGACAGCCAGAAGCAAGGCGCTGGTGCTGGCGGTCACGGCCAGCAGAATCTCGGCAACAACCAGGCTGTGAGTCTCGCTTTCACGGCGTGTGGTATCGACATCGCTGACGTCGCAATCCGGCAACACAAGGGTGGTGATTTCGGTATAACTGGAGGATCTAGATTCAATCAACCGTAAGTTACAATCAGCATGTCTACGAACTTGGAAGCGTCGCGATGGAGGCGGTGCGCTACTGTCGTCGCGAAGGGGCGTAGGCCGTTATGCACTTGGAGGCTGGCGAAAGCGCATACCGGATACCTTTCGCAATGCTTTTAAGCTTGCAGCGGAACATCATGATATAAGCCAATCAGAATCATGCAGCTGATAGCACTACGTGTATTTCCACTGCAGTGCTGCGGCTCAGAACGTGGCCGGCGACTTGGATGGCGATGGAATCATCGACACCGCAGCCAATGACGCTGGCAACTCCGCGGATAGAGGACTCTTCGGACAAGCCCTGCAATACTTGAACAGCAACAAGCCCAGTGCAAATGACGATGTTGATGAGGAGCGTGTCACCAGTGCTCACCAGCAGGCTTATGGGTGAGTAATTTGAAAACTATACCAACTAGGCCATAGTCGTAGACCAAAGCAAGCACGTGTTTGCTTTTGTCTGCCTTCTGCTGACCCTCACCCCACCTCTGTAACGTCACAGACAAGGCAAGGCAAGCAATCTTGATGCCAAAAGTATGGGATCAGCTGCTGCTTTGCAAGCTTTGAAGCGCTTCACTGGCGGTCAGCAGAGCCCTGCTTCGAGCGGGGGCCAGTCTGCCTTGGTGAGCTCGCATGCTCGCCTGGCTGCGCTCGGAGTATGACTGACTTTCACACCCTCGTATAGATTGGAATGGCCATGTCTGAGGCATCGAAGTACGTAATACACATCAGATAACAGTGTCAATCTGCATGCTAATCCGAAATTCCTGTCGTCACAGACTCTTCGACAATTCCGGAGGTGCTGCAAATGGAAATAAGCAAGATGTAGTCAACTCTGCAGTCCAGACTATCATGAAATTCGTCTTAAAGAGCCAGCTCTCTGGTGCTATGGGTACTGGCGGAGGTGCTGCCGGCGGTAGCGGAGGTGGCTTAGGCAACCTTATGAGCATGGCTTCGAAGTAAGTGATTGCGTTGCGTTGACTGCATTGTATCGTTTTCATATTGTGAAATATCCTCTTTCTAACGTATGATACCATTCGCCGCATCGTAGGTTCATGTAGTTAGTCTATGACAATAGGCAAGCAGACTAGAAAGCCAGCCTGCATTAGCTGGCCGTATGGCAAGTGCCTGAGATCTGTAGCATGCAAAGCGCAATACAACACGACTGAAACGACGATCATGGCCAAAATGACTGCACGTATTCTGTATTGCCCAGTTTTGTTCTGCAAGCCTATGTTCTAATCGATACATTGTGTCAAAGAAAGCATAACCAGCGTCATAGCGGATAAAGCTCAGTCTTCATGTTATAAAAATCTATGTGAAAGCAGTTCTGATTTGGCTTGTTGTGCGGGACCAACAGTGTGCTGCGCGCCCGCCTATGCAGGTGCCGTTTATACCATCTCAAATAAGAGGAACTCAGCATTCTTCGGACCGGTGCTTTCGAAAGCTAGAGGCTTTTCAAGTTTGCCAGTAATGAAGACGCTATCGCCCTCATCTAGTTCAACCGTCTCATTTTGGTAGTTGATTTTGAGCTTTGCACCTCCTTCGATAGGTTTGTCCTTAGGTTTCCTATATCCACTTCTCATGATGTTGTGGATTAAAGTCTTTGTAGTTCCCCCTGTAGATTCATGTTCGATTTTAGATTGAGGAGGTAGAATAGAAGCTGATACTCTGAAATGCGCATGAACAGGAACAGGACCTTTTGCTTCTCTTTGATCAATTACACTTTCATCGTCAGGAGGAGCTACAATTTTGACGAGCTTATTAGTCTTTTCTTCATCGGTGAAATGTCTTCCGTAATAATTTGGTTTCAATCCTGTTGTATAAGGTTTGGCCCAGATTTGTAGGAAATGAACTTCTTTATCGTCTCTGGCGTTGAATTCGGAATGTGTCACTCCTGTTCCTGTAGATGTCATTTGAACGTCTCCCCTCTTCATCACTTCGACACTTCCGAGGGAATCTCGGTCTTTAGGAAACCATCAGTCAGTGTCACCCCATTGGTAGAGCTCGTAGTACAAGTATGGCTCACGCTTAAGCTCTCCATCTACAATGTAGCTGAAGATCTCAAATTCCTTATGAGGATGTGTACCAAAACCTTCGGCACCAGCAACTCTATCTTCGTTGATTACGCCTTTCGGAGAACCCAGTGGTCAGCCAATGCGGGTCTAAAGAATGAAGTCTTAAGAGTACTCACGAAGAGCACCAAAGTTCTGCATGTCGGGATTAAAGTAACTCGCGAAGGAGAAATGGTGATATGTCTTGAGCCAGCCGTGATCTGCATGCCCTCTATCACTAGACTTGTGTACTTTTAGCTGGACGGGAGCCATGTCTGTTGAAAGCAGTATCAGTAGAAGTCCGAGAGACCAAGCATCAGTGCATGCTTACTCGATGCACTTCTAAAGCTTGTTAATACAGTTGAGGGTATGGCTTTCTCGATCTTCTGGGTTGCGGGGCGACTTCCACCAACTGCTCGTTGTATGAACTTTGTGAATAATCCAGCCAGGATAGCTAAGAATGCGACTATGACAGCCTTGTTGAGAATCTTAATGATGAGTCTGTCTCTATCTGTGATCCTTGTTGTTAACAAACAAAAGAGAGAGAGAAGTAAAGCTGGGTTATGCACGCTTTAAATACTTGAACCCGCTGGCACGTGAGAAGATGATTCCTAAATTGGAAAAGCTGACTTTTCAAGTAGAATCATCCATCAATGCAGGCGAGGTAAGCAGGGCAAGTATGTTGCTCATGAAGCTTTTCTAGAAGATCGGTGATGCTTCTGGGATTTGCAATGTCTGTAAGCAATCCAGTACCTCGTCGTCAGCTGATCGCGGGGCCTCTCGCCCTTGCAATAAGCAGTCAGGCACGTGCAGCCATGCGACTGAGATGAATGCGAAAAGATAAGCGATGAACAAGTCGTATGGGCAGCTGGCACCTGCAGACAGTAATGAATGCTTGCTTAGTATCGTGGACTTTACTGTGTCGTTTCTATGCCCAAGCTTGTCACAACGCAAACAACCAAGCCGAGCCGAGTCTACCAAATTCTATGCAGAGGCAGAGACCGAGAACTTGCCAGCAGCCTCCTCAAACAGAGCTTCCTTAGCTGCCAAGTCCTCCAATAGAGGATGTTTTGGTGCGACAGAGCGGAGAGTGCTACATCAAAGAAGGCTCGATGGGTCAGCCTATCTCAACTCGCAACATCACACAATCTGACACGGAAGACTTACTCTATATACTGGTTATGCGCAGCAGCAGGCTTGCCTGATAGCAATGCGATAGCTGCTGAGTTTGCCAGCGATGTAGCGTGATTCGGATCCTAGTGTCCAGCATTGTCAGCTCGGAGCGAATGTTCCACATTCAATATACGGTCTTAGCTTACCGTCTGCAAAGCCTCCGCCAATGGTGCCTCCGCTTCAGGCCATCTATGCAGAGCAGCCTGAGCGACCGCCTTTCCATTCAACATCACCGGGTTATTCGCGCTTGGCAATTGGGACATTTCATCATAGCAGTAGAAGGCAGTTTGATAGCCACCATCATCTTCACCGCCTTGTTTCAAGCCAATCCAAGCTTCACATAGTTGAATGATCAGTGAATCTTCTGCCCAGACCTTGGCAGTGCTGTATGTCTGCTTTGCCAGGTCCAGTCGGTCCAATGACAGGTATAGCTGAATCAGGAGTGCGACGCTGAGGCGGACAATTTCCAAGGATCAGGTCTTTGCATAGTCGGGGAACTATGTCTGATAGTTAAAGCTTACCATTCTTGATCTTCTGCTTTTGCTCCTGCTGATAGGACCTCGATAGCCTGCTGTCTGTAGTCCTCCTGGTTCGCAAGGACCGTTCCAGCGACAGCACGCGTCGTTCCATCGACATCTTCTCCTAATTCTTCAAGAAGCTCAAAAGCCTCATCGGCAGCAGCACCTCCATCATCTCCTGCTTTGACTGAATCTACGAGCAGCTTGACTGCTTTTGCCGTTGGGGTATCTATTGAACTTGCTATGCTTGTCGCTTGGTTGAATTGCCCTAGTGCGATGTGAGAGCGGGCGGCATAGAGTTTGAGTGATGGCGATGCATCGCTTATTGAGTTGATGGTGCTGATGCACGCAGAGTATGAGCCTGTGTTACATAGGGAGGTGGTATCAGCTTTATTCACCATGTACACATCTGTATGCCTGCCCAACGGTAGGCAACTCCAGTGCGAATAACTCCGCTCACCCTGCGTGAACAGCTGGCGCGCATGGAACGCAGAGTCGCTCTCCAAAGACATGGTTGCAGATGGTGCAGATGTATAGCAAGTCAGGAAGAGTGCAACACTGCTTTGTACTCCATGCTGGCAAAGCGCGTTCCTCGATCATCCTCTCGCCATTGCAACTGAGCAATGTGCATGCAAGGGATGCTTTCTATTGGTTTTTTGGTTTTAACAAGTCAAATACTCCTACTTGGGCTTCCACACCACTCAACGAGCAAACCGTCCATGACATGTAGACAGAGTGTGCTTTTGCCACTTGATTTGAGGCTCTTCATGCAGCCAGCTCACCATGGCTTTCCTGACTGCTTAGCATCTTCTGCCGTTGTACAATACAAGCTCCCTCACGATGAGCTCTTTCAAGAAGCGAGTGGCTGCTTCGGGCGGTCCTTCAGCTGCACCTCCACCAGGCACCCGAGTGAGCGCATACAACGGTTCAGTGCTGCTTTCCACAGGTGTAGCAAGTGTCGACGACGTTCTTGGTGGAGGATGTCCATTGGGATCCATACTGCTCGTCGAAGAGGACCGAGATACAAGCTATGCGAAGCTACTGCTCAAATACTGGATAGCCCAAGGTCTATGCTGTCCTAATCAGCAGGTGTTCCTTGCAAGTAGCGGAGTCGATCAAGCTCCAGAGGAAATTATATCAAAGCTCCCTTACTCGGATGATGCTCCTGCTGCGGCTGCTGAAGCTTCTGGCATTTCTGCCTCATCACATGCAAGCACAAGCGGTACATCTGGCGCGGCTACGGATGATGAAGATGAGAATACGGCCGGATCTTCAAGTGGAAGCATGAAGATTGCCTTCCGCTATGAGGGCATGAAAAAGTTCGAGACCTCCGTTAGATCCACGTCTTCCGTTGGTGACGCGTCGGCGCCTGTATACTGCTCAGTCTACGATCTGACCAAGACGCTCAACACAAGCGAGTCGACCAGAAACCGAATAGCAACACTTGACGTAGAGCATGAAGCCGACACTTACGGTACTACACTGGAAGCGGTAAGAACGGTACTTCAGAGGTCCGCTAATCAGCAGTAAGCATCCTCAGCAGCAGCTATATGATCCGTCGCAGCTGATGCTGTTCCAATCAGATCTGCTGCACGTATCGCAATACAGTCAACAGGATCACCAGCATGGGCCGACTTTGATTCTACGGTAAATTTCGTCACTGATTGAGCGTTCAATGCAATTAAGCTGACTTCATGCTATTATAGGCTCTGTACAAATTCCTTCTGTCCTTGCGGACGATGCTAAGACAGCCCGGGACGAACGCGGCCGCGATGGTGACCCTGCCAGGTTATCTGATACGGCGGCTGAGAGACGGAGCTGCTCATTTGAGGCATCTTGAGTGGTTATGCGATAGCGTCATCGAGCTCGAAAGCTTTGCAGGTCAGTCAGGTCTTACCTCGACTGAAAGACCGCGTCATTCGAGCTGAATGGGCCCGTTCCTTCTGTAGGCTCGATGGCCTTACAAAGCGTCTTTCCCGCTTATTCAGGTTTCCTCCATATACATCGACTCCCTACCCCAAATTCGCTTCTACCGCCTTCAGCGAAATTGTCAGTCCTGCGAGGCTTAGCGCCTGGATCGAATTCTACGAGCTCCGGGGCAGGTGGGATGGATAATAATCTAGGCTTTAAGCTGAAAAGACGGCGTGGACTTGTCATTGAAACACTTCATCTGGATGAAGGTGGTGGTACAAGCGAAAGAAGGACAACGCCATCTGAGACGCAAATAGAGATCAACAAGGCACCTCAATCGATAGCGCTTTCACATCCCGTCAACACAGCACAGCAGCATTCTCACACACCAGTAGAGGTGGAAACAGAACCGAAACTGGCGCCAGTGAAGAAGAAGTTGGAAAGGAGGAAGATCAGATTTGATGATGATCCAAATGAGAATCCGACAGGTATACTGAAGGCAAAGACGACAAAACCTGTTTCTAGCTTCAAGTCGAGTTTGCGGACGGACAAGCCCGAGCTGTATGATTTCTAGCTATACGTCGTACGATGTTGGCACAAAGATTCTTCGATAGTATACGATGCAACGAAGAGACGATAATAACTAAGCTACGGCGTTTGCTCATCCAACATATAGCTGTCTTCCCCTCTTGTCACAGCACGCTGCCATCCCTCTCTTTTCTTCAAGCGTCTGATCCAGTCCTTGATAGTCGGATAGCTGTCGTCGTCCCACTTTGCGCCCAAATTTGTAGCAAGCACGAATTGAGCAGAGAAGGCAATGGTGATATCTGCTAAAGTTATATCGTCACCGTAGATATACCCTGACTTGTTATTCTTCAGGGTTTCTTCGAGATATTTCAGATCATTGTGGACGAAGTTACTGAGGTTCTTCTCATATTGGGGGAGGCATCCTTTAGCCTCTTCGGGCAAGTTCCAGCGCGCATAAGTGATTGGCTGTGATACGTGATAGATCAGCACGGGAAGTTGAATGCAGGAAGAAATAGATCAACGCATAGACGTACTATAGCGTGTACCATCAAAGTAGCTTCGGACCAGGCCATCCAGCTTCGGACCATAGCAGCCTCGACTCCAGAACCACCACCAAAATACTGCTCCTTCTGCTCGGATGTAGCATGTTCACTGACTAAATAGTCGCAAATAGCGCTAGATTCGATGAGAGTAGTCTTTCCGTCTTCCAGGACCAGCATGGGAGCTTTCCCCATGCCGTGCTGAGACTTGAAATTGGCTGGCGCTCTTCTATTCGCTCGTTTACCGTATACTAGGTCATAAGGTATACCGAGTTCTTCCAACAACCATACGCATCGGAAACTGCGAGAGTTCTATAGAATCATGAAAAGCAGTCGCGCGGGCGCGCAGTCAGTGGGACATTTCCGCAAGGACGGCCATCACTACCGCAAGCCGCGCCCAGGCAAGACACACCTGAAGATGCCAGAGCTCTAATGGAGCCATGATGGGAATACTAAGTGTAACGTAGACAGAACAAGACAAAGACTATTGAGGCAAAGCTGTATGCGACTTTCTGTTGGCGGAGCTCCGCGCGGGACCGCGCCACACCTCGGCGAAACGATCGGAAGCCGAAATGAATGCCTTCCATAACAATGCGATCCCCTGAGAGTGTATCGATGTATCTACAATGATTGAGGGACTATGACCAGCGCCTAGTGCTTCAAGCCTATGCCAGGTCTACCGTGCCATTTTGCAGCGTGCAAAAGAAGAGCAATGGTGCCTTCTTCGATGGCATCCTTGAAACCAAAGAGGAGTGCTTGTGCCAACACAGCCTTGAAGATATGAGCTTGCATGCCCTGTAGAGTAAGCGAAAGAATCCTTGTTAGTGGAAAGGTGGATGGCAAAGATCATGAGAGCAGGCGCACCTGGTACAATCCCTTGAATCCCTTCTCCTTGTAGATCTTAGCAAGTATACCAAGAGCGCTAGTGGGTCTAGTAGCTTTATCAACAGTGTAGCCTTCAGCTTCATTCTCGTTATCCTCCTTTTCAGCTTCCTTGAATTTAGCCTGCAGGCGAACTTTGGCGAGAATGTATGGGAAGGTGATCTGGGGAAAAAGGACAATTTAGCATGGCTAGGCTGAATACCAACTTGATAGTCACGCCAAACATACAATGGTAGCGATCGTCTTTGACAAAGCACCAAGCACGAAAGCTTTCCGAGGCGTCATCTTGCTATCTCCGAGAACGAACGGCTTGAGTCGCTCGAATGAGCCGTACGTGAGAGCGGGGTTCTATGAGGGGTAGCATTCTCAGACAGGCCGCAAATTGAATCCTGATGAGCGTCATACTCACCACAGTCAGAACCAAACTGGCTTTCAGACCAGTCCACAAGCCAGCAACACCATCATCCTTGATGATTTCCAAAGTGGTGGCGAGGAGGGATTGAGACTTGTCATCTAGCTGTTGTCGTGTTGCGACGACAGAGACTGGAATAGTGAAGATCTGTCCAAGGGCACCAGCAAGCGCTCCAAGAATGAGTTCCGCACTGTATTTCGGCACACCCGAGGAAATCCGTCTTATCAGCGCTGGCCGGCCAATGTCGGTTCGCAGGAAAGTGGGGCCTACGCTGTGCTGAGCGTGACGGCAGAGGCGACGACGCCCGGGAAGAGTCTCTGCACGTAAGCACCTCGGACTACAGTATACCAATAGAAGTAGGCACTGCATGGAACATGAGCACATTGTCAGCTTTTGAAGCTTCCTCGTCTGCGGACCATGCATAGCCGGTCAAGCGTGGTGCGTACAATTGCATGGAAAAGGTATTGAGCATGGAAGCGGCTGCAGAGATGGAAAGGATCAGCATACTCTACTAGCATAGCAACGATACTAACTTACAGTATCCCCGATAGAAGCCTGCAATTCCCTGTTGTAGCAGAATTGCCTTCAGCCTTCCACACCTATTTGCTTCACCGTCTCAGGCAGAGCCTGGAGCTCCGAGAGAATGAACAGAAATGAACTTACACCCTCCCGCCAGACATGTCTAATAACATCCCTCACTCTAACCTTCTGCGCACTCGTAAGCTTTCGAGGAGCACCGCTTCGCTTGACTTGCGGACTAGGAAGCTCTCTTGCATCGAGGACCTTCTTTGCGTCGCTCTCTGCTTGAACGCGGGTTTTGACCCTGAAGCATGCAGCAGGCGTAAGCTTTGGATTCCTAGCGATGGCCGCATAGCCGTGACCTACGTATCCAATGGGTAGCTGTGTAGTTGGATCAGCTTCCCTATCTTGCCTGAGCTCTCTCGCCTTCCGAACTCACACAATCGAGTTGGCAATCACACCTCCGAGAGCTCCAGAGACGGCGGACCCGAACGGCGAGAGCTGCGGCTTAGACATGATGTTCGAGCGTATCCACTTAGCAGCTTGCGGTGTTCCAGCTCTGGCAGTATGTCGTGATGCAAGTAAGTGCCAGGAAGATCTTGTAATGAGGCTCGCTTCTATCCGAAAACGCCGGCGTCCTTCTGCCGAGGTGGCCGGAGAAGCTCGTCTTGACAGGCGAAATTTTGGTCAACGTGCGCACTCACACTTCGAACACTTCGCATTACTAATTTTGCTTGACTGGGCTCGTCATCCATCGCAAAGCACATTCTGATCTGGCTTCTCTGCCTCCGGCGCTTATGCCTCCTGGCATGTCCGCTAACTCACCTCGGCAGCACATCGAGTTTATACACACCGCTTTTCTTCAAGCTTCTGTCAGCTAAATTGCGTGGCATACATCATTTGGCGGTACAACGACAGTACTCTGTATAACCGCATCCCATCACTACCCGTGTTCTAAACAAATTAAAGGCTCAAATACTTATTCACCACCTGCCTTGCCAAATCAGGAGCACCTCTCGTGAAGTAAATGCTTGACAAGTTGTACGCTGCTTCTCGACTTAGATCAAGCTTCTGCATAGATGCGTGTGCATCGGCCATCTGAGCATCGCTTGCCTTGTTCTGTTCATCTACCATCTCTAGTACCTTCTCGTAATGCTTCACTGCGAGATCGGCTATGCCTGTTTGCAAGAAGAATGAAGGAGAGCAATGTTTAAATTGCGCAACGATAATTGGGGCGGAGCGTTAATGCCGTCGACTCACCTAGCTGGTGGAACACTCTAGCGACATTGTATTGCACTTCCTGTTGATTCTCAGCAGTTTTGCGGTAGCTGTCCAAGAAAGCGACAGCTTGAGCCAGCTGGTAGTGTCTGTTGTCTGTCTGCCTCTGCATGGCTCGATGAGTGTATGCTAAGGCCAGCGATAGGCAGATGAGAGGATCATTCGGGTACAGCTCGTATGCTCTCAGATAGTAGACTGCGATGACTGAGCGTCAGCTTGTACGTGCTTGAGAGAGTAGAGCATCCATCAACTCACTTATAGCAGACTGATAACTCTTTCCGCATGCCATAATATGCCCGTATAGCATCAGGAAATAAGGATTTATCTTCGTAGGCTTGAAGTCGGCGCCAACCATCTGCATCACAGAATTATCTGCTTCATCGCCAGTCTCATCCTTGTCGTCCGCAGCGGTACCAGCATTCGGGAGAGCGCTCTGATCTATGAGCTTAATTCTAGATGTAATGACGAGGGTTTGATTAGCCAATGAGCATGTGACAGTCCAGTCCACAAACTCACATTCTTAGGAGGTACTTCTGAAGATTGTTATTCAGAAATGCATCGAGTGCAAATATGCCGGAATGGCAGACTGCTTGATGTAAGCGCAAAGGTTCGCTCTCCATCTTCCGCGAAGCAATGACTTTGCGGAGATCGTCCAATGCCCGTTCATAATCTTCGCAGTACAGCGCGCAAGCTGCGGAATACGTCTTAGCCATAATCACAAGCGAGGGGCTAAAGCAGCTTACCGACAAGACCAAAGATCAGGAACTGGTTTCGAGGACCATCTTGTCTCATCATGCTGGAAGTCAGCATATGTTTCAACACTTCTTGTGCTTCTTCCCGATCGTCGATCCGAGTGAGCATTATCGCGTACTGTGGCACAACAAGCCCTTCAGTCGTTGTACAGGTTCGATGAGGACCTTCGTGACATACTCGAACAGCCAGCAAAGCCCAATCGTCGAAGCTGACGCCCCTGTATGCATCTCGTTCAACATTCATATCCGGTTCTTCGAAGTTGCCAATTTCTTCATCCTGAAGGGAAGCCTGCAACCGTTCAGCTATACCTGCAGCCTGTTCATCAACATTTTCCTTTTCGTGTGCTTGCCCCGCGCCGTTGTGCTTTCTCTTGTATCCTTGTCTCGACCCGAAATATCGCTTCTTTCCATCAGATGGGAAAAGTGCTTTTGTGGTTCGGAAACTGTCAAGCAGGTGTGATGCGAGGTCCAGCCATTCCAATAGAAGATACTCTGGGATGTTGTCGGTCCCAGGCTCCGTTTCTTCCGCGATCTGTTTGTCTAAATCCTGGAGCTTCATCATAGTAGCGTCAAAGGCTTCTTGTATAGCTCTTTCTTCATCCAGTCGCTCTTCTTGTGTCATCGTTCTTCTGCGAGCGGCATTGTCGAGTCTCCTGCGTGCAGCAGACTTGCGTTTCTTACGACTCTGAGACAAAAGAATGCCCCGCTCATCCTGGCCCTCGCCTCCACTTGCAGCGTACTCGCTCCCGGACTCATCACCATGGCCCATGTCGGCATGCCTGGCTGCGCGCCTAGTCGCGATAACTGAAAGTTCAGGACGTTAGGTTCGTCAGCACTTCGATATACATGAATGTGCCTCCTTGCGTAGGTCCATACACACCTTCATTGACTAGGTCTAGCGCTTCCTCGCGCATATCCAGACGCTCGTAAATCTCAGCTAAGGCTAAGCGAGAGTCGAGATCGTCAGGAACATTTTGTATGACTAAGGAGGCCAAGAGAAGCAGGTCAGCCAGCACTGAAACCAAAAACGGCGGATTACACGAAGATTTCTCACCAGCTTGGTAGCTCTCAACCGCCTCCTGAAGAAGATCGAGGTTTCTTTGACATTGCGCGATCTTGACCCAAACCGCCGCCACATTGGTCTAGAAAGACTGGTTGTCAGTCCGCAAATATATGCCTATGCTTCACGGGACCTACCTCTTCATTTTCTGCCATTTCCTTGTACACCTCGCATGCTTGCTCCCACAGGCCTTTTTCGAAGTAAGCATCCGCAACCTCGCCGTAGACGTCCGGTATGTCCATGATGTCTCGTTGCCGAATAATGTCGAAGTGTGTCTGTTAAGCGGGCGAAACAGTCAGGTGTGTGTGTGATTAGACGGAAGAAGTAGAACAAGTACATACCTTCGCTTCATCTGTGCGACCCTCGTAAAGCCTCGCAAGTCCCAAACGCAAACGGAGTCCGGTACTGAGCGGGTGGACGGGCGCTTCCTCGCACCATCGTTGTGGATGAGAAGCCCAACCGTCTCGCCACTTCCGCTCCATATCATACTCTCTATCGTCGCCGAAACTGTTCCAGCTGAGGCCCTCCTGTATCCTGCCTTGCAGCCATCTGACGCCTTCGACGATAACTCTCCCAGCTTCCTTGTACCTCCTAAGAGATCTTAGAAAGTCAGCGAAGAATTCAAAGTCGACGAAAGACCAGCCTTGAAGCTCTTCCGCGCTGGACGAGGGAAAAGAGTGAACAGAACGGAAGTGATCGTATGCGGCGTGGTATAGCTCGACAGCTTTTGGGACTTCGTTGAGCTCGTAATACAAAGGACCAAGTTCCCGCAATATGGATGGATTATGAGGTTGCAGCTTTAGTAATTTGGCGAACCAGGTTGTAGCCTGGCGTGTCTTCCCTGTTTCTCGCAAGAGGGACGCCCTGTCCCAGATGGCTTCCACATCGGTTCTATCACTTCGAATGGCTTCTCCGAAGCAGTATGCAGCTTGCTCTAGAAGTCCCAATTCCCGACTCTGGGTGCCTAGTTCTTTCCATGTTTCGGCTTTACTTTTCGTCAAATGAGCCACAACGATCCGTAGCTGGATTGCCTTGTCCGTATTTCCTAATTCTTCCTGTATTGAAGACAGTGTATACCATGCAGCTTTCGTGGCAGGCTCTATCCGAATGACCTCGTTGAGAATATCGATAGCTTCCTTCTGTTTGCCTTGTACGTATGCTAGATTGGCCTTACCTAGCATATTGCGTATTTCAGGCGAGGGTTCCATGTCTCCCACAGCCACCCTTCCGCGTGCTTTCTTACGTGGACGACCACCAGCCGTTCTCTCGTCGAGCTCAAGGTCTTCAAGCTCTTCTTCCATATTGCGATCCCATTCCTGCCCTAAAAAGCCTCGGCTTGTAGCAGTCGTGGGCGCACTTGAGGCCGAGGTATCACGAATGGCACTGATCAAACGTCTATGATTGTACGGTATTCAGTTCTGGCCGCTTTCAAAAACTGGAAGGCGACAGCGACTTACCCCAATTCGCCACTCTATCATGGCGGTAGCGTGGTGGAAAGCACGCTGATCAGTCGGACTGTAACATGAGAGCAATCTGACCTGGTTTACTCACAGTCCTTTGCCCGTATGCAGCTCTCCCGTTTGCTCCACCCGGGTAGTCGGTCTCTGCGTCGGTGTCTGCATACAGAGCAGCATGTCTTGGAGCGGTCCCAGGCGGCAGCGGAGGTAGCGGTTCTCCAGCAGATGAGGAAGGCAATGCTTGAGGCATTGGCGGGAGAGACGGTAAAGGTTGCACTTGTGATATACTTGCAGCCTCTTTCGCCTTTCCTTTGCCCTTGTCGCGTGCTGAAAAGCGGGCTTCAGAAGAGTTGCCTTCGTCGCTCTGCTCTTCACCAGCCTCGGAGGAGGTACTATCGCTATCACTTCCACTACCGCTGTCTTCATCGTCTTCCTCGTCTGCGTCGTCCTCCTCGTCTTCCTCATCATCCTCGTCATCCTCCCCTTCGCTGCTGCCGCTGTCGCTCAGCAGTGGCACTCGTGTTGAAGTCCTTGCAGCTTCATGCTGCTGAAGCAGACTGGGCACATCACGAACCCTTCCTGCAGACGAGGTGGACGGACCAGCAACTCCGAAGAGCGCTGGATCAATGGCAAAGTCCATGGTCTAGTGGAGACGCAAGCACATCCATATCATGAACGATATAAAGAGAAAAGCGAGCAACACAGGCAATCAGACCTTGATGCGGTGATCGGGCTTGACAATGCACCCGCAAGCAGCGTGCTATTATAGATTGTCCTCATTGCGTTCATAATCTGGAGCGAAATGTATGAGCGGATGGACAGAGTTTGTGTAGTCATGCTGCATCGACAACGAAATGAAAGATCCATGCCACAGTCACGTGCACGACTGAAGAGCTCCAGAGCAAACGCTATCAGTGTGAGCATCATGGCCCTTCTAGCAGCTTCAAGATGTGTCTCGTGTCTGTCATGCCCCACTCAGACACCATTTTCAGTGTGCGTCCACCGTGAAAGTCTTTATGGATTCGTAATCATTGCACAGCTGCCTGCACTTTGACCGAGCCATCGCAATGTCTTTTCGGCCAGTTTGCCAGAAAGACCCGCATTGTCGAAGGCAATACCAGAACTAGATGGATTGCGCTCGGTTCAAGCAATCATACACAAGCTGCACAATATACAACAAACGCACTTCAAATCTGACAAATACAATGTATGTTTAGAAGAAATAACGCGCAATCGTGCACAACATAAGAGCCGCAATTTATCAGCCTGAACGTATACGGACGGCGGAAGCCTTAGTTGGATTGAGAGGATCTATACTACTCTTGCAAGTAGGTAAAACATAGAGGGTGACCGGAGTACCAGCTGGAATGTTCTCGCTAGTGCCGACCCAATAATAAAACGACCCAGAAGCCTGCGAAGGGGTGCGCGGGGTGCTGACTTTAACGTAGCAAACGAATGCAGAAGAACTGTTATTTATACTGCTCGTGACCTCGCCCACGAGTTTTACGAGTTCTACGGAGCTCCGGTTTGAGGAAGGGTTCCTTAAGGGGCTGGACTGTCGTGAAAGCGAGCTAGAGCCTGCTCCTGTTGATGAACGGCCTCTACCCGGCGGTGCAGCATCCGTGACAGGAGTGGCAGGTCTGAAAAAGGGAGGAGTTGCACGACCAAAAAAACCCCCCGGTGAATTGGGTAGTGATGCGATAGCGTATGCGGGTCCAGGATAATTGGGGTTGGGACTGTAAGCATACGATGTGTAGGGCTGTATAGTAACCCATTGATTTAATCCGTAACGGGTGAAAGTGTTGACGGAAAAGTACCACCATCCAGTCGGAGATGTTCCGGTCAGGTCTGACACTGCTACACGTACGGTAAACAGCGTATCGGTTTGGCTTGTGGCAGTAACTTGGCCAATTAGGCCCGTTGGCGCCGACATGACGGAAGTGCTTTGGTTTACGTAGAGTGAGTTAGACAGGAGAAGAAAGCAATTGGCACGGAGCACGTGGCCCTGAGGTGAGAGTGAGTAGTCGAAAACCCCGTTTGAGCGGTGTTTGCTTGTTGTACGCGGAAATGGGAGGGTTACGAAGAGCTCCCGGTGCTGCGTATCGCTTCAGAAACGGGGTTGTTGTGAGTAGGCGGTGCACACGGCAAATGTACGCGAGCTTACAAAGCTTGGTGTTCGCTCAACTGTCCAGAGCATGCTAGGCCGGATGTAGTAGCTTGGAAGCTGCGTAAAATGTGATGCCTTGTCAAGTTAAAGTATGGTATCGCAACTCTTCTTGATCTGGTGAAAGCGGGGCACTGTAGTCAGCGCGCTTTTGAAGTACAGCGTGGCTTGTAGAAACTAATTCAATGTCAGCTATTCCTTGAATTGGTAAAGATAAGTATGGTCAGCATTGGCATGTCTAACGTATGCCCAGGCTGCGATGGTCGTAGTCTCAGGACGGGTGTTTCAGACATTGCGCCGTTCAGGTTACAAAGCACATCTTGTCCAACGACAGGTACAGCAAGCCAAGCATTGTGTGCTCATGTGTGATCATTGAGATAGCTCCCAGTAGCAGTTGTTGCCTACTATCCTGAATGAGCTGCGTTTGCCGACTGGAGCAAAGTCGAGCGAGCACGTCGAGAGAGCGCTCTTTCGTTGATCAGCAACCGATGGGACAGCGCCCCGAGACGATGGAGAGCTGAGACGGGGAGGAAGAGGAAGCACATGCGATATTTACACGAGGAATCTCAGAGTTCCGGCTGTAGGCGGCAGCGTCTCGGTGTCTGAGTTGTTCTCCGGCAACAAAGCCGTGGCCACGCTGTCGCTCGCGTCCGACACCAGTGACAGACAGGCTTTGCTGTCAAAGGAAAGGCAGCAACAAGTGGGAAGAACAGGACTGCCTCTCGCTCTCTGACCTACCTTCTGCTACCTGCTCATTGACCATGGACAAGCCAGAGATCCTCGAGATTATCCTGCAGCAGGTGGGTGATGGTGTGCTATCAGATTAGTGCTTCCATCTCCGGCGATTGATGAACGACACCGACAGCTTCCACTGCGCACTCAGCTGGCATGCACACTCGTCTCGCGTCAATGGCACGACACTGCACATGCCCTCATACAGCGCTACCAGCTCACCCGCTTCGAAGATCAGCTCGACACACTTCGCTGCTTCACTCTCAACAAGTACGTGTGCACCATCCATAGTCGAGACAATGGTTACTGACTCATGCATCGTACCTCTGACCTGCAATACTCTGCTCCTCGTCGTCGTGTCGTGCACGTCGTCTGTCGCTGCCGATGACTGTTCGCACGCTGTCAACCCCTCCCGGTTCCCTTCCTGGAACCACCCTTTGTTGATGCTGTGATACCGCAAATGCCACTTCCCGCAGATCTACGACCGCTCCAACTGCCGCCTTCTTCCATTCTCTGCCCTTGCTGTCAAATCTGGTGTCTTTGACTATAAGTCCCGATGCGCTCATCGCTCCAGACGAGATCAACAAGCGTACGCTGCAGTACGACCCTACCCAGCTATGCCTTGCTGCCCTCCTACCTAAGCTCGGCAAGCTTCGACATCTCTACATCCATGGTCAGGATCTGAGACTCAGGCACAATGGTAGAGAAAGTACATCTCATTTGGGCGGAGTAAGCTTTCTAAGCTCTTCAATCCTTTTGGTAGTATGCCAATCAAGAAAGCTGAAACCTCGCATGTTTCATAGACCGACAATGCTTTGCTGGCATTCGCTGCGTCGCGACGCGCGCAGAGACTGCCTGGACTACAAACGATGTCTATCATTTCATCTCCCGATCTGACAGATGAAGGTCTTGCTGTCTATTTGAGCACCACAAATTCCGACGCGACAGATCAGCTAGACGAGAACTCAGTGTACAAAGGAGAATACACCTTCGGTCACTCATTAATTTCCTTGACGCTGGTCAGCTGTTCACGGCTTACTGTCCGATCTTTGTTGGCGCTTGAACAACACTGCAAACATCTCGCCTACCTCGATCTGCGCAATGTAGATGGCTTCTTTGGTGAATCCGCGCAGCAGCATTTACCCGAGCTAGCAGATTTGCCGTCGTACAATGAAACATTCCGTCGTTTCATTGAACACAATCCTGCTTTACACACCTTCACCTTCTCTTCTGGACTTTCCTCTTTACCCTCCGACCTATTTTCACCTTTCGATAAACTCCACGGCACACTCCAGAATCTATACCTTTTCTCCACTAAAGCTATCAAACATCGACACTTGACACAATTCCCTTCTATTGACCGCCTCACCATCTGCGGATGCTCAAGCTTAGGAGCCGATCTTCCATTCGAATGCATGCCTAGGTTGCA
Organism: Cystobasidium tubakii; assembly: GCA_024345325.1. NCBI lineage: Eukaryota > Fungi > Basidiomycota > Cystobasidiomycetes > Cystobasidiales > Cystobasidiaceae > Cystobasidium > Cystobasidium tubakii. The sequence continues at coordinate 2,543,908 of BROO01000001.1, read as the reverse complement.
AGAGTTAAGCTTCTTAGGAAGAGGCTTGTCACTTGCCTCGCTTTGGAAGCTGTTTCAGCATGAGACGATCAGGAAGATTACACTGGATGTAGCTGGATCGGCATACGAGTCCTGCATTTGCTCCGAAAGCACGGCTGCGAACGCTACTGTTTCTTCAAGTCCCGACTCGCCTCCTGGCGTCGACAAGGAGATGAACAACCGATGTCCGTTCCCTGCTCCACTAAACACTTTCAAGTATCACAACCTGTTATCGTCTACAATACCATCGTGGGTAGTTGCATTCTTCCTAGCTTCAAGTCCAGCTTCCCTTGAATCAGTTTCTCTCCATGGTGCTATCGTACCGACGTGCTGCTCGGTTCGTAGCTCTCCACCGCCTCCGTCCCTCACGAATGCCTATCAGACGTCTATACACTCCAACGATAGACATCCATTCACATATCGTAATCTTCTCCGGTCCACTGTCCTCAATATTCCTTTTCTTCAATCGGTCTTGAACTCACTGCATCAACTACCGACGAAAGGATTCTTCGATTTCTACAAAATCCATAACCTCGCACGTTTAAATCGTGCTACATCCGAAGAGACTATGGGTCGCACGGTGGACAGTTCGGCAACAGCGACATTGGCAAGACTTTCTTTCAGAAGTTTGCGAGATTTAGTGGCTGGCACATCTGCTTCTTGTCCACTCCCAGAAGTGGGACTTGACTCCACCGCCGGCTATCACGGCGGAACGAAGATGGGAGATCTGCCCGAAGCGGTTGAGTCGGACGATTTCGACATCTCGGATTCCGACGCGCCCCTCCCTGAGAACAGTAGTCGAGCAGGGGACCAGACTGAGATGCAACCTGCTAGACAGTCTAGGCAACCAATTCGTAGAATACATCGAGCGCAATCTATTCCTGGCATACCCACTAGGAAAGCGAAAGTCTCCCGCAAGGCTTTGCAGCGTAGTGCTTCGGAGTTCATGGTGGGGACTGCATCAAAGGGAGGTCTTCGCAACGGCCCGGATGCTGGTCAATTCAAGCGAGGCAGAGCAGGATCATCCTGGAATTCACTACCACTCCCTGATCAGCCAGCAGCGTCATCTGCCACGATGTCTTCGGTAGCATCGTCGAAAACAAGCTCGTCCGAATCATCTCAACCGTCAGCGCAGGAAGTGGCAGACGCGAAGCATGTCGCACTTATCCGCTTATTGGCTATCTCAACTATTGATGATGCCAGTCCCCCGCCTACTTTCTCATACTTTGGAAACGTTGGAACCTCGAGATTGAGCCCTCAGCAGGCTGAATGGCTGCATTCAACAACTCAGGGTCGGATTGTACGACTTGAAGTATAAAGGCAACATGAATCCTATCTGCATCACAGCCTTTGGGTGTTTACCCGTATTGGCTGGGTGGATAACGGCGCCTTTCAGCACCTCAAACCTAGTCCATCCTTGGTCAAGCTTCGATGACTCTTTATGACCTCCAAGGCAAATGAATCTATTTTACAACTATTTAAAACCCTATTTGACGCCTTTCTGAGAACGAGTTCTGCTCCGCAAATGCATGCAAAGCTCCGTTCTTTCTTCTCTCTTCGGATTACCAAGACATCTGTGTAGGGACATGTAGCATAGGTTCTAAAACTATCACCCTTACATACCAGTGACAGATATAATACTGGGAAAAAAGCCCGTTCGCTCCGACCTGAAGCTTCCCGGTGGATTTGCACACGGGCTGATACATCCTTAACTTAAGATTACAACAAGCTTAGCAGCTGAGGCAACATTCCGTGACATGTGATGTCTGTTTTATTGCAGATTCTCTTTGCTCCCAATTCAGCAAATGGACATCACTGCCGCGAATCAACAAGCCTCAAGTGGGAGATTAAATGTGTTTATGGTATTTAAGCCTTATTTGCGATATCGGCCCTGGCGGACACAGCTTCTTCAGGCTCATCAACCCAGTCATTTTCTTCTTCGACGATCTTGTCGGTGCTCTGTTTGGCTATGTTGGGCATGCTCGGGACGGCGTTTGGATTGGTACCATTGTTGCTCGCTTCAGAAGAGGTAGAGGAGGAGACTGACAGCTGAGCGATCATACCAAGCGTGCAAGAACAGTAACACTCAGTATATACAACCAGTCGACTGTAAAAGCTGGTGTAAAATCCATTATAGTCTCGCCATACCTTCCTCATCGACTTTTCCCTTTCTGGAGAAGAGATGGGTGGCAATTCACCCTCTTCAAGGAGCTGTTTAGCATCATGTATCTCATCACGAGTAGAGCCCCAAGATCCTTTTCCGCTGTAACCTTCTTTTTTAATCTTCAGGGGAGAGGTCTTGACTGCACCTGCAGCATTGGTGTGGCTGTGGTGGGGGGTCTGCGGCGACGACAATTATGTCAGCTTGTCCAACAGGGGTGTCCAATTCAACACTAGGGGTACAGCCTGAAGTAGCTTACCTCTTTCTGCAGAACGGCTGATACATCAGCTTGTGACTTGCGACAGTCGCGCCAGGCGTTGTACATAGCTTACAGTCTTGTGGAACGATCTGGTCATAGCTTGGAATCAGGTTTGGGAGGCGAGAGGATGACTTGACGTGAGTCGTTAGTGCGTGCGTTGGAGCAGTCTTGTGACGATGATGAGCAGACTTGACAACAGCTGTCGGTCCACTACCAACTTTGTCACACTTGCTCACTCGCTTGCCCCTCTCTGTCCACCATGTATGATCATTCCTTTCAAGGAGGCACCGACCCGCACTAAATAGGCCTGCTGCTGCTCCTGCTGTACAGCTCAAAACGCGGGGCTCCCTGTCTTGACAGGTGTGATCGGACAGGATGAACAGTGCATTCATGGCTTGGAAGAGCTAAGGAGCGGCTGGCAGTCAAACAGGGTGCATGTCGTTGGTTTTGTCTTTTGACCCCCTATATCGGTTTCATATGTCTCTCCTTCCAGTTATGGGGCGGCGAAAGGCTTGCTTGTCGGTAACGGCGGTAGCTGCCGCTGCCATGACAGCGTGCAGGAGGAGCATCCAAAGCACAAAAGTTGGTACTGTTTCAAGCCAGTAGACAGTCCGTAGCCATAAACACAACGCAAGCTGTTCTATGCGGACTGCGGTCCGGTCCAGCTGCATCCGGCCATCAATGAGGGTAAGCTTGACGCGATCGGATTCCTAACCGAGGCCTTATCATTGCTCGTGATAGGTGGTGCACACACCTGCACACTACCATCACCACCCCCACATCACCACGCTCAACGGCATTCATATCATCAACTGACAGTATCATGGGAGCATCACAGTCTTTATCCGCTGCTCCCTCCGCTCGTCTCGTACATTCATCCGCGACGCTGTCGGAGAAACAGGTCAAGGCCCTCGAAACGACAATGGCAAGAGCGTCTATAGACGAAGATGCAAAGCAGACTCAGCGGGTTGCGACTGCAGAGCTCACCATGGACAATGTTCACTCGTGGCATGAAGCCTACGAAGCCGACCCATCCAAAGCTGTCATCGGTACGCTACTTAGGTGAGCTGAACCGATTTGCACATGGACCGGTTCGAGGATCGCCGGGCTGAATGCATGCAATAACAGCAAGCAAGACCTGCTACAGAATCTCACACAGAGACAAGCTGAAATAGCAGATACTCAAGTCTTCAACCTGAAACTGAGCAGCGAGGTCACGCCCGTTACGAATCAGAAGAGCAGGTGAGCTCGGGACGTCTATTACGCTCTGAACCGATAAATACCTTATTTACCCTCCATTCGACTCTTCGTTAGTGGTCGATGTTGGTTGTTTGCAACTACAAATTGTGCAAGACTAGCCTTCGCCAAGAAACATGACCTGCAAGAATTTCAGTTCTCCCAGTCTTACCTGTTCTTCTGGGATAAGCTAGAGAAAGGTAAGCTCGGCTATTCCGAGCCTCATATCCAGTATGACCTTTAAGCTTGGACTGATGGAGTGTTCTCCGACCATTGCAGCCAACTTCTACCTTGAGAATATGATTGACCTGGTCAATGAAGACCTTGACTCGCGCATCATTCAGTATCTCAACCAGTCGCCAGAGAACGGTCAGCTCTCAGTACTTCTTCAATACTTGGCTGCCTTCGCAGACAGCTGACGATATGTGGTTACTCAGATGGCGGTCAATGGGACATGGCTGTCAACCTGCTAGAAAAATACGGTCTAGTCCCTCAGTCTCTCTATCCGGAAACGTGGCATTCAAGCAATTCTGGGAAACTGGACAAGCTCATCACATCAAAGCTTCGCGAATACTCGCTCGAGCTGCGAGAAATCTACACTTCCCGCTTGGCGACAATGGAGAACCAGTCTTCGCTCAGTCACCTGGCTCATGGAGAGCTCAGTGAGATGGCTTTGAGAGCTTGCAGATCACGGAAGACGGCGCAAATGGGCGAGATATACACTATCTTGGCAATGATGTGCGGCGTACCACCTAAAGCCAATCAAACACTCTCTTTCGAGTTCTACGATAAGAACAAGAAATACAAATGCGTAAACGCTACACCTAAGGAGATCTACGGGTCCATCGAAAGCAGCTTCAAGGCTTCGGAATGCATCTCACTTATCAACGACCCTAGGAATGAGACTAGCAAGCTTTATACTGTTCAGAGACTAGGTAACGTGTGGGGCGCAAGACCTGTGCTATACGTCAACACCGAGAGCGAGACCCTGGAGAACACGGTCGTCAAGATGCTTAAAGCAGATGTGCCTGTTTGGCAAGTCGGCGACTTTCCTCGCATACTTGATGCTATTGGCTAAGAATCCTTCACGACGATAGGTTTGGGTGCGATGTCGGACAATTCTCGAACAGCGCTCTAGGTATCATGGACACAGCACTATTCGACTACAAGAAGACTTTCGGGACAGATCTCGGAATGTCCAAGGCACAAAGGCTCCAGACTGGCGAGTCTGCAATGACGCATGCCATGGGTAGGTACTCCTGCCTAGTGAAGAGCGTCGACTTTGGCGTGCTGACATCTGCATCGGACAGTCATCGTTGCTGCTCATATGGATGAAAGTGGGAAACCTATCAGGTATAGAGTGGAGAACAGCTGGTCTGATACAGCAGGTAGCAAAGGTGAGTCCTTTCTTGAAAGGGACGACATGCTTGAATATGCCTTGCTGAACACCCGTCGCTACAGGCTACTTCGTCTGTACCTCCGAGTGGTTCAAGGAATATGTCTACCAGATCGTCGTGCCGAAGAAATTAGCTCCTCCAAACTTGGCGAAAGTATTTGACGGCGATAAACCTATTGAACTGCCAGCTTGGGTAAGAGTTAGGATGTGCCTTTTGGTTTTAACCGCTGAGACCTTATACCGAGATTCTCAGGATCCAATGGGCTCGCTTGCTTGACCAGCTTAGAGGCTACACGTCATGCATCAACCCGTACAAAGTAGTATCACGCATCCGTTCAGCAACGGTCCACAAAACCCGCTTGGTTCGGCACCGCGTGGCCTTCATGACGATTAGCGCCTTCGGTCAGATAGACTCAAGCTGCAGCCGCATGCCTTGAACTCTACCTGAGGAGGTGTTGTAATCCAAAGCGGTCTACTGACATTACTACCTGCTTGCTATATATTCTTGGTGAGATTGTCATACAACACAAGGTTGTCGATCTCAGATACTGCGACCTGTGCAAATTCTCTGGCTTCCATGTATAACCAGATCTGTGTACAGGGGGAAAGGTAAGTCAGCAAGGGGGTGGTTTGCCTTTACTAACTGATTGGCTTACCTTCAGCATCGGGAAGAGCGATCCACTCTCCACGCCTTGCTTTAAGCTAGCTGTTGTTCCCACTTGTTTGCCAAGCTGTCTCAAGATAGGTAGGGCACCTTTAAAGAGGTCCATGTTTGGATCAAGCTGCCGACCAATACCTTCGAGGAGCAGAATCGACAAAACAGTGTTGATGAAATCTCCTTCTAGCCTAACATGGTGCGTTCTGACGGCTTGCAAAACTTCCGATAAGATATCCGAGATCTTGATTTGAGCCAGTGAGAAAGTTCTCGACTTGACGGAAAGTACTAGATGTTGTATCTTCAGCGCAAAAGTCTCGTCGTCAATGACAAGTTCTGGAGATTTGCATCGTTCAACCATCAATCTTCCTGCCTTGTAGCCATCAAATTCCGCGACAGCACGGAAGAGTTCGATAAAATTCCGTCTGTTCTCATCATCTAGCTGAGTCACTAGACCAGTATCGAGGAACACGATCTCAGGCTGAAAACCCTCGTCCTCCAGCTTGTTGAGCTCAGCATGCCACTGCTCATGATTATGCGAGACGTCTCGAAGGCGTTGTGATATCTCATGATTTTGACTTTCGTTATGCGAAGCTTGATCCGGTTCTGCATTGTCGACGAAACGAGACCAGAGTGATTTCATGATAGATCGGGTAGATGGCTTATAAAATTTGACCATGATGTTTCCAGGATGTAGGTCCGCATGTACGAAATTGTCCAGTAGTAGCATTTCCTAAGTGGTGTATCAGTAGTTGTTAAGGGTCGTGGTGTATCAGTAGTTGTCAAGTCTCGAGACGTCCGTACTGCATTCCACTTACTAGGAAGGCATCGAGTCCGAGACTAGCGATTCGGTAGTCGTATGGACCACCTCCCTCGTTCAAGAAAGCCTTCAGAGGCACAGCATCTTCGTACTCCTCGACCAGGACTCTCTGACTCGTATAGTCCATCAATGGTCTTGGAAAGCTGACCACATTTCGATGCTTGAAGTTCTCCTCAAATTTTAGGAGATTGTCCGCTTCATGCATGAGGTTGAGCTGACTCTTCATCATGGAACCGAAGACTTCAACCTCTTGAGGGAATGAAAGCCATTCCATTCCTGGAAAAGCATTCAGCATTCTAGCAAAGAATCCCATAATCTTCAAGTCGCGATTGATTGTTTTCTCGACATGCGGGTGGAGTACTTTAATAGCTACTGATGTTGAGGGTGCATTGTCTGATTCGTCCCGCTGTAATGTGCCAGGTAGCGGTATGACGCTGCTCTTAGCATCAGCTTTGGGTCCCAGGTAGTCGAGCGGAACCAAATCCGGATTCAATACACCTTTATATGCCTGTGGAGTTGTTCGATAAGGATTAGTATGGCATACCGAAATACTTAGCGAGAGACTCCACACCTGTGCAATTGCACCTATGCCCATCGGTTTCGGGTCAAACTCTATAAAGATCTGATCGAAAGGCTTCTTGAAAGCCTTCTCGAGAACTCGCTTTGTATATCTCAATGAATGCGCTTTCCCGTTTGAATGCAATCTTCCAAACATATCGCAGAGCTCATCTGGGAACAGATCTCTGCGGGAGCCTGCCCATTGAGCGAGCTAATGTGCATGCACGTGATACCAGATCAGGGTCAGCGTACAAGGACGGATATATGGTAACAAAATTACGGAATCCTGCACACCTTGATAAAGGTGGGACCAGCTCTCTCCATCTGACGGACTAGAAACCTGTACCACCATCTTGTAGTTGCACGTTCCTGATACTTGCGCTTCTTCTTCGCTGCTGATGGCGAAGTCTTATCGTTGCTGAACTCCAAGGCGAGCAATGGAGCTGTCACAATGACAGGTATGAAGAGTATAGCAAGGTAGAGGAATCTTCTTGCTGTACCCAGCGGTTCTATGATATATCGGTGGATCGATGTCAGGAAGCGATCCCATAATGACAGCTGCTCGCCCTCTTCGAGCAGTGATGCCTTCTCGTTGAGCGTGAGATCTTTGGCGTGCTCATAGAAGTCTTGCGCCTTCTCGGATATCGTAGTATTGGCATGCTCGGCATCATCAAGCTTGATCTTCGACAGCGACAGCGGTATGAGCAGCCATCCCGTCCGAAGTGGTGGCAGCCATGACCTGCTTGAAGATGAAGATGACGATGAATGGTGGCTTCGACTTCCGCCGTTCCTTCCACCATTCCCGCCGCTCCACCGTATACGAGGTGCTATGTGAGGATTGCCAATGCTATTGCTGCTGTCCTGGCACACTCCAGTCCTCCTGCTCTTCGTCGACGTGTGCAGCTGGTGCTGATGGCGGTGACGCGCTTGATGGCGAGCAGCATCCCGAAGCAGCGAACGGGAGCATGATATCGAGCTTGACGAGACAGACACATTCTCCGGTATCCGCAAGAAGCGCAGACCTATGCTAGCACTGCCCATAGCGGACTCGCTGTCCTGATGACTTCTCAATTGCCGCAGAGGCGAGAGTGATCTTCATGGAAGAAGATCGTGAAGAGTGAAGGTGCCGGCAAAAGTTGGCAAGCCTGGCACAACGTCGGAGAGATGTATCACTACCTAGGACGTGCAATAATTCTTCAATCCATTCTCCTTGCCTCTGCAACTAGGCAGGCCATTCTGTCCGAGCATGAAGCGGGTCCATCAGAAAGGCCAAGGACTCAGCATGCAAAACCGCATTCAATGGCTGATGTGGATGTCACGAAGAACCGACAATGTTAAGCTTGTATGTGCTGCGTCTGAAAGCGCCCGGGCCATCACTGCAAGCTGTTTGACTTCCAAAGAGACGCCACTTTTACAGTCAAGCAATGGCGGGAAGGGCATGTGACAGTGCCAGTTCCTTCGTCCCCGCAAGCGGCACACATACACCTTGTCTCTGCTGCAATCTCCTCCGTTTCTCACAATATACAACCTCTTCTCTAGCGAATCCGGGCTACACTACTTGCTTTTCAGGCCAGTTTGACTCAACAAACCTCTCGATGACAAGACGTATGCGCTTCTCACCGGTCTATCCGAAATAAGACGTGTTGAGCGAGAGGTTTCAAACCAGAAGAAGGATATCGCATCAATGGCGAGTTCTACATTGACAAGGCGATGATCTGGGATCATGCTCAATTACAATACTCCTCCTCGCACTCAGCCTAGTCTGTGGCTGCAGTGGGAGCCGACTGAGGATCACATGCACATCAAATGGGACGAAGTCTGACGACTGATATATGAAGAACACCTCTCCTTCACGCTTGCTTGCTAAGTCTGATCCATAGCCGAGAAATCCTATCGCTATGTCGAATGGCTCGTCTACATCGTTATCAAGATCCTAGAGCCCGCTGGCTACAAACTCACAGGCACCGTAGACTGGCAAAGCGAAGATGACGACGATATCAACGTCATCACCATCACCGGACGAAGGAACAATCAAAAGTCAGACAGCCTCCATGGCCCCTCAGTGGAAAGTTTGAACCAAGGATGATATAGCAGTCAAACCACAAATCTGCCTTACGTGCCGGATTTCAGAGGGGAACAGCTCTGACTGCCTCCGTTAGCCTGATCTGTTCTGACCTCTCTGTTTCGTCTTCGCATATAAGACTGACAGACGTCTTACGTCTTTGTATCCATGCGTGGACTGGTGCAGCCTGCAGCGTCCTGAGGCGCTGAAGAAAAAACGCAACATGCTTGATGACTACTATTACGGAAAAGCAGGCACTATCGATACAGCCTTGTGGCAAGAACTCGAGTGAAAGTAAGTACACTTTCGAGGCCTTGTACGCCATGCGATTATCCCTGACCATCATATAATCCAGGCATCGACTCTGAGCTGTGAGCACCACCGAAGAGGGGTATCTCGATGAATACGTGGTGGACCCCACGAAAGGACTCTCGCAGGAAGCTATGCGAGCCTGAGAGCAATACCGGTTTCTCTGGAACTTTCATGTATGAACGTCCCTTTCGCACAGCAATCAGATCTTTGCTTTTCACTCGCTCGAGAACTTGATTGGGATCGGGAAGAGCATTGCGCTATCGATCGTACGGAAGTTGAGATGCTGTTCGCGACACTTGTATTCTGTATACCGCTTGCGTGTTTCGAGAGCAAATAAGCATCCCAAGCTGGTCTCCGGAGATGACGTTGCATTGTGTTGTCGCTGCAAACGATAGCGCACACTTTTGAGCTGCATCGCCTGATCACCAGCTGAATAGGTTCTAAGCAAAAGAGTATGATTCCTTGCCATCCTTCTTGCACATGACTTTGGCATCTTGAGTGCCCACAATACGCTGTAGCTTGAGGAAGTCATACTTGCTAAAGATAGTCTGACAAGACACTTCCTCTGCGTCAAGCACGTCCTCCACCGTCTCGGTGACGGCACTGCCTTTCGTAACCGGTCTTTCCCGCTTCAAAAAAGGATATTGCAGATATTCGGCGTAGAAATCTGCATGCTCTGGAGGAGCGTAGAACATGATTGTCTGTGCACCCCTGATCTTGTATCTTCGGAAGAAATGGAATCGCTCGGTGACGACCAGATAAGGTTTCGTGCCTTTGAAGAAGGCTGTACGAGCTCGCGAGATTTCGCTGTTCGATGAGTATCTGAGTAAGAGAAACGTGTTAGATCGGGAGTGATTTGGAAAGCAGACCTCCGCAGACATACTCGGACAAGACGGAGTAATCAAAGTCGCCAAGCTGTTTGAGGTGTGCATTGACTCGAACAAAGTCGAAATACGAAGGGATGAAGATCAAGGTATGTGACGAAGCGACAGCCGACTTTCGCAAAGCAGGGAGAGCCTGAAGGAGGGTGAATCAGATGAAAAGAACACCTCGACGAGCAAGACTGTGCATGCTTACCTTTTTAGTGAAGTACTCGAAACGAGCATCGTCTTCGCCCTGAGCCGTCTCCGACTCGAAACGTAAGAAATTCTGCTTGACACCAGGCAAGATCCTATCGAGAACACCTTCGTATGTCTGTTCAGTGCGTACTTTGCCTGCTATGTTCGTGAGCTGTTTGTTGAACAGGTGACGTAGTTCCGGGAACTCATAGCGAGATAGTAGGATAGTCTGACGCAGGTGAGCGGCTTGTCCGTCTAGATACCAAGGCTTCACTCGGGCAAAATCACACCCGTGGGCCTCTTTCGGAACTTGATTTAGGTGATCAAAGATGAACTAGTGGGAGACCTTTACATCAGCAAAGTATCTCTCCCGTCATAATAGCTCAGACCTTACTTGAACATGCTCCCAATTCTGCATCTGCATCACGTCCATCTGGTCGGCTATGACTATCTCGACTGAGGACAGGAAGTCGGCGCTCCTGAGTGAGTTTACGATTTTAGCAATCGTCCACAAGCTAGCTGTTACGGATTAGACTTACTTTTGGTTTTCGATGCTTGTCCTGAGACCCAAAGGACTAGCAATGATGATATCGCTCTGGTAGAACTCGGAGTATAGCTTGATACTTTTTCTTGTAATTTTCATGCCAACTCTGAATGTATCATCTATGTTCCCCTTGAATGTCTCCCTGTGGTCTTTGGGATACTTTGACATGCCTTCAGCATCTTTCTCATCTGTTGCCAGCTTATCCGTAACGCTTTGCGGTAGGCTAAAATCATTCATGAAGCGAGTTTTGTTTTCAACCTGTGTCGCGAGAGAGAAATGCATAAGATGTTGCATCCATGGAATGGCAGAGTTGCGCATGGGAAGTAAGATAAGAGCTTTAGGCCGTGTATAGCCTTGATCTCTAGTTTCTCGGTCCGTATTATCCGGGTTGCTAGCTAAAGCTTCATTATTCTTCAGAACGCGCTGGCGGGTCTTCGCGATGTGGTTCATTATATGTAGCGAGGACATGGCGCGAATGTCATCGAGGCTGTCATAGTCCATACGAGCATGGAGAATGTCTTGATAGCTTGCAAGTATCTGCAATAATTCCGAAGGCAGTTCTGACCTTTGATCTTCGAGGTAATCGTCAAGCTTTTCCTTGAAGCGGGGGTTCATCTATACAAAGCACGTCAGTCACGATCTTCGGAATTTTCACGTAGATATAAACCGACGACCGGCGTTGCTTGAGCCTCTTGCTTCTTCATGGAAGGCAGGTCTAGTCTCGCCTCGATAATCTGTCCAAGAGCTGGGCGAGAGGTTTTCGACGCGGACCATTTGGCATTCTTAGCAGCCTCCAGCGATACAGGAGTGATAAGCTTGTTCTCAGTAGCAAAGTGCCTTTTAAAAGCATCTGCCGAAGCTATAAGCAGCAAAAAAGGTAGGCAAGTAAGATCTTTTCCTCGATCATGCTCGCTTTGTATACACAACGCACCATTTTCATCTTCATCGTCATCTTGGTCATCTTGTACAGCCGTTTGCTGGTCTACCTGCTCGTCGTCATCTATAATCGCCTGCTCCTCGACCTCAACAAGGCCGTCAGGTCGCTTGACGCCCTCCTTGTCTGCTTCACCTGAAGCAACTTTGCTTTTCTTCGCGCGACGTGCAATTTCGTGCCAATCTTCGCCAGTCTTGCGCTTGGAGGCATTGCGAGCGCCTGCGACATTCAGCAGTGTAATGAGCTTGACTTTTGCTTTATCGACGTCGGAGGCGTCCATATTTGCGAGGTTGAGAAGGGATCTAAGCGAGCGGTCGCAGGCTGAAGTAGATGAATAGCAACGCCGGCAGATGTGGCAAAGAAATGTAATATGACAAATATGGCAAATATGCAGGAATACAGTATACATTGCACGTTTGGTATACTCAGAAGGTATGCTCTGTCGAGTCAGCTCCCATAGCCGAGGTAGCACTTGAACCTGCAGAGACGCTTTGCAGTATTCTATCTACATATGACGCTCCAGACCACTTCTGATGCGTTAAGACATCTGTTCCCACTTCCTTTTCTCGCTTCTGGATCAGGTTGACATATGCTAGCATGCCATCGGTCTTGTATTGTTGAGCAAGCTCGGCTGGACGATTCGAGGAAAATCAGCATGGGACAGCTTCCTTCTGATTCAGCAGCCAACTAGCACGTACCTGTTACCATGGCACCGCTGTGTAAGCCAGCCAGACTGATTAGCTGCAGTACGAAGCCTTCTTTGCCTAGATTCCAGATGAAATTCTTGAGGTCTTCGTTGCTGAAACCATGACCTCCCCAATTGAACGATGGGGAGAGATTGTAAACAAGCCACCTGAAGAGAGCGTGAGTCTTTCCTGATTCATTGTTTTCTTAGGAGAAGATACACTCACTTTCCGGGGTACTTCTCCCTGATTTCCCGAGCAAAGCCAGTCGCCTGCTTAAGATCTGGTGATTTTGTCTCGAGCCATAGCATATCGGCATAAGGTGAGAAAGCCAAGACACGCTTCATAGCAGCCTCGACACCTCCTTTGTAGTGATAATATCCTTCACGTGTTCGCGATAGATCCCAGCTCCACTCAACGTCCTTGCCGATAACTGCTCTTGCAGCCGCTCTGCACTGGCGATTCGACAAGCCTCGACCCACGACACCTGCCTGATAAGTTTGGAAGGCATTATCCGGATCTTTGATGTGCTCTTGTCGTCTGATTGTGTTCTGTACTGCTTGGTCGAAGGTCACTAACTTATGCTGTTCGGTGAAAGCTTGTTCCAATGCATTAATCTCAGCACCGGTCGCTCCTTGCGCTTCCGCAGCTGCTATCTGTTCGGCAAGTGGGATGACATCCTGTCCTTCGTGCTCCACGCCAAGGACGAACTCATGATCTCTTGTATCAATGACCGAGCTGATGAGCTTCGCACTCTCTGCATCGGTTCTTGCTATGAGAAGAGTCTCTAGGCCCATGATGTCCCATTGCATACGAGCAGCAATCAAGCGGGAGACGTGTTCGCTGAATGGAACAAGCACCTTGCCGGCTTGATGACCGCATTTCTTGCCTCCATGAAGTTGATCCTCGAAGTGGACAGCTGATGCTCCAGCTTCACCAAATTGCTTTGCCAGTTTCATGACGGTTGAAAGACCGCCGTGACTGTGCAGAGTGATGCCTCAGCCTAGCTTAAGGTATGGAATGCAAAGAGCTCACCCAGTGTCACCATCACAGACAATAGGTCGCAAGTAGTCGATATACTCCATCGTCTCTCGCTCAGCTGGTGACTTGCTCATCCGCTCATCGTAATGCTTGCGGTCATGGTGGAGCTGAGCTTTGAACATTCGCTGGACTTGATTAGGCACAGTAGTATAGGGATAGTCCGCTAAGTCCGGGCCGACATCGTTACTTGCCGTTGTGAGTACACTGCTGCATGCCCATCCAGAGACATATAGTACCTCTTGATGTTTCGCCATTTGAGTCATCTGAACTGGGTCGATGGCTCCCATGGTATGTACCGGTCTTCCCGCTTCAGCAGCTTCGGTTAGTAGAGCATACATTTTCTTGGCTTGGATATTGACTGGATTGAGAGCGTCTACAGGCATAGTGCCTCTTTTCGAGGCTACCGCGGCTGCATTGTACGGACGTTTAATATCTTTGAAGCGAGGGGAAGCCCACCACTCTTCGATTTGCTTGCAGCGAAGCTCAAAGTCTGCCTGCTCTTCTGCGACACTGGGCGGCTGCATTCGAAATGGTGGTGAAGAAGCAGTCTTCTCGACTCTCACTGGGACAGATGTCGACATATTTCGGAGTCCTGCAGGCAGAGAAGGAGAAGCTAAGCGGACTTGGCATTGACGCGCCGGCGGCCGTGAAGGGGCTCTAAGCCGTCGTAAAGCTGTGCTGCGAAGCATGAGAGCGTGCTTGATGCGTGTTGGTAAGAGCAGAGCTGTCGAAGTCACAACCTCCATAGCTTGTAATCATTCACCGGCCCGGGGGGAGCCGGCATCTGACGGAAGCCCTAAACGATGGTGCACTCATCAGCAGTAGCGTTGCTGACACGACATCTCTGGTGGATAGCGTGCCAAAGAGCTGCTTAGCAGAGCGGCCAGTCTCGAGCGCCAGCCCTGCGCCAGTCCTGCAGCAGATGTCGACAGTCGCGAAAACGTGATCGGGGAGTGATAAGATAGAGCGGTGGCCCTCGCAGCCTTGTGCAGTACTAAGTGTGCGAGTATGGATGCAGCCCGCCTGCTGCAGAGCCGCGCAGGAGACGCCTCTGTTCCTCCACAGCAGAGCAACCCCAGCCGGCCCATCATACAAGATGCTTCTGAACAACCGACAAGACCGAAGTTTGAAATGCCTGACCTGACGGGCTCAGCGTGTAAGCTTAGCACAAGGGACTGGGGGCAGCCATAGACTGAAACTGTACCGCAGCGTTACTTGCACGTGTACAAAGCTTTCTGCCACAGCTACAGCAAGCCAATACATCCTTGCCTGCCGATCATGCTGGCGGTAGTGCTTTTGAACTGATAGAAGAGAATTCAGACGATGATGGCGATGAAAGCTCAGAGAGTAAAGACATCAAGACGTCGCAGCAGGACGAATCCGACGAAGACAGTGGCGACGATGAGATTGTCCACGCGCAGCCTCAGATAGTCATGGTAAGCACATTGTGAATTTCTGTGGCAACGAAAGTAGCAAGAAACGGAGCCTGACACCTCACTCCATTAACCCTGCGCCTTTGTCAATACGGCTGTCCCACAGAATCTTGCACTGGGTGTTTTGGAAGAGAAAAAGAAGGGTCCATCCAGCGGCGACACAAGCTCCGATGAAGAATCGTCAGATGAGGATCCTTCACAAGAGGAGGACGAGGAAGATAAAAAGGAATATCCAGAACAGAAGGGCAGAGGGGGTAAGCAGGTGGTCAACGAAGGGACACGTTCAGACACTCGCCTCGCTATGCCCAGCTCAGGGAAGGAAATGAAGAAGAACAGCAAACCTTTGATCCAGGAAATGTCGTAATTAGCCAGCTTGTTGCTCTACGTAGTTGTGAAGTATATGTTGTTGTAAGAATTTGATGTGCGCAAGGGAACAAGGTCATTCGTACGCGCTTTTCAAGGGCAATTATCCTGCTACATGAAGCCCTTGAAGACCTTTGCCACATACTTCGTATTGCTGCTCCACACCGACGTCTGATAAAGAAATGCACCGGCGTAAGCCTCAATCAGGCAAAGCCAAGAAGGAGCATCTGAAAGCTAAAAGAGCTGAAAAGCGCGAAGATGGTCCTCACGAATCGACGGTACCTGCAGCGGGCAAAGCAACATTTCAACTAGCCAAACGTCATGCGGCTGGAAGAGGAGCTGCTTCAGTTCTTCCGGAAGACAGGCAACGGGCAGAAGCTAGAAGAGTGACTCGGACGGCTCTAGAAAGTAGATTCATCAAGCTACCTCAGGCTTATGTGGATCATTATCGCTCTGTACTTGCAAAAAGGCCTTTCACTAGGCCAATCGACCTGAGTGCAGCTCGCATGATTGAAGGTATTCCAGCACCCGGAACATGTCACTTGTTGAACTCGGCCGCGTACTGATACAGTTCATTGTCCGCTACCAGAGGATCTCGGTGTTCAAGCTGCAGACGGAAGTGATGAATGTCTTCTCTGCCCCAAGCGGCCAAAATGGAAGTACTACATGACGAAGAAAGAAGTGGAAAAGGTAGGTTGCTCATCCTTTTCAAGGTTATCAACTTAGCAGAACCACAATGGTTGATGAGAAGGTACACATAGAACGAATCTGTCATGTTCGAGAAATGGCTTTCGAATACCGAAAGTCGTCTTCACGAACAAGAACAGAAAACAGAATTCCAAGTCATGGGGTATTTCGAGCGCAATCTAGATGTATGGAGACAATTATGGCGCGTCAGCGAAGTTTCAGAGATTCTTCTAGTCCTTCTGGATGTTCGATGTCCTTTACTTCATTTGCCGACTTCGCTTCAAGATTACGTCTCTACGCTCAAACCACGGAAGAAATGTATACTGATCCTTACGAAGGTGGACCTAGTGCCTAAGACATTAGCTGATGCCTGGAAAGCATACCTAGAGAAAAGGTATAATTACGAGGTGGTCATGGTGGAATCTTACAGGGAGCATGCACGAGGGGCGAACACGCAAGGCAAGGGAACCACTCTGACATTACAGTATGACTTCAACTAACCTTACGTTAACCATAATCAAATGACAGGAACTCGCAAACGCTTTGACCCGGGCGCCTCATTGGAAGTACGCAAATCCCTCGTTGCAGCGCTCAAGAAAGCCCATAAAGAGCTTTGTACTCCACCAGAAACGATGACAGAGGAGAATAAAGCGCGATGGCGTCCTCGAGTACGAACAGATATTGAATGGGACAATCTGGTAAACATACCAGAGGCGGAGGAATTACGAAAAGCAGAGATCAAAGCTCGACGGGATGTTTCTACTCGACATCCTCTTCAATCTCAAGTTACCAGCCTCGCTTCATCGATAGAGGAATTAAGCAAAGCTGAAGCAAAGAAGTTGAGAAGATTGCAGAGGCAGGAAGATCTGGAGAGTAAGAGTCGCCGGCAGAAGATCAAGCCTGTTAAACAAGGGGCTGCCAAGCAAGGGGAGGAAGACAGTCATGCTGATGAGGAGGATTCGCCTGACGACGAGTCCGATGAGGATGGAAGTGATGAAGAACAAGACGCCGAACACTACGAGCAACCCCCATACCTATCGATCGGACTAATAGGTCAACCCAAGTGGGTGCATCTCTTCTATCTCTCATTGAAGTTGTGTCACTAAGACACTCTCCAAACATCCGTCAGTGTCGGTAAATCATCTCTGCTGAACGCATTACTCGGACGTAAAGTGGTCCGCGCATCTCGAACTCCAGGAAAAACAAAGTCTCTTCAGACTATATACTGGAGTAAGGAAGTACGATTGGTCGATTGTCCAGGTCTCGTATTCCCTTCTTTTGTCGGTATGGAGAAACAAGTTATGGCTGGAGTAATACCTATCCAGAATGTAAGCCTTCAAGCCTTGTTCGACAATGCCCGATTTTGCTCGATACTAGACTTGGAGCTGATGTGGATGTTCGTCAAAAGGTCGAAGCTGTCATACATGAGTTGGGAGAAAGAATGCCACTTGAGAAGATACTCGACCTGAGTATGCCAGAGGAGCTTATCGACGATCGTCAAGGGCCAGTTTGGTCCACAGACACGCTTCTAGCAACGTTTGCCCTCGACAGAGGTGAGACCTTATACATGCATTCGACAAGTTGTTCAAATTGAATCTAGCTAACATTTTTGATAATATAGGCTTTTTGACTGCAAAAGCAGCTCGACCTGATGTATACCGCTCAGGCTCTATGCTCATCCGGGCCTTCTATACATCTCAGATCGCATGGTCGTTCAGGCCGTCAAATGAAGAGATACCAGGTATTCATCAAGAAGGGATCTGGTTACCTGATTTTCAAGCTGGTAACGCGGAAGACATCGGGTCTATCCCTGCATCAGCGCTAGCAGCGCAGGAGACTACAGACATGGGCGAAACGACGGGATTCGAAGAAGTTAGTAGTGAGGTGGAAAGCGAGATATCTGGAAGCGAGCTGGATAGCGAGGAAGAATCGGAAGAGGGGGAAGATGAGATGGTAGAAAAGGAAACAGTGCCCACCGGATCTGGCAAAAGCGCGTTTGCATTGCTGGCATTGGATGAGGGTGATGGGGGTGAAGGCGAGGTCAGCAGCTGAGGCATGGTTACAGCGAAATGACCCCTCCACCATCGATCTACATGCATGTTCTTGTGTATTTTGAGTTGAGCCGTGTCTGCGAAAAAGTGACCGACTCTGCAAGTCGCGTTGTTTTGTCTGGGCGTTGGTGGCAAATAGGTCACGTGACTCGTATTCTTTCCTCTGGGCCTGCACGGAATCGACTTGTGATAGATTGATGGATGCAAGGGGACAGTATGTATTGGTGACGAGTGTAGGCCGTTTTACAATCTATTGGGGTGTACAGACCACCGGGAGTCACCTAGCTTGCCATCAGCGACAGACTGGCGCGAGAATGTTGGACGTACCAAATTATTTGTCAATGCAAAAAGAAAGGAAACGTGCAAGTGTCATTGCTTTGGACCAACTCGCTTTAAGGAATTTTCAACTCAAGATACAAGGAAAGCTACATGCTCTGATGAGCTAGTAGATACCGGATAAAGGCTGGACCGTCTCTTCCACGGTGACATGCTGGCAGTTTGACGAGTCCGTCGAGTCGTCTGCGCCGGAGCAAAGGACACGGGGTGCGTACAGTCAGAGCTGGAGTCAGAACATGCAAGTGTACTGAAACGCATGCATGTTATTCCTGCTATAGCATGGGTACCAGCTTTCGAGGTCCTCTCACCTCGCCAGCATGCATTCAAGCTGGATACGGTCTCATGCACCAGAACCGCTGCCTCGAGCTCCACGAGCATGATCCGTCAGCGAGACGGAAGAGCACCTGTAGTAGCAGTGAAAGTAGCCTGCTGACTACAATAGACCTACAACACTACTCATCTGTCACTACTGGCGACATCCAGCAAGGTCTACATTGGGAGATTGTCTTGTCTCACTCATCTCCGCTTACTAGTCGCCAGCAGCAACCGAGTGGCAGCAAGCTGGGTGGCAACCTCGCAAAGCTGAGAAGAAAGTCATCTATTGGTGGTGCAAAAGCAGTCGAGAGACTCTCTCAAAGCACATCATCAAATGACTCTGCTTCTGCTTCTTCGCCCGCATCGTCTACAACCTCACCTTCTTCCTCCAAGTCGGCAGCATGGCTAAAGTCCAAGCTCCGTTCAAAGTCGATATCTGCAAGTGCTGCTTCTTTGGCTTTGTCTCCTTCCACATCTACTGTAACTCCTCTAGCTTCATCTCAGCAACCTCTTCCTGACAATGCAAGCGTGCTCATCGCGAGGAACACCGCTGTCTCACCAGACCCGGCATCGCAGACTGACTCGCCACCACGGCGACCTATCAGTGCGTACGATGAGTCGGGCAGCATTGCGGGAACAAAAGCTCCCACTCCTGTTATTCTGTCTACCATCAGTAGAGAACTCCAGCTTCAATGGATTGACGCATTATCAGCGGCAATTGCAGCGTGCGTCAGAGAAGCAAAAGCTTCTTCAGCGAGCATGTCTACATCATCATCTCGTCCCACATTAGCAGTACACCCTGCACCATCAACACAGATCTCATTGGATTTGGCAGGTTATGCGTTTCCTAGGCGACCTTCACCTTCGCCTCTTCGCATGACTGCCACGACAAATCAAGCAATTCTGAAGTCACAAAGCGCAACTACCAGTCCTACAACATCCTTCTTGGAGATCGGTCCTTCATCTTCATCACCGTCGAGGCCATCAACACCATCCTCATCCAAACAATTCAAAGATGGTGAAGCCAATTCTCCACGCACCGCAATGCCGAGTTCTAGTAGTACCGCTTACAGGCGCACATCCGGAACGCCGAATCCAATGCTCCCGCAATGGCTAAGTGATGTACACAGGAATAGCAGTGGCAGTATCGTACTCGAGGATGCCCAATTGAAGTTTCATGACAGAACCTCAAGCCCTGCATCTTCTTCACCTTCGCCTACAAACATTAGGGTACCAACGCCTGTCCATCTCGAAAAACCTTCTATGAGACAATCGAAGAGCTCAAGCTTTCTAAACATGGATCCAAGACGTGATCGCTCGCCAGCTCATTCAACTCCTTTGAGTCATGTCGACGGTCTCTTCCCAGATAGAGGTATCAAGATTTCCATACATCCCGATGAAGAGAAAGAGCATGAACAAAACTTCAAGCACCGTCATGCGTCCAGCGGACTCAGTGCTTCGCATCCTGCTCGTATGCTTAGAGCTTCAGCTAGGGCGTATGGCTCTTATGATGATCGTCCGCCCACGCCTCCTATATACGTTAGCTCCGCTTCCTCCCCCTGTGCTTCAGGACATCGCAGTCTGGGATTACACCCCGATGCTAGACTCAACACATCAGGTGAACAGCTGCTCAGCGCTTCTCAACATGGGAACTACCTACGTCCAAGTCTGTCGTCCGCCTCTTTGTCGTCTAATGCCCCCTCATCCCTGTGTGGAGGTGGAGAATCGGTCTCGTCTCTGGCACAAAGCGCAGATCCACCTACTCCTAATCCACCTTATACCGAGTACTTGGGAACTCCTCAATCCTGCGAGCTTACTCCTACCTGTTTACCGGAAGGCAATAGCAAGACGAAGCTACAAGGCTACTTCGGTGTCCCACGAGAGATAGTGGATAATCGACAGGAGCTCGCATCACCTCCTTTACCGCCGAAAGAGGTGAAATCTGGAAGGTTAAGAGGGCACAATAAGCCTGAAAAAGACCATAGTATCAAAGTACCGTTACATGCACGATTCGGTGCTGTTTTCACTGGACACAACTCGTCTAATCAGCGCTCGGCTGTTACTGAACCTACTCTGAGCAAATCGGAAGATAAAGATAGGGAGTCCATCAGATCGATAACTTCAAGCATTTCAATGTCAAACTCTTCTTGCAATAACTCAAGACAGTCGGTCACTTCACCTTCTTCTAGCCATGTGGATAGTACTTCCACAAGTCGGAAATCCTCGTACGACCGCCCTGCGAATGGCGAAGCTGCTATCGGCAGGCATATCATCGATCCTGCGGAACTACGACGCTTGATGCAAGAACGTCTAGATAGTTCTACATCCTTTCCATCATCCAGTCACCTGAGAAATGCACATGTACGCCGCTCTGGGCCCGGCACCGGCATGAAGGTATCAGCTTCGATGAAGGCTGCTCTCGATTCCTATTCCCGCTCTCCTACTATCATAAGTGAAGATCTGTTTGAGTCTACGAATACATCGCCAGATGCGCTCGAATATCAAAAGTACACATTTGGAAGGGCACATTCAGCTCACGTGCCCTCCGCCTCGCATTCGCCCGTTAAAGAACGATCCCAGCCTATATTGTCACCTCTTCTGCACCACCCTGCACAAGCTCGCATGCCTCGAAGTGAATCGGCCAACAGCGTTAACGTACATGCCCTGTTCGCTGCGCTACCGCCCCCTAAGAGACGCTCCGCTGGACCAGTCAGACCTTCTACTGCTGGTGGGGCCGTGCCGCCTTTACAGGAGACTGCTTCATAATCTACTATACTACAAGCTAGATTCCTCTCACACACGGCCAGCATCGCTAAACCTCAGTGTGGCGAAGTATCGTTCTGCTACCATAACGTTCTCACATTCTGGCTCCCTACTATTGCATATTGACAATGCATTTCCCTAGCTGGGGAAGTGAACGATATGGCAGTACACTATCGAACTACAATTTGACTTTCAATCTCTCGTGTCCTCGACTTGCAAATCGTTACGCAAAATCTTACTATTAGGTCGTTTTTCCCCCATCCCAGTACACTGCATCTCTTCCAGCATCTATTTCAATCGATCTGCCAAGGCACTTCTCAATAATCGTTTCGCATCTTTGTAGCAATAGAAAGAGATCGTTCCATTGCAAACAACCATAAACCCAATACTACAATATTTTGCCGAACAATTATTGAAACATTCATAACTCAATCATAACATTGCTTAAAAAAGCTTGCTTTTTCACTAATTTCATGCCCCACGTGAGATTGACCGCGCTGTACTTTCCAAAAAGCTATCATCATCCTCGTCTTCGCCCAGCAAGAAAGGTTGACTAACACCAGCATCCCTACCGCCTCCCGGCAAAGGAGTCCCACTTCTACTCGTAGTGCGTGAAGAGCCATGCGCTTGCTTGGCTCGAATAGCGGACAAATCGCCTCCTGCTGCTCGGCGGTCTTCAAGCTCTGCTTCTTCATCGTCTAGATCGAAGTCTAGAGAATAGCCTGCTTCTTGTGCAGCTGCTAGATCTATCGCTGGTATACGGGTGAAAATGGACCGGCCGGATCTACGTAGTACGATTGCCAGACGTGAGAACTAGTGGAGGCCGGGTCGAGTCACTCGTGATCAACGCTGAAGACAAAGTGGACGTTGGAGGGTGACTTACTTGAATGATGTTCCGGGCTACGAGAAGGAAAGTATCGAACACTTCTTCCCGTTTTGCAGAACATCCCGAGAAGAAAATCACAATGACGGTTACGACGCAGAAGCCGGTCAGAATCTAGTAATCCAGTAGACAGTTATCAGCTTGAGATGTCTGCTGTTGAAGCGAAGAATGTTAATGCGTACCAGGTCGATAATGTTGTAGAAGGAAGACCAGAATTTCTATTCGTTATTCAGATCACTTTAGCTAACATGCCGCGGGTGTCGGTATCGAGGAACCTACTTTTCCAAAAGCCACGAATCGAATAGAAACTTCGATACTGAAGCGTAGCAATCAGTTGATGTCGTAGCTATCATGTGTCGGCTTGACTGCCTTACATCATAGCCATGTTAATCACTAGTTCCAGGAGGTAGAAAGCGAGAGTGGGGCAGTCGCTGACCAAACTCAGGATGACCGTAGTGAAGGATAGTATTGCTAGAGACAGATACAGCCAAATATAGAAAGATCTGCAAGCTTCAATTAGCTGTTCTGCCACGATCTTGTTGCTATGTTTGTAAAACGCTAGCAGCCTTACGAGAAGACGAATCGATTTGCCAGTCCGGATAGCAGCTCTTTCCGTGACAGGTAGTGTTGTGAATGTATTGGGCTTTGAATCGTAATTGATGCACACTTCAGCTTGTTGTTCCTGCCAATCTGCAGTCTCGAATGCCGGCTTACCCGATACTGGCGCCATTGGAGCTGCAAGAAGAACGGCTCAGTGAGATGGCCCACTCCAACGTATAGATTGTGATGTATTCACCCCAATGGCTCGCTCATCCTGCCGCTTCTGTTGTTTATGCCGTGCTTGGTGAAAGTGAAAGCAGCCTCGATTGCCTTTGAAGAGATTCTGTATTTCGAAAGCAAGCATGATCTGGCTTAAACCGACAGATTGCAGGCATCAGTCACCGACATGCGGTAGCCTGACTCGTATCCGCGAACATCTCTGCCGAAACAATTATGTTGCAACAATCACGTCGGAGCTCGACACAGATCCCTGAAGCAGGCCCATCAACGTCGCGTCGGGCGTCGCGAGCAGTAACAACAGGCGGTTCGGACGATGAAGAGAGCCAGCCGCAACAGGTTAAAGGAGCAAGTAGCAGGAAACGCAGAGTAACCAAAGTAGATAAGGATGCGGATCAAGACGATGGGTTCGGCGAACTGGCTCAGCCACTCGATATGCCACAAATCGATGAAGAGTTCCTCAATCAGCCGCTGAAGAAGGATGAAGCTGCCCTGAAACTGAACGTTCTCATCAAGGGGTGGAAAGAGGTAGAACGGAAAGTCCAGGGATGCATTGACCTGCTCGCCAACTCAGCAGGTGACCTGCAAGAAACGCTAGAGGATACTGAAGGCGATGACCAGGATGCATTAGAGGCGAGTCTTGCTCGATTGGATATCATAGTAAAATAGTTATGTTGACGTGAAAGGCCTCATCTAGGAGCTGGATCTCGCCGACCGCGATTACCGAAAAATGCTAGACAAGATGTACGAGATTCGCCTGAGGAAAGAATCCTTGGAGAAACTTCGAGCCTTACTAGGGGATGGTCGGGCACACGTGAGTCTCGTGTTTCGTCTACGCGATCATCGGTCTAAAGCAGTATATGTCAAATCGCACATAGCCAAATGCGCTGCAAGACATGGAAGAATCAACTCGAGAAGAACTAGCGCGCTACAAGGGCCAGACATCGCGGCAAAGGTACATGACAAGTGAACGTTACACGAACTTTCGCATGCTTCTCTGGGTTAGTACCTACAAAGCTGGAATCGTTTCTCCTCTCATACATTGTGACTGACTACTGTTTATCTAACAATCAAACAGGAATCGAAGGGCACTGGACAGGGTATGCCAAATATCAAGTCTTTCATAAGCCGAGAAGAAGAAGATCCCGACTCAGACGACGAAGATATCGAAGTCCAGGCTGTCGGTCAAAACTACAAGGACCCCATTACGTTCACGTGGCTAGAGAAGCCGGTCAAGAGGTAGGTAGAGCGATGATTCGCAGACCGTATCTCAAATGAAAGATCATATATTGATACTTGACACAACAGCAATGCGTGTAAACACGTATACTCACGTGCCAGCATCACAGCTCATATTCGACAATCGCCTGACAGGACAAGTGGACCGTGCCCTGTCGCAGGGTGCAACAAGACAATCATACTCAGTGAGCTGCAAGATGATACCCAGCTGGAGAGACGCGTCCAACAGCAGAAGAGAAGACAGGCGGAACAGCAGGAACGAGTTGGCGATGGGTATCAGGCTATTGACGACGATGAGGATAGCGATGAGGATGACGTGACTGTCAGAAGGCTCAAGAAGCGAGAGGAGTAGTTGACGTTTGAAGGAGTTTCGGGGTAGTATCTGTACCATATGTGTCCTGTCAGCAAGGTGTTCACGGGTGGCAATTTCCGCCATGCTGTCTTTCCTGCTCAGAGTTGCAAATGTGACATGCATGCGCAGCTTGACCGTGTCTTGAGGATCAACATGGGTAGTCTACGTCAGCTATCTCACTCGGCTGGCGTGTCTTGCTCTTGCATTGTTTCGCTGAGGATCTGCTGTTTCGTCCTTGCGCCTGTTCCTTGCGCAATACACTCTGAGGTCTCGCATGTTCAGCACACGGATGTGCAAGGGCGTGCTGTTCACCATAAGCCAGTAGTGAAGATACAACATCATCGCTTCATTCGTGTTTGTAGAGACCAGGCTGCAATGATGGCAACGCGCAGCCCGCTCGAGACTGGGCAGGGGCTTCGGAATTGAAAGAGGTGACAAGCGAGTCAGGACATTGGGCGTCGTAGAATTGGCTGGGGAGGTGCTGAGAACCTCCATCGTTGGAGTAGTCATCGATACAGCCATGCAGTCTCACTCATTCACATGCAGAAGCAAAGGCAGAAGCAGCATGCTTCCTGCAAGGATCACGTGGATATTCTGCATTGCATGCATCTCGTAGATGTGACTGTAGAGGGCGAACACAGGCTACAGCAAGGAACTAGTACATGAGAATGCAATGCAGTTTGACGGCCCTTTCTACAGTCTTGTCAGGTTTGCATTTCGAATATATGTTTTTCGCAATTGTGATGTTTTTTCTCGCCGCAAGCCTCTAGCTATAAAGATGTCACGAATGCATGATATTTACGGAAATCTCTCAGGCTCCCTTGGCTCAGTGGTTCGTGGCCGAGTTTTGCAGGGGTAGTTGCGCCGCGTTAGCCATTACCAAATGGTTATCAGGGAGATTGTAACGGTTCTAAGGTTCGCCCTTAACGACAGTCAAATCCCAGGCCGACTTTGAGAATTCAATACTCACCATTTCATTACGACCTTCGATTAAATTCAGGCGGCTTATGGTGGGGGAATGGATGAGCGCCAGATTCTCGAAAGAGATTGAAGGCAACCTGAAGTTTTGCCGAAAATGCATTTACAAATTGAAGAGGCTATCTGCTTTCAGGAGGTCCGGGGTTCGAGGCCTGCTCTTGGAAGAAATGAAAGCACAGGGATACGGCGTTTTCGAAGCATGATTTTCTTTTTGCTTTTTGCCTTGTTCAAGCACTTAGAAGGTGCCCCGGGCATACCAACCGTCTTCTGCATCGTCAGAGAGCGCACTTCGGCCCGCTGCCTTTCTGATTCTGTGACCAGGGACAGCTCAAGATATAATGGTGGGTGAGTCCGAGTGTCTCTTTGCAGAACTTTTTTCTGGCCTGGCTGTCCTCGTCGTCTTCGGAACCGACGTGTCAGAACAGTAAGGTATGGACCGCTGTCTGCCTCAACACTTGCACTTAGAAGCAGTAACTGCCGATGTCACGAGCCAGGCGGACCGTGCTCCACTCAGAATGATTCGCTAGAGAATCTGATGAGCCAGGAAACTGCCATGGTGGTATGAGGCTGGCGCATCGGTTGAGCTTGCAATGGACGATTGTTCTCCTGCAAGCACAGCTGATACATAATACCGGATATACCAATTAATTTCCAGGTCGAAAGGAAGCTTGCCTGTCGTATACAAAAGTCAGCTGTAGACAGGTAGAAAGCTCCCAACTGGGGTACGGCGGTATCTCTCACCTGCAAACTTTCCTTCGGCCATATTTATGTGAAACCAGCACTTTCTATGTCTTGTACTCGGAATGCAACCATTGCATTTGATGTCAAGAAGCCCTGGATCTTGCCAGCATCTTGCAAATGCAATGACTTTCCTTTTGAATGTTTCTGCATGCTTGAGGAGTGTGATCTTGTGCGACCCACTTAGCATGGCCTTACCTTTCCACTTCCATTTCTACGTAAACTCGCCAGCGGAAGGTTGGGCTTTTACGAGGATTATATGATTGACCTAGGCATCTTCGCTGTTCTAACACTCTACTACTCATTGGAAAAGCAAGTTGGCAGAGAAGATCTTGTGTGGAATATGAAATCCGGAGCATGCCTTCTCCGATCACCTTGCTCCATTAGCAAAAGTGAGACCG
The DNA here is from genome assembly GCA_024345325.1 of Cystobasidium tubakii. NCBI lineage: Eukaryota > Fungi > Basidiomycota > Cystobasidiomycetes > Cystobasidiales > Cystobasidiaceae > Cystobasidium > Cystobasidium tubakii. Next base: position 2,516,855 of record BROO01000001.1, on the reverse strand, counting down.
GCAGCTCTACACACTGCTTATCAGGACGTGCCAGCACAAGATGGACATTGTTGCATATATTTAACCGCAACTGGCTTCATACTATGACTACATTCTGGTAATAACGATATCCGCCTGAGAATGCTAATCTACCGAGATGACCACGACGAATTGAGACTAAGTGGGAAGTCTGGGTAGAATGTCCTGCTCTTTGACTGTCTGACGTACTGAAGGCTGCTTGATGCAGTCGGTTGCGAGCGTCTCTGATATTTCTTCTGAATCCGATTGACCACTTTCTTCTGTCTTTTCACTTCCCTACTAACTTTAAAGACAGCCTCATCTAGCATATCGTCGCTTGGAGTCAGCAGATCCAAAAATTCCTGCTCTTGTATCTCTTGATGTCTCGCTATCGTTTTCGTTTTGAGCAGGATGGGCCTGTCTTCAAAGAGTGAGGGGAATGGGGGGGAGGGGGTGTAGAATAAGATCCAATGAGGACGTTGACATCTGGCGCAGTGTCCTCTTCCTTAGTATTGTTCTCCGAAGTGTTGGCGTTCTCGACTCCGTAACGGCTCACAACTTTCCCATAGCGATATCATGCAACCCATAGCGGGATAATGCACTATCATGCAAATCATCTCCCCCTGCTCTCGCTTCGAAATATCCTCTCTTGATCTGGTACTACTAGCCTCTCTATCTCCCTCACCACTCGATGGTGTGCATATGTGAAGAGGAGCTTGCTATCGATCTTGAGATTGCTTTGAAATTTGATGGTTTCGCGAATTTTCCTCGGTGATTCGAACGCATGTGGGCTGGCTCTGCCGGAGCGTCTTCCAAAGTGGTCGGGTCCGGTGTATGCACTCCTGTCTTTCCTATACAAGCCACACGGCTTCTTTTTGGTTCGCTCTTTCTGTGCACACATGCGGTTCGCCATAACAGCCAATCTCATGTTCTTGATATAATCTTTGATCACAAGCTCCAAATGTACAGGTCCCTTTTCCATATCTTGAACGAGCGCAAGCACGCCTTGAATATCGCCTTAGAGTTCCCACATGATCCTGATATTAGCGGCGCACAACTCAGTGGTACATCCGCAGAGGTACGAGGCAGGCGAATGTACCTTTGCTGAAATACAAGGAGTGCACTCTGAGGGCTGGAGGAAGTCCGAAGATAGTCTGTGATGTCTACTAATAGATCTCCTTAAAAATTGTGCAGTTCGGATGCGCCTTGGGTGCTGGCGAATTTTGAAATCAACGACTCGTCATTTGATCTATCGAACAGACGTCCGTGAAGCCAATTTAACGCTTGAGCTGTAGTTCATGATTCTCCGATCTCTTCTTGTAGAGCTAAGCTATATCGTTTGACTCAGCTTGTAACTGGCCTAGGTCGTGGAGGAGGTCGAGAAGGTAACGGCGAGCAGGACTGCGCTTGAGAGTCCCGTGTTATATGTAGAGCACCGGGTGGTTGTGACTACCAACCTCAGTCACCTTTCTGTCCAGAACAAAGATCACCCCGTAGTGCTAGTTCATCCCCTCACTTGCTATCGAGCCAGGCTTGGAACTATCCCCAAAGCAATAGGGAAGAAAGCTTCAGCCCACCAAAACAACAGACCAAGCAGCGTCCATCCAAGCAGACTTCCTCGGTTTCCTCCGTGCTTCACGACATTTCTCCTGTGATTTCACAACGAGCATCGTATCCATGAACCTTGCGAGAGGTTGGGTTGTCGTCCTACGCACTTGTTCCGCGTCAAGACGAGAATCGGGTATACGGAAATCATAATCGTCTTCTGGATCAGCTCCTTCTCCTTCTATGCCTGCCAAATTGCTAGTTTTGCGCGATGATCTAGCAGGTATCAAAGATACAGGATGCTGTGAGGACGCGCCTGTATCGCTTGAGTGAGCAGCCGTAGACGCATAGAATATAGCCCTGGGCGGATCAGACACGCCATCCGGGATAACGGTGTGGGAGTGCCGGAGTCTATAGCTGGAAAGTAGCTGTCATTGCTCTGCGATGCTGGTGTGCTGCCCGGCTTGTCCTGCAGATGGTGCACGTGTGCAGAAGTGGCATGTGTGCGGGCGAGTACGATCATGTTCTGCCATTGACAAGATCGCCTCGGACACGTGTTGTATTGCCTGCACGCGGACAATGACATGACACACGGGCAGTGGGCAGCCAACAGCCCATACAGCCGCATAAACACCATCCTCGACCCACGCATTGCTCCGCCAGTTCTGCTGCCAGCACTCCTCGTTGGCTCCGTTGTTCTTGTTGCCGTCGTGATCGCCAGCATATTGAAAAGCGACAACATGCAAGGCATCGGACAGCTCGCAATGGAGCGCGTGAACAAGGCCTTCAAAGCAAGTAACAGTGGACCCCTGAATAGTCATCTCAACGGAACGGCGCTGAACAAAGGCAAAGGCGGAGCCGGAAATGAAGACGACGAGATTGACGCAGAAGGCCGTAGTGATCTGACGTATCCTGGACTCGTGAACACGTCAACGACATGCTACCTTAACTCGACGCTGCAATCACTTGCCTCATGTCCAAGCTTCATCTCCTACCTCACAAGCTTGGTGGATTCAAGCGATATTTACCTGGAGCTCGTGAACTCGCTCCTACTTATGCTGCAAGCGCTGAACAAACCCTCCAAATATGGTCAGACTTTGCGGACTACGGAAATACTACATAGTCTCATGAACTCAACATCTTCGAGTAATGCATCGAAGAATAGGAGGAGAATCATGCAGGGGTCAGGACAGCAAGATGCACAAGAATTCTTCGTCATTCTGGCTGAAACTGTAGAAGAAGAGAGGAAAGTACTATTTGAAAAGCTTGCAGCGAAAAGGGAGGAAAAACTGGGCTTTAGGGAATTGATTCTCCCTGCAGAAGTTCTTGACAGTCTTACCCGCATCGTAAGCATGGGATTAATTCTACCATTATTTCTGACTTATTGATGCGGCAACTACAGGGCCGTGATGATGCGCTTAAAAACCCATTTGAAGCTTTGATGGCACACAGGACGGTGTGTGTGACGTGCGGCTATGGTGCGTCCAGGTCCCTTGAGCCTTCATGCTTTCCGCTAACAACCAACTCCTCTGAAGCCGAAGCGATCCGTCATACGCCGACCGACAATCTTACGCTGAATGTGCCCGTGCAAGTATGTGAAGAAGCTGCAAATAATGCATGCTTTTCACTAACTAAGGTCTTCTGCCATCAGCGCGTCTGTCATCTTGAAGATCTGCTTGGGGAATATACCAAACTTGAGACAATCGCAGAGTTCGGCTGTCGACGCTGTACCATACTTGGTACTCGGAATCGCCTGCAAGATCAGTCGACATCGCAAAAATTGAGCGACGGAAAGATGACAGCCTCGAGAAAGAAGCGGATACGCGAGTTACAGAGAACGGTAGCAAGGCTTGAAGAGATCATCGATCTAGGCGACTTCGAGGCCGATTTAGGGGACCTTGCCGCAAAGCTCGATAGAGCAATAGGTCCCGCAACAAAGCAAGTCATGTTCTGCGCGCCTCCGAAACTTCTTGTATTGCATCTATCGAGATCCTCTTTCTACGAAGGAACATTCGGCTACTCGCAAAAGAACAATTGTGCGGTACAATTTTCTGAATACCTAAATATGGATCACTTCACCACGTCCTCCGTCCTGACCATGGATCCTGGCAAGCCTCTATCTCTACCGAGACGGACTAAATTAGTGGACGCTTCTGGGAGTCAAGACCCAGTTCACTCGAATGGTCATACCGCCACTGCCAATCAAGCTCTGCATGAAGATATCGATATGTCGAAGCCCATCTTCGGCTATGGTCTATGCGCTATCGTGGTTCACATCGGAAGCCATTCATCAGGCCACTATCTCACATATCGACGACGTCCGCGGCATCCTTCTCATGGCTTGTCTGCTGACTGGTTCCGAATCTCGGATGAAGACGTAGAGCCTGCGAGCATCCGAGAAGTGATGTCTTCGAATCCTTTCCTTCTCTTCTACGAGCGTACAGATGTGTATCCGAATGCTAGCCCGTAATGATTCCCAGCAATATGTCATTGCTTTCGAAAAGGCATCTTGCTGCCAAATGACACGCCAGTTGCCTCTGCTTGTTTACTTGCTGGACCAGCCAGTCGGAGCCGAACTACTGTTGGTATAGACCATGGTCTTTGCAGTAACTGAGAATGTCTTCAAGGATAAGAGACTTGGGCTTTTCTTCCGAGTCACCTCCATCTGGCGAAGATAGCTGCTTCAAGGCATTCCTGATTTTTGTGGAACTGATTCCGACCGTTCCTTCAACCTCCACAAGTTGTAACTTGCCCATATCCACATATTTTGAGACTTCCGGCCTTACAAAGAAAGTTTCTTCTTCTTGGTCTGCAACATCTTTCTGAGCCACGTTCTTCACTGGACGCTTTGCACAGATAACTTGGCAATTGTCTTGGACGAAGAACTTCTCCAACACTGTGTGCATGTTGTCTTCCGAGTCGTCGTAGTACTTGGGCATGAATAGCCTTGTAACGGTATCGAATCCGATGAAGAAGATGAGGGTGTATTGCTGACCGGACTTGTGGACTGGACTAGCTTGCAGATAATCTTGTATTATAGGTGCCTTTTCAGCGAACGTAGCTGCCGCCAGACTTCCTACTGCAATGTTCGAGAAATCATCAGGTGCTTCAGCTTGCATGTGCTTTGCCATAATCTCCATCATGGCTATTCGGTCTTCAAACGATGAATCACCGGGCCCCGGCACCTTGTCGACGTTCTTGGACGACAGGAGGAGGAGATGCGCGTCAAAAGCTTTAGGAGTGTAGGTTGCTATGGCATAATGTGCTCTAGAAGGTGGGTTAAAAGAAGAATCCAGGATGGCTATATGCAGTGGATTTGGCGTTAATGACGATGGATTTTCGGAGAATGGCCATTCCGAGCTTGATGCATACGACAACAGAAGAGGAGGTGTAGTCATGGCAGAGAGATACCGAAAGCCAGGTACTTTTGCTGCTATCGGTTTGCACAATAGCGACAACAAGCTGGCAGTTCCGGAGATGCGATGGTTCCGCAAAGCGTGATCGACAAGCGCAGTGAAAGTGTGCGAATACCGTTCAATGCCTCCAACGTGCTTCGTGCCCTGATGCTGAAGTTGGCTCCACAAAACCTCTGAATGCCCAATCTGCGTCGCTGTCGTCTGTGCTCTTTTGGAACCGCATCCCATGCCCCTCCGCCGCTCTGAGCTCGAAGGCAAGTATCGAATGGGGAAGCCAGAAGAGGTTACGCCAGGTGTGCGAGTTCCAGATACGACTGAAGCAGTCTTCTGCCAGACGATTCTTGTCGACGTTCGTGCTTGCCGACGTGCCCCACCAGCCGCTGCTGTCTCTGTGACTATGCTTTGTGAAAGCTTTACCGCCGAGATGCATCGGCGTCCTCTGATTGTCTGGCCTAAGGGGCAGAGCCGTGAAGAGCTTCCAGCATGTTGTCTTATCCGGAATATCATCTCTGCCAACTGCTGATCCTCCTGTCACTGCCAATCCCTGCAATATGTGGTACTGTATCACGTCTTGGGCAAGTTGCACGTGCTGTAATGGGGATATCTCGCCCGAAGCTGCAACAGCTAGACGCAACCGCTGTCTCTCAGGCTCTGCATACCCCAGCTCTGTCATGCCTACGCAGTGTGGAGTGTCTAGCATCCAGCATGCTTGCACTATCCGGCTTGCTTTCACTGATCGCGCTATGCTGGCAGTCAGTAGGAGGCAAGCGTGGCTTCTCTCACTCAAGACAATCCGAGCAGCCAGCAATGCGGCGGTGACAAGAACATGGCACGATACTCTGGCGACTACTCGCAGAATGGGAGTGCTGGCAGATCCACTTCAAGCAAAGCTGGATCTCTCGCTGTACCTCCAGCCAGACCTGCCGGCTCTCGGAAAGGTAGTCATGCTAGCGGAGTCTCGGTAGATCTCACAGACAATGATGGATATTATGGACACCAAGGGAATGGAGAACAAGATGCAGATTTGCCGTTGGAGCTGGATACTTTCCAGGCTCCGGACTTTAATGTCGGCAGGCTCGTCAGCAGCTTGACCGATAACTTGATCACCGCGAGCAAACAAGGTGGAGGAGGTGAGCGGAGGCATGTCGTGCACAACTGCTCTCCCGGATGTTGAGAGGGACCTTCGCATGCAGCTTTCGATGCGACACCTTTCATAAGCGCCCTTGAACAGGCCGTGGACGAGCTGATCCCACTCCGGAAGGATGTGGCACAACAGACACAACGTGCTGAGAAGCTTGTCGAGGCGGCGGAAGGGCAATACTCGACCAAAGTGAAAGAATTGAGAGACAATTTCAATGTGAGCGGGTTCTGACCTCCGAAATCTGTAACTCTAGCTTACATACTACCTTCTTAGGCTGTCAATAATGGCTTTCAGAACTTGGAGACTCGCATTACAGAGGTGGGAAGAACGACCGTTAGAGTTGGTAAGTCTTCTCGTTCTGGTAGCAGCTTCTCAGAGACCATCGCTGAAGTGAGGAACAGGTGATGAGCTGGAGACGCTCGACCGGCTACGGACTAGAGCATCGGAAGCCCGTGATATCATCATGTACTATTATGATTTCGCGAAAGCTGACCTATCCAGGTGAGCTGCGCACGAAGAAAGCTTTCTGTCCGTCCATAATACTTATATGGTGCACTATAGTCTCGAAGCCCTGCGAAAGGAGGGTCGCGTTGGCCGCACGAAATTGGCAGGCATCTTAAGACGGCTTGCTAGTGTGGCTCGAGAGATAGAAGATGTCGAAGAAGGAGAAGCGGTAAGCATCAACAGACCCATTCATTTGACGTATTTCAGGCTTCTGACCAGTCCTGCAGACACGAGATGCTATCGATAAATACTGCGAGAAGTTCGAGACGGACATGCTCAAGCACTTTGACCGATACTATCAGAGAGGTGATCCCACCATGATGGCGGTAGGTCGATAGCGTGCCTTCTCTCCTCGCTATCTGATGCTGATGGAACATTGTGGGATTAGCACTGCGCCCGCGTCTTGTTGGACTTTAACGGAGGCCAGTCATGCATACAAGTGTATGTGAACCAGCATGATTTCTTCATCAGCAGGGATCGAGTCACGGAGTCTGGAGCTATTACCGCCAGCCCAATGTATGTCCAAGGGCGCTGATTTACACAATAATAATTGCCCTGACAATCCATCCTTTCAGCTGGGACAGCTTACCAGACCCGGATGCCCCTGCACCACGTTCTGAGCCTAGTCTCACTGCATTGTACGACGAGATCAAGGTCACTGTCAACCAAGAGGGAAAGATCATCACCGCGGTATTTCCTACACCGTCTGTCGTTATGCAAAGCTTCCTTCAACGCATCTTCGCCCAGGTCATCCAGGCGCAAATCGAACAAATCATAGAAACGGCAGCTTCCTCCTCTACACTCGCTTTCTTGCGAGTCATATACCTAGCTCGATCATCAACAAACGCACTAGTTGAAGATATCAAAGGGCTCGACTTTTTCAAGTCGGCGTTAGGCGGGCCTGCTGGCTCGAATGCCTCTGCCGATCAGCAAGCTATGGCTGGAGTGTCTGTCCTGTCTGGTAGTCCAACCACGCTGGGATCCAACGCAGCGACTAGTAGCCTCATTCTAGATTTGGCACTTGCCGAACTCTTCTCTCCGTACTTAGACAAGTATATTGATAGAGAGCAGAAGAGCTTGACGGAGCTGTATGCTGGCTGCCTCGTCAAATTTACTCGTTGGCATCGTTTACACTCGAAAGCGAAGGCTTCAGGTAGCAGCATGTTTGATAGAATGGTAGACAAGATTACCACCGCTGCCCAAAACGCAAATGTCAGTGATAAGGCTTCATCGGCCGCTACGGCTGTGCAGAATGAAGGAGCTCGAGGCTTGAAGCAGCTCATGAAGCTGAGCGGTATCAATACGAGTGAAAAGCGACGAGAGAGCGGAGAAGCATCCAGTCCGAGTGTCAAGTCACCACCTGGAGGTGGCCTGCGAGATAGTACCAATGGAAACACATCAGCCGGAGATGAGCTCCTCAATGTTACCGACGAAGACGGTCAAATCAATCTCTCAACAGCCGAAAGAATGCTTAGATGGCATGCCGAAGCAGTTGGACGCATGCTCGAGCTGTCAACACCTTCAGAATCGCCTAAGAATTCTTTTGCACTTCTCCGCGTGCTAGGCGATAGCTTCGGGCAGGGATATTTGGAAACCGCGCTGGACACCGCTGTCTCGCTTGTCACGTCGTGGGATGGTAAGGCGCAGCCGCCAATCGACTGCCTGAAAGTCATACGCGAAATCGATCTTGCTGTTCAGCTTTGGCAGCGATACGTATCGACTGCAGTTCTTCCTCTGGCTGGAAGCTCGCTTGCAATCCGGAGAGAGATGCTGGCCTACAACGCAGGAAGCATGACGCGCATAGAAAACCGAATAAACGAGCTCGAGCAGCGGACGACAGAAGGTGAGCGGAGACTGGCATTTTCCACGCGCGCAAGAATGATTGTCGCTGATCTTCCAAATTCCACCTCCAGCCATTACAAGCTGGCTCTCGACTTTGCTTTCAAGGCAGAAAAAGATGGATTTCAGGCCTAAAGCTGATGCAAACTTGTTCGAATCGGAACGAACAGAACCTTGTGCCGCTTGCTGCAATCTCATTCTACGCGTGCGAGAGGTCGTAGTTGCCAGTGTTTCCGGGAAAAATCAAGAGGGATTGTTGACCGATATTGGCATTATTTTCCACGGGTGCGTCTCTGCGCTGATTTCCTCTTCGGTGTTGATACATTGGCCAACCTGTCTCAATCATGTAGCCTTCTGCTGGAGCACTTCAAGAAATTTCCCGTAGGCGATCTGGGTACTATCTTACTTACGAAAGATCTGGCAGCATACCAAGACGCAATGTCGAGTTTCTCGCTGCCAATAATTACAGAACGCTTCGAGATGTTGAGACAATTAGGAAAACTATTCGAGGTTCAAGTTGAAGTTTTGGGCTCGTTCTTGGAAGCTGAGAATCTACGCAAAGTCGATAGAAAGCTGTTGCGACCCTACATACAGCTTCGTGCTGATTACGATAAATATCCGAAGAAGACATTTGATCAAGTATTTGGGGATGAGAAGGCAGCCAAGAAGTAGAGCAGCCAAGAAGTAGAGTGTTACCGAACGCTTCGGCTAGGATGGGTATTGAGACGACAATTATTATTGACAGCTTTGTCTGTGGCGCAGTTGGAGATTCAGTGTAGCTAGTAGAGAATTCGACATGACGGTAAATATACCTAGTAGGAGAGGAGCGGCAGAGTCTGATGCCGTTTGCATATGCATTTTGGATAGCATTGTCTTGTCGATCAACTCCACTGAATCAGGTGTTGTCGATGTCTTGAAACCTTGCATCAATCTGAATCGAGGTACCACGCACGGGCGCTAAGGATCTTTCAGTTCGGGGTCATGTCATCTATACCACCGCATACCTCTACTGGTGCTTCATCGTTCGCATCCTCCTCGAATAGCGCCGCGAGTGGTGCTGTGGCGGCACTGAACTCGCCGCGGATAGAGGATACCTCTAGCAGGACAGATGCGGGCGAAACCTCGGCGTCAGCGGAGGTGGAGCAAGTACAGAAGCCTCAACAGAAGAAAGGCTGGTTCTGGACTCAGTTTATGACGAGAACAGGTGAATTGCTAAGTGATGTATCTTGATGAAGCCCGAATATTGACATCTCTGACTGTAACGCAGGATTGTTCGCCCCGCTTGCACCAGAGGATAGTCCAGAAGCTGTAGCAGGTATGTTACTCCTCAGCAATATATTACACAGCTTGTGGCCTTCTAAGCGCGACTGTCTTTGATATTTTCAGAAAGCGCCAAGCAAGAACAAGAGAGGCGCCGGCAGGAGAAGCTAGAAAGCGTACATCGTTGGAGGCCTAGTCAAGACAATACAACATCGCCTCAGAAGCAAAGGGCTGTATCATCAGGACATCCAGCGCGTCCATCCATGATTAAACGCTTATCGAGCGCCGTCGAGCTGAAATGGCGGAGTGGCGCACCACCTGATGCGGAAGAGGAAGAAGATCTGCATAACTCCAAACGTAGTAGAGGCATCTCTCAGAGCAGCACGAGTCGCAGTCAAGATATTGCTGAAGACGATGTCAACGAAGGCATGCAGCTTCGGTGAGGCTGAATCATTTACCAGTCTTCGCATTGCATCGCAACACTCGTTCGCAACGTAATTACCGCAATCTTTCGCAAGTTCTATCAGTCATTTCTTATGATATTAGTGATCCATGTGCATAGTGTCTGTTCAGCCATATGTGCTGTCTTTCTAGCGACGTGATCGAGGAAATGCTGTCGTAGATCCGAGCGCCTTGGAGATGTCTTGCTTTCACTGTTCATAATCAGCAGCCATGGACGCTGTGACATCAAGTGCTTCATCGTACTTGCTGTACTTCCTCAATCATCAGCTCGTAACAGACGACCTCGCTGCTTTCCCTCAGAATGCAAGTTCTGTCCTGGACATTGTCGATAGCGCTCGATTGATTGTCGAAGCAGACAAGGAAGCTCAAAACGATGAGAAAGCTCAGAGTGCGATACATAGGTGCGATTTGATACTTATCCAAGAGTATGGTGGGCCACATTGACCACGATATCATAGATGGAACCTCCGCATAACCTCCTTGACCGGCTCGAAAATTGCTGCTGCACAAGCTGTCGGCTTCCAACTAGCTGTGCAGACCGCCAACCAATCCGAGCATCTATACCTTCAGAATGCAAGAGTGTGGTTCAATGCAGCTTTTCTCATTGTTTCTGTAGGTCGAACGTATACTTCATAATGTTCAATCTTCCGAATGCTTGCTAACAGATGTGTTCGCTCACTTGTATATTGACAGCGTAAGAATCCAACTTCATTAGATAGCTTTCTCGGTGCTTCGGACTTTCTTCTGTATTCTTTCGAGAAGGCAAGATATCTTCCCGAGTTTGCAAGGGAGGTCGCAAATGCTGGCGCGGTCCGAAAATTTGCAGAAGGTCTACTCAATTATGCTGGTACCGAAGGCTGCGATATCGAGGTGAGCAGTCTGTATTGAGCTGAGACTCGTCTGCTCGATAGCTACTGACTCAGATTCGGTCGATCTTACAGACGCGTGTTGCGGCATTGAACTGCCTGAGCGACATTGTCGCCATTTCAGCCTCTCCTCTACGACCATTGTCTCAACACATCCAGAATATAGCGGTTGGACTTCTGTGCGCGTGGTCTAATGATGAAAGCCTCCTCGATGGATCCAGAGCTGCTGCCCGTCTCTTGAGCAACGTCTACATTGTCGCCGGAAAAGCTCAAGCTGGACAGAGCTGGCGACGAACAGTTGAGAGCATATGCGGCAGCATTCACGTCCTTCTGCATACATTGGCTTCCACGACCTCAGAGGGTTAGCATTAACGCCAACAAACACATAGTCGACTTGTCGCTAACGCTGGTGTTCCACGAACAGAACAAGGATTAATTGTATTATTGCCCCCGCTTGAGATGCCGCCGATTGCAAGCACGTCAGACTCTCATGGACCCAATGGACAAGCTGAAGTCCTCCAAGTGACTGTTAAACGCTTACAAGCCTTGGTCGATGTTCTCATCTTAATGCTTGCGTGAGTACACAGGTACAGAAACAGACATATTGCGGACGATGCTAAGACTGCATCTAGAACCCCAACGGAGCGTGCCGTTCCCGTTCCTGTAGCCACTTTGGTCAAGTTATGTCAGCGCCTACTTCACCTGACGGTCTATTCGCCTCTGAAAGAGCGCCATGACACGGCCCTGAGGTTGGCACAGGTGGCTTTATTGCCTAGCCTACATTCTCAAGCATGCCGTCTACTAGCGCAGCTCGTTACTAGGTCCGTTTGATGCCACGTATAAGCAATTTACTTGAGCTGACATGATTTTGAACAGTGTCGCTGTCTATCTCACAAGCGAGGCTACTCAGCTGCTCACGCTTCTGTCGTTCGTAGAAGGGACATACCCTGCAGGCTCGTAAGCCCCGAAAACATTGACTAGTGGAGGCTAGTCGTACCTACTGACATCCATCGACTTTGAATAGTCCGATCCGCGTCAGCTTCTTCGCTGTGGCCTCGCTCATAGTCGAGCACGTGTCCGTGCATCCGGACGAAGCTGTCAGGCCCATCGCAAAGATCGTCCAGTCCATCTTGCGGGATGCGGCATCTCTGATTGATCCAGAAGAGGGTCGCAAGACCATATTGACCAAAGATGATAGCAAATCTGGGCAAAAGTCAGATAGTCGCAAAGCCAAACGTGCAAGACTCTTCGAGTCGGATCAAGTCATGTCTGGCAGAAGACGCACAAGTCTAGCTGAAGCACAGCTCATCAGACACTCGCTATCTTGTGGGTGCCTTTGTACAACCTCAGTTATTACTGACTGTCACTCTAACATAACCCGTCGATTTTAGCACTGCACCGCATCATACTACATGGAGCGTGGCTCTTCCCACATTCCCTGCTCAACCAGACCCTCCGCCTGCTTTTGGCATATGGTCTCTCTGGGCAGTTCCTCAATGCAGTACCAGGCTATTCACCGAATGCACTTCTAAGCGAGGGCCTTTCGCTCTGTCCTGAGATTCGCACTGATATACTTCGCTGCCTGCTGGCGTCTCTTCAAACTATCGGCAAAGAAGCGCACGGCATGCTCGAACTCGCGCTCGTCATTTTCAGAAACAGCTTGAATGTACCGGTGTTGAGTGAAGACGGAAGGAGAATTTGCTCGCAAGCCCTAGGCATGGTCGACAATCTCCTGCGCCCGGTCGTTCCACCACTCGTGAAAAGTATGGCACTGAGGCAAACGACGCGCGATTTGACAGGAGGCTCGATTTCGGGAAAAGAAGCAGACTATCTGAACCAGACAGATGAGCAATCGGCTCAGATGGACTTACGAGAAGCGGAGGCTGTACAGTCAGCGCGTAATCAAATCGAGTCGGACTCGCATCAGAGAGACCCTATCAGCATGCAACAAACCAGTCAACCGCCACAGCAAATTCAACCCATAGCCTTTACATCATCTGCTGCGCCCTCAGCTCAGGAGGTCACTATGTCCTCTTTTGGGCAGTTCAAGCCTAGCGAGGTAGTCACTCCCTCTACGGAGACAAGTAGTTTGGCCAACACCGCATCCAGTCAGAATAACGATCCACTCGTGTCCAGCCTGAAGCGTAATCATGCATCCACCGGGCAGCCGGATGGCAGTTCAACTGGAGATCAGGCCATAAGCGACACAGCCCTCGTAGGATCGTCCGAGCACGCTGGAGGGGAGATGAGCGAAGGCGAAAAAGAGCCTGCACTCGTTCCTGGCGGTGGAAGACAGGCCGAAGTCGCTGCTGCGAAATGGGATGCGGAAGATTCGGACACCTCTGACGATGATGCACCGATGCCGAAGATCTACATGACCGATGACGAGGATGAATGATCAGCTCACGAGCCCTATCAACCAGTCTCGCATTCGCGAAAGTGGCTGTGTCCGCAACCAGTGGCCAATCAATATCGACAGGTGTCTAGCGCAAGCAATTCATTGCGGACTGTAATTTACTATTCCTGATTCATGAGATGTATTTGTCTCACCGCTTCCGCAATATTGTTATTCCAAAGAGCGTGTATTCGTCCATCCTCATCTCCCTAGCTCTGAGGTCTATATGCTCAAACCCAGACTGGGGAAAAAGGCGGGATCTTGAACTGGTCCTTCGGCAAAAGCGTTGCCTTCATGTGTGACAGATCCGATGATAATTGGCAATCGTGCAACTTTGCCGGATCGGAAGAGATTGGTAGCGGTGTCCATAAGAGTGTAGCCAGCGTGTATCCACCATAAAGCGAGATTCTACAGCAGACAAATTTAGCCACTGCTGAAGCACATCCTCGCCTGGAAAATGACTCGCCCTTGGCCATCTTCTGCAGCTGCTACAGCTGGAGCAGCGTCGACAAACTCGTCGGGAGTAGCAGCACGGAAGCATTCGAGCTGAGATTATCCGCTGGGGGATCCAAGCTGTTCAGCCAGAGCAGCTTCTCGAGCCTGTGGAAAAGACCCCCAGTTATCATACGCTGACAACAACTTAGTGACAGACCTTGTGCTCTTCCAATTTTCGAGAGTCGGCCTGACCGGATGAACGAGGTACTGCAAATTGGAAAGGGGCGTCCTAGTTCGCAAACCATATACAGCTCTGCATGTTGTCGATGGACCCCGTAAGTCAACGTCACGAGCTCTAGGCTGCTCATTCGCTTGCTGATTGGTATCGAAAAGAAGTAAGGCTACCCGCATATTTTCTCAGATTATGGCGTGCATCTGATGAGCGTTTTGCTTCCCGAGATTCAACGCTAGAGAATCCGAAAGCCTGCACGACGTTTGCATGTCATGTACTAATGGACAAGATTGATCGACAGGAAGAAGAGATCATCCCCCTTTCGTTTGTATGTACACCTTGTCGTTTTCTGGTCATTTGCACTAGCGCACTTGTAATGACAAGTTGTGCGAGAGTTGAGTGTGTTTCTTGATTTAGAATCTATGGATCATCTGAAAGTATGCGCGCTTGCATATGCTAGCTCAAGACAATCTCAATTAGCGAGCAGCAGTTGGCACATGCTTGTCAAGGCTGCCATCTAGCGAACCGATCGGCCTTCTTACGGACAAGATTGTTTCGGCTTTCGAGCTTCTTCGCATTCATGGTCAACGCATGAAAGTGGATGGATGCAGCATTATTTGAACGACTGGGTAAATAGTAATGATGCGTATGCGGCACAACAGATCTGGTGCTTATCTCAAGCGGAGTATGGATTGCATTTATAGGTTACCTGCAGTTCGGAGGAGGGAGAAAACAAGGGAGTCAGGCGAGTTGCAGCGAGGAGCGGAAGGCAGAGACGCAGTTCCGCATGGCACAGATTACATAGCAGAGGCGTGCCCGGTTCGCATACGAGACTTCTGTGCTGGCTCCTGCTGTAATCTGTCCTTCCACTTAAGACAGGCCAACGGTCCCTTGAGGCCGGCCTGCACGGATCTTCGAGCAATACGAGACTGCGACTTCAATACTCACACGACATATAATATGCATCCTCTCCGTCTGCATAATAGCTCTTCTCGATATCCTTCATCGTGAACCCGAGGGTATCCCTGTACAAGCCCAATGCCGCTCGATTGCTCTTTCTGACATGCAGCGAGATGTATTGTGCTTTATAGGTCTCCTTCATTGCTCTTTGTGATTGGAGCATGAGTTTGTTTGCTATGCCTAAGCGGCGATACGAGCGTAGCACACTGATGGATGTAACGTGGCCGTGAGGTGGTAGGGAGGTATCTTCGTCCCTGCAAGAGAGAGAGAGAGAGAGCGCGAAATCAGCATATGCAAGCTAATGGCGGATCAAGATCGCAACACACATCTTGGCTAGGATGTATCCGACTATCTTGCCGTCCTCTTCAGCTACATAGGACAGCTGCGGCCATGTGAGTGCATGATATAGGTCTGATTGTATACGGTATGAGAGGTCGTTCACAAGCAGTCAGCGAGTCGCTCCAATCCAGCAATGAGACAGCGACCCGCGTACAGTACTTCATGTTGTAGTTCTCTGGCAGATTCATGACGTTCGCATGTTGCATATAAATAAGGTCTTCCACCTGTAAGCATGCAATTGCCAGCCAGGAAGGGCAGCAAGCAATATCAGTCCTCCAGTGCTGCCACGATGCACGGTTCAGCCAGAACAGCAGCGCACCGTAGCCCTCCTGATGTTCATGTTGAACAACAAGGAAGCGAGGTCTTGCTGCAGTGATATCCGATAAGTCCTTGAATGCGTAAGATACTGGCCTTCTGGATTACCGCTGTCTCCAACCCACGTTCGTGCAGCCGCAAGTGGTGATCGAGCAGTTGTAGCCAGCGCATCCAGCGCATTGAAGGGTTGGCCGTTTATACATCACTCTTGAAGGACATAAGTCTACTCTCTCGATATCTGGACACTTGCTGTCGTTGGCACCTAGGTCAGATCAGCCATCGCTGCGGCCCATTGTGCTTGGACGTCGTATCCAGCAGGCAGAGACCGTCATCAGCAGAGGGTATATCGAATTGGCTAGAGGTGGGCACAGACTACATTGTCAAGAGCTTTACAAGCAATCATATATAGCTATACTAACCACCACATCTATCGCAGTCTATCGCCAGCCTCTTCTGCTCCAGACTCGCCTGCTTCCTGCGTCGGCTTATCAACTCTCCCGTCATCCTCGTGGAGCAATAGCACATTTCACTACTACAACCCACATCGCACACCAGCCTCAACTCGACCTTCCTCACCTATTCGCACTCCGTCAAGCCGCGAGGCTGCTTCCAATATGTCTACCCAACCACTGCTCCAGCGCTCTAGCAATACAAAACGCATAGCTCTCCCCGTCAGGTAAGATTAGCGCTTGAGCGGAGACAGTGACACACACAAGACTAGCAGCTGATTAGCACTGTTTGCTATGCGATCCATCTGGCTTTTCCTTGCAGAGTCGAACCGAAAGTCTTCTTCGCCAACGAGTGAGTCTTGATTGCTTCGTGACCGTCGATACGGTATCACAACTGCCGGTGGATATGGTTCCTTAGTCCCCTCAAAGACCCATAACCGAATCTAGTACCGTAAGCCAGAACCTATGCTGATGTGAAACTGAGTTCTTCGCAGGCGTACTTTCTTATCATGGCTCAACTTCACAGTCGTCCTCGCAGGATTGTCCATCGGTCTCCTCAATTTCGGAGACAAGATTGGCAAGATTTCAGCTGGAATGTTTACACTCGTCAGTATGGCGGTTATGATTTACGCTTTGATTACTTATCATTGGCGCGCGAACGCGATACGGAAGCGAGGTAGTGGACCTTATGATGATAGACTTGGTCCTACTTGTCTTTGCATTTCTTTACTGGGTGAGTGGCATGCATTGCCTTGCGGCTCGTCATCAAATGAGCAGTACGCTTACACCTGTTCATCTATGCGCTCCTAGCTGCCGTTATTGTCAACTTTGTGCTGCGCTTCATAGAGTAAACCCGGTATATCGCTAGGAAAGCGATTATCGCAATGTCAACAATAAGAAATAATCATAACGAACAAAAGGCAAACAGCGATCTACATAGCAAATGCTTCTTATAACAATATCGTGAACTCCTTAACCTGTCAAGCAATTTCCTCCGATCCATACGTACCAAGCTATCCCTGAAACTGTTTGACCTTTTTCCACTTTTCCACATATTTGTTGTACCGGTACTCTGGGTCTTACGAGGAGATTCCTGCATTGCGTTGTCATGGCAGAGATACAGTACCGCTCTAGGACGAGGATCGACATCGCGCCGTGACGGCCGGATCATTGTACGAGGCGTTCTAGCTGAATATGTCTTCAAAATAAATGATACCATGAGAATGAGCGAAGGAGGTGGTTACGGGAATCTTCGAAGACCGTAAAGTCTTCTTTAAAGCAGACCACCAGAGCTCTTATCATGGATCAAAGCGAGGCCGGACGACTAGTAGCTGAACGAGCGGTGCCGCGATGATGCATTGGCAGCATCGGTTCGCTAGCGTCTGGCCTCATATACAGGAACAACCACTTGCTACAGCAGAACAATAATATCATCAGCATGTTGTTTCACTCTGAGGCCAATGTTGTGATCCCCCTGGAAGCTTAGGGCTAGACCTTGCCGCAGACAACAGGATGGCGCTTACTTAAGTTGCTTATCCGATGCCTTGAGGAATGCGTGCAGGGTCGCTGCCACTGAGCTGGGAATAAAGGCTGGAAGGCTGGAGTGCAAATATACATGATGATATCAGCCAGAGTGGCCTTGTCTCTATACCATTCTCTGCATCTTCGCAGCTAGCCGTTATCTGGTTTTCTGGTCGGACTTTCTCCTTCCTGGGTTCCTAGACCGGCCCTTGACCCGCAAACATGGAGCACACTGGCGAAGCGAGGCGCAGAAAGGATCAAGCAGTATACGCCCATTCGCTGTTGCGAGAGGCATCTCTTTTTCACTTTCAATACTATAGCATACTCGATATTCCTGCCTCTATCATGTCTCGTACGAAACCAAGCAGCCGGAAGAGCTGTCAGAACGCCACCCGTCGGCGCCGAAGCAGTAACGGTGTTGCTAGGATGCTCGCCTTGCTGGCACTCGTCGCACCAGCAGCCGTGCAAGCACAGCGCAGCAACTCCTGGAGTATCACAGGCAATACTGGAGTGTCTGCTCAGCAGCTCTTCCGCGGTGCAGGTAACAAGGTGAGCAGATTCTGATGATACTCGGCACGTGCCGCAGGAAAGGTGATCGAGAACCGGCCAAGTCATGCGAAGTGTTGCTTTGGAAGAGTGGAACATGGAGGCCGTTCACCGTTCCAGGATATTGCTGACTGAATCCCTTCAACACTCGATGGCAATGATCGTCAGGTCTCCATACTGGACAAGGTTGAGAACAATCCCGCTCGAGTGAATGGTCATCCGTGTGAGTGTGCAGGCTATTCTCAAAACAAGAGTCCGCTTATGCTCCATATCAACTTGCTATCTTGCAGCATGGGCGACAGAGTTTGATACAACTACGAACACATACAGAGCTCAAGATGTAGTCACAAACTCCTTTTGCGCCGGTGAGCTGGGCTAGTATTGGAACGATCAGCTTCGATATATGCTGATCTCGGTTATGAAAAGGCGGCAATGTTCTTGCGAATGGCACATGGGCAGTCTTCGGAGGCAACAAAGCAGTTGGGTATGGAGGTGAGTGGATCGGAACAGCTCTGCATTTGTCAAAGTAGGAAAAGCATTGTTGACTGGATGCTCTGTTTTTCATTTCCTACCTATCATACAGGCCGAGAAGTAGTGCAAGGTCAAGGACGCTATCAAGACTACGCAGGTGGTACTTCAGTACGTCTCTTCAATCCTTGTACAGATGGAACGTGCCAGTGGACAGCTTCTAATGCTGCACGAATGCAGTCGGAAAGATGGTATCCTACTGTGGAGACCTTGCAGGATGGTTCGCTTATAATTGTCAGTCGCCAAATCATTAGCTTCGATGTTGACGATGTTTGACAAGATGTTTTTCCTTCTGCAGATCGGTGGAATGAGAGATGGGGGCTATGTCAATACTCATCCATATGACAACCCGACTGTCGAATACTTGCCTACGAAAGGCCCGCAAGTTGGTCTGAATATTCTTACGGAGAGCCTGCCCTGCAACCTGTAAGCTTGCACTGGCGCTGTCCTTCTCTCGCATCGACCAATATTGACATCGAGACTTCTCACAGATACCCCCTTACCTGGCTTCTTCCATCCGGCAATCTCCTCATACAATCAAACTTAAAAGCCGAAGTGTTCGACTGGCAGAATAATGTAGAGCATGCTTTACCGGATATTCCACACGCGGTCCGAGTATATCCTGCTTCAGCAGCAACTGCGATGCTTCCTTTGACACCAGCGAATAACTGGACTGCAACGATGCTTTTCTGTGGTGGCACAGATCTACAACCCAATCAATGGATGACTAGCCCCAATTGGAATATAGTCTCTTTTCCTTTTGCCGAATCTTGCGTTTCAATTACGCCTGATGTTTCTCCCAACTGGAAAGAAGAGGGTGAGCATACGCCGTGTGCAGCCGAAGGAAAACGGATGCTACTGACGCAGGATGTCTTTCTACTTTAGATAACATGCCTGAAGGACGGACGATGGATCAATTCGTGATACTCCCCATTGGCAAGCTATTCCACACGAACGGTATGAACAAGGGCACGGCTGGATATGGCAACATGAGCTGGTAAGCAGACCCCTCCTAGGAACGACTTAGCACAAGCTAAGCAATTCGATTGTCATATCTTTCAGGGCTGTTGGTCAATCCTATGCCGATGATCCAATGATGCAGCCATCATACTACGATCCTTCAGGCAGCTCAGGCCACAGATGGCAAAGACCTTCGGACATGGGTCCTATGCAAGTCATCCGAGGCTATCATTCCACCGCAACCATAATGGCAGATGGATCCATCGTCATCGCTGGCTCAAATCCCAACTTTGATTACATCCCATACAGAGGCTGGGTAGACGAAAAGGGAACAAGGTATATCTACCCGACTGAATATCGAGTTGAGATGTTCTACCCTGAATACTTTGATAAGCCAAGACCTAAACCTCATGGACTGGCTACGACACTCTCCTACGGTGGACCGTCTTTCGATATTTCGCTTAGTGCTTCGGATCTGAACAATAATGCAACTCTTATCGATACTGCCCAAGTCGTCGTTATGAGGACTGGCTACTCTACACATGCGATGAACATGGGCATGCGTATGGTTCAGCTCAACTCTACGTGGACCCTGTACCACAACGGCAGTGCTATGATCCACTCCCAGCAGATACCTCCCAACCCATCAATCATGCCTCCAAGACCTGCTCTGTTATTTGTCGTAGTCAATGGCGTACCCTCGATCGGTCTGGACGTGATGGTCGGAGCTGGAGAAGTCGGCCCTCAACTTGTACTATCTGTCAGTCCTCTGCGAGGTACAGCAACTGAATCAGGAGCAAGCATCAACTCGAACGTCAATGGCATCACAGTCAATGGAGAAGCTGTCGCTGCTAGTTCGGCGGACTCCTCGTCAATAGTAACCAACCTAAGCCTCACAATGGCACTCACGCTTGTAGTAGCGAGTATAGTGGCTTCGCTCTAGCAGAGGTGTCATAGGGTCGTAAGGAAGGGCTTTGAAGGGGGAGTCACTAACGAACTATGTAAAACGGGTCAGTGGGAAGGGTCAAACGGACAGCTATTTCGAGTTTTCACAGAATATTTGTCATTTTTCTTAGGGTTCGCAAATGATTGTTCTTTAGGCAGTCACGTCACAGTATGCTGGTGTTTCATACCGCCCTGTAACCATGATTACGTAGGTCAATTACTTACCTAGATTGAATAATAGGCTCCATGCTCTTTTATCTGTGAGCCTCGTCAATGCTCAAATGCAAGACTGAGCTGTAGGATATGTCCGCCTTTATCGCCGCTCGATTGCCCTGCCCTCTGCCTCACCATCGAGGTTTGGCAGCCTGTACTTCTTGCTTGTCCCCTCTGCCCTCAATGCGCATGAAGGTCTCGGCGACCTGATGCCTGCTTGCACATGAGCAGCAAGGAGAGCATCAAACCACAGGCCCTCAAAATCACTTATAAGCACCTGCTCGACCGACAAAGCCACAATCCAAAGTGAGCTCAGAAATGGAACGGCAACACTGTCAGAGGAACCGCTTGACTAAAGCACAACCTTGCTCAGAAACCCTCTGCGATGCATCGCACACTGCGATATAGATTCAGCCTACGCGTACGACTGCTACCGCTCGATCAAAGTGGCAGCGAGATCTGACCCCAGGACTCTTTCTCTCGCGTACATCACAGGCAATTTCAAGCGGTTCGTTTAGGTCTGCCACCTGAGGCGCCAGTTGCTTGCAATCAATGGAATCATCTCCTTGGTGAGAGTTCCGCAAAGGGACGCCATTAGCACTGCTGACGATTGAATCGTTCGCAGCGGTCAACTATGCTGCCAGAAGCAAGGGCGTAAAGCCTTTCATGCGCATCTGGGAGGTGCGTACTTGCTCTTATATGCGAACCATTGCAAACATTTCGGCTACTTGGTCTGACTTATCCCGCTTTTCAAGGCTAAGGAAGTCTGTCCGCAGCTCGTCTGCCCGCAGTGGGTTTACGTATGCTGAGAAGTAGGACTATCCACGGCATCTCGCAGATTTGTTTATTACCCTTCTCGCCTGCCTACCTGTCACAGTGTAGCCACCTACAAAATCGGTGAATCGGAGGCAAAGTTTCATGAAGATGCACATCCTTCTACGCACAAGGTAGATAATCAGTTCAAGCCTTTTCCCGAATCTGCTGCACCTGATTGATATTCCAATACTGCTACCAGGTCTCGCTAGACCCTTTCCGTCGCGAATCCCGGAAGATTATGCAAATCTTCACTCAATTTTGTCCAGAGGTTGGTAAGCCATACGACGGACATGCCGCTTGAGCTCCACGGAACCAGGTCTACTCACCAATTTACCCTTCAGAGAAAGCATCCATCGACGAAGCATATCTGGATCTCACCGAGACAATCAGGCTCAAAATCTTGGAGAATAATCCGCATCTTCGGACTTTGCCCGAAGGGGCTGCACTTGACGATCTATTGCCTGATCCACCTCACATCACATGGGGAGCCCTGGAGCTGGCCATCCCGGAATCAGAGTTGAAATGTGCTCATGTCGGAGAAGACGCTCATTCTGCAGAAGCGAGACGCTCGATGAAGTGGCGGAACTATGCTCTGCATCTTACTTCTGAGATTATGCGAGATTGTCGGAGGGAGGTGTGGGAACAGCTTCGGTACACCTGTTCTGCTGGAATTGCAAGCACTAAGGTATGTTGAGACCGCTTGGTGTACATTGGAACACTTGACATGGCTGTCAGCTGACGTAGGCACCCAACATCCCTGCAGTTCCTAGCAAAGATTTGCAGCAGTCACCGCAAACCAGATGGTCAAGTACGTCATCGATCTAAGCCTGGGTGTGTTCACCATCATTTTGGATCTGATGCCATCGCTCACATGTACAGACTGTGCTGCTTGACGATGCAATCTCGACTTTTCTACAACCCCTTCTCATCAAGAAAGTGCCGTCTTTGAAACGAAAGTTTGGGCAGGAAGTAGCAGATACCTTTCATGCAGAAACACTCGGCGATCTTTGGTAGGCGTCAGCTTGCACTAGCGCAAATAGAATACTGATATCACAACCTTGTGCCTGACCAGGACATTCGATATCAAGGAACTGCAAGCAAAGCTCGGGGAAAAGCAGGGATTTTGGTTATATAATGCTATTCGTGGCAAAGACGTTGGCGAAGGTGAGCATCATACTTCTCAGCCGAAGTTTGCTTTTATACTTGACACTGATAGTATACACGTTCTCAGTCATTGTCAGGCTACATACAAAGTCAATGACATCGCGGAAAGACTTCTTACCGCCGTTGAAGAGCTTGACTGACATTGTAAGCTTCGAGATTATCGATGTATGCTCCTGTTGCATTGTGGTGGCTTGTCTGATGTTGCTTGTTCACTATATTCAGGACAAAGCCCTCAAGATTGTTGCGGTGGACCTCTTCGCTAGGCTCACAGAGGCTAGAGCAGAATCGCCAACAGTATGGGTGAGTTGCTTCTCGTAACGCAAAACAGTCTGTATACGACTTACTGCCAGACAGCCATACACCTCGCTTTTATTGATATATATATGTTCCTAGCCGAGAACACTAGTCTTCGGAGCTCGCCTGGAAAATGATTATCGCTCGCCTAGCTATCATCACCAGGCGCCTATAGCCTTTTCAGCGCATCAGCTTAGCGTTGAGACCATATGCACACAGGCGAGAGTGTTAGCCAGAGCATTCTTCGCCTCACTTGCGCAGAATTCGACAGGATCATCTTCAGCCAGCTCTGCATCGAGCCTAGGCACCATCACAAACGTCTCTCTGGGATTCCAGGGCATAGAAGCTGCTCAAATTGGTCAGCAAGGTATTCAAGCATTTCTAGACAAGGGAGAGACAGCCGCCACTACAGATCAGATGCAGACTTCGCCTCGCAAAATGAAGATTGGGCGAAGTTGTGCGAATCATAGAGATAAGAAGGATATCATAGATCTGACAATGTCAGATGACAATGTTATTATTCTCTCATCAGATGGTGAAGCTGAGCCATAAACGGTGTTGCCTCAACAAGCTTCATTTCCATAATGTCGCCACCGGTCTGGCTGGCAAAAAACCGCTGTACGCCTGATCGCATAGGAAGCCAGATAAGCACGACTATGCAAAGATTGCGTCCAAGCTGAGTGTCAAGTTGCGTGCTTACTGGCTGGCTTGCCTTCGGTCATGCAGTATCTGCAAATCTGTGAATTGAAGCTTGCCCAGTGCGGTGTGACTAGCTCAAGTCTGAGAGTGAATCGCTCTGCAGTAGTCTTGTGTGACGCATAGATCACGTTTGCAAAAGGGTACATTGCCGACTGCGACGTCCAGAAGTCAGGATGCCAGGGTTGGACGTAGCATTGCGTCTGAGCACCGGCTTCTACCTGGCAGTCCATCACATCATTTCGCTACTCCAACTACAATGCACAATTACGATAACCATCCGCAGCGACTGTGCAGGCTCATTCGTTACAGTGCTGACGAATTCTGGGAGCTTGACGTTTAGGTACACCGGCGGAAGGGTTGTCAGCACAACTAATTCTGCGATGCCGGCAGATACCTTTTCGTCCAAGATTGGTTCGACGCCCCAGCTTCGGAGAAGCTCTACAGTCGCGACAGCTGCTGTGTTGATAGCGAATGAGTATCATCGTTGTGTGAATTAAATCACTGAACTCACTCAAATGTCAGCCCCAAAGATGCATCGCTTCTCGGAAGAACATGTGCACTTCTTCGGAGAAGGCTGAGGTGTGTCAGGCACCGCCAGCACCTCTGCAATAAGACTCACTGCTTTATGACACATTACCCGACTGATATTCTTGCTGTTATGCTCCACCGCTACATGACGTCCGCACTTTCTGATGTGTCATAAGATGGCTGGCCATGAGGAAATCTGACTTTTGACGCTCTCCGCACTAGGGTCGGACATCTAGTGTGCCACCGATGTTCTTGAAGAGGACTCAATTATCGCGGATCATTGCTCGACGGCATCCATGGAGTTTGCAGGGTATGGCTGCTTTCTCGCCCGAATTGAAGACCCTGCCGTTGACCAGATATTCGGCTTCGCCCAGGTGCTGCCTGGTTTTGCCGCTTAAGTTCGAGCTCGAGCTTCCACCGTCCGTGTCCTCAAGAGCTTCCTCGGTGCCCAGAACGAACATTGTTTCATCATCTGCGAGGTTTTCTATCATTTCTGAAGTTGTCCACAGGTGCGTTTTAAATAACAGGCCAAATTCTCAGGCGCGCTCCTTTGGTGTTCGTCTGGCACGGCTTGACTCTGATAAATCACATCGTCTCGCGTCAGATCCGTCGGAGGCGAGTTGCCGTCATGGATGAAAGTCAAAACGCACTCCTGTACCTCTTCCTGAATGCCATTAAACCAGCACTAAGTAGCTGCAAAGTCCTCACAGCAATTGTGATTGCTAACCAACATGGAAGCGTAAGTTCTCAAATTCAGAAAAGGGGTGGAAGGGAAACGTTTACTTTGTTTGGGTAGCTATCCAGGTCATCTTTCCAGTCTAGCGCCCTATTCCGCAGCCACGAGTGAACTCTTCAAGTAGTTGATGAGGATTTCTCTCTCTCTCTTTTGTCTGAATGCGACTTCAGTACATTGTCTCCAAAATCATATGATCCAAGCTTGGCCTGCTTTGTTCCAGAATGACGCGGCCCCGAGCAGATGCGGGAAGTGATCCTTTTAAGGTGCTTGCTCTCTTCACTATACAGCGAATAAGGCTGGGGGATAATCCAATGGAAGCAAGGAGGACAGAGATGAACCGAGATAAACCGAGATAGTAAGCTGTAATGACATGCGCGAAACTTGAGTGTATTGCGGAGAGCAATTCTGGGGAAGATGGCTCACACTGCGGGTGAAGAAAGTATAGCTGCTTTGCAGTCTCGATAATGCATACCCGTGACACCAGAGAAACGCAGTAGTATAACGTGATTCCGATAACGATCAATTAGAGGCTTGGGTTGATTGGGAGATTTAGGTATGTATTTAGAAATCTGTTGTAATTAGATAAGTAGTAGAACGGGCTTGCGTATAGCAAAGCCGATAGTGATGAGCGCCATGTAGGGCATGGGGTGCTGTTATGTCGTTAATTGCAGAACAAGAGAGGAGAAGGAAGACAAGATGCATTGGATTCGTGTGCTTTTTATACCCTAAAGAATGGAAGGTTGGAAGGCGTATCTGTATGCCTTCCAAGCATGTACGCCTTCCAAGCACCAGTCAGCGCCCTGACGTTGCCTTCCGTTAGCGTAATATCCAAATCGCCGTTTTCCGCTTCTATGGATATTTTGCAGATAGAGAAGGGAAGGACAGGTCGTCACCTGCACTGCCTGAATCTGGAAGAGCTAGAGCTCGCAGGCAGAGGATATGCAAGGCGGAACGACGATGTCATAATTCTTCATTGCTGGTTGTTTATGCTGCGCAGTGTACCTCCACCTAGCAGTTCCAGGGAAGACGACAGCCATCTGCAAGATGTCAGCTGGTTCTTGCCTCGAATATAGACCGGCAGAGTGACCATCACAGCAACAGAATGTTCGTCAGTGCAGCAGCGGTGCGGTGTAATTAGTAAGTAGCGAGGCATATCTATTATTTTCGGAGTATGACAGCAGGACAAGCTTAAGAAGGGGGACATGTGAAAATTAAAATTAAGATGTCTGCGTGGTGCAGCTGCGTTCCTCGGCCTTGTAACAAGTTGCCGATCGGCATTTAACCGGTGGCAAAACAGAGAGAGACGCGACTGACCTTGGGACGCGGTGTACGAGGGAGACGACAGAAGTGACAGCTGGGATGGTTGAAGCTTGAGTGGGACGCAGTAGTGGCAGTGGTGCTGCAGACGTACATGGTACCGTACTGTAGTCGGTGTGCACTGCCAAAAGCGAATCGTCAACCACGAGCCGTTGTTGTTGCGCTGCCACCGCCCTGCCGTTGTAACCGCGCAGATCAGCCTGCGAGATTTAGACTCGAGAAGCGGTGCAGGAGAGTGCGATTCTGGGAGAAGAGAGACGGCTTACATGGATGGACGTACACAGCATCCGGCATGGTCTGATTCACAGCAACACATCGTGCTAGCATACTGCTCCCTGTGTGCGTGCGGCCTGCTTCGCTCTCACATTCGCCACCATCTTCCATCGGGCCACCCTCCAGTGCGCCTGCCCGCCGGCCTGCACATCTCGCCGCTCTTTCCCTCCATCCACCACCGCATCGCGACTGCAGCATAGCCTACGATAGCACACACGAGTCGGTGGACAGCACATCCTGCTCGGAGCAGTGCAGTCGGACAGTGAGTGTGGTGGTCTCGTCCTCTGTTGTGTGTCTGCTGACTGCGATTCCTGACACACTTGCGATTGAACCACATTCCAACTGCTCACTCAGTCCTGCGACTGGATACCTACGGGAATAGCCTGAACAACAACAAGACTCTTTTGGACACTAGCCATCCACTCGCTTCTTCACTCTCAACTCGTCGCCGTCATCCACATCCCACTCAAACAATGGCACGAACTCACCGCGCCCGCCCTCGACTCGCGAGAGCAGCAAAAGCAGCAGCCGCGTCTCTGCTAGCGACTGCAGCAGTTGTATCAGCGCAGAGCACCTCTAACAGCGGTAAAGGCAATGGCAATGGTGGAAACACAGCTCTAGCTTCTGTCAATGCTACTGCAAAAGCAAACTCGTGGGCTGTCGTAGGCGCGCCTCAGGTCTCTGCTCAGCAGTTGTTTAGAGGGCAGGGCAACAAGGTGGGTCCACTTGATAGAAATCTAGGCTACCTAGATACACCCATTGATTGCATTGTTCTGTCTGTTACAGGTCTACATCCTCGACAAGGTCGAAAACAACCCCCTCGAAATCAACGGTCACCCTGGTGAGTCGGCAGTCCTGCCCTGCACGAGGAGGCACCTCGGGCATCCAAGCAAACACGCTCCGAGGCGGGATGGGCGTAGTCCCCGGTCCGGCATGATAGCATATATCGAAGCTTGCATGCTATAGGGGCAACCTACTTGCATCCTATATGTATCGCATATGCTGACTGGCATGGCTCCTCCTCCTGCG
Source organism: Cystobasidium tubakii (assembly GCA_024345325.1). NCBI lineage: Eukaryota > Fungi > Basidiomycota > Cystobasidiomycetes > Cystobasidiales > Cystobasidiaceae > Cystobasidium > Cystobasidium tubakii. The sequence continues at coordinate 2,489,131 of BROO01000001.1, read as the reverse complement.
CGACTTTCCTATCTACAGCCTGGGCAGTCGAGTATGACACTTCGACAAACACATGGCGAACGCAAGAAGTCGCCAGTGAGTGAGATTATGCAATAGGACTAGAGGTGACAGTTGTGCTAATATTCTTTGCGCTTCTGTGTCTCAGCCAACACTTTCTGCGCTGGTGGTAATACACTCGGAAATGGTACCGTCCTCATTTCAGGCGGTAACAAGGCCGTCACATACGGAGGTGCGCAAGAGCCCATTACAGCACTTGGTTCTTCGTCAGGATTATCTCGCTGAAGAGATACATTTGTCTTTGCAGGCCTAAATGGTGTTCCGGGCGCAGCGCCATATGAAAATTACAACGGTGGTACAGCACTACGTCTCTTTGACCCTTGTACAGATGAGACTTGCCAATACACTACACCTGCTCAATCGACGATGCAGTCGGAGAGATGGTATCCTTCGTTGGAGACCTTGCAGGATGGCTCAATCATTATTGTGAGTGGCTGTGCTTGTCCTAGCATTGTCCAAAGTAATTTTACTAACTGACTGTAACTGCCTCTTCCATTTCATCTCGCTTTTCCCTGCTTAGATTGGTGGAATGAGAGATGGTGGATACGTCAATACTGAATATGCTGATAATCCTACTATCGAATACTTCCCTTCGAAGGGTAGCCAGATTGGTCTGAACATTCTTTTCGAAACACTCCCATGCAATCTGTAAGTGGGCTAACACCTTGCACCTCTTGACTTGCGTCTGATGCATGCATTTCCTCTAACCAGATACGCCCTCACATGGCTTCTCCCCTCCGGCAACCTTCTCATCCAATCCAACCTAAAAGCCGAGATTTTCGACTGGCAAAACAATATCGAGCAACCTCTACCTGATATTCCACACTCTGTCCGAGTCTATCCCGCCTCAGGAGCGACTGCCCTACTACCTCTCACACCAGCGAACAATTGGACAGCTACCATTTTGTTCTGCGGTGGTACGGATCTGCAACCCAATCAATGGATGACGAACCCCAACTGGAACGTCGCTGCTTTTCCTGCGGATGATACTTGTGTCTCTATTACACCTGATGTTTCGAGTCAATGGGTTGAGGAGGACTCTATGTTTGAAGGGAGAAGTATGGGTCAATTCATCATTCTGCCTGATGGAAGATTGTTCCATTTGAACGGTATTGCTACCGGAACAGCTGGGTGAGCGTTTTATCAGCAATAAACAATAGCTAGACTGTCGTCTTATATTGATTTGGCTTCTCTTTGCAGATACGGCAACACAAGTTGGGCTATTGGACAATCATACGGTGACAATCCACTCCTGACTGCTGCGTACTACGACTCTTCCGCACCAAAGGGATCAAGATGGCAACGACCTGCAAGCCTGCCTGAGATGACTGTCCAACGTCTATACCACTCTTCTGCTACCCTCATGGCCGATGGATCGATCTTCAATGCTGGTTCCAATCCCAATGCCGATTACATCCCATACTCTGGCTATACCGATCAGCGAGGCATCAACTATCCTTACCCAACTGAATATCGTGTTGAAACCTTCTACCCCGACTATTACGACAAGTCTCGTCCTCAACCTCAGGGACTGCCTACTACACTTTCATACGGCGGCGCCTACTTCAACATCGCCCTCACTGCCGGTGATCTCAACAACAACGCTTCTGCTATTGATTCAGTCAAAGTCGTCGTTATGAGAACTGGATACTCTACGCATGCTATGAATATGGGGATGAGAATGGTCCAATTGAACTCAACTTGGACCTTGAACTCTGATGGATCTGGAGTCATCCACTCTGCTCAAATGCCACCTAATCCTTCTATCATGGCTCCTGGACCTGCTTTATTATACGTTACTGTCAATGGAGTACCTTCAGTCGGTCTAGATATCATGGTCGGCAATGGTAATATGGGAACCCAACCTGTTCATAACGTTCCAGCTATGCCGGGTACTATTGCTCAATCGGGGGCGAAGATCACTTCGAATTCAAATGGAGTTACTGTTGATGGAAGTAATAAATCATCAGGTAGCAATGCAGCTGCTAAGGATACTGGTGCCGCTTCAAGAAGCTCATCGACGATGGCAGTCACCGCTGCTTTGGCGTTCGTGGCGGCTTTCGCTGGTGTGATGCTCTAGACTGGATGTCAAAGCAATCGCCACGTTCGGTCTTTTCGAAATTCGACTCATGAAATGAAAAGCCATAGAATGTATTTGTTTCTCTCCCTCCCGCTTCGTTCGATGGGACAAAACCCAACGACAATTCTTCTTGCAATGGACAATCAAGAATTATCTTTCTCAACGACCTTGCCAAAGACTGTTTAATCGCCGTTGTTTTCCCTTATCATTTGTTTATTCGAGGGAAGTGTGTTTCACTCTTTTTCCGTTTTCTCCCCCTTCTCTCCCTCCAAGCTTTTACGTCTGGCAAGAGCATGTTTAAAGGGTGTTGGATTTTACCCTTTCGAATTCCCCCTTAGGTAGCTTCGTTATGTTTCTTCTCTTGAGTAATCTCCTTTTCGTTCTGAGACGTGTGCAATGCAAAGTGGTTCTAATTTCGTCACCCACGAGCTTGATTTGCGCCTTGACTCGTTCGTTTGTTCTACAATTTCCGTTACTTGTCTTCAAACAGTGGCTAAACGATCGGGTCCAATTCGATGTAGACTTTGGTGCATCGGCCCTTCTTTTCTTTCATTGCGTTACAACCGTTTGGAACAGTTTCAGGACTGAGATACCTACGATGGCTTCGTCAGGGAAGAGATTCGCAGCTTCGAATACTCGCAATATCTGGTGAGTACATGGTGACTGAGGGAGCTGTTCGATTGCCTTTTTTCTCATGGGCAGCATTAGCTGACGCATTTGCATAATCCATTGCGTGCCATACTTGCTGGGTCTATCAATCCGGTTCACTGACGCGCATACAGCATCGTTGGTCATGTAGATCATGGAAAATCATCATATGCCGACTCTTTACTCGCTGCGAACAATATCATATCCGCTCGTATGGCTGGAAAGATGCGATATTTAGATTCTAGAGAAGACGAGCAGGAGCGTGGAATCACTATGGAAAGTAGTGCTGTGTCGTTGAGCTATCGTACTTTGAGGAAAGGTCCTGATGGTGCGTAGCTGGCCTAACGTACTGTGTCCTACATGGCATGAAGTTGGAGACTGAATGCAATGCTTGTCATGCGAATTGCAGGCGGCGACCCGATACCTGAAGACTATATGATCAATCTTATTGATACGCCTGGCCATGTTGACTTCTCAAGTGAAGTATCTACGGCTTCAAGACTTTGTGATGGCGCACTTGTCATGGTAGATGCTGTCGAGGGCGTGTGTACGCAAGTAAGATATCAATCTGCGGTAACGCGATCTTCCATTTAACCTGACTGAATGTGCATCTCCACCTCGCAGACCATTACTGTGCTCAAACAAGCATGGATGGAGCGCTTGAAGCCTATACTAGTCATCAATAAACTCGACCGTGTAATCACTGAACTTCGCCTAGCTCCCATCGAAGCGCATCATCATCTCACTCAACTGGTAGAACAAGTCAATGCGGTCATGGGAAGCTTTCACGCCAGCGAACGTATGGAAGATGATCTACGATGGAGGGAAGAGCGAGCCAGACGATTAGCGCAGAAGAAAGAGAAAATCCAGGATGCTGCTGCTGGGCAGGCGAATGTGGATGCGGAAGCTTCAACGTCTAGTGGCAGTTCTAGCCAACATGACGGAGCCATTGCTGAGGATGACGAAGAATACGAAGAGAGGGATGATGAAGATCTATACTTTGCACCTGAACAAGGTAACGTTATCTTCGCTAGCGCCATAGACGGATGGGCATTCCGAATAAGCCAGTTCGCTCAAATACACGCGAAGAGATTGGGAATCAAAGAGACAAATTTGAGAAAAGTGCTTTGGGGTGACTTCTATCTGGATCCGAAAACGAAGAGGGTGCTCAGTCGAAAACACCTTGGAAAGAGAAGCTTGAAACCAATGTTTGCTCAATTCGTGTTGGAAAATCTATGGGCGGTTTATGATAGTGTTATTCTGAACCAGTAAGCTTATCCGCATCTCTCAACGGTTCTAGCTATTACTGACAGCATTTTCAAGCAACATGGACAAGATTACCAAGATCATAGGCGCCTTGGGCGTGAAGATTCGGCCGCAGGAGCTGAAGACGAAAGAGCATCGGTCGTTGTTGACTGCTATCTTGTCGCAATGGCTGCCGTTAGCGCCAGCAACCTTCCGAGCAGTAGTCGAGATAATCCCACAACCTTCGCAAGCTCAAGCAGTCCGGATTCCGAAGATGTTACACCCCGAGCTGTTACACTCGCAACTTGACGTGAAACCGGAGAACAAGCTTGAAGAAGATATGTATCATGGTAGGGCTGGAGATGATGCCTACATTGTTGCCTATGTCAGTAAGATGTTTGCTGTGCCTGCAAAATCACTCCCTCAAAACCAGAAGAAAGCTATGACTGCGGAAGAAATGCGACAGCGAGGTAGATCAAGTCGAGAGGCTGCTGCTGCATTGGCTGCAACAGGAGCTGTGATATCAGAGCAGGCGGTACCCCTGCAATCTAACGGAGAAAGCCTGCCTGTGCAAGAGGTCAAGCAAGAGCAGCCGGAAATCGACGAAAATGCTGAAGTCCTGCTAGGCTTTTCTCGCCTGTATTCTGGTACACTCCGAGCAGGTCAGACCGTCTACGCCATACTGCCAAAATACAACACAGCTCTTGGACCCACGCATCCTCGCAATAGCAAATTCATAGCGTCTGTCAAGGTCGATTATCTATACATGATGATGGGACGGGATCTCATCATGGTAAATGAGGTGCCGTCTGGCAATGTCTTCGCTGTCGCTGGTCTGGAAGGCAAGATCCTCAGAAATGGCACACTGTGTGGTATTGGAGTGAAAGATGTAGCTCCCGATCTGAGCCAAGCCACGGAGCATCGCGAATGCTTCGTCAATCTTGCTGGCTTGAATTTGACCGTGAGTCGGCTCCATGTCTTTGGCCCTGACCCCGTCACGAAAGCATGCTGATGCCTGTCACAGTCGGCACCTATCGTCCGAGTCGCATTGGAGCCTCGTGATCCGTGTAAGCAAATCCGCTGTGTTTATTTCACCGCACTGCAAGGTGCTCTCGCTGATTCGTATTTTCGTTGCCAGCGGAAATGCCAAAGCTAGTAGAAGGTCTTCGGCTACTCAATCAAGCTGATTCGTGCGTCGAGACGCTAGTGCAAGAAACAGGAGAGCATGTCATCCTGACAGCAGGCGAGCTCCATTTGGAGCGATGCCTTCGAGATTTACGTGAACGGTTTGCCAAGATAGAGATTCAAGCGTCGCCACCTATCGTTCCCTTCCGAGAAACAGCTGTTCAAGCTGCCGAGATGGCCCCACCTAAGACGAAGGACGCTCCAAGAGGCACAGTGAATGGTAGCGTGCTCAATGGCGTCGTCACCTTCACTGTTCGAGCCCGGCCTCTCCCTGCCGAGGTTACCAGATTCCTCGTCAATAACATGGATACGGTCAGACGCGTCGTACAGCGTGAGCGAGAACTTACAGCTGGCGGCGACGCTGCAGCACCGGGCATGGAGGACATCACCGCAGAATCTGCTTCTGCAGCTCAACAAGGAGACACTGGAGCGTCAATCGCGCAGACGAATCCTGCAGAATTTTGGAAGCAGCTAGATTCACTCTTCGCGAAGGCAGGCAAGGACTGGACAGACGTTACCAGCAGAATTTGGTCTTTTGGCCCGAGGCGGATTGGACCAAATATTCTGGTGGACCACTTGCCGGGCGTTACCAGATCGTGCGTGATATTTCGACATGGCTGCTCTTGTATGACTACCCAGCTGACATCTCTACTCACCCATTGCACAGGCTGCAACATCGCTCACAAGCTTCGAAAACGTCGAAGGGTACAACACCAGCTCGAGCGAGCTCTCCTTCGTTCGAAGAACAAGTCCAAAATCTGCACATTCCGGAAGATCTGGGGGAGAAGGACCAAGAAGGTACCGTTACGAAGATCAGCATTCGATCTTTCGACGATAGTATAGATACTGCTTTCCAGCTTAGCACGCTGCGAGGTCCACTGTGCAATGAGCCTGTGCAGGGTTTGGCTTACTTTGTGGAAAAGATCGAAATTGACGAGACAGCAGAGAGCATTGAGCATCGTAAGTTGTGGAGTTGCGACTCACCCAGTGGCTCACAGCTGACTTGCTTCATCAGTGCATACACGATTCTCGCAAGTCACGGGCAGCTTGATCGCTTCAGCGCAAGAAGCATTCCGGCAAGGACTGCTAGACTGGTCGCCTCGTCTGCTTCTAGCCATGTACTCCTGCGACATACAAGCTTCGACAGATGTTCTAGGGAAAGTATACGGAGTTGTAGCGCGTCGAAGGGGTCGAATAGTATCAGAAGAAATGAAAGAAGGAACCTCATTCTTTACTATAAGCGCATTATTGCCAGTAGTAGAAAGTTTTGATTTCGCAAACGAGATTAGAACGAAAACATCAGGAGCAGCAAGTCCACAACTTGTTTTCCATGGTTATGAAATGTTAGATGAAGATCCTTTCTGGGTACCTACTACCGAAGAAGAATTGGAAGATTTAGGTGAGAAAGCGGATAGAGAGAACGTTGCGAGGAGATATATGGACGGTGTGAGGAAACGGAAAGGATTGTTCGTTGAAAAGAAGGTCGTTGAACATGCCGAAAAGCAGAGGACTCTGAAAAGGTGATGATGCATATTACAAAGACTCAGTGTATCCATGTTGTTGTCTTATCATTATAGCTTGCAAGACAGCAAATCATGGCCTTCTTCACGACTGGACATGCAGTTCTCGGTGGAAAATGCCTTTCAGTCGATGCGCTGTATGACAACTTCGCGCGCGCTCGTCTAGAATCTAAGCGTACCATCGTGACCAACTGCATTACTTATTGCTGAAGACAGGTTAGACATTCCTATTGCGTACATACAAGTTAAGAATGATTTAATGGAAGAAAAGCAGACACGCGTGCGGCGTACTAGTAATGTGCCGGGTGGGAAGAGGATGTACAGTGCTCGCAACACTTCGAAAGCACTACCAAGTCCCATGGAGGGAGAAAAAGAAGTAAAGGGAAACCAGAATTGTCGTAAACTACAGCAAGATGACCGCAGAAAAATATGCAGCGACGAACTGCTGATGTGAAATTCAATATGCATAGCGTCTTGAACGGGCCGTGAACTGTGACATGACTGTTGCGCTGAAATGCTATCGTAATATGTGAAAACGGCCGCGGAGGTGAGGAAATTGAAATGGATTGAGGCCATGAATCTGATTCGTCGCAAAACACCAAATGTAGACTGCATAACCCTGTAGTCTTTTCAGCACACTACACAGCCTCTCTTACTCTTCTTAGGCGGCGCTGCTGGCTGTAGGACTGCACGAATTGCTTCATCGAACACTGATTTCAAGTTCTTCTGCGTGAGTGCTGAGCATTCGAGGTATCTGTGCGGGATGGGTCGACGGCAGAGTTTGGTTAGCATGGTACACTAAGTAGCAAGCATAGGCATTATGTTTCGACGACGTACTGCCTTGCTCCAATTTCCTTCTTTACTTTGATGCCCTCCTCATACTCGATAGGGGCCATTCGACGCTCTCTCAGACGTTCTCTCTGTTCTTCATCATTCCGCAGGTCGAGCTTTGTTCCGACTAGGATGATTGGGATATTAGGAGCGTGATGTTGTATTTCAGGCCACCACTGCGGGAATCAAGTATGTATAAGCTTCCTCGTTAAAACGAGCAACACCTTGGAAGCCAAGCATCAACCCACCTTTGTCTTTACATTCTCGAATGAAGGAGGGCTGACTAGACTAAAGCAGATGAGGAAGACATCCGTCTGAGGGTATGAAAGAGGTCTGAGACGGTCGTAATCCTCTTGACCTGCGGTATCCCATAGTCCCAAGTTGATGGGCTTGCCGTCGACCATTACATTGGCCGAGTAATTATCAAAGACGGTGGGTACATATTCGCCCTGCAAGAGAGTATCGAATATTGCGATATCAGCCATACTGGATTGCGATACTACTGCAGATACACGCTTCTGTTACTCACGGGAAATGCGTTCTGCGCGTTGCGAAGGAATCGAGAGACATCACACACCAGCCGACGCGCTCAGCCATTTTCGACGATTCTTTGGGGATGGGCTGGATATCGGCAGGGGACTCACGGTTGTATAACTGATGAGAAGACATGTCTGAGGATGGTACAGAGGTGTTAATAGAGTGTTTCAACGCATGCTGTCCTCGCCGGGGCATGCAATCCATGTGCTGGAACCTTGTGCCACGGGCGAGTGCGTAGTCCACCACCCACCTTTCCGACAGCACCGTCGCCGACGACGACGCACTTGATAGCTTGCATGGTGGTCCTATCCTATCCTATACTGGCAGGTGCTGCTGCTGTTCTCTATCTCGAGGCGGCTGCAGCCTTTTCAGCTGTAGGAATATCTTGATCTCGCCTGGCGCGTGCACAGCTACAGACGGCGCGGTGTCGGTGAGGGCGTCGCGGGCTATGTATGTCGCAGCGAGCACAGCGTTAACAGTGCAGATGCTCTGATCCTCCTTGCTGTTGGTAGAATGTAAGTGTGTATGTGATGGATGGAGTAAAGCATAGCAGGCAGCTCAGTGCGGCGCGACCTGGCGCCCGGCGGCAGGCTGGAGTGGGCATAGGCTGCAGCAGTCGACTGAGCAGAAGCAAGCCGAACCCAGGCAAGCGTAGTGCTCTGCATTGGCATGCTGACCCCGTGCCCGTACTGCGTGTGACATGCAGTTCATGCTTGCTGGTTTGCCACTGCCTCCATCTCCATCACACCTCGTGCAGGCAGGCGAGTACGTACACGTATTCTTGCAGAGCACACTGGCATCTCTCCCTTCACTTCAACTGCTGCCTCCTCGTCGCGCATGAAGACAAAGCTACTAGTCCAGGAGAATGCCGCAGACCGCGTCAGAGCTCGTGCTTGTTGATGCTGCCATTCTTTCCTCAGATGCGGTCGCAGCATTCTTTGCCCTACAGCGCCATCCCTTACACGCGGTCAGCAATACAGACGCCCGATGCCGATGGAGTCCTCTCGCTTCCATCAAAGTCATCCAGCACATGATATCGACCCTTTGTCGGGTTTCGCTTGGATGTTCAATGGGGTCGAGTCCAGCTCGGCTGCTTCCCTCAACCCTTCCAGCATGTCTAACACAGTGCAGAGATTTGCAGCGACAAGCCTGAGGCTGTAGAACTGAGCAGCATTGCTCTTCCACTTACCACAGCAGGCACTTGATTATTTGTCCACCCTTACCATGGCTCCACTTTCATCAACCCTCGCAGCATTCATTGAGGATATCCGAACACGATGGGGTGTCTCTGGCATCTCAGTAGCCCTAGTCGACGGCCGCTCTCAAGGTTTCGGTCATCCTACAAGTGGCACAATGACCCCTGAGTCAGTCGCCATGATAGCTTCAAACACGAAGCTCTTTACGTGTGTAGCTATTGGTATCTTGGTAGAGCAAGGCAAGCTTGCTTTCGATAGCAAGCTGAAAGATCTCATTCCTGGTTTCAAGCTTGAAAATGAACATACGACCGAGTTTGTTACGATTGCTGATGCATTGTCCCACTCTACTGGATGCGCTAGGTAGGTGATGAATGGGCGCTTGCAGAATCAAGATCAGTCTTACTGACGGCTCATTGATGTCCGTTACAGCGGCAATGTGACCTATGCATATCAGTACAACGACAGTCCCAAAGACATTCTCGACAATGTCTGTGCAACCCGGTGCCAAAACGAGCTCAAACAGACTTCCGCATACGACAACAGATGGTTCAGTGTAGCGGCATACGTCATCGAACAACTTTCAGGCCAAAAGTACTCCGACTTTATGGGAACACACATCCTGAAGCCACTCGGCATGACTCGCTCTACTTTCAGCAGCAAAGAAGCCGAGCCGAATGCAGCTACGCCTACCATAACATTGGACGATGGTAAAACGACCCAAGACCTGCCATTCTGGTGTAGCAAAATTAAACCAGGTAATGCATGGGAAGGTCCAGCTGGTCTATTCTCCACCGCTTCGGACATGGCCAAATGGATTGGATATCTTATGAGAACTGTAAAAACTGAGAACAGCCCAGACGATCCAAAGATCATCTCTAGTGAATTCCTCAAAGAAGTGATCAAGCCCAGAAACATTACTGCCCTTCAGCTCTGGTTCACTGGTTTTGAGAGAGGCGAAGCTGCTCATCCTGAATTCTCAACAGCTACGTACGGGCTAGGCGTTGAGCGGTATCATCTACAGTGAGTCATCTTGGGGCTCTCGCATACCTTCAATGGCAATAAGCATCAAGTAACACTGACAGCATCTAACGCAACCTTCAGTGGCATTGACGTGGCGGCTCATAACGGCTGCATAGCGGGCTATAGCGCCGTCACTTTGTGGACTCCAGGCAAGGACTTTGGCATAGTCGCGTTAGCTAATCAGGTTTATCGCGGAAATGCGGTAATCAACATTATCGCCTTGAGAGCTTTCGAGGAGCATTTCGGAATTGAGCATGTGGATTGGGAAGCCAGGTAAGCATTTCGCGTGATCGTTTGAATTCGCTTCATTTCGCCTTAGATCTACACCCATAGACGAAACGGCTGACATGCTGATTTGTAGAACACTCGCCCGAGCTGATATGTGGTCGAATGGTCCAGCTAAACTTCCCGAGATGGTCTCTTCTAACAACCCTATCGTCAAGGTATCAGAACTGCGAGGTACATACTCTGCAGAAGGCTATAAGAATCTTCACATCGTTGGAGTAGAAGACGAAGCTGATGTTCCAGCCCGAGTGCTTGAATTGCGGGACCACTTCCTGCGTTCCCAAGCCAAGCTTTTCGGTAGACTCGCCGGCGAGATGAAAACGGTGGCCATTTGGGACTCTACTTCTACCCTTGGACGTGACTTTGCAATTCTTCATCATATCGGAGAGAATGTATACTATGGCGAATGGATGCAGCTTTACGAAGCTCATGGCAATTTCAAAGCTGTTCTTGCTCCAAATAGCGTAAGTGTCTTGGTTTCAATGAACAATTGATACCCACCTAATCTAGCTGAATATGATCTTCTTTCTATGTTATTTAACCTGCAGGCTGTATACGCCTCCTCAGGTCCACTGTTTTACGCATATAAGGATGCAGATGAGACAATGCATTTGGAAGTCAGAAACTCCTGGGTTGACAAAGTGCCTAAAGTTGCTTTGCGAGAGGGTGATTTCACCTTGACCAGGGTGGAGACCTTTGGAAGCATCAATGATCAGCCAACCATGGCACAAGCTTGATTGCAAATAACACCGATAGTGGTTTAAGTTGTTTATCTTTGCTATATTGTGTATCTATTGAGGTCCATCCCGCGAGATCCTTGAAAATAGTAAAACGCATACACTCATAACGACCCTGTATGCCCGTAAGACCCAGCCCTGTTTGTTTTTGCTGGAATTAATGGTTAACCAGTTTGAAGGTTGCGGTTTCAGATTACCGGCTGATACCGAGGTGCAAGCTATAAATCGTTTCTTCTTCCTCTCCTCATATCTCTTCTTCCTGCATGTGGTTTGCTAGACTGGTCTCTGAATGCCGTCGTATCGGCAGGTCTGGTAAGTTTTTCTAGTTCCTCGTGCCCTCTAAGTATATTAACAGCTAAATTCCATGATGTGTCCAGTACGCCCTTGTCCAATAGTCCATAGATGACCATGACAGTATCTCGAAAGCTGTCTGATAGACCTGCGAGCAAGACCAGAATTTCTTCTTTGATATTCGGACCCTCGCCGCTGAATTCCTTGTAAGCCCGTGCTCCGTCCTTAACGCGCGCTGCCCATGCTAACACGGACTCATCTTGTCTCATTCGTAGATCGAGGAGCCTACGACGAGCAGTCATTCTTGCATTCTCGGTGGTACCGACATAGCTCTCATGTAGAAGTTTGAGCGCTTCGCGGGGAGAGGCGCTGTCGGCAGTGATTGAACGTCCCGCACTATCGCACTGTAGTCTGATGACTGCCAACAGTCTCTTCTGACGCGGTGTAGGCATCACTTCAAGGTCTAGGCTGGGATCCACATCGTCCCATAGGCCTGCGGCTTTGAATGCATCCTCGAGCTGTCCTCGCCACTCGCGGTAGTTCCGCTCGGTAAGCTTCACCACGTACGTTTGTAATAGACAAACGAGGAGGGCGCAGTAGTAATGAAGAAGAAGCAAGATAACGATCAGGCCTTCTTTGTTGTCAGTGTTGGGGTTATCTTGCTTCTTCTTCATTACTACTGTGACTTTCTGCCTGTTCAGGGGTGGAAGTGTTACTTTGCAGACTGTCCAGCTTTGCCTGCATAGCCACCAGTTCTGCTTTCAGACTTGCGAGGTCTGACCGGTCTGATTGAGCTGGTGGCATTTGCTGAGAACCGACATTGTTTGATACCATGATTGGAGTTATCCGTTGTACGCAATGATGATAGCAACCAGGAGCACATAAATTGGTGACTTGTGAGTTGGATCGAATCCAGAAGCAATTTCGAGGAAGTATGCTAATTTACGAAGCGTGTGCTTAGTAAGTGAATCCGGCGAAGCGGTGACCACTATCCTCGTCGAGCTTCGGTGCTACGGGGATTGGTCGACTCCGCCTGGTCCAGTAGTTTCCAGAAGCCCAGGTCTTCCGTGACTCTTACCAAACTTGGTGCCACAAAGATGTTAGAGCCTTCATGGATGCAAATGGCACAACGCATTCGCAAGTCAAGACTCCTTGGGTCGACAGGGTGCCGAAGTGACTTTACAAGGGGTGATTCCACCTTGGAGACCTCTTGAAGAAGTACAAATAAGCAGCGAGCCATTCCGCAAGCTCGATAACAAGGAGATGCAGCCATTCGAGTGAGATACTTGTGACTGAAGAAATTGCTTCACGCGCAAGGCGTTCACTGCGTCTTTGTTGCAGCAGGCATACCTGCTATAGAGCTGACTAAAATACATTGTACACAGCTCCACTAACAGCGGCCTTTGATTCATGTAAATCCCAAAATATGTAGGCGGGCAGTCCAGATAGATCTCGAAGCGGGGAGCTTCCGGGCGATCCATCAACAGCACCGACATGCTAATACAACCGAAGCAGGATGTACCATCATCGCCAGCAGAATCCTCGCCTTGTGTCGTTCGTTCTACTCGTGAAAACCAGCCTGGTTTTTTTGCTGGAATTGATCTAAACGCTCACGTATTGAAGCGGATCTCAGCATGGCAAAGTGTAGTTGCCAGAGTCTGACTGGAGAGTGTACGCCTTGAAAGCTGCGCTCAAGTGGACTCGCTACATTCTCCTGCCAGACCCAGCGAGGCACGAGTGTGTTGATAGAAGCGAGAGCTGCGAGGCGACAAGGCAGCGGCAATGCGGCACCGGCCTTTGGCTTTCGACTGACACGAACGCAAGTCCAGCATATGCTTGGAGCGCAGCTGGCAGTACCATCGAGAGAGTACTAGCACGACACTTACAACGCACGCTGTCCCTGCTGGCGATGGGCCGTCTCACCTCGACCGGCGTGGACGATGTCCTTACATCAAAGATGCGAAAGCTACTGTCAGTCATGCCCCATCAGCTTGCATGGCGTAGCAGCAGCACGCGAAAGCAGCTTGGACATATTTCACTATCACGTAATCTTTACTGAACTGCTTGCTATGCTCCTCTTTCGCTCCCCCTGCCAACCAACGTGCTGCACACTACACCTTCGCCACCAAACTGCATAACTGGAACCATCAATGACCCCACCTTTCCGCACATATGGAACCCACAGTGAAAGATCATTCGAGTCGCCCTACGAGTCAAAGGGCAAAGGGCCTGTCATGTCATATGAAAAGTTCGTGCAGCTGCTGGATACAGAAGACCCCGTTGCACAAAAGGCGATCGATATCATAGTCCAAGACGTCTTCACGCGTGCTCGAAGCAGGAAGCAAGCGATAGAAGAGGCTCGTCAGTACCACCAACCTACATATTCGTCTGTAGCAGCTGCTGCGGCTGCACGCCGTGATCAAATCGGCGAACAGGCGCGTCGAGCCTGGCATGGAGAGGTACCCTCGCTCTCCCAGCGCCTACATGGATGGCGATACTTGAATGCGGAAGACCCTGGCCGTCAGCAGCGAGACCAACAAAGTCAACAATCTGCTTCCCGAGATGATGCTGCTGAATACGATGCTATCATTGCGGACGCTCAACGGCAGGTCGCAAGCCCTTTGCCGATGCTTGGCCTCGTACCCGGCCAGCAGGACTCTCGCGATTACCACCTCAGCCCACTATTCGATAGCTTCGACTGGCCAGATCTCAATTCGAGTGCTGCATATGGGCATGAGAGAGATGATGGATGGTCCGACAGCGACTCGGAACACGACCAAGACGCCCGAGTGCATGCAGTCGAGCGTACCTTGTCAGCTGTGCAAACACAGCGAGACAATTCACGAACAAATCTAACCAGATTGACCACGATAAGTGCTGGCTCAAGCGTGCCCACCACATCAGCATCAAGGCTCCGCATCTTACAGCGTCTGGAACAGCGTCGTCGGGACTTGATGGACCGGGCTGAACAGCAGCGCGGTAGCAGCAGCACAAGCGATAATCGATCCTACCCTAGCTATTTCAGTACTTCTTTCTCTCGCACCGCTACAGACAACGTGGATGGAAACCCATCGGTACAGAACGATTCCTCTATTCCAATAATCTTGGGCGGCGATTTCTCGAATCTGCCTTCTACCCCAAGCGAAGCGCGCCCCGAAGGCAGTGATACCATCCGTGCCAACTATGGCCCTCTCCAACGTAACAATTCCATACGACGGTCAGGCTTTCATGCCAACAGAGCGCAGCAGTCGTCTCCACCGAATGCTACGGCAGCTACGAATGCTGCCAATGCTCTGCTGCCTCGCACGATAAGCCGACTGGTCAGCACACTCCAGCGCCCCCCTCTTAGCATATCTCGACCCATCAATGAACCATCCGATGCAGCTTATTTCTCCAATCGTGAATTACGCGCTCACCGCCAACAGCTTGATACCTTGTTTGGCCGTCAGGGAAGTGAAGTAGCTTCGGAGCAAGACCCCTCCTCCCAATCCCGCGAAGCCGACTCATTCGAGGACTTCACTCGGACTTCACGCCAGGCTTCCAGACTCGCGAGAGAGTCCGAAGAGCGAGGTCAAGCACACGCTCAAGATGGTAGATTCTTGGTGTCGACATCTTCCGTCACCGAGCTACCTCGCTTTCTACTCTCAGAGAGCTCGGACCCGTTGTTAAGCGCAACGCCTACGGATGGCGATGCTGTCAATGAGCTCTTAGGCTCCTCAAGCAGCGTTGCTGGACTGGGCACCATGTCGACAAGCTCTAATACGTCACGAGCGCCTTACATTGCGCCAGACGGTCGCAGAAGTATAATTCCGCCTCGTGCACCTATACTCTCGAGACGCTCATTCCCGCTGGAGGGAACGACGCCGACGCCAATTGTTGGTACTAGCGGAGAGGGTGCAGTACAGGCTTCTACAGCTTCCGCAAGTCCTGGCTCAGGTGGTCAACAACCTCAACGCGCTAGTAGCGTGCCAGAGCGAGGGCAGATATACAGACGGGAGGAGATCCTGTCGCTGGCGCAATTCTTGAATGAAGATAGTCTGCAAGTACTTCGTAATGACAATTGAGGTAGTAATCGTTCCTTGTAGCCATACTTTCTCATATAGCAGGCTTAGGTTGTTCCAGACATTGCCGGCGTGTCATTCATTGTAAGCAAGTCGCATGCATCTGCAACGGGTTCTCCATATCTGCGAAGGTGTACCACCCCCGAAAGAGCGCCGCATACAGTTGGCCGCCTTGGTTCCTTCACCTGACCGTGATCTGATCTCAGTCGGTAGATCCGCTCAGGTATTATGCTTGAGAAGGTCAATAAGTGAAACAAGCTCGATTGCTGTGCAGGTTGAGCAATCTATAGGACTACAATGGTAGATGGTGTATACTTCTTGGTGTTGTAGACAGACTTGCCGACCTGATGAGGTGACAGAGGAAAGCAAGTGCAATCAGCCAATGCCGCATGGCAGGAAAGCAAGGCAAGGCTGGCCGCAAGAAAGCTTTGATGGCGACAAGCATGGCTGAGCTCACCTCCCATCCATCAACATCCTTCATGATCTCCTTCTCCCTCGCTAATGCCGCTTGTGAGCGTCTGTATACGTCTCGGTCGCCTTCAGCCATGATGAGCGGGACGAGGTGGATTCTCGACCACGCCTTTTCTCGTTGCAGTTCTCTGTTGTTTCCGACGCAAGGCAAGCAGGGTCAGAGGTGATAGATTTCATGTCAGATAGACAAGCCTACCTTCGCTCCAGGTTACCCAGTCCCAATCTCCAGAATCCAAAAGCGCAAATCGTAAAGATGCCTCCAAAAACGACAGCTCCTCCAGGCCCTCGAACAGGCAAGTTGCGTCTGTATCGGACATGCTCGAATCCTCCTGGAGGCGGGAGATCTTGGCCATACGGCGGCGTGCTCTGGGCTTTGGACATTGTTCCGTCCTGTATGTTGTAGTGACGAACACAGTTTGTAGCCAGCTTGTGCAAGGCAAGTACGAGCAGCGCTCGGGAGGTACGATCGAGAGGGTCTCAAGGCTGTTTCGTCTGTATTACTGTGGAACCTCTCTTGTATGGTGTCTAATAGCTCGCTATAACAACATGAGCTGTATCCTACCTCGGTACACAAAGTCCAGTCAAGTGATGTAGCTAATTTACAGATGGTGATCATTGATTGCAAGATGCCTGTACGTGTCGTTAGAAGATGTGTATGGGTAGTCTTAAGAGTGGTACTGATTCACATATCTTACTCGTGTTTTGTCGTAGGAGTCCCTCGCTGCGTGTACATCGTCGAGAGTGTCGGCTACGATGCGTTGCCATTCACCAGCCTCTCTTGGTCGAGAAGCATGATAACAGCTTGTTCGCTAGGACCTTGGAAAGCATTCGGTCCATCTTCAAACCTGTAAACTCGCTTGACAACAGGCTTGAGCTGTCCTGTTTCTGCGATCTCGCGGAGCCGAATCAATGCAGCACGTGCATCGGCGTCCAAGCTCGGGAACCAATACATGATATTTTTCTGTGTGAGGATCACTTAGCACAAACAGCCCCTCACGTGATACAGTCGTGTCACTCACTCTGTCTCTGTTCTTGAAGAGCGCTTTTAGCGACTTGCGCCAATTGGCTTTGGCAGTCGGCATTGACAGTGCATCTCCCACGGTCGTGACTAGCGAAGAAGGAAAACAGGAGTTAGCGGTAGGGAAGACCCCACAGAAAGAGGAACACTTACCAAAGTAACCGTCGTCGTGCAGAATGCGTTTCGAGGCATCATACAACTTACGCCCGCCGATCGTATCTAACACGGCATCATATGTGGATTCTCTCAGGCTCTGCAAGGCTGCCACCGGGTCTCCACATAAAGTCTCTGAAGCTCCAAGCTGTCTCAGGATGGAGTCGCCATCAGAGAAATCTGCCGGGTAATGGCCGATCATCCAAAGATCGCCCCCTGGTCGTAGGCTGAGGCCCAGCTGCAAAGCCAAGGCGCCGACCCCTTCGTGTGCGTTCAGGATGATGAGCTTCGATCCCCGAGGTAGAGTTGAGCACAACTCGTCCATCGCTTGAAAGGCCGAGATACCCGACAATGCGACCGCGGCTATCTGCTCTAAGCTGAGGACGCCGTTCGGGGCTTGCGAAAGCATACCACGTTGGACAGTCACATACTCGGCGAGTGATCCGGACTGGAAAGCAGATTAATATTAGCTACATCATTCGGCAAACTCAAATGAAGCTGCTCACCTTGCGCAGATCTGCCAAACCGTAGACGAAGTCGCCCCTTTTGACTTTACTAGCGTCGACATCGTTACCGCACTCCAGCACTTTACCGACAAGGGCTCGTCCTGGCACGAATCCGTAACCTTGCCCTCTTGTATGCAAGATCTCAACCTTTGCTCGATCCCAAAAATCGATAGCACAAGCGAAGATTTGGACTAAGCATTCATCTCCTCGAACCTTGTGCGGTACGGGCGTGAGGTTCGAGTAAGTAATGGTGGCCGAGGAGCCAAGCTTGCCATTGAGGTGATCAGGTAATTTTGGATTCTGTCGAAGGGTTTTCTGCGTATTGTTGCGCCAGAAGGAACGGCCCAGTGTCTGAGTAGCATTCGATGTCAACGTCAATGCTCGCATCGTCGAATTTGACGTGGGAAGTATGATCTTGCCGCTTGTCAAATTTGACATCGAGAATGGCTTGACTTCCATCGTCGTATTGACGCGCTGCGTAGAAGGCACAGTCATGACGGACATGCCGCCCTGCGATCTAGCACCAATAGACCCGGCGTCGGAAGTCGGTGGTTCGGAGTGTACATTGCCGTTAGGGATAGATGTATTGCTAGATGTATTGCTGATATTGCGTCCCTGTGATATGTATATGCCTGATAGATCATCCGGCCTTGATTCAACGCGCTGCCGGTTATCAAAAGCAGTCATAATATTCGGCATGTCTGGCGTAGCCTGCATATCTCTCGAGTGACGACGACGCAGGCTGCTTTGCTGCTGAAGCGCAGAAGCTTGATATGCGCCAGCACGAGAAGGATAATGGAACGGAGCATTTGTGCTATCACCGCTCGCATGGCTAGATATGCTATGCGTTCGAGAAGGAGGTAGACTTGTGTTCAACGCAGCTCTCTCAACTGCAGCAATTCCCTCTGGTGACATCGTTTTTGGCATTCCACCGTTCATTGTCGTTTGCGAGGGCGACATTTCATCTTTCATTGAGGCTGTTGGTGTGGGGACTGAGTAAGAAGATCCCGTAGAAGCCGTTTCAATGCTAATATCATGTAGAGGTGCACCGTTCTGTTGTATATGCGAACCTGTTGGGAACGGAATCGCAGATTGATGCATCTCCGAGCCCGGTACGATGTTCATGACTTGCCCATCAATGACTAGCGAACGTCGATTTGGATCATACAAAACGTTCGATTCCCTCGAGTTGTCCGACTCCGTCCGGACCAGGTAGACTCTAGGCGGAGTAGAAGTTGCACTATCTTGGCTGACTGCTGAAGTGGGTGTTGCTTTGCCGCTCGCAGTTGGTGTTGGAACGACACTTGGCGCTATTGATGGTGTAGGGGTTCTTTTCTGGATCGGAGAGAGCATAGCAAAGTAGTTCTGCCCATTATTATTATCCCAATGTGCTTGATTCGTGTTTCCATTTTCCAGGCGCAAAGCCAGTTGAACATCCGCACCATTGGTGCCGGGAGGCAATGTCCAAGTGAAGTGATATCGTCTTAAATCGCCAGGCGTTGTGCTAGATGAAGCGGAAGTTGGAACAGCGACTACTTCTTCGTAATTTGCCCAATTGTTCCATGTCAAGCGAGCAAAGACCATCGCTAGGTCATGCAATGCGAGAACGAGTATAGTACCCTGCAGAGAACGGGAAACCAAATGCGGATCGAAAGTCGATAAAGCGCAAAGTGACTCCAGCCTTACTGGCGGTCCATTGCCTATGGTAGGCACAGGTACTGCACCAGCGATGATGATCGTGTCAGTCTGCTTGAGCGGTCCTGCCAGAATCTGCTGCATAGGCACTTCTTGAAGCTTGCCAGCGAGAGCTGTGGTCGAGATTGGTAATGGCTGCGATGTTGCTCCGTTGCTCTGCACCACATGAGCCTGCTTTGGGGTATCAACGCCGTTGTCGGGCGAAGCCCATGGTGCTCCAGCCGGAGCTTCCTCGGCAGTTGGCGTGTCAGGTGGGGTACTTGGCGGTGTTGCAAATTCTGAAACCGGAGTTTGAACCAATTCTTCACGCGTAGGCTCGGTCTCAGGTTCTGACTTGACAGTCTGGGACGCCGCTTGGGCAGGTACTTGCGATATGGCTTGAGGTGCTACAGATCCTGAAGGACGACTGAAGTACATCGCCGGAGGAGCTGATGCCTGTGTCCCCGCGGGTGTCGCCGTTGGGTGTTGACTGGATTTTGCGATTTGAGAGACCTCGTCTGTTCCCGAGATACCGGAATCCTCTTCGTCTGCTTCTTGTACTACTTCCATTACCCGCTCAAGCAAGCCTGCCTTAGCCAAAGCTTCTACTACCTGCTCAGGCGTGCGCTGCGGATGTTCATATAGTACAGTCAGTCTACGAACCGCACGTAACATGGTTTTTCATAATTCGGAAGACCTACCTTTTTCTTCGAAGGAGAAGCAGGTGGCGTCGGCATACTCATAAGGTTGTTCTTTAGCGTATTCGAATGCAAGTCCAGCGTCTTTGTCTTGCTACCCTTTGCAGCTGAAGATGTAGAAGTCGTCGATCTGGTACTCTTCTTGCTACCAGTCGAAGAAACCGAACCAGATCTCTTGACTTCTGCAGGTCTCACTGATCCAGTCAGGTCTCCTGCTGTCGTAGACCCTGCTGCAAGTGGATCCAGCCCAGACTTTAGCCGTTGCTTCTGGGAATGGCGCGAGTGAACTTTTGTCCGTAAGGCAAAGGAGGCTTCGGAATTGGAAGGTGAAGAGTCTTTTGATGAAGTTGGGCTGGCTCTTCCATCTTTGGGTATATTGAGATGGTTTGAAGTAGCTATAGCTCGCGAAGCAGTTTGGCCGCCTTCGCCATCGGTTGGAGAGGGCTGCATAGTATAGCGCCTTGAAGGCTGGGGATCTCTCTCAAGGAGTTTATTCGGACTACTGAGAGTACTCTTGCGCTGCACAATGGCTGTGGCTGGAGTACTTGTAGAAACAACTGTGCCCGAGGCTTCTGATCGCCGCACTAGACCTGGTCCTCCCAAATTGTTGTGCCACAAACCCATCGAATTGGCTTGCTGAACTGACTGAGTAACTTTTTCGGACTTGCTGCCTCTTCTGACGGAGAGTCTTCTACTCGTGGACATGGTACTTCCAGCGTCGGAACCACCGTCGATGGATGAGGTGGCTGAAAAGGTTCGGTTCCGTTTAGAGCGTCCATAGCCTCCTATATCAGACATGATCTCGAGGTTGTCTCGCTCGTCGAAGAGTGCGGGATTGAGATCTCCGAAAGTGACGCTTCTTCGCTTTTCGCCTCCTGCGGGCGAGTATCTATCGCTTTGCAAGTTCGCTGAATTGGATGCTCTGAGCCTGGAGGCCGAGCCTCCATAGGACATGCCGACATCAGAGGCAGCGTATGATCTTGGGGTGCTCTTCAACGCTGATAAGCTAGAGTACCTTTTTCTGCCTCCACTGGCGCTTCCGAAGCCAGTATCATCATCAGCCCTCGCTGCGCCTGGCCGATTGCTGGTCCCGCTTTCAGCAGAGCGGAAGGAGAGGACAGAAGCATTGTCGGCGACACTCCCTCCTGCATCGCTGAGTCCGCTGAGGTAGCTTCTTGAGGGTCGCTTGCCTAGCTTCTGCGACAGCGATGGTTTTGGCATCGTTTACAGTATTGCCTGTGGCTGGCACCTGCCTCCCGCGGCTGACTAGAAGCAACAAGGGGCTCCCACCAGCAAGGTCGGCGGCAGTCTGACCGTGTTCTTTCTCGCTTGGCGGTGCAATGATGCCTGTGCTGTTCAGCTACGAGCGCCTTGAATCCGCTTTCCAGAGTTGGCACAGGAACTGGAAGGCATGTACAGCAGTTCGAGGGAAAGCCAGTCGAGAAAGCACAGGACGTGATCGGGCAATTCTGAGAACGTGACAATATGATGCAGGCAATCGTCCGCTTAGTGCTGACAGCAGCCTTCAAGATACATGACGAGAGCATTGGAGTTGCTGCTCAGCTCATGACGATCCAGACGCGCTAGCTTTCTCGCAAAGATGCAAGTCGACAGCGATGACGATCTCGCCCTCATCAGCACGCCCACGTCGGCAGCACCTACATCCACGTCCACATCTGCATCAAATGCCAACAGTGATAACCCCCGTCTAGCTGTTCTCGTCTTCGTGCATGGCTTCAAAGGCGACGACAAGACATTCGGCGACTACCCCAGTCGCCTGCAGCACAGTATAGCATCGACCTTTGGACCTGCATCCGATGTGCATGCATGGGTATACCCAGCATTCGACACTCGCGGAGAGCTTGGACAATGCGTGCACAGCTTCGGGGAATGGGTCACTACCAGGATCGCCGAAATAGAGATGGAGACTGCCAGCAAGTCGCCTAATGGCAAGAAGGAGCTTGCGAGAGTCGTCCTCATAGGGCATAGTATGGGTGGAATTGTAGTCGCCGACTTTGCAAGATCCATAGCAAAGAGGCGAGATGACAGTGTACCGAGGAGACCCGATGAAATATGGCCTAAGATCGTCGGTGTTCTTGCATACGATACGCCTTGTAAGCTTGACCATTTCGCAGCTTTCCAACCACCATGTTCCAAAGACTAAAGCTCAATTACCTTACTAGACCTCGGTGTACACCCAGGCACATTCAAGAATTCTGCAACCGATGCATGGGGATACGTACAGCAAGCACAAGCAGTAGCTTCCTCCGTGGGAGTAGGCTGGGCATTCCTAAACAGCAACAAGGGCGGCAATGCAGCAAAGGTCGAGTCAAGCGCCTCTTCAACTCGAAGTACATCATCAAGTGCTAGTACTGCAAGTTCAAAAGCGAAAGGAAAGCAAAAAGCTACAAATCAGGATGAAAGTTCTGATATTACTGATCAACTTGCTAAAGCTGGTAAAGCTGCGACTAGTAATATGGCTAGTGCAGGTGCTGCATGGCAGAAATACGGTTATGCAGCAGCTGGTGCAGCAGCGTGAGTAATCAATCTGACATGGAGCTCATTGCGTAAAGCGTAGTATTAAGGCTGACCTGTGTACATCAGATTCGCCGCTGCTGCCGGAACAGCTTGGTACGGTCGGCAAAAGATAGTGGATACAGCTCAAAACAGTCAACTATGGGTCACATCGCACCTGGAGTTCGTCGGTGTACTCTTCAAGTCATCAGATCTGAGAGAGCGCTTGGAAGAACTGCTTGATCTAGACGAGAACAACGTTCAGTTCTTCTGGTAAGTCTCAATGAGGCTTCACTGGGGTACAGCACTCCTCTAACATAGCTAAATGAAAACTTCCTTAGCTTTTATACTCAGTTGCAAGGGGCAGACAGAACTTTTATTATCTTACCCACAATAGCGAGCCTCCCCGATTCGTATATCAAAGCGCAGAAGCGTTTCACCGCGAGCAAGAACCTCAAAGCGAAAAGCGAAATAGAAGCGTAAGTCATAGCGGTGAATTCTGGATATGTCTTGAGGTACTGAGACCCAATTGTATCCGTTCTAGACATACTGCCATGTTTGACCCGGGTTACGATGCGGTATACACCCTCGGTCAAGAGTCCGCTATTATGATTGGCAGGTGGATGCGTAGTGACGGAAGAAAGAAATGAGTCTCTCGCCATTTCAGCGAGCATTGATTCGCTGGATGGCCCATTTAGCAGTATATACCAGCAGGCCCAACCTCGAAGATTGCCAAGTTTATAGCTACATTACTTAGCCATCGGGCGTAGGAAAGCATACAATGTAGGTACATCAGATTGTTTCCGGTCCAACAGAAACAAATCGTTGTTGTATTCGTTAATATTGCGGCCCCTCGATGGGAGCGCCTGTTCTTGATTCCATGGGCGTAAGCGTCAGAACAGCAGCGGCAACTCTGCGACCCTCCTCCGCTAGCAAGTTGAACGTCGAACAGGCATTGCGCTGAAATACAGAGAAGAAAGAATCAGTCACACGTTAGACTGTCTTTTAGCTCAGAAAATAAGCCACTGACTGAATCCATCACATCAAGCTGGATACCAAGGGAGTTGAGGTACGGTCGTAGAAAAGCAGGTGGCGGCAGTGTATGTCTTCCCGTACCGAAAAGGAGAATATCTGTATAACCGCAAAAAGCTTTCAGTTACTGTACTTTTTAAAAACAGCAGTGTGGCAGTATAGTCAAAGCTCACCTGGCTTTGGCGAAGTAAATTCGAATATCTCAAACATCTCTTTATTCCATCCTTTCCAATCGAACGAAGCCGGCGGTGTGTCCCACATGAGTGCGACTCCATTATGAAAGACAGCATTACTTGGTAATATAATTCCATCTGTTAGCCTGAAGCTTGTTTCCGAACAAGAATCTACGATGACGGGTGGTCTTTCGGCATCATCGAAGATATTGCGGAAGCTGTGGCAGAGACAGGGGTTAGACTCGGCTTGAGATGGTACAGTGACTTCAAAGATTTCTTGCTCACTCATCGTAGACGCTTTGCCTGACTGCTGCTGTCGAGAATGAAGCATTCAAGGCTTTGGACTGCCACCGTGATCTTCCAGCAGCTTGAATACTCGTGCTTGTGCTTGCAACGCAATTTCTCACTATAGGCGCACCAACAGCGCGCAGTAATGGACCTTGGGAAGTCCTCAGTAGGGGCTGCACAGCTCTTCCGTACGCCATGTCTTGACAGTGTTACGATGGACGAAAGTCAAGTGTTAAAAAGGCAATCGAGCACGCTTTCATCGGATCAGTGGCTGATCTATTAGGTTGTTTCGAGAGAAAAAGAAGATACATTGCACGATGTTCCGAATTGATTACAACATCAAGATGACGACGAAACAAAGATGCCAAATGCATTTACTGCGACTGCTGATAATTGTACGAAAGAACCTCTGAGCGAATGAACAAAGATGATACTGCTAAGATCGGGAGAAGTGAAAGTTGCTGTTGCGTCGGGGAGATACGCTCATAGCCTCGAATGATTGTGAGAAGGTATTGTCCTCTTCACCGCCGAGGAGCGTTGGGTCGATCATGCCCTCAATACTGACTGCTCCAGATGGATACGAGGGCTGGAATGACTGCATAATGGCGTCGCTGTCCATACTGCTAGCTTGCATGCTCGAGTCATCGTCGTCCTCTTCTCCTGCACGCGTACTATTTCCAGCTTCCGTGGATGTGTCATCATCGTCATCATCATTTCCAGCGTCTTCTTCTTCGTCGGTATCATCATCGTCGAAACCGCCTCCATCCCAGTCTCGATAGATGCCCTGAATGTAGGGAGCCGATAAAGGTAGTTTATAAGGATCAAAGGGGAAATGTGAATCGATCTGGGCTTCTCGAAGTGTATCCTGCACGATACTCTGCTCTGTCAGGGCTTGCTGGGAAGATTGACTTGCAGTGCGCGAAGGACCGGCTGGAGGAAAGCCATAAGGTTTCTCCACTGTCGGAGTCACGACTGACTGTGAAGAGTCAGAGTTCACAGTGTTCATCACCATTCGAGACCGCGATTGTCTCTTATTTTGTTCGATGATGGAGTGGCAGTACATGAAGTCGGTTTTATGTGCCATTCTAGCGAATTGCGAAACGACAGTCTGTGCGCACATCTGCGACACCAACGAAGGATCAGCAACCTTCCACAAGCATGTTAGGGGCTGAGGAGGCTCACTTTGAGAGGGTTCAGAGGGCTATTGACGGCCATCTTCAGGCTTTCAAGCTCCAACATCCACCTTCTCTTCGCAGGAATACCCTCTAGGAATTCTATTTCCTCCTCAGCTTCATCCAAGAAATCTCTCCATCTAAAACAGAAGATGTAGAATGCTGCTTGCGCTACAGCGTAGAAGACTATGCTACTCTTGACGAGTCTGTCGGCCTCAGGACCAGAAATGGGTCCAGCTTGGGTTGCAAAGCGTACCAGTTCCAGTTCTGAATCGAGACATTGGCACAAGAGTGACATAACTTGTCTTGATGTGTTGCCATCTATGTGACTGCTACGACTTATAAAGCTCGCAACGTAGCCAGCAGCAGCCACGCGTGTGACAGTAGGTGTTTCTTCGTCATTCACAACGCGACCGAGGAGGGTACCGGTAAACTCGTCCGCAAAGTCCGTTGACAACGACGCATACCAGAACAGCACGAATTGCGTATGTCGCGTTTGGAAAGTACGTAGGATCTTTTCTTCGAACGCGGAAAGGAGGACTCGATATACGACGGTTTGCAGCACTGCATGGTTGTGAGAAGCAAGATAATCGGCGGTATCGTTCTCTTCAGGCCCGGCTTGAGGCGAGTCTAGGGCGAAAGATATAGGCGAGCCAGGAAGTGTACGTTGAGAAGCACTCTTGATCAAGCCAGGTCTTGAGCCGAATATCGATGATTTCGATTTTATTCTTTCCAAGAATTTGAACAATACGAGGAGGATAGCGTCCAGCTTGGCTGCCATCTCTTTCAACCTCTTAATGACTTTTGGCGATAGAACCTTGTCTTCCTTATTACCGGTGTCTTCGCGTGTCTCATCATTAGGGATAGCTTCTTCGCCATCGTCGCTGTCTCCTTCATCTGAGGAGATATCATCCGGATTCATCGTGCCTTCTTCGTCATCGTCGGAATCGCTGTCTGAATCGTCATCATCTCCAACAACTCGGTCGAATGGATTCTCCAAGCTGAACCCGAACACTTCCTCATCCAAGACCCCTTCATCGTCTTCCAGATCGTCGATGTCGACTTGTATTTCTACATCGATCTGCAAAGCTCGCACGATAATGGCCGTAAGCACGTTTTCGCCCAGCTGTGGACAATACTCCACTATCCGGAGAGCATTCGAAATGAAGACAACTTGAGAATTGCGGCTTTCTCGTTTGTGAGGGAAATACTTGTTCAGTGTTGGCCAGAGTGTGGAGGGGAGGGTGGGAATGAGGTAGATAAGAGAGCTGAGGAGGGTGTGTAACCGCTCGTATGTCTGTCTGCGCGTGATGGCGTCTGGGTTTGCTGATTCCGCTGCATATGCTACAGATTGTTCTGTTGGCATGAAGGAACACCTGAAATCAGCATTGACAATGCACAATACGAACCAAGCAACCCGGCACTGACGAAAGCGGAAACCCTTGATTATTTTCTCTATTGTCATCTGTACGAACTCGGATCGGGACGTAAGAAGAGCTCGCACGAAACGCATATGTGAATTGACGAAACCCTCGTCCATTGCTGTCCAGGGCAGAGAAAGGACGGAATCGACGAGCAAGGAATGTGAGCGGTCTAATTGTGCGACGACATGCGTGAGTGCTTCAATGAGCGACTTGATATTGGTAGTGCCGTTCTTCGGGGCTGATGATGAAGTGGAAGAGCTCGCAATGGCTGGCGATGACTGAGCTTTGAATTGCGCCACGAGCTCATTGTATGGGTCTGGTCGACCCTGGTAGCGGGGAAACAGAGTCTCAGCGATGACCAAGGTGCAATCAAAGAGATGGTTGTCGCACTCTATTCTTCTCCTGCAAGGCATTGTCCACAAATGCAAGATAGATACCACGCTTGAAGCCATTTGTGCTCGCCTTTCCAGGAGTGTCTGGAAGCACGATGGGCGCCCCATTCGCGGTGAAGTTGCCCATCGTCGACGAGGCCTGGGACAGCCTGCTCTTCTTCATGCTGACCACAGCTCTGTCGCCCTGATGCCTGCCGGCTGAGGCAGCTTGATGGTGCATGCGTTTCTTCCCAGCAGTGGCGGCGAAGTGCTGATGATAGCTGGACGGGGTGAGACTGCGACCGGGAGTGCCGCTGTTCCCGCTCGCTGGTCCAGCAGGGCTCACCATGACATACTACTTGATCGGAGGTGTAGGAAATGTCAGAGGTGTAATCGCCTTTAAGGCAAGGTGAAAGAGCAAAAAAGCTGACATGCAGAGAGAAAAAACTGCCTCGACTTGCTCGATCAACCTCTGTTCCGCGACGACTTGGAGTTGAAAGCTTACAGAGCACTGGCAGGCTGTTCTGTTCTACTCAGCTGTCAGCGAAGTAGAACTCTGCGCATGAACACTCTGATCTGGCTGCGGCGTCTTAGCTGTCCTGGACTTCGACATCGATTGCTTCGAGTACCGGGCTTTGTTGGGCCCCGCCTAGCCACAACGCGATACTGGCAACGTCGACTTTCCTCCTTCGGCTGCCCGGCTACAATCACCCATCTCTCACCTCTGTGACCATGTCCGAGTCTGTTTTCTCGTTGGCTGCTCTGGTCCGCGGTTTTCAGTCTTTCCACATTAACGTTGACAGGATGGTCAGGTTTCCGAGTACACTGCGCAATTAACGCAACGATTCTAACAGGTCCGAGCAGCATGATACAAGCACTTATTCCCTCTGCCATGACTCCGATAGCCCCACCGACTTGACAGATCCCATCTCTGCCTCTACACTGCACGCTTAGGAAGCCCCATCTACAAGTGGCAGAGAATAGAAGGGATCCCTCAAGTCAAACACAAGCTTCCAGTCAGGCGATTCTTCGACTTGGGCGACAACATTTCCACTCCTTCAGTAAGTCAACATTTCTAGCTACTGTTTGACAATAGAACGGAACTTGACCAGCCCTTTGGCGTTGAGAAACTTCGTCAAAAGCAAGCAACAGTCAAAGACTATCCTGATATCTCGGGACAATGCTATCGGACAAACCCTTCTTTAATTGATGCTGATAGCGAGGATGATGAAGATGTCCCCACTAAAGAAACAGCCCATGAAGATGGAAGCCATCTATACCTCGACCAACAGTAAGTCGAGAACCTACGACCAGACCAACTTCAACCACCTTCTTGGACTCGCTCTTTTCGACTCAAGGAAGTAAAGGAGCGCTTCAAGTGTACAGACATCAACGGAAATGATCTTTGGGCGTGTGTAAAGACAGTCTACAATCACGATAGACGTCAAGTTTTCATCCTGAACACAGACGGATCTGGCATTGAGGTAGAAGTGAATCCCCTCCCAGGACAGGCAAGCTACGAGCGAGAAGACCACCCTGATTTGAAAAAATACTGGAGAGACTATCATGTCCCCGAATACTCCATCGAAAAATCTAAACCCTATGTCCTCCGAAATGCCTATGTACCTGAATACTTCAGACTCTCCGCTGGAGCCCAAGCATGGCGAGGCCTTACCAAACAAAAAGCAAGCTTGCTCAAACGTGTTTCGTCAGAGAACACTTATGGCTGCTCCTCCTCGTCTTCGAACAACCGCATAGGAGGCCGCAAGCCTGCAACTGGAGGCGGGAGAAGGTTCCATAAGTATCGAAACAGGCACCGGGCACAGCAAACCAACCACCGAACAAAAGATCGATCTAGCCAGTTTAGCACCGCAGATAGCCGCGTCGCTTGATGAACATTTTGAAAGGAGAGGCAAGCACAGCTCTGGCGACATCCTACAGGATCTCGCTGCAGTGATCATCGAGACATGCCAGATGCTTTGACGGAGACATACATCAGAGTGAGTCTGTAGTTGTGAAGGACCACAAAGGCTCGGTACAGACTGTTGCTGTCTCTCAGGAACTCCAACAAGGCTATTGAGAGCTTTCAGCGGTCCGCAACCTGCCGGTCTCTACTGCTGAAGGTGTTGTGTTAGCTATCACTCCATCAGTAAGTACAGCAGCGGCAATGATTACTGCCTTACAGCAAGTATCAACGGGAAGATTCTACCCAGACTTTCCACTTAAGTCTCAATTCGCCGTAGTCACCTTGGTAGATGAGCATCTTCAGGCGGAGTATCGTTAGCACCAGAATGTATTCATAGTACGAAGGCAATTGGCGTTGAGTATATGCAGTAATGTACATCTTGTGCTGGCACGCCCTGATAAGTACTGTGTAGAGCTGCCGGTCATTTTGCCGATGGAACAAGGTGATCGGGGAAGGCATGCTCCGGATTTCACATTCCACACAAGGTCTTCTCTGCCATCTTGCTTTTCCAATGAGTAGTAGAGTGTAAGAACAGCGAAGATGCCTAGGTCAATCATATAACCTCGTAAAAGCCCAACCTTCCGCTGGCGAGTTTACGTAGAAATGGAAGTGGAAAGGTAAGGCCATGCTAGGTGGGATCGCACACCAACACATTCCTTCAGCATGCAGTAACATTCAAAAGGAAAGTCATTGCATTTGCAAGATGCTGGCAAGATCCAGGGCTTCTTGACATCAAATGCAATGGTTGCATTCCCGAGTACAAGACATAGAAGGTGCTGGTTTGACATAAATATGGCCGAAGGAAAGTTTGCAGGTGAGAGATACCGCCGTACCCCAGTTGGGAGCTTTCTACCTGTCTACAAGCTGACTTTTGTATACGACAGGCAAGCTTCCTTTCGACCTGGAAATTAATTGGTATATCCGGTATTGTATATCAGCTGTGCTTGCAGGAGAACAATCGTCCATTGCAAGCTCAACTGATGCGCCAGCCTCATACCACCATGGCAGTTAACTGGCTCATTAGGATCTCTAGCGAATCATTCTAAGCGGAGCACGGTCCGCCTGGCTCGTGACATCGGCAGCTACTGCTTTTAAGTGCAAGTGTCAAGGCAGACAGCCGTCCCATACCTTACTGTTCTGACACGCTGGTTCCGAAGACGACGAGGACAGCCAGGCCAGAAAAAAAGATCTGCAAAGAGAGACTCGGACTGACCCACCATTATCTTGAGCTGTCCCTGGTCACAAGTCAGAAAGGCAGCGGGCCAAAGTGCGCTCTCTGACGATGCAGAAGACGGTTGGTATGCCCGGGGCACCTTCTAAGTGCTTGAACAAGGCAAAAAGCAAAAAGAAAATCATGCTTCGAAAACGCCGTATCCCTGTGCTTTCATTTCTTCCAAGAGCTGGCCTCGAACCCCGGACCTCCTGAAAGCAGATAGCCTCTTCAATTTGTTAATGAATTTTCGGCAAAACTTCAGATTGCCTTCAATCTCTTTCGAAAATCCGGCGCCCATCCATTCCCCCACCATAAGCCGCCTGAATTTAATCGAAGGTCGTAATGAAATGGTGAGTATTGAATTCTCAAAGTCGGCCTGGGATTTGACTGTCGTTAAGGGCGAACCTTAGAACCGTTACAATTTCCCTGATAACCATTTGGTAATGGCTAACGCGGCGCAACTACCCCTGCAAAACTCGGCCACGAACCACTGAGCCAAGGGAGCCTGAGAGATTTCCGTAAATATCATGCATTCGTGACATCTTTATAGCTAGAGGCTTGCGGCGAGAAAAAACATCGCAATTGCGAAAAACATATATTCGAAATGTAAACCTGACAAGACTGTAGAAAGGGCCGTCAAACTGCATTGCATTGTCGTGTACTAGTTCCTTGCTGTAGCCTGTGTTTGCCCTCTACAGTTACATCTAACGAAATGCATGTAATACAGAATATCCACGTGACCTTTGCAGGAAGCATCCTGCAACTGACTGTGCTTCTGGACGTGCAAGAGTGAGACTGCCTGGTCGTATCAATGACCACTCCCACGATGGGGGTTCTTATCACCTCGCCAGCCACTTCTACGACTCCCAATGTCCCGACTCGCTTGTCGCCTCTTTCAACTCCGAAGCCCCTGCCCATTCAAGCCGGGCTGCGCGTTGTCATCCATTGCAGTCTGGTCTCTGCAAACACGAATGAAGCGATACTGTTGTATCCCCACTTCTGGCTTGTGGTAAACAGCAGGCACTTGCACATCCATGTGCTGAGCCTTCGAGACCTCCGAGTGTATTGCGCAACGAACAGGCGCCAGGGCACAGGGCAAAATGTCTACGAGACAACGCAAGAGAAAGACCTGCCATTTGAGCTTTATATGAAGTACATAATGCAGCATGGTCTCGTTGTCTCCAGTCATTGACCAAGAAGCACTCTGCCATGTTGATTGACCGGATTGACCATTGGATTGCAATTGGGCTCTCTTAGCCTCGCTCGCAACACTATGATGGACCAGCTTTATCCTTGCACCCACCGCACCTGACAAATTTGACGTTGACCGCAGAGTCATACACGGCACTGCGTCGGCTTGCTACTCTAGGGACTGGAAACGGAAGAACGAGAGAGACATGGATGCTGCAATGCGGAAAGGAAAAGCGAGAGCTCGCCTTGATCGTGAGCATCGAGCAGCAGGAGGGAAACAGCTGGCAGACGAGCGCAAGCGCAGCAGCCAGCAGAACAAGATCAGCCACAAGAGTAGGCATAGCGAAGCAATGTCACGCGAGCTTCAGCATGACGCCGCCAGTCAGGCGGGTCCGTCTACCAGCTCTCGCAGACAGGGTTTTTCGCCACCAGTATTGAGCAATTCTGAAGACGAGGACGATGAGTCCGATATACAACTAGAGCATGAGAGTGAAGATGAGTTCGAGCAGTATAGGAGTGGTGCTGCACCCAGCTATGCGCAGTATGTGGGCGACAGCGAGATGGAGGATGATACTGAACAGTCGGACAGCGACGATGAGGACGACTTTCAAGTGGATAACGATGAAGAAGATTTACATGATGCTTCTGATGAAGATCAGAATTACATCAAAGACGTACACGCGGGTGTGTTCTCATTTCTACTTGTCTACGAGCGACGCCTGCTTACTACTCTCGTACAGACCTGCAACAGATCCCACTGGAGACTCTCATTAAAGCACAAAAGAAGCTCAACAAGCTGTCGAAAGCACCGAACTCAAAGAAATCAAGTTCGACCATCGAGGAACACTCAAATGCCGATGCGAAAACATCCGATCCTCGGCGTGGTCGCACAGAGTCTCGGCGGGGTGTAATACCAGATTTGCCAAAGGTATCCCAAAAGGATGCTAGAAGCAAATTGGCCAAACCCAAGACCAGGGACAGCAAGCACGCGTACGTCAAGCGCAAAAGACTCTATGTGTATCACGCTAACCCGCTTGTTACCTTATTTTGGCCCTTGCCTTGCCCAGTCCTACGGAGATGACTTCTAAGCGAGCAGTCCCCCGATTCAGACAGGTTGTGGACGTTACTAAAGATGTAAGCATTTCACCCTCTGTCGTGATTGTATAGTTAGTTGCTTAAGCGTCTGATCATACTCTGTAGATCCGGCGAGACCCACGCTTCGATGCCTTATCGGGCGAATTGGACGACCATCGATTCCGAACATCCTACTCCTTCATAGACGAAGCTCGTCAAGAAGAAATCAAATCAATAAGATTTGCATTATCAGCAGCCAAGAAACGTAAAGGAGCAGTAGATATGGAAGAGCTAGAAGCAATGTCTGCTCAATTGCAGAAATTGCAAAGTAAACAAGCTGAAGCTGAAAGACAACGTCGTCAAGCCAATGTCATGTCTGAATGGAAACATAACGAGAAGGAGAAACGTCAATCTGGAAAGAATGATTTCTACCTGAAGAGAGGTGAGCTCATAATCCATGTTCCAGCACTTCACATCCTGTGTTGACCGATCTTTTTACATTCTCTAGGCGAGAAGAAAAAGATGGTAGAGTCCAAGCGGATGGAGGAAGTCTCGCAGGACAAGCGCAAACTACGCAAAGTGCTAAAACGCAAGGACTCAGCCGAAAAGAAAAAGAGCATCAAGACTGCGCCTCCTCGACGACAGACTTAACACACTACATGTCAACAACATCAATATACTCCATAGATATCAATTGCAACACCGCCTTGTATCCTTGTTGAGGCACTTCGACCTAGTCACGATGTTGTTCCGATAAAATCTTGACAGCTCGTCTATGCTCCACGAGGACGGCCTCCTACACTAGGCAATCGCTTCTGCATTCTGTTCGAGCCACCCTGCGGAGGACTAATGGGTCGACTCCCAAGTGGAGATGCCCTGGTGACTGCACCACTTCCTTTGCCGCTTGCCGCACGACTCGTCCCCGACGAAGGCCCTGGCTCCACTTTCCGCCTTGCCGTCCCTGCGTTTGACGGTCTTACGGTCATGGAGAGCGGCATCGACGCCGTCGAGTGACTGTCAGAATCGTTGATGTGTGTTCGTCGAGCTCTCTCGTGCTTCAACTGCACTTGTCTGAAGTGTGTGAGCAAGTCCTGCCACCGGATGTCATCCGTCCGTCGTATTGTAGACCTTGCTGGCATACTCGTTGCGGTCGACCCAGTAGAGCTGAATAGCCAAAGCATCAGTGATGTGGGCGGTCGCATCAGGCAGCCATGACGTACCTCCGAGGAGCAATATGCAGGAAGCCAAGTGGCGTTACAGCATTCAGCCTGTTCCGCAGTGTAACGAAAGCGCTGCTTTGAGGCAGGAACATCAAAAGCCCATACAGGCATTTGAAAAGATAAGGGTTCTTATCGGGCTCCAGTAGTTGTAGTCGAAGGGCTGATAAAGGATGTCATCAGCCGCACCCTTTGTATTGCCAGACCTGCGCCCTCACATGTAAATACAGGCGACTCCAAAAGCTGCACGAGCTTGTCCAGCTGGATGAGCAGAGATACCGAGACTTCCAGATCGGCACTGAATTATTTTGATTAGCCTACGAGCCCATCTCATTGGACTGCCGATGTGACTCACAATATTTGGAGAAGATTCGCCGCATGCTCATAAGCTTGAGCGAGAAGGCACAAAGAGAAGGCCGCCACGGCATTATGACACCATGAGCGGTACAGATCTGAGAAAAGATTCTGCCCGTCCTTGGTCTCCAAGGTTTTCAGGCGTTTGCGGAAGTCAGATAGCTCTGGTGAAGTTATCATGATTGTATGCAGGTTCTGAACCATGATACTGGCGAACTCAAGATCTTCGTCTTTGACAAGTAGGTCTGCAAAAGTCCGGTATATGCGTTCTGTATTCAAGCTTGAGCACAGCTGGCGAACTATCAAGCTCCCGCGAGTCTCGAGTAGCTTCCTGTCAGTACTGAAAATCTGCAGAAGATTGCTCATAAAGACAGGAAAGTATGAATCCTCCTCGGCACTGGAAGATATCTGGGCCAACAATTGGAGGTTGGCCTTGATAACTTCTTCGGCTGGATCCGAAAGCATTTTGAGGAGGACAGGAAATGTTTCATGCATGCTCAGGATCTGGCAAGTCATACCGTCAGCATCACTGGTTGATGTACGCTGCGATTAACTTTTACCTTTCGGGGAGCTTTCTGATGCAGCATAGAGAGCCACTGAAATGCTGCTATCCTCGTCTCTTCACTATCGTGCAGCAGACACTCCAAAAGCACTCCGACCGTCAATTGGTAGTCGAAAGGATCAGCTTCCGCGTCTCCCGGAAAGCGGCCTTGCATCGACTCTGGACTGCAATAGCCAAGATTGCCTGAATGATTCATTTCGTTGATCATTTCGTCTAGGTTCGTAGCACGCTCAACTGGGTGCTTGCTGGACGATACGCTAGATGTCATTGGGGCGGACGCGGAGGGGAATGGCACTGGTGTACCCGGTCCAGAGGGCCCAGGAGCAGGCTTGGGGATAGTGGAAGCCGATTCTCGCCGGTGATGCTTTGACGGCTCTGGCAAGGGTTCGGGCTCTCGTGAGGGAAGGATAGGCTGTTGCGGTGCTGGCAGTTGCTGGACTACTCGAAAGAGGTGATAGTTCGTTTGTTTCGCGATGTGGCTTATAGCTGGAAAGTGATGAGCCAGGGATGGAAGCACCAGTCGTATGAGCCTGGGCGTGAAGGTGATTGTGGTGTCTTTGGCGAAGACTAGGAACTCATTGATCCACCGAAGACAAGTAGCTTGTATCTCTTCATCTCCCCTCTCCAGGTGCTGCAACAGTATTTCCACTATAGCGGCATAGTCGATTTTGACGCCTTGTCCTGGCACCCAGCGCCCCGTACCTTCGCCTTCAGCATCCTCGTCTGATGGCTCTTCCTCGTCCGAGTCAACTTGCGAACATGCTTCCGAGGCCGCTTCGGCATCCGCAATCTTCGCATCAGCCGCAGAGTTATTGCTTTCTGCTATATCACTGAGTTCTCTGCGCTCGCGATCCTTGTTTCCAGGGGATATTACCGGGGCACCGTTATTGGCAGACTGATCTGCTGTGCGCCTGGGACTTTGCCTTCTGGATGGCGGCTTTGCGTCCGAAATACTTGCCTTGTCTAGCTCTGAAGTCAAGGACATGTCTCCCGGTTCGATACTCTTGCGCCGACTCCCTTTGCTCCTAGATCTCGAAGCCTCCCGTCGGGCTAAGCGTTTCTCTCGCCTTGCAGCTCGAGCCTCTTTCTTTACCCGGTCAACTTCAGCGGCTTCCTGTATTTCCTTTAGAAAGTCGGCTAGTACATGCATTGTAGCGTTGCGAATGTCTTCGGTCG
The DNA here is from genome assembly GCA_024345325.1 of Cystobasidium tubakii. Lineage (NCBI taxonomy): Eukaryota > Fungi > Basidiomycota > Cystobasidiomycetes > Cystobasidiales > Cystobasidiaceae > Cystobasidium > Cystobasidium tubakii. The sequence goes on along the minus strand of BROO01000001.1, from coordinate 2,453,191 downwards.
GATCCTGCAGGAACTTGAGTAGCCCGTCAAGAAAGTAAGGAAGGTAGGATATGAGTTCCAGTTCAGGTACCGAATCCAGCACAGTGAGCCATGTCACGAGGTACGTCCTCGTGAAAGGGTTGATAACGTGGATTCTCTCGGCAAGCAGGGGGATGAACCTCGCTAATGAGAATGCCTTTCTACTGTGTTCAGATGATTGCTGTAAGTGCCCATTTTGTGCATGTATTCCAGACTGATTGAGACGACCATCTCGCTGAGAGGCTGAACTCTCTAATTGGGCATCGTCTTCTACAGGTGAGGCTGGCTGAGCCGATACGTATGTCGACGCTTGCTCTACGACTATATCCTTCACTTGCCGGTCAAGTAGTTCGCCACCGTTCTTGACAGACTGATCTACATCGGCAGCGAGCTACGGGGGACACAAAGTAAGTCAAGGAGAACGATGCACTAGGTCGAGCAATTGCCGATTCTGACCTTGCTCATCGCATCGAATAGCTCGTTGAAGTAAACAAGTATCTCCCCTTTGGCGACCTGTACATACGCAATAGTGCAAATCAGCTAGGCGGCTTGAAATACATGCCATCTGTTTGAAGCAATTACTTTAGCGACATTGTACATCGCTTCACAAGCATAGTAGCGTATCCTCTGATCTGGATCCGAGAATGCTGCGAGTATTGGAGGAGCAATGAGCCCTAGATAGGGTGCGATATTCTGATGGCCTAGCGAGATACTGATAGCGGCGGGATACATTAATGATGCGTGTGAGAGGTATGAAATCTGTATGGCCAGGTAATGGTCCTCACCTGGCGCCCGCAAGACCCATAATGCCTCCATTGCGATGTGCCGCTTGGTGGCTAGGCGAACTGGCCAGGTTCACCAATTGCTGGATGATGGCTCTGGTCTTGGCTGAGTCGCCATGGGCTAGACATTCGCGTATGGATCTGTATAATGACCTCAATCTCTGTCTGTGCCGTTACTCCGCTCATCAGCAGCGTACCTCTCGACCTCCAGCGCCGCAGTCTTGCGCTTCTCGTAGCCCTTATCGAGCAGGCCAGCGGGCAGCTTGACGCCGTCCATGGCGCGCTGCCAGGTGATTGCACAGGCAGCCTAGACGTGCGTGAGCAACCGTGCGACCGAAAGTAGCGGAGTTGACGATGTAAAGAGGCAACAGTCGAGGCGAATGATGGAGCATCGTTATCGGACGTGATCGTGAAATGTGTCACATGTTTTCAAGGATCTCCTCCTCAACATTATATAGACGACAACAAGGTACTGAAAAGTGTACAACAGCCCAATAATTCGATATGGCAGCCTATTGAGGTTCTACAATCTCTTGAGGACCTCCTCCAACGGGGTCGCCGATGCCTACAGGGGAACGATAGAATGTGTCATCAAGATAGCACGAAGACCACCAGCAGGGTAGAAGAGATTTATCTGTCAGCATCTAGGGCACATTGCAATCAGAATAATCTCGTGAGCTTTGCTTACCAAGTATCGTCCGCGTTTGCTCGGCTTCTGCGCCTTGCAGCTCTGGAACCATATTCGTGTCGTACTCTCGCTGATCCGCCTCGACTTGCATATTGCTGCCATCATCGCCCTCTCCTGGAGCAACTGCGTCAACTTGCGGCTCTGTGGGTAACTCTGCGGCAGCTTTTGGCGGAGGAGGCGCCTCCGCTTGCGATTCTTGCACGTCCATCGTTTGTGATTCCCCGGCAAGGGGTGAAGTCGTCAAAGGTGCTGTTGAAGTAGTAGGCGCTTGCAAGAATGAATCTCCAGTTAAAGCTCCTATTTCTGGATGACCAAGGTCCATTCCTGGCTTTATGGCTATAAGAGGTGTTGCCGAGCCAGACGTATTGATGCCAGGTGTATTGACAGCGGGCGTCAATGCGGCGGAAGGCGTAAGCGTTCCTGCAGCTGGACCTGCAGGTTGTAAGAAGCTATTCGCGCCATCGACTGAAGCTGTCAATTGCTCTTCTGTGACTTGGTCGTCCTCGTCGGCACCTTCTTCGAGCCACTTGACCCATTTCGTAACACGGATGTTTGAATTGCCTGTAATTTAGCATTTCTATCGTCAGCGTTCCATTCTCCATTCGTGATCGTAGGTATTCTTCGGCAAAGTGTTTGCAAGACTCGAGGCGACCTCGACTGCTGCAGACAAGAGACTAACCAAGCTTCACAGGCTCTTTTCGCCATCTCGCAACAGGCGCAAGCAGGACCCGCTGATTAGCTCGTAGAGTTGCTTGCGAGGTGAAGCGGCCTGCAATCAGACAGTACTTGCTCAGTCTCGCTTTTGCATTAGCGCTGCCAGGAAGCTGTTCTCACCCAGCTCGCGTGCATTATGTCGGTTGGCAGCTGCTGCTCGTGACTAGAAAACAGCAGGAAGCATCAATACCGTAAGTAGCCATTCATTGATTTGACTTGTTTGATTAGAGAGGCTGCAACCTACCATTCTTCTTTGCTCTTCAGTCAGCCATGCGCTTGTTGATCAGTCTGAAAGAAAGAGCCAACTCGAAATGATGACTTTTAAGCTCCCTCATCTACCAACTGATCTTGATTTCCAAGATATACCCAGCACAGAAGGGTAGATATGTCAGAAGTACAGCAAGCGGAAGCATCGACGTCAAGTGCGCCTATACTCTTCAAGAAGCGCAATAAGAACGCCTCGTCTTTGTCTCATCGCAGAGTGGCCACCGAGAGTCCAGCACCTGGGACGTCGAATGCCGAAGGAGCTCAAATCTCAGCAGACGGCACACCGCAGTGAGTTGCTGTGTGGAAAGGCTTATACACAACAGGCCGTACAGGCGCCTATCTCTCTAGGTCATCTGAACTCGACTGAATGCATTTCGATCATTCTGCTCCTCTGGTAGACCTGACGCGAGCACAACAGAACAAGCCGACGATGAAGACCTAGAAGGAACAGCAAACAATCTAGCTGAGCTAATAGCTTTGCGAAAATTACGTCAATCTACAAGAAAAGAAGGGATAGATTTAGAAAAGCTCAATTCTGTTAATCGTGATAAGAAACGTAAGAAGAAGAAAGTTGAAGATCCTGTGGATTCTTATGGTTTGCAACAGAAAGGCGGTTTGGCTGCGAAGGAAGAGAGGTATGATTGCTTTTTTAGCATATTCTCTAGAATTAATTCTTCGAGCTAATAGTGGCCTAATCTGGTCTTTCAATAGTGACGAAGAGAATGAAGGTGATGCAATTACGAGAAAGATCATGAAGACAGACAATTTCACACATCAAACGGGTATCGTCGATGTCGACAAGCACATGATGGCCTACATTGAGCGAGAACTAAAGAAACGTCGCGGTCAAGAATCCGGGGCAGATTTCGATGCAGATAAAGAGCTAGCAGCTTTAGATCCTCGAGATGAACTCTTCAAAGTAGCAGAGAAGTTCCGAACAGAACCAAAACGAGATGAAGAAGAAGGAAACGTAGCTACTTCATCAGCTATGCTTACTAGTATACCAGAAGTAGATTTAGGTATAGACAGTAGATTGAAGAATATAGAAGCTACTGAAAATGCTAAAAGAAGGTTAATGGATGCTAGAGATAAAAGATTAGCTGGTCAAAGTGAACATGATGGTTATCATGATTCTACCTATGCTGGATTAAGATATTTCAGACATGCTAAAGGTAATCAAACGGACTTTGATGCTCTAAGAGCTGCAAAGATCGAAGCTGGTATCGAAGATGATAGTGAAGAAGAGGAGTATGAGAAAGATATGAAGCAATACTTCGATGCTGAAGAGAAGAAGAAAAAACAGCAACAACAGTCACGTCAACCTAGAGAATACGCGACTGATGATGCAGTCGCCGAGCGATGGAAGCGGTCAAGTGCAAACAATCCTCGTGGACGAGGAAAGGGCAAGCGATAAATGTTGTTCTTTACTAGCCTTTCTCATCTTCAAGCCTCTAGCAGTCGTCTTGTAGCAATATCCTACTTGAATCGTAGGCATCAGTCAAGCCCGTGAGGAAATTCGTCCAGCGCGGATAGATTATGATTTGCGTGCACGAAGATACAACGCCGAAAGCGAAATAGTTACAAACAGCAACCACTCCTTGAATGGTTACATTACAGCAGACTTTATAGAGCATGCATGTACGAATCGATGTATGCTAAGATCCGCAATGTTTTGCGAAAATGGTGGCGGAACAGCTTGTCATTCCCAGTTCAACGACTCGGAGTTGTGTCATCACTTTCTCGCCCGACTGAGCGGTAAGTTCGTCTATCGGTAGAGGTGATCCGAGTGTAAATTGGCGGCTAATTCACCCTCCAATCGATCTCCATTTGCAAGGAGCTTTTCCTTATTGTATAGAAGTTCCTCGCGGGTTTCGGTTGTGTATTCCATATTTTGGGCTAGAGGAATGTACGAAAATCAATTGTCAGCTTTCGTGCTGTATTATTAGCGTCTGCAACAAAAGAGTACAACTCACATTCAACGATAGCGTCGACGGGGCATGCCTCCTGGCAGAAACCGCAGTAGATGCACTTTGTCATATCGACTGCAAGTTAAAGATGAGTGGGTATCAGCGTACACGGATCAAAGAAGACAATTGTAATAGGCACATACGGTCATATCTCGTCGTTCGTCGGCCACCATCGGCTCTGGTTTCCGACTCGATGGTAATCGCTTGAGCCGGGCAAATAGCCTCGCATAGCTTGCAGGCGATACATCTCTCCTCGCCAGTTGCATATCTTCGTAGTGCGTGCTCTCCTCTGAATCGAGGTGAGAGAGGTCCCTTTTCGAATGGATACATGATGGTGCTGTGGGATGGTTTGGACGGGTGCATGGGAGCGGACGAATGGTGAAGCGTACGTTAGTGGCTGTTTTCTGGGAGAAGCGAGCAATGGGAACCACAGCGTACAAGGGAGGCCGGAAGAAGTTCTCAAGGCTGCAGTGATGTATCAGTAGGATTACATATGCTCAGCGTGGGTCCATCTATGCCTGCAGTGTATGGAGGCACACTCACACTACCCACATGCCCCTCAGGATCTCAGAAAAGAAGAACAAGCGCGAAGCCTTGTCGAGGGCAGAAGGACCTTTCGAGTAGTCGGGATAGTCGTGCTGAATAGCCCAGTCTTCAGTGAGTGCTTGCGACGGGGCGATGACTCCGACTCTTCCTCCAACGAGACTTGCGGGAGATGCCTTAGCAGCCTTTTGCGAGCTGCCGTACAGGGACTGCGAGGTGGAGGAGAGTCGCTCTACATCGCCGCCTGCAGTGCCTTTCTCGAGTGCTCTCGAGGTCGACGAGAAGGCTCGGGTAGCTCTCGAGGTGGACGCGAGCATGGGCAGGATCCTCGATGCAGCGGCTGCTGAGGACGATGGCCCAGCTGCAGTGTTGAAGGCGGCGCGGAGCATGAAGCTGGCTGCGGCAGCGGGAGTGCGAGCGAGAGGACTCATGGTTGGCTGCCGAGTATGCTGGCACACTGGATGCAGTTGTTGGAGTGTTGTGGTCGCTGAGTCGAGAGAAGGAGAGATCCTCGACCTCGTTGCATCTCCAAAGCCAATCAGCCTGGCTGCTTTGTGTCGCATGTGGCTGATCTCTGCTTCGGACAACTGGACCACTACACAGCATCCACATCGCCATGAGTACATCTGCGAAACCCGCTGTCGCCTCGTCGCGCCCTTCCGATGCTGGTGAGCCTGCTGCTTCCACCTTGTCATGATGCATGGTCTACGCCTCGATTGACATTATGTGGATATTGGGTCATGCAACAGTGTTAACGCAGGAATACAACAGAAGGCGCACTGAGCTGTCAGAAAGTGTGTCGTGGTCACCTCTTGGACTCACTTCTACTCGCTAATGCCCTCATTCTAGTCATCAACAAGGTCTCGGAACTCGAAAGAGACGCGGATGAGCATACGTGAGCAGGCCTACGCAAACTCATAAGAACCATGAACGCCTCATAGGGCTGACACGCCCTTACAGTCTCGTCCTTGAAACACTCCGTCAAGTCAACGAAGAAGATCCAGATAGGAAATGCTTCCGGATGGTAGGGGGGATCCTAGTCCAAAAGACAGTAAAGGATATCTATCCTCAGCTACAGACGAATTACCAGGGAGTGAGACGCAGTTTCGCACTCTCAGTCATGCTGGAATGAATCATCTGAACACATGCTCGCAGGTCCAAAACATCATCGAGCAATTGAGCGTGACATACAAGAAGCGAGAACAGGGTATGTCGAGAATATTGCAGCATTGAAGTGCACGTTGAAATTTTAATCATTGCTGTTCGTGCTTTGCAGAATTCGAAGAGTTCCAGAAGAAGAACAATATCGTCGTGCAGAGAGCGCCGTGATGTTGATGTTTCAAGGCGTCACAGTGGTGTATTCTTCAATCGCTGAGAAAGAGCAGTAGTGGTAGTAATTGTTACGTAAAAGTAAGAGCATCGAAAAATACAGAGGCAGTCAAGTCGTGTACTTTGGAATGGTAGATTTGAGAGGATAGTATAACCAAAGTGGTGAACGAGTCCATCTTTCGCAAGTTGTTGTACAGCAAGCTGGCAATGTACTTTACTCAGGCTAGAAGGGAAAGAAACTAAGCTACAGGCAACCAAAGCTGAATGCACAACCAGAACCTCGGGATACAACAAACTCGTTTCCTTCTTTCATGAGTACCGTTGCGTTACTGTATCGCTTGTTCTCCTAGCTACCTGTTTCAAAAAGCGCCTGCCAAGAAACTAGCAGCTTTACGAGCATCGGCCCTTTTTCTTTCATCCGCTACATTGTGTAGCTGTGAAGCGGGTCTGAATCCAGGTTGTGCATTTCTACCCGGCAAAAAAACAGATTGCGTCATGTTGCCGTTGGAATGAGGGTATTGCTGATCCTGTTGCTGGGGTTGAGGCTGGTACTGCTGATGTGAGCTCTGTATGTATGCATTTCGATCTGTTTGATGCTGGTATGGCGCAGATATAGGTGCAGTTTGTGGTTCTATGGAAGAGCCAGAGGCAAGAGCGCCACCGGGTGATAGAGGATCCGCCCCTCGTGACGGTGAATGCGTGATGGATGCCGTTCGTTGTATGCGTGAAGGTGACTGTGGGGCTTGCTGATTCGGTACAAACATAGACTGCGACATATTACTGGCAGAAGGCATTGCCCTATCATTGGATCTCTCCTGCGAGTGCTGCTGTTGTCCAACTGAATGCAATGGCGATTGCGGCGTATGGACAGTCGGCTGAGAAGCTTTGGGCGAGTTCGGCACTTGCCCTTCAGACGAAGTAGAAGCCACAGGTGCAGAAGGAGGAGATGTCTCATTCGCAGCGGGTACACGACCTAAACTAGCCTGCTTTCGATGCTGATACTGACGCGCTTGAGCAAATTGCACTCTTTGACGTTCTTCCCGTTCTCGCTGCGCTTGCATCTCCGCTTTTATAGCTGCTTGAGTAGCCATGAACTTTGATTGCGCACCGCCTGTTGTATCGATTGTTGATGCTGATAGATTTGTACGTTGGGATGTAGACGGGGACATGCCTTGCCCTGTTGGAACGGCCGAAGCGCTGGGAATGACAGTGCTCGGTGCAGACGGAGTACTACCTATAACCGGACCCGGTACTGCCTGCTCGGGGTGAGGTTGGTGATAATACACGACACTCTGGTCGACAGCTCCTCTTTCAGGTATTCTTGCAATCTTAGCATGAACACCATCGTAAATCTGAAGTTTCCTGTTTTCATAAGCCAGCATGGTTCTCGCTTGTCCAAGAGCGATGCTGAGCATATCATCGTTCATAGTTCTCAAATGCGTTTGAAGCGCAGGTCGTAAATTACGAGAGATAGCTTCGACTTTATGTTGTAGACCTTGTTCATGCTTTGCAGCTTCCTCGAGGTCATCTAGCGCTTCATTCACTCTTTCAGGTCTAATATTACCACTAGCTCGTAGTTTCTCTATGGTCCGACGCTTGTTTATTGTGGTCTTGATACTGTTTCGCAATTCATCAATACTGTACTGGCGCTGTAGAAGTGCATCTTTGGCTGATTTGGCTTCCACAACTTCGTAGGCTAACGAGTCTCCCAACACTAGAGCCGTTGCGTTCGTTTGTCCTGTTTCGAGCTGAGCGATATGCGTCATTGCTTCCGCTAAAGCTTTCATGCCATCTGTCAATGGAGGGTGTGTTTCGGTAGTCGAAAAGGATGATAGTGCAGTAGCTAGTTCAGCGTAAGATAAGGCACAAGCTGTCTGATGTTTGAGGACTTTCTCTAAAGTTTTGCAACTATCGGACAAAGCGCCCTCCAGTGCAGCAGAGTGTACTTTCGAAGTGACGAGAAAGTCCGGCTCGCCGTCTTCACCCAGCAGAGGCTTTGACGAAGAGCGAGACAGAAAACCTCCTGAACCTGCTTTCAGCTTCTTTGCTTTTGTGAGGGGTGTGTACTGCAGAGCCAGGAGGGTCAGCCAGAGCTTATTTGCTAGGTCTGTACACACGGCACATTGTCTACTCACTCCAAAGTCTGCTTCAATAAAGCTACGCAGTTCATCATCCAAGATCACAGATCTATCTCTTGCTATTCTGTCCATAAATTTCTGGAATACGCCCTTCAAGAAGCGGTCTTCCTCTTCCTCATTTGCGGCCGATGTTTGTGGCAGAGGCAGAGCAGGCAAGATGGTTTCTGGATGGTTTGCGGATAAAGCGCCATGGAGGAGTAGAAATTCATTGTATGTACGCTCAAAGATTGGAGACTGGCGTCGATGGTAAGTAGGGATATTCGTCTGTGCATCCATCTTGATACCCAGTTCCTTCTTCGCGCGATCAATGCCTGTCACCCGGATGCGCAGATAGGGTGGAACCTTGGCTCCTTGCTGTTGCTGCTGTGTACCAGGATGACCTTGTCCGTTCTGATTCGAGCCATATCGAGATGAAGAAAGAATAGGTCGTGTCGGGCTCTCAGCCACCGGCGACCTGGGTATTCCAGGACTGTGAAGCGGACGAGACGGTCCATTCAAGCTGCCTACGGGCGTAGGCACAGGAACAGAACTAGGGACGGGCGCTTCTAGATTACTCATGTGTTGACGCTGCTGTTGCGAGCCTCCTGCTGGTCCGGGTGCTGATTCGGGAGATGACGCCCATGCATTAGGGCTTGTTGGGGAGTGTGGACCTGTGGATGGCCCTGCTTGCTGGCGAGGCTCTTGAGGGGAGAACTGACTTTGAGAAGGTGTGTCCTGCTGATTCAACTGGCTCTGCTGCCACTGTATTGGCGACACTGGCCTTTGAAGCTGTCCAGGCAGAGGTGGGCGTGGTGCAAGCGGGCTTTGGGATCGCACGACAGAAGTATACTGCTGATTCGCGCCATTTGGGAATTGCCCGACGTTGCTATAGCCTAGGTGTGACGGTTCAGAGTGTATACTGTTGCTGCCTGCTGCTCCAGCTGCTGCTCTTGCTCCGCCAGGACTTGTAGGCCCAGGTCGCGCATAAGGCTGTGGCCTCGACAACATGCGTGACTTTGATGGTGTCGCTGGGGCACTGCTGCCGGAGCCCTCGCCGTTCCCAAGCAGCACCGACAGCGGGTCTGACATTGCTTGTGGTTATCTGTTGTGCTCTCAGAGCGAGTTGGCTGTCATGAAAGCAATGCTGCCGCCGCCTCGCTGATGATGATGATGTGCGCAGGGACGATCGCATTGGGAGCTCTAGCTTTCCGCCTTGTTCCTGCACCACTGTATAATCAACATTGCGCATTCAGCTGTCGGCATGCTCCAACCACGGATAGCAAGATTATGCTCTGCCCGCGGCCTTTCCCGACTCTCGGTCTCTTCTCGTCTCAGAGCCTTCAGCAATTCGGCATCTGGAAGACATAGCCGACCAAGTAATGCAATTATCGGCCAGACAGCAGACGCAGTGGATGAGGACGGTATACCACTCAAGCCCCCCTATAGTATAAACACCTTCCTATCAGAGCTTCCAGCTCCAAGTGTTTCCGACGAGCAATTCCTACACTTGCACAAATTGGCTGCTTTGATACCTCCCTCGCCCGGTACACCGGAATTTGCGAAGAGGAAACAAGCATTGGAGGAAATGGTTAGACTTGTCGAAGGCGTTCGTCCTGATCCCAAAGACAAGACCGACCAAAAGTTGGATGCTATACCCGGCGGGCGGATCTGGCCGGAAGATGAAGGCATACATATAGATTGGAACAGCATTGTACAGCCTTCAAAATCAGCAAGGAGACAACTAGAAAGGCCTTCGCATGGGGACAAGCAAGGCAACGGCAAAGTACTACTTAACCTCGCCGCAAAACAAGTAGCCGGATACTACGTTGTCAAGAAGCGTCAAGAGGCAGACGTCGAATAACCTAGAATACCTGAATATACTCAGAAGCTGGCTAGGTCTATCCACAAGCCTGCACAGCACTCCATCTCCATCTCCAGATGATGCAGATGCCAGAACCGTTGGACGGCAGTATACGTCCTTGGGTAGAAACCCTACTCTGGTAAGTGTGGCTTTGATATGCTACCGCCCCAATCTGACTGATAATTCCTCTGACCTTGACTAGTGCTTTGATAAGCCAGGTCCCGGGACCTTCGCGACCTCGAGGTGCCTGATTGCAACCTTCGAGCTGGCCTCAAGACCGTAATCCAGCCTTCCGCCTGGGTTCTGCAAAGAAAGCACACATCATGCTCTCAGGTTACGTCAAGATATACAGTACGGTACTTATGAATGCAATAGCCAAGCGAAATAACCTAGGCCGCTAAATCCGTAGATTGGAAATATAGCAAGAAGAATGTGCAGGGGTGTAAAGCAATCTGTATCGATTGTTATTGCTGTGCTGCTGTAGTTGCTATAATGACCAGGGGTGCTGTTATTCGAATGATGCCAATACAGCTGGGGTATGGTCAATCCTGACAGATCTCGCCGCTGTGAACTCTCAGCCGCTCAGGCTTGCAAAGGATTACACGCACACAAAGCCAGGGAAAGGGCACACAGTTGCGCTCGAGTGAGTGAGAAACGTTAATAAATTCCGAGGCATGTCCGGTATCACTATTGGCCAGTTCAGGCTCGCGTTTGTGCATTATGCCTCTGCCGGCACGCTACAAGCTGACCTTGGCAGGTTCTGCCTCGAGACGCAGCGGCGCTTACGCTGATGAGTAGGAATGAACTTGTCTAGCTTAACTTCATGCATCAAGATCTCTCATGGCTAGGACAGATCGGATGCCATTGTGTAGAGGTGGTCAGCAGGTATTAGCAACATATGTGTGTCGGAAGTCTCTCAAGAGGCTGAGGGTAGTAAAAGTCACCCCACGCTGATAATTGCCCACCGCGTGGGGCTCTTCGAGCATACAAGCGAGACGGACATCCTCAAATCTAGCTTCAACTTCGGAAAAGTCCTTCGGAGGGCGGGTATCCCTGTTTATACCTCTTGAAGACTGTAGATGACGAGAAGCTTCTTTAGCGGCATGTACGCCGGGCTTATGTCCAGAGACGCTCAAAATTTCGCAGTTACTGGTTATCAGCAGATATTATTGTACTTTTGTCAAGAACTGAAACCTCCAGGCATGGACCGCAAATGTAGCGATGCACGTATGCATGTTTGCATGCCCCCACTGATGGATGCTGAAGGCAGAGGTGAAGTGCCATTATTGCGGGTCTGTTAGTATGCTCGTATGCGGGATTACGTCTGATGAAGTTAGCAGTCTGGAATTGATGCGAATGAGATCTGTCATGCGTCAAGGTGCATCTGTCAAGAAAAGTCACGAGCTCGCCCGCTGGCTGCTTTTCTTCCTCAGCCCATCACCAACAAGCTCGCAAGAAAGCTTTGGAACCTGCTCAAAGAGGCACACAGAGGGCAGAGTGGGCAACGCCTCGCTGCTCCTCTAGCAAAGAGGACTCCAGTTAAGAGGACTCCAGTCGTGGTCCTCAGGACGGCAACAGCAAGAGATCACTACTGCTGCTCCCAGTGGCAGATAGAGGGGAGGACTCAGTCGGGGAGGTATCTACTTCACGACCATGGCTTCCACGATGGAGTGTTGTTAGTCGCAAGACGAGGAGCCTCACACGTCTGCGCACCCAAAGCATTGAAAAGCCCGCGGCGAGACAAACTAAAGACTCGCTCTCGCCAGCCAGCCTTTTCAAGAGGTGACGAGGCTCTCCAACGCAGGAGCACGCAGACACGATGCAAGACGTCAATATGGCCACCTCAGACGAGTCAGCTGGCACTCTGGTGGAACTGGACTCCATCCTTGCAGCCTCGCCTTCCACCACTTCCGTTACAGCCGACTTAACAGCGCCAGCGCAAGCGCCAGCTTCAGCAGCCTGGACACCAGACATGCAGGTCACTTCCACGTTAATGAGCAGTGAGCATGGTGTAGCCGACTGCTCCGCTGTCACCGCCTCTCCAACCCCAATCCCACGTTTCCTGCAACAGCTCTTTGCGCAAGAGCAGCATCACCGTCTTTCTGCTGGACCGCGTAAACAGCAGGGGGACGTCGAGGCTGTCGGTGAGAGCTGCGACATGGAGTCGATGGCCACACCTGGCGCTACTACAAGTGCTCTGCCTGCTGGTCTGTGCATCAACTCGCCCACTACGAACGGCTCAGTCACGCAAATGCCGGGTCTCGCATACTCTGCAAGCAGCGCGGCCTCTTCAGACACTTCGAGCTTTCCTGCTGATATGGCAGAGAGCGATGCCCATTCAGCTACGTCCTCTACGCCATCCTGCCTCTCGACTGTCATGGCGAGCCATCGCAAGACTTCCGCTCCTGCATGCCACCACACGCCTTCCTTCACTTATCACGCTCGTCCGCCTGGCTCACAGTACGACTATGCCTCGTCGGCTTCAAGCACAGCCGGAGACGACACCTGCGCAGTCCAGTCAGAAGCAGGCTCACTAGCAAGTAGATCCACCAGTCCAGCTACCAAATCTGTCGGTACCTATTCGTACGCCAGCCAGAACTACACCTATTCATCGCCATCGACCTCGCCGTTCTTCCATCATCAGAATGGCGGACTGCAGCATCACCCAAGTCACGGTCATCATCAGTACAACGCGGCAAACCATCAGCATAATCTGCACCTCCAACCACTCAAGCTACCTCCTCCATCGTTAGATCTGCCAGACTCGAGCCAGACCCCTTCGTCAAGCACGACTCCATTGTGCGAGGTGTCATCAGCTTTCAACGGTTTCATTCACCCTATATCGCCCGCAGGATGGACTATAGGAACTGCCAGCACCAGTCAAACAACCACCCCAGGTATCGTATCACCAGACTCGGGAGTCCTGGCTGGACGAAATCAACGCCCTCGTCAACAGCATTACTCGCCTCTCCATCCTTTCCACCAACAAGGCTTCTTGTCTCCTCAGCGATCACGGAGTCTTCACACATCGCTCAATATTCTAGGGCCCGACTTACATGATGCAGCATCACAAGATGGGACCTCGCTACGGCCGCCTGATAATTTCGCCATGGTCTTCCCCGGCGTATACAGATCATCCTTTCCATCGAGCAAAAACTTTGAATATTTGAAGACGTTGGGTCTCAAGACCGTATTGACCCTTGTGCAGGAAGAAGAATACCCGCAAAGCAATCGGGACTTCATCAAAGAGGAAAAGATTCGATTCCTGCAAATCGGCATTCCTGGTAATAAGGTGAGTTATCCACCAGCCTGGAGGCCACGATGTAACGGACGCTGGCTAACAGACTTCTACATCTCAGGAACCCTTTGTTACGATTCCAGATGAAAAGATTCGTCGAGCGCTATCAGTGGTGCTTGACAAGCGGAATCACCCCCTTCTCATTCATTGCAATAAAGGAAAGCATCGTACAGGCTGTCTAGTCGGTTGCTTGCGTAAAATGCAATGCTGGTCTAGCACATCAATCTTTGAAGAGTACCGAAGGTTTTCGTTCCCAAAATCTCGAGCTATGGATCAGCTTTTCATTGAGCTCTTTCAGCCTGTAAGTGTCTCGTAATCCAAAATTGTTGCATCTGCGTGTGACATTCCCCTGACATGCCTTTTATCCAGGACTGGACGTGCGTCGAGACAGTACATCTGCCGGCATGGTGCCAGGGTGAAGATGCAGGGCTGTCAGGACGGACGCCTATAACCGCAGAGGCTGTGACAAAAACTAAAGCAGTGAAAGGTCCATTATCAACGCCGCCTACCGTAGCGGAAAGTCACGCTACAGGTGCTTTAGCGGAAAAGAAGGAAGAGCGGTAACATTCGTGGCAGGGGCCTGCCACATATGGCTGGCCTCTCCCTGCGATATTAGCCTTGACACGCTCAAAATCGCTTAACTACTTCGTATATACCAATTATAGCTTAACATCAGTTTCGAAAGCTCGCTTTGCCAATCCGCATAGTCTCGAAGAAATTGGATGTTGTTGTATCAAGTACAAGTTGCTTCGATACCCTTTACCCACCCCAGCAAACTTCGCAAGTGACCCTAAGGTCTGCGCGTTTCAGTCACATCGGAGTCAGTTTGCACACATTAGTATGCGACGAGTTTCTTCCCATATTTGCCAGTATTTCGGGGGCATCATGCATATCTTGTTCATTCCCACATTGCCCTAACGCGATACAAGCCGCGCATGTATGCCTTACAGGCCTTCTATCTGATTAGAACGTATGACCAATTCCCATCGTCCCAATGGGTCGCCTTCTTCGATTCCAGGGAGACGAACAAAAGCCAAGGTACCCAGCTCCTGCTGTTCCATTATTCGATAGGGCTCTTCTTTGATAGCGTGCTCAAGCGTCATGTCTTTTGCTACAGGCTTGACCTGCGTAGGATGTAAGGTAATGTGATGCGTGATGTTGAGCTTGTAGGCGGCTGACTTAAGAGGCAGATGTTCGTCAAAGCCTGAAGCGGGGGGAATGGACCCATCAGGCGCAGGTACAAAAGGCAAAGGGTACGGCTTGGTCAGGTGTTGTCGATAGAAGGGAGAATTGCTGCTGGGATGACGGTCGCCTTGAGCAGGGAAAGCCCAATTTGTGATGACAGTCACGACTCCCAGTCTTTGTCTGACGCCGTTCAGAGCTTGCAGAGTATGTGACATCGGATTGCTCCGGTTAAGGTTCTTCTTGCCTGAGTTAGCTTGTTGTTCAAGCTGAAACCGGTCTTGCCAATAGAAAGCGGAAATATTGTCGATAAGCAGGAAGGATAGTTCGGACTGGCAGTTCTTCATCACGTATTCAGGCAAGCGTAGAAGTGTGGCTGCCAAAGAAGCTGAGAACGAAGGCCTGAAGATGTGCATGCGCTTCATCGCCCGTATCGTTTCTTCGTGTAAATCTTCAGCTGTTGCTTCCGCTGAGTATAATGAAGGAATGGTAGCTGCGTGCTCCTGGACTCTTCTGACGAGGTGCGAGTGTACGAGGTGGTACGTCCGTTGTACATCGAAACGGCCATCACAGTCGATAACGGCAACGCACTTCTCTCGACCACCGATAGCTATCTTTTCCGGTCGAGGCGGCCGCGAGCTTCCTCTTACAGACAGCGAGACCTGCCATTCTCGAGGTAGACATGTAGTCATAGCAAAAAACTGTAGGCATTGTGTTTTGCCAGAGGCGGCGGGCCCTTGTATCTCTATAACATTCCCTCGATTGAGCGTGCTGGCTTCTGTTGCATGAGGATCATAATTGGCCAGAATTGCATCCAGCGGGGCAAAGTATGTACTACCAGGAGGACTGGTGTGATACCTGACTTCCGAGAGAAACTATGTGAAGAGGATCAGCTCAAATCGTCAGTTGTTTCCATTCTCAGCGAGGGAACGCACATCGAGGGCACTCCCGCTGCCAATTCCGTCCAGAAGGCTTCTCGCTGCCATGAGGAGAATAATGCAGAGGCTGCTATTTGAGGTATGCCTTGCTGTTGCAATGCTATACTGCCATCACTGCACATATCAGCTAGACTATCAGCCACAATGCGTCTTCTTAAGGTCAACTTCACACTCACACGCCAGCAACATGGTGAGTTCACTTCATGTTCGCTCGTTAATGACAGTCGCTAATGCTTCTGCTAGCCGAAAGCTGCTCGACGGAGTCTTCCCAAGCACGAGAGTGCAGTGCCAGTAGGAAAGGCAATCGATGAAGATGTAGACCTCGATATGGATATGGCCGTCGGGGATACCGCTGACGAGATGGAGGACAGCAATCTAGATGCACAGGATCAGGTAGGTCGTTCTTCACGTAGAACTTTGCGCTTGTGATGTGTCTGATGTAGTCAACGCAGGTTGAAGAAGATGCAGAAAGCACCGCTGCAGGTGTATCGAGCCAGCCGAACAAGAAGTCGAAACAGAAGAACAAGCGGGCAGCACTCATGCGAAGTCAGTACGATTCGTATCCAATGCACGTACGCTATTTATGGTATTGACAGCCTTTTACCTGCATACTTCCAAATTTACAGAACTTGTAGAAAGCAGCTTACCGGTCTCGCCGTATTCAAAATCGCACAACAGGCGCATGAAACGCCAACAGAAGCAAAGTATGGGACTGGATTCGATGACAGCTGCTTTAGACGATGCTGTTCCCGACATTTCGTCAACAATGCTGCCCAGCATCAGTTCCGCCACAAGTATGCGACCTGCAACAAGCAGTCTGGCAGCAGCACCAGCACCTCCACAGGGCTTCTTAGCAAAGCGGACCAGAGCAGAGAATAAGCAATTGAATCAGAAGGCAAAGACTGCTCCGAACAAGATAGGCGAGGATACCGTACAGAAGAGCATGTCTGCCCGTCAGCGCCAGAAAATGCTGTAAGTCGCCAAATAGATAGACACGTGTGCACGAACCGGTAGTCCTTTCAGCTGAATCATGCATCTGATGCTGCAGCAATGAGGAACGCAACCGTCTACCGGCAATCCTAGCCCACAAGTCGTTTTCTGCCAATCCCTTCGAAACAATCCGCTTGCATGCACAGAACACGATTATTCCACTTGAGAAGTCACGCAGACCCGAACAATGAGACGATGAGTTTATCAGCTTGACCAGCCACTTTTACGGATGTCGTTGTACGAGAAGTTACTACTAGCACGTATCATGTCACCACGAACTACGTTCCGTCCCGCACGCCATTCATGTACTGCTTCTTTGGGAAGCAGCACTACTTCTCTTATCATCACCCTCGCCATCCGCCTCCAGTCTTGGACTGTCTGCGCTCCAGGTTGAAGTGGACGACGGGTCTTTGCTGTACGACAGCCCAAGTCCGATACTCGTCGGTCTCGCTCGCGAGGCGGCCGCATCGTTGTCTGTTGCAGACCCAGGAACAGCGCCAGCCGCAAAGCTCGCAGAAGGTCTCTTTCTATGTCCTCTGATCTTGACGCTCTCAGTAGCCGGGCCATCGCTTGACTTGTCGCTCATCTCAGAGTTCCGATTACTGCTTTCAGGTCGCATATCCCGCTGTCCCGACACGATATCTGTGTCTTTCAAAGGTACAGTGGGAGGCAATGGGGAAGTCGTATAATTCCCGCTCGATATTCGTTGACCTGGTGATCGGTTTGCTCCTATCTTTATCGAACCTGGCGAGCCACCTTGAGTAGCTGGGCTGGAAGTAGTCTCGATGCCCAGCAAGCGCATCTCGCTTTGTAGCTGTACAGTTCGTAAAGAACTGTCAGTCATGGGAGAAGCCGGAAAACGCCGTAATGAAACTCACTCTAGCTCTAGTTTTGCGATCATCCTCATCCTCCTCAGCAGGCGCGGTCTTCTGAGCTGGTCCGCCTGTCAGTTTCATTGGTTTCAAGCCAGGCGCAGGAGCTGAAGTTCCGGTCGTAACGGTCCCACTGGCCGAAGAAGCAGACTGAGACGTGTCGGCACTTGAACCCTTGAACAGACTAGAGCCGAACCAGTCCATGGAAAATCTGTTCTTCTTTTTGTTGTCTAGTGTGCCTGGTGCGGGACCAGTGGGTGAGAGTGGAGCTGCAGCGACTGAATTGGCCGATGCAGAAGGGCTCCTTAGAGGCTGAAGTTTCGTTGGCAACGTGTTTACGAGAAGACTCCCAGTCTTAGCAGGCGTTGGTGGTGGAGACGTCTGAGCTGTCGTTGTAGGCGTCGAGGCGGGTTTAGGATCCCTCTCCACTGACAATACCCTTTCAAAGCCCTCAATGCCGATGATCTTTTCCAGTATCTTGCTCACATAGGTCGAGAGCTATATAGCATAGGTTTGTTGAGTGAGCATCATCATCCTTGAATGCTGAAATTATAACGAGACCACTTACACCCTTGTTCTCCTGTCGAAGCAGTTTGACTTCGCTCCTCAAAGATTCTATATCACTCGGTATCGGCTCTCTGTCGCCCACTGTCGCGGTAGATTGATTCGCTCTCCTCCTAGCAGCGACATCCCTATCCTTTCTCCTCTGCGCCTTCTCCTCAGCTTTTATGCGATCTTCCTCTTCTTCGCGAGCTCTATCAAGCTCAGCTTCAAGATCCAATCCACCAGCAACTATGCCCACGACACTCTGGCGCATCTTTGCTGTACGCTTTATGCGGTTCGGAGTCATGTTTGCAGGAACGGCTCCCGTGGATATATTGCCATCTCCCAAGCTTTCGAATATCTCAGGCTCATCATCTTCTTCATCTGATAGTGTACCATCTTCCTCTTCCAATCTGTCAAGCGAGCTAGGTGGCCTGCTGCCCGCTGCGCTCCCATCTCGCAGAATTGATGTATTCAGACTGCTTGCATGCCCAGAATCGGCGAAAGCGTTCAAACCAGCTAGCATTCGTTCACTGAGCAGAACTTCATAGTTCTCATTCTGCTCCTGAAGGTCGCTATTGACTCTTTGTACTTCTTCCAGCTCGTTCTCAAGCCTTGCGATCTCATTCTGTAGAGTCGACTGCTCCGATGATAGTTCTGCGACTCGTGTATGTAGCAATTGCAGCTCTTCTAGCGTACTTTCTGGTATCTGGAAGGTAGGCGATGCAGGAGCGAGATGTGATGGTGTCGGTGACAAGATGAAGCTCTTCGAGGACAATTGACCTTGTTCAGTCTCCGGCACTTCAACTACTTGACTACCCGTCGCCGTAGACGTGGGTGATTTAAGGTGTTGTTTCGCTAATAATGCTTGATGATCTTCGTTGAGCCGGGTAATCTGGCTATACAGGCTCTGTTCGGTTTCATGCCATTTCGCTTGTTCGCCCTCGAAAGCTTGGAGCTGCATCAATGCAAGCAGGTCACAATCAGTTTATGAGCATATTTGATCCCTGAACAGATAGAAGATGGCTGCCGTTTGGGTCCTACCTGATCGTTACACCGCTTTTCTACCTCACGGTTCGTTTTCTCGGCTTCTCTCAAAGCTTCTGTCGTGCTTTCCAAAGTCTCCACATGCTCTGAGAGCTCTCTTTCCAGACGTTCACTCGAAGCATACGAATCTTGCAGCTTTGAGTCCTGCAATGCTTGCGCTTTCAGCAGGTCCGCGCGTGATTCTGATAATGTGGCGTGGTCTATGGAGAGCGTCGATAGCTTCGCCTCGACCTGGGGATTTGGAAGACAGACGGGCAATGCAGCACGGGCGTTAGAGCATATTGTTACATTGAGGAATGCATATGACGCACCTCTTCCTTGTCTTGCCGTTCTCTGACTATCAAAGCTACTAGTTGCTGGCGCGTCAGTCTGGACAGCTCGTCTGGTGTATTTGCATCGGATGCATCCCAGTCTTCAGCTATAGTAGGCGGTTCGCTGGAAGTGTCTTGTAGCAGTACCGAAGCACCACTACTGCTATTGCTTGATAGGCCGTTGCGCGACATGCTTGTACTGCTTGCTGCTGCCAGTCCTCCTCCTGTTGACGTGCGTCGCGATGCTGCATTGCCTGTCGCCTTTGCACCTGCAGTCGCACCCCTCTTCTTCGCCATGCTGGCCTGTCTTGCGATGGTAGCAGCCTTGGTCGCACTGGCAGGACTGGTATGGCTGCTGGATGTGCCGCTTGAGCTCACTTCGTTGTTGTTATTGCCGTTGCTGGTTATGCTGCCCTTTGAGCCGCGGCTTCGCGTGTGGCCGCCTGGACTACTGGAGCTTGAGCTGGCCATGGTGTATACCTCCTGGATCTCGATGAGCTGATTGACAGTATGTCACCGCATCGAGTGCGTTAGTAAGAGTATGATATGGCGAATAGCCTTTCCAGGGCAGTGTCCTCGTTTGAGTAGAATAGAGGAATGGTGAGTGCAGAAACACCACGACACAAAAGCCAGGCGATTGGACCATGGTCCCCTCAAACAGGCGCTCAGATATACTGGACTCACTTTGTTCTACCTCAAGGCGGGCAACATGCAGACATGGAAGCCTCTTTATGCCAGCGTGCTTCTCTGTATTACGGTGCTGCAGTCGAATTCGAGCACGTGCCTCTTGGGCTGTCCATTTACGCGTGCAATCACAACGCTTCATGAGAGCACATCTCTGCATCCTCCTCCCAGCAATGCAGCACGACAGCCCGCACCAAATAGTATTATGACCTGAGTCAGCTTCGAAGCCACTCATTGCCTTTGGAGATCAGCGGAAACGACACAAAACCTGCGCGAGCATCGTGCAGACGACCCATCAAATAGCTGACCATTGAAACATGTAGACCTCCTGCATTAGCCCGCACGCAACGAATTGCCTACCTTCTAGTAAGCATTGCATGTCTTATTTACACTTCGGTACCTGGTGGGCCTTGCTGATTGTCTAACATGGCTGATAAGGCTCTTGGAATGAGGCTATCGAAATCCAATATATCTCGAATATCGCAGGGGCCGGAAAATTCACATCCAAACCTGTGGCTTGTACGACAAGAAGTACTCTGCGAAAAAAGAACCTGCTTGGTCCGGTAGATCTCGTACTGCTTCTGGGTACACTAGGGCATGGCTTCCTGGCACTGGCCTTTGCAATCTGACATATGTTCCCGTTGCGGGCCTCCATAATTATCTCTCGAGGGTCCAGTAGAGCTGACGTGACAGATGGCAGAAGTCTAGAGGTCTACATGTGAAGTACTGGCCACCTGTCATTTCACTCTTTTCGAGATTGATATGGTAATACACCCACGCATTCTAAGATAACGCAGCTTGAGAAACACCCGATCACTTTTTTTCATCTCCCTTATCGCTGGACCTTCTACGCTAACAGGTGACCCTTACGGGAGCTGTGAAGCTCACTTGTATCATAGCTGCTGAGCCCTTCTCTTCGGACAGAACCGCGTCATAAAAGCGATAAGGAGGGTAAGACAAGGTTCAGGGTGAAGATCTTCCCGAAGCCTGTCTCGCCCTGCTTGGCCTTTTTTCCCTTCCTCTCTCCTCTCTGTTCTTCTGTTTCAAGCTGTAATAATATCCCCTCTCCTTGGTGTTTTTCAGAAGCGCATCTAATCCCGTGGTGACTTGGAGGGTACTCGTCCTTCCATCTGCATGGACCTTAATCATGGGCGTGAAAACGACGAAAATCGTCCGCTTCCTGGAAGCGCCAAATCCAAGAGGTCTAGACGACAAGCAACTCTTCATTGAAAATGAGGATTTAAAACCTGTTGAAGCAGGAAGACGACTATGGAAAGGTCGTAACTTTGCAACTTTCTGGATTGCGGATGGCTTGTAAGGCTCTCCTCTCGCATACTTTCCTTTGTTATGCGAGAATGGCTCCCTGACAGCACATCTTCTCTTCTTTCCTTCGCCCCTGCCCATACAGCAATCTGTGAGGTTGATCGAGCTGGAAAATGTGCCACTTTACCAATCCTTTGCTAATGCCATTGATAGCAATACATGGTATATCGCTTCTGCGATGGTGAGTTTGAAAGTGTTTGCTTGTCCTGGTGCCCGAAGCCATTTTAAGGGAACTTGCCTTACAGCTTCCTGCTCTCAGCTGGTGGCAAGCGTGGATCTGTGGGGAATATCAAGCTCACATCAGCAAATCTCTCCACAGACTGACACCCCACTTATGATTTGTATCATCAGGCGTATGGATTGGATATACGTTCACAGGTTTCCTAGTGGCTATGGGAGCACGTCCCGGCGGTGTCTATCACATAGGTACGATTCTCCACTTGCGTACTAAACTGTTTAGAGCAGGCATTCTGACATACTGATTCTCCCCCTCGAAAATTGCTACACAGGTTTCCCCGTCTTTGCAAGAGGTAGCTTCGGCATCTTTGGTTCATTATGGCCCGTCTTTAACAGAGCAGCCATGGCTTGGTGCGTTTTGTGCCAGATCACAATTCCAGCTGCAAGGCGGGATTGCACGTGAGTAGAGAGGCTGATGTGTTATCAATGCGTTCCCGCAGTATCTGGACTGGTGTGCAGTCATGGATTGGCGGACAATGCGTGGTCCTGCTACTTCGGTCGCTGGCACCCAGCTATGACAACCTACACAACTCCATGCCTGCGTCAAGCGGTACAACAACCAAAGACTTCCTCGGCTTTTTCCTCTTCATCCTTATGCATATTCCCTGCGTATGGCTTCCAGTTGAGAAGGTTCGACATTTCTTCACTGTCAAAGCTATTGTAGCACCTATTGCCGGTAAGCACTCGTAAAGGGTGACCTAGAGCTATACGCAACCCGGCTAAAAATGCTTTTGTGTAGGCATTTCATACATGGCATGGGTCATCCACCGCGCTCATGGCATAGGACCAATTGTCCATCAGCCAGCCCAGAGCAGTGGCAGCGCACTCGGATGGCACATGGTAGACGGCATCATGTCAAGCATCGCCAATTTCGCAACTCTCATCTGCAATGCTTCCGACTTTTCACGATTCGCACATAAACCAAGCAACGCGGTTCTTCCTCAAGTTATCGCTATTCCCATGACATTCGGTCTGGTCTCCTTCGTTGGTATCATAGTCGCCAGTTCATCGCAAGCTATTTATGGAGAAGCTTTCTGGGATCCCTTTACTATGCTTAGCAAGATGCTAGAAGATGATCCTTACAATAGCGGAACACGTGCAGGAGTGTTCTTCATTTCTGCCTCATTTATCATCGCACAGCTTGGAACGAATATAGCTGCAAATAGTGAGTCTTTAACCAACTTAGGGGCATTTGACGCTAATCCCACACCTCCTTCAGCCATCTCTGCGGGTTCCGACTTGACAGCCCTACTACCTCGCTTTATGACTATTCGCCGTGGTGGATACGTAGCTGTGATCGTCGTACGTAATATCGCACTGCCTCGGGAGTTTCTTGCACTTGTCGCCAAATACTGATATCGTCCTGTTTCCTCCTCGCAGGCGTTCGCGTAAGTCCATCATCCTTGCGATACCTCCATATAGGGCACGTTTAGAGAGGGTGCTCCGGAAAATGACCCTGACTATCTGCAATGTGCCTGTAGTCTCCAACAAGACTGCAGACCCATTGCAGATATCTAATCAATCTTCGGGGCACCTCGGCTGGTAGCCCCGCTATAAGGCAGCGCGAGCGCCCTGCAGTAACATGACTGACTCCGTTTGTATATCGCAGCATGTGCCCTTGGAACCTTCTCAAATCCAGCAACAACTTCACGACCTATCTAGCGTCCTACAGCGTCTTCTTATCTGCCATCATCGGTGTTCTCTTCTGCGACTACTACCTGATCCGTAGAGGAAATCTGGTCGTTCCTGATCTGTACACCTTCTCAAGTTCTGGATTCGCCCACTACTGGAAGGGAATACACTGGAGAGCATACGTCGCGTGAGTCTCGACAACATTGCCTCTGTGACGTCGCGAATATTCTGACCACGAGAGGTACAAACTGCAGCTATATCTGTGGAATCATACCCAATGCTCCTGGATTCGGTGCAGCAGTCGGAGCGTCAGACGTAGCTTTGGGCGCTAAGCGGATCTATCAACTCAACTTCTTCGTCGGTTTCATCGTCTCGTTCGGTCTTTACTACATTCTCTGCAGATTTGTGGGCAATGTGCGGGGCATGGAGCGCAAAGGCTGGCATGAGGATCTACATTATGAGCCCGAAGACGATGCTAGTGTCATTGGAAGCCCAGGTGTTGCGCGTGTGTCAAGCAGTGACAAAGACTTGGGCTCAGACTTTACAAAGATGGCTTGATAACTCTCAAATACAATTGGGCTTATTGCGTAATATGTACTTTCTGTTTAGAGTGGTATGAAAATTAGGTGACCATGCATTGTTCGTATGATACAGGGTTATGAATTAGGGAAATAAAATTATGTATCTGAAGTGAAACAATATATATCAAGGATTGACGTGCTACATGGGAATTCTTGAGGTACGAAGCTGACAGTAATACACTGTGAATGATCTAGAAATTGAAATCTTCGTACTGGAAGTCTCTGTCCGGTAGCCAGCTCATCACTGCATTCCGCAAGGGCAAAGAAGTGCATATATACCAATGGCTCACTTCTAAGCTCACTTCTAAATCATGTTTGCCCAATCTCCGCCTATTTACCTTACTTCCTTTATTTATCAAGGTTTCCGATGCCTGTTTGAAGTCCGCTTTCACATCGCCTTCCAGCCCATCTGCATTCGTGAAGAACAGTCGACTTGAAGGAGCTAAATGTGGGTTCGAAGTGAAGAAGTCCAAGGCCAGATTATAGTCTCTGGCCTGAAGAGTCCAGTACAAATCCACCTGTTCTGCATCTAGGGCAGGACCTGCACTCATGAGGGGAGTTATACCAACGCCACCAGCCACGAAAGCACTCTTGCCGAGAGTGGCATCGATCTTGAAGTGTCCACCAAAGCCTTTGACACCAGCTTCGATCTTCTTAAATTGGTAACTCCCAGCTTGAAACAGGAAGTCCGTTACTCTGCCAACTTTGCGTATTGTTATATCAAATTCCGTTGCTGGCTGCTTTACCGACGGACTAGATGATACTGTGAACGTTCGTACCAGATCATCGTTGAGACTGGTAGGGTCACTATCTCGCATATGGCTATAGCCAGACGAAAGCTCGTCGTTGAAGTCCAAAGCCACCCATTGCCCTGGTGTATACAATGCGTTCGTCTGAGGCGTATCTTCGGAGAAAGTAAAGGTGAATCTCGCTATCGTGGGCGTGATTACCTTGTGCCTTAGAAGTCGTGCAGTAGTCTGATTCTTGTCGATCTTAGATTCCGGAAGTTGATGAGATAGCTCAGATGCCAATTTTCGGACTGTGGGATTGTAAGGTGAAGGCTGCAGCGGTTGAGCGCGTATGAAGAGACCCTGTTTTACCAATCTTGCAGCTTGTACAGTCAGGCAGATTGCCAAATTGGATTTTGGTATCAAAGCGGCTGCCTTTTCAGCAACAAGCAGCTCGACTGTCCCAGATACATAGAGCAGATCTCCAGTCTCGAAATTCGGAATAGCCAGACCAGCTCTAGGATCATCGAAGAAGCGGCCTAGGGTTTGGTAGAGCCTATTACCGGAATATTCAGGCCACACCAGCTTGTATGGATCTCCTTCTACCTTTGGGCGAACGACTCGTACGAAACCGTTCGGACCACCTCTGTGATTCGTGCTCATGTCCTTGTCGCCGCTTGCCGATGATACAAAGAAAAGATCCGCCCCATCGAGGAGTGCTAAAGCATCCTCTGATAGATGTGGACCATCTGATTCTTGGCTTGGTACTGAAAAGGCAGGGGTAAAGTGCTTGCTATTCAGATACTTGGGACAATTCTAGAGAGGTTTGAAGTCTTTTCAGGTCATGTTCACCCAGGATTCTAAACATATATACCGCACTCACACCCAAGCTTTGTTCAATACTAATAATGAGCTGTAGCTCAGCGATCTCTCTTTCATCGATCTCAGCCTGTCCAGTGGCGCCCGCGATAGCTCTTCCGAAAAGCTTGACTCTTCGCCTCGTTTCTAAATCGATAGCGAGTGCTCCAATCATTTTGCCCCTCAGATCTTGACCCATACCATTCTGACCCATAAGGGCTTGTAGGACAGGATCATATTCATTATCGACGGGTACCTTTAAAGCTATCGTATTCTCCATGTGTGGAATACCTCTAGCAAAACCAGGATTGGAGCCCCATATCGTAGTCCATACTTTGCCATCTTTGGCATCTACGGTCCCTACTGCTAGTATTGGAGAACGTGATAGCAATGTTTCAGCTCCACCACTTAGCATTGGTACAGTTGGGTTATCCATATAAGGTACTTTCATCAACTCCTGGACTTTACGCTCGCCATCGCTCCATTTCATTTCTTCGAACACTAAGGCCGCCATGATGAATTGTAGTTTTGAGGTTGTGCTTAAGACCCTACTCGTATGCTTGATAAGAACAGTTCTACTTTATATTTAAGTGGGCCCCCTGTGTTGACCCAAAATTCTTCTGCCAAGCATGAGCCTACTCCATTCTATGACCTAGATAGCATGCCAGAGCTGTCGAACGTGTCTGCAAATGCGAACACAGTATTGGCATGTATGGGTCAGGAATCAGAGGCAGTGAAAAAGAAAAGGAATTGTCCCCTTGCAGAAGTGTATGAGGGCTCCACATCCCCCGCTTACAGAGCTTCGATCAAAGTTGCATCGGCTCGGTTTGTACAAGGTATCGACGTGTGTTTCTAAACGCGACTCACAATTGCAAAAGTAACCAATCTATCGTAAGAAATCTATCGTAAAGAATATGGTAACAAAAATACAATTTATATAGCATGCGATTTCGATTTGATGTCACGGGCAAGTGAATAGTTGTCGCGGTCGGAACTTATTACTTACCACGCCGCTCGCAATTTTCTGCCCACCTTACTTTGATTGCCCACTTCTGACTTTTTGCCCCCGCCTGCTTGCGTTTATTTTGCCACATATCTGATTTATGCCCGCACCCTTTCGATTTATGCCCGCACCCTTTCGACTTATGCCCGCACCCTTTCGACTTGTGCCCGCACCATTCTTTGCATCACGTGCCGCACTTTGGCATCAGTCAGTAGGACTCTAACGAGCCGTTTAGAGCTCGCTCCAAAGTGGCATGTACACCACTGAGCATATACCTGGGCGAAGGGCAAGACAATGCCCACGCAGCGTTGCTAAACTGCCAATGCCCAAACTGTCGTCTAATTGATCCCCAATTTGGATGTTGCTGCCACTTGCTCCACATTTGCACTGTCATATCCTTCCACGTCGGTCCCACCTCATTATTCGCTGTACGAAGCAAACTCTTCCTCCTTCTAGCTTACGGCGTCCATAGATGCGAGCCTGACCCGGTACCTCTCGCCTGCTCCATCAACGTCGCCACGTTGAAATGCTTATCTACTCAGTCACCATCTACTCGCGAGGGCCCCTCACGACTAACGGGCTCCTCGAAAAGGATCTGCCAGCGATATTAACTGGTCGAAAGCAACGCAAAGGGTAGCGGATTCGGCAATTGAAATTAGCGAGACCAAGCGAGGGAACTGTACACTGCTATGCAAGGATATCACGATGAGGGACGCTCGTTGGCAACACGTGATCCGGGCTTTCGCGTTTCTTGCGATAGGCTTAGCCTTATCGTCGCTCTCCGTTGCCTAATATCGGCAGATGTGAGTACATACACATTGACAAAGGCGGTGATGTTGGTTTTGATTTTGATTTTGATTTTGATTTTGATTTTGATTTTGATTTTGATTCTGATTCTGATTCTGATGCTAATTTTGATTCTGATTTTGATTCTGATTTTGTTTGGTTTTGTTTGTTTTGTTTGATTTGATGTTGATTTTGATATTTGATGGTGATTTTGACTTCGATCTTGTTTGGTTTGTTTTGTTTGGTTTGATTAGTTTAATTTGATCTAATTTGATTGTGAATTTGAATTTGATTTTGATGATTATGTTGATGTTGATTTTGTTTGGTTAATATTGTTCTTGAATTTGACGATGATGTTGATGTTGATTTTGATGTTGATTTTGCTGTTGATTTTGAGTTCAATCAAATTTGATTGAGGTTGGCTTGATCTGGTTTGGTGTGGTGTGGCTTGGTTTGGTTTGATTTGAATTGATGAGAACTGGACACAACAAAATATTTCAGCGACCGGTGCAAATGCTAAGGGCGACCTCCCGCTGCTCTGAGCGATTCTCGAATGCTTATGGCAAGGAAGTGCAAGGCATTCAGTAGATTGAGGTAGTAATGTCCATGCCATTAGGTCTCCTCCGCTATCTTACACGAATTGTATTTATACATTTTTCAAGTCTGTCTGAGTTTAGCAATCAGCGTTGTTCTGCCTTTGAAAGCGCTAGCTAGATGCCTGGAGGTTCTACAATGAAACCTAGCTCGATGTCAAGCTAATCAAGCTAAAACAGCCAACGAAGCCATCAATAAACCAAATAGCCCAGTAGCTACTGATACCTGCATGCCAATCGAAGCGGCACCTGTATTGTTGTTAGTCGAAGAGACTGATCCTGTGCTTTGAGAGGATCCGGCTGATGAGCTTGATGATTTGGAGCCCGAAGAAGAGCCTGGTGTAGAGACTGTCGTTCCGTTACCCATTGTGATTGATGTATATTGGACGCTATTCAAATCTGCAGCTACTTCAAAGACACTTCCATCTTTGACGTCGTACTGAAATCACTCTACGTCAGCCTGCTGATGATTCCTTGATTGTTTGTATTGTTGAAGCTACACCCACGAAATCGACAAGCATAAAAGTGGGATACTGCCCATGCTGAGCAGCACATTCACCGGCTTTCTGACCCAACGATGAAGAACCGGAGACGGCATTGGTAGATTCGAGGTTGCCCGTATCAGGTACAGGAATGACTGATCCGAAGAAAGTGAGGTTCTTGTCAAGGTAGTCTGCGGATAACATATGTTAGTATCACGATTGGGATAGATTATAGATACCAGTAGTTTTCGTTGCACACTCACGATTCATCATGTACATAGGAGTCTCGACTGTTCCTCTATCGATATTGCAAGGGAACGACGCGTCCGTTTGGCTGTAAGGGTTCTCCCAGAAGTGCGTGACTGTAACACGACCGTATACGATGTTCAGTCTCTCGTGGGATCGGCATGTCATTGGCGCCGATCCAAGTGAATGTACTCACAATGATCCAAGATATAATTGACGCTAGAGTAATCAGCGTTGTAGTCCATGAAGCTGACTACCCTCTTCCCTGAGGAGATGAGCTCCTGTAATGTAGGCCAAGCGTTGTATGCTACAGGTGTTGATGTGGGCACATAGGACATTGCGTCCAATCCTACAGCAGCGTATGCTTCTCCCCATTGAGCGACGGGACTGTCAAGCAATAGTAGAGTCAGTCAAACTTCTCCCTCGTGAGGTCTATTCAAGGGCGGTGTTCATGTCGAATCACGTGCATGAAGAGGTCCCCTGGTGAAGCAGGCTTAAAATCCCCATTCGCGACTGCAACTTACATATTATCCTGATTGACCCATAGAATAGTGATGACTTCATTAGGATTCTCATCCAACCATGTCTTGACTTTACCGAGATAATCGGTAACGGGGCCAGCATCGAGCAATAAACACGATGAATGGCATAGATGGATAGCACTATCTTGTGTATGACCTTGATTTTGAAGCAATCTGACGCCATTGTTCAATTGAGTAGTGACATCGTAGTTCTGATTAGCTGCTAATGAGCCAGCTTGGACACTGTATGAATTGTGTGCTCCAATGTAGGTGACCTGTCGATGTATTTGAAGACGAGTCCGAGTGTTTTCGGGGGGTCAGATTACGCTGTGTCAATGGCCGAGTCCAGAATGAGCTGTCATACTCACATTGCTGTACTGGCGCGAGCACTGCAATGTGACATCGAGGACCACATCAGCACTAGATCAGTCAAAGCATTGCCATCGAAGGAGCGCTGTCCTCAACTCTGCGCCACCCTGCCCTGTCGCGAACGAGCCCAGCCTCGCAGCAATGTCAATAGCAAGTCGACTCACCAGCTCAGCGTGTCCATTGCAGGTGCTTTGCGCGTGCACACTCTCCAGTAGCAGGAGTAGCGAAGCAGCAGCTAGCGCTGTGTTCTTTATCAAGCTGTTCATGGCTGTTGTTTATTGGCAGCACCAGGTGTAAGAACGTCTTCGCGCGATCTTGGGCGAGCCTCTTTGAAGTGCGAGGTCTGCGTATGGAGCGAGAGAAAGTGTATAACGGGGAGTCGACTGATGGCACGTATGCAATGAACGTTGCCTCCTTCAAGCTGTCCAGCAGTCTCGAGTCGGGTGTATTGTTGTGTGTTGATGATTGCGAAAGAGGCTGAGGGCCTTGACGCTGCTGCGACTCGAGCGGCGTGCTGTGGAATGGGGTCCGCAAAAGAGAGAGCAGAGGCAAGTGCAGAGAGCAATGGCAGACAATGGTCAAGCACAAGCATCCGTACAACATGCAATGCTACCGACTTACTGCCACTGCAGAGTATTCTCGTCATCCTCGTCCACCCCGTGCCACCATTCGCATCGCATCAACAGACACTTCAAAAAGTCGCGTCGTCAACGAAAACAGACGGTGGTGACGATAGCGTAGCATGGTAAGAGCAGGAGCGAGAAACTTCCTGCAGCAAACAGAAGAGCAGAAACAACTTCGCCAGAGGTTTTGTAATCTGCATTGCTTATGACTGTTCTATGTGTTCGCGTCGGTTCATCCTCAAAAAGACTCGAAACACAAGATCCTTTTCCCCAAATCACGAACGGTAAAGATCCTAAGAAAGAAAAGACTGACTGAAATTGACGACCTGCACTGGCACACATACAAACGGTAGTAAGACGTGTCTTCTAAGGAAGCAAGAAGAAGAGGTAGGGTATATGACAGCCATATCGGGATATGTCATCTTCATCGTTCATGTATTGTACGACAGGGTCACAGAGAAGGTAATGAAAGGTAAGATGAGATAGAGGATATCCCACGAGTAGAGAAGATCTTCATGACTTTTGATGGTACAAAGTACTGTTGCTACTTCATAAAAGATCAAGGTGATGGGTGAGAGGTAGGGTACGTGAATAGGTGTTCAGGAGCGAGCCGCCTTGATCCTGGAGTTTTAAATGGATCGGCAGAATGGTGGTACCGCTTTTCGAAAAAGCACGACAATGACTGAGAGCGTGCTTGACTGTCACCGCTGAAGATGTGAACTGAAGGAAGATAGGGGGGGGGAGTTGAAAAGGACATAGAATGCAAGAATAAAGCAACGATTTTGAATTTTAGTGCCCATGTGGAGATAGACGGCTGGGGATCCATTTTAAGGTAGAAGCGACTTCCATATTGCGGTATTCAATACTCCCAGAAAATGCGAAACGCGAATTGCAGTTGCAGTAGGTGGCGTTCGGCACGGAAATCTTGCCATCGAGCTCTTTTTTGGGCACTGATACGCACGAGTTTCTTCTATCACGCACTTTCCTTCTCTATGATGCAAACAAATGCGTTTGTTTCGTTTACCAAGTCCAGACCTTTTAAGAAGCGTAAAGACCGCCCAACATTAGCATTTTGCCATGCCGCATCTTCGAAATTAAAATTCTAAGACTCACCTTCAAAGTAGAATCCCAAGAACCAGTGCAAAGTGCCATTCCATCGCTACTAACACCAAGACACGACACTCTATTCTCATGACCGCTCAATACTCCCACTCTTTCTCCTTTTAAAGTATCCCAAACATTACAATTGAAATCATCATAACCTGCGAATAACAATCTACCAGAAGCTGAGAATGCAACTGAAGTGATGCCGCACAGGACATTATCGTGTGTATATTGATTGAGCTCTCTATCTGCTCGTAGGTCAAAGAGACGGCATGAGGCGTCATCGGATCCTGATGCGAAGGCGTCGCCTGATGGGAAGAATCTATAGATGGCATTCACAGAAGAGAGCGTCAATTGAACAATCAGCATTTATGCAACTCCAAACGTATGTGATGCCTAAAACCAGCACGAAGGAGAGAAGTAGAGAAAGTGTGGAAAAACGCACTGTACTGCATTGATATCCGACTCGTGACCGATAAAAGTCTGTACTGCTTTTCCTGTCCGTATATCCCATACCTTGGCGGTAGCATCGCAAGCGCCAGATACAAAGATGTTTTGGTTTAATCCGAGGGAGAGACTGTGTGGATGCACACGGGGGCCAGGGTAAAGTGCGCAGAGGGAGAGACAGGAGCGGGAGAGGGATGTCAAAGCTTAGCTCATACACTCAGATATACGACATAAAAGAGAAACTCGACCCACCTCATTACATCCCCCGTATGATCATTAAATTCAATAACTCTCATTCCCGCATCTATATCCCAAAGCATGCAAGTCATATCACCCGAAGAGGTAAGTATCTGTCTATCATTCAAGAATCTACAGCACGATAAATAACCCGTATGAGCTGATAATTCCCTCGCTACTTTGATAGTACTTCCACCAGCTCCATTAGCACCACCACCAGTGGGACCAGCAGCCGACTGCCCAGATCTCAAATTATAAATCGAACAGATATTATCTAATCCACCACAAGCGACGAAATTACCACTTGGAGCATAAGCGCAAGTCATAACCCAACTACTCCTCAATGGTATAGCATGTACTTTATTTGAAGTATATGCATCCCATACTATCAGTTTACCATCTTGAGAGGCAGATACTAAATGTCGTTTATCTTGTGCCCAATGCATAGCGTAGATCTTGGCTAGATGACCTTTTAGTGTTTTGCGCGTCCGCATTGCGACTCTTGGGAGTGGTTCTATCTCCGTTGCCATTATGCGTACTGTGGGGTTGGGATGGGATTGAGTGGGAGGACCGGACAAGGTGTCAGCAGAATGACAGAGGGCGGCATGAATGACTGTTCGGGATGTGATGTCCGCGCTCTGTATATTCGCTCCTGCCTGGCCTGCTCTACCCTAGCCTGCCTCACTTTGCATGAGAAGCCTCCTCGTCGACGAGCAGCGCACAGACACGGACGCTGGCCATAGAGCGCGCAGACCAGAGGCAGAGGCGATTCGGGGCGGCGAATGGCACAACACAGGCGCAATCACAAGGAGTAGTACTCACAGCTAGTATCGGCGAGTTGCTCCCTCTTCGCTCTGATCTTCTCCTTGAGGACCTCGGCCTCTCGCCTCGCTGCTGCAATCTGTATTGTCGCAGGTGGACAGGTCAATAGGACGCATCGATGGCGAGGCGCAGGATAGCAAGAGTCAGCTTGGATGGTGCTACACACACCGTGGAATGCGACGCACCTTTTCCTGAATCTCTGTCGACGCCATGGTGGAGGATGCTTATTGAGTGAACGATGTTGGCCTGCTCTGCTTCCCCTTTTGCCGTCGTCTCACCCGCCGGATCCTCGAGGACGCGGGGGGT
Organism: Cystobasidium tubakii; assembly: GCA_024345325.1. Taxonomy (NCBI): domain Eukaryota; kingdom Fungi; phylum Basidiomycota; class Cystobasidiomycetes; order Cystobasidiales; family Cystobasidiaceae; genus Cystobasidium; species Cystobasidium tubakii. Next base: position 2,420,142 of record BROO01000001.1, on the reverse strand, counting down.
GGATGGGTGCGAGGTTGATGGGAGGACCGAGTATGGCCTCGACGTGACTGTTCTGACTGCTCGACGACTGGTGGACTGCTCTGCCTCTCTTGCCTCGTCGCACCCTGCTGCCCTCGTCCGCACTCTCTCGCCCGCTCCCTGCCCTGCACGTGGTGGCTCGCCCTCGCCGTCGCTTGCAGGTGGAGATGGATGCAAGTGGATGGATGGATGGATGCGTTGGCTCTGTATGTCCTGTCGTCGATGCCGCCTCTGTGGGTTCCTGGCTCCCACTAATTCGCCTGTAATTGACTGACCCGCCCGGTTGTCTCTCGGCCGAAGAGGATCGCACGCATGGAGCAGCGACCCAGCCAAGGGAGCGATCGCGGGCGAGCGATCGAGGAGGGCAACTATACTGATCGCAGACTACCAATTGTCACTGCATATGATGAGGAAGCTGGTACTCATTGCAGTGTGGGGCTTCGATGCCCTGCAGCGTGGGTGCTGATTGTGTGGTTGACAGTACATACACAGAGGGCCACATACAATTCGATAATCAAGGCAATGGGTAAAGACACATGCACTAGTACAGTCATGTCCGATGTTGGAGAAAGTCAAACACTCAACCCGGCCTCTCGCTCCTCTATACTGGAATCACGTCTCCCGGCTCATCTCCCTCTACAAACTCAACGTAGAGGGTCCAGGGATAGTATTCTCAGGCCACGAGACAGAGGGTAATCCCTCCTGCAGGTCCTTGTTGGCTAATTCACCTCCAAACTTGACTGGTCCATTCGCCTTGTTGAAGGAGCGAATGCGCTCAATGACTTCAGGGCGGAATCGCTGCAGGAGACCTTGGATGGGCCATGCGGCGGCGTCTCCGAGTGCGCAGATGGTATCTGTCATGACAAAGATGAGAACATGCATCAGTCAATGAGGATATTGTCAACCGAATTCAAACGACCCTCCCACTCACGTCCTTCAATCTGTCGTGTGAGCTCGTATAGCATATCGACTTCACGCTCAGCAGCACGTCCCTCGACCTGGAGAAACGAGCAGGACAGATTAGCCAGCGTCAAGACTTGCGAATCATGCCGACTAGTAGCTCACCATTCTGTCCATCATGTTCATCATCCATGTTGTTCCTTCTCTGCAAGGTGTGCCTAGTGAAAGGTAATAAGGTGATGATTAGCAAAACAACACTCACCACAAGCTATTTCTCGTCAACATAAAAGAGGGGACCCACATTGACCACATGACTCATGTGCGTAGAACTTGGAGAAACGAGCTATAGCAGAGACGATATCTGTAGACTTGTCCATGACGATGACTGCTCCTGTGCCTAGACCACTTCCTAGATCTTTGAGTGAATCAAAGTCCATTCTGAGTGTACACAAGCACCGACATCAGCAAGTCTTCCGAAATCACCCATCTCTTTCAATGCAGACCGGGAACGGAATCGACTCACAAAGCAGTCTCGCACTCTTCCTTGTTGAGCACTGGTACAGATGAACCACCAGGCACGATACCGAGTAAATTATCCCATCCACCTTTAACACCACCACAATGTTTCTCAATCAATTCCTTCAAAGGAATCGACATTTCCTCTTCAACGACACAAGGTTTATTAACATGTCCAGAAATGCAAAGTAGTTTAGTTCCTGAATTTCTATCTCTTCCGAAAGCATCAAACCATGCAGCTCCTCGTCTAACAATAGTAGGAGCGACAGCTACAGTTTCGACATTTGCGACTGTTGTAGGACGACCGAATAATCCAACATCAGCAGGGAAGGGTGGTTTCAAACGTGGTTTGCCTTGTTTTCCTTCTATCGATTCGATGAGTGCTGTTTCTTCTCCGCAGATATATGCGCCAGCTCCTCGATGAACGTAAACGTCGAAATCATAACCCGAATTGCAGGCGTTCTTTCCTAGGAAACCAGCTTTGTAGGCTTCATCGATGGCGACCTGGAGATGATTGGCTTCTTGGTAGAACTCTCCTCGGATGTAGATGTAGGCTGTTAATGCAACGTAAGGATGATGAGCATCTTTCAGACTGACCAGTCGGAGCTAGGCCAATCGAGCCTTTTTGAGGTCCAGCAGCTCACCAGCTGTAGCTTGCATAGCACGACCAGCAACCAGACATCCCTCGATAAGCTTATGAGGATCACCTCTCATAATCTCTCTATCCTTGCATGTACCCGGCTCTCCCTCATCCGCATTGACGACTAGGTATCTGCCATCTTTCATTCCTTCCTCTGCACCTGGCTTGTTCATGAATGACCATTTCAAACCCGATGGGAATCCTGCTCCTCCTCGTCCTCTCAGTCCTGATGCCTTGACTTGAGAAATAATCCAGTCGTGTCCTTTATCTAGGATGTCCTTCGTGCGGTGCCAATCACCTCGAGTCTGAATCGTGTAGACGAAAGATCGGGAATTGAATGTCAGGATGCATGCTAAGATCAATGAACTATGGCTATGCAAACAAACCCACCTGAGCACCCTTGAGCTTCCAGTCATGGACGAGATATGCCTGTATAGTGCAAGAAGAGTGCCAATCACATACGCAAAGGTCCGAATCGACAGCATCAGAGATCTGGCTATTCAGCAAACCAAGACGCAACTCACATTACTGAATATTCTATCCTGATCTCTTAGACCACCGTACTGTCTCTTTTTAGGCTGAGGAGCATCCTGCACTTCAGCAAGCTTGCTCGAGCTGCTCGATGCGAATGACCTTCTTGCGATTCCAGCTGCAGCTGGTGCGAATGCTGCAAGTGAGGATCGGGCGCGCGCAAGCGAGCGTGCAGCTGTCCGTGAGGTAGATGGAAGTGTTCGCTGCAGCATGATTAGGATGCCCTTGCTGTAGCTGGGTCCGGGGTGGAGGATTCGAGAGGAAAGCTGGACATTGTGAGATCTTGCTGCTTCCTCGGCGGCTGCTGAAGACACGCCACAGGCCAATCGGACCCAGCCGATACGCTGGACAGATTGGCTGAATACCACGTACGTATATACTCTACGAACAGGCAGCGTCTAGTACACTCATTACTTTGAGCGTAATGAACGTACTGCGAGACAATCAAGATCTGCGGACAATTCAAATTGCACATCATGCATGCTTTATCATGGAAGAATGCCTAACAACCGCCGTAGCTTCTGCAAGCGACACAGCAATTGTCCCATCTGTTATCACAAATCAAGATTTGAGGGCGCAGATTACAAAAACCGACCCTTGACTGGACAATACTCGTATACAAATGCAGCTTTGCGAAGTCTTGGATGACTTTACTTGCGGAATTTCCGCTTTCGATATGGATAGTGACATGCGCGAAGATGACTCAAACTGATGCGGTGTTAAAGCGCATCACAAGCGGACGAGCGCCATGGACTGGATACAATGCGCACCATCCGGGACTGGTCCTTTTGGCACGCAGCTGCGGCTGTGAAGGCGGTGTGCCCAGTAGATCACAAGACCTTGTATATTAGGCGGTGTTATCGTCTGCAGCAAAGCGAGCTGGTGCCGCATATAAAAGGCCGGCTCTTTCTAGGTTGCCTTTTCTCTTCACGAACGACTCCCACTTTGCTTTCCTTATCATTTCCTCGAGACCACCAGCTCGCGGTGACACAGTTGATCCCCGCTTCACTCCCTCACAAGACCATTCCACATACTAGCATCCCTATTTTATCTGACCGAGTAGCTGGCTGCTCCTGCACTCTCTTTATCACACTTCAGCCTGAAGGCCTTTCCACTGTCCGACCCATTCCCACATATCTGAGATAAGCATGATGCTCTCGCACAGAAGCATTTGCGGACTGGCTATGTTCACCACTGCTGTCCTAAGTATGCCACTCAGTCCCAAACTTGAAGCTAGGAAGACGCTTGCTGAGCGTGGCGAGAAACTGAAAGCTTGCTTGACTAAGCATGTAGAGCTGATTCCCGATACAAATCCGACTACATGTGGATGGGGAGGTTCTCAAATCGCCTCTTTCGCATTGCCTTACATTTCAATCCCAGAAGCTGTCTTCACAAAAGGCTTCACAGGTACAAATCCCAATGCGAACCCTATCTGTGGCAGAAAGGTCTATATCACTAATCTGATCAATGGGAAGACCCTCACTGGAATGGTAATGGATAGTAAGCCACTCGATATCGAGAAAAACGCGATGTATGGCATGTCCGCTGACGTAGGCTGGCTTGTGCATAATAACAGTGAATCGACAGACTGCTCATTTCCAGAGCTGCATAGATCACCAAGGCATTGAACGCGGACCCGCATCCGTTGACGTTGGTCAAACTGGGCTGGAAGCCCTTGGATTCCACGATGAAGGTCTTCTGGATGCATTGGAGTATGAGATTGACTGGGCATCTCCACAGGTTGTCGTACCTGATGGCTAAGCTGGTGTTTAGAGACTGTTTATTCTTACTATCGCTCTGCCCGCTCTATACCAGCGATACCCTTCGTGCATGGCCTTTCTGTCGATTCCTTGCTATTCATCGTTGTCATATGCGCTGGATCGCAGGTTTGACGTGTTGATTAGCTTCGAATAAGTTGCACAGGAATGCATGCTTTATCATAATCTGTCTCGCAAGCATGTGTGCAGTGTGGGTACCACATTGGTGGCCCTAGCTTGACGAGGACATATGACAGCGCTAAAACGACCTGTTCGTGTTTCCCGATAGATTCGGTGATATTCCCATTAACCGGTGCACATAGACATGTGTTCATCGATGAGGGTTGACCAATCTACCTAGTGACCAATCTGCTTTGTGTGGTCGCTGCAGTAAATCATCACCGTCAAGCGTTCAATTCCTTGCCGCCAGTCAGCTTATCAATCTGGATGTGTCAGCTTTCCAAATTAGAGAATCGCATTCACACGAAGGCAACGGGCCTTTCTCCTCGCACTATCTAATGTTCAGAAACACACGCTCCTTCCTTTACCTTGCTTCAATTCTTGCAACCATACTTTGTGCTTACTACTGGCAGCCTCTTTCATCCGCGCTGCTTCTTCAGTCGAAAAGCCTCACTGCTTGGAAGGTGGCAACCCAAATTACGCCTAACGTTACAGCACGCACAACAGGCAATAGACCCCGACCAGCTACATACAGCACCATGTCAAGCATTAGCGTATCTAGGAAACTAGCCAAGCGTCCTATTTTAGCTGTCGAGCAGCAGGAGGGTGTTGGAGCGACAGTCAGGCGATCCATAGGCGGTCAAGGGCTTCGAAACTGGACACCATTTCTGAGTGAGTCCTGACTTATTGTGGGTGCCGAATCGAAACTAAAATCCCTCTGCAGTGCTCGACCACTTCAAAGTCGGAAAAGGTGCAGGCTTTCCCGGTAAGTCGCCTAGTGTTCAGAAGCCGTGCTTTCGGATACTGACGCGCTAGAACGGCTTCATAGACCACCCGCATCGAGGTCAAGCTACAATCACTTTAATGCAAAAAGGCTATTTCAGGCATGAAGATTCAAAGGGACATTCCGGATTCATAGGTCCTGGCGATGTTCAGTGGATGCAAGCTGGCAAAGGCATAGTTCATGCAGAGATGCCCGTACATGAGGAAGGAATGCCCGACCCAGAAGGTCTACAGCTATGGGTAGATCTACCGAAAGCTCATAAGATGGATGAACCAGACTATCAAGAGCTCCCAGCAGACAAGATTCCCGTAGCTAACCCAACAGACAACATATCGATACGGGTTATCAGCGGGGTGGCCCAGGGAAATGAACAGCAAGGACAGGTGGAGAGTCCTATAAGGCCCGTCGGAGGATGTCACTACTACGAAATCAAGATGGCGAAGAGCGGGGAAAGTCTCTTCCAGCCCATTCCATCTGGGTGGAATGCTTTTATTTATACCATTGCTGGAAACATTTATCTCGGTCCATCTGGAAGCATGGTGACTCCACTCAAGCCTTTCCATACCCTGATACTATCCTCAAAAGAAGATCAAAACGGAGTTCTGATAGAAAGCGCCTCTGACGATGTTCATTTCGTCCTCATCGCTGGCGAACCTCTGGATCAGCCTATCGTGCAATACGGACCTTTCGTAGTCACAAATCAGAGTGAAGTCTACCAAGCACTCGAGGACTATCAGAAGGGCCAGAATGGATTCGAAGGCGCTCAGGAGTGGGCAAGTGAGATTGGAGGGCGAAAGATCAAAGGCTCGGCATAGTTCAGTCTGTTCAGCATAACCAATTGTTTCATCGTTGTATCATAGCTTCTCAAGATGCGTCTTACTTTGTCTCCTGTAATGCTGCATTACACCATCGTAGAGCCGCCCATAAAAAGACCCTGTTGCAAGGGCTCGGACTCATGCGCCGTCTTTCTATTTCCTCCTTTTGCCACCAACGCAGTATCGGGCAAGCCCGACTTGTCCTGATTCCATAGTAGTAAGCTGGACATCAGGCAGTGTCAACGCGCAGCTTTCAGTCATCGTTTTACATTTATCTGGCAAATGACACCCAGCTAGACTCGCTTCGTCATACTTCTGATAGAACCACAGCGGTAACGTCGATCATCACTCATTTCGCGCGTAAAGCAGCTTCTCTCCCTGCATTCGTGACAGACAGAGCAGGATGGATTCAGAAGACGAGGCGGATCACGATAGAGAGAATCCGCCCAGTACCTCTGTGCATTCGCAGTCTAGTCCTGCTGGTGCGAAGCGCGAACTACCATCAGAAGATGAAGAAACGCCTCCACCGGAGACACAGCGACCGCCGGAGGTCAAGAGAAGACGTTTCTTTGCACATGAGGTTGACGAAGCAGACCAGAAGAATGGAAAATCGGACATTGTGCAGAATGAAAATCAAAAGCCTAAGTCTGTGAATGGCAAACCTGAGAAGGGCAAGGGTCGCGCTGTTGAGCAAGAAGTTGTGGAAATCCTGGACGATACGGACGAAGATGTCGAAGTTATCGAAGCTGGTCCTTCCACCCAGAAACCTGCAAAGGTCCAAGCCAAATCCTACGTAGCGCGGGATGGCAGGGATTTTAAGGGCCACAAGTATCTTGGTAGTAGGTCGTCACGATCGCCACGCTACCGCAACAAACTTGTTGACGCGTTGCGTGACCTGTATTGCATGGATCATCAGCCTTCAGCGCAAGGGCGTATGCTACACTCTCTTCCAAAAACACGACCAAAGATATCTTCAAGCAATCGCTTTATGTGAAAATCGAAAGGCCAGTGGTTTCCGCTATCACGCAGAAGAAACTTGCCAATTCATCTGTCAGCGCCAGGGAGAAAGCCGAAGATGCAATAGTCAGACTTCGTAATTCGCAAGACCGCGAAGTTGGACGAATAGTACAGAAGGATGCAGAGTCAGTGGAGAATTGCGCGCCTGACATACAAGGGCTCCTGCCAGACTGACACATTATGTCTTAGTTGGATGGCAAAAGCGATGGACCTCAAGCTGGCCAGATTTGAAGCGAGGGTTGTAGATCCGCCAAAAGAATTCTCAACTGGTAAGGGTCTCTTGGAAGATTGTACTGAGTATGATGATCTGACCGAATGAAGAACAGGTCTCACGGAATTCAGCCTTTGTATCAAAGCTTATGTTTACAGGGAGGCTTTCATCAGTCACCAAGAGGCGGCTGTCACTACAACAAAAAATGCTGAAGGAAATGCTTCTGTCCAGAAGGAGAAGGCAAAAGCCAAGAAGGCGCAAGCTGCAGGGAAAACAGCGTTCATTGTGGATGAAACCGTAGATACTGAATTAGAATACCTGCTTCGCCGAAGAAAGATAGCCATCAAGAAGCTTTTGGGCAAAGTGGGTATGAAACCTGTCGTGCGAGGGGAAGCAGTCGAGAGAATCAAGAAACAAAATGGCGTCCTCGATTTTAATAAAGAGAAGAAGTCCAAAAAGAGCAAGAGAGATAAGGCGGAAAGCTCGGTCAAAGCTACATCGGATGCAAAAGGCAAAGGCAAAGCTAAAGCCGAGGAACCCGAAGACGAAGGTAGCGAGCTTGCAAAGACCGAAGTAGAAGGCGTTCTAGCGAAAGCGAGTCGTGCGCACCTAGATCTTCCGGAAATGGATCCTCCACCGCACTTCAGTCTGCAGCTCCGCAGCTATCAGAAGCAGGCCTTGAGGTATGCCCTTTCCCGACTAGGGTTTTCGGACCTTGTCGATCTGACCCGATTCTGCGCCTTCTTCTTTTAGATGGATGTGCGACAAGGAGCGAGGAGTGGAAGACGAAGAGGAGCAGCAACACATTCACCCTCTGTGGGCGGAGTGAGTACTCGACAGCATCAATGCCCGTAGTGAAGGCTGACTCCGTTTGCACAGATACGCTTTTCCAACTCCAGAGAGCGTCATCCGACTGGACGAGGATGAAAGCTCTGACGCCCAAGACGACCCGTTCTTCTACAACGAATTTTGTAAGTCGGTGTGCTGGCGCACTGAAACAAAGCTGACGCCTGTGGTACCAGCCGGTGAATTGTCTCTGTCATTCCCAAGAGGTGGTTCGAAAGTACTCGGAGGCATTCTGGCTGACGGTGCGTGGAACTTCAGCTTGCTCTTCGGACACATCGCTAATGTCGCAGCACATTTCTTTCAGAGATGGGTCTGGGCAAGACGATTATGATTGCAGCTCTCATACATACGAACTATTTGACGGAAGCTTCGACGCGAGAAGGCTCAGCAACTACCTCAGTAGATTCTGAAGCGGTATCTTCCGAAGATGAACTTCCACAGAGCGACTCTAATGACGAGAAATCTGCAAAGCGTGCTAGTGCGCCGAAGCGTCAAAGACAAGCAATCCTGTTGCAGAATGGGAAAGCTGGTAGCGCCAATGCTACCGCTAAAAGAGCAAGCGGGCGCTATGGTGCGACCCTCGTCGTAGCACCTACTAGTCTTCTCACACAATGGAAGGATGAACTTCGACGAACATCGAAAGATAGGCTTTCAGTTCTGGTCTACAACGATCAGAAGGATATCAGCCACTTGACTGACGAACTTGACGGGGGCGTGGATGTGGTAATTGTCAGCTACGGAAAAATGGGGATTGAGTACGAGAAGCATGCGAGTAAGACAACAGGTAGTCTAGCAAGTAGGCCAAAGAATGGTATCTTCGCCATCGATTGGTATCGCATTATCCTAGATGAAGTAAGTATCGTCTGGCCTTGATTCGTCCACTTTCGGCTGAGTGTGCCATCCCTTCTAGGCACACAACATCAAGTCTCGTAGTACCAGAGCTGCAAAAGCCTGCTATGCTCTTGCGGGCAAGCGCCGTTGGTGCTTGAGTGGAACACCCATCGTAAACAGGCTTGAAGACCTTTTCTCACTTTTACACTTTTTGAGAGCAGAGTGAGAGTCCCTTTTGCCAATGCTCGCGACACACCAGCTGATCGCTTCGGGAAATCTCCACTCAGGCCCTATGGTACATGGGCCTTCTTCAAAGCATTTGTCACTATACCGTTTCAGAACAAGGACAGCTCGGCTGGAGGTATCGTTCTTGAGATCATGCGCAATCTACTCCTAAGGCGAGAGAAGAGCATGAAAGACAAAGCTGGAAATCCTATCGTTCCTTTGCCGCAGCAGAAGTTCATCACTGTCAGAATTTTCTGCCTCATACTATGCGGATGGGATACTGACAGTGTGACACCTTTTCGCAGCACGAGCTGTCTCTGTCGCTTGAAGAGCAGCGCATCTACGATCTGGTCAGTGCTACTGCTAGAGCGGATATGCGCTCCATCGACGAGCTGACAATGTTGACAATCAGGTTCGAGCTGATGCCAGGAAGCGATATCGCGTTTACGCCGATAGCGGAACCGTCAAGAACAACACGATTGCCATCTTGGCTCTCATCACGCGCTTGCGTCAAGCATGCCTGCATCCGGCTCTACTACTCAAGGCTGGCTCGAAAGAGGCTGATCCTTCCAACCTTGCTGTGCGGAAAATGGTTGCCAAATGGATTGCTCAAGGCGGCAAAAAAGCCAGCGCGGAAGAAGTCCTTGCCGAACTGGACGAGAGCGACGAGCAGCTACAGCCTCAATGCATGGTTTGTGGCGATGTGAGCGTTCTGACTATTTAGCGCTCCCCTAGAATGGTTCTGCTCACACGCTTGATCTCAATATCTCCAGACTTGCGAGGACACGGTGTTTCTGCCCTGCGAGCACGGCGCTTGCAAACAATGCATCTTGAGCTACCTAACTCAGGAACACGACGGAAGGGTGAGTAGTGTGATCCTGTTGTATTGTGCTCCTCCTGACCTTGCATGTAGGCGATTTGTCCGGCATGTGGGGGTGGTGATGTCTATACCACAAGCGATCTATATCAAGCCGTCAAACAATCAGCGAGGGACACTGACGCTAGAGGAGGGGAAGTCATCGACCTGAGCGATGACTCCGGATCCAATTCAGATGCAAAACCATCTTCGGTATCAAACCCGCTCTTTAGAGCTCGTACGCGATCGAGGTAAGTGGATTTGACCAAATCGAACTCCCTCCATGCTTACAACCCCCTAGCTCCGCCACTTCCAGCTCCTCAGTAGAAGTAGCAAGTCGGGAAGCTACGGCAAGCCGCTCGTCCTCTGTCGAGAATGGAACCATCACGCCCAGAAATTGGCTTCAGAAAACCAATTTCGTCTCGAGCACAAAAGTCGAATCACTTATACAGCATCTTCTGGAGGCTAAAGAGGAAGAGTGAGGCAGCAGTTGAGCTAAACACACACGCATTCGTGTCGAATGCTGATTTACTGGGAACGCCAGGCCAAAGTTTCACGCTGTCGTATTTTCCCAATTCACCAGTTTCCTGGATCTCATCGAGACAGCCTTAAAAGCAGCCAAATTACGCTCTGTGCGTTTAGATGGCAGTATGAGTCGAAAAGAGCGAGAGGTATCCGTACGGCAGTTTCACGACACTACTCGGCATTGCGTGTTTATCATCTCGCTTAAAGCCGGAGGAACCGGTCTCAACTTAGTAGGCTTGCCCCTCGCCACACGCACCCTGGAACTGGAGCTGACGCGTTGCATTCAGACTCTCGCAAACCGCATATATCTGCTGGACTTCTGGTGGAACAGAGCCATAGAGGATCAAGCCATCGATCGCGTTCATCGCTTTGGCCAGGAGAGACAGGTACGTACGCTGTCAGTGGCGTGACTGTGAATCTGAATTGCGTTGCTTGTAGGTCTTCGTTCATCGCTTCCTCATCAAAGGGTCAGTGGAAGTCGGCATGCGAAAGTTGCAAAACAAGAAGACGAAGGTTATCGACGCATCATTGGGTGGCGGAGATAACGTAACCATGCAGGAGCAGTTTGACGCCATCTTCGAGGACGACTATAATTTCAGCATCACTGCTTGACGACGCATGCTGTTCCTGGGTTACGAACCCCTGCAATGCATGCTTTGCACCCTTCTCTGCTTGACACTCTGACATACCAATGCCGCACGTTAAGTTGCACCTCGAGGGGTGACATATTTCGTATGATACATTGGTTGATCTAGATATGTTCAATCACGCCAAACCACTGATGATGAGCAGATCGGTTAAGCTGGTGACGTTGCGCATGCTTCGCTTAGAAACCGAAGGATGACATGTCGAATTCGGGAGGAGGTGCTTTGACCTCCTTCAAGACTTTCTTCAGACCCTCACGATGAGCTGCATCCAGGACTTGTGTTACCGGCAGAGCATCAGGCACCGGTGAGGCACTTCTGGATGGTACAGCGCTGGGGATATCCATAATGATGGTACTATGATTCACAAGGCCGGTCAGAAGCTGCTCACATCCGTACGCCGGAGTCGGATACATACCTCCGTCGTTTTGGCTGAAACAGAGACGAGCTCCTTCTGTGATGTTGGCCGGGTCTTGTCGCGTTGCGTGAACTTTTGTCACCATCAGAACTGGCGTTCGGAGTTGCGGCATGATTTGCCAAGGCAAGCAGTTGCAATTTGGCCGAGGTGAATTGCCACTTGCAGACCAAGTCCAGAGCCAAAGCGTGGCAGCCTTTGGGAGCACCCAGCTCAGTGTTCTGCACTTTATCAGCGGCCTCAATCATTTCTTACCCATTCTACAGTACGCTTCCGAGATATGTGTGATGAACTGAAATGAGAGTAAGCTCTGAAGACAGAGTCATATCGTGCTCGCGACATGTAATGCTCACCTGGGTCTCACGAATAGGAACAATCGCCCAAGAACCGCGTATAGTTTGCATGGACCAGTCTCGCAACTCGCTATACAGGAGGACCAAGCTCGGATCCTCTTGACCAGGTGTGCCAATTTCCCTGATGTTCGGATTGTTGAGACTCGAAAGAAGTTCTGCAAAGGGAGTCTGTGATGGACGTAAGCGGTTGACCTAATAATGACAAGCTTCATCGTCTTACCACAATAACACGAACAGCAAGATCGCGTCTCTTTGTCATCCAGAATGCCCAGCTTGCCAGTCGACGATAGCCTCTAGCAAATGCCATAGGTAAAATGTGATCGTTTAGAAGAGTCTTCAGGTGGGGCCCATCGTCTCCATCGTAGACCCTTGCCAGCATGATTGCCAGTTGCCAGTCATCCAACTGCCTCAAACAGACACCCAGACAATCCTTCAGGCTATCTCCAAGCAGAAAGAAGGCGGCAGCGTAATCTACAGAAAGGCACATAAGATCGACATGCGAGATTGCTCAAGACGACAAGCCTCGACCTACGGAAACGATGCTTGCTCATGAGGGCATATGCGTTCTTGATAGCCGCTGAGCGCCACCGGGGATCATCGAAGTCATTCATCAAAAATTTCATCATTACTCCCCTCTCTTTGTGAAAAGCGGCCTGACGCCAGAGTCCCTGCACTAGCCTCTTCTTACGCAGAGCAAAGTAGTAGAGCGAACACGTGGTGGGATCCCGCTTGTCGTCCCTCGTAAACTCATTTCGAGCGATGTTCTCCAATTGCGCCACCTGATAAACGGGTGAGCCTGTGCAGTCCGGTATATAAGCTGAGTCCGCAATAAACGTACCAGGGATTCGCTTGATCTGAGCCACAAGGGCAGACAGAATTGCTTCGCATCATCCCAAATCATGGGCTTGCCACACACCTCGTCGCAAGCGGAAAGCAATATTTCCTGACTTTCACTGTGGAAGGCCCACAGGACATCGCGCCATCGCATCTGCGGCAGTTGACTTGCAGAAGCGTCCCCGATTTCCGCAGGTGTACGAGTCGGGGAAGGCGGTCTTGTAGGCGGAGGAGAGCGAGCCCTATGACTGATAGCGAAACTCTTGAGTGAGAGCAGAAAACGCATTCCATTGTTGTCAAGGGCACGTCGCTGCGAATCAACTTGAATATGTGTCTCGATAACGACCGCCAAATGGGCTATGTCTGACCGGGTCATGCGCGGTAAGCCGTTTCTGTCGAGGTAGGCCAGTAGCTCCTTTGCTTCCTCTTGTGTCAGAATGTCTTTATCTCCGGACGGTCTTTCAAGCAAAATTAGGCTGGAGGCAGGCTCAAGATTAGGCCGCTAGGACTTACGGGGGAATATTTCTGGTGAAGACGTCGTTCGTCACCGCATAGGTAGATGCCTGTAAGATGACATGGGCTCGGTTTGAGCTTTTCAAGTCCAGCATAGATAGAAAATACCTACAGAAGTAGATGGGTGTTTTCGAAACGTGTAATTCTCAAGAGGAAGATTGGTGTAATGGCAGGAATGCTCTTGATTTTCGGCGCCTCGACAAGATTGATACAAGCGTCTCAGGACTGTGTTCACTAACGTGGTCTTGCCTGTCAAATTGATTTAGCTAGGGCTTTCGGAAACCAGTTGCACATGCTGCATATGCGGACATCCGTGACTCACCACTCAGCAGACATTGTACCAGTAGCTGGGGATGATAGTCCGGCAGAGCGCTATTCGCTTCATGGATGCCAGCAAACATGTCGAGAGCGCCAGAGGGACGGGAGATAGTATAGTCGCGGGAGAATAGATGTATTTGATTGGCGAGCGCAACGATGACCGATCCACCAAAGCCCACGGAAGCTCCAGTGATGGAAAACGGCGTGTGCCGCAGGTCAGACGAAGTGATGGGTGCCCACATACTGTTCTCTTGATAGTAGTCCAATCTGCGTTGAGCAATGACAAGAAACCGCCTTTGAAAGGTGATAAGAAGGAGGGGCAAGCCGTCGGGAGTGTTGAAGAAGCCAATGCTTTCCGGGAGGTCGTCACGTCTAGCAAGTGCTTTCATGTGTCAGCTCAGTACTATTCTCCGCAATCGCAGGATATGCCTACTGTAATTGTAGCGAGTATTCCAAACCGGTTGTAAATAATGACGATTGTGTATTAACGATACGTAGTTGCGGTACCCCCGCGGCCATGCCTACGCACGCTATGAAGTTCGTTGTTGAGCAGGAGAGCAGTTGGATGTCGCTGAGGTTCGAGGTGAGATTACTGAGATCACGGTAAGAAGCCCTATCGTGCTCGAGAATGAGGCTTCCAAGGCGAATGCAATCCTCAGAATCTGTGAAAGCTACTCTAGCGGCACTGCTGGCGGTTTGAGGGGTGACGACAGCTCGAACGGCTGGCATCGCCAGAGCTGATTGGCAGACGAGTTCCGCAGACTTTGCGTCGATCCGCCAGACAGAAATAGCGCTTGAAGAATCAACGGCCACTAGGAATAGCACGCCCGCATTCGAATTGTCGAAATTGAGGGACAGTATATCGGCAGCAACGGGGAAATGGGCCAGAACGATTTCCTCTTCAACCAATCTTCGCCCCTGCCGTGCCAACACTATTACAGCGTTGGTCGTGACAAGGACAGCTCTCTTGCCGTCGGCTGAAAGTGTAGCTTTCAGGGGAGCAAGTGGATTTGAAGGCTTGTACATCGCTAGGCCTTGCATTAAAGCGGTGCGATCACGGAGTTTCCGGGCCTGCCAGACGATCGCTTCACCACCTTGTCCAACGGTCAATGCAAAGGAGGAGTCTTCCGCAGGGAATAAGATGCAGATACTTTCCTTATGTCTAATACTGGCATGCCTCCACGGTTGTAAAGTGGCAGAGTCGGTATTACTCGGATTATTCAATCGCACGAGTCCCAAGGCAGAGGATCGCGACAGGCCCAAGATCGATAAGCGCGCTTGACTGTAAGATGAGGAAGGATACTTGAGTGTAGGCAATTGGCGGCGACTCAAGCGAGCTTGGCTGTATCGTCTAGTCGTATATTGTCCTGCCACAGTTGATGGGCTTGACAGGTGCTACTTAGCGGAATACACCAATGAGCCTCGGTAAACTATCTTCATGCACTCTGAGCGTACCTGTACTTCGTGCAACAGCATGGATCCGTCTTCGAGTACGGATAGCAGGCTTGGAACGTCATTTGCGTTCAGCCACAAATTGGCCACCGTCAGGGCAGCATTGTCGCGCATTTTTATGGTAAGCCAAAGTACAAAATAGTGCGGCTCGTCCGGAAAACACTTCCACACGTGGATCGTCCCGTCTATCGTCTCGGTTGAAAGGGTCGCTGCGCCGGCTTGACAATTGTCACCAAGCCATTCTAATTTTCGCACTTGATGAGGGTGCCAGGGGGAGCATACTTGCTCTACACGGCTGACCTCTTTTCCACTAAGAATGTGCGAGATATCTGCAGCCTTGGAAAGCTGCGTTCGAGATGCAATGTACTGTCCGCAAGAGGACAAGCGGAGCTCGACAGCTGCTGCTGACCTCCTGTTGCATGGGATCAACATCAAGCGGTGACGGTGTCCACTGTATACGGTGAACTCACTCTTGTGTGCATCGCTTTGCCCACAATGGTAATCCTGATGAGTGCTCCAGCCGATACACGGTTATGGAAGGCCCTCCGACAATAAGCGTGTCTGCGAACCACAAATCAATCTTGGTTCGACATGTAATCGGTGCTCGGTCACGGATTGAATTCACCTCCAATAAAGTCTAAGCATCGTATTGTGAAGCCGGTGGAGACTGTCGAATGGACTTTGTATGTTTCTTTGGAAGTCTTGTGCCACACCCCTACATGATCTTCAAAAGCGGCTGCGATCTAGCGCACAAGCAGGAGTAAGCGAAGACCTGGATGCAGATGCTCGAACTTACTCTTTCATTGGCATTATCGACCGCTATGGCCTGTATGAAGCCCCCATATTGCTCGATATTGGGAAAGGCATCCGAGAAGAGCAATGTTGATCGAAGATGTAAATCCGAGTCGACCAGGTCGACATGTGTGCTTGATGCAATGGCCTACGAAGCATTGTTTCGTCAAGCGTGGCTGGAATTTACACCTCAGGATGTAGCTTACGAAAGCTATGCTACTGTCTTCACCGTGCTGGACTGCGGCAATGCTATGACGCCCCGGGTTCGGCTTGCCGACTGCAACATGCGACTGCGTCACACGCAGAGATGGCAGCGCATCTTGGCGCATACTCCTGCTGCCTCCACAACGCAGCAGTGAGCTTAAAGTTGCTTGTAACCCTTGGAAGTCGGTCTTATCGATAAATACTGCGCCGGTGAGTGCGCGGAGAAGGATGCACAACCCAAATCAAAGCGAAGACGACGCTGAGAAGGTTGGCACCGCTGCAATACCGTCGAGTGCACGAAGCCTTGCGATGATATCAAGACCATATTGGCTACTACTGGGCTTCATCTTCAAAGTCACGTAGACCACCCTATGCCGCACGGCTGTTGTGGTAACTCTGAAAGTGCTACTGGTGATCACCTAGATACATCTTGGGAGGTTAAAATGAAAAGGCTCCACAGCGCTGCACTATTCTACATACTGGATAATCAAGTATACTTCGAGCTGAAGGGTAACCTTACTTGCGAACAAAAACACGATAAGCTACTTGCTGTTGGGTCATTTTGACCTAATACAGACCGGCGCCGTTTCACATTGGCGCAGGCATTGGAGGCAGAAATGGCTCTTCTCCTATATTGCCAGTGATGCCCTTCTCGGCTTTCAACATTCTCAGAGCCTGTCTGTATCTGTCCCGCTCCATCCGCGTTTTGCGGATCTCGTCAGCCGCGCTCTCGAGCTGCCGGCAAGCAAGAGAATGAATCAGTATCACACTTGGTCAAGGATCTGCGTCAAGGATCTACGCACAACGTGGCTTTTCGTCGCCCGCTGAATGTCGGCGGGGAGTAGGCATCGCAGATCCTGGAAAGCGGATGAGAGGGCACTGCGACGCTTCCTCTCTGACTGCAAACGGGTGTTTCGGATTTGAGTTGGCCTTGGGAGCCCCGGTCTTCGAATATCGGCGAATTCCTGATACAGCAAAGGGGAAGGAGCACGTCAACACTTTTGAACGCTAGAGAACCTGAATTATGAGCACCCACGGATTCGTCTCCTTCGTCTATTTGTCCCGCGCCTTTCGCCTTTCTCGGGCGCTTCCTAGCGGTGACATCGCGACGCGATTCTGCATACTCAGACTCATCCTCCGATCCAGCTCCATGCATCTTGTCGTCTCCATCGTCATCCTCATCGTCATCTTCATCCTCTAGACGTTCGGACTTGACGGCGGACGGGGATGCTTCGTCGGACGAAGCTCGCAAGCCGAGCGACATAGCCTGGGAGGCGATATTCGAATCGATGGAACCTCTTTTCTCGTAGATTGCCGAGTTGTGGGCACCAAACGTGTACGATGCTGTTGCTCTGTGATACGGTCGTCCATCATGTCGGGGCAGAGGAGGTCTTGCAAAGTCTTGCATGCTGCCGGCGGACTGATAGCCGGACTGTGGCGATCCTGGGGACACTAGCGACTGAGAAGACGAGGAGAACAATGGCGACTCGTAGAAGGAAGACTCTGCAGCCGAATCGTATCTGGATGAATGAACATCGCTGTCTTGTCGCTGTCGAGCACCAGGCTGTGCTACGAAGGACGCTGGGAAAGTACGATGCGGGCCAAAGGAAGACATGCTGAAGGATTGGAAGGTAGAGGAGGATGGTCGCGGCTTGCAGTGGCTGCTAGGAGTAGTAAAGGTGGTTGATGCTCCTGGAGGTGGGAGATTGAGTGGTGCAGAAGAGCCAGCTGCGTTCTCGACTTTTGATGTCGCCAACCTTGCACGTTCAATTTTGCAGAAGGAGGACTGCCTGCCGTGAAGTCATCGAATGCTGACATGTTCAAGAACTCGAGAGGGTCGAGCTCTGGGTCAACCTTGTCGGAAGTCTGGTATAAGTTGTCTGCGAAGGTAATCGGGGCGTACGAATCAGACCGGAATTTGAGCAGCGAGAAGGATTGTGGAAGCGTGAGAAGGAGGAAGCGCAAGATTGATGGGATGTAGTTTGCCAGCCACATTCGGAGCAAATATGTGCCCGACAAGCAATCTGAACGTTCATGTCTGACTGCCGACCCTAGTCCATCGCGCTTGTCGGCATTCACTTCCCGCGGACATCTACGTCCAGCAGCGATGCCTTCGCACGATGGATTGGACCCACAGAGTGCTGGCATATGCTTAGGATGCAGAGAGTAGATGTTGGAGTGAAGCGGACTGGTGGAAGCATGCACGTTGAGAGAGCACGTAGAGCTTACCCAAGGATCGACCCGCATCGTCGGGGTCCATCTTGAAGGCGCTTGGACCGCCAACCAACGGTGATAAGGCTTCGTCTTAGAGAATAAAGTTCCCAGAAGCAAAGCGACAGTGAAGATGGGAGCGAGTACAAGAAGTGAAGAAAGCAAAGAAGAGGATCGAAGCAAGAGCGCAAGCGAGGCGCACCCGTCCGACGGGAACGGGGGAGGTGGCAGCCCTGACTCGATTGCTGGCTTTGTACGATTGCACCAAGCTGAAAGCAGGCAAAGCCCATACAACCCCACAAGAGCAAAGGGAAGGTATACGGAAGTCGGGCTAACCCAAGCTAGCAGATAGGAACATCAGAATACTGGCACCGCGCGAAAAACTTTTCAGCGCTGTAAGACCCGGTTGACGGCCGGCAACGTCAATACCGCGCCACATTGCGTGACAAACAAGGCGCAGGACAGATGCGTCAAGATAGGACTGCACATTTCTACTTCCTCGTGGATATTTATTTGTTCTTTGTTTAATGCGGTCTCCGAATAAGTAAAAATATTTGTCCATGGCACATACTATCGTCATATCGTACGCTCAAGCACTGAAAGAATCGTTACTTCGTCACTAAAAAAGTCTAACGAGCAAGGTCAGAAGAAGCCTCCTGCTGGTGTGAAAGGGCGAAGCGTGGTTTAGGGACAAGAGCTCCAAAGAGCGACCGGAGAGCGTTGACAGCTGTCTTCAGGCGTAGCCATAAGGGCTCACTAGTGAACATAGAGCGGGATTTGGGAAATTAAGGAGTCAGCTTGGCTCTGGTACGCGAACGTCTGACAGCTCGGCAAGTCCAACAATGGACATCCTGCTTGATAGGTATTTGTCTAGTATGACTTACAGCTTTCTCGCCGAATGAGGGCGTAAGCGTGCTTGATTCGAGCAAGCATTCTCCAGTCGAGGAACCAAGCATAGCAAAGCAGGATGAAATCGATTAAAAGGCAGAAGACAAAGGTGAGATAGGTTTGATGGACACCGATAGCGCAGAACTTGTTCGGTAGAAGCGTTCCTGTCGCTGTTTCGTTCGTGAATGTCATCCCGTCGTCGATAATTGTTTGATTCCATTGCTGTCCTCCATTGTCGCATTCCCACTGGATCCTGTCGTCGCGGTAGTTCATTTGGAAGATCTGGGGTAGTGTGTTTGTGATAAGTGGTTAAAGGCGCAAGTCAATGCATTGCTATGAGGTACACCTAATCTCAGGCGGGTACTGCGACTGACCATGAAGGATGCTCGTACGGCAGCGACGATAACGATGATTGGTAGGAGTACGAAGGCTGCCCGTATTATGCCGAACGAGCTCTGTGATTGAATACGTGATCGTGGATGGTTCTCAGTGCTCCTTCGTGTGCGAGTGTGCCAATGCAGACCTGATACAGAAACTCACTCTCGAGAAGCCAATGATTGCCAGGATCATGATAGCGGCGATAGCAATTGCGATACCGCCATAAATTTGTCTGGGTAGTTGTGTTGATGTTGTAAGTATAGTGCAGATATAAGCTCTGACAAGGTTTCGTAGACTGACGGTTCGTAAGCCTAGATGGAATACGAAAGGCTCAGGTCAATTAGCGGTGAATCGTTGCCGAATGAAGCTACTCACCACAAAGTAGAACAGAGAACCATAGTAGAAGAGAAAGACACCGCCGGCAATTCTGTATTGCTAAAAGGTTAGCCTGTATGCTGCGGAAATGGAGTCGTGGCTATGCTTGACTGACTGGTACAACGCGATGAGCACCAATAGGGCCATACCACCCGACCTCAGCGGAAAGAGCAGCAGACAGTTGTCGCACCACATCGTGCAGTATGTCTTGTCGTTTCTCTATGTCGTTTCTTGCTGCAGCACCACTGACCCCGTAGTCTTCAAAGGCGGAACAGGACCTCCTCTGTTCGCCTGGCCTGGCTGGGAATTCGCCGCGTGGATACAGCGCACCTCTTGCGTGGACTGCTGGATATAAGCTGGTCACTGAAGCCTCAGTCTGTTTCTTGCCAGCTACCACAGTCTACCAGAGCAGAGCAGCGAAGCAATTGCATGCTGTCTCAGTCGCATCACTCCTGCCCTGGTCGAGGCCCCCTGCGGACAGGGGCTTCGTCGGATCAGAAGAGATTGGGTGACAAAGAAGGAAAGCTTTCACGAAGAGTGTTTCTTCCAAGTACGCATGCCGTTCGCTTGCTTTTTTTTTCTTGGTCTATACAACTGGAATCTGTAGTGTTCGCAGGAGCAAAGCCGGAAGCCAGGTCGGCTAATTCACTTCGCAAACGGAAATGGTGGCAAAGTATCAGACATTTGTCCAAAGCAACCGCGAGTCGGTCTATAGCATATCTACTGCCTGTTACCTTCATATGAATACAACTGTCCTTCGAGGGATATTTTCTTGAGTGTTCTACAGCTGCTACAGACCTCACTAAGTGATTGCGGAACGATAGACTGGCCGGTGTTCGGTCCCAACGATTACTTACTACTTCTTAGCTTTTATCACATTCACCGCTTCAACTTATACTGTCCTGGGCCACATTACGATGTGTACAGCCTTCCCCATCACATCTACTGGCCTCTCCATTCAGCTTTCATACAGAGTAGCATTGGGCCACATTGACTCCTGGAACTTTGCAACTTGCTCTTGAATCTCCTCTTGTATTGTTACATTGGTGGTCGTTACATGGTCATTCAGAGCCATGAATGCAGCTTTGTCTTCTGACCAGCGCCACAGTAGCCAGCCTATCCAGCCCGGATCGTCGTTCAGCTCATTGAAAGCAGTTGGTGTTTCGCCTAGAATCGGAATGCAAACGATCAGCTAAAAAGAAAATAAACACGTCTAGTCTAGGAAGGAAGGCTTACCGTATGAAAATGTATAGCGCTGTATCAAGCGCACCGCGAAATCTCGCCTGTTCCAACCCTTTGGCACAATCTTCTTGACGGTAAATTCCGTGTCCTGCCAATGCTTGTTCCAGCCTCCAATCACGGCTAGTTCCTGCCTTGTGTCATAGCGACTGTTCTTCCTGTGGTCTGTTCTCTCCGGTAGAAAAGCTTCGAACCCCCTTTCACCACTTTGCGACAGTAAAGCAGCGATTAGGCAATCACCGCACTTGATCTTGTCGAAAGCAACTCTTCGTAGGAGTTCATCAGGTTTCAAGGTCGTTTGACCATCTTTATTTTCATCGTCATCAAAAAATCCAGTTCGTCCGAAACATTCTCCAATGGAGACAGTGCAGAAATTGGAGTTTGCACCATCGTAGTTTGGGAAAATCTGATTTTCTTCTTCTCCAGAGACATAAGGATATCCGTTTGTAGCGGCCCAGTAGAGCTGAGTCTGGTTGGAAACAGTTATTCCAGCTGTCTGGATGATCTCTTTGTGGGCACTGTCGTCCCACGTCCTCTTTGGTGTCTTGAAATGTAGTAAATCACCATCTCGCTCCCCACCTAGATCAGCTAACATGTTCCGGCGCTCGGAAAGACTGTAGGTATTGGAAGCATCCACATCGCTCTTCGCCACAATGAAGGACCAAAGTGTCGCCTCGCGTTGTTTCTCGATTGTATGGTACATGACTAACAGAGGGAGCCAGACTTCCGCTCCTTGCCCGCGGAACCGCACGCTTGCAGTCTAGATAGAAGAACAATCCCGTCAGAGAGGCTTAAATTGACTGGAAGAAAGATGCCCGCCTACCTCTTTGAGCTCTTCCGACCATGTCTGGGCTACTTCGTCCATCATCGCCGCAGGCAACGTTGCAGCTACATGTTCAGGGTAATTCCTGTCCCTTCTGCCAAACCGATCATCAACAAGTCGTAGAGTATTCGGCATGACTCTAGCATTGCCCTCGCCATCAATAGCCATAGCCTCTTCGAAGCTTGGGGCACCAGTAGACCAAGAAAATGGATAAATTCGAAATATAGGTCCAAGGATTCTAGTCGATATGTCGGATGATTTCAACCGTCTTCCGATATAATTGTCGTTGTTCATGTACAAAACCGTTTCAGAGGGCGAAGGAAGGTTGTACAGTTGGCTTTCTATCGAATGACTGTTGAAGGTGGGCAATACTGAATGTTTCCATTCTAGAGTCTCCTCTTGGTTTAAAGATTGCGAATCGAATTGCTCCCAGTGTGAGAGAATCTCAAGCCTTGACTGATTGTTGTCGTTGGCAAAAGGGCTGAGCTTGACACTATTGTGATTAAGCCATTCTGGCGTTTGCGCCGCTCGGCATCCAAGCTGGGTAATGATTGCACCCGAAGCGTTCATGCCTTCAAAAGGTGGAGGTACTGAAGGCAGAGAAGTAGCCAACAAGGTCATCTTCTTGACAAAGGGTAAGTTCTGGACCACTGAGCGAATGGAGTAGCGTATTTCATCGAAAGATCGAAAGTGCGTTGCTCCTGTACCTTCTTCTTCCTGTCCTTCTGTCTCCATTGCATAAGCACCTTTCCATATCCTCCAATATGGTGTTGGCTCGACGAATGACCAAGCAACATCAATATCACTGTCTCCGATAATGGACTTTCCACCATCTTCAGCCTTGAGATCTTCGCACAGAATACCTTTTGATATCCAAAGATCTGCGCACGCTTGCGATGTGCGGAGCTGAAACTCCAGAGGGCGCAGAGTCAGATGCCTCGTATGAGCTGGACTACGCTCGTTTGAGGGGTATAGAGTCGGGTGCTGGTACCATCCTACTTCCTTCCATGGTACTGATTCGCACGTGTTTGCCAAGGCCGCGAGAACTAATGGTCCCATGGCAACCGTCTGCCTACATGCCAGCCCCAACGCCGCAAGGATGATGGCAAGCGTCAAACCGACGAAGACCAGAATCTTCCGCTTGTGCTCTGACCATATCTCTGCCCACTTGTTGTCCTCGTTTCCCAGGTCGCCACTGGTGAGCTTTGGTGACCGTGGATCCTGCTCGGCATCTTTGCTCAAATCGTAGGAGACGCCGGAGCTCGAGGTTCGCGAGATAGTGAGAGGAAGACGAGAGTATGCTGCATTGTCGCCGTTGCCGATTATCGCACTGCAAGCAGAGGCGATCGCCCTTGCGGCTTGATTGACAAAGGTCGGCATTCAAAGCCAGGGCACGTAGTACTATCGATATTTATGAAGAGAACGTGGGGAACGGAGGTCGAATGTACACATCCGTCGATGCAGAAGAGAGGCCTTGCAGTGCTGCGGGTACGCTTCCAAAGGCCTTTTGAAAGTATTTCCAACGCTATGCCAAGCGAAACTGCACAAAGTTTCAGGGAATGCCGACTGAATTTACCACGCGCAGGATGTCTAAGGGAGGATGTAGCGGTACGGACTGAGGACAGAAAGTCAGGAATCATCGGTCAGCTCGTCGTGCTCCATCCCGAAAAGCTGCCTGGGATCTTGAAGAAGCTCGCGCATCTGCCGCGACAATCTTCCCTGCATGCGGCCTTATCGGGAAAATTGGCCTCCTCGGCACAGAGACCGTGAAGTCTACTATTGCAGACTTACTCGAGGTGGGTTGCGGCACAAGCAAGCGATGCACCCTGGCGGCTCCGCTTACTGATACATGCGTGTTGGCTTTCGCTGCCGTTGTGCCTGTTGCTGTGTTTGCTGCTTACTTCCAGCCAGGTGTCCCGTATGTTGACGCCGTCCCGATTGCCTTTTCTTTTGCGTGTCCGAAGTACGTATGGAAAGTTGACTGATCTTGACAGCGCGGATGTATCGGACGACCAAACAAAGCACAGAATGGCACAGAAAGCAGTCTGCTGGCGGAGAATGTCTAGAGAGCTGGTGCGAATGAAGCAGAACAGCGACAGCTTGCCATCGGACGCTGCTCTGCACACCGTTTCCTCGATTTGACTTTTCCGCCAAAACTTGAAGCATGCCGAAGAAAAAATTGCGCACGCTTTTTGCCAAGACTGAAAGCAATATAAATAGCAGGGGGTTGTGCCTATGATGTGATGCGCAAGGACGTCTTGAGGCTTTCAGTCTTCCAGCGACAGAGAGAAGAGCATGCCGAGCATTCATATCGGTATGCATAGGTTGCACTGCGCTGTGCTTCTTGAAGGCAGTCGCGCCCGGGAGTGAGGGGTCCTGCAGACACTTGCTTCGGTGTCGGTGTACCGACCCCCAAGAAGCGCCTCGATACAGTTGGCACTGTTCGTTCCAGGTGCCCAAGGGCAGTCTACCTCAGAATTGAACTACATCCCTCATATTTGCTTGTGAAGCTCTGTCGCGCGGATTGAGTGTTCAGGCGGGCAGTGAACTCCTCGATCACCGTTGGATACTGTGGCCGCTCCTCTGTTGTATATGCAACAAGACTTGCAATATGAGCTAGCTAGGGTACTTCACCTCCATCGGACCCTCTGATATACAGCAATGTCAGGACCAACAGGCTCTGCTATGGAGCAGATCATCGTTGACCTAATCAAAGATTATCAGGGTGCGAAGAAACGCTTGCAAAGGCTGTAATACTGCCTAGCCTGATGGAAGCTAACAAGCAACATCTGCGAATGCAGAAATGAATCCAAACCATGTCGAAGAAGTGCACCACCCGCCCTGCGCCATCGAGTTCTCCCGCTTTGTACAGCGAAATCGACCCGTCGTGTTTCGAGAACTAGGCTCCGACTTGCAGATACCAGCATTGCAGAAGTGGGATGAGGCTTATCTACGTAGCAAACTTGGCGAATCCAAGCTTAAGATTGCTGCTACCCCAGAAGGGTGAGCTTACTTTCTCGCCTATAGCTACCCTGTCTTGACAGAACCTATGCAATCGACAGGAACGCGGACTCGCTGGTTGATAATGTATTCATGGAGCCTGCATGTGCGGTACAACCATGATGAAGGCTATGCTTCAAGGCTAATCCAGGAATCTCCTTTCTAGATCTAACCATGGGCATGAACGCCTTCCTCAATCGGTTGCACAAAAAGCCCGGCCATGAAGTACTATATTTGCAGTCTCAGAATGACAACCTGCACGACGAGCTGAATGTGCTGCTTCAAGACGCTACAACTGATCTCCCGTTCGCGACCGAGGTGTTTGGTGCAATGCCTGATGTTGCTAATGTCTGGATCGGAGACGACAGAAGCGTGACTAGTGTCCACAAAGGTGAAAGACGAGCATTTCCCTTACCTGTTCGTATATCGGGTAGACTCAAACTTCCTTACATAGATCCATACGAGAATCTCTATCTCGTAGTGCACGGTACAAAGACATTTCATCTGCTGCCTCCGACCGAATTTTATTGCTTGCATGGTAAGCAAAACGCATCACTACTTTCGGACAGTCGTGGAAAGAGACTGACGGACACCATCACAGAGGGAATGTATGGCACTGGATCATATCAGCAACAAGCCAACGGCAGCTGGTCCGTTGAACGGAACGAACAAAACATACCCTGGATACCGATAGATCCAGCATGTCCAGTCGATATGGAGAAGTATCCTCGTTTCAAGCATGCTCGAGTACTCACCGTCACCCTCCAAAGAGGAGACATACTGTATCTCCCGGCCTTATGGTTCCACCGAGTCAGCCAGACAGCTTCAAAGGACCTGCAAGCACCTCTAGCCGTAGCCATTAACGTAGGCCAATGCAGAAAATTGAACAGCTTGAATGAACCAAGCTAACTATGCGTGTACCCACACTTCAGTGGTGGTATGATCTCGCTTACGATTCACCAACCTGGAGTCTAGCGAACCTGGTCCGCAAGATGACATTATCCCTTGACGGACGCAAGGATGAACATTAGCTTGCTCCCTACGCGTCAAATATCACTCGCGTCAAAGTCGCATGGGCGCAGGCGAGGTGGACAGCAGCACGTGCTCACCGAGGTGTCGTCTAGATCTGTGGATCTGGCTGCTTACACGAGGGGTGACAATCCGCCTGGCCGAACACGGCGCCGCGACTGTGGGTCCAGTGCCTGCTTGCCCTTATATTGGGTGTATAAATATCCAGCATGCATACTACGAATGCCATCCGCTACGGGGCCACAAGAAAGCCAGCAGATACAGTGTCAGCTGTCCAGATTCTGGTCCTTCCGATGAGTGTTAGCAGCGTGTGGTTCCATAGCACTGAAGAATAAGGCGGCATGTAGATAGATAAGTCAATCGACGGTACCTGCACATCACAGCACGTCGCTCAGCTTGCCATTGTAAAAGGACGTGCAGTGCCGTTGTGTGGCGCGGCAATACATCTGTTAGGTGGTGGCGCTTTGACCATGGCCATACGACATGCAGCAGTCGGGAATTCATAGCAGGTTGCGATACAACCAAACTCGCAGCAGAAATGGGCAACTCGCCCGTAGCCGGAGACAAGCGCGAACGTACACAGCTCACACTGCACTCGCTGCCACATGAGGTGATCCTGTCAATCGTGGAATGGACCGCCCAGATAACGCTGGAGGATCAACTGGAGCAGGACCGACTGGAACACGAGCGAGAGCATGAGCACCACCACCATCACCACGATCATTTGCACAATCACGGACATATTCACGATGGGCAAGCCCCAGATGCCCCTCCACCGTTCGGCGGCCTCTTCGGCGTACCTCCCTTCAATGGCGAAAATGCAAATGGAGACGCGCTCCCAAATCCCCAGGGCATAGGCGACGTTCCATTCATGCAGAATTTGTTCGGAATCTTCAACAACGCCGGTCCAGCTGTCAATTTCCCTCCCCCAGCTCCAGCTCCTGCCGTTGTGCCTGCACCGGTGCCACCGGTACCGCAAACCCACAACAATCAGGATGCAGACGACACAGACGATGAAATGTTTCGTGAGAGCTTAAATTGCGCAGTCCTGTCAACAACTACCAGATCTGACACATTACATATTCTTCAGCCCTAGAACCTATGGGCGAAGCAGCTCTCGAGCCGATTTCTTCCACATCTGCAACTAGCAATGCAAATGCGGAAAGCAATGATGGTGATGCCATGCCGCGTAAGTCATGCTGGTGATAGTCTCCGCTTCGAAGGCCGCGAGAACTGATCTGTGCGTTCCGGACAGCCTCGGGGCCAATGGCAACTTTAACAGCGTTTTCGACAGAGCCCAGCGCGACATCTTCTACAGTGCAATTGGAAGATGACGAAGATGAGATGCAGACTCTGGATCCAAGCTACCTTGGCAACCATTCCACGCTTTCGACCCCAGCAAATACTGAAATGGGAGCTGTCGTCTGGCCAACAGACGACGTTCCTCCTGACCCTCTCTCGCCGTTAGTCAACCTTGTCGGCACTCCACTGCCGTCGGCATCTTTGACGGGCGCTCTTGGTAGCGAGTTCGACCAAATGCAGCAGAATACAAGTAGCTACACCGCCGAAGACCTGGATGATATGCCGGATATGGAGTCTCCAACCTTCCAATTGAATCAAGGTCTCGTAAATGAGGAGTTGGTGAGTGCAAAATAGAATGCTCTTGTACCTCAAAACTGACAGTGACACCCGTACTACAGGACTGGAGTACTGAAGAGGAAAGCGAGGATGAAGAGGAAGACCAGGCAGATGATGAAGATTATGAGGAAGAGGAGGACGACGATGCAGAAGAAGATACGAATGCGGCTCTGACTGATGAAGGACATGGCAGTATGCCGCACAGTGCAGGCCTTCTGCCCGACTTGCAATCTCCGGTTTCTTACGAAGATGGATTGCCCTCCTGCCCCTACCTGCCTCTGATGCTCGTCAATCGATCTTTCCTGAACGCTGCACGAACCTTGCTGTATGGCAGACATATTCATCTCCTTGATACCTACCAGGCACATCTTTTCCTCCGAACGCTCACCTCGCCGCAAGTGAGTGCATATGATGATGAACCCGATGCCGACGATGAAGACGCGAGACAGCAACACATGCTCAGCTACTTGGTCCGAGATGTCGCTTTTGATATCAGGAGCCTGGTGTCTTTGGGCAGAGGCGGCGGAAGCCTTCTCATCGATATTATCAAGAATTGTCCTCGACTCGAACGTATCGCTTACAATGCCGACTTCTTGCGGAGCGCGCAAAAACCTCTGGAGAATGCGCTCGCTGGTTGTCCGAATATGCGTGCTATACATCTTCGTGGAGGAGACATGCCAGCGAAAGACTTGGTGTGGGAGATGCGAAACGTGGCATCTCTCCTCAGCAGATGGCCGAAGCTTGACAATCTGCAGATTCTCTGGCTCAAACACAGCATCAATGGTCCTCTTTTACCTGCACCAAAGATACAGCTCAACCGAGTCAGTCTAGCATATCTCGACATTACCGACGCCGATCTATCATATCTATTGAAAGGTTCGAAGGGTACCCTGAAGCAACTGGATCTGCATAGACCGACCTCCAAGCTCACAAGAGCGGGAATAGCCAGGGTACTTCTCGATCATGGACCCACTTTAACTTCCCTGCAGCTTGATGTTCAATCAACTTGGCATCCAATGTTAGGGACAGCCTCGGTCGCTGAAGCATCAAATTTGACGGAGGATAGGGCCTCCAAGTGCAAGTATCTGATGGATGGTCTCATTGGTCACCTGAAGGTGCTCTCGGAGTTGAAGTTATCGGGCAGTCTTGCGAGCACTATCTTGTTCGCGAGGCTTCCGAGGACAATTACAGTGCTGGCGTTCGAAGACAATCTGGGCATGGATATGGCCAAGGTCCTTGCTCTGCTTAAGAAGAAGGTGAATCATTGGAGAAGCCTGTAATTTGCTAACGAGTATAAGCTGATTATGGGCAAATGCTATGCATTTTAACTGACTCACAGAAGACCGCTACAAGTGGAAAGAGCAAGAAATCGATACCAATAGTTGCTCCCAAGTTGCGATGCTTTACAGTTTCCCGAAGTGATGGAGCTATGCTGTCTGAAACAATGATGAACAATCTCGTGAAGGTTCTGGATCAGCGTAAAGCCTGTAGTCACTGGTCATACTACTCTCCTATGGGTGAGTGTCATTGATCATCCATCGAAACTTAAGAGACCTTGATTGCTGACGCTGGCACATCCTGCACTCCAGCTGTATGGCGACCAGACGGTATGCCGCCGCCACCTGCTGCCCTTGGCATGATGGGCGGACTATTGGGCATGGCAGCCATTGCAGGAGGAGGACCTTTCCCGCCAGGTTTCGATTTTGATGACCTCGACTTCCCCATGCCAATGATGCCGCCGATGCCAGCCGTATTTTAAGGTGAAGACTCTTCTGTACAAAATTAAACGTCCCGAGACTTCAGATGATGTATAGAACCAGCTTTAAATTGGTTCTTGCTTGGCTCTTCCTGTTGTCCTCACTATAGCTAGTCCGGTAGGATCATACCTTTTTTTGCAAATCGTTCCAACTTACATGCGAAGAAGTACGGCTATTTCAGCGAAAATGGTTATCTCTTGCTGACTGTTCTCCAGAGCTACTAACATCTACACGATTAGTGACATGCATTATTTCGCTCGCTCTCAATGCCAACGGGGATATTCGGGTTTTTATACCGTGCCAGTGTGCTTCGGATTCCATTACTGTCCAAACCCGCAGCTTGGGATCGACTATCTATGTCAGCAATGCTGGGTTCTGTCACTCACTAGCCAGCCAACAAGCTTCTCGCCTACGCGCTTGTTGATCGAGGAAAATACAAGAGCCGAGACTCGCTTATCTGCAATCTTTTCCTCAAACGCAATGCGAAAACTGTTCTTGCCCGACAGTATGATACGAGACCGTGCCGTGAACGAGTTGCAGGGCTTCCAGCGTCCGACAAGGAGCCGATTCCGCCGTGAAGCCTATCGGCTACGTTCTCTCAGCCAGGAGCCTTCCAACCGACGGGCTGTCAAGACGAGAAAGAAGACAAGAGATATATTCCCAGCCGGCAACCTTCCAGTTTGCGCGCCAATATAGTACAAGCAACCCCGAGTCTCCAAGCTTGTGCTTCTGCTGTCCGGCAGGACAAGTCTGCTTTTAGACAGGACGAGGCGATACTGAATAAGCACCGTAGCTATCATACACGCAACATGCAATGCTCACTTTTACAAGTCAGACAGCGCAAGATTGTTGGACAGCTACTGCTTCTACTCGGCGCGAGCGTCCAGGAAGATACCGCAAAGGTTCCATGTCCTGTCGAACGGCATGAAAGTTTGGCAATGAAGCACGCTCCGTCCTGACATTTTCCCAGAAGCGAGCGAGCCGGGACATGACCTTGCCGAGATTGAATTGGCGGCATTGGACTCGCTTCTGACTTCTCTCAACCACTCTTTGCGTCTGTCGGTCTTGCCTTGCTTCAGCTTGTCCGAGATTGTCTATCCTTCTCTCTTTCCTTCTCAACTCTTCTTAAAACTTCAACAGAGACGAAACGCGCACGCTGCTACAATTGCGCATCTACAAATTCCAGCCCGATCAACCTATCATGATGCTATCTGCTATGCTACTCCATATTGCAGCTCTGGTCGCTATGCTATGTGTACGGTCTAGCTCAGCTCAAGATGCTACTGCTGCGGCTGCGATGGGTCTTCTAGCATGCACCGCGGACATCGAATGCAGATCCTTCCCTGCTAAAGCCACGTGTGCACCTGTGTAAGCTTCACCCTTGCTGGCGTCTTTCATATCCCTGGACAGTCTGACTTTTGCTGACATCGCCTTATGCATTATTACCAATTTACAGCGGCTTTTGCACTGACGCTGGTTCAAGTATGTCTTTCCGCTCTTAAAGCATACATTGCTTGAACCTGATCCCAAATGGCCTACTAGGATGCAAGTTCTCAGCTGGTTGCTGGGACTATTGCGGTACAGATGGCATCTGCGGTGGTGTAGGTGCAGCGTGCAACACTGTGTTCCACAACAACTATGCCGGATACAAGGCAAGTCTGCTGTCAATTCCGTTAAATTCATGAACATGCTCGACCGTTGCTAAATGTTATCATCTCTCTACATAGTGCAATACCCCTCTTACTTGTACCGGCACATTCACTGAGAATGGAGCCATCACCGGCGTCTGTGGACCCGTATCACCTTGAAGTGCTCGTTCTGTCATATTTAAGCGACTTGATATATATGCATGCACAACGCAGTGTGGTCTGTGGTCCTTTCTCTTGATAGTGATCAGTACTATAGTTCCAATTTCGGAACGGGTCGTGGTTTTTTACCCGGAGAAGGTATGATCTTAACACAAGCGAAAGTCTTCGAGGTTTGGATATGTAATGAAATGATACTAGTCAATAGGCAGTTAATCTTAACGCTTGGCAAG
This sequence comes from Cystobasidium tubakii, assembly GCA_024345325.1. Lineage (NCBI taxonomy): Eukaryota > Fungi > Basidiomycota > Cystobasidiomycetes > Cystobasidiales > Cystobasidiaceae > Cystobasidium > Cystobasidium tubakii. The sequence goes on along the minus strand of BROO01000001.1, from coordinate 2,388,589 downwards.
TCAGTAACGAGGATTCAATCAGAAATCCCCCTTCTGTTTCCCCCGAGGTTTCTCGCACCGAAGTTAAAGTATCGCATTGCAGCTTGAAAACTTCTACGATGCGGCAGGAGGTTCAATCTCTAGATCGCTCTCCTCATCTTCGCTAGCTACACGTGGTACAGATTGTTTTGCTACATGTGTCTCCTTGACCCTTTCATGCATTGCGGACTGAAACTCTGAACTTGAATCTTGAAATCCAGAATCTTGCTTGGAAGCGTTATCTGCCAAACGTCGCTTTGGTGGACGAGGTCCATCTGAAACTTCATCATCTTCATTTTGATCTTCTCGATTGTTATCTTCATTGTTGTTATTGCTTATTTCTTGGTGCTGATGCATCTTAGACTCAGGTTTATGCACATTCGAGTGTGTCTTGCCTGCATGTGGACCAAGCTTTGGCTGGTACGTATCTGGAGTACCGAGTACCTGAATAGCTTCGTTCTGTTATAAGGAACACATACATGTCAGCTTTCCGAGGAACTCATAAATTGACTTCTGAGAGGTATTGTCCAGGCACTCACCTTTCTCTTCTGTTGTTTAGCATCAATCATCGCCGGCATAGCAGTAGGATCAAATCCAATTTTCCTAACTGACCCAACACCAAACACTCTGTTCTTCTTGGCGATTCTTTGTTCTTTCCCATCCGTTTCGTTCTCAGAAGCTGAATCCTCCTCTCCGTCCATACCAGACGAAGAAGTATCGTTTACCATAGGAGGTTTCTGTCCTTTCCTATTGGCACCTAAATAATGAGCACCCACTGATTTACCTCCTTCTATAGCTAATAAATGCTCAACACTTTGTAATTCACGCTTCTTTTTCTTAGTTGCTTCTTTAGGATCTAGTTGCGTTTTATCTGGTTTGTCGTGCGGTCTCATTGAGTCTGTTAGGCCTGCTCTGTAGCCTCCATTCGACATGGGCCGCGAGGAACCTGCACCTTTAGTAAGATAGCCACCAGCGCGAGATCCAGGTGGTCCAGTACTGACGACATATGTCTTTGCTCCTTCTTGTACGCTAGTATTGTTACGAGGCAGCAAGCCAATCTTATTGGTTGGATCGTAAGGCGCAGAATAGCTAGATCCACCACTAAATACCTTTCCTGAATGCTGTTGTGACGGCTTCTTCGACGGATGCAAAGAGGTGATATCGCCTGACACATGAGTAGTTTGCATACCTCCCGTACCGGATAAAAGTTCCGCTCTTCCTGCTCTTCTTCGATTGACAGCTTGAGCAATGTGATAGTCGCATACATTGTCAACCCGACTGTGACAATCAAGCAAACAGGTAATATGGAACATGAAAGTTCAGGTATTCAGCGATCAGTATAATTGCACGAAGAACTGAATGAGAGGGGGATCGCACTCACGTATCGCACCAGCTAGCACATAGAACACCATCCTTCTTCTTAGCTTGACAAGAACCAAGATCTTTACTTTTTCCAATGACAATGACGCTATCCGCAGATTCAGGGGTGATAGAAAGGACATTCGCGTTGGTAGAGTTTTGAACGTATGGATTCTATTTTCAGCAGAAGATATGCAAGGAAAAGTTCAAAATATTAGTCTACAGAGAATCTCTCGTGATGGATAGTAAAGGACGTGAAAGGATGAACGAGAGGAGAGGCAGAGAAGGAGAAGTTGGGGGGAAAACTCACCTGCCAAGGTTTCATAATTCTAGGGTTTAAAACAGCAACGACAGTACCATTTGATTCCTTCCAGAATTTTTCAAAGGCACCACCAGAACCACCTTTATATTCCTTCCTTTCAAATCTATCACCAGCATTATCAGGATCATCATCATCACTTTTCTCCTCGTCACTATCACGTTCCGTAGATCTTTTCTTAGCTAATTTCTTGTCTCTCTTGGATCTAGTAACTAATGTCTTCTTGCCCGTTTTCTTATTATAAACAGTTTCAGTTTCTTCTTCCGAATCATTTGCTTGTTTAATCTTTCTTCTCATATCAGGATCAGACTCAAATAGTTTCAAAGATAATATACCAGTTCCTGAAGAAGCATTATTCTTTTTACCTAGATCAATGAGTTTGAATGTAATATATCGCCTAGTACGTTGTTGTGATCTGTCTTCTTCTCTTGCTTTTTGCTGGCCTGACTTGTTTGTTTTACCTACATCCTGCTCGGCATCTGAACCTTCGAATGCTTCTTTTAATTCATCATCACTTTTAGCCATCTCTTCAAAAGCAGATTCATCAAAAGGCTTGGCATTACTACCTGCTTCACCTCCATTATTACTATTTCTAAATTTCGCTCTAGCAGCTTCTCTAGCTTTTGCTTTTCTTTCATCTTGCATTTTCTTTCTCATTGCCATTTGTCTCAGCGCTGCATTTTGTCCATTACCACTGAAACCGCCAAGACCACCACCAGTATATTTGATTTCTGTTTTTTCAGCTAGTACGCCTATTACTATCCAATCACCCTCGACTGGAACTTCATATTCTAAACCGCCTTTTGAAGGTCGGATTATCGAATAGAGAATATCGTGTGGTAGATAGAAACGATCTGATAGATGTTCTTGTAGATTTGCATGTGGTAATAGACGTTTGCTGTTGTTATTACACATACCGCGATGGGTAAGGTGGAGGAGCCAGAGGTTGTGAATGTCAGCTTTGCTTGCTATTTGGATTCGCATCTTTGAATCCTCAATACCAAGAAACGAGTGTTTTTCCCTCCTGAATCGGAAAACTCACCTCAGACGTATTTTGCTATTAGGTTCAACACTCTCAAATCCAGGATCCGATTCAATACTTTTAAAACGTCTAGGACCAGGTTTAATCCTATGAACAAGAGTAAGATCATCATTCCTTTCATTTCCTATTGGTTTATAAGGTATCTCTTGATATGCATCGTCACTATTATCCCCGTCATGACCGTTACGATGAGAATCTTCCTCCTCTTCAAATGAATAATAGTCATCGTCTTCTGCTGTCTTTTGGATGCTGTTTGAATGGCAAGTAGAAGTGGCGGATTTCCATGCGTGATGAGTAGCTGGTGCTGCTGGAAGTTCTGGCTGACGTTGGCGTGCATCATGAGAAGATCTCCCTCTATCTACTGATTTCCCTTTATGATCTCCGTGCGCTGAAATCGACGCGGCACGAGTCGATGGAAAGTCATACTCCGCATTGCTGTATCTACTATTTCTGGACGCCTTGTACTGTGTATTGTATGAAGGGATAGGCTGTGTTGAAGCAGCAACTGGATTGGAAGATCGTTTCGGCGCGGGCTCACCGAAAGCTGCTGATCGCTGAGTTGCTACTCCTCGTCTTGATTCTGAATCTTTGAGGCTTTTTCTAGCTAGGTCGTTTGCGTCCGAGAATGTAGATGGTGCTATAGAAGGCGATTGTCGAGCATATCAATTTGGAAATGAGCACGAGGCGAGGATACACTTGTATAGATTTCTAATACTACTCACCTGGTTTGTGCTTGGGAGCAAGCCTGCGGGTACTCTCATTCTCCAAGAGGTCAGCGAGATGATTCCCATTTCTGTGCTTGGATGAAGATGAAGAGCCCGACGCGACAGTCTGGGACGAGGATGAAGAAGATGGATCCTTCTTGAACCTAGGCAGGCTGTATATGTCGATACCCTGCTTGCGTGTACTACTGCCATGATGGGAAGCCAGCAGTCGACCACTTGTGTTGGTCTGCACTGGGTTCATGAGGGCTGCAATGCCAAAGCCAGTCTTCAGCGATGCGTAGAAAGCAATGAATGAGGATACACACCATCTCTCGCTCTGCTCTTCTTGGGAGAAGGACTAGCAGGAACAAGCATGCTACCACTGCTAGTTGTCGACTCGCCCATCCTCGCTCTTCTGTCTTCAAGAGCTTGCTGTCTTTCGCGCTGCTGTACTTGCAGCTTCGCGCGGTCCAGCCTCGCCTGAGCCGCCTTTATCTCCGCCATCGTTTGGTAAGCAGGCGTGTCCTCTTCCATGGCTGCGGTGTATGCTGTGTCAGTCTTGCTTGTTTTTGCATGTATAACTCAAGCTGGGTTGGACGCGCCTGAGAGCTGGCTGGGTTGATCGTGATCGGCTGACATGAGCAAGGCGGCTCGCTTAGTCAGCATTGCCACGTAGATCGTATCCAGCCTGTCCGGCGACGAGCATACAGGCAGCGTGACAACAAGCGGCAGGAGTACGCACCTCAGTACATGTCCGCCTGTATCATGACTCAGCTGCCCGCTGTTGCTTGCCCCCACGTGATCACCGCGATGACAGGCATGACGATCAGGAAGAGCAGTTTCCATGACGTCGAGCTTGAAGATGAAAGAAAGAAAGCAGAGTGAAAAGCAGGACTGGCTCTTCGCTCTGCACCACATCCACTCTGCCCACACCCTTCGCACACCGCCATGAAGCTGTGGAACAAGAACAACAAGCACACCCTCGTCCTCATCGCCGTCCTCGTGGGACTGGCGGGGGTCTCGCAGGCGGCTCTCTTTCAGCGGAATGGTCGGTCGAAGCACGCTGCGGCTGGACATCCACATTCACAGGCTGATGCTCGTTCCATGTGTGGTTGCAGCCCCAGCATGGCACAACTGGGACAACTCGCAGCTCGAGAGATGGCTCACTGACCACAGGGTCCCCAATCCGGGTGGGTGCCTTGCAGCGTGCAAAAGCAGGTGGAGATGGACAACTGACATTGAGTATGAATGCGGAATGAAGGCCGTCTGTCCACCGAGCAGCTCAAAGACCTAGTTCAAGCCAACTACGACAAGGCTTATGATACCTGGTGAGTGCATGCTCTTTGCGCGACCTGGTGCTCAAAGCCACCCGCTGACATGCTCACAACGTCATCAACGCATTGTCGTCAAATTCGCAAATTATTTGATGTGGCATTTATGCACCATCATGCTCATATACACCACAACCAACGTGTCATGACACTCCATCTCCCACTCTTCCTTGCTCGTAACTCACCGTCTCCACCTTTCACTCGCATGATTTCGCCATCATCCCCCACTCTGCAGGTCCGAGTCCGACATCTCGTCATGGATGCAGAAGAATGCTCACATCCCTACTCCAACTCCCAATACTCGTGATAGGGCTATCGGAGCCATCAAGCGAACGTATGACAATGCATACTATGACTGGGAGCACTCTGACCTGCACGACTGGTTGGTGGTGGGTTTACTCATTTCGGCTCTCATCAACTTCAAGAGACAATACTAATATGTAATGTGCAGGACCACGGCATCGTACCCAAGCCTAAGTCGACCCGCGAAGAACTGGTCGACCAGGTTAACTCTGCATGGGGAACTGCCAACTCCTACCTCGGTACAGGCTCCAACCAAGCTCAAAAAGCCTTCAATCAAGCGTCCAAAGACGCATCCGCTACTTACAAATACTACGCGGACAAGTTCAACCGAGCAGGCCAACAAGCCGCACACCACGCATCAGATCATTCCGGTAAAGGTCGTTTCCCACCATCAAAAGCCATAGTAGATTCTTGGACAGATTCAGAACTACGTGAATTCTTATTGAAGAATAACATCATCTCTCCTGCTTCCAAGATTGAAGAGCTAAGGATACTAGCTACTAAGAAACTAGATGAATTCGCTCATTTGACTGCTTCTACTAAGGATAAAGCGGTGGAGAACGTTGCCGATGCTGCTCATTATTCGGTTTATGACGCTCCTAAGATCGCTTATGATTATGCCGCTCAGGCTTTGGATGGTGAGTGGTATTACTCTTTCTATGTCTATCAGTCATTACACAGACCCTAACTGAAATATCTGTTCGTGAACCCTCAGACAGCAAAGATTATGTCTGGTCCACCTGGAATGAAGGGCAACTCCGCCACTATCTCGAAGAAAAAGGAATTGTAGACACTCCGGCTCAAGCTCAGAAAAACGACCTCATCGCCGCTGTCAAGAAGAGCTACACTGATACCGCCGACAACATTTACGATACATGGTCCGACTCTTACCTTGTATGTCGTCATTGTGTTTCTTTCCGCGTCTGTCCGTGAATGGTCTGTGACTGATCCGTCGTCTACTACATAGAAACGATGGCTCGTGCAACACGGTGTAGGACACACCAGGCAAGCCAAAACCCGCAACGACCTGCTCGACTTGATGTCAAAGAACTATTACTCAGCTCGCGATACTACCTGGAACTCGTGGTCTGATTCCCAACTTCGCAACTGGGCTATCTCACGTGGTTTGATCGATTCAAAGGCTAAAGCCACTAGAAGAGAGTCAGTTTGTTTCGCCACTTGACTAGAGGCATACTGCTCACAGTTTAAAAATATATGCTAACCTGCTCATATCATTTTCCCACTCGTCTGAAGCAGCCTTACCAAGATTCTAGAGGATAACTACTACTCTTTACGTGATAACGCTTACCAGACTTGGGATGACAACACTATCCGAAACTGGCTAGAGAAGAAGGGTTATGTCAAGACTCCTGCTCAGGCTAAGCGCGATGAGTAAGTCAGACCTTGTTTTGAGAGGATATCAGTGTGTTCAGTGTGCTTACGTTTTCGTATTTTGCTGCAGCCTCCTCGCCACCATGAAAAATTACTGGTACACTGCCAACGATAGAGTCTGGGACACATGGTCCGATACTCAAGCTCGTGCTTATCTAGTCAAGAACAAGGTCATTGCCGAAACTGATGCGGCTGGCTACAAGCGGGACAAACTTGAGAAGCTACTCGAAGAAAATTGGAACAAACTACCTGACAATGTCGAATCTGCATGGAAGAACACTGAAATGCGAGATTGGCTAGTCAAACAGGGTTACCTTAAGTCTGATGCTCAACTCAAGGCTGATGATGTCAAGACTCTATTCTCCAAACACTACTCGAACGCCTCGTCCAAGACCTGGGATTATCTCTCCTGGACTGATAACCGCATGCGAGGATGGTTGAGAGATCATGGCGTCAATGTACCAATGAACTCTAAGCGATCTGAACTTATTCAACTCATGAAGGACAATTACATCTCCACTCAGTCTGGTCTCGCTGGTCTATTAGGCAATGTCCAAGAATGGATTGGAGCAGGTACTCACATTGCAGAAGATAAAGTTCGTGAAGCTCTAGATATACTCAAAGGTGCTGTTGGGGTTGGATCTTCTGCTTTTGGTGGATACGGTGAAGAAGCTGGTCTAAAGGGCAAATACGTCTACAATCAAGCCACAGTATCTGGTGAAAATCTACTTTCTACTGCTTCAGCTTCAGCTTCGTCCGTTTATCATTCTCAAGCCACACCTGCTGCTTCTAGAGCCTCGAAAAGCTTGACTGCTTTCGCTGCTGGAGTTACCGACCCGAAGAGTATTTCAAGCTTGGCTTCGGTCGCTTCTCACTCCGCTGTATCGGCCGCTTCTGTAGGTTCGGTCTCTGCTTCAAAGTCGGCTGCCAGCGCTAGTGCTTCGGCCTCCTCTGCCCTCTCGGTGGCTTCCAAGGTAGGTCGTATAGCTAGTCACATGGAATCGTGACCTTCTTCTTGGCCATATCCCATTGCTGATATACTTTCGTCACTTCACAGAGCGCCTTGTCTGCGGCTTCCGTCGCTTCCAAGTCTGCTTACTCTGCTCTTTCCTCATTGAGCAAGCATGCCGAATCTGCAGCTTCTTCAGCTAGCGTCAGTGCTCAACACTCACTCAGCTCGGCCTCCAAGTCTGCAGTCTCAAGCCTATCCTCCCTGTCCAAGTCTGCTTCATCAGCTGGCTACGACCCATCTTCGGCCTCTTCCATGTCCTCTGCAGCTTCAAAGACCGCTATCGCATCCCTGTCATCTGCATCTCACAGCGCCAGTCTTAGTGCCAAGAGCGCCTCTTCCTCGCTCTCTTCATACCTTTCGTCGCTGTCTCACTCGGCTCAGTCGACAGCTAGCGCCGCCTCAGTTTCGGCCACCAAGCTAGCTAGCTCTCTGTCGTCCTCCGCTTCTTCAGCCGTTTCAAAGGCATCCCACGATGCTTCTGCACTCGCTTATACCGGTTCCAAATCAGCTTCAAGCTTAGCTAGCTCTCTTTCAGCTGCCGCTAGCGCTACCGCTTCTTCCCTCTCCAAGTCCAGCCACTCTGCTGCTTTGGAAAGATCAAAGAGCGTATCGCTAGCTAGTGTTGAAGCTTCTAAATCTATCGCATCCGCCTCAAAGTCCGCTAGCAAGTCTATTCACGACGCTAGCGTTTCTGCAAGCAAGAGCGTTGCCAGCGCTAGCAAGAGCGTAAAGGCTGAACTTTAAAGTAGTATACCGCACGCGAAGAGAAGAAATGAGAGAATTTGAGTAGAGTTTGAGGAGAAGGATGTTTTCAGCAATTATAGAATGGTTAGGAAATATACGGCCTGAACGGATCTTCAATCAATGTTGAATCATTCGTAGTTAAATCTGGGTGAATTGAATATCATGACTTTCGTCCTGAAGTTTTGTTTTTTTTATCGATACACTCCTTATAAAAACAAGTCTGTGAATTCCTTCTCGTCTCGCCTGCTCCTGAGTCTTCTATAGAAACCTGAAATGAAAGATGATAAAACCGACTGTATCTAGTTGATGACAGACGAATGGTATGAACGTTTTGAAATGATAACAATGCAATGCGAATCAGAGTGTTTGAGTTATAATTTGTCTATGTAAAATGCGATTGAGTCGTGGATGAATCGTAACTCGAGATGGGTTTGCATATGCCTGCACAACACATCGTTTTAACGCGCTACCCTGGATGGAACATTGATTTAAGCACTCACCTAATCTAGTAGAAGAACAGATATGCCAGCTGCAAGATGGTACCATTTCTCGCACTGGATGGTGCTGCCAGGAAGTGCGTGGTCACGTACGAGTATACTCATCGTCGAGCACTTCTTCTAGCGTAATTGCTTCCATTTCTCTTTGCTTGAGCGAGTCTCTTCGTCTGTTCGGGAGTGAGATGAGACATATTTGCTCTAGCTCTAGTCTGTTTAGGCCTTTTCGGTTCCCTGTACATCTTGGGAGTATCATCGAATAGGTAATCTGATAGTTTTGCAAATATGCTTCTGTTTTCGGGGATCCAGCCGTGCTTGTGGTGGTAGACATGTACTGTATGTCGGTCGTAGACTTGATAGTGGCTCATTGCGAATGGTCGTGGTCCGGGTGACAGTTTGCAATTGACTTCGACTCTCTTGAATGGTGTGAAAGTGGGGACGACCTTTTCCATGAAACGGGCGGCGAAGGGGACCTGTTTGAAGGAAAGCATGATGGATGTAGCTTTGGATATACACTTGAGTAGTGTTTGTGAGTGCTCGAGGGGTCAATAGCTAATGGCTAGAAGAGGCTCGCTGCAGGATAAAGAGGAAAGAGAGAACGAGAAGAGAGGCAACGAGAAGGTGGTACTCAGCAGCGAAGGAATGAGCAGGTCAGAGGATGAGCTGAGAAAGGAGTAGTTTTGGCACCCTTGCTGCTTGCTCTTGTGCAAGGGAGGGAATGCCTGCATTTGCGATTGGGCTCATTCTCGCATGATGGAAAGCCAGGCACCGCATCCAGCGTTTCAATGCCATCGAGAATTCCATTGCTGCAGGAGTAGACCACCTTCTGCATCTCTCCAAGAGAGTGTGGATGCAGCTTTTCACATCTCTGGCACACTTCACCTGATCTCATGGCTGGACGGCCGGTGTGGTCTTGTCTTCCGGCTTGGGCAATGCGCAACATCGCTTCTCGATGCGTATAGACTGTGTTGATGAGTACGAAGCGCAAACTGTCACCATGTTCAAAATCCTAGCATCTTCAAAATTGATAGGATTTTAAGTACGAAATCCCGTTTCAGGCATATGACAAGATGGCGAGGAACGCCACCGTCCTGCATGTACTTCTCGAACAGAACAGGGCAACTAGTTGGTGCATAATACTTCACACTGATGGAAAGGCAATGAATAGCTGTAGCCTCTCTCAATATATTGCACCGCAGGAGCACTGTCTATGTCTCTAAAACGCGTATTTAGAGGAGAGTCTGTAGAACCTCGACCACCTTCTCGCCAATCTCCTGCGTTGAAGCACTGCCGCCCAGATCTTTCGTCCATAGACCGTGTCCTCCCGTGCTTTTTTCATCGAGTACCTTTCTGACTGCATCCTCGACTGCCTTCGCCTCCTTCTCCATGGCAAAAGTATACCTCAACATCATAGCCACTGATAGAATCGTTCCGACTGGATTCGCGATTCCCTGTCCTGCAATGTCAGGCGCTGAGCCGTGGATAGGCTCGTATACACCTGGTAGGCGGACATTGCCATCCGGTAGTCCGGCAAGGGATGCTGAGGGCAGAACACCCAGAGAGCCAGGAATGATGGAGGTCTCGTCGGAGAGGATGTCTCCAAACAAATTATCGGCTATACAAGTGAACCCTTGTCAGCTACCTGGATGGTCGAAATATAGTAGCGCGACCTACTCAATAAGATACCGTTCATTTTGCGTGGGTTGGCAGCAATTATCATAGCAGCCGAGTCGACAAGCTGATGATCAAGCTTAATATCGGGGAATTCATTCTTGAAGATGTCCGTAACCGTCGCTCTCCACAGTCTGCTTGTAGCTAGTACATTTGCCTTGTCGATGGAGTGTACTGCAAGAGGAGGGGTCGAGACCGAAGCCATTTGACCGGCAAGCCTTGCTATACGTTCGATTTCTGAACGCTTGTAGCTGCAGATATCGATAGCAGGTTCATCGGAACCTTCTACTGCTTCTGTCCTGTCACCGAAATAGATACCAGAGACGAGCTCTCTGAATACGATGATTTCTGTTCCTCTGACGATCTCCTCTGTGAGCAAGTGAGGAGTTGTAGATAGTCAGGTTTCAGCCGTAGAACAGGAAAGTTCTATAAACGTTCATACCTTTAATTGGTGACTTTTGGACAAGAGACTCCGAAGGGAAAAGAGCTGGTCGGATGTTGGCGTATAGGTCGAGTTCTTTGCGAAGCCGCAGGATACCTTGTTCAGGTCGAACTTTGCCTACCCCCCATTTGGGTCCACCAACAGCACCTGTAAGTAGATCATCAGCAATGCACTGCGACGTATGATCTTGCGAGCTCTCCCTACGCACCAAGTAGAATGGCATCACTCTTCTTGCATGCTCCAAGCGTAGAGTCGGGCAGCGGGTTTCCGTGATTGTCAATGGCAATTCCACCAAAGTCATGCTCTTGGATGTTGAAATGGACGCCTGACGACTTGCTAGCTACGGTCTGCAGCACCTTTACAGCTTCAGCAGTTACTTCTGGGCCTGCAAGTCGATAAAGTGAGTGAGTGATCGCGCTGTGTGTCTGCCTGCACTGGCAGTAGCCGCTCTATCGCTAACTCACCAATGCCATCACCAGCCAGCACGACGACGTTGTACGACTTGCTCATGGTCGCAATTCCACTTCAATATCAGATGATGGAATAGAAGGTAGACGATAAGTGGTGATTGTGTCGCAGTGAGGTCTCCATGCGGGTGATCGAGCGGGCGAGACCACTTCGCTGCCGGAGGACCTATCGCTTCGTCGCAGTTTGCTGTTTCACAGACCATGAGGCAGCATGCTGATCCAGGCTGATGTATCATACTGTGCAATCAAAATTATACTGGTCTCTGGTTTGCAAAACCTGTCACAGCCTGGCAGTGGCCGATATGGTATACAACAACATGTACTGTTTGTTATGCCTACTTACGAGATACCTAAACAGAGAAAGCGGAGTATTGCAATGATGCTTGATACGATGCGATGTATAGAAAAAAGCCATTCTGACAGCCTCAGTAGCCCTCTTTAGCCAGTTCCTCTGCAATGGCAAGGTAGAAGGAGACCGGCTTGAATCGAATAGCTTTCCCAGTCAACTCGGCAAATGCGAAGCGCATTCTTCCGACCCAACCGACCTGCGTTTGAAACACACAGGACGCAAATCAGTCTCTTTGCTTGTAATGGTGGTCATGGTGGAAACTCACCAGGTCCAGATGATTGACATTCTCGAGTGTTGCCTGCGAAAGGATACTGACGGTCAGTAGGTGTTTAGATAATTTGGGTGTGCAAGCACTACCTACCTTGTAATTACCCCACATAGCAGACTCAACTGATACAAGCCCATCATTGGCGCCTTCTTTCTCGAAAATAATGGACCAAGGTAGGCGGAAGACACTGTTCGACCGGACATGACAAGATCAGCTAATGCAGGCTTCATTCGCTGATGGGCAGACTCCAGCAAAGGCTTACTCCACGATAGACGGTCTGAACTTTGCTCCGTAGCTGTAATAAGTGACTGACGGATCATCGGGTGTTTCGTCATTGAATTTAGCCATCTTCGACCTGGTAAGAGCATCAAATGCTCTTCCTCCGCCTGGCATCTGGAGCGCTTCCATCATAGTCAATAGCGAAGGCAAGTTGCCCCTTCCGAGTACATCCTCCTGCAATCAAACGTCATATTAGGCCTGTCTCCGCTCAGGCTCAAATGCCACACAGACTCACCAGCAAATAATCAGCAAAGGCTGAACCTCTATGGGGTGTAGCTATCGTCGTCAGAGTTCTGACAGTGAAAGCTTCCGGTTGCAAGTGCGTGATGAGGTATCTAGCATCGAGACCACCCATTGAATGGCCGATGAGATTGACTTCTCGGCCTGGGAAGCGTTCTATGATCTGTTCGCATATCGCTTTCGCTCTTGTTTCGATATCTGTCATTCGCCGAATAGTCAGATACCTGCACATATAGTTAGTAGAAATCCACCTACTCCCTGATGCCGGAGAGGCAGTCATCAAGACTTCCACACCCAGTTCTTCCAGAGCTTCTCGTACACCCCGCCAGTATTGAATCTGGAAAGCAGGGAGATTTGATGGTCCAAGCACGCTGAAGCCAAAAAGACCATGCAAGAAAACCATCGGCAATTGTGGCTTCTCGTATTTGTCCTGTCCAATAAGGTCGAGTAAGTGGAGTTCGTCAGATCATTGGCACACCAGTCCGTACCTTTATGCGAGCCCAATCCGGCTCATCGGATGCTGTCTGGTCGTCTTCGTCCATGTACTTTTTATTCTCATTTTCACCGACATTGCCGCCCAGCATCCTAGCCAAGGCATCAGGCATAAAATTGCTAGCAGCTGGGGCCTTGAAGATAGGTAAAGCTGGAGCTTTGAACCTTGGCATTGTGGGTGTCTGAAAGTTGGGCAACGATAGTAAGGTGGGCATGCTCGGGAATGTGAAGCGTGATCCGGTAGATGAGGAAACAAGAGGTACAACGTCTTCATGTAAATGGTCACGAACAGGTCCTTTCCCAGCAACTAGAGAAAGGAGGTCTGCTCCAAAGTAGTCATTTGTTCGGTTCGTAGCACCATCATGTATGGATGCGGGCGAAGCTGCCAGATGAGCCGCAGCCATCGGAGAAGCGGGCATAGATGTAGAAGGGAGGAAGACATGTTCGGATTGACTTGCTTGTCTGCGTTGCTCTTGCACTGTCTGCCGCAGCCACGCGAAGGGGTCTCCATCACCCAGATCATGCAATGAGCTAACGGAGAGCGATCTTTGGCGTTGAAGCTGGATGCGACTGCTTGATCGACGTCTATTAGGCGCTAAAGCAAGACCAACAGGTCTGGTAAGCGTGCTTGTGCCGTACAGGAATGGATTGTCTATCCGGTCATGCGATGATGCTGTTGTTACTGAAGGTGATCGGGCAGATGAGTTCGTTATGGGCATGAGAGATGATTGCATCGCTTCAGACAACTCATTCTCGATGCTCTTGCGCTTCTTGTGGGTACATGAATGTCCACGAGGCTTGATGTGCGCCTTCTCCGGTCGCTGTGGACTTCCTGCATCGTGGTCTTCATGCTCGGTGACGCTGGCCGACTGAGTGAAGCTCATCAAGTTTCTTCTTGCTGCAAGCTGCAGGCTGAAAGGCCTGACTGAGCAGGGTGGCAGCAGCAATAATCGCATTCACAACATCTGCATATGGCAACGACAGAGTTGGTCTGCGCAAGTATATGGAACCATCTGTTACCAATTGATCGAAGTCGCTTGCTTCTGTGGACCGGAAACCGGAACCTTCGGTGCCATCTATACAACAACGTATCAGACCACTACGCATCCCGAGCAAAGCAAAGTTGACACGAATGAAAGCTGGACCTCTCTGAACTTGTTGGTGTACATAGCGGCGGCACAGTGAAGGTGTGTAATAGCAGAAGGCGAACCCGGGTGTACAGCATAGCGGAGGCTCCATCGCATTCAAAATATATTGATCGAGATATACGTCCAGCTCTTCTTCGGGACGACTGATCTATTACGAATTTACAGCTTGCTCCCCTTTTACTGTCCAAGCTACAAAGAACGCGTCTAGCTCAATACTTTGTTGGCAGCGAGCGGCCTCGAAACGCCAATGTCGACTGATAAGCGCGCCGTTGACGCCACATCCGGTGAAGCAAGTGGCAGCTCCCATGCAGCATCTCGGAGCAAGCAGACCTTCAGACCTCCTTCCACTGAAGCATGGTACTACAAGATCAAGACACCCGCTCTTTACCATGAATCAGCATTCCAGTGCGTCTGCGGACCTCCATTTGACCAAAAAGCAATCCTGACTAAAGCTTTGTATGATGTGCATGTCCCGTAGTACAACCTTTGTACAGCCCTGGCTACCGTCCAAAGATCCTACACATGGACGATATGACCTGCCTTACAGTCCGCGCGAAGACGAAATACGGCAGAATTCGCAGAGATACAACGCTTGGGGTGGCAAGGTCCATATGAAGGGTTCCGATAGAGATTGGATTGTTTATCAGGTGGGACACCTCCCCAGAGTCCGACTTACGCTACTAAATGGCATTTATATAGGTCTGGGAGCCCAAGGAGAAGAGATTGAACGCAGATCTAGTCTTCTGTCACGGGGTGAGTTGATGTAGGCCGGGCTTGAGGCACGGAATCCACTGTTTAAAGTGCATGGTCATACAGATTAACGACTATGGAGGCAAGTTCAGCGAGCATGCAAAGATTTTTCTGAATGCTGGTTATCGAATAAGTAAGCATCCTGCATATTTTGTATGAAGCGAAGCTGAGCCGGCGATATCATACAGTCATTCCGGATTTGCCTTCTCATGGTCGGTCCACCGGGCTTCATGCCCATGTAACGAGGGTACGAGATTACCCATTGATCGCTCATGGTATTAGATCGCCTAAGTATCCTCCTTGAGTAGATGGAAAGCTTAGCCGAGGCAGTCGATGCCGTCATTTGCGAAGTGGCCTTGAAGGACGAAGAACACGGCAAGACAGCCGAAGAAGTCGACAGCCGCAAGCGCTTCATTGCAGGAGCCTCAATGGGTGCGTCTGAGTCCGACTATTGTACAATCATATTCGTGCTGAAGCCTTGTTTGTTGAACAATCTAGGTGGTTTCACCGCCTTGCTATATGCTATGTAAGCTGCGTCTCAATGACCCCATGAACTCGAACGCTGACTGACATGTATCATATAGTCAATACCCTCCAGCTCCTGTCTCGGAAGCAGCTGCTACAGCTGGCATTCGTAATCCGCTCAATGGATTGAGGAGGCCTAAAATACATGGAGCAATGCTTCTATGCCCTATGCTCGAGATTGCGCCTGTGAGTATTACGCTGTGCCCTAGAAGTCATAGTGAGTATTAAAGCAAGGTTCAATTCAGGAATCACGGCCATCATGGCTAGTTGAGCATTTCGCCCGTGGGATAGCAAGTTTCGCAGGTCGCTTCCCACTAGCTGAAGCGAACAGAGGCAAGAATACGGACAGGCCCGCGCTCGAGCAGGAATGTAAGTCATGACCCGGCACTAACAAAATTCGACGACTCCATAACGTTTCTGACTCATGACCTGGCTTTGCGGTGTAAAGTCGAGCTTGATCCGCAGACATATAACGGAAAATTACGCATAGCCACAGGTCTCGCGATTTTGAAAGGGATTGAGATGGTGAATATTCGATTACACGAAGTCAATCTGCCATTCAAGGTATTTCACGGAACAGGAGATCGGGTAACAAATCCCAGGTAGGTTAATTTTGTATTTAGCATCTTGTCTGCTTCGCTTCACTGACCGGTCGACTACAAAATGCAGAGGAAGTCAACGCCTTTTTGATCAATGTTCGAGCAAAGACAAGGAGATTCAGCTATACGAAGGTTACGAGCATGTCATGCTCGCTAAGGGCATCGACGAGGCAGACGATGCTCCTCGCCAGCGAGTGTTGAATGATATGCTGGAATGGCTTAACAAGCACCTTTAGAGCTATTTCTTTCGAGGCTTCCATGATAGACATTTACAAGTACACCTACTCGCAATACCAGGAAGAGGTCTTTCGTCTGCATAAACAATATGCAATAGAGGTCGGCAGCAAAACCGTAGACGGACTGTAATCGATGTTAGCTTGATCAGTTGTGTAGAGTTCGCGAACGGCCCGCCCAATTAGTGTATACTGTGTGTGTATTTGGCTTTGCTAGCGTTTTATCTATATTTATTGCTGATTGACCGAGCTCTTTGGTAAACACAGTGAAAGGGCTAAGCCTCACTTCCTCGCTCGAGCAGCGAGAACTAGGCCAAGCCAGCCTCTCTCATCGCTTTGAGCATGGTGGCACCGATCTTTGCTGGTGAGTCGCAAACAATGGCACCAGCCTTCTCAAGCGCAGCGACCTTATCCTCAGCCTTGCCCTTACCACCTGAGATGATGGCACCTGCGTGACCCATTCTTCGTCCTGGTGGTGCTGTGCGACCAGCGATGAAGCCGACTACGGGCTTAGGGTTGGCTCGTGTCTTGTTGTGCTGTTCTAGATAGGCAGCGGCTTCTTCTTCCATAGTACCACCGATTTCACCGATGATGACGATACCTGACAGATCATGATGAAAATGTAAGCTGGAGAATTGAAGTTAAGCGGGCAGATGGCTTCATCTCACCTTGAGTTTCATCATCCTCCATGAAAGCCTTGATGACATCGATATGTTGTGTACCAGGGAAAGGATCACCGCCAATACCGACGCAAAGAGTCTGACCGAGTCCGACTCTAGTAGTCTGATCGACAGCTTCGTATGTCAAGGTACCAGATCTTGAAACTACACCGATTTTGCCAGGGGAGAAGATTCTGGCAGGCATGATACCAATCTTGCAACCACCTCCGTGTTCGGGCCTCATGATACCAGGGCAGTTTGGTCCAATCATTCTTGATTTGCTTTGCGATCTCAAAGCTTGTGCGATCCGGACTTCGTCTTGTTGTGGGATACCTTCGGTAATTGTTACGATCAGAGGAATCTCATTCTCGATAGCTTCCAAGATTGCGGCGGCGGCGAACGGTGGTGGAACGTAGATGACAGATGCGTCCGGCTTTTCGTGCTTGACGGCCTGTGGTGCCAATGAGGAAGCCGACGAGTCAGCAACGTCGCAAAATGACCGAGGTTGGGAGTGTCTGTCAAGCTGGCTTGATGATCACACAGTAGCCGTCCATGCGGGCAAAAGCCAGCCTTTGAATACTGCCATCACGCACCTCTGCCACTGTTCCGTAGATTGGGAACCCGAGATGTGTAGTTCCAGCCTTCTTGGGGTTTGTACCGCCGACGACCTATGCAAGCAGTTTCAGCCCAAACGATTAAGCGGCAGGCCAGGCCTGCCCACGCAAAGAGGCAGAAGGAAGAACACACCTTTGTGCCATACTCTAAGGCTTCTTTGAGGTGGAATGTAGCCTGCGGACATGGTAATAGAGGCGATTTATCAGTGTCATCCTCCTGAAGCGAGAAGTAGACGTCTGGTTTGTGGTGCTTCGCAGTTGCCGAAAAGAGCCGGCGCCTCAAACGAAGGTGAAGGCTCTGAGAGAGCGTGCAACAGTCTAGCTGTACAGCGCGCTCCAAGGGCATTTAAAGCCGTCCTCGACTGTCCACGACTGCTGTCTGGAAGCTTCCGCCTGGCTGCAACGAGAGTCTTTCCGTCTATCGCAGTCCTGCACAAGCAGTTAAGATAAAGCGGACTTGCAGCAGCAGTAGCACCACTGAAGCTTGGAACGCTGGAGGCGAGCACGTCTGTAACGAACGTATAACTGACCGTGTGACCTGTGGCTCCCTGTGCGATGACCCGGGTAGCCTTGTTGATGTTGATGTTGTTGATGGTGTCCTCGTAGCCCTGGCTGGCTCGCGACGTCGAGAAGCACCGCGCAGAGCATGCCGGGGCAGCCGCACAGCGCTCGAACGTACTGCCTACAGCTCTCCTGCCATGCGAGATAGCACGTAACATTGTCGCGGGCATTTACGGGGCACGGGCGATTGGTCGACCAACAAGCAGCGAGGACCGTCGAGCGAGCGAGCGAGCACGGCGGCAAAAACTAGCAGAAAGGCCAGTGGCACAGCGATGTAGCAGAGGAACGACATTCTTTCCATTGCTGTTTCGCATTCGGATTTGGCAGGAGTGCTACACCCTGCTGCGTGTGCTGTGCATTCGGAAATCTAGCGGGACAGTCTGAAGAGAGCAAGCGAGCTGCAGTCAATGGGCGCCGCCCGGCTGGAGAATGGGCAGGAGCGTCGGAATTGACAGAGGCGACAAGCGAGTCGGGCCATTGGGAGTCGTACAAGTGGCTGGCGAGGTGATAAGAACCTCCATCGTTGGAGTAGTCATTGATACGACCAGGCAGTCTCACTCTTGCACGTCCAGAAGCACAGTCAGTTGCAGGATGCTTCCTGCAAGGGTCACGTGGATATTCTGTACTACCTGCATTTCGTTAGATGTAACTGTAGAGGGCGAACACAGGCTACAGCAAGGAACTAGTACATGACAATGCAATGCAGTTTGACGGCCCTTTCTACAGTCTTGTCAGGTTTGCATTTCGAATATATGTTTTTCGCTGTGATGTTTTTTTCTCGCCGCAAGCCTCTAGCTATAAAGATTTGACGAATGCATGATATTTACGGAAATCTCTCAGGCTCCCTTGGCTCAGTGGTTCGTGGCCGAGTTTTGCAGGGGTAGTTGCGCCGCGTTAGCCATTACCAAATGGTTATCAGGGAAATTGTAACGGTTCTAAGGTTCGCCCTTAACGACAGTCAAATCCCAGGCCGACTTTGAGAATTCAATACTCACCATTTCATTACGACCTTCGATTAAATTCAGGCGGCTTATGGTGGGGGAATGGATGGGCGCCAGATTCTCGAAAGAGATTGAAGGCAACCTGAAGTTTTGCCGAAAATTCATTTACAAATTGAAGTGGCTATCTGCTTTCAGGAGGTCCGGGGTTCGAGGCCAGGTCTTGGAAGAAATGAAAGCACAGGGATACGGCGTTTTCGAAGCATGATTTTCTTTTTGCTTTTTGCCTTGTTCAAGCACTTAGAATGTGCCCCGGGCATACCAACCGTCTTCGTCGCCATCAGGGAGCGCACTTTGGCCCGCTGCCTTTCTGACTTGTGACCAGGGACGGCTCAAGAAATAATGGTGGGTCAGCCCGAGTGTCTCTTTGCAAATTTTGTTTTCTGGCCTGGCTGTCCTCGTCTTTTCGAGACCAGCATGTCAGAACAGGAAGGTATGGACGGCTGTCCGCCTCAACACTTGCACTTAGAAGCAGTAGCTGCCGATGTCACGAGCCAGGCGGACCGGGCTCCACTCAGAATGATTCGCTAGAGAATCTGATGAGCCACTTAACTGCCATGGTGGTATGAGGCTGGCGCATCGGTTGAGCTTGCAATGGACGATTGCTTCCATGCATGCACAGCTGCTGCACAATATTGGACATACAAATTCAAGTGGTCTATATTTCCAGGTCGAAAGCAAGCTTATCTGCCGTATACAGAAGTCAGCTTGTAGACAGGTAGAAAGCTCCCAACTGGGGTACGGCGAGATATCTCCACTGGAAACTTTCCTTCGCCGTAAGCGTATTTGTGCGAAACTAGCACTATGTCTTGTACCCGGAATGCAATCATTGCATGTGTTACAAAGAAGCCTTGGATCTTGCCAGCATTTTGCAAACGTACTGACTTTCCTTTTGAATGTTTCTGCATGATTGAGGAGTGTGATGGTGTGCGAGCCACCTAGCATGGCTTCACCTTTCTGCTTCCGTTTCTGCGCAAACTCGCCAGCGGAAGCTTTGGCTTTTATGAGGATCATATGAATGATCTTTAGCATGTTGGCTGTTCCTACACTCTACTACTCATCGAAAAGCAAGATGGCAGAGACGATCTTGTGTGGAATTTGAAATCCGGAGCATGCCTTTCCCGATCACGCTTCGCTGATGGACGTCAACTTGGATCTTATCGCTCTTGATCTTGACGCCAGCACCAGCAGAGCATAGCTCATCGATAGCAGTCGGACTCGCTGGACACTCATAGAAGATGGCCTTCCTCCAGACTGCCGTGCAAGCTGCCCAGCACTTCCAGGCAAGCTACAAGCCGAACACCGGTGAGTTGGGCATGCGGGACGCTCGCTGCATGGCTACGTGATATCATGCGGTCGAGGGAAGTAATCTGAGATTATGAAGCGTACTGACGATATACGGTGCTCCTACAGCTGTCACTGACTGGGTAGAGCGACTATGCTCGAGCTCGTACAAGGTCACAGAATACGAGGGCATCCCGGAGCTTGTCGATTCTATCAACCTCCAAGCTACAGGGCAAGTGGGCGGCTCGTTCTTTCTACTAGCCAGCGATGGCTGATTGCAGACATGTTAATCTGGCAGACCAAGCGAAGCGGCTCGAATGCTGCGCAAGAAACTCAAGTACGGCAACACTCATATGCAGCTCAGGGCTATCTTTGTGAGTCCACCATGCTCGCTGCCAGATCCGTCAATCAGTCTACCACTTATCGACGACGGGTCTGTGGAGCTTGGACTCTAAAGTTGCGTGAGAGATTGCGCATTTCTGACGATGCTCGCAACAGATGATTAAGTGTCTGGTCGAAAACTGTGGAGAGCGGACGAACTTCCAAAGTAAGCGTATGATGGCAAATCGAGCATCGTTGGAATCGCGCTAAGCTCGATGCCCTTTCAATCAGGAAATTTCCCGGACCCTACCTTCATCGAGCGCATGAAGGTGTGCATTCATTGGTTCCGATTCACGGTATGGTTTGCTGCTGATACTTATCGCATCGCAGATCTTGGCAGGCGATCCGCAGACAGATCCTACCGTAAAGAAGCATCTCATGAGTACGCTCAAAGGCTTCCACCAACAATTTAAAGATGATAGATCCATGAAGGTATATGCGCAATGGTGGGACGAAGTCGGCGGAGCGCGAGGTGTGAGTTTATCGCCGGCCGTCTAGGCTTGCTGCATAATCTCCGCAATTCTGACCCTGCCGAGAACCGACAGGAGGAAGACGAGCGCGCCAAAATAGCTTACGCGAAAGAGCGAGGCCGTCTTGATAAAGAGCAACAACTGCGTTTAGACGAAAAGATGGCAACGAGACTTCAGAGTGAAGAAGATCAGCATGCAGCACAGTTGCGAGAGAAGCGACGTAAGATGAAAGACTTACAAGAAGCGAACGAGCGTGCTAAAGAACAAGCTGAGAAGATGAGAGGAGAAGAGAGAGCCAGAGCTGATGCTAGAGAGGACGAAAGGAGAGAATATGAGCGTAAGAAGGCAGAGAAGAAGAAACTTGGCTTCTGGTCGTCTGTTGGAGACACTACGACTTCCACTAAGCAGCCTGCTGCAAAGAGGGCTCCTTTCAACTTTGAAGCTGTAAGAATCTACCCCTTCAGTAAAGGGAATGAGCTGGGTTTGCTGACTTCTGCTGAACTGTTCATGTGGCGTTCTGCAGGAGAAACCCAAAATCTCGCAAGCTGTCGCTACGGCCTCAATGTACGCCAATGGTTTAGTCAACGCCTTGCAACGCGTCAATCGAGAACAAGAGTCCGTTGCTAGTAATGCACCAGTTCAGGATCAACTATCCAAGCTCAAAGAGACCCGAAAGCTTATTGTGCGATACATTCACCTCTGCGAGGTCGACAAGGAGGGAGAATATATCGGCATGCTCATCTCGAGCAAGTGAGTTGATTCCGACGTCTGTACCACACTGTTCCAGCTGACCATACTTTATTACTTCCAGTGACCAAATCATAGCTGCTTTGCGTCTCTACGACCGAATGCTTACCAAACCCGCGGACGAGGACTCGGACGATGATGAGGGCGTGCAGGCTTCTCGAGCAGCTGCACAGAATTCTGCAGCTGCTGACGCAGCTGCCGCTACCTCTGGAGTGCCAGCACGCGATCAAGAGGAAGCAGACAATATGGCAGCTAGCCTCGCCAAAGTCAGATTGAACAACAATTCCATCCAATCATTCGGAGAGTTGGACAAGCTACGTGATAGACAACGTACAGAGATCTATAGGAACAATCAGGCTAGAGCTGCTCAAGGGATAGCTACGCCTGGTATTTATTCGGACCTTCAAGGGATCAACTTCGGTCAGAACTTGCCTCAGCCCATGGATCCTAAACATGCTGTCGAGACAAGAGATAACTTTGATCAGGGCAGTCTGTCTGAGTACTCGGACTACACGTAAGCGTCTTTGCCTTTACATCTTGAACTTCGTTCCAGCTAACCACGTATTATCTGGATCTAGCTCGTCCGACGACGATACCGATTCAAGACAACCGTCAAGTAGCGCTGCGGGTAATAGAGCATGGAAGGACTTCGTACAGGAGGAAGAAGCCAACCGTGGTTCTCTGCTGGATGACGATCCATTCGGAGATGCCGCTGAAGCGCCCGATACGCCCGGTGCATACGACAGGCCTCGTGCCCACGTCTGGTAAGGCTTACCTTCCTACTACTCACGCACTTGCATCATGGCTGATTTTCGTTGCGCATTAGGGCCGAGATCTGACCGTGCAAGGACTATTGAATGCACCATATGCTGTCACCTTGTTCTACCTAATTGAATGACTTTCAAACCCTCAGGCTGCTCCCATGTTCACTTGTACCCCTCAGAGCCTGCATGAAATACCCTATATGTGATATCTAATATTATTTCGGTTAGTGGATCAACCTTCCAAAGGCTGGTTTGCCTTGGGTCTTATTGTGGACTTGTATGCACAGTGGCAATCTATGGAGGCCGGTCGCGTATTTCTCCTTCTGACCCTTGCCTCCATAACCAAACGGGTTTGCAACGATGCTGTTACCTACGATACGAAGTCGGCAAGATGGGCTTGCGCAGCTGCTGTTGCACCAGGCGATGCTACGACATGCGTCCAAATCAACAAGAAGTTCAAGCAAGAAAGCATCGAAATCACCGTCTTCCAGCATCAACAAGGCTGATCGAAGTCATCCAGGAAATACTAGCAGTGGTGCAGCAAGTAGTAGCAGCAACAGCAGGGGTAGTCTTGCAAGCAGTAGCGTCGCAAATGATGCTTCCGTAGCAGAGAAATACGTGAAAGAGAAGATCATCTATGAAATGGGACCGAATGAGAAAGTTGCAGATGCTCGATTGTTGCTTGGGTTCGGATTGATGTTCTGTATCTTCGTAGGTTAACTGACATGAAAACCCATACACGAAGTATTAGCTGATCCACTATCTTGTGATAATAGTGCCTGAATGGTGCTGATATTGTGCGCCGCGAGCCAAAGCAGCCGGCAGACCCAGAGTGAGTGGAACGATACTGCTTGAACACTAGCATCTTGTCCGGCGATATAGCATCACTTGAGAGGCGAAAGTAGCCATGCTGACTGGTCTCCGTTATTCTCTCTTTACTACAGTGCACCACGCGTTGAAGGCTGGCCTGCATGGAAGCGCTGGGGAGCAGCAGGATGTTTCGCCACGATAGGCCTAGGTATCGGAGCATACTGCATCTACTGGCCTACACGTATCCTCAAGAAGATAACCCTGATAGCACCTTCTTCCTCCAACCCATCAATCCAAATCCCCACAATCAAACTTCAAAAAGGCGGTTTCCCAACTACCCCATATCAACAATGTAAAGTGAAATTCACAACGTCAGCATCAGAATTGATACCTTCTATCTTCAAAGCTCCTTTGGTAGATTTTAGTAGATTAAGATTACTAGGACCTTTAGATAGTCAGAAGAAATGGTATCATCCTAAAAATTCAGATGCTTTTGGAGAGAAAGCTATGAAAGGCGGGAAGTTACCTAGTAATGTACCTTTGGGTATAGAAGGTACCAAGATTATTTACAATGTCCGCAAAGCAGGCAGTAAGTTTGAAGATTTGGAAGGGTTGGAAAGGGCTCTACTCATGAACGATTCTGCGACAAGAGTGGAGGAACCGAGGAGTGTAGAAACAGAGGCGATGAAGTCATAACCTGTGTGCAACTGATCCCGCAATAAATTCTCAAATGTCCACGGGGTAGTCAAATGTACACTGCTCCTAAAGATACAACAGACCCCAGCCGTCATAGGACCGAACCCTGTACGAGTCCTTAGCGTCTGCCATACATATTCTCACGCCTATCCACCAATCAACGACAAAGCCTTTCTTAGTTCCAGTTTTGCAGTCTCCAAGTCTTCATAGTTCAGCGCGCTAATAGCCCATTTTGCATGTTTCTGAGCCGCGCTGATAACCATGGGATCGATGCTCGAAGGTTCCGGTTGCCAAGTCTCTTGCACAGGTGCAGGCGGAGCAGGAGGGGCGGAAGGGCGAGGAGCAGGAGGGGCATGAGCAGCTGGCTGTCTAGCTGTAGGTTGGGAAGGAAGCTGAGAAGGAAACGAAGGCGCGGGGCTTGAGAAGGTCGATGGAGGCGACGCAGGCCCATTATTTGTGAAGGAAGAGAAATCTGGTAAATCTGGCGGAGCGGATGGATGATGTCCATTCCTAGATGACAGTGAAGGTGATGTTGGAATATCGGGCACAGAGGGCAATGATCTAGGCGGTGAACCTGGATTATCATTTGGAGCAGGCGGTAATGCGAATCTTGAATCTGTATCAGCATCATCGTGACCATCAGATGCGTGTCCCAGTTGACTAGGTCCGCCTAATAGCTGCCTCGAGACGTCTTCGGAGGAATCGTTGCCATGCTGCGTCTCCCCATCGAAAGGCCCATATGGAACGGATGGCGAAGACGGTCCAGCAGCTGCTGGTCCATTTGCAGGACCAGGTGTAGGTGTTCTCCCTTCTCGGAATGCTTTCGCTATCGAAGAAGCTTTCCATTTCGCATATGTAATCTTCTCATTGACCTATTAAGACAAGGCGAGAACACAAGAGATATGAAGAAGGATCCAGTCGTCAGGCTCATACTACGAAGGTATGCTTCTCGATAAACAGTCTGAGTATGATCCAGGAAGTCAGGCTCACATCCGTTTCTAGAGGTCCGAATATGCCTAAGATCTCAAAGAAGTTAGAGGCAGCTAGAAACTCTTTCGCCGTTGCCCTACACTCCAAATCAATGCCAATGCATATCCCAAATCGTCAGTAATGCATTCTATACACGTTACAGATGACAATGGCTTGGCGAGAAAGACTGGGTGGGATTGGTGAGATGAACGGATCCAAGCTTGCTCTTGACAGACTGTTTGTATCTGAGAGAGACATAACGAGCTAGCCATCTCGCTGACGCAAGCTTGCAGAGAGACGGAAGTGTCTGATCACATATAGCTAGTGTGTTTCACGTAGACAGACATCCAGCGGTATTGTCACTCGTTAGATCCCGCCAAGGCTCAATGGGGTACCTCGTCCGGCTTTGGCATCGACAGTACGACAGTGTAGCTCTAAGCTCTGAAGTAGATGCAGTGAAGCACACTGCTATGTCTCGGAGGAACGAAATGAAGGGTGCATAGGAGACTTGCTCACCTCGTAGCTTTACCAGCGCGATCCACCGCGTCTGCTCTGTCGAAGACACGAGATGCAAAGTTGTATATATAAGCTGATCCTGCATTGTCGTCTGTCACTAGCTCGTTATTTGTTAGGGCTGCTTTGCTCTGTCGAGGTTTGTGAATGTCATTGAGAGGCCAGGCATATGTGGATGTCCAGTTCAGTTGCGACATGTAGGCACGTGTTCGGATGATGACGAGGAAATTAAACGAGACAATGTGAGACTCAGCACCAGTAGAAATGATAGGTGTAAGATAGAGAGGCCAACAAACCTCTTCTAAATCACCCACTACACTTCCCAAAGCTGCTTTGCCAGCGTCATCTAGGGCATCCAACTGGTCCAGTGCGACTTTGGCGGCCATGAACTTGCCTGCGCGTCATGACGAGCATGCGGGGAGAATGGTAGCCAAGGATGCATGTCATGGAGTTAT
The DNA here is from genome assembly GCA_024345325.1 of Cystobasidium tubakii. Lineage (NCBI taxonomy): Eukaryota > Fungi > Basidiomycota > Cystobasidiomycetes > Cystobasidiales > Cystobasidiaceae > Cystobasidium > Cystobasidium tubakii. Next base: position 2,362,487 of record BROO01000001.1, on the reverse strand, counting down.
GTGGATCGTTATAGTACATTTGGCCAGTGGTAGTGTGGCCGTATCATAGAAGTCATCCAGTGGAGATACCCAAGAGTGATCGGATGGATGGAGTGTATTTCCCAGATAGGAACGAGCAGCAGGATATAAATAAGGGCATTGATCATGTAAACGAGCATACATGTTCATCCACTCAGTCATCCATACACAGTTCAGATCTGGGCAAGACTCCACGACTCACACCAGTAAGCAATGACGGGGTCCTTTGTGGCCAGCTCTTTTGCCCTTGCGAGGTAGGGGATGCACACTTTGGGCGTGTGAGGGTCCATTTTGTGTGCAAGACTAGTGACTGATGGATCCCTTATTGCTGAATGGATTATGGTGAGGAGCAAACGTATGGTCTATGATTGCTCTATGCCCGCTTGTAGACCGCTCGGCTTCTCCCGATCACCCTTTGGAGGGCACAAAGAAAGCGCATCTGGCAGCTTTGCATCTTTGCATTGGCATAGAATGGAAGTAGAGCATACCCTGCATGGACCATCGAGCTCTTCATGTCAAGCCATACTGAAAGGCAGATGCCCTCGAAATATCCATCCATTGCAAAGAAGAGCGCACAAATCCACGTCCAACCCTACTGGCACTCGCTCGAGCCATGCGAGGCCAGAGTTTGTACGACAGCGCAAACGGCTCTAAGAAACTGCAAGGTTTTTCAGGAACAGACCGTTGCAAGGATCTGCTCCGCTGTGCCGAACCCTGCCTGGCCCTTGGCGTGCTTGTGCCGTCTGTCCCATTTTCGTCGCGATGAGTCCGCACAAGAATTGGCATCATCACGATGCCCGCTTTGACTTGCTGAGTGGTGGTGCGATGGGCTGCTTGTCTTGGTACACCTATCATCCTGCCTCGCTATCTCTATCTATCCTCCAGATCAGCGACCGGCTACTCCTTCTCCTCACCTCGAGGGCTGCAGGCGAGCGAGCGAGCGTAGTGGAGGTGACTTGGCGACCTGTGACACAACAGACGGACGGCACTGCGTAGTTCGACTTGTACTGCTACCACTGTTCACACTCTACATCACATACAACAACCCGCAGTAGCCATAGCTCAGTCTCCAAGAGCTACCCTCCCTCTTCTTACGTCAGGCAAATACTACAGGTGGACAGCTGGCTACAGTGAGCACCGACTACCTTCACGGATTGCAGGTTTGAAGCTACCAGGAGCAAGTCGCACAGCCGTTCAGCATCACTAGCATGGTCACTCCTTCACATGGGCAGATGCTAGCACTGCTCGTCGTCGCACGCCTCTAGCTCTGTTGTCCATCCATTAGGGCTTTGGGCCTTGCGCAGGTCCGCCACTCGTGCCGGGCATAGCGCAACGGGGTAAGGGCGAGCGACGTGTCATACCAGAAGAATACAACAAAGGAGACTCTATTTTCGTTGGGTCAAGGTCCATACTATCTGCCCTCGCCTCCTGACAATTGCACGCAGTCGAGTCAAGAAGGCGAGAAAAAACAAGCACGAGACCTCCGACTGCATGACACGTGAGAATGGCGCCTATTCCCTCGCCGCCACTTGAGAGGCCATCAGGAGCAGCAGCAGCACATCGCAGACATTCAAGTACGACATCACTCCCCTTCTTTCTGAAGGGTGCTTGTGCGTCTTCTCCCCGTCAAGCTTGTTCTCCTCTTTCTTCGCCGACGACGCGAGAAAGCATCATGCACGTGCCAAATCTACAGATACCCCCCTCAACTCTACGAAGAGCATCAGATGGCTATACAAGCTCATCAAGTACAGCTGGATCATCGATCATTGCATTACCTTCTACGCACGAAAAGGAGAATGCTCCAGCATCGCAATCATTTACTACCAGAGTCAAAAGATCCTGCTCTACTTCGGCTCTGACTGCTCTGTCCCTATCGAGCGCTACATCAGGTAGACTACGTCATACATCAGGAAAAGCTACAATAGCGTGAGTTACCCTTCTGTCTTTATCGCTTGCGACTGCGTATTCCATACTTCGCACATCCCCTTCCCGTCTCCCTTCGTTTATCGTCGAGCAGTGCTTGGCGACTGTCCTGCCTGCACAACTACAGGCATGCCACTTATTACGCTCAGTCCGAAATGTGCAATCTCCGTCCTTGTTCCCTACCTTCGCTCCTTCTCTCCCTTGCTTTTCTTCACTTGTCACGCTCTCGGCAGGCACGCCGAGTATCACAACCAAACAACCTGACACATTTCTCTTGCTTTTCTTCTCTCTTTCACTCGTGATCTTCCCTCAACGGATACGTACGATGCCGCCCCCGATTATCTCGCAATGGAACAATTGCGTACAACTGTCTTGTTCCCTGCTTATCGATTGCGATGGCGCGCATTGTTCTCGTCATGTCGGACAATGAACCGCTCCGCCCTCCTTGACCATATCGCCGCTCCCTTCGCTTACATGGATGGCGTGCTCGCTCTGGCCTTTGTTCGTGTATTCGCGATCAATACGTGGGGCACCTGCTTTATTCTGCTCATTCGGCTCCCCTCGGCCTTGTTTTGGCTGCCGTCACGACGGACGATGCCGAACGGGCGGATCGACGCAACGGACTGTCCAACACCCCTACGACAATTCGGATGAACCTTCTCTTATCTCTTGCATAACGAAAGCCAACCTGCTCTTAATCTTACGACTTGCGAAAAGGGAGATCTGGCAACTCGACCTAGATCTGGTTCTGTATCCAGTCTTAGCGAACTCGTCTTCCCTTTCTCATCCTCCTCTACCACTTCTACATCAGTCGCGTCAATGTTAGGACGAGCACCACCACAAGCGCTTCAAGCGAACATGACACCGAGAAAAGCGAACTTGAAATCGATGATCATGACTAGTCTTCTACCTTTCTGGCATAGCAATGGAGATGCTCAAGAGGTACTATCGACATCCTCTCTGCCCTCGCCGACATTGTCAGAACCTCCGACTACAGCTACTTCATCGTCCTCTTCCCCTGCTGCTATGACTTCTCGTCTTCCTTCGCCTCTACTCCGAGCAGTCAGTTCCACGCATACTTCTAATACTTCCCCACCTCCTCTCAAACGAAGTCGCTCGAGTACAGTCAGTACATGCCTGAAGAGCTCGGCTGCGTTGCGCGGTATTATTGAGAAGCCTCGTGAAGTCGCTCTCAATAGTACTTCCTCGACACCTCGGAAAATACCCTCGAATCTCTCCTTGAGGAGCGTGCCCACATTCTCGACTATCGGCAAAGGAGCAGCAGGAGGACTATTACCATCTCCCAAATCACCAAAATCTCCCCTGGGTCAACATGCTCTACAAGCTTACTTCGATGATACTTGCCCAATCTCTTGGTATACGCCCCGAGAAAATGAAGATATCGCATGCAATCTAAAACAATCTTCTTCCTCTGGGACTCTTCTTCTCCCTTCTACGCCGTCGAACGCAAGTATAGATACTCCATCAGTCCCTCCTACACCTTTGACTTCCTCTCATACGGTATACATAGATCGCATTGCAGTCTCTTACAACCCTTCGACAGCATCAGGGCAAGAATGCAAGAAGTTGTTGATGAGATTGGAAAGATTTAGGAAGAGATCTAGTGTGGACTTGGGTACTCTTGCATCTTCGGAAAATCAAGCTGCTCCTCAAGCTCTTTCTACCATTGGCGCAACTGGCACTAGCGATGCAGCCACGAAACGAAAGACGTCAGCTTCGAAATCTGCAAGTGCTGAATTACCAAGATGCAGTAGTGCGGAATCTACTGCGACTACCGCTACGTGTATGAGTGGACGTTTGTCACCTGCAAGTGGTGTTTCAAACAATGGTGGACATGCTTTCCGAGTAATTGCCAAAATTAAAGATCATCACGAGCGAAACAAAGTCAAGGTGAGCGCCATTGACGTTCAAATGACAGGGGTCAACTTGGTTGTATACTCATTTGGGAATGACCCCTCCATCTTCTAGGTCGTGTATGCTGATGGCTTCAAGTTGGTCATTGACGCGACTGGCTTGTCCCACATCGAAATGCTTGGTAAGAAACACACTCTCCCACCATTCAGAGCTACGTGTAAATCAGCTGATCTTACTCTCTTCATACTCATGACAGAACGGCTTGGTCTACATGCACATGTAATGGCCAAACGAAACTCGCCCTAGCAACTTATCGAAAAAACCCGCCCAACCATACGATTGAGTATAGCATACGTCTAGATCGTCGAAAAAAAACTGCAAAAACAATGAAGAAAGTAGCAACTTACAAACTTACACCTCAAATAGGCGTGTACAACAACAACAAAACAAGGATATGTCTATCTTTATCCTACATCTATCCTGACATCGGAAATTCATACTCGAAAGCCTCTCCAAAATTCCATTATCGACAAAATTTTATATATGTTACAAATCAAGCAGATAGTGTGCCTTATTGTCGTCGTCTATTTATCGAATCATTCAACAAAGCCCATCGTTTTTCTACAAGGTTACCTCCGCTCAATATGGCAAATTAGCGTTGTACAAACCATTAGTCGTAAATCACCTTTAATCGACTATGGAAAACAGATTATTCACCAGATGCTTATGGTGTATGTTTAGTCGCGAGATCAAAGGGATATACTTTAGCAGTGTTGAATAAGCTACCCGCTCGTCCCTTGTGCAATCGAGAGCAAATCAGATCAAACTTGATGGCCTTTGAGGAAAATGTCATTCCCAGAATGCGCGTATTGTACGTGTTCGTGAAGGATCACATTGCATTGCTCAACAAGCCTTCCTACCAGTTTTCACCAACACGTCACTCCCTACTTTCATACTTGCTAATTCTTGAGGCGAGAAATGATCCGCCCTTCCCTCCATCACTCGACCTAATCGCCTTCTCGTAGCTACAAGATCCGCTTTCACGTCTCTGAGTGCTCTATCTACTTCTGTCATCTTGTATTCGTCTACTAATGCTATAGTGAGAAACGGCCAAGCAAGGTGATGTAAGACTCGAGTCGTACCATAAGCATCATAGCTCGGAAACAAACTTACAGTCTCCTTGAGAAGCCAGAAGTAAATGCTTTTCAGTCTCGACCGCCATGACCTACAGCAAGGAAGCTAAAGTCAGCACATTGATAGTGATCTTGTTCGGCGCTAAGAGTCACCTGTTGCTCGAGGGATTTTTCAATCAATCCATCAGTCTTGCAAGTCCACCCTAAGCGCTCTGACAGGAGGCTGCCGATATCGCTTCTGCTTCTGATCGTGTTCGCCAAGGATCTCCAACTGAATACAGAACGAAGATCAATCAGTAACAGCTTCATAATCAAGCACTTGGATGCCCACCATGTCTCTAATTCGGCTTGCGCCCTCAAGTCGGTTCGAACTCCATCTCCAGCTGGGATACTTTCTCGAAAGATGCCTAGCAGTGACAGAATCAGCAAGCCCAGACAACGTAACCTTTAGATTAGTATTTACGTACCTGCCCATCTGTCCATAGCACACGCCTTGGCGTCAACCACGATTCTAGCATTGACCTCGTCTTTCGTTGTTCCGCTTGTGGACACTATTTGTTCAGTGGGCCTATGTTGAAGTCCCAGCTTGATTGGACCTTTCGTTATGATCTCTTTGCATGTCAACAGCATTGCTGCAGGATAGATAGCTGTCGGATAAAGCGACAGCATGCGTTCTTGGAAGGTCTCTTCCACTGATGTAGGCAAGGATCAGATGAGAGCCAGACCGTATGATACTTTACAGTTTAGACGCACCGGTTTTCAGCGCCTTCTCGAAAGCCTTGAGCTTGGCTTGTACGGCGGTATGCGGCTCGGCATCGATAAGCGCATGAGACGAAAATTCTGTAGACAGAGCTATTGTCTCAAGGCTTCCCGTCCTCGAAGCGGGCTTCGTAGCAGAAACAGGGGCTGCAATGACAGAAACCTCATCGATACATTGCAGCCAACCATTCTTATTCAATACCCTTGTAGCTTCATCGAAAACGTGCTGCCAAAGATGTTCAGGAACCGCGACTCCCACGAAAGCGATTCTGACAAAGTCAAAGCTGTCATTTTCGAACGGCCAGGTTTCGAGAAAGTTCGCTTGGATGAAGCTGATGCGCGAGGCGCTTGATGCTGGAAATCGCGAACGTGGAATAAGAACTGGAGCAATGTCCATACCTGTAAGGATAGTAGCAGATGACATGTCAGGTGTCGCTCTCATCCGCTGCACTGCCTCGACGGACCGACGAAGTGTGTCTCCGTCCAGACTTCCGCCACTTCAACTGATAAAGCATAAGAGCGCAAAAGAATGTAAGTTAGTATTCCTTTACATACCTCGACTTAACACCCTTCAGAAAATTCAAGCAAAACTCACAGATCCAAGGTGCCGATATGCCGCAGCCGATATCGAGTGCTCTGCCAGGTTTGAAAGCCTTACACGACGATGAATGCTCGGACCAGGGTAGCATGCATCCTGCTTCTCTAGTAGATTGATAGCGTATGTATTGATAATCCAATGTACTGCTATCATATGCATGCACGTAAGGTACCTCATTCGGAGGGTAAGGGTGATCAAGCGGAGAAGACCAGTTCCTCCTGGTGAAGAAAGACCAGTCAGAGGCCTTAGGGTCACCAGGCTGATACCCTTTTCCTGAGGATGAGACAGGCGAACGATCAGGCTGTTTGAAGACCGTGCTCGGTTGTCCATATGGAAGACCAAAGACCGCTTCAGGGTGCCGAAGGGTATCGTGCTCGTTCTGCAAGCTGGAATTGGAGTCAGGTTCAATGGAACGTCTTGAGTCATGCAATGATTTAGATCGGTCAGAAGGACTTGATTCGCTCGAATGTCTTGACGCAAGGTGGGTAGTAGCGCTCAAGCTATGGGGCGAGAGGGTTTTCGGCAAGTCTATCTGAATCTGTTGAGCTGCTCCTCCGTTCGGAGCTGCCAAATCTTCTGCCTCATCCATCCCACCATATGCTGCTAATATGGCCTTCCAAGTATTTGAATGGCTTTTTGTCCCTTCTTTGACGTTACTCAGCTTACTTGACACGTCCTTCCCTTTTGGCAGGACTTGCCGACTTGAAGGATTTTGAAGGGCTGGTAGTAATTCTGACAGTTCATCCTGTGATCTACACGTCTTTTCGAACCGGTATGCATCGATAGCCGCTGTTGTTGATAGGGTAGGAAGACTACCATGACATCTAGCAAGCTCAATCTGTGGGCGTTTCGGCGAGAAAGACGATGCTTTCTTGTTGATTGCTTTAGAGTTCGGGGACGACGATAGTATACTAAAAGGGGCTGTGGATAGCATGTCACTTCCCAGGGAGCCCCATGAGCTCTCGGAAGCTATTCCAGAGCTTGAGCCTACTGAACGGGGGGATGTTGTTGTTGCTGATTGACGTGTAGCAGGAGAGAAAGACCAGTTAGACAGAGACCTTGGGTCTGGAGGGACTGAATGTGAGGTCGGGCTGTTGACAGCTGTTTTCGGAGATGCATCGAAAGGCTTGCTGCTCCCGCCCGCACTTGCAGGCCGCCGTGTACTGTCGCCGGACAGGCGGGACATGGTAGATGACGAAGGCACACTTCTGGCTAGTGATACGTCGGCAGATACTGGTACAGGGACAGGCACGAATGGAACTGTCGGTCTTGCTGTTGTGCTGACGGTGCCTGCATAAGAGCGTCGTCGCTGATTGCGAGCGGTCCGAGCCTCTTTCGTGTCCGAGCAGCCCAGGCTTGTGAGGGTGGAAGTGCGGTTGCGAAAAGCCAAGACTGTCCTGTAGGGATGAAGAACCCCCTACTGTTGGTGAGTTTCCCTGAGTGATGAAGGCAGAAACGTCGTACGAAGCGCGACGAGCCTGTCGTGCGACAGCCTCGCTCGAGCCAGCTTGTGCGTCCTGCTCAGTCCACCTGGAAGTCACAGTGCTGCGCAGAGTATTGGAGTCTACTCAAGGCACTGTGAGCGGTCTTGAGGGGCCTTGAGAAGCTGCTCCAGCTGTGTCGAGATGAAGGCAGCCTCATTGTTGCATCTGATGTGCCCTTGCTCGATGAGCGCGCAGAGACGGCACTTGCTCGCCCGCTTGGACGGGGCGAGCTCTCACTTCAAATGGCCGGATGAGCGGGCGACAGAGGCGTTCTTTACGCAGACTTGCTGTTGTCGCTGCAGTGCAGCACTGCAGTCGTGTCACAGGCCTGGCATGGCATAATGCACTTTTTCTTCAAGCGATGAACTTCCTTCAAGCTCCTTCTGAGACTGATTCATCGTACGGCATGCCGAAGGATGCAGTCACAAGACCAAGGAAAGCGGTAACTGAGTGGCGCTTGCAGTGCAGCTCCGAGATGACTTTACCTCGAGGACTGGCTTGTCTCAAGCATATCCCGCTGGATGCACAGGGAAGATGGGACTGGCAGATGATCGAGGTATCTCCACTAGATGTGCACACAGCACGGTATGGTGTCTCCGCAAACGCATATTGCAAACGGCGAGCAAGCGTTCTCTGAATCTGCGCGGAGCAAGCGAGGGATGAATTGCACCACGCAGCTCAATGGCTGGCTGCCCTTACCCGGGAGCTGAACTTACAGGTAAGCAGCAGATCGTTGGCCGTCCCACCAATGGCGGAGGGCTATGCCATCGAGCGTCTTGTGAGCGGGCAGGAGAGTTATGACTCTACCGAGGTCTTGTGGTGGTCCGTGAAGTGCGGGTGCGCCACGGCGTGCACTATACATGGCTTCAGATCCAGTGGAGGCTTGACATTGAACGCGAAAGCGTACGCATTGATCAAGTCGCAGGTTCGGGAGCGAGCGAGGCAATCTAGGGCTGTTCAGCGAGGTGACCAAGACTGGATGATCCGAAGAGTCCTTCACTACGGCACTCTTGTCTGTCTAGTACAATGAAGCGGACCCGCATCAGCTGTCTTGCTTCGTCATAGTATCTCACAGCCAGGGAAGGCCTGCATCCTCGACTGGCGAGTCTCACCTATGTAGAGACTGCGGTAGAGCAGTGGGCGAGCCATTCAGGCCCGTTTTCGAGAACCCGACAGTATCCGCTGAGGAAATGCAAAGCTCGAAGATCTCTAGGGAAGAGTAGCTCGACTGTACAGACTCGCCGCACGAAACACGTCTCTGGCGACCCGTCATCTTTCCCTGCCTCCATGATGGCTGCATACGTTCTAACCCATGGAGGGCAACTTTGCCAGGGGTGGGAATGGGAACGGGCCTGGGATGGGGACGGGATGGGAACGGGCCTGGGATGGGGATGGGGTGGCAATGGACCAGGGTTGGCAAGCAGACAATTGGCTTGCGTCTAAGCCTTTCCATTATCTTCACAGGCTCCGGTACTACAAGACAGCTCCCCGTGGACGCTCCTCGCCCGCCAGAACGTCTGGGCTTGACACAGGGAGGAGAGCGACACAGAGAGAGAGAGTGAAGGTCGCCAATCTTCGACTCCACAAAGCTACGTGGAGACTCGACTGCAGCACTCTGAAAACATGACAAACACCCTTACAATCCTTCCCCTTCCCCCTTTGCGAGCTCCGTCGTGCGTGTCTCCACGTGCTTGTGCGCTGTACGAGCCGGCCTTGAGGCTTGGAAGTTGCATTGCTGTGAACACCTGAGCAGGGATGGTACTATGATACACGGGATGCATCTTACTATGGACTGATAGCAATCTCAAGTCCTCAGTGCTGCAGCCAGTCGTTGGATCCGCGGTGGTACTTCTGTCCTCTCCGACCTGTTATACGCGCCATTGTTGGAGCTATCACTTACATCAAGCGGCTGGGGGGCTGAGTGGAGCGCAACTCCAACGCGATCGCGTTTTAAGACTAGTCGTAGATCCAACTGTTAATTTGGTTTTCATCAAGATGACTTGAGCCGTGGCTTTCGAGTCAAGTATATATTACACAGCGTGGACGTTTCCCAATTTGCCGCCTTGGAAATTTGTTTGGCGGTCTGGACTACGTGATCTGAGCCTTGCTGTTATACTTCATTTCCACTACGCAGAAAATTCCTGTAGCGAGCCAGAGATGGGTCCTACCTGATACTACCTGTTGGTCATCTGCGAGGTACAGCAACTGAATCAGGAGCAAGCATCAAGTCGAACGCCAATGGCGGCATCACAGTCAACGCAGAAGCTGTCGCTCGTAGTTCGGTGGACTCCTCATCAACAGCAACCAGCCCAAGCCTCACAATGGCACTCACGCTTGTAGTAGCGAGTATAGTGGCTTCGCTCTAGCAGGGCTGGTTGTCATAGGGTCGTAAGGGAATGTTTTGAAGGGGGAGTCACTAACGGACTATGTAAAATGGGTCAGTGGGAAGGTCAAACGGACAGTTATTTCAAATTTGCACAGAGTATTTGTCATATTTCTTAGGCTTCGCGGATGATTGTTCTTTAGGCAGTCACGTCATAGTATGCTGGTGTTAAGGAGAGCAAGACGATAATCCTGCAAGCTGAACCCAGTCTTCATCGTTACAATTGAACATTTACCAACATCTTGTAGAGACTATGGACACGGGGCACAGCGGACTTAACCTGAACAGTCAGTGAAGATCTGATCCTCCGCAAGCAACACGGAAGGAGTTCTGTTCGGGAAACTGGAGGACTAGTTGCCGCCCACTACATCCTCGCATCGCTTCTTCAACTCTTCATTGAAGCTCTGAAATCCCTTCTCCGTATCCTGTCCCATTGCAGTCCACTTCACTAGGGTACACAAGACTCCATAGAACTGCTCAGACCGCACGACCTCTGTCTTGTTTCCGTCTACTGGCTTGAAGACGAAAGAGTGCCTGCTATCGAAGAGGACCTTGGGGACTGGCGAAGTGACCCAGCCACGCGAATTCAGTGGGTGTGTTGGTCTGCGGGAGAGGCCAAATGTGTCAACACCATAATGGCTCATCATGGAGGTGTGACTTCAAACTGTGCAGCACGTGACTATGGCTTTGTGACGGCTAGCACAGCTGTGGCGCTAGGTACATGTACATGTACCAGGAAGACGGACTCGCAACGACAACAGGGCTGAAGGTCATGCTTTTCAGTACGACCTTTAGCTGGAGCCGAACGGGCGGGCCGTCCGCATCGACGGCAGATGCAGGGCCTTTCGAGTCGAGGCTTTCGATGCTACGAATGGGTGCGGATGCCCATTGCGGGAAGCTTGTGAAGTCCAGCATCTTTGATAGGGAGAAAGACGATGGATGATGCATGCATTTTGGCTGCCTTTGCTGTAAGTTACAGGAGTGTCCAACCGCGCTGCAGCACGAACTACCAGGGGTCGGGGTGATCACGACAGTGGTAGAGGTTCTGTTAGCTGGCAGCCATTGTGACGCGCAATCTGTGGTGCTGGTGAAGTACACACTGGTGCGATGTGAGCGTCTGAGCGAGTGCAGGAGCGAAGACAAGGACAGCCAGCTGGCCGCCGAACACCTGCAGCGTTGTGGGCTTATCATGCGATGCGTGGTGCCGATGGCCTGCAGTGCTGGGCCGCGAACCCGCCCAAACGACGACACGGCAAGCAGTTTGGGTGTAAGCAGGAATGCAGGTGCCTTGCTGTCCATATTGGTGGTCAAGCACATGTCCACCTCCATCAGCGTGATCGAGATCTTGGGCCTGGAGGCTGGACGAGCTGACACTTTCTCTTTACTTGTGCAACCTACTCCGGAACCTCTTGCATCCCACAGTCACTGCACTACACATACTCTTGAGCTACAACGCAGGCATCATTGCAACGACTCAAACGAGATACTCTTCCAGCTCGTCTAACGGACGCTCTCCACTTGTGCCTGGCGAAGACCGCGGTTCATTGTTGGCTGCAACGCGCTCCCCAGCTATACACAAACGTATAACGACAGCAGCAAGGCTAGATCATGTCTAATACGCCTTATATCGTACTTGAGAAGCTTGGAGAGGGTACATACGCTACAGTTCACAAGGTGAGCCGGTTGCCCGCACTAGGCGTGACAGTATCGCCAGAGGCAAGCCTGTCGCACGATACGCACAGCTTGATATTCCCTGCTTGAACAACCTTCACGTAGTGGTATTTAGCATGCACTCCTGCTAAAGCTATCCTACAGGGCCGCTCAAGAAGCACAAATGAAGTCGTGGCGCTAAAGGAGATTCATCTCGACTCTGAAGAGGGCACACCTTCCACCGCCATCCGAGAAATTAGCTTGATGAAGGAATTGAAGGTAAGCCTGAACTCAGCCTACACATTTTATCTGTGAATGTGTATGTGCATGGATGTCCGGTCACTAATGCCTTCTCACGCTACGCGTGGCGCCAACAGCACCCCAACATTGTCCGTTTGTACGATGTCATCCACACAGAGAACAAACTAGTACTAGTGTTTGAATACATGGATCTAGATCTGAAAAAGTACATGGATTCGTACGGAGACCGAGGTGTACTAGAGCCGCCCATCGTACGCTCCTTTATGTGGCAACTCCTCATGGGTACCGCTTTCTGCCATGAGAACCGAGTTCTACACCGCGACTTAAAACCCCAGAACCTTCTCATCAATAAGCGTGGCGAGCTTAAATTAGCAGACTTCGGTCTCGCCAGAGCTTTTGGTATACCCGTCAATACCTTCTCGAACGAGGTGGTAACGCTTTGGTATCGCGCACCGGACGTGCTCATGGGCTCGAGAACATACTCTACAAGCATTGATGTGTGGAGTTGTGGCTGCATCATGGCGGAGATGCTGTCTGGAGTACCTCTGTTCAGAGGGAGAGACAATAATGATCAGCTCAACCAGATCCTGCGCATTCTCGGAACTCCGGACGAGCAGACATTACGTAGAATCGTCCAAGAGAGTGTGGGTCCAAGTTCCGAACATAGTTTCGTAGATACGTGCTGAATCTGTTATCAACTTTCTCCGTAGCCTGAAATCCAGCTCAAGCCTTTCCCTCGAACACCAAAGATTCCTTTCGGAACGCTCTACCCTAAAATCGCCCCTCTAGCAATCGACCTACTAGAGAAGCTACTCCAATTTGATCCCTCTCGACGACTGTCCTGTGACGAAGCTTTACAGCATCCGTACTTCACTTCGAGCCAATCAGGAATGGACCAAAACGTGCCAGGACGGCCATATGATGAGCGCTCACATATGCAGGCGCAACAGCAGGCGCTTCAGCAACAGCAGCAGCAGCAACAGCAGCAGCAGCAACAGCAGCAGCAGCAGCAGCAACAGCAGCAGCAGCAACAGCAGCAGCAGCAGCAGCAGCAACAACAACAGCAGCAACAGCAGTATACTGGAAGAGGATATTAGATGCGGAAGTACTGGTGGATTGATAGTCATGTAGCAGGTAGAAGTGCTCAGCAGCGTAAGCTTTATCTGACCCAGTCGCCCAATGTATGAAACGATATTGTAATGCTTTTGCTCTTGTTGATCTACCTAACCCTTCTGCTTTGCGAGAATCTTCATGCGCTCTCTTCGGAGTGAGATTTTGAGTAGAGCATAGCTATGGATTAAAAGCAGTAGACCGGGTTCTGCCCCCTCGCATGACTCTATAACAGCAAGAAGACCTGCCGAAGCTGTGACTATTTCCGTACCGAAACGCCGCATCGCGTTTCGCCACCAGATTGCGCGCGCCGAATGTCAAGAATAATCATTTGGGAAAGCCCGCAGCATGACCGAAATAGTAACGAGGGCAAGCATTTTGTTTACGAGTGTTCATCGAGTCGCGTCGGTTTTCCTACTCTTCCTCTAACCATCGAAGCTTGCTTTCTTTGTGGACTACCCTCTTCTTTCCTCATCTGTCTGTCAGGAAGCTGCAGCCAGTCTGCGCATTACACTCATTACAGACCGACCTCGAAATACCTCTTCAATAAGCGCGCTTCTTTCACCGCTTCCACCGTCAAAAGCAAGTCGACGAGATGTCGCACAACTACTCGAGATCGTATGATTCGGGTAGTGGACCAGACTACTACTCTATGAATGACATGAATCGCGGTCAAGGTGCTCAGCAAGCTTATAATGCAGGTGGCGCTGGCTACCCTTCCACCATGCAAGGCTACAAGCCGACTCCCTCGAGGCCATGGTACAAGAGTCCATGGGCGAAGATTGGCATTCCAGTGCTATTGATTATCGGTGAGTATTGCTCTTGATTTTGTCAATACTTGATGCTTGTCATGCAGTCAATGCACCTCACCTCAAATCTCGGTCACTTGTATGCTAATTTTGGGACATACTTCTCTCTCCGTGCACAGCCATCATCGCGGGCGTTGTTGGAGGCGTAGAAGGGTCAAAACACTCAAGCAGCTCAACCTCAAATGACAGAGGCATTAGTAATAATGCTGCTAATGCTGGAGCTGCTTCTTCTGTTGATTGTAAGGAGCCGAAGCGGCCTTCCGAAACGAATATAGGGGCATTCGGAAGACTGATCGATGGGTCTCCTGCATTCTATCCCTCTTCCTCTGTTCCATCCGTAATGACATTGCAGCCAATGGCAATCCACTTTATAGCTCCACTGCATCAGCTTCGGCTCCCTCTGTCACTGGATCAGCCTCCGCAACCTGCTCTTCCAGCAACCCACAATACACTACAGGATCATCAGGAATCCAAATCCGAACAGACCATCCTAGACTCTTCGCCGATGAAGCGAAATGGAACTGCTTACCTTCTCAGATCCAAAGTGATGCTTATTTGAGAGCTTGGAATGATACTATTATCGCCAATGCTACGCGCTATGCCGCTATGGATCCAGTTCAATACACCCCAGATGGTGGATTGAGCGGATCTGGTGTACTCGATGTAGCGAGAGAGCTGCAGCTTAGAACAAAGCATTGGGCTTATGCTTGGCGTATGACGAATGACTCTACTTGGGTTACTCGCACCTGGCAAGAATTACAAGTCGCGTCTGGCAACTCTACCCAATCCTTCGGCAATGGCACATCCCGTTGGAATCCAGCTCATTTCCTGTGAGAACTGCCATACATTCACGCTCTTGCTTTATCTAAAATCTTAGTCTTGTCGCTTTTGTGCAGTGATCTGGCCGAGTTCACGCTTGCTTTCGCCTATTCTTATGACTGGATGTACGATGCATGGACCGAAGAACAGCGAACAGCTATCATGTGGTCCATCATCAATCTTGGCCTCAATTACGGTCTCAATTCATATAGCGATCAATCATCAGGCTATAGCTGGTGGCAGACGACCAACGGCAATTGGAATAATGTTTGCAATGGTGGCTTGACGTTGGGTGCGCTAGCTGTAGCCACTGAAGACCCCACAGGAACAGCACAGCAGCTACTCACCAACACGATTGCGAACATCAAGCTAAACGGAGCTACAGCCGTTCAGCCGGATGGTACATGGACTGAAACCTCAGATTACTGGTACTTTGGTACTACTGGCTTCTCACAGATGGTTTCCGGACTTATCACCGCGACTGGCTCTGATCAAGGTCTACTAGACGCAAACCCAAGTTACAATCTGACTGGTCTATTCCATATGTACGGCACTGGCTTTGTGCAGAAGTTCAACTATGGTGATTGTGGCCCAAACAAGTACACCGCTACAGCCAACGGCCTTATCTTGTTCGCGGATCAGTTCAACAGTGAGTAAAGTCATTCATCTGTTGCGAGGAATGGATCTGACCATGAGTGATCACAGTCCCGATGTACTCGCTCTACCAGCGAGATAGACCCGATGCACCAGAACCTCTAGCACTTCTATGGTATAACCCAGACACGACTGGAGACTGGTGGTACAACCTCGCACTTGACCATCACTTCCCTTATGAGGCCGATGCTTGGGTATCGATGCGATCTTCCTGGACAGACGCTAAAGGACTTTACGTCGCCATGAAGGCCGGTAATTTGACTGATCATCAGACAGTATGTCTCCTCGCTACGTAGTCAGTCAAAGTCAGGCGCCGAGCTAAATTTTGCATTACGATTCCAGCACGGCGATCTTGACACTGGCGATTTCGTCCTCGAAGCCCTCGGACAGAGATGGGCGGGCGAACTGTGCCAAAACGATTACCTAGCACCCGAATATTTCGCTTCTGAGGCTCAAGATGCCGTTCGATGGACATACTACCGCGATATGACAGAAGGACAGAACACACTCACTATTGGCGGTCAGAACCAACTTGTCGACAAGGCCCCTCCTACTACTTATGATTCTACTGGCGAACAGCAAACTTCGCTCGATTACAATGTCCCTTCGAGTTCGGCTGCGTATATGTGGACCGACATGAGCACAGTCTACAGCAATCATGCGTGAGTATGATTATAGCTGATGGAAAGATTCGAAGGGAACACAGCGCTGAAGCTACTTTATAGAACCTCCGTCAAGCGAGGTATCCGAGTATACAATGAACGTCGACAGGTCTTGCTTCAAGACGAGATCGTCGGCGCCGATGGGGCAGGTCAATGGCGCATGCAAACGAACGCTTCCATTTCCTACTCTTCAGACAGCCGCACCGCGACTCTTAGCCTAGGCGGGGAAACACTGCAAGCTTCGATTCTAGACTCTGCAGCGAACTTGACGTTCGTTACTCTGCCTGCAAACAGAACTGCAAACGCACCTCGATTGACAGAAGGGTATGATCTACCGAACCCTGGTGTTTCGGTCTTGGCTATCAATTTCCCTGCTGGTGATACTACGCTTGAAGTACTCTTCAACCCGCAATGGTCAGGTCTGGCTGCGTCGGACTACAAGACACCCTCGAGCGTGCCCTTATCGTCTTGGAGTACGACTTCGCATAGTTGAACGGACACATAGCAATTGACCGAAGGCCAAGCAGCATCTAGCAAGTTAGAACACTCAAAGACTACCCTCTTCAACTTGTCATTCTTACATACCCCAGCCATACGAGGCTTTACTCTTTTCTCGCAATGGACACTGCAAAACCTTTCTTGGACCTCTTCCAATCTTTTCCCGAGACTTTCTCTTCGGCGTTGCAGCAGCAGGTTCTATAGACTCTCGCAAACAGAAGCGCCACAAGAGACCTGACGAGCGGAATTGATGGGCCGAACAGCTGATTACGAAGTAGCGTTGTTGACTGGATCTCTGAAGCCGATATTAATACATCCGAGAATCAAGAACAGTCCCCTCTGCCATATGTTCATTGACTGATGGCTTTTCTCATGTCGCAGAACTGTCAACGCGTCTTGAGTTCTGCGATCGAGATTTTCCTTAGGGCTTGAGGAAACACTGCCATCCTGGCAACAATGATACAAGAAGCACCATGATGAACAAGCTACGCAACTCTAAGTGCTGCTCCATGCAATGCTCTGCGGCATGCTGCTCCACCGTGCCGACCTTTCTCTCCATTCTAACCTGAACCTTGTGCCGTGTTTCGCGTCTTCATCGCCACATTCCTCCCGGAAGTGTGAGCAATGCAGATACGGAAAAACAACCTCAAACAGTGGTGCAAGGCCGGAGGGGATCGACTGCTCTTGCTCACCCTCTCTTACCGACTGACATATTCGACGTTGACGGTCGTGCATCTCTGCCCACAGCCTCGCCGCCGCTTCCTTCCCTCCACCCCAAAAGGTGAAGGCCAGCTTTTGAGGGCACCTTTGGAAGGCCAGCGCTGTTCCCTTCAGGCGTGCGCGCGTCTCTCCCAGCAGCGACACACGACTGGAAGAGTGAAGTTGCTTCATCCTCACGATGTCCCACTCACATCAATACCCCTTCGACTCGAGGGGCACCGGCGGCAACTACTACTCTGTCGAGGAGCCTGGCGCAGCCTCGAGCTCAGCAGCCTTGAACAGCTCGGGCTTCGCCTACCCGCCTGAAAAGAACTATCCAATGGCATCCAAGAAGTGGTATCAGAGCAAATGGGTCAAGATTGGTGTCCCAGTGCTGCTTGTTGCGGGTGCGTTCATAGTACATTGCGTCTCACGCGTTTAGCTGAACTGTGCCCTCATACTCGTTTGATTCCGATGCACAGCCATTGCTGGTGGTGTCGGAGGCGGAATCGCAGCATCCAAGAGCAGGGATAACGGCAGCAAGTCATCCAGTGGCATCTCGAACAATGCAGCTGCTGCTCCTGCAGCTGCCTCGAGCGATGGTGAGTATTGTCTTCCACTTGGCCTTGTTGTTGGTCCAGGCGCATGAACAGTCGATCGAGGGCGGACTGCAACAAATTGCTGACTTCTGTGCACCTTCACTTCACATGCTACTGCTTTACAGCCAATGGTAACCCAATCTATAGCTCAACCGCAGCTGCCGCCGCTCCTACCGCGACTGCTTCCGTCGGCGCATCATGCCCAGCCTCGACGCCACAGTACAACTCCGGCTCGTCTGGCATGCAGATCCGAACAGACCACCCACTTCTCATGGCCGACAGTGCTCGCTGGTCGTGCCTGCCATCTCAAATCCAGGCTGATGCCTACTTGCGCTCATGGAATGAAACCATCATGGCCAATGCCACCCGATACGCTGCGATGGACCCCGTACAGTATACACCCGATGGAGGCTTGAGCGGATCTGGTGTATTAGATGTTGCGAGAGAGCTTCAGCTACGCACAAAACACTGGGCTTATGCATGGAGAATGACAAATGACTCGCAATGGGTCGAAAGAGCATGGCAGGAACTGCTCGTCGCCTCTGGCAATTCTTCCCAATCCTTCGGAGACGGCAATACCCGATGGAATCCTTCGCATTTCCTGTAGGTCGACTTCAGTCTCGCGACCCCATAGCCCCTCGTTTCACTCACATTCTGACGTCCTACGATTCCTACAGCGACGTCGCCGAGTTCACTGCTGCTTTCGCATACTCGTACGATTGGATGTATGCTGCCTGGACTGAGGAGAGACGAAATGCCATCATGTGGTCTATCATAAACCTTGGTCTCAGATATGGCCTCAATTCGTACACTCAGGAGACTGGATACGGCTGGTGGCAGACAACAAACGGAAAGTAAGTGGCTCGCCTTTTCTCCCAATGTGCGGCTCATTTACGAATCATCGCGCTCGCAGCTGGAACAACGTCTGCAATGGTGGTCTCACCCTCGGCGCTCTAGCAGTTGCCAACGACGATCCAACAGGCATCTCGCAGCAACTGCTCTCCAATACCATCGCCAATGTCAAGGAGAATGGAGTCTTCGGAGTCATGCCAGATGGGACATGGTCAGAAACTTCTGATTATTGGTACTTTGGTAATCAAGCTCTTTCGCAAATGGTTTCTGCAGTCCAAACTGCTACTGGGTCGGATCAAGGTATCATGTCTGCCAACCCTGCTTTCAACTTGACTGGAATGTTCCATATCTACGGTACTGGTTTCGTTGAGAAGTTTAACTGGGGTGACTGCGGTCCGAACAAGTACCAGGCTACTGCCAATGCTCTTTTGCTCTATGGTGATCATTTCAACAGTGAGTGATGTAGTCTCTCTTGCTCTAAGCCGGGTTCTTTCTCAGAAGCTCACCGACTCATGCCTTCGCAGTCCCTACGTATTCCCTCTATCAAAGAGACCGAGAAGATGCAGCAGACCCACTCTCCATGCTATGGTACAACACCAATGTTCAAGGCGATTGGTGGTATAACCTCCCATTGGACCGCAACTTCCCCGACTCTCGAGATGCATGGGCTTCCTTCCGATCCTCGTGGACTGATGGAAATGGCTTGTATACTGCTATCAAGGCTGGTAATGCCACTGGTCATCAGACTGTAAGTGAAAGGGTTTCAGTGCTTGGCACACATTCACCGAATGCTTGATGCTGATACTTTTTCCCACTGCCCTACAGCACGGCAATCTCGATGCCGGTACTTTTGTTATCGAAGCTCTCGGTGAGCGATGGGCTGGCGAACTCTGCCACAACGATTATCTCGCTCCTGGCTATTTCGGGTCTGAAGCTCAAGACTCTGAAAGATGGACTTACTACCGCTGCATGACCGAGGGACAGAACACTCTTTCTTTCAACGGCCAGAACCAGCTTGTCGAGGCCGCCCCACCTACCACTTATGCCTCTACTGGAGACCGTCAAACATCGCTCGACTTCACGCCCGCTTCCAATTCGGCTGCTTTCATGTGGACCGATCTGAGCGGATCTTACAATAATGTGTACGTTTGATTCGATTCGATTCTGGGCTGTAGATTCGAACACTAAAACTCATATTCTTCCATTGCAGCAACACTGTTCGCCGAGGTATCCGAGTCTACAATCAGCGCCGACAAGTTCTCCTACGGGACGAAATTGCTGGTGCTCAAAATGCCGGTCAATGGCGCATGCACACCAACGCCACCATCACCTACTCTGACAACAACAGAGTTGCAACTCTCTCCCTCGGCGAGAAGAGCTTGACTGCTTCGATCCTCGACACCGCGCCTGGCCTCACTTTCCAAACCCTGGCATCCAACAGGACAGCCGATGCCCCAGCACTTGGACCTGGTGGATACGATCTACCCAATCCTGGTGTTTCAGTTCTTGCTATCGATATTCCTTCCGGAGACACGACACTCGAGGTCCTCTTCAACCCCCAGTGGGACGGCTTGTCTGCATCCGACTACAAGACCCCGTCGAGCGTCGCTGTGTCGAGCTGGAGCTTGACCTCACCGAATTAGAGACCCTCTCTGCTTCTGCGTCATGAGACATTCATCAATGGACATTAGAGCATGGCACTACATGCTTTTTTCCACTTTAAACAATTTAACACGTTGTCGCTTCTTGCGCTGTGGTGGCATCAGTAGTTTCGGATGTCCTATCAGCTAATTTTCTTGCAAAATGAGGTTATTTCAACTGTTCTAGTAGTACTTGGTGATTAAGAATGCAATGCTTTTTCGTTATTCCACAACTTGCCCGTCTGACAGGCATGTTGACTTTTTTTTGGCGCGCACGTGTCTGCCGGCCGGACAACTGCGGCTTTGTCATGGTTGCTGTGTCGGATTCCTGCTTTCCTTATAGCCCATCTGATCTACAACACAGAAGCAAGCAGACAATGCAGACACATGTGGGCTGGCCTGAGCAGTGTTGCGACGGCCACCGCTGCAGCTGCCAGCAATGCAGTCGGCGGTGGAAGTCCTGCTCCTCATGAACACGAGCAGCGCTCTGCAACACCTGCCCCAGGCCACAAGAGACGAGCAAGACCGAAGCTGCAGCATTCGTACTCTAGCAACCGTTCATCTCCTGAACGTTCACCTGAACGCACGCGTCTGAAGCCTTTCACTCCTGCTCACGGCCAGCAGCAGAGTAATATTCGACAACGCAGTCCGGGGCTGCCGATATCGTCAACTACGGCCGCTGCTGTATCGAACACGACGAAGCAGACCTCTCCAGCAGTGCAGTACAATTATGAAACACCAGGGACGGAGAGAGGTGCATATTTTGGCTCAAACGAGTCCGAGCGGGACGCTTCCAACAACGACGAGTTTGGAGACGCTTCGAGCTCCGAAGATAGCGCAAGCGAACTGCAAGACGCTTTAAAGGAGCTGGACTCTCCAGGCAATATCGATGACCCAGGCCTGTTAGACGCTGGTAGTAGTGCACATTCCGTTGGTAATGGAGGGATTAGGCGAGAACTGCTTGTCCAGCGGCGCGTACAGGAACCTTCGCAGCACTTTGGCCGAGCAACGTGGGATCAGTGGGAACAAGCACTCAGCAAACCGCGAAGGTCTCCTGGACCACGCGTACCAGAAAACATCACAAATTCACCTCGGAGACCGAGATCTTTGACTCCAAATGTCAATGGCACAAGTTTAGCCTCGCGTAGGCGAGCTTCGCCGTCAAAAGGCGCTTTGGCACAAGATATTGCCATGTTGTCGTCTAGCCATAATCGCTCTCCAACTCCTACAACACCAGCTTCACCCGCTAGCATCTCTCCTTGTCGAAGTAGAATCCCATTTCGAACAGACTTATTACTCGAGGTCATCATCATGACCGGCTCTCTCATTCTCACCGCATACAGACTTGCTCGGCTACAGACACCCCTCGATGCAGAACTACAGCCCCTTACTCCGATACCACTTAGCCCCTTCGTCATGCTCATCGTGGCGATACCATGCACAGCACTCTTCCGCCGCAAATCCTGGCAGTCCAATTACATGTTCCCATTTACCGATGAGAGAGGTTACCGAACACCAGCCACCGTTGATGATGGCTTTGCGGCCGGGGCGACAGTACCAGTCCTTCTGGCCGCTGGTTTTCTCTGGGACGCAGTATCGCGCGGTGAAGGAGGATTGGGCTACCTCGACTCCATTCGACCCCTTATGGATGTTTGGCAAGCAGCGGGCAAGTTGCCACCACCCTCAACTACCATACCAGATCTTGGAGCTGTGTATCGCACAGTCGTAGTAGCCCGGATCTCACTGTTACTTTCGACTAGCATCAACAGCTTCGTACTCATCCTTAATATCGTCTTATCACGCACATTCTTATCTGTTGAAAAGGTTCCAAAAGACAATACAAAGCGATTGTTAGGCTCACTTATCGTTTCTGGAACCATCAGTCTATTCTTGTGGACATTACTAGCATTGATTGATGCATTCGCATGGGGTAAGGTGACAAATGCTTCCCCGTGTACCTGACCAGCTGACAGAATCTCTCTTGTAGCTTCGCCCTATATATCGCCAGCAGAAGCAGCTATCTCATCGTTCATGTACCAGATGTCACTTTATACCGTGTCTCGCATCGTCCGTCGTGGCTTTACGCTGGGGGAGCTAAGTCTGGCTACCGGTTCAGGCATCTCCTTAGCACTCGAATTCTGGCGTCTTTCCCTCACTCGGGTATGTAACATGTCGCCTCTGCGCCTGCCACTATCCCTGACCTTATCTGTTTCTAGCTTACATACGCCAAGAGTGGTAGAATACCCCCAACTTTCCGCATGCCCACTCCTCTTGTACCCTACCAGCATGTGATGATCCCAGGCGCTTTCATTACCGGTTTCCTGCTTTCCCCGCTGCTAGTGCTCTCGCGACAGTTTGCGCAGATGCCATCACATCGACTGCGAAGACCTGAAGAACGCGGACGAAACAGAAAGCTCGCCGCGCTCGGCATTGGCCTCGGCTTGATCTTTGTCGTCTTCGTGCCATTCGGTGGATGGGCAGGCTGGTGCTTGGGTGGTAACCTTTGGACCGCTTGGGCTTGGCCTGCTCGTTTCAGTATTCTCGGCGGAGATGGCGTGGAAGGCATGCATGGAGAATATTCAGGTTGGAAGCGCTGGCGACGTATTGCACTTGCGCTATATTGGCTTGGTATTGTGACTGCGGCCGTAGGAGGATGGCAGACTCGGATCGTTCGTGCCAGGCGCATAAGACTGGCAAAGAACCGCAACCTCGTCAAAAACGCTGAAAATGGAAGTAACCCTGCAAAGAATAATTCTCTAACTGTTGCGGGCATCAGTGAACTGCGAGAAGATCGGCGCATGCATGTCGCTTTGGATCTAAGGCGGAAGTTCTTCCATGCTTTGGCTGTGCTTATGTTCGTTCCGGCGATAGTCATCGATGTGAGAGCATAATTCGGTCTGCGTCTAAGTAGCTAGTGCTGCAACATACTGGTCAATGCTGACCATCTGTCCTCGTTCAGCCCGCTTTCACGTCGCTAGCATTCTCAGCTGCATTCGCAATCTTCACATTTGCAGAGTATGGACGGTACTTCGCAGTCTATCCAGTCGGCGCGCCTATACACATATTCTTCAACGAATTCATCGATTCGAAAGATGCTGGCCCCGTTATTCTGAGTCATTTCTACCTGCTCACTGGCTGTGCAGGTGGATTATGGCTTGAAGGACGAGGCATTAAGAACCTCACTGGCGTCTTGTCTGTTGGTATTGGAGATGCCTTCGCATCCGTTCTTGGTAGACGATTGGGAAGGACAAAGTGGCCGTATTCGAACAAGACTATCGTCGGTACCGCTGCCTTTGTCTTGTCTGTATTCGGATCGGCGCTATTACTAAGAGTCACAGGCCTTGTGGAGCCATTCTCGGTGCGTATTTGCTCTGTTTCGGCTGCCATCTCAGCTAAGTCTGACCCCATTTCTTTTGCTGTCATTGCAGATCTCCAAGTACCTGCTCGCTACCACCGCAGCAGGTATCTTAGAAGCGGTATCGGCGCAAAACGACAACCTCGTTATTCCGATCTTCTTTTGGTCGTTGCTGTCATTATTGGAGGTGTAGCTTTTCCTGAGGGCATACGTTTCTTGCATGTTAATCTTGTGGGGTACTGCTTCTCCTGTACTACAAACCCAGAATGATGGGTGCTGAAGTGGAAGCGCATCACCTGAGGTATTAAGGCAAACGTCGCTGTTCCAAAAGTTTCTAGTATCGCCTGATGCAACTTTATATCCGAGACTCTTGCAACGTTCAGCATGAAGCATTTTTGAGCGGCTCTGTTTACCCAATCCATATAGCCGGCATTAGCAGTTGAGCCTGTCAAAGGCTTCGAAGTCGCAGCAACCAGATGCCATAGCCTTAGTCGCAGCCATAACCTTGAGGATCAGGCATCACCTTGACTCTATTAGTCAATGCCTCGTTGTCGTCAAGCTTGATTCCTGCGGCGAGACGGCTGGCACTTCGGCAAACGGCAATCCTTGCTTCGGGTTATTCTCCCGACAACTTCTTCCATCTAACCCCCTTCCTGTTCTGTAACTCTATTACGACCCCATCTGTACCATCCAACACGTCTGCTATTGCTCATTCTTCAACAACACACTGTATCGCTGCCTTCGTTTCGGGCAATATACAGTACCATACACAGGATAGCTGCGATCAACTTCCAGACGATAAGGAAGACTCAAGCGTCGTGCAGAAGAACAGCAGTTTGTGGTGAGCACGACCCTTCCTGACATGCCTCACACTGCTCAGTCCATGCTGATGGAGCACTTGCACTCGGCTGAAGGCTGTTCTGCACACCTGACCTCGAATTGTCGAACAACGCACCGCGCATAGAGAGCCTCGATGGCTTCAAGCGTTGTCAGTCCAACAACGCCTCTGAGGCATTCAACCACCGTCTCATATGATATCAGCACGAGCTCGGCAGATGAAGATGCTGGAGACAGTGGTTTCAGCTGGGCCTCTTCCAGCGATGCCGGAGGCAGCTTCTCCACTTCGCCTGCAACATCGGCCTTTTCGAGCTCACCTTCGAGCAGCCGATCGCTTAGCAATGGCAAACCCTCGTATGGACGCCGCAGAGCAAGCACGAGTGCTTCGTATACGCTAGAGTCCTTTGCTAGACTCAACACTCTTCAAGAGCAGGAAGCAGAGGGCTTTCTGGCCGATGCTGAGACCTTCCTGCATTCCGCCCCGAATGCTGCAGGTTCGGCATCACATTCGGTAACCTCTGGTCTTCTGCAATCCCCCATTGCTCTATTACCAGAGGACCTTCGTCCACGTACTAGCGGCTCCCTTGTCTCCGCGCCTCAGACACGGCCAACACCAGCTGAAATTCATGAAGCAGTAGCTGCTGGACGTATTCCTTCAATACCATCGTTCTTGCCAAACGACATACCTGACAATGGCGATGTAGCACTTAACGAGTCTGTGGCAGGTCCTGTAAGACCTCCTATGAGGACCAAATTATCGAAGAAGCTTCTCCTAAAGGGCCGCGAGCGAGCATCCTCCCTTTCGAAGTTGCCATTTGTACGGCCACGGCTGGAAAGGAGAGGAGCGACGGAAGAAGTCTCGACTCCTGCACAATCCGGTAGCTCGACGCCCTCCACTCCGAACGGCATCACAGCTCGTCGGCGAGCTTTATCAAGATTGCAGGATCGCTTCGCTCGATCGGCACCGTCGAGTCCACCTCTCACCCCCTGCGAATCGACTGACAGGGTGCATCTCTTTCGATCTCGCCCGAGCAGTATCGTTCTCAGTGGACGCGGTGTCGAGTTCAACTACCTCATTGGACCCCCCTCTGGTACATCCACATCGCAACCTTCGTCGTGCAACGCTTCCGTTTACCAGCCGGCCCTCGATAAGATCGGAAATCGGGGAAGTGCCGACGATCTAGTCAATTCGGCCACGTATGATGTCTTTCAGGATGCCCTCCCTCAGAATTTTTTTGACTCCGTGCTTCCTCGCGAAGTGAGACTGCGAATCTTCAGCTTGGTCGTGCAGGCCTCGGTTGAGGAAGGGATACGCAACACGCGTGACCGTGCTTGGACGGCATCTCGTGCCGCTGAAGAACGCTGGATAGGTGAATCAGGAGGTCTGCGCGAGCTCGTCAAGATGAGCCGGGTATGCCGCGAATGGCGAGACTTGGTGTTCGATGGACAACTCTGGCAGAACGTCTATATCGCGAAAACGCTGGGCTGCAATACTTTCAACGCTAGCGGTCTTGTTAGACTTGCTTCACATGCTGGATCTTTCGTTCGTAGGCTGGACCTTCGAGGTTTCTCGCAACTTCAAGACACGGATCTAGAGGATATTACCGAATCTTGCATTTCGCAATCAGGTGTGACAAGTCTGACGTATATAGATTTATCCGGTACGTTACATCTTAGCCGAGAAAGCTGAAGCTTGACTTACGATGGTCGCCTTGTGATGCTCTCGCCACATAACGTTATTTCAGGCTGCAATGATGTTTCCACGAAGACATTACATTTCATCCTGGCCGTCTCTCCTGACCTCGCTCATTTGAATGTGCGTGGTCTAGCGGCGGTCGTAACTTCAACCTGCTGCGTTGTTCTTTCGTCAACCGTTCCTTGCTTGAAGACCCTCGATGTTTCCCTCTGCCGGAACCTTCTTGCTGGTGCTCTACTCGACATGAAGCAACCTGAATTGCAGGAACTATATGCTTGTAAACTGCCAAGTATGGATTCGAAAGTGGTCGGAGGACTTCTCTCGCAATTTCCAATGCTCGCATACCTGGATCTTGGATATTCACGTTATGTGACCGATGAGGCATTTACGCGATGGCCAACTAAGGAAGAAAGTGGGACAAATCTGAAAGGACTGCGTTTGTCAGGTTGCATTCGATTGACCGATCAGAGCTGTCTCAATCTCGTTGGCAAGGCATCCGGATTGGAGTGTTTAGAGTTGGCTAGCATTGGTGGAAACCTGCGGGATGGAGGTCTGGTGAAACTTATTGAGACTTGTCCGCATCTACGCAAGATCGATTTGGAAGACGCCATGAATCTGACCGATCGCATTCTTACGGCTCTTACACCGCCTAAGCGGCATCGTGGCCCGACTTCGCTTCTTGAACATCTCAACGTCACGAATGTACCGGACCTTTCAGAGGCTGCATTCGTCAAGCTCATCAAAGGGTGCCCGAATCTGCGTATCATTGAAGCTTCAAATTGCTTTAGTGTCTCGGACCTCTTCATCAAGACTTTTGCCCACCACATTAGGAAGAATCGTATTCAGGGTTCGGAAATGGCCATTGTAGATTGCCGGAGTGTCACTCGCCAGACGGTGAAAGGTGCGCATAGACCGATATTCACTCATATGTTTTTCCAAGGCTGAAGTTTCATTCCCGCCTCAGAACAATCAAATATAACGCGACCTAGAAGAGGCGTGCGAGACTATGCCTCACGCCACTTCGGATACATCGAACCTGATGGCCGTGGCAAAGGTCTGGCAGAATGCGATGAAAGCAGAGTGTTAGCCGCCCCATTTGTACGATCATTGTAGTAGACTGATTGGTTTTCTGCTTATGACAGCGTCGTACACTCGTTCTGGACTTGGCAGCAGGTGGATGAAGCCGAAGGTGCCGCTCGTTCTCTTCGTACAGCCGGACTTGCACGAGAAGTAGGAATTCCATCAGCATCATACGGGTACCCTTTCACGCTACGGGTTGCTCGACGCGCGTCTTTCGCGATGAGAGGCGGAAGCGATGGTACCGAGAGAACGGGAGGCAGCTGTATTGTCTCGTAAAGAAAAGACTTGACTTCTATGCGATAGCGTCTGTTAAGTGGCGACTAGTCAAAGGTCGCTTCCCCTATGGGCGGCGTCGGCTGGCTTGTTTGTACGTTCACCTCGTTGTTGGCTGCCATCACTGTAGCATCTTGACTCTAGGATTCGGTCGCTATGTCTTGGGTAATGTGTCGCTCTACCTAGCAGACTCTGCTTCCCTCGAACGGAGTAGCTGCTAAGCCTGTGCCGTAAGATGAAGGCATCGGGGACGATAGGTGTAGTACAGGCCCTCTCGACTTGTGAAGATCCAGGGACGTCGTGCCTTGTAGCCTGCTCACCTGCATCATCCTCGCTCGTGGCTGCTGTCGCGGTCCGCCGCCAGTTTCAGGTCGAATTAATACCAGTTCGCTGGTTTTCTTCCTTCCCACTCACGAACCTTCGACTGGCCGGCGTCACGCATCTGTTGCCAATCACAAGCTGCTATAGCAGGCAACTCTGCCTTCTCACATCTGGTTTCGCTCGCTCATACCACTCGTCATCAGCACCTGTCATCTCATTGAGCCTCTCGCTCAGTGCACTCCGTAGACCGTTACACCCTCCCCTCTGGCGGTCCGAGCGTCAAAAAAAAAAACATGGGTATCGAACTCGAGATCAGCTAAAGCTCTCGTTTCATCCCTCCAAACTCCAGCTGAATGTTATGCTCTGTGGTCCACTAGCTGTTTACCCTCGGAGATGTAGCTGTGCATTACCAAGTGAGCGGCGGCATTTTCACATTCCAAAGGCAATGCTCACCTGCTAAGCTTCTTTCCGTAGTGTATGGTGTGCAAAGAAGTTCCTGAGATGAGACCAAGCTCTCTTCGAGTCATGTGGTCAGTCTGAACATCGACCAAAACAATAACCTATAACTTCTATAAATCGCCGTAGTCCACTGCGACGCTGATATGCTCATCGCTCCAGCTCGAACGGTCATATCATCTGCTCAACTTGCATAGATCCTATAACGCGCCCTGGAAAATGCTACCTCTGTTCGCTTGCGGTCTTCGCTGGTCGTGACTGGCAAAGCTCACCTCAGCCTGCGATAGAACGGTAAGCCAGCTTTCGTACTTCATGCAACCGCTTGATCTTCCTGATGATCCTGCACTGCGTCACCCAGACTCATCAAGGACTTGGAGGTCCAGTGTAGCAGTGAGAAGCCCTGGCCACTTCCAATACATAAGAGCCACGCATGGCTGACCGCACTCGTACTATTCAGAACATGCAGAAGGCTGCTTGTGGAAGGGCAAATGCGGCGACCTGCGAAGTCACGAAAAAGAAGAGGTTCGACAGAAGCTTTAACAGGCCGACTACTCCTCCACTGAAGCTTCTGGAACAGTGTGAACACCGCCTTGAGAACTTCAGTATGCAGTAGGCGGTTGCAAGATCTCTGATCTGCCTGCCAAGATCCAATCTCACCAGCCTATTTGCGAGTACCGCAATACCACCTGCTTCCGCAGATGTCTTTGGGTACGATTTTCAAGCTGTAAAAGAAATCTGCTCTCTAATCAAGACATGCTGACAGATTTGGTGATCTTGACCAGGATGCAGTGCTTTGCGGAACCAGGCACCGAGTCAACGAGACCGAGAAGCACGACAGTCAAGAATGCAAGTATCATTCCTGTGCATATACTGCGTCCGGGTGCCGTTTTTATGGGAAGCTACAAGAGGTGGAACAGCATCAAAGACTGTACTGCGCTCCAATTCACGCGAAGATTGCTAAGCTGGAAGCCACTATTGCCAAAGACACGCTCATTGCCGAAACGAAAAGAATCAACAAGGCTGTCGAAAAACAGGTTTCTTCGTGAGTGCAGCCTAGCGGAAGCAGGATCAGCCGTCTGTTTTGTAAGCGATACTGACGCTCGAAGTCATCAGCTACAAGAAGCGTATTGCCTGCTTGGAAGTAGACGTTAAGCTAGCCAAGAATCAGACCCACCTTTACAAAATGCAGGCCGCTGCTGGTTTTCCCACTTTGGACGGTCAAACTGTTTCAACACCTGATGTCTCAAATTCGTCATGCATAAGTACAGACATTACAATTCGAGTGATCACGCAAGCCGACCTCGATGACGACCAGTACTTGAGATCAGATGATGCCTCTGAGCGAGCATGGAACGAAGTTCACTGGACCGAGCCGGACTGGAAACATGCGGACCAGCAAGTATCTAAGCGCAAGGCCAAAATTGAAAAGGGCGTTTTGACGCCGCGTTCGTAAAGTAGCAGATCCGCCGGGGGTAGGCGGCTCAGGAGAGCAAGGATATATGTCCACCAGGCATAGTTCAAATAGCAGTACTGATCAAACAGCGATGATCTATAACAAGTACTGCGTAGAATACGGTAGATGGGAAATCTGTAACCCGAGAAAAAAACTCGATCAAGTTGTACAACCGATAAAATGCACAAGTGTATCCTTCTGCTAACATGCAATACCACACCACATTTGCTTAGTAATCATGCCTAAGAGTCAGTTCCAATCGGCTCAAGTCCAACGAGAATCACAGCTGACACACCGCTCACGCAGTCACAGGGAAAACGCTGCCTCTGTCGGGGCTCCTTGCCATCGACAAGCCTTCGGGGCTTATCACGATGAAGCTTCTCAACAATATCAATGCCCTTTTGGCCAGCTCTGAACTCTTCCTAGATCAAGAAAATCAAGGGCACCACAGAGCACGGAAGTACAAGGGACGCGGAAGAGCTGGCAAAGTCAAACTTGGACAAGGGGGTACCCTAGATCCCCTAGCCAGTGGAGTGCTAGGTCTGGCTTATCCTCCATTGATGAATACTCAGACGTTCATACTGATGTATAATCACAGTCCTCGGCGTCAACAATGGTACCAAGAAGCTCGGCGACTTCCTACACGGCACTAAAGTGAGGATACTCGTTTTGAAAGAAGCTCGAGACTAAGTTGACCCTTGGTAACCCAGGAATACACTGTCGTAGGCCTTTTGGGGAGCTCTACTGACTCGTATGACTCGGAAGGAAAGCGTGTCAGGTCGGCACCTTTCGCACATGTAACAAAGGAAAAGATCGAATCAGTCCTTGATCGCTTCAGAGGCGAAATCAAGCAATTGCCGCCAATGTGAGTGCGGTTCAAAGCGTCTGAGACGGTTCCGGACGAGGCTCAGATGTTTGGCGACTAGTTATTCGGCTTTGAAAATGGACGGAAAGCCACTGTACGAGTACGCACGAGAAAACAAGCCTCTACCCAAACCGATAGAGGCGCGGAATTGCACAATTTACAACTTGCAACTCACTGGCTTCAAGACTGGTGCCGAACATAGCTGGACCGGCGCCAAGACAGAGCTATCGGAAGAAGGGAAGGATATGATGAACAAGCTTGAATCTTTGGTGAAGAGCAAAAATACAAGTGCCACCGATGCAGGTGCACAAGAAACAGGGTCGGCTGCTGTGCCTCAAGCATCCACGAGTGCCGCACCTGCCGAAAATTCAAGCGAGACTGAGATCGAGCAGCAAGACCAAGGTGCGAAAGGACTCTGCGCGTCGGGTGGCTGTCCGGACTGACCAACCTGACTTTCTCGAAACAGAGAGACCACCCATTTTCGAGCTGAAGATGACCGTGTCGTCGGGTACATATGTGCGCTCAATCGTGCACGATATCGCCATGGCTGTTGACAGCGCTGCACACGTCGTCGAGCTCGTGCGGACGAGGCAGGGTCCGTTTGCATTGGATCCTACAGCAGCTAGCACAGTGACTGAAGAGGACTCGAACGAACCGCTGCATGGCGTCATACCCTGGTCAGCTATTGAGCAAGGTCTCCAAGAGCTAAAGAAAGCGGACAAGACAGAAGACATGGATACCGACATGAACAACGACACAATGCTTGCGTGGGAGGATGTTTTTGTCAAGGCGTTGATATCGTAGCCGGTGTCGATATTCATGCAAGCTGTGATCAGAGCAAACACGAGAAATGTTGCAACAACTACAGAAGAAAGCCTTATGCTGAGAGAACAGCCGCTGACTATCGGAAGAGCTCCGTCACTTTGACATTCGTACGCACGGCGTTAGAAAAGCCTAGAAGCAAGCATAAGAATTCTGAACTGCGCGCAGCAACAGTAGACAACGCCGGGACGGACTGACCTTCGTGATATTTGTAGAAGACTTTCACCCGCTTCTTTTGGGGCGGCGCGAGCGTGGCGCTCTCGTCGCCTGACCCCAGCGCGTCCAGCACCATGGGCCTAATTGATATCGGCCGTCCAAAGAAGTCAATCGCGACTGTAGTTGACTTCGTCTCTGCGGGTGCTTCGCCTCCTTTGGTGCTATAGTACGAACGAGTTTCAGCAGACTATCTAAAATCGATACTGCAGAAGACGTACCTCTTGTACGCTTGCATAATGTCGCTCATGTTCTTCGATCCTTTGGCGACTTCTCCATCTGACCCGCCAGCACGTCTGACGATTTCCGCTTCCAGCTCTTTCGAAATAAGTTGTCGGAGATTGAACCTTGTAGCTGGAAGGTCAGCGCCTCGCTTGCCTTCGAAGCTAGCAAACACGTCCAGAGGAGGATCTAGCTTGTACACAATCTGTCCTTCTTCATTGCGATCTTGCACGTAGCTGATGCCGAGGTCCAACATGGCTCGAATGAGCTTCTTCAGAGCCAATCTGTCTTCACTCTTGACCAGCTGTTGGTTGACCTGCAGGACAGAAAGGATCAACGCGACTTCCTGTACAGGAACTTTGCACCGCTGCATACCGGTTTGAGGTCGGGAGTGATTATCCGCATTAGCAGAGGTGCCAGCTCAGCGACTACGTTATGAGCAGTAAAAAGGCTCTTTATGTGCATTGGCAGAGCTTTAGATAGCATATCAGCTATCTCCTGATGAGCTGATCGCTTCGTGCGCATCTGGATTCGTAGAGCAAGATCAGCAAGCCGACTTTGAGAGAGTTCCCATGAGGGCACCCACCTCAAAGTCAATACGAGGCCATTCCGGCGTCTTATTTGAAACTGCCGCAAAAATGGGGTTCCACGCCACGAAACTGTAAGGGATATATGGCATTATATCGTAGTCCCGCTCGCGGCGCAGCCTTGCATCGAGACCATCGTAGAATTGAAGCCAATCTAGAGCTCGTGAACAAGCTCGAAGCTCGTCCGCAGGAGTTTTGCCCTTCAAATAGTTTTCGAAACACGCTGATGAGTGCCAAAGATGGTAAGTCTCAAGACTTCCGGATTCAAACAAGCGGGTCATCCTTACTTTGTGCCAGTCTGTCATATTCTCCACAAGTAATAATGTCCTTGACGAGTGGAGTTATGTATTTTCCGCTCGTGTGATCTTCTATGCCTTTCTGTCTTTTCTTTGCCGGTATCTTAAATAGCTTGTCCCAGACTGCAGATACGGATGTCTGCGTATCTTTCAGGCCCAGAGCCGTGGACTTGATAGCATTGACGTCCAGGGTTGAGCTCTGTGCTTTGATGATCTATCAGAAGCGACATGCACTTAGCCCTGAATCCTCGCTTAGTCTTTGTGACCGGTCAGAGGACATACCTGTAATGTATTGAGACAACTCCGCATATCGCCTTCGGCGACTTCCACCAATGTAGTCAAGCTCTTATGGTCGGCTTTCAGCTTCTCGCCTTCACAGATATCTTTCAATCGCTTAACAAGCATACCAGTCGTAGGTGGTTGGAATCTGACTATCCTCGCTATAGCTCTCAGCGGTCGCAAAGCAGGAACGTAGAGGTCATTGCAAATGCAAATGATAGGCCTTTGAAGCGGCATAGCTTCCTTTTTCTTGCCTTTGCCGTTTGTATTGGCTCCGTATTTCGAGGCGTGTGATATTCTGCTTCCATCCATAACAAGCTTCACCAGACTCTTGATGAAACCGCCGTCACCTCCCGCAGCTCCGTCAATCTCGTCAATGATGAGACAGGTAGGCTTGGAACTGCTCAAACTTCCTAGCGAGGTGATAGTTGTAGATTCCAAAGATTGCCGAATACGGTCGTGAACAATCTTAGCTGATCTATCATCTGAAGCGTTGATTTCAGAGACTCTGTATCCCGCTTGGGTGGCGATGACATGAGCAAGAGTCGTCTTGCCGAGTCCAGGAGGCCCAGTTAGGAGTAAGATCTTATCCTTCGGTCTTCCAAGCGGATCTTCAGAGTCCATTCCACTATTGCCATGTATACCTCCCAACGCAGCGTTTGCGCTTTCCCTCGCTCTCTTCAATTGCTTTTTGCGTGCTATAGAGGCTGCGCTCTGAGTTTTGAAGACACAAGAATCCCACTCTTTGAGCCAAGACATAGCTTGTCGGTGTGTACGTTCATCACCGAGCAATTCTGTGAATTGCTTGGGCTTATATCTATCGGTCCATGTTTCACCTTGTTTTGACCCTGCTCGTCCTTTGCCTTTATGCTTCTTTGTGCCATGCGCTTCTACTAGATTGTTTTGAATCGTTTCTTCGAGTTCAACATTCGCCTTCAAAGCCTTTTCGCGCTCGATATTGTCCATCAAGATATGAATCGGCTGTTCGAGCATTGTCATCGCAAGGTTTCCCAGCCCGGACGAAGAAGGGCCAGAGGGAGATAATGTGGACGTCGAGGCAGTCACCTCACCGACAAAACCATGCCCTTTTTGGCGCTGGAACCTGATAGTCTTGCCAGTGAAGGTAGTTCCTCTTGCGGGTCTGACTCGAGAGACGTGCCTTCCGAGATCTACATTTGACACGTCAAGTCTTCTGCTTGTCGAAGGTGCGAGAGGCTCGACGATGGGTTCAAATTGTCGATTCTCCTCGTCGTCTCGACGCGAGTGTGGCGAACTAAACACTGGAGGTGAAGAAGGTGGAATAGATGAAGGACCGGCCGAGGGACCGCTTTGGAAGAATGAAGGGTCTTCCTCAAAATCGTCATTATCGGTAGCTTGTACATAGTCAACCGAGACTTCCCGTCTTCTGCTATCCGCGAGTAGGGCCTGCGCTTCTTGCCCGTTAGCCGCGTGAGACAGCAAAAAGGTTGGATCTTCTTCCAGATCATCTTCGCAGAGCATATTCGAGTCAGCTTCATTCACCGATAGACTACGTCTGACAGGAGACAATTTCCTGAAACGAGGTGTTGCCTCTTCGTCTGCGGGTTGAAATGGCGGAGTCTCTTCTCTGCTATCAGGATATGGCGGGGTCTCGTCTCTTCCGGGCGATGGAGGAATATCCTCGTCCCGTAAATCTCGCGGAGGCGTGTCCTCATCATGACCCCCATTGACGGCCAACTCGCCTTCATCGTCTTCTGGGTGTGGCACGGCAGCATGCGCGCGTAGCTGTCCAGCCTGCGACGAAGAGGTAAAAGGCTTCATAGGGCCAAGCATGAAATCTTCATCTTCTTCCAAATCGAAGTCTTGCTTGACTGGTGAGCTTCTCTGTGGACTGCGCCCTGTTAATGAGTATGAAGCCGTGCATGACCAGTCAATAAACAACTTCGCGCTATAAGAACGCGTAAACAGCCTGTAAGATGGTGGACTCACCGACGGCATTGAGGGCGTCGACGGGGCTCATTGTAGCAGCCATGATGGATGCGAGACTACTGCATTGACTGCTCAGCTATGAAGATGAAGAGCGGGGTTGTTGAAGAGACAGTCATGAAGCTGCATGGAATGGTCGATGTGGAAAAGGTGATCGAGAATTTGACATGCATGGGAGCAAAGCCATCAGCAGCTTCTCTGCGCAACACCATATATATACAGCGTGCAATATGGTAAGCGCAAGCTTGGTTGATCTCTGGACAGTATTCTGACCTTCGCTTTTCTCCTACTGTCGTTGTCTCCTTGCAGTCAGTAACGTTCAAGACCACTCATGGAGATTTGAAGGTAGCTCTCGACAGCATTGCAAAGCCGCAAGTCAGTCACTGAGGTGTATCATCCAACTCTTACAGATAGAAGTCTTCTGCGAAGCGACACCCAAGACGGCTGAGGTGCGCCTTTAATTGCACGCGGTAATCTTAGACTGGAGCTGATCTTTCGGTTGGATGTAATGCTTTGGTTAGAACTTCCTCGCTCTATGTGCATCAGGGCAATATACAGGCACAAAATGGCATCGTAATATCAAGAACTTCATGATACAGGTCAGTGTGTCCAACCCTCGCGGTGGTTCCGTAGAGATAGCAACTGATCCTGCAAATGGACATGCATACAGACTGGAGATCCGACTGGAACTGGCAAAGGCGGTCAATCGATATGGGGAGAACCGTTCAATGATGAGATTCGGTCAACTTTGCGGGTGCGCTTTGACTCGCTTGTAGAGTGCTCGATGCGAGCTTACTGACGCTTGCTATTTAGTTCAATCAGAGAGGCGTCGTAGCTATGGCCAATTCAGGGCCCAATACCAACAAGTAAGCATACCATTTTCGATGGCAGCTCGTTTTTAGGGAAAGCTAAGAATATATGCTTCCTCAGATCACAATTCTTCATAACATATAGCAAACAAGCGCATCTCGATAGCAAATACACAATCTTCGGGCGAGTGATAGATGGTCAGGATTCAACGCTGGACGCATTGGAGCGGGTACCAGTAGATGCCAAGAATAGACCAAAGGAGGAAATCAAGACTTTAGAGGTCATTATGCATGCGAATCCCCTAGCAGAGGCTCCGGCGTAAGGCATGCGGTAGTTAATCCAGTGCCTGTATTCTGGTAGGAAATGTTGTTGTACAAGGGAAAATGGCAAATCGCCAACGTAATGTAAGATGGCATATGGAACTGTTTAAAAATACAGTAGCTCCCGAAGACGAGCTGTCATTAGGCCCTGCCTCTAAGCAAGCCAACCAATTCACCTTGTAATCCCTTCCTTCTATTCTCTTCATTTGCACCTCTAATACTTCTCAAGTCATTCACTACATCTCTAGTCTTTGCGAAATAAACTTCCTGTAGGAGATTCCTCATCTTTAGTTCCTGTTCTTCTATCAATTTCCCGATATTGCTGATGTGTCCTGGGTTCGCTGGTGGTGTTGTATTGGAATTCGAAGATGATAGACTCGATGGTAATGCTTCCAATGGCATTGAAGACTCGATTTGACGTGTCAGACTGCCTCCTAATTCTAGATTGCCTAGTCTTTCTGATTCTGACTTTGTCATATATAGCATAATCTGCGGATCCATACAAGCATCACAGTCAATTCGATGTTCGATTCCATTGTTCGGTTGCATTTCAGCAGGCCTAATTAAAACAAGACTCACAGTACTTGTCAGCTTATAGCTGCCGGTTCTACTTCTCTCATTGACTTCAAAAACATGGATAGAGTCCCATGAGCCTTCGCCGCTCTTGGATGTAGCACCACTAGTCGTCTTCTTGAGCAGTACCACACCCGCAAATGACCCACTACCTTGCGCTGCAGACGAAGAGTCTGGATCTTCTAGATCCCATAGGTATACGGATGATATGCCTGTACCCTCATAGTACATTTCGCGATAGATTGAGAAGGCTTCGTTGGCTGCTTCTTCTAAGACGCGGAGACGGTTCGAGGGCTTAGTGCCGTCTGGCAATTGCGGGACGTATTCATTCGTCCAGGGTGATCTACCAGCATTACGAGATGGTGTGATCAGCTTCGAGATAGTCTTTGCTATGTCCTGTACAGGCTTCGACCCACCTATATGCATCTCCACTGCCAGCATTCGCGTCATCAGGGTCCACTTCATCCTCCGGCAAGCTGTCTCTGTTGAAATCGCAAGCTAGGAACTCTCTGCCCGATGAGTCGCGTAGTACCTTCAATGGCTGATCTACGGAACTCAGCAGCTCATCGGCTGTTTCGTTTGATGGCCCGCCTAGGACGTCAACGAGCGTGCTTAGGTTGTGCTCGATGCGGTGGGGCGGGAGACGGCGCAGGAGGTCCAGCAGTTCAGCGGTGGACATTTCGGTCGTATCTATGTCGCCTCTTGAGGTGTTAGTGCTGCTTGGTGTCCCAGTTGGAGTGTCCGTCAAGTGAAGAGGCCGTCAGGTCCATGTCTATCGAGGTCCACTCCTTGCATTTCGATCAACTACCACATGAACCACTATGGACAATGAAGCAGGAGAAGCAGCAGCGATACTGCGTACTACACCACGCAGAACACGCAAGAGAACACCACTGCTGCGGCTCTATCGGCTCTTGGTGTCCAGATTGTCAGCTCCGCTGCTCACGTCGTTGATTCTACTTCCCATACTACCCTCGTCAAACCGACATATCCTCTTCGAGCTCATTCCCTTCTACAAGTCTTTGAGATGTCTGGCATTGACACCTTCGTATGCTTCGACTACACCTGCATACCGCAAGAGCATACAGCAATGGCTGAGCTATTGGACAGTCTATACGTTTGTCCGATTCTTAGAAGCGACGCGATGTAATGTGTCTACAAACACACAGCGGAGGGAAGCATTACAAAACGCGTTGGATAGATTACCTAGAGTGTTAGGAGAGCGTGTATTGCGTTTATACTCATTCGCAAAGAGGAAGAACACGTCAGTGACGACAACAAGGACAATACCGCGTGATATGACTTTGGCTGCACAATTAGCGGGCTCTTCGACAAGGTGGACTGTCATCAAAGCAATCTTGCTGTTCTATGCTATGGATGAAGAACTACATGGCGCAAGAAGGATAATGCAGAAGATTATAAAACCATTCTTTGCTTTCTTTACGAGCTTGGATGATGAGGAGGAGGAGCAGCATGAAGAGGTGCTCTTGCCTCGAAATACAGAGACGCATCCTTCGCGCCGAACAATGGACGATAAACACGAAGAACGCAGCAGCGGTGCCCTGAAACTCAGTCTAGAAGATACACAAGACGAGAAGATGCAAGATGACGAGGTGTGTAGGTAACATCCTATCCAACTGAATGACATACTCTCGTGCTGATAATGTATCCTGGCAGCACCTCTACACACCCAGCACGCCGGAACTGAGCATGGACGGGAGCTGTGGTGGCAGCGATGAAGAGCAGTATGTAGAGAATAAGAGCGGCATGCACAGAACGATTATCATCAAGCAAGACGTGGATGGACACACTCATCCCGCCACATGGCCGTTGGAGACGAGGTTGATAGCAGTAGAAAGTTACGACAATCATTGGGTTCGGTAAAGGTAGCTTTTGTATGCAGTTTCATCAATTATGAAGTGCCTAGTCAGTCAAATCAATGTGACTATGTTTGACCTGGTTCTAACCATTCACTGTCTTCAGGGCGGCTTCACTTCGTTCCGCCGCTGCCCTTAGTATATTCAAGCTCACTAAGGCGGCTGCACTTCGTGAATGTGCACTGCTCCAAACAGCATGATCGTCAAGATTTGCTGCGCGAGCAAGAAACAGCAATCCTTAAGAGGACGCTTGCGCGAGCGAGAATCTTCTCACACTAGGTAGGCGCCCCAGCGCCTGCGAACCTGGGCGCTCCATCCGCCCCCGAGCCTCTCATTCTAAAGACTGCCCCTGCGGGCTCCAGCCCCAGCCCAGACCCCTCATTAACAGCTCACTCGTGATAAACTATGGTAGAGCAGTGTGTGCTGACGATACGACTTGGAGATCGCCATGCTAATAAATCAAAGACGTCAAAGAACCCAACAGGTGTTGAGGCGTTTATCCAGCCTGTAGATTCTTGTGATCACGCGTAAGCCTTGACATTCTAGAGACCGAACTTGAGGGCAAGAATGTCGAACAACTCACGTGGCTAATGAGGACAAAAGCTCAGTCGACCAATTTGTCGTGTAAAGTAGAGCTCATCCTGCTTAAAACGATAAGGATAGGAGGATATCAAGAGCAGGAAGTTTTGGCTCCCCTGACTTCCAAGCCACAATCTAACATTAGCGCACCAAACTTCAACTGCTTCTTTTGGTGACTAGATGAGGCTGTTTCTGAAATTAGCAGGGAGGTGAAGACAGAAGAAAGTGGTCAATCGGATTCAGAAGAAGAATCAGAGATGCTCGAATCCGACTGCATCGGACACGCAGGTCAGTACATCAGACAGTCAAAGAGCAGGACATTCTACCCAGACTTTCCACTTAGTCTCAATTCGCCGTGGTCACCTTGGTAGATGAGCATCTTCAGGCGGAATATCGGTAGCACCAGAATGTAGTCATAGTATAAAGCCAATCGAGGTTAAGCATATGCAATAATGTCCATCTTGTGCTGGCACGTCCTGATAAGCAGTGTGTAGAGCTGCCGGTCCCACTTTTGCTAATGGAGCAAGGTGATCGGGGAAGGCATGCTCCGGATTTCACATTCCACACACGGCCTTCTCTACCATCTTGCTTTTCCAATGAGTGTAGAGTGAAAGAACAGCGAAGATGCCTAGGTCAATCATATAGTCCTCATAAAAGCCTAACCTTCCGCTGGCGAGTTTACGTAGAAATGGAAGTAGAAAGGTGAAGCCATGCTAAGTGGGTCGCAGAAAGATCACACTCCTCAAGCATGCAGAAACATTCGACAGGAAAGTCATTGCATTTGCAAGATGCTGGCAAGATCCAGGGCTTCTTGACATCAGATGCGATGATTGCACTCCGGGTACAAGACATAGAAAGTGCTGGTTTCACACAAATATGGCCGGAGGAAAGTTTGCAGGTGAGAGATACCGCCGTACCCCAGTTGGGGGTAGAAAATTGGGAGCTTTCTACCTGTCTACAAGCTGACTTCTGTATACGACAGGCAAGCTTCCTTCCGACCTGGAAATTAATTTGTATGTCCAATATTGTGCAGCAGCTGTGCATGCAGGGAAGCAATCGTCCATTGCAAGCTCAACCGATGCGCCAGCCTCATACCACCATGGCAGTTAAGTGGCTCATCAGATTCTCTAGCGAATCATTCTGAGCGGAGCACGGTCCGCCTGGCTCGTGACATCGGCAGCTACTGCTTTTAAGTGCAAGTGTTGAGGCAGACAGCCGTCCATACCTTTCTGTTCTGGCATGCCGGTCTCGAAAACGACGAAGACAGCCAGGCTCAAAAAAAACTGCTTCAAGGACACACTCGGACTGAACCCACCATTATTTCTTGAGCTGTCCTGGTCATAAGTCAGAAAGGCAGCGGGCCAAAGTGCGCTCCCTGATGGCGACGAAGACGGTTGGTATGCCCGGGGCACCTTCTAAGTGCTTGAACAAGGCAAAAAGCAAAAAGAAAATCATGCTTCGAAAACGCCGTATCCCTGTGCTTTCATTTCTTCCAAGACCTGGCCTCGAACCCCGGACCTCCTGAAAGCAGATAGCCTCTTCAATTTGTAAATGAATTTTCGGCAAAACTTCAGGTTGCCTTCAATCTCTTTCGAGTATCCGGCGCCCATCCATTCCCCCACCACATAAGCCGCCTGAATTTAATCGAAGGTCGTAATTGAATGGTGAGTATTGAATTCTCAAAGTCGGCCTGGGATTTGACTGTCGTTAAGGGCGAACCTTAGAACCGTTACAATTTCCCTGATAACCATTTGGTAATGGCTAACGCGGCGCAACTACCCCTGCAAAACTCGGCCACGAACCACTGAGCCAAGGGAGCCTGAGAGATTTCCGTAAATATCATGCATTCGTCAAATCTTTATAGCTAGAGGCTTGCGGCGAGAAAAAACATCACAATTGCGAAAAACATATATTCGAAATGCAAACCTGACAAGACTGTAGAAAGGGCCGTCAAACTGCATTGCATTGTCATGTACTAGTTCCTTGCTGTAGCCTGTGTTCGCCCTCTACAGTCACATCTACGACATGCATGCAATGCAGAATATCCACTGATCCTTGCAGGAAGCATCCTGCAACTGACTGTGCTTCTGGACGGGCAAGAGTGAGACTGCCTGGTCGTACCAATGACTACTCCAACGATGGAGGTTCTTATCACCTCGCCAGCCACTTGTACGACTCCCAATGTGCCGACTCGCTTGTCGCCTCTCTCAACTCTAATG
Organism: Cystobasidium tubakii; assembly: GCA_024345325.1. NCBI lineage: Eukaryota > Fungi > Basidiomycota > Cystobasidiomycetes > Cystobasidiales > Cystobasidiaceae > Cystobasidium > Cystobasidium tubakii. Next base: position 2,320,963 of record BROO01000001.1, on the reverse strand, counting down.
CTCCTGCCCATTCTCGATTCATTGCAGCCTGGTCTCCGCAAACGCGAAGGAAGCGATGCTACTGCACCTCCACTACTGGCTTGTGATAACCACACCCACTTGCACATCCATGTCCTGAGCCTCCGAGACCATAGAGTGTGTTGCGCAAGGATCAGGCGCATGGACAAAGCAGCAGAACCTCGACAGACAATGTAAGAGCAAGACACGCCAGGCGAATGAGATAGCAGACATAGACTACCCATATTCGTCCTCAAGACCCAGTCAAGATGCGCATGCTTTTACAAGCAGTGTCCGAGTCGACCTCGTCAATCGCAGAACATGATCGTACTCGCCTGCACACATGCCACTTCTGCACACGTGCACCGTCTGCAGGACAAGCCCGGCAGCACACCATCATCGCAGAACGATGACAGCTACTTTCCAGCTATATACTCCGGCACTCCCACACCCTGTTATCCCGGATGGCATGTCTCGTCTGCAGAGAGCTGTAGTCTACGCGGCGTCTACGGCTGGTCATTCAAGCAGTACAGGCGCGTCCTCACAGCATCCTATATCTTTGATACCTACAGTCTCACAAGGTGACCGAGAAAGTTACCATGCACACGGGAAACAGTCACTGAGTCCTCTGTAATCATGACACCCGACTGCATTTGTGACGGCTCGTTCTTTGCTGCATTTGTGACGGCTCGTTCTTTGCTCTGTGGGATGGTAATCAGGTGTACGCGCAAGGTTCGGGTTTGCTGTCGCCCGCACGAACTCCGGAAAGCAATCCGGCGAAGTAAACATCTAGAGGTAGTGAACAGGCGACCACGAGTAGGTACTTTAGCAGGCATCCTGCTGACATCCTCAACGACGAAGCTGTCCGAGACGGTGTGCGCCAATCTACAGCTACAGGTACAGGGAGGCACAGCTAAAATTGATACCCGGGCGTCAGCACAGATGTTCTGCATAGAGAATAGGGTCGATACGAAACTCACAAGACAATGTCACGCTTGATGCAGGCCTGACATGCCTCCATTTTCTGGTAGAGGGCAGCATCGCCAATTACCCTAGCGGCGTCTCTGACTTCTCTGCAGGTCTCGTCAAGGCGGGTGATGCTCCTGACTATCGTACCTTCCTGCACATCCGTCAACAGTGCGATCTCATTGAATGGCTAAGGCGTCGTCGAGGCAACTTGATCAGCTTACCGCCGTTCCTCTCCTTTTGTTATTCACTTACCCTGCCCCTCGCCCATTCATAGACTACCTCGCACAAGCCAAAGTTGAGGTTGTTCGACTCTGAACCACTTTCTGCAACATCAGCTCTCCTAGCAGTCTGGATAGCTGTCACGCGGTCTGCCAGCTGCATCATCTTGTCGCGACCCTTTTCAGAATGCGAACTCAGCAGGGCCCAGTCACATGTCTCGCGCTCACACTGGCTCACCTCTTCTAAGCGGGGCGTGAGCTGTGGTTCGACCTCAGATCGGCGCTCTTGAAATACGAAAGCAGACAGCAAAGCTACCGCCTCTTCTGGCTCGTAAGCTGCTAGGAAGTTGTCAAGAATGAGCTCCGTTAAAATCAGCTCGTGGCCAGTGTTAATCTGTAGTCACATAGTCGTCAGCTGCGACAGCTTTGAAGACTGGAGGTGTCGCTAGTATTGCTTACTTCGCAGGCAACGCGTCCCTTGAGCAAGACTGTCGATTTATCGTCGATGAACTCTAGATCCTGTAGTACAGCTATACGCTGCTCATAGTCTGGCAGCAGCTCCAGATTTTGCTCCGATATAGACATGCGTAGTCTGTCGCATGACAGATGGGCGATCAGCAAGGTGAATGAGATTGTTGCTTCAGCACTTACGATGCGACTCTATCTTCCAATACCCGATAGCCATGAATCATGTGATACTGTAAGAAGTGGCAGCTCAGCCTAACAGTCCAAGCCGACTTCCATGTCCGGAGGCTGCGCACCTGCTCATCGAAACTCTCTATACTTTCAATGTCAATTTGCTCTCGTTCTGCCAGTATTTTGCGTCTCTCTTGCAACAACTCCATAAACTCGATGGCGCGCAGCTTTCCAACGTCAACTTCTTGCTTCAGGGGATCTTGCCTGAGTATCTCGGCAATGTTCACAGCTTCTTGGCGGACTGTTCCTGGAAGGCAATTCGGATCTTGAGCCGCTTGATTGTAGTCAAACTGCGTGTTCAAAGTTCGTCAACTACAATTCACTACCGGACCCCATGCTTGTTTTTGTTTACCTTCTGTATAGTATTCGTCACCAATGCTATGCTCGATATAGCAACAACAGCAGTTGTGGCCTTAGGTTCGTGGGAGTAGGTTGGCAATGAAGGCAGCCATGTTGGAGGTTCGCTTCCAGAGTGCGCTATAGAGGGTAGCGAAACGTCAATGAATTGTTCATTTCGCAGATAACTAGTCAATCCGTACTTTGGGGTTTGCTTTCGCTGTCGGGGATGTAGACCAGCAGGACGCAAGCGCGCTGTTGTTCGGTCAAGCTTCCTGCAACCGAAATGCTCGGTGCACCTCGGATGATAACCGCCAAATAGCCCGAAAAGTTCTGTAACAGACAAGATCAGCAATTACGCAAACACATCCATTGTATGTGCGCTCACCCCATCTCCCAGCATAAGTACGCGACCGGGACTGAAGACCCTGTTCGATATCGATGAATTCGCCAGGCTTGATAGGAAAGCTTCGTTGATTTGCGCCAGGCGCAAGGTGAGGTCGTAATACTTCTGGAGACCTCTTAATTGTTCGCTTTCGCCAAGCTTAGGTAGAGCGGCCAATTCTTTCTCGCCCTGGTATGAAGAGTTTGTATGAGTATAGCTGAATTGTGTTAGTCGAAAGCCTTTGCTCACCTCCAGGATACGCTTTTGATGTTCAGGAAGAACTCTCTGTGATGCATTCTCAGAGAAACTCCTCTTGATCATCTCTTCGACTCTGAGTGCTTCCACTCGCAATAGATTCAGGATCATAGTATAGGTCAAGCGGAATTGCGAGCTAAGCTTCGTTGGTTGGCCAAGAATCATTGTATGGAGCGTTGAGACCTGTTGAGACGGCAAATTCATATGAGTGTTTACGACATTGGTGGTCGTGACTTGGCATGAACCTACGTCAGGAGGCTCGTGCTCGTTGCAGACAATGATCACAACTCCCGTCGTGTCGAGACCACGACGACCAGCACGCCCGGACATCTGTATGTATTCGCCGGCAAGTAGGTCTCGGAAGTTCCGGCCATCATGCTTGCGGGTTCCAGAAAACACCACTGTCCTGGCAGGCATGTTGACACCCATAGCGAACGTCTCCGTCGCAAACAGGACCTTGACCAGACCGCGAGAAAACAAGAGCTCAACCATCTGGGGAGCAAACAAGTCAACATCTGTACTTAGCGTAAGAACACTTGTTTGAACAAGACTAACCTCTTTAACGATAGGCAATAGACCTCCGTGGTGCACGCCAATGCCTCGCGAAAGCAGTTGACGCATCTTGAGTATTTGCGGTAGCTTCTTGTCAGAGCCTTTCAATCTCGTTATACTTCGCTCAATGACTATATGCACCTCGCTCTTCTCTTTTGCCGTGCAAAGATCCGTGTTACTTAGTGTATCGGCGTACTCTTCACACTTCTTCTTGGAAAACGCAAAGACAACAACGGGAAGTAGCTCTCGTTTGCGCAGCTCCGAAATCTTGGTGAGATGTCAGCTAGTTCATTCAGGGAAATCGTGCACAAACACGTACCAGATGGACCCATAGCTGCCTGTCGATCGTACCGCCTGCTCGCATTCCACCTTTGAGAGGAGTAAAAGTTCCGGCACCCCGCACAGCAGCGTTAGCAACAGCCGGGGTTCCACGACCTCTAGCCGCTTGGCCACCTCCACGCGTTTGCCCACCTCGCCCTCCGGCTTGTTGTTGACCTCCTCTTCCACGTGCAGCTTTGTCTCCCTGTCGCACGAGCGGGCCGAGACCAGCAGCTTCTCTCTCTTTCTCTTGTTTCCGTTTGAGTGCTTCTCCTGCATCTTTGTAGCCTTGATTGAGGAATTGACCTCTCGAATCCACAATTTTAAAAATCTCCTTGCCGGCATATAGGTGATGCTCGAGAGGGACAGGTCGTTTAGGGGTACTGATGACGTAGATGTCTTTCTTCTTCGTCCTGCCAACCCAATCCGCAAACTCTTTCGTGTTTGGTACCGTGGCAGACAGCAGAATGATACCTATGTGGTCTGGCAGCATGATGATGACTTCCTCCCATACCACGCCGCGCTAAAATGCAGATTTAGCAACACTCTGACTTCATCAAACAGGTTTTACTTACCTCAAGATCGTTGACGTAGTGTACTTCATCGAAAATAACCCACTCGACATCTCTGATGAGATCAGCGCCTTTGTAAAGCATACTCCGCAGAATTTCGGTCGTCATAATGAGACAGCTTGCTTCCGGATTGATCTGCACGTCACCCGTCAGGATACCAACGTTCTCAGCGCCGAATGTTTCCTTAAAGTCTCGGTACTTCTGATTTGACAAAGCCTTGATGGGTGATGTATAGATAGCTCTGCACAAAGAGTATGCTCTTAGTTCAGTTGCATAACCCATAATGCCCCGGTTTGCACCCACCTCGTCATATGCCTTGCTGCGAGCGCTATCGCGTACTCGGCCACCACAGTCTTTCCTGCACTGGTGTGTGCCGCGATGAAGACACTTTCTCCGAGCTCCAAATGATACACAGCTTCTTTCTGGAATGTGTCCAGCTCGAACGGATATTCCTTTGCCATATCTGGCACTAGCTCCCTGAAATTGACAAGCTCGTTGTTGACGTCTACCACATGAGCCCAATCCTTTTTGGCTATGGCAGGCCGCCGTCTTGTGCTTGTCGATGCAGGCATCTGCAAACGATGGCTGGGTAATAGCTTCTCCACTTCTGGATCCAAGCCTTTATGATATGTTCGTCGCCGCTCAATTGCTTTACTAGTAGAAGCAGTCGGCCTGTATAGTGGCTCTACTTTGACCTGCTGTTCCGAGTTGAGCAGCTCATCATCCGCTGCAGTACTGTCAAAGTCCAAGCCTCGCTCAAAACCCGGTGGTATAGTTCGAATGCCGCCTCTGCCGAGCGCATTGCTTTTCTCCAAACCCTCTACTATCTCTTCTAGTGCACGTTCGGTTTCTTCAGCGGTCTCTTTAACCGCTTCCCTCTCCAAACCACCGGGCGCAAAAGGGAAAGCACCACTTTTGCCTCGAACAAAGCTCTTTGTGTCATATGGATTGGGATCTCGGGACACAGAAGTCGAGCCGAGAGCGGATCGGTACGCTGACGCCATACGGTTCACCTGGACTGGCTGCATCAGACTGTCCGGGTTTTCACGCTAATGTCCGGACTCACTTCTTGATGTCCAGTAATGCGGCCTCTGAGGCCGGCAGAGTGGAATTCTAAAGTCGTCGTCGGCTTCGCAGGCTCGGAGAAGTATAGCCTTTCAGTATCTAACGGTACTGTCCATTGTCTATCGCACAACATCAGCATTTCCGTATAATTCAGGTCAGAGATAATGATGTTCTGTCCAGCGTACCTCTGCCAATCTCCCAGCCAGTGCTCCGGCAGTCGATTGGAGGGTGTCAGGAAGCGCTTCTCCAAGTCTGTTTTGACTTTATCAGCTACTTCCGAGCTCTCCTTGCTTGATCCAGGTGGTCCAGCGTGACCGTTTAACTGCTGTGACATCGTCGATCGCCCTACGAGCTGCTAGAACCCAAAGATCCTGAATTCTGTCCAAGCCTCGGAGTTCATTCATGGGCTGACTTCACGCTCTTCGCGGCGATAACCTTTGTGCTGGTCTTGAGGATGCGGGCTTGAAAGAAAGGTGGTCAGAGTGGATTTCCGAACTTCTTCAGGCCCGATTGACTTTATCGCTCTTGCTTCACATCCAGCACATCACAATCCGACAGTCATCTCTACAGCCAATGCAGTCGCATGCCGACCACTTCACGACCCTCCGATGAGGATGGAAATGGGAGTATTCCCTTAGAACGCTCGAATGGAAGGCCTGCGGACGCCTCATCGACAACGCTTCTCGATCAATATTATGCCGACACTAGCAACACCGCTCGGCTCTACAAGCTGTTCATAGCATGCCTGCTACTCTTCACGGCGGTTTTTGGCTGGTCTGTGTATACTGCATTTATTCGTCACGACCCGTGGGAGGCCAGCAAGTGCCGTATGGCATACATGAGTCCTGGCTACCTCGGCCTAGACGGATTGAACGCGTCCCACAGTAGGCTCGCAGGCAAATATTCGCTGTGGCTGTATCGGGAGCAGGGATGGGATCTGTCCAACAAGGTGAGCTTCTGAGTCTGCAGGCTGTTAAAGCCGTGTCTCATGACGTTCCGCCACTTCTCTGCAGCCTCATGGAGTACCAGTTTTGTTCGCTCCAGGGAATGCAGGATCCTATCGACAAGTTCGCAGTCTGGCAGCTGCCGCTGCAAGACAGTATTACTCGAATCCAGGCAAGCCTAAAGATGGTCTACTAGCTGCCGGTCACCAAGAGTTGGACTTTTTTGCCGGTAATGTTGAACATCCCACAATTTGCTAGCTTCGCCAACTAACACAGTGCATCCGCAGCCGATTTCAACGAAGACTTCTCTGCATTCCATGCAGGTACGTTGAGAGAACAAGCAGAGTATCTGGCCGACTGTATCAAATACATCCGCACCCTTTACAGCGATCAAGGAGATGCAGCGCCAAGCTCCGTGATTCTACTTGCCCACTCAATGGGGGGAATCGCAGCACGTTACATGTTCCTGCAAGAAGACTTTGATCCCGAGAGCGTCAAGACACTCGTTACTCTCAGCACTCCCCATGTAATTCCGCCTGCGACCTTTGACAGCGGAGTTGAACAAATCTACCGCGACATCAATGCGTTTTGGCGGCATTCGCACCAAGCCCTCCACAATCCTCTGAACGACACGCTCTGTATTTCGGTAGCCGGTGGCATAGCCGACACAATGATATCTTCAGACTACGCGGATATGTCAAGCCTCATGCCGCCATCACACGGTCTGAGCGTCATGACGACTTCTATACCTACCTTGTTTAGCCCGGTTGATCATCAAGCTATGATGTGGTGCGATCAGCTTCGACAGCAAATCATATCCGCTCTGCTGGAAAGTACCGATGTCCGACGGGCAGACCGTACTAGAAGGCTGGATGAGCGTTTGGCAATCTTTCAAAAACATCTTTTGACCGGGGTAGAACTACTACCAAGCGCAGGCAAGCTGCAAGCACCAGTAAATTTTGCTGAAAGGGATATCCACCACGGCAATAGTTTTCTCGCACTATCCAAGGAGACAGTGCTTGATAACAGCCTCTATCGTCTCGACTTTGCGCACGAGGAACGTCGACGAGTACAAGTAGCCTTTGCGGGTCCTGACGTGACTCTACACTACTACGCCTGCGGAGGCTCGGAATCTCTCCTCTGCCATGGGCTGGCATCGCCGGAGAGGTTGCATGTGCCTTCGGACAACGTAGATCCGCAAAGCTCTGCGTACAGGGAAAGTCTTTCAATAACTTACTCGGATGTCGAGATGCCTGAATCTACCACGCATTGCTTGCTCAAGATAAGTAAAGCGGCTGGTAGTGTTGTTCAGGCGCATGTACGTGCTACAGAACGTGAAGTACTCATGTCGCTTCATGGTAAGTCATGCTATTCATAAAGAAAGGTCGAGCCATTCATTGACTGATTTGCTCGATCTCAGCAATGTATCTTCTCGGTTGGACGTTTGATTCGACGAGCATGCCTGCTGCGCCGAGCGGGACTACGTGGCGCTTCAGTCGCCTCGATACTTCTCTCATCGTTTATTCGTTGAGCGTGGCAGCAGATACGAGTAAGCAAAGAAAAGTACCCACATACATGCTTCTGATGTTCGAACTCCGCATCAGCCTGTTCGGACTTTATACCCGTCGTCCGGATGTCATCTGGAGGGACGTTCGAGAGTCACTTCTTCGCCGGAAGTGTCAAGCAAGCAGGCGTGCATCTGCACTCGGGCGCACCGTATTTGCCGGCCCGATCCGATCCATCGAGCGGCACGCTGTTGCAGTACTGGCACGACCCGGCCTGTCCTGTCAAGATCACACTTTCCGTCAATCGCAAAGCAAGTCTTGGAAACATCGTGACTCGATACCGTTCCATCATAGCAAGCTGGCCAATTTTCATACTGCTGGGAACGATGCGTTATATGCTTGTGCCATCAAGCTCTTTGAATGAGTCGTTCAACATCCTTACTTTCAACTCTCGTTTGCGGACTTTCATAATGAGCGAGTCCCGCTGGTGGGTAACCGCAGTCATCGCCATCGGTACCATGCAAGCTCTTTTGCTGCATGTCGGACTCCTTCCTGCAGCAGGCTCAAGTGTCCTTCTTGGCACCCGACATCTGCTCTTGCTAGCTCTCGCACCACCTTTCCTCGCAGTTGTGACGGCAGCAGTCCTTCTATCGGCTCTCATGCTCAAGACTTTGGTTTCGCTGTCCTCGAGGGCTGTTGCAGCCGGTTTGATGCGTTTGGGTGCAAGGAGCGAGTAGGTCGCATATGTCTACAAGTCGTGATTTAATCAACCGTCTCGCTGACCTCTCCTCAAGCATCAAGCCGGAGCGTTCGCAGACACGGATGTCGGCCTTCGCGCTTCTGAGCCTCTTCGTACTGCTCTTCGCGCCCCATCAGTTCGCGATCTTGTCTCTTTTCCTTGTGCAAGCTCTAACGACGATTCGAGCGCCTACTCGGCCTGTAAGTCTTCACAGGTCTGCCAGCGATTATCTATTTGACACATCGCCTTTAGCCACCGGCTGGACATTCGAGCCGAGAAACGAATTATGCGATTTTATTGATGCTACTGTGGCTTCTCCCCCAAAACGGAGCTATTTTACTTGTATGGCTGCGAAACTTACAGGCTGGCTGGTGGAGACCCTTTCCATCAGATCATAATCTCTTTGCAATCCTGGGCGCGATGCTCCTAGTTGAGCATCTAAGCAGCGGGAAGGACTTGAGTTTGCCCTCGAATAAGTGAGTACGCTCGGCTTTCCGGTTGTTACATTGCGCTTACGCAATGTTACGCAGGTGGGTGATCTACGTGACTCGTTACTACTTGACATCGGCAATGTTCGTAGTTTTGCTATGGGGTGGTCGATACGTCTTTGTGGTGGGCGAGATAGTCAATGTCTTCTTCCTTTGGCTGGCAGTCTTGCAGTACGACGGTGTTCGAAAGTATTTGTAGCCATAGAGATTCCGCAAGTGTGACACTAAGTGTCTGATTTAAGGGCCCGGCACCAACGATATTGTCTTTTTCGCTGACTAGCCACCGGTTATAAACAAAGCCCGACCCCGATCACTGCTTGACGATGGAGCCCCAGTCCAGCCACCGGGTCTCTCTTGGATTACTGGAAGCGAAACGGCTCAGCTCAAGGGACTATGGCACCTCGCAAGACATACATCATTGGCGTTGGCAAGACAAAGTATGAGAAGCCCCGAAACCGCATTGGCTACGAAGAACTTGGCCTTCAAGCAGGAACAAAAGCTTTGCTGGATGCCGGCATCAAGTGAGACCGTTGTCCACCCACCAGTGCTAAACGATGTCTGATAAGTATGAGATAGCTACGATGATGTGCAACAGGCCTATGTTGGCTGTGAGTCTGTGTGATTCTACCCGCGGTCATGGTCCTGACCAGGAATCATCGCCAGACGTCTATGGAGACTCTACGTGTGGACAACGGGCCCTCTACGCTTTGGGAATGACCCAGATCCCAATAGTAGGTGGGCAGACTATCTCCATTATATACAGGCTGACATGTTCTCTCAGGTCAATGTAAACAAGTGAGTTTGCCCACGAGGCCTAAAAGGTCAAATGTAGCTGATGGAAGCTGTGACAGCAACTGCTCTACTGGATCTAGGTGAGTTGCATCCTGAATAAGCAATCGACGAGCTATCTGAGCTCAAGCTTGCTGCAACATTCGCGTTTGTCTGTAAAGCGCTCTTTATCTAGCCAGTCAAATGGTAGAATCCGGTGCCTGCGAGTGTACCATGGCGCTCGGTTTCGAAAAGATGGCTGCCGGATCACTGGGTGCAGCATTCAATGATCGTACGAACCCTCTCGACAAGACTCTGGAAGTCGTAGGGGAGATCGGCAGTAGTTCACATGGACCTTTCGCCGCTCGAGTTTTTGGCTCAGGTGGCGAAGAATACTGTAAACGCTACGGGGCAACATGGGAGGACATTGCTGCTATTGCTGCCAAAGTACGTTGATATGTACATATACGTATACATAGAGGAGAAGCTCACACATACCATTCGATAGAATCATGGTCATTCGGTCAATAACCCATATTCACAATTTCAGAACAAGATGACTGTAGAAGAAGTCCTTTCCGAAAAGAAGGTTGCTGGCAATGTAAGCTTGCACGACATGCAATGCGATCTTCCGATCTCAACCTAAGCGGTACTTTCTGGCAGGTCACCCGCGCTATGTGTTGCCCAACTTCGTAAGCCTTCCTGCTCTCTAAACAAGCATTGTTGGCGGACTCCAACCATATTTCATTCCTTAGCGATGGCGGCGCTTGTGCTATTGTAGCTAGTGAAGACTTCGTCAGAGCTCACAAGCTCGAGAATCAGGCCATAGAGATGTAGGTACCGGCCTAGCAATATTTTGCCGGCCTGTTAAACTGAAAGAGATCTCTTTTCTAGCGCATCCCTGGCTATGACTACTGATTCTCCCAAGCTATTCAGTAAGAGTGCCATCGAGCTCACAGGGGCCGACATGACGCGACGAGCAGCTCAAAAGGCCTACCGAGTGGCCGGTATCAGCCCTCAAGACGAACGTCTGTGCGTAATCGAGTGCCATGACTGTTTCGCGCCGAACGAAGTAAGCCAACTGAATGTTCGAGGTCTTCCCGCTGTCCAGCTGACATCGCCCCCTTACAGTTGCTCTTGTACGACTCGCTTGGCCTGGTCGAACCCGGCAAAGCTCATGAGCTTGTCAGACGGAAAGACAACACGTACGGCGGTCGGTATTTGATCAATCCAAGTGGCGGGTGAATAGATGCGCATCACTTTCCTATGCCAGCTGTACGCTGATATCCGCACTTCTTCCAGGCTGGAGAGCAAGGGACATCCACTCGGGGCTACTGGACTAGGGAATGTCTTCTATCTCGCTATGCAGCTTCGAGGTTGGGCGGGGCCTATGCAAGCTGCGGAGATTGCCCCGAGGACTGACAGCAAGGCAGGCGAAGCAGGAAGCAATCACAGCCAAATTGGAACAAGTATTAAAGATCCGCATGCATTGCTACACAACCTGGGTCTCGGTGAGTGGGCTGCCGAAGCAATCATGTTAATCACGTTTGCCGCCTGTCGGCGACCGGTCGTTTACGTGATAAGAAGAAAATGGGAATTTGGCAAGCGGCGAGCGAGATGCTGATGGAAAACACTTTCGTCCAATTTAGGAGGATCCTGTGTTGTCGGCATCTTCCGTAGGCCTGCATTCTACGATGCTTCATCTGGTCAAGAAGACGGTCGTACCAGGTGAGTCGTCCCAGCAGGCAATCGGGGTTTTCCGGTCACGAGAATGACAGTATAACAGATCGCTGATTGCTCGCTACCGCAATCTGACGGCAAATCCAGATTGGGCTATAATCATGGATGTGAATGTCGCGAAGTCACAGGAGCAGATGTCGACAAGGTCAAGTCGAGGAATGCATTCTCGAACTTTGCAGCTGCGCATTTATAGGGCTTTCAATTCCAATTAAATCAATTTCATGTTGATACTAAGAAGCTGTTATTGTTTGCAACGACGATCAATACCTAACGACTATAACGACGATGAACCCACTGCTACCAAGACTGCTTGCAGACAAATGCGACTAATACGTTGAAGAGACTTGCTGCCCAGACTTGAACTACCTAACGGAAAGCTCACTTCTCAAGGGAGATGCACCGAGAGCGCCGCGGCATGTGCCAAACGACAAATGAGTTGCACGGTCCTTGAGAGGATATCTAATCTTGCGTTCTCTCATCATGACGTTCTCGAGGGTGTAGATCAGGTAAAACCTTGGATTGACGGTCGTCCGCAAGCGAGCCTCGACGACAGGGCAGAGTTCTACAGCTTGTGGATGTGGCGAAGGCGGGCATGCAAGCGGGTCGCATTCGCAGTCTGCAAGGCGTTTGGAGCGTCGGAGTCTAGTTGATCTCGACTTGACATGAGCTTCATCTTCATCAGAAGACGACGATGAAGAAGTGGGTGGACTGGATGACGGGACTTGCTTTCGACGCGAAGAGCGAGCCGAAGGCCTGAAAGAAGAAGGCGGGCATACGGTTGCTGAAGGCGGAGCAGATCTGCGCGACTTTGATGCGGAGGAAGAGGAAGAGGCGGAAGATTTTGAACGACGAGAGGCATCTCTGTGGGACCTTGATGAAGTGACTTCACGGTGGAAGACATGCTCATTCCAGCTCTCTTCTGCTTCGCTGTCCCCATCGCATGCTAGGCAAGTAGGAGGAGTGCCGGAGCACGGCCGATCAGTTGCTGTCGCGGCAGCTGCTTCTTCCGGGTACAGCTCGTCCATGTCTTCGAAGAAGATCGAGGATGTGGAAAATGATGACGAGGAAGATGAGGACCCTGAGCTGCTATCGTAGTCTGACTCAAGTGCTGGCCAGCTTGCTTGCTCGTCTTTGTTTGCGGTTGAGATACTGAGGTCCATGCTTAAAGAGCCGTCTCGTACTAGAACTGGCTGGGCGCGACTTGCTTTCAAACGACGTGCGAGGATGGTAGACATGGGCGGATGGGGTTGTCGATACGGAGAGCTGTAGTTTTACACGATGCAAGATGAGTGTTAGAACTGTTGCTGTTAAGTAGAACTGTTGCTGTTAAGAAGCATGCTAGCTCGTCTCGAGCTGTTGTGGTGTTCCCACTTACCAGAAGGAAATGCGCCGGTGTTTTTCGTTCGAAAGAAACGGGCTGTGGTCTCGGAAACGAGGGAACCGATGGAAGAGATTCGATTCAATGAAGAGATAGGTGAGTTGAAGAGGTAGGTGAGTTGATGAGACACACAAGCGTTAGAGAGAAGGAGGTAAGAACAGAAATAAGAGCTGGCGAGAAAGAGAGAGATGGGAGTCCCACTTCTAACGCTGGTCTCATATCGCCGGGCACTGCAGAGATACATCCGAGCAACCTCTTACTGGCCTGGGCATCCGAGGCTTCCGGATAGCTTTGCCGGCCTCTTCTTTGGAGGCCGCCCCGCCTGGGAACCCCGTCATATCGCAACTTCATTAGTCCTCCCGGCAAAACTAAGACCTGCCCGGCGGCATAAGGCCATATGCTATCATTCACTCTCTGGGCGGCGGGGACACCGGCGGTTCACGTCCGCATGTCCGCGCCGTAATGCTGCACGTGTCGAAAATTTCTTAAGATCTACCGAGAAATGTTCCCCAGGCGAGACGTAGACCGGGGCTGGCCTTGGGAACGCGCGGAGGATTGCCAGAGCTGTCGGATTTTCCTGTGGGAGCAAAGGACCAAGCCCTTTTGGGATGTCTGAATTTTGCAACTCTAAAATGACAGAAAGCCAAAACTCAGCGGATCTATCCACTATGACACATCGTGCGGGACGTACTCCGGTATAGGTACAGTAGGCACGGATAGTTACTTGGCATCTTCGCATCAAGCAGTTCACGCCATATGAAAGCAAGCCTGCACATGATACTAATTTCAATATAATGTACAGTACAGTTTTGACAAGGGAACCCCCATAAATGGATCTGCCTTTGCAGAATTGCTACACGTAGTGATACTCGTGTATACTCTGGTATGTCAGAGCTGACACGCCCATAACGCGTCTATGCGACCATCCAACCCGGTGGCAGCATGATTTATTTGAAGCTGGCTGTTGCACAACTTCATCAGCACATCGCCACGTCCACAGCCTTACATTGTGTGCATATCTCGATTGCAACTTTGATGGAGTGTGTCGTTGGGGACCCATCATGGACTAGATCAACTTATAAATATCAAGGGTGCTCTTGGCCATTTTTGCTGTGTGCGAATCTGACACCGCTCTGCTATATTCAGTTCTTCCGGGTGGGCCAGCGCACGGCATTCAGCGGACATGGAAAGATCCGCAGCGCTGAAAGCACGCATAACTGCATCACTGGAGGACGATATGAGATCCAGGGTCCATTTTAATTCAGTAGTAACGTATTGTATCGTACCTACCAGCTGCAATTTTGCCTGTTTGGGAGCCAAGTGTGTTGAACATGCCGAAATGTGGGTCCCATGCCTCGGATAAAATCCTGTCAAGCTTTGGCATGCTCCGACAAACCCCCGTGTGGCTCCGGATTCCCGCTTGCGTGGTTCCAGAAGCGATCTGCAATTTGCGTGCACATGCTCACCATGGCCAGACGATCGGCAAATGTATCTAGATCTCCTCCTTCACTGCCACAATGAGGCTCCTGGGTCCTCCTTCTTGGCTACCGTATGCACATACACGCTGTGATTTCGAAGTTCTCGTCTACGGTAAAAGCCGTTCACACTGTCTTGAACTAAATTAGCACGACGTCAATTGAGCCATTTTGCGCAAGCCGCATTTCCGAAGTGGTTGCCGCCTGAGACAGCCTGGAGGATTACGGAGGTTTGATAGCGGGCCTTGGGAAGACTACTGTATCAACACTGCGAAGATCCGAGGCGTGTTCGGGACTCCCGATTCTAGCGAGACCTCCCATCTGAACGACTGACTCCGCCATCGACAATCATTGCCGGTTTCGACGAAGATACGATCCGAATATAACTCACGATAATGCACCGTTAGCATAATGACATGTACCCTTTCTGTACGGCATACAGTATGATACAGACACAATCGAGCCTATTGATAGCTCCTATGGCTACACAGGGCTCATGCGAGCGAACGTGGACAAGCACAGTGTGCTACTGGACACAAAACATCAGGCTACTTCTTTCCATTGATGGCATTATATTCGTTCCTGATGTACTTTTCGAAGTCGCTCGACTCGTGTCCGCTGATGCAATGCTTCCAAGAGCCATCATGTATGCAGACCAGCTTGTCATTAATAATGATAGAACAGGACTTCTGGATCTGCAGCTTCTCGGCTTCTTTGACTGTAAGGAGAGGAGCGAAATAAATCAGCACATTAATCTTCCTGACGACAGGGAACACCAGGCAGTGCCTGAACTGCGACTGTCTGCAGACTAGGCTATACAGTCGCTGACGGCATGCCTTCGAGTCTCGCATCTGCAACGGGTATTGCCGACGCAGCCCTTCGAAGGTGTGCCGCGACTCGATGAGGTGAGTACGACTCACCACTATCGCGAAGCAGCTTAGCCCCTCTTGAACCAGTATAGCAATTCGAGAACTCCGCATCCCAGTCTCTACCGATGACTTTGGCACATTGCTTGGCAAGTGAGAGATCGCCGACACGCTTGAGATCTTGAAAGTTTTGGCACTGAATAAAGTTCCACCAGTCTCGCTGAGATATTTTTGCGTCGTCTCGGACACAGAGTTGCTGTACATTGCCGTCGCATTCTTGTGAGCCATGCATGCTGTAAAGTAGGGAAGGGGTTGCGTCAGTTTGGCTTCGACTGGAAGAAGACGAGGGGGGTCTCCTGGTGGCTGGCAGAGTGCCCGCCGACTGTGCTTGAAGTGTGTTGAACTTCTTCTGAGATAAGCATGAGAAGAGCTTACCAGTCAACCCCGTAAGGCCGGCTACTCGAATTCAGGTGGCCAATGTATACGGTTTTCAGGTCCACCAGGTCGCTGACTTGACCGAGTATCTTGTCGAATACGGATTCGCAGATCTGAATGGTACAGCATGTCAGCCCCTGTCCAATCTGTATAGCTAGAATGCGCCTACTTCAGCATCAGGGCATCTGGAAGCATGTTAACGTCAGCACAAGGCAGATCTCCAGTATCGGCGAAACGTGGTGTTGCTACTCACTTGGACATGACACCCAGCACCACAGGCACGAGCTTGTCTTTACCATCCCCATCTTTTGGTTCCTTCTTGTCACCTTTCTTCTTGTCTTCGTCTAGATTGTCATCCTCGTCGTGCAATGACAGTTGCGGATCTGCGGATTCCTCCTGGAACTTGAGAGCTTTGAAGCGCTGATGAAAGCCTCCTGACTGTTGATGTAGTGCTTCTATGAGCTCGCTGTAATGCTGCAGAGCATCGAGGTCCTCTTGTGCTACTTGCGGAGGGACGAGCAGTCCTCGCGCTAGATTGGCTGCTAATAACGCCAGCAGGACAGCGAAAGGCAGGAAGAGGACGCCAGAAGGGCGAAGCGTGCTGTCGAAGTGCATGTTGAGTGTCTGTATAGAATGGAGAGCTCGATAAGATGGTCTTTCTCCAGCTCTCTGTTGGCGAGAAAGCAACAAGGCATCCATTTGCCACACTCCTCTACAGGCAATCTGTGGATGCATGCACCTTGACTGCACACCATTCCATCGCATGGACACATACGGCAGCATACTGCACATAAGCAGGCCATAGGCGCACCTCACTCGGCAGCCTCCACAGGCCATGTCGGCGCTGCTGTACACGTCGCCTCGCTCCTCGCCGTCTCCTGCAGGCGAGCCTTTCACCCATCCGCATCAATATCACCAGCACACCATGGCACGCCATCAGGTAGCGTTCGGGCAGTCTAACCATCACCACCACCTGCAGTCACTGTCTGGCAGTCCATTCGGCAGCAACTCCACTCCCCCATCCTCCAACAACCCTCAGCAAACTGGTTACAATGCTGCCGCCAGCGGGGTCAGTTCGTTTGGCTTTGGATTCGCATCGGGGGCATCGTATCAAGCAGCGTCAGCCAGCGGATCACCGTCTCATCGAGGCTTGCCATCAACATCGACCTCGCCATTCAAGCTGCCTTCCAATGCTGTCATGGCCGGTGCTGCTGGGCCATCGACGACCTCGCCGAACCGTCGAAGGCGCCGACGCTCAGACTCGCCAGATGAGCGGGACATGGAAGGGCTGCAGCACCAGCAGCAGAACACCGGTCGAGAGGATGGGTTCAGCACTGATTCTGCTGCTTCTGGCAAGCGCATGAGGAGAGAGCTCCGGCCGATGAAGAGCATGAGCACCCTGTGCACGCATGCTCCAGCTTCGTCAGCTCAAAGTACGCAAGGCAGCAGCAGCAGCAATGACTTCGATGTAGGCAAGGCGTTAGGTGGGCGGAACTATGGTCTCTCTGACAATGGAGCGTCCGACTGACTATCTGTTTGTCTCGCAGCCTCGCTGTCGAAACCTGCGCTCCTCTCCGTCCTCACTTCACTCCTCGCCACACAACCTTCGCTGAAGCCCGTCGTGCTCTCACTTCTGCCGGCACCCTCGCTGGAATCATTCACTTCGACCTTGCATGCAGCCGAGAAGAAGGTGTTAGACGCTATTCCAGTCGGTCGCGATCTGCGCGACGAGTACATATGGACTCGCATACGAGCACCTCTGGAGGAGTACATCGCCGAAGCGAGACTGGCATTGACGCAGTTCTGTCCCTCGACTTCGCAAGCATCGGAACAAGATTCCACTCCTCAACAGCAACAGCAACATCCAGCAACTATCTTTGCATTCCTCTTCGCACTTACTCTCTCAATGCGCAAGCTCGAGGTCGTCCTCCCTCGCGCTCCACTCCCGTTTGGCTCCTCCAACAGCTTGAGTGGCTCGGGCAACAGTCCTATCGCCAACGCCAGCATCAACAATCCCTCATCCTTAAATCAGAATGATCCTCTGGTCTGCTTCT
The DNA here is from genome assembly GCA_024345325.1 of Cystobasidium tubakii. Taxonomy (NCBI): domain Eukaryota; kingdom Fungi; phylum Basidiomycota; class Cystobasidiomycetes; order Cystobasidiales; family Cystobasidiaceae; genus Cystobasidium; species Cystobasidium tubakii. The sequence continues at coordinate 2,303,208 of BROO01000001.1, read as the reverse complement.
TGCCCGCGCTCATCAATCAATGGCACGTACTCGTTACCAAACTCAGCAATCTCGTCAATCAGAATGGTCGTGTTTTATCAGCCGAAATGGTCAAGACGTGGTTCAAGCAGCTTGATTCGCTAGTAGACATTGATCTCTCCGGCAGCCACACTCCTACATCGTACTCTGTTGCCAATGATTATGACGCCGGCTCGGTCGGAAGGAAGGCAATTGAAGCTGTGAGGGAAAGATTTGTCAAGGAATTAGGATGGCTCGTTGGTATCAGGACACCTGTCTTTTCGACGGTGCACTCGCAAAGCAGTCAAGGTCAAGGTGGCATACAAGCCGTTGCTAATCAATTCATGGACTCGAGAATGATGATGACGGAAAATGACGAATCGGATGACGAACTTTAACGCGCCCGGGCTTCTCAAATCATCAAGTATCAGTACGTCTGATTGTATCATAAGCATTCCAAGGGAAGATCGATCTCTATCTCCTCCACTTCGTTACAAGCAACAAGAATGAATGAATATTCAGCAATACCTCGGCCGTGGGACGATGCTAGCTATGTTAAGCTTTTGCCACATCTATTTGTTGTATATTTAAACGCAAGTAGCTCCTTTCCATCTTTTCATTTACGAGTCAGCAATCAAAGGTGCTCTGCATGCGTCGTGTCAATCTTATCACTTTGGCCGACCCTCAGTCGGGAAGGTCGCCGCAAGTCGGAGTCATGGCATCGGCCTATGTACTCCTTGATAGCTGCGGACTAGGCCAGCAGATTCGTCAAGACTAATGACATTGCTTTCTCGTGGGTTAGATAATCGACTATAAATTCTTTGACACAAACTACCCTTGCATCCCTTGTGCTATTCTATCCTGTTCTTCCTCCCAAAGCATCTGATGTGCATAACTTCTCGCCATAGTCCAAACACCTTTCCGTCTTTTCTCAACACCAAGAATGGAATCTCTAATCTCTCCTAACCTGTCTCTGTATTCTAATGTATCAGATAGGAATTTGGTCAATTCCTGAGTGCATAGATGTACTGCTTCTTGTTGTTCTGCTGACGTGAGCTTGCGGTATTCGGGGTACGTCGAAACCGGCGTGGCCGCATTTGAGCGCGGCTGCTTTTCTGACGTCGTTGCAGGCGCACCCTCTGCTGTGGTATTTGAGCCTGAAGTCGAAGCTTCAGGTTCTTGTGGAGGTTGTTTAGCAGGCGGATTGCGATAGACAAACCGAGGTGTGCCGTTCGGCAACAGAATATCTATCCACTGATAACCTCCAGGGACGGGTGCGTTTGATTGTCCTGGAGCAGAACCTGGCGCACCAGGTGGGATGCCAACGAGCACATCATTGGGAGAAACGAAGAGTGACGAGACATAAGGAGCTGGGTTGGCAATACGTTGCAATGAAGCAGGTAGCCGGGTAGGTGGGTTATGAGATGAGACGCTCCCTTCTCCATTGCCTATAGCGGTATCTGCCATAGATTCATTATCTTCATCTTGGCCTACAGCAGAATAGGGCGAGTTGCGCCCTGATGCAGCAATACTTCCTCCATTTATCACACTCGCTTCTGCAGCAGCAGCTTCAACGTTCGTGCTTGTCTCGGCTACGACACCTGATTCAGCTTTGTCATGAACAGCTTCGTTCGATGTCATGGCTTGCTCGGCCGTTTTGGCTTCTTCGGTGCTGACTGTATTCTCAGGTACAGGAAGGCCCTTCAACAATGCTTCCAATTTGACAGCCTCTGTGCCGTTGACGACGGGCATGCTTATGGCGGGTGCATCGGTAGGCTTCGAATCCTCCTGCATGTCTTCGACTGTCTCGGCTGCTGCAATGGTAGCCGTTCCTACGCTTGCATCCACAGCTACGCCATTGACAACAGGAGCTGCGGTCTGGGCGGTAACCTCCTTTCCGTTTGCAGCACTAAAATCGACCTCCATCGATGCTGTTCTCCTGCGCTTTGTGGCACCGCCTTCCGCGTTCTCGCTCTCTGCTTCGTCCTTATCGACATCCATTCCTCCCACGGTATCGACATCCGCTTTATCGTATTTACGCTTGCCATGGAGGTATTCTGCTTCAGCTTCTTCAGCAGCCTTGACCTCCGCTTCGATCTCCTGTTCTGCTTCCTCGACTGCCTTGTCTTTCAGGTCTGCTTGAATGACTGGTTCATTATCGTTGCTGAATGGCAGTCCCAATGATCCATCGAGACCTGCTACTGTCGTACCACGTAGAACGTCAACTACCCGCGTCAACGCTTTCAAAAGCGGTAGGTCACGTTCAATGAGATCTGTAGGATGCAATGCTAGCTTTTGCAGGGTATTGTTGCGAGGAGAGAATGTCCGTGTGACGAGAGGTGACATGACTAGCTCTATAGGGTTTTGAGGTGGTGCAGGTAGGTATGCCCTGACGGGTGCAGAGGTGTGGTTGGAGGTGGATCCAGAAGTAGAAGCTAGACCGGTGTAAGAGGAGTATACCTTCTTTCGCTTGCGAGGGGACAGAGCAGAAGGGGAGGTAGGCGAATTAGGACCAGGCAGGAATGAGTACGCTGGTGCTTCTCTATCTGGCCTGGCAGCCGCTGTCGAAGATGAAGGTACAAATGTGAGATTAGGGGTGATCGGATAGACGTCTTTGCCGCCTGGAAGACCAGCTTGAGGTTTCTTGACTTCATCAGCTAGAGTGTCTGTGCCATCCATTGTAGGTCTGGACAAGCTAGATGAGAATTTGAGGCCGTTCTTGCTGTTTCCCTCGAGAAGCTCGCGGTTCTCCCATCCTCCCAGCCGGCCTTTGCGGACAAACCTCGCGCCTGGAGCTAGCTTGTGGCCTCGATTTGTCAAAGGTGGACACATGGTTGCATTTGTCCAGTCACTGTCCTCTGCTTCGTCGCTGCTATAGAAGCCAGCATCGTCGCCTGTGTCCCAGTGATTGTGGTGGGCTAGCAAAGCGCTGTCATGTGAAGGGAGAGAGAGCAAGAGGTATTCTTCCTTTTTGGACCGCTGGTGCGGCACACCTTGCTGAGGATGTTGTGCATGGTGATTCTGTTGTCCATGTTGAGGTGGTTGTTGCTGTATCTTTGGGGTGTTTGAAGTGCTCGAACTGCTTGATACTGCTCTTGCCGATGCGGCGGCTGGTGGATTGCTGGCGCTGCTGTTGCCCACTGCTCCGGCAGCTGCTTGCGCTGCGAGCTTTGCATCGACAGACATGTTGTTGCTAGCAGACGATCCTCCAGCTGCGCCCTGTCTGTTCATTGGCAATCCTCCTCCTCGAACCTATGCAGCAGAATGAGGAACACGGTGGTATGTGTCCGATCAGCCATTGCTGCGACTGGCAAATCCCATGCGCGGGGTGCAAGAACTCACAGGAGGCAAGCTTGCTGTTGATGTACCACTGTACTACTCTGCCTGTCTGAAGCTGTCCCGTGTGTACTCCAGTCGACGCATGTCAAAAGAACCTCATGCTTTCCACGCGCAAAGACAAACCGTGATCGAGCACGCCAGGATGCACGACATCGCGCTAGATAGGTTACAGCCACCCACAAGCTCGTACAAGGTACAGAGAGGCTCTCAAAGCTTTCCTTAGCCTCCGATGTAGTGTTTCCGGCAATCCTAGCTTTTCTAGCCACTCTGCCCATGTCTGCATGACCGCCGCGAAGTCCGAGGAGGTTTGCTCTTCTTACTATCAACATTGTATTATATTTGCTGAAGACTGTCTATACCCTTAAAGAGAACTCAATACGTCAATTCCCTGACACCGGCCCCTCCAGATATCGCCTCGGACACTCTGGCTCGAGATTCCCAAATGTATCGATGGACCGTGTCATTATAGAGTGTCTTCTTCTAGAGCAGCTCGTCTTATCACCATCACCTTGGAAGCAGGCATCATCCCAGCCTGCCTATCTCACAGTTACCGTCTACACCGATACCTCCAAAGCTGGCGCTACAGACGATCTCAACTTCTCCGTGTCATACTCCGACCTTGTCAAATTATTGCGAAATCACTTTACAAAGGTTACATACTCGAAACATACCTTTACTGCTCGTACTTTAGCTGAAAAGGTAGCTCAGCTCATACTCTTCCACTACGATCCTCCCCTACCCGGCGAGCACGATTCAGTGGAAGTACGGGTGACACTCCCAGACGCCCTATTGCACGGTGGAAAGCTACACGCGCACATCAAGCGCAGTAGGCAGGATTATTCTGTTCCTCAAAGTGCAGATACACCAACTTCTTCCGGATCGCCATCTCTCAAAGTTGAAAGCTACAACGCTCGTCAAGACTCCCTTTCCATTTCCCACTTTACTATCTCCACCATCCTCGGCCTACGAGACCACGAACGGCTACAAGAGCAGCCTTTAATAGTCGATATACAAACTTGGCCTAATTACGAAGGCATCCTTCTTGAGGCAGACATGGCGTGGTGCGGTCGAACATTGCAAGAGACCGTCTGGAAGGTAGATACACGCATTGTTAGCTATTAACGAAATGCTAATATTCTCATAATACAGAATATTCGCTCAAACCACCCACTGCTTCTGGAGAAGTTCTGCCCTGATATTGCAGCCGATGTCATCTCCGCCTGTAAAGTACCGAAAGTTCGGGTTAGACTTGACAAGCCGAAAGCTGTGATGTGGACTAGCACAACAGCGGTCGAAGTCACGCGGCATCGTTCTTTCTTTTCTCAACCACCAGTGCACTCCTCTTCACGAGCTCTTTCAACATCAGCCAGACATTCAGGACAGTCCTCGCTGTCACACCTTTCAGCCTCGAATGCTCCCTCTACATCCTCTCTCTTATCACACTCTGCATACATCGCAATAGGATCAAATGTAGGCAATAGAGCAGCGCACATAAGCAAAGCTCTGAAGCTGCTAGATGATCCAAGGCGGTTGTACGCTGCCACTCCATCCGCTTCGCCAATACTGCGTGCCGCAGACGCAACGAATCATACGAATGACCGCTTTGCAAAGCTTGAAGATACGAGTTTATTGTATGAAAGTGAGCCGATGTATGTCATCGAGCAAGATCGATTCTTGAACGGAGTCTGTAAAGTACGCCAGTCACCACACACTATCGTCCTCTGGGATGCGTTCTAGGTTGATATTGTGCTCTCCCAACGCAGATCAAAACCTCCTTGTCGCCTGTGCAGCTTCTAGGTTTCTTAAAATCGATAGAGAAACACATAGGCCGCAGGAAGACAATCGAAAAAGGTCCTAGAGAAATTGACCTCGACCTCCTCTTATACGACAATGTTGTATTGCGAGATGGGGAGGTCGACCTCACTGTTCCGCATCCCTTGATTGCGGAACGCGAGTTTGTACTAAGACCGCTAAATGAGTGAGTTGCTGACTTCACTGGTACGGGTTCGGCAGCTACAGGACTGACTTTATGTGGTCAATCAGCATCGCGCCAGATTTGCAGCACCCAGTGCAGAACGCAACTATAGCCACCCTGCTCCAAGCACTCGAAGCAGAGCCTTCCCAACTCCGTCAAGTGACTCCAATAGCTTTCAGTTCTGCAACTCTTCCGCTATCTCTAGGCTCTCGTACTCTTATCATGTCGATACTGAACATCACTCCAGACTCCTTCTCCGATGGTGGTCGTCATTTTTCTATACCGGATGCAGTAGAGGCTGCTAAGCGTCAAGTCGCATCTGGCGCAGACATCCTAGATATCGGAGGGGTTAGCACCCGCCCCGGGTCCGCACACGTGACACAGGAGGAAGAACTACACAGAGTAATTCCAGTTATACAAGCCATACGGCAAGCTGGCATCACAACACCCATTAGCGTCGATACATATCGCGCCTCGGTCGCCAGGCAGAGCATCGAAGCCGGTGCCGATATCATCAATGATATTTCAGGAGGACTGCAAGATTCTGCAATGCTGGAGACAGTCGCGGAACTTGATGTACCTTTCGTCCTAATGCATATGAGAGGAGAACCGGAAGAAGTTAATCAGCCAACACATCAAGAGTATGATGGTGGAGATGTAGTGCGTGGCGTTCGGACTGAGCTGGCGCAAGCTGTTAGAAAAGCACTATCAGCTGGCATCAAGAGGTGGAATATCATCCTTGATCCGGGCGTGGGCTTTTCGAAGAATGCACAAGGCAACCTCAAGCTACTCCAGGATCTGCCAGCCGTCACAGGAAGACAAACGCTTCGCCAAAGTTCATCTTTATTGCTGCAATTTGATAAGGAAAGTGCTACGGCAAGCAACACCATTGTGACAGACGAGGACTCGTTTCTACTCTCCAAGTTCCCAGTTTTAATCGGCATATCTCGAAAAAGCTTCCTTGGCAAGATCACCGGACAGTCCGATCCTACCAAGCGCGAATATGCCAATTCTGCAGTTCATGCATTGGCGATTGCTAATGGTGCCAATATAATCCGTGTGCACGATGTAGATGCAGCGAGAGATGCTGCTAAGGTGGCTGATGCCATCTACGGCCGGCAATAGCCAGCGATTCGATCGAAAAGATGCTTAATCTAGGTGTCTCGTGTTATCAATAGTGCTTCAGGTCGATGACGGTTCAGTTCGATTGTTCTAGAGCTCGTTTCCACAATGCGATGACCGCAGACCAGTATCTCTTCGCATCCACTCGTCCATGTGAGACATGCGGACTGTTCTCGTATACCTCAGTGCTGACCTTCAGGCCTGCCTCCCTTGCACTTGCTATGTTGCGTTCCACGTCTTCGCTCTTGATGATTGCGTCCGATTTGGAATAGATGTATAGGCGCTCCGCACCTGCAGATGAAGCTTTTAGTGTTCAATCTATGGTAGGAACCAGTCCTGGAGTTTGCAACATACTACTCGGGAACAGCGTCGAATCTACGAGCTCCTTGTGTAATCTGTCTATCGGCGAAGGTTTCTTGAAAAGTGCACCGATGGCTTTCAATGCAAGCCATGAGAATGTAATAGGAACATAAGCCAGCCATTTGAGCAATCTTGACCTGATAGGTGCGGTGAAAGCGCTCAGAAGAGGCTGTAGAGCATTACCACCGGGAGCAGAGTCGATGACTATGCTATTCGCTGGGAAAGTATGTGTCATCGAAGGTGCAAGAGTCGTTTGACGGAGTCTACGGGCTCGTAAAAGTTTGGCAATTTCTATCATTTGGACGGAACCTCCATTTGAAAATGTATGGAGGTGAAGCGTCTTCGTCTCAGTTGACGTTTCTCGCTTTATGATTTCCTGAGAATCTAGATACTCCACTGCCGGCTGTACGCTGGCCTGCTTCTTTTCGGCATTTGACCAGAAGAAGTCTGCGAAAATTGTTCAGTGGAATTGCATTATATTGCACGAAGATATGCACGTACTGCTATGGCTCTTGATTACGAGGATCTTCGCTGTCGGTAGCAAACGCCTGTACTGATCTGCATATTTGCGAATGTGTCGGATTTCAGCATCCATCCAGCCAAAGACGACGACGACCTAGAGGTTTGTCAGGAAAGGCATAGAAATGGTGGATGACAAGTTCAACCCTCACATTTGGATGATCTGGATCATGCTTCACGGGCTGCTCGCCTTCCAGCAGAAAGACATCTTCGCCCAGCTTGGTAAGGTGATCGGATTCAGTAGACTTGTCGGCTGCTGTAACGACAGGTCTAGCAGGCATTGTGGAAGCTGAGTCCAACGAATACTTTCTCGTGATCCCGAGATTACCAATAGACGGCGTTGATGTTATCTTCTTTCGCGAACTAAATTCTCGGGACTTGGTAGATCCGACTACCGGGCATCGCACGAAAGCGCCAGAAGGTGTAGTCGAAATAGAGAACGAAAGAAAGTGGTACTGAATAAGACTTGTGCGAATAGACCGGGAGATCATCAGATTGACTGCATCTTTTCTGAAGAGCCCATCTTACTTCTGTGACTCTTTGGTAGAAGGTAGAGACTCGTGCTCTGCTTCTAGGGACAACACGGCAGAGGACTTGGTGCAATAGTTGTGTAAAATTGAACAAATGCAAAGTGAGTGGAGGGCTAAATGCTACATTATATGACATGCTGATCAAGCTTGCGGTACTATTACAATGACACGTGAAGCGGACACGAGACGGATTATGCCTGTCGAAAGCCTGATGCATCATGGTGACGGAAATGGAAAGGCGATACTCAAGCGCATTCATATGTGAAGCTTCCTTGATTATCGACGGTGCCATGGCGTTTCATCCTTGACTAGGTTTTCTATCATTCCCAAGCAGGAGCACACGAGGGGACTTTGTGAAGCCAGTGTTGCGTTTCGGGCCTGTCAGGTAGGTCGCGACGTCAGTCTAGCGCCAATGCAATACTATCATTGGCACTATGTTACTTACCAGCAAGAATTCTACACTGGTTCTGAGACCCTTGGCTCCCTCCTGATCGCCAGCATCGTCCTTGAACCTCATCGCTCTGATGAGAGTCCGGTTGCAGACCATCCAAGAATAGTTGATTTGAGTATAATACATTGAGATTGTATCCTTTGAATGGGCATATACTGAATGTGTGGTTGAAAGTATCTGATTAGCAGCCCCCATAGACACAGCATAGAAGCCTTCATCGTGACCGTCATAGATGAAAGGTTCGTAAAGCAATAATAGAGCAGTACATGGAATGATATGAGCATTGAGAAGATTAGAGTCGAGTTTGCCACTTGGTAGAGTTTGTAGATGGTACCTTGCTTTATCAGGAAAATTCTGTTGAAAGCTTGCGATCGTGTCCGTAAGAGCTACAAAAGCAGGTGATGTTCTGACTAGCTTCTTAGCTTCGAGATTGATGATCGAGTCAGGTGCTGTTGATCTCTGGAGGAAATCAACGACTTTGCGCAGGAGGACCATCGCTTTAACGGAGAGATGTAAAGACATCATAGGTGAATCTAGGTGCGAGATGAAGAAAACCTGCGAATGTGGATCGAGAGAAGGTTGATTGAGAACAACATCGAGAGGCGTGGTATCGGACGGCCAGACTGGGAGGAGAGTAGTGATGTCCTGCAAATCGATAGCCATTGCCCATCCGCTGCACGCACCCATCCATACATCGCTCGCAAAAGCCAGCCACATAGTCGTTGATCGATAGAAGACTTCATAATCGTCTGTAGGCGGAGGTAGAAATGTGGGTTTCCTCAGAAAGTGGCCGGGCGTAGTGCCCATCCTTGTTGACGGTAGGGCAGAATGGTTCTGAACATGATTCAGACCAGTAGCCGGCAGACTCCGACAAGCAATTCCAACGAGCTGCCAGACGTCTATGAATTGCTCGGCGGCAAACGAGTAGATGACGAGCAGATTAGCAGCTCTCAAATCGTCCAGAACTTGAGAAGCATTGAAGGTTTGTAGGTGTCTCTTGGCTTGCCTGAAATGGTACTTTGATGCGGAGGGTGCGTCCTGCCAGTAACCTCTCGCTTCAGGCGGCAGTTGCAGCGTCGTCGCCCCCAATGCACACAGAGCGTGCAGAAGAGCGATTGAAGGGAAACGAGGATCGGTGGGTGGAAGTGCCAGAGAGCGAAAGACTGAATCGGCCGGCAGCATGAAGAGTGTATCAGAGATCATGGCAAGTGCAGTGCCTGCTAGTGCTTTGACAATCTCGATTTGAGGTAAGTCGACGGGCCATTGCGACCACAGCTAGTGAGAATTAGCACAGCTCAGTCAGATCCGTTTCATACTGTCACTTTGAGTGTATTCAAGACATACCAGGTTCCCAGGCTCACAAGGCGACTCTGGCTGCGATCTTGGAGGTGTCATGTTCAGATAACCTGGTATCACTCCCATATTCCACTTGGGATCCTGATACTGTCCAAGCGATGATTTCGTAAAGTAGGCAGTATTAGATTGCTGTAATTGTTGATTCACCGAGGGCAGGTAGGATGCATCTTCATTTGCGCTACCTCGACTTGCGTTACTAGCAGGAGAAGAAGGAAAGCCTCCACCAGTAGCAGCAATAGAAGCTGAAGTTGAGGAAGGTGGAGTAGGCAATCCATTTGGAAATGGAGAGATAGTGTTTGTTCTCCCTTGATGGCTTGTACTATTTGATTTGGAAGCACCACTTGCTGCACCTCCTGTCACGCTCACCGACGAAGCATTTGAGCTGGGTGCACCACTCTCTCCGCCCTGCCAAGTACCGTGCAAATGCGTCGGCAGCGTGTCCTGCAATTGGAAGTGAACATGAGGAGCTTGCTGCATAGTGCCATCCGACGACACCGCATGATGGCTTCCCAGGATTGGAGGAACAGATGCCTGTGTTTGAGACGAAGGTTGCATGTTCGCAGCTTGCAGCCTGGCTTCCAGTTCTGCAATGCGGGCTTGTAATGTCTCCATCTCGACTTTATCGTGATCTCGCTTAAGGTTCTTCCTCTTTCCTGTTGTAGTATTGCTCTTGCCGGTGCTGGGTGTGGCAGAAGTAGCACGGCTGTTGTCGACCAAGCCATTAGAGCTCGAAAAAGCGCCGTAGGATGGATCATAGGTGGAGTAGTACGACGAGGCGTCAGCAGCAATGTGCGGATTTAGGGAGGCGTTGGGTAGAGGTGGTAGGCCTGTCGCCGAGACGGCATGCGGATCGTCTTCTTGCTTGACGTTGAGTTCATTCTTGAAGCCGTCTTCAGGCTTTGCGCTGCCACCCCATTCGCACTGCGGATCTTCCTGGTACAGCTTTGCCGAGTTCAAGCATGGCGTGCAGGCTGGATGGATGCCTGAGGACGGTCAAACAAGTTGGTGTGTTTTGCGAAAAAATTGAAGGTCGGAGTTGACAGGTGCAGTAATCATGTGGCGATCATGCCGGGCACAAGACATGTCACGGGAGGCGAGAAGCCAGTCAGCCAGCATGCACGCTAGGCAAGAATCCCAAGCATATGGCCTCACCATCACACTTTCTCTTCTTGCGACGGCATGCTAGACAGGCCTGTGAGGATCACACACACTTGAGCATCGTGCTGGTCTCAGGTCATCAGGGTCTGTCGAGGCCACCTACATTGTTGCGGTGAAGAGGCGGCTTTCTAGAACCTGAAGCTGATCCAGAGGCTGAGCCATGCCGTGTGTGTTGATGTACATCAGCACGCCGTTGCTCTTGCCGCTGCGGCTGCTGTTCTTCCCTGCTGTCCTCGCTTGCTTCTGAAGGCATGATGATCTGATCTCCCTAGGGATGGTCGAATTGGCCCAGGTCGCACCCGGCTATGCGGGCGAAGCTTGACTATAGCCACACCTTGCTATCCCAATCGCAATCGTATGCAGGTCGTGCTGATAGTCCTCTTGCGTGCCTTCGTGTCAGTCACATGTATTCTCGCTCGATTGCAGCGGAAGCAAGGTGTGGACCGAACCGTAACCTTGTACCGGATGGCTTCTCGTTGGAAAAACATTAACCCTGCTCAGTCGCAAATCAGTGACAAGCACATCAACATGCATCCAGATAGGGCCTCGATAGCGGGAGTGGAGCGATAGAGCTCATTCCGCCCGGGAAGTGTGGCCTGTACTTCGGTCCAGCACTCACCCTCCATAGGCTACCAGTACCTGTTGTGGCACTCTCATGGAGAAGAACACCAGCGCCATGGGGGACGGCACGGAACTACGACGCCCACTCTCTGACTACTGGCACGACGACGAAGGCAGACCGCATCTTTGGGACGACTATGAAGACGAGGCAGATGCCGATGCAGAGGCGGATTCGATGTATGCTGCCCCTACGCCGCAAGCAGATGGCAGCCCCGGCACTGCGGGCAAGACGGTCAAAGCAAGCAGTTCCAAGAAGAGGAAGATTACGCGGATCAGACCGCTGAGGAGCTGCTTGAGCTGCAACCGGTGAGTCGCGAAGCGTCCTCGTCCATTCTCTCTTGTCCTTTTCCCGCTCGCCTTCACGAGGCATGTGTAATGCAAGACCAGTCATACGAATACACCGAGTAGAGCAGGAGGTTCGAAGGCCTGCAAGACTAGCCTCGAGACTGCTCTTCACTCATACGGCGATGACAGCCTGTCAAGCAGATCCGCAAGATCTGCCCACCACGCTATCTAATCGTCTCCCCCGTTGCAAGTCCGGGCAGATCTGCAGGACCGACTCGCCCGGGCCGCCTGTCAGCGTAGGCAATTAGCAGATTGAGTCGCCATTAGATACATCAGATCATATATGCAACACTTAGTACACACCTCAAATCAGCCGCTGACTTCTTGCCCTCTCGTCCCATCAGCCGCAAGATCAAGTGCGACAGGGAAACACCATGCGGTCCATGCTCCAGGAGAGGCGAAGGCGACGCTTGCTCGCTTGTAGCTGGACTCAGCGCTGCTCATTTGTAAGTAGTAGGATTCTCCACAGCATTCTCCCTGTTGCAGAGTAATCCTGACTGGCTAACGCTGGTTTTCGCTCCATTCCCGCTCGCGCTCGTGGATTATCTGCCTGCTCTTGAACCCTGCTACCTCGACACCGGGCTCCCAAAATTCCTTTCTGAATCTTTTGATGGTATCGACAACCATTGCTCTTCAACAACAACAGAACGAACTCTGCCATAGCAGAACGGCTTGCTCAGTTGGAAGCGCGTGTCGAGGATCTAGAAGCTGCAGCTTCCCCGACCGCCTCTCCTGCTCCCAACGCATTCTCCAATACTGCTGCAGATGTCAAACTTTCGACGCATGTCCAGTCGCACACAGACCCTACGTCCACACTCCAAAGTCAAGCGCAATTTCTACGACGCGGATCTTCCGCACTCACGCCACAGTCTATGTCCACCAGCGGACCGAAAGCCGGGCATAGTGGAAAGAGGACAGGAACTGCCCCCGAGAAGACAGCGAATGATGTATCGCTTCCTCAGACGACAGGAAGTCAGCCGCGTGGGCAATCAGCCCTGGGGGTGCAGATACAGCGCAACGATGAGCTCGTCACATCCAACTGCGAGACTGAAGAAGCTGCCCTTGCATTGGAGAGCCTCTGCAGAACCGGAGACGCACTCGAAAGCAGCGAGGTAATTGTAGCAGGCCACAAAAGCTCAAAGGGGTCATTTCCCTTGCCTACTACTTCACTGCCGTCAGGGAGTGATCCACGTTCAAGAACGGCTTCTTCAATGTCAATGGGCATGCTACTCAACCCTCCCCTTGCAAAAAGTAATATCGCGACACGTACGATCACAATGTCAGCGTCTGAAAGGCAATATCGCTCTACGATTTTGATAGACCCGACAAGCGGAGGTGTTACGGGACATAGGTTACAAAGAAGTCTAGATACAAGAATCAGAATTTTTACTTCACCTAATTTTCCGAGCAAGGAATTCTGTGACCATATTGTTTGGAGCTACTTCAAACATTTGGACCCGCTCTGGCATCTTCATATCGGATGGTTGTTCGATGATGAGTATAAGGAATTTTGGAAGCTTCGGGATGAAGGTAGACATCTCGAAGTGGATCCTGCTTGGGGCGCTTTGCTTGTTATGACATTGGCTTTGGGTGAGTGAGGGCCTCGATGATGATCCTATGTCCTTGTTTTTGTGCTCATGGACCTAAATGGCGCTGATATATCGTCTCACACTTTCATTGCAGGCTTGCAAGTAACGGAACTTCCTCTTCCTCGACATCTTCTTCCTCATCCTTCAGCTACCTCGTCCGAAATCCTCGCCTTGGCCGACTCCTATATTTGCGATGTCGAAGATCTACTCAACGCTTCCGACTGGGCACGCACACCCCAACTACGAGTATTGCAGACTATCACCCTGTTCAGCGCCTTCCAAAGTCTACAAAGTACTCGCGACCCTACTACCTTGCCCGTCAATGGAGCAGGCGTCAGAATAGCTCAGATACTCGGCCTGCACGATCTTGGAGAGATTGAGGACTCGAAAGCTCTATCTGCCTTGTTGGACGATGACATTGCTGTACCTACTGGAAATCAACCTCTCAAAGATCATTTGGCAAGAATGCTCTGGCATGCTCTTGTAGTGCTTGAAATGGTCCCTATAACACGAGCTGGTATTCGCGTGCCGCTCGCGTCTAGCGCCTACACTACGCAACTTCCCAGCAACATCGACGACCTCGACTTCCGAAACTTACCTCCAGCCGCGACAGGTAAGCAGTCTCGTTCTCTGCAATAAGCTTCAATCGACACGCTGACAGGTGGGACCACAGTCGGTACGGTCAAGGCGAAACCTTCTTGGCAGTTGACCAGCGTGTCTTCTTTGCATTTAAGATCTTTACTCTCAAGAAACGACAGGGTGCTGATCGAGCTTCCCGCCGATATGAAGGCTAGCGAGAAGTACAAACACGTCATGGCATTCGATGGCGAGTTGAGAAAGTGGATCTCTGTAAGTGTTACGCAGCAGGAAGCACTCACTGAGATATTTGGCTGATGTAGCGAGTCGAAATGGCAGGCATCGCCGACTAGACCTGCGGCTCAACACGATTTGGCAGCCTATAAACTTAACCAATGGCAACATTGGTCATTGATGGCTGATGTTCATGGTGCAATTGTTTTTGCACACCGCCCTTATATGGTCAGTGATTTGCGCTTTTCTTGCTCAGGCTGCATCTGACATGAGATATCGTTTAGACTCGAGGCTATTCCGATCCGCGATTCAGTTTCAGTACGAAAACATGTTTGGAATCCGCCAAAATACTTTGCGAAAGCTGGCAATACCTTCGAGACTATATCACCGATCAAAGATTTTGGTGGACGACGATGCGCTACCTGAGTGCTGCTCTGGTCATTTTTATCGATCTGTTCATCGCAATGGACGACGGATGCCCTGAAGAGGTACTTGCCCAAAAGCGAAGACATATCCCCCTTGTCTGCGAAATTCTCCAAGAGAGGATGAATTCAATCCATTCTACCACTAGCATGTTCGCTGCTGCTGCATTCGGAGTAGTGACCAATCTGCTTGTAGCGGAAAAGACGAAGAAAGCAGCTATGATCGCGAGGAGGAATAATGCTGACGGTACAGCCGGTGAAGGAGTTGAACCAGTCGGAAGAGTGTTTAAGAGAATCGCACAGACTATGACGACTGCGTCAAGCATTAAAGCAGAAGGCAGCCTCGCGAGTGTCATCTCAGCTAATTCGACCCGATCTTTTGCCCAAAATGGCCCCTCGGCACAGCTTAAGCCAGCGACCCACCGTACGGGGCAACCGACCTTCGCACAGCCGTCAAGCACAAAACGATCTGATAAAGAATCACGACGTGCTTCAACGGATTCCGTTAGGCTTGTCAAGACTCCTAGACTGTCTTCAACGCAACCTCGATCGCAAACAGGCACAGTTGAGCTAGCAGGCAGTGACGGTCAGCTGCAGAAGAACAGTAGTACATCGTCCCCGACTCTGTTCATGCCAGGCTTAGCATCTGCTTCGTCAAGCAGTACCCCCAGCTTCGCCATGGATGCGGAAACCTCCATATCCAGACACGACTCGTATAACTCTACACCTAGTGGTCCATTCCTTCGGGAATTTATGGATAGCCAAGGCGGTCAAGCGCATCAGTCTCATACAGGATATACCTACTTGAATGACGGTAGCTTTGCAAGTACCCCTCAGCTGCAACAAACTTTGGCACAAGGCTATCAGCAACAGCTTCGAGCTACGCCCATCAGTTGGGATACTTCAACACTATTTCATCCTGATCCATCGGTGCTCCTCCATTCGATGGGATTACCAGCTGCATCACCTTCAAACGCAATAGGGTACTCGCCGTTGGAACAACAAAAAGCGCACAGTCCAGCTATTGCGAACCAGCAAGGGCAATACGTCACACAGGGTCAGACGGCGTCATTGCCAACTTCTTGGTACAGCAGCTCTGCAAGTCAGTATTGACGTAATGGTACCTCAGCTTGCGGGAAGCGCAAATGGAGGGGTGGATTTTATCAAAAATGTTGGTATAGAATGTAACAAGTAAACCTCCGAAAACTGTCTTATTTCCATTTGAGCGGTCAGTTTGTTTTATTAGGGAACTCAGTCAGTACCATTTTCGTGCCAATGTAAACAGTCCATCTTTTATACACCATATCCTTAGACAGGATAAAATCATCTATGCAACATTGCTTTACGAGGCTCGGACAAGCGCCAGACACAGTATGGAACGTTAAGAGCATACGCAGCGCAACAATCTACGCCTTCTGGCTGCTACTGAAGGTATCCTTTACGAATCTTCTGAAAGCGCTGAGCATGGACTCTCTGACTGCGTCTTGTTCCGCATCCGTCCTACCCTTTGGCCCAGATCGGATGCCTTGACTTGCGCTAGTGAGTCTCACGGCACCAGGTCCTTCTAGTGCTCTTTTCTCAAGTTCCGCCTTGAGCAGCGATGCACATTCTCTATAACACGCCGCTAATTCCAATTCTACGGTCGTCACCGAGGCTCTAGCAGAAGGAGGAGCAACGACGTTGTACTTCCTAATAACATCATTCATGTTTTTGACTGATATATCATGATAACTCCTCTCTCTTTCTTCCCATTCTGCATCCCTATAATCACCTGAATGGGCTATAATACTTGGTGTTAAAGGCTGTAAAGATAGCATTCTTGTGGCCCGACGTAGCCATGCTTGTCGTAATCTCAAGCGGAATGCATTCTGTACTTCTCGCATTTCTTGCTGTAATTCGACAAATGGTGGCGCTGCTTCTTGTCTTTTGATGATGCGATTCATGAGAAACTCGCTGCGGTCAACGTAGGGCTGGCAGCAACAGGGAAGATTAGTATCTGTCTAAAGGAGTCAAGTCGCCTAGTTACTTGAAAGATAGATCCTTACGTTATTGTCATTCGGGTCGCCCTCCATGGGTTTGCCATGCCCTTTCAGATTGCGAAAAATACCTTGCTGTCTTGCGAGCTCTATACGCTCTTCTATGACTGAGTTCCAAGCTTTGATAGAGGTCGGAGCCGGTCTATAGCCTTCGGCCGAAGTGCGATCCTTATTGTATGCTCCTTTACCACTTTTCGAGCCTGCTGCAATTCTAGCTTTTGCAGTTTTCGGTGATCCAGTACGATAATCCAAGCTTGCCTCTCTCGCTCTGAATACTCTAGCTGCCACTTCGCCTTTGGGTATCTTACTCGATGCGATGGAGGGAGCTCGAGTGATAACGCCCGACTTGATTGCAGGTCCATTATCTGTGTTTGTTGGACCACGGAAGGTGATTTCCCAAGGATAACGAGGAGGATCACCAGGTACCCACTTATACTCTGGATGCGATTGATCCGTTATTTTATTCGCAAGTTCTTCTTCTGACAGTTGTGGCGTTACA
Source organism: Cystobasidium tubakii (assembly GCA_024345325.1). Lineage (NCBI taxonomy): Eukaryota > Fungi > Basidiomycota > Cystobasidiomycetes > Cystobasidiales > Cystobasidiaceae > Cystobasidium > Cystobasidium tubakii. The sequence goes on along the minus strand of BROO01000001.1, from coordinate 2,286,079 downwards.
GGCATATATTTCGCCACCACCGGTTGAGATGTAGGTTCCTGTATCTTGCGCTTGTGTCCAGGTACTCGGAGTGGTTTATACTTGTCCATCAGCATGCGAAGCACTGTATCTTCTATCGATTCGTCGCCTGTCCATGGAACATCCTTCCTCTGGCCCTCGAAAGCGCGTGTAGAGATGCTTGAAGCGGGAGAAAAGTCGGCTTCTTCTATGCGAGCTCGAGCGAGCAAGTGGGCAGCTGCAGATGACTGTGGTCCGGCATTGCTTGTACTGCTGCTGGAAGAGCCATAACTGCTGCTCTCGCCTTCGCTTGCCAATCGATCTGCATTGCTGCTGCTATCGCTGTGCCGCTGCCGGCAGCTGCGGCCGCGTAAAGTAGCACCGACAGCGGACTTGCTTGTAAATACAGCTCTGGAAGCAGCTTGACGATATGCGATGCTTGCCATGTATGTGTTGAGACGCAGGAAGAGAACGAGCTTGGATTAAAGCACTCGCAAGCTGCCGGTATCGACAAGCGTCTTGCTTTCTCGATTGGATTGCGAGGGAAAGAGAAAGCCACAACTTCTTGTACACCTCTCTCGCTCTCTCGTCCCCCACTCGCGGTATACAACGTTCGATGCAGGACCAGTCCAGTCAGACAGCCGCCGCTATCAGGGAGTCAAGTGCTAGTGTCCAAAGGGTGTCGCTGGTATGCAGCGAATAGCCTGGTCACCTGCCCGACCTCACCACGGCTCGGGGCGACGATAAGCTGTGCGCACAGCGCGAACAGCTGGACTAGCTCATACATCAGCAGAGCCCTGTGCTCGCAACTGCGATACAAGGAGGAACAGTAGACACCGCTGCTCGGTGCCTCCTTGCAACTATATCTGTAATGCGACTGAAGCCGGTCCCATGAGTCTTTACCGCATGTTTGCCGGGACCACGCGTACGCCCGACTATCCCGCATGGCAGGAGAGTGCTGTCGACTCTGTCTTGTAAAGTAAAATCACCTGTTGGCCTCTCACCTTATCAGCTAGAGAAGTCAACAGATGATCTACATGATAGTGCCTTATCTCGCTATCGGAAAGCTGTGAGCCATTGCGGAGACGAGAAGGCGAACACTTCAGAGGACAATACTAAGGAAGAGGACACTGCCTCAGATGTCAACGCCCCGACTGGGTCTTGTGCCAAGGCTGTCCCTGTATATTCCCCCCGAAGACAAGCTCATCCTGCCCAAAACGATAACGATAGGAGGAAATCAAGAGGTACAAGAGCAGGAAGATTTGGCTCCGCAGACTTCAAGCCACAACCACACTTTAGGGCACCATCTTCAACTGCTTCTTTTGATATTCTATATGAGGCTGGTTCTAAAGCTAGCAGGAACCTGGAAAGACAGAAGAAAGTGGTCAATCGGATTCAGAAGAAATATCAGAGACGCTCGCAACCGACTGCATCACGCAGCCTTCAGTACGTCAGACAGTCAAAGAGCAGGACATTCTACCCAGACTTTCCACTTAGTCTCAATTCGCCGTGGTCACCTTGGTAGATGAGCATCTTCAGGCGGAATATCGTCAGCACCAGAATGTAGTCATAGTATGAAGCCAATTGAGGCTAATCATATGCAATAATGTCCATCTTGTGCTGGCACGTCCTGATAAGCAGTGTGTAGAGCTGCCGGTCTCACTTTTGCTAATGGAACAAGGTGATCGGGAAAGGCATGCTCCGGATTTCACATTCCACACAAGGTCTTCTCTGCCAACTTGCTTTTCCAATGAGTAGTAGAGTGTAAGAACAGCGAAGATGCCTAGGTCAATCATATAATCCTCGTAAAAGCCCAACCCTCCGCTGGCGAATTTACGTAGAAATGGAAGTGGAAAGGTAAGGCCATGCTAAGTGGGTCGCACAAGATCACACTCCTCAAGCATGCAGAAACATTCGAAAGGAAAGTCATTGCATTTGCAAGATGCTGGCAAGATCCAGGGCTTCTTGACATCAAATGCAATGATTGCTTTCCGGGTACGAGACATAGAAAGTGCTGGTTTCACACAAATATGGCCGAAGGAAAGTTTGCAGGTGAGAGATACCGCCGTACCCCAGTTGGGAGCTAGCTTTCTACCTGTCTACAAGCTGACTTTTGTATACGACATGCAAGCTTCCTTTCGACCCGGAAATTAATTGGTATATCCGGTATTGTATATCAGCTGTGCTTGCAGGAGAACAATCGTCCATTGCAAGCTCAACCGATGCGCCAGCCTCATACCACCATGGCATTTTCCTGGCTCATCAGATTCTCTAGCGAATCATTCTGAGCGGAGCACGGTCCGCCTGGCTCGTAACATCAGCAGCTACTGCTTTTAAGTGCAAGTGTTGAGGCAGACAGCGGTCCATACCTTACTGTTCTGACACGCTGGTTCCGAAGACGACGAGGACAGCCAGGCCAGAAAAAAGTCCTGCAAAGAGACACTCGGACTGACCCACCATTATATCTTGAGCTGTCCCTGGCCACAAATCAGAAAGGCAGCGGGCCAAAGTGCGCTCCCTGATGGCGACGAAGACGGTTGGTATGCCTGGGTCACCTTCCAAGTGCTTGAACAATGCAAAAAGAAAATCATGCTTCGAAAACGCCGTATCCCTGTGCTTTCATTTCTTCCAAGACCTGGCCTCGAACCCCGGACCTCCTGAAAGCAGATAGCCTCTTCAATTTGTAAATGAATTTTCGGCAAAACTTCAGGTTGCCTTCAATCTCTTTCGAGAATCTGGCGCCCATCCATTCCCCCACCATAAGCCGCCTGAATTTAATCGAAGGTCGTAATTGAATGGTGAGTATTGAATTCTCAAAGTCGGCCTGGGATTTGACTGTCGTTAAGGGCGAACCTTAGAACCGTTACAATTTCCCTGATAACCATTTGGTAATGGCTAACGCGGCGCAACTACCCCTGCAACACTCGGCCACGAACCACTGAGCCAAGGGAGCCTGAGAGATTTCCGTAAATATCACGCATTCGTCAAATCTTTATAGCTAGAGGCTTGCGGCGAGAAAAAACATCACAATTGCGAAAAACATATATTCGAAATGCAAACCTGACAAGACTGTAGAAAGGGCCGTCAAACTGCATTGCATTGTCATGTACTAGTTCCTTGCTGTAGCCTGTGTTCGCCCTCTACAGTCACATCTACGACATGCATGCAATGCAGAATATCCACGTGATCCTTGCAGGAAGCATGCTGCTTCTGCATGTGAATGAGTGAGACTGCCTGGCTGTATCGATGACCACCCCAACGATGGAGGTTGTTATCACCTCGCCAGCCACTTGTACGACTCCCAATGTGCCGACTCGCTTGTCGCCTCTCTCAACTCCAATGCTCCTGCCCATTCTCGATTCATTGCAGCCTGGTCTCGGCAGACACGAATGAAGGGATGCAGTCACATCATCACTACTGCTTGTGGTAACCAGCACGTACTTGCACATCCATGTGCTGAACATGCGAGACCGCTGGAGGTGTTGCGCCAAGAACAGGCGCAAGTTACAGCAGAATCTCGACGAGATAATGCAAGAGCAAGAAGACACGCCAGTCGGATGAGATAGCAGACATAGACTACCCATATTCGTCCTCAAGACCCATTCAAGATGCGCATGCATGTACAAGCAGTGTCCGAGTCGACCTCGTCTATCGCGCCCTGTCAGACCTCATGCTTCATACTCGCCTGCACACGTGCACCGTCTGCAGGACAAGCCTCCAGGCAGCACATCATTATCATAGAAGAATGACAGCTACTTTCCAACTATATAAGCCGGCACTCCCTACCCGTCATCCCGAATGGCGTCTCTCGGGAAGCTTCCTCACTACAGTCTCGCTTCATTCGATCTGGAAACTAGCTGCAACATCCGCATCATCAGTAAGTACCGCCTCATGTCATGGTGTTCCTCCTTCTACATCTATTCAACACTTGCCTTGTTCTGTTCAGATGAAGAAAAACACTGCTGTTGCAAGATTACTTACAAAAGAGCTCACATCTGCATTGTTCAAGTGGACTTGCGTGAGTACAGCACTTTGAATCTTATCGCTTCTCGTTCATTCCGTGCTTACACACCCGTTCATGCAGCCGAGACCCAGAACGTAATTCTACACTACACTAAGACTTGGGTAGCTGCCAGGATTCAAGGAGATTCCTGCTCTGCTGCAGTTGTCTCTCTCTGCCCGCCCTCCTCCTGGCTGACAACCGGACCAGTCCAATCTTTATGTTCCTCTCTTTTGCTTCACTACAACCTCTGTTACATCATTATGCCTTGTGCCTTTACGGTATCGGCTGCTTGTCATGACCCTGTCGCCTCTCCACCCAGCAGCCAAGCCGCTCAACCCAATCCCCAAACTACTTCTTCGTCCAAGACAGCCACAGCAAAACAGACAAACCTCGGATCCCTCCATCAGCGACGACTGTCTGTAGCTCGATTACCCGTCTGTTGCAGGCAATACAATCAGCTCGAACCGAAACACGGACTTGGCCACGGCCAAGATTGGGGCCACAGCTGAGATTGCTGAGGCGCTAGACACGCTATTTCAACAAGAGCTCGTAAAGCGGCTGGCTTGTGGCGAAAAGCTCGACAAGGCACCGATGCGAAACTGGTCGAGCTGAGTCGCCTCAAGGGTGGTCATCAACCCTCAATTCGGGCTTGCAGTGCATCAAGTAAGCTCAGTGCTTAGTCTTAGTGCCCGCTCGAGCCGCTCCGGTTTCAGAGAACCGCCCTCACAGGGTCCTCCTATGGTACGCAAATCGCCGCTTCTGTCGCATGTGACACCCGCTGTTCTGCCCGTTCCGGGCCCGTCTCAAACACATACACATCATCCTGGATGACGGAGACGGAGTCCTTCCTCCAGCTCGTACAGCGGAAAACCTCAAGCCCATCGCTCATACAAACATCGCGCTCCTCTCTCGTGTCTTCACCAGCAGGTTCTGGCTACGGCGGCCCCCCTTGGTGGACAGCCTTCGAATCGCAGAATCCCCTCCATTGCCAGTAGTTCTTCGGTCACACGAAAAATCTGTCAGAAGGCGCACCGATCCCACTTCTTTGTCAGTCATTGGCGATGGCAGATCCACAATCAGCTTAGGTGTGTTCAGCAGATGATTTGCCTAAATCAAGTGGTTAGGCATCCGGTTCGAGTTTCGCAACAGCAGCAATACCGATCTCTCTCAGTTGCTACCCATTTCCCAATACATTGCAGAGCTAGCTCTGTCCTATTAACGATCTATTGTACTTTTCATTCAATTGCTCATCTATCTTGCTTGCAATTTTACTTCGTTTCCGTAAAGGCTCCCCAAATCTGTATAGCAAAAATGGCACCAGGCCAAGTAGGACGGCTATACTCCCTAATGTCGAGCTCGCTAAAGCATAGCTCATGCTCTGGGGCGTGCCACTTGGTCTTGGGAAGTGTTCGTACATAGGTTCGGCGAAAAGTACGAAAGATCCGACGCCGAGGTTGCGGAAGAGACTTTGACACGCCAGTGCTGATGAAGCGTATGTCTCGTAGACATCCGCGAGATAGCTGAACACCGTCATGTATGGCGGGAATGTCGAAGCACCGACTATTGCTAGACCGATACACGGCGCTATCCAGTGAATGTCAGGTCGTCCCGTCCAAGCGAATCTGGCGAGGAAAAAGCTGGTAAGCCGGGATCTGCAACGTATTCTACAATACAGCGTGACCCACAAGAACATTCCAACAGGCAGCAATGCACCGCCAACCATCGCGTGATATAATCTGCTCTCAGGCTTGACCCTCTGCCCCTTGGCGGCGGCAGCCCGAAAGTCTTTCCTGTAAAGGTGTTCTTGGTGTATCGTAGCAATGAAACCGATGAGAGCACCAATGAAGAGTGAGACGAATGCTAGGCTTTGAGAACTTTTCTTGAACGATGGGTACTGTGCAAAGACGACGGGGACCGACTCGAGGAGCAGAAAGACAAGTCCCCACAGGAAGCCTAGCCACAGACTAAAGGCCTGTACGACAGGCTCATGGGTGAGCATGTCTATATGAGTGAGAATACAGCGTGACAGCGAGCAATTGATAGGTGGTAAGCATTCCATAGTATAATTGAGTAAACAAGGCAAACAAGGCAGTGGGAGCACTCACACATTGGTCTCACTAAGCTGACGCGCACCAGGGCTATCCAGCTTTGCTCTCGCTCTTCCTGTCCCAGCGATCTATGCACCTTTCCAGTCTCTTTCTGCAATCTTCGGGCGCGATGGAGGAGAATCGTATTGCCTCTCGTCTCTGGCAAGAAAGGTATATATGAAATCGTCAAAGCCAGCGATATGATGAGCTGTATCCAGCCAATCCATTGCCAGCCCAAGTTTGAGACGATAATTGTGCCCAACCAGACCGAAATTGCGATAACGAAGAAGATGAGAAGCGAGAAGCAGGCCATGATCCATCCTCGAGTACGCGCTTCGTAGATATCGGCTAAAGTTCCAGCCACGAGAGTATTCCTGCGAAAAGAGATACATCAGCATCGTCTTCGAATGGCGAAGTCTGGATATCTTACCCCACTGCACCAGCGAGGCCCGCTATTGTGCGGCACACGAGTAAGCATGCAAGATTTCGAGGCCATATCTGGGCGAAGAAGCTGACATATAGCAGCGAGCATAAGTCCCCGCCGTAATTAGTACAATTATGACCCGAAACTTACGTCAAGCCGTATATCAAGCCCGTGACAGGATAGAACCAGCGTCGACCGTATACCCTACAATGAATGTCAGCAATTCGAGTGTAACAAAAGCCCTGCTTGTTGCTCACCTACTCTGAAAAAGGTGCTTGTATCAAGGGTGCAAACCCGACAGCCCAGACAAAGACACTGATGCCCAGCCTGAGTTCCAGCGGGCTAGCATGAATGACATCTGCCAAAGGTTCGGTCTGCGCTGAGTACAGGCCGATACTCAGGCCTGTCATCTGTGCCAAATATCATTGGGTCAGTATAGATACCGTTTTCCGGTCTTCTAGAAGTACCAACTGTTCAACTCACCAAAGCGTATGTTAAAACCAAGACCGCTATTCTGATTTTCTTGAACTGTGGCCATTGATAAGGATTGTCGGGATCAAAAGGCTGATTAAAGCTGACGATTATAGGTTCTTCAACAGAACTGATATTGGTGGCCACAGGCTGGTCGGCAGCTTCTTGTAAAGGTACATCCGCTGGAGACTTGGATTTGCTTTTTTCTAGGTCTTTCATTGGTGTCGAAGGGCTTGATGGTGCATGGCGCACAGGCGTGCTTACTGCCGTTGGGCCTTCAAGACGAGCTTCTTCGTCGAAATCGTTCCTATCTAGTTCGACCCGCGGAAAAGTGGGCGGCATCCTGCACCTGCCTTTCGGCTTCTTCTAATTCAATATCTTGCCTGGACACAGGGCTGTACAATACTTGTACAATAGCATACGGCCGGAAGGATCAATGCACACTATTGTAAGCAAGAGGCAAAGCCTATCGCGCCATAATGTCGAGAGGTCAATTTGTGCCCTGTGCCGAGGCGAATGCCGATTATCGAGCTTCGGCATGGCTTTGATCAGTCTGAAGGCGGTAATCTACGGTAGAATGGACCTTAATCTGGAAGCTACAGGAGTTGTGCAGATGGAAGGCAGTAGAATCGCACCAAATAGTGGAAGTAAGATAGCTTCAGATTGATACCGTGAATTGCAACGCGAGCTATTCAATCAAGATACTTGGTGGCGTTGATACTGGGTTGATCGTCAGGCTTTCGCTTGTGATAGTTGCCTTCGAAATTGCTTTAGAGTACATGGCAACAACGTATACTAGGTGCTTCAGATGTATGCAGCTCCGCTGGAATCTGGAAGGCCACTCTGGCAAGTCCATAAGAACACGAAAAGCAGAACTTTCAGTACTCTGCGAGGGTCAGCGTTGTCAGATATTTCGAACTTCTCTGCACTCATATGTCCCAAGGGATGTTAACCGCTCAGAAAACTATCGTAGATATTCTGAGACAACAACAGTAGCCTGATAGGCTGGAAAACAAAACAAAAACACCGTCTCTGCGAGCGTCTGTCCGGCGTGAGGCTCTATCAAGGCCGCCTTTGATGTACGGCCGGTGACATAGCTACAGGAGTGTCTACAGCATCTCCCGAATCTAGCATTCGCGAATTCGGGAACATGACTGGTGGTGGCAAAGCGTGGAATTCTTTGACTGCTTGACCGAGGCGTGCCATCTATTGTGGAGAATTGACTGGTCAGCAATTGTGGGAAAATACCCGACTGTAATCTGTCGCTTCGTTTGTGATACTGCATGTAGTCCCTGTACTATGCGCCTGGTCTTCAGTACCCTTATTGTCGTTGTCACACGAGACGCTACGCGCGTGCCTCACAACGACAATAAAGTCACGGAAGGACGCCAGACTCGCAGCGCGAGGACTGCCGCGAGCAGCACTGGAACACCAGGAGAGATGCCGGCGTGAGGAGTATATTCACCTTCTCCATAATAGCATCAACTCCTTTGGCTCGTTCTTTGAATCCAGCGGCAAGCTCATCATAGGCGTGCGCAGCACTGCGTTCCTTAGCTGATCCACCTTGACCTTGCTTATTTCGCTCAGGATTAGGTTTCGTACTACCACTTTGACGATCTGTTGCTTTCGAGTCTGGTTTAGTAGGGGATGTCGGGCTCTCAAAAGTGCCGCCACTGAGTGCAGGTTGAACATCATCGTCGTGTAGGCTTTCAAGCTTAGCATGCTCGCGTGTGATTTCGTCCTGTACTTATAACATTCAACCACAGCATAACGAGTGAACTGGGTTTTGCCTACCTGTAGGTTCTGTATCACTTCGAGCTGCGCGAAGATCGCATCCGAGGCATTCTTGCTGGCAGTCTGGGCGCTCTCTTTATCGACATAACCAGAGTTCTTAGTATCCAATGGCGACAGATTAGGTCGTCTGTTCTGTGAATCTGTTTGCGGTGGTCCTTCCTTCTGCTCGTCATCGGTGTTGGCTGCCGCCGCAGCTGCAGCTGCAGCTGCATTTTTTACTGCAGCTTGAATGCGAAGGTCACGCTGATTTGGAGCGAGTGTGCTCGGAACATTGTAGCCCGCTGAAGAGGCTGTGGTGCTGCTCGTTCTGTCATCGCCGTCGCTGTTGTCCATTCTTTCTCATTTGTGGCGGACTCAAGGAGCGGAGAGGCGAGATCATGCAAGGTCGACCTCTTGCTTCTGCGTCGAATTCCCACAGAACACCATTCCATACAGCAAGCATGCTACGACAAAGCACAGGCAGACTGTTGCAGTCATCATCAAGAGCTCTGGCCAATAAGAATGCCGCTTTGGCAAGCAGGACATTCGCTAGCTCGTCTTCAAGGCTCGAAAACTTCGGAGAGGGCAGCAAGGACTTATTCGACAAGCAGGTCGTCAAAGGCAGCAAGCTTACAGTTGTAGACTTTCATGCAGCCTGGTGTCCTCCTTGTAAAGCGTGAGGGCTTACTTCCCAGCTCTCGTTTGATCTCTGCTGATGCTCGCTTGTCCGATGTACGCAGACTGGACCCTATCCTTTCGAAAGTCATGAGCGCGGAAGAAGAAGCGGATTACATGAAGATCGATACAGATGCAGAGCAAGAAATAGCCGCAAAGTATAAGGTGTGTCTCTGCTTCGACTGCTCCCCTCCCCAAATACAAGTGAGGCGCTTTGCCTCATCAGGGTGCTTGCCGTCCTGCATGATCGCATACGCCTAGTCTGCAAGATATCACACTGCACGTCTACAAAGACACTTGAAAGGATGAACAACACAATTCTATTATTCTACTTGAGATATCTGCATTCTCCGATCTACTTTTTCCGTGCAGAGGCCGTTTTCGGTCAAAGCAAGCGGAGGGAGGTCGGATGAATATGCTGATGAGCTATTGTTTTAAATACCTGATTTCAAGCTTCTTCGCATACTTCCTCGTTCTCACCACTTTATAAGGTTTTAAGCCTCGCATGCTGACACCATCTCCGCTCCGCTTCATGTTCAAATAGGTCACAGCCCTTCCTACAGTCATAGCTTTCAAGCACGGCAAAGAGGTAATACTTGCTTTATGAGCTTAATTCAACACAAAATCACTGACATTCTTTTCACATTGTCGATAGTTGAGCCGTTTCGTAGGCCTCGTCAACGAGGAAGCAGTCAAGAACTTTGTCGCAAATGCAAAGGATCATTAGGCAGAGATGTTCCTGGCGAGATAGTATATTAGGTCCAGCCCGCCGCCATTGAGAGTGACATGCTTTGTATCATCAACAACACAAACGTAGGATTAACAAGATTTACTGAAGGGAACTGAACAATGTATCGCGGAAGAATAGGATTCGAGAGGCTTAGCGGTAAAAAGCCATAGTGGGCCTTGTATTAGTGTGAGACATTGTAGTACCTTTCCCGTAGCCAACTTGCATGCAACAACGACCACCCTGATTGCCATCGGCGAATGATAAACTCCCAAATCTTTGCTCTGAGATGATGGCTTAGAATTGTGCTTTTCGTTTGCGACCTGTGAATCTGAAGAAAGACATATTCGTTAGACGCACGGATATCCATATATCGTAAAAATCGCAAAAAGGCGAAGCTGCACGTACTTTGAATCATTTGGAACACCCTCTTTCCCTCTTTGCCTATATAAGCTCTTCTTCCTTAAAATCCAATCTTTACTAGTAGCATCCTTCTTCCCTTTTCGTCTACTATGAGCTTTATCTGATCTCTTCCTCTTATTCTCATAAGCAACTTGATCACCTTCTTCCGTACCATACGCTGCAGGTAACTGCATCTGCTGCGCTTTACCAGATGATGATGAAGAAGCAGAAGGGCCAGTCATTAAACAAAGATAGAATTTCTTTGCTTTCTTAGAATTTGGATAATCTACTACTAAACCACCTGTGAAACCAGCTCTTGTTGCTGCGCTCATGATTAGATTAATTTGATCATCTGACTCGGGATAGAATTGGAATATTGCTCTTGATCCTCTTGATAATGATGCGAATAGGGTGTTGAAGAAGAGTGAGAGACGTTGAGGTGGTGAATTGGATTGCTTGTCTGCGTTGCAGAGCCATTGGATGACGGAGACGCTGAATGAAAGAATGTTCGGGAGAGTTCGCAGGTATCCATAAGGAGGAAATATCAGTATCTAAGGCATTCTCTCGCAAATGGCACGAATCCCACCTAATTGCACCGTCGAAGACACCAGGTCTAAATCCAAAACCTTGCCCGATATCCTGGAGAAACAGATCTCCCTCCACTTCGTTCTCCAGTGCTACTTCCAGCATAGAAGGAGCGATATCGCATCCGACCCATATATGACCTGCTTCGGTCAGTAGTTCGCCCGATAGACCTGAACCACATCCAATATCGAGCAACAAAGCTGGAATGGGCGTTTCGGGATCATCTGGATAGGTAGGGAGGTTGAGTAGCTCGAGACAGCGAGTTGTCATTTCTGCTTGGATGTTCTGTATGCGGGAGCTGTGGACGGTAGATGGGAGGTGTATACGAATGTGGCGTTAGCAACGGAGGTTGTGAGACACGAACCCAACAGAGCTCTTCAGGAAGCCACATATAGCAAGCAAGAAGGTATTACGGGAATCGACGCACTTTCCAGTATACTTTGAAGCCTCGGTGTCGCCATAGAACTGGATGAATTGAAGAATACGATCACGTCCAGGTAGGGTTTTTCTTGCAGCATCAGCCTTTCGTCTGAAGCAGCAGGAGGAACAGCAGGACGTACCACCTCTGGCGGAGCGAGATGCTCTGGTCTTGACATGGTTGATAGGCTGATTTCTGCAGAAGAGTGTTGTAGTAATCAGATAAGAACAGCTAGACTAGGTATGCAGTTTCGGTAGGTGGATGATCGAGAAAGCTACATGCGGGCAGGCCATTGTGGAGGGATATCTGATGCTTTATACGATACAACAACAGCATCGTATGTGTGATGATACATGGATGCACATGGCACTACCTGCTACCGTGTCGTACTGCCGCAATGGCAATGATGCACCACCGAGTGACGGTTTACCGGCAGCGAGTATACTGCACGAAAGAAGTGCTTTCAATTACCATTTCAAAGTCTAAAGGGAGCATTCCGCAAGTTGGCCCAAGACGTGGTATGCATCAATAGCAATCAATAGCCGGCGACTAGGACGGGGACCTAGGCCGATATGTAGATCACTTTTTCCTTCCACGGTCGCGCTCAGCGCGATGAGAAGGTGACAGCCTTCGAGTCCAAAGCAATGACATGGACCAGGCCGGCGATAAGGCATACTCGTCAGATGGAGAGTTGGATGTGCTCTCTCTGATCTGCACACACTGAGTATGCTGGTGCAGCTGTAGCCCATACCTGCCTGGCAGTCGAGTCGGCAGTATAGAGAGTCTGTCTGCAGGCACTGGTACTGAAGATTTCGAGACTGGCACACGGGCAGTCGATAGCAGGAACGCAAGAACAAGCGCATGCAAAACAGCAGTGCCTACCGTCGTAATCCTACGATGCGCTTCCTCGCAAGACAAGGAGGGACCTACCCTTCGACGCCCTTAATCGTGGCTTCAGTCCTTGTATCTCTCATACTCTTCGCATCCCTGTTCCACCATGAGGCAGTATATGGACTCGGTGAAGGAGTAGCTCAAAAGGCCAGAGACTCGTACCAAGGTGTAAAGCAGGGGGTTGGACAAATGCATCCTATCACCAGTCCTCTTCCTCCGAAGGATGAGAGCTCTTTCGGTCCCGAGTGGATGTTCGCAAAGGACATTTCAATCGTGTATACGGTGAGCTAGATGCTTTGCAAGCAAATTCGATGGACTATTGACAGTTTGTCCTTTATTCTGCTATGCATGCAGTGGGTGAATGGAAGCGACCTAGCTCATCATGCACTCAAGAAGCAGCATGCCGAGGTAGTGGATAGCGAACGCGACAGGTGGGTGGCCAAATCAACAAATTTCTGCTGGTGAACACCAAGCACCCTTACTCTATTGCATCTTGTACCCTTATCAGAGACAACGATGACTTGAGGCACTCCCTTCGAGCTTTGGACAAATTCCTGCCTTGGCATACTGGAACCGTCTATCTCGTCACACCAGGACAGACCCCAAGCTGGCTAGATACGAGCAATCCAAGGTAAGCAGAGTGTTGGCTAGCAGAGAGTATGAGAGCCCCGACTGATGGAGCTTGTCCTCTTATTCTTTCTGCTAACAGAATCAAGATCATCAACCAAGACGATCTATTAGAAGCATCAGAAACACCAACTTTCAATTCCAACTGTCTCGAATCAACATTCCACAGAATTCCAAACTTGACAGAAAAGTTCATAGTTCTAAACGACGACTATTTCTTTGGTCGTCTAGTACACCCCTCTGATTTCTTTTCTACTCCCGATTCTACGACTGGTGAATATGGTGTGAAACTGTTCTTGGAACCTTGGAGTTATGGTGTTGCTGCTGATTGGGGTGGAGATGGTCAATGGCCTAAGAGCGTTAGAAATACTGCCAAGGTCGTCACTGAGGCTTATGAGGAGATTTTCATTGAAAGACCTAGGGTTACAGGTGAGTGCAATCAGATTTTCTTACACTTGTGTACGCGAAAGGATATGGAGCTGATTGCAAACTTTACTTTCTGCAGAACATGCGCCATTTGTCTTTGACAAGAGAGCTTTTGAAGGGATGCACCATCGATTCAATGTGCATCTCCGCCGCAATTGCAGGCACAAGACAAGAGCACCAGACGATGTCATTCCTCCATTTTTACATCATCAATACATTATACAAGAAGGCAGCCGTTGCTGTGCAATCAAGTTCGTCTTCTCATACGTCTACTTCTGCCTATCCGTGCTGCCCTCGTATTCAAGCTGGAAGGAGAAAGGAGACAGCTACCCTACAGATTGCAATGAAGATACTGATCAGACTTTCAATTGCCTTTATTATCTTTTCTAGGTACGAAATAGTAGCAGGAAAATCTAAATTCTTTGAATGGACCCAAGATCTAAAACATAATGAAAATGGATTCAAAAAGATCATAAACGAAACTAAACCTACATTTTTCAATATCAATGATAAAATGGGGAATAACGTTAATGATCAAGATAAAATATTGAAAGCTCAGAATCAATTGAAGAAAATGATGCAGGAGTGGTTACCTGACCCTTCAGAATTCGAATTAGTATCCGACTTAATCATTTAAGGTGGATTGCCACCCCTTACTTTTTCACTCAGTACCCGCATTTTCAGTAGACGACGGGATCAGTTTTGTATTAAAAACTCTTCGCGACGACGCCTCTGATTTCTCGTCGTGGAACCTGCAACATCGTTATAAAGTTGGATATTGCAAGCCGGTGTGAGATACTTTGCGTTGTGACAGTTGCTCCTTCCGGCCGCTTGCAGTGCTTGGTCAACGGTTCCACAGCTTTCATAAAGGTGGTCAGCAGTACTCGGTGGAAACGGGCGGTTGTGTTAGGCACGAGTTGTGGTGAGGGCAATTCTACGAAAGCGTGGAGCGTTACATTTCTGTTAATTTATTTTGCTGGGGAAAAGAATAGGTGCTGGATAAGTTATAGTCGTACCCTACATATTCGGCTACTGTATGTCCAGAAACTTTATAGAGTAGGTATATAATCACATGCGTGGAAAGTAATGATGGGTGATAGTCCGTAAATTATGAAAAGCTATTGGAAAAACGGTCTCGGAATGGGTTAAGCCCAATATATGATCCTTTGTACCTTTATGCCCCTGAAGGCCGGCAAGGCGAATCCACCTTGTGCAAAACACTGTTTACTGCGTCTAGCCAAAGACTCCGCCAACTCCACTGATTTAGAAGAGCTTAACAAGTCGTCGAGCCGCTGTAGTAGTGCTATTGCTGCTATTGCTGCTACCACCGTTGAGCTGCTCAGACCAGTAGCCTACAGCAGAGGAGATGATCTGTGAGAGGGTAGCGAGGCCGGCAGGCTGGTCGTTGAAGCATCCAAGGATGAAGTACTGTAGTAAACAAAACGAGTGCAGTCAGTCAATCTGAAGAAGGCAAGTCACGCCGAACATAACAGCAACTAACCTGAACTTCAGTCTTATTGGATGTGCTATTTTTGTAGACGCTGATATCCTCGAAGGCATCGTACAGAATGGTACCGTTGCCGAGTTCAACTGGCTTGGTACCGAGGAAGCTGAATTGCTGGTGTAGGGTACCGTCGGATGAGGTGTCGTTCAAAGTAACGTTGAATGCGTAGGTGATGTTTCCAACGTTGAAGGTGACTTCGGATCCAGAAACGTTGGTAGCAGTGGGTCTGAATCGAAGGAGAAGCAAGATGAGCTATCTTTACCTGACGAACGAGGATCAATAACATACTGAGAAGCACTCAAGTCGTTGAAAAAAGTCCTGGCCCGAGTGAGGGTAGCATTGCCGAGAGATGTAATGCTGATTCCGTATGTAAGGAGACCTTGAGTGCAAGTGAAGTTGCTAGATGCGGATGAGGTGCTATTTCCTCCAATGGATGTTGCGGTGGTGGATGGAGTGCCCGAAGCGGCGGTAACACTATTTGGGGAACAAGTCAGTGATACCACTGTTCAGTTTACAAGGCCCAGCGATGAATAAAAGGTAGACAAACACCGACGTGACGGATCCAGAAGAGGAGACCAGGGAAGATTCAGATGCAGCGGTTGATGAAGCAGCTGATGATCCAGCTGCACTGGAAGCCGCACTGGTTGAGACAGCACCGCCACCGCCCCCAACAGCAGCACTTGCAGAGGATGCGGCAGCTTGATCGACGCAAGAGTTCGAAGTGCCGGGCTGAACAACTACTGGAGAACCGAAGTTGGTGGCACCGGTACCATCACGGACTTGTAGTGTGAGATTGGTGCCGGCTGGAAGACTGACTGTCCATGTGTACGAACCTGGTGGCGAAAATGGAAGGTGGAGAAGCCAGCTCAGCGAAAGACATGCCCACAAGCCCAAAAGCTAGGAATACTTACCGGCTTGAGCCTGGTCTGGCAAAGTGAGAATTGGATTTGCGGAAGCTTGACCAGCCGGCAAGACCGATAGGAAGTATGGCGCCTGCGATTTGTCAGTTAGTCAGTGATCAGATCATGCAAAGGCCTGATTGGGAAGTTGACTCACAGTACCACCTCCAAAGGTCAGCAAAGTAGGCTGGCATCTGATGAAGCGTACAAGATGAGGTAGAACAAGCACAGTCAGTTGCTGTGAGGGGAGCATACGGATATGCCATCGGGATTTTCCCGGATGTAATGCTAGTGGCGAGCGGCACCAGCTTGCATCATCGAAGAAAGTCGAAACTCACTCTACAATAGAGGCGGGTGTGTTGATGAACTGTATGTAAGGAGAGTGAGAGACCGTCAGTCTGCTGGCACGTCCGACGTCGTGATCTACTGAACTCACCAAAGTGCCTTGGCCCAGAGCGACCTTGACTAGAGCAGCAAGCGCTGCGGCATTAGCGAAGAACTTCATGTCGAAGGAGGAAGTCTGGTGAGATAGGGACCTTTGTGCCTGAAGAAAGGAATTTGGTCGGTGTGGAAGAGAAGAGAGTAAGGGAAGAAGCTGCGGACAAAGCTATATACCAGGCTACTGCGTCAGATCAGATCACACCACACTGGAAAAGAACGATGACAGCGATTTGATCTCTTGCGTGTAAATTGCCGCCAATCGAGGAAATTAGCCCAACTAGATTCAAGCACTGAGTTCCCCGGCTCGAAGAAACTTGCCTAGCTACGCAGGCTGCCTTGACTGCTCTCGTACGCAGCATGTTGGGGATGGAGTTTCTGACTCCGGAATTGGTGGCGATCTCGCCTCCTGCGGCCAATTTCACTCAGTAAAAGCGCGATCTGAGACATCTGCCGCTTGGTTGAATAACGTTCGTCGCTCTTCATGGCGTAGGAAGTATATTTCGCAAAGGTTGTGAATCATGCACAGCCTCCGTAAGGTAAGGCCTGCGACCCGAGTCATCTAGGAAGCACCGTTCCTATATGGCCCCTGCTCGTTGTCAGCCGCGTATGATAGTCAGTTCTATTATAACAAACTTTCCACAGCCCGAAAGGGCTAATGCGGTTCTACAGGTATAGTTCCAAATATTAAAGCTTGAGCGGAGACACTTCACGATTGGATTGTCGTTTCTGGAAGGTTGAAAAGCCGTTGCTCACGCAGAGAATCTGTACGGGTGAACAGTATTGACCATTCTTGGGAATACGAGACCCACCAAGCGTCCAAGACATTTAAGGCAGGGCGTGGTCTCGAACTTGAGGTCGACGGTCATCAGCCAAATGTGGACGAACAGTCGGCATGGTAGATGTGCATGCACACATGCTTGCACGTGTGTAGCAACACATACAGGAGGGGCCGAGTGTGGGAAGATCATCCATCACCCAGATAGTCAGAAGATCGCTCACGTGCTCCGCTTCACGCGTTAAGAGGGACGAGACTCATCACCATCGGCGGCCTGGATTTAGCGGTAAAGCGACTTTTCTGAATCTTCATCTCTTCCTGAGAGACATGCAGCAGCGTTGTTCGATAGCACTTCCCTTGTGCAGAACAGGCTTCAGGTAGGATACTCGGAGCACGATAAGGCTCGGCGCTTATGCGGCAGGGGGTATGTCTAAT
Source organism: Cystobasidium tubakii (assembly GCA_024345325.1). NCBI lineage: Eukaryota > Fungi > Basidiomycota > Cystobasidiomycetes > Cystobasidiales > Cystobasidiaceae > Cystobasidium > Cystobasidium tubakii. Next base: position 2,268,519 of record BROO01000001.1, on the reverse strand, counting down.
GCCTTATCAATTGAGGTAGCCAACTATCTTGGAGGGTACACGTATTCAGTAACGTCTGGGTGGAGAACAAGTGTATCGTGCTTTCGCCGGAGCATACCTTGTTATGCACAGATCTAGCAATAAATATGTAGGGAACGACCGACACTACAGCTGTGAATGCAATGAGGAAAGCAGTTGTTGCCCCCCGCATCTCTCGTAGCGCTCATCAATAAGAATCAGTTCATGTTTCCACTGCTGCTGTCGAGATGATGAAGCCTTTGCACTTTCTCGATCAGCCTCGTTACAGAGGCGCATTGGTATCCATCTTTCATCACCTTGTACCGTCACAATCGCTACGACTGTCAAGACATGCCTCGCTTTTTGCGCTGAAGATATCTGAGCCTTGCTCTGAGACAGCTTCCGGAAGTCCGCCTCGTAGGAGAGGAAGCTCGAAGCGTGGACAAGATGGCGCAACCCCCACGTCCGCCTCTAAGGACGCGCTCATCAACAGCTTTATCGTCGTCAAGTGCATCATCTTCACTTCCTGGATCTCCAGGGCCGTCTGTGTCTATCAGAGACACGCGAAGCACCACCCCTAGCGCATCTGCGCGAAACTCACCCAGACCAGGCTACTTGACTGCCCGGACGATGAGCATGAACAGCAGCGCTAGCATTGCAGAACCTTCAACATCAAAGACAACGCGACCTGGTCATGCGCGAGACCGCTCAACAAGCAATTTCTCCGTTGCGACCTCGTCGGCGAGTACGCGTACGGCAGCTCACCATAGTCGCAGACAACAGACGTTGATGGGCGGCAATCCGAACAGCAAGCTTAGCCGCTCTCACCTAGCTACCTATAACTCTTCAACAGCCATGGATCGCAGCGATTCAGGCATGACAATTTCACCTGTGCCAGGTATCCTAATCAACGGTGCCGAACGGCCTGATGATGTGAACGTAGGCGCTATTGGGCGACTACCCTCTCTGAGCGCTGCAAGTCCAGTACGAAGTTCGCCAGAAGCGACTTCAGTTGGAGTCGATGGCCTATTTGCCAAGTTTGGCGTGAAGGAAGTCAAGAGCATCGCTCAGAGGGGAAGAGCGAAGGCCGAGGCAAAGCGGGGAGAATTACGGACGATGGTCGGTGAAAGGTATCGAGACCTGCTTGGAGCTGCCGATAGCATTGTGCGAATGCGAAGAAGCTCGTCCGTCTTACTGGATCGCTTAGCCAGAGCTAGACAAGAGTGTGATAGAGAAGCCATGCTTTCTAGAGCTGTCGAGGAAGGTGTGTCATTGCCCCTCAGATCCTTGCCTGCGGCCACAGAACTCTGACGGTGCATTCTAGATATGACTCGCTCGCATATGCTGTCACGAGCCGCGACGCCCCTCGTTAGTGGACATACACCCTATAGCGTCGCTACCCTGGTCAAGCTACTTCTGGACTGTCCGGAGCATATCTGGCGCTGTATTGAGCGGCAAGACTATCTGTCAGCAGCCCGGCTGGATAGTATTGGTCGCGCAGTGTACCGCGAACTTGTCAGCACAGGAAAACGAAAAGCTACGCCAAAGCCGAGGCGCAGGTCTGCTGCCACCGAAGAGACCGATGAAGACAGTGGCGGGTACGATAGTGACGAGGAAGGTGATGATGCTGGTGACCTTCTCGAAGCCTTCCCATTGGTGGAACAGCAGTTCGATACGCTTGACGGTCTGGCGCCTCAAATTTCAAGCAGGGCTAGTTTGCATCTGCGGTCTTGGGATGTTGCTGTCTCGGTAAGTTTTGACTCGTGCTCTCGTTGATAGCTTACAAGTCCTGATAGCTCGCTTTGTATATGCGATGGCAGAATGTTGCCGAAGCGCTGGCTACGCTGCTAATGCTGGATCGGATATCACTTACAGAAGGCTTAGAACTCTTGCTAGAGCAACGTAGCAAGACTCTTTCTGCTTTGTTCCAAGACGCTCCTCCACCTACAAACCTTTCCTTGCGCCGGCCGAGTGCGATACCAACGGTCTCAACTTTAACAGCAACGCTACTATCGGATACAGGCAGTCAGTCAGGTGAAGGTAAAGCTATACGCGAAGCAGTCCAGCGCACGATAGAAGCACTATCACTCATCTTAGCAACTCATGAACACGTTGTGCAATGTTTCGAAAACTCCCCAGAAGGGCAGGAATCGCGGCTGCTCCATCTCCTACGCCTTCTTCAGCTCAGCGGCACAACCTCGGTCGAATCTCCGAACACCACATTATCGATGTTGCAGGCTCAAGCGAGTGCTTCAAAAATGTACCCCGACTCTCTCCAACCTATCTTGACAACCCTGCCGAACGCCCATCTTTTCCTTCGCTACCTTCCTGAACAGATTCTCACATTTACACCATACATCGACATAGAGTCAGCAGATAGCGAGCTTAGCGCAGAAGACGTGCGGAAGAAGTTGGATACGTGGTTCGTGATTGCGTTGCAGTCCTTTGAAGTCGGTGTAGGGAAACTCTTTAGTGCGATAGGCGCAGCTTCTCAACTTGCACATGCAAGAAGGACAATACGTGATTCCATCGCGAAGCGGGCAAGTGATGGCGATATATTGTTGACCAGAGTCGTTGCGGCTCTGGAAGGAGCACTCGATGCCGCATTGGGTGTCCGCTTCGTCGAACTATACACCAGGAAACTTGACAGTATAACAAAGATTGTTCCTGAAGCGCTGGAAGGTGCTCTTAGCGCACTCGAGAAGTCCCCGGAAGATCTGCTACCGAACAGTTTCATCTATTCGGCCTCCCTACCCTTTCCTTCTTCCACGATCTTCCCAACGACATCATCAAGCACAACAAGCATGACCAAGTTAGGCAAAGCCTTGACAGCCGACCCTTTCACGCTGTTCAAGCAAGCGATAGAAGTCCGAGTTGCAGGACGTTCTCCCGTCCTATCTGGGTGTTTGATACAGCTCGAGTCAGCAGCAATGGAGACGAAGACAGACCTACTCGCCTGGCTAGATGAGACGGAGGACTCGAAAGCTAGAGAGGCCTATACGGTAGCTGCCAGGCAGAGTATTTCCAGTCTCGAGGAGATTCTCCGGAATCAGCTAGGCAAGCAGGATCAGGTAGCAAATCAGCTGTTTATAGGGTCTATTGCGGCGCACCTTGCACTGGACAGCGCTTTTGTGCAGGCATTATTGCTCTTGCAAGATACACAAGGTAAATGTGCACCTGTCCATCCACCTGCAGATTTTACAAACTTATTTATGTCGTATTGTGCTCTACACAGGTCTGCCTGAAGGCGACAAAGCTAACTTATCAGAAGTCGAAGAGTCTTCGAAGAGATCATGGCGAGAGTCGAGCGTCAATAAGGCGGCAGACTACATGCGAACATCTTTACTTGATCAGCTAGACTTTCCTCCACCTAATAACCGTGAGTACCCTTCGCGTCTATGTGGCTCTGTACATGCTAATTTCCCGTCGAACAGCTTCACGACCTGCAGGCTGCGTGTTCGATGCTCTTGGTTTGCTGGTGGATGCTGCAAATGAGCTCGGTGTACATCGTGCGTGCGCTGTACCCAGCGGTATTCAGGAGCTGCTCCGGGATTTCGAAAGGATTTTGCTGTCTACGGTCTTTGATGAAGACTTCGTTAAGCAAGTCAAATCCGTCAGCAAGACCCAGCGCTCACCTCTTGTCCTCCAATTGCAAGCCGATATTGCGTTGTTGAAGGAAATCCTGGCAGCCGGGTTGGGTCAATTGAAGGAAGATAATGCAGAGCAGTGGGAAAAGGCTGAGAAGGCCCTGAGAGAGGTATGCCCAATACTGAAGGTAGTTTCTACATCAGGCTGACTCTAATTCGGACAGATCTCCGATGATAACGGCGTCCGGGATAACAAGAGTATAGATATCTTCCTGCGGACCCAGAACCTTTTAGGGCCTCTACTCCCGGCGTCCAGCTGTCACGTCGATATACTTAGTCACGAGACCGGCTCGATGTTGCTACCATTTGGTTTACCCCCTGCTGCCAGCGCATCGGAAGGTATGCTGGACATCGCGAAACCAGGCCCAAGGCTTGCCTTGCTACCTGTGAACGCCACGGCAGCTTAGAGTAGAGAAATAGCTAGCTCTTCGATGTGTATCTTAGACCACAAAATGGCAGTGAAAGACTACGGGCACAGCTTCCTGATCCGCCATCGCCACTTGCCGATCACGCGCGTGCAATGCGCCCTCTTGCATCCCGACAAAGTCACGGAACGAAGAGTTAGATATTGTGCGGTTGGGTGGTGAGAGATGTCTGCGCCCCACTTTCAAGGCAGGAAAGTATTCCGCGACGAAAGCAAGAGAACCGCTAGACAGTTCCAGAGCAGTAACGTGGACGCGCCAGGGTCAGTCGGTGGATCCAGCAAGTCGCAGGTGAGGAAGGGTCCGATACAACAATCAGGTAAGAGAGGAACATACCTTGTGCTGATAAGCTGTGTCTCAGTCACAGTGGCTCAGCGCGAAATCTAGAAGCTCGACAGTCACGCTCGGGGGTCGTACAAAACTAACGCAAGAGAAGCTCATTTTCCCAGGTGAAGCGGGCAGCGGAATAGCAACACCGAAAGGCTTAGGTCATTTGTCAGGACAGACAGGAAGCACATCAGGTAACAAGAAGAGTCGCTCATTCACCGGTACTCTGGACTCATTCTTGCAGCCTCGCAATGCCTCGACACCATCGCAATCGAAAGCCTGTATTCGTGCCAGGACGGCATCGGGAAAGGGCAAGGCTGTGTTGGCATTCGCGCCTGCATCAGATAGTCACCAGAGCAACGATGCAGCAGTACACATGGTCGAAGCCGAGTCGCAAGTCGAGTTCCTTGGCTTCAACCAGCCCAATTCGCGCGAGCAACAACAACGCCACCATGTCGACGCGACTACTTCTTCGGCGACGGAGCCAGATCTTCGGTCAGATTACATGTCAGCAAGGGAAGAAGCTGTACCTCGGCCTGAAAAAACGGATGTACAAGAAGAGAAGACATCATTTGTACTGCCTCCTATGCCTCTTCCCATGCCTCATTTCCTACGGAGCATGTTCGGCTTTGGAGAGTTGCCACCAGCACCGCAAGAGCTGAAAGAACCGGCAAACAAGAAAAGGAAACGCGCAGTTGTCGAAAGCTCGTCGCCATTGAAGCCGAAAACATTGGTAGAGCCGTCTTCGCCGGCTCCTTCAACAAGATCAGACTCCATCGAACCTGCGAATGTACGTGCAGGCATTTTAGTGGCAGAGACAGAGCGGCCTGACCTGCCAATGCACCATCCAAAACCGTTAAGCGCTAGAGGCGACAAAGAGAGAGCATCAGGACACGGAGATCGTATCGCATGGGGAACACAAGACGAAAATGAGTACAGACGCCTGAACAGGACGGAAAGCGAGCGTCTGATCGACGAGCAGCTCATTGTGCGCCGTCGTCCCCGAGAAGCTTTGCCAGCCACGCAAGAGCGTACCGATTATATGGATAGATTCAGGTCGGAAAGCTATTCGCCTGTGCAGTATACTGCTACCGAGGGACAAATGAACGAGTTCAGGCGACGTATGGGCTTGAGTCCGATACAAAAGCTACCTTCACAGAACCAGCGGAACGCAAGTATACAGCCTCAAGTGACGGTTCTGCCGATGACGGAGCTAGATGATGAAGCTACCCAGATATCTTTTCCGCCTTCGCAGCATCAAATGATGGCCGAAAGTTTCGACGAGAGTGCAACACAGCAGTCAACATGCTCGGACTCGTCGAAAGGCGTGGAGGACATTACGATGATGGATGGAAAAGCGGACGATTCTGGCTTCGTAGAATCATCACCAAGGTCGAAGCAGGAGGGATCTAGCCCGACTGGTAACGCTCAACTGAGAGATGCATTTTGGAGGACCAGATTAGAAGCCAACGTGGAGCCCTCGTCATCCTTATCACCCCTTCCTCAGGCTATTGCGCGCTCTATTTCTGACGAGGCCGCACCTCTGCTCGACGATTCGGCTCCATCAAGCGAGGAAGAGTCGGACTTTGACGAGTCTACTGTCCTCAGCAAGCCTCGAGAGCGGCGAATCTTGGCGGTCGCTACGCAAGAGACGCAGGACTTCGAAACTCAATTCGTCCGGATACAAGAAACCCAGCTTATCCCGTGCTCGCAGGGGGGATCTTTCGGACCGGATCTAGATGAAGACGGAGTTCTGCAAGCGGAGACCGAAACTATGAACCTTGTCCGAGCAGCCTTTACTAAGAGGAGCGCATCCAAAGCTAGGCCAAGCGTGAGCGACCAAATCGATGCCGCCTGGTTCCCTCAAGCATTGGCTTCCGCTACTGCAGCATCTTCAGCCAAAGCAAATGAGCCAGAACAAAGCATCTTGACGGCCTTCTTTGGGAAGAAACCTGGAGGACCGGCGGAGAGAGAAGCGGCCGAAAGGAAGGCGCGGGAACAAGGGTTTGCGAATGCTGTGTTGAAACAGAGGCGAGAGAGCAGGCAGAACAAGACTATTCTGGAAGCGCTCGTCGAGGGAGATAATGACGATGAAATTCAAGCGGTCGTTGACTGTGCCATTGCACATGATAAAAAGATTGATGAAGTCGGAGAAGTGGAAGATTCAGATACAGAGGAGGAGATGAATGAGCTCGAAAGCCAGACGCAGACTGAAGTGAGGTTGCCCTGTGAAGGATGGGTGCTTGGTCAGAAGAGGCACAAGACGCCGACGCCAGTGAAGCAGCATCGCTACCGCCACTTTTAAAGCAAGGGAGGGCCACGAGGACAGTCCAAATGTATCATAGAAGTTCGAGAAGTAGTTTGCTGGAGTGGTTGGCTGCTATACAACCTGTGATTGCTCGCTTTTCTTGCTCTCTAATGTCAATGTCGCGATCGCCTTCTGCGTTGGCTGACTTGTAGGCAAAGTAAAGCGCTTTCATTGCTTTCGACATACGCAACATCAGCTTGGAACATCGCAGGACGTAGCTTCAGAAGGAGGCTCATTTTCGCCTCGCTGAAAAGCCAGCTATGTCCAAAAAGCGGGCAGGCAGCGCATCGCGGCCTGGGACACCTGCGAACGATGTCGACTCTGGCAGCGAGGACGACTTTAAGCCCCAACAGGCGGGCAATAAAGGCAAGCAGGCAATGCAAGGCAGCAAGAGCGGGAGTGGAGGTGCAGGTGGCGGATCTGGTGGAGCCAATGGAGCGCCTCCTGCTGCAGACGATGATATGAACACGCTGGATGATGCTGTGGGATATGCGGGTGTAGACTTGAATGTGAGTGCGCGACGGCAAGATGGGCAATGAAGAAGCACGTTGGATAGGTTCTGACGCTGACTGTGCTCCACTAGGCTGAAGAGGAAGCTATAAGAGCATCAAATTACCGTGCCCAGCAGCAGCAACTGCAGAACAGAGCACGAGTCCGGCCGCGACTCATTCTCGATGAGCAAGCCCTCAAGGATGTAGTTTTACGCATAGGTGAGAGTTGAATGCATTGAATGCCGTCCTTTTTAGGACATAACATCGCCTACTGACTCCGTGCTCGGACAATTGCAGCTGCTTCGTACCACCTCAAGAACCTCGAATCCGACAGTTTGCCTCTGATCGGTTTGGCAGTTCAGATGCGCATGCGAGCTTTGGTAGAAAGCATGATAGAAGCGAAGGAATATCGTACACAAGCGCATCATCTCCGTCCGCCGCCAATGTACGAGCCTACGTCAGAGACCGATACACCGGCGCCGATGTGGGATGCGGTGATATACGATGATGTGGAAAAGATACTATCCACATTCGACCGTGTTGAAAGAGAAGAAGAAAGACAAGCTCGTAAAGATAGGTTAGCGAGGGATCAAGCTGAGCAAGAAGAGCGGGAGCGCCTCGAACGTATGGCTCAGGATGGTGACCCTGATGCATCAACGTCTATAGCTGGAGGGGACGTAACAATGGCAGGTGATAGCAGTATGGGAACACCAGGGTCGTTACCTGGTACACCGAAGGGATCAGGACCTGGAAACGCAGACGGAAGCAAACCTCCCAAAGAAAAGAAACGTAAGAAAGAAACTCCCATGCAGACCGCTAAAAACATGTCGGAAGATGTACGGAAACGGCTTTCGGATCAGACTGCTTCGAGAAAGCTAGGTACAAAGAAATTTTCTTGGCTTTCTGGTGGTGCTGGCGGTTCATCAAGCGGTTTAGACTCTCCTTTGAATAAGAAAAACCTACCTAGACCAAAATTCCCTCCTTTACCACCTTCGAATTTATCAATATCGACTTCTGCAAACAATCTAGCTACAACGTCTGCTCTGCCACCTTTGCCGGGCACACCTGGGATGGGCAGGGGGACAAATGCAGCGGGACCAAGTGCAGCGTTTGGACGCTTGACTGGCATACCTTCAGCGCCGGAAGCGAGCAGAGCAGGTCCCCAAAGTGGTGATCCAGCTAATCGCCTCATTACGATACGAGATGCTCTTTTCGCCATGGAGTCGGAAAGAGGTAAAGGAGCAGGACAGGGTTCAGGGACGCGGCCGATGACGAGGGCATACATGGGTAGAACTTAGTATCCTCCTGTCGCTCTTCTCGTTACACAAAACGTAGGGTTCCTACAGCCTTGACCTCTGACCCATAGGCTCGAAACCCGTAATACTTGAACAACAACAGCACCAGCAGAGTCTCTCATTCGGTAAACTGTACTTTATCTTCTGTACTTGGGACCTTTCTCGATGTATCTATCATTTAGGCATTTACTTTCTTCACTCCCTTCCGTAAATGCAAAGCTCAGCATGGCAGTCTATGCTGCCTATCTCACGATGTATGGTTCGTGCTTTCTGCATGCCGACTGTCTCGACTTAATGTGTATCGTTCACTGTTCTGGCGATTTTGAGAGCTCATTGCCAGACGGGAGAGGCGCAATGTCTGTTTTGAGCACTGCAGGGAAAAGTTATGAACAAGTGTCATGCAGAAGACGGTGGCTCGCTTACCTCTCTTCGATTTGTCTCGCGGAGCGGGAGCTGATGAAGGCAGACATCAGCGCCTGTACTGGCATGGGCAAAGCATGAGCGAATTTGACGCTCACCATGTACGTTCTCTGTCATGTAGAACCTTCTCAGCAGCATGATGGCTTCTTCTCTGCGATATCCTCCATATGCTTTTAAAGCTTCCGAGTATAAAAGCTTGGGACTTCCGACAGCGCGCCTCATCAGCTTTACTTGCGCAGCCTATGCATACATTGTAACGAAAATGACATACTCATCGTGTATAGCGAGGACGCCTCCACAACCTCCGAATCTGTCATTCGCGCACCCGTAATAGACCTTCTTGATGCCTACTTGTCTCAAAGCAGAGCTACACATGAGGCAAGGCTCGACTGTAACGTAGAGTATCACATCATTCAACGGCTCGAACTCGACGCTAGCGTTTCGCGTCGCGTTGGGTAGAATATGGGAGAGGGCGTCGAGTTCCGCGTGCAGACTGGCCTGTAGTTTGCCAAATCAAAAAATCACAAAGCATAGAATGTGATGTGATGTGATAATAAGAGAGTCAGACACAAGTTGTAATAAAGATTTAGAAATGATGAAAATACCGACATTGCGCGTCTCGTTTGTTCTGTTTCGCCCCCTTGCTATCACTTTGCCGTTTCGTACGAAAACGCATCCGACAGGGATCTCCATGGCTGCTGCTGCTTCTTCGGCCTTGAGAAGAAGACACCGAACACCGTCAGCTAGTTCGTAAACAGCTGACGATTCGTGTACGTCAATTCCGGCGCACCATTTCTATAGCTTGGTCTATGAAGGCTAGGTCCTGGGGGAGCTGTTGCTCGACAGGAATCATGACTGGAGGCATTCTGGCAGACTATAGTTGGGGAAATAAGGCCGGCGGACACTGCCTATGAGCATTCTGATACGCTTGCCGTGTCATCGAGTCAGTTTGTTAGACCCACGTTCGGCTCGCGGCTTTTTTTCCCAGTCGTGGCGTATCGAGTATTCCAGCATGAACGCGTTAAAGCTTCGTCGGCAGGAGTGGCAGGTGGGGATCTTGCATGAGATAAGCTGCGCTATAAGTCATCTGTAGCCTGTCCAGCATGCGCTTCAGTGTAGCATTGTATGTTCACTCGGCCATATCGGTTAGAAAGAGATCGACAAGCTGAACCTCAGGCGGGCTGTCGTGATTGTCCATTTAATGCAATGACTGGACTGAAACCGAGCATGCACCGAGCAAGGTGACTACGGGAGCGCTTGCACTCTTCAACACAAAATCCCTCTCGCTCGTTCTAGCTCTCCTAATATACTGCCACCACGTTGTTCATGCATGCGCTCACTATACTCAAGCAGAGAGGGCGTTCCTGCTCACAACGACTGCATTCGACCGAAGCAAGGACACGACACCGGGCAGGAGGAGCACATCACACAACGCATTCACAGCTCGGCAATAGCCCTGCGCGTGCTTCTCGCTGGAACTCCACCGGGCGGAGCTCAAAAGGTCATCGGCAAGCTTGTGGTCCGCGGGAGCAGCTCGAGGGACAGCCAGAAGCATTAGAGCAAGACAGGCAAGGAGATCTGATGACTCACTACGCCAGTGATTGACGACGACCACGTTACAAAACTGCTACGAGCTCTTCCAGCAATCAAGCCGAGCCCGCTTCCGTTCAGGCTCCGTTGATAGTTGCGTGAAGAGCCGTTCGACCAGCGTCGCCAGTACAGCAGCAGAACCTCCGCGGGTCGTCACGCTGGATCACTGGCAATACTTAGCAGGCTCCATCATCGTCGTCACCCGCCGCTCCTGGTGAGTCGCCCCTCTCGTCCAATCTTTCTCGTTAGCTTGCGAATGTGGAATGGGAGGGCAAGTGTGATCTAACACGTCGGATATGTCCCTAGCCGAGATTGAGGCACGACAGTAGAGATACCACTTCTGTATCCCTCTCAATGACAGAACAATCGCCTCAGGACCCGCCGAGCGTCTTGGAACGGCTCTTTCATCCTTTCCGGCCCTCCCTCAAGCGGAGAAATACCGCAAATCAACTCAATACGCTATCGCAGTCTAGCACAACGTCAAGTGCCTCCCTTGCATCTGGTTCTAGAGCTAGATCTAGACGCTCGAGCTCCTCCCTTTCCCGCCCTGCGTCCGTCGGATCAACCAGTGGCAAGCAAAGATCCACAGTTGCTTCTTCGCCCGCTCTCGCTACTGCAGCTGGGAGTAATGCCAATGCAAAATCCAGTAGTACCGGTCATGCTACACCAATAGCAGGTCCTTCCGAAACAGCGAGGTCTCTAGGGCCTTCGCCACGACCCTCGGTTGATGAGAGCATCAGCTCGAGATATTCCCCCAGCGATTCATTCAGTTATGATCAGCACAACACATCGGGTCGTGGATCAAGGCAGACTCCGAGACAAGGTCCTTCACCACTTGCTTCACCCCAACAATCTCAACCCAACAGTTCTCGAAATCTCTCCTCAAGTCTGCTCTCGCCTCCTCAAGATGCTTCATCAAGCAGTCGACCTAACATGGGAAGGCGCCAATCTAGCAGTAGACGATTAGCAACCGCCTTATCAAGACCTTTCTTTCGGCGGTCAAGCAGTCAGAAGAGTGGCATGACCAAGGCTGTAGCGAGCAGCACTTCCAGGGTGCAGCCTTCAAGTTCCAACTTTGCGTCAGCGTCGACATCACCAGCAGCGACGGAAAGCTCCGGTTCATCCGGCGGTTACCTTTCGCAGCAAAGATCTACGATAGCTTCCACAGCCTCTGGACCTCCTTCGCCAGCGGCTGCCCGGCCAGCTACCAGCAGCGGGAGAAGACAATTCACAGTCAGTTCTAGTACAAACCGGTCAGCCTCTAGTTCGCGCATGGGAACAGCTACAACACCCCTAGCCGCTGTTGATACTTCACATCATGCATTTCCATCTCCCTTCTTTGCACAATCCACACCGACTACCTCCCACATGTCAAATCCTTTCGCTCCACCAATAGATTGTATACCAATACTCACAACGGCACTTACTCAACCCATCACTTCGACTCTTCTGCAACTCGTCCCCTTGTCTCTTATGTCACCACATGCTGTCCCTCACGCTTTATGTAGCCCTCATGCATTAGGTTCACTACCCAGCGCAAGTTCCGTTTCATTAGCTAGCTCTTCAATATCAGAAGCTCCTACCGCCTCTTCTTTACATCCTTCGTCAGCATCTTTTACAAGCTCTCCCTCCTCATCCAGCAATGCTCTCGTCTCAAATGAGCAGCTTGCAGCTTCTTCCCTCAGCATACCCACCACGGCACTAGCGACAGTTTGGCGGCAAGCAAAAGCGTCCGAATGGGTGGCCCAGCATGGCGATGCTCTTAATGCAATCATACATAATCGAACAAATCCGATGACGCCCCGCGCTGCGACGACACCACAAAACATAAGCCCGCTAGGACCGCAAGGCTCATCAAACTCACCTCTGGGTGCTGCAACAGCCGAAAGGGCGGACCCAGATAATGCGACAATACTTCCAGTATTCGACTTCTCGGCCATGTTACAGTCTGTACTGGATTCTTTGGCTTCAACATCGTCAGAACAGGGTATTGATATAGTCTATTTCCATGGCTCGCGGTATCAATACTATCCCAAAAATAGACGCCCCTCATCGGCTGGAGACGGAGCTGCATCAGATGAATCAGTGGAGGTTCAAGAAGCTTTCGTGCGTGCAGACGAAAGGGGCCTTGGAGTGGCTATGCTGGTCATGTTGCGACAGGTCATGGCTGATCTTCCAGCCGGAAGTACGCTCGAAGTCGGCCTTTCAATAGCTCTGACTGTCCCGCCTGCGAGGCAGTCGGGTAACAAGCCCGGTCAAGACTTGTCGAATCTTGAACCTGACTCGGACGATGATGAAGATGAAGATGAAGATGAGAAGGTCTCGGCAAGACTGGGGACATATCTGCTCACGATCGAATTGACAACGAGTCGGACAGGACAAGGCTCACAATCTGCTTCTGCCTCAGCCTCTGAAGTTGATCGGATCCGACAGCCGGGTGAAGGTCTGAAGATTGATCCACTCATCCGTTCAGCTCTGTTTCAGTACTTGCACCTATCGTTTATGACTTTGCCAAAGAAGGAAGACCGACAGGAGTATAAAATCACTTGCGCACTGCCTCAGGCTCGCAAACCTGGGAGAGCAAATGCGAACTTTGATCCAGCCTCACGGCGGCGGAAATCGATAGATCAGGGTCGGCAGCCTTCGGTGCGTTGCGTTGCGTTTTACGGCCTTGATGCATACTTCAGCAAGCAGAGCTCAGTTACTTACCATGATGCATCTTTTCCCGCAGCTGTTTGAACTTCTACGCTTTGCAGATAACTCTTTGCGAGGAAAGAAGGTCGCGTTGCATGCTATGGAGCATAGCACGTTCGCGCATCATCTGTCCCATCATCTCGCAAATTGGGGCTTAGAAGTCTCGCATGTTTCTATAACACGCGATGACGACGCAGAGGGTGCAACAGCGCGAGGGCCTGTTGGACCAGGCCATCTCGGTAGATACGACTCTGGCTTTGGAGGCAGTGATGGTCCTAGCCCACCTCAATTTACTGCCACTCCTGCAGCCTTCAGCATCAACGATCCTATGGCATCTGCCTTCAATCATCATCGAACAGATGCCTCAAGCAGTGCCGCAACGTCACCTCCCGTGGACCCGAGTCTAAACTTCATCATCATCGACGATGATGTTGCATCGCTGCGCAGGCAAATACTGGCCATCAAAGCTAATGCACCGACGCTACAGCTGCAAAACGCCCTGCTTGCGAAACGACCACAATTACAGTCTCGGAGAACTAGATCGACACAAGGTGTTCAACGGGCTGTGCACATTCCGGTATCCATCATTCACTTTACCACGCTACCGCACTACCGGCAAATCAAAGACATTGTCCATGCTACATTGCGTAGTGCGAGTCCCATGTTTGCCTTACCGGAGATTCTGGTCGTACCTAAACCAGCTGGACCCAGGCGCTTGCTCAATACGCTATACAACGCCGTTCGACGCCCCGTTATCGATTCTCATTTCTTACCGATCGCAACGTCTCCTTCTTCACCTGGAGGTCATTACTTCTTCAGCGGTAGTCGACCAAGCCCTGCTCCCTCGAATCAGAACGAATTTGATGCGGCCGCAGCAGTCGAACTATCAAGGCAGCGCAACGAGCATAGTCTATCGGCCGCTGTATCTCAAGTTTCGGGACCACGCACGCCACCAGTACCAGGACAGGTCTCAAATCCGCCTTCGCCTGCATCACCCGATGCCATGGAATACTTCTCCAAATCAGCTAGTGAACTAGGCTCGAGTGCCAGTCAGGGTATCATTATCCAGAGTCCAGATGGTAGACCTACAGGATTATTCTTCCAGCCTCGAGCAGCAAGTCTTGTTGAAAAGGCAGAATCTCTTCGTATGTCCCGCAACGGCGAGTCGGACTCCTCTTCAGAGAAGGACAATACAAGAGTCAGTTCAACAGCCTCGTCCAGCCGGGGTCCAAAGCTATCGCCTGCGCTTGGTCAGCTGCAAACATTAACAAAGTCGAATGGAGCAGAGTTGCCATCTATAGTGATACCCGAGAACATGGACTTCACCAATTCGCGCTCCTTTTCGATTACTCCCGCGCAGACTAGTCCCCGTCCTACTCCAACAGCGCACCTGTCCCAGAGAAGCAGTGACTCCGGGCACAACGTAAATGCAGGCGAGCCTGCTGCGATCGGCAAGCCCAAGCGGATGCTTTCAGGCGGTCCCGTCGAAGACGCAAATTCTTCCGATGACTCGCTAGACAAGCAGGTGGATCAGTCAAAGGACGATGTTGCACCAAAGTCGCCTCGTCAAACTTTTGTCACGTCACCGGCTATCAAGTCTCCCGCATCGCCGCCGCTAGATAGACCCGAGAGGCAGCCTGTGTTAGCTCCCATCAACACATCAAGCAATTTGACACCAGCCAACTCTTTTGATCTCAAGACACCAATCTCGAGAGATTCTGGAGATCCGACTCAGACACCACCCGTAGCGCCATTGCGAGGCAAGGCCGAGCGCAAATCGAGCGGTAGAGTGAAGAAAACGCCTCGTCGACCTACTGGAACGCTTGTGCCGCCCATTAATGTATTGATTGTCGAAGGTAAGACCGACTACTTGGCGTTCGATAGTAATAGACCCATGGCTAACAAAGAACGAATACAGATAATCCTATCAATCAGATCATTCTGTCGACATTCCTGAAAAGGAAAGGTATCAAGTACAGTGTTGCTAACAATGGTCAGGAAGCTGTTGATCAATGGAAAGCTGGCGACTTTCACCTGGTCCTTATGGATATTCAGCTCCCCGTCAAAGATGGTATCGAAGCTACACAGGAAATTCGAGCTATGGAACGCTCTAATACCATGCAATTCATGATGACACCTGCCTCAGAGAGCAGCAATCCGATATCAGCGCCCACGTCGAGCGTGTCGTCACCTTATGAGCTACCGGTAATTATCGTTGCTCTGACGGCTTCAAATCTGCAAAGCGATCGAGTCAACGCGCTAGCTGCTGGATGCAATGACTTTTTGACAAAGCCTGTTTCCTTACAATGGCTCAATCAAAAACTTGTAGAGTGGGGTTCGATGGCATACCTATCTGGTTTCTCGAGCAAGCGTGGTTCAACAATATCGAGCCCAAGGGAAGAAATGAGGAGATCAAAGTCGATTGGCTCACAAGCTGCTCAGCTAGTGTCTAAGCTAGAATCGGAGAAGAAGAAAGTCGACACAATAGCGGAGGAAGGTATCCCTGCTGCCTCTGATGCTGTCATTGGCGATGGTGCATCGCAAAATGTACCGGAGGAGGGTATTCCATCTGCCACTACTCAGACATAGGAACTCCGCTTTACCTTCTGGAACGCAAATCATTATACATTTTTCTTACGAATACCTAGACTGTTTCCTGCTCCTTTGTTTTTTGCTTCCAGCATCATTTCTTCGTACTCAATCATTTATGTCGGGATAGCGAAGCCGAGCAGTATAATCATGATCATTTCACAATATAACCTCTAGCATACACGATTCTAGGTGCATTACATACTTTTATACAACAACAACATCACTTGGTCCCAACGATACTCTAGGCTTTGCAGTTGCTTCTACTCTAATGTATTGCCTCGCGATGTCGGTCTTATGGTGCTTTTCTGAACGCTACGAAGGTTGTTCGATTTGCTGTCCATTTCAATCATTTAGCTACGAGCTGAACACGGGTCGGCTTTTACAGGCTCACCCTCGCCATCTTGAATCTCGGTGTCGACCACATCCAGACCATACACTTCAGCACACATCAACGACGCTACTGCTAAGCTTGTCGGCTCATGGGAAGCCATCTCGGCAGCCAAAGCGGTTGAATCTGTTGCTTCTGTAGCTGCGTGTGGGTACCGTTCGGCTAGATAGCGTCTACATTGACCAAGGGCCTGGTTTAGGAAGCTATCAGAACGAGACTCTGTGATAGAATACCACTACCACGCACCTGCTCATGACTATATATCTTTTCCACGGGTAGTGAGCTTGAGCTTCTCGCTCTCAACAAGGCATGTCCGATATACAGTTGGGTTTTAGCGAGTCTCTCAGCCTTGAACTCGGCGAAGCAATCATGCGTCTCTTTGACTGGACCATTTGTGGAGTTCTCGAGAGGGCATACACCTCGTGTGGATGATCCCTGATCTACGGCTTCGAAGACGGCTGCAAAGTATAAATTAGTCAAGCCGGAGTGAATTGATCAGCTGGAGAATCACCTCTGATGGTCTGTTCGAGCTTTATGGCTGCACTATTGCCAAAGAGCTGCTTGGATGCCTGTTATCATCAGAAAGTCATTGTAGGTAGTTCCATATAGGATAAGTCCGATCACGCCGTGAAAGTCAGAAACGAGAAGCTCCAGAAGGCCACGCTGAGAAGACACACCTGATGAGAGTAGGTGCCAGCAGGACCGAGAGTGGATACAGTCAGCTGTGGGCCATCGCGCGTGCTGTGCTCTGCGGTCATCGACACGATCCAGTAGGAAAGCAGTGGCGAGTGCGCGCGAGTCGGAGGAAAGCAGAAAGAAGACTTTCGATATTCCTGTATGCAGGTTTAGAGAGATCCGACTGATTGACTGCATCAGAGTCGCCATCTAGATCAGCAAGCATGTCCTCCTTCGGCACGCTGTACAAGTGGGTGCCATGGTCTACGGGTCTGACTGGAGGCAGTCTCGCTGACACTTTTCGCCGTGATCATCGAACAGAGTCTCGACTTATGGCGAGTCGCATTGCCAGAGCGTCGGATGCATTGTGGAGGGGTGAGGATGGCAATCATGTCTTGACTATAAGCTGGTGTTGAGACTAATGTCGCCCTGCTGCTACTCAGAGTCCCGCCTGTATGTTACGCTCGCATCCCTCGACATCTATGTCATGGAAGATGGCCACCATCTGACTCTCAAGGATCTGATATCATAGGGACTGCGACTGACAAACGAAGACATACAAGTCCAGTTATCAAGAAGAAGGCCTGGACAGAGCCACCTCACGACGCCGGTTAGCTTCTTTCCATGATACACTGCATCTGACTGTCTTGACTTGACTGAGCTTCGATTGATGCTCAGCGTGATGAAGCCGATGCAGTCAACATACAATCTGGAACAGAATTTGGCGTTACACTAGGAACGCCTATTGGCCTTCGAGTACAGAACAAGGATCAAAGACCACATGACTACACCGAGACAGACCTCTTCCCAAGACCTTCGCACGCAGACTGGACATACTTACTCAAATACGGCTTGAAAGCTAGCAGTGGTGGTGGCCGAAGTAGTGCACGAGAGACAATCGGTGCGATCATTGCTTGTGGTATCGCTGCAGGCTCTATGCAAGCTGACTGCTGTTCTCTTCCGCAGGCCGAGTTGCTGCTGGAGCTATTGCAGAGAAATACCTAAAGGACGCTCTAGGCGTAGAATTCGTCGCCTTCGTGTCTTCCGTAGGCAAAGTGCAAATCCCGTCATCAGTAGCCGAAACTTCAACAACACCAGCCTCGAACGATGATGACAATGACGAATCGGCGGAGCTCATGTCGGAAGAATATCTCAACCTGCTCAACACAGTCACTCGTGAACAAATCGACGCAAGTCAAGTTCGGTGTCCCGATGCTAAGACGACAGATCGTATGGTGAAGCGTATTATCCGGGCGAAAGAGAACAATGACTCAATAGGTGGAACCGTAACTTGCGTTATCCGAAATGTCCCAACTGGGCTAGGAGAGCCGGTCTTTGATAAATTGGAGGCAAAGTTGGCACATGCTATGTTGAGCATACCCGCTACGAAAGGATTCGAGATTGGCTCTGGTTTCAAGGGCTCTGAAGTTGCTGGGTCGCAACATAATGATCCGTTTGTATTGAAGGCGAATGGTGATTTAGGCACCATCACCAATAGATCTGGCGGCATCCAAGGAGGTATCTCAAATGGCGAGAATGTCTACTTCAAGTGAGCATCGGACCGGGATATAATCAGTTCAATTCCCTTATACTGACAGGGCTGTAAATCTAGGGTCGCTTTCAAATCACCTGCCACGATTAGCCAAGCGCAATCAACTGCCAAGTACAATGGCGAAGCCGGTACTCTAGAAGCGCGAGGTCGTCACGATCCTTGTGTAGTCGCGCGAGCTGTCCCAATTGTCGAAGCCATGGCTGCTCTCGTCATCATGGAGTGAGTCGCGTCAATCACTTTAAACCCTTTCCCACGCAGCTGACATATTTCACTTCTAATAGCGCCGTCCTCATCCAAAACGCACGCAAAACGGCTGCATCACTGTTGCCGCCTTTGACGCACCTGCCTCCTACAATGGCTCTCCCTAGCAAGGAAAAGCTGGAAGGAGCTCTGCCAACAGAAAAGGAAGTCAGAGAAAATGGCGTCTAAGACAGTCATCCTTCGCTCTGCGTCTTTATACCCGATTAGATGTCTCTTTATTGTATCGACCTGATGCCCATCGTAATATCGTTTCAGAGTGGATTATACGGGCGACTTCCAAGATACTTCGCTTGCGTAATACAATATCTTGCATATGCTCTATTAGAATGACTCCCAACCGCCAGAGTTATTCGTTTCCTACTCCACTTGCGCAACTTGCATTTGCTCAACTTCACGCTCCTTTTCGCTCGGGGTTATCGGTACATGCCGGCTATTAACATTGGCAAGGTACTAAACGGAACGCAGTATCCCTCAGCTGTTACCGCAGAAGATTGTGAATATTGCAACTCACCAGCGTCCAAAAGAGGCCGACTGTATTGATAAAAGGTGGTCGTGCGTAAAGCGGCAAAATTGCCATATTGATGATTTGTGCTGGGGCAAAGAATATATATTGATTCCTGATCAAGGTTGGGAAGTTCTGCGGTATACCCAATTTAGGCCAGATTTATCATATTCTAGCTTTGCAATTAGCTCACCGTCCGCCAGCGGTGATATATTTCGTCCCATGGTCTGCCTTCCATCGTCCCTATACACGTAAAGTACATGAAGGATGCAAATGGCATGAAGGTGACCATATCTGTAGATGGCATCAGCATTGGTAGGCTGGATCTACCTACTTGAGCACGCAGGGTACTCACCCACACCAGTACGGACAACGGCAGCTAAAGAGAGGCAGTCGTTATAATCAGCAAGTGGAGCTAATCAAAACAATAGTAATAGTGAATCGCACTTGTCCATATCGATTTCAGCTGGATCTTATTCAGAACGAAAAACATTCTGTTGGCCATGGGGGCGAATATGCATGAGCCTGTGCAAAAGATTTTGATTAGAAAGAACGCGCTTCAGTCTGGCAACACTAGCTTACTATAGAATGTTTGTCGAGCTGTCCGCGCCCACTTTCGATAGTTCGGCAGACCACCTGTTAGACGTGTACTCGAAGCCTCTCGGCATGCATAAAACCCACGTTATAGTCTTCCTTATCCTCTAAGACTCTTTGAGATACACTATCAGCTGTGAAGCCGATAAATCCGCCTATTTGCAGGGTAGAATGGGATGCCGAGTCAGCTGCCAGGCTGGCTATTTATGCTACACTGCCAAAGGTGGCAATCGTACCCGTGGCCATTTGGGTCGGCAGCGTGCGCCTGTTTAAACACATGTCAGCTTATACTACTCAATACTAGAGAGATCTAACGCACTCTCGTAATAGCCGAAGATAACCTCGCCACAAAAACGCCATCCTGGTAGCTTATCTTCGGCAGGCAGTATGACACGCTTTTTCCGAAGTCTTGAAGTTGAAGCCTTCTTCAGCAGATCTTAGACACCTTGAAGTGTTGGTATAGATATGAACAGTAAAATGGTGCAGGATGTTAGTATGACTTTCCTTTATTGAGTTGGACTGAGTGTACGATCGTGCTTCTGGCGCATCGGCTTGCCGAAGCTGAGGAGGAGTCCCCCGACTGTGGCGGCCCGACCCGAACAGTCACTTCTACACGTTGATCAGCAACCGACTTCTTTCTTGGGTGCTGCTCGTCCTCTTTATTACGTCAAGATACCTCGCTCTGGCTGCTTAGGATCACCGCTCTGACCTCAAGATGGAAAGCTACGCCCTTCCTACGCCCGAATACCCTGCGGAACTAGCAGAGATATCATTCGCGCTATTCACCGATATAGCGGATGCTGCGTCTCTGCGACAACGGCTTATAAATGCTTCTACTATTAAAGGCGAAGATGGCGTCGCTGAGCGGAAAAGAGTCCTCTTCGCTTTCTTGGAAGGCAAGATGGTACGCGGTAGCTGCCTGGCATGTTCCCGATATTGACGATGCAACATTGTCCAAAAGGGGAGACGTGGAAGCTCTGGCTCATCACCCTTTTGTGCTTCATCCTCAGATTGCGTCGAGAGATCAGCTACTCGTCGCTGCCCATCAGTCTATTCTAGCTGCAGCACAAGATGAGCTGCAGACCCAAACCGTTCATTCGGAAATCATAAGCAACCTGAACCCTACTAGCAATGTGAGACTGAAATTCCTCCTACAGCGCTAAAAGTGTCGAGGAGAGCACTGGAAATCGTCCTGATGGCATGTAGTCCGCCTATCGTGCGGGCGTTCGTCAGGACTTTCATCCTACGTAAGCCCCTTTTACGCAGTGTGAAAGTCATGGCGGACGTTAGCAGGATAGACGGAGTAAAAGTCATCACGACCACGTTCCCCAGAGATGGTGTCACTGGGATATGTGGATGCGAGGCTTCACTGTAAAGCCTGCCACTGATGCTATTATTTCGCTTTTCTTGAATCTGGCATTACAGGTTGCAGAAGGCCTCCGGCGATTCGGCATATCGGCACAGTCAACATCAGCTTTACTCGTCAAAGTAGGGCCGAAGCTTTCGGAGGCAGAGAAGAAAGACCTACAGACCGAGATGCAAGCTTTGGTGGGTGGCAACCTTGCTTCGTTGGATGATCTAGCCAAGACTGCGGACCTTCCGGCATTGAGGAAGGTGAGCATGCCAGGGTTCTACATACTAACTATGATACTGAAAAACCGCGATTTGTAGCTGTACAAGCTGGATAGCAGTGTGGACTTGACACCCAAGCTACTGGCAAGTTTGACTGCGTCAAACAAGACTGTTGGGGTTTTTTAGACACATTTCACAGCCTGTGTACCTGTTGTATCTGTTATTGGGAGTAGATTGGTGCATGAAGGCATGGAATGCTCTGTTGCAAGCCAAAGCTTAGCTTCAGCGGCGGACGATTTAACTCTTGCTCATGGCAGTACACTTCGGCCAATCACAGCTGCCTTTGTAAACAGTGCATGCACATGACCGACAGAAAAGGTCAATAGGATAGTTTTGTGGCAGGGACGGACTTCGCATAGCACTAAAGGACCTCTCTGAGCATCCTGTCTCCTTCGCCTATTTTCCTCAATTTTCTATGCCTCTATACACTTTTCCACATCTTCGAACTTTCAGGTCTCCAAATTCCTTCCATTTTCACGATCCACTTCGTAGATTCTGGTTTTTGCTGCAGATTTCAAGCGTGGCTGCCCCCTATTTTCCCTCAAGCGGGCAGAGCGAAACTCGATCACCTCGCGAAGCTGTCCTGGATCCTGCGCCTCTCAATTGTGTGCGGCAGCTTGGAGTGAAGACCATCGACAACCGCAACCATGGCAGACCAGGCAAGTGGAGGGACATGCTAGGATGTACGTCTGCGAGGTGCTGACGGAACGCATCATATAGGTGGAAAAAGCGTACCAGCATCAGGCCGTATTCCAGTCCGCAAAGGTCACAAAGGCCGTCAAGGGCGAGGCAAAGGACAAGAGATGGTACAAGGATGTCGGTCTCGGATTCAAGACTCCCCGTGAGGCCATCGAGGGAACCTACATCGACAAGAAGTGCCCGTTCACTGGAAACGTCTCCATCAGAGGCAGAATCCTCACCGGCGTCGTCCAAAAGACAAAGATGACCCGAACAATCATCATCCGAAGAGACTAGTTAGTGGATTATGCCCATGGATGCTGCAAGGAGTCTCTCTGTGCTGTGTCACCTGAAGATGTGGAAGAAGCTGTTTGCTTGGGGAGAGATTGCTGCTGCTACTGCAAGTCAATGATTGCTGCTCAAAGGTTGAAGGAACGATTGGCAATTTCGAAGCGGGCGTTGGACGGACGCTTAGGAGGAGTGGGAGAACATCTTGCCATTGCCAGTCGAAGCAGCGTGCAAGAGATGACAGACGGCAAACAGCAGACAGCAGACAACCGCACTCAATCAGCACAGAGAGACCCCCGAAGCAGACATTTGGATTTGACGACAGCATTACTGACATGCCCTTCTCTGTCCCTTCTCGCAGCCTACACTACATCCCCAAGTACAACAGATACGAGAAGAGACACAAGAACCTTGCAGCGCACTGCTCACCCGCTTTCCGTGTCGAGGCTGGCGATATTGTCACCGTCGGACAATGCAGACCTTTGACCAAGACTGTCCGATTCAACGTTCTACGTGTCACCAAGCGCAAGCCAGCTGGCTCTAAGCAATTGTACGTCGTTATTCACCGAGACATGGCATATAATGTACGACTCGATGCTGATCGCCTTTCTGTTCTCTTTGTAAACAGCCAAAAGTTCTAAGCTGTCACTAGGCTTTCAGGGAACCATGCAGCCTTGTTTTCATATGGAACGGTCTACGAAGATAACATTCTAGCATATCTCTTTCTTCCTATTGTAGTTACCGAGCTAGATGGGAATGCAATGTTACCTCGCCTGCTCTTCTGCTATTCTCACGTCGACAGCGTCGACTGCAGTCTACCTCCAGCTAGCTTTTCTGTCAAATGATACCTACTGAATGACACCTTGCTTGTCCAGCTGCAGTCCAGTCTAATGGTGTGCGTAGCTGTCTGTCCCAAGTGGATGCCATGCCTCTTTCTTCTTCTTCGCTCCATGCCGCCGATCACCTCGTCTCGGTCGCACATCACCAGTGCATCAACGAAGGTGGTGTCACTGGACTGGCTGATCCGAAATTGCAACAACAATGTATCGACGACCTCCGTAATTGTGTTGTCTTCAAGTCTACAAGCGGTCTGGAACCATGCCAGCCGACAGCCATCATGGTCACTCCAGCAGCATCAGCTCGTCCCAGGCAGCCGCCCTGCCTAATCATGTGAGTAAACAAGGTCTGCCGAATGGACTATAGCAGCAGCATGTACGGCATGGAGACTGCGAACGCTGACTAGAAGACACTTCATAGCAATTGGGCGAGCTCATCGGCCGTGGTGCCTTTGGAGCAGTCTACAAGTGAGTCTCAGTTCGTGCCAGTATCAGGCTGCGAATCCAGGTGATCGCTGAGACCACGAAACGTTGCATTCGATGTGAATGGACAGAGCCCTCAATTGGCAGACTGGAGAGACAGTAGCTGTCAAGCAGATAGCTCTGGGCAATATTCCCCCTTCTGAGCTGCCGGAAGTTATGGTGGGTGCCAGTTTCAGCTATCGCAGACAAAGACAATTGTGACACGTGCCTGAATACGAAGCTCACCACTTGGCCCTTGCCTCACCTCTATCTCACCGCAATGCAATCCAGTCAGAGATAGACTTACTCAAGAACCTAGACCGTGAGCTCTCTTACGTGTGAAAGCTTTTGGCGATTCAAGCTGAACGGTCTGAACGGACAGATCCGAATGTGGTCCAGTACCGGGGTTTTGTCAAGACTGGAGACTTCCTCTGGATCGTTCTGTGAGCCGATCAAAACCTTAAGTCGCCTGCGTATCGCAGTCGTCTTATTATTGTGTTTGTCACTCTTCTCGTAGAGAATACTGTGAGAATGGCTCTTTGACTGCCATCTGCAAGAAGTTTGGCAAATTCCCAGAAGGCCTATGCCAAATCTACATATGCCAAGTCCTCGAAGGTCTTCTATACCTTCATGATCAAGGTGTTATCCACCGCGACATCAAAGGTTCCAACATCTTAGCAACGAAAGAAGGCAGTATCAAGCTCGCTGATTTTGGAGTTGCAACGAGGGTTGGCGGTCATGACCGTAGTGTTGTTGGATCGCCATACTGGATGGCACCAGAGGTAGTTGAACAGAGCGGCGCAACAACGGCATCCGATATATGGTCTGTGGGCTGTGTCGTTATCGAATTACTCGAAGGCCAACCACCATATCACGAGCTGGAACCTATGCCTGCTTTATTTCGAATAGTAAACGATGATTGTCCACCTCTACCTGACAGCGCTTCTCCAGTAGTCAGAGATTTTCTCCTTCAGTGCTTTCAAAAAGATAGAAATCTTAGAATATCAGCTAGGAAATTGTTGAAACATCCTTGGATGGTGTCGGCAAGAAAACAGCTGGATCAAACGAAGTTGAGACTGTCCAGCTCAAGCCCGTCGAACTCGAACCTCCTGGGAGCTTATAGGAGAAGTGTTAGCGCATACGATGAGACTGTACAACGAGTACAAGCTTGGAATAAGGTGCTAGATACGCAACAACCACCACCTCCAGCACAAGCGGTATTCTCGAGACCGCCTGCAAGTAGGGTCAGTGAAGACGTAGCGAGTGCGCTACAGCAAGGACCTAGTCGACTCAGAATCCCGGCTACCAAAGCAGGCAAGAGCTTATTAGATGGAATGATCAAGCGTCCTGCCAGTCCAGTCAGAAGAGGCCATAACACCGGAAACCCTGCATCAAAATGTTTGCCGAAAGTAGATCGCTCCGACGAAAATAAGGAAAACGATAACTGGGATAGCGATTTCCTCGATGATATACCAGCTAAGAAGAGAACCTCTCTTGAAATCAGTCTAGAAAAGGACGTCATGGAAAATCATAGCAGAGTGCCAGACAATACCGACACGATCAGGCCTACTTTGATATTACCATCGCTTAAGGCTTCGAATACGCAGCACATACCTACGGTCGTCGAGGACTGGTCTGATCTTGTGCGTGAAGACGAAGACAAGCCGTTCACAGGGAGGCTGTCCGATATGAGGGTAAGTGAAAATTTTTGGTGTAAACCCGCCGGTAACCGATCATACTTGTACTTGCGTATAGAAGTCAAGCGAGACACCGAAGCGTATCCTCCATCCTCGAAACTTGTCAAATGGTAGGCAGAAAGCGGTGAAGTACTTTACGCCATCTCGGGATGCTACCGTGCGCGTCTCGCCTGCTTCAAAGGCCGCTTCCTCAGCCGTACCCTCAAGCTTTACGCAACAACCGAGGTCTCGACCCCGGACGCCTTTGAGCGAACCTGCATTCGAGCGCTATAGTGAATCCGAGAATGAGGATTACTCAGACGCATTCGATGACAGAGCCATTGCGAGAGGCCGAGGCAATCAAAGACTTGAGCTAACAAAGAAACTGTCAAGCAAATCATGGGTATGTCGGTACGCTTACTTTTTTCCGTTGTTGCTTTACTGACAAGCTCATCATACTATGCAGCTGGGAGACGATGATCTGGACGAAGAGGATCCTTTCGCTGACGTAGAACAGAACATAGAAGCGGAAGAAAGCAGTGACAGCCTAGAAGCAAACGTTCATAGAGACAAGATCGCCCGAATGTGCTCTTTCGTCAATGACTTGTTGGATGGCATGAGCGCTGATGCTGATGAGCTTGCCATTCGCGATGGATGTATATACCTTGTAAGCAATCATACGGCGCTGCTACGGTTACGCAGGGGAGCTTACTGACGTGAGTTGCAAAGATCGATATCTTTGATCAAGCACCGGAAGTCAAGTTACATTTCGTCAAATCTCATGGCTTGCTCACGATCGTTGAGTCCCTCCAAAGCGTCAGATCCAGGGAGGTCATAGGGCTCGAACTGCGTCTTGTTAACCTGGTGAGTCTGTTACGCGGTTCGGTTAAGACGATCGCTGTGCTGAAAAGGAATCTTTCCTCAGCTCATTGCGGATAGCCCAAGTTGGCTGGAGAAGATATGCGTAAGCTCTTCTTAGAGAATGAACAGGACATAGTGCTCACGAGAAATACCTCTCGACAGCTTATTGGTGGATGCCCAGTCATCATGAAATTCTCCCACAGCCGGTATTCACGAGATATACGACTTGAAGCAGCTTTGTTCATTGGTGCAATGTGTCGGACATCTCTCTTGACGCTACAAATGTTCATCAGCTGCAGAGTAAGCTATCACTGTCTGTCTTGAGAATGCAGAACACCGATTAATGTACTGCATCCTAGGGCCTACGCACCCTCATCGACATGATGGACGAGAACTATCGAGAGCAGAAAGATTTGATCTGGATGGCGGTAGACGGTATCTGTCGGGTCTTTGATATGCAAGGTGCAACTCCTCGGAACGACTTCTGTCGTATGTTCGCGAAGGAGGGTCTGTTAGATCCCCTCTCTAGTGCACTTCTCGCTGTGGCCGATGATGAAGATGAGCTTGCACAGAGTGCATTGTACAAGTTTGTACACATTCTCCTCATGTTCGCTCAAAGTGATCTAAAGGTTAAGATGGAACTCGCACAATGGCCGATAGTTCTACGTAAGTGCTCTCTTCGAGAGTCGAGCTTGTTCCGCTTGTGACAGCTAAGATCGGTCTTTAGGTCTCGTCCGCTCGCTCGCCATCGTGCCGCAAGAAATGCTTCCGATACTGCTCAAGACCATCAAGAATATCAGTATGGCGCCCGCTGCTTTGGAAGTCCTTCAGAATGCCAACGCTATCGAGTCTCTGGTTCAGATCATGATCAGCTATTTGGACTTTACAGTAAGCTATATTGATGAAGCATGTCATCGGCCTCACTAAAACAGTTTTGATGGCCGGCTTTTCCAGGAGATATGTAATCCCCTTGTGAACGCTCTCTACAATTTATGCCGTCTGAGCAAGACTCGTCAAGAGGAAACAGCTTTAGCAGGCGCAGTTCCTGCTCTTCAAAGCCTAGTCAACGGCAATTCACCTTTGAAGCAGTTTGCGCTCCCTATAATGTGCGACTTTGCACACGCTAGCAGAACGTGTCGGAAGATTCTATGGCAGTATAACATCTTCGCCCTGTATATCAACCTGCTTAAAGACCCATTTTGGAATCTGTCGGCACTGGAGGCTATACTTGCATGGATGCAGGATGAAACTGCTCGTATAGAGGGTGCCCTTCTTGAGGACTCTTCGGTGAAAGCTCTCCTCAATGCCTTTTCCAGTGCCAAAGCCACGAGCTTCGAAAACATATTGGAGCCTTTGCTGAAGGTATGCTAGGGGAACGTTTCCCTTCTGTGCTTCTCCCAGTTGAATCATGATTGCTTTGCGCGCCACACCAGATCCTACGACTGTCTGCAAATTTGTGCAACAAGCTCTCCCCCCATGCCACTCTGTTCCGCCGCTTGCTGGAGCGTTTATCGTCGCATCCGAAAGCAGTCGTCCGGTTAAATCTGCTCAAATTGATCAAAACGTTGTTTGAAGCTTCGCCTACTCCCTCGAAGATTAGCAAACAGCCAAATCTCGTGTCTACTGTTAATCGCTTGGTCGAAGATGATCCGTCACTACTGGTGAAAGATCTTGCCAAGGGACTGTTGAAAGATTTTTCCGACGCGGACAAGCGTTTGAAAAGCAGTCATATACTGGCGAATGGTCTATCTTCGTCACCATCGCTACCAGCAGGCTCGCTGCAGAGGATAGGAAGGACGTGGAGCGAATCGGCGATGAGTCAGATCTTGTCAAATTCTTCAACCTCTTCTCCTCGCTACAAGCTGAAACCGCGACCCAACTCGCCGAGTCTGCAACCTCCCGCATCTCCTGCTTCGTGTTCGCAGGCTTCGAGCTCTGCTGCGAGCTTTTCTACATCACAGAGTGCTGCTTCAACACCATCACGACGCATTAGTATTCGGGCGAAGGTTAGTCCCCCGCCTCGATAGGGCAAGTCGCCTCGAGGTGAGCTACACATGAAGCATTCGCAGCAGTAAACCATCGTTATTCAGTCTCCATTTCGACGCACTTCTGAAGTGGTGTTCGGACATTTGTACTATTTCGCCATTGTTGTCTGCATACTTGTCAACCATCGCTTCATGACTTTCCATCTACTCTGTACTTCCTGCGAAAACGCACCGTTCTGACTTCACTTGCCAATGTCGCGCACAAGTAGCTGATAAACATGTGGCTTGTCAAAGTTCGGCACAGCCATTGCATCCGGTGTAGACCGTCGCCATGATCTATGGCATGACGCTGGCTGGAAAAAAGCTTGAGTTTCTGGCCGAGCTCAAATGCTATTTGACACTAATGACCATTGTCGCACCCAAGCGAAATCCGCGGGGTGCAGAAACCTGCGATGTGTGCGGCTTGAATGGCGCACACGTGGGCAACTTCTCACCTGCAGCGGCATCAGAATGAGCCAGGTGTAGTAAATGTTCTTCCTGGGGCAGGCATGCAAAGTAAATTATGCACAGAGTCGACCTATTGCACCTCTGAAAGCGCGGTTGTGCCAACCATGGGATACAGCCGCACAAGGGAAGGACTAGCGACTAGCCTGTTTATACTTGCTGTAATCTTACTTCATTAGACCTAGATTAGGACGCGCAGTGCAGTACCTCCGCAACTAAAAGCAGGCTGGACTTTCGTAATGCATAGGCCGGCTCAATATCGTGAGATACGTGGTACATATGTAGCGTAGAATGAACCCCGGATCTACGAAGTGTGCAGCCTTTCACCACTGCTACTGACCGCTCTGTACACTGATCGTAGCTGTGTTAAGCTTCTGTCTCCGTCCAACTGGAGCAAACCTTGCAGCACTTAACATGGCTTGGAAGTACACGACCACGAGGTTTTGCTACCTCGCTCGTCGCCTCGATGACGCAGGAGTTGTGGTGCTGTATCTGCTGGTGCATCCAAACCCGCTTCGTCCGCGTTATACCCCTGCCATACCTTATTGCGAAAGGGTGCAAGATGTAAGTTGTTTGGCGCGCAAAGCTGTAAACTTGCAAGCTGTCTGCGCACAAAATGTAAGTTGGCTGCGCGCCTGAGGAATGATTTTGATGGAGAACATAGCGGCGATTCGCGACGCTCTTTGCGGCGGTTATGCTGCTGATCTTGTTGCTTTCTGCTGTTCCCATTACCGGGCGTGAATTTCGGATGTCGCATCGTAGAGGTAGATGCGTTAGGCTTGGACGCAGGCAGGCCGTCTGAAAGAGGAAGGGGAGGGAGACTATCACCATGAGACTGATATATGGAGACTACTGAAGATGTGTCGTAATTCCTGCCTCGCTTCTCTGGTCCATGCATACTGCCATTGTCAGGCTTCGAAGGCGATCCCCGCCGCGATGACTGTCCGAATGGCAGGGCCAGAGAAAGGCTGCATTGAGGCATGTCAGTGAGTTCACTACCCTTCATAGATGTCACTGCTCGCAAATTCGGTGCTTCTGGTGCTGGTATTTGCAAGGATAGCCTGCTTGATGGAGTAATTGCTCCAACAATGGTGCATACGACAGGTCGGACAGAATCACGTCTTCGACGACGGGCTGCAGCACTGAGGAAGGTGAGCTTGTTATCAGTCCATGGTACAGTACAGTCAGTGTATCATAGCATCATGTCCTGCCCAGGTGTCCGTGGCACTGCAACTTCCAACCTTCAAGGCCTGCTCGCACACCGCACAAGCACGGGGAGACAGACACGACGGAGCTCGCAAAGGGGGGAGGGCAAGGGTTGTAATGGTGTTTGTCATGGTTCCAAAGTGCTATGGTCGAGTCTCCATGCAGTTTTGTGCTGTCGAAGATTGGGGGAGCTGTCTTGTAGTACCGGAGCCTGTGAAGATAATGGAAAGCCTGAGGCTTAGGCGGAAGCCAATTGTGCTGCTTGCCACCCCTGGCCCATTGCCACCCCATTGCCATCTCATTGCCATCCCAGGCCCGTTCCCATCCCGTCCCCATCCCAGGCCCGTTCCCAGGCCCGTTCCCATCCCAGGCCCGTTCCCATCCCAGGCCCGTTCCCATCCCGTCCCCATCCCAGGCCCGTTCCCAGGCCCGTTCCCATCCCGTCCCCATCCCAGGCCCGTTCCCATCCCGTCCCCATCCCAGGCCCGTTCCCAGGCCCGTTCCCATTCCCAACCCTGGCAGAATTGCCCCTGGTAAAAGTTGCACTCCATGGGTTAGAATGGGCGAGCCCTGAAGCATTCCCAAGCCACTGATGTGACCCTGCGAGTGGTGGTGGAGCTGCTGTCCTCCTCTGATGCTTAGTTCCCGTGTTGTTCGGGATCTTGTTCCGCGGTCCTGAGTCCACTTCTGAGCACACATCTGAGCACACAGGACAGCAGAATGATCAACACTCGACTTAGAGACACAAGAGTGATGTTAAATGAATCGTGTACTTATAACAAACACGCTAGTCCAATCAGCATTCCTAGCGTGCTAACTCCCTTCCTGGTATTCCTCCTTACGCGCGATTCAGCCACTTCCCAGTGCGGCGATCAACAATAAAGACCAGAACAACCAGGAGATGCACAGCGCAACCAACACGGCCTTCTGATAGATGATTCCACCCCCTCTTGAATCTGCCCCGGTTAGTACAATTATAAACCCTAAACACAAGTAACGTGAATCAATCGTTCAACACTTCAATGTCAAAACCTAATCTGTCGAGCTGTGATGATCTACATGTACTTCCGTTAGTGATCGACCTTCGTTGTTTTCGCTCGAACTCGTTTTCAGCAATATAGTCGCAGAACGCTACACGAGCACCCTCCAGATTACATCGACGCACTGTAGAGTAGCCTCCAGGCAATCCAAAGAGCCTAGAGATCCCCTCGTGAGTGACCTTACAACACAATAATTCTTTCCTTTCCACATATCTTCTACAGCATCAGCAATATTTTCGAGCACCCCTCCGGTATTCGCAGCTATAGGAGGACCCCTCTTACAGTTTTCTTCAACGGAGAAACTTGCTGGCTATTATCAGGGTGAAAACTCTGATGCTATGCAGGAAATAATTCTGTCTGCTGTGTAGGCACATAGCCTGTGAGAAAACCTGCTAGATCATCAAGCCAGTCTCTAGAATCTAGGTGACACCAGCACCAATAGCTGGGTGTTCGGCTCGACGGGCAGTGTCCTTTCGCCCTCTAAGTCTGCAGATCTCTACCTTGGAGTCAGGCATTTCTACTCCTTCTCTAGCCGGGAATTGCAATGTCATTTAAACTTGCATTGCCGGTGCATTCACGCAATTATAAATCTGATGCAGCCTTTTGAACTGACAATCTGAAAGCTCTCGTTTAGCCGAAGAGGAGGAGGATAGCAGCAATGATGGCCTCGATGGCGAAGATAACGAAGATGTAAGGGGTCAAGTGGTTGCAGAAGAGCAGGAACGTTTGGAGGAAGTAGGAATAGAAATCTTGCGAAGGACTGGTGAAATGCACAAAGACAGGTCTCCCGGTGGATTCAAGGTATACTGACACTGCAAGAGGTGCTGGCTGAGCGTCAGGATGGTGAGTATCAATAGGAAGCGTCCCCTACGGACAGCTTGACTTCAGCAATGAACAGCAAACAGCGGAAGAGTCCTTGGGCTTCAGCCTACGTGAAAGCAATTGACGTACTGACGCCTGCTCGATGAAGCAAGCTGACTGCTTAGCTTGGGAGTGGAAGGACTCTTACACTAACATGACCGAGTCTCGTGGAAGCCGCCTGCCTCGGTCCTGTCCGTATACGTACGTAGGCGGACCAGGACTGTGGCTATAACGAATCAAGAGCTTGCGCAAGTAAGACTTGCAGAGCAATATTCAAGAATATGCCGGCCCTCGCAAGAAAACACGAATGCGAGGATGGCTGTAGCATGTCTATATGCTGTATATCCACGCTGGAAGTATTGCAGCTCGTATGTAAGATAGTGTGCGAGTTTCGTTCATGCTCAGAATTATCCAGCCTGTACATTCCCTCTGAATATGCGGAAAGCCTTGACGTTATGGAGACTGTGCTCGAGGACGAGGAAGTCGACAAGTCACGTAGCACCGGAGCTTGCGGAGGTCGTGGAGCGACTTGTAGACTGACAATGACGAAAAGTTCAGTCCATCAGCTTGCCTTGTAAATTAGAACCGCCTGTTGGCTTCTCACCTTATCAGCTAAGGAGAAGTCAACACCTTGGAACCATTGAAAGAGCGTAGGGATGATGGTGAGTGCTGTTGAAGGTGACCACAGTGATTCACTCATTGTGTGAATTGCTATCAAATATAAAGCAATGCAGAGGAGCAGAGTGTGCGCATGTGCTGCTCTCCCAGCCTGTGTGACGATTAGAAGCACTGCTTTCTTTTGGAGTCTACCTTGATCCAAAGCAGGCATGATTGTCACGACATGACCGTGTTGAGTATACCTTTCGTTACTTTGATAAATATCGCCCGTCTGATGTCACTTGAGATGCATGAGCTGATGCAATCGCGTGCTTGTAAGGTCAGGAATCACAAAAGCAAGAGGAAGACACCATCTCCACCATTTCCATCCTTCAATTGGAGGTTGATTATCAACTATGCCTCTATCCACCCTGTTTAAGCGAATGAGACTCGTTACAGCAGAAGTTCTCTAGCGGGAGTGTGACATGTAAGCTTACCAGCATTCGGTCATGAGAAGACCCGTAGAGAGCAAAAAGCTCCAGCACCATAGTCTTTCGAAAACTTGGGATGCTTTACTTTGGGGTCCTCCCAACACAAGAGTCATCATTAGTTTTTCGAATATCATGCCGAATGCTTGGAGTGTGAAGAATATAAAGACTGTATAATGTGGATCTCGAGGTTGCCATGGTGTGGCTTCGTTGACTGGGTAAAGTCACAGGAGGATTGTACGCCTCGAGTTAGGTCTATCGATGGGAATCAAACGACAATTAGAGAAGACTCAAACTCACAGCATTCATGCAGTATCCCACTCGTCATGAACGCCCCCACCGTACCGAGAGCAACTTGTACTCTCTTTCCAACATTCTTAAACCCCAACTTCTCCGGCAAAGCAGACAGAGGTCCAGCACCAACAGTTACAAATATCCTTTTAAATAAAGAATGCCATCTCCTACCCCAAAAATCAGCCAATGATTCAGAATATACCGGTTTATTAGATAATCTAGGCCATGCTTTTCTATTGAAATCATCAGGTCTCAAGATTGCTAGTGGACCAGACGAAGGCAGTATTGCGCGGGAGAAGGAAGTAAGAAAGTAAACTACTAGGGTAAGTAAAGAATAACCGCATTCTAAAGTCGTATAAACTACCGATCCGAATACTCCAACTTGTATTAATCGACTTGCTATATCTACCAATGCGTTATATTGAGGCAAGCCAGGGAAATAAGTTCGAAGTAATTCATTGTGTAAGGAGAAATGTTGACGGTGGAAGACTACGAATGATACTGCGAAAATGGTAAGAAGGTGAGACCAAATGATCCGGAAAAGTAAGGAGAGGACGAAATGATCGGCTGGATGTGGAGGGGGAACAGAAGAGGTTTTAATTCCCCATTGCCAGCCGATCCCGCGGCTTGTGGATGATAAGAGATGATATACGAAGGATACGAGAGAAGGGCATTAGTCGAGCCAACTAGAAGCTTTCGGACGATCTTTGCCAATCACCAAACGAATGGGGGGCGAGCCTACTTACAGACTGCAAAGATTGAGCCAGCCAAGCAATACGGGGTTGCGGGTGTCGGCGACCCCCGACGAAGAAATCTTCGTCTCTGTTCTCTCTGATGACTTTGACACGGTCCCTGCATCGTGCTTTGCACTGTTTCCGACTTGCCTTGACCCGTGCGTCACCTCTCTTTTCTGATTCGATGGCTGCTCACCATCGCCCTGACGGTATGCCTTCTCATACCCTATCCACCTATATTCTTCCCTGTCGGCAATAGCGACTTCGATAGATCTCATACAAGCCCAGAATTTAGACAGCTGAATGACGGTATTGAGGTGCACAAAGTCTCGTAATGGATGGAAGAAGGATCCGTCTGACATGGAGCAGGAGTGCCATATTGCGTAGAGGGAGAGGGGCAGGATGGCTAGTCGGAAGGTAGGTGAGGAGGCGAGAGGATACACTAGAGATGAAGGAGGGATGAACAAGAGTGTGGACTGGAGTGTCAGTAGTATCGGCGGCACGAGTAAAGCTGCCGATGGGTAGGTCCAGGCTGATCCGTTGAAATGCAAGGCATCAAAAGCAGGAGCACGATCTTGATGAAGCGATCGCATGGACGGATCGATAAGAGTTGGCTGTCGGTAAGCTGGAGTAGATGACATGAGATGCAAGGCGTGTGCAATGGCCAGGCATTCAGATGCAGCTCACCGCACGTGGCGATTACGATCTGGCACGTGATTCGGGGTGTACGCGTGTTTTGACATCTTGACATCTGTACACGTCTAGCAAACAGGTGACTTGCCTTGTCGTCACGAGTATTTGGTGGTGTGCTGGCCGTCAGAGCAACGAGGATGCACAGCATGTAGATGTGGTGGATGCAAGCGTAGCCAGCCATCCGTGCAGCAATGACCGTCCTGCATGATAAGCTGCCGTATTCGCCACTCCGGCGTCAGCTGCACAGCTGTCGAGGTGACCCTTCGAGGTGCAAGCATGTCCATCGCGGCGAGGTGCTCCTTGGTCTCTCTCCAACCATTCCCCCGCATACACAGTGAGTCGCAGCAATCCCCATGCCCTGGGGATTCTCCTCACTGACCGCCTTGTTCTCACGGCTCCCCTGCCGCCTTGTCGCTGTCCTTGTCCTGGCTGGCTCGGGCGCTTTGTTTCCCAATTTTACATCGATTCCACATCTCATTCGGCACAGCTCTCCCTCACTATCTACATCCAATACTCTACCCCTCTCACTCACTGCAAGTCACTCGGCTGGTCCGTTGCATCCTCAGCACTC
Source organism: Cystobasidium tubakii (assembly GCA_024345325.1). NCBI lineage: Eukaryota > Fungi > Basidiomycota > Cystobasidiomycetes > Cystobasidiales > Cystobasidiaceae > Cystobasidium > Cystobasidium tubakii. The sequence continues at coordinate 2,233,358 of BROO01000001.1, read as the reverse complement.
GCTCCCTCGGTAAGCCTCAGCCTCAAACTTGGCTACTGCATTGGGAAATCCTGCGTCGACTGCCTGGACCAACATCTGACTACTGTATGTGTGCAGCAGACAGTTACTCACCAAGACAACATACACACAGTCACTGCTCCCTAAACCATCGCAAACATGCACTTCAACATCGCCCTCGCCGCCTCTATTGTGTCGGCCTTGAGCGTCGCATCAGCCAAGCACAGCGTCCAAGCTGTCAACAAACGAGCAGGAAGCATCGGCACTCTCCTCGATGACCGCAATGTAGACACCTTCTTTGACGAAGCTACATCCCACGACACTCCTCGTCATGCTCGCCCCGTCTTCCAGTCTGCCGCCTCGACCCACAAGAAGAAGCACAAACGCCACTCCAAGCGAGGCACGTGCATCAAGAAGTCTTCGCAGGGAGCATCTGGAGATGATGCATCTTCTTCATCGCCGTCGACACTCGCACTAGCGAGACCGTCCTCCAAGTCATCGCCTACTTCGTCCTCATCAGCTTCACAAAGCAAAGAGACAAACAGCGGCAGTTCCCACGACAACACCGTCTCGCCCATCACATCAGGCAAAGATGCGCTAGGAGGAGCAGGTCTCTTCTCATTCGTCGATTCTACATGCGGTAAATCAGGTGCAACTCAGGATGTTACCAAGACTTCCGGTCCTAATGGTGCTATGGATTGGCTCAATTGCGGTATCAATGGTAATGGATGGACCCCTCCTGATGTCAAGATTAAGGATATCCTCGTTATGAGCTTGGACGAAGCTTTGGAGGAGGACAACTCTCCTTTCAAAGCTTGCCAGCCGTATTTGAGCATGTGAGTGCAGGCCCACATCGCGAGTAATCAGGCCATGCTGATTTAGGGCATTTTTGTTTGTCGACAGCTTCGACAAATACGCAGCACAATACGACATTCCAGCTATCATCATCGCCTCTATTGCGATGCAAGAATCAACATGCAACAAAGATGCATCAGGCGATGATGGAGGAGCACACGGTCTAATGCAAATTACAAGCGACAAATGTACTTCTGGAATCTCATGCTCTGATCCTGATTATAACGTCAAGACTGGTACCAAATACCTCAGGGACATGCTTGATGCAAATGACGGAAATATCTTGAAAGCTCTTGGTCAGTATAATGGTTGGTATAATGGCTTGACTGTTGCAAAAGCTACTGCTGTCAAGGATTCTTGCTGCCAATGCCAGAATAACATTAATTATCACATGCAAATGTTGAATGGTAAGCATACAAACGATTGTTTGCGAAGTTTACAGAGAGCTGATGGGCTTTTCGCTCTGGCTTCTTAGGCTGGCTATTGAACAAAAACGGCTACGAACTAGGCGACTGGGTCATGGGATGCTAAGCCAATCCCAATCAATCAAGTCACTGCCTATACTCGACGAAATATCAGCAGTATCCGTCCATACACGACAAACGCAACGATTAGGTACCCAGACCGGCAAAGCTCGCCCAAAGGCTAGCCAAGCCTGATATTCACGAAATGCTCGATCAGAAGTCTATGAGGAACAAAGCGATACCCTTCTCACATCTCTATTTACTCACTTCACTTCAAGCTATCCTCTCCAACTACTTTCTTCCTTCTCCTTCACATACGAATGGTTCATATACTTATTTACTTTCATACTGTCCGGACGTCCCGCTTCTCATTGCGAGGCAGGGCGTCTACGATCAGCCACATTCATTTATATCTTTCTCCAGCGAAGAAGCCTCGAGGCACTCCTATGGAGTAATCTTCAAGCTCTTCTGCGTGTTTCACTGGTCTGGAACATGTCCCCGGCATAGGAAGCCTGCTCTCAGCCCGAATGTCTGCGCAAGCGAGGTTTCGGTGTATGAAGCTAGCCCTGTTCTTCGGCCTATTTCTCCCTTTTACCTCTACTCTGTCTTTTATAATCTTTCAATTTACTCTTTCTCTCAGGGTATACGGGCTTCACAGGGAGAAGTAGCCTTTTATAACGTACATACTTTTTCCTTTTCTTAAGCTTTGTCAATAGCTTTCACTTTCATTTAGTTTTTACTCGCAACTGAACCATCGTTTCCCTTTACTGCAATACAATCTCACCTTGCTGCAATACACCTTCTCGTATCTGTGATTCATTGCCGAGCGGCTTGCTTGTGTGCCTTGTAGACGATTGAAGCACGTGCTCCTCTTGAAGCCCGACCTTGGCTTTGCTCCTATCGACTTGGACGATATACAGCGGGTCTTGAGCATTATTAGAAGGAGTATAGACAGAGCTCAGGATATATATTGTAGTGCAGTACTAGCCGGCTAGAACAGCATGGCACCTCACGACACCGAGGATCCCTACAGCTCAACGGCGAACAACATCTTCGACGATGATCTTCGGGACCCACTATCGAGCTTCACTACTCCAGGCAAGATATCGCCCTTCTTCCATGATATAGAAGATACAGATCCGGATGTGCGTCCACTGATGCTTCCCTCTGGAACATATACCCTCCTACCCGCCATTGAGAGATGCCACAATGCAAGATTACCTCAAGGTCCATTCGGGCCATTCTGGCATCAAAGAGCAAGAGAAGAGCGTAAAGCATTGAAAGCTGAGAGGGAGAGATTAGTAGCTTTGAATGGTCAAGAGGAGGACGAGCATACTGCTGCTCTATTAGCTACGCTCTCGCTGAATGAGAAAGACGCAGATGAAGAGCTAGTACCGTTCTTTGTGCACGAAGGCGACAAGAAACCAGTTGGATTCCTTAGACCTCCTATTGTGCAGGCTTTGTTGAAGGATAATGAAACTGCTGTTCAGAAATTCAAGATGGAACCGTGCTGGAAGGTGTTGTCTTACACTCCTCGTGCGCCAGCTTCGACGTCTGCAACCCAAGCGTCAGCAATTCCAAGTTCCGTGACAAGTAATGGAGAGGCAGGCAAGCAAGAAGAAGAGTACATATGGGCCATATGTATAAACACCTGGCTGAACGAAGAAGGTAAAGAAGGAAGAACAGAACATTTCGATAGACTAGTAAGAGGGTGGCATCAATCTAATCAGTTCAATGAAGAATTAAAAGGATGGAGAGAAGAAGCATACCCCGTTTATGGACCTGAATTATCTCCTGAAGATAAAGATTTCAATCCTTTACCTGGAGCTAATCATGTCTTTGATATTGAAAGAGCAGCTTGCTCTTTGTTTGGTTTCGCTACTTTTGGAGTACATATGACTGGTGAGTGGCTTTGCTCAGGGCGGAAGAACGTCAATTGCCAAATTTTAAAGCTGATTTATTGCAATGTCATGATGCCAGCTTATGTCCGCACGGAAGATGAGCAGTACAAGATATGGGTACCGAAGCGAGCAGCCACGAAAGCTACCTGGCCTGGCTATCTCGATAATTCAGTAGCAGGAGGCATTACGACAGGCGATAGTCCTTTGGAAACGCTCATTAGGGAGTGTGGTGAGTACTCAAAAAAACGAGTATGCTGTCATTCGCCCTACAACACTGACGATGAACTGGATCGTTTGTCATTGCAGCCGAGGAAGCCAACTTACCTCCCACTTTCGTTCGCAAACGTGCAAGACCAGTAGGCGTTATTTCATACATCTATCGAAACAAGTACGGCTGGCTTCAACCTGAGGTGGAATACCTTTACGATCTGGAGATGCGTGCACCAGCCGAGCCATCGCCTGTGAAATCATCCGCAGACCGCGCACAAGACTTGGCAGTGACGGCTAGCGATGCCGGCACTTCATCAGCTGCTACAGAAGATAGAGCGAAGAAAGTCAACAAGGACGAAACACCAGATAGAAATGAGAAAGGGGAACCTTGCACGCTGAGACCTAATGATGGAGAGGCTGAAAGTTTCTCCTTGATGAAGACGGATGAAGTGCTAGAGAATGTTATCAAAAATAAATTCAAAGCCAATTGTGCTTTGGTGCTTATCGATTTCTTCTTGAGGTATGCAGCTTTTCAATTCACATGGACGCATCTGTATATCTCTCCAGCTGACCTGTGACTTGCTGTATGCAACTAGACATGGCCTCATTACAGCAGAAACGGACGCGAAATATTTAGAAATTAGTCAGAGGCTTAAAGGCAGTCTGTACCCACTGCCAGGACCCGCTTGATCGTTTTTAACATAATCTGATGGTCTCGAACTCTGTAGCTCTAGTAGGGTATGTGCGTATTGGGTCAAGAACGAAGTATAAGCTTTATTGTCTGTCCACACCCGCGCGGGTCTCTGGTCACAGCGAGGAGCATCAAAGCCGGCTTTGCGATTTTAGCGTAAGACCAAGGTACACAGTACAACAACAGACCGATCTATGACTGCGGACTTCTGGCACAGACGATAAGACTGAAGCTTGCGGAGGCACTGATACGTCATCAAGCGTCTCCGATAATGAAACTCGGTGTGCCGTCAATAATACTCTAGTTCGAGCTGTCATACCAATTGAAAGCCGTCAGGTAATCTGACTGTTAATGACTGATGTATAGCATCTCACATACGAAGAGATAGCCATTCTTTCTTGGGTTGATCAAATTTAATCCGGTAGTGTTATATACTGTCTTGTTGGCTTCTTCGAGAGCTTCATCGAATCTTGCTATCTCCTAGGTAAAAAGGTACAGAATTAGGGAGGACCATCTATCTAAGGCGATGAGATATCACATAGTAGACCTACCTTGTCATAATGACTTGAGAGAAGCCATGTCGATAGATATAACGAAAGTACGGCAATGACATTATCGAAGATTGCCTTGTAGGGATCAAATGCAGATGCTAGGATCGCGTTGAGTTCGTTCATGACATTCAAGTGTTGCGTGGCTGTGATCTGTAGCCGGAAAACAAGTTAATCAGTTGTGCGTTTGAAGTATGAACAAACGCGCTACGTACTCTTCCTTCCAACTCTAGAGGGAAACCCGACCAAAATTGGCAGATCTCTCCTGAACTGTAATCTCTATCCAGCCTGATAACTCCTCTCGGCTTATGCACTCCAATGACACCGACAGGGGGAGTACCGAAGATTTGCGTATGCTGTTTACTACCTGATATTTTGTCAAAAGTGCTTTTTTGACCCTCGCCGCCACCGTGTTCTCCAGAATTTGGGTGCTGCAAAAGTCCGGCATCTGATGTGTTGGTCGAAGGGTTTGCTTGTGTGACAGTGTTAGAAGTAGGATGACTGACTGCAAGTCTATCCTGCCTTGAGCTGCTATAGTCGAAGGACGACTGTCCGCTGCTATTGTTGGAAATACCACCAGCTGAAGAGGATGGATTCGGGTTGTCATGATGAGGCGATAATTGAGAATGTTTCGAAGCTAGGATGGAGGAAGTAGGCGTTGAAGATGATGCAGGTGGATACTGCATAGTCGTAGCTCTGTCGTTGTCAAATTCCAGATTGCCCTCGACTGGTCGTGGCGTCCGTGCAGCATTCGAATCAGATGACATTGTTTGCTGCATCGTCGAGGCAGGCAGGTCTTGCGAGTGAGCAGCATCGTACTCAGGATCTATAGGCGGCCGCATACTCGAGTCTGAATTGTTGCCCACATCGAGGAACGACCCCAGCGCCCGACCTGAATTGAATAGCTTGCCGGATACGCTCGCTTCGAGATCTCCGCCAGGCCGGCCAGGACCATCGAGAGCAGCGCTGGCCATGACGGCCTGTCCCCGTCCTCACGTACACAGCGCAACAGACAGACTCTTAAGACTGCGACGTGAAAGTCTGTGCAGGGTAAGAGTCGAGGTATACAAAACTGTGCACGTGAACTTGCTGCACAAAAAGACAGGAAATGATCGGCGAAAAGGCTGAATGGACAAGTCAAAGCAACTCTCGGCAAGCAGGAACTCGTCAGGCTCAAGCCTCACGAATCCGCATTGAGACGCTATGCCATGAATACTAATCATCTTTCATTGCATCTAAAATTTGTTCGCCTTCAATATTGGTCTGCATCGTGACTTATCAAGGTTGAAGCCCTATACGAGTCACTCTAAGAGCCATAGCAGGTCTGGATGTATATGTTAAGGCTCGTTCTTATATGGTACGGGCTTTGTTGACCTCCCCCAAGAACAAGCTACATCGTTTGACTATTCATCCCCGACTAATCGTCTTGCACGAGAGCAAGGATCATTCGGTATAAGTAGTAGAAGAAGCAGACAAGGTAGAAACTGAAGGCATTACAGATCAGCTCAGTATGCACCTGGAAGCGTTTTGGCTAAACACGTCAGAGCTTACCCTAGCTTGAAGAAGCATTCTTTCTTGTGATGCCCTAGGGTTCTGAAGATCTCCGTAGCATCATACATATGTTGCTTCGTCATAACTTTGTTGACGTTGTATGCTACCAATGGAGCGTTTAGGAGGAGAGGGATAAATTGGAACGAAAAGAGGAAGAGGGATGTCAAGAAAGCGTGGAAGATCATTTCAGGCAGGACGAACTGATGAACCGAAGCAGCGTGAGCGTAAAACAACAAGAGCTAGAAACAATGGCACTTACGGTATTGAGCTTGTTGCAAAGATCGATGGGATTGAGGTAGTCCTAATCATAGAAACCAGGTTGCATCAGCTGACGGCCACATTCCGTTAGGCGTAGTAGGGCTTCCAGGGCAGTGAGAGCAGCGCAAGCATATTGAAGCATTCAAGTGGCACTTCCGTTCCAACATGTGATCTGACTGCTTGTCCGACCCGTATAAGCCATCGTGTAACGCGGTCGGAAGGTTCGTGGCCAGCTTAACGATTCCTGCGGGAGCCAGAAGGCTCACACCGAGGGGACTGTTCTGCCATCTTCGCATCGTGGAATGTGGCTACCTGTGGAATATCTCTTGCCGGCGTGTTGGCTTGTTTGATCCAGCTGCCGTGCAGATGGATTGTAACCTTGATTTACAGGTTACCTTCGAACTGCACAGCCGTTGAATTAGGACAGCACACCCATCAATCACGCCCGTAGTGAGACTGTATGGCTAGCTCTCTATTACGGCTCCTTGCGCTCGTGCAGTATGCCTGCGTCTAGAGCCAGTATCCTGCAAGTGTCTTTCTGAACCAATCTCCACTCTCTCCTCTATTCGGAGGTGCATTATAATGCTCCGGAGGCCGATGTGTAGTGTCCATCGAAAGAAAGGCCCTTTTTTCGATGCTGTGCTGCTCCACTGTCTTGCTACCTGAAGCCAAATAGGAACAGAACTCACGCATTCCAAGTCGCTGAACATGATTATGAAGAATACGCTCGTGAAGAGCAGGACCGCCGAACCTATGACACAGGTCAAGTATAGCCTATGAACGAAGTTGGCAAAGAGTGTGGATACAGCAAGCGCAGATTAGACCGTTCAAGGTGTCATTGAAGAGAGTTGATCAGTTGATGTCGACAGCAGCACAACAGGATGTACGTGAATGGGACACGCACCATGCTTCGCCGGACATGTTGGCTGATAAATGGAAGGCTTCAGGTCGATTGAGGTGATCTGTGTCGTGCTAGCTTGCGTTCTTGAAATATCTCTCGTGTCTGCAGCGGCCGATGGAGCGTTTCTGCTGGACACGAGGCACGTCAGCATGGATGGTGTGGAACCAGGTATGGAGAGCAATGAGCCTCACAGATATACTTTACTGTGTCGTGCTTGCTGCCTTCTAATGCAGTATTGCTCTGCTTCGCAGTTGGATTGCGGGAGAGCAGAAGCGAAAGGCAAAACGACGACGACGACACAGGATGATCTTGAAATATAACCAATTGACAAAGTGGATAACTTCTTAGAGACACCAGCAATGCCTCCAGTAGACAGGTCAAAGGTGGGTAGAGTGCAGCATCTGCACATTAAATTGCGCTTCATTTATCCTAACTCTCGATACTTCAGACCTCTCCATTCCTGCTGCGCTGCTTCATACGGCCACAGACGCACAGCAACATCGACTTCTTCAATCCCAACGCACCAGCACTGCAGAAGAGCGAATATGGCATCTACGTCTGGAAAGACACGACCTTGCGAGAAGTCATGGTCCTGCTTCGAAGCGTAGGAGCAGCATATCAAAGACCAGGCAATGCCAAATTCAGTATACGACATGTGTATGCTTCTTCTGCATCAAGCGATTCGCACGATAGCAGAGGACCTGTATACAATTACAAGGACCTCGGATTAGTCTTTGCGAGGGATCTAGCTGGCGAAGACTTCCTGGACGAGAGAGGCGCATCCGGAAGGGGTGGTGGTCGGAATGACCCTTCGATACGCACATTGGAACATCATCGCATAATTCCTGGTGACTATATCGAAATTGCGTTCATTACTTCCATCGCTGGCCCAACTATCACAGCTGGCGGTCCACCAGGTTCATCAAGTATACCATCTATGAATCCGAGACAACCCTTACCCGGCTCAAGCAATGGACCACAGGGTCTACTGAGCAGGATGAATGGACCTTCAGACGCAGATAAAGCATGGGGTGTGGCGGGAGATGTGACTGGCAGGCGCAGGCCAGGTGGTCCAAGTGGTGGGAATCGCTTCAATCCGCTGTTATCAGGAAGTAATGGCAGACCAGAGGGACATAGAAGGGGAGAAGCGCCTCAACCAGCTGCAGGAGGACAAAGAGGCATGTCTATCATGGGAGCGGGGCGGCGAGCGAGTACAACGGAAAATACTGCAGCAAACGGTGGGAGCCCTCGAGAGGCCGATAGGGATAGACCGGCCAGACGAGACGAAGATGACGAGATGAGGGATTAGTAGTGAATGTGCGGTTAGAAGTCGTAGTGGTCAAAGAGCGCTGTCACGCTGTAGTGCACTGTTGTATAAACATACGCGTGTCCGAACAGGAAGCAATCTAAAAAGAGCCTGACCAGGCCGGCACTTAGCCAAAAGCAACGCCCGCGAAAATCAGTATGAAACAGGGAAGCCGGCAAGCGGGGGACCTGAAGTCTCTCAACTCTAGATACAGGATGCTATGAGGACATGCCTGTACTGCTTGAATGAGCTGCCGTAGACGCCACGTAGACTACTGCCCTGGGAGGGACGAGAGACGCCATCTTGGCTCACAGTGTGGAATTGCCAGTGTGTATAGCTGGAAAGTAGCTGTCATTGGATGGTGTACGTCCTGGCTGGGCCTGCAGACGGTGCACGTGGGCAGGCGAGCGGGAGGCACGAGGTCTGACAGGGCGTGCTCTGCGATAGGCGAGGTCAACTCGACATTTCTTGTACATGCATACGCATCGTGAACGGGTGTTGAAGACCGGTATGGGTCGTCTACGTCTGCTCTCTCATTCGACTGGCGTGTCTTGGTCTTGCATTGTCTCGTCGAGATTCTGCTGTAACTTGCGCCTGTTCTTGGCGCAACACCTCCAGCGGTCTCGCATGTTCAGCACATGGATGTGCAAGTACGTGCTGGTTAACAGAAGCCACTAGTGATGATGTGGCTGCATCCCTTCATTCGTGTTTGCAGAGACCAGGCTGCAATGAATCGAGAATGGGCAGGAGCATTGGAGTTGAGAGAGGCGACAAGCGAGTCGGCACATTGGGAGTCGTACAAGTGGCTGGCGAGGTGATAAGAACCTCCATCGTTGGAGTAGTCATTGATACGACCAGGCAGTCTCACTCTTGCACGTCCAGAAGCACAGTCAGTTGCAGGATGCTTCCTGCAAGGGTCACGTGGATATTCTGTACTACCTGCATTTCGTTAGATGTAACTGTAGAGGGCAAACACAGGCTACAGCAAGGAACTAGGACATGACAATGCAATGCAGTTTGACGGCCCTTTCTACAGTCTTGTCAGGTTTGCATTTCGAATATATTTGTTTTTCGCAATTGTGATGTTTTTTCTCGCCGCAAGCCTCTCGCTATAAAGATGTCACGAATGCATGATATTTACGGAAATCTCTCAGGCTCCCTTGGCTCAGTGGTTCGTGGCCGAGTTTTGCAGGGGTAGTTGCGCCGCGTTAGCCATTACCAAATGGTTATCAGGGAAATTGTAACGGTTCTAAGGTTCGCCCTTAACGACAGTCAAATCCCAGGCCGACTTTGAGAATTCAATACTCACCATTCGATTACGGCCTTTGTATTAAATTCGGGCGCTCACGGTGGGGGAATGGATGGGCGCCAGATTCTCGAAAGAGATTGAAGGCAACCTGAAGTTTTGCCGAAAATTCATTAACAAATTGAAGAGGCTATCTGCTTTCAGGAGGTCCGGGGTTCGAGGCCAGCTCCTGGAAGAAATGAAAGCAAAGGGATACGGCGTTTTCGAAGCATGATTTTCTTTTTGCTTTTTGCCTTGTTCAAGGACTTGGAAGGTGCCCCGGGCATACCAACCGTCTTCGTCGCCATCAGGGAGCGCACTTTGGCCCGCTGCCTTTCTGACTTGTGACCAGGGACAGCTCAGGATGTAATGGTGGGTCTATCCGAGTCTCTCTTTGCAGATCTTTTTTTCTGGCCTGGCTGTCCTCATCTTGTCGAGACCAGCATGTCAGAACAGGAAGGTATGGACGGCTGTCCGCCTCAACACTTGCACTTAGAAGCAGTAGCTGCCGATGTCACGAGCCAGGCGGACCGTGCTCCGCTCAGAATGATTCGCTAGAGAATGTGATGAGCCAGGAAACTGCCATGGTGGTATGAGGCTGGCGCATCGGTTGAGCTTGCAATGGTCGATTGTTCTCCTGCAAGCACAGCTGATATACAATACCGGATATACCAATTAATTTCCAGGTCGAAAGGAAGCTTGCCTGTCGTATACAAAGGTCAGCTTGTAGACAGGTAGAAAGCTCCCAACTGGGGTACGGCGGTATCTCTCACCTGCAAACTTTCCTTCGGGCATATTTGTGTGAAACCAGCACTTTCTATGTCTCGTACCCGGAATGCAATCATTGTACTTGATGTCAAGAAGCCCTGGATCTTGCCAGCATTTTGCCAACGCATTGTCTTTCCTTTTGAATGTTACTGCATGCTGAAGGAATGTGTTGGTGTGCGATCCCACCTAGCATGGCCTCAACTTTCCACTTCCATTTCTACGTAAATTCGCCAGCGGAAGGTTAGGCTTTTATGAGGATTATATGATTGACCTAGGCATCTTCGCTATTCTTACACTCTACTACTCATTGGAAAAGCAAGATGGCAGAGAAGACCTTCTGTGGAATGTGAAATCCGGAGCATGCCTTCCCCGATCACCTTGCTCCATTAGCAAAAGTGGGACCGGCAGCTCTACACACTGCTTATCAGAACGTACTAGCACAAGATGGACATTATTGCATATGATTAACCTCAATTAGCTTCATACTATGATTATATTTTGGTGCGAACGATATTCCGCCTGAAGATGCTCGTCTACCAAGATGACCACGGCGGATTGAGACTAAGTGGATAGTCTGGGTAAAACATCCTGTTCTTTGACTGTCTGACGTACTAACATGCGTGTCTGGTGCACTCAGTTGCGAGCGTCTCTGATTCTTCTTCTGAATCCGATTGTTATTTTGTTCTGTCTTTTCCCTGCTAGCTTCCAAAACAGCCTCATCTAGGCATTGAGGATTGTACTGGAGTCCATGCATCATCGTTTACGCGGATGATGTCTGGCCATGGCCTTTTTAGTATTTACAAGGCTCTACATACTCGAACCAACGCTTGCTTCAGTTGCGAATAGACTATCGTTGATCTAACCAGGGACCTGTAGTCAGCCGTCGCGTTAACCGAAAGCCACCATCAAGACCTTGGCTGCATCGTCCCCGTCCAAAAAAAAACAAAAAGAGCTGTGATCCAAGTGTCCCTCTGCGCAAAAGACGTTTGCCTATGGCCTCCTAGAATACTGATGAATACGACTGCCGACGTTGCATGATGGTTCTCGTACACAAGCTTGTTGTCAGGAAGATACATCAGGCTCTAAATTTCCAGGAGGAATGTGACACGAAATCACGGAGCTGTGAGAAAGAGGTCGAAGACGACTACTCAGATCATCATGCTAGTAAATCCTCTTCTTCTTCCTCTTCCTGTTTGACTTGCAGCGGTGTTGTTTCCGCTATATCCAAACTCTTCGCCGTCCCGTTTGTTTGAGGGATAACTCCACTTTGAGGTTCAACATAAACCTCTTCGTCCTCCTCAGAAACATCATCTCCAATTTTCAATTTCTCAACCATATCAGCAGCATCTTCCTCGTCCATCTGAAGAAGATCCTCCTGTTGTCCAGCAGGAACATAATCTTCGCTTATGCCTCCCTTTTCCATAGCAAGAGCCTCGTTCCAATCATCACCGAATAAATCAGAATCTTCATCTGGATCTGCAATTCCAACTGCGATCTTTTGCTTCTTTTTTGATTCTAAATCGGCTTTCCATGCTTTTACAACCCTTGAAGCTTGTGATGGTGCGTAGGTGCGTGCAAAGAATGCAGCTTCTGGTATGCGGTCCGTAGAGATGAGGAGATCAATGCAGCCCGCTGTGTCACCAAGCTCAAGGAGAGCAGCGAATGCAACGTTATTGAGGCCTTTTTGTTCTGGTAGATCAGAACTCCACGTCAGTACACCATGTCTAATTCGCATTGTACAAGCCTGCCTTTCGGACTCACTAGCGGCATCTGCCAATTCCCGCATTCCTTCCCTATCTCCCAAACTGCTATAGACAAGCAAAAGTGCGGGCAGATCACCAGCATTCTTGAAGCATTTGGCAGCAAGTTCAACGTTCCACAATGCCAAAGCTCTATCTCCCAAAGACCGCCATTTAGGTTCAGCTGCTCCTCCTTTCTTGTTCTTTGAACCTTCCTCGATTATTGATAGAGCTTTCTGTAGATCGTCCAGTGAGAGTGCAAGATCGAACTTCTGGTCGTTGTCCGTCGAGACTTCCAATGCGAGCTCTTTCATGTCTGCGTCGACAGAAAGTGACCGGTCAGCTGAATCACTCTGTACTACCATAGCCATGACGCACCTTGTTGCTCCAAGAAACGAGCAATTCTATTCCTCTGATCATTTGGAATGGAAGGCAGCAACGCTTCGGCAGCTTGCGTGTCCCCTCGCAGGATAGCAGTCTGGTATTCAATGACAGACAGCGCCAACGAATAAGCAGCGATATTGACGTCCTTGTCGCATACGTAAATGCGGTTGTGTTGTGGCAGGTAACCAAGAAGGTACATTTGCCTATGCAGTGTAATCGAACGTCAGCTTATCCGTTCAAGATGAATCTTGATACGGCGCCAAATGCAAACCTACGTATCGAAATGACTGATTGTGTTCGTCATTGATCCAACAAGGTAATTGAGACGGTTGTTCGAGGTAGTATAGATGAAGCAGTCCTCAAGCCATTTACCCGTCCGTACAGTTTCATTCACTTCGGCGATAAGTTCGAAAGCGTCTTCGACACCTTCATCGCCTAGATCGCCTGCATTGTCCACAAAATTGATGTATTCCTCGCGCGAGAAGCGAAGGACATAGAAGGAATCTGCAGATGCGACAGCAACTAGATTGCCCGATGGGGACCACGAGACCTGTGTAGTTCGGATAGATCAGTATTGAGCGAATGAATTTGAAAGGCATTCATTCCTATATACTTACGCTTTCGGCATCCACTTCGATACGTCGGACCAGCGCACCATTCTCCCAGTCGTAGAAGCAGACAAACCCATTGCCCTTGACGCAGAGCAACGCACCTCCCCAAATACCGGAAGTAGCATAATTGACGCCTTTAATGAGTCCAGCACGTTCCTTGAAGTTGCGGTATACTTTAACTGGGGATTTGGAGCCTGCCACTCCGTCTCTGACGGCATAGGTATTGCTATCGGCCGCCCAAGCGAAACCAACACCAGGTCCGAAAGCTTTGTTACGCCATGCGAGCGCGGTGTAGATGATATACTCCCCATCACCACATACAGTGACGAATCTGGATATGGCACATTAGCGGATTGTAACACTACTTCTCTAGGAAGCGAAAGCTTACCTGCCGTTCGGCGAGTGCTGCAAGCTCTGTGCGTAGATTTCCGTCGTGCCCATATCCCTGATGGGAGTAACTATCTTTTGACCATCTTGGAACTCCTCATCCGTGCTTATGGCTTGCAGATTGGTATTGACTATTTCAGAGTTTCGAGCAAAGACCACCTTTCCTGCATTATCCATCGATACTGAAGGTTCTTCCTTGCCGAGCTGTATCAAGGCAAATTGGTCAGCTGTATTCGAAGCTAAAGGACATATGGTACAGACGACATACCTTGACGACAACAGCACCCTCATCGAAACCGAATCCGACATCATTACCCTTGACATTGTAAGCCACACACCAACATCTTTCCAAACCATAGTTGAGGGTATTCTCAAGTCTATAAGTCGAAGAATGCCAGATCTTGACCGTACCATCTTCAGAACCTGATACAATGATGGGTAGTGAGGGGTGGAAGATCGCAAAAGAGACGTTCGAGGTGTGTCCCTCTAGGACTTGTATGCATGATTTCGAGTGGTAGTCCCATACTTTAACGAGTCTGTTGGTAGGCAAATTGGATCAGAAGCAGTTTACAAGATGCCAGGTCTGGAACTGCCTTACCTATCATCACCGCATGTGACCAAGTATGGCTTCTCGCCTCCATGGTAATATTCGACATAATTGACACCCTTGTCATGTGCTTCGAGCGTAAAGTTGGCGGTTGATGAACCAAGCTGCCAGATCTTGACTGTCCTATCTAAACACGCAGACGCGAATTGGTTGTTGTCTTTGGGATTAAAGGCTATGTTCATGATGTAGTGCGTATGTCCTTCGAAGGTCTGCGAATGAATGCGAAATGCGGGCTTAGCACCTGGCTTCTACAGGCTGACACGACGCGCATAGGCATTGCACTACATACCTGCATGCACTTCCAGCCTTTCTCCCAATCCCAAAGCTTTATTGTCATGTCGTCGGATCCAGTAATGACGAGCGGTTGTGTAGGGTGTACAGCGAGGCATCTGGTGTAATGATTGCCGCGACTCTAATCAGTTTCCGAGTGCGGCGACGAAGCACGCGAATGTGGATGAGAGGCTAGCCCCACCTTATATAGTCAGGATGCGCTTCGAAAGAAGCAATACGCTCCTGCGTGTTGTAATTGTACACTCTGAGATGGAAATCATCTGCGCCGCATACGAACCAGTTCTTTCGCGCAATGAAAGCGACGGATCGTACTGGGACCTCTGTGACTTCGAATGTCTTGACGAGTGCGCCTGTTTCGTGGTTCCAGATGAAGACGTTGCCGGTGTATAGACCGGCCTGTAGTAGCAGTGGCAGTATGCGTGGTGTGAGTATTGCCAGACGTTTGGCATTGGCATTGGCGTGCAAGGTCGCCAGGCAAGGTCGGACGTGGAGGGCGAGTATAGTACGGGGATAGACAGCATCATCAGTACATGGGGCGAGAGTAACAATCCTAGGCAAGCTTGAAGCCAGCTCAGAAGCGACTCACGATGACCCAAGGTTGCGTGGGATGGAAATCTATCGCCTTGACGCGTGACGAGCGAGCGAGCAGCTTGCGCTGTGAGGTGGTGGATGGACGATGAGAGAGCGAAGGCGTGCGTGAGTAGACTCATTGAGCAGTGCTGACTGAGTGTATGCTGCCTACGTTGATGTCGAGCAGCATGGTGGATGATGGTGCCTATTGCTCTTTCTCGCTGTCTAGCTCTACCACCTTGATGCGTTGAGTAGCTGTCGGACTGGCTGCTTGCCCTTCGCAACTCGTCCCTGCGCTGCGAGTAGTGCCGTTGTCACTCCAGTCCTGCCAGCTCTTCACTCCTCTTGCCTATCGTATGTTGTCCTGTTCCAAGCTGGCCACTCCTGCAGCTCTTCTCTGTGCTTCTGCGCGCCTGCTTTTGGCGCTGGAGCAACTGGCCACAGAGTTGGACATTTATATGCTGGACAAGCGGTGGACTGGAGGGAGGGTATGGCCCACAACACATCCTCAGCTAGTCCATAAGCTGGTCATGGACCCCTCGTCCAGCGACGTGGCCTACAATCACGCCCCGCCGGTGATGCCACAGCCAGCAATGCTGCACAGTGGTGAAGCTGGAGACCATGCAGGACGGGCAACGGAGGGCAACCAACCCATTGGATCCACTTCAAGGGTGCCATACACCCCCCTGCAGCCATCTGCATCTAGTTCGCACTCTCCTGCATTCGTAGCGAGCCCACCACTCGGTCATGCCCATGGCCTAGACATCAATCCTTCATCACCATCAACGCTACAAGACTCATCAGCAGCAATGCAGCGCGACAGATCAAGAAGCACAAGCACACCGTCACCCATCATACCAAGCTTAAAAGGCAAAGAGAGAGCATTGGATCATTCAGCTTCTATCCCTCGCTCAAAGCCATCGCCACGAGCGATTGTCCTGCCAGACCCTTTCCAAACGTCGGAAATGGAAAGACTACGGGTTGAAAACGATATGCTCAAGAAACAGCTTGATGTACTCGCTAAGAAGAGGAATCACTCGTGTACTTCGGGATTGGCATTGTTCTCGAGTGGAGCGGGTGTATGTTGCTTTTGTGCAGGCAAGTAGCCTGAAGAGGATGTAGCTGACCCCGTCGATCCTCTGTCGCAGCCCGCAACACGCCCAGAAGATGTGAATACCCAATTGGAGCAAGTTAAGAGGATGGTCAGTAATCCTTGTTAGCTGATTCGAAGTTGCTTGGGACTAAGCATCCTTCCATTGCAGCTGCGAACTTCCGAAGATCAGCGCAAACGGCTAGAAAAAGAGCTTCGCTATTTACGTTCTTACCTGTTATCAAGCGTAGAGCCATATCGTCTACCGACTCCTGATTCTGACAGTCAGGAAGTTGAGCATGGCAAACTTGACCCAAGCAAAGCTGGCGGACTAGGCCAAAGAAACAGTGGCGTCGACATATCGGACGCCCGCAAATCACCTCAAAACAGACTTCGCAAATGCCGTCGTTCACCACCTTCAAAACGCAAACAAACGATGGGAGACGCAGAAACTGAACATCTCTTACTGGCATTGGCTCGTTTGACACGCCTTCGGAAAGTAGTAAACCTACATCCACAATCGGATCTATCGCACCTTCCGCAAGCACGGCAAGCACGCGTGCCATTCAGTGGAGGTAATACAACTGAAGGAACTTCTTCTACCTACGCGAACCAAAGCTCTTTGACTTCGCTCAATCTACCACCTCTGCCTATGCCGTGGCTTACAGAGTCAGATCCGAATGGTCTGCCATCGTCAAGTGTCTCGCCTCAGCGCCGTCCTTCGACGCTGCTGAATGGCCTCGGCTCACCCATCCGTACCACTCGCGTAAAGACAGAAGCAGAATCACCACAAGTAAGCGTTTCAAATGCGGCATCTATCTTCCAAGGTGTTTCATCCTCAAATACAAATGACGTACAAGCACCCGCAATGCAAGCTTCTGAAAGTGCAACTTCATCCGGTAAAGGCGGTAACGGAGAACGAAAAATCGGCCGTCCACTTGGTTCTCCCAACAAGACTAAATTAGTGTCTATCAATAATACAGCTGCTGTACGGAGAAGAGCGAAAGCATCTGAACATGCGAATACGAATGGTGGTCGTGCGAGAGGAAGAGGGAGACCTATAGCTGAGAGTGCATCTTCTTCTGCACATCCGTATGCGGGTAGAATTACAAGAGGTAAAGGCAGTCCGCAAGACCCCACTGCTGCTGTGGATGGCTTGTTGCTTGCTGCACAGAGTTTACACGGTGAGAACAAGGATAATGAGATGGATATGGACGTAGACGTAGACGAAGCAGGCGAAGAGGTGTGGCAGCGGGAGGATATGATAGCTGAAGTATCCAGCTCACCGCAAGATGCCAGATACGTGGCGCCATCGTCATTCTCAAAAGCAGTGCCGTTCCCACCCGCTACACCTGCATCGCTAGAAGGACCCGACATGACTTGCTTCCCAAATGTCTTGCCTACACCTCCAATACATGGCCTACCAGCGACGCCTGGTAGAGCACGAACAGCACAAGGCGGCCAGCAAGCATTAATGCCACCTCAGACGCCCAATACACTAGCTAGAAACGAAAGATCAGCACTTGATGTACTCGCTGAAGAAGCTGCTTCAGCTAGTAAAGGTCCAGCTTCTACTTTGTCTGGAGCAAGGAATTTAGAATCACTAAGTGGATCAGCGAGGAACTTAGCTCAGGAGATGGAAATGGCACGAAGACCACCTTTGAATAGTTTCCACGGTTTCGTAAAAACCGAATATCCCGCTACCGATCAGAATCGTTTCGCGTTTCCACCGAACGCCAGCGATGAGCAGTATCAATACTCTTTAGGAGATGCATTCGAACAGGATCATCCAGAGAATTTTGCTGCTTTCGATCCTACAACAGAAGAAGTGTTACCTAAACCTATGACGATAGCAGCACAATTATCACAAGGCGTTGCTATGTCACATCCATTGATAGATCCTGAAGATATACAAGCTGGAATGACACCTGCTGCTGCACTAGCTAAGAAGTCGCGGTCGCCATACATAAAATGGACTGTTGAAGAAGATGAACAGCTTATATTGGGCGTTGCGGAATATGGAACGAAATGGGAAGCTGTAGCTAGGATGCTACCGAGTAGAAGCTATCACCAATGTAGACAGCGCTGGCTTAGAGGATTGAAGTGTGAGTTTTCGCCTCCTCGCCTTAAGGAGAAACGCTTGATATGGCTACTAGAGGCAATGGCTAACAGAGTGTCTATCTGATCTTTGCAGCTGGTGATGCCCTCCCTGAGAACATTCAACACCTGAAACCGCAAATCGACGCTGCTGTACAGGCATATGAACAAGCTCGACCGGGTGCATCGAAGAAGGTGGAATCATAGTAGAACGTACCGCGTAGTATAGGGTATGTAATATAGACGGTGCTCTGTAGCATAGACTAATAATCGAGAAGTCAATCGGAAGTGCTTAGGTAGATACCGTACAATGTAATAGAATGCTATGCAATTTTGCTAAATTAGAAGCGGGATCTTTGCAAAAGCCAAAAAGCAAAGCCCCCTGACCTGTTCGCGAGTAGGCAAGGATTCGCCAGGATAATCACGTATCTCGATGAGGATCGGTATGAAC
Organism: Cystobasidium tubakii; assembly: GCA_024345325.1. Lineage (NCBI taxonomy): Eukaryota > Fungi > Basidiomycota > Cystobasidiomycetes > Cystobasidiales > Cystobasidiaceae > Cystobasidium > Cystobasidium tubakii. Next base: position 2,214,396 of record BROO01000001.1, on the reverse strand, counting down.
AGGGCTACAAAGCTGATGGTACACACAAGAAGGCTAGACGAGCGAAGCACTCTGAGACCTGTACGAAGATATTTGCACACCAACATATCGTATGATCGTAATACATACAGCAGGCAAGTATTCCTGCTGTCTGCGTACCAAGCCTACCTCACATGATGTTAGGAGATGATGCAGTAAAGTACCGCTGTCTCCGTGGCACAAAGTTGGCTGGGGAAAAGCTTGAGTTTCTGCCCGAGCTCAAATGCTATTTTCCACTGATGACCATTGTCGCACCCAGGCGAAATACGCGGGGTGCAGAAACCTGCGATGTGTGCGGCTTGAATGGCGCACACGTGGGCAACTTCTCACCTGCAGCGGCATCGGAATGAGCCAGGTGCTGTACATGTTCTTCCTGGGGCAGAAATGCAAAGTAAATTATGCACAGAGTCGACCTATTGCACCTCTGAAAGCGCGGTTGTGCCAACCATGGGATACAGCTGCACAAGGGAAGACTAGCGACTAGCCTGTTTATACTTGCTGTAATCTTACTTCATTAGACCTAGATTAGGACGCGCAGTGCAGTACCTCCGCAACTAAAAGCAGGCTGGACTTTCGTAATGCATAGGCCGGCTCAATATCGTGAGATACGTGGTACATATGTAGCGTAGAATGAACCCCGGATCTACGAAGTGTGCAGCCTTTCACCACTGCTACTGCCCGCTCTGTACACTGATCGTAGCTGTGTTAAGCTTCTGTCTCCGTCCAACTGGAGCAAACCTTGCAGCACTTAACATGGCTTGGAAGTACACGACCACGAGGTTTTGCTACCTCGCTCGTCGCCTCGATGACGCAAGAGTTGTGGTGCTGTATCTGCTGGTGCATCCAAACCCGCTTGGTCCGCGTTATACCCCTGCCATACCTTATTGCGAAAGGGTGCAAGATGTAAGTTGTTTGGCGCGCAAAGCTGTAAACTTGCAAGCTGTCTGCGCACAAAATGTAAGTTGGCTGCGCGCCTGAGGGATGATTTTGATGGAGAACATAGCGGCGATTCGCGACGCTCTTTGCGGCGGTTATGCTGCTGATCTTGTTGCTTTCTGCTGTTCCCATTACCGGGCGTGAATTTCGGATGTCGCATCGTAGAGGTAGATGCGTTAGGCTTGGACGCAGGCAGGCCGTCTGAAAGAGGAAGGGGAGGGAGACTATCACCATGAGACTGATATATGGAGACTACTGAAGATGTGTCGTAATTCCTGCCTCGCTTCTCTGGTCCATGCATACTGCCATTGTCAGGCTTCGAAGGCGATCCCCGCCGCGATGACTGCCCGAATGGCAGGGCCAGAGAAAGGCTGCATTGAGGCATGTCAGTGAGTTCACTGCCCTTCATAGATGTCACTGCTCGCAAATTCGGTGCTTCTGGTGCTGGTATTTGCAAGGATAGCCTGCTTGATGGAGTAATTGCTCCAACAATGGTGCATACGACAGGTCGGACAGAATCACGTCTTCGACGACGGGCTGCAGCACTGAGGAAGGTGAGCTTGTTATCAGTCCATGGTACAGTACAGTCAGCGTATCATAGCATCATGTCCTGCCCAGGTGTCCGTGGCACTGCAACTTCCAACCTTCAAGGCCTGCTCGCACACCGCACAAGCACGGGGAGACAGACACGACGGAGCTCGCAAAGGGGGGAGGGCAAGGGTTGTAATGGTGTTTGTCATGGTTCCAAAGTGCTATGGTCGAGTCTCCATGCAGTTTTGTGCTGTCGAAGATTGGGGGAGCTGTCTTGTAGTACCGGAGCCTGTGAAGATAATGGAAAGCCTGAGGCTTAGGCGGAAGCCAATTGTGCTGCTTGCCACCCCTGGCCCATTGCCACCCCATTGCCATCTCATTGCCATCCCAGGCCCGTTCCCATCCCGTTCCCATCCCAGGCCCGTTCCCATCCCGTCCCCATCCCAGGCCCGTTCCCAGGCCCGTTCCCATTCCCAACCCTGGCAGAATTGCCCCTGGTAAAAGTTGCACTCCATGGGTTAGAATGGGCGAGCCCTGAAGCATTCCCAAGCCACTGATGTGACCCTGCGAGTGGTGGTGGAGCTGCTGTCCTCCTCTGATGCTTAGTTCCCGTGTTATTCGGGATCTTGTTCCGCGGTCCTGAGTCCACTTCTGAGCACACATCTGAGCACACAGGACAGCAGAATGATCAACACTCGACTTAGAGACACAAGAGTGATGTCAAATGAATTGTCTACTTATAACAAACACGCTAGTCCAATCAGCATTCCTAGCGTGCTAACTCCCTTCCTGGTATTCCTCCTTACGCGCGAGTGGGCCACTTCCCAGTGCGGCAATCAGCGACCAGAACAACAAGGAAATGCACAGCGCAACGAACGCGGCCTTCTGATAGATGATTCCACTTCCTCTTGACTCTGCCCCGGTTAGTACGTTCATGAAACCTAATCACAAGTAACGTGAATCAATCGTTCAACGCTTCAATGTCAAAACCTAATCTGTCGAGCACCCTCCAGATTACATCAACGCACTGTAGAGTAGTCTCCAGGCAATGCAAAGAGTCTAGCGATCCCCTTGTGAGTGATCTTACAACACAATAATTCTTTCCTTTCCACATGTCTTCTACAGCATCAGCAATATTTTCGAGCATCCCTCCGGTATTCGCAGCTATAGAAGGACCCCTCTTACAGTTTTCTACAACGGAGAAAACTGCTGGCTATTATCAGGGTGAAAACTCTGATGCTAGGCAGGAAATAATTATGTCTGCTGTGTAGGCACATAGCCTGTGAGAAAACCTGCTAGATCATCTGACTATGTGACTGTCTTTCCTCATCAAGCCAGTCTCCAGAATCTAGGCGACTTCCAGCACCAATAGCTGAATGTTCGACTCGACGGGCAGTGTCCTTTCGCCCTCTAAATCTGCAGATGTCTACCTTGGAGTCCGGTATTTCCACTCGTCTTCTAGCCGGGAATTGCAATGTCATCTGGACTTGCATTGCCGGTGCATTCACGCAATTATAAATCTGATGCAGCCTTTTGAACTGACAATCTGAAAGCTCTCGTTTAGCCGAAGAGGAGGAGGATAGCAGCAATGATGGCCTCGATGGCGAAGATAACGAAGATGTAAGGGGTCAAGTGGTTGCAGAAGAGCCGGAATGTTTGGAGGAAGTAGGAATAGAAATCTTGCGAAGGACTGGTGAAATGCACAAAGACAGGTCTCCCCGGTGGATTCAAGGCATAAGGCATATGGACACTGGAAGAGGTGTTGGCCGAGAGTGTTAGGATGTTGAGTATCAATAGGAAGCGTCCCTACGGACTTCAGCAAGGCACAGCACAGAGCGAAAGACTCCTTCGGCTTCAGCCTACGTGACAGCAATTGATGTAATGACGTCTGCTCGATAAACCAAGCTGAATGCTTAGAAGTGGAAGGAAATACTTGTAGACCAACAAGAGCGGCCGGTCTTGTGGAAGCGGCCTCACTCCGTCCTGTCGGTATATTCACGTAGGCGGACCAGGACTGTAGTTGACGAACCGAGAGCTTGCGCCAGTAAGAACATGCAGTGTGGGCCATATCACAGTCCTTGGTATGGCGAGAGCAAGCTTGTGCATAACTTCTTTTGGCGGCAACTTTGCCGTTGGCTTATGTGCAAGAAATCGGACTGCTGGTGCAGAAAGTCCGGGCGCGTGTGCAACAATTCCTGGGGCACTCTATTTGGGCGAGCAAGATTGAGTCTTCGTAGGCATGTCTATATTCCGTTGCAACAAATCCTCTCGACGTGCATCGTCAACTTTGATGGGGGAAGCAGATTTCTCCTCGTACAGAAAGCCGATCTAGTGTACAACTTGTTCTGAATTTTCCTGCCATCTTACGTCGATGGTCTCCTCTCCCTCACATCCTGCTCCTCTTCTTCTCCAAGCCCGCCTGCTAATCTGACACCATCGGAATCATCCTCATCGCTTGAATCTTCACCCAGATCGGACCATTGTGATTCTTTATCGCTTTCTACACCTGACCGATCTGCTGTACCTCGCCGAGAAGCGTAATCTGTATTATAGTCTGAAGAATGAGCAGTCAGAAAGCCAATTTCTGAGAATGGTGATATAGGTCTCGAAGAAGCTGCTTGACTTGATGCATTGCTATTGCCAACGTACGAAGGAGAGATCTTACTAGCTCGGGGCGATAGAACATTCCCTTCCAATGTACCTGTCATTGAACGTATAGTAGGAGTAGGTGATGCGGCTCTCTCCTCTGCAATAGCTTGCTCCGCTTGCATTTGTTCGAGGGATGCAGCTGTCAGATCCTGCTGACTTGTTGTGGAAGGTGTATGGAAGGATGCTTCGTTTGAAGGAGAGCCAATGTCAACTACCGCTGGCCTGTGTGAGCGGGAAGTAAAGGAGGAGCCAGGTCTAGAGTTGGGTTCTATGACTGAGTAGGCGTCAAGATTGTGGCCAGCCGGATGGGAATGGTTTGAAGTGCTCATGAGATCGTCCGATGGTACTGCTAATATTTCGTCTTTGGGATTAAGTGATAGACTTCTAGCCGTTTCTAGCAGTTCTGCATCTTCGTTGTCAGCCGCGTGTACAGGGGAGTGGCGCCCGTCATCCGATGGTGCATCGTCTTGAATCCTATCGAGACGGGACGAAGGGCCAGCATCGAATAGAAAGCTGGTATTTGATCTATTCGAAGGCACTTCCTGCATTTCATGTTCGTCGGAAAAGGGCTGCTGGCGGTAGTTGGCATCAGATGTGGAGCCCCAGAGTGCAAAGACTGGCACTCACATTGGCATGTCTGCGCCGGCGGAACCCAGTGTCGGCGTCGTTCGATGGATTCCCATAACTAGCGCTCGAAGAGCAAGCATGCGATTGCTCCCACCTCTCTTGGTCTGCTCTCCGCTGCTCATCATGCTGCTGCTCAAGTATAGACAGCTGGATCGCTTGTTCGGTCTCTTGGGAGGACCACTCTTCCTCGCGTTCTTGACGACGACGCTCCAAGCTGGGTTCTATGACTTCCTTGTATACCGCCCATGCCTGTGTGGATGGTTATACGCTGTCAGGCAAACTATTCATCCATACATCATGGGAAATCGCACATCTCGCTCACCGCCACTCCCACGATAAATGCACCCTGTTCGTAGCAAAGAGCTTAGTATGAGAGCACCGCTGAGGTAAGACAGGCAGGCTCCACCCACAGTTACGAAGATAGCAGCATGGGGCATGTTGGCGAGTCACGCCAAATGAAGTCCTGTGTGCAGTGAAAGAGAGATACAGCACATATCCGCGCAGCAACTCGTGAAGCGGTGATCGACAATGCAGTTGAAGCTCGTAGGGAAGACTTGAAGCGTGCGCCTAGTCACCCAGCTACATGGATCTAGACTGTAGCTACATAGCATCGTCCATCACTCTCACGAGCGTCCACAATCTGAGCCATCGATTATTCAACGCATGCGCTTTCGATCATTCCAGCGGGTGACACACCGACAGCCTGGACAAGGACAGAACAGCTTCTGCTTTGACGAAGAGAGGCCGGAGTGGACTAACTTGTGCAGCTGACCATCCATAGCCATCTCTGGTGACTGCCGCTCAAGTCATAGACTGCGTCGCTTACCGCATCCAAAAACGTCATGGCTCCGCAAGGCGGTCGGTCGGAAGAGCAGGTGCCATTGCTGGGCGGGCAGCCTCACGGAGAGACTGACAACGATGACTCGAATGGTGAACCACTGCCTTGCAAAGAGGTCCCTCCACAGATCTGCGTGAGTGATTGACCTGAATCAGGCTTTTGTCGCCAAGTCGGTCAGAACTGATCAAATCTTTATATGCGGCGGCATATTGCGGGACTCTTTCTACCAATCTTGTTAACAACTAATACAACAACATGACATCCACTCTCACAACAGTCCAAGATAATAGCCCGTCTCAAGGCACTCGTGCTAAAACTCATTCCATTGCAAGTAGAAGATGAGGAATTGACAGCCGCTAACGGAAGCATCATCACCCCAGAAGCAGTAAAATCATTCTATAAAGCAGGGGGTGATTTCCATGATGCAATCCCATACTGCCTTTTAGTAGCAAGACGTTCTTTCTCTAAAGACGCCTATCGCAATCCTTCCGATTATGATGAGCATATGAACAGAAAACTAGCTTGTGAAGTCATTGCTAGGAGGACTGTTCAGCTCTTCCCTAGCGATAGACAGCACGTAGTCCTTTCGACTCGATATACCCATATCGAGTCGGACGGTGATGTCTCCCTACCCCTGTCAGCTATCGAATTCGCGTCAGACGAACACTGCCCTATCTTCCTCTCGAGTGGAGAAGCTCAGAAGACTATATTCGCTCTTTGGAAAGGCCATGTGAGTTGTCTCTTATTGTACGGACTTGTGCAGTGCAGTGATATACTGAATAAATTTGTCCGACAGCTCGTGCAAGGCAGGGATTCTAGAGGGTGTGTCATCCTTTAACTCTTCTATAACTGACTCACCTGCCTGTCTGACCCGAACTTATCTCAGACACGTCATCTACAAGACCTGGAAGCCGAAAGGAGGCTTAGGTAAGCGAGGCACTGGCAAAATAACGCCCGGAAGGATCTCACCTGATATCTTATGATCATCCGCAGACCCCAGTCGCCTAGGTGTCCCTCGCTATCAAAATATCCTCCGAATCTTCCTCTGGATTCTCTTTCTAATCTGCTATACCCTAGCAATCCAAACACCAGATCGTGAATTTGGGCTGGAAGACTACATCTTCTATATCCAAGTGCTAGGTTATACACTCGAAGAAATAGTTAGAATAGTTAAAATACGCTCAATTGCTGCTTTAACATTTTGGACTTGTATTTCTTTAAGTATTTATACTATTGCTTTTATTGCTTTGGGATTTAGAATCGCAGACCTAAGTCAGAAAAATTCGGAACAGGCTCATTATTATCGACTTAAAGCTTTCCAGATCCTATCGTGAGTTCAAGAAACCTTGTTCAAAAACTGTCAGATAGTGGAAGGGTGCTGACTGACAATTTCCGTAAACCCTTTGCAGATGTGCTGCACCTCTTGTCTGGTATGTATTGGATATGTGCCCAATGCAACGCTAGTACAATCTGCTGACCCTCCTTGCAAATATTGTAACAGGTCCAAACTCCTCAGTGAGCATCCAGGCGGTATTGATCCAGCGAATACCGACTGACGCCTGTCCTATGACCTTCAGCCGTATTCGACCTCTTCAGCTTCTTTGGAAGTATGCAAATCGTCGTTGGCAGAATGATGAAAGAGAGTGCCGTGTAAGAAGGCTCTCATTTGGCTTGCAATAATCGCCCACTGACTATTCTGCGTACGAATAGATTCTTTACCTTGCTGGCTATCCTAAGCATGGGTCCGTGACTGCTCCGAGCATCAAGTGACACAAGAGACTCCGCTCACAGTCGTTTCATGCACAGGATTCCTGCAAGCTCTCACTGGTCTAGACGTAGCGGATGACAGACGCGACGCAACTGGACAAATCGTTCACTCCCTGCTTCAAGGTCTTCTCGGCTCTCCTGACTTTGATACTTATTCTGATCGGGATCTCAGCTATCCTTACGGCATGATCCTGTACTACGTAAGATCAATTGCACAAACTGCCCCAGCTACGTGTTTTAGAACTGAACTGAATTTTTCTCCAAACTCAGGCATGGTCGATACTCACCCTCATCATCTTGCTCAATATTCTGATTGCGCTCTTCAACTCGGCGTATGAAAACGTAGCTGGTGATGCAATCGCTCAATACATGGTATTCTTCGCCCAGAGTACATTCTCCAACCTTTCTCATAAACATTTTGGGCTTGTAATCTGACGTTGATTTGTGGGCTACAGAAACGATTGCATCAGTCAGAGCTCCAGATCAGTTCGTTTACGTTGCGTGAGTCGCTACTTGCGAGCAACCGCTCACCTCAATACGGTACTGAGGATTCTTTACGTAGGCCTTTCAATCTAGTCGAGCTATTCTTGTTGCGTGAGTACCAAAACACCTAAAGTCCTGGTTTCAGTATCGGCATTAACGGTGAAAATTGTGATTTTCAGCATTCGAGCTATATCTGTCGGTCGAGGTCTATTCGAAGATTAATCAGTACATCTTATCTGTCTTGTTTTTCCCTGCTTTGATCGCTATCGCGGTGTACGAAAAGCATTGGGAGAATAAGCACAGTGAGAGTCTGAAAAATCTGATGCAAGATGATGAGGACGAGGTGAGTCTATACAAGACTTTGTTGCATTCATCAATACCTAAAATACACGACTTCATTGGTCTCGTTGATATTCTTCAGCACTTCCACCTTGAAACAGATCCCTCTTGCGATGATGATTCCGTCGATGGAGAAATCAGTACAGTCCCCTTCGACGAACTGGTTAAGGCCTTCCCAGATCTGCAGACTTCGACGTCTTCTCAGATTTTGAGCGAAGTCAAGAAACTTAAAAAGGAGCTCAGCGAGCTCAAGCAAGAGATTGAAGAAAGTAAAGTCAAGAAGGAGGAAACGGATTAAGTAATTGATTACGTTTCAAGGAATGATACACGTCCTTTGCCTATGCTTGCTGCAGTTCATTTTCCAGATACAGTTGTAGTTGATCATATGCATACACGATATGTGGACGCGCGACTCTGTGTATCCACGTCAATGAGTAAAGACGGTCCACGACCACCTGACATAGCTTACAGGAGCCGTCTCTGGTGCATCTGGCCTGACCGGACAGGTCGAGGTGGGTTTCGTTTGCTTGCCTCTCGAACGGATCGCTGCGTTGGTCGTAATTACATTGCTGTGCACATTGGGCCTGGGTAACGGCTCTTACTAAGAGACTCGCACTTGCACTGCTTGCCGGGTGAGCTCCCGATTCGAGGGGTGCCAGCCAGTAGTACACTAGCTTCACTTGCACTTGTTGTGTGCCAGCTTGTTCTCGTCGTATTTCTTTTTCCTCTTTTTTTTTCCCGCTGTGTTCTCGTTCTTATAGCTGCTAGGATGACTAGAAGAAGCGCCAAATCTGAAGCCAGTCCTTTTCAGCAAGTGCTTGTGTATTTGTGAATGTCAACGTCAAGGCTTACCGAGTCAGGTGAGTTGCGATTGTCCTTAAAGGCGATGTAGCCTCGGCAAAGGAACCAGACGATGATAAGAGTACCAAAGTAGCACGTCAATGCTGGACCTAGATTGAGCTTTGAGGGTAGACCGAAGAAAGTCAGAGCAAACGATGAGACGAAGCGGAACACGAGTAGCTGGAATTGGCGGAACGCCCAAAGCAATCAGATCAAATTTCAGGACAGCTTGCCAAGCAGCGTGATCTTACATTTGCAACGTAGAAGAAGATAGGAGATCTACCGAACTGCAGTAGGGGCGACTTTTCCCTCCATTCGGTCTTGCAGAGCATTATAAGCGCGAAAAGGAGAGAGTTAGCCCCCAAGCATAGACTCGAGTATGCGAGATCAGGTGGGAACTTGATGGTATATAAGAACGCTTGCCACGATTCGAGGTAGGGGTTATTTGGGTGTCGCGGGTGATCTGGCAGGAGATTGGTGGAGAGATTTCCAAATTTGAGGAGGCGAGTGAGAACGAAGAAGGTGGCGAAGAAGATGGAGAGAAGGATATGAATGGCTGACAGAGCGAATTTGGTCCGCTCGCGACGGGTCAAGTAGCGGGCGAAGACGACTCCGATAAGTCCGAATGGGAGCCAGCTAATGAGCAATACGACAATCAGCTTTTTGCTCCCCTATACAACCATTTCACTTTCAAGACAGACTTCAGACTCACTTTAAAGGAGCGTATTGATTGAGAAGCTTGTGGTACATTCTGTCAGGTTCGCTGGGCATTGGCATGATCCAAAACCAGAACCAATCGCTTTTATCGCTAGCAATCGTCCCTTGTTTCGGCACAGCTAGCATGTTCATCGCAAACAGAATTGCTGTTAGAAAGATCAATATCCCATTGCCTAGATGATGAGCGTAGTTTTCCGCTTTGGCGATTGCTACTTCATCTTCGTCTCCTTCCTCTTCGTAACCGGGCGAGAATGGGTTGATGGTCTCAGTAGGGTGAAGATTGACGTAGCTTGATACTGCGCGTCGCTCTAGAGTGTGCAGACCGATGGTAGTACAGCCAAGTACAAAGAGGTTGATCCCGAAAGGCCAGAGGATGAGATTTTGTATTAGGTTTGGACCGTCTTCGCGGACAGTGAAGTCTATTGTCAGGAGAACGCTGATGCACTGCAGAGATGCATGACTGCTCGTCAGCTGGGGTATACATAATGATACTACAAGCCTTGCCAGAGCAACATACCATCAGAGCTGCCGCACGTAGGGCAGAATGCCGCAGTAGATCACCTCGACTCCATCCCAGCTGAAGCCGACTTTGTTGAAAGAGCACAACGCCGATACCTCCCAGAATCATGAGACCTATCATCGCGACAGTACATGTGTTAGCTGATATCTGACTTGACTAACGGGAGTACCTATCGCCACCAACCTGGTGCAGCAGGATTCTGCCGCATAGACCATCAGCATTTACAAAACGCCAATGCCATGTGCCTTTGGAAACTCACCGCAGCAAGTCTCAAACCGTATAAAGGGGATTCTGTCCATCTATCCTGTTTCGAATACCAATTCTCGTCCGATTCTTCCTCACTACGCAGGAACATCTGTATGCTTTCGCCAGCGAGCAAGGCGAGGAGCAGTCCTCTCAAGACATCCAAGCTGAGCAAGGTCTGTCTCCTGAATGAATCTGGAGGTTCGTTGTCCTGTATATCGAGCCCAAGAGGAGGTACGGACAGGTCAGTCTCCTGAAGTGCGCTTGATGACGCCTGGGCGTAGTATTGAGCATTGATGAGGCGGGTGACCTCGTCCGGCCGCGAGCTGGAGACGAGTATGGGCCCAACAGTACGCATTGATGAAGCACCAGAGACCGCTCGAGCCCTAGTCCTCGTGTTCGAAGGGCTTATGAAGCGGCTGCTCGGACCAGCCTCCACGCCTGCTTCGGCCATAGTGCCGTACGAAGCCATGGTTGGTAAGGAACGTGCCTACGGCCCCAAGGCCAGGCTCTGCGTATATCCTGCCGTATGCTGTGGCCTGAGGGTGGTCCTGTATGTTCAGTATGTATGTATGTCAAGGCGCCAGTTGCATCATGGTCTGGCAGACAGCCCGGATGAGAGCTTGGATGATCGGGATTTGATACCTCCAGCAAGCATGGGAAGCAGATTGCATGTCAAGCAGGCATGGAGGGGTTACATGTATAGTCTTGTGAGCCACGGTACAAGCGATTCAGGTGTTTCGTCATGGCGTCAGACGCCTTGCCTTGTCATAAAGCTTCGAAGCTGGTAGAAGCTGTACACCGAGAGGGTTGTCCTTCGGTTCGCTCTTGCCACACAGCGTATAGCCGACCAACTCCGAATAGAGGCGCACGATGCATGGGCACACATACAGGAAGGACGATATACTAGCATAGGCTGGGAGCAAACTACAAGTAGAAGAGCCCTGATTTCAAGGCGAAAAAGGGCAAGGATTTCAATGTAGAAGAAAGTAACAAGCAAGAATTAAGTTCCATTCGGAAAGAGTGTGAACACCAACAACGCTGCCAAGGAGACTAGCAGAACCTATCAAAGTTTGATTACAAAAAGACCAAGGAGAGCGTTGGAAAGCGTATAGTCGTTTAAGCCATTGAAATCGAGGCACGCCGGAAACAAGGAAAAGAAGGTGACCTTCCCGTAGGAGAATCGATACAAGGTGTATTGAGAATCTCGCGGATCATTCTCGAAGGCAGCTTCAAGCTTGAATGCGACATTTTTTCCTCTTTCTCAAACGGTACCATAGGAAATGTGCGATTTTCTTCGAAGTTAAAGCGGCGATATCGATAGCAGCGTGTTGACATCGTATGTATGTGTGTATGTGTATATGTGGGTGTAATAGAATGTGGTTACGAAGAGAAAAACGCTCGAAAAACGTTTTACTGATCCATAATCCCCCAAGTCGACTGAAGCATAAATGTAGCAAAAGGGTAGGCCCTGAAGCAGAACATGAGGCGGAAAAGCCCCTCATCTACTCGGAAGCCGAAGGTATCATCGCTTTAGAGCATGAAGGCAACGGCGCCGGCGGCGGCTGCGACGGCACCCATGTTGGCGAGGTATTTGCCAGCACCACCGGTTGAGGAGGTGCTTGCAGGTGCAGCGGCAGAGCTGTAACGACGCAAAAGATGTCAAGATCCCGACTTACAACCTCATGAAGTCAACGAGACTTACGATTCGCCATTGGCGTTGGCGTTTCGGCCACTGGTGGTGCCAGCAGTGGTGGAGGGAGCCGAGGTAGAACTCGATGGAGCGCTAGTAGAGGCGGAGCTGCTGCTGCTGGAAGAGCTGCTGCTGGTGGCTGCAGAGCTTGAAGAACCAGCAGAGGAAGCGCTGCCGTTCAAGCAGGAAGCATCGTTGCCAGCCTGGATGGAAACTTGGGAAGAGTAGTTGACGAGACCGGTGGAATCACGGATGGAGAGAGTGATATCTTGGCCGGAAGGGATGTTGACTACCCATGTGTACGAGTTGCCATTCTGGGGGTTGAACTGCTCGAGAGCAGCGGCGGTCGATTGTCCACCCTATGATAGTAGAACCATCGGGAAAAAACATTAGTCAAGTGCCGAGAGATCAGAACCCGGAACAGTGGATAGCCTACTGGGAGGACAGAGATGTAGTATGGAGCGGTACCGCCGGAGAAGCTGACAAGTGCGGGCTGGTGAATCAAAACGCTAAGTCAGCGATAGCACGGCTTTTAGAGCAGAAGTCCGGTGCGTACCTGGCACTGGACGAGAGAAGCGGGAGACCTGGAAATTATCGAGAAAGCGTGTCAAACAGTCAGCATGTTTATCTTGCATGATGGGTTTCGCATTCCTTGATGATGTGGAAGATCTTTCCAAGCTCAAAGATCGTCCTATCAACAGGGTGGCTGGTCACAACAGCAGCACTCACTGGATAATCTGCGAAACGGACGACGTGTCAGCGAGCGAACAACAAAAGCAAATGTAAACGACAGCAAACACGCACGAGGTTACCAGCGCTCTGTGCGTAGACTGCGGTGAATGCGGATGCGAGAGCGAAGGCTGCGGTCTTCATGATTGCGGGAAAGCTGCGCGACGCGGCGGAGGGGGTCAGCAAAAGCGTGGGAAACGCTACGAATGGGACGACATCGACACCGACTTACTATTTATATGAGGTATGAAGTAGTGGTAGGGTGCTGTGCTGAAGAAGCTATGTGGATATCGGGGGTCCTGCTCTCTTTATCCTTGCTGGAGATGAGGAAAGAAAGAAGAGATGCGAGAAGGGCGAGGAAGCTGAGGAATGAAGCGAGAATCTGGGATGGCGAGTGAGAAAAGGGACCCAAGGCTGAGATGCAGGCGCAAAAGGGCCAGCAAGGTTTAAACGCAGCGATAAAAGCGCGTGGAATGCTCAGAATGTTGCTTTTGCAGTGGAAAACCGTAGAATTTACGGCGGCCAGAGCCTCAACTTGCGTGCGTTTCAGGCGGGCTGGCTCGTCGGTGCCCTGGTCGGCGGAGTAGGTGACGCATCAGGCACGCCAACCGAGATGCGGTACACAAAATGGTCTAACAAATGTCCCCATCATGACCTGTCAGAAGACTTGCGAAGATTCATAATTGCACGCCGGCGGGCATCCGGGACAGCTGCACGTGATCTTTGGTGCAAACCGCACCTACCAGCGAGCCAGGACATGGAGGACTTGGCCATTATCGACCCTATTAGTTTGTCGCTGTACAAGTACCTGTTGTTCTGGCAGTACATCATCACCCAAGCGCTACTTGCAGAGCCATGAAACTTCCAGAAGAACTTCCCAAGTTTGGAAGAAATTACCACTATCTCCGTCAGCGAAAATGACACACCACTCACTTCACCCCTGCCACACGCGTTTCGGACAGAATTGTACCGCGACAAGATCGGCTTTTCAGGCGCATCGGACTTTGCCCAAGCCAAAAAGCATGTTGAAGCGGACCACCGCCTCGCTCGGTTTTCCAGCATATTCCGGAAATACTAAGCTTGGTGCGAGAAGCGTGTGTGATGCTTTGCTTCTGCTCAACTCGCACCACATTCTCCCTCGAGTGCTCGCTTGACACCGAATATGCGAATCCGGAAGCTGAACCGACGCACAGCCAACGGAGCTTTTGCTTTCAATCGCGCATATTGCCACACAGCCGCTTTCCGGATACAGGAAGCGACTTGCTAGTAGTCTGCGCAGATGCTCCCGAACTTCTCAGACAATCTGCGCAGCCCAACAGACGAAGTGGCCTTGCCGCTGACTTGAGAAAGGGCGATTCGCTACAAGCAACGCCAAGAGCGGCCAGGCGGTCTGGATACGGCATAAAGATACTGGAAGCGTGTCGCGCCCAGTTAATGTCTGGTGGTCGACTCAATGAATTACTATTTCTTCTGTTGATGAGACATTGTGGTCGACTGTTAAGGAATCACGCGTAGCCAACTAGATCCTACACATCCCCCAAACATGCCCAATCTCTCTGCGACGCATACGGGCGCATTGAAAGTCAAGCCTCTGTTCAAATCTGAACATCATTTCTGACCTTCGACGTTGGACTCCCCATGATGTACTAGGTGGTCTTGGTCACGTCGAGGATGTGCTCCCATTCAGCCTGTGCCTGCTGACAACCTTGCACTCGTCTCGATGTCTCTGCCAGTCTTCTCTTTGGCAAGTTGGCGAACAGTAGAAAGCAACCCGAAGCAGAATGCAGCTGTAAACCCAACTCAAGCGTATAAGGCGTTTTAGTTGAACTCACCTTGCAAGCAGCGCATCGAGAGTGTTTGGCAGCAAATCTTGGACACCCAGCACAGAAGGTGAGTAGGGAAGCTTTTGTCGTCTCGGGTCATTGATCTTTGGCAACATTGTCGCAAACCAGTCTGATATCTGAGATTTCCTTTCCTGCGAGGACTTGCGTGAAATGCCTGTATAGAACGGTATCCCGGAATTGGAGTTGCAGGGGAAGAACGGGGCACTTTCCTTGAAGACTTGCTCGCATGCGCCAGGTGTCAAGCCACAAGCGTGCTGCCTCGTACATGTGATTGAAAGAAATCCCTAATAGACTTTCGCACTTGCTACCGGATAGCTCGGTGTACGGCCGAGTGTGTAAATCCCTCTGAAAACATCTCCGTTTGCGATAGTGCAGAGGCAGATCACGTATTCCAGGTCTTCAAGGCTGAGCTGAGGGGGTGAACCGTCCTCCCTTCTGTTACTTTGAGCGCCTGCCGGTGTCTCATGTACGCTGCTCATGTCTGGCCCTCTTGTCCACGTTAACAAGATAGACGAGTATCTCTGCGTTATCTTGTGCATCGCCTTCTTGTCGAAATTGAGGACATTGGTCTTGTAGAAGGCGGTTGCCGACGGGTCTATAATGCCCGTCTCGAGCGAAAGCGAGGTCTCAATTTTCTGGCTATGCGGCAGCGAATCTAAGATTGTTGGCCACGGGGAGAGGCTGGCAAGCCAGCAAAGATGCTACGAGGATTGGTGAAGAGCAAAGTCAAGCTGCACCCTCGAGACTTGCTTGTCAGACATCCTGAATGATTAAGTCGAATCACGAGGTCAAGGCGTGCACGTTGGGCTCTTGTTTGGCTCACAGATATAGAGGGATGGTGTTAAAGTAGGGCAAGCAAAGATGGACCGCAACGCGATCATGCATTAAACTCACGATGGAGATTACAACGAATACTTCAGTCTGGCTTACAAGTACGCTTCTATGGGATTAGATCGTCGAAGACCTCAGTCATCCTAAAAGGACGTCTGCCCTAATTGCAGGTCTACATACTATACCGAGCTTTGGAACGGTGTCTTCCCTTACGCCATTTCGGGGGAGATGTGCGCTTGAAGCCCGTCTTCCCAGTTGGGCGTCTGTAACGATGTCATCGACGGACAGAGATACATGCAAGAGACAGGTGAACATGCAATATCAGTACATTGCTCCTTTCTCTCATGATACGGCTTAGCTGGCCTGGCTGAGTAGGAGGTACGGCCAGGAAGTACGGCCAGGCCAAAGCTTGGCTCTCCATGCAAAGCTTACATTCGCTAGACTCCTCTTGCCGCTCATTAATTCGACCATGCCTGAGGAGGTGGGACAGAGCAGAAGTCAGACACTCTAAATATGACGGATGTGCTAGCTGCACAAACCTTTCAGAGGCAACCACCAAGGATCTTTCGCCCTCCTCTTCTTCATGTCCGCTCCAGCTATCATATCTTTGAGGGGCACGATCTTCAAGTGGGCACCGGTGATGCATATTGAGCCGATATCATCGTCGCCTTCTGCCGAGCGTCCCTTTCTCGCGTGCTGCTCTAGGAACGTGATGCACCTCACGCTCAATCTGACCGCGCGTGTTCTGTCTCTCGGCGAGGGGTTTCCGCCTTGAAGGGTGTGGCCTAGCTGGACAAATCGAGAATCGAACAGCTTGCGTCCTTCTTCGTTCAGAATCTTATTGATCACTTCAGTTGTGTAGCAGCTTGATGACTTTTCACTTCGAATGATAAGTCTGCCTTCACTCTTGCCCTTCATGTCCGACTTATAGCGTGTGCGTAGCCATTCGCAATCTTGAGCAAGCATCTTCAGGCTTATACCTGTTTCCGGCGCGTATACGATGACTGCACCGACCTGTTCAGAACTTCAGCACTATTACCATCGCCTTCGATGAGCCTTCTCACTTACTGCTAATGCTCCGACCACACTAATATAGCCGCACTCTCCACCTTGTGTCTCGACCACGAAGACTCGATTTCTGCTTGCCGAAGCGGACTGCTTGATCGAGTCGCATGCTTCTACTAAAACATTGATACTTGTGTCACTTCCCAGCGACCAGTCAGTCACAGGTACGTTATTGCTGATAGTAGCAGGAAGATGTATCATCGGAATCTTGAACTTTCGATAATTTGCTCTCGCTTTCTCGAGTGCAATGAGGGAACTGAAGGCTTCAAAGCCTCCAATGACGAGGAGTGCATCTATCTTGTTCTCTTCAAGCTTATAAGCTATACCTTCTAGATCTATGTCGGGTTGCTTGCGATTTGTACCGAGCTCGGAACCGCCTCGTGTCGTCCACTGATCTACTCGCAGCCATGTGAGTTCGCTGACATTGTCTTCCAGCAATCCAGGCCAGCCATTGTAGATACCGAGCGGTGTATGTCCTCGTGACAGACAATATCTCGCCGCCGTACGAGTGGCTGCATTCATGCCTGGCGCAGGTGCTCCAATACTGCAGGGCGATGGAGTCAGCTTCCTTACGTTAGGTTGGCTCGACAAAGACCCACTGTATGATACCGATGCGCAGGCGCTGTATATGCATACCGGTCAGGTTTTGCTGTCTGAACACATGTACTTCGCCGTTGAGCTCACCTTTGCTTCGGGGAGGAGATACGTGTCGTCTACACGAGAAGCTGCATAGAACGCTTGTAAGCATTCCTCGAACTCCGGATCTCTCAGAGTTAGGGCGCCATCGAAGTCTTTTTCTGCAATTCTCTTTGCTACTTCTTGCGTCTTCGCTACAGCTTCCATCATTGGCTGTCTGGTGATAGCATTCTCTGCCAGCCCGATAATATAGGACGGTGAATTGGGCTTTGCTGATAGTAATGCTTCAACAGCTTCACAACCTTGTAAAGAAGCCAAGATGCGATCATAGGCACAAGGTCTACCTCCCCGCTGCGTATGACCAAGGGTAGTGACCCTTGTGTCTAGCCCAAGTCGATCGGTGAGCACTTGCTTGACATGTTCTGCAGTGATAGGCTGCAGGTGCTTGTCGATAGCTCCTTCCGCGACAATGATGATGCTCTTGCGCTTCCCGAGATCTCGATGCTGTTTTAAGATGCCACACATCTCTGCTTCCCAATCATCTGCCATTGGCGGCTGCTCAGGTATGAAAAGGTGGTCCGCCCCGGTGCTGTGCAGATGTTTGCGGATCAGTGGGCATAGAAAAATCCGGATCGAGGTAGACGCACCTAATTGCCGCCATGACTGCCAACCAGCCACAGTGTCTGCCCATCACTTCGACGACAAAGGCTCGAGAATGCGAGGAAGCGGTAGAGGAGATGCTATCGACAGCTTCGCAGATCCGGTGTAGAGCGGTGGCAGCTCCGATAGTCAAATCAGTTCCTGCCATGTCGTTATCGATGCTTCCCACAAGTCCGACGATGTTCAAAAACTTGTGGTTGTCATAGTCTTCTTGCGATAGTTTGCCTGATGGAAACAGCATCAACGGCCTTAGGTGGTGCCTTCGGATAGGAATGGGCTTGCAAGGCATCACCTTCTGCTAGGAGTTCTTTCATGTGTTCGGGCCATTCTGACCGAAGGACGTCTGCACCAGTCAAACTTCCATCACCTCCGCAGACTACGAGAGCATCAATGCCGTGCTTGACGAGGTTGTATGCAGCGCGTTTCCTGCCCGCTTTCTCTCTGAAAGATTTTGAACGAGCAGTTCCTATGAGAGTTCCTCCCTGGCCGACGAATCCGCGGACATCGTCCCATCCTACCCGAATGATGTACCTTCCCTTGAAGCCTGCTTCGCCTTCACCTTCTCGCAACAGCTCACCATCGCCATACGTTGCGACAAAACCGCCACTGGCCTTGGACTGGGCACTCGTTTTCACGGGATCTGCAGCTTCGTCTTCGTCGCTTGAAGAGTCTGCGTTTCCCAGGACCAGACCTTCCCAGCCTTCTCGTACTACGAATACCTGGCAACCTCTTTGAATTCATGAATGAATAGCGTAAAGTATCAGTACTTGATAAGCTCAAAAGAGCCGTGATCGAGGGGTAGCTTTCCCAAACATTGCAGGATCGAATGAGGCCACAGATGCGAAGCCACACGCACCTTGTGATGCCCATGCGTACGACTCTGCTGACTGCTGCATTCACTGATGACGTCGCAGCACAGGGATGTCGTTGTCAGTGTTCGATATGTTGAGGTCACGCTTTTGCGGGCCACGCTCACTTCCAGCAGAGTCTCCTCCGCTCGTCAGGACCGCGAGCTTCTTCGCCAGGGGATCTTTCGTGCGTGATCCATCTTCGCTGAATACGCCACCAGCTGCAGCTGCCATCTTGTCCTTCTTCAGCGCTTCACGTTCCTGCTTGGAGTTGGGTGGAGCAAGAGAAAAAGAGACGACCTCAGTACTTTATGGTAGATGGTCTTCCTCTTGGCGACAACGAAGCTTTGCAACGCAGGACCGTTCGCTCAGATTACGGACCTGAGCACTCTTCTGTCACACCAAACCACCAAACACTCTGGATATGACTAACTTCTTCCCGGAACTGAGCGCCCTCCTGGTGCGGGGATATCTCTTCGACCCGACCTAAGGAGAAAGCACGGACAAGGCCTGAAACTCATCGTCCGCAAGGCTTATGCTGCTTACATCTCTATCCTCTACTCTACCTTCTCAGTTTATTCGCTTATGGTCCTCTATGGATGGTAGCCGACCCTGCAGGCGATGCCGCCCTACAACAAGTTGGATGCATCTGCTGCTGGCAGTCTCAAGCTGCACAACTCTTGTAATGAACGAATCACTCTCATCAGCGACCTTCCAGACATCGATGCTTGACGGCCTGCCCCTTGAACTCGTTAGCAAGACCTGCGAGTACCTGGCAGGCGAGCTGCCATATCCGAGGAAACAAGTGGACCTCGCGTCCCTATCTCTGACCAGTCGAGCTCTCTTCCACTTTGCACGACCGCTGCTATGGCAGAATTTGCAGTTCATCTTCGATCAAACAGATCTGCATGATGAACATGTGCTGCAAAACCTTCAAGATCTGCTCTCAAATCCAGACCATCCGGTATTCAAATATACGAAGCGTATCAAGATAGTACTGCCCTACTATACTATCATCACAAGAGATGATTTTGCAAAGGAGCTGGATGCAGCTCTGAGCCTGCTGCTCGCTCGCTCTGCAACATTGCAGCAGGTCTGTGTGAATTTCTCGATGGTGGACAAGCCCGGTTCTCGCTTCCAAGGACTGCTGACGTCTATCTTCGAACATGATACTCTAGCTTCCATATCGCTACTGGATTACGCTAGCGACCGCAAGACCTATACCGACCGTTGACCCATAATATCGCAATTAACATTAAGGCAAATCGGGACTCCGCTCGCAATCGACATTTCCTCATTCCAGCATCTGCGCGCCGCCTACACGTGTATATAGATTGTAGAGAGGAGAAATTAGCAGATCCAGCGGACTGGACGTTCCCTCAGGGACTCTGGGAAACTCTTGTTATATTTGTATTAGAGGTATATGGCTGGCAGACACACGCCAAGCTGGTGATGCAAGCTGTTGAAAACAGTGCCAGGGTATGATTTCAGACAGACAATGATGAAGCGCTTCATCCTGACTCGATCTGTTTGACCCCTTGTAGGGTGCTGGACAGACGAACTTGAGCAAGCTCGGTATATTGCTGAACGTGGACGAATATGGAGAGGAGACACTATCTGACACATTCATAAATTTTTCGCCGAGACTTCAGAATCTCGCTCTCATATTCCCTGAGCTACCCACATCCAGCAAGATCACGAAGCTTGCCCAGATCTGCCCTCGATTGCACGAGCTTACACTCTGCGCTCATCTTAACAGCGGCACAAGGATGTGGCCCGACACAGCGCAAGACTACGCTTCTGCATTCTCAAGATTCCCATACTTACGCAGACTGGCACTGAACCACGATGACCTTGCCGAGGCGGAGTCTCTGGGTAAATTTTCCGCAATTTGTACGGAAGAGGGTGCAGCCTTGCGACAGGCTTTCTGCCGAGAACTCACGAGCTCCTCACTATCTCTGACAGAGATTGCTATTTGTCCGTTTGATCAGCAGAAGAGTCGCTTAATTGTGCAGCGAAGCGAAGGAATCGTTGCAGAGGTGACCTTCGTAGAGAGCGGTAGCAAGTTTCTTTGGGAGACGCCATGATATAGGCCTCGTTCTTGTGTCGCTAGGGAATAGATGTTGATGTAGATAGTGCAGCACAGACTTCGTCAGACTTCGCTACCTACCGACTAGGCCGTGCCTGAAGTGACCTTCTAGTGTGAAGCTGGATGTCGTGTCTTGGCCATTACTGGCATTGTTTGCGAGACCAAAAGCAACAGGCGATGTAGATTTCTCCTCGTCTGCGACTGCTCCTAGAGGTACAGAAGCCCAGCTCCATCCTAAAGGTGCTCGACTGTCATCCTGTGCCCCAATGATCTCGTCTCCGTTGGCATCTAATCTTATCCACCTGCCTAGTTGACGATAGCCCGCGGGTCTTCTTTGCGGCACTGAGAGCTCAATAGTGTCGTCATCATGTGCAGACAATGTTCCTTCCTCGTCCGAAGCAGAAGTGCGCTGCGAGAGATTCGTGAGAACATTTCTTGCAAGATTCGAGGTAGAGTCGTTAGCATAGCCGACGAGCGAGACTTGTACAGCTAAACTCCGGTTAGAGGTGGATCTTTGCGATCTACTGGAGCGATTTGAAGCTGCTTCTTGCGAACCGATACGGGATCTGAGGGGGGAAAGTGAAGGAATTTGCGAGCCTCGCAGGTATCGTACTGGTCTTCGCGGCATAGGTTGGCGTAACACCGAGTCCGATGATCCGGCAGTGACATTCTCGGAAAGGCCAGAGGAAGGGCTCAGCTGCTGCAAGAACGAGCGCGACTCGGCGGAGATGGAGTAGGGTGCGAGCGAGAAGGGGGAACCACCGAAGAGACTACTTTCTGTGCCCAAGGCTGCTGGGTGATTGAGTGTCGGTAGAACGCTGGCATTTTGGCTGGCCGATTCCACAGTCCCTGAGTAGCTTACTCGCGGGGAAGCCAGCACCCTATCGATCTCCAGACTCGCTGCACGCAGGCCGATAAGTGATTGCTCCAGGTTGTATTCCGTGCGCTCTACTTCATTCTCCACCACTTCTGTAGATCGCGGCAGAGGCGGTAAGATATCATTTGATTCGGTCTGTAGCTGACTTCGTATCAGGTCTGCCAATCTTCCCAGGCGCCTAAGAGGCATAAACGAGGTTCAGACGTGTGTAGAAGCCTAAGAGGAACGTCACTCACGTCTCTGATCCGCGCAAAGCCATACGTATGGCCAGTCTTGCCTGTTCTAGTGCAATCCTCGAGCCTTCCACAGCCGCCTGAGCGCGCTGGAGGGTCCTCAGATCCAGCGATGATGCTGCATCTGTGGTGGCATTCCTTCTTTCAGCTTCCAGCCTGCGCAGTCGCTGGCGGGCCAAAATCCGTCTGCCGGTTGATGTGAGACTGAGATCCTCTTCGATTGTACGCTCAAAGAATGGGGTGGGAGCAATCACTTCGGAGGCGGTTTGAGGTAGTATTGCAGGATTGGATGATGCCGATAATGCAGCTGAAGCAGGTACCGGTGTTCCGAGACGTGGCGGCAGCATAGTCGAGACATCCGGAAAGTCCTGCGTGTCATTAAACGCCGCATTCCAGGAAGCTCTTGCTGAACGACTTATGCGTATGTTGCTCAGATCTATAGCACCGCTGCCAGCATTGTCACCTTCAGATGCAAGTCCGCCAAATGATGTAGTTGTTCGCCACGGCGGTATCCTTTCACTGCTATCGTGTTCCGGCGTGGAAGCTGGCAAGACAGACCTCCTGAGCTGCTCAGAGACTGCGCTCGAGGCGGATGTCACAGCAGTGGCATCACGAAGCAGCCAATTGTCTAAAGGCGCTGAAACCATTCGTCGAGCTGTCCGTGTGCTGTTCTGCCCGTCTGTCGACTCAATCCGGGGTGATAGTGGTGGCATACTGGATGACGTGCTGGCGACTGGGGAGCTTTCGTCTGCAGGACAGTCTGGGCAAAGGCATACGGTTTCTGCAACGTTAAAGAGCCCTATCAGCTTTGAAAGTCCTCAGATTGGGTTCGTGAGTGTGTCACCTCGCTGTCTCCATGATCTCGGCTCTGCAGTCCGACCCATCTCATGCAGTCACAGATGAGGCAGCGGCAGGTGGTACAGATTCGCTACTTCGTCCTGCTGTAACTCTGCTAGTGACTTCTGCGTGATCTAAGTGAATGACAGCTACCTCGAATTGAAGCAATGCGAAAGCCACAGGCAAACGACCGGACTTTACAGAATCAACAATGTGGTGGCAACAAAGCAAGACCAGCTGTGGAACATGTTTACCGGCAAGCTGCCCAGAAATCCACATATTTTGCTGCATCATTAGAGCGCTCTCGCCTTGCAATAATACTTTCACCGAGCGGAGTCAGACTTTCACAACTTCGCACATCGCGACATCCCTTACACTGAAGTAAGATCCATGCAGTCTTCAAGAACTTCTGCAGCATTATGTCGCACCAGTGGATCCTCGTCTACCTGCTTCAAGTACCCTAGTACAGCTTTCATGCGGACAAGCTCTCTTGCACCGAAGTTCTCTGGTGTAGATCTCAGCAGCTGACCTAGTAAGACCAAGGCGCCGCGTCGAAGAGATGGATGTGTTGCTGCTGTTTCAAGGGCATCGGGTGTCTCGTCCTTCGCCTTTGTCTTTGCCGTTTGTCGCGATTCGAGCGATAACAACTCTAGCATACCGTCTACCAAAGTGTACCGATACGCAAGCAACGCCAGCGGAGAAGCCTCTGCGCATGCCGTTAGGACTGAGAGTGCTGAAGTTCTCAAAGCGACTGGCAGACTTGCAGATCGAATCGTTTGTAGCATAGGAGGTACAATTACATCAACTGCGAAAAAAGTGCTGTTTTAGCA
Organism: Cystobasidium tubakii; assembly: GCA_024345325.1. Lineage (NCBI taxonomy): Eukaryota > Fungi > Basidiomycota > Cystobasidiomycetes > Cystobasidiales > Cystobasidiaceae > Cystobasidium > Cystobasidium tubakii. The sequence goes on along the minus strand of BROO01000001.1, from coordinate 2,190,716 downwards.
ATTGTATTTCCGAATGAGTGAAAGAGCAGACCTACTGTAAACGGGCAGGGCCTTCTCTGCTCTCTGAATGACTTGTATGATGGCTTCACCAACACGGAGACGATTGTCTAGCTCTTTGACACCCCTCTCACCTTCGCCTACCGAAGTCGAGTCACTGCCAGTATACAGTGCAGCCAATCTTCGCGAGATGTCCTTGCCAAACTGGTCTACCATTCCGCTCAAGCCTTGTACGGCACTGAGATAGATGAAAGAATCTGTATCCTGGACAGCATGGACGAATATATCCAAGATGGCAGGTACTAGCGCTGTGTCCGTCGTGAGGAGCGCATCTTTGGAGTCGACAAGTGATCGCAGCATTGACAAGCCTTGAGCTCTGACTGGTAGAATTGGATCCTGCAGCAGCTTCAATGCTTCCTGATATGTTTCACGAGACGCTCGATGCTTGTCATCCGCTTGGTTCGTGCTACTTGCAGAAGATCGAGCCGAAGCGCTTCGGAGTGACAATATAAACTGCGCATCCTTGGCTAAGTGTGCAGTAGTTTCGGTGTCTGCTTCAACAAGACTCGACAGCTTCGTAGCAATAGAGCGTAGCGTAGGTGTGTTCTCTATTGTCAGATCTTCATGCCCCTCCAGCACTGCCAGGAGCAATGTTAAACCGGTGACTTGCATTTGCTCGCTAGGCGCGATGCCCAGTAATTCCGGGAACTCTGGCTCATAGTCCTCCGAATCCGCATTGTTTAGATCTGAATCGTCCACAATCTTCAGGTCTCCAAGCGACAAGCCTGAAGTAGTGCTTTGTCGTGTTCGTGATGGAATTTGTTCTGTCTGCATTTGGGGTCTCGCGCCACTTCCGTTGCTATCGTCCAAAGCCAGATCAATGAACTGCAATGTCTGCTGCGCTTCTTTCACAATGTCACTTCCGCACTCTTCGATGATTTTGAGGATAAGCTGAAGTCGAAGGATGATCATTTTTTGCAGGCGAAGGTTTCCTTCTTGATCAGGTTCTTGCCGCAGCAAATTCACCTGATCCAGCCAGTAGACAAGAAGAGCTGTAGTAACCTGCGACCGATCATGGGTCTTGAGCCACTGAACAACTAGGTCAGGATTGGGCCGTATGACAGCGTCCAATCCTTCAGCATCATCGCCGTCGCCAAGCCCTACACTCTGAACACCGCCGGTATCACTCCGCTGCCATCGGTGGGAGGGGCTCTCATCCACAACCCGGCTGATGCCTTGGACTAGCTCATCTACTGACATTGCCCTTGCCCAGACTGAAATGAGGTTTTCGACTGCGCCTTTCAGGACAGGATCGCCTCGTGTTTCTAAGATGTGGAAATACATCGAGAAGAGCTTGACGATGAGAGGGTCCAGTAAGAAAGAGTAGACAGTATGAGATGGGTCTATGTTACCGATGATAACAGACATCAACTCGATCTGTGCTTCGATGTCATTCCCTTGTAGGCTGAAGATCGCTCGTAAATGCTTCTGCAAGTGTTCCGGAGCAGTTGACATGAGGGTGGACAGACAGAAGCAGAGCGATCGCACGAAAGAAGGTGGAGGTGCATTGCCCGAAGTGGCCGGTCGGAGGATGCCGACTATCTTTGGCAGAATGAGGCTTATATGGTCCTGCAAGTAAAAGAAGGTTAACCTCGGAATTTGTGAAACGACTCTGCGGATGTACTGACCTCAAGCGGAATGTTTTTTGGTGGAGTTGTGATGAGCTTAGCAATCTGTTCCAATTGAGCAAATTGTACTTCTGCAAATACAACACCCAGTGTTCAGTACCTTTCCCCAAGGATCATGTAGATTCAGTTACTAACCTTGCTCAGCCCGGCCCAGCATCACATTCAGTATCCCTATGATACCACCAGGGCGTGCTATTTGCTTCGATAAAAGACTTGATACCGCTGGATTCACCCAAGCTGGTTTGATGTCGCCTCTTCCTGCTTTTTTCGATGTCAGCAGGGTAAACAGAGCAGCCATAGCGGCCGAAGGATTTATTCTAGAGGATATAAGTGTCAGTGCAGTTCAAAAAAATCAGTATCACAGCATCGTCACTCACGAATCTAGCAAGCCGGCCGCGGTAGAAGACGCCTGCATCCCAGCATGGTCCAACTGCAGCAGGGCTGCTAGAGTTGGAAGTAGAAGATGAGGCAGAACTGCCGATTGTATCTCGCCCTTCATGCCATTTGGAGATGCACACAAAAGCAGATTTGAGCATACTTCTGCAGCAGTCTTCAGCATCTCGGCTCGTGTATCCTCTTCCTGCTCGATCACCTGCAACGCAGGAACTCTTTCTTGCATTTCCGATGGCAGAATGCCCTGGTCTAGTAGCAATGCTAGGTTCCATCGTACGACTAGAGAAGCAAGTATTTGAATGGTCTTGATGTCTCGTATGCCGAAGAGAGGTGGTGCCGGCTGCTGGGCAGCTTTTGAGGTCCCAGCAGCTGCTGAAGCTGAAGCACGCTTTTCTGCCTGTTGCAATTCATGCTTCTGCAGCTCTTGCAGTAATGCTAGCGCAGAGCTTCCAGTCCAGCGTTTTAGAGCATCTTCGTCTAGATTCTGCCAGCTTCCAGGCTGTGGTCCAGCCAGAGTTAGGGCTCCAGTGACATCGTTGGAAATGCTTGCGAGTCTCTGTGCAAGCACATCGGCTAATTCTGGCTTGCTCGCATGCTGCCTCTTTACGAGCTCAACAGCAGGCTTAGCTTGTCCTGCTAGAACGTTTGAGGCTTGCAATAGCTTTTCCAGCGGGAACAAGGAAGTTGTCATAAAAAAGACCTTGCTGACACAAATTCCAAGCCGGCACAACATGTATTTATACTGATACTTCAGCAGATTTTATAACGACAATGTCCAGTGGCATGCTGATCATCCGTAGTGTACAGTACACAGCACAGTCGCGATACATCCTACTATGCCCATATTGCTACTTCTTTGAGTCTTTGATAGTGTACGAGGTATACTTCTTCTCTGGGTCGAAAGGCTCCCATCTACTGGACGGAAAGACATGCTTGTTCCTATTGTACCATGCTCTCTCAACAATCTTGCCTGCGTGCGATTCGTTCTTCTCGACGGTTGCATCTGCCAGCATTCGCACATCGTCGTGGACATCAAATTGGAAGAGCGGCCCTGACTTTCCTCGCGCTTGTGACGTAATGAAGTCGTAGAATGACAAGTGCTGTGAAGACAACATGTTATTAGAAACGGGAAAGCTTTCAAACGAGTTTCAACAGGCTTACGTGCGGAATTATAAGATCCTCTTTCTATAGATGCGAGTAGTGGCAGGTCAGGCTTGCGATCATCAACAAAGCGAGTAAATATGTATTCAAGCTACTCACAATATACATCAAATTGTCGACACTTGTGCTCCGAAGCTGAGGGAATTGCTGCCGCGATTTGTCCAGGAAAGTTTTGATAGTATCTCCCTTTTTGCACTACGTAGGTAAAAGGGCGGCGGTCATTACACAAGACCGACGACTGTCTGTGAGGTAGTATTTCAAGTGCACTTACTGTGACGACGGAGCGATGGCCAGCACCGTCCCAGAAGGAACACACAATATCTATATCCTCCAATTTGATGCGCTCCTGTTCTTTGAGGTATTGCTGCCGCAGTTCTTCACGAATCTTACGCTCCTGTTCTTCTCTGTCGCGGTCTGGTAGAAATGATGTATCGACAGATGGGTTCTTGCCGAACTTGGCCTTCTTTGCAAGCCGTGCTATGGTACGAATGTACATCAGTTGTGGCGACTACACATCCTGCTAGCAACACTCACCATCCTCTCCATCCTCGACCTTGCCATTCCTCCCATTCACCGAATCATCCTCTTGTTCTTCATCGTCATCAGCGAAGCTGAGTATCTTTGTCTTCTTGTCCTTCTTCTTCTTGCGTTTCTTATCCTCCTTCTCTAGTTCATTCGTTTGTGCCGCTTTACGCCTGTTCTCTTCCTCAAGTTCCGCTCTAATCTTCTGGAAGTCTTCAGCATGTACTAAACCGACTGTACTCTTCTTCAGGCGTTCTTCCATCGTTTCTGTCACTTTCACGAAGCGGTCAGCCGCCGTCCTGTCCTTTTCGCCCTCGGCTGTCAACTTCTCGCGTTGCGAAGCATAGTCGGCCAGCACTTCTTGCCGTTTACGCTCTAGCTGGTCTTGCCTCCGCTTCTCACTCTGTGAAGAAGACATGGTTACTGCTTAATGGTGTGAATGGTCGAGAGTAGAGGATAGACAATTTGCTAGACCTCGATTACCTTCGAGGCTTAGTTTCTCTGCTTCTGTATAACAGCAATCAGGTTATCAACATGCACGTTCTCGGAGTCAATCTTCCTGACAGGAAGCTTCTAAAGGTATGCTTTATACTGTTCACGCCCCTGCTGCTGTTCTTCAGGCTGAATCCCGAGTATGTCAACTTTTGTCCTGCCTGTAGATCGCACTCACTTCGTTTCACGGCATCTCACACAGCACAAGCAGGCTCATATGCGCACGCCTGGGGTTCCACGACCGCCTACTCGTGTCTGAGCTGAGCGAACCTCAAATTAATGAACTCTCTGCCTTTCTATCCTCTCCATCAAGCTTCATGAGCTCGCACTTGACAGCGGAGTCCTCGAAAACTGGATCATCGAGAGAACAGGGTCAACTTGCAAACTTGGTTATTGAATCTGATCTACGCCGGCAAGTGAGAGCGAATATCCAACATCATAGAACAGTCGGATCGTACAAAGGCAGAAGACATGCGATGGGCTTCCCTGTCCGTGGGCAGCGTACAAAGTCGAACGCAAAGACAGCGAAGAAGCTTAACAGAGTTGAACGTCGAGCATATTCTACATCTACAGGAGGAGCATCCAGCTCATATTCTCCATCGAGGTAAGCTCTTCTGTCTGCCAAGTAACCCGGGCTCGGGCTGATACATGCTTCCTGTGCTACAGTCTTCGCACACTACAACCACCCTCGCCCTTAATGCATTCTTTGCACTGGAGGTTCCGCTTAGCGAATGCGCGCTCGTCGTAGCTACAGTCGGCGTGTACTTGATGTAATAAGAGTATACTTCGCATCGTTAGCATCTGGCTTGTCGACATTCTGGAGATTGAGGGATTGCCTCGGGGCTGCACGCCGAGCGTGCGAACTTGCTGTCGGTCGGGCTATCGGCCACTGCCTCCTTGACAAGCCTGATTCCAAGTAGCAGCGTAGAGAGGGTAGCTAGACTAGGTCTTGGATATGGATACGACCCTGAACTCGACAGATCACTTCTTCCGAATGTCTCACTTAGTCGTCAAAGAATACGTATCCGCCACTAGTTTTACGATGTCTTGCCATTCAGTCATTGCACCCAGACCTATATCACCGCAAGCTAATAGCTTGCCGATAGGTGCTATCACATTGTAGCCGATGTTCTTGAGTATATCAAGCTGTTTCTCGGTGAAAGGGTGATCCCACATGTGTGTGTTCATCGCTGGAAAGACGTAGACTTTGGTTTTTGAAGTATCGAGTGCCCGCATGAGGGACGTGAGGAGGTTGTCGCATATGCCATTCGATAACTTGGCCAGCGTGTTGGCTGACAGCGGAGCTATGAGGACTACATCGGCCCATCGTCGTAGCTGTGCATTTCCGTTTCAGCGAGGCAAGCGAGAAAGGATCCCAAAGTGTGCCACGTACCTCAATGTGCAGTATCGGATCACCAACTTTCTTCCATGACTGATAATTATACACAGGACACCCCATCAGCCTAGTAATCTCTGTCAGCCTGCCGAGACGGGGTACCCACCGACCACTCATCCTCATCCTTCCAAACCTTGACGTTATGTGCGGCATCTTGAGCCTTCGTTTCTACATCTTTGGCGTCATAGAACGCTGTTGCTGCCTGCGTAGTCACCACTTGCACTTCTACGTTACTATACTGTAAGCAACAGATCATGTTTGCGCATCGTCAGAACAGGTATTCCGGCACGCTTTGTCAATGCCCATGGCACATATAAGTCTAAAGCATGTTCCAGCCTACTTTCAATAGTCCTTGCACTATCAGAGGAGCTTTTATGCTTGCTACACTTCCAGATGTCGCCAGCAATACATGAAGCGGTCTTGATGGGTAAGCGACTTCTTCTGAACGAGCGCCATCTGGCAAGTTGAAGCTGGCTGGCTCGAAAGGTTCTACTGATGTTGCATCAGCCATTGAAACCGTTACTCGCTCACAGTAAGCCTAGTCAGGAGGATCAGTTTGCAGATAGGGTGTGAAATCAATAAGCACTTGTGCTGCAGGCGCTTGGACAGCTTGTGCAGAGCCCGATCACGTTTCCAAGGATGCCTATCATGCTCTCTACATACAGCACACAAATACAACGAATGCTCAACTGCCAGTATTGCGGAAAATACGTTGTTGGGCCACTCTGTCAACCCCAAGTCTCACAAGGCTGCGTCCTCTGAATGCATGGGACAATTGTTCAGACGACCGACGGCGCGCCACGCACTCTGAAGAACTAGATATATTAGGGCATCTCAGCCAGCGACAGGTATCCCATGCCATGGCTATCCGTGACCAATGTGGAACAGTCATCAAGCCAGGATCATCCTGCTTAGACAGAGATAGGCCTGATATAGCTTAGTGCCTGTCAGGCCATCGCATGGCCAAGCGCAGTCCAGGCCTCTGGACGACAAGCAGGAGCTCTGCGAGACATGGCCTCGTTTAGTGTCAACAGTTCTGACGGTGATGGATGTATCATTAAGAAGGATTACCAGTAGTGAGGCCGCACGCTTAACAAAAAGGCTAGAACCTACAACAATGAGCACCTTCCGCATTGAGCAGTCGCTGCCTTGATCGGCGCACGAGGGAGCTCGAAGAGGGCAGTGGTGCAAAGCTTCAACGGCCGCAAGTTGTCGCTAACAGCCGCACTTAATTGTATCTGACGACCCACTTCCTGTTGTATTAATTGAATCGACTGCCTATCCCAGCTGCAGCTGACTGTTCAATAGGAAGCCTCGGGTAGTCACTATTGCTGCTATAGTTCTTAATGCATCCGACAAAACGACAGCTCTGAACACGCCAGTGGCACTAAGGTACTGTACGACAACAGCCTTCTTTTGATACCATAATTTCTCTCATCTCCTCGTTCATCAGTGCAATGAGCTGCGCAGTTTCACTTCAAGACAACTGACATTCGTCAATCAACACTTGCGAAGGAGGAGTACCTGACGAGAAGGCCGGAGTTTGCTGGAGCAGCGATCCGCCGGGTTTCATCATGCAAGCCTCTCTTCCGCCAATGCATCAGTTTGCAAAGCCTGCGAGGAACAAGCTGCACGCATCTCACAAAGAAAGGAGCAGTGTGCAGGTGCAACCACAGCAACAGCAACAGAAGATTTCCCATCAGCGCGAAGCATCAATACATAACTTGAATCTTTTTGCAAGACTTTCTTCGTTCAGCACCCACGGCAATCACAGTGGCGGGTCACGCCGCATAGATGCAAGCAGCTTAGGAACAAGTGGGCACACGAGGCGACCTTCCCGCGACGGACTTGACTGGTACTGTCGTGGCTCCAAGTACAGTCCTAAAGACGAGATGCTCGAGGTAAGCTTTCCATCCAATTCGGTGCGTTCATCTGTTGCAACGGCCCGATCAAGCACAAGGTCGGCCTAGGCTAGATCCCCCTATTCTCACATTACGAAGAGCACTTCAGGATGCTGACCTCTTGACTTTCCTGGCCTCTTCTCCTTCATCAACAATGTATTCGGATGCAGTATTCTCTTGAGCACACCAGAACACCCTCCCTCACCCATTCAAGGGCCTCTTCCTCCGACTCTGGAAGTGGAGCTTCTGTATCATCAAGCTTTTTTCTGTACAAGGCTCTGCCCGCGCTCCCAGAACTGAAGTTCGACAGCTATTCTTTCGATACGAACGCAAAGCTTCGCCCTGTATCGGTCGCAGTTCTAGAACAAATAGATGAGCTTTCAGTGGGCACTTTCGCAAGAAAGAACTCAATAGACACACCAGCGCATATTCATCTTCCCTATCTCGATCTTGCCGCTCGGGAAGATATAAGTCCCGCACACTCACCTTCATCCTCCTCAAATCCTACGCCAAGAGCGGGGTCCTTAACAGTCAGACAGCTATCAAGATCGCCGTCGCCATCACCAGGCTGGACGCCGCGGGGTTCGGCCGTGTCTATGAACAGCGACTTAGGCGATGACAGCTTGTCAGGTCCTTTCGCTCTGGAAGCCAGTCTTGCACGACTAGACGTGCTATCAGAAGACGAAGAAGAAGATTACAATTCCAGTCAACGCATGCTTGCGCCTCTTCAACTGGACTTTCCGTCACCTAGTACTAGTCAAAACCAATTTAAGCCAAACGGAGCTTTTTTTCAGGATAAGCCAGACTTCAGCTCATACAAGTGGGAGATAACAAATAATCCACCATCTACATATTTGGATGTCGAACAAAATCTCAGTTCGATTCCTTCCCAACGAGCATCTCCTGGCTTGTCGCACTATGTTGTTCCAGAAGATCAATCACCAATCCCATCGCCCGCGACGGAAGCCTCGACTTCTTTAGCGGGTAGATTGAGCGTAAAAATACCCAGCTTTAGTCGGAATGGCTGGAGAGGTTGGCGATCTGGCAGTCAAGCGGCCACCCCGAGTACCAGGACTTCAGGCGATTATCCCAACATATTCGTGGCGGATCATGCAGATAGTTTAGCTCAAGCGCTGCAGAGTGAGATCAATACTGCTGTACAACAGAAGATGCTGGAAGCAATCACGCCAAACGGATCTCCAAAACCAAAATTACCCCCTCAATTTACCTTTGGCCGAGGTACTCCCTCGCCTAGACCGGACAACGATTTTCAAGAATCTCCTAGTGAACTACGTTCGAATGCGGTGGACTTGCCGACGACTGCTTCGGTTGTTGTGAAGTCACAGGAGTCTACACCACGTTGGGGACACAATACGAGTCGAGCGGCAAGCGAGGATCACATTGCAGTTCAGGATATGAAGCAATGGTGCTGGCATGGCTCAGCTTTAACGCAAACACTCCCGACAAGACCCTCGCATCGCTCGCGTATCAATCTACGCAAGGCCGCAACAAATCAGGGTCCGCGAAATTTCACGCAGAGCTTCGATACGAATGAGCTGCAAAGGCTGCGAGAAAGTGCGGGTGGCAAGCCTAAGTATGACTGGATATAAGTGGTTTTTCTTGGCCTACGTAAAGCTGGGGGAAGCGATCTGTTTCTGTGCTAGAGCTACAGTGGAAAACGAGAGCGCCAGTAGTGCTTGGCGTTTCTCTGTATCTTACAACAACAATTTACTGTATCTTTAGACTACTTAGTCAAACATGCCAAGACCGATGCAACAAACTTTCAACGATTACGGTAATGAAAGATCTATTGCGATACCCCTGCCCTTAATGGACTCGGATCCCATTTCTGACGCTTGAGACGTTCCCGACTCTCCTTGTCACGATCTTCCTGGTTTCTCCTCTTGATAGCCGGAGAAAAATCTGACCCACTACTTGGGGCTTTCGCGCGGCCAAGTAGTGTTTTGGCTGCTGGGCTTAGGAATGAATCGCGTCCCGGAGTGGTACTCGAGCCTGCTGCAGAGGGAATGGAGGAGGGGCCCGGCGTCGATGAGACCATTGTTCGGTTGCCCATGCGAAGCAGACCAAGACCACTCCTGCCACCTGTATCTTGTTCACGCTTTGCCAGAGATCTACTAGCTTTACTCGCCATCTTGTGAGCCAGCAACTCCCTGCGAGGGGCTTGCGAGATTCTGAATCGGCCACCTAGGAACTCGTCCGGAGTTTCGCGAGGCGGTGCTGGTGCTTTGAATACTGGGTCATCTTGGTTGGGATCTCGTATCGCTATTGGTGTCGATGCGAGAGTGCCGAAAGTCATGAGAGCATTCACACCTTGTGGGCCTAATTCGGACGAAGAGGGTGACGGCATAGCATCAACAAACGAGTAGCCCTGCACTCTAGGCGTTATTGATCCTCTGCCTGGGTCTGCATAGAATAAAAGCATGGAAGTTAGCTTCGACGGACGTTGGAAGCCTGCAAAAATAGCATATGCTTACAGGGTGTCCCGCTGATAGCGGCCGCTATATTGGAATGACTGGGCGACGGCGGTACACCAACTCGTCGAGCCTCTTCATCTAATCCATCATCATCAAAAATACGAGTCATGTTGTACCTGATACCTTTAGGAGCAGTGGTGCCCAAAGTATCCACAGCCTCCTCCTTAGCCTTCGCTTGGAGTGTGTTCTTGCCTGTATCTTGTACGGGTACATTGGCATCGGGCGCAAAATAGAAGTTGTTTCTTGCCGTGAAAGGCCATGCTGTGACACCTGTTCCTACTTCACTTTCCTGCCGGGACAGATCTATTTCTTGCTTGTTTTCCCGTAGAGATGTTGCAAGCTGAGTCTCCCTTTCCTGAGTTGTCAAAGCTACTTGCGATGCTGCTTCATTCGACGTTGAGGAACCTTCAATCATGAGACGGTCTTGAGATGGTGCAGCTATCACTCTTCGCTTTGCAAATTCCAAGCTTGCACAATCGCCGGGCAGCGATGTCCGGCCTTCGATGAGCAGGCGCTGTCCAGGTCTTCCAGGTTCCGAACCTTCGATTAGGCGGATCTCTCCGTCTCCCTCTGTCAGTCTCCGGGACAGATCAACAAGCTGCTGTCGTGCTTCGATAGCTCTGCGTGACTTATTTGAGGCATTGTTCTCTGCTTGGTATGCCCACGAGTATCGACTTCTTCGTTTGGCGTTCTCGTCATCCATGATCTCGGCGAATGAAGCATTGTCTTCTGAATTGTACTTCGCTTGGAAGTCATCAAGAGATAGATTGGGGTTGTAGCGTGCTTGAGGACCTGGTTGACGGTCCGTCTCGTCTGTCGCCACTGGAGTTTCACCGAATGTGCTCCTCCCAGCAGGTGTATCAGCAGTAAATCTGGGTGTATCTCCAACTATGTTCCTTCTGTTCCGAGATATCCTCTCGCTCCAAGCAGGATCGCTGCTGGCGAGGTGTTCCATATGCCTAACGCTCCGCTCGATAACATCCGGATCATGGGAGTGGAAACCAGCTAGAATCTCTTGCTCTTGCTCCTTTTCCTTGAGTCTCTCGCTAACGAGTGGGAAGAAGTCTCTAGCTATGATCTTCTCCAGTCCTTCTATGTATTCATCTTCTGTAAGGATATCCTGTCGATTGATGGATCGGTCCGGTCGACTCTTGCTGTGCTTTATGAGCTGCTGCTCTTGTTTCGTCAGAGCAGCTCGCGTGCGAGGCGTCGCCTCAGCTAGGTCCATGACGCAGCTGAGGTTGCAACCCTCTTCTATGCCTGTCTATGTTGCTTCCAGTGTTGCGCCTTGCAAGAGCATCGTTTGGTCCGAGATAAAGGCCAGTCAAGCGCTTTGGAGTCACCCCATCAGCATACGTAGTGGCGACTGGCTATGTATTGCATTGGGACCGAGAAAGCAGAGCAACAGCCTCGTCTGCAACATTTATTACTTTCATGATGGTATTACAACAACCCATCGATAGCCTTCTTAGCATCCTCGATACACAGCAACGTCTCCGTCAGATAGCTCGCTAAAGCTTTATTGGCAGCATTGACTACCAATATATCCATTTCAACATTAGCGAGTGCATTGACTGCATCTCTGATCTGATCGTCCGTTAGTTCAACTTCTGTTTCTCCAGCTGATTCATCCTTCTCTTCTGTATTATCATCCGTCGTACTTCCAGTCAAGAAACCGAACATTTTCCTGCGCTCGACATCATCATCTTCATTATCCAACGCTGCGTTCTTGCCCTTGTCCCATCTATTTGTGGAAAATGTAGAAGATCTATTCGGCGTCTTCCCGTCCAATGGCATACTAGAACTAGTTGACGGACCAGCCGTTCTTCGATATCGTTGGGCGGCCTTACAAGTCGCCCTCGCCCAGTTTCGGATGACAAGACTTGCCACGAAGCCTACTCCAGCTGCATAGCCATCCGACACCGTTTGAGGAACATGATGGCTGAGCGTGAAAGAAGTCTGCATTTTATCGAGTGCATCCGCTGCATGAGCGAATGTGACGGGTACTGAAGGTGAAGCGGGCGATTTTAACGGGATGTGCGTACGCAGATGGAAGCGTAGTTGCCTAGGCGTGGCATACGACTGCCCGCATCTCGCAAAGTGACATGTTTGCCTTTCTTCACCCGCATTGACATGGGCAGCCTCAAGATGCTCGTAGAGAGCCTGAGCATTGTCCAGTGTGGATGGAGATTGAGAAGATGAGCATCCTTCCCATTTGCATTTCCAGATCTCCCTTTCTTTCGCTAATGCAGCAGCACCATCGGAGACTGGACGAGATGCTTTTACTTTGATGCCAGAAATGATGAACCGTTTGGTACCGGGTGGATCTTCGATTTGTTTAGGAGCTGCAGTTGGAAACGCTTCTTGGGTACCTTTGATAACATCCGCTGCGACCATCATCGGTACAACGCTACCTGCGTTCACAAGGTGGTCGTACGGTTCAAATTGCTTTTGGTAGGCTCTCCATAGTGACACTTGCGTTATCTCGCCATTTGGATCTGCCTCGAAAACTGTTTTCATCCTTGTAAAGACGGAGTCGGGCGTCAGCTTTCTGTGACCAGTATTCTGTTTTCAGATACGCGTCGTGCGCAAACTCACCACTCATACGCTCTTTGCGGCTCCGGCATATACAAGATAGCCTGTAATGCTTCTGCCGGTATTATAGGTTCAGACGCTTCGCTCGAGACAGGCAGGGAGGGGGCTGGTGTGGGCTTATTGTCCAAAGACGGATAAGTAGCGATCAAAGCTTCTCTCATAGCTTTTCCTCGGTAATGCTGAGCCTCAACGCTGCTCGAAGCGCCGCTGCTACTTGCATAGACGTTGACATCGTATTCTGTAATTTCCTCTTGGGCTCCTTCTTGCAGGTGTGAAACTACTGCTCTGACGATCTGTCGCATATGTTGAGAGCGAAGGATCCATGCCGTATTGGACGGTATCTGCGTGTGCTGGTATAAGAACTCTAGAATTGGGAGTAGGATATCGGCATCGTTGAGAGGGAGTAACGATAGTGCCCGGTTAACGAGAATGTTTGAAGGACAGGAGGGAGAAACTTCCTTTGTCCCTGGTATCAATGCACGATATGCAAAGATAGGATTGTTGCTTCTGTTCATCGCTAAACCACCCAGAAGCGTGAAAGCGCCTATGATGAGTGCTCTATCGTTGGATAGCGTTAAATGGGCGAGCAGCGTATACAGCTTTTGAGCTGGTATTTGTTTAGATAGCGGAGTTTCTACGGGTGGAGGAAGTAGGAGAGTGCATGTTGATGCGTACACTTCAGCCATGTCTAGCATGTATAGGACCAATTCTGTTGATGTTTCGGCATCCGACTCGATCACCTGCACGAGCACTTCGTACACTAGATCTACATACGGCCGCACGCTATCTATGCTCCGTTGTCCTCCTTCGAGTATAAAATTTCGCAGTACGAGAGCGGCTTCTGTCCGTCTTCGTAGAGACTCGCTGTCTCGTGCTCGAGATGGACGGACAATATCGAGAAGCGCTGCTGGCAGACCTGGCAGGACATCAAGAGGGATGGAAGCGGCATCGGTGTAGGAATATTGGAGGAACTGCTCGAGGGCATGGTCGATTTCTTTGGGTAAGCCTGAGCGTAGGGAGAGCAAGAGTCGGTTCGATACACCTCCAGAGAGAACGGAGTCTGCGACAGGGTAATAATGCACACCCGGCAGGAGAGCAGCGCAAGTTCAGGAACAAGTGACTATGATAGATAGCTCGATAGAAGCTTGAATGACCCACATATCTGCCTTTGCCGATGAGAAGCTTGTACGTGCTTCAACGCACTCGCTTGACTTCTTTGCAGAGGCGTGCCCAGCGTGGGCGTCGAGCCCGAGTTTGCAGGCCTTCCGAACATGCTGGTGGACATGTATGCGGAGGGGGCTTGGATGGATTGAAGGTCTTTCTTTCTGGAGGTGCCGTCAATGCATCGTTCTCTTGCGTCGAAGTAACAAGTCGCGTCCACAGAGACTCGTTGCACGGCAGATGAAGCGGATTTCTCCTAAGTGTTTCGATCGTTTGGACTACTTGCTCCAGCCCACCCTCAAGAGTACCAACAGCGCAGCTATGCTGACATGCATCACGCGTGGGCCTCAGGCGAAATTGAGCAGGAGAGCCACAGACACAGTACTAGCTATTAGAGTAGAGATTGCTTGCACGACAGAAAATGACGCTCTGGGCTCTTCCGCCATTTTTTAAGCCAATGCCAGTATTCCAGCGAGGGTTCCCAGGCTAGCAAAGGAAGGCAGGAGACAGTAATATTGTCTAATTGCACCAGTTCTCTCAATACACGATGCCGCTGTCTCCCTCTATCGGCTGTATCTTGCTGCATACTACGAAGTGATGCTGTGACCGAGCAGGTCACCACTGTGCAGCATACCGTTCCCCGAGGAGCAAGGGCACGGGGCAAGGATGCTCTCTAGTGTGAATGTTTCATGCCCTTCGGACGACCCGCTTGCGCTGTTTAGTGAGGGACTGCCAGCGAGCCAATCAGATCAAGGCTGGACAGGCGTAAAAATCAGCAGATTTATCAGATTAAGATCGCGATTACTCGTGCATGATCAGGCGGGCATTCCTCCATCTCGTCCTGGCGAGACTCAGAGCGCCCGTCCTTTCCAATCTGACAGCTGCTGGTCATACAGCGAAGACAGACACTGAGTACACGCTTGACCCACGCACGAATGGGGTGCAGCTGTCCACCCTAGCAAGCTTCACTATTGCATCCGCCGACGAGCCCGCCTCGCTATCCAAGGCTCGCCTGCAATGGCGGCCATAACCTCGACGACCTCTGTCAAGGCGAGCAAGACAGTGAGTGCGGGCAGCTTGGCCTGATGACAGTAACTGCTCGTGCTGATAAGCTACACCCATGCGCCTTGCTTGCCTGCTCACAGTGGGTCCTCCCGCCGCGTCCTAAACCCGGCAGGAAGAGCAAGAAGGACCTCGCCGCTGCGGCCGTCAAGGCGAGCAAGGTGGTCGACGAAGATGACGAGATGGATGAGGAAGCTGAAAAGGTAGTTCGTTATCCTACTATCTTTCATCCTCGTCTACTGACGGACTCTTGTTCCCCATCGATCTTGGCGTCTGACTCTCGTCCTGCTGGTGCTGTTGATCTCTGCAATTATATGGACACCCTCATCTACGCTCTCAGGCCGTGAATCGCACAAAGCAAAAGGCTTCACGAGAGAGGAAGCAGGAATATATCGCTGAACTGGAAGCTAAAGTTCGAACATATGAGCAGGGCGATGGTGAACGTGCGAGCTTCTTCCAGGTAGGTCCGATTGAACTGCTAGATACACATTATTCCAGCTTGACCTTCATAATTCAGTCACTGAACTGACTCTTCTCATTCACCTATGCTTCAGGGCCTGGCAAAGACATACTCTGAACAGAATGCAGCCCTCACGAAAGAGAATGAAGAGCTACGGAAGAAACTAGCCTTGTACGAATCAGAGCAAACAGCACCTGGACCAGCCACATCTCTGAACACCGCAGCATCCTCACTGCAACCTGTACTCACGCGGAGAGCGTCATCAGAACTAGCATCATCAACCTCCCTTCGAGGATCTGTCAAGCGACAGCGCACAAAATCAATGTCATGCAATGCTTCCTCCTCTTCTAACACTGACTACCGTACCACAACAAGCACAAGTGCTACATCCTCGGCTTCATTAGCGTCGGCATTATCGAACATGACATCAGCGACTTCTCACATTGCTGTTCCACCGTATTATCTTCCTGCCACATCTCGCTCTCCGGCAGCTATGGTCATCCCTTCACCCAACATGAGTTTAAGCATGCACGCTTCTCTCTCTCCAGCCGCATCGACCTCGTCATATATCCCTCCATCACCACCTGTCTCCCTTGGCTTATCGCCAAACGAGCAATCTTCCTATATTGCCACTCGACAACAGAGGAAATCCCATGCTTCCGGCTGCGGAGTCTGCGACTCTTCCAGCGGAATGAGCTGTATATGCCAGGACATAGGCTTGAAGTCGTCGCCTCTTCACCATGAAGAAGAGGATGAGCTCGACGAGGCAGACTTCAAGGATCTGAACCTGCTACCGTCTTCGTCCAGATTACCCTTGGACATGGATAGATGCGGATTCTGTACCGAGTCGACTACCGGTGCTTGCTTATGTGCGGAAGTTGGCATGCGAGGCAACAACTCTCACTCTATATATCGGCCTGGTCTAGGTCTAGGTACCACCATTGTAGAAGCGAGGGCAGAGAATGAAGATACATTGTCCCCGTTACCGCCTTCTGGACTTGGAGCTACACGGCCTAATTTCTCACCATCGTCAAACTTGACGTCAGCTCCGAACATACCGTCCGGGACAACGAGTGTACGCTTGCGACTGCCGAAGAGAGGTATAGCAGCAGGGCAAATATGGCGTATAGACGCAAACTCCCTCACTGCTCCTCAGCAGGCACACACCGCGACGATGAAGCAAGGAAATTCTATCCCATCTCCGAACGGACCGAGGCACCCAGCTGCGGCTGCTGGGGTCGCATTAAGACGTAAGCTTATCAAGGTTGGTTCCAGATTGCCGTGCTCAGGAGACCCAAAAACATGTCTGGCTTGTGCCGATGATCCGTAAGTTTCGTCCACATACGTCAAAGCTTTTAGCTTCGCTTGCTGACCGTGGCGGAGCCTACTTGACGCTAGTGCTGGACAAGCCTTCTGCTCTGCCCTCAGTAACACAGTGTGCTCCGGGGCAGGATGTAGTAATTGCCCTAACCGGCCGTCACCGCTCTCAAACGAAGTAGCGACAGCGACCTCAGCTGCCGCTATCGAATCAGCGAATCCAACTCGTCCAAGCTCGCCCTACACTGTCCCCGCGAGCGAGTCTTTCGCAACTACCTCGGCAATTTCACTTCCATCTATACGCCGACGCGATAGTAGCGCCCGAGATGAGATCCCACATGCAATGATACCCTGTTCCGATGCATGGGCGACCTTACGAGAACATCCGAACATTGGATACGCAAACCTAGATATGCTAGCTAGCGTGGTCGCCAAGAGGACCCAATGCGTCATGGATGAGAAAATGGATAAGGACGGTAAAATTGTGGAAGTTGAACAGCAGGGAGTGGAAGAAGCATTGGATCTGTTGGATCACATGAGAGATGTTGAGATCGTTAAGGCTAAGATCGATGCCATTTAGTTGCGTTGTTTTACCACGGAGACGAGTAAGTAGTAGAGAAAGTGAATGCACATCTCGTCCTTCGTCAGGAGCAGGGATCATTGCACATATAGATTAGACTGGTCAGTATAGCTTTCTTGATTAACCATCTACTGCAATTAAAATTTTCCGCCAAAACAACGGCGATGGACTGCAATCTTCTGTGGATAATATTGTTTAGACTCTTCTTCATTGCTTTGCTTTGTGAATATCTCATGCTACTGCCTGCTGTATAACGACGATCTGAAATGCTACGACAAGGGTATCTAAACGATGTAGCGAAACGCACACGTGATATCTTTCACTAATTCTCTTGCCTGCTTATTTGCTCCTGAATCTGGCCTCCCGCTTGCCCTAGCTCGACTTCATACTCCTCCACATCATAATCACCTGCTTCTATCCGGTTCGTATTAAGTAGCGCCAGCAATTGTGGTATCTGCTCTTCTAGGTCTGCGAGATCTCCGGTGCCTCTTTCGGATTTGATCGCCTCAGCGAGCCGTTTCACCCGAGCTGCTAGATCGACAAGCAGTCTTGCTTGCTCATGGGCTGTAGTCCCTTCAACTGACTGGTTCAGCTTGTTCCTGGCGGACCGATGTGCACTCAAGATAGCACTATTGAGGTGCTCATCCGCTGTCAAACTTTTCGTTTGAAGTGATGGCCTCAAGGCGCGAAGTGCCTCCAGAGGCTGGCGAAGCTGTAGGCGACATTTGAATTTGATGGTCTCGAAAGCTAAGTTGGGCCACGCCTCATTTGGAAAATTTGACCTTGCTTCATTTTCAATTCTCTTCACAGCAGAAATATCGCAAGAGTTGCCTTCGAGTGCCGCGCGCGCAGTTGCAACGTATATGTCAGGTTGAAGTTTCCGTTCCTCGATCTCGCGCAGTATCTCTAGCGCGCCGGTGTGTTGTCTCGCTTTGACGAAATAGTTCAAGAGTATGGTAAGATGCTGTATAGTCGGTGTGACTCCAAGTGCTGCACCTCTGTCCATCGCTCTCCGTGCTCCAAACACATCTCCCGCATTGGCGAAAGCAACCATCAACGCGCCAATGTGATGCGCGTTCGGCTTGAAGCCCTGATCTAGAAAGCGATCCCGGAAGAACTCCCATAACTTGCGTGGTGAACCTCCATTGTCTGCGTATCTCTTCATAATGAGCATCATCGTATAATGATCCGGCCTGGATCCTTGCGATGATAACTCTTCGAGAATCTCCTGGAATCGTATAGCCACATCTCCGTCGATTGCTGGATTGGGTGAGAATGGTATCTCAAGCGGCCGCCATGTAGTTTCCGACCGAGCTCTCGTTTCCGTAGATATCAACTTTTGCATAAGAGCGTTGACATCGGCAGCTCTGTAGCTTGAACCGTGCGCATGTCTCACGTCGACCAAGACTTGACTCAGAGTAGAAGCGCTAGCTAAGCCTGATTTTGCCAGGTAGTTGAAGATGATGGATATCGACCGATCATCCAAACGAATCTTCCCTCTGTTCATCTCTGTCAGCTTGCGGAGGGCGCCTTGTAGACCTTCAAATTGTAGGACAGAAGGTAGCTGCGCGCGCAAAACCTTTCCTTGCTGGTCAGCAGGCATATCGTCTAAGAGTCTGTTGTCCGTGGCCTGACTATATGCGGAATCCTCTGCGCATTTAGGTCGATATGCTGCAATCATTGCCGCCTGTGTAAAAGGACTAGGCTTATACCCCTGGTCAAGCATCTCCATGTACGTATCGAGAGCCTTGTCAAAATTGCCAAGTGTCGCGTATGCACGCACCATCAAACCATAAGTCGAGCGGTCTCTGCCTTCTGACACAATCGTCACTTCTGTTGTTGTTGGGTCTGTCGAGGCGATTTCACTCGCATGGAGTAGATTAGGTAGATTCTGCCGGGGACCTGTGTCCGACCCAGAACCCAAAGCAAGCTTGGCCTTCTCTTCCGCCATACGAGGAAATTCCTCTATAGCTTCAATGCCAGCTGCAAGGCCCTCTTCTTTGATGAGAGCTTCAAGAACATGATTTATAAGCTTTGTAGTAGGAGCTAGATTGAGTTGCTTGGCGTCATCGAGAAATGTGGAATAACCGCCTAAAGTTCGATAGCCAGCGTAGACGAATTCAAAGGTGTAACGGTTTGGAGTTATCCCCGAAGCCGTCATTGAATCCAAAACAGCTTTTGCAGCTGACAAATTGCGATTGGAGAGATGACATTTGAGGAGATAATCATAAATGCGAGATTCAAGAGTGAAAGGTAGCATGTCGGGAGGTAGAGAATCGATTGTAGGCGCTAGGTAGTGCCGATCTAGTCGATCTATGGCTCCGAGGAATTGAGGGAGAGTAGATACCGTCCATTGTCCGAGGTGTATCCTAGCTAACCTTCCTACTTGTTCAACACTTTCCCAGCGCCTGCGTTCCTTGAATTCCGTCATTATAGCAGCAAGACAAGCATCGGTACGCTGGAAAGATTGCTGTAATGCATACGGGATGAGTCGCTTCAGAAGCTGTTGCAACCGCACTCGCCATTGCCGGTATATATTCTGCTCAAGGACAGCTTTGAAGAGTAGAGGTACGATAATTTCGAAATTGAAGTCTTGCTCATTAAGGCCGACTGACTCGACTGTAAGTAGAGACAGTGCGTGTGTTGAAGACCTGCGTGAGAAAACTTCATGCATCCGATGTATACGATGCCGAATATCATCCATTGCGTGTGGACTAGCGTTTTGCGATGAATGGAGACAATTTTGGATGACTGCAAGAAAGCACGCAATATAGTCATCTTGCTTTATGAGTGACTCGAAATGCTCTATCGAGTCCTGGATGTCTGGTATTGACGCAGGTGAAGCATCTATAGAATTGGAGAGTATCGGTTGGTGTGCCGATGCGGAGGGGTCTGCTTGGAGATTTGCAGTTGCTCGCCGTTCTGTCTGTGGAGCATGCCATGGTGCAGCAGGCGGCAGATCTTCTTCTACTGCTCTAGCCTTGCCCTTCCACAGACTGGATCCACCAGCTTTACTCCTCGAAGGAGAGTCCTCCAACAAAGCCTTGCTACTGCTTGATCTGAAATCGTGCTCGAAGCGGTTCTCACTTTCCTGCGCTGCAGACAGCGTCGCGGCAGCAGAGGTGCTTTGATGCCTTCTCCGCTGCAGACATCGTGGCAGTGTGTTCGTCCAGGAAGGCTCAAACACATGCTTGGAAGTCGAAGCTATCGGCTGCTGGTCCTGCTCATGGCCGTGCAGCTGATGGCGAGAATTGTCGTCGCCTCTGGGCCTATGGCGAGCCGATAGAGCGAGCGAGCGAGAGCTTTGCACTTGTCGCGCGCATAGGCGACAGCGTCTGAGCATCAACTGTGTGTGGATAAGGCATGCCTGAGCTCAGTATACTGTTCTCTAGCCTTGTCTCGATGCTCTACCTTCTTGCGAAGCTCGGCTTCTGCAAAAGTTGGGCGTGTACCTACCTCGCAGACTCGAGCGTCTCTACTTCTGCGCCTGGAGCAGCTAGCTCTTTCCAGCACGCAGTCTTCAAACGATGATCTTGTCGAGCAAGACTCTAGACGGTAAGTTGCTGTTGTAGTCGGGTCCGTACAAGCTGCAGATGGTGGCTCTTCCATGGAGCAGGCGAAAGCCCGATCTCTCTTCGACTACAGCAGGCAATGCTTAAATGAGAGACTATGTAGCTTGTTCCAGCACCAATCGCAATGAACGCTTTATCACGGAGAGAGGTGTGTCGTCCTTGCTATCGTATATGCCTGCTAACTGCAAGCTGAGCTTTGCCTGACTTGCTACGATACAGGAAGAAACGATCCTGAAGGATCTCAAAAAACAGGCATTGAAGCATTGCGACGACTATGTCCGAGGTAGGTCGGCAGGCATATATCAAGATATAACACCCTCCCTAGTGCCAACTCTATACACCTTCTCAATTATAATACCAGACTTTGCAGCATGCTCGCAAGGCAGAACCATCAGCGTCGTCTGGAGCTGTGGCAAGCAGTGGCGCGCAATGCAAGGCTGCATGCGAGAGCAGTGAGTGTGCAGCACATGGGTTGCTGGTGATGCTTGTCAGTGTGCTCATCGCCATTCCTCCGCCAGAATGTCAGAAAAGAAGACCGACGAGTCCAAGTTAGAGTATCTCCGAGAGAAACGGCGGCAGTCTCTACCGACATCGTAGCAATCTCCTGTAGATTATCATGTTGAAATGACTTGTTGCAGGAACGAATGATGCGTATGCTTGTTGTGACACTATGAATACAGAATCACTCCCAATATACCTCACTAAAGACTTGCTTGAGAGGATGATTCAGAGCTTGATGCCAAAGGCTGTGACCCGACTTCGAGACCACGATCTCTACCACCTAATCCCTTGAGCAACCTCTTTCCAGCAGCGCTCTTGAGCAACTCGTTCGCTTTGAAGCTGCTTCTGACCAAAGGCCCGGAAGCGACATACAAGAAACCCATATCTTCTGCGACTTTCGCCCAATGGTCGAACTTCTCAGGGAGTACATACGAATGAACCTTCATATGTCGTTTCGTAGGTCTCATGTATTGTCCAAAAGTAACGACATCACAGTTAACTTTCCGTAATTCTCGAAGTGTTTCTTCTACTTGATGATCTTCTTCTCCGACTCCCAACATGAGGGATGTCTTTGTGATTAAATCAGGTTGTGCCTCTTTTGCCATTTGAAGTACTTTTAAGGATTGACGGAAGTTGGCTCGTGGATCACGAACGAATGGCGTACGAGCTTCGACGGTCTCCATGTTGTGTGCATACACATCAAGTCCAGATTGTGCGACTTGAGCAACGCAGTCGCGGTCTCCTTGGAAGTCGCCTGTTAGGGCTTCGACGAGGATTTGCGGTGATCTGCAGCAGCCAACAGCGTAAGTATTTACAGAAGCCAGCAACAGCTTGGAAAGCTTACTTTTGCTTAAGTCGTCTAATCGTGTCTGCGAAATGTGCAGCACCACCATCGGCAAGATCTAAAGCACCTGGTTCAGCACAAGGCAGCCTGTAATCGATACATGTGCCGTCCGCTCACCATCTCGGTCCACGCTCGTCATGACGATATAGCCCACTCCCCAGCGAGCAATGGCTTCTGCTGTATTCTCAGGCTCGTGTGGATCTAGAGGAGGTGGTTTCTTCGCTGTCTTGATAGCACAGAAGCGGCACCCTCTCGTGCATGTATCGCCCATGAGCTGTGAAAACCGCAAGAAGCTGGATCAGCCGCTGAAGCAACACGGAAGGCAGGAAGTGCATAATATTGCTCACCATAATGGTCGCTGTCGCATCGCCCTTGTCTCCCCCCCAGCATTGTCCAATATTCGGACATCTAGCTTCCTCGCATACTGTATGTAGGTTGAGACCTCGGAGGTCGTTTTTGATCTTGTTGTACGAGGCTGAAGTCGGGATTGTCGTCTTTAGATATTTGGGCAAGCGCGTCCTGTACGCGAGGAGTCAGTCGGAATACTTGGATGAACTAGGTTGTTGTCTAGCTCACTGCGTCGTATTGCCCATCGACACTCTGCTGGGTCCTGCAGCCGCTGCCTCAACGAGATCTTCGTTGCCCGAGATAAAGTCATCGAGGGATGGTCCAGCAGCAAGCTTGCCGGACAGAGACTGTTTGCTTCTGACGGATGCTGTTGCTGATGTTGCTGCTGCTGGAGCAGCTGTGGCTAGAGAGCGGCTGAATGCCTGTGGACATCGCGCATTCAGCTTGGGCTCTGCAGACCATCGAGCCATCCACTGTAGGAGCCGCACCTTGCTCGAGCTGGCTATCATTGATCGCTGCATGCTGGACGGCGGTATCCAGAGTCAGTCGTGATGCTGATGTACCGCTATTCAGTCAGCAGTCGACCTTCACGCTGTCGAGAAGTCATGGTTTGCTTGCTGCCCAATCGACGCCACCGAGTATGCAGACACGATAGCACACGAACAACAACAGCAGGACTGCTGCAGCTGCAAGAGCCAGCTACTCGGAACAACAGCCGAGTCGACTGCACCGGCGGTCACAGTAGCATTGCTGACCTCGAGCCTGGCTGGCCTGGCCGGACCTCGCTGCCACCTCCGATCACCTTCTGCCAGCCTTTTTCGCCGCTTTCGGAAGTCGGCTGCATCTCGCTGTGAAGAGTCCCATCCAAGCGCACTTCTATGCGAACTACAAACCTTATCGTCTGCTCACGCTCAATCATCCAGGTTCAGCTGCCAGCCTTGCCGTAATGGGAAAGCTCCAGAAGATCGACCATTGTTGAGATGTGCACGAATTTAGGCACAATTGCCCTGTTCAATGGCAGTATCACCCAGCTGGTCAATGACCACGAGGCAGCGCTAATGGAGTCGCTGCGACCGGGTTCAGCGAGAGCTGTCCGGCCTCGCGCAACTCGAGATGGCCTTGTCGGCCTGGGCCAATTCATGAAGCTGGAGGCAATTCTCCTGGCCAGCTGCTCCTGCTATCTAATTCTTTGACAGAGCTTTTTTCTTCTCTTGCTGTCCACCTTTCCCTCATACTCTGTCTTTCAGCTTGCTTTGAATACTGCAGCATTAAGCGGTCTCACAGTATCCCTACGACCTTCACTCTACGCTGAAGGAGGTAATCTTCTACCTATCCCGATCTCAAGCTACCGAAGTGGAGTAGGATTAGCACGACCTGAGGGTCCACAATTCACACACCAGATACTTGTGAGTCGTTCAGCCAATTTCCTTCGCTTCCATCCTGTGGGGAGGCCAGTACGCAGCAACTGAGATGAGACGGTGTCTATCTCATTCACAGCACGTGCCCACAAATTCAAAATGCCAGGAAGCGATCCCACTACTTCGGTAACGACACCGGTCATGAACAGGACTCGGCCTGAAAGCTGGGCTTGTGATCCTATCTCACCTCTCTCAAATGGTGCTGCAATGTCCCACGGACAAAGCGACGACAAGAAAGTCAAACATCGACCTAGTCTGAGCAAGTTCACCTTCCCAGCCAGATTATCCGAACCACCTCCGGTCCGACCTGAATCCTTCAGCTATTCAGTCAATGGAAACAGTAATGAGCCTGAGTCCCCTACTTCTCGACCTTCTAGTATACAACTAGCAGAAGTCGGACCTACAGATATTGGCCTTGGTTTATCAATGAAAGCGGACATGCTCCCCAGAGCAGCTAGTACAGGTGATCTAGCAGGAGAAAACGGAGGCGATATTCAATTTAGACATCCTTTCCGTCGTCCTTCTGTTCGAACTTTATACTCGAGCAGTCTGGTACAAACATCCCGCTTCGCCGCTGATCCTGGATACGGTTCAAGAAAAGCCTCGATGGTAAACCCTGAAGATTATAGACCTGGCATGTCTTCCAACACGGGTACAGGCAAAGCTGTGACTGCTGGCTTTGAGCCCCCTCTTCCGAGTGACGTTACTTCGGTAAGTGCATTTTAACCGGTTTGATGATGCTCACGCGAGAGACTGACTGATATGGCTGCATATCCCCAGCGCATTCTCGAAGCGCGAGCGAGCTTAGCGAATGAACGCAAAGCATCCTGGTATCCTATTACCGACTTCAAAGAATCTTCAAACAGCGATTCAGATCGAGCTCGCAAGGTACTCAGCCAACATTTCGATGAAGATGCTGATCTCGGCGATATGGGTTTCGAAAGCGCCCGCGAGAGCGGCGAATTTGATCGCGATAGTCCGGTCGAGCGAGAGGCGGACGCGATGCCTACTATGTATAGCAATACTTTCCTTGGCCCGCTATCGGTCTCATCGGAAGAAAAGTCGCAGCCGTTTGACAGACGACCTTCCACTGTCCCACGTGACCCAGTCACTGGCAAAGTCGATGTAAGCAATACATATTAGCTTACATGTCTCTCACTGGCTGATCATCATTCCTATGTCTGCAGTGGAGGGCAAGATTACAAATGAAGCCTCGCAATAGCATTCGAAGCAGCATCTCGCTCGAAGCAGGCAGCGAGAAGGGAAGTTCAGCTTTTGACTCCAATGGAACCAGTCCAATGACGGAGAAGTATTCAGCGGAGAACTTCATGCCTGCTAAGCCAAGTCCTAACATTATCGAACTGGACAACGAGAAGTATACCCCGCTGGGAAGAGCCCTCCTTCGCATCTCGCCAATTACGTTCCTGCTTTCAGCTGCAGCTACGAATTTCTATCTCTACACTAGAGCTCAATCTATTATCAGAGCTCACAACGCTACTGGGGATATGTTTATCTCAGCCTGGCTTTTCTATGCCTTTGAATGGGTCTTTGCCCTCTGGACCGGTAAGTCGCGACACAGTCTTTATTGGAAATGCAAAATTGGCTCTAAGCATGTATCTTATCGCAGGCGCACGTGCTACTTACAAGCTCTGCACAATGAATTTCAAAGCCAAGCCTCGTCTCCTCCTCAAATACGACTTCGCTCTTCCCAATGTCGATGTTCTCGTTCTAGCCACTGGTCAAGATCCGGGTATGGTGATGGATGCAGTAGTAGCTGCTGCTCGACTCGACTGGCCTGTAGATAAGCTCCGTGTCCTGGTCATCGACGAAAGCCGCTCCGAAATCCTGAAGTATCAAATCGAACAGTACTCCAATCTTCGTGCTATCTACGTTACCTACCATCAGCGAAGCCCGTACGCAAAGACTCCACGTGGAGGCGTCTGGCCGAAATCGTCAACTATCAATCTCGGCTTGTCCGAAACTCGCGCAGAGGGTCGGGTTGCCGGTCAATACGCTGTCATACTGGAAGCCGAGGTGTGTAGTATGCTATGTACTAACCCCGAACCAGCTAAAAAAAAACCTCATTTTCACAGTCCATTGCTGAGCCTGGCATGCTGCGGGCGCTCTTGCCGCATATGATCTGCGACCCATTGCTGGCTCTCGTGCAAAGTCCTTCTGCATTCTACAATTTACCAAAGACACTATCGTCGTCATTCTCTACCTTCTTCAATTTCGTCGAACCAGTTGAAGCCTCCAGATCAGCTTTCGCCGTACGAAGAACGGCAATCGATGATATTGGTGGCTTGCCGACTCGCTCGTCTGTGGAAGATAAACGGTTGGACCTCCTCCTAAAGGGTAAAGGCTACAATACGCTCTTCCTGGACGAAGCATTGGCCTTCAATCTAGTACCGGACTCCTTCTCCAAGCATCTACGACAAGGCGTCGATCGTAGTACGTGGCATTAGCAACGACTGCTCAGAGAAACGTACTAAATGCCACTCCACAGCTCTGGCTCACTTCAAGACAGCCTTGCGGTTTGGCTTCTTCGTCTTTAGTCTACAGATCGCGCACTTGGTACGCACTTGCATACTTTCAAACGTAATAGTGGATTGAGCTCACCCTACTCTCGCCTGTCTTTACAGTCTTTCTCTGAGCGACTCCGCGGCTTGGGTCGTGCCATTGCGCCATTCTTCAGCATCATCGTTGCTCTAGCCAGCATTGCCTTGCCCGTCTCGCTGGCCATGGGTGGAGTAAGTCTAGCTCGTGATCTCCTGCTATATCGACTCGGCTGATGCAGATTATTTCCTCAGTTCTTGGTTCCTGCTCTATGTATGCTATCTCCGTCATACTTATCATACTTCATACTGACGATCATTTTCAGCTATCGGCGAACTCAACATAATGGTTTGGGCTGCCTTGGCCATGATTCTGGCTGAAAAGCTTCACGACTTCTGCTCGAATATGCCAAATGGTAGGTTGCAAGCCGAGTAATGTGTATGGCCAGTTAGACACTAACTGACTTTGCCGCCTATTAGGCGATGCATCTGCCCGAGGGTTCGTCCGGTCTGAAGTTTTCAAAGCACCTTACTTGATCCTGGGTTTGGTACGAAGCATGATTCCCAGCTTCCTCTGTCGGGCACCGCAACCCTACTGGCAGTCACAAAAGCCTGGCGAACGTCTGGAACGCAACCCCAAGTATCGAAGATCTTTCTTCAAACGCTTGGCATCTGTAACTGTCGGAACCCATGGCTGGACTCATATTCTCCTCGTCCTCGCACTGCTGGGCGCTATTGGTTACTCTCTATACGACAGCACTGTTGCCTTCGCGAAAGGTCAACGCGGACTTCA
This sequence comes from Cystobasidium tubakii, assembly GCA_024345325.1. Lineage (NCBI taxonomy): Eukaryota > Fungi > Basidiomycota > Cystobasidiomycetes > Cystobasidiales > Cystobasidiaceae > Cystobasidium > Cystobasidium tubakii. Next base: position 2,163,465 of record BROO01000001.1, on the reverse strand, counting down.
CCAGACTGCCTGTATGTCCATGCAGTATATACCTGAATGACGCTCAGCTGACATTTTTCCTGTTCTTTCAGTATTCGTCCTCATGACGGTTGGATGGCCTACTTTACCTTGGATGGATCTCTTCCTCGGCTGCTCTACGCCCTTCCGTTACGCCATTCGCCCTCCTGCAGTGCCATCACGTGAAGCATTGCTCAATAGAGAGCCTATCTCAGGTCGAGCAACGCCACTCGAATCTGCCAAGAGCATTCGACCTTTCAGAACGGCTTTCTGGGGTCAAGCTTTCATCACCGTACTTTTGATTGGATATGTGAGTAGACGAAACCATTCGCGCTTCCTCCGCATGTAGAGTGCTGACTATTTTGCGATTTAAACAGGCGTGCGCGGTATTCAGTCTGACTCTTGTGGATCTGCATATCAATTAGACGCCGAACAGGCCACCTGTAACATGTGTAACAAATGTAGTCAATCTGTGGACGAGTTCAGCTACGTACAGTCGCATCGCATAGTCTGAATCTGTCAGTGTCATTAGACACTTGTCCTGAATTGTGCAGTACCGAAGGCTGGCTGCAGCCATCAAGGTGATCGCGAAAGTGGAGCAGTCTTACATTTGCCCAACCCGATAAGATGTCGCTAAGCCCATGCAGACCTCAAGTATCTCGCCTGTTCACGGTGAACCCGACGCGACTGTCATCGCGCGCATTCGCAGTAGCTCTTGCTCTGAGGAAGACTCCGCCAGACTTTATACTGGACCGAGAGCCAGCTCGTGCCGCACGAGAAGCCGCAGAGCAGGCATCACATCGCAAGAATGTAGGACCATTTCCGATGGGCCAACCTGCACAAGATGCGCCTCCGCGAAGGGCCTGGCAGGACTTGGGTGCTGGCGAACGACTCGGTCGGAGCGTGACCAACTCTTCCAACGCGTGCGTCCATTGTGCCCTGGTTGTGAGGCAGTCGAGACTACCGCAAGGCTGATTAGACATAACATTCTTTCGTATTTCTCAGTCTGGTGGTGGTATTTGGAATCACGATAAGCGGTCTCATCATCTACGCTGTCTCGAGTGAACTATTCGCCTCCAACTCTCCAACGAAGATCTTTGATCAATGTACGGAAATACTGAAGAAGGACAGGGAGACACAAAGCATTCTGCAGGAGCCAATTAGATACCATGCTGAGACATCCGGAGGTCGGCGGAATCGCCGTGTCTTGAGCACGCTGTCTGTAGACTCGACAACAGGACGAGAAAAGATGACGGTGTCATTTGCAGTTGAAGGCAAAAGTCCAGATGGACCCTCAGACGAGACTTACTGGCATAGATTTAAGAGGTGGATACGTCCTATCGTTGTGGAGCCATCAGACGCCTCCGCCTTGATACCGAGCCCGCCCACTCGGGAGACGGTCGAAAAGCCTCAAGACGACGACACTAGCAGCTGGTTAGGGAGTATATTCGGCTCGTTACTTCCATCGAATCTGGGCAGCAACTCTCCTACACCGCATACGCCAACTGTTAGTCGTATGCGAACAAAGCCTGCCAAAGGTCACTTTACGCATGGCGAAGCTATAGCCGTGCTCTTGCTCAATGACAAAGGCACCTTTGAGTTGCAGAGCTTGACAGTGTATTACCCACGTAAGTGGAATCCTCCCAACGTGGTTGCTTCAATGGTACTGACCTTCGCCTACTGAACAGATGCAAGGAATTGGGAGTGGAAGACAGATGTTCGCAAAGCAGACTCAATCGCCGCATCCTCAAGCCAAGCGGCATTTGTAGAAAAAGCACCGCAGCGATATCGATTTTGGCACCGGTGAACGCTTTGGATCAACATTGTATTATCTGTAGCATGCATTCTAGTGATACATATCTGTCATGGAAACTTTCTAAGCTCGCAACAGAATTACTTGCTAAACGACCAACTGGACACATAAATGCCGCTAATACTACATCTGCTAATTTCTCAAGCATAATAACTCGTTCCAACTTGGAAGTCATACAGGTCTTGCAGTTGTTCAGAGGTAAACTTCTTCTGATCTTCGGTCCACGTGTCCTGATGAGTCTTCCTGAATTGCGCAAGCATATCTTTGACAGTCGTGGAGACCGGTGCCCGAGATGTACTGAATTTGCTTAGCGTTGCAATGAGAAGTTCGGGGAGCCAGCTTGGTACTTCGTACGGCCAAGCGGAAATTAAGGCTGATGCACCCAATACGGCAGAGTGAGCATTCAGCAACTTCTGCTGAAAAGCGTCCTGGTCACTTTCATCGAGACTCCGCTTGTTTGGGACTGGGGTAGCGCGGATCTTCTTGAGAGATATTTCCTGAACGCAAAGCGTTAGTGCGTGGATGTCTGTGGAGAAGCCTGTTGACCCACCTTGAAAGCAAGTACGGAATCTCGCTGCGAGCATCGTACAATACCGCTGAGCGTAGTCGCGGCAGCCTCGCGTACTTCAATCTATAGTCCAATAAGTGTCAGTCTCGCGTCCAACACAGCGTGCCTTGTATTTGTCCACCCACGTGATTGTCTGTGAGCAACTTTCGCAGGGTCTCAACGACATCTCGAATTTGGCTTTCTGACAGTGAGAACAGCTGGTGGAAGAAGAACACCTGCAGTAAAGGGAGAACGGCGAGACGGGTGCGCCAGCTGGAACTATTGAATTGAGCCAAGAGCGCTTCCAGGACCGGAGAAACCAGATGACCAGGGTACGGTAGCCCCGCCATTGCTGCTAATACGACCTGAGCCCAGCGCTGCAGCTCTTGATTGTCTTGGATGTCCTGCATGTGCATTAATTCTGGCAGCAATCGGACAACGAACGGGTAGATGGGCGTTATGCGATAATCGTTCATGCCGGACCACAGCCACGTCAAGATGGTGAGGCATGCAGCATCGTAAGGCTGGACTGCATCTTGGGCGAATGGCTTTCGAATCGAACGCCATTGAACCAAATTTTGTACCAGTGTGTCGATGCGGCTGATATATTCATCATCCACGTCATTGAGGAGCCGCATGCCTTGTCGACCATCACACGCGGACAAGAATGCATCCGTAGAGGTAAAAGATGGATGCAGCCGGATTTCGCTCATGAAGCGAAGATCATCCGACACAGCCATGCGTACTTCGGTGTAAGGTGAGGTGATAGCAGTCCAGAAGGGGTCAACAAATTGGGACAGCCAGGGAGTGAAGTGCCAAGACAGTGATTCTAGTGGGGGTGTTAGCCTCTCCTACTTCAACAGCAAATGGTGTTTATAAGACTCACTCATCGTGCTGCCCAGTAGGAATCCCTTTCGTGCTTGCTTGAACGCTTCGGAGGACTCGACATCCAACGAAAGGCCTGTGAGGAACTTCACGAGGGATTCGTTACGTCGTGGATCGCCTGTGACCACGGTCATTTACTTAGCATCATGGATTAGGTCAGATACGAGGATGCCAAATCTTACGATTGCCCAGAACGTATTCCACCAGCATCTCCCAAGCTGGCTGCGTGTCAAGATTGATGCTGTCGAAAATCTTGCTCCATCGCTCCCCCAGCCAGTCGTGTACAACCTGCTGCTTCGCAAGCGGCCAGTGCTTTATACCACGTAGAAGACCTTCGAGCGGATGCAATTATTAGTGGCTTGCGAGTGTAGAATATTGATAAAAACACACCTCCAATGATCTCAGCAGCAGCGCGCTGTTTATGTCGATCGTTGTCGGTCATTAGCTGCTCAAGCAGTGGCAGAACTTCTCCGAGAGGCTCGTCTGCGAAGATCTGGAAAATTGACTTGATTACCATGACGTTGTCGAGCCTGTGCGGTGAGATATAGTGTGTCAGGATAGAGCGCCGCAGCGCAGCTGATACTTCAAAAGGGTGCTATCTTACGCTAAGTAATCTCGCGTTTGCTCCTGAGAGAGGTGCTTGAACATGGCCTCCCAAAAGCTCTTCGACACAATTCTCTCTCGAATGGCAGCGATAGCTTCTGTCGAAGCTGTATCCCACTCGAAAGACTTCTCTTCTGGCACTGCATAGGCTCGGTAGGCTTTGCCCCAAGCTAACCACCCTGTATTGAGCTTATCAACGAGCATTCTACGCCAAGCAAGTATAGTTAGCGCAAAAAGAAGAAAGAACGCTCGATATTTCCTGCCCTTACGAATCAGCAGCCAGCGGCTCCTTGAATTTGGCCAAAAAGGCGTCCGTATAGCTGTCGTCGATGTTACTTGGAACATCGATCTTACGCTTGAGCGGATTCTGACTTCGATGAAGTAGCAAATCTTCAGGTGAATGTGCGAAGGTGCGCAATTTTATAAAGTGCAGGATTTTAGTGAGTCTGCGAACTCATATTTAGCTTTATCTGGTGTTTATAGGCGTCGTGATGAGTTCGGTGCTCACGAAACTGTTCCTATAGTACGCTGCTTCGGGAGTTCCGAAACGACCTGATCCGCAAGATATGCGCAAAGCTCCACAGGCAGCGGTTGATCTCGGCGAATTAAGGATTTCAAAAAGCGCTGTTCACACTCAGACTCGATCAGCAAGAAAAACATAGATAATCAGCTTGAGCACTCACAGAAGCCGTCAAGACATATCGCCAGTGGCTTCTCTTGTCTTGCGTGACTGCCAACAACTGCGGCAAAAGATTCGCATACGCGGTGTTACGTGATTCTATTCGTCGCTTGTTGTGCTGTGACAGCCGCTCCACTTGCTCCTTATCGAGTAACCTAGCAGTCTGAGCCTCCAGAATTGTTGCAGCTTCCTGGCTTGTCTGGGAAGCAAGACTCATCTTGATGGTCTATAATGGTATAAATTAGTGATGAAATCCGATTGCACATCATCTCTGAGAGCCCTACCGAGGGCTCTGCTAAGCGCATAAGGAAGTCATCGGTGACACTTCTGACTAATTGCTGAATGGATGGCTAATGAAAATTTACTGTCAGGTGTGATCGGACGTGGAAGTCAAGACGAGATGAGACGCACCTTTTGCTCATGCTGACATCCAAGCAACGCCATGATATAAGTAGGTCCAACACTCCAGTCGAGAATTGCCATATTCCCACTACAGATCCCGGAAGGTTAGTAAGAGGTCAGGCTGAAGGCGGGAAGAGCACATACAAAGTCTTGCTTCCTAGAACATATAATGCGCCCTTCATCCGATCAGGATCGTTGCCGGCTGCAGGGAAGGTGCATTGTCAAATGAAGTATACGTTTGGTTGAGAGGCTGACTCACGTTTCAGGGCATCGAAGAAAGTGCCGAGCAACATGGACCTCGTACCGTCGTAGAGCTGGGTGAGAGAATCGAGCGCTCGCTGAGCAGCTTTTCTCACACTGACGTACTTTGACATCGTCATGTCAGCCAACTGCTTGATGATAGCGTCATCCATTTTGCTCCGGGAACGGTAGAAGGTATTCAAGCGCAGTCTCGAGGCGTGGTACAAGCTGGCCCTGCGAACCCAAATCAAACGAGGGAATTTCTTTTGGTTGACAGTGTATTTGAAGAGATCTCGAGCAAAGGTGAAGTTGGCCCTGTAACGAGAACATCAGCAATTGCTGACAGTCCAGTCGGTACAGCTACATACTTTACTGAAGCGTAGGATCCTCGATCCATTGGATGACATGTCATGATGTTCCTGCTTGTCGAGATCGCCATCTTAATGCTATCTATAGCGTCTTCGGACTTGTCATCGATAGATGTTAAAAGGCTAATTGCGCTATGCAGCATGGCTTGGGTGCGGGTCTTCAAGCCAATGATGCTTTGCAGACGTGGATCATCGGCGTTCTGCAGCATAGCTCCATACTTGCAACGAGGATAATGCTGCACAAAGGACAGGTCTTCGTCCCTGCTCATGAGATTCAGTCCGCCTGTCTGAGGCATCACAAGCATACCGTCGCGCTTACCCTATGTCGGAGATGGCTTCACCAGGTTCCGACGGCGGTACAACGGCAGTCAGAGAAGAAACGCCCGCCATCGCACCGCGTACCAGCGAATTGTAGCGGTTGAAGTCATTCCTCCACTCCTTCGTCACAACTTGACCGGACGTCGCAAGGGATTCGAGCCTTTCCACTGCTGGCTCGACTACGACCTTGAGGATCTCCAGGGCAAATTCGACTTCAGCCTCTGTTGGCATGTGCCAGTCGACCTTGACCTCAGTAGCTGTACATAGCTGACCCCAGTGCTGATGAGAGCGCTTCTCATACTCTGCTCGCGGTGATCAGCGTGTGAGCGCTTATGAGAGCGAGCAAAAGAGACCTACCATCGCCGCGCCAGTCTTCTGCATTGGCGGATCTACCGTCTCTGGCCCAAATGGAGCAAAGAGAAGCCAGCAGAGCTTGCACCATTCTGCTACCATAGGTGTAGCCTCGCTCAGTCAGGCACTTGTCCCGCATGAGGCAAAAGAGTTCCAGTAATTCAGCCTTATAGTTCATCGCCTGTAATTTCAGATATATTAGCTGGTTCCTGAAGGTATTTGAAACAACCGGAAACTTGTAATTACCTCTTCTGCTGCCATGTGAAGTGTGCCCTGCAGCAGAAGGCAGTACCAATGGAAAGCATTGTCGCTTTCAATTGGCGTAGATGAGCTTGTCGTACGAACCGAGGAGGCACCATGCTTCAGCTCGGCCTTGATCTTATCGATACACGGCTGCAGGAACGCTTTGAGAGACTTTTGCGGGTTAGCGCGACCGAAACATGCGGCGAGGTGACCTATTGCGCGAGCGGAGTTGGCTTTAGGCGAGTTGATGACGTGCTCTTTGAAGATATTGAGGGCAATATCGTAAATTTCTGGAGAGCACTGACCGAGCACAAAGTCCGAGGCGACTGTGACTGTGCTGATCATTGTTTCTTCCAGCTTGCCTCCAGAATGACCGCTTCTGCCAGGTTCAGGTAGATTGTCATACAAAGCCAAGACTGCCTTGAAAAACTTGACGATCCATTCTGGGAAATCGGCTGTGGACTCTCTTGTCAGTTCGTCTTCTTCTTGCCTAGAGAGCACGGGTCCTGCCGATTCGTCATCGGCGTCATAGATTTGTATGGCTGGAGTAGGCTCATGCACTCCATCGAGCTCCATTGCCTGAGCAGAATCGTCCAGCGCTTCCGATCGAGTAAGGTCGGCAATCTTCACTGTTGCAAGAGCTTGTATGAAGAAAGCCACGGAAGATAACGTCTTCATAGGATCGTTCACGTCTAGACCTGGCACAAAGAGGTCCAGCAGCGGAAGCAAGTTCTTCGAGCCTGCTGGATAGTTGGTCCGTGATAGAAAAGGTATTGCCACTGCAGACAGTGCACCCATGCACGCTGTAGTGCGGTGCGTTTCGAGAAGGCCTTGCAGCGCTGGGAAGGACCTCTCAAGCACGGCTGGAATAACCAGACTGTTGAAAATGGATTGATCAGAATGGAAGCAAGATATCGAGCAATGATTCTGCTCACCTTGGCTCGAGATACGACAAAGACTTGAGCGCTGATTGCGCGCAGCCCATAGATAGAGGATCTTTCGAGAACATAGCTAAGAAAGCCACCTGCCGAGTTATGACGACGAACTCTTTCCTAATCTTAGACGTCAATCTCCACTCTATTGGAGTCTTGCAGTCCGCTTTCTCTTCCTCGATGACTCTCTTGGTGAATTCCCAAGTCACGTTTTGCAGGAAGCGAGTGAGGGCTATCGTCCATCCGCCGTAATTGGAAGGATGGAAGAAGGTCTCCGTTGCATTCACAAACTTGAGGAGGGAGTCTAAAGCTTTGGAACCTCCTACGTATGCTTTACGTTCGTTGCCATGCATAGCTTTCAGGTCTGTCTCCGAGGGCCGTCTCGACGGTCGTTGGGAAGAAGCAGGAGTTCGGTCTAAAATAGGTGAGTCTTCAGACATTGAATAAACCAGCAAGATAGCGAGGGAATGAAGTTTTTCTGAAGGTTTTCCCATTTTCAGTGAAGTGGCATTCGCAGCTGCGTCTGCATTCGCAGCGCCGAGTTCACCACCTTGCGAGATGAAGCGTTGACCCGTCTTCCGTACGTTCCCCACAGGAATGCCCATAGCTCGGAGCATCTTTGACATAAGGAAATCCCATTGCTCCGTCGTGAAGATGCCAACGTCTTTCCTAATACCCTTCCATTTCTCCGCTGATGGCGCATGAGCTCCCGTCACAGGTGTATCTGTTTGCAAATCTTCAATCCCTAGAGTTGGCGCATTACCATTCGTGTGTATTTGCGCTGCTTTGCGAAGCTGTTCAATGTGCTTCGGATCACTGACGTTAGGATCTACGTGCTTCTCCGCAAGTCTAGAGATGACGTCAAGCCACTGCTCGGTGTACATCTGCGAGTTGGAGAAAGCTTCCCAAAGTACGAATGAAGGTTGAAGCCATTCTTGAGGGTGAGAGATGGGCAAGAAGTGAGCCATGAAGGATTGTGTGGCTAGAATAGAGTTCAAGGACGACCCATCCAGTCTAGGAAGGAAGGTGGAGAGCATATTCGGGATCTCGTGAGGCGGGAAGAAGCGTTGCGAGAATTCCGTCAAGGTAAGGAGGGTCAACGAGATGTTGGTGATGCCAGTTTTCCGTTTCTTCGGGAACAATTCGAGCTCTAACACATGGTATAGCGGTTCCCATGGTAGCTGTAGATCGTTGATGTCGAGTCTCTTCTTGTTCGCTAAGAGACTCATGCATGTGCTGGCTGCTGTCTCGATGATGCGAGGATCCATGCCTGGCAGTACCGCCAATTCGTAGAATAGCTTTGCGAGCTTGGCGCGAATGACACGTTTCATGGGATACTTGAGGGATATCCAGCTGCGAATAAGGGTCAGAAGGATTGATACAGCTGTGCGAGGGCATTCACTCACCATTCAAGACGATGGTTCCATTGCAACAGACCGACTGCAAGTATATCAGGGTCAGACCTGGTTCCTCGCATGAAATGACGCTCGTCACATACTGTCATAATCTCTTGCTTGAACGGCTTGACAAATTCTCTGAACAATCAGATCTAGCTCTGCGTCCATTTCAGATAGGGTTTCGCATTTGTATGGCAAGCTTTCGGGGTACGTCAGGAACTGGACATCCAGGTACAAGAGCGATATGCAGCATCAGACGAATATCACAGAAACCTACTGCATCTCGAACATCATTGAGATAGTATAAAACTCACCTGCTCTCGATTTCCATCCTTGTCCTTGACTGGCTTAGGAGCAGCCGGCTGGCCGAGCTTCAGGTTGTCATCTACATCTTCCAAGTCCTCGTCTTCGACCGGCTCCTGTTCAGGCGAGTCGATGACGAGTTCCTCTTCGTCCATTTTGTCGAATAGATTGAGTCCAGAGTAAGTAGCTAGGGTACCGTCTTTCTTGTATGCGTCGTCAGCGCCGTTGTCGTCTTCTCTGTTTTGGTGATGCTGTTCCTCGAATAAATGTCGGAGTAGGCTCAGCATTGTGTTGGAAAGGGACATGCAAGTTTCATAGTCCCGAGTGAAAGCAAAGGCAAGAGAGCTCACCTTATCGCAAGACCGAGGAAGACTGCTTACGAGTCTCTAGCTTGCGCGTCCAGACTTGGTACCTAGTAGCCGATTGCGTACGCCTTCACGGGTGGAGAGCTGTACAGCGGAATATCTCAAGGCGCGCAGATGGATGTAGTAGGATGTTCACAGAGTGGCTGTATGGGACTCTGCAGGGTTATGGGCGTCCCTGCGGTCTTAGGTTGGAAGGTGGAACAAAAAGTGGACACTCCGAGACTGGCTGCTCCACAATATGGCTGGCAAAAGGCAATCGAGGCAGTCACCGCACAGTATGGCTTACCGTCAGCACGACCAGACAACAACAGCAAGCACGACTGGACACACTGACTCTGCAGCTATGCAGCGCGATGCTGCCGATGCCGATGTCAAGCCTTTCCCGCGTCTGCCTGCCAGCTTGGACAGCCCCGCCCGCATAGGTAGCAGTGGCAGCAGCAGCAATGCCCTCACGGTCAAGCAGGTCGCTCTGGACTCTCTGGCATCAGCCATCGCACCTTTGAAACAGGCTGCAACTTCTCCTACTCTTCGCAAAGCCGCATTCAGCTCCGTGATACTCGCTGTCATCGTTGCATTGTCCCTAGGTAGCGCTATCTTTGCCTACCTCCTCTTCTACTATCTCTATGTTCCACGAGTCGGTTTCACGCAGGAAATATGGCTTCAATACGGGTGAGCCAGAAAGACAAACGCGGCGTCTTCACACTTGTCGACGCTGATGATGCGTATCTTGCCCCGGCAGACAAGGACAGACGCCGTTCGCCCTCGTAGACTTGAAGAAAGCCTCTTTAGCTAGTGATCTGGTCTACGATGTCGTTCTGGATCTAGTCGCTCCAACCTCCCCAAGAAACATCGACCTTGGTACGTTCAGCTAATCAGAAACCGAGATGGCTAGTATGCAAGCTGATGCCACTCACCATTGCAGGCAACTTTATGGTAGACTTGACGTTGCAAGCGGCAGATGGTTCTACAGTCGTGCGGTCTTCGAGAGCAGTGAGTCTGTCTCACTGTACCTCTAGTAAATAGCCAGCTTATATACATCATGTAACAGGCTTCTCTCGCATGGACACCGCCTTTGGTGCGCTTCCTCAAAGCCATCCTGCGTCTACCTGCCTTCCTCTTGTTCGATTTCTATTCCCACTCCCAAACAATACGCGTTCCAGTAATCACCAAGAAGACACTTCGCAGCTTTTCAACTCCCTGCATTACAAGTGCGCTGGTGCAAGTCGGTCGACCAGGCTTGGACGGCTCCTTGCCTGGCGAACTCCAGCTTTATTCCGCTACACTTCGCTTCGTAGCTCATCTTACTGGATTAAGGTGGCTCATGTATTATCATCGCATCATTTCTTTCTTCCTCTTCTGTGGTGTTTTCTTTACTATCTCGCTCCTTACTGCTCTTGTTCTATGGGCTGCTGCAGGCTATATCTGGGCAACAGAGGCCGAGGATCCAGCAGGAGATGCGACGGCGGATACTACCACACTGAAGACCGGAGACGGTAGTGAAGAGAAGTCAGCGCCCTTGCTCCGTAAACCTTCCTTCGATAGAGCAAGTAGGGAGGACCCAACTAGACGCGAACTACAAGATCAAGCCTTTCGATTAGCTCAAAGACGGAATCAGGATGATCCACTCTTCGCTGAAGAACCCTCTGCAGAACGAGAAGAAGAACTACGCAGTGTACTGCGTCATTTACGATTTGATGGCGGTAGTACTGGATCACCTAGCGATGACGAGGGCGTTATTGTCAGAGGTGACAGTGGTGGCAATACCACAAGCGAAGGGAGTCCAAACTGGCAGGATCTTTCGTTCACGGGCGACCAAACTGTCATGAAAGACGTGAAGAAGGAAGAACACGAAGAGACTATCTTGGCTGGTGGCATGCATGTCAAGACGGAAGAGCGAGAATCATCGACTTCCGCTAGATTGGCAAGGGACAATTCAATACGTCGCCGGGCTTCAAATCGCTCTATGAATGACTCAAGTACAGAATAAGAAGTCAAAGACATATATGTAGCTATAGGTTTTCTCTCGGTGGCCCCTACAGGCTGGAAGATGGAATGTGATTCGATTGCTTTGTTGCCATTGTTTGACTATGTACTGATGAGGTAATGTACTGAAATGGGTGCATAGATGAAAATATACAAATCAGCTTCCTCCAGAGGGAGTCTACTGACCTATGTACCAAAACCGCAAAGCTACAGATGATACGAAATAATGACTGATGTATTTGAGAAATTGTCGAAAGTGATGTAGCAGATAAGGCTTAAAGAGCTAAACTTAGATGAAGTAGACGTGTGCTAGCCACCAATCCGGAGAAAGCAGTATAGACAACTCGGCTTGTGGGTAGAGAAGTTGCTGAGGCTCCTCCCTTCTCCGACGCGTCCAGCGGGGCAGTGCGATTGTTTGCGTTGGTGGATATCGCAACCTTAGGTTTGGTGGTATTGACGCCTAGAACCCAGTCTATGACCACTTTAATATGAGACTGGAAGGTTTTGTCACACCATGTTGCTTCGCGATGGCCTAGGCCGGTGTACCACATTCTTCCTGGAGGTCGGAACTTGCCACTGCTGTCTCAGCTGCTTTTGCTTATCCGAGTCCAGGGCCTTGCCATGTTAGCTCGGAGGACAGCCTGTCCATCCCGGTGCCATGATATGGCATGAGGAGCTTCTTGAGGGTCCTCAGGTAAATGTCAGTACTGATCGTAATATGAGTTCTCGTCGACACCCATGAGGAGCTTCGGTTGAGATTGGTATTAGTAACGGCAGGTTAGGACTGGAGAGGATAACTTTCGTAGATTCACTGATGCATTAGTCGCTCGGGGATCCGAGACAAAGTTGTCTACCTCTCCCGAAAATCTCCATTGTGCCGGAAGATTGGCACTTGAAGGATGATTGCTATCCAAGACTACAAACGTCGGATTCTAACATTCAGGGTGCCGACTGAAAGAAGCACCGATAGCGTTTCCAAAGAATGAATTGTCCATGAAAGTAAAAGTGGCAGAATGAATTCCTACGAAACCACCACCTCTTGCGAGCCATACTTGAAAGTTGCCCTTTTGATCTGCACTGAGCACTTCGCCCGCAGTGGAGAGGAGCACAATAGTTTTATATTGTGAAAGTGAGTCTTGGGATGAGAAGAGCGTGGGATCTTCTGAGAATGTTGCATTGTATCCGAATGAGCGTATGGTAGTTATGGCTTGCGGGATCGATTCGTGTCGGAAGCCCTAGACGTGTCACGAGGGAACGCGATTATTAGTAAGTGTCATTTAAAGACTGCTGCATTCCGGCTCTGCTCACATCGGTTCTGGAATACACAAGAAGCTGGTTGGCGAGTCACATCGTGAATTGTGCGTCACGTACGCTTGTGAGATGGTGGCAGTCACTGTCTAGCTTGGATGATTGCAGTAATTAGGTTGACACCAAAGAGTGTTGTATAGTCTCAGTCTCTGCTTATACGCCGGGCCTTCTTGATATTGGCACCGGTACCCTCTCTGTCGATTGCTGGAATATCGGACGATGTGCCTCGCTGTGACTTTCTCTCGTTGTACTCTTCCTTCACTCTTCCTTCAGTCGGAATCCAAAGCTTCTCTGACATGCAATCTCTTGACCAGAAGCATCAAGAAAGCGTGTAGTGTGGTTGTGGTGAATCCAAGCAGGGTGTGCGGTCCGGTACTGTATATGATAGCCATCTTTGCAGGGCGCCGTCAACAGCTCATTGCTGTCAACACCAATTTTCCAGGCGGCAAGTACAGTACTTGCCCGCGAGGTTTGGATGCTATGAAGTAACAAAAAGTAAACAATAAACACCTCACAGAATTGTCAGTCTTGAGGGTAACTCCTCTTTTCAGCAGCCATTACTCCTGCCGTCAGCTTTCCACAACCACAAGGTGGGATGGCTGCTGCTTGGCGGCCAGGGCGGAGTACAAATGCCGAGTTGACAGGCGGCTGCTGGGTGTTTGCTGTTTGCTTGCTTTCAGATCAAGCTATCATACTGTGACAGACTCCCACACGCACTTAAGATGCGAAGATAGGCGGTCCGAAGCTGTTCCGCCGTGTGCCGTTATGTATACACTGCTCTTTGCGCATGCCGGGGGACTTCTCTCGTCTGGGACTTCCGATCACCCCGGAGCAGATTGCCGGCGAATCATTATAACGCTGCAACAAGGGTACTTCAAGCTGCAGCTTTGAGGAGGAGTGTCAACTTGGAAGCTTCTGTTCTCTCCTTATATACCCGTCATTGACTTGACATGAGGGAGAGCAAGCCGCTAAGAGTCGCCGTCGTTGGTGGAGGTATGTATTGGCACGGCAAACCGTCCGCGCTCTGGGGCCGACGGAGCTCGGGAGGGGGTCTGGGGAGAGGCCAGGAGGGCTGAGACTCTACCGTATCCACAGGCATAGCCGGTCTATCGCTAGCTGTCGGAATCATCCAAGAGATTGAAAAGGGCGCCAACCTCGACCTCATCGTCTACGAGCAAGCGGTGAGTCAGGCCGCTCGCATCCAAAGAGCCGGCAGCCGTGCTGAACCAACTGTATGCTTCACATTGCTGCACGGTACAGTCCAAGTTTTCCGAAATCGGTGCAGGAGTTAGCTTGGGTCCTAACTGTAAGACTTGTAAATCTCGGAAGCGCTAAGGAGTTTTACTGCTTATGTGCACCTCTTAACCTACAGCTCAAAAGGCCTTGTTCGTACGTACCGATCCCTCCGCATGAGCTTGGTTCATGCAACACGAGCGTGTATATGAGCATCGCCTAATGGCACACTGCACCCAATTCCTATCAGTCACTCGGTCTAGAAGAGCAAGTACGCAAGTTAGGTTCTTCACCCAAGGAGACGCATGACCTTTGGTTCGAGTGGCGCTTCGCGGAGACGAACCATCCGAGATGCGGCGAGCTCATGACGTCTATCTGGGGTGATGGTGCCGGAAATGGCCATGTGCATAGGTGAGTGTTTGATGGGCTTGCTAATCGGAGTGACAAGCGTGCTGTGAAGCTCAGGAAGCTTCCACCACATCGGTACTTCGAGGCAGGGTGAGGATATCACTCTGTCACGAAGAGGCGAGATTGGGGAAGCTTTATGAGCATTGCAGCACACCTTGTTCGGTTCTGATTTGTAGCGCGCGTCTCATGCGTCTGACACGATTGTCGACAGAGCCGATTTTCTGGATCGTCTTCTTGCGTTAGTACCCTCGAAGTATTGCGCAAATGGCAAGAGAGTCGAAGATTGTAAGTCTTCAAAGCTGAACGATATTATCCTCCTCTTCAATTCCCTGCTGATGATCCTGAACTCCTTGCACTGCACAGACGAAACATACCCAGATCATGCCCTACTCAAGTTCGCAGACGGCACAACAGCAGAAACCGACCTAATAGTAGCATGTGACGGCGTTAAGTCCCTATTACGCAAAGCTCTGTACAGCAAGAGAGGAGAAGACATGTCAAAGCAGCAAGAAAAATATGCTGAATGGATCGCATGGAGAGGTCTTATACCTGGCGATAAATACACTGAGGCTATCGGCACGCCACCAGTATACTCGACGATGTGGTTAGGTTTGGACAGGCATATTCTAGTAAGCAAACCATTTCTCGTTACTGAACAGGGCTGACCGGTTCTTCCATCCTACCCGACAGACCTTCCCTGTCAAAGGCGGTCAAATGGCCAATCTTGTTGGCTTCGTCAGAGAGTGAGCGATTCTCGTTATTGCAAGTCGTCTGAACCTGTAGTTGAGATACAATTCCGCCCGCAGTCCAGAACACAAGAAGATACATGGTCAGACTGGTCCATGGCAAGAAAGTAGGCCAATTGAAGAGATGCTCGAAGACTACAAAGGTTTCAACGACAGATGCGTGAAGCTTATGAAGGCTATTCCCAATCCTTCCATCTGGGGTATCTTGTAAGCGAAAGCAAGCCAGGTCACTTCCTAATTAGCTGAGAGAGTGTATACGAATACAGCGACCTTCCTGCACTACCATTCTCCGTGGGAGAGCGCATTGTTCTTACCGGCGATGCTGCCCACGGTACGACGCCTCATCAGGTAATGCTGCTTGTTCGCGTGATTGCAATCGTCCGAACTTTGAGCTGAAAATTTCGGTCATACAGGGTGCCGGTGCAGGTCAAGCCACGGAGGATGCGCTTTTCCTCGCTCGCTTGCTAGGAAGTCCCGACGTCAACAAATCCAGCAATCCTGAGAAGCTACAGAAGGCTCTGGAGTTGTACCAGAAGTATAGACACGAGCGAGCAGCGAAAGTGCAAATTACAAGTGCACAGGCAGGATTACTTTACGAAGGTAGAGGCGTAGGAGGGGAAGGACAGGACTTTGATAAGGTCAAGGCGAATTTGGATGACAGGATGAAGTGGATTTGGGATTATGATGTGGAGGGTAACGTGAAGGCAATGCTTGCTGAAGCTGAGAAATTGTGAATATTATCATGCATACGATGAGTGTCCTCCGTGGAGGAGAAACGCAATATATATGATCTGTGCGAGAGCTTCATGAACTCTGAGACTTGTCCTTTGAGACCTCGGCCAAGGTCTGACAATAATGGCTTTGTACCCCAAAGCTTTTCGGCGGCTTCTATTTGCGTCCATCAGGAGTGCAATGCGATTGGCATTATCTTGATTCACTACGCTGGCGAATTTGTGCACTCGCGGCGAGTCAAGCTACCACCTAGTCATCCGAAATTCAGCACGTCCATCTGGTCGCATAACTCAGTTGGAAGAGTGCAGTCTTAACACGGCTGATGTCGGGGGATCGGTAAGTCTAACCCTGCCCAGATGGTACAAACGTGAGCTCATGGTTCAATTCTCTCAGAAACCCCCTGTGGCTATTAATTCCTTTTTTCTTTTTTTTTCTTTTTGCTTTTTTGGCAATGTAGATTGGAAATTTTTGTCGAGGAGGTTCTCGGTTCGGTTCATTTGGGTGATACATACCACAAGACTAAAAAGTCAACCACTATGTTCACGGCAATTGTAGTAGATGCATTATTCTCACAGCATCTTGCATGAATTCCTAGACTGTCCCCTATGTTCGTAAATCAGAATTTTCCTGCCAATGTGGGGTCCGGGGCAAATGTACTGATCGGCGCCTACGGACCATACGCAGCACAACAGATTCGTGCCGTGAGTGAGCAGTAGCTGAGGCAAGCATATAGGCATTGCTTCCCCATGAATACAGGTCGTATTTCTGGGTACTCCTGATAATGTCTAGCAAGCGATGTCAAAAAGTGGTCGTTCAATAAATAGCATGTAACGTCAAGATTGCATTGTTTGCGCTCGTTGGGCTGGCTGGTACGTATATACGTATATGTGGGTCATCAGACACCCTCATGCTTTACAAGAATCTTGACATGTGTCTCCTTGTTGTTAATCAATTCCTTAAATCCGCCTTCAACTAGGTTATCAAGCGGAATCCGTGCAGTGCACAAATCTTCGCATTTGATTTTACCCTCCGAAACAGCCTGAATGACGTCCTTAAAGTCTTGAGCGGTATAGCCTGGATTGTAGAGTGCATAAGTGTCAGGGTAGCGATTGTGGTGTCATTCGTCTCAAAGATATTTACCAATGATGCCATTGAGGGTCTTCTCGCCCATATACAGAGCATGCAAATCAAGGCTGACTGGGGCACCATAGATAGCAATATTGGTAATATGTCCGAGGGAGCGTGTTGCCTTGACAGCCATGTTGAGAGTTGCGCCGTTAGGTAGGCCAGCAGCATCGAATGCGATATCAACGCCCAATCCCTGTGCAGGCCGCATTATTAGCCAGCGTCGTACTTTTGGGTTCTTAGGCCCACATTCGTGTGCTTCATGCAGAATTCGGGAACATCCTCCTTTGTCGGATCGACAACATTGTCAGCGCCGCTATGCTTAGCGATCTGCTGTCTTTCTTTAGCAGGCTCGGCACAGATGATGCGGCTGCAGAATTCCAATCAGCTAGGTCGGAGCAGAGTCCTGCCACTGACGGATACGTACTCAACCCCTTGTGCCTTGAGGGAGCGGATAACAAAGGCACCAATTGGTCCAGAGCCGCTGTGAAGCAAACTGTCACTTAGAGGGGTGCACTTGCCGAGTATTCCGACATGTGCTTACATGACAAGGCATACATCGCCTGCTTTAACATTTGCCTTTCTGGTGGCATGCCAAGCTACGGCTGAAAGGTTGGATGCTGAAATCAGGAAAGCGGCCACGAGACGAGACGACAATTAGCATGGCAGGCTGATCAACTCACCGAGTGGTTCAATCATTGCACCAGCGTCCAGAGGAATATTGTCTGGAAGCACATGGATGTTCTCTGGCTTGAGGACGGTGTATTGTCCGAGACCTCCTGGAGGTCCTGATAGTCCAACGAAGCCCATCTTCTGGCAGACATTGCGGTGTCCTGTCTTGCAGACTTCGCATTCACCGCAGCCGAAATCGGGTTGCGCGCAGATCTGGGAGCCGTGTCGTTAGCTGTCTAATATGTCAAGAAAGGAGACGTGGTGGTAGGAGTAGCGCATTGTAGCTTAATCTCTCAACGTTCAATCTCCCTCCAAGCCTTGACTTACCTTTTGTCCAGCTTTGTATTTGCCTTGCAGCGAATCTCCAACTTTCTCAATGACACCTGTCGGACCAGCCATGGTCAGCTCAAAGCATCTCATGGTCTAAGGGAATAAGCTCAAATACCGGAGAACTCGTGCCCAATGACTAGAGGAAGGTTCATGCCAGAAAGTGGATGAGGGCAACCCGGCTTGGGGTGGAAGTTGGCTAATGGCTAGGGCGTCAGGACGGAGAATAAAGGTCCTATCCCAGCTTTGATTGCTTACCTCCATCGTGCCACTCGTGCAGGTCAGTGCCGCAAATACCGTCTACCATCACATTGCATTCGTCAGCGCGCTGGCCGAAGGTATTTGTGAGAATGCGCTCACTGTATGCCACCTGTGAAATGCGCCCAGAGCCTAAGTAAGTAGCGGAGTTTATTATAGCATGACGATGATGCATTTACCTTTATAAGAACTTCATTATGGTGGCAGACCGGCACTGGCACGTCCTCGATTCTAATGTCGTGCTTGTCATAGTAGACCGCGGCACGCATGCGGTCCTTGCCATCTTTAGGGAGGCCAGCGATAGCCATGTTCAATTGAGAGGGTCGACTGTGCTTGAAGTTGTAAACGTGGGAAGACAATCAGAATCAAAGCGGTAGGTATATGAGAGGAGCGTCAAAAGCACACTAGCACAATGCGGGGGACGGCGTCCCTTGTCTTCCCGATCACTTCTCGCTACCCGACGGCCGGGGCAAACGGCTCTGAGGAAAGCTTTCGCATTGCACAAAAGTCCGTTCGGTGCAACAGTAGTCACGTATCGTATACTTTACGAAAGGCAGTACGTACGTGCTGTAATCTTGCAAAAATGAGGCCTGGCTGTAGGCCCTGGCGAGGCATCGGAGGTAGGCGGCCAAAAAGATTGATATTTGGCTGGCCAAAAAGTTAGGAATTGTGACTCCACTGGGTTTCTAGAGAATTGAACAGATGAGCTCGTGTTGGCTGACACATTGAAGCTAATGAAGCGACTAACCGATCCCAGGACATCAGCCGTGTTAAGACTGCACTCTTCCAACTGAGTTATGGAGCCAGTTCTTGTATATCAGAAGCTCGCTTGCATAGCAATATATATGGCTATTTTCTGTGAGCAAGCCGGCGTCCCGGAATTTTCAACCTCGAACGTAAGCGAACCACTCGCGAATGACAAGGTGAGATTTTTGTGAAGAAAAGAGAATCCCTTCGCTAGTGTACAGTATATACGGTATCAAGTCCAGCGTGATAGGTGCCTCTCGTCTATGCCAAAAGGCAAAAGCATGCAGAGCTTTCGTTGCAGCAACTCAGAAGAAGCAAGGGCGGCATCTTCCATTACGCCAGTCAGTAGTTGTTATTACCATATTGTAACTATTTGGATGTCGGCCCTGTCTCACCTGCCGTAAAGGGCAAGAGGTACAAACACTACTTACTTGATGCTCCGATTACGATGCTGCCGTTTATAACCCGGTGGCACGCTTCACTTTCTCGATCATTCACTCTCACTCCCCAGCCAGGACAGGCGCGGAGGACCACGACGGCCCTGCCTTGACCCACTTTACTGCGTTGCTGTCTATCCGCTGCCTGCTCCCTCCCATTCTATCGCCGGCTACAGCTTGGTTCTGGCCGAGAACAGAGTCGCCGTCATGGAGGTCGTCTACGGTGCTCACGAGTTCGAAGCAGAGAATCAGGACGAGATCAGCTTCAAGCCGGGAGAGCGCATCATTGTGCTCGAGAGAGACGACCAGTATCACGATGGCTGGTGGCAGGTGAGTGCTAGATCTAGCTAATGCCATATTGCTATCGCTAGGGATACTGATGGACGCCTCATTTGGACTATCGCCCAATCGATGAATACATGCAATCGCAATGATATACCTACTAAACAGGGCGAGAATGAAAGCGGTCAGCGAGGCCTATTCCCTCAAAACTACACCGTCAAGACGAAGCCCGCTCTCTCTGAACCCCCTTCCCCAATGACGGCTCAGACCGGAACATTTCAGTCTTTCAACAGCAATGGCATTGATGCTCCTGCCTCAACTGGACAGCGGGGCTCATTGGGACTTCCTGAGCAAGGACTCGCACGCAAGGACAGTCACGGTGGAGGTCCTGAAATGCGAGCTACTATCAATGATATACAGAATCATCTCGATGAAATGAACCTCAGCAAGGCAAATGGAGAGTCCGCAAGCGGGGCGATCGCAGGAGGGGCGGCTTTCGCCGGCAGTAATGGCGCAGCAGCACCACCACCACACGTCACAAGGAATCATTCCATAGATGAGGCCAGCTCTCTTGCTTCTCGCTCTACGCGAGATGATGCATCTAGCATACGAGACGAAGAAGGTGGCTTTGAGGGCCAGCGTACTTCGACCGGAACCGCAATGGCCCCCCGCGCAAAGGAGAATCTAGCTCGCAATATACAACTTGCTCAAGAACGAGAAGAAAAGAAGCGAATGTTAGAAGAGCAAGAACGTGAAGCTGAGAGGGAACGTATGCGCTTGTCGAATGGTCCACCTGTGGAAGGTTTAGTCCTCACCGACGAAAGCGACATAGAGGAGGACAGCGATGATGACGATTCTATCTTCCCGGTGAGAAAGCGTACAAGTCAAGAATTTGCTGGTGGTGCGAAGGAGCAGGATGAAGTTGATCAAAATGCGAGACTCCCGACACCGCTTCAAGAGGAGACAACGCCACATTTGGGAGGAAATCAGACCGGCCGTTTCTCACCTGCTGCGAGAGGATCTACTACTCCGGCCTTACTAGTTGCTACATCATCGAATACCATTATTGACCAAGACGATGACTCTTCCTACCCTACCCCTGCAATCGAAGAACCTCAGGCACCGCTGGAACAAGCTCGCATCCCAACGCCCTCCAACCAATCTGCCATTCCACAGATTGTAAGTCGCCGAAGCGGTGAAGATACTCGAGAGGCACCGCATGTCTCGGATGCAGCACGTCTGTCTGAAATAGCACCAGCGATGGCCCGTGATGGCACCGCTAAGCCAATACAGGGCGATCTCGCGCCATCTCCGGAAGGACAGCAAGGAGAGGCGTCGAGAAGAGCTTCAGTCGAGAGCGAACACTTTGTAGTGTCCAAACGAGATACTCCTGTCGAACTGTCGTCACCTGACTCATCTCCAATCGCATCTGCTGCTCCACCCGCTTCCGGTCTCGCTTCTAGTAGCCGCTACTCTACCGACGCTGCTCCACCCCCTGGGCAGGATAACCTCCTTGCAGTAGTTGAGCAGGCGCAGACACAGTCACCTGTCATTTTGAACCCTCCCCGGCAATCCACTACTAGCTCGACCAGCGCAACTCAACCTGTGAGCCCTTATCAATCGACTGCGGGTTCATCGAGACCGGGTAGTACCGTTGGAACAGCTTTCACCCCTGCTACCTCGGCGGGGTACGAGCCTTCGCCTCGAAGTGCTACTTTTCCCTCAAGGACGCCAATCCTCACTGATCCAAGAGAATGGAGTGTTGAACAGGTCATCGAATGGGGACAGAGCAAAAACTTTGATAATCAAGTACTTAGGAAGTTCAGAGGTATGGTTTTAAGTCTGGATTTATTCAGAATGTTCGTTGACCTTGTGCGGTCGCCCGCCATACAGAGCATGAAATCTCCGGGGACGTTCTTGTCGAGATGGACATCAATACACTCAGGGAAATCGACATACTCGCATTCGGTCCTCGTGCTCGCATAGCGAGAGCCATAAAGGAGCTAAGTGCTAAATACTATGGCGTACCAGTTCTCTCGCCAAGCGCACCTTCATACATCGCCGATCTACCTTCGACCCCGGAATCTTACACTGCTCCTCAATCTGCTCAAAGTGCACAAACCGCCTTCTATCCTGCGAACTCTGCTAGTACGCCTCCGCAGTCCTATCAAGCTTCCCCAGTCACCTCTCAGGCACCTGTCGTGGGAGGCGCCGCGGGAGCTGACCATCTTCGAGGTCTGGGTTTAGCGGAAGCTTCGCCTGCTCAGAGCTCGGGTACCGCTCCGTCTTCCTTAGCTGGAAGCGCGGCGGGATCTACAAAACACTCTAGCGTGCGAAGATCAAATACCAGCAGAACGCGCGAAATGACGGCTGGCACTGAAGAGAGTTTCGATACAGCAAATGATGCTCAAGACAACCGCGGCGTGACTAAGACTTCTAAGGAGGTAAGAGTGGCTTATTTCTGATCATCACGCTATGATGTTGACTCTGTTCTTGCCAGGCCTCGCTTGACGAGTTGCCAGCTTCTGTCCCTGCTAATGAGAGAAGGCGTCAAAAGAGCTCAATTGGTAGCAGCGTTTCTGGTGCATTCAATCGTCACAACAGAAAAAAGAGTGTGACACCATCTGTTGCCGAGTCGAATACTGGCAGCATGACAGAAGGAGGCGAAAAGGGCAAATCAGGTGGCCGAGCCTTTTTTACTGGCGGACTATCAAGATCACGCAAACCGCCTCCGCAATATCAAGCTTCCGAAATTGAAACCCTCTCAGCAGATAAGCCTTCACCTATGCCTCGCAGTCCGTCAATTGCCCACTCTGCAAACAGATTGTCCACTCGCTTCTTCACTTTCGGTGGAGGTCCTGCTCCTACTTCCCCAACTTCTGGTCAAGACAAGCCGAGACGCAACATCTCAGCACCTTTGGAAGCGACAAGCCCTAGAAGTGCAGACAGCAATGGTTCCTCCGCTTTTCAAGCTCGAAGCCCAGACCCAATGTCCACTGGGGCAAGTACCGGAGCTGTTCATGCAGAGCCGGCATCTTACTCTGCAGCTGTAGAGCCTCCGACCCAAGCAGAGAGACCAGCTCAGGCGCTCACTCAAGCTGAGCGCATCGGCGAACCCGATTACAGTGGTTGGCTGAGGAAGAAGACAGACAAGTATAACGGCTGGAAGGATCGCTACTTGATACTGAAAGACTCGTATCTATATGTGCTCAAGTCGCCGAACGAAGAGAAAGTCAAGGGCTACATCAGCTTAGGTGGATACCGCTTTATATCGGATGGAAGCGTTGGAAGTGGTATTAGTGACAAGTCAAAGTATGGCTTCAAAGCTATTCATGAGACTCTTCCCACGCATTACTTCAGCTCTAGTAATAGCGTCATCATCCGAAATTGGATGAAGGCGCTGATGAAAGCTACTATCGGTCGAGACTATTCTGCGCCAGTAACAAGCTCTTCCAACATCAAGACTATTCCTCTTTCAGTTGCTCAAGCCATGAACCCGCCTCCAAGGTTCGTTCTTGTTCCGTATTTTCACGGACCTTGCTAACTGGTCTTTGTTTCCCATAGACCTCCTTCGCCTACTTCTGCTATCCGAGTTCAGAAAGCTAGTGTCAAGCAGAATCCCAATTCCCTGTCACATCAGGATGCTGCAAAGCTGATGGGCGCCCAGATCATAACGCCATCTCCCTCAGGAATGGTGAGGTCCGGGTCAAATGACGGACTGGCGACGGACAAGAAGGGATCTCAAGTCAGCCCTACGAGAAAGAAGAATAGCAGCCTGCTACCTCCTCTAAGAAGCAGCCAGAGAAAGAAGCCTGTAGCTGAGACGAGTACTGGGATGGCCATATCTCCAGTAAGCCCTTTCGATTGATCATCCCTGCTAATGAGCTGTATGACCTGATCACAGGTTCCTGCCTTGCAGAATTCTGGGGGGCGACCTAGCATCGCTGACGATGGTCGTCGAAATTCATGGTACGAAAAGACTAGTGAAAGACAGTCCACGTCTTCCCCTCGAGAGTCCATCGGCACTTCAAGACAGCAATTCCTGTCACCTCAGGATGCGGAGGCACCCATAGCCGACGATTCGACACCTGCCAATCCATCACAAGAGGTCATGGACTGGATCAACAGTCAGCTCACTCGTGACGTCGAACATGCTACTTCTTGGCAAGACTTTTGCAGCGGTAAAATTTATACCCGCATTGTTGAACGAATGACTGGCAAATCTTCCGGCATTTCCGACGCCCAGTTTGCCAAGTTCACGCCTCTACAACCTGGAAGGGCCCCTGATATGTCGTGAGTGATTCCTGCGGGTACGAAAGGGATTATGCTGAATTGCTGGCTCGTTTCAGATACGTCGACATCCTGTTCAATTGCTTTGATTACTTGCTGGATAGTGGCATCAAGGTGTGCAGTGATCCAGTCCCACATGTAATGGAATTTGTATTGACGATTCCTAACTTTTCAGACCGACGATGTCAGCATCAATGACCTGTTGACGGGAAATGAGCCTCACCTCATCAAACTCGCCGAGATTATCCGAGCCCATTACACCTAAATGCAAATGTTCCAACCCCATCTGTGACTGCAAACATAGAACGCACTACAACCTTTACAGACTGTCACAATACCTAATATCCCCTCGTGTGTAGACATTACGGCTTGGCCGCAAGGCTCAGCTTCGGCGACAGCCCTGCCTTCGCGGAATCCGGGAACAATATGGAACCATCATGTTTATTCTATCTGTGGAAAAGTAGCACTTGTCTAAGATTGCGCACCCGTGGAATTGCCCATGATTTGTTATCTTTGTTGCACACAATGGCTTCGTGACTTTTCATACAACAGGAAGGTATCGCCACTAGTACACAGAGCTAGACGACGATATGTCCTTTGCTCGTTTTTGAACTGCACTAATACACGTAAAAGACTTGCTCAAAAGAAATCACCTCTCTGGAATTTCGCCCAGATAGATAGCCTTGTCTATACCACATGAAGCGATAATGTTATCTTTCGGCGAGAAGTCCACGGCTGTCACGAAGCCAGTATGGCCTGCGAATAGCATGAAAGAGTCAGCGTCTAGCATGACGATATGGCAGCAAGTGACAAAAAGGCAGACTTACCAGGCAATTTATGCGTCAACCGGCTCTGTTCGACGTTGTAAATCGTCACCGATCTATCTGCACCTCCGACAGCCACTCTTGATCCGTCTCTGTCCCACGATGCTTTTCTTAACCATCCTTCAAATCCAGCAGGTGCACCAGGGAACGTCTTGTATAATCTTGGGTCCGCATTTGGATCTCCAGAACTTGATGAAGATGGTGCGAACGGGCGGACATCCCAGATTCGGATTGTATCGTCTGCTGAGGCAGAGAGGAGATGCGTCCCTGATGGACTCAATGAGAGCGATGTTACTGTGTCGTTGTGCCCGAAGAGGGTATAGAGGACTGATTTTGAGCGGAGGTCGTAGGCCTGTAGGGAATTGCACAATGGAATATGGATGGTTGAAAGCGTTAAAATGAGTACGGTCGGCTTTGCGATTGGAGAAACGAGATCTTACGTGAATATCGTTGTCGATGCCTCCAATGAACAGCTGCTGGCCATCTTGACTCCATGTCACAGCTGTTACAGGGTATCCTAATTCCACTTCATCTATCGCTTCTTTTGATTCCAAATCCCAAATCTTGACGAAACCATCATCGCTAGCAGAAGCGATAAGTTCTCTATTTCCACCTTTTGTGACATCCACACAATTGACAATACCTTGATGACCTCTATGCCTTCTTACGACTTCTCCAGTTGTGATATCAAAGGTGACAACAGTCTTGTCCGTCGAAGAAGCCATTAGATGATTTCCAGCAGCCGGAAAAGCTAGACTTGTTATAGCACCATTTTGAGCTTTTAGGACGGCGTAATTGTTATTCTCATCCTGTCCGTACACTCTCCACAAGTTTATGCGTTTGTCTACTCCAGCAGTAGCTAGCACATCTCCTTGAGCGTTGAACTTGATATCCAGTATCTCACCATCGTGTCCCCCTGCGAAGGATACGATGGGAGCTTGCAAGCCTGATGTACGCTGTATCGAAGCGACCAATTGTCCTCCTCCTTTGCCTCCACTTGAAACTACGATTTGCTGGGCGTTGCTGTCCTCGTCCATTCCACCATTTTCAAACCGTGCTCTTTTAACGACTGCTCCTCCAGCTTGACCATCTCCTGCTCGCTTGCTGGCGTCCATCGTGAATACTCTCCTCGACAAGAGTACACGGTATGGAGCTTGGAGGGTATGGACTTGGCTTCACTGACCTGGCTGTACGAGCAAGAAAGAAGCCATGCAAGCAAAGCCAGAAGTTGAGAAAGGTGATCGTGGTACAAGATGGACGAGGAAATGCGAACATGAGGTTGCAGCGGAAGAAACGACAGCTTGCTATGCGAGACTACCCTATTCTCGACTGAACTTCGCTACTCCATCTGCTTTCCTAGCGTTTTCCGCTCTTTTCCTAACTTTCATCTCAAACTCGTCAATACCACCAGAAAGCTTTTTGACTTTACCTCTATCTACCCAAAATACCATTCCTTCCTTCTTAGGTGCAAACCCATCACTATCTGAATCACTGTCATCCGAAGTATTGTCTTCACCATCTCCGTCATCATCTCCACTTAAATTCCTACGCTGTTTTTCACTCAATACAGCATTCATGAACCATCTATCATGAGAAACGAGTATCAAAGTACCTCTGTACTGTCTCAGCTGCTCAGAAAGTATCTGCACTGTATCTGCATCTAAATGAGTCGTGACTTCATCGAGGATCAGAACATGTGGAGTGACAGGAAACAGTATCTTGGCCAACGCGACGCGGACGCGTTGACCTCCTGAGAGATCGCTTATCTTGACGTCTGATACAGTACGACCTGATAAACCGAGTGATGCTAGTGCTGAGCGTGTCTCTTGTTCTGTCGAGGGTGAGATATACTCCATTGCGGTCATGTCCGATGGTAGGTGATTGACTGCTTCTTGGGAGTAATAGCCAACAAGTGCACCTGGATGGCGGGTTATAGAACCGCCGAGCTTGCCTAGCTCTTCCATGTCAGGCGTGTCGCTTGATATTGATATCGTAGAAGTAGAGCTAGAAGAAGAGGATGATCCCACAAGGCAGGCTATGAGCGTACTTTTACCCGCACCATTCAGACCTACAAATCCAACTCTATCGCCCAGCCGAAAAGCAAGGTTGACATCTTGGAATATAGCTTTACTTTGCATCATTTTCTTTCCAGTTCCAGCAATATAATAATTGAACGATAGACTTTCACATCCAATCAATGGACCAGGGAATCTTAATGTTTCAGGTTGAGTAGGTAACTTGAATTTTACTAAAGCATCATCTTTAGGGATTTCAATTTCAGCTCTTTTACTAGTATGATAACCAGCTAGATCGCGATTTAATTTAAATCTACCACCTTTAGCAGAAACTTGTAATCCCATTCTATCATCTAATTTCTTGTTCCTAGAAGCTACCTGTTTCAATTTCTTATCATCACCAGATTTCTTTGCAGATTTAAGATTATTAGAAATTGTTTTTTCAATATGAGTAATCTGTTTTTCTTGTGCTTGCTTCATTTTCGTAAATCTTTTTTGTAATTTTTTACGTTCTCTATAATAAGATGATAAATTACCTTGAAAATATTCTAATTTTTGATCTCTTAGTATAAGTACTTCATCTGTTATATTATCTGAGAATTGTCTGTCATGTGAAACTAAGACCAGTATTGTTCCCACGCCTCGAGTAGTGAATGATGAAGCTAGATATTCTTCCAGCCAGAGTAAGGAAGCGAAATCGAGAAATGAAGATGGCTCGTCTAGGAGGAGGATGTGGCATGGTACGAAGAGCGCAGATGCGAGGTGTGCGCGCATTCGCCAACCGCCTGAGAGTGTAGAAAGAGGCTTCTTAATTGTATTTCGAGTGAAGCCTAAACCTAGAAGAAGTTCCTCAGCCCGAAGATGAGCGGTATCGGAGGACATCTGTACTCGGGAGAAGACTCAGCACTCTTTAAAAGCAGAAACACCGGTCAGATGCCTACTCACAGCTTCCAAGTCCGCTTCTATCTGAGCGAGTAGCTGCACAGCTTCATCGATTTCCTCAGCAGCAGAATCATCTTGCTTGATCTCAAGTCTGACAAAGTGAGGAAGGAATCAGCGTGATGCAAATGCCAGGCTAGAAGGGCGACGATAGAGAGGAATGCACCTAGCTAAAGACTCTTCAACGTCGCCTTCTATGACCTTGAGCACTTTGCGAGCTTTAGCACCTCTTGCCCCGCTCCGCAACTCAGCTTCTTTCTGAGCTAGTGCGAGTTGATGAAGATGGTCTTCATGTTTGATTTGTCGGATTACTTTGACTGGAGCAGTCGTATCGTTTGGGTCTTCCAGTGCAGACTGAAGCACTGCAGAATAGGTGGGGAGAGGGTCATTGAGATCCAATCTTTGACGAGTGGGTTTTGGAGATAGATAATGCCATACGCAGGAGACGTGCCCGCCTTGAGAAAGGAACAGAACACCGATTCTCTTGCCTGACCAAGCGGAGGTCACACCCGTCTGACCTCCCCTTGATTAGGCGAGAGAATTGGTTCTCTGATTTTCTTCAATGCGTGCACATCTCCTGCAAACGGCGATAGTCTTGGAAAAAGAAGCTCACCCTCTCGCCTGTGCAGTGCTTTTGTCCTCGCTTCATCGCTTTGTACGACCAACTCCAAGGCAGATCTTTGTTTGTCCTCGTCTCCACCTTGACCTCCAGCACCGCTTTCCCTTCCTCCCTCTACACCACTATTTTCCTCATCATCCTCACCCTCACCCTCCCTCTGCTGAAGCAGCGAGATGACGACATAACTAGGAACACCAGGTATCAATCTCTCTTTTAAAGCTTTCAAGATAGTAGATTTTCCAGTTCCATTTTGGCCGTGTAACAAGTATTTGACACCTGGCAATAATTTCAAATTTGCATCTTGAAGTATGATTTTATTACCTCCTATTGTAAGTGTTATATCCTTTATATCCAATTCTTTAGCTGGATTATGAGCGGAGGGAGAGAAGGAAGATTGTGTCGATGAGGTCATTGGGTCGAAGCGGGTTTGTTGGGAGGTAGCTTCTATGACTTGTTGGGGTCTCTTGATAGCAGATTTGGAGGAGTGGACAGGCTTCATGGTGTGTGTGTCCTATATGCTCGATAGTGGGATATTTCTGCGATGAGAAATGCTGTTTGTGCCCCTGTACCGCCTATGTATGATGATCTCACCTGTATTGTAAACGTCAATGCCACGTGTCGCGCAGCAGGAAGTATCAGGTAGAAAAGGAGCTGAAGCGAGCTAGCTGGCCACTGCTCCACTACATCCAGCCGACATTCAGTGAGTCTTTCTCTTCATCCCTCGGTGATGGCCGATTCGAGCAGAGTTATCAATGACAGGCACCGAGTCAGGGTGATCGCGCCAAGCCAACCAACGAGCGAGGCCGAGTTGAGCTGACATCGGCATGTCTAATGAGTCAGAGATGCTGTCGGTTCATGTAATGTCGAGTCTAGCCTGACGATGACTGCGCGAGCCCGAGTGAAGCGCAATACGAGTGCGGTACTCCTAGTAGTGCGGTACTCCTGCTACTACTTGCAGGCACGTGTAGTAGCCTTGTCGACTGCTTACCCCGCCGACTGTGCTTCCGGGCCGAGGCAGACAGAGTGAGGTGCAAGTGTATGGTAGATATCCACAGCCTTTGTCGAGTGCAGCAAGTATTCCAGAGATCGGGGCAACATGTTGCTTTTTTCTCGCCCGACAACCAAAGACGTCGAGGCCAGAGCAGGAGGAGTATCGACTAGACGGGACAGAGTCGTGCATCCACCATGTCCGTCAATCCACACTACACCGGTCCCATAAACACCAAGAATCCAATCCCTGATGGCGAGTCTCGGATCTCAATCTATGGGTGTGCAGCTTGCATTTCTCCTTGGAGCCCCGATTAGATCTGACTGCCATCACGATCGCACTCACTGCCGCCGTACTGCACGCACATACAGATACACACCCAGCATCGCGCTCGCTGCTGTAGCTCTGGCTACCTTTGCCGTCGTCTTCATGATGCACACCTTGTACATCTTCAAGAGCAGGAGAACCAGGACTTTCCAGATATTGATGGCGTTTGGATCGGTGAGTGGTGCAGATGGTATACATGCATGGAAGGCTGATAGTGACTGTTCCTTGGGACGATTGACACTTCCAGCTGATGGAACTCATCGGATATGGCTTCAGAGCTGGTTCAAGCAAGAATACTTTCAAGGTCATCAACTTCATCCTCCAGTATTTTATGATTGTTTGCGCAAGTAATGACCAGATGATGGTGTCTCTCCTGATCCTGAAATTGACAGCGCTGACATGCTTTGGAATTGACTTGCATGCAGGCCCCGGTCTTCTATACCACCGCGCTATACCTAGCTCTTCTAGTCGCCATACGCCGTCTTCGTCCCTCGTCAATGTGGATCACTCCAATATCGCCAAAAGCGATGCTGTGGAGTGAGTTTTCGAACTCATCTCACCCTGTACATCCATTTAAAACATCATACTGACTACCATCTTTTCCGATCTATTTGTCTTCAAACCACATTCCTGTCTTTGCAGCCTTCGCTTCCATCGATATAGTCACGACAGCTCTACAAATCGTCGGAGCTGCTCTAATTGGAGTCTCGGAATCATCAAGAGCGAACGGTAAAACATCTCCCATTACTACTGAAGCAGCCAACAATATCCTACTTGCCGGTCTGGCGATACAGGTGAGCGTCGCCCCTACAGTTTCATTCATTGTTTGCCCAACATCCTGACTTTGTTTAAATTGAATGATTCAACTTCATCGCAGAACTTCTCCTTCCTCGTCTTCCTATCTCTATTTACAACCATCGCAATCCGAAACGCTAAAATCAATAAACGAAATACATCAGGTACGATGCTAGAGAATAATGGAATGATGCAAGAGAATAAATCGACATCGACAACAACAATGCCAGCATATGGAAACGAAGGTGGAAATGAAATTAGTTTACTGGAGAAATTACCTAATTCTTATATCTGGATTACTATTGTTTCGTCACTTGCGTTGTTCTTGAGAACGCTTTTCAGATTGGCGGAAACTGCTGATGGTGAGTTTCCCTTTTCACGTCATCCACCCACATTTCCCCTCGTGTTCTCGATATATGCTCCTCTGCTTTCAAGAACATTCTGTTTCGAACTTAGCTGACATACAATCCTTACTTCTCTCCCTCTCTCATGTCATTCAGGCGTCTTCGGCTTCGCGAGTACCACAGAAGCATATTTCGGTGTTTTGGAATATGCCCCTGTCGTAGTCAGTATAGGACTATGGGCTGCATCCCCACTTTATCGCATGCTCAAAACCCGCATACAGTAGATGCACCTCAGCCAGTGAGCGGGAACTTCCCAAGCATTAGTCACTCCCATATTTATCCGTTCAAAGGTGCCATTCGTAAAAAGGCAAAGTCTTGATAAGTGAAGTACGTATGTCAAAAGGTAATGGGGAACATAGGTTCGTTTTCGAGACTTTGAAGATTATGATATCGTTGTATGCAATCCTTCTTTATTTAATCCGCATCGTTATAGCTTTATACCTTCCTAGAAACACTACCCACATTGCTATGGTAACATTAAGCGCTATCATCTCTCTCTCTCTCCTCTGAAAATTGTATTCATCGTCGTCTAACGCTGCTCTCCCGTCATGGGCAATCTCCCTCGGGTTCTCTACTGACGCAACGCCGTTCCTACACATCCACGTTCATGTATCTACACTTGCCAATTTTCCGTGACGATTGCGACTTGACATTCAACTTGGGGTTGAGCAAGAATGACTTTGCCACCATCTCCTAATACGAAAGATCTCTCCTGATTGCTACCTACTCGAGTAGCTGCTCGAGCTGTACTACCAATCTATTGCGGATCTTCTCGGCGTTGTGACTCTTCTGCTTGATTGCATTCCTGTATAGATCGATTGGGATCCAGCCGATGTAGTGCGTATCTCCAAAGCCTGCAAAGACGCAAAACATGTGCGCCGGTGTAACATAACGACATCAGAGAAGTCCTGGATGGTACTTCGTGTAGAAGCCGGACAGAGCCGAAGCCCAGCTTGAGCTAATCGAAAGGCAGCGCTCACCTCCAATCCAGTATATTCTGTCTACAATAAACCTGCTCCACAAAGCTTTATGAGGGCCTTTACCAGGATAATAAGCTTTAGCATCGCTATGATATTTCCCAAATACTCTCGCTGCTGTTTGTTGTTCTTGTTCAGATTCAATAATCTCTAAATGTCCGAATAAAGTCATTCGATTCCTATCTGTACCACCTATTTGATGGTATTTCCTTTCGGCTTTCTCGTCTTTGATTGAGAGTGATGCGTTGTGGTTGGATGATTCGAGGACATTGTGGATTTGCTGGTAGATGTCAAGAAAGGCACGATTCGACGAGATGGTGGAAACGAGGACAGAGGTATCAGTATGGATGGATGCTCGGGATCAGGATTCGAACATCATTCAGCGATATGCGTCGTATATGTGGGGAAAGACTTGAAGTGATGGATATCCATCATCACCGCACGAAGCAGGACACGTACGCTCCAAGGGAGTCTTGGTGCCATGAGAAAAGCTTAATGCTGATCCGGCCGTTATCGGATGACGGATGGACCGGCGGATCTAACTGATGAGAAAGAGTGAAGAAGAGAATTTCCTCACCTTCGAGAGAGGCATGGCGAGGATATAAAGGTCGCCATCATCAACAGGAGCTACATACTCCATCCCACCGATAGGTAGTCCATCCAATCCATCTCCGTACCCTTGAGCGAACACCGACATGAATGTGGCGAGACCGTCGCTACGCCGGATCACGAGATCGCGAGCGTGATATGCTGCTTCTTCGACTGTCTCGCGATGCCATGCGGCAGTTCGCTGAGCTGGCGGGATAACTGCAGTCGCCAGTGTCGCGGCTGATACGCTCAGTAATGCCAGTGAGAGTCGCATGCTTGTAGTGCTTGCTCTGGAAGTCGTCGATCACAAGTTGCGGAGTTGGAGAGAAGGCAACAGAGCAGCTTGAACAGATGCCGACTTAAAGCATGCGAAGCAAACCTGGAGACAGTACATGCTGGCATATTACGGCGATGACACATGCTTTACGGGTGATGAACAGCATTACTACTCGTGCTCGGACTCCCATCCAGACGCTTTTCAGCATTGTTGATCGCAAACC
Organism: Cystobasidium tubakii; assembly: GCA_024345325.1. Classification (NCBI taxonomy): domain Eukaryota; kingdom Fungi; phylum Basidiomycota; class Cystobasidiomycetes; order Cystobasidiales; family Cystobasidiaceae; genus Cystobasidium; species Cystobasidium tubakii. The sequence continues at coordinate 2,130,498 of BROO01000001.1, read as the reverse complement.
ATAGATTGCATTGCATACTAATCACTAGAACATTATGTCAACAAGCGGATTGCAATCTTATATCGAGATTGTTTTGAAGACAGCAAAATTGTCCAAACTCGTCGTGATGACCATGCCAGGTACTTGAGGATGCCAATGAAGTTCCTTGATCTCCTTTTGACCTTGATGAACAAAGAGCAGTTGAGGTGGTACATCCTTAGTCTTATCTGCCCTTGCAACCTGCATGTTTCCTTTCTCCTCCTCATCTGGCTCCACCGACAGATCCCAGAGCGTAACTGAATCGTCCGCTGAGCTTGCTGCGAAGCACGAGTCCTCCGTAGGATGCCATTCAATCGAGGTAATGGGTGCTTGATGCCAGTTGAAGGATGCAACGGGCGTGGAGGTTTTGTCGCTGCCAGATTTACCAGCTTTCATGTTTCTCAAATCCCAAACCTTGATGCCGCCCTCGTCTCCACCTGTAATGATAAGATAGCTTGCCGAAGCACCTGTGTTCCAGCTCATGACATTGATGTCCGAATCGTGAGCATCAGTGGCCGCAAGAACAGATTTACGATCTCTGACGCGGATATCCCAGATACGCATTGATCTATCGGCAGATACCGAGCCGAAAACTGTCTTTTCTGTCGGTGACCATTGAATATCCTCAATTGAAGAAGTATGCGAGGCGAAAGGCGAACCAGAAGAAGTTTGGAAACCGCTTTCCGTCATGTTTGTCATGTAGATCTTGGAGTGTATATCACCGGATAAGAGGCGTGTCATGTCTGATGAAGGAAGTTGAGGTGACCAAGCTAAAGCGAAGCCTTCGGCACCTTTGTGCGCGTTTACGGTGTGTACTGGTTTATTGTTCAAGTCGGTACCAGAGAACCTAGAGGGATGTTGAAGAGATGCAAGATGCGGTGCGATGTCGAAGATGTTCACTTTTCCATTTTCACTGAAGGTCGCGACGTGATAACTGCCATTTGGCGGTTGTGGTGCTGGTGTACTATAAGGCATTGGCATTTGTTGTGCTCGGATTCTGTTTACGCCTCCATTATGGGGAATGGAGCGGTATGTCATAATTGCGTCCTCGTCTTGTGCTCCTTCACCATCGTCGCTCTCATCATCATCGTCGTTGTCGGAATCGTCGTCGTCTCGGTTTGCTTTGGTCCGTGACAGGCCATCAAACCTCATCACTGCTACTTCGTTGGCGCTAGATGGACCACCTGTAGCATCTGCCTGTGTTCCTGCTACTAAGCAAGCACTGTGAGGTGGCTTCATGCGTGACTCGCCAAGATCCTGTATACATTGGTAAGTATACTTGAATCCAACAAGGGGGAAAGCTACAATACTCACGTCTCGAAGAACATCGAAAGAAAGGCAGGGCCACTGCAGACGGGCATGGTGAAGAAGGACGTATGCTGAAATATGGTAAATGATTAGGTCTAGATAGAAGACGCACGTGTAGGTTTGCATAACCTACTTGAAAGATCTGCTACCAGTTCTTCGTCCTCGGCAAGCTGGCCTCCCTGACCTAGTCCAGGCAGGTAAGGCAACCGTTCATCCTCTTCCTTCTCGCCCTGGTCAATTCCCATAGCTGCAGTTACAGAGTGTGCAGACTTAGCGCCGTATACTTCCATCGGTCTGATCGGGTCTGGCTGTGGGAAAAAACGTGAAAGCAGCCACTTACCATCGACGTCGCCTTCCATGCCGGTCTCTCGGGACTCTCCGAGGTGAGAATCATCGTCATCATCTTCTGCATTATCAAAGTCTATCTCTTCTTCCTCGAACTCGTCTTCCCACTGATCTTCGAATTCTCCTCGCTCATCAATGCCTTCTTCTGCGCGACCGCTGCGCTCTCGTTGGGCGTTGGCAGGTGCCTTGAAGCTCGAGTCGCCGTCGCCAGTGGGCGAAGAGGGTCGTTTTGGCGGCATTATGTATGTGTGTATAATGTATACAGCAGTTGTTGCAATTACAAAATCCTGCTCTCATGAAAGTAGAATCTCGAGGTGATCGGAGCACGTTTTTCTAAATTGCAAGGGCTTGCCGAGGTCTGCATAGCACCCAATACACAGGCCTGGACTACCAATCTCTTGTCTGAAACCATCTGTATTGGCGACGACAATGGCTCAAGCAGCCGCAGGTCAGAAGCGCAAGCGCGATGGAGAACGTCAGAACGGCCAGCGGAACAAGTCCAACTACAAGGGCAAGCAGCGAGCCGCACAAGACAGCGGAGAGCCTAGTCCTCTAGCTGGCAAGCTTGTGAGCATGCTTTACGATTGAGAACAGATGTCCAGTCTGACGTTTTCGTTCGTCTCTAGCACCACTCCTTGCAACTTGTCATCCGAGCTGCGAAGAAAGCTCGTACTTTCGAAATCCAGAAGCTAGTTAGGAAGATCAAATCTGACAGAGCTAAAGCCGAGATACGTGCTGGAACATCAAAGTTGCATGCTGAACTTGACGAAATTCTCACAACGCTCAAAGATCTGGATGTCGAGGTCTTAGCATCAAATGCTCTCTATTCCAAATTGCACAAGGACAAGTCCGGTCTACAAGATAATGTGGATGTGCAAGCTTTCTTGAGCTCGCATCCTAAGCAACACACGAGTGAAAGTACTGTGGCCATCAAAGCTGAGAATAGGATACTGGCGAGTAAAGTCATGGTACAATGTATGCAAGAAGTGCTCGGTAGTCTCCGTGAAAGAGCGGGTATCGCACCTAAGGACGCTTCGAAGCAGCAAAAGCAGACACAAAACCAACAGAAAGAAGCGCAAAATCCAGCTTTGACGTCTCAAAATCTTGCCAAGGCGGCTCAAACTGCGCAGATAACGCGCAAGTTAATCATGGCAAATGACGAAACTTCATCGGAGGAAGACAGCGACGATGAAGGCAGTGGGGCTACTGCTTCGCATATATCAGCTGAAGAATCAATACCTGATGATGAGTTTGAGGGCATCGAAGCAAGATCAAATGTAGGATCAGACAGTGACAGTGCAGATGAGGATGCGCAGTCGATGAGCGGAGTATCAATGTCGTCCTTCCCGATAGTTAGCAAGACTAAAACCAAGGGCACTCAATCTAGCGAAAACACGAAAGCGAAGAAGCAGAAGGTGGCTGAATCCTCCCCACCTTTAACCTCTGCCTTTTTACCATCTCTGGCTGCTGGATATACTCTTGGCGACTCCGATGGCTCAGTCTATTCAGATGAAGAGGCTGCAGACACGAAACCGGTGCGCAAGAATAGACGAGGGCAGCGAGCCAGACAGGCGTAAGCTCACTTAGCTATACATGCCTATCCTTATGCTGACCACGTGGTATCCGCAGTATTTGGGAACGCAAGTATGGAAAGAATGCTAAACACGTCCAGAAAGCCTCAGAACGCGAGAAGGACACCGACGAGGCTCGACAGAAGGCGAAAGCTGAGAAGGAAATTGAGTATCTCAAAAAGACAGGCCGGTATGTCTATGGTGTTGAATCCAATCTTACGAAGCCAGCGGAAGGCAAGACGCAACGGTCATGGGCCGCGACTGCTCAATCGGCGACTGCGAATGAGACTATGAGTGCAATGCTTGCTGCGGAATCGGAAGCCAGGGCAAAGAAGCAGGCTACTAGTAATACTATTCATCCAAGTTGGGAAGCCAGGAAGAAGGCAAAGGAAGCTCAAGCAAATCTGGCTCATGCAAAGCCAGCCGGCAAGAAGATTGTTTTCGACTGAACAGTGATCTTATAGCATCGCTAGCTCTCATCAGAGCTCGGCCACCACAAGCAAATGCCTCTTTTGTTGTGGTGGCGTTCGTTTTGTAGATTTCGGTCACGTTGTTGTATCTTTTGGCGTGCTTCTTGCATTATCACACATCGCAACGAACATGCGCTCTTCAGCAATCCGTGCTTTCAGCACAGCGTCTCGGGCACTGCAGCATCAAGCACAGTTGACATCAAGCATCAATGGCACTGCCATTCCAGCATATGTTGTACCTGCACAGGCACCACCGTCCGCTGTAGCTTCCAACGAGGAAGAAGAATCATATGAGCCCGAAGCATCACACCGGCGGCGTTCCCAGGCAGCTGAAGATGGATCGGCGCGGATAGGCATGGTAGAGCTGCCTGCTGAGCTGCAGCTTGCTGTATCTCGGCTCATCGAAGGTACATTCGCAATTCTCTTGATTCGCAGGATTCGAACGTGATCGACGATAAAATATCCCTAACCTCTTTCTTCACTGTTCTGCAAATAAAAACAGATGCGGACAAGCCACAGATCCGTCAGAAGGCACTGAAGCTGTATGAGTACTTCCGATCCTCAAATGCGACGGATCATGGGCAGAAGGGCAAAAGAGCAATGCCTAACGCAAGCGAAACCAAGTCGCCACAAATACCCTTCTTAGATGGCAATACTGCTCTCGCGTATGCTTCTGGTGTCATGCCTGGAGTGTATGCTTCTACTCTAGCTGTTCTCACAGAGGCACAGAGACGGCTTTCGCTGGTGCCAGGCGACGACGGAAGAGAATGGAAGCCGAAGAAGATTATAGACTGGGGTGCAGGCCTCGGTACTGTTGCGCTGTAGGTCTCGGTAGACGGCTATACGCGAAATACAGTGCTATACTCATGCTCAATCTTCCCATTCTTTCTCCAAGTGCCTCTCATCAAGTTTGGGCGGATCAGCACCTGCATTACATCGGCCTGGACGCATCGAGAGCGATGCAAGTCATCTCGTCGTCGCTTTTAGCACAAGTACCCCACCATGCATTAAAGACAAAACTCTTTCAGACATCTCTGGGCAGTCCAGAACTGCAAGAGACGATAGCTTCAACCTTTTCCGATATCCCTAAAAGCGAGACGATGGCTGTAGCAGCCTACACTCTGGGAGATCTGCCTAGTGACAAAGTGCGAAGAGAGGTCGTCGCGGACCTATGGGAAAGTGGTGCAGAAGTCATTGTCGTCATCGATAGAGGAACACCTAGAGGTTTCGACATCGTCGCCACTGCAAGAGAACAGCTTCTTCGGCTAGGCAAGCACGAACGAGCTGCTATCGAGAGCGTAACAACCGAAAGCGTCACAGTAGAGACTGAAGAAGTCGTTGAGGAAGAGGAAGATATTATCGAGATTGATGGACTTACCTATTACGCTGAGGGTTCCGAAAGTGCCAATTTGGCATTTTCAGAAGAAGTAACGGGCTGCTATATTGTAGCACCTGTGAGCAGCTAACACATACAAAAATCCACGTACTGAGCTAAATATCGGCCTGTGCACCTGCAGTGTCCGCATGATGGAGAGTGTCCTCTTCACAAGACGCGAGACTTCTGCAATTTTTCGCAAAAAGGTGAGGCACGCCCTTTTGCGAGTTGGGGTTTACTTTACTGATACATGAAGGTATATAGTTCAAAGACCTGCATTCTTGCGCAAAACCAAGCACTCTGGGATGGGCGAAGAACGAAATTCGTACAGCTATTTCATACTGAAGAGAGGCCCACGTCCAACGACCGAGACACAATGGCCTAGACTGGTCGTGCCCCCCTTAAAGCGCGGAGGTCACGTTATTTTCGATGCTTGCTGTCCTTCTGGTGATATCGAACGGTTCACAGTAGCCAAGTCTCATGGCAAGCAAGAGTACTACGATGCAAGGAAAAGCAAATGGGGCGATCTTTTCCCTCATTACAATGCGGAGAAAAGTCAGAAGAAGAAGCGAGGGCTTCGCGGCTGATGATTCATAGTTCCACCTTACACTCCCTGGAGTTCTAGCAATTCCGTAACCCGTAGCTTGTCCGACCTAGTCGTATCTAGGTCCCGCTATGCTTCGCTCAACTATTGTAAAAGTATTGCTGCTGGAAGGTGCCCTCTCGATCCTTTCTCGCTGTACAGTAATCTGAAGGACAATGTAGCTCTTGCGAATCAGAGAGACCCAATCTTGCTGGCAATAGTGGCGAAGCTCAGTGAGCTGGGCACTTTCCGCCATAAGGGTATTCTCAGCAAGTTACTCGCACCAGTGAAGGGTCCTTGGGCAGGTATATGCAACCCATGCAGTGTGAGCTATGACAGACAGGCAACAAGTATTTGTATGCTGCTCCTGGCCCACAGGGTGATCGAGAAGTTTTGGCGATTTGCAGCACTTCGGCTTTCGCAGCTTGCTTGACCAGTCAACTATACATTCAAACAGACGACAATCTTCTCAACAGCGGGAATCCTTTGAATCTGCTTACTAGACGTTGCTGGACATGTCGCAAGCGGTCGGAAATGTGAGTGTGCAGCTGGGATATACTGTGCGACCAAATCAATTGACACACAGGTTTCTATCGCAGACATCACTGGCGTATGCAAGAGTGTGGCATCACTACGATGCATCAGGACAGGTCCTTGGAAGACTCTCTGCGCGGATAGCTTTGCTGTTGATGGGCAAGCATAAGCCTATATACGATCCTGCAAGCAAGTCAATCGCAAAGTACAGGACATCCATGTATAGAGTACAGCTAACATTCTGGACACACCACTACAGCCGACTGCGGGGATTACATTGTTGTAACGAATGCAAGACAAGTCGTAGTGACGGGCAAGAAGGCAGAGCAGAAGATCTACTACAGCCATTCACAATTTCCAGGCGGATTGAAGAAGGTACCTTATGCAAGAATGATGGAGAGGAAGCCAGATGAGGTAGGCATCAACAGTGTGCAATACTACGAGCTTAAAGACTGACGAAGAGGTATTCTCGTGGATCAGATTATCAGGAAGGCCGTCTCAGGGATGTTACCGAAGAACACCCTACGAGATCGGCGGTTAGACCGACTTCTCATCTTCCCAGATTCAGAACATCCTTACGAGCAGAACATCCTTCAACGATATGATTTGAAGGCCTTCGCAGTTGAGAAAGAACGTTTGGCGGCTGCAACTGAACAATCACCTCAATAGCCACGATTTTTGTGAAGCTGCTGTCTGCATAGCTGTATATTATCGGGATCGCCTAATCTACGGCTCGACATTTCAGTGCGCTGTATGTATCACTAGACTATCGGGATGCACGTACTGCCATCATTGGGAATCAAGTACTGCCAGAATCACGAAATTGTCTGTCAATCACCTGATAGCCAGACATGTCACAATTGTTCGCGTGGAAAGGTAGAAACCTGATCGATTTAAATGCCATCTACGAATGCGAGAATAAGTCTCTGGTCTTCCTAGCCTTTTGCGGAGGGAAAGCCGCTTTTTTACTGTATATCCACCAATTTTCGGGAACCTTTCCTTTGTTCGCGCAAGCTGGTTGAGAGGGCATGGTGGAAAACAGCAGTGTGCTTAGAAGCAGATGCTCTTGCTGAGCGTCAGAGGCCAGTCTTGCTTTTCGATTTGCGACCGAAGCTTACTACAAGGAGGGACCTTCGGTCCGAGTCTCTTCGATTGGCAATGAGGAGAAAGAACCGAAAAGGAAACACTCAGTTTCTACCAGCACTCCACTCTTGCAGACCGACCACTGTGCAGTCTGGGACTCCATCCCTGCCGGTGTATGTACAACATGCACGACTTCTCTGACCTACTGCTCGGCATGTCGAACACTTCGCTGAGCTGGAGCCCAAAGCCGACTGGCGGAAATCGCAGGCTGAGGTTCTCACCTGCTTCTTTGAGATCCACCGCACAGCGTCCTTGCTCGATACACTGTCTGCCGCTTGGACGCAACTCGCAGCTGACAACCGTGCTTGCCTGTTCCACGCATCGATAAGCTCTCCATGCATGCCGCGCGTCAGACGAGGGTAAATCTTTGGCGAGCGCTAGACACACGAGCGACCGGCCAGGCTTGGTAGAACATGCCCTGGACGGACGCTGCATCCTTCTTCCTCCCCTCGCCTCCCACTGCGCCGTTCCCTCACTCCAAGCCCGTCAGAATGGCAGATCCGGCTGCAGCACATCCAGATGCGCCGCCGTCCGCTGCAGACAAGCATGGAGAAGCACCTCCACCCAGCGCGCGAAGGAGCTCCAGGATGTCCTCGCTTCCTCCTCCATTGACTCCATTGGTACAGAGCGTGCGTCATTGTGCAGCTAGCTGACTGCGATCCTCTTGCCGCGCAGCCTGTATAATTCACTGACATGCATGCTGTCGCCACCATCTCACAGATTTCAGCACGGGTTATGGCTGACGCAGAAAAAAGGTAGGCATGGTCTAGAAAGTGGATGACAGGTGCGGTGCTGACCGCACCAACCTCTTGTTCCATTTCCAGACTCAGCACACTGCAATCGCAAGTTGATGCACTCAAAGCACGCGAAGAACAGCGGTACGTCGTTTTCCATCTTGACATACTTCCATCAATCTAACTAATTGGTTGATTCTCCTGCTGCAGCAACAATAACGAGAACAGTCTCGCTCGACGTGATGCTGGACAGCTCGCACGGCAAGCCAGTGCGCCCGGTCCGCACATGTTCACTGCCTATCCCGATTGTAACGAAGAAGCAGACTACGGCGATGATATATCCGAAGCTGACCGTAAACGAATGAGACAAGAACTGGAAATACATTATCGCCTACGACGCGAGCAAATGTTCAAGCAGATGCAGCTTGGATTCAGGCAGAAGCAGCTAGAACTGGAAAGACGAGCTCCGAAGGATAAGAAGAAAAAGAAGAAGAGATCAAAAAGGAGTAAAGGGAAATGGGAGGAGCAGAACTCATTGAGAAGATGGGGAGATGCTGGACGCCATTTTGACTCCAGCAACGAAGAGCAAGGTAGCAGCGACGATGAAGAAAGTGATACGGAAAGTGAAGAGGACTGGAAGAAATCAGTCACTTCGCCCTGGAATCACAACGTCAGCTTTGACGAGCTACGTGCTGCAAGGGCAAAAGTCGATGTGGTGGTATGCACGACTGGTAATGGTGAGGATACTGCTTGACGTGCCTGAAGTTCGCCTAATGCAAAGACTCACAGTATCGTGACATCTCACACAGTGCCTGGCTTCCGAATCGTCGAGAAACTTGGTACTTTCAAGGTGGTTGTTCCGAGATCGTAAGGATTGAAGAGTTGATCTACCGATTCTATGGGCACTGATACCTTGTTTCAAACTTTGACACTCTGTACAGCTTGTTATGTTACGACGAGTCCCCAGAAGAATTGGAGAATGCATTCGAGATGAGCAAGATGGTGCGACAAGAAGCAACAGACAAGGCCGTTGGACAAGCACGGCGAAGGAAAGCCAATGCCATTATCGACTTTAAGTTTAAGAGCGAGTTATCGCAGAATATGGAAGATGATAACGTGGTTCTCATCACTGCCGTCGGTAAATGCTGCATTGTACGCCGGATCCTGTCGTATCGCGAACAATCAATGCGAAGCCAAATGGAGGAGGGCCGCAAGGTGAGCATGGTCCTCGTACCTCACCTGAACTTTGTTCGTTGTGCGTGCTTGGGTGAATGATTTCCTTCGTAGCGATATCGCCGCGAGCAGGACGTCTCCATCCTACGCACAGTACTAGACAAGAGCAAGCACGAAGCAGAGAGAAAGGCGCACGCCCGATCTGTGAGTTAGACTATGATCCTTGTCCGTAGCTAGACAGGGGCTTTGGACAATGTCAGTACTGATTCGGTTAAAATCCACGTATTCAGCTATCTCAACTGGACGAGCGCGAGCTTCGGGCTTATCTAGATGAACTTCAAGGCAAAAGAAAAGCCCATCAAGAATCCGCAAGGGAGAAAGCCGATCCGCATAGAGTCTTATTAGAGAAATTGACGGGAATGAAAGTCAAACTCGATTCTGATCCTTATGCCAGTGGTGGTAGATCAGGTCCTCCAGGTCGGGGCAAGGAAGTAAGTTCGAAATCCTTTCGCGCTAGTCCCATTCGCATGCACGCCGTCTGACGCTCTTTGTCCGTCAAGCAGGTTTCCGAAGCGGTTCAGGAAGTACTCTTGAACATGTTTAGCGGGCGAGGCAGGCCTCAAGGACCACCCCGAGGTCCATCCGCAAACGACGGCTGGCAGACCAAGGTAGCAGACGACGATGCAGAAAGCAAGAAGGACCCAGAAGTATGGGAAGCGTATGACTGGTAGGCTGAACGGGATGAAGCGAAATTGCATGGGAAGCGGAAGAAAGATTGAAACCGTAACACTATAATATGGTCTTTTGGAAGAGAGTTGCGAAGTGTCTACACTGCTTCAGTTGACCTTATGCTATTTGAAGGGAGTTTGATAATGTCGTATCTACCTGTTTACTGCAGGTAGTGATTTATCCCTAATGAAACAAATATGATCTCATCAGATACCTTCGCCGCTTTCAGCTGCATTTGAGGGGTACGCGAAATCATCGGGGTATACGAAAGATTCTTTGATCGACCTCGTATTCAAGAAGCGGAAGAGCTATTGCATGCCACCTTGTCAGCTTTGTCAGGAAAGTCCTTGTGTTGATCTGACATACCAAATTGACGCTTCCAGCTTTGTCATTTGTTCCTGAGCTGCGACTGCCTCCGAAAGGCTGTTGGCCTACCACGGCACCTGTGCATTTCGTGTTGATGTAGAAATTGCCGGCAGATTTCTCAAGTCTTCGAGCAGTGGACGAGAGGACTTGACGGTCTTGCGCGAATCTTGAATACAAGGACAGGAGCTTACTAAGCTAAATCTTCCCACAATATGGGCAGGCAGGCCATCGCAAGCAGCAGGACTTACATAGCTCCAGTCAACGCATATTCGGTAGTACTATCGCAAAGATCGATTGTTTTCTCATAATCCTCATCTTCGTAGACGTAGACTGTCAAGACAGGTCCGAAGATTTCTTCTACCATGGTGACGGATTTAGGATCTGAAGTCTCGATGACGGTTGGCCAGACGAAGAACCCGTTCTTATCGGAACCTGAGTTGTTTCAACCATATATGTATTAGATCCCCTGGTCTAATTGAAGCAGAAGTGCGAGCTTACACTTCTCTAACCCTCCTGAGATCACCTTCCCACCTGCATCTACAGCTTTCTTGATATATCCAGTAGCCTTGTCATAGGAAGCTTGTGAGCTACAATAGTGCGCGAATTAGCTCAGCCGTAGCCGTAATACATTCTCATCGATGCAGCACTTCTGACTTACATTACAGGAGTCATGAAATGCTGGAATTCAGTGACTGGTCCAACTGTAATTTTATCGCATTCTTGAACTAGAATATCTTTGAAACCACCTTTAGCGGTCCATAGTGATTTAGGAACGTATACTCGCGATAGAGCGCTGCACTTCTGGCCTGTATGGAAGATTCAGTATGTCATAAGACGAATTCGGCTTGGTTGTCAGAATTTCGGTGGCTCACCTTGGTACTCGAAGGCTGCTCGGATAGTCTCGATGGCTGACATGCGTACATCCGCGGATTTATGTACGAGATGGAAGTTCTTGCCGCCTAATCCGTCATTTCACCGCGTTAATGCATCTCTCGATGCGACATTTTCTCAGCCGATTATACTCGCAACTTACCAGTCTCGCCCACAATGCGAGGATAGCTCTTATACCTATCAATATTCTCACCAATTTCCCTCCACAAACTCTTGAACACCTTAGTTGATCCAGTAAAATGCAAACTGGCGAATTCAGGATGTTTAAAGACAATTTTACACATTGGAGTTGGGTCTAAAACAGGTAAGAATTGAATAACTCCATCTGGTAGACCGGCTTCTGAGAAAATCTTGGCTATCAAATAACCTGAATGAATTGCCATTGGCGAAGGTTTCCAGATACAGACGTTTCCTAGCATTGCTGGCGCGGCTGAAAGATTGCCTGCGATAGCTCTACGTAACTCACACAAAGAATCAGCCCGCTTCAAGGGGAGTTCTGTTAAATGGATGTTAAGCACTCACGCGAAATTGAAGGGTGTCACTGCGAAAACAAAGCCTTCCAGAGGTCTGTATTCGACGCGACTGAATACAGCAAATGACAGGTTGTCAGTACATGGAAATCAGTTTCAGACCCTTAAAGTCGTTAAGCACGTACTTCCAAACGCCAGGCGAGTTCTTCGGGGGCTGTGTGCTGTACACCTCCTCCGCATACTGTACTCCAAACCGTAAGAAGTCGCAGAGCTGCAAGTGAGGATACATGAAAGTTCAGCTTCAGAGTGCGCTTACAGAATGACTCCCATCATTCTTAATCTCGACCCACCTCCGCAGCAGCGTCAATCTCCGCTTGCCAGGCATTCTTGCCTTGACCTAGCATTACCGAAGCACATATCTTTGCTCTGTACTTGCCTGAAATGAGGTCCGCAGCTTTGAGGAATACGCTTGCTCTGTGCGAGGTAGATCATGAATGTGTCAAAGTTTTTGCATCAAACGCAAGCAACTCTCGTGCTTGAATAATAAAGCTCACCTGTCAGCCCAGGGGAGAGCTTCCCAGGCCATCTTTGCCTTCAACGCTCCCTCGATCGCTTCTGCCACGAGTGCATCATCCGCTTGATGGTACCTGCAGAGTATAGATTTGTCTGAAGGATTGATCTGTTCTGCTAGATTGCCTGTTTTGATCTATGTTGGGGTATGCCAGAGCGTGTCGGCATGTACAAGCTTAGAACAGGCTTCCAAGTGGCCCCCGCTCTTTGGGGTCAATGAATGAGATATCGATAGGACGCACCTCTTTGCCGTTGACGATGCATGGGATCTCGAGGATGTCCTGAGCAGAGTACTCCTTCAAAGCAGCCTGCAATGCCTTCCTAGCGGGTGTTCCAGGCTCATAGTGTTTCTGGTTATCAGATCTGGTCAGCGTCGAGGCCTGGGGACGATGGTGACTCGTCTCGCTCACATTGGGCTCGTTGTCGATTGCGGGAATCTTGAATGTAGCTAGTTGGGCCATGCTGAGGTGAATGCAGAAGACCGTGTAGTCGATACAGCGGGTAAGAGCAGGGAGCAGCGAGAGAAGAAGGAGAGAGTAGACGAGGCGAACAGCAGGACAGCTGACCTCTGTGAGGCCGCACGTGACCTGATGGTGGCGGCCCTGAGGGCGGACGGTGACTTCCTGCAAGGCATCGAGAAGTACAAGCCTCGGTTCTGACTGGTGAGTGCAGCAAGGAGGGTTGTAGTACAGCCAGTGGCTCATAGATATGCCTGCCCATACCTTCTCTTCCTGAGGATCTTCCAACTAGGTGATCGACAGGCATGCTTTATCAAGGACACAAGTACCAGGATGCAGCAAGATGCTATTCATCATGCAGTGTTCACAATAGTGCTTGCACACACACAGCGAGGCAGTATGCTGTCAATGCTGTCACTCTGTAGAAATTCTCGTCGTCTCTTCTGTGACACGCCTCGGGAAGCAAAAGCGCAAGCACACAGCAGCGCAGGAACAAGGGCGAAGATCAATGTATATGATGGAAACACGATGATCTCCAGATACAGAGACACATGCTGTTCGTCGTCCCACTGACTGCATGGCAGCATCACACATCTGCTGAGTGTCAGATTCCCTGAAGACGCCCACCATGTCGCGTCGTCACAGCGCCCATTTTGCGCGCCTCAGTACAAGCGCACCTCCAGAGCCAGGAAATCCGCGGATAACAGTCAACACAGCAACAAGCCCGCCCATCACCCCGACATTCTACGCCTCATCGTATCAGCGACCGTCGCGGAGACTGCTGGTGCTGGCAGCTGCTGCTCTCTTCGTCCTGGTCGCCCTGCTCCGTCAAAATGGAAGCTCAGTGCCCGACCAGCTTGTAAAGCCAATCTCAAATCATCTAGACTTGAACAAATGGACAACTGCCACTGAACATGGCTTGTCGAGGGTGTTCGGTGGTGCTGGAAGCTCTGATCCATCGTCCGAGCAGAGAATCACCCTCATTGCAATGTGGTGAGTGGCCACTTCTTTCGATGTGTCCGACAATTACTGACGTACTACCCACCTCGCTCTGCTCCAGGGACGACGACTATGAAGCTACCTATCTACCCTCCTTCTTTAGATCCGCAGCTCGCAATGCAGATGCTGTAGATCTCCTATGGATCAATGTCATGCGCAATGGTGACAGTTGTCTCGACGTGACGCCGTACATCGCAAACGCAAGCAACATCCAGTGAGTGCACATGTTCATTTTGCCTTGTAACCTTTTCGGGATATCGACCGGCTCCACGTATACACAGAGCAATCTGTATATCCGACCAAGAGGATAAACGGATGATCGCAGACTACCTATGCAATGCTTGGGAATGCACTGAAGAACAAGTAGAAGCTGTAGACAAACATCTAGAGAGCCGTGAAGACCCTATTCATTGTGAATTCAAGCCTTTGCGAGGGAGTATGTACAAGCAATGGGTAAAGACAAAGTGGTGGGCTTGGGCGGGTAAGTCGCAAAATTTCGCATCTTCTTATTCGCATGTTCTTCATGAGAAGATCAGCATGGACCTGTATAGATGGCGACGACATGCTGATCTGATATTATTGCTTTCATGCATGGTGATACAGATGCCGACCAGATCGTAGGCAACTTCAAAGAACTCTGGCCTTGGCGTGCCATAGACAATTTCGACATCGCTACCATCTCTGAATGGGATGTAGGGAATATCTATCTCCGAGGACAATTCACCGCATTCAAGACATCTCCAAAAGTAGATCGTATATGGATGAAATATCCACCTTTATCTTCACCAGAAGCATTGCCAACTTTAGAACACGGGGCTATGGACGAGTTCCACTATAGCGTTTTATATAGTAATACTTTGAAAGATGAAATAGATTGGATACTTATACCAAGAGCTTTAGGAGCTGATAAGTTTGGTGCTAATAAATTAGTTTCGAATGGAAAGAGGGCATTCTATGTTCCTGCTGATATGAGGAGGAGAGACGTTGGTATCTTGCTGGATGAGAGATACACCCCGACGGCGGAACCTGCGTTTGGAATGGTCAACGAATTTGATCCGGAGAGGTGGGGTGTTCCAGTTAGAGAGGTAAGTGCCTTTCATCTTCAACCTAGTGCATGACGCACTCGGACGTATGAGGAATCATGCTTACATTATGCTTGACGTAAATCTCGCCTCAATTGCCCACGTACGATATAGCTCGGAGCCGGTGATTACGTCTACGACAAACCAATCTGGAAATGGTGTGATCAAAGTGAAACGAGATGTACCGTATTGAGGGAGTCATATTGGTTCGCAAGCAGTAAGTCGCATGCTTTCATTTCTCTGTACTAGGCAGTTTTGCCAGTTCTATGGCAAAAGGCTGAGTCTGTACCACGAAACATCAGCTCTCATGCGATATAAAGGACAGCTACTAGAGTACTTTGATATGAGATCCGTAAGTCTGTTAATTCAGGATGAGCGGTTAATATCGCCATTTGCACGAGAAGTCTCGCTCTCCTGACCAGCTTCGCATCTTTTATCTCGACGATCTATGGACGAAAGATCGCGTCGAGTTGAGAATGCGAATATGGTCAGGAGAGCACCCACTTCTCGTGCAAAACGGCGTTACTTGATAAGATGACATTACCTAACCTTGCTGAAAACGTGTCGCAGAGACCACGCGCCCGAAAAAGGGAAAATTATTTCGGTATCGAGGAGAAGCTTTTCATTCATTTCCAGGAGATAAAGAGAAGAGAGTCAGTCCTAGTGCTCCCTTCACGATTCTGTTTCTCGTACAAACTTTGTTGCATCAATTCTGATTGGCTCTTTTTGGTTTTTGGAATTCTTCGATATACAGCTGGTTCAAATTGCCTCCTGACGGTATTGGTATGGATGGTAAGCTCTCCTCCTTCCAACTTGACCTCAATGCGGCTTGAAATCTTTTGGTGACATTTTGCCCTTTTCTAGATATCATTGAAATCCGAGAGCAAAGCGTGGTCATGTGGAACAAACACACTCTCGAGAATACATTCGAAGCCATCAATGAAGACGCGAGAGACCAGACTGCGCCTATGGATGAGATACTCGCTCATGATTATTGGGGTGTCAATGGAACTGACAAGTTGCCTTTCCCTGCTGGAGTGGAAGGCATCCTCATGGACTAGAAGGCCTCGATCTATTCACTTCTGCTGTATCGCTTACGACACAAGCTTCTAAACTCTGGGAAATGACCACGGTGAGTTGCGTTTCATCAGTGTATCAGTCGAAATTATGCTGAATGATCATGAACTTTGGGATATTTCAGCGGACCGCATGCTCATGCTTGGAACAGGCAAGGTCATCGAATTCGGTACCCACGAAGAGCTCATGCCGATTGAGAATGGCAAATATGCAGAAATGTTACGTTTGGCCTTAGGCGAAGTCGATCTTGACAAGCCGAAAACGTCAACCTTCAGCTCAAAGCAAGAAGGGGGAAGATTCAATTAAAATCACTTTTGGTGCAGATGAAGCTAGTGCTATCAATACGCCGTTGCCCATGTCTCGAGCTCCGTCACCTGAACCTCAATGAACGTTAAATTCGGCACGTATGTGCCTTCCGCTCCGTTTCGAGAGCTTTCTGCTACATCTATGACCAGAATACCTCAAGTTTCAGTCAATGCTTATGTTGCAAGATCTGTCAATATGCATGCCCAATTTTCAGTTTCAGTTTCAGTTTCAGTCGCAGTCGGCAAGCATGCACAACAGTAAGAAATATCTGTTTTACGTAAAAGTAAGCATCTTCCAGTAGACTCATTCAATTCAAATCATCTATTTTCGTTGTTCGTTGTTAAGCAAGTCAAGTGGGGAGTGGCTTTCCCCAGTCTGTTGTAGGCCATTCTCAGTGCCGTATAGCTTTAGATTGATAGAACGAAAGTCACTTATACGCGGGACTTTGTCAGATGCAACGTCCACGATGCTAGCTCTCCTCGAAAGAAATATTGGACCGTTCTCCGCTTTTGATTCGCTTTGGGTGGCTTTCTAAGTAGGCACCTGTAACGAGCGTGGTGTTTAGTTATGTCCCACAGCTGAGTAGTGCTGCTGAATCGAGATGTAGCTCTAGCGCACCGTGGGCACACACCGTTTTGGCGATTGTGCAGTTGCCAAATCTGTGACATCATTACTTTCGAGAGATTGTCTTGCCGCCTGGGCGCACATAATAAAACGAACGCATACTGCGCCTCATTCATGCTCGCGCAAGGCACGCAGGCAATCAGCCAGCAACACATACAGTAGCGGTTTTTGCTGTGTAGATGACTCCTTTATCCTCGGATTCGTGCTTTAGATTGACCCTGAACTTGGAGCTGTGTTGCAATGGCCTGGAGACGAATAGGCTACTTCTCGCATAAAGTTAAAGCTTGTATCCGTGAAGCGAAGGGAAGCGGTCGCTTTACTCCCTGCCGGTCTCCCCATTTTTAATCAAAGCCAGTACTCAACAAGCAGAAGCGAAAAATGACAGGCAGTCGATCTATTGCTTGCCAGATGAAAGCCTTTTGGTTTTTGAATAGCCCGCTTGTGTCACCGAAAGTATCTGTATAGAAGAAAAGTTCAAAAAAAAAATCATTTAATGAAGATCGGAGGCTCTGTGACTCAAGTCGTTACATGTCTTCGTTACATACGATTCCAGAGTCGGGCCTAACAGTAGCGCAACAAAATGGTTAACTTTCGAGTTCTACCAACGTTTGCTGTCTGAAGGGTTGGCAAACGTCGCAGTACCATCCGCCCAAGCCAGTTCTTCACTACCGCCTACTCATGCTTTCGGCGCTGCGGTTTGGCGGGGAATGGATGGGTCCCACCCTGAGGTTCTCCTAACCTTTTTGCTAATGCTTACAGCTGCAAAAAGTGTTAATTGGGTACCAGGGTTCGAGCCCCGTCAGCACCATCGATGGATTGGACTCTTTCACTCGAGTCTTGCTGTCTGCATTTCCGGACCTTTTTGCTCAAAGGGGTCTCGCGCAGATGCCGCATCTTAACCAAATCCCAGCGGTCTTCGCTACCTCTGCGACTGGTGATCATCAGCTTTGCGTTCTTCACAATTGAGCGCTGATTTTCAGGGTTGGTAAGTCATGTCTTCATTGACGTCTAGATTCGTCGCCCAATGGCACCCTGTCCGCCTGCTTTGTGGCACCGTCAAGTACCTGCCATTTTGAGGGTAAGGTCTACTGGATTGAGCTATACGACTTGGAAGAACAGCAGATTGAGCATGGAAGAGTGAGGGCGGTAAGGGAACATAGTAGCATATAGCTGCCAAAAGGCCCGCCCCAGCTGAACCTCAATGGTATCCAGCCCAAGAGCTTCCGTCTTTGCATCGCTATTCGAGCCCATCCGGATCCCTCAAATCTCTCCGCATCGCCATATGTTCCGCGAATTTCGGTCGATGGACGAGCGGTAAAAGAGGGTACAAATGTTGTGGGTAAAGCGAAATAAAATGAGATATATTTGCCCAAGTAGTTACGCCTTCCAGCTGTCTTTCACCCGCTTTCGGAGCATGTAGTAATTGAGATATAGCATCTTGAGCTGATGAAGTAGAAGCCAGTGAGAAATTAGGAGATTGAGATTCAAGATGAGCTGCGTCTGATGGGAATATTGACATTGTAGCTCCTGGAATGTCACTTAGGATATTAGTAGTACTACCCCATGATCCCGCTCCCTCCAATATCGAATCTAGCCAAGAAAGATTCGAAGGATCGCTTTCGGTCTTTGCGGGTTCGAGAGGAGGTAAGGAGAAAGAGGTTTGGGCATCTGTTGATCCTGGTGCTGTCGAGAAGATATCGGAAGACGAACCGGTACCGGTGGACATGCTTGCATTGCGTTTGTGTTGATGATGCTGATTACTGGTCGATTTAAGATCGGAGTTATCGAGCCGAAACGATGGAATCGAAGGTGCGCCTAAAAAGGCATCGCTACTTGATGGCAGCGAGTAGGCATCCAGGCTTGAAGCTTGAGGAGTTCGCTCGCTAGGGGAATGCGGACCAAGAGTTGTGAGACCCGTACCGACAGGGCTGAGTGGCGTCGGCTCTTGTTGGCTGTTATTTACAGCGGTACTCGTGCTGCTTGTACTCGCACTCGTGCTGGCTCTGGCATGGCGTGGAAGTTGCTCCTCGGTCACAGTGACAGTTGTGCGAGGGCTAAAACTGGATGAAAGCAAAGCATTTGGTGCGTCAGTATCACACCCGCTCTCGCCGAGCCGACATTTCAATCATAAGTATGATATTTACGAGTTCTTGCGCCCGGGCTTCTTCTTGACGTAGTCGTAGGAGCATGGAGTCCCAATCTGTTACACCCTTCGCAAGGCCGTACTAAATCGGCATACGTGACACACTTGATCTGTCGGCAAGTCGGGAGATATCTTGGTCCGGTCCAAGGCCCTGCCTGTTCGCGCTCTACTGCCACTGTACTTACCTTTCTCTGCCTGCAGATGTCGCATGTCCGAGCCGAGTTGGGAGCAGTCACTCTGACCTTGTCTGGCGCCATAGCCGTAAACCGGTACTGCCTGAGTCCTTCTTGCACAATCCTGCATATGTACGGAGGAAAGGAAACAGCTCCTCGGTGGAATTGCGGTGTCTTTCAGTCTTGCCGATCATCCGCACGTGAACAGTCAAGAACTGTGGAAGACAAAGTCATAAGAGACATAGCGAGGTCGACGCGGACACTGCTTGTACATGCATGCGCATCTTGAACGGGTCTTGAGGACGAATATGGGTAGTCTATGTCTGCTATCTCATTCGTCTGGCGTGTCTTGCTCTTACATTGTCTGTCGAGGTTCTGCTGCTTTGTCCATGCGCCTGATCCTGACGCAACACACTCCGTGGTCTCGGAGGCTCAGGACGTGGATGTGCAAGTGGGTGCTGTTTATCACAAGCCAGTAGTGGAGGTGCAGTAGCATCGCTTCGTTCGCGTTTGTGGAGACCAGGCTGCAATGAATCGAGAATGGGCAGGAGCATTGGAATTGAGAGAGGCGACAAGCG
This sequence comes from Cystobasidium tubakii, assembly GCA_024345325.1. Lineage (NCBI taxonomy): Eukaryota > Fungi > Basidiomycota > Cystobasidiomycetes > Cystobasidiales > Cystobasidiaceae > Cystobasidium > Cystobasidium tubakii. Next base: position 2,110,778 of record BROO01000001.1, on the reverse strand, counting down.
AGTCGGCACATTGGGAGTCGTACAAGTGGCTGGCGAGGTGATAAGAACATCCATCGTGTGAGTAGTCATTGATACGACCAGGCAGTCTCACTCTTGCACGTCCAGAAGCACAGTCAGTTGCAGGATGCTTCCTGCAAGGGTCACGTGGATATTCTGTATTACATGCATTTCGTTAGATGTAACTGTAGAGGGCAAACACAGGCTACAGCAAGGAACTAGGACATGACAATGCAATGCAGTTTGACGGCCCTTTCTACAGTCTTGTCAGGTTTGCATTTCGAATATATTTGTTTTTCGCAATTGTGATGTTTTTTCTCGCCGCAAGCCTCTAGCTATAAAGATGTCACGGATGCATGATATTTACGGAAATCTCTCAGGCTCCCTTGGCTCAGTGGTTCGTGGCCGAGTTTTGCAGGGGTAGTTGCGCCGCGTTAGCCATTACCAAATGGTTATCAGGGAAATTGTAACGGTTCTAAGGTTCGCCCTTAACGACAGTCAAATCCCAGGCCGACTTTGAGAATTCAATACTCACCATTCGATTACGGCCTTTGTATTAAATTCGGGCGCTCACGGTGGGGGAATGGATGGGCGCCAGATTCTCGAAAGAGATGGAAGGCAATCTGAAGTTTTGCCGAAAATTCATTAACAAATTGAAGAGGCTATCTGCTTTCAGGAGGTCCGGGGTTCGAGGCCAGCTCTTGGAAGAAATGAAAGCACAGGGATACGGCGTTTTCGGAGCATGATTTTCTTTTTGCCTTTTGCCTTGTTCAAGCACTTGGAAGGTGCCCCGGGCATACCAACCATCTTCGTCGCCATCAGGGAGCGCACTTTGGCCCGCTGCCTTTCTGACTTGTGACCAGGGACAGCTCAAGAAATAATGGTGGGTCAGTCCGAGTCTCTCTTTGCAGATCTTTTTTTCTGGCCTGGCTGTCCTCGTCTTTTCGGGACCAGCATGTCAGAACAGGAAGGTATGGACGGCTGTCCGCCTCAACACTTGCACTTAGAAGCAGTAGCTGCCGATGTCACGAGCCAGGCGGACCGTGCTCCGCTCAGAATGATTCGCTAGAGAATGTGATGAGCCAGGAAACTGCCATGGTGGTATGAGGCTGGCGCATCGGTTGAGCTTGCAATGGTCGATTGTTCTCCTGCAAGCACAGCTGATATACAATACCGGATATACCAATTAATTTCCAGGTCGAAAGGAAGCTTGCCTGTCGTATACAAAGGTCAGCTTGTAGACAGGTAGAAAGCTCCCAACTGGGGTACGGCGGTATCTCTCACCTGCAAACTTTCCTTCGGCCATATTTGTGTGAAACCAGCACTTTCTATGTCTTGTACCCGGAATGCAATCATTGCATTTGATATCAGAAAGCCCTGGATCTTGCTAGCATTTCGCGAATGCAATGACTTTCCTTTTGAATATTTCTGCATGCTTGAGGAGTGTGATCTTATGCGACCCACCTAGCCTGGCCTCACCTTTCCACTTCCATTTCTACGTAAATTCGCCAACGGAAGGTCAGGCTTTTAAGAGGATTATATGAATGACCTTAGGCATGTTGACTGTTCTTACACTCAAAAGCAAGATGGCAGAGAAGACCTTGTGTGGAATGTGAAATCCGGAGCATGCCTTCTTCGATCACCTTGTTCCATTGGCAAAAGTGGGGCCGGCAGCTCTACATACTGCTTATCAGGACGTGCCAGCACAAGATGGACATTGTTGCATATATTGAACCGCAATTGGCTTCATACTATGACTACATTCTGGTGCTAACGATATTCCGCCTGAAGATGCTCATCTACCAAAGTGACCACGACGAGGTGAGACCAAGTGGAAAGTCTGGATAGAATCTCCTGTTTTTTTATTATTGTCTGATGTACTGAAGCCCGCGTATCTGATGCAGTCGGTTGGAGCGTCTCTGATTCTTCTACTGAATCCGATTGACCACTTTCTTCTGTATTTTCATTTCCCTGTTGGCTTTAGAAACAGTCTCATCTAGTATATTATGGCTTGAAGTGGGCGGATCCGAACTTTCCTGCTCTTGTACCTCTTGATGTCCTCCCATCGTTATTTGAGCAGGATGAACTTGTCTGGGGGGGGGGGGGGGGGAGAGAATATAGGGACAGCCTTGCCATAACTTCCAAACAGGGCATCGACGTCTAACGCAGCGTCCTCTTCCTTAGTACTGTCCTCTGAAGTGTTTGCGTTCTCGTCTCCGCAACAATCGATACCCAGATTTTCAGGCGGAGGAGGCGGCATCTGAACGAAGCTAATAGCGAAGAACTGTTTTTCACCGTACAAGAAGTGCACGAGAAGAAGCGTATAGAGGAAGGATGAAAGAGACGATAGCAGCAATTCGTCAGCAAGAGAAAACGAAGCGAAGCAGACGAATGGCCAATTCGGGATAACAGAAGAAGGAAAGGAAAGAGATCATGGAGATCATGAACGCTCACCATATTACACCAATCTCGAACTAGATCATAGTTTAGATCCGTAGCTGGTACTTGAGTGCATAGCGCAGTGACGATATGAAAGACTTTCGCACGGACAGATTCTCCATTTGAAGCCAAGTCTTCGACTGGTATGCTGTTGGAGGCCATTGCCATTTAGCACAAACCCTTTCAAGAATGGATAAGTAGATGGTCAAGAAGATTTGGAAACGTACCCCATAAGCAAAGAATGCATCTCTCACGCTATTCCCTCCTTCTCCAACTTCAACTGCGCTTCATTGCCGTCCAAGGCCGCCCTCAGATCGTACTGCGGGAGGAGAAAGCAAGAAATGACAGCAAACAAACATGCAGGAAAGTCACCTTCAACCACTTGATTTTTGGAAGAATATCAACGATGGGAGGATGATGGAAAAAATGAGAGGAAAACTCACCAAAGCGAATTTATAACACGCAATAGTAATTAATATATTGGCTCTCTACATAGCGAATACCGGTCTCAAAGTTTCCGTATTATTAATCATAGGTTGCATGGTTTCATTAGGTAATTCATTCAATATCTGATGTAATCGATGTTCAATTGTAATTGTCCAATCTAGCGATACGTTCTTGTTGAATCCAGTAAGTAAGCATCGATGATAGAAGAAAACTTCTGATAATATTCGGAAAACTCGTGAGACTGCTACGAAGCCTACCATTACTGAGACTTGTGCCCTTGAAAGAAGTGTTGAATTAAATTACGTCTCGTACAACAGTCCTCGTCCGTGGCAGAATTGGATTATGCGGCATCATGAGCCTTTCCTTACCCTTCTTGGGAGACTCGACTGGACATGAAGCAATTGCACCGAGAAGTATATAGTCTGTCTGCCAATCACAGAGAGCGTATGGCGAGGTTACTTGACCATTATCTTCATTAGCTTTGCTCAAGCTTCGCAATGTGATTTTTACATGCATCGTTCTCAGTCATACCAGTTCTAGCTCAGCACGAGCTTGACAACTTCCGAACAGGAAAGTCCAAACAGAACGACTGCCTGCTTTGGCCTCTCGGTCGCTTTGTACTGCAGGTTTGTTGTATTCGGCGGTCGTTCGAGAGAATCCATCAACGGTGTATATACAACATTCGGAACGCTTTCTCCAATTTCTCGCATCCAATGTTTGCTCCGCTCCGTGATCGATCTTTCCTCCAGTGGATCGCAGCGCGACGGTCCTTCTTAAATCCTTCCTGCGCTCTACGCAGATGTCTGGTCTGGTCTACTATGACTCGCTTGCCTGCTTACTCGGTGGCTGTTTCGCAAAGGAAGTCAGCTGCTCAATGGCGGAAGGACGCTAACTGCAGCTGCACGAACACGAGGATGAATATGCGGTCTACAACGGCTCGAAGGACAGCCCATTAGCTTGCAGTCGCTGGGAGCTGCGGTGCATTGCAGAGAAGCTAGATCAAATCGATGAGAAACGTGTAGTTTCTGGTGAGAATGGGGGCTCGAGACGTGTTCTAGTGGAGTCGCATGAGGGCTACAGCTAATCTTGTCGTGAAGGCCAGTACAGTACGTAACAACGACACATGTACTCTATTCGACCGTGCTCCTCCTTCCAGCATATGTGTGATGCTTGTCCAGCTTGAATAAGCCGTGCTATATCTGGTAATCTTGCTGTCAATGACCGGTTCTACGAACAAGGCGAATTGAATCCGCACCGTCAGCTGTAGAACTATGCTGCGGACACCTAAACCAGTCGTATTCGTTGCGATTTGCCTTGCAGTGACAGGTATTTGGATGAAGCAATGATGATGGTAATGCTCCTCATCATGCCACTCAAGTCGAGCAGGCTCTTGCTCAGGGTATCACCACACACCACGTAGCGCTGTCACCTCGATTGTCAAGTGCATCGTCTTCCACAACATCCTCGTGATTGTCGTCCTCCACTTCCAGAGCTGCATCCGAAACCACCTCATCCACGAGCATTGCAGGGGACGAGAAGAACCATCTTTACAGCAGCACGGGCATCTCATAGCTTCTATTTTGGCCGGACTTGCTCCACTAGGTTTCATGCTAAAGTCCTTGTCCTTCTTACATGCGTTGAAAACAAAGGTTTTCTTATACTCATTTCACATTGTGTCCATTCTTAGGCACTTCGGATATGCCTGTCGGGACAACTCATCGGAATGGCCCAAGAAGCAAGCGAGAAACATACCGTGTATGTTCCTCACAGCTTCCATTGTGCTTAGTCCTTGGCAAGTACTAATTGTATACAAACTGTTTAGCCGCAAGGCCGAGCTCTTCCTGACTGCTGGAGCTTCCCATCTATTATCTTTCCTCGAGACATTGATAGACAGCTTATTGTGAGTTCACGGCACTTCTAGTTGAGCCGTATAGGAGCGTAAGCTGATCTCATTCCTGGAACTCTAGAGTGGACGGTATTCTGCAACGGCGATTCCAGTAAGCTTTTCTAAGAACCGAGCACAATCCGAGGTTACTCGCTTACAATGACATTTGCAAAAGAGCAATGGCTAGCGAGCATCTTATCAGTACACGAGCACGTCTAGACATCCACACCCCCGGCAAATCTCGAGTTATTCGTGAATTTTCATCCGCTGCTTCTTTGGTTCATTCTCTAGGCGATGGAACAACCTTATATATTGGACAACTTATCGCAGGCTGCAGGCAAAAGTCAGAGTGGTCGGATCACGGATCGCCAATATGTGGCTGGGAGGTATGAAGGAGTGGGGCTAGTAGAATGGAGATAAGTACAGCCTTGCCGGCCAGGCTGTGTCTTCATGTTGCAATATTTGGTATGGAAGCATTATTGAGTAGGCTATACTGCGTGCAGTTTGCATTATAGAGGCAGTCTCATTCTCAGTCCTGTAGCATAGTATGAAGCATCTCGAAGCATTTCTTGCAAGTATTGGACAGTTGGAGTTGTTCAGAATCTGATGATCACTCTTGGCGTGTAGTGCAACAGCAGCAGGTGATCGGCCGCGGGCGAATGCGTTGTACCTTTGCACAGTGCCAACAACAACAACAAACAAATATGTAAGATCATTCGACTAGCATGAAGACCTTATAGCTTCTACACAAGCCGCGAAGCAGCTTATCATGGACTCTGGCGTGAATGAGCTGGAGTTTTCAACCCTGCGGAGCATGAGAGACCAGACAAACGAGCTGTCAGAGGTCAGTCAGTCGTGCAGTCGGCAAGTCAGCACTCAAGAGAAAGGCAGCAAGTCATCCAGTCAGGGAGATACTGTAATAGATCAAAATGGTCTACCGAGAGAAGTGCTCACAGCGCCACCGAAGCCTGGGTCAGATCTAGAACTGGATGCCGCGTCGAATGCGCATCTGCAAACGCTCATCAGACAGAGTGTCGAGAATGTCGGATTGCAAGACAGATCCTGGGAGGTCAGTCAATCGTCTTTCCATTACCTTGCTGAAAATTGCGCCTGAGGCTGAGGCTGTTTCGTACCTCCTCGTGACTTGACCTGAACGGCGGTATCAAACAGGACCTGCTCGCTCCTTTACCAACCGAGATACTCGCGTTAGTCGATGACCTTGTCATTCAGCAGCTAGCACGTACGAAACGGGCTCTTGCAAAAGCAGAGGTACAGTTGGAATTAGCCCGTCCTGAAGTGAGAGCTGCTCCGGATAACAAGTACGGCAAAGCCGCCAGGAAGGAGAAGAAGGATAGCTCCGCAGATAGCAAACGCGCTGAAGAGGATGCAAATAAGCATGTAGATGAGAAGGCAAAGAAGCAAAATATAGTGGCGCAATTGAATCTTTACGATACAGCTAGACATATTCTCTTGGAAGAACTCGCGGCGGAACATGCGGAGGGTAGTAATAACGACGTAGAGAAAGCAACACATTCCCTTCATGGATTGCCGAAATTGACGAAGTTTCTGATCTGTGTATCGGAGGATGTTGGAAGTACGAGGCGAGTTGCATTGGATGCCAATGTCTACGTAGGCGCGCCTTTATTTCAGAACGACGACGAGGAAGAGCAAGAATCGCTGGAGAGGTCTATCATCAATGAAGACATATGGCAATACGTCGGAGGTGAGTGCTAATATTGCCGAAGGGAAAGCTCATATTAACTGATTTCATCTTATCATTGAAGGCACAATACACCTTAAAGCGCCTGAACGAGAATGGAACAGAATTGAAAAGATTCTCACACTGATAGTCTACGCTGCTTGTCATTTGAAGCTTGAGATGCACCTGCTCAGAGACAGTGGATGCCCTCGACCGCCACCTCTGCCCGAAAAGCGCAAGACAGACGGAAAGCCAGGTGTACACAGGGAAGCCTCAGATTCAACGATACATGCTGGACCTTCTCCGCTATCCTCGCCCGAAGTGCAGCCATCAAGTGCCCCGCGGCAAGTCGAGAGCTACGCCTTGTCTCCTATCGCAAGCAATTCCAGCAACGAAATCAAACCGCCACCTAAATCACATGGCAGGAAATGGTCGCGTTCCAACCTCGTTAGCATCTTCTTCAGGGAGCGGACGCCCGCTGAACCGATGAACAAGCTTAAAAAGCGCTTAGGTGGAAGATTGAAGATGCATCGGACACGCTCGCTGACCCGAAAATCCGAGGATGTCGTCAGGAGCAGTACATACCCACTGTCCCCGATCGAAGAGTCATATCGCATGCCAGGTGCCTTTGCAACAGTAGACGACTGGGAGCTTGTAGCCCCTGAGAAGAAGGTCGTGGTCAATATGGCGCGTACGGAAGAGGAACAAGCTGGAGAGACCTTGACGGCACCCGCAAGCCCTACACAGTCGCCTAGGCGAGAGCACCCTCCTCCAACGGATTTAGCGCTTGACAGTGCTGTATCGCAAGCCGGAGATGCTGATCGGCCCAGTGAACGGTTCAAAAGAGTCACAGAGCGTATGCAGAAAGCTGTTCTGAGCGTTAGTCCTGACGTGCATTTCCCGCCTCCTTCGCTACTACAAGCGCTGCGAGAGCAGGAACAGGAGCAGCAGTCCAAGGAAGTCACGAGAATACCAGGTCGACCGTTGCTGGGACGGCTGCATTCGTACGCCGGTGCTATGTCGCCGTCTATGTCTCTTGTCCCAGCGGAAGGCCTGCCTATGTCGTCGTCAGTGCCAGCTTTACTCTCATCGGTAGCAGACTCTACAGTCCCCGCACCGTTGACGGCAGCAACCAAGATCAGCATCGATGCCCGAGCCGGCCTTGCGTCTCTTATGACAGGTAACAACTCGCTTGTAAGTCATACAAGCGGATACTGGTACAATGCCCGAGTTGCTAAGCCAACGTTCTTTCGCCTCAGGACGGTACATTGCGGCACCAAAGCATTCCCTGCTTGTTCGAAAAGTTTTCGCCAGACTCCAAGTCTGCAAGCAGCTTATGCCAGCCTCCGCTTTGGCGCAAGCTCGTCTACTACGACTTTGAACATGCGGACAACCTTTGGAACCTGTCCTCAAAACCGGCATCGACGAACACGGTAAGCCTCGGTGATGTGTCACTTTCAAATTTCTACGCTGCGCTGGCGAATTTGGATACGTCACCCTGCAGTGCAGACTGTGGGAAAACATGGAAAGAGCATACCTTTTCACTCATACATAATGCTCAGAAGATCACTTTTTCTCTAAAAGAAAGCTTAGTAGCATCCTCCGCCCCGGAAAGTATGCTCCATTGGATCGTCTGCTCTCTTTGCGGGAAGAGAAGCGACACTGTAACTTTGTCAGATGCATCGTTGGCCGTATCATTCGGGTTCGTCTGCTCCCACAGCTAAGCGGGACGACGACACTGACAGATCGTTTATAGGAAGTATATAGAATTGCTTCTGTACGATGCTGCTTTCCAGCCGCCCAAGGAGGAATTTTGCCCGCATACCCAGGAACCCTTCAGCCTCGTCAGGAGCTTCTTGCGAAATGGCACCGAGATCCGGGTTAAGAAAGAGGCTGTCAGGTATGTACACACCTCCAAATGCACATATTTGTTATTCTCCTCACCATTTGCCTGCGCAGGCTTTATACCTTGCGTACACCTACCGCGGTCGATACGTCCTTATCGCAGGATCTGAACGAGCAAGTTCACATTAAGCATAGCCTTGAAACCAGCAAAGTAGAGCTCAAATCAGGGATTGAATCCTTCTTCAAGTCCGTCAGGGACAGTCGAGCCAGACTTTCGGATCCCTTCGCTTCTGATAGCGATGGGGCCAAGTCAGAGGTGGAAAGTTTGCTGGAAGCGATCGACTTGACCGAGTTGGATCGAGCAGAAGAAGACCTTCTTCAATCGGTGGACACTGCCGCGATAGGAGACGTCAACGATATACGACAAAGGTTTATGCAGGCCTGCCTAGAATACAGTTCGAAATTCGACAGCTTAGTGAAACCGAAAGAGCTACTTCCTGATAAGGACCTGCCAGGCTTAAAATTCGAGAGGCCGCAGTTCGTCGAGCACGAGGATATACACGTGATACCTGCAAACAATCATGTACTGATCCGCGAGAAAGAAATGTCGTCATTTATGTAAGTCTTGATGGTCGTTCACGTGGATGCAGGCTGACTCCCCATTTCACAGCGCATTTACGCTGTGTGCAGAGCAGTACCGATCTGTACTCGGGCCCACACGTTCGCATAGTACACCTCGCGATGCAGTGGACACGGATACTCTCTCGCCTGCCGACGTGTCGCTGCCCGTGTCGCAGGCCTCATCAGGCAATGTTTCTCCCATGTCTACTCCTAGTGAAGCTCAAGGGGAAGAAAGTCAGGACCACCCGAAGGGAAAACGGCCGGCGTGGGAGTTGTCGGCAAAGGTCAAGAAGACTGTGAAGCCTACGGGTTCCATACTGTCCCTCAAAGCGACCACTTCCCGCGCCCGCCTTCAAGATATCTTCAGCCTGCACGAGGGCAGTAGAAGTTCTCAACAGTCGACACCAGCTGCCGAAATACGAACTGCGAACAAGTTAGAAGAAGATGACAAAGTATTGGTAGGTCTGCTTCCGTCTGAAATGTCATTAGAGCTCTCTTTCCTGAACTAGTCTGACTTTTTGCTCAACCTAAAGGAAGCACTCCTGTCTGCCACGAAGGCGTCCGTAACTAAGCCGTCGCCACTTGGCTCCTCGAGATCTCCTGCCCTTCCTTCCCTTATCTCGTCGCTGGTGAATCGGAGGCATGTGTCAGAAGCAACAGCCACCACCTCAATATCTCAAGGCTCGGCTATAGTTCCGCTAAACGAGCTGAATATAAGCGTGCAGCACGGTCGGGCTGCCTCGGTGCGGTCAACCTCTACCGTTGACTCAGAAGTTGCCTCCGTGTCCAGCCAAAGCTCGGAGATCTCGAACGATACCTTGCGTGGCAAGGTGGACATTGAATCGACTGCAGTGGATGGACTACCTCAGGCTCCTCTTGCACAACCCTCAGTCTTAGCTAAAGGCTCTGCGTTTAGGACTATTAGCGGCTTCCTAAACAGAGGCCTGCGTATCAATCACCTTGAGCCACCTCAAGCCATAGCTGGTAGCACCGCTGTTACCGGACCGCACATCAAACTGACATTCCGCCATGAGCACAAGAAGATGAGTTGTATCGTATACTATGCCAGGTATTTCGCTGGTAAGTCCAGTCATCCTTCATAACGATGCTCGAGTACTGATTTCGCTTCTCAGCGTTGCGCAAAGCTTGCGGCTTGCCTGAGTCGCTGTAGGTTCTCATTGCACCATCCGTCATTGGACATACTAACTGACTTCTTCTTTCGCTTTAAGGTACGTCAAATCGCTGGAAAGGTCCCATGCTCTAGTCTTTTCGGGAGGAAAGACCAGCGCTGGCTTCTGGTTGACCGATGACAAGCGACTCGTGCTGAAGGAGATGGTAAGACGAAGCAACTGCGAACGGGTGATTACGCTGTTGACCGGTGCTTTATTAGCGCACTAGCTGGAACGTATCCGAAGTCGATGCAATGTTGACGTTCGCCCCAAATTACCTTAGCTACTTGATGAATTCCGACCGTCCTAGCCTACTGACAAAGGTAAGATTGTCAGCATGTGTATGGGATCCCAGCTCTGAATTTCCATGATCAGATCTTTGGCATGTATACCTGCAAGATCAAGGATTTAAAGACTGGCGAGAAGCAGAAAGTAGATTTCGTGGTCATGGAGGTACGCTTTCTTCAGGGAGATGATACGGCAACACTCATTGATTTGAAGCCTGTTTTAGCATTTGTTCTTCGACCAGCAAGTTACGACGAAGTTCGATCTCAAAGGCATCTCGACCCGAGTAGCTCGTGCGAAAGGCGAAGGACAGACGCTCTGGGATGCGGATTGGGTTGAGAATTTTCAAACTCGGCTACTCGTTCATGCGCACCATAAAACGTAGGCCTAGCCTACATCATCTCGCATAAGTCTAACTTACCATCGCATCTGATTTAGCATATTGCGAGAAGCCATCGCTGCGGACACGGAGTTCCTACAGCAGAACAAGTGAGTTCAGATCAGTTCGACTGTCACTATGACTGAAAGTTAATTCGATGCTTCTAGTGTCATGGACTATTCTGCTTTGGTTGGAGTCGATGACAAGAATCACACTCTAACAATAGGTCTCATCGATACCTTGGGAATCTTCAACCTCGCCAAGGCTATCGAGTCCAACAGCAAGAGAGTTCTCCAAGCAGAGCGGACTATCGTACCGCCCGACGAGTACGCGGCGCGATTTCAGAAAGCGCTCGATGAATATGTTATTGCAAGTCCGGAGAAGTTCAGTAAGTCACCGGGAGATGATGACGCACCAGCATTACATTGCCCCCTGTAGCCATAGTAACGAGCCAATGCAAACGACCAGCAATGCGTGGTACACGTCACCGTAAAAGTGCGATACTTTGCCAGATGCACCATCTACGCGCTCAGTTTTGCCACCACTTCTCTAGGTGATCAGCGAATACTAGGTCTTGCTGTCCTTCATCAATTGAGCCATTGTACGAAATGATAGGATGCAGTCACGAAAGCAGAATGAGAGTCCCAGCGGCAAGAGTGCGAAAGCAAAGGGCAAAGAAAGAGCGGTTGAGAGCAGTCAAAAGCGGCCGCCATCGCAGCTGAAGTCAGGGTGGGCACTGGTCCCGCTGGTGCTCCATGGAAGCGACAACAGTAGCAGTGTAGACAAGAAGAGACACAGAAGTCCTGCAAAGCGACGCTCACTTGATGATCCGTCTTTCAGCAAGAGTAGCAAGAAGGTCAAGCCTGCCACAGCCACAAGGTCCATCGCCATCGAGATTGTCAGCGATTCGGACGACGATGAGATACAAGAGATTTCGATAGGGAGCACGAGCAAGCTGAGTGTACGCAGAGCACCTCGAGCGCCTTCAACCAGATCCCCAGCGCCCAAGCGGGAGGTGGTAGAGCTGGATCTCGCATCTCAGGAGTCTGTGAGGAATACCGCGGAGACTCGTCTACATACCATCGATACCAACGAGGCGTTCGACCTTGAAGAGGGTGATGATGACGATAATGAAGACCTCCAGATAATGCGGCAGATGGATGATGCATTAGGATTCGTCGATGAGAATGAAGTCCTTGAAGAGGTTGACAACTGGGGCGACGCGGAGCAAAGCTGGCAACGCTCCCGTTCAGGCTCGCTAGCCGGGAGCACCTGGGCTGAAGAGTACGGTGAAGGCAGCACGGAAGCATTTGAGCGGTCAGGAGATTCCGACGAGGACATACGGGAGGTATGTTGTACTGCTGCCTGTATCTCGGTTTGCCACCATCTTGCTGACCGTTCGAGCTCATTCGCAGCTCATGGAGAACGAAGAAGATCTTGCCAGTCAGCCGACTGCCTCGCGCATACAATCACTCCAGCACGATTCCAAAACGCCTGCCAAAGGTCTTTTGAAACCTCTATCGTCTCTGCGAAGAAGCGTGTCTCCCGCAGGAGGATGCTCGAAGATTACCAGCGATTCCCGTCCGAATGCCTTCACTGCCCTGATGCAGGGCAATAGTCTGGACAAGCAATGGACGGAGGCAGCTCAAAATGAAGCTCAACCTTGGCGCAAAGGTTATGTGAGACCAGCGCCTTTCTACAAGATCCTGGACGGTATGACTATCGCTGTAGATGCTTTCAAATATGGCACGATCCCGAACGTGGATGCATACTTCCTGTCGTCAGTCTTTCCTATCATAGCCAATGTGGCACGTTCACTGATATCGCTTGTGTGGCAGTCACGCACATTCTGATCACTACACAAACTTGTCCTCGAGCTGGTGTAATGGCCCAATATACTGCTCTATCGGGACGGCGAACTTGATTCGATATAAGCTCGGTGTCAAGGACGAATGGCTTCATCCTTTAGAGTTTGATCGCGTGTACGAGATTGCCGGAACAAGAGTCACTCTGCTCGACGCCAATCAGTATGTCAAGCCTACTATCGTGCTTTCCCACCTCTGCTAACCCAGCGCTTTCGTTGTATAGCTGCCCGGGCTCTAGCATCTTTGTCTTTGAAGGTCCTCATACTTCACCGTCTTCACCCTATCACAAGTCGCCCAAGAAGTTGTTCCGATACCTGCATTGCGGTGATTTCCGCGCTTCGCCAGCACACTTGCACCATCCGGCTCTGAAAGGCAAAAAGGTGGACATCTGCTATCTCGACACGACATACCTAAATCCAAGATATTGTTTTCCTGCTCAAGAGCAAGTCGTCGATGCGTGCGCTGAGCTCATCAAGTGTCGCGTTGAAGGAGATCGCGAGGCACTCATGCGTGGTTCAGGAGGTGGGGCACAGCTCGTACGGCAAGGCGAAATGATGAAAGGATGGCTTAGCAAAGCAAAGAAGGACGAAGACGAGGATGAGAACAAGCCTCTGGTAGTTACCGTCGATGAGAAGCCTCCCAAACCTGCAGAGAGACTGCTTGTCATGGTCGGTACATATTCCATCGGCAAAGAAAGAATCGTCAAAGGCATCGCACGAGCGATCAATGCGAAGATCTATTGCGATCAGCGGAAGAAAGAGATTTTCGCTTGTCAAGATGATCCCGAGCTGATGTCCATGGTCACCGATAATCCTTTAGAAGGACAGATCCATGTTACTTGGCTGGGACAGATCAAAGTGGATGAGTTGTCAGATTATCTCGATAAATATAAGCCACACTTCACAAGCATTGTTGGGCTTCGACCGACGGGATGGACCTTCAAGCCTGAGGGGTATATGGCTTTGACATTGAAGAACCCCTCAGTCCTACAGATGATCAGTCGAGAATTGCAAAGATCCTACAATCCTTCATGGATGACCCCGACAAAGGATTCAACGAGAACTGTAGAGGCTTATGGCGTTCCGTATTCTGAGCATTCGTCTTTTGCTGAGCTAGTGAGTGCTCCGAACGAGTTCAGTTCTAAATTGCATATAGCTGATAAGTTGGGTATATCTAGACCTGCTTTGCTGTGTCACTCGACTGTGTCCGGTTTATCCCTACTGTCAATATCGGTTCAAAGAAGTCTCGTCAGAACATGGCGGTGTGGTTCGATAAATGGGCAGGCGAGAGGAAGAGGAGAAAGGCCGCTGGTGAGCCCTTGATGGTACCACATCGTACAATGCAGTATTGGTAACCTGGAAGGGGGAGACACTTTTATCTGATTGTAGCATTTAAGCTTTTTCTTGGCTGCATGATTTTTTTCGTAGCATAGTCTGTATTTGTGTGCTCTCAACTGTAGCTGCAGGTCAGTGTCTGATACGTGCAACGCAGTCTGACCCAAGCTTATGTACAGAGTGTCTGGGTATTCCTAATGATCTCTGTTGAGACACGATCTTTAACACTATCATTGATCACAGCCGGAGTGGTCGGAGTCTAAAGCAATTGAATGCAGAAAGCTCGGACGCGGGAATTAGTACGAGCCAGCTTCCTTGACAGTTACCGACTGCTTTGACTGTACCATTCAATAGTGACGTGCTGCTGCCAAGGGCAATTGCACATATCTCACAAAGTCGTGCTTGTGCTCGCACATGCCCCATGCTGCTGGAGTGACAAGCACCGGCTTTCCTTTGTGACTTTTCTCGGAGGCTACCTACTGCATGAAGCGAACGTAAGCAAGGGCTTCTGAGAACAGGCAACTACCAGACTTAGAGCCGTTGACCTGCGTCGAGTCCAGCCTGGCCCATCGCCGCGTCCCAGGTGGGCAATGGACGATGAGGGAGATGGGCTTTCGACGAGCCTCTTTGGGGGCAGCAACGGCAACGGGAGCAGCAATGGAGACGTGGGGATACCCGACTTCAATGAAGATGATTACCTCGACCTGTCTATCCTCAACGACGGCGAGGACTCGAATGTCGACGGAGGCGCCGACGGCGGTATAGCACAGACTGGAGATCATGGTGGTGCAGCTGCAGGAGGATTGATGCTAGGGCAGCAGGAACAGCAGCAGCAGGCAGGGAAAGCTCATTCACCACATACTACCAATACCGGAAGCTCCGCAACCTCGCTGCAACTCGTCTCGGAGTTGACGACCTCTCAAAGCCAGAAGGCGAATGATCACAACCATCAACAGCAAAGGTTCCATCAGGAAGAAGAGACCAATTCGAATGACAGCGACAGGCGCAGTGATACCGACAGATCTGAACAGAACGAATCTTCCACCAGTACAGCACATAGCCAGACTGAACCCTCAAAGCCGCTCACTGGAAGTCCCTTGACCTATGCCCCCAGCATGAAGCTGCCGAACGGAGACAGCACGACCCAAGCTAGCCACTTTCCTACCTCAAATCGCGGCACAAGTAGCAGCAGTAATGGTCAGACACAGCACAACCCGAACGGCTATAAGAGTTCGCCTATTTCTTCTGGTGCGTTGCTGCAGTCGGCAGAACCCGTCTGCCGGGTAGCCCATAGTACAAAAGCTGATGTTCTTGCCCATCTGTCATCTCACTAAATAGTGCAACCTCAACTACAACCGAATAGAGCACCGTCACCTTTGAAACGCTCTCCCACACGAAGCGGTACTCTGGCGTTGATACCTGAAGAGGAGGAGAATCAGCAACACCAACGTGATCAGCAGCAAAGCCAGGCTTTTGTGAACGGCCAATCCAACAAAAGCCCTGCTGACGCACCTAACAACTCAAAAGATCCTCGCTCACCACCTACTCGTAATGGTCCAAGTCCATCTCCTCAGGTGCTGGCTTCGCAGGAAAGTCAAAAAGCTGATTCGCGACAACTATTCAAGATGTCAGTACCGCCATACACACAAAGCACAGGGGACGTTACTGCAAAGGCACCTATGACAGCTTCGCCAACGTTCAGTTCCGCACCTCTGAAGGTACCAATACCAGGTCAACATGCCCAGGCGATGGAAGTTCGGCGGCATCTCTACGCTCTGCAAATACCAACACTTTTGCTAGTCAATGCTGAGCTTGTAAAAGGATGTATCTTCCTGCTCGAGCAACACGGGAAGACTAATCCTGATCAAGCTTTCTCGATGGAGGGCACATATTCAGAGTGAGTCGCAGCCGACAAATGCAACTAGGCTGGTCAGCCTTGGGCGATGGAACGCTAACTCATGCATTCCCACACGAAGACTTGTGACCCGATTGTCTGGTAATCTAGGCTATCTTGCTACTATCACAAATACAGGAGGCGTGTTGAACAATGTGAGCGCATAGCACCCCTGCTGGGCGCTTGCAAACCCTATTGACTTGCGTTGTTATCCTCGATCCATGATTTCCAGGGCTCATTTCCGATGCCAGTCTTGGAGGCGCCGGCGGCAGCTAGTGAATACCTGAAGAATCTCTATAACCAGCTGCGAGCATACTTCATGATGGGACAGAAAGGCGGTCTGTTCAATAACCAAAATGGTCCGAAGAGCGAGAACATTTCGCCTTCCTCAAGCCAACAGCAACGACAATCACAGCCACAGCAGGCTTTATCGCCAGGCAAACAGCAGGGCGGATCATCGGGACCAGCAGAAAACGCGGATTCTGCGCCCTCAAGAGCTCCTCCTATTACTGGCAAGCGCGGCAGACAGCAAACGGAGCAGGATGACCGATCGGACAGTCAGAATGCACAGCCGGATGCGAAAAGAGAACGCATGGATATCGGTTCGTCAGCGCAAACCGATGGCTCCGCTCGGCCAGACGGGATATCGATACCTGCCAGACCCAATCAGCAAACCCAGCAAGGCCAGTCGCTGGAATCTGCTGGCTTGCAATCGCTAATCGCTGGGCCTTCCCAGCAACAGGGGAACAGTTCACAACAGCCTGCTGACTCCAGCGGAGCAGCAACTCCCACGGCCTCTTCTTCTGGACCTCAGTCTAAGCGGCGGAAGGCCTCACAGGACTCTGTGCGGTCGGCCAGCATGGGAGGTCCGCAAACACCTCGCATGTCTAATCTGCAGCAGCAACAGCAGCTTCCCAAAATGCCACTACCTGCAAACCAGAAGGGTGCATCTCAAAATTCGGGCGATCCGAACTTCTCGGATCCGCCTTCCAACGATCAACCTCGGCAACCGCCTCAACCTTCCCAACAAAGTTCTACCATACCGCCTCATATACAACAGCACATACAGGCCGTGGCTGCAGCTAATGCAGCGCGATCGCCCAACGCAGCTCAGCAACAAGGCTCACAGTTCCAACAGCAACAGCAGCAGCCACCCATGCGCGCACCCTCCGCTATGTCAATGCAATCGCCCATGTCGCAACCACACACGGGCACCCCACAACACTTCCGTCAGCCTTCTGTACAGCCTGGTACACCACTATCAGGCGCTTATGCGCCTGAGCAACAAATGCAGATGCAGAATGGGCAGGCTCAACCTTTTTATCAATCCCGACCTCCGGGGGCACCAGGCCCGCAAGGGTACCAGCAAGTACCTCCACAGCAGGGTCAGATGCCAGCGCCAGGAAGTCAGTTCCCACAAGGAGTCTCTCAGCCACCTCAACACCAGGGTCAGCAGGGTCAGCAGGGCAACATACCCGAAAATATCGATATGCTAGCGCAAGAGATGATGCGCTTGCAGAGTATGATGACATCCGCCAGACAATTCAAGCTCAACCACGAGCTGTATGGCAAGATGCCGCAAGAAGCGAAGCAACAGCTTGAGATCAAGCTCAGCGAGCAGGAGAATCAGTTTAATCATATGAGGATGGCTTATGAGCGCCATATGAGCGAGCAGCAGCAGCATAGGGAGCGTGAGCAGAGTGGACAGCCTAATCCGCAACAAGCACGGAGGAATGCAATGTCACCGCAGCCGGGGCAGCAGATGCACAACGCGTCACAGCACCAACAGAGACCGTCTATGCAACAACCATCTCGTCCGTCACAAATACCCAACATGCCAAGCTCCCAACAGCCCCTCCAACAAGGTCAGAGGCAGCCTTCAATATCGAGCGTGCACCAGCAGGCACGCATGTCAAATGCGGGTTCACCAGCTGCGTCCGTCCACGAGTCGCCTGCTATCACTCATGCTTCGCCGCATGGCGTGACCAGACCTAGCACAAGTCAGTCAATGCGACAAGGAGAAGGACAGATGATGCCACCGCCGCCTGTTCGTCCGACGCAACAGCAATCTGCTGAAGCTGCAACACCTGGTGCGTCAACTGACTATTTCAGCATTTGACAGACTTCTCTAAGCTAACGCCTTGCTACCTATTCTCACAGCCCCACATATACAACAGCAGATGCAAAGGCCACCTCAATACGGCCAGCAGCCAGATTATAGCAACAACGGCTCCTCACCTGCCCGACCTCCTTCTGTCTTGTCTAATCCCGCGAATCAACAGCAGCCTCAGTTCCGCGTTCCATCGGTGAATGCTTATCATCCTGGTGCACCGACAAGTATGGCCGGCAGTCCTCATAACGTAAACTTCCCTTTGTCACCTGCTACATCGTCTACGTATGGCACCAGTCCGTCTGGCGGTCCGCATATGCAAGCTCCTGGATCTTCAGGTCAAGGCGGCTTCAATTTGATGCAGCAAAGGGCGAGAATGTCCTCTATGCAGGGCAATCAGTTTGCTCGTCCACCTACTCCATCGTCGACGCAGCAACAGCAACAGCAGAATATGGGTCCTCCCCCTCCGCCTTCGCAGCAACAGGCGCAAGGCCAGCCTCAGCCACAGCAGCATCAAGCGCCCATTGGCACGCCTATGCAGCAGCAACAAGCGAGTCCTTTTCCGCCTATGCCCGCGCCGCTGGGCGTGCCGCAACAGCAGCAACCGCCGCAGATGCAGATGCAAGGCATGCAAGGACAACAAGCGCCAGGTATGCACATCCCGCCGCAATTGTACCAGAACCCACAGGCATTACATGCATACATTGCGCATGTACAAGCTCAAGCACAAGCTCAGGGTAGGCCACCGCCTCAACTTCCACCTGGGCTTCAAATGCCAGGTATGGGCATGTCTCCTCCCCAAGGCATGATGATGGGTGGAGGTGGACCGCCGCCGCCGCCGCAGCAATCGCGACAAGGACAGCCGGTACCGATGCATGCTGGGCCAATGGCAGGCGGAGCGCCAGGAAGAGCCCCACCTAATCAAGGAGGAGGACTACCTCATCATCTTTTCCCTACAGGTTTCAATCCAAATAATCCTTCGCATCATCATGCATTACAGCAGTATCAGCAGGAATTACAACAGCAAGAACAGATGCAGCAAGTGCAGAGGCTGAAAGCGCATTCCCAGCAGCAGCAGCAAGGATCTCCTATGCCTTTACCTGGACCTGGTAGCGGCGCTGGAAATATGCCTCAGCAACAGCAGCAGCAAATACAGCCTGGATATCCGCAGTATGAAGCTATGATGAGGCAACAGCAACAAATGAGAATGCAGGCAGGACAAGGGCAGATGCCACCTATGAACATGCAGCAGTCCCAACAGCAGAGAATGCGACAGCCTAGTGCTACTGCGGGACAGGGACAACAAGGTGGCCCTCCTCCTGTTCAGGGCATGCCGATGCCACAGGGTAGCCCGCCTCTTCAGCAGATACAACCGGGAATGACTCAACTTCCTAGAGGACAGCAGCAGCAGGGACCACCGCAGGGACAAGGAGGAGGGTTCTCAGCGATGCCGTTGCCTGTGCAGCAGCAAGGTCAGCCTCAAGGACAACAACCAGGGTTCAATCCAAATATGCCAATGCAAGGAAGACAAATGATGCCACCTACATCTCAGCAGCAGCAGCAGCAGCAGCAGCAGCAGGGTCAATTCCAGCAACAAGGGCAACAGCAACAAAGACCTATGTTCCCTTATGGAGGACAGGGTGGTACGCAAGGGCAACAGCAGAACGGGCAGCCAACGCAACAGATAAATGCTCCTCTGTCGATGCAGCAGCAGCAGCAAGGGTACCCACCTCCTCAGCAGCAGAATGCCGGTCCACAACAGCAACAGCCGACCCGGCAGCAAAGTCAGCAACAGCAGCAGCAACCTGGAAGTGCCGCTTCTTTCGATTTTGATTCTTACATTAACATACAGTAGTAATGGATAATGGCGCTCCCTCTTCAACGTGGCTTGGAGACAACGTCAATTGCATCATTAAAGTCACCCGCAATCGCACCAAAGCACAAAAATTAAAAAGCCCGAAGCTCAATATTCAATATCTACCATAGTTCGCCTTTCTTGGACCTTTCAAAGCAGTTGGAAGGCGTCTGCTCCCTCTCGTCTTCAAAGCATTCATCATCCAGTCGAGCAGTTTTCGAATCCGGCTTCTTGTGTGTCGTAGTACAGTATGTGGTAGATTAGGTGTCATCATCCATTTGCATCTTGGAGAATTTTCACGGCTGATTAGGAGAGTCGGCATTGACTATACTTTTTGTATTTTTCCCTCTTTAATTCTATTACAGTAATCTGGTATTGACGAGATGTTCAGAGCATAGAGAGTAATTCAGTAATTCGTGCAGCAATACAGATGCGAATGGAGATGATGATACCGTATGAATGATGCCTGAATGTTTGCGTTGAGACTTTGATGTGATGGCACGTGCAGCTGGATGTCGTGTCGGCGGCTGCAGCAGGCCGACTTGGAACAACAGCATGAGCAGTACTAGAACAGGAAGGCCAACGCATCTCACCATTCCCGCTCTGTCTGGACTGACTGCCTGGCTGCTGCTTGCCATATCGCGGATGCTGCTGAGCTGGGCGCAATTCTAGCACGCGCGCCAGGACACCGGACTCGAGACTGGCAGGACTGAGAGTGGCAGGCAGGATAGCACTGAACCCATGCACTGCACTGCGCTCTCTCTAACGTGTGCCGCTGTCCATCTGTGTGTGTGCGGCGTGCGTGTGGCCAGCCGCGGCGAGGTCACCAATTTCGCTGCTGGCATGGCATGACTTTTGACCTCACTCCATCCACATCCATCGAATACTGCAACAACACCATCTGCATACACTCTGCACGCACACTCCACCACATCTCTTGCATCACAAGACGCTGGTCGTCTGCGAGGTGCCCACCTTCATTACTGCTTTACTCTGCCCTCGAGAAATAACAACACAGGGGACAGCGAACAAGGACAATCAATCAACCTATACCGCATATTACAACTGGAGGATATCACACATCATACGTTTAGAACCATGACACCACCCTCGCTCTCCCCATCCACCCTCTGTCTCCTCGTCGCTGTACTCGCACTCTCCCTTCCAACGCTCGTCGCTGTTGCCTCACCTCACGCAGGCCTCCACCAACACGCGCACTCTCCCCTCGAACAGAGACACGCTCGACGCGCACCATCAATAGCAGACAGTATATACGACAATGCCGGCGTAGACTATCATCGCATGCGGCTCATGCCGCGTCAGAGTAATGCCGCTGGTGCTGGTGGCGGCTCGAGCGAGGGCGGTGGTGGTAATGGGGGAGATGGGACTGGAAATGCACTCTCCCCTGGGCGTGGTGTCACTACTCGTACAAACGCCGTGCCGAGCAATCCCGCCGCTGGCGGACAAGCGAGCAATACTGCCAACAATCCAATCGCGTCAGACGCGAACCAGGCAAACAATGGCAACTCTCCTTCTAGTGATACGGCTGCTTCTGCCTCGCAGACCACAGGTGATGGTCTGTCAGGCAATGTTGGATCTGGCATTTCATCTGTTTCGAATACTGGAGAATTATCATCCACTTCAGATCCTGCTGCTGCATCGTCTACCTCGGAGACCACCCCACCTACCACATCGGACCCTACAACCTCGAACACGGACACTACAATCGATCCAAACCTAGCTGTGACCAGCGCAAGTACAGATACAATCGACAATATAACACTCACTCAGACGGTCTCTGCTTCGGAAACTTCGCAGACGGCTGCCCCTGCTGAAACAGCTGCTGAGTCCACTGAAGATAAAAAGGAAAGCTCGGGAGTATCCAAGAGCGCTATCATTATCATTATTGTCGTTGCTAGTTGTGTTGGAGGTGCCATTGCCATTTGGACGTGAGTTGCATCTATTTAGCCCTACTGTTGCTATACTGACGCGTTACTGTGATATCCCTCGACTGTTGCCTTTACAGCATCATTCGAAAAGTCAAACTATCGCCCTCTTCAAGATTCAATCGCAAACTGTCACCGATAGACTTTAGCAACAATCGAAGGGATTCAAACCATTTCAACAGTCTAGGATCGGTTGATAATCTTTCTAAAACTGCCAATGGCGGTACAGGAAGTCCACCCAACGGAATGATATCAGATAAAGACGATGTAATGTCTTGGCCTTTACACCATTCACCATCTCAATCTTCGCACGGTGATCATGATAGACAAGATTCAAGTGAAAAGATTGGGGGTGGAATGTATGGATCTATAGCACCTGCTTTACCTCCATCTTCTTCGAATTCTGGATCTATAAGACGAAACTTGACTATGACTTCTTCGAATTCTAATGGAGCAATTGGAATGGGTCTTAATAGAGCGGACTCTATGGCTAGCTCAGTTAATGGTGGTCTTGCTAGATCGGACTCGGGTCATCAACAGCAATATCAGGGTTTCTACCCTGGTCTGCCCCCTCCGCCTCCTCCGATGCCTCAAGTCGGTCAAACTTACCATAATCCTACGTATCATCAGGGATATGCACCACGATATCAGCAGCAACAGCAACAATACAGCGCCGGATTGGACTATTCGAATAGCATGAGAGGACCGGGTGATGGAGGTTTGGACTATTCGAATAGTATGAGACGGCCAGGCGGATATGGATATTGAAGAAGAAGAAGCATACACGACGTTTCGCAGGAGCGTAGGTATGGTACTCGCCCTTTTCACGATTTCTCTAGTACCAAATAGTTTCAAGATAGCGGCTTTAGTATAACACCATGATCTAGGTGCTTTTCTGTTTTATAGTAGTAGCATGTCGCAGCCATTTCGCAAGTCAGTCTTTCGTCCGCCCTCCCCAAAGCTCAGGGGTCATTATTCTTGCGCTCTGGAGCAGCAACTATCTATACTCGCCCTGCTGCAATCTATGGACCGTCATTTCCCATACTCTGTCTTTTTATTCCTTCTCATTCGCTATCCCTCTTTCGAGAATGCCCTCATATTTCAGTTCTTTCACGGCAGACGCGGACCTTCTGTTCAACCCGTGTGTAATTAGTTTCGTCTTCGTTTTCCTCACGCGGGAAGAGGCAATGCCAAAAAAGCTCCCTGTCAGATTAACATACATCAATCATGTTCGAGCCACCTGCTGCAAGGCCCCCTTTCTTCGACGTTGAGCCGACAACGCGTGACGAAGACGTAAAGTGACAAATGGTGCGCGTCTTGTCGGAGATCGTATCGTAAATATTGACATTGCACACTGCAGTCATCGAAGAACGAATAACGAGAGTTACAGTATGTGAGGTGAATAACTTTTCGTCTACTTAGGGTGAAGCCGAGCGTCGAAATGCCAAAATAGGAACTGGATCCTGATTGAGCTTGTTAATACGTTGCTGATTTCTACGTCACTAGAGTGAAGATGAGGAAGAAGATGACGAGGATACCGAAGATCTTCAGCATTAAGGCTCTGTTGCCTGATATTGATGCATAGTATTTAAGCAGTTCCCGTTGCGCGCCAGACACGTTGCTGTGAACGAGAGGGTTGTTGAGTCAGGAAAGTGTTCGAAATGTCAACGAAGGATCGTACCGATACACTCACTTTGCGATATCTGACGTTTCTGTGTCTATTCTCTGCACCGTCTCACCCTGTTGAGCTACCATCGTCGCAAGCTGAGTGAAGATCTGACCCAATTCCTGAATTGTACTTTCGATAGACTCGATAGCAGTCGCTCTTTGTCCTATATACTGTTGATCACTTTGCTGAGCTTGTACTTGCATTTGCTGACTTGATTCCTGACCATACGCGCTCGTCCCTCCATCACCCATGTCCAAAGCTAGGTAATCATTTCCATCTTGCGATGCGCGAGCTTTGCCTTTATAGTCTGCTGAGCCATAGGGACTCGCAGGACGGTTTTGGCCTCCATTCAGCTGCTGATTGTTCCCTTGAGGTCGTTGAGAAAGACCAGACCCAGGGCGAGAGTAGGTATCTTTGAGTGAGGACGAAGAAGCGGCATTTTGGTAGAGGACTGAATCTGTTGGTTGATAAGATTGCGAATGGCGAGCACGCAGAACTTGAGTGAATCAGTAAGAACGGTTCTTCCAAGAGAGCTGTGAACAAGCGAGTGTTTAATGCTCACCTGAAGGAGGTTGGCTAGCAACAGCATTTTGGCTTGTATATCCGAATTGTTCTGTCCTACTTTTTGAAGCCTTCATATTCTGCGTCCTGATCTCTAGGACATCCTTGAATCCCATAGAAGTGTTGGCTAGAGCGCCTTGAAGCATGACGAGAACATTGTTGTTATGCTCTTCGGCTTGCTTGCCTCTCCCGCTTCCACCTGATGATCCACCTCCACTCGAAGCTACCTTTTGCAAGTTGGCTATCTTGCTGTTCAGAGATGCAATGTTGCGCTTGATGATGTATGTTAATTCGGATATCTCGACTGGCCGGTCGTCGAAGAGAGTCTTGCGCTTTGCGACTGGATGATGATGTACATCCCAGCACATCAGAGGGACGTGGCAGGATGGCGCGAAGGCAGCATGAGACAGTCGGATAGACGTGGATTGCAGGAGATGAGGAGAGCCAAGAGCATCAGCGTCTGAAGTAGTGGCCTCATCGGCCTCTATACCATCACCACTCACGATGCGCCAGTTTCTCAAGCAGGCCCATCGTCGCCTGTATCTCCCTGCCAATATCCGCAGCCTGACCAGCGAATTCAGACCTCTGGGACCGCCGTGCATCTTTGCTGTTGCTCGCTAGCAGCCGCTGTCGATGCTCTGGGACATTCGCCAGCCTGAGACGTGCCGCCTCGACGGATGCCTTGAATTCGGCCGTTCGAGACGGCATGGTTCGCTATGTCGGAAGGGTCTCCAGCACACCTTCAGCTAAGAGGTGACCGTGTAGTGCGATGCTTGTAGAGCTGTCTGTAATGGAAGTGCGACGGGCTGGAGGCAAGTCAAGGTGTCCAAGCGATGCTGCACGCGTTACGATGCTGTTGTGGTGGCAGCAGAGCTAGAGCTTTTGGAAGCACGGATTACTGCGAGTGCCGCGGCTGATTACACGCAACTCTGTCGCACTGGCAGACTGCTATTCTTACAGACCGTTCACTGATAATGATGGCTGTTAAACGCAAGTACTACTGCGCGCCTAGCACACACGCCACATGCACGCCTTCAACAATGCAGGCCAGACGTGGACCATGATACAGACGTTCAGGAGCCCGTCACCTCGATGCTAGCACTTCGAAACCCGCTTGATTATGCTACGACAACTTCTTACAAGTCTGTGAGGTGTTATCCCTGCAGTGGTGGCCTGCAATATTCAGCACGCTGCACGATACAGCCAGCCCAGCCCAGCCCAGCCCAGCCCAGCCCAGCATTCCCGGTGACAGGTCTGCCCTCGTGAAATGCCCCTCAATTCAGCCGACTAATCAGTGTTGCATCGCCTGCCGCTGCTCTCAGCTTTTTACTATCTGTGCAGCATTCAGTCGCATCATCTTGTGTATCCGCTACACACGAGCTGACCAACCACTTGAACCAAACAGACGCTCCAGCTTCAAGTCCCTCCATCTGGCGAGAAGCTTCGACACGTCAGAAGGCCGTCTGTCTTCTTCAACGAAAGGTGATCGCCATTGAACAAGCACTGGCAGAACAAGGAAGATACGGCAAAGCATCAGTTCCGTAGCACCGTTACCATCAGACTAGCTGTGCATCTCTGGGTCCTGTGAGAAAAAGCTGCCAAAACAGACTATCAACGAAGTCACTCCGCGATTTCGTGAGCCCACCTCCCTGCGAATGCGCGACCAGTAGCACAAGACTGCGGCGAAGCAACCAGCCAAGCGGGACGCTTTTGCGTCCTGCTTCCTGCTCAGAAGCACTTCTTACGAAGTACTGTCAGATTGGCTCCTAGGCCACTGAAAAACCTTGGTCGTCTACACGAATGGACAATCCTGCTCGCGGAAGGCAAGCTTTTACCTACGCGCGAACAGTAAGCCCTTCGAGTCCCTCTTTAGAAGCAAATACATTTCATGGTGTCCCACACGCCACATTAGAAAGACGACGGCTGCACGGAGAGGCATCAAGCAGTCCTTCTCGAAATAGTGAAGAACCTGAAAACAGTAGCCACCATGCTCCGCAGCGTCCGCCACTTTGGACATCCAATTCACATAGCGGGGCATATCAGAATATTCCTAGTGGGCAACCATCTCCAAATGCAACAGATAGCACCAATAATAGTTTCAAGAAGTCAGGAGGAGGTAGCTTCGCACAATCGCGAGGGTATGACGGTGCGCCACCGTTGCATATCAGGGTATCAGGGAATACTGGAGAACCTCCTCGTCTAAATACCGGACGTCTCGGTCCAAATACGCCTCTATGGACAGGTCTAGGGCATGCTGATACTCCTGGAATCTTCCCTCCTACTACTCGTGCTACGGCATCAGTAGCGAGAAGAGCCTTCCGCTCGCGGACCGCCCTACTTTCCGGTATAGCACTATGCATGCTTGGTTTCTCAATGTATTTTACCACTTTTCACCCTGAAGCTTCAGGGGCATTAATCAAATCGGCGAAAGCACCATTGGAAAGTGCAGCTAATGCAGCAAAAGCAGCAATAAAAGGTGGAGGCGCAACGGGAGCTGATATGGAGGGTGAGAGTTGGAGAGACTTGCTCGGATTCGGAAGTGATCTCTTAGACATCAATAGCTGGGGTTTGCTCAATTCCGGAAGGGATAAGAATGGGCATCTGCCTTTGAGTCCTTGGAATCGATACAAAGAAACCTGGACGAGACACAGAGAAGACGGGTTGTTACATAATGCAGTAGAGAATCGGCATGATGGGGTGAGTCTTTCAGGCTTGCAGCTAGCATCGCTACGCTGATCAATGACTTTGCCCGATAGCGCGTTCTCATGGAGGAAGGGAAGTCACATCCGATACCAATTCTGATCCAACGAGCCAAGAAGCGCTGGGAAGACCTACAGAATCGGCAGAGCACTACCTTTGCGCAGGCGGTTGCCGAGTATGAACGACGCTACGGGCGCAGACCGCCTCGAGGCTTTGATCGTTGGTACGCTTTTGCGAAAGCCAACAACGTGAAGATGATAGAGTGCGTAGAGTATGACGGGCCGCACAATCTTATAGAACGCTGACGCTTCATCATGTGCCAAGTGAATTCGATCTCATCGAGCACTCACTTCGACCATTCCGAGCTTTCGAGCCAGCGTCTTTCCGGCGGCGCGCCTCGAAAGCAGCGTCTATGATAAACACTTGGCGAATACGAATCACGCGAGGTGAAGCGTATCGGGAAGGCGAACTAGGTAGTCACGATCGTGCCAAAGGGATCTTAGAAATGTGCAAGAGATTTAAACATGAACTACCGGATATGATAATTGGTTATAACGGTCACGACGGCGCGCGTATCAATATTGGCTGGGAAGAACGTATGCGACTCGAAGATCTCATCGAAGATGGCTTAGAGGAACCATATCTACCCAAAGATTCTGAAATGGCACCTATAATGGAAAGTCCTCCGCCTGGATGGGGCATACCGCAAACATGTCCAGTCGGTTCAGCCATGCGTGACCAAAACTTCGATTTTGGCGATCCGGACATGACGAGCACCGGGCTAGAGATTCCATCTCCTCCACCAGCCTCAATAGGCAGCCTGGTTGGCGGATTCAAGGGATACATGGATGTGTGTAACAGTCCGCAGTATAGGCATTTTCACGCTGCTACATCGTGGTCGTATCGTGAGTGCAGCCTCAACGCTTTTGTCTTGGATAGGGTGCTAATGCTGTCCGTCACCGTGCAGAAACATGGCCAACAACAGTCATGCCTCTCTTCACACCAGGTGTACATGCACGCTTTGGCGATGTCTACTGCATCATCGATGAACAGTTCAGGAATGAAGCTGCTGAAGGCTTGCCGTGGGAGAAACGTACCAAAGACCAAGCTGTCTGGCGAGGGCAAGCCTCTGGTCCTTTTTACGAGTCAAGCACTCCGTGGCAGTCTACGCAAAGACCGCGCTTGCATCTTCTCACGCACAATAAGGAAGGCAGTAGGGTAGTAGTCGTAGCGGACAGAGATGGAGTCGCTCGTCGCAAGACAGTGAAGAACTCTGTGGTAAACCCCCTCTTCTTCGATACTGGCATAGTGGGACCTGCGATGCAATGCCTCGAAGAAGACGGGACATGTGAAAAGATGGGAGAAGTTTTCGAGGGATTCGATGACCGCTTGTCTTTCGAAGATCAAGAAGAATACAAGTATCAACTGGACGTGGACGGGAATAGCTGGAGCGGTCGATTCCGTCGCCTTATGCTAGGCAATGGGGCGGTATTAAAGGCTACCATATTCCAGGAATTCTGGACAGATTGGGCCGTGCCGTGGGTCCACTTTATTCCGCTGCAGGTAGACTACACAGACATCTATGATGTTATGGCCTTTTTCCGGGGCGGTCTAAACGGGGAGGGTGCACACGATGACCTCGCCCGTGAGATCGCAATGGCGGGCAAAGCATGGGTACAGAAACACATGAGGTGGCAAGACATTGAAGCATATACATTTAGACAGTATTTAGAGTATGGCAGGCTGTACAACCGCGACAGAGAAGACATGGATTTTGTTCTGGAAGTACCGGATTACGAACCTGTATGGGTGCATGGCCGCTAGGCATAATGTCGATTTTAGTATATACGTAGAATGAGCATGCATACGAGACGTGTGTATATGGCGGAAGTTTAGCCTATGTAGCATCTTCTTTTCGGCATCGCAAATGAAACATTGTGTGACAAAGCATCTAGTGATCAACCTCTGATGTCACTGCAGGCATCGTACAGAACTGCTAGATTCGGTGCGATCTTGGTGCCCCGCTCGTATACTTCCTCTCCACTCTGTTTCCACCACTCAAGGAAGGACACAAGGTGCATGTCGAAATAAGTTCGTTCTCTGCCCATGATGAAAGGACCGCCAGGGTTGTCGGCGAGCATCTGATTGACCACCTTCAAGGCCGGCGTGGCTTTCTCCCAGCATTCGTCTACCTTTGCTTTGTCTTGGTTGATAGATTCTGAGATAGGGCCCCAGACCTCCTCGCGTGTCCGCCTGAAGTATTCGGATCCACGGGGATCCAGGAACTCTATGACCCGTGGCAGCAGTAGCGGAAATACATGCGCAGTGATGGCCGTATTTGTGTAGGTCTGCAATCCCCGGTACAGAGGTAGCATTCCCTCTGGAATGAGCCTGGGCGTATCCGGAAAGGTCTCATCTAGGTAAAGAGCGATCTTTAGCGAGTCCATGATTGTCTTGTCATCATGATCAATGGCCGGCAAGGTGTACTCTTGAACCCTAGTCCCTTCAGCTGCTTGAACGCCTTTGCTTCGAAGCAGCTCTCGGACATCGGGGTAGCTGATGGCCACCTTCATGATCAGTCACGCGTAGGTTTGGCTGACCGGATATATCATCCCCTCACCTGACCCATTTGAGCTCGTAATTTTCCTTGTTCAAGCCTTTATGGGCAATAGCATATTTCGACTTCAAGGTGTTGCTGTCAAAGAGGAAGATTCAACTCAATCACTCTGTACATCCCGAGGGTATACTAACGGAGACCAGCTCTCTTTCCTTTGATGATTAATGCCAAAACCGGGAAAGCGCTCATTAGCTATCTCCCCTACCCACGGAATGTGGGCGAATCCTTACCGCTTGTTATCAAGGTCATACAAAACGAGCATGGTAAAGGCTGTGCTGCGCCTGCTGTTGTGATGATGGTTTAAAAGAGACAGCCGAACTTCCTGCCAGTCAATCGACTCCTCCCTAGCAAGCACGTGCAATCTGATGGTGGCAGAGCCGGATTATCAAGCAAATGACAACGTCAAGCTCGCTCAGCCGCACGGTCCCGAGCGTCACATACAAGTCTCTGCATTATCAAGAACCCCAGGACGCGCCTGTGAAAGCCTGCACAACCGTTCTCATACTCCATTGAGCCTAATTATCCAGAATATCACTACATGCACTGTAGAGCTTCGCAAACGAGGGTTCAATCTGCAGTATTCTGCTCAGGATCTCAGGATTGCATTGTTGTCTAGCGCGAAGCGAAGCGACCAGTATGAGGTCCGCGTATGATCGATGCTGGCCTTGCAGGAAAGGGCCTTCGTTTTCTGCTAATAATTGACCGAGAAATGCCGTCCTTTCCGGCACTTGCTGCCATATGCGATCCTGTTCTTCTTTTGTCGGTCTCTCATTGATGCCAGGTCCAAACATTTCCGTCCGGGTACGAACGTAGTATGCTTCTCCACGTTGATCTAGGCTTTCTAATATCTTATGGTAGACAAGCCTGTACAGAGCGAAATGGCGTACGCTAGTCAAATGCGCTTCTACCATTGCAGCTAGTGCTTGGGAGGAGCCAGGAAATAGTGCTGGAGTCTCAGGGAACGTATACTCCAGATACTTCGCAATATTCTTGGATCCCATGATGATAATGCCCTTGTGCTCAATGGCCGGTAACGTGAACCAGTCGACTGAATCTCCTGGTGCTGGAGGAACATCTCTCTCTTTGAGAAAGGAAGCTATGTCTGGGTAACTCAGGTAGTGCGTCTGGAACAGCAGCTTCTTGTGTCGAAGTGCTAGAAGAGTCTTGCCAGTGTTAGAACTGGGAGCTCCGTAGCCGCTGAAGACATGGTCAGATGAGCAACAGAGCCCTCAGAGTTCTTCCGGCAGTCAGCTTACTCCTTGCCCCGAGTGTCGTAGAATATCAGTGGGTCAGCGGAGTTTGCCATCTTTGCTCGAATTCAAGCCAGGCCTAGGTTGATGTTCTTCTAACCGTAATTAACGACCGATGACATGGACTTCCTTTAGAAGCAGTGAGTACTTTCACATGTAAAGTGCGAGTGTGCGCTGACGGGACATCTATAATAGCTGTCCGAGCGTTGAGCCAGAGACAAGCTGGTCCAGGTCCATTATGCCGCCAGCCACTTTCGACTTCGATCAGCCTGCGAGCAGCAGGTAGCCGAGCTGATGTAACGGATACACCAACGATATACGCGCCTGCTACACCAGCGGGCAAATCTGCTATAGCAGTGGTACGTATCGCTGGACCGCAAGTTTCGAAAGTATGGGAAGCTACAAGATCGCCACGGTCTGGAAAAGTGAAAGCTTGGCCTCCTGCTCCTAGAAAAGCATTCCTACGAGATATCTATGACCCCGTATCACAACAGAAGCTTGATCAAGGTCTAATTATCTACTTTCCTGGTGAGATTTGAATAGCTACACTTGATGCTTAAGCCAGAGAATGTTTTTACCGATGATGGTTTTTCGCCACAGCCGAGTCCTCTCTTACTGCGCAGGAGATGCTAGAACTACATTTACACGGCTCAACAGCGGCCATGAAAGCAGTACTACGCTCCTTGTCGACGCACGAAG
Organism: Cystobasidium tubakii; assembly: GCA_024345325.1. NCBI lineage: Eukaryota > Fungi > Basidiomycota > Cystobasidiomycetes > Cystobasidiales > Cystobasidiaceae > Cystobasidium > Cystobasidium tubakii. The sequence continues at coordinate 2,079,512 of BROO01000001.1, read as the reverse complement.
GTTTCCGCCCGGCCGAACCAGGGGAATTTACAAGGCTAGCTTTCGACAACGGCCGAATGGACCTTACAGAAGTAGAGGGTCTGCGCGACCTTATCGAGAGCGAGACTGAGGCTCAAAGAAAGCTAGCAGTCATGCAAGCGGGAGGAGAAATGCGCAAAGCGTATGATAGCATGCGCAGAGACATCATTTCGGCGATGGCTACTGCTGAAGCTATGATTGACTTCGGAGAAGACGAACAGATCGATCCTGTCACCTTTGATTTAGGTAGGCTGTGGCTTCGTGTTATCTTATGTTGCACCTGACTAATACACAATGCAGCTATAGAACGTGTATATCACCTTCAGACTAAGATTAGTCACCATTTAAATCAAGCAGCCAAAGCTGAAGTGATACGGAATGGGATCCGCTTGGCTATTTTTGGGGCTCCCAATGCAGGCAAGAGCAGCTTCTTGAACTGGCTGAGTGAGTTCAAGTTTCGCTTGAGCAAAGGTATATGCTCATGCAATACGTATTTCAGGCCAGCGGGAAGCATCCATTGTTACAGCTCATCCTGGTACTACGAGAGATATAGTTGAGGTGTCATTGGACTTTCATGGGTTTCCCGTCATCGTTTCGGATACAGCTGGCTTGCGCGATACGTCTGACGAGGTGGAAAGTATAGGTGTGCAGCGGGCTAAAGCAGCGTAAGGCAGCAACACTTCATTTGATACTGAAACGGCTTACGAAATGTGCGTCTGTTACGATCTAGTGTTCAAGCCTCAGAATTGAAGATCTGTGTCATCTCGCTCGAAAAGCTTCTCAAATCACTAGATAATGGGGTGATGGATGCAATGTCTGCTTCTTTGGTAGACCCGAACACGCTCTTCGTGTTGAACAAGACAGACATAGTACCCGAGACAGCCGAGCTGCGCAAGCGTGTCTCACAAGCACTACGGATAGCGGAAGATAGTGATCGCATGCTTTTTGTCAGCATCGAGAAAAAAGACGGTCTGGAAAAGGTGTCGGATCGCTTGAAGCGCCTCGTCGAAGAAAGGTGTGCAACGAGTCAAGTATCTAGTTTTGTACGTACTCAAGCTGATTTGGTCGAGATGTTTGCAGGTTCGACATTGGAAATCAAGGGGATATGCTCTTGGTGACCCGCGAGCGGCATCGATTTCACCTGGAAGAATGTTTGCGGTGCCTGAATGTCTTTGGAAGTAGGGCCCCAAGAACCTCTTCGAAAGATGCAACTCAGTACGGACTGACCATCTTCTGTTGTACACAGGCATGGATCCACACGATGATCTAGTTGAAGCCGCTGAGGAGTTGCGGTATGCAGCTCAAGCACTGGGCAAAGTGACTGGTCAAGTGCAGGTGGATGAAATACTTGACGAGCTCTTCAGCAGCTTCTGTATTGGCAAGTGAGCTGGCTGCATTGAGGCTAGAATATGTTGTTGTATGCAGAAGGCTTGGAGATAGACGTGCAGCTATGTTGAGTGCGCCTAACAAAGATAGCAAAGAGCAGCGTTGCGCATGTGTATCAGATTACATCCGGAGGAGATGCCGGGCTTGATCTGACTTCTTGGTGCCCCACGCGATGATCGGCTGGCGTCAAATCCGGCATGGAGTTCACAGTCTGGGCCAAATCGCCGTATGATATCGTTTAAAACGGCAGATCAGAGCATGGGACAACAATCAATAACGACTGCACATGCATCAGCATATCATACCCAGACTGCCGCCGAAGTTGCCGAATGATGCAGACGTAAATGCAGGACGGATTGTTGTAGAAGACCGACGGTTCCCATAAGAAGCAGACTTCCGCGATTGGAGGCATGATGGGGTGCACAAAGCCACAAGCAGAGTCTTGTCAACCAACAGGCCTGAATTCTACCCCCAAGCAGTGCGGTATTCCGGAGCTGTTGCGCTGTGTTCTCCATGTGCGTCCGGCGCACGCAGCACTGTAGGACGGTAAATAGTGGTCGGAGCGTCATTGCACTGCAAGCCCCAGCCTTCTGATACGCTGCCTCGCCGTGTTACGATTGTCTCCATCTTCCTCTCTTCTTCATCTGTTCTATCCGTCCCTTTTCAGTGTCATGCCTCATCTTGTGCTGCCTTCGGTGAGTGTGTGCTTCAAGCTGCCGTGCACGCATGACCGAACCATCTGCAGGATGGATGCAGTCCTCAAGCTCTCTGACCACCGTTACACACAGGGCACAGAGATGTTCTACTCTATACCGACTTGCACAGACAAGTCGCTGGCTCTGGAGAGGCCATACATCGACCCCGCGAGACCGACACTGCTGATGATACACGGTGCAGCCAGCGATAGTAGGGCATGGGTCGAGCAGATCCAAGATCCCGTTCTGAACCAAAACTTCAACTTTGTGAGTAGCGATGGTTCTTGTGATTCAGCGTCACGTCATGAGCGTCGTTGTACGAGAGCTACAACTGATTCTCCAATCCGAAAATACGAAACTACAGGTCTGTGTCGATCTACCGTTCCTGGGATGTAAGTGAAGATCTCTTGAAATGCAATTGAAATGAACGTGCTGACGTATCGTTCACTCGTATTCGCCAATGTGTGCAAACAGTAACACGAACACAGCATGACTGGAAACCAGGTCAAAAGCCAATTCCATCACCCAGACACGGCCAAGTGCCAGGCACTCCTCCACTGAAAACAAAGGAAAAGCAAGCTGAAGATATCGTACAGCTGATAAGAAAGCTACAACTGCCTCAGATGCACATTATTGCAAATGGAGTCAATACTCCAATATGCTATTACCTCTTGCTCAATTATCCTGAAATGTGGAAATCGGCACTCTTGCTTTCTCCGGCTTCATTATGTGAGGTAAGCTGGGCGGTCACTCTATATGTGGTACTACCTCTTAGTCTGGCGTGGGATCCGCTGAACTTGGACTTGCCCAACAGACGCAGCATAACAAAGAACAATTCGCAGAGCTGTGGCGCGCTTTTCTCGAGTGAGTGATTTTTCATCATGTTCGACATGGATGAGCCACGACTGAGTATTACAACCATATCTTCTTCCGTTCTGATTAACAGTGATGGCGAAGAAGACGAGGAAGAAGTCATGCGTGGTTTCTACTCCATATTCTTTGGACCACGAGCAGGACCAGAGCAGGAACGAAGAGCGTATTGGGATCGGGTGTGGCAGACGTATTTGGGTACAGGAGAGTCAAGACATTACGTCTTTGGTAAGTAGCTCTAAGCAAAAGTCACTCGGCTAGTCTACTCACAATGTCTATCTTGTCTTGAATCGTTTGTTGCCCTCGCTTCTCTCGTCTATCTCTTTCCGACACACAGGGCAATGGGCATCTGGTATCATACATCGCGAAGGATACTCGGACGAACAAGTTAAGAATGGCTTCACAGTTCCCATTTGTCTAGCTTCTGGATCTGAGCGTAAGTCGAAACCGCTTTGAGGGGGTTTGAATGAGCAGGTATGGCTTTGATACGAAGCTGAATCGATGATCTCCTTTTGGTTTCCAGACGTCATGCATCCTACAGGTGAGGTGCCAATGAGACTTGTTTTGGTGATAATAGAGAGTTGGACAGTTGGGAACCGTACTGATCAAATGTCTTTCCGTTCGCGATATAGCTCACGCCGAGATCGAAGCTGTTCTAAGAGAATCGAAAGCATGTCCTTTCTATGAATCGCATTCACTCGGAAAGGCACCTACAATGGCTCAAATCACTCATCCTAGAGAGGTGAATCGCATAATCTGCAAGTTCGTAGCTCGATCTGAAGGGCGTCGGCATTCTGTTTATGATGCCCAAGTATTCGGATACAACAAGGACTGGGATGTAAGTTGGCTTTGCAGGTTATCGCCACATTTGCACGAGCAGTATTATCCTCCCGATGATTTTGCATCTTCCATATCGACGGGCGGTCCAGAGCTTCTCGTGCATACGGCGAATCCGAAAAGACTCACCAAAAGGGATTGAAGACGCGAATACTGATCTACTACACCGTGACATGCAGAAACCCTATGCGTTCCTTGAGACAAAGCAAGTAGCTGCGGAAGCTGTCAACACCTCTGCCAGTCAGCAAATCAGCAAGCAAGAGTAAGGGACTATACAGTCTCGTTCAGGCTATGCGACGGCCTTCAGTAGAGTGATGAGCGCGGCGACCTCAGGAGTTACCGCGTGATTTTAGCCAGCAGTTCCACTGCAGTCGTAGTCGCATATTCGTTCCTCTCGGAGTGGTAGTCAGCCTGTCGAACATGATGCAGCGCAGTGCAGTTGATGTCTGCGGAAAAAGTCTGTTCTGTAGCGTAGTAGAACTGTGTGCCAACAGGACATCAAAAAAGGAACGCCCTATATTGCCGCAGGTGTTTGTTTCCTTCAAGTGTAAAGCTTGCTCTCAACTACAAGTCGGTAAGTCCGATTTGCCAGTGATCTGCTTGGGTCACGTGCGCGCCTATTTGCAGGGGACATCGTGTCTGCATCTCATCAGGCACGAGGAAGACGACGAGGCAGCGAGTGACCGAAGGAAGAAGAAGAAGAAGGCTGCTTGCGAGCGAGAGTCGTGCTTCTCTCCTCCATCCACACCTTGCATCTTCGCGCTTCCACCACACCACTGCAGCCATGCCCTGCTCCCTCGAGATCCAAGTCACGCGCGAGGTGTGCAGCACAGTGGCGCCTGCTCACGGCGGCAGCAACTCCGTGGCGCCAGCAGCTGGACCTATCGTCGCCTTCCCACCACAAGCTCATGCAAGACGCAGCTCTATCCCGTCCACGCCTCCTCCAGCCTATGGGGGTGCTCCAGCCTGCAGCTCGCCAGACGATGGAGACAGTTCTACAACCCCCCCTCCACCGCCCGACTATACCAAGTTCACAGAGCCAACGAGAGCGGAGCGCTGCTTCTACTATGGCTTTTTATTGTAAGCTTGATTGTGCATTAGACTACATCAACATTCTCTGACTTCTCCTTTCGATGGCTCTCCAGGTGTCCTATTTGGACGTATGGTTTCCTACACTTTTGGTCTCCGTTCTCTTCTAAACCGCAGACAATACCCTTGAAAGAATCAGAATTGCCTCAATGGATGGACCCAGCCACTGGCATGCCTATGTATTCCACTCCATCTCCATCCCCCACACCCTCATCACCATCACAAAAGACTTTCTCATGGCGACGCAGCTCGTCCTCCACTACGCCTAGACAAACCACACAAACCGTCTTAATGATGAACAGACCAGACATGCATTCTGCATGGCGAAAGGAGGAGAGAAAGTGGGCCCTGAGAAGCGGATATGCTATGACTGCATCGTGGGTTCTACTTCTGGTGTTCCTCTTCATTTGCGTGCAAACCGGTGTATTCGGCCTTTCCTTCTCGCAATAGTTTTCTTCAAGACGTAGAATTGGGTAATGTAATAATCGTGTAGCATATAGACGCTATTTAGGATAACTAGGCATTTATCGCGAACCAGGGGAAATTACGGGCTTGGGTCATGTAGAAATCTCAGGTGGTCCAGCGACTTTTCTAGGTTCGATTCCTCCAGTAATTGGATCTTGCATCTCCGTCCACGACATAGGCGTGAGCCTATTTCCCGTCTCTGTGTGTTTTGCGAATACAACGCCTAGATCGCTCTTTGCTGTTGAGAGGTAGTATGATCGCACGTCTCCTAGCGAGATCTGTACATCGCACAGTTGGAAAAGTGAATGAGTATCTAGCGCGATGATGGCAACAGGTGAGTGCTCGCAGCTTACCACACTAGCTCGAACAACATCACCAGGTCTGAAGCAATCCCAAATCTTTAACTTGTCGGCGCCTGTCAATGAGAAAAGAAAGCTTCAGCCTAAGAAGCCAGACAGGTCAACGACTGTTTTGGTGGTGCAGACATACCGGTAGATCTGATATCATTCAATCTGATTATACCTTGCCAATCTTGCTGGCATGGTTTTCCATCCACGCTTATGATGTTCAACACAGCTTGTAGCCGGGTGAGTCTCGTCACTGTTCCCAGTACCTAATGCGACAGAGACATCAGCTTCGCTCTTGTCTACCATCAATTTGGTACTGCAAGAGCCGACGGACAGTATTGCCAGTCTCAGGCACGCTCGCGTTCTCCTCCTTGCTTTGCACGCCTATACGTCCCCCTTCTCGCACAGCAGTGCCAATTGCCGACGAAAAGATCGTGCCGTTTCGCTCGTATGCTCCCTTTCCTGGAGCGGCACCTGCTGTTGATGTACTGCTCGATGGTTCGTGGAGTGGCTGACCAGGTAAGACCGATAGAGCGGCCATCTTGTTGTAAGTGTGTTTGAAAAGAGATAGCGTGTACAAGAAAAAAGGCGGCCCGCTCATGCAGGCGATCGAAAAAGCGAAGCACCAGCTCTAGGCAAGTTCGAGGTAAAACAGCAATGAACTGGAATCCGGTATATCCTACCGCCAATAGCACTAATAGGTGAAGTCTGGGTCGAATAATAGTTCAATAAGAGTTGGGAAGCATGGATGCGGAAAGACAACTGATTCATTCATTCGAGTGTTTACTACAAACACACTTCAAGGTCATCGAGAGTATGCAAAATTACACAAGGATATCAAGGTGTTCATATGCCGTGGGAAGTTTCAGATGCACGGACTATCTCTTCTATCGTCTAATTAAAGCATGAAGCTGAGAGGGTTCTCCAAAGCCTGCTTGAATGCAGCCATCCATCTGGCACCAACAGCACCATCCACGGTACGATGATCAGCAGATAGAGTGACCTTCATGACATTGACAGCCTTGAAGCCCTTTTCGGAAGTTTCATCAAGAACCAATTTCTGTTCTGTTGATCCGACAGCTAGGATGCATGATTGAGGTGGGTTGATAATAGCTGTGAAAGAGTCGATTCCGTACATTCCCAAGTTGGAAATGGTGAATGAACCACCTTGGTATTCTTGTGGTTGAAGCTTGTTATCGCGTGCTTTGCCAGCTAGCGTCTTGATGCTTGATGAGATGGAGGCGAGTCCCTTGGCACCTACATCGGTAACGATCGGTGTGATGAGTCCATTTGGCGTAGCCACAGCGATAGCAATATCGGCCTTGGAGTATCTTCGAATGCGAAGAGAAAGTTCATTCAGCTCAGTTCGATTTACCATGACTCTTGAAAAAAAAAATTGCAATTGCTTGCTTACTGTCTGATAAAGTCACCCATCCATGCAGAGTTGGCTTCTGGAACGTCTTGCAGAGCAATAGCAGAAGCCTTGACGACAAAGTCATTGACAGAAAGTTTCATGCCACTCTTAACACCGTCCTTTGATCCCTTTTCAGCAGCATTAGCAGCCTTGTTGAACAGTTCTCTGAGTTTGAGAACTCGGTCCATGTTAATCTCAGCGGTGAGATAGTAGTGTGGTGTATTTTGCTTAGATTCCGTCAATCGAGCAGCGATGACCTTGCGCATGTTGGAAGCTGGAATGTCGGTATATGCCAAAGGAACTGTCATATCCTTTGCAGGTGGTGAGCCAGGTGGCATTGTAGTAGATGTGGGAGGAGCGCCAGATGTTGCAGATGCAGATGCACCAGCGGCAGCAGGCTTGTAGTTTTCGATGTCAGCCTTGATGATTCGGCCGTTGGGTCCAGTACCCTTGACATTGCTGAGGGCAATACCACGGTCGAGAGCCATTCGCTTTGCGATGGGGCTGGCGAAAATGGCATCGCGAGCTTCAGGTCCAGCGCCGCTGGAGGACGACGAAGCAGGCTTGGAAGAAGACGATGATGAGGACTCTTCCTTCTTTGGTGCTGGCTTATCTTCCTTCTTTGGCTCGTCCTTCTGCGATGATTCGGGTTCGGAGCTCTTTGGTGCTTCAGACGAAGGCTCCTCCTTCTCTGCCTCTTTCTCTACCTTTGCGATGTCTGCATCGTTGATTTCACCCGCCTCTTCAGCGAGAATTGCGATGGCTGAGCCGACAGGGACGTTCTTTGCGCCGTCATTGACCTATTGCATGGCACATCGTATACGGATCAGTCAAGAAAACGAGATTCTCCGTTATCCTGGACCGATCGAACGGGATCCCAGCTTCCGTATGGAAGTGCAACATACCAAGATTTTAGCAACAACACCGTCTTCTTGTGCTTCAACGTCCATTGTGGCCTTGTCTGTTTCCTGTGTTTAGCAAACGCATCCAATGTAATCAATATCTCGAGTCTAGCACTTCGGCTAAATTAGCACTAGACAAGTCCTCTTACAATCTCAACAAGGACATCACCAGGAGCAAAGGATTCGCCCTCCTTCTTCTTCCATGTCGCGATGCCACCTTCTGTCATCGTAGGACTCATTGCAGGCATGGCGAACTTGGAGAGTGCCTGCTGCAGTGCGGAAGCGTGTAAGGCTGGTTGTTCAATGCAGTTTTGTAGCCGATAATTGGGGAGATTGCGCATATGAACGGTTGCATGATTGAAAAGCGGTCAGCGATGGGGAACAGGACAACAAGGACAGAGCAAGCAGGGACGCACCTCTGCATGGCGAGGTCTGCTTGGATGCGACCGTCCTGATGGCCCTTGTAGCGGTGAGGCGGAACATGGCGCTTGATTGAGCGAGATACGTATCTGTCGAAGATTGCGGCGGACGGAGACCAGGTGCGACTTGAGGGGAGTGAGCAGCTCAGGCGTGTCAGGCTGCTTCCGAGTATATCGCCGGATGAGCTTGTAGTTGTCGCGGTGGGTAGTCGTCCAAGAGCAAAGCCTCAACGGTTAGCGATAATCTGGCAGCGAAAAGGCGATCGAGGCTTTCGAGATGTGCTGGACACGAGTATAGAAGCTTGAATGGATATCGACCGCTGACTCGCCTTATCCTTCGTTGCATACTCGCCCGCAATGCCCGGACGGATCATCAGGGCAAAGAGGGATCCCCTCCAACACCCCTCGAAGCCAATGTATGCCTTGGGTCTCGAGGGCAGCGCCAACAAGTTCGGAGCAGGCGTCGTGCAGCACAATCCAGACGGGACAGTCGAGATACTCTCAAACATACGGCATACTTACATCACTCCTCCTGGAGAAGGCTTCCAGCCTGGAGATACTGCGAAACACCACAAAGAATGGGCTCTCCAGGTCGTCAGAGCCGCAGTCAAGCAGAGTGGCATGGACGTCGACGAAATGGACTGCATTTGTTATACCAAGGGTCGGTCCATGACAATCGCTTTGTGTGTCTTGTACCTGCTAATCAGAAGTCACAGGACCCGGCATGGGTGCTCCACTGCAGACGACCGCGCTCGTGGCAAGAACTTTGGCAGCCATGTACCAAAAGCCTTTAGTGGGGGTTAACCATTGTGTAGGACGTAAGTTCCCAGCATTCTCTATGCTCAGGAGTAATGTTGACGAGTGTCTCTCCCGCAGACATCGAAATGGGAAGGGTCATCACAGGAGCATCCAACCCAGTAGTTCTATATGTATCTGGCGGCAACACCCAAGTTATCGCATACTCGCAACAACGGTACCGCATCTTTGGAGAAACGCTCGATATTGCTGTTGGAAACTGTCTTGATCGTTTTGCAAGAGTTATCGGCCTGCCTAATGATCCTGCCCCAGGGTATAACATCGAGCAATGGGCTAAGAGGTACGTAGCGAGCCTTTTCACGCTTTCTCAGGTGCGCCTGACTTACTCGAATTCTGCCTTTATCTGTTATCAGAGGAAAGAGGCTGCTCAATATCCCATACTCGACGAAAGGCATGGACATAGCACTAGGCGGCGTCCTTGCGCAGACCGAAGCATATACACGGGACCCACGCTTTCGAACAACACAAACAGCAGGCAAAGCAAGCAAAGCATTAAAGAAAGCAGCAGAAAAAGCCGCCGAGAAAGCAGCAGCATTAACATCTTCTTCTACCTCTTCTCTGTCGAGTTTACGTACGAATGGATCTAAAGCTTCATCGGCGACGGCAAATGGCGATGGAGGAAATGCAGAGGAAGATGATATTATTACACCGGAAGATCTGTGTTTTTCACTGCAAGAGACTCTATTCGCTATGTTGGTTGAAATCACCGAGAGAGCTATGGCTCACATTGGAAGTAGAGAGGTACTCATCGTAGGTGGGGTTGGAAGCAATCAGCGCCTGCAGGATATGATGGGTATCATGGCTCGGGAAAGGGGCGGGAATGTCTTTGCTACAGATGAGAGGTATGCACAAAGCTTCAATATATACAAGCGCAGAGCTTACTTGGTGATCCTTCCGCAGATTCTGCATTGACAACGGCATAATGATTGCTCATGCTGGCTTATTGAGCTATCGAATGGGTTTCGAGACGCCCATCGAGAAAAGCACATGTACACAAAGGTCAGTACTGTCTAAGCACTTCTTGAATCAGCTAAGCTGACTGTGCCAAATGGCTTGCTCTTGTCGTTAGGTTCCGAACGGATGAGGTGTTCGTCAAATGGAGAGCGTAATTTCAATAGACTGCCATACGCGGCCCCGGCGAAGCGGCTCAATCCTTTTTTCCATGTAGCACAGCAATTTGCCTCGCAAGGGCTTTAGCTTTTTTCGCCTTTCATGATGTAAGATGATGAAAATGTTGTTGTTACAACGATAATGCTACACTATTCTATTGTAGACTCTGTATCTCTCCTTGCCTTCTGCGGCATGCTTGGCGCTTGAGGATCTTAGACTTCGCTTTGACGGAGGTCTCGAGCGACTTTATTCCATCGGGAAGTACGAGGAACCCCTTTCCACACCCGCTAGAGTGTCTTGTTGAAGTAGAAGAGAGAAGAAAAAAATCTACAAAGAACCGGTGAGAAGACTGCATGCAGCAAACATATCTGCAGAATTGCCAAGGGTACATAACGACCTGTGAAAAAAGCGACCGAAGGGCAAAGGGTATGAAAAAGTATCGAAGGAAATGTGCGAGGTATGGAAAATTCCAGAGCTTTTTCTATTGCGCGAGGTACTTTTGGAAAAAAGACGAGCGCGAGATGCGCTCCCGTCGTCTCGGCGATATTCATTTTCGCCTTGTGTAGAGCGCTTGCTCCCATTACATGGGCTTCTTATAGTAGACCGTAGTGACATACTATGCCGGTAAAGGAAAGAGCGAGGCGTCAGTATACGTGTCAGCCAAATCTACAGCTGACTAGTCGACATACCTTCCGGCGATAACGCGTCGTTACACCAACGCTCAACAAGCCCCCTTTGATAGGGCTAGCTGCCAGGTGATTCAAGACTGAGTGGTCTGGCTTCGGTAGGATGGAGTTATCGTCTCCTGAGCCTCTAGCTACTAATACTGTAGCATTGAGGACTCCCTTTTCTAGTTGAGCAGGTAACGAGGGCGGCTGAATCAGCGCCAATTGGGATAGAGGCTTTCTTTGTAATCCCAAGATTGCTGGATCAGGCAAGACGTTTGGAATGGAGGAAGGGCCGTTGTTCCCGCTTGTAGAGTAGTTACGTGATTGATCGAATTGAGGCAGAGCAGGCATTGGTAGCGAGTTGTGTGACTGGTGATTGTGCTGGTACTCGAGTTCGCGAGCTGCATCTTGTGCATCCAATGCAGCTTCTGACGCGTCCCCATACGCAAGCAGGACGGCGGGAATTTCCTGTGTCCATTGTTCGTCGTCCTCCTCCACGTCAGAGTCGACGAAGTCGTCCCCGTTTTGTCCTTTCGGGATCGAATCGACTTTGTGTACCTTATATGGAGGAGATCTGTCAGCTAAGAAAGCACATGCAATCTCAAGCGATCATCTAAGCGCTCACTTGAAGGTAGTTGACAAGGTTTCCATCGGCATCAGTGGCACTTGGAAGATATTTCGATGTTTTCCATTGCTTGTCGACAATAAACTTCAGACTGTGAGCACCAGGTGGGAGCTTGACAATAGCGGTGAAGTCCTTATCGTGCTTGGGGTCGTCACTAGAGCGCAGGTGGGCAGAGTCAACAGCCTATCAAAGCGGTAAAGAATAGTTCAGAACATACGGATTTCGCCTTAACTCAATCTTTGTCGACCAGCCTTTCGCAAAAGTGCCAGTGACAAAGACTTGCGAAGGTATTTTGGTCTGTAGCGTTCCAGTGCCATCGAGTCCAGGAGCGCCCGTTGTTTCTTCTTCGGCTTTCCAGGTGAGCAAAGTCGCAACTCCGTCTGGTCCGGCGCCTAGATCAACAGTCGCATTCTTGACAGCTTCTTGAGCTTTGGGGTCTTGCGCAAGTGTGGGGTTTAGTGCTGCAATGGGCGCCGCTGCAGGTAGTGTATTAGGTGGATTGCCAAGAGGAGGCGTCGAACCCGGAATGAGAGGAGACGCAAAGTCTGAATTTGCCGCTGCAGACATTGCAGAGTTTGAGGTACCGGATGCACCTGCGCCCATGGCTGGCAGTGGGTTGCCTGTGCTATCTGTAATTACGTGAGAGAGTTCGCTTGGCATGTAAGTAGGCACCACAATCGGCACACCGGCGGGTAGTTCAGGGGCCAAGACGGTCTCTGTTGGTTGTTTGAGTGGTGAAGGGATAGGTACAGGCATCGTGTATGAACCAGAAATACCCGGCGTAGGCGACTGCGACTGCTGCTGTTCTTGCGCGCTCACCGAAAGCTGTCGTTGCTGGACCGTGCGGTTTGACGTCGCGGGTGATGTTTTTCCTCTTGTTGTGGAGCTTTGTCTTGACGGTTCAGCTTGCGTCTGATCAGCAACATCTGCTGCTTGGCCTCTGTTGGCTTCCTTGAGCTGGCCCGATTTGAGGAGCGATGCCAATTGTGCTGGATCTACAGCTTGACCTGGAGCAGATGGAGGCGCGTGATGGACCTCAGTGTGCCTGATAACGAAGCCACCAGATTGTGCAGATGAGGAGTCCTCTTGTGTTGCGGACAAGATGTTCGGATCTCCCGTTTCGAAGCGGCGCACTTGCGCCGTATTTACAGGCTGTAGCTTGACTCTTCGACCGGAATCAGAAGAAACCTTTGACAGTGGTTGGAAAGACGTAGTAGGAGAGGTAGAGAGACTTGGAGCGTTGTTGTTCTGAGATGCCTGTCCTGCAGACGTGCCTGCAGCGTGCAAGACTGCAGCTTCGACGACAGGGTGTGCCTTCTTGCCGAAGCCTTCTTTGATGCCGTCCCTGTGCCTCGCCCAGCGAGCAGCTGGCGTCAGGGCTGCCGAGGATGCTGTCGGCGATGTGACACTTGCAGTAGGGTCTCTCGCTGTCTCGACACCCAGAGCCGCGTGTGCCATAGGAAGTGCATCGTCGCCGCTGTGCGGGATTCTGAGCGAGGTCTTCGGGCTGGTGTGCACGCTGCCAGCGGGCGTCTGGGCCGCAGAGCTGTTGTTTCGCGGTGGAAAGATAGACTGGCGTTGCTGCGCTGGCGTTCCAACAGCTGAAGGCGTCGCTGTGCCTCCTCCACCTGTTCCTCCTCCTCCAGGCGTGCCCGTCATCGAAAGGCTCATGTCGGGCATATCGAGGCTCTTCCTGCGAGGCTTTGTCGGGGAAGCCGCACCTGCGCCTCCTTCACGCTGCCCATCTCTGGATTGGAACCTGCCGAGTGCACTATCTCTGGTGCTCCCCGCCTGTTGCTGCTGCTGTTGCTGGTGGTGGGGTCTCTCTCGTAGCGAGCGTGTGTAGTGCAGACCTGCCCGACCAGGCGTGCGCCTTTGCTGCGGCTCGTTGCCTCCGCCAGCCGAGCCAGCACCACCACCCTGCTCAGCCTGGTGCTGCGTAGTAGATCCTGCCTGCCCCATCCTTGCTGTGTGTTACCTAGACCCCGGCATCGGTGGGTGGATGGGATGAGCAAGACCAGCGGTGTGCAGTCTGGGGTCGACTTCTTCTTTCCATCACAACTCTTACTCTACTTGAATCATGACTAATGCACCAACAGCCGGAAGGGAATAGCTAAATTATGCTCTGACTAGATGCTGGATCAATCCTATGCTACACTGCTTCTCCTAGGGATGCAACAACACGTGTGCAAGTAGCCGCCTAGCTGACTGCACCTGTATCGCTTCGGCTCGCATGCTTGCAGGCTGCAGCCTCTAAGACAGGCCATGTAGGTGTACTAGTAGGCAATGCACCATGCCTGCCTTACCTCTCCTTCGCACCCACTTTTCCCAATACCGCTGCTCCCCTCTCTTTCAATACTTGTCGTGAAAATGCGGTTTTCACTCCAGAAAGGAACAGCCCAAGTCATGCAGCCAAGCAAGCTAATGACATTGCGAGCGCTCTTGGCTTATAGAAGAGTTCCGCAGACCCAGGAGGAGCTCCATGCGGGGATGTAGGTCACTGATCACCTCGCGAGGCTGTGGCATTCAGACAGACACCTACAGTAATCATGCGGTTCGCTGCTGCCGACAACCTGTATCGACATCCATTTTACAGCCACACCTTGAGCGATGCGACAGTGAACAAGCTGGAAGAGCCTCAAGAGCTCCTTCCCGTAGTCCACCGTTTCGACTTTTTGGTACAATCGCCGGTAGCTCGGATCGATGAGAAGAATTTGTGCTTATTGCTGCCGATGTTGGCAGCACTGTTTCTTCTAAACGACATGGTATACCGCGGAACCAGCATCACAGAGGTCCAGCAAGTGCAACAAGCCCTGCAGTTTATCCTCATTAAAGGAGACAGCTATGACGGTCTGCCCCATCATACCATGCCAGCCTTCACTCTCTGCAATCGATTGTGCAGTGTAATGAAGTCCCACAATCCTAACATTCAGAACTGGGCAGTACGCAAGATATGCGATCTTACAGGCGCAGTAATTGCAGCAATTGCAACAATCGCAGCAATCGCAGCAACCGAGAACCGTAAAGCTGTATCCGTCAACTCCGAAGTTCGTCGGCCGAGTATCTCTTCTATTCGCTCTAATGTTTCACAGGGCATCGCCGCAAAACCTGTTAGTGCTCCTAGTTCGACCAACACTGTCCCAGATGGAGTGCTTTGAAGTCAGAGAGGCCCGTGTCGTTGCCTGGTAATTATCGCTCAATGGTAGCCCCTCCCGGGCGCGCAGCAGAATGCGCGAGGGCAAGCTCCCCGGCGATTCAGGGTCGACTGTGATATAGGTAGTGCTCCTGTGAACAGAGTTCGCCGTGACCCTGTGTCCAACTAATATGTGGCAACTAAAGTCCACATTATCGGAGTTTTTGATGTGCATCCCGTTTTCAGTTGCAACATAGACCAACTCCGATTTTGTGTCACATGGTTGCATCGACAAGACTGCTGGTTGCAAGACTCGACTGATTGCATAATAAAGCAGACTTGCTCTACTCGAAAGCTGCTACTCTCAATGGCTCGCTGCCGGACTGGCTATGACGGGCTATGCAGAAAGCGAGGATACAAATTCAGCGCAAGGAGTCTTGTCATTGACCTGCTCTCTCCTTGCTCTAGCTCTTGCCAACTCTCGACACGCAGGGTCGGCAATTGTTGGCTCAGACTTGCAGCTTCAGTATAGACGCCAGGGTATCCGAATATAGCACGCTATACCTTGCTATCTCCAGAGCTCCGCACAGCCAGCCTCAGGGTCGAGTATGACACCGGCCATTGATTACAGCCGGTCAAACAGTACTGTACCATGGGTTCTTAAAGACAAAGCGGAGTTCCTGTAAGTGCACTGCATATTCACTCAAAAGCTATGGTACAAATTGGCCAAGCACTGACAGTATTAAACCCCTTGATTGATGCTTGACGTCACGCCATGTAGCTCTGCGATGGCCAAGAAACAGTACAGCTACACCCACAAGGAGATAATCGCATTCACGGAGTTCATGAACCAGAGGGCGGTGCACTACAGACTTTACGGCTTCAACGCAGTCGATGATTACCTATATCGACTGATTATGTTGCGGGCGACTCTGGGATTTTGGAAAAGTCTCCTCGAAGCTATGATCGCCCATCCTGGCTTGTCGACGCGCTCTCCAGAATTCCTCGATGTTTGTGACGAAAAACGAAGGGAGTACATCTGCTTGAAAGCCTGTCTAGCTGAAATCAGCAGGGTATACGTTCCGTCTGCTTATTCATTAAAGCCGCAACTCGAACAGGCAGAAGGTTTCGGTCGATGGAGCTCATCGATCTTTAACGAAATCTTATTTATCAAGCGATCTGTACCTGTCAATGGCATGCGTGGTCTGCTAAGCAATATGCACAGAGCCGAAGTGGACTGCCATAGGCATATTAGTACTCTCTTCCCAGGCTCTGGTCAGGGAAGGAAGCGGTCAGACGTAAGCCTCTTCCAGTGCCCATTGTTTGCGTGAGACGCTTAATCGTCAAATGGTTGATGAAGCTGTCCTTCCACTTGTAGGCTCGTGTAAGAACAGTAGCTGAGCCCGCTAACACTGGCGAAAATCAAGCAGGACTCAGCGCGGTACCTATTCAGAGGCCCGTACCAAGGCGTCCTTTCGAAGACAGGTACGTCACCCCTCTTAGTGGGCGGCAGACGGTTTTCAGAGCTGACTCCACCCATGGTAGAACCTCTAATGTCTCATCTAGCATGTGGCCTGCTGATGTATCGGGGCCGCCGTACCCAGTAACCCCCTCACCTGGCCACCGGTGAGCCGAAGTTGCAGAGGCTAGTACCATTATGCAAGCGTTTCTACACTCTGCAAGGGGTGCTGATCTTGATAGTCCAAAGACGTTTTTCACTTCAGCCTTGAACAATGAAGCCGTTATCGAATTTCTTCTTTTTCCAGCTATTTTCTTTCATACCTAGACTGTATAGTAGACTTGATTTTTTTTGATTGTTCCGCATTATCCGTCATTGAGTATGGCCTTGACCATACGAATGCTCTTATAGTCGTGTACTGTGCCTCTACGCACTCGATGTCATGCGATCGCACATGCTATAGCTACGGATGGAGCGTCGACTGACCTCGGATTCCGGAGGACCGAATACCGGCAAGATTCCATGTAGTGGTAGGCACCCGGGAACCACACGGTGTACTTCTCGCCTCTCAGATGGGATGTGTGTGTTAGGTTGAGCCCTTGTGTGGTGGTGTATCGAGTTGAAGAGTGGATGGATGGGCACGTGTGCACGCTGAACTGCCAGAGATCGGCACGTGCTCGGTGATCTACGGGTTTGGCGGAGATAAGCCCTCTGCTTCGGCCGGCGCATGTCGACGATGACAAGTGAATGATGGGCAGCAGAAGATGGGTACAGTAGAGGCCTGCCGATGAGCAGCCTCGAGGGTGCGATAGAAGGAAGATCTGTGTAGAAAATCCTCGACCAGAACCCGCTCATTCAATTTGCGATAGTCTTGTTGCTGGTGGCTGCTGCTGATGATATGAATAGCCGCGAGGGAGTTGCCTTTTTAATCCTTGCCGGCCGACACCACGCTGCATATCTTGTGGTGAGGGAGAAAGTGAAATAATTATAAATATTGGAAAATGTCAAATCAGACAAGTGTCATGGATTGGTCATGGATTAGAAGACCTTTGCTTGTTGTTTTGGTATCGTGACTCCTGTGCACCTACTCCATAAGCCATCAGCCATAAGCGGCGCTTTCTATATTCCCTTCCGGAACCGTCATAGAAGAGGCACCGACGATATTCTCGAGCATACATCGTCAGAGGTGCAATTGGATAAAAGCTTGTCGAGGAAGGAGGGTACCCCCACGGCGAGATCACTGGTTGGACGTAGCAAACCAAGATTCAGTTGGACGGTCTTACACCCGTCAGCCTTTCCGTCCGTCACATCCATCGCATCCGACGCCATATCCTGCAATATCGCCCGGAAGTGTGTCGCCTTTCCGTCACCTGCCTGTCGGTTACTAAACCAGCAGAACGGGACTGAAGCTCTCTTTCTGGACGATTTCGAGAGCCCGTAAAGCAGGGAGAGGCGAGGTGTGTGCTCTGATGAGGAACATCCACGCTGAATGCTGATTCCCAATACTCTCTGTTCAGAATTCACGCCTGCCTTCCGTGGTCATCAGCGGGCCGTCATCCTGCGCCCTCGAAAAGGCTGTACTCCTGAGGTGTGCACGCGGTCGAGACGGGCAAGGCCATCCCGGCACCAGCGACGGCGCATCTCCTGCCTACAGCTACACACCCAAGCTTGCTCTATTGCCTGCCACATCTGCCTGCCCGATTCATCGCGCCATTCAAAGCCAAGTCTTGCGGCTATCCAATTCGTGCTTGGGTGTGCATAACCTCCAAGAGAGGCACAGAAGCTTGAACAGCGGGCGGCCAGCTCGCCATGACGGACGTCCATCTGCACTCTCCGTCTCTCCAATCTCCCTCCCAGCGCGGACACAGCTCTGCGCCCTCGACCCGACCTCACACTGCTGCCGGCGAGGCACGCGGACCTCAAGGTGATGATCGCATGGATGGACCGATAGCCAGCAGCGGAAACGGCAACGGCAGCGACGACAACAACGACATGGCAGCCATGGACAGAATCCAGTCCCCCCTGCTAGGAGGCGGCGAGCTCAGAGCGGTCGAATCAAAGCACATGGGTTACGTCGCCGGGCCAGTGTCTCCGCCCATCCTGCATCCAGAGAGACTTCCTCCCAATGCGCCGGGCGCTCATCACCAGCAGCATTCGCACCCTGGACAACCAAAGACGAGTGAAGGGGTGCGCCCAGGTCTAGCTTCTCCCCACGCTGGCTCCTCCCAGTCCGCCGCACCGAATAGTGCCGCTGCTGGAGGTGCAGGCAGATTCCGCACGCCATCTTACTCAGCCGGCGGTGGCGGCTACAGCGGCGTGTCATCGAACCCATCCTCTGGACCTCCCAGTCCTGCTAGAACGCCATCACTGTCTGGGGGTGCCTCTGGAGGTGCAGAATTCCTAGGCCAAGGTGAAGATTACCACGACTACCTTCCTCCACGGTCAGGAGCGACCACACCCGGCGGCACAGCTACACCACCGCAATTCGTCTTCCCAAGACTAGGAGCAAGAAAGCTATCGTCAAGTCATGTTCATCAGCACTCTTCTCTTACGCCCTTGTCAACGCACGCTTCTAGGCCAGCAATGGCCGGAAGAGACAGCTCGGCCGATTCTCCAGCAAGTGGTTCGCACAGTCCCGCTAGCGCACACTTGCCCTCCGAAGTGCCCAATGGCCCACCATCTCGCCAAGCCACGAGACAGAACTCCTCGCACGGTCCCTTGACAGACTTGAGGAGGTTCTTGAACCATCACCTTCCGCACTCGGGCTCGTCGTCCAGTTCGCACACCCCTAGATGGGGTAAATCTCAAGGAGCAAGCAAGAGTGCCTCACCTGAACACTCTCAGCCTGGTACTCCTGGACACATGACTCCGAAGGCATCGCGCAATGGAGGTGGACATGCACCGGTTCAATCTGGTCCATTCGCAATGACAGCAGCTCATGAGGACGACCATCACCATGCTCCCAAACACAAGGAGAGTAGACCACATTTCACTTCTTCTAGATCTAGACGCAATTCACCACCACTAGGTGAAGATCATGCTCATCTACAGAAGAAGTACGGTAAATGGGACAAGGTACTCGGTTCTGGTGCCGGTGGTACTGTCAGATTGGTCAAAAGAGCAAAAGACCAGAGAGTGTATGCTGTTAAGGAATTCAGGCAGCGTAGAACCGGCGAGAATGAGAAGGAGTACCAGAAGAAGGTTACTGCGGAATTCTGTATTGGGTGAGTTGCGCTTCTTTCCCGAAGTATAAATACAACAGAGAGCAGTTTGATTGACAGTTCCCATTTACGTGTCACTGCAGATCTGCTCTCCATCATGCTAACATTATTGACACTGTCGATATCATCTGCGATCACGGCCACTACTACGAAGTCATGGAATATGCAGAATACGATCTCTTCTCCGTAGTAATGAGCGGCAAGATGACACGTCCAGAGATTTTCTGCACTTGGAAGCAGATCGTCAGTGGAGTGGACTACCTTCACGAGATGGGACTGGCACATCGAGATCTCAAGCTTGACAATTGCGTGATGAACGATCAAGGCTGCATCAAGATCATTGATTTCGGAACGGCAACAGTCTTCAGATATCCAGATCAAAAACCAACGAAGGCGGCAGGAATTGTGGGATCCGATCCTTATTTAGCACCTGAAGTACTACATAAAGATGACTATGATCCTAGACTGGCTGATGTTTGGTCTGTCGCCATCATCTTTATGTGCATGGTCTTGCGAAGGTTCCCATGGAAGATACCTGACATGAAGGTCGATCCTAGCTACAGGCTATACGTCACTTCACATCCGGAACTGTGCGAAGGTGGTCAGGTCTCTCAGCAAATGGCGGAAAAAGCCGCAGCTCATGAACGACAGATCAAGAATGACAGATCTGGCAGTGAAAGTGCTGGGTCAGCGCATTCCTCTCTATCGCCTTCTCTACGAGGCGAATCCCCTCCCGGCACCAGTGGCGTTAATGCAGCAGCAGGAAAGGGCAGAGACGGACTTAGCATCACACCGCTTGAGAGAAGCGAGTCTCCGACCCAACTTTCGACTACTTCAAGCGGCAGTGACAAAAGTTCAGTCGCACCCCCTTCTGCAGCGGTTGGTACCAAATCAACCGGAAATGCCGCTGCCCGAACCGGCAGATATGCAACGTCTACCACTTCGACCGTCTCCGACTTCTACAATACGGATGCAGGTGCTCTACTAGCTAGTCGACCTCCTTCACGCGATGCGCCAGAAAGAGATCCCATGCACGTTCGCCCTTCCGCGCCATCCTCACCCGGTGGCTCGCGGCCTAGTTCTCGATCTGGCAGGGGCAGCAGTCCTGACTTTGCTAGCGGACTTGCTGGCCTCAGTATCACACCGGCCGCAGGCTCTACTGGTATATCTACACCTGCTATTCCAGAAACTGTTCCCGAGAACCTGGATCCCAACAGTCTTTTCAAACAGGTCGAAAACATGGCTCCTGAAGAAGCAGCTAGCAGAGTACGCTCCATCGTTACGAGTCAGCGATCCAAGGATTCAGAAAAGACAATCGAAAACCCTATGAGCCCTTCTGCCGCTTCCGATGTCTCTTCAAACGGTCAGTCTGAAATGAGCGCTCCCCTCAGTCCAGCAAAGAAGCAGATCCTCCTCGAACACCAACGCAAACGTGCCAACTCGACGTTGTCAGTCAAGACTTCCATCTCGAGACATACAGTCGATTCAATCTCCTCACAAAAGACCTACCAAACCGGAGCTGCAGACTCGATCTTCCGTCTATTACCTCGAGAAACTAGAAATTGTCTAACGAGAATGATGACTGTTGACCCCAAAATACGATGTTCGTTCGCTGATCTACTTCGAGGCGGAGAGAAAGGCTGCGAAGATGAAGATGAGGTCGATCAATGGCTGGCTGGTATTAAACCCTGCGTCGGCTTTGGCGCTCACAAGAAGAAGGAAACGGATCCAGACTGGCATGCTCACAACCTCGTTCAATCGGAAGAAGCTCTCGCATCGTCCAAGTCAAAGAAGCACAAGTAAATGGAATGTCGCGCAACATACAATGTTACCTATACCCGATCGTCCTGATCATCAACAGCTCCACCAACGAGAAGGGCGAACTTGAGGTTCACATCGTCAACACCTTCTTTTGGAATGCAAGTATCGCAAGCTTAACAATCTTATATATCAAACATATCAGACCCAATAATAGGTAATCCATATTAGCCGCGCATCAACGCCTCCGCACACCGCCTATTTCCTGTTATCTCTTCCTTCTGCCATTGTCAGATAGGTGTTCTATACAGAACCAAGCCTGGACATAACCTCATTTTACCTAGCTAGACCTTGTACGTACCCTGTTCAAAGCAAGTAAAATACAAATCAGTACCGCAATATGTCATTCATCCAACTTTCTCATTCTATTTGCAACGAGTGCGCCATCAGATGGAAGCACGGTCGCCCAAGCGTGTGACTCCGCAGTTGCGCTTACAAGTCAGGCGACGGTCTGCATGGGAACAAGCTGCGCAATAAAAGCCATGTGTCCATTGTAGGCATTTATTTCACACCAACGCTATTAAAATTGATTTACAGACTTCGAGCACGAAGCACTAGGGCTGCACTAGGGCTATTAAACACTGAAAAGCTGCTGCATCAGCAGCCTTTGTATAAACTGACGCAGTGGCAGAGAAGTGACGAAAGAGGAGAAAGAAAGACAGGAATTTCCCTTCCTTTCCAATCAACTACTAAAAACCTTTCATTTTGTAGAAACTAAACATATTTACTAGCTATCTCTAAAGTCAATTTCATTCCCTGGCATACTGAACAATCGCAATCTTTTCCTACATTACCATTTGCCTATTCAAGTCAAATACGGGTCATTCATGACTCGGATCTTAAACTATCCCTACTCCATTTCTTCTTCTTTGACTCTGATCAAAGCGGGATAATGTCTCTTTCTCGTCATTTGTTCGCGGTACAGAGCATTAGCTCTAGCCACCAGAGCATGAATAACAGCTAATCTCTTTCTATGTATGATCTGCTCGCGTGTAGGAGTAGTATACTGCGTCTCGGCGATGACAGGTTTGATATTCTCTTCCTCATCTTCGATATCGCTCGCTAGTTCATCATTTTCGGTCATTGCAGAAGGAGAGCGGGTGATTCGAGCTGAGACATTAGCACAAGAAAAAGGAGGTGGAGTAGGTCCTCTTGTACGTTGTCTTGATCGCTTATAGACAGCATCACAGCTCATATCATCATCTGATTCGCTCTTGGTACAATTATCTTCTTCGTCATAGCTGTCCATTCGGAAAGTATGAACGCCGCGAGTGATTCTGTCCATTTTATCGCTCGTGCTAGGTCTAGCATGATGCTGATGATACGAATGTGAGCGGTGATGTTCCACGGCAGAAGAAGAGGAAGTGGAGGCAGTAGCATACAAAGCGGGTTCGTCCCGCGTAGCAAGTGAAGACAAAGAAGGATAGAATTGTCTTGAAGGAGTAGCGCGCTTCTGAGCGTGAGAGTGAGAGAATGATGTGTCAGAGCCTGTAGTCGAAGGAGGTGAAGAGATAGGTTCCGTAGCTGCTTCGCTGATAGTGGTAGCAGTAGAAGCAGAGGGTCTATGTCTAGGCTCATATCTGCTAGGTAGCTCAACAGCATCATTCGCAAGGAGAGATCGTAATGAAGGTAGGTGGCATTGCGATCCCCTATGATCTGGCTGCCCAATAGGTGGCAAGGTGATCCTCCCTTCTTCCTCGTCGATAGTAAGAGGAAACTGCTCAGGAGAAGTGATAGAGAATGAAGTAGATTCGCGCTGAGTATGGAATCTATGGAGTTGTAAGGCAGCTTCTTCCTCTTCCGTCCTGCCTTCCGAGGAGTGTTCCGATCTGTCATCATCAGTCATGGTAGATCTCAAGCTCGAAACACCACCAGACTTGTGAAGCAAGTGATGATGTTGAGAGTCATCGGACAATAGTCTGATAGGTGGAAGACGTTCCGCCGGTGGTGCTCGAGATAGAAGAGGTATGGTAATCATCTGTGGTTCGCGGGGGATATCCGCTGCGATATAAGGAGTAGGTATCGAGCGAGCTGGTGCAATATGATGTAGAGGCATTGAGAGAGGTTGATTCTGTTGCATATAGCCGCCCTGCATGGATGGGTGAGGAAGAGGCTTGATCTGCTTGTTTGCGTTTCCAGCAGAGAGACCAGATAAGGAAGGATAGATGTGTGTATTATTAGTGTTATTGTTGGAAGACATCTGTTGCATCGCAGTAGCATCGGAGTTTGTAGAAGCCGGGGAAGTCTTATCCTGATCCGCAATGAAGTCGACATACGTAGATGAGTGTTGACCATTTGCATTGAAAGTAGGTACGGACACAAAGTCGGTATTGACGATAGGCTGATTGATATTTCCGACAGGCCAGCTGATTGTGTTCTTCGAAGCTGCAATATCATTCGAGACGGCAGTCGATTCATACGGTTGGCCGAATGAGAAGAGTAAATTGTTAATATCGTCAATGTCGGATTTGGAGAGATCGAGTGCCACTTCAGCAGGTGATTTGACACTGCCCGATGCACTTCGAGGACTGAAGTTTGAGGTCGACGAGTGAGAAGAGCGATCAGAAGGTGATTGTGTCGAGTCGACGGTCACCGAGGGCAGAGAGGTTGAGTATGATTCGCTGAAGGTAGGATCGGAATCGAATAGATAGCTCGATAAGCTGTCCAAGCGTTGCTCGACTGCATTTTCACAGACGATAGCCATCAGCCTGCGTGCGCATAGCAACAGAAGCATGAAAACGCCACTCACACTGCGAACCATTAGCACCATCATATCTCTTCTTCTTTAGATCGTTCAAAAGCGTATCTGCCTCTGATTCAAATCCACGTTTTCCTTTGCCAAGTACGGTATTTCCAGCAGCATGATGGTGGCTGGAATGAGTCTTCTGGATGAAATGAGCAGCTGGATTATTATTGTTGCCATTGCCATAAGGGTACTGCTGATTCGAAGGCGCAGTATAGTCTGGATGATGCCTCGAAGGCATATAAGCAGGAGGTTGAGGAGATACAGAATGATAGTGATGCGATGAAACAGGAGAAGCGCCATTTGAAGAATCAGATCTTGTATGTGTGTTGTATGAAGATGATCCATTCGTCCTGCTGCTACCGCCAGTATAGCCATTCGAGGCAGGGTGATGCGAATTCTGACCTTGATGTTGATGGTGTTGTGGAGGTGGCATATTCTCATTCTTCATTAGGTCTTCCAGATCAGGATACATGCTCCTCATCGCTTTAGCAGACTGTTGTCCATGCTGGGGCGCAGACTGCATAGCTTGCTGGGGCATTTGCTGTGCGCCAAACTGACCGTATTGCTGTTGATAGTTCTGGTATAATTGCTGCTGGGTGCCGTTCTGAAATCCACCTAGTAGACCAGGGAAGAGAAGGCTATAAGGGGGAACAGCACCAGGCGCACCATTGAATTGACCATTTCCGATGGGCGCATTAGGCTGTTGTTGCATTTGAGCGGGCATGCCGATAAGCTGAGCAGCAGCTGCGTTCAGTCGTTGCTGCTGCATAAGAAGCTCTGCTAAGCCAGCTTGCTGCTCTGCTGTTGGCATCCCATATCCACCGTATGGATAAGGCAGCATAAAAGGGAAGAAATTGCCATTGGCTGCTGGATTGGCTGTTCCAGGCGGGCTGACGCTCGGTTGAATAGTTTGATTCTGAGCTTGGGGATGCAACGTGTTACCGACTGAATGAGGATTGAGTGCCGATGGAGGTCCTGGAGAGACTTCCATGCCGTTAGGTACGCCATTGGACGGTTTCATGAGAAGGGCATTCTGCTGGTGCTGTTGGGCGAGCAGGGGATTCAGGCCGCCCAGAGCTGCCTGTAGGTTGAGCTGCTGGGGCTGTGTCTGATGGTGTGCATTGGCGTATACATTTCCAGCATGGATGCCATTGGCATTATTCGAATGACCTTGGTGTGCGTGTGGAAGGTGGGCATCAGAGTCGGACTTGGCGGTGGCGGCATTAGTGATCGAGGAAGAAGTCCCACTATTCGCGGTCGAGGATGAAGGGACGGTGATGGCCTTCGACTGCTTATGGCGAGCATGATGTTCTTCAGTGTGGATCTTCTCGTGCTTCCTCAGATCCTGAGGCCGTTTGAATGCCTTTCCGCAGGTCTTTATATCACAGCGGAGGATTGATTAGTCAGATGCGGGAACGAAGACGAGTAATTGATGGAGGGACGTCAGCGAGGTTGGACAGCTGGGAATGGAAGATGAAGCCCGCTCACAGTGCATGCATGGGGCTTCAATGGGGTGTGCACTCGCATATGCGATGTGATGTGGTCCCTCTTGGAGCATTTCGTGTTGCAGCCTTTCCAGAAGCAAGTCAGGCTGAGATTGCCCGACGACTTTCTTCCCACGTGTTGGTCGCAGAGGTCTGGGATGGATGGGGCGGTGTGTGCTTGTTAGCTTGATGCCATGGTAATGCCATTGCATGTACCAAGACAGCCCTCGACTCACGCTGGAAGAGCTCCTCTGCATCGTCAAAGGTGTCTGCGCACTCCAACCACTGACACCGAAGGGTGTTCGATTCTCCGGTCATGGTGGAGCGTGTGGAGATTGGCCTGTCCTATACTACTGTGTATATGTCCACCCTTGCTGTTTCTGAACCTCCCTCCACTGTCCGAGGGTACCGTCTGTGATTGCTCCCAAACTCAGCACCGAGCCTACCGCGAGATTCAAGGGCGCGACGCAGCCAGCGAGCGAGCGACTGCTGCCCCTCTGTACGCTGTGCCGGAGGTATGCTCGCTGTCGCTGTCTGTCTGCGCTGATGGTGTCGACGGTGTAGGAAGAAGAGAGCGCTCTCAAGCTCGCAGTTGGGACCTCGCTGCAAAGGCTTGGCATCGTGCGCCCTCATTCACCGGATTGGATCGAGGAAGCAACGGTCAAACTCCGACATGCATGCACAGCAGTGGCGCACGATGGACAGCTTGCACGCAGTGACTGGATACAACATGGGATACATCGCACAGCACTGTTCATACTGTCCGACTCAGCTTCTTCATCCCGCCACTGACCTCCAGAGGAGCGAGAGCTTTTGACCCAGGATCGGGAAGTGTTATCTACCATCGTTGCTGTGTTGCTATCCTACTACTATGCAATAGAGACACAGCAATAACGATGACGAGCTCAGGTATCTAACGCTTTTCCATACTTTCTCCCCTGATCCTTCCTTCACGTCCTGGGTAATTGCAACCTGAACCTGTCACAAGCCTTTTCTAATTCCTAAGACTATCTTGGCCTTCCAAGGAACAGGAAAATGACAAATCCCCAGCTAGAATCGCAAGCCGGTCAGTGGATTACGAGGTATGATGATGTGTTTGGTCGACATTGGTACCTCTACTCCTGAATGCACGGTACGCTACTGCTGCTGCTAATGTTCAGAGGTCATCCTGGACCACCTGCGATCTGACTTCCCTGCGTTCGTTTCTTCCTTTCCCGTGCCTGAAGTTTCCGCCACCATTGCTGGATCCAGCAAGTATGGCATACACGCACGAAGTCATAGAGGGGTATTCTATATGATACGAGTCGAGCGTGAGGTCATCCTGGAGTGTGGTGTTGCTATGCGATGTCCTGAGGGGGACTGCTCCTCTGAAAATCCCTTCACTGCAGTCAGTACCATCCTCATGACTGCACCAGGCTAATCTCTCAGCCTCTTCTATCCTTCACGAGTCCCCATACTCTGCCAAGAACCATGTCTGTAGATCATTACTACATCACTCTTCTCTGTGTGAATTACTGTCCATCTCGCCCGCCGGGCTGGGGATGATTTTCCTTGACATGGTCCAAAAAAGCTTCAGAATAAGCAAGTACCTGTTTGTAAGTCTGTTCAAAGCCGCTCTTCCCTCCATAGTATGGATCTTGAATAGCTTTACCATCTCCGTATTCACCGAAAAGCTTGACTGCGGAATTACGAGCGAAGCAGTCAGTACATCTGACATGCATTGCCTACTATCCATGATGTGGGTACATAATCATATGTAAAACCCACTTTGTGCTTTACTGCCTTTCGGCTTGAAAGATTCTAGATTACGAACGTTATTCTTGTCCATCCCCAGTAAGTAGTCGAACTCCATATAGTGGTCATCTTGTATCGCTTGAGCTATCGAGGTGATGGGAATGCCCTGATCATCGAGCATCATCAGTGATGAAAATGTTGACCAGAAATCAAAAGTGCGTGAGTCTCACCTTCTCCTGACATTTGGCTACCGTACGCTCGTCTGGGTCATTTCCTACATGATAAGCTCCAGTACCACACGACTGTAGGCAGTCAAGACAGCACCATTTACACTCAGCATCAGTGACTCGTAACTAATACTGAACACAAAGTATATACCGCATAAGTAAAATTCAGCCTACCTCTATACGATCAAAATAAGCCTTCATATGTTTCTGCTTGACAAGATGCTGAAAGACAGCTTGTGCCATAGGACTGCATACGGGATACATTAGCGACAGTATACCAGCAAGAAAGATACCTGAGCGCTTTCTTACGACCGGCATATGTTGCCCAAGCATACGAACATGACCGAGATGGGTTTCGGGTCGCTCATGATTGCAACGATTGTGTTGCTTGTCCAAAAACTGTGGCGGTTTCTTGCGGCTTTCCAAAGTTCACGATTCGTGCAATAGAGTGTCACTCCGAACGAAGGCTAGAGTCTGAGCCTGATGCCTGCAAGCAGAGCGTCAATAAATCAGTTGGTAGGGATTAAAGCGGGTCGAGCTGAACAGCAAGGTCTGCCGAAGCCGACGATGCTCGATCGCCTCGAGGTCCGGACAGGCAGAGCCTCTACATCTTCTGTTCACAACACTCAAACATCAACAATGTCCAGCTCGTCAATCTCGTCGACAAGTAGAGCGCCAGACACAGGTCCACTGCTTGGATCAGCCTATCTGACCTCTCAAAGCTCGATACCACCAGCATCGCCAACCGAATTGAACGCGTCACTCTGTTTGAACATTTCATTATTCAAGAACACCTTGAAGAGGTATAGAGCTCTAGATGATGCTATTACTACGAGATTGAATCGAGATCAAGCTTTGCATAGGGAGGTTGGTGGTAATACTGAAGAAGGGCAAAGGCAGAACTGCTTGAGGATATGGAGGGATATCATAGGTGTGTCATGGGAAGATTCTCTTATATATCCACTCGCTTCAGAAGCGTAAACTGAGCAATCATTCTGCTATCTGGCACTCTAGAATCATGGAAACGGCGAGAAGCAGTCATAAGATATTGCGTCTCGTCAGTCGATGATCGCCTTCTAGAGAGGGAGAAGGAACTACGAACCGCCACTTCTTCGAGCATAAGAGATTACGATAGATTGAATGCCAACAGGAAAGAAAGAGAGATCCGGGATGACCTGTTCAGTGAACAGACGAAGGTAAGTTTGAAACAATCTACCGTTTGTGTCATCTTGCGTACTGCCGATCTCACCTGTATGCATCTTTCACGTTACAGAGACAACAATTGCACAACGAGCTTACAGGTATGTAGAGATGAATGCCTGCAGACTGATGAATCGCAGAGCTAACATTCGACGCCCATCGTTTTTTGCTACCGGCATCTGCCTTCGACAATGTTGCAAAAACTCCGTTCTCTTCGTTCCTATATTTCGTTCCTTCCCATGTTTAACAGTGGAAAGCATAGTACGAAGAAGGACATTAGCAGCTTTCTTTGCGAGATGTCCCAACTTCGAGCCTCCAGTAGAAGCGGGAGGGATGGCAGTACCGGTAGTTGACTTGCAGCCGATGCCGATGCCACGGCGGCCAGTCAATTTCTAAGTGGATACGAGACTGTTTGTTCTCATTTAACTCTGTCTATCCAGAGTTAGTAATCTTGCATCAACTTTTTTGATGTTGTATTAGCGTTCGCTTCTGTACAATTCATTAGGTGTTCACTTCAACCATCGGCAATGCAGCCTGCACTACTCTTTTCGCACAAGCAAGGAAACTCCATTATAGTCACGAACGCTTTGCATGGGTTACATGGCTGGCTTCAGCTCCCACCAGATGAATGCTTGAATGGAGCTTGTTTCTCATTTCATCTCGTGACTTGCATAAAATCTCGATCAGCGGACTTGCAATTCTTGCAGCTGCAATCACAAAGCCTCTTCGTATCGCACACTCGTACAGCTTGTAGCGTGTGAAGTTTTGACGTAGACACTCAAGTCAGTCAACATGGACTTCCAGCCTACCTTGCCTCAGCGCAAGGCAAAGGTATCGGCCACCTTCAATTCTCGCAACAAGGCTGAAGAACGATATTGGAAGACCTTCAAGGTGAGCGTTACCTGGTTCAATACAACAGCAGACACGATGGCATGCTGATGCACGTTATGTCTCTCCCAGTCTGCAGTCTTCATCAAGTCATATGCCCCCATAGTCTCGGTCTCATTCAGTCAGACCACACCATACCGCTATGCAGTCACCTCTGGCACAAGAATACAGATTTACTCAAGCAAGACGAACAGAGTCATCAAGACAATCAGCAAATTCAAAGAAACAGCCAGAGGTGGTGTTATCAGAGATGATGGAAAACTTGTCATGGCCGCAGATGATTCTGGTTTGGTACAGGTGTGTCCCAAGCAGGAATTTCGGCAGGATCTGCTTTGTGGTGCAGTGAAGCAGAATGGTAATGCTGACAATTCCTATGCAGGTCTTCGATGTTGGATCTCGTGCTGTGCTGAGAAGTATACGAGCGCACAAGCAGTGAGTGCTGTACTGTTGCGTGACTTCGCATACCAGCAGCCGCTAAAATTGCCACTTGCTCTGTTGCGCAGGCCTGTACATGTCGTTCAGTTCTCCCCTACCTCGCATGGCTCTCCATGCATCCTTACAGCGAGTGATGATACCACACTCAAGCTCTACGATCTGTCTACTTCCGCTCAAATATCCTACATGATGGGACACACAGACTACGTCCGCACAGCTTCCTTCGTTCCTTCGAATCCTAATCTCGTAATTTCCGGTTCCTATGATGGTACAGTCAAAGTATGGGATACAAGACGGAAACAGGCGAAAGCACCTGCGCCGAAGTTTGATGCTGATGCAGAGGAGGAGAATGATGTTGGGGAAGGCACTTCTATGCAAGTCGAGCAAGAAGCGGAAGAGGAGGAGAGTGCAGATGAAAAAGGAATAGCGAGGGAAATCATGTCTTTCAATCATGGTTATCCAGTTGAGAAGATCCTAGTCCATCCATCAGGGACGCAAGTTATCTCTGCTGGCGGACCGGTCATTCGAGTATGGGATTTATTAGGCAGCGGACGGTGTCTTCGAGCTATATCCAATCATCAAAAAACAGTCACCTGCCTGGAATGGGGAGATGGACGACCTTTCGACGTCAATTCTCCCAAGACACGTCTACTATCAGCGGGCTTGGACGGTCTCATCAAATCATATGATCTTGAAGATAATTACAGAGTAGGCAAGACCATGCGAGTAGGAACGGGAATCTTAGGCCTGGCGATGGCGCCGGACGAGGGTACTCTAGTCATAGGCACAAGTACGGGTGACTTGACGATCCGCAAACGTATCATACCGCCTGGCGAAGCTGCACGGAGAGAAGCGCAAGCGAGTGGTAAATTATCAGCCGAGCAATTAACCTTAGGACCAGGGCAATACGAATCAGTCTTGGCTGCACAAGCGTTCAATCAGGGGATGAAGGACAAGCAGGCGGCAGACGATGGAGAGGTCGAACGTGCCATGGAAGGACTGTCAGCTGCCGGGGCAACTCAAATCGTTACACCTAAAGGAGAGATCAAAGTCTTGGCAGTCAAGCGAAATAAGAAGCTACAAGAATGGGACAAAATGCTAAAGAGCTTCAGATATTCTGATGCTCTTGATTCCGTTCTCACCTCGAATGATATACCTCCAGGCCTGTCCTTTGCGCTGTTCAACGAGCTTATGCATAGAGACGGTCTACATCAAGCTCTGAATGCACGCGATGAAGTCTCCCTCGAGCCAATTGTACGATTCCTTCTCCAGCATATCACAGACCCGCGCTTCGGGTCTACGGCATGCGATGTCGCAAACGTTCTTGTCGATCTGTACGAACCAGCTTTGGGCAAGAGTCCTCGGATAGACAATCTCTTCTACCGACTTCGGCAGAAGTTGCGTCACGAGCTAGATTTCCAGGACAACCTAATGGAAGTTAGAGGTCAACTTCAGATGTTGTTGGCAGCACAGGCCTTATAGGCATTGTCTTCACTATCTTGTAGCAAGACACACATTACGCTGCCATATACTACATGCATGTGGCAGGATGAGCGTCTAAACATTGGGTCTAATAGATACAGAGCTTCAAGCAATCTCTATGTGTGAGTGCGAGGCGAAGTGAATACGACTCTCATACTATTGCTCAGAAGTTCTAGCTCTTCGCACGACGACCGAATTGCTCCTGTCGCCTGCGTCGGCAGACTGCAAGTGTCTCCGTGACCTTCTGCGAACACCAAGGCCGGCCTCCGGACCTCTCCAAATGCTGAAAACCACCGCTACTGCCAGGACGACGATGAATTTGGTCCAAAGTAGGCATATGCTCAAGTATTCTTGTGATGTTTTCTGCACTCGCATTGCAACAGTACTGGGTTTGTAACGAGCTGTGTAAGCTACCGGCCAATAGTCCGTACCCCTGCCACCTGGGCGTTTTGCTGTATCGATTTCTTCGTAATCAGAGCCGTCATTCGACGGCGAGTATCCGTGCCGGTTTCTAGTGCGAGAAGAACCTGCTGAGTTATTTGAGTCGACCCTAACAAGTGCGAGCCTATCTTCGACCCCGGCCATCGCGTCCGTATCGCCATCCTCCAGTATTTGCCGCGCAAGCTCCTCCATTCGCTTTCGTCTCCTCACAGCACGAGCTTCCGTCTGCTCTCGTGCCTGTACCTGCTCAACACTTTCGATGACTTGATGGTTTACAGTCTTCTCGCCTTTCCAAGGGTCGTTCTCGCTGCTATCGCTATCCCCATCTTCGTAGGTCCATGGCACATTCGAGTCACCTGCAGTTCTGGATGTAGTCCCTCCTTCTATTCGCTTCAGTGCGCTGCGTCTTGCAACCGTCAACTCATCTTCCCAATGCACCGCGAGATCTTTCAGAGTGAATTGTAAATCGTCATAGCTCTGCGCGTCGGCGGGACCTTCGGGTAGGAAGCGCCCCAGATTCTCACCCCCCTCTTCCCCAATCTGCTGTTCTGTGCGAGCCGATTGATAATTTGAAGAAATGGGAAGAGGTGATGGAGATGGGTCTCGAACGGTCCGAGCTCGAGATTTCTCCGGTCTAGGCGATAAAGTTGACAATGGTAGGTCTTTCGTAATTTGCGAAGTTTCCATGGGATTGTCTATCTCTATGCCCAATTCGCTGGCAACCGAGGGTTGCGGTCGGGCAACGAAGACATTGGTTGCAGGAGCCAATGCACGATGTGCTTGAACAGGCGACTCATCCTCAGCAAAGTATTCCTGGTCCGAAGCCTCGCGGCCAGCTTCGAGATGCCGCTGCATCGCAGTAATGTTATCTTCGGCCATAGCATTGTCGAAAAAACTGCCTGCTCCCGAACGATGTTTCGAGCTGGAACTGCGTGCAGGAGACACAGACAGTCGTGACGATCTCGAGGAAGACGTCGGCAATTCTGTTGTATCAACGCACTTGTCGCGTAGCGGAGTCACGCTTCGACTGTTGCTTGGGCCAGATATGCCTTTCCGAGGAGGCGACGAGTAGATTGTATTTGGATCATGGAAACAATCACTTCCGGCTTGAGAGCCATATAGACTGGAAAGTCTGCGATACTGTTCGATCCTGGGTCTGTTGCCAACAGCTTTCCTTTGGATTTTGGTAGCGGGTGAGATGGAGTCGCGCTGGCCCTATCGACAGATTTAGTCAAGCTCATGATGTCGGTAGCTGGACAAACCCACCTGGCTCAAGTCCAAGCTATCATCCTGATGTTTCCACTGAATGGCCAGTAGAGCATCTCCAAAGACAGTCTGCCCGTCTTCAAGCTCGAGTATACGGTGATTGCGAATTTCCGCCTCTATCACCCTTTCTTCAAGGAACTCATACTTCCGTCTCATGTCGTCGAATTGAGACGAAGCGGCCAATAGTTCCTCATTCAGAGCTTCCTTGTGGGCTGAAATTTGCGAGTTGGCTCCTTGTAGCTCATTTATCTTGGCCAGTAATTGCGACACGATCTGACCGGGCGCAAAAAACTGCAGACTGAGGGCAGATGCAGGTGGACATGCATCTCTGGCGTATGAAGAAGCGGACAGATTGGTATCGTCATCTATGCTTGTCTCGTTAAACACATCAGCGGCGCTAGCAGTGTCTTCATCGATGTCGGTGTTCGTTGGCATACATGGATCGGTCGTTGGCTGTACCGCGCCCGCTGTGCTAGAGGTTTCTGAATTGCCTGAAACCGTTTCTGTTTGTACTTCTGGCAGACTGTGGCTCGGTCCAATGCGATCAAAAAGCCCCGATGATGCGGTTTTCAATCTAGGACGGCGATCTAGTTTGTCTTCAAGTTCTTTATTCCTTTCCAGAGCACTTTCCAGCTCTTTCTTCAAGCCCATCAGCTCCTTATCTAGCCGACGTAACTTCCTTCTTCCAGTCGCATCGGCGCGGCTAACTTCATATTCAATTTCCTGCAGTCGGCTTTCGAGCTCTGCATTCTGCTCACTGAGCTGAAGTCGTTGTATTTCTTCTGACAAAAGTCGCTGTTGGGCGACATTATCATAGTGCAGCTCGGCGATAGATTTCGTAGAGCTCGACCGAGACATTGATTCGAGTCCAGCGATGGAGTCTGCATGGCTCAATACGGATGAACTGCTCGATTGACGATGGTGGCCTTGACTTCGACAAAGGGGTGACTCCCCGCGCTGATCGTTCGTACCCCGAGATGGAGAGGTTACAGAAGCGTTCGAACGCAGAGATGACGTTGAGGCGTTGCTTGCGGTACATTTGTGTGCGAACAAAGTACTGATATCGCCCTTGAGATCCAGCGGATTGCTCAAGGTACTTCTGCCAAGTGACTGTCGAGGACTTGGAGGCGGACGGCCTTCCACTAACTCTCCACGAGCGCCGTACGACTTTGGTATGTGTAAGTTCGGATAGGATGTGACAGATGGCTGAAAGGCCCTTCCCTTGCCCTTTACCGATGTAGGTGAGGTAGCTGGAGAGACGAGGACACCTGTAGTATCTACTCTCCCATGGTCTGTATTCTCTCTGACTCGTCTCAATAAAGCGTCCTGTTTGGCTCGCAATGCAGCGTTGCTGTCCAGCAAAGACTTGCCGATAGAAGCGGCAATGCCAAGTTCTGTGAGGTAGTCAGACGAAACATAGCAAAAGCAGGCCTTTGTCAATATAGGAATTCCCCTATGCTCATAAGAGGCCATGCTTACCCCTTTCGCGCTCGACGATAATCTTACGAGCTTCTAGAAGCAGATACTCGAGTTCTTCAGCACTCTGCACGTTTTGGCCACTACTTTCACGCTGTACATGTGCGATCGACTTCGAGACATTGTCATCGTGTGCAGCGCCTCCGAATGGATGAGAGGCATGTACGAGCTTGCTCAGGAGGTCCAGTGGTTCTGTTGCGGGTGTCATGCCTAGTGGAGGTGTAGCTGGCGGCGTCAACGTCTCAAGCGCCCCGATCAAGGCGAGGTGCGAAGCATTTCGATGGGCTGAGGTGCTCGGCTGAATGTCTTCTGGCGGCGAAAAGCTTTCAAGAGCACCTGCAGAAGTGACAAATGCCTTTGCGCTACTTTGAGATGACCCTAGACGCGAGCTCTTGCTTCTCGGTGGTCGAGGTCGCGAGATAAGAGGGGGGTCGCTGATGTCCATCCTGGTCATGTCATCTGGAAGGTCTGCCTGTCAAGCGTCTTGTAGGGAACCCAGCTTTGTGACACTGGCTCTTCTCCAGAAATGTTCGCGCCTCCTACATGTAACGAGCCTCTCCTCGTATCGTGTTCTTCCTCTTGCTGCGTTTCAATCACGACTGATCAACAATGTCTGCTCACAATATCAGCCGGCTGCAGAAGCTATGCCGCAACAGAGAGATGGCGCCAGCACATCACCAACAGCAACGTCTATTAGTCTGGCAGACGGGAAGACAAAGAGAGCATCCACGGCTCCCTCCCTGCAATGCTAGATCTTGCGCGTGAAATCATGCAGCTTGCTTGCAATCGAAACAGCTGAGGAATGCTGAACCTGCGGGTGGGGACCTTGTTTGTTTCCAGTCAGATGTGTATATAGGCATTCAGGTGGTAATTGCGCTCTGCAGCTCTGCATGTAAGACGCGTCATTCCCTTGATCTGGCCTTCATGTTACAGAGCCAAGCAAGAATTGCTGGGAGATCCATCTACAGAAGATTGTCATTAATATTGCACAAGGTGGTGGCGGGGGCTATACATTGCTCGATTAACAAGACTGCGAATGCGAAAGTCCAAAGCTCCTTCCCTCAGTCACAGGAGGGCCTCGGGACTGAACGCTCGAGCTTCTTGGATCCGCAGGCTCAGCTAAATATGCATATACTACGTAACATGGTCTACAAACATCCTGGGGCGGGCCCCTCATGCTGTGCACAATCTCTCCAGGCCAGCTACAGCACATCCCGTCTCGACCACAATGTGAGGCCACTTGTTACTGAGGAGCTCCTTGACATCTGTGCATCATCTAGGCATTCGTCAAGGATAAATGGTGATAGCCAACCGAAGAGTTGACCCGTTTGCTGTACTCACCTGGCCACAAGCAGCTAACGGTAGCCTGCTTCTTATGCAATTCGGCCTGCTCTTCGACGTCTACAGCCTGCTGCGGCGTGAGTAAGGGTTCACCTTCGTGTGATTGCCGAAGATATACAATCTAGAGTGGTCCGAAGCGTCCAAGAAGCGGCAGTCCGTCACTTTGAACAGAAGCATTGAAAGTAAGCCCTGAAGTGGACGGCCGAGATGAATCATGCATGTCGCGTCTCACCAGCTGATCTTGAACCCATATTCATAATCGATGTCACAATACTTGCAAGCGGTCAAAGTCAGACAAGATCATTTAAGCGGGTCACAAAGACAACCTCACTGTAGCTTAGTACCAACAGGAACAGCATGCATGAAGAATAGATTGAAATTTTGCGATACTCCAGAAGTTGTCCACGTTTCTTGATTCGAAATGGCGATGAGTGGCAACGAAGAGCATACTGCATCATGCACCACATAAGGTCATATCGAACTTGGGAAGAAGGTTGGAGTGCCTCACAATCTAGAAAGAATGCTGCACATCCACCATGAAGGTTGCTGTGCATATTGCCCATTGCTTCGGTAACTTCCAGTTCCAGAACGAGCTTCGCACCGGCTTTCCCCTTGAGAGGCTTGAGGCCTTCACCAGTCTCATCAAGGTCGACGTGTTTAAGCTCAACAGACTTAAGCTTGAGTCCCTTCAGTACCGAACCGCTGAATGTACTTTGAGCGGCTTCAAGAACGCGCTGTTGGTAAAACCGCCGGTCCGACCAAGCCGAGTTTAGAATGTATGTGTCGGTCAAATGAGCGTTGCTGCTAAGAATACCGGCTTACCTCGATTTGCTGGCGCGAAACATCCTCAGCCGTAACCTTAGACATTCTTGTTGTTCCTGAAAAGCAACGGTAACACAGATACTGAATGGAGAAGGTCCTGTCTTTGCAGAAATGATCGGAGCCCCAGGGGCCGGGCTTGGCCTTCTTGCATAACATGCAAGTGCATCTCAGAAGCATACGAACTCACAGCTACAGATCAAATCATACGCATCGCAAGGGCCACAAGTGTCAGTGATAAACACGCGCCGGGCGCATTATCCTGAGTGGTTAGCGTTGCTGGACTTGCAGAACATCAGCTTCTAGCCTCCTGGTGCTGCATCTGAACGACGCCATGTCAATCTTGGTATACTCACGGACGGTGGTGAGCAGCATGTAGCTGCAGTTCGATTGCGTAGGGACCTGCTGACGACCTTGCACAGGGCTACCGTCATGACTCCATACCGCAAGCTATCGATACAATCCAGTCTATGGGATACAATGCTACCTTTACGGAAGATCCCTCATACTTCGACAATACAACTTCTCTAGAACGCTACCAAGCCTTGGTTTTCCTTTCCACCACAGACGAGATACTAGAAGCTGAGCAGAAGACGAATCTAGAAAGCTATCTTGTCAACGGTGGAGGCCTTGTGGGCATTCATTCAGCTACTAGCAGTCTCTTCAATACCCCGTTCTTCGGGTCAGCATTTGGGGCCTTCTTCGACCGTCATCCGGAGCTGCAGAATGCTACATTCGAAGTCGTCGATGACACACATCCATCTACGGCACCGCTACCTGTTCGCTGGAATTTCGTAGAGGAGGTATACAACTTCAAGTCAGATCCAAGGGATACAAATGTCACTGTGAGTTTGCTTCAAATTGCGAAGGGACTAATCAGGATCACACTGAACTGACAACGGAAAACAGGTTCTGCTCACAGTGGACAGAGATTCGTACGAAGACGCCGGCAAGGTAGGCTCAGAAGCTTTACAAGGCTCGCCTCATCCCATCGCATGGTACCGAGATCAAGCTTTCAACCTAGGCAATAGTACTGCCACTAATGGCATGAATGCAACGAATGGCACCACAGTAGAGCAAGGAACGTTCATAGCCAATGGGCGTATGTGGTACACGTCTCTCGGTCACACTATCGACATCTGGCGGGACGCCACTTTCCAAGCGCACATCAAAGGAGGCATAGATTGGGTTCTAGCGCAAAATGCTTCCACCAATCCTACTACAAACACAACGGGATTTCCGGTAGCTGGAGTCGCCGCCACTCCGTCATCAACCAGCGCACCCGCGTCGTCTGCTAGAGCAAGCTTGAGCACGTCTAAGCGCCTCATTCTTTCTCTCCTTGCATGTACATTGATTGCGTCAACCTTATGAAGGAGAGCCATCACAGGCAGGCCCAAGCCGTCCTCTCGGGGCAGCTCCACGAGCCCTTGCAGCGTTCGGATCACTTATGTTCCTGCAAGACTTCTGTCATTACACCGCACCGCACTGCATCCATTGTTTGTACTCTTCTACACTACAATCGTTGAAACGGACACTGCCACCACTACTGTAACTTCATAATCTAGACGCTGTTAACGAGACTTTTGCAGGTATATAACGAGGAGGTTTTGCTGCTTAATCAAGATCGGCAAAGGTGCGTGCAGTGCCTGGAGTAGTGCTGCGAATGATGCCTTTGTCGGCTAAAGCAGTTATGAGATCGTAAAGTACGAAATCACATCCTGCGGCAGCTTGTATTGAAATACTGACGGGCAAATATTTGGTGGTTTGAGTGATCTTGCTGATGAATGGTACTTCGCCGATTGGTATAACGATTTCGGGTACTTGACCAAGTTGCGAGATAGAGTATTTGTTAAAGCCCTTGAAGACTGATCCGGCGAGATGATAGTCACTCTTGTAGCTTGGTGTACCATCCGTAAGAGGGAAGACAGTCAAGGCGTTCGAACAGGTTTCCGGATCATCGCGAGTCATAAAGTGATCCGAGATGAATCGTTGGAATGCACCTTTCCGCTCGAGGTATTCAAGACTGTCCTCGTCACTTAATGTGGCGCCATAATCCCATTGTTTGAGGACAGGAGGATCAACGAAAGGTCTGTCGCCATTGTGTGAAGCTTGGTACGCCTCTTCGAAGGGCTTGCCGACCAGCTTCCACTGGTCGTGCGCTGTAAGGTGTGACCCTAAATGTGAGCAGGCTCCAATCAGCCAAATAGTCGAACAGATCGAAGACATGGTGAGCTTACAAGCTGGGCCGATGTATTCGGCAGGGTACATGCCAAACTCAGCATGGAATTTCGCGTAAAAGTCGATTGTTTCGCGACGAGTGCCTAAGAATTGTTCGAGGCGCTGAACAAAGTCTTCATAGATAGACATGGCGGCTTGGTTTATTGAAGGAAAAAGGCCTGGAAGCGGTGACAATGTTTCTTCTTCAGACACAGGAGGTTGAGGGTTGACGAGATAGAGTAGTTTCTTTGGGAAGAATGGATAGGATTTGAATGTTGCATTCCCTCCATAGTAAGCTTTGGCATATTCAGCGAAGTTCTTTGCATCGTACGCGAGAATGGCAGCTGTATCCATAGTAGGACTGAGCGGAAGCACACCACTCAGATCGATTGCCCCCTGACTTGGTCGATTGCCGTAGACCCCATTGACACCAGCTGGTGCTCTCACTGATCCGCCTGTGTCGCTACCTAGAGCAAGGTCGATGAAGCCATAGGCGGCAGCACTGGCACCTGAGCCAGAGCTACTAGAACTTGCATCTTGATATCCATCTCCACGGATGTTGAAGGGCACTCCGTAATCCACGTTGTCTGCGGTGCCATACTGGCCAGTCGCAAACTGCGAGAGTCGTGTCTGTGGATCGTTACATATGGCTCAGCTCAAGAGCTTTGCAGTTGTGAAGAGCTGTAGAACACACCTTGCCGACAATGATTGCGCCCAGATCAATGAGGCGCTGAACAGAAGGCGCAGTAGAAGTAGCAGGAGGGTGTATCTCCAGCCAGGCGCGACTGCCCATGGAGGTCTTCGTGCCTTTCAAGTCATAGAGGTCCTTGACACTGACACGCACTCCAGCTAGAGGTTTGTCGGCTGTCTTCTTGTAGTATAGACGGGATGGCACTCCGATCACTGCAAGCCCGTTGGCGTCTGGCAAGCTTGCTGACAGGATAGAAAAGGCCGATTCGTCCTTATTATGAGGTATGGTACCATAGAAGACTGGAAGGTATATCGCAATTCAGCACTAGAGGGGTTGGTCTCAAATTGCATTGCCTTACAAGCTCGGGCGGTATCAGCATGCAAGCGCCAAGCTTGATGCAAGGCTAGCCTCCCAGATCTCACATTCGCAAAGTAGGGACCCGCAGGGAGATGCATCTCGCGACGCAAAGATATGGTCTCGCTAGATTCTCTGGCGTGAAAGCCATCGAGAAAGATGCTCCCTCCGCCTCCCGTGGAGAAGTTGGGATCTAGTGAAGCTTGCGATCTTGTTTGATTGTAGTGCAGTATAACATCTGACGGCTGATTGTCAGAGCCTGCATCCTCCGCGGAACAGGGTGTGGGCGAAGCTTACTATCTGCAAAGGCTTTAGTCCAGACATCATCCCGAGTAGCGTACTCGGATAGAATGGTATTGAACCTGTCAGAAGACGCGTCAGAAGCTATCTTATCACACGACAAGGAGGTTGACATACTGATCTACTCCGAATCTACGTGCAGATGATTCAACTACTGTTAAAGGGAAGAATTCGGAAGCATGCTGTCGGCAAAATGAAGTCTGGCAGCTCTGGCTGAGTTCCAAGATGTGCTATTGCCGGTGGTGATTGTAGATATCATGTCAGTGAATTATTGCGCCGAAAGATGGTGGTGCGACCTTGCTCACACTGGCTTTTCCAGGCTATAAACGTCGAAAAAGATACACGGATCAGCAAGATGTCGTCGGAAGGAATACCCGAAAGACCGAGATGATCGTCCGCGGCCAAGCGAGCACGTGCAGAAAAGGGGCGATCCGGAGGCGGCGACAACACAATACATCGAAAACTCACGACAAAATAATGCAGACCGTCGAGCTCTACAGTCTGGCCAAGGGAGGAGAAGGTGGAGTGAACAGGCTCGAATGGTTCTGGTGCTTTGGATGTGAGAGTGGCGCCGTGTTGCTTTGTTAGCCACGATAAGAGGAGAGGACTGAGGGCAGACCACAGAGTGGTGGCGACGAGACTGCATGAGCAGAGGAAGACGTGTTGTGTCGGCAGATAGGAGAGAGCGAGAGCAGGTCAGACATGCTACATCGTATGTGTATTATCGAGAACGGAGCCATGTCGTATAGCAGTCGAGGCCTAGCTGGGCTGGCTCTGTCGCACTGCTTACGCATCTGACGGCACACTCACCCAGAGAGACAGACAGAGATAAGGCTAAGAACACCACTCCAGTCGTCGTAGGCGCGCCTGAGGGTGCGCCGGACAAGCTGAATCCTAGATGGCTCTCCCAACACCCTTCCTGTGCCATTCCCGAATGCTGATGGAGTCCGCTCGTGCTCCTCTATCCGAGCAAAGCCTTCGCCTTCCTCTTCAATCGGTACAATCTCTCCATCTATGATAACCTCGCGAACCCTGCTTTCGCTTGTACTGGTGCATCGATTCCTTCCTGCTGCAGCACCACTCAAGCTGCGTATAGGTCTGCTGCCGCCCAATGCTCCTGCTGAAGCTGCAGCATGACTGTTGTTCACGCTCGAAGTCCGACCTCGACCTCGCGGTGTATCCTGCTCCCGTCCGCCGTGCAGGTGGAACAGGAGCGGCTGCTCTGCATCGATAGTCTCTTCGAGAGTGTGGATGCGCTCTTGGTGCATAGAAGGCTGTGCTTGCGATGTTGCTGTTGCTCCTGCTTCCAGTTGTTCCTCTGCAGAGCCAAGTCTCGCTTCCACCACCTCGATATCCTCGATCATCCCAGTATCCTCATGAGAGCAATGTAGAAGGACGTTAGTGTATAATCAGCTGCATCTAAGCAAGAGAACAAGATAGAAGAGGTGGTCCTGTGCTGCCCGCAAGTTCAGCCAAAGTCGTGAGTTGGGTCGGGCAGGTCGAACGCATTCTGGAGGTACTCCGAAAACCAAAGAGCGTGCATGTCGCCAATAGAGGAGAGTGAGTTATGTATGATGAGTAGCCCCAAGAGTTGCATTACTGTGCACCTGTTGGAGGTGGGCGAATGAGGTATGCGTTACAAGTCATCTACTGTCTATCATCCTGCCGACGCCGGTTACTTCTGGATGTGCCCGTAAATTGGCCACTGGGGATTTGCAGGGGTAAGGCAAGAAGAATCAGCACACAATCCGTATCGCAAGTGCATGAGAGGACAAAACAGAAGTATGTCCCTACCTTCTTTTCATGTATGGGTACCTTGCCCTCAGGTGTTCCTGGAATCTCCTTCTTCAAGTCCTGTGACAGAGGAATCACAGGTCGAGTAGAAAGGTCAGACGATATCCTATTGAAACTCGGGGCACCAGCTATCACAGCTTACCATCTTTTCAAACATGCACTTGTTCAGAGGCTTTTCCGGTTTTCGGCAAAGGTGTAATTCCTGTTATTCGGAGAAGGCAAGTGGGCCAAGGCAATCAATACTTGCTTCTACCATAGCAGCTGGAACAACCGATAGACAAGGAATGCCTCACCTGATTGTTCTGCTCTAAGCAGTTCCAATGCGCATCAAGTTCAGCCGCGCAGTTCTCTCTCATCTTGTTGATTCTGTAGAGACGTGAAAGAAGTGTCCGGTATGGGAGGCTTCAGTACCTGTACAAAGCTTCGAGGCCAGCCGCGCAGGGCAGCCAGCTAGCGAGACCGAAATGGAAAGCACATACAGCTCTCTTGCACATCTCGTCACCCTCCGTCCTTCCTTCAAGCAGTGTTCGGGATCTCTGTTCTCCTGCTTGCATAGCATGAAGTCCTCTGCATGCACGAAAAGTAGATGGAGTCGAGGTATGGTCAGTATCGCGGAGTAGCTCCCTTGAGCGTATCGGATGCCAACGAAGAGACACACCATTGTATGGCTTGCAGTATGTTCCAATGAAGAAAGAAGCGCTCTTGAGAGGTGCCGAAGTTACGCCTAGCTCGTCCACATGAGGGACGCTCTTTGGCAGCGGCGTAGGGTCGATGTATGGGATATCGGGGAACCTGTACATGGAGGGATGCAGTATCAGCATGCGCATGTCCTATCCCGTCCATGTCGAGCCTCGGACTTGCTTTGCTTCTCTATACGTTGCCATTCTTGAGGATGTGCCAGACTTCTAGCCGGTTAGGGAAGAGGGGCGTCGAAGAGGAGGGATTGCGCAAGGAAACGCAGAGCAAGGCGACGAGGTAGGTCTGTATGAGAGGATCTGCCACAAGTGAGTGCGCAAGGAGAAGAGCTGCGGCAAGTTGCAAGCAGAAGGTCGATCACGGCTGAAGCCAACCACAGCTCTTGCTTTGCGGAGGACGAGCACAACTGCAAGGCCTCACAGCAGACACATCAGTACATCAGGGTAGCTTCATGGACACTCTGGTTGCAGCCACGTCGAACAGTTACCGGGCGCTCGTGTACTGATGACACTGCAAGTGACCCTCAGGTGCCAGCGTGATCGAGGGACTTCGTACAGTCTACAGGCGTGTCACGCTTCTCTGACAGCTATGCACCCAACGACGAAGACGCAAGCATACTGGAACTCTTCTATCTCCATGCGGTGACATCCAGATCATGGTATGCCTGCGAATCTGCGACAAAGCTACGCCCCAAGATGGCTAACTGTCTACTTCGGAAACAGGTCTTCCCAGTCACCATTTCGGTCAAGCTGAAATGCGGCAAGAGTGACTAGTCGTAGCTATCTGTGCTGATTAGCTCTCTTCAACTGATTCATTTATGCGTCCAGTCTCAGTCGCCGTCCCAGTAACGAGTAAAACGACAGTATCAGAGCTTAAAACAAGCTTCATCGAAGCTACATCGACATCATTAGCAGAACTCAGTGAGACAGAGGGTATAGAAGATGAACCTACAGTCAAGTCGATAAAGCTCTTCAAACAAAGTGAAGATGAACAAGGCAATGAGAAATGGATAGCCTTGGATGATTCTACCAATGTCGACAAGGCTGGTCTAGATCAGGGTCATGTAGTCGGCGTGGCTTTCGAGAAGGACGGTAAGTGCGAACGATACTGGTCACATTGAAGAGACCTTGCTGAATGTAGCGACCATTTCAATTTCTAGGGCAATTCAGCGATCCGGTCATTGCGAACCCCGACCAGTCACGCGAAGAGAATCGTTTCCAGGCTTGGGAGTAGCCCCCATGACAGCTCTGCACTAGGCTGCCCGAAGTCTCCTACTGTAACATACCTGCATGACTCACCATTACCCAATGAAGAGAATAATACGGCTGCTTGGGCTTTCCCCTCGACTAGATG
This sequence comes from Cystobasidium tubakii, assembly GCA_024345325.1. Lineage (NCBI taxonomy): Eukaryota > Fungi > Basidiomycota > Cystobasidiomycetes > Cystobasidiales > Cystobasidiaceae > Cystobasidium > Cystobasidium tubakii. The sequence goes on along the minus strand of BROO01000001.1, from coordinate 2,035,276 downwards.
TTTCGAATGGCCTGTCAATGAATGACCGCTAGAGGCCTCGGAGAGCCGAGTGAGCATGTACGTATAGTCGCACTGGAAGATGCAGCCGGAGACGCAAATCAGCAGAAGCAGGTCCACGCTCATCAGAAGTCAAAGATCTTGGAAATGTCCTTTCTTTGCCACTACTACTAGCTATCAGTTATGCTGAATATATATCTACAACAGGTTTCAACTGGTTTCTATGAACTAAGAAGATCACTAAATTAAGCCACATATGATGAGTTTGGAAAAGAAGGGAGTAATGCTTTTCTAGAACTTGGTACTTGGTCTTTCCCATTGGTCTTCTTCCGGTTGCATGAGCGAGAGAGCCCGCAGTTGTTTGAAACCGCTTAGAACCACAGCCAAGCAGGGTAAAGAATACGCAAAGACTGCTCCTGTATTAATTTTGGCTAAAACAACAGTCAAAAGAAAAGGGAAAGAGAACACTTTCGTCTGCTTGCATGTCCAATGTCCTGAGCAAGTAAGCAGAGATATGCATGTTTGATGTAAAATCAAGCAACCGAATAATCTTGTTCACTTCTTACGGACGTGAGCAAAGGGAGAGTCGGGTCTGATGGTGCTGATGGAGAGTGTGCTATGGTGTATGAGGGGTACAGAGATGCCAGGATGCTGTTTTGAGATTTCTTCGGACGGGGTCATTCATTCAAATTCTTGTCTAGTGTGTTGCATAACGAGAGGGACTAAAGTCTTTCTGAGATGAAGGGTTAATGCGAAAGGGCAAGAGGGTAGAAATCATCCGCCTTGCCGCTAGCATTGATCAATGAGTTTATTCTTGGGGAAACCAGCATCTGTGTAATCCGCCCAGATCGTCATATTGCCATTGGTGTATGCCTCGACGTGTTTGGCAATGTAATCCGTTGTAGGGTATCCAGGTGGATCGCACTGTTATTGACATGCCCAAGAGTAAGTCAACTTATTCATACCCACAGCCACCAGGTTTCTGCATCCTTTCACTCACCCCGATGTTAATCTGGTTTGACTTTTGGTATATCCGGATATAGTCGACCTAGAAGGGGTTGAACAGAGGTTCGCATGAGCTGTCATACTCTCTATGCAACGATGACGTCACATGTATGCAAATCCACAATCACACTCACTCTCATGATAGCAGGGAAGTTCAGATTCGCCAGATCGACATTACCGAAATTCTCACTCATACCGAAGTTGAGAATAGCATACTAAGAGAGCAAGAAGGGGTCATGTCAGCATCAGGCAGGCTCATAATGGGGACTGAAGTCGCTGAACCATAGTGAAGACGTACCATAGGCTCATTACTGATCGGACGCTGGCTAACCATAGTCAGGTTATTCGCCTGCATTCCCGCATCTTTGAGTGTCCAAATAGGATTTCCGCCCTGCTGCCACGTAATGAAGCCATTGCCGTACATCTGCGTAGACCAATACAAACGATCATTAGCATCGTTCGATTCTCGATGTTTGTTCTTCTAGCCACGAGGTTCGAGGATGGGGTAGACATACGCTAGGCTGATATTCGAAACCATAAGTATTGAACCTCGTAGAGTTGAGAAGCTCATACGATAGCTGATCCGTTTCAGGTAAAGCCGAGACAGCTTGTTGAAAGATGCCACCTTTATAAGTATTAATATGAGCACCGTAATTATCAGGCCAGATCTCGTATCCTTCAGGTATGACTTCGTTCCATTCTATGAGGAAAAACCGAGAATTATAAGCGTCGATGAGTCAGTTTTCTTTTGATATCAGAAAACACTATGCCAGAGTAGAGGAAAAAAAGGTAGGGCAAGAGAACTACGCACCATATCCTGCATCGTAAGGAGCAAACTGAGCAGACATAGAAACGGTTCCATGTAATCTTCCAGTATTTGCGTCTGCTTCCACGACTATAAGCGAGAAGTGAACGTGTTATCAATACGGAGAGCGATGTCTGGAAATTAAGGATCATGTTCCCAACTCACCAGCTTCGACTGTTTTCAAGTTCGATTCAAACAGCAAGAATGCATTTGGTAGAATTAACGATGCAGAGGGGGATGCAGAGGGAAAGTTGAAAAAGGAAGAGGATTGAAGGAGGGCGTTAGGGAATCACGGCATCAGTCACATAATTCCGACAAGCGAACTCCTACGAAAAAGAGAAGAGTGAGAGAGATGGGGGAAAAAAGACACTCACGAATATCAATTTCCGGAGCAGATCTACCTCTATATCTATTTTCATCATTCAACCAAGGTCCCGGATGATCTTCGCCTTTACAAGTGCAAGCGGACAATTTCTGACCCGGTAGATAACTTAAACTTGCGTCCCATCGAGAAGGTGGTGCGAGCGCAGCAGCAGGACCAGTTCCATCCGGAGTAGTTTGATTTTTCAATGCTCCCACATCACATGAATCATACGAGTAAGGCCAAACTCCTTCATTCGTAGCTCCGTATCCCGCTCGTCCTAAATTGCCCATTGTCCATGCACCGGGCCAGAATCCAGCTACTGATGGATTTCCAGGTAGATTGACTGCTACTTCGATATAACCACCTGTAAAACAGAATTGATTCCATGTTTGAATCATGCCTGATGAGAAGTTGAAACCGTGATTCTGTTGCGGATTTTGACGAGTCATGTTGAGGAGTAAGTAGCCATCGCCAGTAGTTGCACCTCTTGGATCGTAGTATTCCAAATTATTAGTGGCATCTAAGAGTCGATCCATACGCATCAGCATCGTTAATCTCTTTAAATTGAAGAGAGAGAGAGGCTGAGAGCTCACAATAATGAGCATCAACAGCCGTCCAATAAGGATCATCACCAGGCCAAAAAGTTCTACCATCCTGTTCAAACTCATCCGAAAAGACGAGTGAATATTCCTGTCCATCAAAACCAGTTCTCTTCATAGCAGTTTCGGGTGTATCTCTATCTATCAATCCTCTGTACCCTTGTATTTCAGGAACTTGACCAGTTGCATTTACAAATGATAATTGCGCTGTTGCTTGTACTATATTGTCGATTATTGGGTATGCGCCGAATACTCCGATGAGCTAAATCGACGGAGTGGACAAATCATAGAAAAACAGTCAGCATTTCAAGTTCTGCCACCAGTCTGCCCAAATCCAAACTCGGCGATAGCATTCTGACTCACCGCACACAGGATGATAACCAAAGCACCAGCATTCAACAATCCTCTTGAACTAAAAGGATTTCCAGTTCTTTTATAATTTTTAGGTTCTCCAATTCTCCTATCCGGTCCGAATCTAGGAGCTAAAGAACCAGGATCATGTAGGGCATCATCTTTTTCCGGATCATTATGATTTAATAAATCAATATCAGGCATAATATCATATACGTGCGAATTACTCTGAGTAGCTAATTTCTTTTCTCCCGAAATAAAATCTTCATATCTTGTTTTAGGACGTGCTTTCTTAGCTGCGTTTAATGCATTTGTACTCCCGTTGAATTGTGTATGGTCGTATGAGGAATGACCTGTTGCTGTTGATGAAATACTGTTTGAGCGCGACATGAAACCGCTCTCTGGGGCTAGGAGGTTGGCGGAACTGCTTGATGGGCCAAACGAGGCTGTGGAATAGTTGTTGTTGTGCATTGAAAGTTGGATGGGCGTCTGTACATCATCATGAGGAGGATATGCGTAGAATGGCAATTGTCAGCAACTCGTATATACAGAACCAAGTCTTGGCCACCCACAAACTCCGCTTGGCCGCTGCGCATGCGAACAGCATCATCCACATCGTCTCTAAGTGAGGGATCATTGACTCGCAGGAAAGCAGCAGATGGCCCGGATGGACCACCTCTACTCGTCGAAGCAGGAGGAGAGGTTAAGAAAGGATTGAAGCGTTGTTGTTGGTTATGCTGTTGATGCGAGAATGAGGATGCTGATCCTTCGGAAGACATCGATGCCGAGAGGGGACTGCTGTTGTAGTTGTTGCTCCGTTCAGAGTTTCCAAGGAGGCTTCTGTATGTATCCGTAGTCGTTGTATCGCATAACAAGCATGCATGGATTGGATCGACGCGCAGAGTGAATGCATCCAGGCGTTTCCAAGCGGGCGTTCGGAGATGCGAGAACCAAGCAGGTAGCCGAGGGACAATAACAGGACCAAAGCAGGACGTCAGCATGGATGTAGAAAGGTGCAACGACCAACATGGACGCACCTCCCCATCTCCCTCATGTCCTCCTGTCTGTCCCTCGAGCTCGCTGGCGTTTCCAAGCCAAGCGAAGGTCGAGGCATGGTCCGAGGTGGTTGGTTATGGATGGATGGATGGTGACTTGTTGATGGGAGCGGATGGATGTGTTGCAGGTGTATGCACTATGCCTCTGCAGTGGAGAGCGAAGAGAGAGACTTGCTCTCAAGTGGTGCGTCTGTACTCGTCTACCCGGATCCAGGCCAGGCGTCTTCTTCAAATGGTTCTGCAGGCGACAATGGATGTGGATGGCTGAGTGATGGAGGATGCACTCCACCCTGTATATGCACTCCACTGTCTGCTTGCTCTGCCTCCCTCGTCGTCCTCTTCCAAGAGTGCCCTCTGCAACCACGGCTCTGTCGTCGAGCTCTTTCCAGCGCAGGCTCTGTGGTGGCGGATCTCTTCAGAGCAGACCAGCGTGCAAGTGGATGCAGCAACGCACGAGGGTCAGAGGGTGGTGGTGATGATGGAGATGCAATGGATGGTGCATGCATCACTCGCGGCCCTCCCGCACCCTGTCATCGCTCCTACACCGTTGAAAACTCTCCATTCGAGGGCACTGCGCATTTCTTCGACGCGCGGAATAGGGCGCACGCGGGAAGCCGAGAGACGGACAGCAGCAGTAGCTGGATACGGACATGCCAGAGCAGACGGCCACAGTGCTTGGCTTGTACTGACAAGCAGAACAACGGCTATCCCCCGTAGCAGCCACTCCGAGAAAGGCGTGTTGTGTCGATACTGCATTGCCTCTTGTGCTGCAGCCTGGGTGGCGACGTTAACGTGTACAGTACAGTATGCTTGGAAGACTCTCAGACAGCATGGGCATCAGCATGGTCATCATGGCCATCATCATGGCCATCATCATCATCATGTTGCAGTAGCAGGGTACAGTATGAGAAAGGTCGTACTCATTAGTGAATCTGTCATGACCGGCTGTACCATGCACACAAACTCCGAGCACAAGGCCCGTGCATGCCACCGACCGACTGCATGACACCGGTCAACGTCGCACAGCACCACATCATCGACACAGTAGTACTTCGACACAGTCCTTGTGTTTGGCGTTCGATACCTAACTATCACGACGGATCAACAACCCAAGACAAACCGCAAGACAAGTCCTCGAAATCCAGTCGCGTCTCTCTTCCGATCGATGAAATATAGACGCGTTTGACATCTCAAAAGGATGATTCAAAAGTAAAGTCATGTTCTGAAAGATGTCGAGAGTCGCGTGTGATATATCTCGCCTTGTCCCTTCTCGCTGGTGTGTAAATGATAAGAGCACTTATTAGTCCTTACTTTGGCCTACACTTTGCTCCTCTGTCATGTCCGTACTGAATTCGTTCTGAAACTCGAAGCAACGGCAAATGAAGCTCGCTTTTCAGACATTTATATACGATACCAGCCTCGAGCACCTGCTAGTGCAGCAAGCGCTTTCAGCAGTAACTTATAAAGGAGCCAATCTAAAACATTGTCCTGACACCCCCCTTCACGATCTATCGCTACATTGTTGATTGAAAAACGTAGAGCACACCAGTATTGAGCTGACGACCTTCTAACCGTACTAACAGTGCGAGTTGTCTGGAAAAAGAGGATTGGTGTCCAATGAAGTCTCCCCAGAACTATCTTGCTTCCATTTTCATCCCTCCACATCGCAAATGTTTGACATCGAGTAGTTGGAAACACTTTTCATGCCCTCTTCATTCCGTGGGTTCCTCATTTGGATTCTTCAAATAAGGTCTATTCGACCCATCACTCGCTTCCGTGCTGTTCATAGGTAGTAGAATATCACGCAAGAACCATCAGCTCTCTGCATGCCTTCACTCGACACAGGGGCGAAATCAACGGGTTGAACAAGGTATGACTCACTTGTATGGCTTGGCTGGTCTTTCATAAGGTATTATATCTTGCCAATCTGATCCTGGTTCTAGCAGTGTCATCAATACTGAACGGGGTATAATCACTCCACATTCGAAATTGACGCCTGAATTGTCAATTGTGATGCAGTGGAGGAGCACAAGTCAACTTATAGGTTATCTCCGTCCTGAGTACAGGAGACCACATCGTCCAACGATATGGGAAAAAGGATGGCAAATGATAGAACATTTCTACTTACAGCCTTCTACACGCAATGATCCAACTGGCGCAGTTCTATCTCCCTTCGGTGCTTTGGCGAGTTTACCCCACCTACATACAGGAAAGAGAATCAAGTAAAAGTATAATGTGAGCTAGACTTTCCCTCTCATCACTTTCTTGACGTCACCGACGCGTCGGGTGATACATTAGACCACGAAATGAAATTCCCTTACGCTCCATTGGAAAAGTTGGCAGATCTACAAGATAAATGGGTTGTCTCTCCTCAGCTACATTGTACGCGATGGTCAGTAGGAAAGCAAGACTGACCCGACGTAGAGATAATAAGGAATAGCATGATAATCTTTTGGATTTATCGCAATCATCAATTTCATGTGGAATAATTTGCCAGGATCTTTCGATTTGTAATGACTGAATATCTTTTGGATGTCTTCTCTGGCATTACCCCAATTCATGTGACATCCTATATTCTTGGCTGCCACCTGTAACGAGACCCCATCCAAATCAGCTATTAATTGATCTTCGTTAACCAAAGTAAGATGCAAATGCGACCCACCGTTCTAGCCAATTCATCACATTTCTCAACATCAGTATAAGTAGGGAAAACAACTTCAATAGGAGGAATATTGCAATCTAATTTAGCTAAAGTAATCATTTTTCTACCAATAGCACAATCATAAAACTCTTTCAACCATTTATCATGTAAATGACCAATACTTCCAGAACACCATTCAAGTTGTACTCCATTTTTTATCATTTCTGACCTTATTTCTTCCAATTCTGATATTATCTTTCTCAGCCTCAAAAGACCAGAACTTTCTGATAATATACTTGGTAAGAGACCAGGTCGAGATGTTATGAGGTGTACTTTGACTTTGCTGAAATCAAAACGACCACTGAAGTGAAGGTCGAAGAACGTTGATGGGACGTTTAGTTCTCGCAGGTGGACTGTGAGGAGTTTTTCGAATGATGTATTCGGCGAGAGTGCTTTATTTGACTTGTAGCGTGGCAGATCATGGATATACCTATGGGGTTTGATACATGGACCGTCAGAGCTAGTACTCCTGTATACAGCAAAGAGATCTAAAATGCTTACCAATGGTTGTCCCCCTCTCGAAGATCAATGTTCATGAGGTTACACGATGTAATGATGAGTCGTAAATAAGTGGGATATACAAGTAGTAGAATCTTGGAATGAGCGCATCCCTGGCAGCGAGGAAAGAAAGGATGAAAGTTCTCCCCTGAAGCCATCAAAGAGAAGGTCAGCGGTTTAGAGTAATGCTGAGTGTGTTTGCGAACGCACCCACCGTATATCTCCCTGTAAACTCGACTCATATGTGGTTGCATCTTCTCTAGCTGTCTGGCGGAAACCTTGCTCTTGCTATTTTCCCCTTTTGCTTCACCTAGAGCTCGCATGACTTGCGGTGCGTAAGGATCAAGGTTGATATCTCTTCCCACATACATCTGGAAGGGGTCATGTTCAGAAGCCTTCTCCGTCAAAGGAAGATAAGCCTCACTCACGGGTACTTTCGCTTCAGGCTGCAAGGGTAAATACCGAAAGAACTCATTCTGTCCAATGAAGAATGCAAAGACGCAACACGCGACTAGACTGTCCTTGTCGATAAGCTCTTCCATTGATATACAATTCCGGGTATCTCTTTCAGCTCGGCCCGGTGTTCTTGTCATTCGGAGCGCTCCGTCTTTGAATCTAAAAGGTATAGGTGGTGGAGGTGGTCCATCTTTGAAAGATCCAGCATCAGCCGCAGCACCTCGACAAATGGAAGGTAGTTGGACTCACAGAAAAATGCTGGATCAATATCATATTCTCCCATTTCTGCTTCTTCATCACTGTCATCTAGGTCAAAACCTTGCTCAGCTTGACCATTCCAATTCTCCTGTAATGGGATCGTCATAAGCTGTCTTATCAGATCTGCTCTGAATATAGGATCATCCTTCGCCATTTGCTTGATACTCTCATCTATTTCCAAACCATCTAGCAGCATATCCAGATCCAGCTCTGGCTGTTGCAATGCCGTAGCGTCACTGCCGATATTATCATGATCAGGAAAAGCAGGAGCTGACGGCGCTACTTCGTGAGCTTTGCCTTGTCTATCGTCCTCAAGTGGAGAGAGAGATTCTACATTGCCGACTGCTCGTGGAACAGATGCTTGCAAGTCTTCTTCAGCTTTGCGTTTCAGTCGCTCTCTGCGCTCTGCTAGCTGCTCTTGTGGCGTCGGATTTCGTGAAGTACTGGCACTTGAAGAGCCTGACCGAGGTGGTATAGCAGGAGGCATGGCAGCAGCTTTAACTGTCGCTCAGTTTCTTGGTAGACATCAGACGTGGGTATTATACGTGGTACCACATCGTGTGGTCAAGTGCTACTGTAGTCGATCATTCAGAAGGGTAGATGGCCTTGAGTCTTGAGGGTGGAGCCGGTTTGAAGTTTACCTAGCAGCGACTTGACGACAAAGCCATACTTGAGTGGGAATGGACAATGTGATGCAAACGGCCGTCGTGCTTGTCAATTTTAAGTGGCGACCTCGTGTAAAGGCAGGAGTGCTGGACGTGAAGCAAGCGCCGATACCATCTCGACTCCATCGAGACCAGCTGCAGGGGTACAGCCATGACAAAAAAGTGCAAAAACCAGCAATGACATCGGGCTGGCCTTTATGGAGCTGAAACAGCCTAGCAGGATTACAAAACTGTCGCTGATAACGTACTTCCACGAGTCGCAACGAGCGTGTCGACGTTCGCTTCACGCTAACGTCGGGCGGGGCTGTCCCCTTCCACTCTCCTGTACATCAAAACGAATACTCTACGGACAAGCGCTACTAAACAAAGCAATGTAAGCTGTAGATGACAGAACTGAAGCAGATCGATTGCTTATGCATAGCACACATGATAAAATCGTAAAAGTGATGTTACAAAAGCTTGCAGGATATGTGCAGTCCTGCACAAACAGAAGGAAGCGATCCTACTGGATATTCATCTGCCTCTGTTCCAGTGTCCTTCTTGTTCAAGGCTCAGTCTATCTCCTAGCAGAAGGAACACCCCGGGAGCCATCAGCAGTTCGAGCGCTCTTAAGCCCGTTAACATGTCTCTTTACATCGAACTTAAAGCTTGGCACAAGGGGCTGTAGCGACTACGCCTCAGTAGAAGGTCTGGGACATAATGGAGTGGCGTTAAAGACAGGGCGCGTTCACGCACCTCGGAGGGCTTCAGTTCCTTGAGCCGCTCTGGAGTATAAGTGATCCTAGTAGATTTGCCGTTCGGAGGCGAGGCTGTGGCTGAAGGTGCACGAAGCAACAGGTCAATGACGGCTCACAGTAAGAGATGCGTTTGTTACTGGTTACTTGCCATTCGACCAGGGGCGAGATCCCGGGGCCTCAATCTTAGGGGCCAGTGTAGCGAAGCTGTTAGGACTGGCGAACCCATTCTGAGGAGCCTGCCTTTGCTGCTGCTTGGTCAGCAAAGAAGACGCTTGTTGCCTGGGAAGAGACGTGAATCCTGTCTGAGTCATACTGTCTTGGCGAGCGCAAAATGCTGTTAAGTGTCCTTGAGGAGGGAAAGGTCGGATGGAGGGAAGTTAGGATACAAGGAGTCAGTCGAAAAGAAAGACAAGGCCTGCTGTTCACTGCTTGGAAGAGTCAACAGCTGGCCCTTGGAACAACGAGGCTGTAGCTTTTCGCAACACCGTTATGCATGCACAGCGTGACGGCCCGAGGCCGCTCGAGGCAATGTGTCTGTTAGAGTCTAGACTATTGGCGGGAGATGAGGGTGCGATTGTAAGTGGGTGACTGCGCATGTCAGATCTGATTCGGCAGCCAGTCACCTTAGCAACGGGAGTACTGATAAATCACATTGCGCCTGCTCAAATTGTGTAAAAGCGGCATTGGGCGCACAAACCTCGACATTTTCGTGCTCTTTCCATTTGCCACAGGCTCCAACTCAACTCTGCCAAAAGTTTATCGTTTAACTCCGCTACGAATACGTCATCACTCACGACTTATACTCCGTCTCTCTGTAGGCTGAGATCGTCACATTCATCGCTTCTAGTGCTAAGCAGATGCGTTCTGATTCTTCAACTCCCATTTCGCTGACTGTATTAATGCTGATACCTCCTTGATACCTCCTGGTACCCCTCTTTAGCCTGAGCGACAGCTTGCTCCATTACGTGGCACGGCTAGTCTGCCTTCTGTCACAGCCCGCTCAGCTTGTGTCATGTCATGATAAATCTCCCAACCAGGGGGTATCACCACGAGAGAAGCAGATCGTGATCTAGCGTCTGAGGACATATATCCAGATTTCCCCAAGAGCCACTCTCGGCAGTGTTTGGGTACCTCCTAGTGGTATTCCTGGAAGCGAATTGTATGCCAACGCTTGGCTAGGAGGAGTAAATGCAGGGCTACCACCGCTCAACTGTGGACTAGTCATGATTCTGATTTGAGGAAGGGACGGTTGCGGCAGACGGGTCATCTGAGACCTAGACACTTTTCTGACGCCTGGAAGGGACAAGACTGGCGAAATGGTGGTCTATTACATATGCTTCTAGCGGTCTTAACGAAGTAGTGGACAGGCTTTTGTGTGTGTGTTGTGGGAACATGGATTGATTTCGGTGCAGAGGCCTTGCGAAGCTGAAAAAGAGCAGTCGGCGATGCAGGAGTTGAGGCTCTATCTTCAGCAGCCGGTATTGGCCGAAGCGACGCGGCTGTAACATTTGGTACACCATCTTGTATAGCATAGTATGCATGCCGTGGTTTAAGCAGTGTCCATGGGAAGACTCCAGATCATTGCTGCATACAGCATGCGGTGGTGAGATCTATCGCCAAGAATGCGAGCTCATCAATGTGACCAATAAATGCGGCTTGTCGGCTCCAGCAGCAGCTTTTCTACCGTTAATCGCATCGCTGGCACTCGCACCTGCGGCTGTCCCGGACCATTGGAGCTTCTTCGCAAACGTTCAGCAGACAGCGTTCGCTCGTCGATGATGTTGCGGAAAGCTCTTTCTATTGGCCACCTACAAGTTAGTGATGTGTTGGAGCTCCTGCAGAAACCCCCGGACAAAGCGAGCACCAGGCTCAGCGACCCGCCGATCACACACTGTACTTGCCAGTGTTTCGACCTGTACTGCTCATAAGAGCATACTCCACATGCTGGACTTCCTCCGCAAGCATATCCTTCGGGATCTGTACCAGCCTCATAGCTGGTGGGGATTCGATGGCCCGTACACGCGGGTGCAGCTGGACGATGGATCTACGTTCGTGACGATCATGTCGAGCGTGTGGAGGGCAAAGAGCCAGCCACACTTATGCCACGTCGGGTACTACCCTACGCCATCGCAGCATGCTAATGCAAACAATGAGATACATGCCTTCTCATGCGATTTCTTCCCGAGCGACATCTACCCTACACGAAATGCCAAGTTTGACGCAAATGGAGTGGCTGCTTTCGAGCTGAGTGCAAGTATACCTGAAGAGCAAGCAACCTTCCATCTAGATGTTCAGCCCAACAAGCAGACATACCATCATCAGTTCATCCATCCAGAAACAAAGCAGAAGCTGGACATACAGCTTGCCATCACGAAAGCTACGCCACATTCATTGCTCGGGCCGATGTGGTTAGCCAGGTTCATGCCTATCCCTCTGAAATGGCATATCTTCTCAACCCGATCTCAGTGTAACTTGACTATCAAGCAGGGGGAGACAATTCTACTGCAGAAACAAGGCTTGTGCCATCAAGAGAAGAACTGGGGTGTCGGTACGTCACTGTCTCTTCGATCTAGGCAACCCGTGATCTACCACTGAACATAACGACACACCTCGCAGGCTTCCCTACTGCCTGGATATGGTGTCAAGGCTTCCCATCTGATTCCCTAAAGGGCTCACTCGCTATAGCCGGTGGAAAGGTTACTTCGTTCCTAAGCGCGTTCATGGTAGCCTACCGTTCGCCCACTTCATCGCGCAATTGGAATTTCGGACCAGCTTCCACGATGGGTGTCTTCGGATATGGGCCTCTGACTGAACTGTCAAAGTGCGATAGTCCCTCTGGGGAACTCCGGTTAGAATGCTCGAACCCTGTCCTCGGTCGAAAACTGGTCATATCAGCTAAAGCGCCAGTCGATTCATTCAAAATTATGTCTGCACCACTACCACAAGGCCACACTACACATTACTGTCACGAATCTTTCATTGCAAAGTACAAGATAGAATGCTACGAGAAAGGATGGTTCTCACCATGGAAGAAAGTGGAGGAGACAGAACTTTACAATTCAGCCTTGGAGTTTGGCGGTGATTGGGATCATTGGTGGCTAGAGCAGCGGGACAAGCAAAGGAAGACAGAGTAGTTCGTTCAGAGATTGTGTAATAGACGACTCCAAGCATCTCAGAATATGTAGCAATACTTTTGACGCAAACGAACCAGCTGCAGTGGCAACCAGACTGAACAGAACCACGTGACGCACTGAAGGTTGGCTTGCTTCCTTGTGCCACTTCCATCCGACAACTGAGCTTGAAGCAGGCTTCCAGAATAGCAAGAATGGACGGGCTTCAAAGCATCCTGTCAGATCTGCTGTCCCTGCAAGCTTCAAGCAGTCAACTCAACAGCGCACTCGACCGCTTGCGAGACGTTCTCACTTGTATTGCGCTGGAGACTGGCCTGCGAGATGGCTCGACAATCACGAAAGCTGGCTTTTTACAGCTGCAGGAGTCGTTTCTACATAATGGTAGGCCGAGTTCAACACGATGCAGTAGAACCAACTCCCCACCTCTAGCACCAGAGAACTGAGGCAGCCCCATCCTGCTCATTTGTTTAGTCGTAGCGAGGTTGATCGACTTCCTCGCGAGGTGTCTGCTGAGGCTGCAACACCACAAGTATGGAGGTGAGCAGCAGAGTGGACTGTACGAGTGCAGCCAGTAGCTGACTCGCTGTATTGCTGTCGGCGCCGTATCAGACGACTATCAAGCTATCTTCTCCCAGCTTGGCCAAACAATGCAGCTCCTGCAAGGCTTCCTACTTCTTCACGCACCAAGCAGGCTTCTGTTTGGCATCCAGTGCAATATGGAGGTACGGTTCAAGCTTTCAGACGTGTACACGCACGCTATAATTGATGCCGACGTCCCGACTCCCAGCTTCTCGTGACTTGCTTGACGCTGCCCGATCACTCAACACCTACTACAAGCAGCCACACACCCTCAGCATCATCGGAATTAACAGCCTCAGCTTCTCCACGTCTTTCCGCAACACACTTTGACTTTGGACAGTCGCTGTTCGGATCAAAGCTTGGAAACAGCGACGCAGATGAGACGGCGCCGACACTTGCGGAACTTACGCTTGAGACGCTCCTGTGCGCACTGGTAGACAGTCCGAAGAACGTGAAAGTTTTCGAGTCATGCAATGGTATCGTAGAGGTATCACGGCTGCTCCGTGGAAAAGTGGATGCTGGGAAGGCTGCCAAGTTAGTCTGTCTTACAAGCGCGAGGCGTGAGACAACAAAGCTCAGACGCTAACAATGCCTGCCTGTCCTTTTCAGAGTCAAATGCTTGGAGTTTTTGTACTTTTGGCTCTACCCGGAGACAGAGCGTCAAGCTGCTGCGAAAGCTCAGGCTACGTTACAAGCTCCTGCTACCCCTTCGACACCTCGACAAGACAGAATCCGACCCCGCTTGTCAACCTCATCGTCTACCACAGCTGCGCCAAGAACGCCAACAGACAATCGTCTTCGTGCGATGCTGGAATCCGCACATGACACATGGACGCCAACAACGCCTTCGAAGCCATCCCGTACATTCGAGAAGACCCAGCTTGCTCTTTCCAGATCGGCAGCCGCCGTTGCTGCCTCCCCTCGCAAACGACCCTTGCATGTATCTTCTGGCATACATAATGCTGAGGACCATATCGACGACGGAAGTCCCAAAGCGAAACGATCCAGTATGTCCCAGAGCGCCTCGCCGGCGACAATGGCAGAAGTCGGACCGATTCGAAGACTGCTACCAGCTTCGCCCAGTAATCGTCGAAGGTCCATTCTATCGGCTTCAAGAAACCCTCAACTATCGTCAAACTCGGTAGACACTCCGCCAATCTCGACACGGCAAGGAACGCATAGCAAAAATCGGCTTGCTCATGCTAGATTTGCTCCTCCTCCACCCGAAGAGTCAGAGGAAAACTACTTCAAATCGCCACCTAAGCTGCTATGGTCGCCCACAAAAAGTACATACCCTTCAAGCTCACCAGCCTTAGTTCGACGTACAAGTAGGAGTTCTCCAGGGCTTGAGCGGCAGCGCAGTCGTGATTCACCATTGCTGGAGAGGCACCGAAGCAGAGCTTCGCCCATGTTGGAGTTAAGCGATAGACTGACTGCGTCGCCTGCGCTAAGTCGTACATCTTCGAACGATGCTAAGGATGTGATCAGGAGAAGACTTTCGAGATCGCTTCACGCTTCAGCTATAAGCAATAGCGCCGGACAGCCTTATCGGAACCTGACGGGACTACCCGGTGTATCAGGACAGACGAAAGGGCTTTTTGCTTCGCACAAGAGATCAACCACGCCTACGGAGATAGCGGAAGGCAACGGTCACCTAAGAAATGAGCTGGCCGCGGAGATTGAGCAGAAGGAGGATGGGTGCGGAAATACCTACGAAAGGAGAAGACAAGTACTAGGTCAGCATCTAGGTAATCTAGATCAGCTGTTGCATCGCTTCGAGGTCCTCAGGTGTCGATGACGCTTCACAATGTACCATAGGCTCGCAGGTTTGCATGGTGATTGTGTTAGCAATGCAGGCGCTAGTCTAGATCATCACGGAAACAGCAAAATCATGAATGGTCTGCCTCCAAGAGGGTATGGTATGGAATGGAAGACATGAATTTTGCACAACGTTGAATGGAGTAAATGAGTAAAGGTTCCATATTGATGAGTTGTCTTGCGCAAGTCCTGCAAGTAGCCTTATCAGAGAGGTACATATCGTTGCCTTCTACTATCAGAAGCTTTGTGGACTTGCTGGCAGAAGGCGATCGTAACATGCGGGACCCGTTCTTTTAGTGCAAAGCAGCCTATAGCGAAATGGCCGCCGGTAATAATGTCCTGATGTTGTTGAGTGATATAATCTGTAACCGACTAGACGGCAAGTAAGACATAATGATTGGTTTTGGAATTTCATCACTTAAGTGGCAGTCAACAGAAGCACTGTTCGAGGGAAATCCACAGCCGACACAGAGAGGCTCAGGAAGAAGCGACTATTAAGGTAAAATGCAGGCCCGTTTTCCACGCTCAGAGTGGCTGTGCAAGCGGGTAGAGACGGTTTGGAGGCCATGATGCCAACTTTCGTAACACGTCTGCTGCTTCTTGTCGCCCTAGATCGGGCGGGCATTCGACTTTTCTTTTTCAGGTGCCGCGACCGCAAGGCGTCCAGGTCTGCTGATCAAAATATCCATATTCTTGTTGTTCCGATATTGTTTCTCTATAACCTCTGTCTTCGGAGCCAGAGGTATGGTAAGACATAGGCTGTCCAGCTGGTGTGTTCGAATAGTCCCCACGCATGTCAGGTTGCCATCCGTAACTCTGTCCATGAGGGTGGGCAATTGCCTGCGGGTGAGGAGAGTGAGAATAATGTGGATGCCCTGCACTTGTATTTGGACTTTTGAGCCACCGTGCTGTAGGAGCCGAAGCGGAAAGATATTGTGTAGATTCCGGCGCCAGGGTATCCGATGGCAGGGCCAAAGGCTGCGTAGACTTACTAGCTATGCTTGTGCTTCTAGAGGAAGCGGAAAGTGTCGGGCCGTCTCCTCCTATTTCAAGACCAGACAAGAGATGATTATATGCACCGAGCGATGAATGTGAAACAGCTGGTCTTTCAATGGCAGCAGTAGCAGAAGATGAATGAGGAGGGGAATGGAGGAGATAGCTCGACTGCGGGCGTGAGTGGCTAGGTGCGTATGTACCTGATGCACCACCGCTAGTATGCGGGGGACCGTACCGGTCAGGGGAAAGTGATGAAGCGCTCCCATGCATCGGCGAGAAATACGTGCCGAGTTCAGACGAAGGCGTAGCGAGGCCACCTGCAAGATGAGGTGAAGTAGCCAATGTAGGGGACCATAATTTTCTCGGGTCGACGGGTCCAGGCGAGGCAGGGTAATGATGGTAAGGATAGTGAGGTAATTCGGAAGTAGGTGTTATAGGTTCTAAAACAGGTTGATTGCCAAGTGCAGAGTATGAATGCCGATGTGTTAACGGTGGCGCCTGGGCTGTGATTGTTGCTGCTCCCAGAGATAAAGGGAAGAAAGAGGTGGTTGCAGTATAGGGTCGATCCATGACGGAGGGAGATGCGAGTGGAGGGCTGAGATGCGGATACGGCGCCAAAGACGAAGCGGAGAGAGTATCTGCATACCCTACATCTCTCGGATCGAGGGAGGACAGATCCAGATATCGAGGCCGCGAAGAAGGAGACGGGGTATGATGCTGAGGTGCGAGAACGGGCGAGATGTTGGAGTCACGCCCGGAGATAGAGATTGAGGAGGAGTGCAAGGGTTCGCGAAGATAGAGACTGTCGGGGTTTTGCTGATTGTGAGGATTGCAAAGTTGGGGCAGACTTGTTGAATGAGTCATTGACTGTTGTGATGAAGATAGAGAGCTGTACGAGGAATGGGCGAAGGTCGGAGGTGCGGGGCGGGAGCGACCTCCGAGAACCGCTATGAATCCATCGTCGTAAGGAACGTTGCCTGTTATACCGACAGTCCCAGTAGCTACCGCTGTTGCAAAAGCTTTCTTCCGCCGCCGCGCATTGCGAACGATGTGATTGCGATAGCTGCAGGAGAAACCCAGTCGAGAGTGGATGAAGAGCAGTCCAGGGTGAAGCAGATAATGAGGATGGAAGGCGAAGTGGGCGAAAACGACATCAGCCTCTGTATAGAAGCACGAGACGCCGCTTAAACACTCCCCAGCAGTGACGCCCAGTCACGTCTGTGCTGTCCTTGGGCAGTCGAACTCACTGCTGAAGCATATTGTCGTGTCTCGAAAACCTCGATTCGCATTGCGGAAACGTGCATTGGAAGGCCTTCTCGCCTGTATGTACGCGTATATGCCTTGCAAGATGGCCGGATCTATTGAATTGTAGCCGCCGTTGATGTTGAATATTGGGCCACATCGGTTGAGAATCCATGCAGGCAGGGCAAGGGTGGGGTTGAAATCAGCATGAGACTCGCATGAAACACAGGTAGGATATAGATGTATACTTACGTAGTGAAGGTCTTGTCACAGTCAGGATAGCTGCATACGAAGCGTCTATCGCGCGCTGCTGATGCTGTTCTTGAAGGGGCAACCGTTGAAGTGGGGAGAGCGGGTGTTGAGGAGGACGAGGAGGCTTTTGAACAACAAGAACATGAAGGTCTCAGCATTGTTCTCGTACGTGGAAGATAGAAGAGCCGCGTTGGACTGGGTCTCTGCATGTTAAGGGCCAACTCACGCTGGCTCACATTGAGGGTAGGGCCCTGCTCGACTAGTAGATGAGCGAGTTTAGAACCGGAAGCATCATTCGGATGTGGAAGTTGGAGATCCATGGTATGCTTTTTGATGAGTTGGATGCTTCTTATAGCTGCCATGTAGGTGAAAGGTAGTCGATATTCCTGGAGGTGCCGGCAGGACGTGTATAGATGGGAGTCGACGGCTCCGATAAGGCACCAGCGGGATGCTTTTCAGAGTAGTATGAAGCGAAAGAGTGGGTTTAAAGAGCGGCGTTCAATACCGTGTCTTCGAGGAAGGGAAGCTTGAGATTTGGTGAGGGGGTGTAGTCTGAATGGATGAAGGATATCGGCTCGGTCGCCAGACACCAGGCACGAGAACCGAGGTACGGCGTGGGAGATCAACTGGATGGAATGAAATCAGGAAAAGGGCCATGTCAGATATGGACAGGTGCATCATAGCTAGTTACCTGTCCCTGTAAATGCTCAAAGGCACGACGAAGCTTTTCGGAAATAGTTCTCACCTTTCCGAGTGAGAGGTATGGAAGAAGTTGGGGCCGCCGGCGGCTGGGCAGAGGGGGAGGGACGGGCTGGGAGGAGCGGTGGGAGAGAGACGGAAGAGAAGCAAGCGCAGAGAGGTCGAGGTGTGCGAGGTTATTTGTCGTGGAATAGGATTGCCTGGCAGCTCGAATGCTCCCCACGATGTGATGCTGTCTGTCTCTGCTTCCACGGCGGTGCTACGTTCAGCTTGAAGCGATGGAGGCGACCGTGGAGGGAGAGCACCAGCTGGACCGCTAAAGAGCTCAAGTAAGGGCGCTCTCGCGTGCTGTATGCTGTGCTTGATGTGCAGTACTGCTCCTCCTGCTGTGCCCTTGGCTTCTTCGAATTGCTGCTCTCTGCTGCCAGCCAGCTGCGCCACTGCGGTGTAGGTGTTTCTTCCAGCCGATGGATTGGCGCCTTCGCCCTTTCAGGTGGAAGCAACCTGGAAGCAAGACTGGCACAGGCTGATGCTGATAGGTAAACATGGCACATCAAGAACATAGCATCATCGTCAGCCCATCTGTCTATCTGCGTGCTATCTCATCGCTGTCCGCCATAGTCCTGCCCGAAGCCCCCAATGTGCACCGGCCTGCACCATCCCCTTCGGGTTCTCGGAGGACTGCCATGGGACCGATGCAGAGCTCTGGACCAGGGCTGCTTCTCGTTCTAGACATCGTCTGCAGTTTAATGCCAAACTGACTCACCTTGTCCGACGCCCCTGTCGGTCCGGATACGCTGCCACCTGCTTCTGCCTATGGTCTGTGAAAGTGGTGACCCGAAGTCTCCAGCGAGTGCAAGCTGACTATCTAACAAGCCAACCACCCCGACTTTCGCAATGCTTCTTTACCTCGCTGCGTATAATTATCGGGTACGGCCGGCAGTTTTGTGTTTAGACTCGCCTTGCCTTACCACCAGCCTTTACATGGAAAGCAGGTAACAAATGAGTGACCAATTGCACAGGACACTGATGCCGTGCTTTGTTGATGTACTGTACCTTACTCACACTTTCTGCTATCCAAGTGTTCTTCTTCTTCCCTGATCGAGGTGTTTATTCTTTCCTGTCCTGCTGCTTTCCAGGGATAGAATGGCGTTACGTTGTTTCTTCAGTCTATCCCTCTTGTCGAAATATCAACTTGAAGAACCTCGAAATGGTTGCCGTTCCCTGAAAATCTGGAGCTGTATGATATGCAAGTTGAGTGGATAGTTCTGTTTGGTGCCCAAGTTGGTTTTACGTCTGAGTGCCCTTGTAGCGCTGTCTTGTACCGATAGATTTTGGATAACTGGATGTATGTAGGCGAAATATACTCTTCTACGATATCGATATGCTATTGCCCTTCCTCGATCTTTTCTGTTTCTATGAGGGGTTAGGTGGGAATTGCGGGTCAATCGATATCGATCATGACCGGTTTCGCCAGCCTACAGTGGAAGGACAATTGAAATTGCTATGATAGAGAATAGATATACCTTGTTCGCTGAATACTACCTGTTTGTATCCCTCCGTCTGTTCGTAAAAACAGTCTTGAATGTGTGTGGGAGTGAAATCGGTTTGATGGTTTCGAGAAATGCGGTGGGAATATACAGTTGAAAGGTAAAATGTCAGATATTTGCAACTTTGCTTCTGCTGTGGTCACCGCGATTATGCATATGTTTATTGAAGTGTCGAGAACGAAGCAGCCGTGGCGGTCTCCAGTGCCAGTGCCAAAAAAGCCATGAAGCTGGTTTTCATCACTTACCTGAGGCATCCCCGCTTGAGACTTTCTTTTGCTTGGTGTTCTTTCTTGCCTCTCGTGACTAGCTGATGACTGAAATTAGTCTCAGGAGAGCTGCTGCTTCTGGCGTTGCATATCCGGCAAGATCGACACCCCCAGCTATTATTCTTTGCGTTGCGGATGCCGTAAGTACAGTGGTGAATGCGGTGATACGGCTCTCCCGCCCCCTATACTTCGCCTGCATTCCATTACCATAAGAGCTCCGAAACCTTGGCTTACCAAGAAACACCTCAATAGTAGGTAAATATGATACCGTTTTGTACATACGGTACCCCTGGCAAATACTCTGTTGGAGTCATCAATTAGGGCATGCAATTACCGTTTTCGAGCGATCTACAAGCACGGCACGGAGCTAAAGCTAAAACATTCAGTTTTCAGCCTGAACAGGCCATGCAAAACTACTCTCTTGAGCCTTGAAAACCATGCATACCTTTCATTAGTAGATTATTTCAGGTCCAAACGACAGCTGGGGCATATGGCAGTAGCTTGTTCCGTGCTTGGGCCTGTTCTCGACCCGGCCAATCAGATTCTGCCACTATATCCTGACCTTTCCTTTGCTTGTCCGCCCTTTGCATGATGCGAATATCACTAGCTCTGACGTCTCCGCAACAGAGTTTATGAATCTTGACATTCCTGCTAATCACGAATAAGGCCACGCTGCTTTGGGTCCCCGAGACAGCCTGAAGGCAGAGGAAGACGAGAGACATTCCAGCTTCCCACATGGGCAAGCCTTGAGTTATGCGTCGATCATTCCCGATCGCTAAATTGGGTAGGCCGCGATATTAACGGAACGATACGCAGGATGGGTCCGGATGAGACCATAGTTTAGAGCGTGTAACATACATGCCCCCAGCTCAGACGCCGTTCGGCCCAGCTCCAAGTACTAGTCTCCACCGATTCTTCTGACCTGTTCGCCAGCGCACGAGAACGCCGGCGTCCAGTGTGTCCATGACGATAGCAGTTCTCGATGCGCACCGTATCGCAGTACCGGTACGGATACCGCAAACAACTGAACCCCGGAAGTACTATACACACTTCCACCTGACTACATCACCTTGCGACGATCCTAACTTGCCGAGGCCTGGAATTGCATACACAGCCAGCTTCAAGACCGATCTCGCCGTTTAAACAACGTGCATCATCTGATCATATGAGGTGTATGTCTTCATGCGTATGGGATACAGCATCTCTCCGCGACTGTGCGTCATCGCTATATTCACTAGTATAATATTGTGGAGGCTTTTCGGGAAGCTCCAGGGGTGAAACGAAACACAAGCTAAAAAATGCAATTGCCCGAGGAGAGCAATATCTCCAGCGGCAGCAGTGTTGACGGCTTCGACCAGTTCACTGAACAGTTCTGTTTATTTGGAATGATAGACTGGCCATTCAAATCTGATCAGAAAGAGTGTCTCGTCTATCGAAATTGCCCAGCGACAATCAACCTCTCGATGGGGAGAGCGAGCTAGAAGGCGAGGACCAGCTAAAGCTACTATACTCAGACTGCTCAGCAAATGCAGCCATCTGTCTTTTGAAGACGCGATGTTGGCATGGCGGCAGTCCAGCGGAAGCTCTAACAGCAGCCTGCAGGGAGAGCATGAGCTGGCAACCAGAACCACCGGTATGGAGGTTGAACAGACATCCATTGCTTGCTTATTCCCGTAGCTTGCTCGTGCTGGAATTGGCTTTGCGATTCGGCGGGCCCTCGATCAAGCCGTACAGCTCGCTGCATGAATGCGCAGAGTAAGGTCAGTACCGCCGCTCCCGCCGCTGAGAAGCCGTCAACAGATTGCCTGAAGGTCTTTGAAGGGCGTCAGGTAGCCTCCGTCTGTCGACCTCATCGCCTTGTGCATGTCTTTGGCAGTGCCGCGATAGCTCGGCCTGCAGAAGGAATTAAATCGCTCAGGATTGCTTTTGATGTTGGGAAGTGCGGAACAGAAGACATGAAGAATTGAATAGGGGAGTTAGAAAATAACGCTTCTAAACAACGAATCCATCCCTGTCCGACTCTCCGCCCGATGAAGAGCGCTCCTCCTCTCCATCCTCTCCAGCTTCGAAGGCATCGAATGGCACTCGGTATAGACGGATGACAGGCTGGTTGAGCAGGAAACATCAGCACAGTTTGGCAATATGCTCGACGTGCGAAAGGACTCACTGCATTCGGGTCTCGGACCAGGCAGAACTGCGGAATATGAACAAGGTGAGCTTCTCGGCGAATGCGAATTTCGGAGAGGGAGTTGAAACAGCGGACTAACCTTGCCGTCGGGCTGCTTCATGACCAGGTCGACAATCGTTCTCACGATACCCCAGCCGTTGGCGAGGTTGACATTCATCTGTAGAGCAAAGTCGCGTGGCTTGTACCATTGTGTACCTAGAACGACGTGTCGCTGATCGTCCTTGGGCGAAGATCGGGAAATGTATCTGGCAACAGAGGAACTGTCAGCCTACACGCAAGCTATGAATCACAGCATGTCTTCACTAACCCCATCTTCATCTGGTCAGCACCAGCAAGAATGCTCTGTACTGCAAATCGAGCAAGCTTGAACGAATTGTTCTTCATCTCGGTAGCAATAACGGCACCACGCTGGGTATCCAGCTTTGTCCTCCAGTCAGGCGCACCACCAGCTCCAACAGCTCGACTATCGAATTCGAAAAGCGACTTGATAGTGATGTAGGTGACTTCGCTGGCATCTGGACGATTGTAGTCTGATGTCGAGACTGTAGAAGTAGCAGCGACAGCTCCGCGAGTGAAACTATCGACTTCAGTTCGCACAACAAGGTCCATCTGTTCTTCCTCGTTGATGGACAAGTCGAATTTGCGATACCTGTATCCGCACGATGCAGGTGGGTTGACTTCTTCGCTGGAGTAGAACGGATTTGGATGGGCAAAGTCGATTCGGCTTTCGGCAGAGTCGTTTCTAACCGCTTGCCAGTCAAAGACATTGTTGACATATGTAGCTTCGAGCGCAAGTGCTGCAGGCGAGTTGATGTCTTTAAAGTCTTGAGGCCGGACATCTTTGGGCTTTTCGGTTTCCGTGGGTGGATCAGCCGCATTTTCATTGACAGATAGGTAATCTATACGGTTCGACTTTGTCAGTCAAAAACATTCTTGCTTGCCGATGACGATATAGCTCACCGAATGGTCCCTCTTCATCATCGCGCTTGTCAAAGTATACACGCTCGCCGTCCTTTACGACCACAATATCCCAGGGATAGACTGAGCGAGTGGAGCACATGAGCACTGAAAGAATGTTATCGGTCGCGAAAACTTTGGCGGCTGTCTTGCCAGCGAGCTAAAAGATACCGAGTTGGTATTATAGACAGATGAAGAGATAAGTATACTGTACTCACCTCCTGAATGACTGGATCATCGGAAGTAGTTGGGTTATAGTGAACTCGGTCAATGACCTGCAGAGGGACTGGCTGTCGTGTAGAAACTCGGTCGTAGGACTTGTCGTACTCGCAGACGAAACCATACTGTGCCATCTCGTCGGGCTCATCGGTATCGACATCCAAACGAAGCTTGCTGAGTCGTGGGAACTCAATTTCCTCGAGCATTTGCCAGTCGCTTCTGACCTGGACAGTCGCTGTGCGGGTCTTCTGATTCTGGTCTCCCCATCGATTGCCTCGGTAGCTGTATGACCCGTATCCACCACGTAGGACCTGTGTTCCTCTACCTCTACCTCCGCCTCGAGCGTATCCACCTCTTCCGCCACCTGCACCTCCAGGACCACCTCGTCCGCCTCGAGCACCACCACGCTGGAAGCCGCCTCTGCCGAATCCAGGACCTCCGCCTGGTCCGCCTCGAGTCTTTGAGGTGACGCTCTTGTCTACCAAGCTGAAAGCGCCTTCCTCATCTTCTGGTGCGCCCTCGTACAGATTTGCTCGAGCACCTCGTTTGCTGCCGGAGGGTCCGCCGGATGTAGCGTAGGCAGGGTCGCTGCTGAACCAATCTGCGGGTCGCGGGAATGCCAGTGCTCTGTCTGACTTGCTGAAGCTCTCGTAGGGGATCTCTGTGAATTCTGAAGGGATCGCTGCGGCTGCAGGACCGAACAGAGGGACGCCGTTCGAGGTCGACGCCTCGGTGAACTGGGGCAGCTTGAAGCCCATCGTTGTATGGCTGAGCTGCGAGTGTCTAGCTGTAGTGCAACTGGATGCTCTTCCTCTTGCGCAATGGGCAAAGGCAACGCGGATGCAATAAATGCAGCGCTCATGGCTGGGAATTTTCGCAGAGGTCTTTCTAGCCGCGAGGCTTTGCTGCTCTTCGACACTGAGCAGGCGAGAAAGGAACAGGCGGGAGAAGACTGCTGAAACAACACTGCAACAGTAAGCGGGCGTGCCGGTGCTGTCCACAGTACTCCCTGCTTAGCACTCTCATCCGACCTTGCTCTCCACCGCTGGAACTCCGCAAAACAGCCTCAATAGTCGCGACTTGACCTCGAAGGGCGTCTCCATTCGACAAGTCCGCCTTAGCCAACAGCAGCAGCTCGTACAGCTACGCAGCATACCCCGTTGATATCGCAAGTACATACGAATTCCCAGAACATACTCAATTTCCAGCCATGTCCCACCACGCGCCCAAGGTGAGTTCCCAGCCACGTTCCATGAGGCTGTATACTGGACGACGCACGCTTCTTCGACAAGCAGTATGCAGCTACCCGTATCATACGAATGCATATTGGCTTAGGAAGACTATTGTCGCTCCTGCTGGCTCGCTACGGAAGCTGACCTGTTCACCCTCCCATATCCTCGTCGCGACACCTGGGTGCTATGCGGCAACTAGGATCCTCTATCTGGCCATCCTGGTCATTTAAGTGTAGAGCAAAACCACATACTTGGCAAGTTCAGGACGCAACTCGCCGCTGAAGGATATCTCGATACCGACAAGTTCGACGATGCCATGCTCCTGTACGTTGCCTGGCCCCGCTCGCTCAATATAGCATTCTGGCCCGTATTGAACGCGGCATTGCACTTGTTCACAGACGATTCCTGCGAGCGCGAAAGTTCGACCTTGCCAAGGCCAAGATTATGTGGATTGACTTCATCAAGTGGAGAACGGACTTCAAAGTCGACGAGCTATACGAGCATTTTGATTATCCTGAACTCGTCGAGGTAGATAAGCTATACCCCAAGTTCTACCATAAGACCGACAAGGTACGCTTGCCATATTTTCCAGTAGCTTTTCAGCTGGAATGTTCTAACCATACGTTATTCGTAGGATGGCAGACCCGTATATATCGAAATTCTAGGCAAGATCGACGTAACCAAGCTATATCAAGTCACAACACAAGAGCGCCAACTACAGCGCCTGGTAGTCGAATACGAACGTTTCCTGCGAGAACGGTAGGCAAACTCATTTTCTCTTGTACAGGAACAAGCAGCTGATGGTGTTGCATGGCACATAGCCTTCCCGTTTGCACTGAAGTTACTGGTGAATTGGTTGAGACATCGTGCACAATAATGGATCTCAAGGGTGTCGGTATCAGCCAGTTCTGGAACGTCAAGGCATTTGTACAATCCGCTGCTGATGGTAGGTACTTATCAGGTTGGGGAGATATAGCGTAGCGAAAGTCTGATCCTCCCACTCTGACCTCCTACAGTTTCGCAAAACAATTACCCTGAAACCATGGGCAAGTTCTATATTGTACGTTCAAACCCTTTCACACAGGATAGTGAACCGGCGCTGACCGAACACCTCATACTCTACAGATCAATGCACCATGGGCGTTCAAGACCGTCTGGGGTTTCGTTAAGCCATGGCTAGATGAGGTTACCGTCTCGAAGATCGATATCCTCTCCTCAGACTACGTCAAGACTCTTGCCCAGCAAATCCCCCTGGAAAATCTACCCAAATTCCTCGGCGGAAAGTGCGAGTGCCCAGGAGGATGCACGCTCTCCAATGCTGGTCCGTGGCAAGACAAGGCGCTTGTAGAGAAGGTCTTAGCGAAGAACAAAGCGGAAAAACAGGCTGCAAATGGAGGTAACCAAGCGCCCGTCAAGGAAGCCGCACCGGCTGCTACGGAGACTGCACCTGCGGCTGCTCCAACATCGACGGCACCTGTACCAGCCGTAGAATCAGCCGCTGTGGAAACGCCGCTACCCGAACCGTCAACTGTGGACAATCTGCAACAGAGTCTCGCCAATGTCAAGATGACCGTCGTAGAGAGCAAAGTTGACTTATAAATGCAAGCTCACAACTCCGCCTTGACAGATGGCATACGATACTAAACGCATATGCTGCTCTCTTCGGTGTACAATAACGTTCTGCATCACCTTGCCAACTTCCGGCTGTGTGCTTCCATACCCTTAGGTCGTCTCACAGACGGCTTTTAACGATAGATATCTGCTTGCTTGATACCGGATCTGCACCTGTTCATATGTATGGAAACTCAAGCACATGTACTACACGGTGTTCTTGCTCGTGCTCGTGCTATTGCCAGGGGAGTCTTCTGTTTGGGGTGTGTTCTCAGTCTCCAATGCTGCTGGGGACCTGCGCCACAGGTCGACCCTCAATAACTGAAATAGCCGACGGTACCTCCCAGGCCAGATTCAAAGGTGGATATGACTGCCTCATGAGTAGTCTCGGAGCTGTGGTGCATCTGATATCGCTATTACTACTTACTGTACCTACGTCTTGTGAAGGAGGCCGCCCAGGCCATCTGCGACGTGATCGAGCTTCCTTCATGCCGAGGTGAATGAACTTCTCGCAAATGCGAAGAAAAGCATTCGGCGACGCGAAGCAGGACTGATGGTGCTTTCGCTCAGCTTCATACGAGCAGTGAATCCCCAAGTATACGCTATCTGCCATCAAGGCCGATCTGCTACTCGAATAGCTTCCTACCCAGTGTCCAGCTTCAGCCTTCTGGACTCGGCATTGTTCCGGACCTGTTCAGCCACCAAAACACTCGGTTCAACTTCAACAACCAGGCAAAGCTTCAACTGTTCGAGCATCAAGGGCTCAGATCGAGCAAGCAGTAGGGAACAATGGCAATGCAAGCTACTCTCACTGTCCTGCTGGGGCTGGTCCCCGCGCTGGTCCACGCGCAAGGCGATTACACTTGCGTAGACAACGCACAATGCGCCACAGAGTACACCCAATATCCTATCAGCACCAATTCTACATGCGTACCGGGTGCGTTCATACTTCTTGCTCGTCCTCTAGATACCTACAGGCGATACTAACTGATCGAATGTCCTTCCATCATCACAGACCCGCTCCATCCTGAATATGGCTATTGTGAGTTCAAGCACGTGCCGAACAATCACATACCAGCCATCAGCTAAAGGCCATGTCTTGCACTCTTTCCCGCAGGCGGATACGTCGGAGCTCCTTGCGGAACATCGATGGACTGTGATTACGGGTACTGCGACAGTGCAAACAGATGTTCGGGATATATGGGCACACCTTGCAGCGGAGACATGGATTGCATGGGTAGGTAATCAGCAGAAGAAGAAGGCCGGATATCGGTTTGTGCTCAGAAGTTTTTATGCTTTCCCTTCCTCGCAGCCTACTTCTTCTGCGGCACAGATGGAATGTGTGGAGGCAACGGAGCCAAATGCATAAGTGGAAATGAAGGCTGTCTTTCAGGTCGCTGCACGACAGATTTAAGTTCTCAGCAGCCTGGAGTTTGCTTGAGTCCACCAACTGAAGGCGTACCAGAAGGATCAGCGTGTTCTATCAATAGTAACTGTGAGACTGGAAGCTGCGACAGCAAGACTTTCCTGTGCACTCAGCGCCTCGCTCTCGCACCGAGCCAAGCTGCTCGAATGCGCATGAAACGAGATGGAAGCTCTCATTATAATCCGAAAGAACAAAGAGGGAAAGTCAGCAGTTGGTTCAGGAGTCATGCGTATTGCGCAACAGGTCAGACCGCATGCAGTACAGTGGGCGGCTTCGAGGTGAGTTCCTTGAGCTTGTTGGTTGCGTGAAATACGCTAACATCGCCTCAGTGTATCGACACAAGCTCATCCCTTGAATCTTGCGGTGGTTGTCCAGCAAACTATGACGAGGAGTCCACCAATCAAGCAGTCGGAGTAGATTGTACGAACCTACCCTTTGTCAACGAGGTCTATTGCGATTATGGCAAATGCAGGATCGGTATGTCCCTCATCTGTCATTTCGTAGTGTCCTGAGACAGGACTGACGATTCTCATGCGTAAACAGTCAGCTGCGTCTCTGGGACCCGCCTGTCAGATGATGCAACTAGCTGCGTTATGCGGAGAGTGTAAGACTTGATCAGTCGTGTCGTTATCTTATTTCGAGAATCCCGTAAGGATGGAGAGCAGTTCTATTGATTTTGTTGTCGCCTTTCACTTTTCTGGCAGATCTTATTGCAGCCATCTCTGCTGCGCATGTTGTCGTTATAGCCAATACATACCTTAATACGATGTAGTAGGACAACTTGTTTGATAAATTACGATGTTTCTGGATGCTCCCAGCCTAAAATCCGCTTGGCCTTCTCGGTACTCCAGAAACTCTGGTTTCCCTGCATATCCTCCAACTTCGTATCTGGATAGTATTTGTGTGCGAGGTCGACACTTAAACCACCTTCTTGTACGATTGTCGGTGCGACGATATTAAAAGCTGAGAAACGCTATGTCAGCAGCTGACTTGCCTGGTGTTGAACACGTGGATCTTCACCCTCGTGTCCTGTAAAGCGATCTCCGTCTATCGACAGCAAACAGGCTCTAGCGGTTGCTTCTGGATTCACCCAACACCACAGCTCGCGAACGCCGACTTCGGGGTCGGCTTCAAAGCGCTTCATACACACCTCCCTCGGATTGACATGATGGAATCGTAGAGACGCGATCGTCATACCTGGAAACCAGTATGAAAAAGCTTCACCTTGCAATTCGCAGACTTGCTTTGACAGCGCATATGCATCGGAGATACGGGGCTTGTCACCCTGAGAATAATGAATGTTATTTAGTGCTGAGTCTCCCAGGTGTCCAGTACAACTTGCACACCTCTTCAATGCTAGGATATAACACCATGCAAGTCAGTCTCTTCGTTCAAACCGTCAACCTGCAAGGGGAGGCTCACGGGAAAGAATCGAACACGAGCGGTCTTTGTGAATACACCAGACCAAGCGCGTTCACTGAGCTCGCTTGGCATACTTTTCTGATGCCGAGAGTACCTGCTGCATGTAGGGCATTGAAGCTGGCATTCGAGTTTGTCGCATACAGCTATCGCGAACTACCTTTAGCCCACCACATTGATGTGTTGAAAGCGGACTTACAGATGTATCTTGATCCGGACTACCCGGAGACGGTATTGCCGCTAAGTGTATAACAGCATCCACACCAGTGAATGCCTCCTTCAAAGCAGCATAATCGGTGGCGACATTTATAGCATGAAATTGGCTATTCGGTTGCTCGTCGGTTTTCGTATTCGGTAGATCTATCTTCACTACGCTGTGAAAATATTGATTGTCGATGCATTGGAGTAGTCAAGGAGGCGTAAAAGCGCATGAAGTGATCACAGCCCGTTCACTCACTAGTGTCCCCGCTCCAGACAGTATTTCGTTACGTGTTTTCCCACATGACCTG
The DNA here is from genome assembly GCA_024345325.1 of Cystobasidium tubakii. Taxonomy (NCBI): domain Eukaryota; kingdom Fungi; phylum Basidiomycota; class Cystobasidiomycetes; order Cystobasidiales; family Cystobasidiaceae; genus Cystobasidium; species Cystobasidium tubakii. The sequence continues at coordinate 2,005,691 of BROO01000001.1, read as the reverse complement.
CAACATGGTGTCAGACAATGAAAGAGCAGACAGAGTGTCTCATCCTTACCGTTCGCTCCTATGCATGCGTGTGATAGCGTAAGCAATGCCCAGCGAGAAGAAGATCGTTAGTTGCGTCAAAGGGACAGGACAGCATTGATTGAATTTGTAGCCGCTGTCTAGTCACCTGCACAATCAGATGCCTACCTGTAACAGCAATCTTCATGTCCGCTTGGGATCTCAGGGTTAGTCAGTCGGAGCAAAGCTGTTGGAACGAGGTCCCGCCTGTTATACAAGCTGGTGTCGGTTCGTGGCAATTGTGGCGGAAATAGCCGAAGCTTGCCATATTCATCAAACGTGGACATTCTGGAGCGTGTCAAATAGTCTTGCATCATCTTCATGGCCAAAAACATCTATATACCTGCTTTCTCAGGTCAGGGAAGCCAGGCAATCAACCGTATTTCCTAGAAGTCAGCTCGATCACCGTCAAGATGGACTCGAAAGGATGTACCTCCAACCTTTGCCGGAGTGAAGAGAGCGATGTTGACGTTGTAGTGATGGTCTCGTCCCCCTAGTAAGCTTACCCTAGGGCAGAAGCCCCCTCTATATTATGGCTTCGCAGCGTCAGTGCTGCCTCTTTACGCCTAACTGTATGCTTTCGCGCGACTTGCTCTTCTCAGCCGGAATGAGCGCCTATGGTTACATCCACTCAACAAAGCGGGACTTGTAGCCGTATGAGGCTGCAACCATGGCAAACGATGATATGGACGAGATCATTGAGCTCCCTAGCCCGCGTTCCGACTCATCGGCTGCTGAAGACGACGCGGACCGCACATTCAGCACCATCGGCACACCATCACCGAGGAAGCAGGCCGCCTTGCTTGCTCAGGCTCCTCCAATGACACAGCTTCCGGCGTTCAAGAAAAGCACATGGACACACCTCCGCCAGCCTCGCGGCCATGTAGACAGTGAGGAGTTCATTGCTTGTTGTTGACCATGAGGACGTGATCGATCTGAGGCGACTTCTTCAATTTCCACTGAGCAGTTGAGCATACTTTCAGGCACAGTTAGTGGCCTTCATTGACATGCACTCTTTCAGGAGATCATAAGCTGACAGAGTATGGGCCTGCCAGTCTTCAAGAAGACGGACTTTAAAGGCCGCCAACGCGAAATTATGGAGGCCGCCATCAAAGGCACGTGACGATATATTTATCATACAGTAGTGCGCCTCCAAGGCTAATGAATAGCTTATCCCGAACGTAATTCTGTACAGGTTTCGACATCATTGCGGTGGCACCGACTGGCATGGGCAAGGTGAGAGTCGCTCACCTGGAAGTCAATGCACCGTGTCACCGTGTTGATGAGAATTCAGTCTTTGTGCTTTCAAGTTCCAGCCGTTGCCGAAGAGCACGGTGTTACCATAGTCGTGACTCCACTACTCTGTAAGCCGAGACCCAAAAGAAGAGATTCCTGAATCCTAACCCCATGTCCTTCTGCATCTGCTAGCTCTAATGGAAGACCAAATCAAAGCTCTGAGGAAACTGAACATACGTTGCGCGATGCTTACATCGAAAACGGATCCGGAAGAGATCAAAGAGGTGTGTCTGGCTAACATGCACCATTCCATTCGCATGCTCATTGTGTCCCTGCAGATCAAGCGAGACCTAAAGTCCGGTCATCCGAAAATACGCCTCTTATATGGTAGGAGCAAATCTTCCGACTTGACTCGCTCATTATTCATCTCACTATGCTATCAGTGACCGCCGAAAGACTCGCCATGCCCAAGTTCCGCGCATTGCTACAAACAGTTTACAAGCAGGGTGAACTCGCCCGCCTTGTGGTCGACGAGGTAAGCTCCACGAAACCCTCGAGGTTCTAATGCTGACATACATGCACTCAATAGGCTCATTGCATCAGCTCGTGGGGTCATGATTTTCGAAAGGAGTATCAGCAGCTAGGGGATTTCCGACAGATGTTCGACCGTGTGCCCGTCATGGCCCTGACAGCTTCTGCAACCAAGGAGTAGGTCTGTCGTTGACTTCTGGTATCAAGGTTCAGCTAACCGGCGTTCCAGAGTACGAGACGATATCATACACACACTGGACATGAATCTGGATAGGCTGTATCACGTTATACATTGTGAGTTGCACATCTCAAACATGTCCTGCATACACAAAGCTGAAACGCCCCACCGGAAGCTTTCAATCGAATTGTGAGCTGGTCCCGCGAGCCTATAGGAGTGCGCTTGACCTCATGTATCCACCTCACAGAACTTGTTCTACGAAGTCCGCTATTTGGAAGATAGCTTCAACGCCAAAATAGAGGATATAGCCAAATTCATTACGCGCATGTACCGGGACAATCTGAAGAGAAACACTGGCATAAGTGAAGATGAAGCGAGAGCCATCCAGGGCATCATCTATTGCCGCAAAAGAGAGACGTGCGATCAGGTCACTTCAGCGCTCCGATGCAAGGGCATCAGTGCGGGTGCCTTCCATAGAGGTCTTACACCCAAAGCCTGCGATGCTACGGCTGAACAATGGCAAAATGCTCACGAGCTGGCGAGACAAGGCAAGAAGTTTGTCGATGTTATAGGTGAGCAAATACCCAAGCCGTACTTTCTCGCAAGCTCCTGGTTGACAACTGCTGCGTCGGCGTTCTTAGTGGCCACTGTAGCATTTGGGTAAGGCAGTAGATCGCTTCAAGCTGAGGACATCAGCTGATGATGGTTCGTAGTATGGGCATCGATACTCCAGCATGTCGTTATGTCATGCATTTCGATGTAAGTCCACCTCATCGGGATGAAGATTTGCCCGGCTGATTTCGACTCTACAGATGCCTACGTCTTTTGAGGGTTACTATCAAGAGACTGGAAGAGTAGGCATGGTCTTATGGCTCGATCAAGCCACCAGACGGTATAGGCTGACGACTAGGATAGGCTGGTCGCGACAACCACGGATCGCGCTGTATCTTGTATTACAGCCGTCGAGATGCCGAAGCCGTCAAGTTTATGGCATCGAAATCGCAGGCATCTCGAGAAAAGAAGGCGGCTGGAGGTGTGGTGGCCACAAATCCTAAGAAGAGTGTCGATGAGGTATGCTCTGAGACACCTTACACATGCTGGTCTCCTTGCTGACCAAATTCCACGTCAGCTCATCAAATATGCGGAAAACACGACACAGTGCCGGCATATTCTCATTTGTGAGTTCAAGGCTGGCGACGGTAAGACATACCGACATTAGTCTCACCCATCATGGGTCTTCCGCAGGCCGGTATTTTGGGGAGAAGCCAAGCGACAGTGACAAGCAATCTTATTGTAATCGCTTTTGCGACGTCTGCAAGAATCCCCAAGAAGTGGTGGCAGCCACACAGGCGCTGCAGGCGCAAGGTTTCATAGCAACCCAAATACCACAAATACACAGTGAGGCGGACGAAGAGTGGAATGATGAGGAAGGTGGAGAATTACGTGGTCCAATCAGTCGATCTACCAGTCTAATAGACTCTGATAGCCTTCCTCCGCCAGTCCAAGGCTTACCTGGCTTTGCTAAGGCTTCGGACTTGCAGAAGAAACGTTCGGTAGTAGAAATTGAAGACGACGGTGAGGATGACCCTGCGCCTACACTCGAGAACCAGCTATTTCCCGCAGAGAAGCAAGACGATGTATCACGTTTGTTTCGGTCTGCATCACCTCAGGCAGAGTTGCAGCCGATGATGGCGATTAAGGAAAGTGTACCAGAAGACGTCTGGGTACCTCGCAAACGCCTCAATAGGGATCTTTCTCGACACAACTCCGCCAGCACTTCTCATGCTAGTCTAGCCAACCAGACTGATGAGGGAGACCCGCAAGTGCTCGACTGCACCCCTTGCGTGGCAGCGCCTTCGGTTTCTAATGGTGCTGCGACCGACGATTTCTGGGCTCAGCCAGTACCCGCATTTGATCGGCCAGCGATGCCGAGACAGCAAATGGGTTATACTACTATACCATTGTCGCCCCCGAGGGCACCGATACCCAAGTCTACCATGGCAGCTGCGCCGCCGCAAACCAGTTCTTCTCGATGTAAGCTTGCATCGATTGAGCACCTTCAATAGGGCTGTCCGAAACTGACGATAATATGCAGATGCCAATGTCATCTTTCCCAAGACGAACATCCCTAGTGCCCTTGGGAGCACTGTAGCTGCAGATTCGAATGGCGGTAGAACCAGCATCATCGCTCCGCAGACAAATATACCTGGTACCACGTTTTCCGCTGTACCCGCAATGAAATCCAGCGCTGCTTGGCGTGCACCGTTCAAAAGCAATCATGAAAGGGCAAGAGTGACGTCTTTGCAGCCTTTGAGATGTGAGTGAAGATGTGCTGCGTAATCAGCCGCCATTTGTGGCTTAATCTCCGTATTTGCGAAGCTATGGAAGATGTCTCCGAAGACCTAGTGTTCAATCTGGTGCCGAAAACCTGGACAAAACCTATCGGGCTTGAGATACGCAAGGATGCTACAAGACAGCTGCATACAATGCTCACAAGGGCGTTCATGTCGACAACAGGGAAACGTGCAGAATGCGAGGAGGATGAGCTATTCGGGAAGCTGGGCTTAAAATTCGATACTCCAGAAGACCGGTAAGGACTGCCCTTCTCCCCTCTTCCTTCTGGTACATCTACTGAGGTACATGCTTGGCACTAGAACAAACATTATACTGTTTGCTGCGGTGGAAATGGAAAATGAAGTATTCTGGCGATCAATGTCCTCTGCTGGTTACGCAGACTACATCTCTAGTCGGGTCGAAGACGTGAAGAATATGTCGGGTACGAGCGCCTGGATGAAGAGCTTCTCCCAGAGCGCGGAGCCTGAGGTTGCCGGCGTATACAAATTGATGCGGAAAGCCGTTAAATATCGTAGTGTGCACCAGCGAGAGCAGTCTGGAACAGACAAGAAAACTGGCCGCCGAGACGACAGTGACAGTGACGATTGAGCCTGTGGTCGCTCAAAATGCCATTACAATATTAGAAGCAGAGTTTACCCTTTCTTCGGAGTTGTTGTTGTAACTTTGCTCCACTCTAGCACGCGCGGCACTCCACACTATCGAAACCGGACTTTCGGGTTATTTACTGTAGCATTCACCAAACATCCATTATATCATGCCTTAATACTGAATATCCTCGAAATATAAAGTCTATTCCACCTGCTCCGTCTGTTCCTGTGTCGTTGACCGCCCTATGTTTGCCCCAATAACTGCATCATGCACCACCCTGGCTCAGTCTACAGTCAGCTCTACCTCCGAGCAACGCAGCAGCATGAGTTCCCAGACTCTTTCAAAGGTAGGTCTGCCGCATCGATACGTTCTAGCATGCCGTTCTTTTGAAGACTGACCGTTCTTACTTGCTGTCTTGCTCTGGTATCTGACCTATTGATGTCTGCCTGACGAACTCTGGACTTGGACGCGCCAGGCTGACCAGGCTCGCTATGCTCGATACCAAGCCATCAAGGAGGAGATAGTCAAGTTAGAAGCTGAAATGCAAGATGTGGACTGTGAACAGGTTGTGAAAGAGCACATACGAGCCTTAAATGAGGTAAGTTGGCTTGCCTGTGTGACTGTTTTCAAGTCTCTGCTGAATCACGTGTCTGATGTTTACAACACGTTAAATAGTACAATGAACGCAAGGTGAGTAGAAGCATAACGAAATCTCCATGAATGTGAGCTGATGAGTGCTCAGGATGCATGCTCGATTCTCATTGGCAAGGTCAGTCTCATTTTTCCAGGCTAATAGCGATACACAATTCTGACTGCTTGCAACGTCTTCAGATAGCGGACATCGAAAGAACAACGTTTGTCACCCGGACATATCTGTCTCCTACCAATGTATTCCTCGCTGACTAGTCTTGCAGCATCATTGGAGTCTACAAACGTCTGGACCTGTCCCCTGAAGACTGAGCGGAACACACGACACGGATTGTATAGTACACCTCGTTCGAGACTCGGTTACCCATGTAGCAAATAGAAAGACAGTCAGCTAGTTGTGTTGCGAGGATAAGCTCAGGCTTTTGTTTCTTTTTATTGCAGTTGATGCATGTTTTGCATTGTGGAATGTAGAACGTAAAACTATCATGCCAAATGAAGGGTATACCGACTCTAGTGAATTTAGATAAATGCTACATAGCTTCTGTGCCCTTACTTATAGGATCTTCTCCTTGGGCCATTTGTAAGCGGGTCCGACCTGTCCTACGCACATGGCACCCATCTTGTGTCCGACAGCGACAGCTTCATCGACTGATTTTCCCGCAACAAGGGCGCCGCAGAAACCTCCTGCAAAGGCATCACCTGCACCGTTGGTATCGACAATCTGGTCGTCGGGAATGGTATCGACTTCGTGGATGACGTGCTTCTTCTCACCCTCTGCGACGATAGTGCTGTCTGGTCCCTGAGTAATGACTACTACACGAGGCTTGGAGGAGTTCTCCTTGGGGGAAGTTGCGATCTTCTTGGCGATCTCAGCGAGGTCGGATGTCTGGAGAATGGCCACAGTGCTTAGCATCTTCTACAGAGTATCACCAGTTCAAACTTACGCCATAATCGTGTGATTGAGCGAAAGCATCAGCCTCAGCTTCGTTACCGATGAGGACATCGATATAAGGGAGAATTTCATCGACTTGGCTCTTGAAGAACTGAGCGATGAAAGGTGCAGACAAGTTCATGGCAAAGGTCTAGTGCAGAATAGGGATAGAAAGCATCAGCTTGGGTGCCCTTTTTTATCCAGAGATCGGTCCCGTGCAACTCACCTTGCCGTTTTCCTTCGAGTGCTTGGCCAAAATCATGGCGCTTTCCAGTCCGTGAGTAAGGAAGTAGCCCTCAAGGTAAAAGAACTTGGCACCATCGATGATCTTCTTCACTTCGGGTGTCTCGAGGTGAGATTTATCGAACTTCTCGGCGGCTCCAAGTTCGGTGCAGAGCGAGCGGTGGTGTCCGGTAATGACGACAGCGCAAGCACCAGTTTGGGATCCTTCAATGACTTGATAAGGTGTGTATAGACCCTCCTTGTCGTTGGCGGCTCTGAGCTGGTCTGCGAGACCATCCTTGCCTACGCAGCCGATGTATGCGGTTGAGTTGGGTGGGAGAACATACTGCGATGAGGTAGAGAAACCGTCAGCAACCAGGAATTGGCTTCTGTCAGACGGACATGGCTGTTTTAAGCGCACCTGAGCACCACGAGCGCAATTCTGAGCAGCTCCACCGGCAACATAGGTGACCTGGTAGTTTTGCTCGAGATCCTTGTAGCTGCATTGGAGCACAACGACAGCAGGACGTGAGCAAGCATGTAGTAAAAGTGAGGTTCTCCGACTCACATCTCCTTCTGCTTGCCCTCAGCAAGGACGGCATCGTTGGCCTTCAAGCTGTACTTTTCGAGGAGCTCCTCGCCGTTTGTGACCTGCATGTCGAGCAGGCTGGGGGAAAGTGGATTGATGTTCAGCTTTGAAGGTGATTGAACATGCTGCGAACAAGGCACTGCTCACGGGTTGCCCATCGACAGGAATTCATATTGTCCAACCATTTTGACTTGCAAATACTATACTTTCAGGTGGTTTGTTGGGAGGCAAGAGGGCAATCTCCTCAAGGGAACGGAAGAAGAACGTGATGCAAATCGGACAGGCTTGATCAAGTGCCCTGTGTATGCTAAGCCAGCATTGCATACGCCTCAGACGTGTCTATCGATACATATTGATACAATACAGCCGGACAGACATGGCAATCCTCTCATCACTGCTTCGCATACGTGACCTGGGATGAGGAATCTGGTTAGTTTAGACATTCAGCGGGCATATACATCAGCACTGCAGCCCACCTTCATCTTGTGCTCTTCGTCCACCTTGTAGTTGTGCAGAGCTTCTCTTGCAGCCGTCGAAGAAGCCTCGTCGGTATACTCCACGAAAGCGATACCCTTTCGGCCTGGAATAAGACGGATATCGTGCAAGTTCGGATAGGCCTTGAAGATATTCTCGAGATCGTCTTTGGTGCTTGTCTCGGGTAAATTCTGGACGAAGAGAATCTTGTTGGGTGGTAGGTATTCGTCTGGCATTTGTACGATGTTGGATCGTTTCGGTGCGGCTGACGGTCCTTCTCCAGCGTCGGCTGCCATAGTACAGGGCGTAAGTAAGCACTAAAGCATCTGAACGGAAGGGAAAGTGAATTCTACCTCGCTTCGCAGCTCCTTTGGCAGCAGCAGCCTTCTTGCGCAGTGGATTGCGCGCTCTTGCCATTTCTACGATGGATCGTAATATCAGCATGAATTGCGAAGCAGTAGCAATACCAGGTCACTAAGAGGACCCACTTTTCCGCTTCTTCCTCTCTTCCAGATGCACATCAATCAGATCTGGCGTCTTGCGCTTCACGACAGCATCGCTGGGGGTTCTTGCAAAGGACACATTCAAAGGCTTGCCGTACAGAGGGAATCCTCTGACTTCTTCGACTGCTCTTGCTGCAGCTTGTCTGTTCGACATGGCTACGAATGCCTGTCCACGCATGCGCAAGTTGCTATGCAGCACTACATCCAGCACGACGCCGTATGACTTGAAGAGATTCTTGAGAGACTCCTTCATGACTTTCAGCGGGACCTTTTCGTTTAGATTGTTGATGTAGAGGGTCTCGACTGCTGGCGGCCCGGATGGCTTCTCTTCTGCAGCATCCTCTTCCTCTCCTTCTTGTTGGTCGTTTGTAGCACCATTCGCTTCCGCTTCCGCTATCTCTGTCTCTGTTGCTGCAGCTGCTGCATCCGCATTGCTCGGCGATGCTTCCTCTGGCAGTTGGCCATCCATGACTACCGACGTTGACGCTGTTGGCGTTGATGGAGCGGCAGCAGCATCCTCCACAGCGGGGACTGCCTCTACTTCAGCCATGCTATAGAGTGGGGTTGGATCAGGCGAAATGCCTGTTTTGAAGATGCTTGTATGAGATCAACCTGCAGCCTTTGCAAAGCAGCTTCAGAAGCCAGAGTTCAATCGGCGTGTTCTTTCTGCTGTCAATTCCATCCGAAATCAGCAATCACAAGCAAGCAAAGAGGTATCCTACTCACGCTTGCACAGCATGCAAGCTTCAACGTCGAAATGCGCCTGGCAGTGTGCTCGCTCCGTTCTGTCAGCCAGTACTCGAGCAAATCCATCTAGACAAGCATCAACAGCTTCTGGATCAGGAAAGCGCAAGAACAAAGCAAAAGCAGGACGGCTACAAGCTGCACGATCACCTACAGCTCTACCCTTCTCAGAAGCTATTCGTACATTGAAAGCAGTTTCTCCAGGCGATACGTCCTCCGCTTTCGATCTGGTTATACTTTCTAAACTCGCAGCGAGCGTCAATATTAATTCACTGAGAGGAAGAGCGTTCTTACCGTACGATGCAAGCAATTCAAAGAAGAAAGAAGTCATCCTTGTCTTCGCGGAGGGAGAATATGCTGAACAAGCGAGGCAAGAAGGTGCCGATATTATCGGAGGGAAAGAATTGATTGACGAGGTAGGTTGACTGTAACTACGCTGCGGCATGACATGGATAGGCACATGTACTGACAATGCCCTAATGTAGATCGTCAACGGAACCGTACAACCCACCAAAATCATCGCCGCTCCAGATCAACTCGCCAACATCACCCGATCCACGTTACCACGACTACTCGGACCGAAAGGTCTTATGCCTTCAGCGAAGAGAGGCACAGTAACGACAGACATAGCAAAAGCCATCAGAGAAGCCAAAGGAGGTTTAGATTGGCTGGGAGTACCTATTGGAGCGCAGAAAGCAGGCTCAAAAGCAGATAGCGCAGATAAAGGAATGGTAGCTGTTCCAATTGCAAGAATCGGTTTCACAGAAGATCAAATCAGATCAAATCTCGTTGGTTTCTCCAAGCAAGTGCAGGATGTCTTGAACGGAGTCGGTACGCAAGCGCAAGTCAATACGAGCACAGCAGCAGGAAAGAAGAAGCGAGGTGGAATAGATAAAATCTTCCTCAGTACGAGCAAATCTTTCAGTGTAGAAGTCACCGACTTCCAACAGTTACTTGGACAATAGTATGCACTGAAAAAGCAACTAGTATGCATTACGAGCATTTCATTTTCCCAACTGCCTTCAACCGGAAGACATATTGGCAATCTAAATTCTTTTGAGCTGAGGCTGAGTACGAAAGGACAACGCGTGAAATTGATAGCATGGATTGTGTCGCTTGTTCGAAATGATAGTACTACTAACTGGACTGCACATCATGGCAGTTTTTTAATGCATTTCAGATGTACTGATTTTTCATAGGAGGGTATGTATCCCGATAGATTCTCAGGAAATCTTTGTGTAGGGCAAGAGCCACCTCCCTAGTATTAAGTGAACATGTCGTTCAGCTCTCGTATGACTTGAGGTTGTCTTTTTGGCGAACTGCCAGGAGCCCAAGGTGTACCAAAGCTAGGTACTTGTGAAAGTGGTTGTCGTGCTTGTGGAGCAGTTCGATGCATGTGGTGACGTTGCAGTGATAATTGACCGCTTTTGAGACCAGGTGCAGGAGGAGTACAGAGAAGTTCGAAGAGGTCTTCAGCTGATGATGTCGAAGGTCGCGTATTGTTTCTGCTCAGCATACGATCATCTTCTCCATCGCTGTGATTTGCTTTTGTGCTTCGATGTAGAGGAGGTGCATTGTATGCGAATGGATAGCGGGAAGATGTGGAGGTGAAGGGATGGTCATAAGTGGACATGGTAGAGAAAGATGATTGAGAAGATGAAGAAGCTGAACCAGGACCGGAAGATTCGAAGAACAGGGATGCCATGTCGGCAAGGGAGCCTGTGGGTTCAATGGCGCTTTCATTGAGTGGAGCAGAAAGCGCCCTCGTATGGCCAGGGGAAGCAGGAGGATGATCATCCGCTGGAGCAGAGTGTGAGCGATTGGGAGGATTCTTAAATGCGACGACGTCGTCTTGTTGGGATGCTAGTGCTTGCGGGAAGGGTAAGTCGGCCTGCTCAGGCGGAAGATCCGGTCTCGTCGTGCTAGTAAATGAGTAATCGGTAGGTTGGCAGGAGAAGTGGAGAAGAGACGCTTCGTCTGGCAGTGTTTGCCTCTCGTCAACGTCCGCATCCATTTCCGAAGTCGCGTACGCATCGGCCTCAGAGGTCATGTCGAGCTCCATATCTGGATCATCGCTAAAGCCGGCGAAGGCGACTTCAGGATGCATGCGTTTCATATGTAGGGTGAGGGTCTGCAGGTTGCGCAATGGACGTATTAGAGAAATTCGTGTCAAGCGAGTACTTGGAGGGCTCACATCTCTCCGTCTAAATGCCTGCTTTGGACAGACAGGGCATGGGTAGCGCTTGTCATCTACAAAGGTGGAAAGCGTGAGCATCCTGAATGTTGAGGGCGTGCAAATGACAGGCTAGATAACCGCTCACCCTTATCATGAGTAGACTCATGTTTCTTGCGAGAGCTTGCATCGGCAAATATGCGAGAGCAGTTGCCGTTTCTACACGTGTAAGGCTTCTCTCCAGTATGTGTGCGCAGATGCGTCGTCAGAGCTGACTTTTGCACGAATGCTTTTCCACAGTGGAGTATAGGGCAAGGATGAGGTCTGGGGGACTCAATTTCAGTCCCTAATACAGTGCACAAGCGAAAGTATTCTTCCAAACTGACTTGTCGTTCGTATGAATCCGCTCGTGGCGTCGGCAATCGGAGGCGCGTTTGAAGAGACGGCCACAGTAACAGCAGGTCCGTCGCGTGACGCCAGCAGCTGAGTCGCGGCTCTCGGTATCCAGACTTGCAGCACCATTAGCAGTATTGTCTTCTGAAATGTTGTGCTTCCCTTGCTTGGGCGTTGCAGAGCAGATGTTGTTGCGCTGCTTCTCTTGCTCGCGCAAAGGGCCAGTCGTCGAGGACGACGACGAGGACGCTGCTGCTCTCGTCTTCCGGGACATGCGTTGACCTGAAGCTGACGAGGATGCAGATGAGGGCTCTACTTCTTGCGCTGACGCTGGCGATGGGCTTCCGTCCCCATCGCCCTGTACGTTCTGCAGCAGGTAGGATACCATCGACGCAGTGAGCGTCACGCTGGGCAGGGCATCCAGGTCCAGCGACGGTGCAGGTCGCACATTCCGCGTGTCTGCACCAGGCTGCCGTGCCAGGCGAGTGCGCATTCTCCTGCTGGCTGGCTGCGATCCTCTGGTCCAAAAGTGCAAGAAGTCGAGCGGGCGAAACTGTTGGTCCAAGCTCCCCTTCCCGCTTCGATCGCTTTCATCGTGCATGTGAGAAGCACAGGGCGACCCAAGAATGGAATCATAGAGTAATGGGCCGAAGACCAAGCGGTGACCATAACGAACATACACCCGACGCACGCACTGTCGAGTGACGGAGCTTCCGCCGATTCCCAATTGATCACATTTCTGCATCAAGGCACACGCTACAAGGAAACATCAGGCAGAACTTCCTAACATTGGCACGGATACACACGACCTTGTATACAGGGATAACACGGCATCTCACATCGAAAGCTCACTACAGTCATATGCTGTTCTCCGAGAAGAGCTAGCCTCCTGGATACTTCGAAATGCGGCTGTATAACCTCGGACAGCCCAGCGACAGTAGCGAGATAGCGTGCGGGATTTCTCAGGTCCCAGCTATAATGAGATCGAGTAATCATTAGTCAACCGCTTTTTCATCGTTGTCCGTCGGACAGATTGCCTTGATTAAGGAGCTCACACTCGCAAGTCGGATGCACTCGGGTAAGCGAAGAAGTTGTTGAGCACGGCTTCGTGCGAGTCCTGAAGAAGCTTCTTGCCTGTAGGCGTGGGGTACCCGAAGGTAACTACTGGCACACAAGCTGGCATTCGAAGATCGATGCGACGGATACGATTTTTGTGCCAAGTTATATCACCCCCAAAGAGGTATCCTGCTCCTCTTGGTGAAAATCCCCATCCTGCTATATCATCTGGATCGGCCTTGGGTAGATCACACATTGCTCCATCGTGTGGTACTTCTTGCTTTCTGTCTAGTAGTCATATCTGTGGGGAACGTGGACGTCAGCAATCGGGTCTACCTCTTCTGCTAGGCCCCTTCATGCCGTCAGCTTACTTGGTCTATCGAAGTATGTTTGAACTGTCGGTGAGCCGGGCAATAAGCAATGTCAAATTTATGCCAGCTACTGGGGGAGGTATTTCAGCTCACCTTAGGCCACCATGCACGCAGAACACTCTCCCATCTACCAATGCCTTCAAAGCGAGGTAATCAAACACGCTTCAGAACCATGCCGCCGCACGCTCGCACTTCCGTGTTTTCTATGACATTTTATATAGAATCATATGCTTGAACGATCTGCTTTGATTCGTGGTTCCCTCATATTAAGAGGATGCGACGTGGATAACGGACTTTCAGTACTAGTAGAAGTAGGAAGGTCTCTACACTATAGAAACCTCGGTCGACAAAGTCGCCTGGTAAATACCAAATTGTCAGTGGGATACAACCTCAATACCTGGAACAAACAGAGCAAAGTTCCACCCACCCATAAAGAGATAGTTCGTATCTGGGCATGGTCCACCATCCTTAAAAGCTCCAAGATGTCATGAAACTGTCAATTGCTATTTGATGACTGGAAAGTCAGCTCTTCCGTTATATTAGTCGGAGGGACAACAGCATTCACCTGTCCGTGAATGTCACCACATATCTGATGGAAGACAGTATCAGAGTCAGTCTTTTTTCGCTCTCCATAGTCATAATTCCCATGTTGCTGGTGTGATGCTTCTTGCATGATCGGTTGCAGCAATTCACCATCATGCAACAAATTAGACTCCCACGCACCGTGACTGGCGAGTCGACCCGCTGCACGTTGGTTTCTTCGATGAGTATCTCCCTCGCCTTCAAGCAGAGCTCTTTGACCTGCGGCTCTGAGATGTATTCGCACCGCCGGAGCTGCTCGATCTGCCTGTGGAGCCACCCATAAGAACACGATGAGCTTTTTCGAAAAGCACAATCGACAGTAGAAGTGATATCTACCTATCGAGATCGCTCGTCATCCAAGCGAGCAGGCAGACGAGTGCGTGGTGCTGTTGCTGCTTGCTGTCTAGATTCTTGTCTATTTCGTCGATTGGGGCAAGTGAGAAACGCCAACTTCTGAAGACTTGTTACTTTCCTTCCTACCATCCACATTGGAATAACGAACATTCATCGACAAGCTTCAAGGCTACACATGCAGTTTACAACTACGATATGGAAGTGCTCTGTTATACTATCGCACCTCTGAAAGAGTCTGCTGGTTCCTACCTGACTGCTCTTACCACGATCATCGAAATTCTTACACGAGATTTAAAACTGTAAGTTCGCAATTCAATATTACCTACTCCCACACCTCTCCTCCTGTATCCCACACACTCCCTTTTTCAAACGATGACAACTTATTCCAAGATGACGAGTCGAGAGCCGCGCCCCGTTTAGACAGGCTGTTGGCGCAGCTGGGCATGGCAATGGCGATAAACCTCTTGGCTACCTAATATTACTTCCTGATATCATACTCCTCTTTATAAACCACCCACAACATTCCCATCATCGCTCCCACCCAAAGTCTCCCATAAGCATGTGACTGATCTTCTTCGCTGTTTTACAGAACTTTATAGAACCTGTTTCTGGTCATGCCCTTGACCAGTAGCCGCATTTTGTCGGGCCCCGAGAAAAGTTCATTTCTGCCTTATTATCTCAAGAAGGCTTGCAATAACACTGCATGCTCGCCTGGGTTTGCTGGTCGTCTCCGCAGCCGGGTCACCCCAGCCCACTGACTCGAATCGAACGCTTTAGTCCATAAATAAGTTGATCTCCACCACCCAAACTTGCGTTTTCGCAGAGTACTGCAGGCCGATAGGCGTTGTTTCTATACTGCCTATGGCGGTGCTCGTCGTCTACACCCCTGGGCTCAGCAGCAGCCTGTGCAGACTTGTGCATGCATATTTGTTCTACAGGCTAGGTATCTGCCCCTTACTCCTTGTACAACCCTTTGAATCTGTGCGGTAATCGTCTCAGCTAGACCTTTTCGCATCTTTCCCCGGGGGTGCTGAACGCGCTGCGCAACGTCCTCGCGTCCGTCGGGTGTCGTTATACGACTTGAAAGGCTTACCACCTAGTTGCGCTACCGGCGGGCCCGACTCTGGAGTCTTTGTGACGACTTGAGCTGCAGAGCCCCAGATCCTCACTGAACTCAGACTATTGAAGGTGTCCTGTAAAATAGATGCTTCACGCGAGGCATGCACACAGGAGAGAGCGATGTCTGCAGTTCGGTAGTGTACTACAGACTTACCAGCTCTGAACGACGAGTCCCCTGATGGTTCTGAACTGCAAGGCCATCCTCGACTGCCTAGCATCACGGTGTCGTCTGCCTCCCACCTGCTCTTCAATGCAGAGGAAAGGAATGTAATGGGAGAGAGAGCGAGCGAAGCGAATTCGGCGGCTCTTCCGTGTATCCCTAAATACCTAGGCTAAATCCATGCAGAGACAGCTCTTTCGTCTAGACATCTTTGGTAATACGTCGTGCATACGAAACGTAAAGGTCGACCCAAAAATGGCATCATAGAGCAATGGACCAAAGGGCACCCGGTGACAGTAGAGAACATACACCCAACGCACGAACTATCAAGTATTGGAGGTTCCACTAATTCTCACTTAATCACATTCCTGCACTGGAGGCACACGTTGAAGGGAAGCATTACGCAGAACTATCCTAACATTGGCACGGATATACACGACCTTGTGTACAGGGATAGCACGGCATCTCACTTCAAAAGCTCACTACAGTCATATGCTGTACTCCGAGAAGAGCTAGCCTCCTGGATGATCCGAAATGCGGCTGTATAACCTCGGACGGCCCAGCGACAGTAGCGAGATAGCTTGCGGGATTTCTCAGGTCCCAGCTATAATGATATGGAGTAATCATTAGTCAACCGCTTTTTCATCGTTGTCCGTCGGACAGATTGCCTTGATTAAGGAGCTTACATTCGCAAGTCGTACGCAATCGGGTAAGCGAAGAAGTTGTTAAGTACGGCTCCGTGCGAGTCCTGAGGGAGTGTCTTGCCTGTAGGCGTGGGGTGCCCGAAGATAACTACTGGCACAGACGCTGGCATTCGGAGATCGATGCAGCGGAATTGATTCCTGTCAAGCATTTGAAGGAGATATCAGCACAAGCGTTGACAATCTTCCACGTGGCGCTTGACATACTGGCTGTCTTCCAGGCATATGACCACCACGTTTGCATCACTGCAAGTGCTACTAGTGATTAGCCGTTGCCCTAGAGGGTACCTCGTGCGAGGAAGGCAATGCTACAGATAGCCAGAAAGTGGATGCTTTGACTTATCGCCAATAGATGCGATTTATTGGGGCAGGTTCCTTCCACTCTTGCAATCTGCGTCCAGTCGATGGGCTGAGCATCGTGACCTTGAGTACGAATCACGTCAGTGACGAATCTAGACCAAAATGCGCATGACCTACCCGCCTATCACCACCACCGGCGAATATCTTGCCGGCTTCGGCATGCCACAACAGTGTGCGTATCGGCGCAGTGTGATTCATATAGATGGTGTTTGAGGCAGTCAAGCTCGCTTGGGTAGAAGGACCTCCCGGGGTCACGGACCAGAATAGAATTTTTCCCTGCAGAATTGAAGATGCGATCAGTCGCTGAGAGAAGGACTGTCTGCCCTGTGAGTACGCACGTCGTTCTGCTCCGCCGCGGCGAAGCGTAGACCGTCTTCTATGGAAGAATACCATGTCAAGGCAGAGTATCCGTGAGGGTCTTCGCCCTCAGACTTGTCCAGTGCGATCACGACAGAAGAGGCACTTTCAGGTGCCTGATGACCCAAATAGCGTCAGTCAAGGCTGAGCAAGTTGTCTATACATGATGCCGCACCTTCCTGCCAACAAGCTGCACGGCATGAAGGTTAGCAACCGTCTTGTTACCCTTCGTCGCATAAGCTAGGATGGCAATTCTGTCCTTATCGGACCACAACGCGGCTTGAATTTTGGGGCTCTTGGCTTGTATTCATTTTATGAAACAAGCGAGTCGGCAGCCATTTCCTCGCTCCAGTAGTGGATATTGCCGAGTTGTGTGACTGCAATGTAGCCTTGGTTGAAGGACGAGGAGCGGAAGAACACGCTAGGGACGTCTTTGAGGCATAGTTGCGGCCAGTCACCCTTCGTCTGCCGGGCATCGAAACTCTTTGCAAGCATCGTTAGATGGTAAAGGTCTTGTCGGATCGCCACCAGCCTCGTTTCTCGAACTGTCGAGGTCGCAATCCTTGCGTTTTTTGCTCAGTGTAGTAGATGGTCTCGGTGACACAGCAGTGATGGAAGTCTTGATCTGACGCACAGTATGGACAGCTTGCCAGAGGTGCTTGGCCTGTGAGGACAGTCAAGCGATGTACAAGCTTCGTCAACAAGCTGAGGCAGGTCAAGACAGTTGCCTGGAAGCCCACCCATAGACCGCAGGTGGGGCGATGACTTACAAGAAGATATTGTGCTTTTGCAGGTGTTCCGCCAGCTCGGCTATAAAAACGCATGCATCGCATATCTGGCAGATCCTCGTCTTGGTCGTGGATCTGGCCTGGGGTCCAATGTTGGAAGACTGAGCAAGTCTGTCTGCCCCATGCCGCCTCCGGGACCTATCAATAGGAAGGTCTCGGGGGAGCGCATGTGCTCTGCGCTCTATATGGGCAGCGTGGGGCTCCTAATCGTCGAGTGTAGAAGGGTAGGGTGATTTGCTTGAAGAATGGTGATTTGGAAGGCGCCAGGAGGTTGAACTTCGGGAGAGAGGAGAGAGAGAGGAGTGACCGCTCTGCAAAGCGCTGCCTGTCTGACCTGAGGCGGAAGCTCAATTGGAGGTATAGCGAGTGATGTCTTCCGGGCTGGCTGTCTGTACGGTGGCGTGTATTACTAGGTGGCAATGGCCTAGCCGGGCAAAGCAAAGGAGATTCACACCAGAAGCTACCAGGCTTACTTGAGCTGCTAGAAGGCTGCTTCGCGCTGTCACACTGCTTCCTTCGCTTTTCAGTCTCATATGTCTTCTGCGCCTTTGTCGATCACGCCATGGTGCGGCCAGACCGTCTCGCGCATATGCTCGTCAGTAGAGCACTAACAAGAGAAGGAAGCGAGCCAGGCGGTCTCTAAGCTCGACGAATCACATCAACTGAAGCATGCGTCTGAGCTTTGCGAGTGACAGCGAAGCGCACGCTGTAGATGTCGCCGAAGACATGGTTCGTGACGTTCATTTCGAGATGTCATAGGCCCGAGATGTCATAGGCATATAATGCAATTTGGGCCTCCATTATATCGACTCGTTATCATATACGTGGTATACAAGGCTGATTTATTATTTCTGTCAAAGGAACTGGGCGATATTATGGCTCTGCTTGAAGCCGAGGTGACATAACGTCCTAAACTTTAACTGGCTCTTGCGCGGCGTGACTGACTGTCCTATAGACAGGCATCTCGACGGACGATCAAGCTATCCTTTATGGTACCACACCGCTCAATGACCCAAAGAAGACACTGCGAGACTATCAAGTGAAAGAGGACGATGTTCTGATCCTCCGAAACATTCGTCAAGCGTCCACCTCCGCCACTGGCAATGCAATGTCTTCGTCGTCAGCGTCGCAGAACCCAGCTTCTTCGGCGGCCGCACCCGCTGCAGATGGTTCCATAGACAGTGCAGCTGAATACGCTCGAGCGCAAATACTGCAAGATCCAAACCTCATGAGACAGCTTGAACAAAGCGAGCCGGAAATCGCAGACGCCGCTCTGAACGATCCAGCCAAATTCAAGCAATTATACAATGCGAGAGGAGAACGTTATGCAGCAATGCAGAGAGAGAAACATCAAATGGAAGAACTACTAATGGCAGATCCTTTCGATATTGAAGCTCAAAAGAAGATTGAAGAAGCAATACGACAGCAGCAAGTTTTAGAGAATATGGAACATGCAATGGAGTTCTCTCCTGAATCCTTTGGTAGAGTGACTATGCTTTACGTAAATGTTGAAGTAAATGGGCAGCCAGTCAAAGCTTTTGTTGATTCTGGAGCTCAAGCGACCATCAGTGAGCTTCTTAAGGGAAACTTAGCTCACCCCAACGAGGGAAGGTGTCCGGTACCTGTCTGACATGTCGTGAACTTTCTTTCCCACCATTAAGTCAGTCCCGACTGTGCGGAGCGTTGTGGGTATGTCCGAAACCTCTGCTAGCCTGGCCTTGATCGTTATTAAGGAAAACAACACTCTTAGAATCATGCGCTTGCTAGACACCAGATTTTCGGGCATCGCGCGAGGTGTCGGGACTGCTCGCATCCTTGGCAGAATACATAGCGCTCAAATCAAAGTCGGCGACGATCTCTTCTTACCGTGTGCCTTTACCGTAATGGAAGTAAGCGATAGAGACTGCCCTTGTATCGCTTATTCTATAGCTCAAGGGTCCTTTGTTTCGCTTTCCCGTAGGGCAAAGGGGTCGAGCTTCTTTTTGGGCTAGATATGCTTAAACGGTACCAGGCATGCATTGATCTCGCAAAGAACTCTCTCATCATTCAAGGTAGCGAAGTGCGGTTTTTAAGCGAGCATGAGCTACCTAGGAATGCCTTAGAAGAAGAGCTAGAGGTCGATGAGTGTGTTTTGAATACCAGACAAAGGTGAAATCCTCGAGCTTTAAACGCTTGTGCTGACGACTTAAGCGTTTCGAACAGGAATGGCAATATCAAGATTCCATCGACAGCGCCTAATGCATCTGCGGCTCTGGGAGCAGCGGCAGCTGCAGCGGGAGGACAAGCTAGCTCATCTGGACCTGCAAAACCGTCTGGCTTCAGTGGACTAGGTAGACAACTGGGTGGAAGCTCCACTGGCCCATCAGCATCGACTCCTGCTTCAGGCACCGCTAGTCGCTGGCCGGCAGCGAGCATCGAAGCTCTCACGAACATGGGTGTGGCGAGAGACGAAGCAATCAGATTACTGGACGCTTCTAATGGTGATGTGTGAGTAGAAGACTTTCGAAATTATGACAAGGTTGAAGAGTGACTGACTTTCTGCTTCTTGTAATGCAGAGACATGGCTGCCAATCTCATGTTCTAGGCGTCTGGACGGAGAAAAATCGAAGTAGAGTTACTGGTCGAATAAAGGCGAAATAAGGTGGCAGAAAGCGAATAAGCTAAAGAGCAAATAATCAGTGCCTGTGTATCTAGAAAGACAGAAAAACCATTGCACGTCTCCACGTGGAAACAGTAATTAAAAGGACGTGAAGCAGACGCCACAAACAAGGAGGTGTCCCGCTCCGGCGCAGCTGTGTGACAGTGCCGACCCTTCTGATATATGGAGGCCTTCCAGAGACAAGAAGCGGGGCTTCGAGCACCGGATTGTCCAGTTTGTATTGCCACCGGCTTCCCGATCAATCTCGGTTGAGCTTCTTTAGGTGCCGACTACCTATGCCCATTTCTTTACTACAGATTTGACCATTCCTCTCAATTGATTTTCTCCAAGCATGTTCCGCGCAGAGCAGCTAGGAAGTCTACTCCGGCCAGACGAATTGATCCAGACGCGATATGCAGTTGCAAACGGTACCACACCAGCTTCTGAGTTGGCTCCTCTTGAAGATAGATCTATCAGAGATATAGTCAAGCTGCAGCAAGATTGCGGCATTCATCCTATCAGTGATGGTGAGCATTCCCGGAGCTATCGATTCTGGTTATTGTTGCCATTTATTGATTACCCCATGCTGTGGTGTCTCTTGGGGATTGTACACCCTCTACAGGCGAATACCGAAGACATATGTTCTGGGGTAGAACATGGGAGACGTTCAATGGAATGCAAGAAATACAAACTGGTTCCATGAAAGGGTATGATTCTTCTATTTTCCGGGTATATGCACCGGGTGCGTTTCCGTCTCTTGGGCCGGTATTCCACATTCCGTAGACTAGATAGTACTGACTGAGGAAGGGTGTCGCATTCTAACCTCTTATTTGTATGCAGATGTAGCTTCCTTCCTACATGATAAGGCTGTTCCAAACAGCGTTACTGTCTGTACCGGCAAAATAAGCCATACTGGCAAAAGCAGCAATCTACCCGAATTCGAATATATGAAGACGTTGGTTCCGGAATCAGAGTGGAAGAACATAAAATTGACAGTGAGTCTCTCCACAGATTGAGAGAATTTTATATGCTTGCTTGACAGCTGTCTTTGTACGAAACCAGCTCATTTCGCCATCGTGGTACCACTTCCGTTATGCTCCTGGACGAGCATACTCGAAGGATGCCTACCAGTCAGACGAAGAATACTTCGCCGACGCTGCTAAAGCGTATCAAGTGGAGCTGAAGATTCTCTACGACGCCGGACTGCGCAATGTCCAGATTGATGACCCTAATTTAGCTTGTGAGTAATCTTGACATTGTATCGACAACATCAGCAGTCCAAAGACGACTTGCTCACTGTATTCCGACAGACTTCTGCTCCGAGTCTATGCTCAAAGGATGGGCTGAAGATAAAGACAATACTGAAACCGCGGATGAAATGTTTGACAAGTACATCAAGTATTACAATGCCTGCTTTGAAAGACCGAGCGATATGCACCTCGGTATCCACTTGTGCCGTGGTAATTATATCGGAGGGAGACATTTCTCGGAGGGTGCCTATGATAGGATTGCAAAGAGGCTGTTCCAGGATTGTGAGTGTATCATACTTGTAAAACGTTCACGATGCTGATCAATAACGTTGATGCTCAGTGAATGTCGACACATACTATCTGGAATACGATACACCCCGAGCAGGAGGTTTCGAGCCTCTCCGACACCTACCACAGGACAAGAATGTGATACTTGGAGTCCTCTCCTCTAAATTCCCAAAACTGGAAGATCAGCAGGAAATGGTAGATCGAGTCTATCAAGCTGCGGAGATCATTGCATCTGGATCAGATCAGACACGCGATGAAGCACTACAGAGGGTAGGAGTCAGCTGTCAGTGCGGTTTTGCTAGTCATGCTGAAGGCAACCCTATCAAGAGAGAGGACATGGTGAATAAGTTGAAGTTGGTTAGAGCTATTGCGGATCAGGTTTGGCCGGGTCAGCCGTAGTTGATCATCATAATTGACTGTAAAAGATTGTGAATGCGTAAAGACAAAGAGGACCCAATCCTGAATTGGTATCGCTGTTTGCAGGAGATATGTGCGCTTGTGACGAAAAAAAAAACACCCGCTCATCCCTGCCCGAGCTGAGATAAAAGGGTGTCTCGTGTTTTCACAGCGCGCACATCCCCTGCAAACGGCGATATGCACATGCCGTGCTTGCCTGCTCTTCGCCACAGGTCGTACAGGCCTGATGGATGAGCTTCTTCGTCAGAGCCATGCATGATGAGAGACGCTTGCCTCTGGTGCGAAGAGAGATTGCTCTCTGTGGGTTCACCTCGAGAAAGCAATGCCGCGGTGCTTAAGTTCATGGCGTCCGACCCGACAGCCACATAACGAGGTGTGCAGTAACCTGAGAAGGCAGTATCACCAATTGCAAGGCAGCAAAATGCAGGGATGAGAGGTCGACAAGGTTGAAGAAGGCCAATTGTGGAGACGCACATATACAGCCATGACATGCCATCCTGTTTACTGCTGCAGAGTAGTGCGTGCCGGCCAAGCCACCTGTTCCAAAGCTTGTTTGATCCCTGACAATGCACAGCCAAGTAAAGCAGGCGGGCACTGGCCACCCTGCAGCCCAACAGCGACACTGCCATGACAGGATGCATGACCTCTGTCTCTGTTGCTTCCTGACCAACCTGCATCCACCTCACAGCTCCTCACTCGCACACTCTTCACACTTGCACTCACCATCGGACAGCAGCGATACACGTGACTCCGCATCCCCACCTACAGAAGTCCAGACAACACACACAGAAGAACAAGACGATTCCATACACAATGTTCCGATTCTGGTATCACATGGTCCCTTTCGCTTTGCTGGGTGCGCTCGTCGCTTCTTCTGCTTGAAACGCCCGACTTGCAGCAACAGCTGACAACATTTCGGATTTTGCATACCTTTGACAGCCATATTCAGCTTGACTGAATTGGGTCTCACAGGTGAATACAATTCTCGTATTGCGTCTTCTCAGCTGACTTTAGGTATATTGTGCGTAACAGGCGAATGGATCAATGCAATCCTCTTCAGAAACGGAAGAGTAGGCTTCGCCCTCTTTGTTTCCATCTGGACCTTCCTATCTCTCCTCGCACACTGGACATTCCCATTCATCATCGCTGGAGCCTGGGCTGCGTTCACTGCTCTGCTCTGGTTCATAGCTGCGGTTATCCTCTCTGCCAGCTCGTGCATTGATGTCGATATTGGTTTTGGAAGAGTGAGTTGGAGTCCAGACGAGAGAAACAAGCTTCAGTGCATGCCTTACTGATAGAGATCTTGTTTCTACTCCTCACAGACTACTCGCGTGTGCTTGAACGGCTACGACAGGTGGAACGCCATGGTTGCGTTTGCTTGGATCAAGTGGGTCCTCGACTACGACTGAACAATAACGAGACGTAACTATCTGATAAACGCATGCTGGGCACTCCATATTCCCTACAGCTTCATCCTCATGCTTGCAATCCTTGCTTGCATCTGGTGGTATGTCATGAGAACTAAAGAGGTGACTTGGAGACATGGTGAGTCTAGCTCGACCATGTACAGCACGATATCACGTGTCCTTCTCAAATGCTCATGCTTGATAATTAATCCTGATGCAGGTATCTACGGCCGAAACTATTACCTCAAGCCTGCAGATCATGGTGTCAGAGGTGCCGACGTACCAATGAAAGAGACCAGCAGTCCTGCTCGATCAGAACATGCGTAAAACGGATTGGTGGAATGCCTCGTCCTCAGGCAATTCTCAGTTGGAAGATGTTGATTTCCTATGCTCTTCGTACATCTACCCGCAACGAGATGGTAGCCCTCGATGGGATACCTGCTCTTCCCTGGAATCTAGTAAGAATTTCTACAGTATTTTCACTTCTCCCTAATATTCGCAAAGTCGAGTCTGTTTCTTCGTTTCAAATCTGTCATCCGTAGCAATGCAACCTGCTCTTGGGCCTCTGCGCCGGATATTTGACCTGCCTTGATGATAGTGTATGCGAGGTGCATCACGTGTTTTGCAGGTAGCATTGCATGGCGCTTCATACTTGCAGTTGCAACGATAATCCACACACCTGGGATGCACCATCGTGCACATCTGCCCTACCTCTCAGTCATCACAGGAGATCCAGTTTTATTGTCGATATCCATGTCCTTCCATGTATCGCCAGCTCAATCTCTGCCATCCGATTTCGTCTACCATTTTCTGCCTCTCACCATTTCGACGACATCAAAGTCTGGGTTTGCATGCTCCTTCGTCCGCTTTTGCGTAGAAGCGTTTTTGTCCTCCCAAGTACACCAAGACTACCATCAATTCCAACAGCTGCTTTTATCGCCTCAGCTGCAACAGCAGCACCACTCCGAACAGCATCTTTCCACACTTCAAACTTGATCATGGCTGCCAACGCAAGTGATTCGGCAGGTGCTATTGCACAGGCACAACAAGCAGAACAGACTACTTCGACACAAGCTGCTCCTACTCATAATGCACCTGCTGACGCCCAACCTGCGTGAGTTACTGGGCCTTACGGTACTGGAAACAGACTGAGTTGACTCGATCGCACAATTTCGCTACCTATCTGTAATGACCTGTTGGAATATACTGCGAACCATTGAAACGATGTGACGATAGATCATCAAACAGTGCAGCTGTAGACCCTACGACTGAGACTGCTGAAGGAGAGAAGAAGGGACCTTCCAAGAGCGAGCTCAAGAAGATGGCTAAAGAAGCTGAGAAGGAGAAGAAACGAATTGAAAGAGAAGCTAGGGAAGCTGCTGCTAAAGCTGCTAGGGAAGCTGCTGATGTCGTATGTCGATTTTCTGACGCTCTGAGTGGCCGTTCACTACCGGCTGTAGATCATTCAGTCCACTAACAGTGTGTGGTGTATCTGCAGGACTTCGCTGCGCAAAACTATGGTCTACTTCCATTGCATCAATCGCAGGAGAGACACGGTAAGCTGCTCTTATCTATATCACTAAGTCATACGTTCTCCTAATTAGAAAGTCTTACTTCGTTTCCCATCTCGGCCTGCAGGTGTCAAGCGCGAAAAGATCTCCGACATCACAGCAGCTCGAGCAGGCGAAACCATCCAATTCCAAGCGCGAGTACAAAATTCTCGAGCACAAGGCAGCAAGATGTGCTTCTTTCAATTCAGACAGCAAGGTAACAATACGATTCAAGGTCTCTTATCTCAAAAACCTGAACATGTTTCCAAACATATGGTTAAATGGGCCCAGGCCGTTACGCTGGAATCGATAGTTTTGGTAGAAGGTGTTATTCAGGCTGCTCCTGAACCTATTAAGAGCTGCTCTGTTAAGGATGCAGAGATCATGATCAGCAAGGTGGGTTTATGACTGGTCATCCTTTCGAGCATATCGGCGATTTGACTGACTCCATTCGATGTCGAATGATTAGATTCACACAATATCAGAAGCACCTGCTATGATGCCGTTCGTCTTCGAAGACGCATCTAGACCCGAGTCTGACTATCAGCGAGAAGACGCTACGTTCTCACGAGTAGAGCTCAACACCCGCTTGCAAGCTCGTTCTTTTGATCTACGAGTAGGCTTGCCATCGAAACAGTCAATGCAATATCTGTGTCTGACGCTAATTCCCATTGCCTATCTTCATCAGACCGGCACCAATCAAGCTATCTTCAAGATCCAGCATGGTGTCAGCAAGCTTTTCAGAGAATACTTGGAGAATAGAGATTTCATCGAGATTCACACGCCAAAGCTACAAGGAGCTGCTACCGAATCAGGTTCTACTGTCTTCAAGGTCGACTACTTCAAGCGTGAGCGTATGTTCCTTCTGATTCCGTTTGATCAGGTCTGACTGGGTGTTACCATCGATAGGACCTGCTTTCCTGGCTCAGAGCCCTCAATTGGCCAAGCAGATGACCATCACTGCTGATTTGGAGCGAGTGTACGAGATTGGGCCTGTCTTCCGAGCTGAAGATTCCAAGTGAGTTTCTCTTTAGCCTTTTTTTTTTGTGAATCAGCGTCCTGATCTACGCTTGCATCGCAGCACTCATCGACATCTGACGGAGTTCACCGGTCTTGATCTCGAGATGACCATTGGAGAGCACTACCACGAGACGCTCGAGATGATCGACGGACTACTTCGTTTCGTTTTCACAGAGCTCAAGAAGCGTTACAGCAAAGAAATCGATACCGTCAGACTGCAATTCCCATCACAAGACTTCACATTCCCAGACAAGACAGTCATTTTGAACTATAGAGATGGACTGAAAATGTTAAAAGAAGATGGAGTTGAAGATTTAGTAGATGATGGTGATATTAATACGGAGAATGAGAAGAGATTAGGAAGATTGGTTAAAGCTAAATATGGTACTGATTATTATATTCTTGATAAATTCCCTCTCGCTTTGAGACCTTTCTATACTATGCCTGATGCTCAGGATCCTGTGAGTGTTCATTCGGAGTTGATGCGTATGGAGCTAGAAGGGGCATAGGCTAATGTCCAATCTCGACAGACACTTTCAAACTCGTATGACTTCTTTATGAGAGGTGAAGAAATTCTGTCGGGTGCTCAGCGTGTACACAATGCTCCGCTACTGGAAGAACGCATGAAGGCAGTAGGTATCAAACCTGAAGAGATGCAGGAGTATCTCGATTCGTTCAGATGGGCTGCTCCTCCACATGCTGGTGCTGGTCTAGGTTAGTGCAGAACAAGAAACGCTTGTATCTACTTTGTACTAAACGATTTTGTTTCCCGCAGGTCTCGAGCGAGTCGTCATGTTCTTCTTGGGTTTGCCGAACATCAGATGGGCTAGCATGTTCCCAAGAGACCCTAGATCCTTCAAGTAGAGTCTTTTGTGTTTGTAAGAGATAGTTTCTGAAGCAAATCGTCCTAAGCTCTCCAACACGATGGTTATTGAGCTACGTGCTTCATCAGCGGATCTCGAGGAGCCGAGGCCGTACTTGCGATAAATGAGTTTTTGGTATGCCTTGCCTGATCCATCCTTTCTGTCAAGCAAGTTCGCTATCCATACATTGTTGCGATCTCTCGTTCTATCAGGCTATCTAGAATAGCTTAATGAGCTGTTGTAGATAGAAGAAACCCGTCAGCCTGGCCGCGGACCCGATGACTTTGATAACACCGGCGCTTACCTTCTGGAGTCTTGCTGATGTAGTCAATAGCTTGTCCGACGGTTGTGATGGCATCGGCCTGCATACAGAGTGAAAGTCGTGTACATTAGCAAGTTGTTCTCCCACCGATGACTGTCAGTCGAGAGAATCGAAGTGCAGCACGGCAAGGGCAGGAGAAAGAGATTGCCTACCTCCTCATCGGGAATTTCGATGGAGAACTCCTCCTCGACTGCCAATACGACCTCTACGGCGTCAAGCGAGTCGAGACCTAGATCTTGCGTGAAGCTTGCACTTTCCGTGACCTGCGTGTGTGTGCGCGAATGGCATTCAAGTGAATTGTCGAGGTGCATCGCAATCGAATGCAAGCAATGAGAGATGTAAGGCAAGGTGGTAGGTCAGCTGGTCATTCTACAGTGTAGAGACTACATAGGTATGGCTGTCCAAGCTTGCTGCGCAAGAAGCACGCTACTTGGCATATGCAACGCACCTTCGCAGGATCGACCTTTTCGAAACTCTTCAGGACATCGAGCACGCGAGCCTTGATGTCGTCCTTCTGGAGCGAAGAGCCGGAAGCGAATCTCATTTGTGACCACTGGGGAGCAGCGAGTGTTGTCTGCTTCTGGGTGTTGCTCATCATCATCGTCATGGATGGACGAGCTGCTGCTCTTGCTGAGAATTGGCGGAGCTGCTGGGTAGCGAAGGGACGGGCGACACGAGCGAATGAGCGCATGTTGAGGGGCAGATGTACGAGGTGTCGATGAGGAGTGTGTGAAGCTTGCTCTGATATGCTTTGAGGAATTGGTTGGAAAGAAGGATATGTCCATCACTCAGCTTTGCCGTCTCTTCCTCTCCGTTCTTCGTCGATCACCCTTGGGACAGAACTTGAAAGCAAGAGCAATGGGAAAGACCTTGGCTTGCGATGGTATGCTTCACTGTCGAGTGCTTGCATCGTCAGCTTCCACATGCATATCTGGGTTCCGTGTTCGGGCCTATTTGTAGCACGTGTTTAGCCATGTACTCCTTGAGGCAGCACCAACTTGCTGCATCAGCGCTTCGTGCGAGACTGCACAACGCACCATGTGGCCCTTCTCATCATGGGCAGAGAGCAGGCTGATCAGCGACACAGTCACTTCCAAGCGCGATCAGCAAGCCGAAGCAATAGCGCGAGGTCTCAAGGTGGCCAACGCGAATGAAGCAGCCACAGCCGACGAGGATATCGAGTATCT
Source organism: Cystobasidium tubakii (assembly GCA_024345325.1). Lineage (NCBI taxonomy): Eukaryota > Fungi > Basidiomycota > Cystobasidiomycetes > Cystobasidiales > Cystobasidiaceae > Cystobasidium > Cystobasidium tubakii. Next base: position 1,977,280 of record BROO01000001.1, on the reverse strand, counting down.
CTCTGCCAGTGCACCGCGCATAGCTTCACAAGTGAGAGCTAAAGGATGGACAGCAAGAAGAGTCATGGAGGCGTATGTGCGAAGTGCTGCAAGAGCCCATTCACGGACCAACTGCTTGACCGAAATCATGTTCGTCCAAGCCCTAGACGAAGCGGACAGGTTGGATGACTTCATCAAGTCTGCATCGCAGGAAGAGCTGGATGGTAAGCTCTTGTTGGGTGTGCCTTCCACTACCAAGGATCACCTTGACTATAAAGGCGTAGATAACAGCAGAGGTTTCGTAAGGTACGTATGCCCCACATCACCTCGGTAACCTTCTAAGCCGGTGGTGGCAATGAGGTATACCCAACACACTTTGACCTACATTTACTGACCTGTTTACATACGCTGGTAGATATTCCGGCCATCCAAGTGAAAGAGATTCTGCTGTAGTCGAAGTCTTGCGGCAAGCAGGAGCCATCGTATTCTGCAAGACCAACGTGCCCCAAACCATGCTGGCATTCGAATGCTCTAACCCTGTCTTCGGCAAGACCTCGAATCCATATTCACCTGATCATACGAGCGGTGGTTCTTCGGGCGGTGAAGCTGCTTGTCTGGCATTGGACGGGTCAGCCTTAGGTATCGGTGTAAGTATGGCCGTCTAGCACGGATGCTTCTGTTCGAGGGAATAATGCTGATGGCTCACCATGCATCTTGCTCCTAGTCTGATATTGGTGGCAGCTTGCGCATTCCTACGTCTTATTGTGGCTGTTATGCACTCAAACCTGTGTTCGGGCGTTTCCCAACACGCGGTTCCGAAGGTGTCGTTCCAGGCTACGAAGGTAAGTTGGACGTCGTTTACCATTACAATCGTAACCATGCTGAGAACATAGCGAGCACAGCCATTCGGTCCACTCTCGGCCCCATGGGACGAAGCGTCCAAGATCTCGCGCTGTGCATGAGAGTCTTCGCCAATGCATCGGTCGGACTCAGCCCATACAGTCTCAATCTCCTGCCCATGCCGTATAGGGAGACGGAGCTGCCTAACAAGCTGAGGATCGGTTACTACACCGAAGGTGCGTCACTCAACTAACGTTTGATTTGCATACAATCCACCGTGCTGACGGTAGCAATAAATGCTGTTCCTGCACTTAGACGGACTTGTACCTGCCTCGCCTGCTTGCGAAAGAGCGGTTGCAGTCGCTATAGAAGCCGCAAGAGCTGCCGGACATGAGTGTATACCGATTACACTGCCAGATCGTGAGCAGTCCGCTTCTCAATTCTTCCCTGTTCTTCCCGGCTGACCAGCTAGCATCGGAACGTCACAGCCACTCGAGCTCTGGAGATTTTCCAAGCCCTTTCCTCCAGTGATGCCTATCGCACACTCACTTCCCATCTCTATCGTAAAGAAGCAAGAGAGCCAGCTCTCTTCCTTCCTATCCTCGGAGCTCGCATACCAGCTTGGCTGCGCAAATTCTCTTCTTGGATCTTGAGCAAGTTCTTAGATGAGAAGACCTTTGCTAGAATAATAGCTGCTTCTGGTGAGAAGAAAACTGCCCTTGTATGGAATTGGCAGAATGAACGTGATGAGTATGGGAAGAAAATCAAGGAGTATTTGTGGGAAGAGCTTGAGCTCGATACGGTTATTTGTATGGAAGAGCAGCTTCCCTTGGCATATAATATTCGCTGACGACCTTATTGTTCTAGGCCCGGTACAAGCGTCACCTGCCGTCTCGCATGGCGCAACAAAGCGCCTCTCACCGCTGGCTCTTCAGACCATCTACTGGAATGTAGTCGATTCCACAGTTGGGGTAATCCCCGTTTCGCGCGTAGATGCCGAATTGGACGCCCTGTCCGAAAAGCTGAAGCAGGAAAAGATCCATAAAGCGGGAAGTCACCTTCTAGCGAAGGAATATTACTCTACCGTTTACAATCCAGTTGCGATGCAGGGATTACCAGTTGGAATACAGATCGTAGGACCTGCTTGGCATGAGGAAAAGGTACTGAAGATCATGGAGGTGTTGGATGAGGAGCTTGTGAAGAAACAGGGAAGATTGTTTGGACCTGGAGTTGGTAGTCAGTATGAAGTGTGGAAGTGAGATGGCAGAGGTAGACGGCTTCGAGTGGGACAAGGCGACCTCTCTGAGCACGGTATAGCCTGCAGTGGGCGGTGTGAGCGTGTCTCACAGGTTGTTCCATTTAGCTTCTGGTGCAAGTGGTATCCGTTATACAGGGACTATAGCTAAACATGCTGGCTACCGGAAATACCTCGCATTTCAAGATGCAAGACACTTTTCCCTCTCCTACCTTCTTACAGTCCTGCATCCTTAGAAGGTACAAGGTTGAGGCCTGGCGTTTGGAGGCTGATGTCTTCCTGCCAATGCCACAAGTAAGGTATAGTAACGGTGGTGGCGTTCATGTCAATCACGTCGGCGAGTAGAGCTTGGGCAATGATTGAGTGCTTGCAACGAGTGGGAATGCTTCTCATCCAGTAAGTATGACCTCTGGACCAGCTCTACCTCGCTTCTACCAGTGGCGGCTTTGCATGTTCCATTTCTTCTGCATTTTTCCCAGAGAAGGCTCAGAAAGTTGATCACCCGGTCTGGCCGCCCTATAAAAGCCGCTCAGAAACAGCAACTCTTCTTTTCTTTCTACCAAGACCAAACTCTTACAGGATCCTTTATAGGAAACTTCCGAGATATAGTCTAGCTAATCTACATTAGCCACATCAATCTACGACTCTTGATGAGCACAAAGGCCGTAGTATTTCCTCACCAACGAGAACTTTTTTCGCTGCCCGCTTCAAAAGCTCTTTCGGCCTCTGGTTGAAGAGTGAGCATTTCTGCAAAGGATGCGGCGGGCTAGCGCTCGATGACTTGGGCTCGACGTGCGCCAGGAACGACTCGTTCGTCTCCTGCTGTGTCTTCTTCCGGTCTGCTGGAGGTCTCGTACCACCATGCAGTCGGAGAGGCCGCGCCGTCGCAGCATGAGGTACGGCTTCGTCTGAAGTCGCCAGCTTTGAATTATTGTGGTTAATTGTATGCTACTTTATGGGACTGTAGTTTTGTTTATCCTTTTGCAATGCACCATTCTTTCTGCTCCTCATACCACTCCGCATCTTTTGAATCTTTTGAAAATCTTCGACATGCTGAATAGGGCTTTCGGTTACTGGGCATAGCTGATCACAGGTCCATCCACCTATAAGCAACACCGAGCAGCTGATGCCCTCCATACTTCGTGTGACCTACAATCAACGTAGCAACCTTGTCCCCAGTCGTGCTGCTTGTACTCTACCTGTTTATATGATATGATGCTTCTACAGCTTGCCACCTGTTATTATGCATGTTGTTCAGCCCAGAATGGCCGCCACCTTCTTGTCAACTCGTCGTTCAATCAGCCATCAACTGCACTCGCAAACAAGCTCATCATGGAGACATATGCACTACAATGACCTCAAGCTCATGGGCGACATGCAGCACCCTTTGGTGCCTCCAGAGCTGCTGCAATACACGCTGCTGCACGAGACAAGCCAGCCCGATCATCGCACGACCAACGAGGATAATGCCAGCTCGCTATTGCGCTTTCTGAGCACGCCTGGTCATCGCTGCGGCGAAGGTTACAGGCGCATCTATATCGGCCATCACCCTGAAGATGAGTATGAATACCTCGGAGATGCCTCGAATGCCGCTGCTGCTTCAAATGGCCGAGATAGCGGATTCAGCGGGGACGACGGTAGTCGCACTTTCCTAGTAGGAGTACAGAAGTTATGGGAGCTAGACCGGCGGGAACAGAAGTCTCGCGCTAAAGGAAAAGAAAAAGAAGGGTCGACCCTACGGTCCTCTTTTCTACAACCTGCCGGGAATGGGACAGCCGTGCCTTCGACACCTACGTCTACGACTAGCCGCCACTCGCCCGGTCCTTCGAGCAGGGTACACAAGACCGTGAACGAGGCTAGTCAGGATGGCGTCAGTTCCGACAGTGAAGATCCTCACACTTCTCAAGACGAAGAATTGTCAAGTCCTCTGACCAGTGTCCCAAAACATCGTCTACGCGGCTTTCTGCGGCTCAAGAAACAACAAGCAGCTTCGACAGCTACAAAGCATGCAAGCAGCCACAGATCTGAAATGCCTGGTCCCTCTGCCAGTGAGGGTTCTGCCGATGGCCTATTGAATCAGCTGAGATCGAAGGATTCAAGGAAGAAGCTTTCAAGCGGAGTTAGCGAGCAGAGCCACGCGCGTCCCTCACAGGAACAAAGCGATAGTGAGACAGCTTCTATTCCGCAAGATATCCTGTCAAGGCGTGCTCAGAATTCACCGAGCCGTATGAACGATGTTTCGTCTATTGCAGATTTTCAAGATGCTAGATCTTTCGTGAGTGAAGGTGGTAAACGAATAACAGACAGAGAGGTCTCGGACAATGTCAAAGAGATGGTGCGGAACTCATTCGCTCCCTTGAATGAGCCCGAGTCAGAAGCACGCCACGAGCTCCTCCGCCGAGTCTCAGATACGCTTGTTCCTGAAACAGCTTCTGATACCTTTGTCATGACATCGAAGAACAAGCTTGATAATGGGATACGGGCTCGGCCAGTCTCTAATGACGGGAGGCCAGTACCTCCTAGGTTCAAGTCTGCAAAGTCAGTGAGATGGGATGTTTCGCATGGTAGCAAGCTAGTCCCCGGCTCAAGGGGCAGATCAATGCAACTATCTGGACCGGGATCAGGCGAACAGCCAGCCAGTGATCCCTCACAAGTTCTTTCCCGACCTGAACCTCTCGAACAGCCAGCCGAGCAAGTACCCGACAACATTCCACCGTTGGCACAACTAGCACGAACTGAAACTTCGGACTCGGCGCGCGAATTAGCTCGTCTGGCTGAAGTAAAAGAAGCCGCTCTCCCACCTGGAGTTGAGAAATCAGAAAGAATGATCATTAGAGCTTGTTGGACAAAACAGGAAGTCTTTCCACAGGATTTCGATGAACTTGCTGCTAGAAAATCGGCACTTACTTGGACACCATGGGAAGAAATGGCAGTCTTCTGGAAGAAGAATCATCTCGAGATATATGGTACACATGTGAGCTGATGAGATCGTATACAAAAGCCTATGCACTACTGACAAGGCTGTTCAATTCGTTTCCCGTCTCCAGCGTGATCCGTATCATCGCTTCTTGACCCGCAAACTCGCATTGAGATACGTCATACCGCTGAAAAGCAAATCAAATACTGCCTTATCGGTATATAGTGTCGCAGATCAAATATTCTGTCTTCGATGCCCTCCGCATCCGCTTGGTGGTCGTCATCTCACAGGAAAAGCAGGAACAAGAAATAAGCGACACTTGAACTGCGACGGAACGAACTTGTTCTTGTTTCGAGCTCGCGCTACTTCAATAGCTCAAGATTGGTATCTTGGTCTGCATCTTGCGTTAGAGAAGGAACGCTTAGAGACGCTCGAGGTATATCTTGCTGCGCTGGGCGTACGGATCCATATGCCTACGAATGCAGCTGCCCATGATGCCGCTTCTGCGAGTGTCGCGGTCTCGGCGACGAGGCAATTAATGTCCGCTGGACTACCGGACCGGGATCTTGTCAGTAAAGAAGAAATGCTACAGAGTACCAAAGACTTGATCTCGAATCGACAAGACTGGAAGGAACTGCTTGAATTTATAGAAAGTAAAGGCCTTAGCCTTCGAATGGCTTGGCGGAAGGGCATGATCCTAGACTGGCTGTCCATTGACACGTCGGTCGATGGCGTCAAACGTATCTGGGATGTCTATACGGGTGCCATCATGAGGCAGGCCAATGTGCCTGTTCATCGATTGGAGGTGGGTAGCAAACGTTACCTTTGGCCATTTTGAATCGACTGACAAGCACTTTCCGTCCCCTTAAAGGTCCTCCCCGAGACGCATTACCCGACTGTCGTGCACATCTCGCCTGGTGTGCAGAACATCGAGCCTCCATCGATTGAAGGCTATATCTCACGGCTGCGCCATCGGAATGAGAATCAGCGTGAACGCATGTACCTCGCAAGTATAAGCGGTACTCTGGCTATCTTCAAAGCGTCGAAAGCGAAGCCCCCTTCATTTCCGAATGTAGGGGCAGCCCATAATACGGGAGAGCCTACGGAAGATAACGAAGCATTCCCTAAAATCCGATCTGCTGCTGCTAAGCGATCCCAACCTTTCATGCTAAAGGAACACCTTGCGGCCGAGAACACTCGCCTGAATATGATGCTGGTACGATGTAAAGGTCTTATCAGACTCCGCGATGTCGTTTCCATAGAGTTAGACGATTCCTGCCAGCATTGTCGCGGCAAGGACGCTGCCACGGATAAGAAGCTAGCAGCCGCTGCAAAACTTGGAAATCATGAGCACATCATCGTGCAGCTAAATTTGGGTGACGATAGACAATTCCGATTTGAGGTAAGTCCAATCAAGCAGTGCTTACTTGGGAATTGGCTGCTGATGCAAAATGTCCCCTCACCGCAGACGACACCGAAGGAAGCCGCAAGGGAATGGGTCGGTCGACTTAGTAGCCTAGTGGATTATTGGACCAAGCGGGAGCAAGGCGATGCACAAGTCCAGCTATCCCTCGGCTCGTGTAAGTACGTAAAGCAGCCTGTCCAATCGACCCGCAGTTCGATGCCAGCATTCCAACAACGCGAGGTGGAAGATGCTTCTACTGGTACAGACGTGTACGAGCCATTACTCTCGCAAGCCTTCAACTACTGCGTCCAGAATGGATGCCGTAACAACGTTCTCATGCAAGGTCGTTTGTACCACAAGAAGGGACACCAGGACGCATTCTTTGTAGACCGCTATATCGTTCTTCTGGATAACAATCTCATCTTCTTCGAGACTTTCAGGCGTAACTTTTCGAAAAGACCAGTACCTTTGGTATATCGTCGTAGGATAAAGACTCTGCGCCTGAAAGATGTTTACGTCGTTACTGGCGCAAGTTGCTCGCAATATTTCCGCAAGACAGGTCAGAATGACTTTAATCCTTCGACCGACCAAATTTCGCTTGCTCGGATATACAAAGATGGCCTTGTAGCTGTGGATGATCCGATGGATTGCACGTTCATGCTTTGGAGCCAGCGACCATCGGGCCCCGCGTCAAAGTTGGGCAGAAATGGAAAGGCGAATCTGTTCAGAGCGCGAAGTAAGCTGGAGAGAGATCAGTGGTGAGTCACAGACCTCGTCAGTATGCTCCCATCGCGCGGACTAATGAGTAAATGTCGCTCAGGGTTCAAGCATTCAATGTTATGTGCGAAGCTTATGGGCGAACCACGAGGGAAAGAGAAGTGCGCCTGGCCACGTTCAGCCAGATCAAATGAGTGATAATATAGCAGTTTGGTGCATGTAGGATGTAGTCCAGATCCTCTTGTCGTTGTAAAAGACCGCTAGACGTGTATAGGCCAATCCTCACGACAGTCTGAGTCTTGTAATACTATCAGATTGCCTGATCACGACCACCCTCAGGAGCTGCTTTCAAGTGGTGGCCTGAGCCTACTAGCAGGTTTAACACCTTTCCTAGATCTACATGTGACTGACACAGTCTTGTGGTTATGCGGACTTTGGCATTTTGACTGTAAGCAGGGATTTTGGGCAGATGCATCAGTCAAGTTAGGATACTAGCACAAAAGCTGGTCATTCGTCATTCCACTCGACGCACCTCCATACTTGGACCGAGACGTCTTTCGTCCAGCGACTCCGCCAAGATCTAGTGCACCTCTGACCACCTTGTATCTGATAGTGAAGGATTACTACCATTAGCAGCTTGCACCAGCGTGATCGTGATCCTCCAACTCACCGAACACCTGGGAGATCCTGTACACGCCCACCCTTGACAAGGACGACAGAGTGCTCTTGTAAATTGTGTCCTTCACCCGGGATGTATGCAATGATGCTCTGACCAGTCGTGAGCTTGACTTTTGCTACTTTTCTCTGCGCAGAGTTTGGCTTCTTGGGCTTCGTGATATAGACTCGCGAGCAGACACCTTTGCGTTGAGGACACCCTTTGAGTGCTGGTGCTTTCGATAGAGTAACCTTCTCTTTGCGGCATCCTCGCATGACTTGGTTGAGTGTGCTTTGCCTGCTCGCTGATGAGGTGAATGTTCGCATTGATGGCATCGCTGCTTTATGCCGCGAGAATACGGCCTGCTTTGGCATGGCGCCTGTCGAGGACGACTGCACCGACATGCGTGCAAAGGTCTGCATCAACGAACGTAGACTTGACATCCTGGATGCTGTTGTGTGAGATGATAAAGGTGACAACGAAAGCCTGCAATTGGGTTCGCACATCTGCATCAAGCCGAATGCAAGCAAGCAAACGCAATCGAGCATGGGCAGAGGCAATACAGATAGCTCAAACTTATAGTGCTGTCACAAAAGGTGCTTGGAGGACGGTGACCGGAATATGGGTTACAGGAGATGGCAGCTCTATCGATATTCAAGCACCCTGAGAAACACCGAAAGGATAGTGAAGGCCCAACCCTCGCTGTCGGTATAGTCTAATGCCAACACCGTTCAAGCTGCATGTTGCGCTTGCCTCCACATCAAATGATTTACGTAGGGCTCTGCCTGCACTCCGTAAGGTGAAAGATTGAGCTTGAGTTCCTTCTTGACCTCGAAACCCAGCTTGGGGTACAATCTACCTCCATCCGGCGAAGCCTCCAAATATATAGGCACCCGCAAGTCATCCGCTTCTTTCAATGCTAGTGCAGCAAGACGAGAAGCGATGCCCTGTCTTCTATATTCTGGGTGCACATAAAGCTGTGTTAGACCTGCAGAGTCAAGCGCAATGTCCAAGATCAGGATGGCAGGAGTGGGGCCTGTGACGAGAACTCGAAGGTACGGATATGAGGGACGTCTACACAGACTATAGCTTTAGCTGCCGGATTGATGTCGACCAGAAAGTCATCCAATGGCGGAAGCTCGTGATCAACACCATGCTCCGCCCGCCATTCATCCCCGCTTGTACCGTCCGGCAGGACCTCCCATGTCACGAAACCCACCATTGCTGAAGATGGGGACGGCTCCTCTTGACTCCTTTCAAGGTCCTCAGCCCTTGAGCCGTGTCTAGCAGCTACGAAGAATCGCTGCTCGGAACGCGCATAACGTGGCTTGCGGACATGCTTCATTCGATTTTGCAGTAGCAGCGTTAATTCGCGCTGCTACTCTTTGGAAGATGCATCACCAGTTCAGTGTAGCATTTGGGATAACATGCCCAGTCGAATGGATTTTCGGCTCGAGCAAGGCCGAGAACGTGTGCCGCGCCTTCAACATCGGCTTCACTACCCGGACGGATGTTGGTACGGCTAGCCATCGACATCTCTTCAGACATGAGGCAGTATTTATCTTGTCCAGGTAAAGAGAATGAGAGAGAACACAAGTCCCCCAGCGGAAAGGCTATGAGCAAATTCACCGAAGCTGTCAAGCGTCGACGCGTCCTGCGGGATGCAGCCGGGTGGACCAAAGTGTACGCCTGTTGCGCATGTGTCTAAGCACATTCATGTCTCAAACGGAGTGCAAAGAAAGTCTTTACGATTGACATCAACTTGATAACTTCGCAGCGCACCATTCACAACAAGTCAAGCTGCGTTTTCCTCTTGCTTCCACATCAGGTGATTAAAGTACGGTTCTGTCTCAACTCCGTACTGCGAAAAATCAAGAATCGACTCCTTCGTGTTCTCAAACCCTTTCTTGAGGTAGAATCGATACCCATCAGGCGTAGCAAGCACGAACATAGGTAGCTTCCAGTTATCGGCCACATTCAAGTTTGGTTCCACGAGGCGAATAGCGGTGCCCTGTCTTCTGTGATCTGGAGGTGTCTCACTTCAACAAACCGACTCAGGAGCAGGCGTGGTTACTCTTAGCACGCTACCGACATACGGATACGAGGGATCTCTACCCCAACTATAGCCTCGACTGCCTGGATAGCGACCAATATAGTGCCAACAGCCGGTGATCTTTGGCAAGCTCGGCCTGCCATTCGAGCTGGCTTGTACCGTAATACAAAGCCAACTACTGAGGGAATCGCCGCAACGGTCTTTCGATCCTCCTCTGAAATTTGAGAATTGGTAACTTCTTTCACAGCGACAAAGGATCGCTTCTACGATCACTGATCACTCGTACCGAGGTTTTCGTAAATCATCCATTCGATCTCGCATCATATTGTAATGCTGCTGTTGCTGTTGGTCGGAGGTCGAATCTTCCTTCTTAAAGCAGCAACCTGGATTAGCTGCACATTCGTATGGATTATTTGTTCGAGCGAGATGAAGAACATGTGCTGCCTGCTCAACATCGGCTCCATTCCTTGACGGGTGTAATTCTTGTTGGCCATCGATGTGAGTTCACACACGTTCGAATATGCCTCACTAACTGTTAAGAGGAGGAGAATAGATGAACAAGAGAAGAGGAACACTTCTTCTCTACAAGCGAGCAGAAAACAATGTTAGCGACATTGTGGTACGGCAAGGCGTCCATCGGCTTGGAGCCGACCAAACAAAGGTGTAAGCGATGGGGGAAATCTACGTATTTTGGCGAAAGTCAAGGAGATTCAATGACAAGAGCTATACGGGTTCCTTTCCATAAGAGAGACACGGACCTGGCTTAACTTCTACAACATACAGCACGCTCACCACCTCAATCGACAAACGTAACCAGCCTCAGTCTACAGGTCGCCCAGCCGAATACAGATTGAAAGTACTCTCCCCTCGGTACCGCAATTACTCACACCGCAAATGCTTCTTCTGGTGGATTTGGATTGGCTTTGTGAATTTTATGAAAATAACATGCGTATTGGACAGCCACAGAATGACGGGTAACAGGCTCACTTCCACGGGTAGATTCGCCGCCTCCGAGGCATGGTTAAGCCTCGTTATTTTGGCTGTGCGCTACTGGCCAAAAAATCTACAGATTGCGTTCAACAGCAAAGAGTGCCTGCCTTACACCGATACATAACCCCTCTTAATCTCGGTTCAATCAGCCAGATTGGTACATACCGATAACCACGACATCTCTGAACCCTTCAGCACCATATGTCAGCCACCTACGCTAAAACACGGGCCGTAGAGGCTACCCTGTCACGCAGGGGTTTTATCGTGACATGGCCAGATGTGGACTTGGTTGTGGGAAAACTGGGAAGGGTCTCTAACATTAATCAGGACGCGTTGGAACGCGCGTATCACTCGCATTTCGCAGGGAATGCAAGTTCCGCAAAAATAGACATTGCAGATCACCTCACCGGGTTTGACAGCGATGGACCAGACAATAATCGTTATCGATTGGAAGTCCCAGCTATACATGAACTCCATAAGCATCTATGCGAGCGCCTCAAAAGACCGTCTAAGCACCCGGGGCGGCTCCAAAAGATGAACGAGCGTACAGGAACTTTGAAGAAGACAGCAATCTTTATTTTCTCTGCAGCAGCATCGCCTACAGAAGACTACTTAGGGAAAACCCGTAGCGATAGCCCTTCAAGACGAGGCGGACCTCTAGGTACAGGCGGTACTTGCCTAGAGCTACAGGATCCTCGCGACATTGCGTGTCATTTGGTGTACATACGGTCACAGCCACAACTCGTAAGCGAAAGAGCAAAGTTCATTGATAACTGGCGCAAATCACGGCGCAGAAGTTCAACTTCAATTGGATCTATCTTTTCATGTATGCCTAGGCTATGGTCTTCTAAGTAAGAGGGCGCAATGGCTGCAACAGCCGGTCCACGTTTCTTGAACCGGCGCGGATAGATAGATAATACAGGTTGTACCGTAGTCGGCTGCTTTGGTCAGGCCAGCATTGTACCGTGTTCAGCATACCTGCCAATCTTTCCCGTCTAGCCCGGCTACAGAAATGGCCGTAGAATAAACAGCAGCTTTTGCACATTGTTAAGTGAGGATGACTGGCTTGAGTCGATTCAATGCAAAGAACAGGTCACGTGCGCGCCCTAACACCTTGAGGACCCAAGCGAAGCGCTAAGAGCCTCTCAACTCCACTCCAAAACAACATTAGCGGTATGGCAGCTCAAATACGCCAGATATGGCTGCTGATACTGAAAGAGGTGCGTCATCGACAGGAAGAACGCGTCTTGCTGCTCACGGAGGACGTTGAAGCTGACTTCTACACGTCGATTGCCTTTTTCAACCTGCTCTGAATGCATGCCATTACAGACACAGACGATAGTCACTGGACTCACGGCGATATCAATAATTCATTTGCGTAATGCACATTCAATCTATCTCGGCGCAGGCGCTACCTTTGCTGCTGTCGTTGGTGAGTATCTCGACTGCCTTACCTGACCATGCATCAAAGTGACATGACGTGCATGATTTCCCAGCCAAGCTCCTCAAGCGGTGTATACGACAACCGCGTCCTGAGCTATCATTGAAGAAGTCCTATGGCATGCCATCAACTCATTCATCGTCTATAGCTTTCTTCGGAGTCTACCTGTCACTATGCATCTGGAACTTGCGTCCACATCCGCGCTTCTTACCACATCTCCTCTCGAGACATGGTGATTCTGCCGATTTTAGTCCGTTCGTCAGACTGCTCCTCACGAGCGGAGACTTATTCGGAGCGGCCTCGGTATGCTGGTCAAGAGTCAGGTTGACGTATCATACACCTGCTCAGGTTGTGGCGGGTGCAGGTGTTGGAGGTAGTTTAGCGGTGCTATGCTTCCTGCTCTGGCAGGGTTACTTGAGACCGTATGCGAGAGTGATGGATAGGGTGATAGAGGATCTGTTCAATGGCGGGGTGAAAAGTGTCAAGGAGGGCCGCATACAGCCGTTGAAGGGGAACGTGGTCGCGCTGCATGAGCAGTGGAGGCAGTCACGGCAGTCATCAACTTGAGATGGAGGTGAACACTGGCAGAGCAGGGCATCTACCCAGTGCACAATGTAACAACAATCTCTTTCCAATCAGATAAGCAGAATGGAAGATCGCAGTGTAGTGGGCCTCGCGGATCAGTCCGTGCGCGTCGGGGGAGTCCGGATCAGCCGTCTGCCTGCCGATTTTCCAGAGGAAGTCGACGCTCTTCTGCTCTTGCCTTGCTTTTCTGGAGACATCGACAAGGCAGGATTGGCAACCACATCTTCGCTGTCAACACGCCAACATGCTCTCTCGTGGTATGGCGTGCTGCAGCAGGGCGCGCGTCCTGGTGAGCTGGCTCTTGCGGATGTGCTAGAGATGCAGGCACTCATCATAAATGTCGATTGCCTTTTCGCATCTGCAATAACCACCGACGACAACTCCGACGACCATCTGCACCACACATCCCATCCACCTCGCTCGGACTCGCCATCAGACACGCGCTCGTCCTGCTCTCCAACAAGCTCGCCTGTTCTCCGTCAGCATGGCCGCCAAGGTGAGAGGCACCCATCGTGCCCGGCAGTCGTCGCGGTAACTGAACATCCGGACTCTCTGACCACCATGTCCCCCTCCAGCGCATAGAGAAGGACACGTTCGGCGACATTGAAGTCGCCGACAATGTATACTGGGGTGCGCAGACTCAGCGGTGAGTGGACTTGCTTGTTTGAGCATCGAGCCGCCGTATCCTAAGGTATTCGGAACTCGGCACACAGCTCGCTCAAGAACTTCGACATTGGCGGAGAGAGAGAACGCATGCCCGAACCTCTCATCAAGGCTTTTGGTGTCTTGAAGAAGGCTGCTGCTCAGGTCAACGCTACATACGGCCTGGACGAGAAGATCGCAAAAGCTATTCAGGATGCTGCCGACGAGGTGAGGGTGGAGATACTTGACGGACTCCCGCGAGGTCTTGTTCTTGTCAGAAAGGCCACGGGGCACTGGACAGCGTGAGGATTGATCATGGTACTAATGACGTTCAACGTCCCGTCAGGTCATCAGCGGAAAGCTCATCGAACACTTCCCGCTTGTCGTCTATCAGACCGGCTCCGGCACTCAAACCAACATGAACGTCAACGAGGTACGCTTCGCCATTTGGCTTCGATTGACGAACACAAGCACGAACCGTATGGCTGACTTGCATCGCTCCTTGTCCACAGGTCATCTCTAACCGAGCTATCGAAATGCTCGGCGGTCAGATGGGCAGCAAAAAGCCGGTCCACCCTAACGATCACGTGAATATGTCGGCCTCTTCGAACGATTCGTAAGGCTCACCTCTACGATGCAGCAGTGTCACCGCTCGTACTGAGCAATGTTCGTCTCATATCTTCCATGCAGCTTCCCTACCGCCATGCACATCGCCGCTGTCGTCGAGATTAACCAGAACCTCCTACCCAAGCTTACAGCTCTACGTGACGCCTTGGACGCAAAAGCCAAATCATTCGACCACATCATCAAGATCGGCCGAACACATTTGCAAGATGCCACTCCATTGACACTAGGACAAGAATTCTCCGGATATGTCCAACAACTTACTTATGGCATCGAACGCATCAAGGATACTCTACCTAGGTTGAGCCTCCTCGCTCAGGGTGGTACAGCTGTCGGAACTGGTTTAAACACAAAGAAAGGCTTCGATGTTGCTGTTGCCAAGGCCATTTCGGGAATCACCGGTCTTGAATTCCAGACCGCACCTAACAAGGCGGGTAGAGCCCGAACAACCTCATACTTTTGCAAGCTGACCTTCTGTATTGTTTCAGTTCGAAGCTCTAGCAGCCCACGATGCTATCGTCGAGTCTTCAGGAGCACTCAACACCCTCGCCGTTTCATTCATGAAGATCGCAAATGATATCCGATACCTCGGTTCCGGACCACGATGTGGTCTAGGTGAACTCAACCTGCCTGAGAACGAGCCCGGCTCGTCCATCATGCCTGGAAAGGTCAACCCTACCCAATGCGAGGCTCTGACTATGGTCGCTGCCCAAGTCATGGGTAACAACACTGCTATCACCGTCGCTGGGTCATACGGCCAATTCGAGGTGCGTGTAATCCACTGCATGGACCTACTAAGCGAGTGTGCGCTAACCACGACGGCATCTGTCTATAGCTCAATGTCTTCAAGCCTGTCATGATCAAGAACCTCCTGCAATCCATCCGTCTCCTTGCAGATGGTTCCGAGTCATTCCGCAAGAACTGCATCGAAGGCCTAGAAGCCAACGAAAAACGAATCGGACAATTATTAAATGAATCGTTGATGTTGGCTACCATCCTCAACTCAAGACTGGGATACGACAACGTTGCAAAATGCGCAAAGAAGGCGCACAAGGAAGGCTTGACATTAAAGGAAGCTACACTACAATTGGGCATGCTCTCATCGGAAGAATTCGATCAAATCGTTAGACCTGAGTTGATGCTCCATCCCGATGAATAAGTTTGTCGCTCTTCGTTTTTTTGTAGGAGAGTATGCTTGGACGAACTGCCGTGCAATACAATTAGATGATACATCAACACGGATCCACAGCCAGCAGCTGTTCAGAGTGCACAAGAGCATATCAGGTCGTCGACACATCAACATAGCATCGTTTGCACGGGAAGTGTCGCTCTCCCGATGACTTTGCATCTGCCATCTCGACGGGCTATCGCCCATAAATCGTCGAGATGAAAGATGCGAATGTCTTCCGGGAAGCGACACTTCTCGTACCAACTACGGGATTAATGCGCAATTTCGGCGGCCTCTAATCAGCTGATTCACCGCTCTTCTGTATGACTCGGGCTCGCTGAAAATTACATATGCTCCTATCAATACAGGTAACCGCGAATAGGCTGCCTTTATGCCGTATCTTTGCGTCGTAATGGGTCTTCGCATCAAAACATTCGAGGCGATCTTGAATGCAAGGCGCATCCAGCAAATCAATATTGCGAATTACTTTGTGGACACATGGTCTGTTCACAACTTTTCATAAGACTTGAGGGTACTGTATATCAATACCGCTTTGCATCGACACCTTGACATTCCTCCTCACTCCTACTCCGTCGTATTGCTAGGTGTTCCGTCATCAGGCCCAGCGCCACTCTACACGTCAAGAACTATACCGTCTCAACAGTAACAGGAGGAGTACCTTTGTCCTTGTGCTCGTGGGAAATATCGTGAAGAGCCTTTCGAACAGCTTGTGACGCGGGTACCTCATCTTCATGTGGCTGAAGTTCCCAGAAATGGACGAAGAGGAGCAAGCGGTACATGGCTGCTGCTAGAATAGCTCCGACTTGATGGTGATCAGAATAAAGAGGTCAGTCTACCTCCTTCAATGATATCCTCTCTGCAAGCGCTCACCTCCTGGTCCGATCCACTTTAAACGGGCACAGTGAAGCAATCAGCTCACGAGGAATCCATAGTCCAACAACAAAGCAAGCTTACATATATCCAGTGGTAGCTTTCGAATCCAACAACAACGGAAGCACCGAAAGCCCGAGCTGTTCCCACGAGCAGCGGGCGGGTTAGTCTTGAGGGCAGATTTGCAGCATAAGGAGATCCCCCAGACGCACCTGTATTTACAGAAGCGCCTGTAAAGCTGAGTGCAAAGAGCTGTGTGCTGAATAAAGCCGTTCCAATAGCAAGTGCACAGACGTGAGTTGCTTTGTTTTTCTCCTACTTGGGCTGATCAGCGAGTTTCTACAAGAACCCTCTCTGTGACAGACTCACCACAGCAGTCATCACGATAGTAAAGCATAGGAAGCAGGTCAGAAACATCTCTGTGCGCACCAGATTATGCTCAGCAAAATTCTGGCGATACTAGTGGACTAGAATGCAGGCGTCACTTGCCGATGAAGAAGCCTTGGACTACGGTCGTTCCGTTGCCCAAACGACAGGCAATAGTGAGCGGACCAGGAAGTATACCAGCAAGTACACCGCAAGCTGCGATGGCTCCGGCGAGTTGTGCGATGCAGTAAAGGACGAATCGTCTTGGTGTGATGGCTTGTAGGAGGACCAGAGTGAGAGCCTATAAAATTCCAGCACGCAATCAATCATGGCACAGTCCAGCAAATTCCAGTCGGCAGAGGATCGCACCTACTACACAAGGATTGAAAGCTAGCTCTGATCAAGTCAGCCAAGTCGCGATGCCTCAAGTTATGCTGAGCCTCGGTTACCTGCCCCGCTTATTAGGAAAAACGACCAAGCAGTGAAAGTCAAGGCTGAACCCATAGCAAGAGCTGCGTAGACGATGGCTCCTGAAGTGAACAAGTCAAAATGAACGTTGGTCGAGGGCAAAGCGAATTTCACCTTGGCATAAGGGACCCACCAGGCGATCCATCGGCAGCCGCAATAGCTGAAGCCTGAATGCCACCAAGACCGAGCAACAAGAAGATGAAGGTGCCTGCAAAAATTGTGGGAGTCATGCAGTCAGGTACCGTCGTACAAACTGAGTCCCTGGTCAAGCGGACAAGGCCGTGTTTGACCTGGTTTGCATATTCTCTGATGCCGACCATCTTTCCAACATACCGACGAATTCACCACCCGCAGCCTGGAAGAGGTGGAAGAAACGGGAGGTTGCCAAGGCATTGTCACAGTGTCAGCGAACAGCATCATGCTATCTTTTGGCGTTGTTTACTTACCACTGCGTCGGCCCGCCAGTCACCTTGTCGATATTTTCGCCTGTGTCGGTGCGCAGGCTCACTTGACGGACGTGCAGCAGTAGAGCTCTCAGAGTCGGCTGCCATGATGGGGCTCAGGATTGTTTCGGAGTGATAGAGTATGTGTAAAGGCAAGAGCAAAGGGTAAGATCCACACAACGTCGACCTCCTAAACCTAAGACAAGCCTCCCCCGCATACCGATTTCCTGTCAACCCCAGTCAGTGCGCGCGAGACATACCTGACCCACGGGTCGGACAAAGTTCAAGCGTGTAAGCCACATTGTTCCCGACAGAAACGAATGGAAGGTCTGAAAAAGCTACGCACAGAATGCTCTCACATCACCATGGTCAAGCAGTGCTGAGAAGGCTTCTCTGAGATTGCGAATGATCTGCATGCAGCGCGCAACCTGGTCGCGCAACAGAGAGGCAGTTTCGTCAGCTTGCGTTGATGATTCACCCTGCAATCTTGTTGCGGGGCCCAACGCTTACGCTGCTACCATCGCTCCAGCGGGTGGTGGCAATATGCGGGGTTCCCGTTGTTGCTAGATATTCTGAGGATTTCCCTGGATTGGTTCGTATGGTTCGCACTAATTATAAGCTAAGCTAC
This sequence comes from Cystobasidium tubakii, assembly GCA_024345325.1. Classification (NCBI taxonomy): domain Eukaryota; kingdom Fungi; phylum Basidiomycota; class Cystobasidiomycetes; order Cystobasidiales; family Cystobasidiaceae; genus Cystobasidium; species Cystobasidium tubakii. Next base: position 1,959,213 of record BROO01000001.1, on the reverse strand, counting down.
AACGAGATAAAACGGACTATCTTGTACAACGGAACATAGCCTCTATCGGTCCAGATCCTTTCCTGGATTATCTGACTATCCTTTCAATCGTTATGTCAGTCTCCCGAATCGGGAGACTTCCAGCAGTTGTCCGTCAGCCAAGCACTTCACACACAGTCATTGAGAAGCATGGCACATGCGGCAATTATTTGTGTGTGCTTTCATATGAAGGCACTTCTCTGTTGAGCGCGTGGTATTGTTGTGTTGCCAATCCTCGCGCTTCCTGCCTCTGTCTCCACCATCGCCTCCCAATCAACTTTTGCACAACCCAATATCAACGTTAGCATTCAGATATCTACAGCCGGACAAGCCAACGCAGTTATGCCCTCTGGTGGAGTGGATGAGCCAGGATCCGACGCTGAACCCTCACCTGCCAGCCTGGCAATTTAATTGCTCACCGAAGCCAACGCACTGGTGTATGATAATCCAGAGGAGGCGCTTCTGCTCACTTCACCATGTGTCGAAGGACCATTCTCCCGAATTACTCGTCCTCTTATGGCTGCTCATCATCGAGCTGTGCGCGCAAATGCGTACAAGCGTCTCAACGAGGGTCAGAAAGCTGCCGTCGAAGCCACTGCGGGCCTAGAGCGCATAGTAGAAGCACGTCAGCAAGGTCTGGGTACCAAGGCAGCAGGAGCAGCCACTCTCCTCGAAGGACAGCTAAAGTCGTTCCTCTCGCCTCAAGTCCGCTCCTCTTCCCCTGTAACAGTTATGATGCCTGCTTTCGCCAACATCCAGATGATCCCAGGTAAGCTTCGTAACAGGACCCTACACACCGGTGCGGTAACTTACCAGCAATTTTCCCTCTAGGAAGGACACCTGTTCTCAGTTCTGGTATGATCACCTCTCAAGCATCGCTCGTGGCTGCTCTGATGGAAGCTCGATCATCTACAACACAGGAATTGCCAACCGCCGCCATGGGGGATGTGACCGAGACATCTCTCCTACAACCTGGACTATTGCAAACTAATCGGCCATGAGGAAGTCAGCTCAAAGTGTCAAGTATGTATACGGCTGCGCTGCTTGCGCTGCCAGCACAGATTACCAAACGGTTCCCATCTGGCTTGTTAGGTTCAATGCTAGCAATTCACTTGTGTTCCATTGCAATGTTTTCCAGGGTGAATACTGACCTGATATCCGTGTATGGCTGGCGAAGCTTCGTAAGTCCTATAGTACCTAGGTTACTAACAATGAGGGGGAAAGAGCGAAAACATTGAGGCTACGTCGCTAGGAGGTTCTATCTTTAAAAGAAATTGTACAATGACTGCTGTTGAAGCAGCAGGTTATGAAAGAAAGTAGGAAAGAAACGAAACAGATATCTAGAAGAATTTGCGACTTTAGAATTGGTATTGCAATTTTGCTGAACGAGAAGGACTTGCGGGATTAGACGACGTGAAAGTAATATTTAAAGCAGTAAAGAAGTGTATCCTGTTTGACATAGTCAAAGACCGGTTGCAACCCTCATTTCGACGATGCTGCTCAAACGACATTGTGACCGGCTGGATGCATGGCGGTAGTACCGTTGTGGCCTCCTACACCATTTGTGCCGTTCGTAGCGTGTGCCCCAGCAGAGTGACCATGTCCAGCACCGACAGCACCATCGCCAGTCGTGCCCGTCAAACCATTCTGGCCCATTTCAGGTCCACGAGATGGGGACTTTGCCTGATGATCAGCCTCGTCTGGATGTTGTGCGTCGGCGCCTGGTGTAATCTCCCAATCTGCGTTCATAACCAGGTTTGTACATGTGGACGAAAGGCGGGAAATATAGTCAGAACCAACTTCAGGACGGTCTGAGAGCAATGTTCGCCACTTAGGACTCACAGTGAAGCTTCATCATAAGCATGTAGAGGAGAGCAGCGAGAGCGCTTCCCATTGAAGGTCCGAGCCACTATATTCAAAAACAGGTCATCGGCATCGGATGAAACTCTCGTAAATCGCAAAACAGTCGTTGGGTTACGTACGTAAATCCAATGAGAGCCGATAAAGGCGCCATTGACCACTGCAGGGCCAAACGCGCGAGCAGTCTACAAGGTCCACAACATGCGAAAATTAGCGAAACGACCGAAAGCATGCAAAAACGCTGAAAACGCGTACGTTGCAGGCTGCGCCGGTGTATTGTATACCTGCCAGCTGTGTAGCGAATAGAGCGAAGCCTATAGCGATTGGAGCGAGCACTGTTGTCTTGTTTTTCTCGACGAGGGTCATAATGACTTGAGACAAAGGACCGCAAATTAGTCGAAACAGGACTTGAGAAATGACAGTAAGATAAGACACATAAGGTCTCACTCACCGACCATTGTCAAAGCGAATGTCAAGAACATCTCTGAGATAGGCAAGCCGAAAGTGGAAAATTCAGCATTTCTGCGTCCCAGCTGGTATTAGCATGAAACACACCCCAGAAGAGAGCTCGAACAACGCTGACGTTGGCAGCTCGTTGAGTCAAGACCAATAGAGGACCAGGTAAGATGGCTAGCAGAACTGCGGAGGCTACGATAGCTCCGAGAAGCTGAGCGATGCAGTATAGGACGAATCTCAGAGGGGAGATCTTGCCGAGGATGAGGAGCGCTAAAGACTAGAAGGGGAGTGAAGAGTAGCAACGTCTGATAAGTAGCGTACTCGTATGCTCGAATCTTCAGCCGGAGGTCTTACGATGTTTGGGTTGAAACTGATTTCGAGTCCAGTCAGAATATCTGTCAGTGCAGGTAGCGACAAATTTGGGAAAACGAATAACGAGCAACTCACGCTGCTCCTGTGACGCGCCAGAACAAGAAAATAGCCATTGTCAAGGCCATCGCCATTGAGGTGGAAGCCATCAACAGGAAGGCGGCGTCCAATCCTGTCGTACTCGCATCACGAGCAGCTTGTATGCCTGCAAGGCCCAACAGCAGGAATAGGAAGGTACCTATAACATCATTTTGTTCAGTTCAGATTCACCTTGCTTAATGGTTTTGCGATATTCTGGTCATTCAGAATTTACCTAGGAATTCCCCCACTGCGGCCTGTGGACCGTCGATCCAGCATGACGTGGGGGTTTATCACGTGACACGATGGCAAGGTTCGTGGGGGGAGAGAAGAAGAGGACAATTGGGATCCAGAAGCAAGGTCAGCGAGGCCTGCTAGATGTATGGCCATGCTTGCACTTAGGATCGCTGCAAACGCACCACTGCATCGGCTCGCCAGTCATTCTTGCCGTATTTCCTCCAGGCCATGGTTGATAGGGTGAGTAGTGGTGATCGTTATACGGTGCTGTACTACTTTACGGGCGAGGCTCTTGACAGCTGGCTGAAATCTGATAGAGGCGGTAGAGCGATATTGATGAGTATTATTGTAAAGAAGAGAGATAAGAAGCGAACCCCCAAAACGACTTCCTCTCAAGAAGCACAGTGACGAACCCACTTAGCACTTCCTTCCTTTTCTTTTCCTCTTTCCCCTTAAAACACGTACGGTGCCTTTGAAACGTCAGGACAGAAGGGCGAAAAAAAAGGCAGCGACGATCACAGTGCCAAATTTTGGCCCACCGCGTCACTGGTCTCGCCGTTGTGTGGAAAAGCCCAGGCAACTCCGTTTGAAAACTCCACTGGCTGGCGGGAAGTGCAAAGTCGGAACCCTCCGCTTCAGTGCGTTACAGTATCGTATGCTTGCAGAAAGCGTCGCTCGCCCTTACCGACGATGGGATGCACAGCTGCAGAAAACAAAGATTGCAAGACTTCCCGTTCTTGTAGATACAGTCCCGCTGGCGACGCACACCTTCTCGGCTTCGGACCTCATCCAAACATTATACTATGAATCTCCGATGGCTCTCCAAGATTTCTGAATTGCAATTGCCCAGGCCGTGGTTGACATTGGTTGTAGCGTGTTCTAGTAGAATTGTTACTGGAAGCTTTTATCCCCTTGAAGACATATAACGTATTCAAAGCAGATACAGTGAAAAAATCAATGGAGAACACCACGATGCCAATAACGACAGATAGTGATGTGCCAAGCCCAAATGATCGGCACGCGTGATCGGCAAGCGTATGGGCGATCATGCTCAATCGTTGGGATGTTTTGGCACGTCGCACGCTCCAAACCACAGACGATAGCCCAACTTGCGTACAGCACTGAGCCAATAACAGACGTAATGGTCGCAGGTTCCTGTGCAAGTTGAGCTATCGCCTATGTCTCGGAGTGTGCAAATTCTGCGGTAAACTGCGATCTGCAAAGGATAGAAAATGTCCCTGGAGAACAGCCAGCATCGGGGTTCCAATGGTTTACGTATGCATGCTACGAGAAGACAGCCGGATACTAAGGTCGATGCCCGTTAGAATGCAATGCAAGTACTGCAGCCGATTTCTTAATTTCATAAGATTCGGAACATGATAGGATAGGGTATCTCGACAGAATATCACATTCATGACTGTCTATAGTCTTTCAGAGTAACAAGTAGTAAGCGTTTAAGCGATGCATAGACTAATACTAACCGGTGAAAAGGTTGGATGACTGACACTTTAGAACTACGCTGTGGCATGTATAATGGCTTTCCGATCTACAGGATTTGCTCAGTGGAGGGGAATACCTCAATAACTGTCGAGCACTCAGTAAGGTATTGGGACTTCTTAGTACAGTTCATATATCACCAACCTTCGGGAGTAGCATCCGTTGGGCACTGGGAAACCGTATCTTTAACGAAGTTGATCAAGTCTTCCTTGCTGATGGTTATATCGACAGCAGAAAACCTGTTGTAAGAGGGAACCGCATACATACGATCAGTCCGACGTCGAAGGAAGGAACAAGGCTGAAAAGACAAATCGTAGTAAAATCATATATGTAAACAAGGGTCGGAGGATTTCGTCCGAAATGAAGAGTATTTAGGGAGGAAAAAACCTACATTCTAATTGACAGTGCATTGGTTCAGCGATTAATGGCGCTTGATTCAGGTTCGGATTTAAATTTTTCCAGGTCTAACCAGTCGCGACCCTTCTGTATTTCACTGATGAGTTCAGAACAGTCCTGTGATGGGTAAACATAGTATCGGGGAGGAAATCTGTTAACGCGGCAATGTAAACTACGTATACATAGAGCGAGCAGATGCCAGAGTTAGCAAAATACTTGACACTACCGGCTTTGATTCTTTTAAGCTTACGCTTCTGGCCTGCATAGCTCGACCGGCATGACGACAATCATGCTAAAGATTCATAAAAGGTGGGGAAAAGGAGCTACCGTTTCCGACGAGACCGTCCATAAGTACCAAAAGTTTCAGGCAATTAGAATAGCGGATGTTCACACACCATGTCAGTTGAAAGATTGAAATAGTTAGCCCAGGAAAGAATATAAGAGATCCCGTCCAACAGTCGATGAAGTCATACGTACACAAGTCTCGTCAGCCTAACTATCAGGGGAGTGGACTGAGACTTTGAGTTTGGAAAAAGCAGCTGGAGCCGCAGATGAGCAGGTAGCGATTACAAGAGCCGTCAAGGCTGTTGATTTCATAATAAAAGGCAATACTTTCAGAGGAGAGAGACAGAGCGGGGAACGATATATTGAAGTGTTCCGTAATATTGAGGAGAAAGAGAGCAAGGCTTGAGTCGCTCAGACTGTCTGTGTAAATCTTGACACCGTTTACACCGCCAACAATATAGGTCAGCCTCTATCTGGCTCTCAACCGGAGCAACCTTCTACACACGCTCATCTCGAAGGACGTATGTTAAGAGCTTGTGGCCAAGTAAGTGAGACGGTAGCTCGCAAACTTTTAACGACTAATTGAGCTCATCCAGCATCGTACCTCCATAAAGAGCATGTCGGCCGGATACCCGAGAGGAAAGAAGTAAACCAGGTAACGATTCAGTGCGCCGTGACCGGCCGTACTGGAGCTCCATAGAGACGATCATAATATGAGTGTAAAAGCTTATCTGGTAGCATGGTTTTGAAGAATTGGTAGCTTGAGATGCAGGAATAATGGTGTATTCTTGAAAATTCTGCATTACTGGCAAATAGCAGTGATTTGAGCGTCAGTTGATACCTGTGAGAACAGCTTCGGCGGCAACTTCGACCTGGAGCTGGATGGGAGGGAAGCGCAGAGACAGAGAGAGAAACAAGCGGGAAGGTGAGGGGAATGCAGATTGATTGATCGAGGAAAGTTTTCTGGAGTGTGGGGTGGTGGAGGGCCGCTGGATGGACAAGCCTAGGAAGCAGTACACAGGACACATCGCACTGCTGTCCATGTCGCGTGCAGCCAGTCGCATGCATCAAGTGATGTGCAGAGGAGTATGCTGTGCTGTGGACTGCCCGGCGAGCATGTCACCCCGCCACTCGGCATCGCTCGCCCCGTCTTATCGGTTCGAGGGCGGCGTTGAGGCGAAGGCAAAGTCGTGATCAGAGCAGAGCGGCGATCCAGGCAGCGTTGCATCAGGCTTTTCGCACTCGAGCTGCCTGTCTTCCGTCAACAGCGAGAGGGATACACGCAGAGTCCTGCCTGTCTGCCCACTGCCGGTCCAGTCTCCCTCACCCCCATACGGCCCTGCTTCCCAACGGCATATTCACCAGGGCAAGACTGGAGCTTCAGTCCTCTACGGCACTCGCTGCGGATCAGAGTGTGCCCTACCTCGGAGCAGAACAGCAGTCAAGCTCCCGCCAGACCCACTCGCCGACCCCTGAAGCTTCTCCCTCGACTGTGGCCTGTTGGGTCCACGCAGAGTCCTTGGGGCAAAAGTGCGGCACAGGTTGCGTCCACTCGAGCAGAACGAGGCTTCCCAGTGCATCACGCTGCAAGCACGTACACACATTCACACTCGTTGCCATCCACTGCGTCCTGCTGCTCCTCGCTGGGCTGCCCGGGTGTGCTTGGACGTCCCTACCAAAGTGCGAAGATCGTCAACATCAACCACTGCCGCTGCTGAAGAAGAGTGAGCGCGGTCCAAGCAGGCGTTGCTTCGAGTACAGCACATTCCAGCAAGCACACGTAGAGCCTGCTCGCTGCGCTCCGCATCTCTCGCAAACACCTCGCGACAATGTCCCTCAATGCAGTCGTCACACTCCTCACCTCGGACAGCTATCTGCCAGGCGCACTGGTGGCACTGCAGTCGCTCCTCGAAGCAGAAGGATCCAAGCCAGCCATCCCATTCGAGACTGTCTGTCTAGTCACGCCTGCTACGGTATCCGTCGAAAGCATCAAAGCTCTCAGGAGGAACTTTTCACTTGTCGTCGGCGTCGAGGAACTGAGATCGGGCAGTGATGGCAATCTGCAATTGCTAGGTGAGTAGGAGCAGCTCTGCTTTCTTGTACTCGAGAATTGGTCGTATACGCCATTTCCGTACTCGCTTTTGTATCGCGAACTCCCTGTCTGACTATATCTCATCTTCGCCCCATGTGTCATTACCGTTACATCAACACGAAACTTTTGACCTCGTCTCTCCAAATACATCCTACATCTGCATGCGAACAACACAGGCCGACAAGATCTAGCATCAACTCTCACAAAGCTACAACTCTTCCGTCTCATCCAATTCAAAAAGATCATCTTCCTAGATGCAGACACCCTCGTCCTGTCCCCGCTATCGCACCTGTTCAAGCTAGAAGCTCCCTTCTCCGCAGCTCCAGATGCAGGATGGCCAGACTGCTTCAACAGTGGCATTTTCGTATGCACCCCATCTGCACAGACCTTTGATGGACTGCTGGAAATGGCTTCCGAGCGTGGATCGTGGGATGGTGGTGATCAGGGTCTACTCAACGACTACTTTCCAAATTGGAACAGATTGAGCTTCACGTACAATGTTACTCCTTCTGCTTATTACACTTATGCACCCGCATACAGGAGACACGGCGACCATATCAAAGTCGTCCACTTTATTGGACAGGAGAAACCTTGGCATCAAGCTGGAAATCGAATCTCGCATATCCCTTCATCCTCGTCTTCGGTAGCAAAGAATGGGAAAGCTCAATATGACTATGCCTCGCTGTTGGATAGGTGGTTTGGTGTATACCAGAGATATTTCGGCACAACCTCAAATACCACCTTCACCTTTCCGACGCTTCAAGCAGTCTGGGATGCTCCTTCTGGAAGTGGACACTCGAGAGCTGCATACACCCCTCCATCCCTCGAAGAGCTCAAGAGGCAATTTCAAGGTGTCCATCAGGCACATGCTATCGCGATTGGTGGTTACAAGTCCAATCTTTCACTCTCACAGCAAGCCGGTACTCGATCCATGGAAGGGCATTACGTCTCTATGCCGCTTTCAAGGGGCAGGCCTGATCTGCTAGGTGCTAGGGTGTTCGTACCGAAGATTGAGAGACCAGCTACACCAGAGAATGCTCCGATCCTTGAAGATGGCCCTTCTACCATTCCTCCAACGCACATCATCTCCCCAACACCTGTCAAGCCGGAAGTCGCGTTGCATGCCACCTCTCCACCGCCTCAGACACATGTGTCGTCACCACAAACGCAAGAAACCCACCGTTCATGGTCACCTGCGAATGTTTCTTGGGATCCAGCACGCTCCGAGCCACCTAAGAATGATCGTCCACAAATGGAAGCGGGATTTCACTACCAAGCAGAAAACGTCTGGGATGCACCACGATATTCCTCTTCGCAGAGATCATTCTTCAAGCCGCCAGTACATTATGGCAGCATTCCGACTGTGACGCATCAGAACTATTCCAAAGTAGCGAGATCATCACCTGATCAATCTAAGCTTAAACCTGTCTTTCCATGGGAATCGACTACTTCTTCCGTGGATGGTAGAGGATCAGGACCTGCCTATAGACCTTCGAGAGTATTCCCTCCTGAGCAGCAGAGGGAGAAGATGAAGCTCACACCCTCTAGACCTGCTCCTCCCCCTCCTACGTCCTCCTCCGCTGGTGCGTCTACTTCTACTTCCCCTGCAAGTACCAGGTCTGCTACTCCGCAAAGCTCGACTCATCAGTATCAGTACGACGGGCAACAGCAGCAACAACAACATTTCCACCAACGTGCTCATGCGGGGTATGACAATCAACATCATCATGGTCAGTCTCAAGCCACAACCGCCTCTCCAGTTATTACAGACTTTGCAAATCTGTCTTCTGCGTATGGCAATGCATGGGATGGTGTTGAGGGTATAAGGAGATATGCTAAAGGACTGCAAGGAAATGGCAGCAACAGATCTTCTGCCAATGGAAGTAAATCACGGCATGTACCTAGTGTCGCAGGTGGTACTTCAAGATCTTCCTCACAACAGCATCACTCTTCTGCCCCTCATGGCACTTCGTCCTCCGCTTCATCCGTAGCAAGTCACTCTCACGCACCAACAGTCTCATCCTCGCATTCTCGATCTGCTTCTTTCCAGACTGGTACCTCCCGTACAGCCGGTAGTAGCATATCTTCCACATCCGTCAACTCAGCTTCGGACCATGCAAGACAGCGAACTACTAGTTCCACGGGATCAGGATACGATACTGGTGGTGAAGCCTCTTCCAGAGATGGAGATGACGAAGATGAAGATGAGGAGGAGGACGATGATCCTATGGATCGACGCGCCGTGCCTATCAAATTCCGTAATAGAGCTTCTCCAAGTAGTGCACCTTCTTATCTTCCCTCGACTACCACTACTTCAGGCATGCAACCTGGTAATGTTTCTCGCTTCGAGCCCTCTTCCAGAACCTCGTCCAGCGAGACAGTCACTATGCAACCGCAAAAAATCGCGAACACCTCGACTTCTTCCTCCTTTCCAGGTGCATCGGGATACACGAACCTACCAGACACTTCATCTGGCGCCTATCAGCCTAATAGAGTATCTAGGGTGTTCGACCCGTCTACTGCTACCGATGTCATCAGGAAAGAAGGACTAGAAGCTCTCCATCGATTCGTTAGAAGTATGGAGGCTAAGGGCGCTGCGGTCAATGGCAAGAATGGACATGATGAACAGCGTCTCCGTGCCGCTTAGATTGATACCGGGGATGGGGCGTTATTCGTAACGAGTCATGGAAACCTCTCATCTATCTTCCACCAACACATTTCTTATTGCGCGAGTTCTCTGCATAACTTGTACCCCGCAACAATTCCTCGTACACATCAAGGAAGCGCAGGGAGAGTGTATAGCGTCCAATCCAAGTCAAGTCAAGTCAACATTACTTTTACGTAGTATAGACCTCAACCCTCTAAAACCTGCTTCCACCCCCGCGCAACGTGATTAAAAAATACATGGTAGACCACGTTGTCACGGTTCGCAGGAAGGCTTTTACAAATCGCAATTCTAGACAGACTTCTTTTTTTCATTCAATTCATAATACCTTTTCAACTTTCGTCAAGCATCATTCTAAGAAACAGTCAAAGCCTGCAACTACTGGACCTTTTAGACTTTGTTTCACGTGCAATACCCTTTTTTTAATTTCATTTATATTCAGCAAATCCCTTTCTCTCTCTCTCGCTTCTCTTTCTACTCTTTGTTTAACCTCTTTATATGACGGTTCCACACTTTTCATTGAGGTTTTGAAAGGAGATTAAAGATAGTCTTTTTCTTTTATTAGTGAGTTCAGGTCGGCTTTGCAAGTAGTACCGTAGTAGTTTAGTGTCCCTTGCACTCCGTTTCAGTATGTAAAATCTGGTAGTTTCCTCCTTTTTTTCTGCAATGCAAAGCATCTCTACGTGTCTGTTACCTCCAGTTTATTTTGCTATCTTACTCCCTTGGCAAAGCAAAAATTGCATTCTTTTCTCCGTTACTCGAGCGGCAAGAAACCATATTCAGAGAGAGAGAGGAGAAATTTTATGGAGCAATTGCGCGAATTGTTGGGAAAGCGACTTAAATCCTCTGCATCAACTCTTCTATGCGTTTTGTCTGGGTAAGTCAACATTGGCGGCCTTGTTTTACTTAGGCTGTATCAATTCCCATCGTACCATGCTATATGTTAGTCAGGAGAGCATGGGCATTGTCACCTGCAAGCGCACGTCTACCTCACCTGCAAGCGCACGTCTACCTCACCTGCAAGCGCACGTCTACCTCGTGTGTATGGTGCTCAGCTAACCTGAGTGCAGCTCTTACACGAGCTGACGATACGGCATGAAAGTGCAGCTGAAGAAAGTGTCGGGGCCCTCTCGATGGACGGGGTGTGTTCCGTTTTCAACGAAATCAGTGCTTTGTCCAAATAGCCAATACGACACAAGAGTCAGTGTTCTGTCCAAGCAGTCAATACGACACCGAGATCGTGTAGACTCGATTGCAGACGAATCGCATTGCAAGGTTAACGCAGGCAGAACCGGAAACCAATGATGAAGGAAATGAAATGGAAGAAGGATGCGTTGCTCAATACAAGCGGAAACTGGAGAATGACACTGATTCGTTCATTCATCTGAACATAGCTGAAATAACGAGGGAGCTTCGAAGACTAGGTTGAGGAAATAATTTCGAGGTGAGTTGAGGTGTGATCAGAAACTGTTATAGACATGGCTGAGCTGAAGGGAGTTGAACAGACTTTTGGAGGTATAGGTAGTATTTGCGTTGATCGTTCATCGGGATCAGATGAACTTGCTTAGCTATAGATGGAACGACGGAATTTGCTGCTGAAAGAATGCATTTGCTTTGGAGTAGGATGGCGTGATCCTGTTTTGGAGAATAGCCTGCATCTCCTGCTGGCTCCTAGCAAAAGCCTGATCGCATGGTAGACAGTTGTCTGTTCGATGTCGGTAAAGTGTTTGAGGGGTGTAGATATATAAGAATAGCCTGTTGAGCTATCTTGAGGTCTTTTCAGTTCTTCGATGTATCTCCATTATGTCCAGTCTCTCCTCTTCATTCTCGCTCTCTACGATTCCTGCAATAGCTTTCAAATTCTCGTTTGACAGGACGAATAGATGGTTGACAAGGCAGCGTGTCTCCGGAGATCGTTCATACGGAGCGGTAGTGATGGTCTGATTATCTCAGACGTCTGTTCGAATGCAACAAGACCATCAGTAAGCTGATGAAGATGCCCGATTGCCCTCGCATCCACCCACCTCGCTTCACGCTCAGACTCGAGCAGCGCTAGAATGTCATTCTCTCTAACGGGTCCCTTTACGTTTCTGATAATCGAGCGAGTGTTGTCGTCCATGAACTCGACTCTGACCTGGGTGATGCCACCTCTGCTGCCTGTTCGTCCCAACACGCGGGTCACCTTTGCGAGCTTGACTGGTACTTTGGCGGTATCCTGGCAGCCCAACGGGATCAGCATCGAGCCCGTCTACACCCCTGCCACGCCGACACTCACCATGTTGATTGTAGATGTGCTTCAGGTGCAATGCAGGCAGAGGCTGTCCCGTCACCACCTTGTTCGTCGTCTCTATTGCCTGCACCATTTCTCGATCACGGCCTCACCTGCGCCCACAACGGGCAATATTGGTGGCGAGGAAGGCTCAGCCAAGTCGCCCTCGTCCAAAGTCAGGTAAACACGGCGGAAGGAAAGTGTCCACTCCGAAATATCATCGAAAATCACGCAAAATCAGAATGGATGGCATCCAACGGCGATTTCTGTCACACTACAGGCATATACGACCATTGGTGTGATATATTATCGCCGAGTCCTTGCGCCCATCCTTTCTGTTCGCCGCTTGGGTTCCGTCGACCTCGTCTAGCAAATTCTGCTGGTTCATAAAGGAAAAACGAAGAGAAAAAGGAATTCGTTGTGCCTCGACCCGTGCTATGGCAATGCACCAATTGCGCCAGCGGACGGAACTAAATGCGAAGCTGATTGCTCATCTTACTGTACAAATCCTGCTTCCATTCAGGGTTTGTGGTTCATTCTGCTGGAAGCATGGCGATGCTAGTCGTGAAGGGGCGATTAAGTTGTCTTTGCACAGGCCGTGCGAGAGCACAGTGTCAAGGGAGGATGTCATCATGCGTGCTGCAGGCCCTCGTGCTTCCGCGGATGTGTGCCGGATGCATCCTGATGAAGCGTCCACCACCAATGCGAGTACAATGGCACCAAGGGCCCAAAGATCACGGAGGATCCGAGACGCTCGCAATGAGAGCTGCATCACCTCTTCTCTTCACATCTCAGGTATATCCCATCCGCTCACGCATTGGATCCACTGCCCTCTGGTCGGTGTGTCTATCGATTCGAAATGCAAGGTCCTACTTGTCCTCTCCCTCCGCACGCTAGGATCTCTTCATGGGATGATCCAATCCCACCCAGGATTGGCTACCAGGGCACTCGGATACCAATACCCGTCTCAATTTTTCAGGATGGTCAACTGCACACATGAACTTCGTACCTGCATTTGTGAACATCACAATAAACTATTATTGTATTTGCCCGCTTTCGGGTTTAGGTTATACGCCTTTAGGTTTTATACGATTCCGACAAGACTATTCTCTCTAAAATTATCGTTCAGCTGGTTATGTGTTATGCTAAGCCCTAACCCATTAGGGTTTTAAGGTGCATTGGGGTTTACCCGTTTCCCAGGCAAGCCAGATGTCGTGCAGACTTGCAACAAGTTTGAAGATGCATTACGAAGCATAATGAACTTCACCACGCAGTCGGCCGACCTTCGAAAGCTCAAAATTTACTATTCTGATTTATCAGTCTATAAATGTCTTCCAGTCTTCAAAGCTCGGCTAATCGTAAAATTCAACTCGATAGAACTACGCGATAAACATACGGTAACTTCGTATACGTTCTTTACATGCAGATAAATCGATCCGTGAAATCAAATTTGTTATATCTTGGCTAGCTTTCGAGCGTTAGCTGGCAGACAACCGGTCACAGCCTGTGTGCTCAGATGTGTGCTCAGAAGAAAAGCAGATTCGCGAATACTCATTCAATATGGTCAAGAGTGGTATCGTTCGATAGCATACAAGCAGAAGAATACATTCTTGACTTCCTCAGATAAACACCTCTTCTCCATTGCCATTTATAACTGTCCTCGATCCCTTTGTAGTGCTCGCTTTTGTCTTGTCTGACAAGGTGAACACGTTTACTTCGCATGTTTTCTCGCCTGGATAGTAGCTCCACCTCTTGCTTCTGTATCAACTAGAGACATAATATTATACACTCCTCCTCCTATAGCCTCATAGCTTCAAGCAACTGCGTTTCTTGCACGTTAGCAAGTCATTTCCACCTCGTCCATCGCATCCTATTGAATCACTGGCTTCGTCTCCCATCAAGACGTTACTTCAAGACATGCGCCTCCATCGCTCACGCAGAGGCCGGTCTGTTTGGCCCGGTATTGTCGGACTCCCACCCGGGCCGAAAGGCAAGCAGCACGCACTCAAGGCATAGCAGACAAGGGGGGATGGCCTTAGGACCCCCGTCCCAGACACACCTTCCGCATTCTTCCGCTGTACATCGTCCAAACAAGGCTACCTTGCGGTCTCGCGACTTGGTTACATGCACTACTTGCACGAGGGAATGCAGACCGACTCTATCGTCTCTGCAGAGGAGTACATGCCCGAAGCGCCCACGATCCAAGCTGCGCTATGGTCTGAGAAGTATAGGTTGGCCATTCTAGCGTACGTATCGACGAGCGGAGCAAACGTCGCGAATCTACATGTCGTGCAGCTTGATGGCGAGAAGATGCAGTATCATCTAGAATGAACCTGGTCAACCATGACTTACGGTGCTTACACCACTAGGCGCCTAAAAGTGCCCTTCGCTTTAGTAGCGCCGAAAAAGGACCAAGGGCCCACTGGCTTCTCTGCGCTAGCTTGAGACCCTTCGACAAGAAGAAGCGATCTACACATGGCTGCGGCGGAACATGGCGAGGTACGTGGGTCTTGACGGCATACGAATTTTTCTCCTGTGATTGATTGCTGCTTTCAACGCGCTATAGCGCAAAGTCTTACTGTGGTCCGTAACCCGTGGAACCCCCTCCAGCGAAGCGAGCTTGACCGCCAAAGGGAGCACCGGTACTCAATACTCGCATTTACCGTCGGTGTTGTTGGCTTGATGTCAAAGACCTCGGAGGCCAGTGTGTATGCTGAAGAGTCAGATGGTTAATTTTCAAGTGTAGATATCTGAGCTGTGCGTGCGGTGTGGTGAACATGTGCCACTCGGCCCGGTCGACTTCTCCGGACTCCGCTAAAGTCGTCGACCTCGGAAAGAGAACTCTTTTTGTATCCCTGCACCTGAAGTGCAGGAAGTACTAATTGCGCGCGAATTTGCTGCCTGCATGTGGAGGATATCAGTCAAAGAGCGGAGCCTAGCCTCGTGTCAGCTCGTTTCAAGTTGCGGCCAAAAAGGCAACGGTGGTTCAGCAGACGTATGAGATGAGAAGACGCTAAGAGCTAACTAGTCAGTACTATGGATGAGAGGGCATCATTATAGCATGGGCATCTATTTCTCGAGTTTCAGTGGGCAGAACAGTATACTGGAATTTGCCATTCGTGAAAGGCAGCGCTTTTTGCAAAACTCTCAGCCAACTGGTCAGACGCTGCTTGTAACACTTGCCCTACGGTGAAATGTAGGCACAGTGAAGGTATAAGCAGTATACACACAAATCGGATCCCAGCGATACTGAAGAAGGCAACCCTCTTCGGTGCATTTAGCTTGAAGCTTATCATCCAACTTGACCCCGCGAATTATCGCGTTATTCGGTGCACGCAGATTCTCTCCAAGCAGCTGATATCCTGATGGTAAGACCATATTCTGGCGCCACAGACTGCCTCCTTGCACTCCAGCCGCCAATCGCGCAATCAAGTCCTGTCCGCTGTGCACCACGTATGTACTCTCGAACACATATGTGTTCTTTTGAAGCAGCCATGTGTGGTTGTCTGCAGTGTAGCTCAATTGGTGACACTTTTGGGTGGATTTGTCGAGATACATCAAAGGCCTTGGAAAGGCATTCTTGTAGCCTGAACGAAACCAATAATGCACTTCGTGGTGGAAGATGACTGGCTGTGAAACGTTTTGCATATAATTCTGCTTGCTGACGATGAGACCTTTGGTTGCGAGCGGCTCACAATGAACACCGTCTCCATTATTATTTCTTCGGAAAAGCCAGCTGTTCTTCAAACTTTGCAGCATAACTTAATCTTCGCAACGTCAATGAGGAGTGAGTATGATAGAAAGCCCTAAACTATCGGCTAGCGAAACGTTTTCCGACCAATGCGCTTGATCAGGCTGTGCTGCCATGTGCTCGCCTCAGGTAATGAGCCGCAGGCTGTTCAGAGTGGCGAACGAGGCTCACCAGTAGCCTGCATGAGCTGGAGTTCAGTGAGTTGTTTGCCTAAGGTGTCGCCGCAATATGCCAAGGAGAGAAGTATATTCGAGCATATACACCGAAGCCACCGGAAAGTGATCTGTCAGAAGGCCGCTCTCCTGCTCAGCTATCCATACTAAGGCTACATCGAAAAAGCTGCCGAAGATGATATAACTGCTGTACATCTGCTAAGATCAAACTTCAATGGTTGCCATCGAGGGGAGACGTAGGCTGTCGCGGCGTCCCACCTTACATCGCGAGGTTTGCTCTTGTCGGTCCTGGCACTGTCGTGGAACGATAGTTATATACTATGGGGCATCGACTGCAACGGAGAAGGTTTAAGCTGTAGGGCTGCATACATATTTGGATAAGAGGCTGCTTTTGGTGAACTATCACCCTAACACGACCATTTTGAGCTGGCCTATATCTAGGATTTGTACTTGCCATATCCATGATGCGCCCTTCAAGCCGGATTGCACAGCACCTCTGTAGACAAGATAGGTGCTGTCGAAAAAGACTGTACAGTCTATACATAGCCTGGCGTCGTTGTCCTGCGAGACAGGCATTGTGGTGGTTGTGCCGTCTGCGGATAGCTCCTTCAAATGATCGACATCATTTTCGCTTTTCAAGTAAGCGTACGCTTCGATTTCTTTTCAAGTTTGGTATCTACATCTGAGATGGCTAACGATCCGGCGTGAAAACGTTGCGCGCTGCAATCAGCATGTCGAAGTGAACAAGGTGACGAGGTGTAGCTGAGATCGTCACTACGCGGAACCAAAGTATTGTGCAAGGAGCAAGGGGAGATACCTAGACCATGCATGCACAAGTCTGCACAGGAGCAGCATTAGGGGGTGTAGACGACGAGCATCGCCGTACGCGATATAGAGCCAACGCCTATTGGCCTGGTATACTTCGTAAAAGAACAGCAGTCGGTCGGGAATACGAGGCTGATTTAGAGTTGAGGGTGCGACTCGCGGCGGTAGGCTACGTCGATGTGTATGACCCGGCTGTGGGGCACACCAGACAGATCCAAGCGAGCACGTTACGTTGTCGTAGTCCATTCTGGATAGGAGGGCAGCGAGAACATCGTCTTCCCGAAGCAGGCAATATGTGTGCAGGTGGTCCGAGACAGATTCAGACCGAGGTTCTATCGAATGACAAATTGAATCGATCAGTAACGTGCTTTTGGGAGATTTAGAAGTAGGGGAGGCGATGATGGGAATGTTGTGGGTGGTTTATAAAGAGGAGTATGGTATCAGGAAGTAATATTAGGTAGCCAAGAGGTTTATCGCCATTGCCATGCCCAGCTGCGCCAACAGCCTGTCTAAACGGGGCGCGGCTCTCGACTCGTCATCTTGGAAAAAGTTGTCATCGTTTGAGAAAGAGAGTGTGTGGGATACAGGAGGAGAGGTGTGGGAGTAGGTAATATTGAACCGCGAACTTACAGTTTTTAAATCTCGTGTAAAGAATTTCGATGATCGTGGTAAGAGCTGTGAAGTAGGAACCAGCAGACTCTTTCAGAGGTGCAATAGTGTAACATAGCACTTCCATATCGTAGTTGTAAACTGCATGTGTAGCTTTGAAGCTTGTCGATAAATGTTCGTTATTCCAATGTGGATGGTAGGAAGGAAAGTAACAAGTCTTCAGAAGTTGGCGTTTCTCACTTGCCCCAATCGACGAAATAGACAAGAATCTAGACAGCAAGCAGCAACAGCACCACGCACTCGTCTGCCTGCTCGCTTGGATGACGAGCGATCTCGATAGGTAGATATCACTTCTACTGTCGATTGTGCTTTTCGAAAAAGCTCATCGTGTTCTTATGGGTGGCTCCACAGGCAGATCGAGCAGCTCCGGCGGTGCGAATACATCTCAGAGCCGCAGGTCAAAGAGCTCTGCTTGAAGGCGAGGGAGATACTCATCGAAGAAGCCAACGTGCAGCGGGTCGACTCGCCAGTCACGGTGCGTGGGAGTCCAGCTTGTTGCCTGGTCGTGAATTGCTGCAACCGATCATGCAAGAAGCATTACACCAACATGGCAATTATGTCTATGGAAAGCAAAAAGGACTGACTCTTGATACTGTCGTCCATCAGATATGTGGTGACATTCACGGACAGGTGAATGCTGTCGTCCCTCTGACTAACGTGACGGAAGAGCTGACGTTCCACACATTATGGCAATTGGCAGTTTCATGATCTTTTGGAGCTTTTCAAGGTTGGTGGACCTTGTCCAGATACGAATTACCTCTTTATGGGTGGGTGGAACCTTGCTCTCTTTGTTTCAGGTATTGAAGTTGTACCCCGCTGACAATTTGGTATCTGCCAGGCGACTTTGTCGACCGAGGTTTCTATAGTGTAGAGACCTTCCTACTTTTACTAGCATTAAAAGTCCGCTATCCAGATCGCATCACATTGATACGAGGGAACCACGAATCAAGGCAGATCACTCAAGTATATGGGTTTTATGAAGAATGCCAAAGAAAATACGGAAGTGCGAGCGTGTGGCGGCATTGTTGTGAAGTGTTTGATTACCTCGCTTTAGGGGCATTGGTAGATGGGAGGGTGTTCTGCGTGCATGGCGGCCTGAGGTGAGCTTGATGATCTCTTTCAATGTCTGGTAAGCCTCTGACATTTGCTTATTGCCCGGCTCACCGACAGTCCAAACATACATTCGATAGACCAAGTAAGCTGATGCCAAAACAAGGTTTTCAATCGTTGCTGAAAGTCGCATCTCTACAGATACGTCTAATAGACAGAAAACAAGAAGTACCGCATGACGGAGCAATGTGTGATCTACTCTGGTCCGATCCAGACGATATAGTAGGATGGGGACTATCACCAAGAGGAGCAGGATATCTTTTTGGTGGTGATATAACTCAAAAGTTTGTGCAGCATAATGATTTAGATCTCATTGCACGAGCACATCAGCTCGTCATGGAGGGCTACAAGATTGTTCACGATGGCGCCTTGGTGACAGTCTGGTCAGCGCCAAATTACTGCTATAGGTATGTGGAACACTGACAGGCATTTCTAACACAGATTCATCGAGCAGCGTCGCTGATTCTGTTCCCCTATCCTCGCCCTAGATGCGGAAATGTAGCTTCGATACTACAATTAGACGAACAGTTGGAACAAGAATACAAAGTCTTCGAAGCGGCACCTCAGGAGGCTCGCGGGATGCCAGCGAAAGCAACAACGCTACACTACTTCTTATAGCCTTTGCTCATGGATGCACTGGTCCTAGCTGGAAATGACGATATGAATACATGCTTGCCGAATACTGATTAGGAAGTGCTCTTTTTCAGTATCTAGGCGGTTCTTCGCTTAGTCTATCTACTCTCCCGTCCTCTCGTAGTATCGTTCTCGTAGTGCTAGGCTGAGATAGTAGCTGTTCTCACAGTGTTAGCTTCTTGGCGTACGATGATGCGCTCTATGTTGTTGTGACCCGAACTGAATGTACCATATAATTGTAGCACTAAAGATCGAGGAGTCACATCAAAATCGTGTTTCTTCCATCAGTCGAAGCAACAGGTCTCTTGGAACCGCTTTCTCGATACATGATGAGCACACTCTTCGGTGTTCAAAGCTTCGCATTTCGCTTTCAATCTTACATGTTCACAGCAAATACTCTACCGATCTATTTACATCATTTCCACCACGTTGCAAAGCCGAATTGATTTGCTCTGTCGAGGCTGCAGGGAACATAGCCTGCAGTTGGGCGACCGCTTCTGGTGAAGGTGTTGAGCCGGTCCGCGTGGAAGCACTGCAATCACACATATATCAGCTCATCTTCCGGTGAATCGGTATGAAATAAGATCGGACGCTCACAACGTCTGCACAACTTCGGCAATGGCACCTTGTCTTGCTGCACCTGCAGCTTGACCGCTTGGACCCGCCGCTGGTCTGCTCGAGGCAGCTGGCGGATCTGTGTCGTCCAGACTGGTCCTAGCCGACCGTCTCGGCATACGTGATTCCAGCAGAGGCGAAAGATAGGTCTTCCCCAACCTCTGAATCCACTGTGGTATACGCCATGACCTACTTCCTAGCACATTACTCCTGTACAACATGCCAGCGAGTATACCGCACGCTGCGGAAACGATAGAGTTCGGCGGAGATGCGAACACTAGCTGTGCTGATAACAGGTATAACAGCGACTTGGAATTGAATGATGCGCCGAAGACTTTATAAGTATAGGATGATGGAACGCTTCGACTGTAGTTATATAAAAGGGCAAAGATGAAGGTGAAAGGTCCAGCTGGTAGACTAATGATGCCAATGCCGAGGTAGCGAAAGAGAACAAGCGAAGCCACTTCAAGTGCTGTTCCGTATAAGCTTGTAACGATGGCGAAGGAGACGAATTTCGCTGTTCCATAGCGTCTTTCGAGAGTGATTGATGTGTTGTAGAGCACCAGGATGGCGACGAAAAGGTCTATTGAGGATGTGAAGGCCAGGTTCCGGCTAATCAGACGCCAGAACTAGGTATTCGTGTATTAGTTTTCTTCCATCCTGACTGCATCCATGGTAGCGGTCTGTCTCCATACCTGGTGATCGCTGCATGACACGATGAAACGCTTTAGCGATTGCAATTCCGAAGGTAGCAAGGATAAGCTTACCGAGTTAAATGAGGGACTAGCTGAAGGTGACAGAGGTATTTTTTGCCGAATGTACTGTTTGAAGGAGGTGTCAATAGGATGGCAGATAGACTGTCACCTCGGTCTAGCTGCCGGCATTCGAGGTGATATGAGACTTCGCTGAGATGTGGAAGCACACACCTGACGATGACAGAACTAAGGCCAGTCCACGCGAGAATGCCTGTACAACGTGCAATGTAAGCATGCGCTTCTTTTGTGTGCCTTCCAGCTTCAGCCAAGCGTGCCTACCTTTCGAGGCTGCTGCATGAGCGAATGACATGCTGCTGACTGCCGATAGAGGTGCGACTCGTTGACTGCTAGTAACGGGAAGACTGTGATGCTCCGGACTGAATGTCAGGATATCCACAACATTGCTGTTTTGGTGTCGGGCGAGGAGAGAAGCAAAACATCGAGGGTCTTTCAACCGTGCCTGTGGTCCTGGACGCCACCGCCACATCATGTATATGTATTCCTATATAAAATTGTCAACCTGTGACAGAGCCTGGCACATAGTGAGGGAACAATCTGACACTTGGTGTTGCCAAATATCACTCTTCGTGATCTACATAAAATATGCAAGGTATGCTAACAAACTTCGAGGCTGGTTATAGTCCTACATACCCTTCCCCCACCTACTTCTTCTAATCCAGCACGTCGCTATTCTGCCTATTAGTCCTACGTCTATACTGACGCTCCGCCTCTTCAGCTTCTCGCCAGCTACTCCAGAAAGATAAATGTTCCTGGTTCCAAGCCGTAGAACGAACATCTCGAAGGTTTTTGTCTGCCGGCCAAATGAGACGATATATCCAACAACTGAATATCACGCAGTAGAGGAATACAATTATCCCAGCCATTATGACTTGGACAATTCGAAAGCTGTCGCAAGCGTAGCCGCCAACTGTTAGTGCCAATTAAGGTATCGGTAGACGGAGAGACACTCACGCCAGTGAATCGAAGGCATCGCCCAGTGCAGTCAGAGTAAGTACCAAGCCAGCTATCATTACATTCAAATGTCAGCCGCTTGAGCTGGGCCTGCTTCGAGCAGACCTACTATTTGGAAAGGTTATTGGCCAACATCCGGCAGGATTAACTGTAGAAATGGATAGGTCAGATAAGCTCTGTTCACACTTCTTGCAGCCGACCTACGCGTGAGATGTCTCTTCCACGCAACTCTAAAGGTCAGAAAAATGAGATAGGAAGGTAAAAAGGGGGCGCCGACGTCAGTCTCGGTGTGAATGACAACCCGAGACTTGGAAACTTACGCCCAGGGAATGAAGTTGAAGATGAAGAAGTAGAAATTTAGGCCAACGAGAAAAAACACTGCCGGAAAAACGGCATAATACATTGTGTCGGCAGCTGAGGCTGGCAGAGGCGTATGTAGAGGTAGTCTATCAAGTGCAATTGAGCATGTCACCTTTTTGAATCACATTCTACGCTCAACCTACATGTTGCGACCCAGGTCTCCCAATTTTATCAGGACTAACGCAGTGTAGCCGAAAGGTCCACATGCGAGGAACCCCGTGGCTGCACTTGCTCCCCGATTGAATCCGTATCTTATCGCGCGGTATTGGCTAACCATGATGAAGCAGGACGCAACACCAAACCCAATTCCTTGTAGGATGTAGCCTGTCACGAAGATCGCTACTGTACTCGGATTCGAAGCTGGTATGCGTTCAAGAGCGTTCACTGCCATTGTTCCCACGAGCATCTGACAGGGAAAGTAGAACAACTCAGCATCCAGGTTTGTAGTAATGGGGTTAAGGACGCTCACGACCGGGAAGACGAGGAAACACCCTGTCAAACTAAAGCTGCTTAATTCGTGCGTCTTGCCAACGGAACCGAACCAGCCAAAAGTGACGGGAATCGTCGTTAACAGAGCAAAGGTGAAGTAGAACCAGTACACTCCAATGAAGTGTGATGTATATTTGAACGGTTGAAAGCCTCCAAGTCGATGCGCATAATGGTATACACCCACGCAGATCGTAGCGCAATCAATAGTGATTAAGGGCACTACCAACGCCACGGCGGGATCGCTGAAGTCATGTAAGAGTGGCTTGCGCTTAACTGTTGCGTAGCGTCTATGATTAGCAAATTCCTTAGCAGAAATTCGGGGCTCACTGACTTCGCGCTGAGACAATAATAAGGACGAAATTGACGACGAATATCGTGCAGTTGAGCAGGAATAGAATGGTTCTGCATATCAGGCCGCATTAGTACAGGCTGCACCTGTCAAGAGCCTGCAACATACTCAACCACTGTTAGCCAATCAGGGTGCCAATAGATTCCAGAGAGGCTGATGTAGGCTGCTCCAGCTGGTTGTTTGGCAGACGATGACGAGTGTATGGCGAGTTGTTGAAGCCATCAGACATCGCAAAGCATCAGTGTCCCATAAGCAGCGTTCCATAGTTGGAAGCCTCTGCTCCTCACTAGCGATTCCGCCTGCAAAGTTCTGCATGCGATGGCATCAACACTAGGCAAACTGCCCACAATTTACTCAAATGGACACTCACCTGCCACTTTCCGCCATGCAAGAAGCGCTGCCATCTGTCCCTTCCAGACTCTTTTATACGCTGGCCCAGTGTATGAGGGACGTCGTGGATGTTGCTGTGCCCAGATACAGGCAACTGTCCGCCACTCTTATCTCCAGTGTCATCGTGAGCGTTCATTTTGGATTACTGGTGCCGCCGAGCTTGCATCGCGCCAGGAGGACTGTAGGCACAAAGGTATTTACAGCAGTGCAGACGTCTTCAAAGTATTGGTAGTTTGCGTATACGAAAAGCTCGACAAGCTTAAGGGAAGTCGTATTGTGAACAAGAGGGCAGTTCACTCCATGCACGTGCAGAAAGCACACGAAGGGCGCACAGCTGTTCATGACCGCATCCTGCTTTCACTTGCATCAAATGGCCTTTCGCACCACCCAGAAGGGAAGCAAGAATAGTTGGATGATGGTAGATGCCTCTTTCAGTCAGCTCGTTGTCCTCGTCTTCAAGCACTGAAAGCGATTCGGAGACCTGGGATCGACGAGAGCAGAGTCAATTGCGCAACGCTTCACTCATCGTCAGATACTTTCGTCAAGCTCAGAGCAGTGGGAAGACTCTACGAGGAACTAGGACATGGCATAAGCTTGATAATGCTATCATCAATGCTAGACTTGCTCTGCTGCAAGTCAGCTGGTCCGCTCTGTTGAAAGCCCTAAAAGCGATAGAAGATGGACTACAGCAGGCCCATTTCGGGTCCAAGCTGGATTGGAGGCGCCCAATACTATGTATGCTCATGACCCCTCTATTGTTTATTACTGACTTACCTGACGCCGAATGTGAGCGTCGCTTTAGACCGCTTGAGGGAAGACATCACTCGTCTGGTACATGCCGCTATTCGAAAGAAGCGCAGCCTCATGGCGACGGAAGCCAAGAGCCTGTCTATACTCAAGCAGATGATTTTTAAAGCACATGATGACTCGCGCCTCTGGAGAATCGACTTAGATGGCAAGGTATGCCCGGCTCTAACGCAGTATGATGGTCGGGGCCCCAGCTGAGGTATTCTTTCAAGCAACCCCCCTTTGGCAATTCGCTCACACACGGAGATGTCGCAGTTCTAGACTGCTTGGAGTTGGCGCTCTTGGTATCCTCGAGTGGATCAAAGTCCGTATTGACGTTGTCGCATCTGGATCTCACCGAAATGCCGCCTGTCTTGCGCAAACTACCAGATCTGGAGCGATGGTATGCTTCTTTCGGTTCACCGGATAATGGCACAGACGTACTCGATAGTCTTGATTTGCAGAACAATGATCTGACAAGTGAGCCAAAATTTAAGCCATTTTTAATGAATGCCTCAGGCGTCGCTGAGGCTTTTTCGAATAATAGATTTACCTAGCTGGCTATCGGAAAGCTTTCCTCGCGTACGACACTTGTTCTTGACTGGCAATCCCGTGATCCTTCTTCCGCCTGTCGTGACAGCTCTTGAGCACCTGGAACTCCTTGATGTAGATCAGCCCGACAGACTACCTGTACCGAACAATGTATTGCTGGTTGCGGAAGCAAGGGAGCGTCTCTCTCGGCACAATGATCCTTTCGTGCCTTCTCTAACAATGATCTGCACCGAAGTGCTCCGGAACAGCGACTTCAGCCCAGAAGAATCTCCTATACCGCACCTTCGGCGATACTGGGATATCGCCTGGTATACTTGTGCAAGTTGCAAAGAAGGCATCCATTCCGAAGATCCGCGCTATCTATCGGCACAACTACGGGAACGATATACACGCTTCGACCCGTGCGTGACACAGCTCGCAGCAAGTGGACACCTACCGCGCGGTACATACAGAACCACGTATATAGTCTCAAGCCCAGCGTGGACGTTCTGTGCCCCTTGCTTAATCCTGCATGCGACAGAAGACTTTACCGAATCATCTGAAAAATGCCAGTGCATGGCTTGTTCCGCTTCGAGGAGAATGTGGTCAGAGAAGAAGGCAATCAGGTGGGCAAAATTGTGTGTAGCCGCGTAGGCATAAGTAGTATCTCTATATATATATTGCGGGTTTGATAATCGATCAATCAACTATGCTTGCTGTATAACGGCTCTGAACTTTGCTCCCTTCAATCAAAGAATTGCTCCATCCACCATCATAGCGGTATAACTTTGCTACTCGCCCTCTACAGCTTAGCAGCGGTCACTTGAGCTTCTGAATCTTTAATTCCTGCCGTAATTACATCTCTGACTTCTTCAGCAGCTTCAGCCAAATATTGCTTCATGACTTCCGTATCTCCATCGCAACTCGTGATTGTGAATCTCAGATTCGTATTATTGACGCTGTAAGCTAGACCGAAAGCGCCCGGTCTCGTGTTTAATCCAGTCTTTAGGTCGTAAGCTGACGATTTGCCATTTTTGAAATCTGGGTTGTCAATCGTAACTTGACCGTAGCCCCAGCCATCGAAGAATTCAGAGGAAAGCTGGGACGTAGATAGCACCCAGTGAGAGGATGCAGCGAATGCGGGATCGGTGTAGAGTGCAGGTAGCTCTTCTCCCTCCTTCATGACTTTCTTGAGGCCATACAAGTGTCTATCAACACCTTGTCCATCTGCTGCCCATCCTGCATATCTAATGTGAGCAGCAGCAGCTTTCCTAAAGTATTCCGTTCGTCGTTTGTTTGTGCAATTTGGATCTTCCATGGACTTAACCCAGTCCAGGGCTTCAGGGGTAGCGGATCTGATGACCTCTGTTCTACCTCTTCTGAACTTCCGCGTCTGTGCTGACTCGTAAGTACCAGCTAATCTTGAATGACCGCTCAATTTGTAATAAGCGTATTGCATGACGAGCTGAGCCCAACTATCTGGGGAAGTTTTGCACATCTTGATAAAGTTCTTTCCGTATCCATCATACTGGAGAACGGAAATCTTGTAGGATCCAAGTTCAGCATCGAAATGCTCTTCTGCCAGTTTGATAGCTTTCTTGGCTGGTTCGTTGAGTTTGAAGTCGATAGCTGCTGGTGCTGGAAGCTGATTGTCAGGAGTTGGTGTGCTGCTTCCCATGTCGATCTTCTTGGCGTGTATCGAGCGTAGGAGCCAGTCGTTCAATCTCGATGTGGGTGTGCCGTCCATGCAAGAATGTTCGCCATTGAAGCCTGATCGGCCGTTATCAAAGACAACGACTGCAATGTATGACAAATTAGCGGCTTTGCGCAGGCCCGTCTTCAAAGCTAGACTTACGTTGATGCTTATCGAACCATCGGCTTTTGCCATCTCCAGTCCAGATACCTCGCGAAATCTGTTCCCTCGTAATGGGTTTGGCGTCGTCTAGAGCAACAATAACAATAGCGCTGTCCACTCTTTCTAGTGCTTTCTGATTCTCCGGCGATGCATCCAGGATGATTTGTCTTGCTTCTGCCCAGGTATCTCGGTTCTCTGTCGTCAGAACGCCCACTGGGGAGTCGTTCTTATTCTTTGCTAGCTCTTGTATGCGTTGGAATTGTCTGTTATAGCCATTTGCATGAGTCACTGCGACTCAAAAGCCAGCTGGTATAGTCTATGGGTCGAAACGTACCTTTCTAAGTCCTTCTCGCTTAGGAACTCGCCATTCTTGTCAACCACCTCAAATTCGTACAGATTACCATTTCGAACAACGACGATGTGATTGTTAGTCTCTGGCTCGTACTTCTTGCCTGTATCGACGTCCTTGACTGGTATGCGTGTGGCGTTGAAGAGGTATTTGTATGTAGACATGTCTAGAGGTGTGGTCTTGATCATTTCAGGCTCTATCACCTCGCTGAAAGATAGAGAGGAGGTTTAGCTGGATGTCTGCCTAGACTTTGAAGACGCGCTCGCCGAACTCACGTCTCCACCAGCCTGCGGAAGTACAGCAGAGCTCGGATAAGACTGGCTGCTCGTGCAGGACCATTGCGTCTAGTTTTGTCGTCCTGAGAGACATGAACAGTGTTCAATATTGAGCCTGAGACTTAGGTCGAGGCCGACCGGACAGGTGAAGTCCAGCGTCATTGCGGAGGAAGATCGCCACCCACCTTGTGCACGTAGTAGTAGTTGACCCAAGGAACGATAGGATCACGATAGCCTGCAATAGAGGGCCATAAGCATTAACCAGATGGAAGGCATGCAAGGCAGTGTAGCTACCCACCAAAGTAGCTTCCTGTGTTGAACCAGTCGATCAACCACGAATCTTTGCCCTTTGCATGTTCCTGCAAGCGGCGCTGGAGCTCTCTGACCAAGGGAGACTCTACGAACTCCTTGACCGCAGCTTTTGTCCTCACGTAGGCTTTGGTAGGGTGTGCATCACTGGCGACTGGAGCGTTGGGAGACAGGTCCGAGACGAATGGCCTCGTCGAATCCAGGTACTTTTGCGCTGTGGATTCGATAGTCGGGATGGGGAGATGGGGCAGCGTGTGCTGATGGCGGTAGGTCGCGCTATCGGGTGCCTCTGCAAAGTCGTCCTTGTGTGCTCGCTGGGGCCTGAGTCCTTGCTGCCGCATCCCTGCCGGGCGAGTCGTGCTGACCATCCTTGTGGATATCGAGAGCAGTGATGCTGATGCTGGTGTCGCCGGCGTGCGTGCTCTGAGGAGGGTCGACGGTGCGGCAATGCGCATTGCTTGCTTGGGAGGCAGCGAGAGAAGACTGCCAAACAGAACCAAGCAGCGGCGCCTGTAGCGTGTAGCTTCTCCAGATGTCTTCGATTCTGTAGAAATAATATCCCGCGCACTTTGGCTCCGGCTACGCGCGACCCTGCTCCACCGGCGCATCCGGCCCGCGCCGATGGCCAGTATCCCGGCGTAGTGTAGTACTCTTAAGTGGCACTCGCGCGCAATGATATGACAGCAGCCACCGACAGATCTCATCACGCACCGCAGGCACGCGGATGCACTTGCCTAGTCGCTGCCCACGTACCCACCAGCGTTCTTGCACCGCATCACCCGGGACCCTGCCCCAGCTTGAAGGCCGCGCATCTTTCAGTCCCGAGCGAAAAAGGCCGGAATGTACTGTAATGCTGGTTGACATGTTCTTGAGGAATGTCTCGTATGTGAAGCGGGACTGCGCCACACACAGCCTAGCTCGAAGAAGACCATGTGGGTCTACCGGTTCTGACAGGCGCTGCGGTGAGGCGAAATTGCATGATCGTGGGCACCAAGAAATCGAGGATCGCTGTCCAGGCTTTCGACATACAGTGCGCCGATGAAGGATTCTCGAGCAACAATTGAATGCAACAAATCTACAATACAGGACTATCACGAGGCCAAAGCAGGCAAGCTTTCCCCCTTTGGACTTTCCTGTTCGGAAGTTGTGGAGCCCGTGCTGGCTAGAACCGGTAGACTGAGAACAACGAATGATACACATTGCGAAACTTGAGCAAATATAATGAAGAGATTGGTCAAGTAGCCTCGCCATGCGCTCCCTGTGGTTGGCAGAAGGACTGTATACTTCTCGGTGCAATTGCTTCATGTCCAGTCGACTCTCCCAAGAAGGGTAAGGAAAGGCCCATGAAGCCGCATATCCACTTCTCCCATGGACGAGGACTGTCGCTCGAGACGCAACTCCACACTCTGTCTTCCGCTACCGCCTTCAATTTCTTCCAAGTTCGATCTGCTGTTCTTCCAAGCAGTATAGCACCAGTCCAGTAGACCTCGCTTCTCAAAATGGCAGGTAGTTTACGATGTCATAAAGCAGGCGGTGGGTGCCGAATGTCAACTTCAATGAAGACATGTCTTACCCTTCCTGCGAATCGGCGCTCGATAGCGAAGACCGCAAAGCTGGTGAATACAAGTCACAGAGGTAGCGAACAGGCTGCGATGCCGCGGCGGTCTTTCGCGAGACTTCCTTTGATGCAAAAAGGGCCGAAAATGCAGACAGCAAGACTAGGGAGAAAAAGTCCAATCCATCGATGGTGCTGACGGGGCTCGAACCCTGGTCCCCAAGGAACACTTTTTGCGGCTATAAGCCAAAAGGATAAGACCCGAGCCCTTGTCTCATCTTGACCTCTGACTTGCGCATGATGCTTGACCTTCTCCCAACTTGGGCGTTCAGCTATGAGCGAGTACAGGATGCTCAAGTAAAGCTTCAATAGCTGCTTCGGAGGCACCTCGAGGTACGTACGGTACTCACTGTGCTCGCTACCAGCTCTTCCATGCGCTAACGGTCCTCTACTCTGCTTCCGCGCACTCCTTCGAGCGGAGCCAGTCAAAACACAGCAGCAACAGCCATTGGTAGCGCAGGAGGCGCGAGCAGCAGTAAGTCTAGTATGTACACTGGCTTAACTACTTCGAGTAGTCGTGCTATCTCAAGTAGCTGACTCACCAGTGGCCTTTGCTCCTGCTCGCCTTACCTTTACTTCAGGCAGAGACTTGGAGGAAGCGCACAAGATAAATCCACAACAATGAACAGGGTAAGAGCGTTTGTCGGACGCACCAGGGAATCATAAATGCTATGGCCGATGCTAGGATATTGCTGACCACTCTGCTGCTCACTTCTCTCTTCTGGATTTCCTCCGCCAATGCGCCTACGCGTACGCCCTCTGACCAACACGTGAGTCGCTCTTGCAGAGCGGCAAGAGTCCTTGAATCGTGACTTCTATTCTAGTGAATCATGCTAACGGTTTGATTTCATTTTCTGTTATCCCTTCGCTTCCCTTTCCTGCTCGTCCCGCCGTCGTGTGCTACCCAGTGAACTTGCAGTAGTCAAGGTAGTGGTGAAGAACCCATGTTGTCGGGAATATTCCAATTTCAAACTGTGTAGCTTTGGTTCTGGCCAACACAGTAGCATGTATGCAGATTTCTGCTAGCAAATGCACCATGCATGAAACAGACCACTGATAGGTAAATTACTGACCTAAAAATGATATGCAAAATACTGATAGGTGACAACTTTTCTTCGATAAGTAAGCTACAAAGCGGACAGGTAAATTACCTAGCATTGATCAGTAAGTAACGGATCGCCGATATATATTTTGGTCAAAGAGGAGTCGACACAGCAGCGATAGGTATTTCCTGGAACGAAATAAGTATTTCTCGACAGGTTAAAAACCTATCCAGGATCAGTATATGTGATAGGAAGACTAAGTGGCTGGCTTTCCGCATCATGCCTATAGCCCATGGCCACAAGATGTTGATGAGCGATTTACGTCTTTGACAGGGAACCGCTGCGTTGTTGCTGCATAATCTGTGGATCTGCAAACTCTGTAGGCATTGACTTGCGGCAATTACCCTGTTTTGTTTACGCCAAAACTATTTTGGAGACGCAGCTACATTCACTGCTGGTACAACTACCGCTTCGATTGCCCAACAGTCTTCCAGGAGTCGCTACAAATTACAGTGAGGCGATGAGTTCTGATGTCGAATTGGCAGGAATTGCCAAGCTTCCCAATTAGAACTGGCAGTGGTATATCTAGAGAGCAAGCTGATATCAGTGACGGCCCAATTTCAATGCTGGCCACGAAAGTTGATATTGCCCCACATTAAGCTTGGCATCGGTTCCGCCCACACCCAAAACCATCTCATGCGGGTGAAATTGCATCGAAACGACAGAATGAACGCTGCCATCGCGAAAAGAGGGGCGTGCAGACGAAGTATTGCGGAAACGTGAGATGGGCTCGTATCCCAGTGTGTTCCAGACCTTGACGATACCAGCCTCCGAGCCGCTGATAGACGAAATAGGGCTAAGTTCATGCAGACTGCAGCAAAGCCTACTAGACTTACGTAGCGAATACGGGGGCATGCTCATGGACTGCAAGTTGGGTCAAGCCACCCTGATGCGCCTGTATAATGCGGAAAGGTTCATCTGCTCGGATATCCCACAGACAGACTTCACCAGTCAAGCTGTCATGAACAAGTCAGGCGGGCTCTCGCTACAGAGCGATATCACAGGACGCACCTCCCGGAGAGCAGTTCGCGGTTGCCGCCGCGCTGCATGTGTACCTTCTTGACCCAGGAACGATGGAAGCCTTTCCACGCTTTGACCATTGTTTCACGCGGAGACAAGCGAGTGTCGTATACTCTCACCGCACCATCGCCAAAGCCGGCTACCATGATATCGCCCGCGACTTGATCAGACGTCAGACTCGTCACGCATGAGTTTGAGCGAGTAGCGATTTCCTGTGAGCCAAATTTACCTTAGTCTCTCAACTCCATCCGCAATCGCAGATGTCCATCGCAACTTACCCTCGTGCAGACCTCTGTCGGTGCATCCCAGATCTTGATGTCCCTTGCATTTCCACCGGCAAGGAGACGACCTCGACCTTGTTGCCAATCCAAAACAAGACCCGATTCTGCGTGCGTTGTTGGCTGGAGCTGTGTCAGAGCCCTCCAGCCCGTCACAAGGAACGGCTTCGGTGTCTCGTAGTCTCGGAACACTCGCACGCATCCGTCGGCTGCAGTGGGATGGTGTTAGGTGTCATTTTAGAGGATTTTTGGAGAATGCTCTTACCAGTTCCCGTGAGGAGCAAAGCTGTATCGTCATCGTTGATGAACCTTATGCTGGTTGTCTTGGTTCGGGGATCAAAGCGATCATCTTTCGTGGGCGTGTTCACAAAGCGGTTCAGTGAACGTCCTAATCGCCAGTCATAGAGTCTGTCAAGGCGAAACAGGCTCCAGTCAGCTACGCATCATTCCGTGTACGCAGTCGATGGCCGTAACTACTTACCTAATCATCCCGTTAGCATCACTAGTTGCTATGTGTGGTTCGAATTGATGGAAAGCGAAATGCTCGGGTATCGTGACGTTGTCAAACTCAGCATCCAGCTGGTCCCATCTATTCTGGCCAGCACTCTCCTTCAATGGTTGAGTTCCTAAAAGCACTTTCTCATTCCGCTCCCTTCGCCAATGGCGCTCATTATACTCGACACTTCCTGGTTCATCGGACTCTTTCTCCTTCATTTGCGGGTTGATGAAGTATTCTGTACTCCAGTCGAAGTACTCCGATCTGAGGGGCATCCTGTTCGAGGTGGGCCGTCCTTGACCATCACTTGCAGTGGCTGCCGGAACGTAAGGCGGCCAAGGCGGCGGATCTGAGACAGGGTTTGGTGCCAATTCTATGGGAGCGGCAATACGTGCAGGGCGAACAACGACAGGCGCCGGCGTCTGTCGAAGTCGTTTCAATCTCTCCTGATCGCTTCTGAATAAAGCCTCCTTCGCATCCTCGACGGATATTCGAGGCCTTCCGGAGTGTGCAATGCTAGTCCTGGAGGATGAAGCATTCTCATATCTAGAGTTGGCTTTCATGGCACCATGCAAGAGAGAGTCCGCAGAGCCGGTTCTCCGCATTGCCATTTGCACTTGAGCGTAGTCGCCGAATCGCGCAACGGATTTGGAGGACGGTAAGGTCGTACCGGATCGCCCGGGTGCTGTACCTCTAGGCGATAGAATCTGAGACGAGCCTGCCGACGAGGCAACGACCGGTGAGCTGATATACCGACTAACGTGCGGTTCCGATAGTCCAAGCTTAGCCAGTGCTTTTAGAGCAGTGGCGAGCGGGTATCGAAGCTTGTCAGGCGACGAAGCTGTACTTGCTTCCCCTGTCGATGTCGAAGCCTGTACCTCTCGTTTTCTGTGGCGTGTGGAAGAGGGACCAGCTTCATCTTTGTCGTCGTCCGACAACGAGGCATCTGACGTCGAAGGCACAGCATTGGGCAAGTCTGAATCAAGCAGCTGTTCGTGAATGTGGTCTAGGACCATTCCAGCTCTCTCCGAGACATCCGGATAGGGATCCGCTGCGAGATCAAGTAGGACCCTGTACATGCAAGAGAACATGATTGCCTTGAATCCAGGAGAGTAAGTCGATGTATTCGCTTTATTCGGATCCATAAAGCGGACGCTCTGTTCCATTATGTTCATCCGCTCTTCAAAGACCTCGGCCGGATTGCGATGGAGTCCTTCTGATCTTTCGATAGCATTGTCATAGGCGGCAACCACAAAGCTACCTCTGTGATTATACACTAGGGCAGACAGCAAGATGACCAGTTCCTTCCGAACTAAAGGCGAGCCATCCCCTTGGCACTTGAGCGTAGCCATTGCGACTCCAAGCTCTTCGTCCGCCTGCCATTGCTCGGACAAGCCAGTCCGCTCAGGAGCGCTTCCACTAAGAGGTCTGCCAGCTTGACTTCTATTCGCCTGCATGTCAGCGGCAGTCGTGCCAATGAATACACCGAGAGCGAAAAGGATCGCAGCTCGTACTTCGGGAACCGGATCTGCGTGTATTTGAGTAGTAAGGTCGGAATGAGCCTTCATCTTGACTCCCAATCCTTTCGCCTCGTCGAAGTCGTCCCATAGTACACCGATACACAAGGCTGCCCATTGACGGAGTAAAGGATCCTCATCGTTCAAATGATGCAGGCACGATTCAAAGACATTGGAACGAGACGTAGGAGGAACAGAAGTGAGAGCCAAATTTTGACCAAAAGGATAGTCTCTCATAAAGATAGAAATGATGAATGCGCACATTGCGCGATGTTCACTGACGTTTGGGATGACAAGCATCTGTTGTTGCGGGTCAAGGACGCCAGCGAAATAATGGAACGGTAATTCTGGACGTCCTCCATTTCGAGAATTGGGTAACCCTGCTGCTTTCGCCAGATCTTCCTGGCATAGCCTGTATATGCCCAATATGCGAGCCCAAATGTAAATCAAGACAGGTCTGAGCTCAGGACCTGGTGCTTGAAGAAGTTTCAGAACATATGGGAAGATACCAATAGCAAGACCCATCTCTACAGCCCAAGGCCCGAGATCCAAGAATTTGCAAAGAAGCATCAGAGCACGTAGACGATGATGCTGGGAGAGGAGGACTTGTAGTAGCACAGGAAGATGTTCTGGAGCTTCTGCTGACACTCGAAGAGTCTTGTGGATTCGCTTCAGCTTAGCCATGATCAGCAGTGCTTGAGGCTGATAGCGCGTCACAGCAGTACTTGACCCATTTATAGATGCGGCTCTATTGGCAACAGGTCTGCTTTTATCCCCTGTACTAGCATCGCCGTTCGTAAGAGCAATTGTAGCTGCATTTGACGAATAAAGATCTAATTTGGCAAACGTTTCGGGGAAAGTCTTCTTGTAGCCTCTCGCAAGGATCTTCCCTTGCTCGAGATAAGCCTGTGCCGCTTCGACAGTCCGAGCTGTGCCTTGGTCGATCCAGACTGAGAAAGCCGAGAGATGATCCGCGAAGAAGTACGAATGTGAGAATAATACGGGAGGTGGAGGAGGCTCGTTGTTCCTTTCTGCTGCTTTCTTCTTCTCTTCGTACGCTAAAAGGCCTGGCATCTGAGCCAAACATCTATCAAGCGCCAGATCCCAAGAGTCCCATAGTGGGTGATTCGCACAATTTGGTATCGCAGGTATGGAAATCGGTGTGCAATTGTACCGTCTCATCACTCTTTCTGCGAGCAAGAAGCCTCGGAATAAAGCAGCCAAGACCAGATCGTGCCTGTACAGTCTTTGAAATAGGTGCCGTGGAACCATATTCCAAGCAATTGTATCTGTTACCGACGTGAAAATCCACATGAGTTCCCCTAAAGGAGTCTTGCGATCCGTTGTTCTACCAGGTATCTTCATTGCAATTTCGATATCCATCTTGTTGCGTAGAGGGTTATGGAGGATGAAGAAGCGAAGTGACATTTCGATTGGAGATGTGATGCATGAGGTGAATAGATCGGCTGGAAGGTCTGGATTCATAGGTAGGGTTTCGTGTGCTTGACAGGCTGCAAGCTGGAATATATCCTGTATTGATGAGATAGGTGTACCTCCTAATGCAGGATGACTTGCCGAATCTGGAGTGCCTGATCCTTGGAGATGAGGTTGTTGCTGATTTGAGGATGATGGAGGAGCTGTAGTTGCCGAAGGAGCAGGGAACTTGCCTTCGGGTAGATTTTGAAGTTCTTGGATCTTCGCTGTTATGTGACCTGCGTTCGAGCAATCCCAGATATAGACAGACGGTCCGCTGAGGTACCCTACTATATCTGCCACTGCTACCGGGATGTACTGGGTGTACTGCCGATTGAAGACCCAGATCTCACCTGACGAGGTAGGCTTTGGTACTCCATGGCCGTTGTAGTAGAATAGAGCTCGTTCGGATCTTGCCTTTCTCCTAAGACTAACGCAGAGCTTCCTCAGATCCTCATGTGCTGGATCCATATGAACTGTAAACTTGGCTTTCGAGGAGACAGCAAGGTGTTCAAACTGAGATTCGATATTCTTGCTGATTTGATCCATAGCACGGTCCTTTCCAACTGCTGTTGTATCTACCCAAGTCTCGAGCCGCGCACATGGAGTTGTCTTTATCACATCTGGAGGGTCGAATCCTATCCGAAGACACACGACGAGTGCGCCTGCTATAGTCTTTACTTTGTCTTTGGTTCTCCAGTCTGGCGGACTGATGTAAGGAGGTGGTTTTGCTCTTCCCGCATTTGCATGGCGTGTCTGTGATAACAAGGATGTAAAGCTGTCAGATGTTGCATGTGCAGATCTATCATGCTTGGGATAAGCGAGCACCCACGTCGGTGTAGTACAGAAAGTACCGGCTTTCCAATTCACGCAGAGTCTCTTCGGAGGAGTCAAAGCCATGTCTTGACGGACCAGCACCATTAGCTTTAGGCTGCTGCTCATCGCCCTTATCGTGTTCATCTTGCTCGTCATTATCGTCGTCGTTACCTTCGTTTGGCTGTCCGCTGTTGCCGGCTTCTGCAAGGCCATTGACGGCAGGCCCAGAAGAGTTGAAGCCAGACGCATAGTCTGATGACCCATTCAGCAGGCTGCTCGTGGTGGTGTTCGCGGTGTTGCTTCGAGTGTGCGCCGTTGCCATTGCAGATGCAGATGAAGGCCCTCTTGCGCCCGTCCCAGGGAGCAGTGGGGCTCGCTGGTGAGCCATGCTGGGAGTTGGCGGTCTCTCAGCTGGCATGCACGTGTGCGCCCTCCATCAACGCATCGTAGGAGACAGCTGCAGGAAGTGTGTCTAGCTTATCAGAAGAGAAGCTTCAGTCTGCAGAGTCCAGAGTGCTGGGAGTCGCTCGATCACCTCGACGCTGTGTATGAGCAGGACAGGACTGGATGGTTGCACGACAACAGCACAGCACAGCAGCAGTGAAGGTTTCGACGTTCTAGCAGGCAAGAGGGCGTGACACTGTAGCAGGATCTGCCAGGTTGGAGGCGCATCCAACCCTCGACATGTGAGTCGTTGCAATTGCCCTGTAGACTGTGCCTACCGGTCCATGTAGGATTATACAGCAAACTCACTGTACAACATGATTACAGGCCACTGCCAGACGAAAACAAGGGCAAATCAGCCAGAGACCTAATTGCACGCTTTCAAACCAACATCAATGTCAATTCAGAGGCGCCTCTAAAGCCACGACACTCGTTTGGCTCAAATGAGAGATTCGAAGGCGATAACAGCAATCCCGATATAAGCGAGGCGAAGAGAGTGCCCTCAAGTAGGATAAGCAATGCGAGAGCCTCGCTCGACGCTGGCTTGTCCGCACTCTCGTTGTCTAGATCTGCTTCTGGCGCATCATCATCGTCCCTTTCGTCAACATCGCGTGAAAGCGCATCAATAGATGGGCCGTCGAAGACGACTGCAGTGCCTGCCGAAGAAACGAGTGCACCTGTGCTGCACCATACCGCGAATTCAGATGCTCTGTCGGAGCCTCAGAAGGGCACTCTAGCAGCCTCAGGAGACAAGCAAGAAAGCGCCACACATGTTTACGCGCACGGAGACAATGAGGACGCGAAAGCAGCGACTGAAGGATCGACTAATAAGGGCGCTGATAGTCCAGCAACCTACGATGAAAGTCAACAACTTGAAGCCGATAACGCTGCTCCGGTCGATGGTGCGACCTACGGGCCTACAACTACTGAGGATGATCTTACTTCCGCCACCGTCATGAGTACACCAATGATACCGGAGGCACAGACACAGGAAGCGGCAGGGGACAAGACTCCATCAACGACCGAGCAACAAGCATCCACAAAGCCTCCTGTATTAGCAAAGACGCGCAATATCACAAAGACAAGTTCCCCACCGTCTTTCCCTAACAAAGCTACCTTTTCGGAAGATATCCCAACACTTCCCTCAAGCAAGAGTACATCATCAATATCTCAGACACCTTGCAAGCCCTCTACATCGTCCGCTTCTCCATCCACCGACAAGTCTGTCCCTACGAAGACTCCCTCGCGTCCGACACCCGCAAAGACACCTAAAGCAGCAGGAAGTACCAAATCAACAGCTCCATTCGGTGCCAGGTCTGTGACATCTCCATCTCCCGCTTCCACTTCATCTTCTCGTCTTGCGAGGCCTACCGAGGCAAGTGCGAAGAAAGCTCTCTTTTCTCCAATCGAACATGCTTCCGAACATGCGAAACCCACTACATCAGCCCGTGCTATCGCCGCCGCTACGCCATCTCGAGTTGCATCATCGTCTGCAGCTGGTGGTAGTAACAGTAGACCTACTTCTGTCCAATCCTCGAGCTCGACTGCAAAATCTCGTAGAACGCCTCTAGCCAGCTCAACTTCTCGAAGAACAGCAAGTGAAGATACAGGTGGAAAGCCTCCGCCGTCCTCTTCGAATAGCACGAATGGGAAGAAAGCCATGACGCCAGCTGAGATAGGAAGAATGGAACAAGCAGCTGCTTCATCGCCAAGCTCTTCGAAGACGAGCTTAGCGAAAGTTAGATCCGGTCTAAATGTACCTGCACCATCGAGTACTCCAGCCAAGAGTTCTACAAAATCGTCCAGTCCAGGTAAAAGCGCTTCTCCTGCTTCTACGCCTCCGAGTGGAGATGCATTAGCTAGGCTCATGAGACCGACGATAGCGTCTCAGGCGCATGCCCGATCTCCCGCTCGCTCGCCTGTAGTTTCGTCACCTTCAGCTTCGACTTCGACGGGGACTAGTCCTAGAGCTATTGCGGACAGGACAATCGGCGGAGCGCCTACCTCATTACAAAAGACAAGAGGCCACGCTGGTAATCCTGCTGTAGGGGGGAGAGCGAAAGTACCCAGAGAAAGTCTTGCGAAAGCTGACTTTAAGCAGGCTGATGGGGCTGCTGGCAAGCATGAGGGAGTAACGGACAACCTAGAACACGAACAAATGCCCGAAGTCGAGAGCATACCTGAGATCCCTGCAGAACATGATTTGGCTGCATCCACAAAGGTGGTGGGAATACACAGTCAAGAACGTTCAGGTGGTCAGTGTGAAGGTGATATGACAGCACGACCTTTGTCGATTACGTCGAGCTCAATCACAGGTGCTAGCGTCATAAACGACCCAATCACAGAATCTGACGCGGTACCTGAGCAACAACCGACAGAGAAGTTGTTCGCTGGTTTCGGACCTAATAGACCCTATGGAAAGATTGGCCTTCCGACTGAGAAAGCAACACCTGAAGAAGCTGCCTCCAGACCTGCAGATGAGGAGAATAAGATCCTACCGCCTACTCTGAGGATCAGACAACCGCGTGATCTTGAGCAAGTTCTTGATGGTGAGCAGAAGGAGAACGGGGTAGAAGACGATTTTGCGGATAAGTGGGGTAGTAGAGATGGCGGTAGTGCTCTCCCTGTAAGGAGTCCAGATCCACCTTCGGTCAAATCCAACGATGTGGAAACTGCCTCGCATGCGGGTGAGAATGGATGTGGAGTTGTCGAAGGTAAAGAGAGTGAGAAGAAAGTGCCAATATGGATGAGAAAGGGAGGAGGAGCTTGATGAGAAGCCCTTGACGAGGGTTCGCCACCTCTGGCTATGAAAGGTATTCTTTCGGATTTTGTTATTGGAAGTGAAGCTAGTTGAAATGCAACGACACCGTGATGACACTTTTACACGAGCACAATGTACCTTATGAATACAATGCAATTACGAACGCCTTATGTGCAGCTCCCACCTGGCCGATCACCTACATTGAGCCATGGCCTCTCATGTAGAGCTGTTCCACTCGCACGACAACAGGCAACACGGCAAGAACATCAAGTATGAGCGTCTCGACGACACTGCTGCCCTTCTGACCTGCTGAGGGCTCGCTCTATGGTATCGGCCGTTCCAAAACACTTCTCCGCCGCTGGTCAAAACGCGCAAAGCTGCTGCCTGTAGGACGGCGCAAACTGCAGCCATGACTGCAGCTGCTGGGACTCCCACAAGCGCAATAGGGCGTATAATTAGCTGTAAGCTGGGGAATACTACGCTTTAGGCTTTGATGTGACTGATCTGCCTACTCGGCCAACGCCTACTGCAATGCTTTTCGTACCGTTCTACGATCTACAGTCATACAAAAAGGAATTGGACGCTCGGTGACAAGGGACGACATCAAATATGTCTACAATGCAAAAACAGGTCGAGCGCATCTTACGCTCTACGGCAGAGCCTTTGCATATGCCTCACCTGTACGCAAAGAGATAGAAGCCAAGGAAGGAGTATACAGAGCAGCGCTATGTCGTGGTATTCTTCGCACTATACTAAACACATTGCCCAGCGGAAGGGTACAGAAGTTTGATCTGGAGAGACTGGCTAATGAATGGCAGGCTATGGCTTCTCTAGCCCCCTTGCCTTCGGAAAAGAAAAGGCAAGACCTTTCGTCTCCGCCACCTGTTGAATCCGCCCGTGTTCATCGACCAGAATACCAACCAGCACCTCCTGTCGGTCAGCATACTTCTCCGCAAACTCCTGCGCCCTCTCGAGACTCGAACCTCCCCTCACCTCCAGGCAGTGGGCGTATGCTAGGTAGTCATCCTCTCGTTTCGCCATTAACGACTACGCAAAACCTCCTTCCATCATCTACCATCACAGCCACCTTGTCTCAGCCATCCATTGCAGCCAGTAGCGATCCTATTCCACTTGCTGCGCCGGCTGCGCTCAGAGATTTCTTTCCTTCTCATCCTCCAACAACGACATCGACTTCGTCCCGAGACACACAAGCTTCTTCCAGCACATTGTCACCGGTGGTGTCGACGCCTATACCTGCACCTCCCCCTACTGCGAGGACTGGGACTAGTTCCCGTTTGGGAACAAGCTCCAGTGGTCCATTGCCACAGGCGCCGCAATGCACTCTAGCAAAACCCGCTCAACATCAAGATCAAGCCAAACTTGCTGCTTCTCCGGACTTCCATCAGGTTGACGAACTTCAAGCCTACAAGAGTGTACTTGCTTCGCCTGTGCCGACCCGAGCTACTGAACGAATACGTTGGCTGTGCGAAGTTCATCTAAAAAATAACAAGAAACCAGAGATTTACCTACCCTTTCTTGATTTTCAAATGGAAGACAATGTGATGAGACTAGCGATTGCCCGAAATTTACTGGGCTCTGCTGAATTGGTCTTGCGCGAGGAAGACCTGTACCTCTTGCAAGATCCCGATGGTAGAGAGTGGATCAAAGAAGAACTAGCTA
This sequence comes from Cystobasidium tubakii, assembly GCA_024345325.1. NCBI lineage: Eukaryota > Fungi > Basidiomycota > Cystobasidiomycetes > Cystobasidiales > Cystobasidiaceae > Cystobasidium > Cystobasidium tubakii. The sequence continues at coordinate 1,918,592 of BROO01000001.1, read as the reverse complement.
GACAAGCGATAAACGAGGGGTGCCTTCAGAGAGCTATCAAGGCGAAAATGCCAAAAGCGCAAGTCAAAGAACATTTAACTGAGATCGTCGAAAGATTTGTCTGCACCGCAGATCTGGCGGAGAACGAGAAACCTCCGCGTCCGGCTAGAAATCCTGAGGAGACTGGAACGCCCGCGTCTGCTAGACTACCTCTGCCAATTGTTACAAATCCTTCATTCGTCAATACAGCTCAAAGCCAGGCCATGGCTGCTGTGGTATCGCCGCTGCCCAATTCTTCGTCTACTAGGTTAGAACAAAGGCAGTCACGCCTGAGTCCGCAATCGGAGCGCGCCGAAGCGCCTGCGCTACCCATGCCCAATCCGTCCGAAAATCCACGCGTACCTCAGGCGCCGCCTGCGAGTAGCCTGGTACCAATAGCTAATCGTCAAGACGTCGCGGAGCAAAATTGGACTAGCGATAAGCCTTGGCGCCTAACTGCAGGAGACTCTGGCCTTCTAACACTCACAGCGAGCGGCGCAGTCAACAACTCAACGCCTACGCCTGCGGATTCGAGGCACCCGAACAACAAGCCCCAGAGTCCATCGGCAAATGGTGCACGCCCTGCTACGGCCGAAAGGCCGACGTCGTCCGGTGTCGCTGAAACGGTGCCACATAAATCGGCCTCAGCACGTGATCCGAGATTGCAAGCGAGACTCTTGGTACCAGTACCCGCGAGTGAAGACGCATCTGTATCGGTTTCTACTACGCAAACACCCGTGAACGCTGCTGAAACCGCATCGAACCCCTTGCCACCGCCTGAAGAGAGAGCCTTGGCGCCGGCGGCAACTCCCCAGCAGGCCTCAGTGACGACGGTTGTGCCCCTTGGAGCAACCCGCGTACCCTCCCTGAATCATTCACAGGCTCCCGCGAGCGGAACCACTGCATTGCTGCCACCATCTGCGAACAAACCTGCAACTCCGACTACACCTGCAGAAAGCACAGACAATGCAGCTCAAATCAAAACTCCGTCACTATCCGAGCGTATATCTTCGCAAGTGGTCCAATCGCCAAGCGGAGGCTCCGAGCAGCAGACCCTGCTGGCTCGACTACAGCCTTCGTGCCCTGTCATGGCTGACAAGTCGGATGACACCCCGCAAGGTCTGGGCGCGACCTCGAAAGTCGGTGAACAGGGAGGCGATATTTCGTTGGTCGATCGTTTGGTCAACATGAAAGCAGAGTTGCACAAGCGTTTTGGGTTACAGCGAAGTGCGCCCAAGCAGAGTATGCCGGATAGTCAGGTGGAAAGCCGTAGCAAAATGCAAGTCGACAATCTTGCGGCGCACATAACAGAGGCATCAGGCCCGCAACCATTACCTGCGCATAGCAGTGCCCGCGTTGAGGACTGTAAGTCGTCGGAGTCTGATCCAGCGGTTCCGCGAGAAGGCAACAAAAGTGGCCAGCCAGCACGACCTGGTTCGGTCCAGCCGGTAATAGCGACGGATCAGTCTGGCTCTAATCTCGAAGTGGAGATTACAGCGAGGTCAAGTGATCCTAGTCCTCAGCAAGTCTTCTCAACGGCACACAATGAGAAATCACATACTCTCGCCGAGTCTATTAAGCCAGCGATTCCTTCTGCCCAAACGGCCGTGCAAGGACAATCAAGTCAGTTACATCATGACCCGTCCAGTGCATCAGCACTTGCAAGACCACCAAGCTTGCATACAGACAACAGAAGACCGAGCATTCATGACCCGGTTTCGGCCGGTGGAGCCTCACAGCCGGGTTGGGACACATCTGCGGCCGGACTCGCTGGTTCTACTGCACCAGACAAGCCGGCTGCGATGCCAAAACCCGATGTGGTACCCCAGGCGCCTGCGGATCGCTCGCGTGCTCCAGAAGGATCTGCTGTAGAGTCACACGCCATGAATTCCGTATCCATTTCTGGTACACCACGATCTGGTTCTATTCGCTCGGTCCAGTCGAGCCATTCGATGGACAGCCGACCGGAGACCGAATTTTTACATGATGAAGGTTGGAACAAACGAAGACGGCATAGTAGCAGTGATCATAATCTGGTGCAGTCTTCTGGATCTGGAGGTACCCTTCCTAAGAGAAGGAGGAGAGGCAGTCCGGCTCCGCTTGATGACGGCCCAAGTAAAGACATCATTCGTCGGGAAGGTGGCGTGGACTCGGGATCTGTCACGGTACGTTTTCTTCTCTGCGAAGCTACTAAAACTATTAGCAGCCAGCTCTGATCTATTTACCTCCATCCCTAGCCGTCCATTCTGTACAGCAATGTCCAGAATATGACTTCCATCCTTGCAAAGCTTGCAGAAGGCGCAATGACATACGATCAGGCATGCGAGGCGATGTACGTGCTCTGTCTGCCTGCATCGATGGACAGTGCAGCCTTTGAAGCTCTGGAAGCTATATGGGCTGGCTCCTCGGCGCAGATGCTCCAGAAAGCGAGTATCGACTTTGGGTGAGTCCAATTCGTTTATTGACATCCTGTTCGAGGGTTGTTCTCGTTTGTACGGCTAATCGCTCAAACTCTTCATATGCAGGAGCGCGGAATTGGTTCTTATGCCCAAACTTTGGGTGCAAGAAAGTATGGAATTGCTGTCAAAGGAAAGTGGCACGCCCTGATGATGTCCCAAGTGGATTCCGCTTAAGGCTGTCCCCGAAGTCAGGAATGAAGTAGCACAGACCTTAGATCTTGAAGCCTCCCTGTATATCCCTAGTGTCTTTGCTGCCGTGCTTGCACATCTTCGAGTCGATGGGCTCTACTTAAGAATCACGTGCACTTGCCAGCGCGCTTGATGGCGTCGTGTTCATTGCTGCACACTGACTTGAGATACGAAGCAAGACCTTTGAGCTGTGTACTGAACACTTCGAAGACCGCGAGCGACTCCCTAAGTCACCCATCTCATCAGCCATGCCTGGAAACTCGCTCGACATCGGACGCGGTCGACCAGGCCATGGCAAAGGGCGTCAAAGCCATCCAAGAGTCCCTTCAACCAGTCTGTACGATGCATTCGACGCTGAGCAGATCAAGCAGTTCAAGGAGGCATTCACGGTGCGCTCCAACTGGCGTGCTGAAGCGCGTGTATCGTGCTGAGGGTATTTTGCAGATGATCGACCAGGACTCGGACGGATTGGTCGACGAGAAGGACCTGGGCAAGCTATTGCAGCAATTGGGTGTGTTTGTGTACCGTTGAAGCTCGTACAGAGCCCTTGCTGATCCCTGCTCAAACGTCCAGGCTTCAATCCAAGCCCACAGGTTGTCGCGTCCTACTTCGATGCAACACCCTCAAGAAGCCGTTCTATCAATTTCACCACCTTTCTGACCATGTTCTCGGATCACTTGTTATCTATGGATCCTGAAGATGAGCTCAGCGAGGCGTTCGCTGCGTTTGACGAGACAGACTCGGGATTTGTGCCTGTTGCGCGATTGCGGACGTTCTTGGGCACTTTGGGCGATCCAATGTCAGAAGAGGAAGTGAGTGCGAGAGACGAAGGCCTCTCGATATTCCGTGTACTGATGAGATGCTCGCAGATATCAAGATTCCTCTCGCCGCCCTTCACGGACAAGCAAGGCAACTTCAACTACCGCCACTTCCTCAAGAGTGTGCGCGTGACAGACCAGGATCAGCAACAACAACAGCAGCAGGGCAAGTTGCAAGCCTAGCTGACAGCTTTGATGTATCATCTTGTGTATCATTCCCTGCTACATTACCATTCTCTGTGCTGTTCCCACTGTCACAACATCTGAATCCGTCGTTGTACAGTACAAATCCGCCACTTCAAGCAATGAAAGTCTTGTCTACGAAAGCATTAGTCGATAATCAGTTCGCTGACGCTGCAACCGAACACGCAACATCAGTTGTCCGTACAGCATGGTGCACAGCAGGTCACAATTGCTCACTGCCAGTCCTCGTAGCTTCCATCTGGAAGGAAGCGACGAACGATGAGAGGAATCTTGTGTGCTGCGAGCTCCTTCATTGCAATGTCTAGAGGATCCGTTTCGCCTTCAATGGGGACTAGTACGGGTGCATTCATGCTATTTTCCAATGCATGTATTGCCATTATCAGCCTTTTGACCCTCGTTGACGAATTGCCAGTGACCTGCCGGACTCACCTGATTTGCAAAGCTCTCGTACCCAATATCCGCGCTCTCTCGTACTTGGTCATATACGGTGTCGTCATTCGTTCTTTGTTCTCCTTGCCAGGTCCACCAGGAGGGGCTTCTCCCGAATGTACAATGCCATTCGCTTGCTGCTGTTCTCCATTTGCATCTTCACCTTCTACATGTTGCGCGTCCTCCTCTCCCTCAGGGCCGGGCGACGCTGATTCTCTGTTCAGATATCGTTCCTCGTCCTGTTTCAATAGCGTGTAAGTCATAATCATGCATGCTGCTGTCGTTGCTTCTCCTGCAGCAAACGTACTAGGTCGACGTCGGCATCACTTTTTTCAGGTGCAGCATACACAAGCGAAGAGTCAGTGAACAGCTCCAAGTCCTTGAAGGCGGCGTACACTCACTCGTATCCACCTCCCGCATCATAGTCTTCAACGTCAGACATGGCTGCTGTATAATGCAAGTCGCTGCAAAGTGAAGAAAGAGCTGCAAGATATCAAGAGCCTCGATCACGTACAGCGAGGAGGGTGGGAAAGACAGGATATATTTTGATACGGCTTCATGCCCAACAATACAGACCTAACACATGCACAGTTGTCCCAATCACTCAGAGTCAATAATCAAAATCGCACGAGAAATAGCTGCGCTACGCAGGTGGCGACTTTCGCTGACACAACAAAGCCTATACGATTTGTTGCCTTCAAGCATATTCATGCTTATGTGGCTACAAATGGAGAGTGCCGTAGACAATCGGCATCTGAAATTTATGCCTGCATCTTCACTTACTGTCTCAGTAAGCCCCAAAAGGAAGAAGAAGAAATAGAGTCCAACTGATTCAAGATTATCCCTACGTCAAGCGCTACATTGCAAGCTATGATACACCGACGAACACCACAGATCCTCAACAGGTTCTTTGGTATTTCACTAGTTCGCATTTGCCCAACTCTTCTTGACATGATAACCAAACATATCCCTCACAAGCAAGCCCACACAGTTCCAAGCTGCGACGGTTTCCGTTTCCATAGTACTGACCCAACGCTCGAAAGCATTGGGATAGTAAAAGTACTCCGATAAATCAGGCTTGAATGTTGCAAATTGTTCATCTGCGCCGAAAGCTGGGGAGACTGGGTAAGCGGGCCAATCTTTTCGGTATACCCAGATAACTTCGTTTTGTCCGAAAGCTTCATGTAGGTGAATGTCCGTGAACTCGTACTCTGAAAAAACTGATGGATTGGAAGCTGTCAGCATGTCTTGTCCACAATTTACTAGGGCAGATCAGGCAATCATGCTTGTTGCCTTGCTGACTGGTTGTGGCTAGCCTGAAAGGCGCCAGTCGAGAGTCCTCGTGGATACCGCTCGAAACGATGATTACTTACTTTTTACGACATGTCCCTCGCCAGTCTCATTGCTTAGCTTGCCCAAGCTTCTCAAATAATTAAGCGAATTCATACGAGGGCGAGCTTTCGATTTCCCAGCTTCGAACGGCTCGAAGGTCGACAATATCGTCCTTGGTATACTTTCACCTTTTTTCTTGCCGAAGAACTCTGATCTTGCGCTCGTTGCATTCGTAACCACCAGAGTCACATACAGGTGAACGTAAGGCAGCTTTGGCACGCGTGACGGGATGTCAGAATGGAGGAAGTCGATTTTATCTGCATAGGATGGAACGGTCGGGTGCATGGGAGTAGCATAAATGATCGCATCGTAGGTGTGCAAACTAGATCTGCCATCTTCCGTGTCCTGGTGACGTATCAGCCAAGATCGCCTGCTCGGATCTGGCATTGTCACAGCTGATTCTTCTTTTGTGCTTTCTAAACGCTCTATACTGGTGACACGCGTGCCTAGATGAATACGAGCATCGCTATTTGCGGCGAAGTGTTCGAATACTTGACGATTACCTCCGTCAATGCTGGACGCACCATTTGCAGCCATCGAGACCAGGCCTTCGACTAGGGATATTGCAGGTCAGCATAATCTGTAAAGGAAAAGGGTGAATCACATACACGCTTGTAGCTGACTGGGGTTTTGCCCATAGTTGACTCGTGTAGCTGCGGCTACCAATTCCTGTATGAACAGTTCATTGACAGCCAGGCTTTTCAGATAGTCCTTCGTTGTATTCAGAGCCAAAGTATCGAGACTGAGTGCCGCCGCAGAGTCCTGTATGGTCTCGTACGGCCCACGCGATTGAAAGTCATCTCCATAGAGTTCCGTAAACTTCGCCACGGTCTCGGTGACCGTGTTCTTCACAGTCATTGGACTATATCCATATCTCCAGAATAACTTAGCCATATTCCACCATCCATACCCTGAGCTTTCAGTGTAGACAAAGTCCTGCCCATCGAATATGCTCATTCCACCGGCGTCCTCTTCGTCTCCACCATGCATGCCCTGCAGGGTCAGATTGAATTGCTTGACAGCTTTCCACAGGTTCTTGTTGGATTTTACAAAGATGCTAGCTCCCAGTTCGATAGCAGGATATGTATCATTGTCAAATGGGTGAACAATGGTAGATCGGCCACCTAGGTAATCATTGGCTTCGAATAGATCGACCTCCACGCTCAAGGAGGGGTTGATGGAGGCCAGATACGACAAGAAGAAGGCACTTGATGTTCCAGCTGCACCTCCACCTATGATAGCGACTCGAGGCTTTGGAAGGCGTCCATTGTGAGACGCGTGGGTGTGGCTATGATCAGGTGCTTCGAAGACGTGTTGATGCAGATCGTCAGCCAGAAGCTGAGCATGCGAGGCCAGACAGAGCGCTGAAAGAGCTACTGCAGCCAATACCAGCTGCTTCATCGCCATTCTTCGCAGTTGGCCGGCAAGCGATGAGTGTGATCGAAGATGAAAGCGATCTTGTTCTCTTCACTTGCACACTTGCTCTGGCTTTCTTCTTCCCGCCATCATCGCATCTTCCATCCTCAGTTTCAAGACACGCCGTAAACATTAATGTAGCTGTATTGTCAGTTATCGTATTGCATCAACGATCTATAAACGAGACTGCCATTGTTGCACCCTCCAGCCAAGCAAAATTTCATCTAGACGCTTTTGTAATTTTTCCCCGATCCACCCGATACAAGATGTTTCAGAAAGCGTAGCCCAACCACGGTCAATCCAGCGTTCATTGGAGCTTCGGCTCACTATTCATTTCAATGTCGCAACTGCCATCTTGTCTCTGGAAAGAGGCGCCCAATAGGATGTCGGTAAAGGATATCAAGACCAAGAACAGAATGCTCGTCAAATAAGCCGGGATCTACAAGGCGAATCTAGTATATTTACTGCTAGGTTGTTTACTTATTTACGCTGTATGATCTGACATAGATTACGGGAGACATGTTCGTATTGTCGATGCTTTCTGGACTATGTTAGTGCAATACAATTTATCGCTTCTATGAATATATAGCACAGGTTTTGCGCAGTCGGGTCGGCCGTATCAGGCACCTTGCGGGTCTATCCAGGCATCCTTCAAGCTAGTAGATCGACGAATGCTTGCGGTCCATGATGCAGCCATGCATTGGCCCTGGTGAAAGGGGGAGTCAGTGGATGTATGTCGCTGACGAGCAGCTTCCGACAAAATGTAGATACGCGAGCAGCGCAGTGCACCACACCTCAAATAGACTCACATGGCTAACGACTCCTCCGGTTTCGAGTACGGTACGAAATGAGAAGCCTCCGCAACCGTGGCGAATGTTAAATTGCCGTAAGTCTTGAAATCGCCCGATACTGCTTGTTTGCGAGCCGACTTTGCATGCCAAGGTCGAAGGCTTGTTTTCTGATAGCCTTTCTGACCGCTCCAGTCGAGCTGCTCTATCCATCGCTCATTTCCCTGTGAGATGACGTTTCAGTATCCAAGCGGCAATGGAGGTCTCACAATACTGACCTTAGCATTGCATATGAAATCACGAGCTCCAGAATACAGTAAGGCGGCTACTCCGTTCTCAAGGAGGCTTGCGACGTGTTGGTATGATGGATGCGCACTGTCGCAAAGCAACAGCTTAGCGTTCTTACTGGATAAGGGACGCCTGTCCTCTTCCACTCACCCATCTCCTGTGGAAGCGAACTTAAAGCCAACTGTAGGATCACACCCAGTGTGACCTTTAATACGTCCACGACTACCCTTATCCACGCCCAATCGATGCATAGTATCTTTCTGATTCAACCAAGTAGCCATCCATTCCTCTTCATCGTAATCACCAAATTTCTCCATATCGTACGCGTTTCTGCCCGTAGCGTAGAAGGGATCCGTTTGCGTCTTTTCGCAATAGGTATTTGCACTAAGACATATGATTGAGTCGTCTAAATTTTCGGCACACTTCTTGAGTAGACTTTGACATTTGGGTAGAGCAGCTGCCATCGTCGAGCAGACTTCAGGCGTGAGATATGGACCGTACCCTGTTTCATTCGTACAAGCCGCGGTATAGTAGGCGGCATATTGGATGTATGGATGCGTCATGCCATTGCCGATCATTACGGAAGACAGATTGATGGGCTTCAGCTTGTTGGTATGTGGATCCAAGATTCGAGCATCTCGAGCTTGCTTCCGGTTCTGTTTTACGATGTAATCGGCAAAGACTGGTATGTATCGTCCTGCAAAACTCTCGCCGGCAACTGAACCATATAGATGTGTCAGAAACGGGCCACAAAACATTGATGCACCACAGTAGGGCACCCACTGTGGAAGGCATTGGTGCCAAAGTCACGGTCAAATGCACTGAACCAGATTTGCAAGAATGCGTATACCTAGTATGCCAAGAACTCAGTTCTCGAAACGAAGGCAAGCAATGATTCGCTTCCTTACGTCTTTGGCGGCGGCTTCGGTTGTCCAGACACCCTTGTCGCCTTTCTCCGTGTACGAATAACCGACACCAACAGGCTGATAAGTTGCCCGAAACAGTCAGAGAATGAGACGATACTAGAAGATGCGATGCCCACTAACCTGATCGATGAAGATGATGCTAGCATTGTTATTCCAGCTCCAGGGATTTCCCGTCACTTCAACGTGACCAGACTTGTTCGGCTGTGTCACCCGGCAAGGCCCTAATTCCATGACCAGGCCAGTGAATGAAGAGCATCCCGGACCTGTGAACACAAGAATATCAGCATGTCCCTTGCATACCGGACATACGAAGTTATACTAATTCCGACATACCTCCATTCAGCCACAGTACGACCGGATCATTGACCGGATCAGAGCGACTTTCGAAAAACCTAGGACGTGAGAACATACTTCAGATCTTCCATCACGGTAATAATGCAGACATTATCGGCAAGGTTCACCAGAAATAGAGGTGCCGATTATTTGGGGTATCCAGATAGCCCGACCACTGTTGGACTGTAGAGTCGCAGAAACCTAGCGGCTGAATAGCGCGAACTTCATGTGATGGAAAATCTTCGTGTTTGAAGGTAGTGAAGTCCTCTTCGCCTGTTGTAACGGTACTTGGATTTCCCGAGTGCGCCACTGGGGCTTCGAATATGTGTTGAGGTGGGGCTGCAAGACCCGATGTGGAAGCTCCAAGAACCGCCAGAAGCGTGAGTGTCTTCATGATCCACTCTCAGATGTAGCTAATGGCAGAAAGCCTTCGAGTTGGGGACAACGCAAGAGGTGCCTTCCTTACAGCAGGAAATTCTGTATCGCATCTCATAGGTGGCCGATCAGGATCAGAGGCAGACCAACGAACACTACGCGTAAACTGGGCTCGACATAAAAAGATAAGATGCAAAGCAAGTCACTCCGGTCACTCTGTGTGTCTTGTAGAAGTAATGTTATTCTGAGAAAGTCTAGTGCATAAGCGACTTTCGTTCTATTTAATCTAAAGCTACACGTAAGGTACAGCCGACTGAGGGAAAGTCACTCCCGACTGGTTTTGTCTACAGGACAAAAATTGATATGAAAACGAATGTGCGAAAGTACTAAAAATGCTTAGTTCTACGTCAAATTAGTAGACCATACCGTTGTGCATGCTTGCTGACTGCAACTTGAACTGAAAATAGGGAATGCGTACTGATAGATCTTGCAACCTAAGCACTGAGTGAAACTTGTGTAGCCGTAGCTTCATCATTACACTGATGTGGAGATGGATCTTCTGTATCACCTGCAATGCTCGTGGATGAGGTGGTCTCGGATGCTGCTTTTGAAGTAGAGGATGACAGTTCCGAGGATGTTGTGGAAGACCATGCGCTTGACAAGCGAGGTGACAGCGCTGCGAGGTGTGAGGTGATACCCTGGGCAAGAGCCTCCTCCACTTGAGTACCACGATGAGAGCATTATCATGATCACTGAGAGCACCATCATGATTACTGCTACATCCGGGTATCTATCACTGCAAGACAACCGCAATCGAATACGACTGGTTTAGCGCTGTCCGCAGCCATGTGGTAATGATGTCCAAGATTCGGCAACTGCACAAGCCGCCCTTTTGTTGTCGCCAAAACTGTGTGTGGCCACGGTGCGCCAGAGCTACATCTAGATTCAGCAGCACTTAGAAGCTACACAAAGCGGATCAAAAGCTCAGAATAGTCCAATGTTCTTCTTGAGGGTAGCTAGCACCGCGGACATTTCATCTTTGGCAGTCTCGCGTATAAGCGACTTTCATTCTGTCAATCTAAAGCTACACGGCACTGAGAATGGTCTACAACAGACTGGGAGAAAGCCACTCCCGACTTGACTCGCTTGACAACGAAAATAGATGAAATGAATTTGTATGATGCTACTGGAAGATGCTTACTTTTACGTAAAACAGATAGTCCTTAATGTTGTGCATGCTTGCTGACTGCGACTGAAACTGAAAAATTGGGTATGCATACTGACAGATCTTGCAACATAAGCATTGACTGAAACTTGAGGTATTCTGGCAATAGGCGTAGCAGAAAGCTCTCAAAAAGGAGCGGAAGACACATAGGTGCCGAGTTTGACGTTCATTGAGGTTCAGGTGACGGAGCTCGAGACATAGGCAACGGTGTATTGATAGCAGTAGCTTCATCTGCACCAAAAGTGACTTTGCTCGAATCTTCCCCCTTGTCGCTTTGAGGTGAAACCGATATTTTCGGCTTGTCGAGATCGACTTCGCCTAAAGCCAAACGCGACAATTCTGCATATTTGCCATTCTCAATCGCCATGAGCTCTTCGTGGGTACCGGATTCGATGACCTTGCCCTTTTCAAGCATGAGGATGCGGTCGGCTGAAATATTCCAAAGTTCAAGATCATTCAGGATCATATCGACTGATTGATTGATGGAACGCAACTCACCGTGGCGTACTGTGCTGTATCTGTGAGTGATATACAACAAACTTTGTTTCCCACGTTAGCTGTTATCTTCTGGAAGAGGGAATGTTCCGCCAGAGGGTCTAAATTCGCAGAGCTACAAAAGCGAGCCAGAGTATTAGTCAGCTGCATTCGTGCACGTATGAGTCTATAGTCCGACTCACTATTCATCAAATATAGCGAGATCACAATTATCTCGAAGGAAGCTTCTCGCAAGGATGATCTTCTGTCTTTGACCTCCGGAGAAAGCCAGACGCCCTTTCGAAGACGACTCATTGTCATCTGAACTTGAATCGCTATCTGGCGAATCATCATCCCTCTTTTCATCCTTCTTTCCAACTTTCTTATCGTCTTTCTCATCTGTTTTCTCATCTTCCCTCTCAGTGTCGCCGTTCTCGTCTTTATCTCCCTTTACCTCGTTCTCTTCACTGGAATCAGATTTCTTCTCCTTCTTCTTCCCTTGCTTCTCCTTACCATCATCGTCATCACCTTTGTCGGACTCATTCGACTCATGATCTTCATCATCCTTGCCATCATCTCCCTCATCCGCCTTGTTCAAATATTTATCCCACGCTACAGCATCCTTATATAATGTATCAGGTGTTTCAACCTCCACCTGCCCAGTAAAGGAGCTTTGGAAACCATCTTCAAGTTTTTCGATAAATTCAATAGCTCCACTATCGGTAGCTGCTTGTCTTATCTTCTGTAGGTTGTTGATCTCATCTAAGTTCCCAACTCCGATATATTCTTGAATTGTAAGTGGTAAATCAGCGGAAGATTGAAAGAGGAATGACATCGCTCTATGAAGGTCCGATGTCTTGTATGATCGGATATCGTAGCCGTTGATTAAGATTTCACCACTTGAGGGATCGCATAAACGAGCGATTAAAGCGATGATTGTAGATTTGCCCGCACCATTGTAACCCACTATAGCTGTAAGTTCACCAGCTTTGATAGTGAAAGAGATCCGGTCCAAAGCTCTCTCCTTCCTACCAGGCCAGGTGTAGCAGACATCTCTAAACTCGACTTCCATACCACATTTAACTTGGTTCGCTGCAGTTCCATCTCCAATCTTGCCATCCACTGAATCGGAAACTGGTCTTCTGAAAGTCTCATACTTGCGAGGTTCAACAGGTTCTTTAATAGCACTCTTAATCTCCAATACTCGATAATACGATTTGAAAGCTGATAATTCATCTCCGAAACATTGAATATCAAAGACGAATCCATAGATTGATCCAGCTAGATTCCGAGTTGCACTTTGGATGAATGTCAAGGATGACATTGACATTGCTGCTTCTCCCAGTGGCTTTTCAGATACTTTGAGCGAAAAGAGGACGATTATAGCCGTGTCACTGAATGTTCGTATCGCTTCGGTCTGTCGATACAGGGCTTGTCAGTCCGCGAAATTGCATTCGCCAGCTTGTGCACTCCATTACTCACAGCCGACCTAAACATCTCCGTAGTCCGAGGAGGAGCCAACGAAACATCTCCCAAAGCATTGCTAGCCTTCTTATACTGATCATGCACCCATTCACCTAAACCGAGTACTTTACGTTCCCCAACAGTGCCAGTAGAAGGATGTGACATGTCTTCCATTAATGTCATTCTATTATAGTTTGCATCCGTAATGGAAGTCATTGAGTATCCTCTTCTTCCTCTCCAAAACCACTATTGTGAGAAAGGCATGCTCAACCAAATGTCCCCGCCTTCTACTCATCTACTGTATGAGAAGTTTGAAGAACTCACCCTCAACATCGTAACACTCGACGAGAAGACGCTAATCAAAGCCAGATCCGCATTCTCCTTAGTGGTCATTTTCCAGAGCATAGAAGCTTGTGTCGTAAGCGATACAGCAGAAGTGAATAGACCGATAAGTTCTCCAATGACGAATGTTCCATCGCCTAGAGAATGAACCAATGAAGCAGCTGATGAAAAATCACGAACGACTCGAGATTTCCCTAGGGTGTCGATGTCTAGACGTGCTCGTGCACTGATAAGACGCTCGCTAACCATTGCCCTGTTGCATATGTCATTGTAAGCGAGTAACCTCGGATTGTGCTGGGTCATCATGAAAGCTTACTCGAATCGCCGTTGTAGAATACCGTTATTCTCTGCTCTAGAATTCCATGAATGAGATCAGCTTACGCTCTTATACAGCTCAAGTAGAAGTATCGTGAACTTACAATAAGCTGTCTATCCATGTCTCGAGAAAAGATGATAGATAGGAAGCTCCAGCAGTGAGGAAGAGCGTGGCCTTGCGGCTAAACAGATCGTATACACTTAGTACTTGACAAGAACGAAGCACAATGGAAGTTGTGAGGAACATACACGGTACGTTTCTCGCTTGCTTCTTGCGCCATTCCAATGAGTAGTCCCGACAGGTATATCCGAAGTGCCTAAGAATGGACACAATGCCAAAATTAGTGAAATCGTTTTCAAAGCATGTCAGAAGGGCATAAAACATACCGGAGCAAGTCCAGTCAAAGTAGAAGCTATAAGATGCAACAAAAACCTCCCTCTTCCAAGATTAATAACCTCTTTAGCAAATCGTATCAAAAAAGGCCAAAAGGTAGTAAAATCTACTAATTTCTTCTTTATTCGCTCTCTTGTTGATCGTTGATTTCGTACTGGAGTTAAAGAACGTAATGTTGTCCATAGGCCTCGAGTTTCTAAGAGGTACTCGTTCCCTGCTGGAGATGTACGTAGTTCTCGACGATAACCTGGTTTGTCTGCTAGTACTTCGATTTTGGTGGCGTCTTTGGTCTTTTCGGGGTTTGGTGTCGATGGTGACTTGGATGATGGGCCGGATGGCGGTGAAGCATCCTGCTGCTGTGGAGATGGTTCTTCTGCGTCCCCTGCAATGCTCGTGGATGAGGTGGTTTCCGATGCAGCTCTGGAAGTGGAGGCTGACAGCTCCGAGGATGCCGTCGACGATGCACAATACAAGCGAGGTGACAGCGCTACGAGGTGTGAGGCGAGGACCTGAGCAAGCGTCTGCTCGGCCTGAGTAGCATGATGAGGAGCGTTATCATCATCAGCCATCTATGGAAGTATGGGTTGTACTGTTGCTGTTCAAAGGGCGGATTATGAACAACCGTCGAGGTTACGAGGCGTGGAGTGCTGGCTTCTGTGACTCGAGCGAGGTTGAAGCGATGACAGCGATACCCGAAGTAGTGAGTCACCACATGAGAGTAGAAGAGAGAAGAGAGAAGAGAGGCAGCCTCTTCCAAGGTAGCGCTGTCCTCTGTGTCCACTGCGTTGGTCCGGTCAAGCTGTTCCGCACACACGCAAGTAGGACAGCCTGGCACACAGCCGGGGTCGCACGAGCAGACAACCAAATGCAGCAGAGAGGGAAGGGCGTCGGTAAAGTGTCCTGTATGTTTGTCTTGGATGTCCGAGTTCCAGAGCGAGTTGGTGTGCGTGTGAGACTACAATGCAATGCGCATCAGCAGCCACTCGGCACCTGGAAGCTCGTCTGTAAGGCCGGGTGGCGGCAGATTTGGGATTTGGAGTTGACCTGTAGTACCCTCTGAGATACATACTACATGTCAAGGAATGCTTGCGTTCAACGACGAAAGTCACAACGGAATACTGCTGGCTTCTCGCGCAGTCCACTTGGAGGAAGCTGCTGTATCCAACACGTCGATCATCCTCCTTACGCGCAAACAATCACCCACAGAAACAGGCGACAACTTACATCACCAAGCCATTACCTTCCAGGCCATGGCCGAGCAAACAGGTGGTATCCTAGCTGGATGCTGCGGTATACTTACTGAAGTTCTAGTGGGCCTTGCCTAGAAATGACATAAAGTCACCTACAATGCCCAAGTCACCACTTACGTTTATTTCCAGTGCATCAATTACACCATGTTCAATAAATGCTGTGGATCGTGCGAGTCAGCGGCAACTTGCTGCACTTGCTGTACTTGTGGATACGACCATAACAGACCATTGAGGAGATCAAGAAGCAATACTGCAAAAACAGCACGTGAGGGCGGGGGAGACGAAGCGAAGAAGGCATATTTCATGCATACGAATAGTAATAATCAGAGCCCACCACCTTACTCCAGCGACGCGCCAGCTTCTATCGCCAGCTTCTATCGCCAGATCACAGGCTGCTCCTCCCACGCCGGCACAGCCGATGGTCCTTGCAGAGCACCCATCCACGAGAGAAAGCCATCAAGGGATGCGATAGTGAATCCCAAGGCAATGGATATTCATGACAATGCTCCTCTTGGAATACACGCAGCAGCGCGCAAACAACATATCATTTCAAAGCCGAACGCTTAGAGTAGGCTACGGATGCCAAGCTTCGTTTCACAGTGGCTAAATTCCCAGAGTACTCAAATCCGTGAATTCTTTCAACAGCCCAAGATCAATATGGTTCTGGTTGGGATACTCTTGCTTATAGCGAGGTGAAGACCTGGCAACTACCGTGCGTTCAAGCGGGTCAAGGGATACAGACTGGCGCTCTCGACAGAAATTCGAAGGGCTATTTGAGCCTTCGAGACTTGCTTGCTCTTCCCTTGCGTCGCCTATTGGTCAGAGTGCGAACAATCACTCCAAGACAAGATCCGCTACAAGTAGACCTCTCTTATAGCTACACTCAGGAGCTCCAGGGTATCGATGGAATACTACGCTTTGACACCTGCCCCATGCCAGCTAGCTTGGAGACGACACTCGTATCAAGATGAATCCTTGTATGATACTTTTAGACCTCGATGGCAAGACAGAAGTGACTCGGGTGAAAGTAACTGAAATGCACTGGCATTTTACCTAGTCCTTCGATGCTTGCACGTAATACCGAACTAATCACAGTCTACCACGACATCTAAATAACCCAATCAATCTCCTACACATCCTTCTAATCCCATTATTCTTTCTCTGTCTTTTTCCAATCAATTGCCGTCTCCCATTCGAAGTAAACGCAGTCCGAGCAGAACTACTCTGTGTACCTCTACTTGCAGTCGATTTTCTGGATCGTTGAGATGACCTTCTCGATACGTCCGCGGAAACTTCTACTACCATGGAACGACGCCATTCTCCGTAGGTTAATCCTCGACGGGATTGTAAGGCTGATACTGGGACCGTACTGGGTGGTCTTTTCTTTAGCTTTGATGGTCTGCGCACTAACAAAGCTTCGTTTATTCCGAGAGGCATGCTTTGAGAACCTCGAGTGTAGAATGGTGTGCTTGTTTGTATCATTTCGGGTTGCCGCTGATGATGATGATGCTGACGATGCATCGTAGGAGGTGAAGATGACAATTGTCCTGCTTTCAAAGTGCTAGCTATTGCAGCAACACTCAAAACAGTCGAAGCAAAAAGCATGGGTTTCCATTTTTGCGACTTCTTTTTCGTTGATGATCCTGGACCACTAATATGAGTATCTTCACCTTCTTGTACAATAGGGGATGTACCATGTAAAGGTTCCATTAAACTTTCTTCAGATACAGATCTCGACGGAGTCCTAGGCTGAGATGCCGTATTGTTCGTGGCATTACTTCTCCTCCTTAAAACGAATGAAACAGCAGGTGAGGATCTGAATCCCCTCCTATGTGATGTAGGTGATGGTATATCAGAATAAGGTTGACATTCAGGTAAATCTTCTACGAATCTTGAGCTGAATGATCTTAATATTCGCATATGTGAGGAAGTTGAAGTTCGAGCTGTTGGAGTTCCAGGTAGACTGTGTGAACGAGAGTGTGAATGCGCAGTCTTACTGCTTGATTTTTGAGGTGTAGAAGTTGCATTGTTGTGATGATTGTAGGATGGCCTGCTGGCGGTGGCGGTTCTCTGGCCAGTTGCCGATGATGGCTGCCCATCCTCGCGCTCCTCCTGCCATGGGTCTATGCAGGCCGGCGCACCAGCATCCCGCCCACCCATCGAAGAGCCACTGATACTGCTACCGCATCTATCGCCCAACTCTTCATCACCAACACTAGCCCGATGAAAGCTCTCTCCCTCTCGTACCTGAGCGATATTTGCTTCCATCTCTCGTGTACCGTGTAAATTGGGTGGCGGAAGAGCAAAGCGAGATGATATTGAGGCGAGTATGTGAAGGAGATAAGGATGAGCGATAGGCCAGCCCAATCGTAGTGTTGATGGGAGTATGACCCTTGTACCCGGATGTCCTACGATTCTCGTTTCAAAGGATCTTTCGGGATGTCCTTTTTTCCTCCGAGCTACCGTTAGCTGGCTGTCGTGCGTGCTCTAAGCTGTCTCTCCTTATGTCAGACTCGACCATAATTCAGGCAGAGTCAACAAATTGGGGGCCATTGAGGATTCTCCTTGTTGATCTGGGTGTAATGACTGCCTGCTTGCATACTGCGTCCCTCCTAGTCTCTTGCTATGATTGCCCTGTAATTGTGTTATCAGATAAGAGATCGACGGGGGATCTACCCATACTGCACAGCTGGATCATGGTGGCAAATATCGAAGCATGGGTACCTTGTGATGTGAGGTCCATGCAATAGCTTAGCAGGGCAATCCGCAGGGTAGTCACATGTCGCAGGGTATTAGGTGGTGTGTGTGCGTTGCTCGCTATGCGACTACTCATACAACAGTCTTGGCAGCACGGCACATTCCGTTTGCAACCCACGAAATCTGATTCTAAGTCAGTCTACTGTGATGGTGCAGGCCGCACAGAGTACTTGTGTACGGCCTCGAGGAAGCCTGCAATGAAACAAGATGAGCCATCAGGTCCTATCTTCGACGCTAGAAGATCCCATAATGGTTAATGACAAGCTTACACTTCATAGAATCCGGATGGACATTCGGAGTGATACCATGACCCAAATTACAGATCTGACCATATTTCCTTCCCGCCTCACATGACAAGAATCCCCATTCACCCAAGAACATCTCTTTGACCTCTTTCTCAATCACTTCGTCGCTCTCCAACAAAGTACCAGGATCTAAATTTCCTTGTAAACAGACAGG
Source organism: Cystobasidium tubakii (assembly GCA_024345325.1). Lineage (NCBI taxonomy): Eukaryota > Fungi > Basidiomycota > Cystobasidiomycetes > Cystobasidiales > Cystobasidiaceae > Cystobasidium > Cystobasidium tubakii. The sequence continues at coordinate 1,900,277 of BROO01000001.1, read as the reverse complement.
TTTATCGCCTGCTAATCGTCTAGCTTCAGAAGGTGATGTATTCCAATCTAATCCAATAACATTAAATCCAGCATCTACTAAATCAGGAATAGCATAATTAGCACCTTTAGCGAAAACAGTAACTGGAATATCAGGTTCTGATCTACGTATAATCGCCAACATATTCTTGAGGACAGGTAATTCGAACTCAACAAAGTCCTGTTTGCCTAGTTCACCTGCCCATGAATCGAAAATTTGAACTAATTGAGCTCCGGCTCTTGCTTGCTCAACTAGGAATTCAGCTGCTACTTGACCTATTTTACTCAATAATGCTCTTGATTCATTAGGATGAGCAAATAGGAACTCTTTAGCTTTTGAAAATGTCTTGCTTCCTCCTCCTTCTACCATGTATGCGAATAAAGTCCATGGCGCTCCACAGAATCCAATCAAAGGAACTTGCCCTTCCAGTAAGTGCCGTGTGAGAGTTATAGCTTTGTACATGTAATCTAGGGATGACTTGACGTCGTACGTCTTTTCGGACAGTGAGATAGCTTCTGCGACTGATTTGATGGGGTGTGGGAAGTGTGGTCCTACTTCAGGGAGCATTTGTACCTAGTAGTAGATAAGTCAGGCCATAAGCTTCCATGAAGAGGATCACATCGAAAGAGGGGGCCCCACTCACTTCCATTCCCATAGCTTGCGGCACTACCAATATATCACTAAAGATGATAGCAGCATCCAACAATCCTCTATATCGTCTTGTAGGTTGCAAAGTGATCTCCGCAGCCAATTCAGGTGTCCTACAAATCTCGAAGAATCCATGCTTCTTCCTTAACGCACGGAATTCTGGTAGGTATCTACCAGCCTGTCTCATCACCCATACGGGAGATCTAGGGATAGGTTGTGATTTAGCAGCAGCTAGTAGTAGGCTGTTCTTGAGTTCTGGGAAGTTCTTGGGCTCATACATGTGAGGTGGGAACGAGGATGGTGGATCTGCAATGTCGTCTAGATCTGGGGTTGCGGATATCCATTTCTTGCCACCACCTCCTCCGATGGTCTGTCTCTCTGGCTTGCTCGTGCTTGCACTGCTACTTGCTGCCTGATGGCTGCTGTCGGATGATGCTGCGACTGCGGGCATGGCTACCTCGCCTGGAGCGGCGGTAGTAGTTGACATTGGCGGCGCTCTTCAGGGCTGAGTATGCGTATATACTCCTTGTCGAATGTAATGCTCTGGTCCAGAATAGTATGTGCTGATGCAAAGCCAACCGTGTTCTACTTCTTTTTGCAGTTCGCTTCCAGGGTAATCGAGAGCAAGAGTTGCCGAGCAAGCTTGACTGTGCATGGGGACACGGCCATGCACTCGGTCTCTTACACTCACCACCATGATCCTGTAGTGCCCTCAGGCTGGCAGGACTGGGTCTGAAGATCTCGCTGTGTCTGTCTGGCCGTCCGCTCTGAAGCGCGTCGTCGGGTGTACGGTTCCACATAGTGAAGAAGAACGACACCATGACGAACTGGCATAATGGACACGACGATGCAGTCTCTCAAGAGAATACTCCCGACTACAGCGAAGCATTCAGAGACACCTCCGACAGAAACGACATCACTCAGTCTCCCTCACAAGCTCGCGTAGTGTGCAATGCACTGGCAGCACCTCCACCATCTTTACCAAACTGCACTGCCGAGTCGCAATTCGAAGCTACTCAGCATCAATCTCAGTCTGAGCCTAGTACTTCCAATCAGCCACTGCCAGAACCACTGCCTCTGAATTCACGTAGGTCTACATGGTTCTTGTCTTTTTTTCCGCGTTATGGACTCAATCCTTCGCGGGAGGAGGGCTACACAATTGCTGACATGAGGTTCAATCGACTGCGGTATGTGATTGCAGCTCCTGAAGAACACTGGGCTACTCTCATCCCGGACACTGCGAACCCCGACTGTCCCCGCATCGAAATCAAGGTGAGTTTCATGAATCTTTGTCACTTCGCCACAACGCGCGAGTTTGGACGATTGCGATGCATCCCTGCAGACATGTCAAAGTCAGCATCGCGAGGCGAATCGACAACTGCGATCAGATCTGGCTGATGTCTCTCCCATTCTATACACTTTCAGGGAACGAGAGAAAAAGTCCAACATGTCATAGGTCGACGACCTAAATATCCCAATAAGAACCGCAAAGGAGTACCTACGGACACGGTCATCTCTCATACAGTAGTATCTGGTTTTCACTGCGCGATATGGCGAGAATGGGATCCAGATGCACCAGGTGATGCAACGTTAGCTATTGCATATCTTGAAGATCATTCTACAAATGGTACATTCGTCAATGGAGAAAAGATTAAAAATGAGAAAATCGCTATTGGAGATGGCGATGATGTTAGCTTGGGCCAGATTGTAGAAGGAAGGGAGCTTGCAAGCGAGTTCCGTAGGCATTCGCGTTAGAAACATACTCCCCTTTTGGCACTGACGCTGGCTTGCTTTTTTATGCTTGCAGGCTTTCGATTCCAGCTTGAATACGCCAAATCTGAAAGAAGTCAACGACGAAATCCCCAAGACGCAGGTGGTTTATTCTTAAAATATGATATAAGAGGTCAAATAGGTAGTGGATCATTCGCTAAAGTACATCGTGCTATACACAAGAAAACTGGAGAATGGAGTGCTGTTAAAATTATTGATAAAAAACGGTTCAAACATAATCAGAAGACCATGTTCATGTTACAGCAGGAGGTGACGATCATGAAGGCGCTTGACAATGTGAGTCGTGACCGTTTCATGATGATGAACAATACCCTGCTTGCGTAGTCACTGAGTTGTCTTTCTGTTTGATGATGGTGTGCAGCCCTATATTGTCAAATTTCATGAAGGATTTGAGGACGATGACACACTGTGGCTTGTGATAGAGTATGTATCAGGCGGTGATTTACTTGATTTTGTGATCGACAAAGGCGGCCTCAGTGAGTCAGCTCATAATGTACACCAGAAAACGACGCCTCCCATGCTGATCTGGTCAAATAGGCGAATATGAAGCGTCAGATGTTGCATTGCAGGTCTGTGAGGCAATGTCGTACCTGCATCAGCAAGGTGTGGCGCATCGCGATTTAAAGCCAGAAGTAAGCCTATTCATTCCCACTCTTTTACGAAAGCATCGTGGCTGACTGCTTTCTGCTCAGAATATCTTGATGACTAAGGGTCCTCAACCCCGCTGCAAGATTGCAGATTTTGGATTGGCCAAGTGGCCAGGAGCAGATGTGCGTATTCGTAAAATTCTCATTGCCTGGCGCAAGCTAACACCTAAGCTATCCCATCCCTTGCAATAATCTCAGACCTTCCTCAAAACGATGTGCGGCACACCAACATATCTCGCTCCTGAGGTTATACTACAATACTCCGACAGTCCAGGCTACAGTTTCGCAGTCGATGCTTGGTCGGTTGGCGTCATCATCTACTCGTGCATAGCGAACGCCAGTCCATTCCAAGAGGACGAACAGCTGCCACTGGCAGAACGTATGAAGACGCGCACGCCCGATATAGATCTACTCTGGGAAATGAACTGTACTTATGCCGCTGTCGATTTTATCATACGATTTCTGCAGCGCGACCCGGCGAAACGTATGACTGTTTGTGCGTTTTCTATCACTCCCTCTTTGCAGCATGCTCTTACTGATTTAATGCTTGTGCTGGATAGATGACGCTATCAATCACCCTTGGCTCGACCAACATCGAAAGGAGCGCGCACTCACAAAGCGCCAGTCATCCTTGACCCGCCTGCCGGAGTCCACTCAGTCTTCTGGTGGCTCTCAAAAACGCAGGGCTCCTCCAGCCGGTAGGCACGTTACTACGGTGCCTAGTTCTAGAATGACTCCTCCGCCTGCACACCCTCCTGTCGACTATACTGCACCTGATTCCGCAAATGCGCCCGCATCCAATTGGTCTTCTATGGGCTCACTCTCGCGCTCGCACACTCTAACGGATGATGAAAATAGCGATATAGTCTCCGAAGCACCTTCATACAGCCAGCGTATGCAACGACTGCGCATCGAGAGTGACTTTGATACCAGTCAGCAGTCTCTCGATCCGGTCGTCATTCAAGATAGTCAAGATACGACCGATGGTCGAAGCAAGATTAGCTTGCTTGCAGAGGACATGTCGGACTTTACACCTCCAGCAGCAGTAGGGGATTTGAAGGTCGATTCTACTATTTATTCCCAAGCTGGTATCAAGCGTAAATTGCCTACTTCAGCATTCTCCTCGGATGAATCGATGCAAGCTGCGCCTACTGGAGAGTCGCAACAGTCAGCCACAGCAACGAGCGCAACATCTGTAGGCAATAGCTTCACCCTGAACCCCGTACCTGCCGTAGCAGCAGCCGGAATTCAAGCGGCTTTTGCAACTGAGCCCGCTAGAGTCGAGAAGTCGAATAACGTTATAGCAGCGGACTATGCAATACGCGATCGCAAAGATTCGTCTGCTTCGTCGGACAGCTCTCTTTCGCCGGTCGAGGAAAGTCCACCTAAAAGCACTCCGAAAAATGCACCTTTGCGATCTAAAGGCACCAATAGCAGCGGTCGTAGAAGCTCATCTGTTACTCCAAGAACGACAGCAAAAACATCATTCCAAGGCCCAGCTAGACGCTCTACTAGATTGAGTGCCGCTCATACTGCCACTGCTCAGTATGCAGAAATCGAAAGTGAAGATGGACAGCCTTCTTCATCTGCCCGGAAGGGAAGCAGAGTACGCAAACAAAGAAGGCTCAGTACTCAACCATCCAACAAGGTCCGCATTAGTGCCCCATTATAAAGCAGGGCCAACAGGTTACGTTAAACCAAACAGCGTTCACTAACGACCAACAATTGAGGCGGTTCAATGTATCCATAGCAAATGTTTCTTTTCACATTTCAATTTTATATATCATCTACATTGACTTCGGTCACGTTATTTTCACGATAATTCAACTAGACCAGTCCCTTTACAGCATGACTCAAAGCCTTTAGTAGCATCGGTCCTCTATTTTAACATCTTTTCTTCAAGTTCCTCCTTATTAACAGAAGTTGCGGGAAGTTTTGTGGATCTTCTATTTTTATGCTTATCTCTGGGTTATGACGATTAAACGACTATGCTCCAATGACTAGTATGCACTGCCCTACCTGCGACAGAGTCCAAGTGTCTTGTCTTGCCACATTGCTTCTTGCCAAAGCTCGATCATTTGCTTGTGAACCGAGCTCCTTCGATGTTGCGGCAACCGCACACCTTGGAGTACATCCATCCAACACCATCAACATGTTCAGGCCATGCATAGACCTTCATAACGGTCAAGTCAAGCAGATAGTCGGAGGCACGCTGAGGGATGACCAGCAAGATTTACGGACAAATTTCGTAGCAACGTAAGGGGGTATATGGCAATCTAGAATTAGGTCGAAGATAGGCTTAGTGGTTTGATTCGTCATGAATCTAGGCAACCTCCTTCACATTTTGCGAGTCTCTATCGAAAACACAACCTTCGTGGAGGTCATATCATCAAACTTGGACCTGGAAATGATGAAGCCGCTAAAGAAGCTCTCCAAGCATGGCCAGGTACGATTGGACTTTACAGACGCGGAGCTTACAGATTTACTGAAGCATTAATTCTTTCATGGCTAATCAGATGGAATGCATCTTGGAGGAGGTATAACAGCCGATAATGCCCAATCATGGCTTGACACCGGAGCCGAAAAAGTCATAGTTACTTCGTACCTTTTTGCAAGTGCGAAGTTTAGCTTAGAGCGTTTACAAGAACTGTCGAAACGAGTAGGGAAGGACAGACTGGTCGTTGATGTCAGGTAAGAAACTCACGCGATATCTGGTAGCAGGCCCGGCCTGACGATATTGTGCTACCTAGCTGTCGGCGGCGAGGGGATAAATGGATCGTTGCAATGAATAGATGGCAAGATTTGACAGACATGGAAGTAAACCAAGGTACTGTTTCACCTACCTTTCTACCCGTGACGAGGTCACCGTACTCATCGAACGCTTTCCGATCTAGAATCGTTGGACTTGTTAAGCGAATACTGCAGCGAGTTCTTAATTCACGCGGCGGATGTCGAAGGTCTCTGCCAAGGCATTGACGAGGACCTCGTTCGAAGTGAGCCTTTGCTTATTGGCTTCAGCGCGAGAGAAGTCACGCTAAGGCTTCCTCCAAGGTCTTGGAAAATGGGTCCGGATACCAACGACATACGCTGGCGGAGCGAGAGGTAGATCCTTTCATGTCGCAACACACAAATGCACGAATTACTGACTACACTTTCAATCTAGACATCCGGGACCTTGAGAAAGTAGCAGAACTCTCAAATGGCAATGTGCATCTGACATTCGGCAGTGCTCTAGACATATTCGGTGGGAAAGGTGTCAAATTAGAGGAATTGATAGAGTGGAACAAAGCGCACGAGTCAACATAGAAGTGCAATGAATAACAGCAAAGCAGAGAAATAATATGAAGTTAACATGGATAGTGTATGAACATAATAGGGGATTGCCAGGCCAGAATGACCTGCAGTGTGTCTATTCATCTGCTAATGATAGATAAGGGAGATAACAATCAAGGAGGCTTGAAACACTTAGACACCAGCAGTATAATATGCAAGTACGACTGGTCTCTCTAAGAGAGGACTAAATGCAAAACGAATGAATCCCAAGAGGAAACCAAACAAAGGACAGATAACAAACAGAACGACGTGACTTCAACCCACTTACGCAAAGGCTAACATATCGGATACTGAACTACTACTCAGAGCAGCAGGCTGCATCACACATTCTTGCCCCTCCTCTTCATATATGCCTGTCCCTTGACGACACTCTGCAAAATAAGTACACTTCCCGCCTCTCCACTGACGACTACAGCCGATCCTACATCTCCAAGAGTCTTTCTGACTTCAGAGGAAGCGGCAATACCCAAAGAATGGATACCTTGACCATTGACGACTTTCTCTTTGAGGTATTGTTCGAGCTCAACTCGGTGAGACGGGGCGGAATGTCTCGACCTGCCAGCTACTACAAGGACTGCATCCTTGCTAGTCGAAGCGAGAAAAGCTAATTTGTGCATCGCAGTCTTGAGTGGTGTCGAAGTGCTGATTGTCTCAAAGCGGATACGAGCAGTCGCAGCGGGAAGGAGAGGTGTCGCGGTACTTTCTTCACCCTCACTTTCTTCTAGCATAGCAGAAGGGAAGTAGCGAGCCAGTGCCAAATTGTCCGCAGTATCCGAGGCTAGTCTATGTTGGGTACCCTGCGCAGCTCCACCATACACAGTATCCTGAGCACCGAGACCAGCTCCAATAGTAAACTGGTTGTGCGACGGAGTAAGTGGACTCGTGCTTCTAGCCGCGTCACTCGCTGCGCCAGTCTCCGATGATTCAATCTTGCCCAAATCCGCTTCAGGCGCCACCTTGACAAAACGTACAACCGTAGCCGAAACATGATGATTGTTCGCTACGAGCTGAACGACAAAGTCCAAAGCAGCACGATCGTCCGGCCCGCCATGGAAGGGTAAAAAGATGTGTTGAACGTTCCTTCCAGTCAAAGAATTCGATAGCCCAGTAGAAAATTTGCCATCTTTCGATTCCGCAGAAGTAGCGCCTCGATCCAAAAAGAGAGCGACATCGGAGCTTGATTCCATAAAAACTTTCCTAACAAAATTCGCATATTGAGGTGATCTTTCAACAGATTGCTGTCCGAAAATAGATTCAAAAGGATTTCCAGAAGGTCCATCATGTTCCGGATCAAGACTGGTACCAGCTACCCAAGGAATGACGAGCAAATCAGCGTTCGTCTCCGAAGCGTGTGCGGCGACCGTATCTGCGTATTCTTCAGTAGGGACGATAGTCATCGATGTAGTATGAGGGATGAACGCGAGATTCGCAAAAGCGGAAAAAATATTGAGGATTGCATCTGCTCGTTTGGTGACTTCTGATTCCGAGGCTCGAAGTAAAGCAGATGTACGATCTGAGAGTGCGAGAAGTCTGAACGCATCGACTGAAATCTTTGAAACAAAGGCGCCAGAGGATGAAGTAGCCGATTGAGAAGGAGCCACCACCTGGTTATTGTGCTGAGTGTCCTTCGATAATTGATTTACGGCGTCGGTAGATTGCTGACCGACGAACTTGTCGCCATCTTCCGACGATGAAGATGAAGCTTGAGTGTTCGGAGTGGACCGCGAAGGAGAAGCCTCATGAGGCGACTGCAGCAGCTTGACAAAAGTCATCATCGAAGGCAGACTCTCCAATCGTTCCAAGACAACCACGAATCGTCTTCTAAAGTGTTCTTCGCCTTTACCATCTTGACGAGTAGTAGCATATGCCCCTTTATCTTCGGATTCCATCTCGCTTTCTTTCCCTTTCCCACCTAAAGCTCCGCCTGATCCAGCTGCCGCGTCGACGTTTCCAGCAGCGAGTGCCATCTTGTTGCGCCAGTATCGTTCAGGGTAGAATGCAGTGGTGAGGGGCGTAGTGACAAATGTCGTCACTAGAGCCATGACGACGAACATCGCGAAGACTTCATTGTTCAGAATGTCAGCTTGTAGACCGATATTGAGGACGATAAGTTCGACGAGACTACAAGAAGAGGAGGAAGATTAAGAGAGGAGGGAAATGAAAAGAGGGAGAAGAAGAGGAAGGAAGTAAGTAAGTAAAAAGAGGAGAACAGAAAGAAAAGTATTGAAGTCAGCATACCATCAAAGGTGACAATGGAAAGAAAACGTCTGCACTCACCCTTTACAAGCCATCAAACTACCAATAGCAGCGCTCTCTCTCCAATCAAATCCGGTCAATTTAGCAACAGAAGCACAACTAATAAATTTAGAAAAGAAAGCGACAATACAAACGCAAACTACCCAACCCCAAATAGCACCATTATTCAATAATCCCAAATCAGTTTTTAATCCTGATAAAGCAAAATAAATAGGAATAAATAATATTGTGATTAAATCTTCCATTTTCTCAGTTACTATCGCTGCAAATCCTGCGTGATGTGGAATAACTATTAAACCAGCTAGGAAAGATCCGAAGATGGGGTGAATGCCAAGGATATCTGTTGTGAATGCTGTTGCGAAAACAATAAAGAAGATCAACATCATGATTGAGGCTGTGGGACCGTTTTCGAATGAACCAGTCTTGCGGCAGGCTAGGAGGAAGAGGGGTCGAACGATAAACCAGAGGAAAAGGACGAGCCCGACCGAACAGAGGAGAATGTAAACTGCAGTTACGCCGCTGCCTGCGTTTGCGAGGGCGACCGAAAGAGCTAGGAGCTGCACAGGAAGTCGATAGTCAGCTAGGTGGACTTGCCCATATACGTTATTATTCGAATCTCACAATCCATCCGACAACATCGTTCGCTACACCGGCGGCCAGGGTAGTAAGACCAACAGGGTTGGAAAGCAATTTGAGTTCGGTCAAGATCCTCGCGAGTACCGGAAAGGCGGTGATGCTGCAAGTTCCCCATTGTCAGCTAATCACGATCACTCGCAGCACTAAATAAACGAGCACCCACGCCATAGCAGTACCAATGAAGAGCAAGAATATCCCAAAGTCCACCTGTTCAGTATTGACAAACTTATTGTATATACCAACAGAGACAGCAGCTCCCATTCCAAAGGGGATAATGAGGCCACAAAGCGATACTCCAATAGCAGATTTGGCATTCTTCCTGAAGACACTAAAGTCGGCTTCCAGTCCAACTAGAAAGAGGAAGAGGACTAAGCCAATGTTGGCGACTAGTGTAAGATTCGGTATCGATACAGGTGGGAAGATGGCTGCTGTGAATCCTGGGATGCGACCCATGATGGAGGGGCCGAGGATGATACCACCGATGACCTCGCTGATGACCTGGGTGATGGTGGAGCATCGTGTCAGTATATGGTGCGCTAGTCAGTATATACTGCGCTGTGTGTGCTACTCCTGTGTGTGCTACTCTTGCGAGGATGAAAGTGGCTAGAGAAGGGAGGTTCTCAAGGCCTAGACCAAACCCGTGAATTGAAGCACGTGCGCGTGAATGGGCCGAGCAGCCAGGGCACGGCTTCAGCGTGAGGGAAGCGCAGAGCAAGAACGGCAGACCCTGCTACACGGGGGTCGTAGCTCTCAGAGCAGAGTAGAGCTCTCCACTCCCGCCGCCATGCCTTCCCATTCGCCGCTTCAATATACGCGTGAAATTGGACGACTGTCCGATCGCGCCATGCAAGGAGGGATGGCAGGGAGAAGGGCGAAGGTGGAGGGGTGAGGAAAGAAGCGTAGGGTAGACTAGAGTGGAAAGAAGGAGAGAGAGGATCCACAGCACACCGAATCGCGCACACCCACCTTTGGCTGCCGGAGTCGTGCAAGTGGCCATGACAGCAATTTCGAGAGCGCGACAATGACGAACGCCTGGATGAGGAACAGCCGAATGGGATCTGTAGGGCTGTATGTGTTGGGTGTATGAGCGCCTTTGTCCAGTACAGACTGGGCAGCCGCCTTCTTGGGCGCAGCGGTGGCCGCAATGGACAGAGTGAGGATCTCGCCCGCTGTTGCGGTGAGGGTGGGCGTGATGGTGGTGAGGCGAGTGAGGAGGGTCGCGGTGAGGTCGGCGAGGGAAGTTGGCGTGGCCATGGTGAGACGACGCTATGCTGTCTGTTGCTGTCCTTCTGCGTCTTGATGATAGATGACAGCCCTCTCCTCTGTCGACGTCGCTGTCGGAGTTGCAGTGAGAAACGACGAGAAGAGAGCGATGCGGCCTGGACGAGTCGAGAGAGCCAAGATGCCCGTTGCTCGTTGCTTGTGTCCTCACTCCATCGCTCCTGGCTTGGGAGATGCTTCAAAGGAGAGAAGGACGCCTCTTGTCCCTTCTCGATCAGGTTCACTGTCCTTGTATCGCAGATTCCCTTTCCACTGTACATGCTTGCACGTGGAAGCTGACCGGCAAGCTCTCCCTATAAACTGCCTTGGCCATACAACCGATACTCCTGCCAGAGCGCATCCAAACTTCACGCTCCAACCTTTGTTGCCATGTGCCGAGGTCGCCACAGGAAGGACTGGAGACATCGATACCGATGCATGCAGTAATGAATGCAGATTACTCCTCCATCTCCCTCTCCTGCTCCTTCATCTTCCTCTCCGCCCTTCGCTTGCCCTGTCCCATCGCCCACCGCTCATTGACGACTTCGACAAGATCACTCCTCCCTCTTTCCAACAAAGGCGTGTACTTTCCAGCTCGTGATACCTTCCCACCTCCAAGGTGTATCTCTATCATGTTCCTCTTCTTGTCCTCTTTCTTTCCTTCCGCGTCATTCTCATCCTTCGAAGTCAATGCAGCCTGAGAAGCAGACTCTCCAGTCTCGAGATAGGCCCGCATGAAATGAGACGAAATGGCCTCTTTGATCCGTAATTGAGTATTCTCATACTTCATCTCCAGATAGCCTTTGGATTCTTCTAGATCCTGTCCTTTGATAAGCTCGTCTTGCCTCCATTTCAAGTTACTCTCCTCACTGAATGCACAATCCCATAACACCAATGGAAGATCAGAAGCCATCTCATATGCAGGTTTGCTCGATACCACAGGCAGGTGTATATCGTTATTCGCTTCCTGCATCGTTGAATCGTCGAGTGGGGGTCTTTCATTCGGATAACCAGTATTGAGAAGCGCATTAACGACCGACGCTTCTTCCTGCCCACCCCCAACGAGGAAAAGAACAGCCATGATATGCCTAACTTGATGATATAGGAACGCACTCCCTTTTAAATCAAAGACGAACATTTCCTCTTCTCCTCCTCCTCCTTCTTGGTCTCGGATCACCCCTCTTTCCGTGTTGACCGGTGCGATAGTAGCACTCATCACGTGTCGGTAAAAGTTTGTGATTTGCTTAGTAGCATCCACCTTGCATAGGTTCCTAAAATCATGCTCTCCCACTAATCTATTCGCTGCATCTTGCATTCTCGTAATATCCAACGCCGGTCTTCTTCTAGATTTGACGGATTCGAGAGTAGTACAAGTAGATTGAGAAGGAGCATTAAAGAAATACTTGTAATGTCGATGTCTGCATGAGAATCTAGCGTCAAAACTGTCTATCACCGGAGACCATCCCAATATCCTAATAGAGTTAGGAAGTACTCTATTCAATAAAGACATGTAAGGTAATTCCTCCCTTTTCTTATTCTTCTTCAGCTCCAGCTTTCTCCTCTCTTCCGGATCTTGAATACTTTCCACATCGATTTCCTGGGGTGGGTTGATGGCACTTCTCCAGCCAGGTTGAGTATGTCCTTCTTCCTCGCTTAGCTGACTTCGGACATAGAGGGCAACTACCTGACCTGCTGCTGATACTCCCCTATCTGTTCTTCCACATCTACTGAAACCCAACTTTTCCATATCCCGTTTCTCGGATGCTTTGATTAATCTAGCTGCTACTAGAGCATCTAGAAGTACGCCTTCGACAGTAGGTAGCGCATTTACAGTCGCACCACTCGCAGCCGCTTTTGAAGACTGATTGGTCGTCGAGGTAGACGAAGCGGAAGAAGAAGGAAAAGAGCCAGGAAATAAAATACCAGAAGGAGGTTCATCATTCTGTAATGCCAATCCACCATATAACCAACCTTCATAACAAAACCTCAAAGCTATTTTACGACTTCCATATCTCTCAAAGAATGATTCAGGAGATTGTATTGATCCTTTGCCTGTATTATTAGATTGCCCTGTTGGTGTGTTTAAATGAGCTTTCTTCTTGATTAGCTTGCGTTCTGCTTTACTCTGTGCTTGTATTGCTGCATTACTATCATTTGAAGTTGTGGGAGGAGGAGGACGATGATCGAGTGTTGAACTGGATGTAGAAGCGACTGCATCAAAAGCAGGAGCAGCTATAGCATCTCGCAGAATACCATCTTCCTCCTTGGAGTTTAAAAGTAAGCTCCTCGCCTGTGCTCTTTCCAATTCAGCTATTCGAGCGAGTAGTTCCTCCCTTGAACGCTTTGCATATAATGATGGATGCGTAACGTAGGAACCAGCTTGTATTGAAGAACCACTGAATGAAGCCATTTGCAGAATGGATAGAGAGCGTGTGTTGTTGAGAACTTGATGTCGTAGGCGAGCCAGTAAATGCATTCATAGGTGAATGGAAGTCAAGTGGATGGACAAGAGAAAAAGCTAGTGGTTCTTTGATGGATCGGTTCTGTTCGATAATCGCTGGTCGATATACCTGCTAAAGCAATTATTGCAGGTAAAGACGCATTCCAAAGATCTGAACCTTTTACCAGCTACTGGAACTTGGCTTAAGCAAAGGCGTTGTATACTGTCTCCATGTTCATTGCTAACAGAAACGAGTGCCGAATAAAGCTACAATGGTACTGACCAACGTTCAAAGATACCTCAACTCTACAAACGTACATAGACATAGGCAGAGAAACACCTCTGGAACGTCGTGCCAGCGTCGTACGACATGGGTGGACTACTGTAGAACTCTTGTTTGATTCACTTTCCTTCCGCAGGACCCGAAGCACCCGCATTAGCAGGATGAGCGAGGTCCATATCTCTATTCATTCTCATTCGATTGAGTATCTGAATAGCTCTATCATCTCCCGCTCCAGGTTGTGTGCCGCCCATTCCTCTTCCTCCTCCTATACCTGGGAATCCACCTCCAAGAGCAGGAGCTAGAGCCTGCATTAATCTAGTAGGTGATGGAGTCGGTGCCCCTCCTCCGCCCGAGATAGGTGTAATTTGGCCACTCGGTACATCGAGCTTTTCGGCACTTCCTGAAGCACCGTTTGTTCCCGCGGCAGAAGATGCAGAATGCGGTGGCTCTTCATATGCTTTCCATAATGCATATAGCGATAGAATTTCCTGAACGATCTCCAGCACGAGAGGAAGTTGAACGTGTAATGAAGCTAGGAAAGTAATCGGATCGGTAGTGCCTCTCGGAGCTGTCGAAAGAGGGGGTTTCGGAGCGAGAGCTGGCGGATCGCCAGACAGAGGGCTATTGGGCATTGATGCGAAGACGTTAGTGCCTGGCGTAAGACCAGTCACACCGCCGTTGTTGCTGAAGTTGCTATTCGAGGAAGTCGCGGCACTGCCTTGAAGTGCTGAGCTGAAGGAAGATCCCCGCATGCGTTTGGAATCAGGTTCGCCAGTATCTGTGTTGCGGTTGACTGAGGGATCACCAGCGGTCTTAGCAGGATTTGTGCCTTTGACCGTGTTGAGCAGATTCGGTGGGAAATGCAACGAGAAGGCCAGGTATATTGAAGCAGTTGCGATGAGATGCGGTGGGTAGAGCAGGCAAAGCTCCGACCTGTACGTATCGTTGAGCACGAACCTTGAATTGACGTTCTTGTTCAGCATGCTGAGGAGCTGAACAGAACTGTGGTAGCATGCTCACCAAGCCATCTGCATGGAATTATCGTCCATGTCAAGCATCGTCTTTCGAGCCGCGATAGGCCCGCTGTCTCGCCCCGTCATATGAATTAGGGATCGATAAGGATGGTACACAATGAGATGGAACTCTAAGTCTTCGATGAGGTCTGCGAATGTCGACTTAATATGAGCCATTTGATTCTCGCAAAGCTATTCGACAAGCTGAACTTACAGAACTCCATTTCTGCCAACTTTGTCGAGTCAGTCGGGAAATTGACAATACCATATTCTGAGAAAGATGTATTGGTCAGCATGATTATAATGTTGGCGCGATTGTTCATCTTACCGGTGAAGGTGGCTCTTGCTTCGGTCACCACGACCTTTATATGTATTGCCGTCTCTTCGGCTTTTGCGGCGACATAGACACATGCCGCAGCTACCAATGGCAAGTCGGTTTCTGAATGAAGATTGACATCAGTACCTGATCTGTTATTCCAGGTTCTTCCTTACCGCAATACGAATTCTTCAGGTAGAAACGCCTCAAGTACACCACAGCAGTTGCCACGACTTGCTGTCGCAGAGACAGTCTTTTGCCAATCTTTTGTATAGCTGTACACCCAAGTTAGATACGGCAGTCTGCATGTAGCGGATTAGTGTAGAATTGCATACCATTAGCACTGAATATGGCTATCCAAGCGATCTCTTGAGCGGTGGCATACTTGAGGTCTAATACCCTGGCGAGGGACAGAGTGCGTCGGTCGACAAGCCAATTGTTGCTGATTGATGCAAGCAGCAGACAGGTTCGAATGTCAGGTTGTTTATGCGTACCTTTTCTTGATAGAAGCCACTCACGCATGCGAAGAACGATAGAAGTCGGCTGCCATCTATCTATCTGCCGGGCTGGAGATGCCATGTACTTCTGAGGCCAGACCAGATTGCAGTTAAAGACGAGTAAGCATGCTTTCCAGTGCAATAACCGTTTCAACCAAAGCGTAGGTTCAGATTCATAAACAAGGTCGATGTAAAGCAGAATGTAGGATGTGCTTCATGTATCGCTTCCAGAAGCCCGATCACGTTGCTCGAACTCGAAATAATGCGTGCAGGATACTGCTCAACTTCAGTTTGATTACCTACAAGATAGCATGAATATCTTCAACGACGATGTGAGTAGGAGGTGTACTGGAGGCTCAGAGTGTCGCTAACGCCGTCTTGGTTCCTCTCCGCCAGGCTACGCAAGAGCGAGCTGAAAATGTGAGCATTGACGCGCTGCATACGAACAGCTGAGACTGCGACAAGGAAGCCGCACAAAGCATACAAGCAAGATACTGACAGCTGTATTACGGTATGAACAGGCCCGCCTCAGCTCCTTCGTTGGAGCCATCGCGCTCGGTGATCTCGTAAAGTCGACATTAGGTCCCAAAGGCATGAACAAGATCTTGCACTCTGTCAGCACAGGCGATGTGACAGTCACAAACGACGGAGCTACCATCTTGAAGAGCATTGCATTAGACAACCCTGCCGCTAAGATCCTGGTCAACATCTCGAAAGTCCAGGATGACGAAGTCGGTGACGGTACCACGAGTGTGTGTGTGCTCGGCGCCGAACTTCTTAGAGAGGCAGAGAAGCTTGTTGCGCAAAGACTGCATCCTCAAACCATCATTGATGGGTATAGAATCGCGAGCAGAGAAGCTTTGAAAGCACTCGAAGAAGCTGCTCAGGACCATGGGTGCGCATAATCCCTCTTGACGCTCATGTCGTGTCTGCAGAAGAATTGACTGACGCGCATTTACTCGAACAGAGCTAACAAGGAAGCATTCAGAGAAGATCTCATGAACATAGCAAGAACGACGCTATCATCCAAAGTACTCTCCGCAGACAAAGACTACTTTGCCGAGCTCGCTGTGAACGCCGTCATGCGACTGAAAGGTTCAACAGACCTTGATCATATTCAAATCATCAAGAAACCCGGTGGCAAGCTACGCGATTCCTACCTTGACGAAGGCTTTATCCTAGACAAGAAAATCAGTGTGAACTGTCCAAGACTGATGGAGAATGCTAAAATCATGATTGCGAACACATCAATGGACACGGATAAGATTAAGATCTTTGGCGCTAGGATGAAGGTTGATAGCACAGGCAAGCTAGCGGAGCTCGAGCGTGCGGAGAGAGAGAAGATGAAGGCAAAGGTGCAGAAGATTAAAGCACATGGCATCAATTGCTTTGTCAATAGACAACTTGTCTACAACTACCCTGAATCGTTATTCGCTGCTGAGGGTATCATGTGCATTGAACATGCGGACTTTGAAGGTGTCGAACGACTGGCTCTAGTCACAGGAGGAGAGATTGCAAGCACATTCGACTCGCCAGAACATATCAAGCTGGGCAAGTGCGATCTTATCGAGGAAGTTATGATTGGAGAGGACCGAGTAAGTCACGTCTGATGCTGTAGAAGCCACATCCGAGACCGAACTAGACTAATCAACTTACTAACAGCTCATCAAATTCTCGGGTGTTGCGGACGGACAAGCATGCACAGTCGTACTTCGAGGTGCAACATCGCAAATGATAGACGAAGCCGACCGCTCACTACACGATGCTCTATCCGTACTTTCACAAACCGTGAAAGAGACAAGAATCGTATACGGTGGTGGATGCTCAGAGATGCTCATGGCAAACCGAGTAGACGACATTGCCAAGAGAACAGAAGGAAAGCAGGCAATTGCTATTGAGGCGTTCGCCCGTGCTTTACGCCAATTGCCTACTATCCTCTCGGACAATGCGGGCTACGATAGCGCAGATTTGGTTTCGCGGTTACGTGCCGCTCACTATGAAGGCAAGACGGATGCTGGTCTAGGTGAGTGCAGGATAAGATGCTTCTGTAGCTTGGCTTGACGACTGACTCGGTTCGGTGTAGACATGTTCAAGGGCACCATCGGCTCAATGAAAGCGCTTGGTGTAACAGAATCGTACAAGCTGAAGAGGCAGGTTGTGATTTCCGCCTCGGAAGCCTCCGAGATGATTTTGCGAGGTACGTTCCACCACTGTTGCAGACAAGCAAGCCATAATTGACATGTTGCAACTTCGCTAGTTGATGATATCCTACGGTCTGCACCAAGGAAGCGTGAAGGGCAATGATGATGCGCAAGACCGTATAAAATGAAAGTCAGCATGAGAATGAAGTCCGAGAGTAGCCCTATACCCGCATCTTCTCTTGTAGACTGAAAGAGCGAGCAATGAAACAGCATTGCTTTCTCAATTTGTTAGCCGCGCGCACCTGACTGTCGACGCTTTTCTTGCACGTGTCTTTCTCGGTGTCTGCCGCAGGTGCGCCTCTTGGCTTCGCTTGAAAGTAATCACCTTGATTACAATACGGCAAGGGCGAGGTTGTGAGGCTTCCATACGGCATAGAGGCCATGAGGCCGACCACGACGCCGCGGCGGCAGACGCTGTCCAATGGCTCCTCTGCTGTCAAGCCGCCCGGTATGAGCAGGGCCACTACCAGCACAGGTCAGATGCCAGTATCCAAGTTCGCGTCGTGTTTTCAGGCGATATTTGAGGGCACAGAGAAGCCTGCTCCGTACAAGGCAGAAGACCCAGAACGCTTCTACTTCGACTTGTTCTGCTTGGGCGTGGATAAGCAGTACCTGCTTGCACTTGCAAGCGAAATACCGGACAATCAGCTCGTGGAAAGCGGACCTGTAAAGGTATCAAGGCTCAGAGCTCGATAATAGATAACATAGGCTGAAAGTACGCCTGCCTTTCAGGACAATGTCCGCGAGCTGTTCTTCTATGCTGTCAAATGCATCAAGACAAGCGACATTGACGATCCAAGACTACCTAACATAATCGAGGTGAGCAGGAGCTCGGATAGGCACAAGTGAAGGTTGCTCAGTTGCTGTGGTATCCCTGTGCAGGTCCTTCATACAAGCTTGCAATCGTTCCTCGGTCGGGAGCTGCCGAATTACAGCTTCGACATAATGAGCCTCTTGGCGGGCTCACTAGAGCAGGCAGACGTGGTATTCCCTGACTTTGTGACGGGTCTGGATGGTATATTGCAAGATGCAGAAGCACCGCCTGAACTCAAAGAACGTACGCTGGCTTTGACTCTACTCTTCGTCACGTCCATCAATCAGGGTTCAGTGAATTCGTATTTCCTGCGGAGAGACTTTTTCAGCAGTGTTATAAAGGTACGGGATATCAGTAATTACCAGTATATTGCCATTAGGTCGACATGCTGATTCATGGAATGCTCAAAGCTTGTATCGGACCCCAAGACGGCGCAAATGGCAGCAGATTGCTTCCTAATGCTGGGCGTATTGGCAAACTATCACAAATACGAAGCTCGCAACGCAATGCTGGTGCGCTTTGAAGATCTGGTGGCCGAAGGTATCATGAAAAGAGTGAGAGAAGCTGCCTCGATATCCCTCCTACAAGCGAGAGAGTAAGGACCACGAATCAACTGCTCGTATGCACCAAAATATGTATGCTAATGCCGACTTCACTTGGCAGTGCATACATTGCTAAATCAGACGACTCACCTGTGTCGTTCGCTTCAAATGTGATATCTCTCGTTTCGTCTTTTCGTCTACTCGCATCTCCCGCCAAAATCACTGCCCAAAATGGCGCTACGTCGACAAATGCCAAGGATGAGAATGCGTTCAGTGAATTGTGAGTCTCAAGTTATCAGTACGGGTACGTCCAATGGCATCTAATATCCGAATCTGCAGACCGCTGGAGCTCGTAGCTATCATGCTGCCCATATACGACCTTGTAAACAGCAACAAGGCGTTTTCGTCCTTCCTGTTGCATGATAAACCATCCGAGGACTCGCCGGGTGCGTTTGGGAGATATAACACCAGGCGTCCGGGAGCTCAACTAATATTTTAGCATGCTTAGAGCCCGTATTCATTCCTACACTCATTAGCTTTACATCCTATCTAGCAACACACGCAGCGGTTACAGCAAGATCAAAGGCATATTCCCGACTTGCCTTCATTATCATCAGTGTCCTAGTCGAAGAGGGTTCCCAGCTGCTGATGTCAGCCGACCAAGCCTGCTCTGTCCGGATATGCCGGCAGGTAAGTTATCAGTAAGGGAGACGCCGGCAGCAGGCTGACTGATCCCTCCACAGCGGCAACCAATACTCTCAACAGCAAGCAGTCGTAAACGTCCACCAATATGTAGTATTCTTGATTCGATCGTTCAGTATTTGCGCTTCAACATGATCCGTAAAACCTTCGACGTGAAGACATATCTGTAAGCAATCTAGACAAGATGGAGATGAACCGCCACTGACATGCTTAACGGATGCATAGACTCGTCTTCAAATTGGCTCACAAAGCCATGCACCAGCTCAAAACTAGCCGCATACGCTTAGAGTACGACTGGCAACCCCTCGTACAAGCTATCATCTCTTTGGCCACCTTCCTGGTCGCTCGTCAAGTCGAGCTTAGCGATTTACCTCAGATAGAAGACCTTATCAACCAAGTTCTTCTGACCCTCGACTTCGCCGTGGTGTGGGCAGATGTGATACTGCCAGATATGGAAGCCATATCGCAGCTTTTGTACGAGGTTCTACGAGCCGACGTGACCCTGGCCAAGCTAGGATCCTTGACGTCAAAAGTCCCTGAGACGCCACCAATCGTGCCTCCTTCTCCTAGGTTGGGGACATCTTCTCCTTCGATACGAAGAAACAGTAGCAGTGGTCTCACCACTCCCAAGAGCCCTTCGCTTTCAAGTAGTCCTTCTTTCTTGTCAAGTATGGCTCCTCTCGAGCCGATAGGACCGGCAGCAGACAGTATAAGGAACTTGTCGGTTGTCAGATCGCATTTTGGCGGCAAAATTGAAGACGTTCGAGAAAAGAACGGAAATAAAGCCATCGATAGCCAGCAGATTCTGAACATTATCAAGTCCTCGATGGATGGTCTGGATTTGCGGGAAAGTATGGCTCTTGAAGAGATAGGTACGAGGTACGTGATTCCAGCCTGGATTCATGCATCGGTCTTCATACAAAATCAGCTGAACCTAACCATCGACCCTTCTGTAGGCGGTATAATGAGTCCGAGCAAGAGGCATTCTTCCTCGAGCTCGTGCCGATAGTAGCGAAAGATATCTTGAAGCTTTCGTCAGGCTGTTGAGGTAGCACCTGCAAGCGCAGAGGAAGTGTATATGTCCACTTTAAAGTAGGTGGGTGCAGTATTAGTTAGTATAGCATATCTGTCGAGCTAGCAACAATGTCAGGAAGTTCATTGAAGCAGCAGTTGGATCACGTGTTTCGCGGTACAGAGTCAGGAACCCGAACGATGGATCGACAGATCATTTCCGCGCTGCAAGTTCACTGAAATAGGCACCTGTAGCTGAAGATGTAGCGCGCGGCATCTGTTTTCGCCTAGCGTCTGCTGCTACCTCGTCATAGCTTCACGAACGTACAGTCATCCTGGACTAACGCACGTTCGCCGACGCCACATCTTCGACCAAACACGTGCACTTCTACCGAAGAGACCAAAACAATGAATGAAAGCCTCGACGGTTCTTTTTCACCCTACTAACTCCATCGCTGATGTATCATCCCATCCACCAACCTCACTCTACTTCCTCAGAGCGCCGACCGTCTCCCATCTGGCGACCGCGGCGCCAAACGTTGCCGGCGCCATAGGCGCACAGTTTCAAATACAGGAACGCCCAGAATCAAAGTCTAGTGTGCATCACGTGTCCTCTTAGTGGGTAAGATGGAGTACGAAGCAAATCCGAAGCTCCGTATCCTCATCATAACGGAAAACTTCCTGCCTAAAGTCGATGGCGTCACACGCACCCTTTCGCGCTTACTGGAGCATTTGCAGAAAGAAGGTCACGAAGCTCTTTTGTTGGGGCCAAGTAGTGATGTGTCAGTGCAGAGCAGAGCCATCATCGGTGTCCCAGAAAGTAGGCGCTGACACGCGCAAACGTGCTCCCTCTAGTGCATCATACGCTGGTCATGAAGTATCGGGCGCGAAGTACAGCGTTCCTCTCTGGTTCTACCCTGGAGTATGCGCTCTTGATCCGAGAAGTTAGATAGACCGGACATGAACTTATATATCTGACAATTTTAGCTCAGCTTGAACTTCTTTCGACCCGACTTCCTGCGGAAAGCTCTGGCCCTCGATCCAGATGTCATTCATTATGTACGTACAACCATTTTTCCTATCAGCATGTTCTTATTCTGAGATAGAGGAAGTAGGTCGACCCCATCTGGCTTTCTGCTCAAGCCCAGCCCATCCTTGAATACGTTATGCCTGACTGCGCTTCAGTGGCTTCGGTAAGCTGGAACCAAACAAAATACGGTAATGTAAACTTATTCTGGACGTGATCCGTTGCAGTATCATACGAATCTGGCTAGATACGCTCGCGACTATGGATTCGGATGGCTAGCCGAAATTATGTGGACGTTACAGCGGCGATTGCACGGTCGCTGCATGGCGACGTTCTGTCCGAGCAACTCGACGAAAAACATGCTTGTCTCGCAATCATTCTATAATCTACGTCTTTGGCCTAGAGGTATCGATATGTCACTGTTCAGTCCAACGCGGCGCAATCCTGAACTCAGAAGACAATGGCTGGCTTCTGTACCACCAGTGGTAGCCTCAATAGCCAGAGAAGATATAGTCATAACATACGTGGGACGTCTGTCCAGTGAGAAAAACATCGATCTCCTCATCAATGCTTTCATTAAGCTAAACAAGAGGCTCAAGGCAATGAAAGTTTCCGTACCGACTTGTCGTTTAGTACTAGTGGGTGAAGGAGCCGCTCGTAAACGGCTAGAAGAGCAGACGAAAGGTCTCGACGTGATATTCATGGGCTATCAGAAAGGAGCAGCCTTGGCTGAATGCTATGCAAGCTCCGATATATTTGCATTCCCCAGTCATTCCGAGACGTTTGGAAATGTGGTGTTGGAAGCAATGGCTAGTGGACTGCCTGTCGTTGGTCTCCGAGCAGAAGGGATTTCAGATCTAGTGGAAAGTGGCAGTACAGGTGGGTTGTCTCGCTCATCTATTGAGATTGTCTCATCGCACTGCTAATGTCGTCTTATAACAGGCTTTCTGCTTGAGCTGGAGAACCTACCTGGAGCAAAGGTACCGAAGAGCGCATGCGGTATTCCTTCGAACGTTCAGGAGCTCTTTGAAACGAATAGAGAATCATTCGGATTGGCCGTAGACGGCTTCGCAAGTCTCTTGCTGGCATTGGTCTTACAGACGGACGTACGCCGGCAAATGAGCGGAGCTGCCGTCTCGTACGCTGAATCACGCACCTGGGATCAAGCTATGGAATGCCTGCTTGATGGTTCGTGTTCCTACCTCTAACAGGGGTGGACGGTGGACGAAATGGCGTACTGATAGCTACTAAATGCAGGCTACAGAGAAGCTGCGGCAATAAGCCGTCAGAAACGAGCTGAGAAGCTATTCTCAACCTTATCTCGAACTTCAAGCACAGTCAGTCTATTGGACGTTAAAAGTGAAGAACCGCCATTTATCGACATTAGAGAAAAACATGAAGGCGATCAAGTATCAGGAGAATCTTCTTCTACTTCTTCAACTAGGTTATTATTCGGACGTCCACCCATCAAGAAACTTCTTCGAAGATCAACAAGAACAGCATTGAGAGAATCTATCTCGCATCGTGTGAAAAAAACATTAAACAGGGAATATTTACTAGTCGGGCGAATGCAGCGCTCTGAAAAACCAAGACCTGCATATTTCGGTTATTTACTGTTTTTCTTCGCTTTTCTGTTATTTTTGGCGTCGAGCTATGATACCATTCTGAGTGTGTATGTAGCTTTCCGGACTTCAGGGGCTGGACTTGCATTTGTATAATCACCCTTGAGACGATGTTCTCGGCTGTGCAGATACAGCACACCTATTTGCAAAGAAAGTCTCTTCCGTAAAGCTGATCGTAAAGCTGATCCAAGGTTCAGAGATAGGTGTCCGAGAAAGTGGCATGGCAGCCTATAACATATATTACGCTGAAAAGCTTGTAAGGGTGGCGAGGCACTAAAAGACATCGTCATTCAGACGGAAGATGAGACTAGAGCGGCGTATGAGACTATAGTACATGTAAGCGAAAGAGGAGAAATAACTCAAACAAGGGTGTGGTGTGGAGCGTCCGGCGCGAGAGCAAGTAAAGTGTGTATTTCTTTCGAATAACCCCTCGTTCAACTGTGAGTATGAGACTACACTTCATCATCGCTAGAAGACTCGTCGTCCGATGAAGAGTCCTCTTCGGAGGATGTTTCCTGAGTTGTCTGAGGTGCATTCTTCTTAGCAGGGACGGAGGCCGGTTTAGGTAGTGGTGCGTTTGTAGCGGCGGGTGTGGAAGTAGAGGCGGGTGCAGTGGCGCTCTTTGGCATAGCAGCAGCAGCAGCATCCTTCTTTGATTCTTTCTTTGGTGCTGCGGCTTTAGAATCCTTCTTGGCAGCTGCCTCTGCAGGAGCAGGTGCAGAGGAAGAAGCAGAGGCGGCTGCTGATTTCTTCTCCTTCTTGGGCTTGGCAGTGAGAGCGGCCTGGATAGCAGCTGCTTCAGTGCCATCTACAGCCATTGATCCATCGGCTAGAGCTTCCTTTCCTTTTGTGTAATCTGCAGTCCTATCTCTATAAGAAGCCATAGCAGCATCTGCTCTATCTTTAAAAGTTCTCTGCTTTTCTTCACCTAGGGCTTTCCACTGCTCGCTGATCTGCTGCAAGATCTCGTTGTAGGATACTCCAGGGTTATTTGCTTTGACATGCTCTCTGACTTCATTCTGGAAGAAGATATAAGCTGAAGGAGGTCGTCGAGGCGCATCTGGATCTTTAAACTTCTTTGCCTTCTTGACTCGCTTCTTCTTTCCGTTTGCATCTAGTTCTACTTCGGGTTCTTCTTCTGATCTGGATCGTTTTTTGCTACCGTCATGTAGGAAGGGGAGGAATTCGGGCATGCCACTCGGCATTGGGGTTGACAGTGGTGCACGTAGCAGGTCGATGATTTCCTTGCTGTCGGTCGCTTCGTTCAGTGCGTGAGCATATGCGTTTACTGCGGCGGTGCATCGCTTCAGAGTGGCTCCGAGGTGGAGATACTGGGAGACAAGCTGTGGGATGGAGAAGGGAGGGGACGAGCAGAGGAGGAGTGAGGGAATGCATGGAGATTGCATTGTTGTATGTGCACGTGATGTGATGTGATCGTGATGTGACGATGGAGGTGGCGAATCGAGGTGGTCATGCAGGTCAGCGGCAGTCGACGAGGGAAGCGCGAGTGAGCCCCTGCCGGCCAGCAACACGACTGACCTCGTTCTTTGCGACAGCGGCGCGTTTGACCCGCTCGGCGGTCTCTGCGGCGGCCTTGGACATGGTGGAGGTGCAGCAGTGTGCTTGCCTTGTGTTCTGGATTTGGGTGTCCGTCGCTGGTTGCCTCGTGCGTGGTCGAGGCGGTAAGGTCAGCTTGAAAGTGTTGAAAGCAAAGGAAAGGTGCGCAAGTTCGATTACAAGCCTTGTTAGCCTCGTGAAAATTGAAAATGGGTTCAACAAAAGCTAATAACCGAAGGAAGGCTCATTCAAAGCTCCTGTTTGGCAGTTGTTAGTCTCGAACGAAGCGGGCCTAGACTCTGGCTGACAATAGTGTTTCACATTTGTAGCCGGGACTGCCAAACTTGGGTTTATGCGAGTTATGAAAGGCAGCAACTCGTATTCTACGCCGCGAGCTTCCCCTCAGTCTGCTCGTTCAGACGAATAGAACAGTGAATCCAAACTGGCTTGACTGGGTCATAAACAATGTACAACCTCTGCCCTAGTGTTGACAATGTACAATCTCTGTACTGGCATTTTATTAGCCATATCGTAATGCATGTTGGCAGCCACTTGAGGGTGGGCCGATACCAGCGATAAGCAGACTCGACCCTCCCTGAACTCGCTACTTGCTTCCTGCTCTCCCCAACACACCACGGCGCACTCGAATTCGGTAAGCATGTCTTGACTGCGATGTGGCATGAGCAAGACTGACGATGCTCCCTTGTTTGCTACCACAGCGCTTTTGTTCCTCTTACGTAGGGCCCGCCGTCTTTGCTGACTCGCCCAGTCTCAGCCGTCAGCGACGAGTCGGTTGTGCACGCTGTGTGCGAGCTTGATGGACAGCAAGCGCATAGAGTAGGAAGAGAGGCAGAGATCTATAGTCCATCACGCTACAAGTTGTTGCCCAATCTGTTCATTGATCCAACGACCGCGTTCAAAGGGTACGGCATCAGAGCTACACCCAGGCGCTGCGCGGCTCTGACCAATAGCAAGCCTGCCTTCCAGCTCAGCTGTGTGCCTCGCCGTCTAGAGCGTCCAGAACCCGAGTGGGGCGCGTTACAAGCAGTGAATCTCTCGATACGAACGCATACCGAGGCCTCTACACGGGTCTCCCGCTTATACAGGCAATCAGCCCGCCCAGGTGCTTCGTACTGCCACTGCTGAAAACGGCTTCGATCACCTTCCCAATGGCGCTCGATGGACAGGCTATGGTGGATCCGCAGACTGCTGCGAGGATGTGAGTTGACTCTTCTGAATGCAGTGTGCTTGCATACACGATGGTGCAAGCCTAGTTCCCATACACCTGCTTCGACTGCGTGTTTCTTTTGCTGCACGTGCTGATCATTTGCCCTCTCCCCATTGCGTGACACCCGAAAAACGTGATACAGTGTCACCGCAGCCGTGCAGACCGAATGGGACCGCGATTTTACGAGCAACGACAAGATCAAGTCATGGTTGCTGGAACAAGTTCAGAGAGTCCCGTTCGACCCAAGAAGCGTGACGCTGCTGGATTATGTGAAATCACGGATGGCTGCTGCTCAGTTGCAGCAGAAGCAGCAGCTGCAGCAATTGCAACAGTCACAATCACAGGCACAACCTCAGTCTTCTCAATTCCAACCGCAAGCATCTTCTCAAACGCCCCAGCAGCCGTATCAGCAGCAACAACAGCAGCATCAGGGGCAACAGCAGCAGTACTTTCAGCAGCAGAGAGAATTCTCGCAAACTAATCAATCACAATTCTCACAACCTTCACAAACTCCTTCTACCTTCCAACAGGATCACTCAGCTTCTCACTTCAACGGCAATGCCCCACAAGCATTATCGTATACGACATCCGCCCTGCCTGTCAGTAATGGGACCGAATATACTATGGCCAGCGATGACGAAAGTTCAGGGCGGCAATCAGAAGATGATCAGCAGTATCAGTTTGATCTGAATGATTTTGCCGAACCGTCAAAAACAGTTACCAGTACCTTTCATCCCACCTCTTCCGCTTCTCCCTTGCCGCCACCTCTATCGCAATCCCAATCACAATCAGCAAGTCAGCTTTCCGGTTCACAACAATCATCCGCCTTATCTGCAAGTATGTTCCCATATGCCACTGGCCACCCTCAACAAGCTTTACCTACCTCGCAAACGTTTCAAGCACACTCCATAACCCCACAGCATTCTTTCTATCATCATCAAGCTCTTCCCGTCTCACAGCCTATGGGGCTAAACCCGGCTCTTCTCCTCAACAATCAAGCCCGGCTGCCAACGCAGCAGCAGCCTCAAGTTATTTCACCTCATCAACTTATGCAGCAGAATACGTTTCAGGCCAATGCCTCCTCACTAGCTGGGCCTTCAGCTTCCAACTCTGCCTCACCTGCTTCCATCTCTTCTACTAGCAACAGCAATACCAATGGCAAGGTAAAACGCCGGTCTGAAGTGGAAGTTGTCGTCCCTATGCGTCAGGAAGGTGTTCCATCGAGTTCCGTGCCCTCCGCTAAGCGGAAAAAGACTTTGAACGATGCAAAGGAAGACTCATCTCGACAAGTTCTATCGGCTACGGCTCAGAAGCAGCCAGCAGCTGCACAACAGACTTCGAACGCACCTTCGACGTCCGCGCCACAGCCACAGTCGACTCCCTCAAACATTGCGAATATGTCACAGCCTCCCACTGAAGCTCAATTGGTCTGGAACACAATCCGCAAAGAGATGGAGAAATGCTTACACCAAGCTACTCGATCACCTCACAAGACGGTCACGAAGATGTTCAAGCTATTATCACCATTTGTTTCAGAACCACCCGATGCGATTTCAAGACAAGGATCACGAGAAGCTTTTATAACTGATTTAAGAGTTCCAGCTGAAGCTAGATTGGCGATTCTGGACGTTATCAAAGATGAAACGGATGATGATTTTGATGTCATCTTTGTAGTGGATCCAAGAGCTACTACTTTATTACATGAATGGACCAAGGACTTGGCTATGATTGCTAAAGGTAAATATAGTGGTCCTGAACCTGCGGAAGAATTGAAGAAGACTTCAAAATCGTTAATGGCGGTGAGTGGATCTGTATTCCTTTTTTCTTTTCCATTCTCTCTTTCTTTCCTTCTCCTTTTCCACTTTTCCCGTGCCTTGCTGCCCAAACTCTTTCGCTATGTTGATGCGTCGCTGCATCGCAGCGCATGCATATAAAACAGCTCCAGCAGCATATAACTTGCCCCCGTATATGTGTGTGAACTTCCTCACCAATTTTAGCTGTGCTCGGAAGTATTATGCGCGAAATATACATTCATCCACGGTGAAATGGGCACACGAGGCGATTCTGTTGGAGGAGGCAGTGGCTGTCTGACGCGAAAAGCTCGTCGCTCGAGTGGCTTCAGTTGCGAGACTTTCAGGGTTAAACAGCCGTGGCAAGATCGACCGGAATTTCGAAAGCGTGCTGCCGCTGCAATTGGCCTGTCCAGGATGCGGGCGGCATTACAAGCCAATGGCCGCTGCAGGCATGTCAGCCGTCGATACGAAAGTGTCAGCGAGGGGACGCGACCTGGCAGGCGATTCCATCTTTGGATTCTCGTCTGGTGGCGCTCTGACAGCATCGGTAGTGCGCTTTTCGGTTTGGCACGTGAGCCCGGCGAACGGGAGACATTTGTAGCCATAGCATAGTTCTATAGGTCCGGATGATAGCTTATATTCCTTCACCCTCACCTATTCCACACCCACTCGCACGCCGTAAGAACAGTCAACTGTCGTCGAACCGGTTTACTGACTTCCTCTTCTATGTCGCTTTATTTTCGATCACTTTTCTCCCTGGCTGCCTCCCTCACTACGCGAAAACTAAAACAACCCTCAACTGGTTAACAGGTATTCAAAAAGCTTCCTATCTCTCTACCTGTCCTCCAAACTCTCAAAGGTGTCGGTAGCGATGTCGCTACCCTATCGAGGAGCGACGCATTTGACAAAGGTGAGCTTTTCTCTCTCGCTGTAGTAAGGGGATGGTGGCAAATCGGTCCAAGCCAACCTGTGTCTGCGGTGCTTCGGTAATGTACAGCATGCATGCTGATTGACTTCACACTATTTTTCGCATCTTCCTGCCTGCTTCGCTGCCTACAGTCACGAAAGATACTGCCAAAGTCCTAATCAAGAAATGGAAGGCGCTCATCGACAAAGCCAATGGCGGTGCTCGTCGGGCTACCACACCTACTGCTCCCGCGCCCGCTTTAGCTAGCAAGAAACGCCCAGAAGCTAGTGAAACATCAACTGCTGCTGACGAGGGTGAGTGCTATAGCATCGGCGTGATCTCCCTAGCTTCTGACTGACGACTTCACATGTAATGGCTCAACAGAAAGTCGCAAGAAGAGACGGTTATCGCCTGCTGCATCGAATGACAAGGCTTCCACTTCATTATCGAGCGTCAAGACGGCCTCGACACTCGACAAGCCTGCTAGTGCTCCCGGCGTAGCCTCCGCTAAAGGCTCCGGTACTCAACCTTTGGGTCGATTGCCAACGACCATCAAGCCAACGCCAGGGAAAGTCCTTCCTTCGTTCGCCAAGCGAAAGCCGACAGCTACAACATCGAAAGCCGCTGCTTCTGCTGCACCTAAACCCGCACCTGCAGCGCCTGCAGCCAGTGCCGCCTTCGATCCTTTCGCTTTGTCATTGCAGCATATGGCCGCCTCGAAAGAATCTGCAGCTGGCGTTGGCATGTCAGTTGGTGACACGCTGAGCATGTTGAACAAGGCAATGGATGCGACTTCTTCTGGGAAGGTTGCGCCTAGCAATATACCTAGAGCAGGCCAAAGCAAGAAGAAATCAGTCAGATGGGCAGAAGAGGATAAACTTAAGATGATTAAGATTGTCGAAAAGTTGGTGTATGGTGATGAGTCTGGAAATGAGATTACAACAAGCGTATGTGTCTTCCCTTTGGAGAATCGGAAATGCATCAATGCTAACTAACACTGCTTCGGGAAAATAGGAATACTTTAACACTACTGGAGAGACAGTAGGCGAGCATGAGGGTATCGCGATGAAGGGTCTAGTTGAACAAATAGATTGGGAAGAGCCGCAAAGTAAGTCCTTGTGCAGCTGTTTCACATCTCATGAATTTTGCTCATTATTGAATTGGTGTCTTTTAGTGGTCGACCGTAAATTCTCGCAAGAAACACTCGATCTCGTCGTTGAGTACCCCAGTCCAGAGCTCATGGAAGGCGGCAAATGCGAAAGAGATATTCAAGCTGAAAGAGAGAAGACCGTCTTGGCAACGACCTACTTTTCAGAAGAGGAAATACCACCTTCACCGGCTGAACCGACTGCGGAGACCTCAGCTCCCTCAATTCCTGCTGTCACTGAGCCTTTTATCATGCGCTTGAGTCACGATTTGGCAAATGATCAGGCTGTACAACTGTCCATTCTGCAAGCTCAAACGGCTCGAGCTGCTGTTCCCAATCTGGACGGCGGTTCAAGTACGACGGCTCTCCAAACCGGACAACCAGGCACGTCTTATCATGCACCTCCCCATACATCTATGCAACCCGCGCCAGTCGTTCAGCAGGGCATTCCGCCTGCGGTGGCGGGAGCAGATCTGAGTAGCTTGCTCGCTCAACTCTCTGGAAGTGGTTTAGCTGCAAGTCTCGTTACCGCACCCCCGGCTATGCCACCGCAAATGCAGCATCATCAGCCACCACCGCACCAATACCCGCACTTACAGCAATACTCTCAGTAAGTCGACCCTCGTCTTGCTCTTTACGCAAACTTCATTCTGATTGTCCTTTCTCTTTCTATTTATCCAATTATCTACTTTAGGCCCTATCAGCCACGCTACTAGAGCAACCTGCAGTCTAATCTCGTTACAAAGTCGTCGTTTTCTTTTGCATTAAGACCCACTGTCGAGGACTTGTATAATAGGCGTATCAAGCCACCTTTTCGCTTTTCGCTTGCTAATCAAGCGCAGTAATCAGAGTACAAAGGAAGCCATGAAGATGTTTCTGCCTGTCAAGGGTAGAATGTCCGCCCGCACACTATGGTTCAGTATTCAAGCTTACATTTACACTTCGAATGCCCGGTCGGGTGAGGAGTCATTGCAAGGTCTGCAAAACCGAGATTGGTTTATTCCATTTATTCTTCTGAAAGGGCGGGTGAAATCCAGTATCCTGCAACGCCACAGTTTGTCTCTCGCCATGTGTACTCGTTGAATGCAAGTCGAACTGTCCACCTTCACTCCAGAGAGACCTGCTTGCGAGTACTGAACTCAGATCTGGCTACTCGCGGTCCATACTCACTGTTCACCTGCGCACAATCCACTCTTGAAGTGCAGCCCCACTTACATGCAAGATGATAGCTCGTCCGTTCCGACAGCTGTGCCTACTTGTCACGTTGACATTATTCAACAGTCTGAATCTAGCATGGGCACGTGTCGGGCCCACAGGGCCACTAAGCATGTAGG
Organism: Cystobasidium tubakii; assembly: GCA_024345325.1. NCBI lineage: Eukaryota > Fungi > Basidiomycota > Cystobasidiomycetes > Cystobasidiales > Cystobasidiaceae > Cystobasidium > Cystobasidium tubakii. Next base: position 1,869,254 of record BROO01000001.1, on the reverse strand, counting down.
ATTTGATATATTCTGCAAAAATACAATCCCTACCTTTTTCCTATGGCAAATTGTCGTGGCTGCTAATAATGCGAGGCCGTCACGACTTATAGCCATAAGGATGGGTCACCCGCTGTGCAGTTATATGCGAAGCGCCTGAGAGAATGTAGTCAGGCTCAGTAAGGCGGCCTCAAGCTGTTCTCTACACCACCAAATCGTTTTATTGTCATCTAATGATTGTTAATCTACTTGATGATAATCTATTGTCAGATCCCGTCCAGCTAAACATCGCACAGTCCTAATCAGCTGAGTGTTTGACGTGGAGGGAGCAGCCCACATGCTTCCTACACTGAATCTGTAGCAAAGAAAACAGAGAGAGGTATGGTGAACCGAACCGATGGTGGCGAAAGCATGGACGAGCCAAAGAATGCACAAACTCTGCCAGCAAGGAGGGTCGAGGAAGTTGCGAGTCGCTGGATGGATGCTGCCTAGTGCCTGTATGCCCGACGGGCTGACTGCGCTGCTGCTTCTGATGCTTGCTCCCTGTAGCAGCTTTTGTTGATGGAGCGAGAGGCCGAGAGACGAGCAGGGCGAGAAAGGGAGTATCGTTATGCAGCTCGTAGCAGGACATGGGCAAGCTCGTCGTCCCCAGAGAGCACATCTCGATGTCGGGCATACATCTGTAGGTGTCCAGGCCTGTACAGCCGAGGTATCTGGGCTCAGCTGATACGCGTGTCTCTCTGAACGCAGGTTCACGTGCAGGCAGGACTGCAAGGGCTGCAGCCAGTCATGATGGCAGGAACAGCAGGAGGAGGAGCAGCAGCAGCAGCAATACCAAATGTTCGCATGGCTCCGAACGGCGTCACTGCTAGGCGGATGTCATTCAGTGCTCGTAGTCCAAATAGATTTGGCACCGCGAACACCACCACAGGACCCTTCACAACTCAGCACGGAGGGCCACGGGCACAGAGAGAGAGCCTGGCATCGCAGTCATATCAGTATCATCAGGAGCATGCGATGATGCTGCAGATGCAGGCACACGCTGCGCCTGCTCATCATCATCATCCTGTTCCACAGTATTTCCAAGGGCTTCCCCACCCAATGTCGCAGCAGCAGCAACACCAAGCTGGCATGCCGCATACGGGTACATATGCTGGTATGAGCTACCATCCGAGCGGCATGACCCCCCAGTTCCACCCCTATTCTCTCGTCCACCCTCCTGCAGGTCAGCATCCTGGCTTTCCGTCGATCAGCCCAGCAGGAGCCTCGGCAGCCAGCTTCGAAGGAGTATTTCAGACTCAACAGCAGCAGCTTCCATGCCCCCTGCTATACCGTTATCCTGGTCAGCCGCCTCTGGAATGCCCTTCCCCTCAGAGCTCCACACCTCTTCGGCAGCACCCCTTCGTACGTGGTGAACCGGCAAACGCGTACAGGATTGTCACAAAGTCGCAGCTTGCTCAGTTCCAGCCAACTCCGATTCCTGCTTCAATACCTACACCTGCTCTGAAGACCTTGAACGTTGGTCTACAGCAAGGACAGGAAGGTCACTCTGAAGGTCCCTTCGATGGTCCAAGCTCTCGAAGCTTGAGGTATGAGCCAGCGATAACGATGATGATGAGCCGCGCGGAAGAAGCAGAACAGCAGCATCGGCTGCAACAAGCAGGAGGCAAGAGGAGCAATTCGAGCTCGATATCGTCGATGGACATATTTGACAGTCGAGCAACGCAAGATGCCGCCGCACTTGCCGCAACTGGGCTGCATCCAAACATGTCATCTAGCTCTCCTCCGACCCAGCAGCAGCAAGCCGTGAATGCCAATATGCGCCTCTTATCGGACAAGACGCCACCTCTGTCTGCGCAACAGTCGCAGTCCAGGGAAGAAGCTAAGCTCCAGCCGTCTGACAAGCAGCAGGCTGCCTTTGGGACATCAAGAGGCTCGAAAGCTGGCGATGCTTCTTCTGTTCCCAATTCTGCAGTGTCGGCTACATCGTCAAGTAGTGTTTACATCTCATCTGCAGTGTCAATGCCGACCAAGTTTCCAGTAAGCAACGCAGCAGAAGAGTACACCGCCGACAAGTCATCAATACAAGCTTCTGCATCTTCACCGTCCTCTTCAAGCACTGCAAACACACTCTCCTCTCCATCGACGTTTCCGTCTTCATCGAACATGCCGAAAGCGCATCAACAGAAGAATGGCTCACAAAGTGGGGGAAAAGGAACGAAAGCACCCAAGAAGCAAAAACAAACTAGAAGACCTACACTTACTGTGGATACTTCGATATTGCCCCAAGCTGCTATTCCTGCGCGGCCTCCGGTTGTAGGGCAGGCTTCCATCATCGATGTACCGCCTGCTGGAATACAGCAAAATCCAGTATATGAACTCACGACCGTGCTACAGCACCCAACTTACGCTGTTGAGATGCAACCGACTCAGCTGGCGGCAATGTATACGTGAGCAACACGACTCTATCGGAATTTATCCTTCCAGTCCTAGGCGCACCATTCTGAAATTTGTCTCCAGACAAGCGTCTCCGCCTGGCTACGCGACATTACGCACCTTGCAACTCAATAATGTTCTAACAAGCGCATTCAAGGTGTGTACACAGCCTTGCGTGACTCGGACTTGTGACAGAGCTAATCACCCTTCCGTCTCTCGACAAACACAGAAGCAAGAGAGAGGCGCAATCGATCAGTGCATTACCGACTTCTTCCACAAGGACGGTAAATTCAGGTTCAGCATGACTGAAGAAGGCAGAGATGAGCCTAGCAATGAGTATCGTACGTTTTCTTCCAACAATAACGGATTTGAGCTGTATCCGGTCTAACGCCTGATGCTCTACTACAGTAATTCCGACATGCGCTATTCCACGCTTCTATGAATCGATGCATCGATGCGGAGCAACAAGTATACAGCTCGTGCTTGACGACCCGCAAGAATGGCTACTCGGCGCCGATGCTGGGACAGTCATGACGGACGACCGGTTATCAGGCTATTTGGTAGAATGTCAAAACGCTACTCTGATCGTGTCGTACTCGAGTGGAAGCACCATCTTCTCCAGGGGTACCTGTAGAGCAACATATCACTATCAACAAGCCGACCCTTTGATAGATAAACATGGAAGATTGATAGCTAGTTATCCTCAATTCTCCCTGCTTCTATCTCAATTGGAATACGATTTCGTCGAGCATACGGAAATGGTCAACAGATCAGCTATCAAGATGCGAAATGCGACGCCCCCGCCAAAAGCTGTCGAGCCAACCAATAGCAACGCAGTACCAGACCGGACTTCGACGATGCGTAGGCAGTCTGACGGCGACAATGCCGATCTCGCAAGGCATGCCAAACGCCCCAAAATGGAATCGCAGCCTAGTGCACAGGACAATGTCGGAGTACAACAGTCAGCGCAAATGGGCCAAGCAAGCTTGAAAAGATCGGAAGGCAGCTCGAATTGGCAGGAATGCTCTATCCCTGTACCACCCGTCAGAGGTACGGGCTTGTCAGATGAGACTATGAGAGTACTAGAGGTGAGTCAAGTATTTCTCTATTGTCGTGTTCCGTTATGTCTCATCGCTAGATTGGCATTGTTGCGATAGATCGGCGAAGCTGTCAATCATCTCGGCGAACTTATCTGCTTTTCTCTTATCAACAATCTCAGCCCGCTTGGTTCGTCCACCTATCTTGTTGTTGTTATATGACCTACGTCTGACTGTCATTGTGATATCTTGCAGAGGCTCTTGAACACTATGCCACGCTCAGCGTAAAAGCTGGCTTCGTGCCCGATCCAAGATTGGGTGAAGCAGGCGATAACGTCAGGAATACGCAAGATTGTCAATCAAGGGCCTAAGAAGCACTTACACGAGAAAATCGGTTCTGCTAGCGTCATATGTATGAACGCTGAAACTCGTTGCACAACCGCTCCTTTTATTATGTCCTTTCGGATATTGGAGGAAGTACTTCTTGGCAGGCTTTTCTAGTGCATATGTAGCATAGTCACATTTACGTTCTTTTTGCAATTCGGGAATATCGGATGTCTTGCGGATGATTTGACTTGACGAGGTTTCTTTGTCGATGATTCTTCAGAGGGGCTGTCCAGCCAAACTCGCTCGCTCCTCCCTTGTCTTTGTACCACCGTCGTTTCTTGACTGACTCCGAACGAATTCGCCCTTCTCCACAATCTTTCAGTTGCTTGATGTGGCTCAAGTTTCTTTGTACCACTGTACTTCTGCTCATCTGTGCATACCTGGTCGCACTGTCCAAGCGCCTCGGTCGATCACGCTTTGAACCTCTTAAGCACCGCTCAAGACCCTTCCCATCTGAAGAAGAGCTCCTTGAAGAAAGCTCAGGCTGGAGCCAAATAGATGTTCTTCAAGATTCAGGAGTCGATAAACCCACTGGTAAACGGTATCTTATAACCGGAGCTTCCGGTTCTTTCGGAGCATGGCTTGTGATGATCTTACAACGACGAGGCGAAAGGCATATATACTGTCTTGATTTGGCTCCTTTACCTTCGAGTATAAGCCAGTTAGAGGGAGTAAAGTACTTAAAATGCAATATAACTTCGTACGAGGATGTTACGCAAGCTTTTGATCTTGCTCAGCCAGATGTGTAGGTTGGATCCTCCCTGCCTTACAGTGCCTGCAAGCTGATTGAATTGCTTCATAGTGTGTTCCATGTTGCCGCAAATATCAGATTCTGGGAAAGAGCAAGATACACATATCGATACAGTGAAGCCGTTAATATCGGCGGGACTCTCAATATCATCAATGCCTTGCAGCAAACGGTAGCGAGACCGGAAAAAATGTTGATATACTGCTCATCTGCGGCAGTTCAGCTTCCATCACCTTTACTTATGCGACTAGGATTCAACTTCGTCGACTATGCTTCTACATTCACCCTTTCGGACGAACGTCCAATACCCGATCAGCATTGGGCCGAACATGACTATGCTATTTCAAAGAGTGAAGCAGATCGCCTTGTACGGGAAGCGAACGGGAGGGCAAGTGTCAGAACCGGCGTTGTAAGCATTTGACATGGGATATGTACATATACAGATCAGCTCACCTCGTTCGACATGCTCAGCTGCGCCCTGGCATGACAATCTGTTCGCCGTCGGATCAAGTCTTTGGTGCAAGTAAGCTTAAGTCCCGGGCTCCTTCGAACATTGCATCGAGACTAATTCGATACTACCAGTAATGCGACAGCCCTCCAACCCATTCTTTGGCGGAAGTTACGCACGTGAGCGCAACATTTACTTGCTGATCCAGCCCACGCCTTTGAGCTTATCGCATAGCTTATCTCGCAGAAAACTGCATCAACTCACAGGATCTTGCGGTGGCATTCCTGAATTATGAAGCCGCATTGAGGGAGAGGCCTCAAGAGGTGGCAGGAGATGCCTTGTAGGCTTCGCTGAGGTTAGATCGTAGGCCAGACCTGACGCTCGCTCGATTCGCACTAGCCTTGTGACTGGTGATCCCGAACTGTGGACCTGGAAAGAGCAAATAGAGGCTCTGCAAGTACGTTACTCTCTTACACGACTAGTTGGATACTTCTTCGAACACTAATAATCTGATTAGCTGTTCGCGAAGCGCGATCTTCGGATAGGCCCGATCCATCCATTCCCTCTATACGTGATAGCTCATCTAGTTGGTATGTCCGCTTGTATCCAATGTTCGCAAAACTCCTCACACTGACGCTTCGACCGTCAAGAATGGTATTGCTTCGTGCGATACTACCTTCTTCTCCCGATATATTCGATACTTGGCAAGGGAACACCGTCCCCACATTCAAAATGGATGGAACCCCTCAGACTGCACCACATTCAGCCAGCAATGGTATGTCATCTAGTCTGACACCGTTGGTTGTTACTGCGACGTACTGATCACGTATGCCGTGCCATGATCCAGTGGAATACGCTTTGTTCAGACGTCGAGATCGATGATAGCAGAGCGCGGAAAGTGTTAGGCTACAGGAATCGCTTCTCGAATGCCCAAACGGTAAGTAGGTACGAATCATGGGAAAGAGGTCATTGCTGAACTCGTCCATATATCGACCACAGCTTCGATGGATAGCGGAGTCTAATGACGCGCTCAGTATCGAAAGTAAAGGCAAAGCAAACGGTCCTCAGCCTGGATCACCGGTAGTTCCGCATTTCAACGGCCTGACGGATCTATTGAAGGAAGAGTGAATATAGCTGTAAACGAGTAGGTTGTCTGCTAGGGAATGCGAATAATTAACTTGCTATAGACAAATTTGCAACTATTGAGTGTGAAAACGAAGATGCTGTTGCTGATACTGTGAAAATGCTACAACAAAACCTTGAATTACCTGGATGCCTGGAAGCCCCTAAACAAGTTGTGGTGTTGGTATACTGGTGAGTGTCTCATCGTACGTGCCCGTAGTTGTTCGGCGGCCGTCCGCATCCTCTGTCGTTTACTATTGGAATCCAAGCCCCGTCTGATCCGCGTCGGTATTCTCTGCTAGTTCTGGTCCAGCGTACCAAGGGTGGGACCTTACGTCTGGGTGTCACGGGTGTAGAATTGGATTGTGGCGATATTTCGAGTAGACCTGTGGTACGAGGATTGAAGTAATCTCTTGTCCATGCGGGTAGTCGGTACCCAGCAGCTACAATATCTCGGATCACCACTTCGATGAATTCATATATAGGTGAACGCTTGATTCTTATGTCCCTGGCTTTAGTATCACTGCCAAACCCACTGTCGGATTTCGATCCTGTTGACTCTGAATCGCTACCAACAATGTTGACTCCAGCACCATTAGAAACAGTGTCTGGGCCATGAAGCTGACTGAACCCGTCAAACCCGCTTCTTGCAGTACCGTCAGTACCGATATGACGATCGATTTCCTGTATCCATGCTTCATTCAGATCCGGTGAATTGGCGGCATCGAGCTTCGCTTGCATAGCCTGGGGCGTATGATCACCAAAGACATGCAAAGCAGCATTGAAAAATCTAGCATCTGCATCTTTGAGACTGAAATTTTCCGCGAACCGATGATAAACGGAAGCCGAGAATTCGAGACATGATCTTTGATGCAGCATTTCTGCTTTCGAGCGTTGCTTGGCTGTTATTCTTGATCGCTGGTAGGACAGTCTTCTCCGACGAGGACGTTTAACATAAGTCGATTCTAAATAGGGGAGAAGGGTACATGACACATGAATGAGAAAGAGAAGATGGTGGTTAGGTTTGCAATTGCTCAAGAGTGAGATCGAGAGGCGTTGATAGATTTGACTTACCAGCATCTTCATCTGCCATAGTCTTGGCTCTTAAGTTCCTCTCTTCCGCTCTCAGCTGCCGCTCCACCTCGGCCTCCGAAGCGTAAGTCTCCAGCATTCTCGTATAAGCGGCAGGTGGTATTTTCCACGGTGAAGCAGTGTCTTGTGGCTGTCTATCCTCTTCTTCGCACAGCATCAACCAACACTTCTCTGCAACAGATAGATTGCCCATTTTTGAAGCTGAATTAAGTAGGTTTACGAGGATTTCAGGGGTGTCCATTATCTTAACCGTCCTTTCTATAGCTGACTTTAATTCCATTTCTATGCCTAAAGGAGCGATACTGTCAAGATCCTGATAGACGAATCTGATCTTCGCTAGTCTTGCTACTTGATCTTGTCCGATCAATTGTGCTACTTGAGCTTGTCTGATCATTTGGAAGAAGTAATGCATGAAATATCTGGTCAGAGAAGACTGACAAGTTGCCGTCCAATATGATATCACAGCTGTAAGTAGCATGTTATCCACATCTGTACATCTCAATAAAATGTCAATCTGCCAATGTTTTCGATTCTGTGCTATATAATGTTCGAATGCTTGTGAATCTGCTTGATGCAATTTTCTGGGACGTGCAGGAGGTGTGTACTCTTGGAATCCAGCATCAGAGGCTATACGGTCTATACTCTGCTCAATGACGCTTTCGACAAGCTCGTAGTCCTGCATAAGAGTGCCTTCTCGGATGCGTATAGCATCTACAAGTTGATGCGTCTTGACATATTTCTCCACTCCTCTGCCCACGACTCGAGCTCTTTCTTCTTCATACAAAGCTGCAAGATCCACTTGTCCCTCAGGTAGTCTTTCACGCTTTCTCGTCAAGGCACGTTCTATCCAGCTTGAATAGAGAAGTTCTCCGATCTTTGAGGATTGCAAATGCCGATATGCATATTTGAGCAAGACGATTAGAGATTGAACATCTCGAGAAATAGTCTTGATGACCACTTGTTTGCAATGGAGAGGGGTGGAGGGTCGTATAGGGGCAACCTGCGATAGGGTCCAAACGCTGTCGGTGAAAGATATACTGTAATCAAAGTCGGAGCGCTCGGGTTTTTCCGTTGGTACAGTATTCAAGACGCCTTGTAATGTTTCAAGCAGGAATTGATGAGAAGCTTTGAACAGCTCTTCATGCCGCTGTATCGATGCATGTGCTGTGTCATCTATGCTTGTATCCGTTGGTGTGAAAGTAGGAGGTACGGGGAAATCCATCATCATCTGTAGGAATACATCATACATGAATCGCTTGGACGGAGTATGGATCTTGGCATATTGCAATAGCAGCTCATAAGCTTCCAGACCTTTCCTGTGTTCGGCAACTTGCTGAGGGTCTCGCAGATACGTATAGTCCAAAGATGAGTAAATCATCGGCCATAAGACCTGATTGAAGGTTGCCAGATCTTCGTGGAGTAAATCATCAATTTCTTCCCTGTTCAAGGTTGATTTCTGGATTGAAGTGCGGGACAGCCACGACACGGTAGCCTTGTATGGATCTTGGAGTGTGCAGGAAATGACCAATCCCAGGTGGCTCATTCGACCTTTTATATACGACGCTCCTGCTCCTGGCCGATGTTCTTGCATTTGTGTAAGATTATGTTGCCGGATAGTCTCGATTGTGGTGAAGATTTGCTCCGTGATCACTTCAAAATACAGCCTCTTGGCACTGTATGGCGTGGAATGTCCTTCGGTACCATCATCAACGAGTAGGTCTACCTCTTCAAGCATTTCTAACATTGTGGTATGAGCTTCCCACACGCCCGCCCTGCGCAAAGCCCTTTTTGCTGGTGGAGATAAAGAAGCATCTGCAAAGTTGAGGAGTAGTTTGACTATTTTCCTGTCGATCGTATGAAGAGGAGCGTTTCCTCGGTGTATATCAGAGACAATTGTATTGTGTACAAGCTCGCAGACTTTGGGGACTGGTAGATTGCGAATTGAATCGGGTGTCATGTCCGATAGCTCCGACGACGAAGGAACGTTCTTCAGGACGTCGATGATCATTGAATTCATCAGGGTTATCGTTTCAGTTGGCTCTGATGGTTCTACGCTGTCTTTCTCTTTGCTTGATAGATTAGCAGGATTGGGGTATGAAGGGCGTGATAGGTCTGCTTCGGCTGTCGGTTGGAGCGTGGACGGAGAAGGAGGGCCGAGGGATGAAAGTTGCGATGGAGGAGGGGGATTGCTAGCATGAACGTGCTGCATACCGCTGCTGCTGCTTGTCGAAGCAAAAGGTGATGCATGTGGATTATATGCGTTGATCGGAGGTGATTGATGATTTCCAACAGAAGAGGTCGAAATGGATGGCGAAGCTCCGTCGAAGGAAGCAGGTGACGGAGAAGGGGCAGGATTCGACGCTGAAGTGTGCATCTCTCTCGCTTTGCCTTTCTTGTCACCGGCTTCGTTACTGCCTGCCTTGACATACCCATATGCACTATTTCCATGCGCCGAATCGAAGAGCAGTGGGAGCAGCGACAGCATGGACAGATGGAGCAGGAACATGCCAGAGGACGAGGAGGACTTGCTTCTTGAATACGCCTGGCTACGCAGCACAGACTGAGTCGCCAGCGTCGTGTACCGAGTCCTCGCCATCCGAGAAGCTCTTGCTCGTCCTACTCGCATGGTGAATCTCCCCCCGAAGAGGGAGACCGGCATGCTGAAGGGCATGGTGGACTGTTGCAGGCGTGCTATTGATGGGTCGTCATTGTGGCTGCAGTCTTCTCCAGTGTCATTGTGTTGTCAGATCTCCTCCAAGTCACACACCTTCTGTCTTCAACTTTCTCTACTCTGCTTCTACTTGCCCGAAGTGAGAGGCGAGTGTCGGGTGGAAGGAAGCAAGCCTAGAACAGCCTGCACAGACACCATCATGGCATCAAGAAACAAACGAGTAGAAGACTCGGACTCGCTTGCAACCAGCACCGACGACGATTCACTCTCCGTCCGCGTCCAGAGCAGCAGCACAAAGACATCGACTCCGGCAACGAGTGTGATGGGCATGGATGACAGGAGCAAGAAGCGTGCTAGTTCAACAAGGCGTGTCCATACTGCATCGCACATCGATGCTCTTCCTTCACACTCTGACAGCGAGCTGAGTGCGCTCGACAGCGATGGACACGACGAGGAGCTTGGATCAGGAAGCAATGGCAGCCGGCGAAAGCGGGCAAAGCTGGATGTATCGGCGTAAGCTGGCGTGCAAGTCTAGCACTGGTAGATCCACACTGACCTATTCCACGCTCTCCATCCTCACTCTCTTCCCACTTCTCCCTCTCCCGTCCTGCGGTTTCGCCACAATCGCGTAAATCTTGCATCTCGCTGCAAATCCTGCTGGTCGGCACTCACCATCTGTGTGTGATACTATGCGTTGACATACAAGTAGTGGCATGCCATCTCAGGCTACAGACACCCCTAAAACACGCACTTCAGCTGCTGCTTCGTCCAATCCGCGAGGTTCGGCACTCGACGCCACCGCCAGTGGCGAGACTCGAAGAAGCAGGCGTGGCAATTCTCCTGAAGTGGTCGTGTATGTGAACAGTGGAGGTTCACGAGCGAGTGGCAGTAGCACTTCACTCAAACAGAGGGCAAGCTTGACGGGCGGATCGTCGTCTTCACCTATCCCTACCACCGCAGCTGCGCCGGACGCAGCCGTGACAAAGAAGGAAGAATCAGAAGGAGAAGAGACTGAAGATGATCTTGCATTCCGAACGAATACACCCTCCAATGGGAAGAGAAAAGGAAAAGCTATCATTGATAGTGACGACGAAGAGGACGACGCATTCGTACCTTCCGATGAGAATGAGTCAAAAGATGGAGGAGTCAAGGAAGAGATCACGCCAGATAGCGACTTTGTGTCTGCTTCTCAATTGGTTGCTCAGCAAGTAGCCAAAACCATCAGCGATAGACTAGCTTCATCTCCTCTCGTCAAAGGCAGGAATGTCAGCAAAGAGATTATCACTTCGTCATCCAGCAAGAAGAGAACTGTCGCTGTGACGAAACAAAAAACTATATCCCGTAGAGATCTGGAAAACTTGAAGAAAGAGGTCGTATCCGGTAGTAGTAACACCAAGAAAGGAAAGGGAAAGAAGATTGTTGAGTCCTCTGATGAAGAGGGTGATGATGATTTTGTAGTTGATTCGGCAGACGAAGATGAGGAAGAAGATGAAGTGGTCGGTGAAGATACAGATGCAGGCAGTAGTGACTTGTCCGACATCGACGAAGAAGGTGTTCCTCGACCTGTCGACAAATCCGCCAAAGTGACCGCCAAATCGACCAAGCAGGCAGTTTCAAGAGCTGCACGAGAGGCTCGTAAAGCAGGCACAAAGTTGACCTGGTGGCAGAAGAATGAAATCGCTCTTCAGCAACATCATCATGAACTTCGAGATGTATGGGATGATCTTCGGACTATGGAAGTAGTGAAGCCTCAAAAGGCTGAACAACCTACTGGCTTGACTATGAAATTATTGCCTTTCCAACTGGAAGGCTTGTATTGGTTACTACAGCAAGAAAAAGGACCTTGGAGGGGAGGTCTGCTAGCTGATGAGATGGGAATGGGCAAGACTATACAAATGATCTCGCTCGTTTTATCGGATTTTGATCCAAATGAAAAGCACAAGAAGCATACACTGGTATTAGCTCCTACCGTCGCTATCATGCAGTGGAGAAACGAATTCAACAAATTTACATCAGGAATGAAAGTTTGTGTTTGGCATGGTGGAAATCGTACAAATGACAAGAAAGAACTGCTCAAATACGACGTCATCTTGACTTCGTATGCTGTTCTGGAGTCAGGTTTCAGAAGACAAAATCAAGGTTTCAAGAGAAAAGGTGAACTCATTAAAGAGGATTCAGTATTGCATTCTATAGACTGGCATAGAGTCATCCTGGATGAAGCTCATAATATAAAAGATCGTTCATGCAATACTGCAAGGGGTGCTTTTGCTTTGAAAGCAAATTTTAGATGGTGCTTATCTGGTACTCCTCTGCAAAATCGAGTCGGAGAATTATACTCTCTCATTCGATTCATTGGAGTCGATCCCTTCGCGTATTATTACTGCAAGAAATGCCCCTGCAAAGCTTTGCATTGGAGATTCAGCAACAAGCGAACCTGTGATGAATGTGGTCATACTCCAATGCATCATATCTGCTATTGGAATAACGAAATCCTCAAGCCGATTCAGAAGTACGGGGCGATGGCTGGGACACACGGTGCTGGTGCATTCGAGAAGCTGTCACTTCTGTTGGCGAGGATGATGTTGAGGAGAACAAAGGTGGAAAGAGCGGACGATATGGGTTTGCCGTGGGTGTTTCCCTTGAAGAGCTTCCGAAGGATGTTGCTGACCAAGTCTATTGATGTGCTAGCCCTCGAGCCATTCAAGTCAGACGTGACTACTTCACGGAAGAAGAGGAGGAATTCTACACCTCCCTCTACTCTGACGTTAAGAGGACCTTCTCCACATACGTCGCGGCAGACTCGCTGTTGAACAATTACGCCAACGTCTTCCAGCTTCTCACTCGAATGAGACAGACAGCCTGTCATCCCGACATGGTTCTCAAAGGAGCAGCAGCGAAAGCACTTCTAGGCGAAAATGCCAGCAAAGCTACTCTGTCAATCTCAACATGCCGATTATGCCTAGATGAAGGCGACGACCCGATCATGAGCAAATGCAAGCATGTATTCTGCAGAGAATGCGTTCGACAGTATCTTGAGACTGCAATTGAAGTGGAACCTGAATGTCCAGTGTGTCATCTACCAATGACTATCGATCTCAACCAAGAAACGGATCAGGAACTACTAGACGCTCGACAAGGAATGCTTTCTAAAATTGATCCGGGCAAGTGGAGGACTTCCACGAAGATTGAAGCTTTGGTAGAAGAGTTGTCTCAGCTCAAGACTGAAGATCATTCTATCAAGTCTCTAGTCTTCTCTCAGTTCACTAGCTTTCTGGATCTGATCGCTAGAAGGTTGCAATTGGCAGGATTCAAGATTGCGAGATTACAGGGTAACATGACTCCTGAAGCGCGTGATAGGACGTGAGTGATCTGACCTTCAGACGCCTTGACGATCCGCTGAATGACCTCCCACGTTGACGTTGGTCTTGGGTTTTCCTCTATCACAGCGTCAAGTACTTCATGAACACTCCAGACTGCACAGTATTCTTGTTATCCCTCAAAGCTGGTGGTGTAGCTTTGAACCTTACAGAAGCTTCGCGTGTCTTTATTATGGATCCTTGGTGGTAGGTTCTCGCTTCCTTTTCGTATTCTTGGACCCATCAGTAGCTGACACAATCTCAATGCAGGAATCCGGCTGCGGAACTGCAGGCTGGGGATAGAGTGCATAGGATTGGTCAACATCGGCCAGTAATCATGAAACGTTTGATCATTGAAAATAGCATCGAGTCTAAGATAGTGGAGCTGCAGAAGAAGAAAGAGAATATGACCGGAGCGTAAGCTACTCACATACTTTATTCATGCCGTCGTATCGCTAATAGTTGATTCGGTGCTCCTACAGCGCTCTTGGAGACGACGATCAGGCTCTAGGTCGACTTACTCCGGAGGATCTCTCTTTCCTCTTCGTCATGTAGTGTCATCGTTGCACTCTCGTGGCAATTGCACAGCAGTCTTTTTTGATCTCAAGCGCATTGAGAGATCGTGCTATTTGAATGGACTCAGTTCGAGAAAATCAGTTTGGGTTGATAGAGTGACCGATTTAGAAAAGGAAAACTATCTGAGATTTGTTTTGAATGCTTCATCCCCATACGTACAATCCGTTAGCTAGATACGCTTCCTACACAATTGCAATGCTTTTCTAAATCATGTATCGACTTGCCTTACCTTGCCCGGCCCGACCGGTTCGAAAAAAATACATTATGCCTCTTGTAATTGTGCATTATCCTTCTGCACCACGTCAGGAAATCAGCATCCCTTACCAAACCATCGCTCAGCTCAAGAGCCAAGGACCTAGTCACTGAGACCTGTGCTCCTAAAAGCTGCGCGGACTTCGTGAGACATAGCCCGGCTGAGCCGCGAGGGGCTGATTTTCAGAGGAGTAGGGCTACATGACGGCAAGTAGCGCCTGAAACTGGCACAACACTGCAGAAGCTGGTAAATAACAAGGAAATAACGATCCCGCTGCAGATAAAGTCTAATATGCAGGCTACCTGAACAACGTTCGAAGATCTTCCATACGACGCTCGGCAAGTTGCGCCTTTGACAATGTTTGCGACAACGACATATTTGCTCTGCGGATTCACAGCACGATGTGCGTCAGTGTGACGTATAGGAGACGGACTGTTCAAGAGCCACTTACAATTGAGCTTTGCGCTTCTGTATCTCCAACATATTCGCTTCTATGCTATCCTTTACGATTAAACGCACGCACTTGACGGGTCGTGTCTGCCCAATGCGATGGACTCGATCCACCGCCTGATTCTGCAATAAGGCAACATCAGCCTAGCTTATGGCGGCAAAGGTAATGAAAGGGAACCTACTTCTACACTCGGATTCCAGCTTGGCTCCATGAGGTACGCTCGTGAAGCATGCGTAAGATTCAGACTGAGGACGATATCAGCTCAAGTGCGATTACCATTAAGAGGAGACACTCACCCGACTCCGCCTGCTCGCAATGAGACCAGAAGTACCTCGCAAGACAGATCCGACTTGAATGTCGCCAACGCGCGTGATCGCTGGTCCCTGTTCATTGACCCTTCCAGCCTCTCAAATTTGATGTTACACTCTTGTAGGCCATCTTCGCAACGATCCAGAAGCTTCGTCCACTGGGAGAATACTACAGTCTTCGTAGCTTCTCGAGGCTCCGGTCTGAACTTTGGATCTTCATCGCATACTGATAGGTCCACGGTGCCGCCTGCATAATTGGCAGAAGCAGGATTATTCTGCGAAAGAGGGTATAGGTCCTCCATGAGTGCTCTGCAGAAAATCGAGTATGTTAGGGGACAAGATATGTCGATGTATACGCTCAAAGGCCTTACCTGATTTTGGTGCTGTGCTCTACGATACGCTTAGACTGTCCAGCGGAAGTGGTGTCTTCATCTCCGTCACCTGCACCCAAAGTATCGATCTCGGACGATGATACCTGGATAGCATCAATTACTGGCGATATTTCCTCCTTGCACACCGAGCACGTAGCTCTATCATTTGCGGTCATAGTGTCCGGGAACTTATCAGTCACATTTGCCTGGAAGCATTCGAGACAAAACAGATGTTGACATCGGGTCAAGATTGGTGAAGGCGCTGAAGGATTGACAGTCTCTTCCGATTCAGTCTTCATTACGCCATTGGCCTTTTCTTTCTTGACGCCTTTGATCTTCCTCGGTTTCTTGTTCGAATCTTCTTCAAATGTGTCTTGGGCATTGTCGAGTCCACCTGGCGCCAGTTCCTGACCGCACTCGTCGCATTGAGCTGCACCAGTGTCTCGCATGAGGGCGAGCAAGCGGAGTGCCCTACTCTTGCTAATGCCGTGCGCCTTGATAGCCGAGACTACATCACCTGCATCTTCTCCTTTCAGTGCGTCGGCGCGATCCTCGCTGTCCCGAACCAGCGCCATGTGCGCACAGATCTGTCGAAGTCGCAGAACTTCTTGCAATATGCTACAGTAATTCTTGAGTAGAGTGTCATTCTTTTGAAGCATCTCAAAGTTGTGCTTATATCGCCTATGATGCGAGGCATAAAAAGCCTTTTCTTGCTCGCCCAGAATGATGTATCGGAGCTCCTCTTTCTTCTCTGGAATATCCAAGATAGGCTTGCCAGCTTTGTCTTTCGTCTGTTTAGTTCGGCGCAAAGCTAGATGTCGCATGAGAAGCTGAAGGCGGGATACACCTAACGGATCTCCAATCTTGGCGGGCGCTCCAATGTAGTTGGTCCACATGGTGCGATCTGTGAAAGGCTCCAAGCGAAGGAAGCGCATGAGGGAGAACAAATCGTTCAAGCTGTTCTGCAGCGGTGTACCAGTTAGGCAGACCCTTCTCTCAGCCATAAGTTCGCATGCTGCCCGAGCTTGAATGGTAGTATGCTCTTTGATCATGCTACAGTTGCGCGAATTGTCAACCACTGTCATAACTTAAGCGGATACTCGTGGACTTACTGAGCTTCATCTAATACAATGCGGAACCATTCGATCTGCTGGAGCGGACTAACAGCATCTCCCTCAATCTTCTTGCGCTTGCGCTTCTTTCCCTTCTGCTTCACGGGCTGACCGTCCTTATCAAGCTCCTCAATGCCACTTTCAGAACTCTCGCTGCCCTCCTCATCTTGCTCTTCTTTGCGACTTTGACGAGAGTACTCGGAGCCTAGGGTACTAAAAGTGGTGAGGACCACATCATAGCTCGCTAACTCCTCTAAGTCATTCGTTCGATGATTACCATGATAGATGTAGATTGACAGACCCTCGGCTGGGGTCGATGATCTACTCTTGCTTCCCTTCGTCTTGTTCTTTGACAAAATGCCCTTCGTAGCTAAGCCAATGTGTTCTTCAATCTGACTCTCCCAGTTGACTACAGTCGAAAGCGGGCAAACGATCAGAGTTCCCTTGCTTCTCATCTGCAGCTTTTCCAATCGAGCAGCTTCAGCGTCTTCTCTCTTCTTTTGCGTCTTTGACTCCTTCTTCTTCTTGCCGCCCTTGCCTGCACTGCCATGTAAGCGGTATGCGCTAAAAGAACCGCCCGTCTGGCCGTAAAGCGGAGACTTGAATTCCGACAGGGAAACTGGCTTGCCCATCGGATGAGCAGCAAGAGCATCGAATGATTCACGATCTTCACGATCTTTGACAGGGCGTTGGGAAGCAAACTCGCTCGCTTCCTTCAACGTACTAGCTATAAGAGCGATGATAACGAGCGTTTTGCCCAATCCCATGTCATCTGCTAAGATGGCGCCTCGGCATTGAGGTGGAGGTCTATCGCTTCCGATCTCAACCTCCGTCACGACATGCTGCCAGCCAATGAACCGTTTGTAGATATCTTTTCTGGGCCTCCAAAGGGAAATAAGCTCATTGTCAACCGAGCCATTCTGTTCACCATCGGAGGTTTTCCGATTTAGAACTTCTTCTACCGTCCGTAACCTTTCCCTATCCAGTAAGAACGCCAAAGCTTGTTTCTGATGAGGGTAAAGTTTCGTATTTAGCATTTCAGGAGGTTCAACTTCACCCAAATCAGCGCCAGATTGTATCGATTTGAACATTTCTTCGACTTGTTCCCTTTGCACTTCTACTGACTTTGCTGCTCCTGCTTGGCCTCCTCCATATCGAGACCCCGACAAAGCGGAGGGATATCCCGATGTTCCATAGGAAGTATGAAGACCGTTCATGATTTGATTCTTGCGCTGCGCTGCTGCTGAAGCTGATATTGCACCTCCGTGTGGATTGTTGTACTTGAAGCCGTCATGCATTGCAGGGTCATAATTAGGTGGCTGTTCGAGGTAGATGGCTCTCTGTTCCAACATCTGCGCTACAGGTTTGACGAGGTGAGGATGGCAGAACAACAGCATCACGAGTGGTAGCATCATTGGCTAGAAAGATGTGCACCGAATGGAAAGTCAGTATGTATGTCAGCGCCTGCAGTAGAAAATGACTTACACTCCGGTCCCGTGAACGCGTTAATGTAGCTTCCATCCACACACCCATGCCTCTCCTGTTGTCTTTCGTCATGATTGGTCCAAGTACATTTGCAACTCGATGTTCCACCACACCGAAATTCTCCCAAGTTTGCGCAGAATAAAGCTTAATAGTCTCATTGGCATTCGCGCTTGGCATTTGCGTTGTTGTTGTTCTCAGGAGAGCTACAGGGAGCGGTGGCGGAAGCGGCGAATAAGAGCTCATGTCTTTCGGAGGGCATAATTCGGCGATGGGGTACAGGATTAAAGCCACGCCCGAGAGCTGCCCTATACAGACAGGAGTAGTAGCTTCGTTAGGCCTTTCTCCCACCAATTGAAGTTCGTCGTCTTGTTCTTGCGGTGCTCTGATATGCAGCCTCTCAGATGAAATCTTGACTTCATCGTCCGAAGCGCCACTATTCGGGCTCGTGCCACCAGTTCCGAAGTCGTTGTTCGAAGCTGACCCCGTATCATTGTCGTCGAATTCCGTCAGATCAATTATTGCACTGCTAGCATTGCTCTGACGTTGTGACCCTATCTGCCGACCACTTTGCGATGGCGCGTACGACGATGTAGAAGAAGAGGGAGGTTGACTTGGCGCTAAGATCTTGAACGCGCCGACGTTTGATGAACCTGGTATCCCCGTAGTAGTGATTGAAGGAGCAAAGCTGGATGATGGACGATGTTGTTGAGCATATTGAAAGGTGGAATCGTATGGCGAGTGCATCGCATGCTGACCATAGGGTTGATTTCCAAAGTACGACTGACCCGGCTGCTGATACGCCGCGGGTGACGGCAGGGCTGAATAAATTCCTGGCGAAGGCATGTACGGAAAGCTGCTGCCATATGGACCAGCTGCCAATGCCTGGCTGCCTGCAGATGAAGGTCGATAAGGCGTTCCGGTTGTCCGAGAGGAGCGTGATCCGCTGGTTCCTCCGATGATAGGTATGGAACCGAGGCTTGCGTTTCCATGAGCGGCATGAGGTGAGTTGGCCAGATAGTTGTAAGTGTCATTTGCTTGAGAAAGGGTCCCGGGAGACTGTCTAGGATCTGATGCAGCTGAGCTTGTAGCAATCGGCCTGGACTGGCTGCTTGATGGGGCCGGTGGGTGACCTGGCTGAGCATTGAATGGCTGGCATGTGTTCAGAAGTGATGAATCAACAGGATCATACGTTATAGAGGATGCATGCTGCTCTTGCCGACCGTCGGCGGTGGTGCGACTGCCAGGTCGGCCACTCGATCCATTGCCAGTTTGATGAGTGTTCGAGGCTGAGGCGGGCGTGCCATTGGTGAAGCCAGTCACTGTGATCTCGTCGTCATCACTAGTAGCTGCAACATGCCCATTCGAGCTACCCTGTCCTGCATTCCTTGCGTCTGCGAAGGGCTGTTCTGCATTAGTGCCGTTGCTGCTTGAAGATCCATCAATACCGTCTGGATTGAGCAAGCTCTGCAAGCCCGCGGAGACCTTTGATGGCGAAGCTGCGCTATCAGATGCGGACTTTGACGCATTGAGTAGCTGTGGATCGTCGTCCTCTTCAAAGCCCTCGAGGAACTCCATTGTGTTGTCCTGTCCTCTGCTAACCACGTGATGGGCGGTATAGACAGGACCGACTCTTGACCAGTTCGACTCAGTGATTCGAGCTCTTGGTGCGACCCATGATCTCCAATCAACCCTTCAGACGCATTCAACCTGGAATCCAGTCGTCGTCCAGTGAAAGCAGCTCCAAGGACGAGGAGCTGTCGCCTGCAGCATTCTTCCAAGGCATGCTGACAAAGCAGCCGATGAGTTCGGAACATGCGAGGAGGCGCCCAGTTGCGGTCAGCGTACAGCTCAGAAGACTACATGGCATCCGCCGAGTCATAGCCAGCAGTGCTAATAAGGCGGGTGCTGTCATGACGCTGTCGGATTGCTCTGATGATCTACGCCACCGAACGATTCATTGTTCCATGGCTTGGAAGAAGTCGACAGGAAGGCTGGGTGGATGAGACCATCTCAGTAGACTGGTCCGCTGCCATCTCAAGCCTGAGCAGCCCTGTTGTGCTCTTCAAGGTCGAGACGGCGACATAGGCGCTTCGATCACGCAGGCCGAAAGTGGGTGTCGTCGACTGCAGCATTCTGGCTTCACATGCATGCATGCAGAGTCGGCAACAGCACACGCCCGCATGAACTCGCCAGGCAGTCATCATCCATGAACCATGCACTGTCGCGGCTCAAGAGGGCGTCCACCGCGGCGGTAGCCTCGAGCTCTGGCTCTCGCGCAAGCACGGTGCCGGGGAGTGGAGTCGATGGCCATGGCAATGTGCTTCCCGCATACGGCGAGGGCGGCAGCAGCAGCCAGCAGCCACTCGCCATGGCAGAGAAGACACTGCCCCCGGGTGCTGCTGCATACTCGCATCCTGCCACCCAGTGGGACCAGGCTCAGCGGGAACGTGACGAGCTCGAGAGGGCCATGAAGCTGTCCGAGGAGCAGGAGCAGGTAGGTATCCTTGTCGTTCTGGAATGCATCGCCATTGACGAGCACCACATACACAGTACGAAACTGCACTGAGAGCATCTCAAGAAGCAGAAGAGCGGGAAAACGCACGAAAGCAGAGAGAATTGGAGGCCGAAGATGCCATCCTGCGACAATCCCAAGCTGATCACGAGGCTCATGAAGATCAGCTGGCTGTCATACAAGAAGAAGAGGAGCAAGCTATACTCCAAGCAATAAGAGAGAGCGAACGAGAAGCTGCTAGAAGGACCGCTGCAAAGGGCAAGCAGACGAGAAGATCGTTCAGCGCCCATGCACCTATAAATAGTGGCGAACGTCCCGAGTCGAGCAGCCCGTCAAGCAGACTTGTGGAAGCTGAGAATAACGAAGATGAATCTATAGAGGAGGAGGACGAAGAACTCCGTAAAGCCGTGGAGCTTTCCATACTAGACCAGGATGACGAGCGAAGACAGCAGGAGGAATTGCTTCGTTCAGCTGAGCAACGCCATGTCTCTCCTCAAGCTCAAGCTTCCACTTCTGCCCTACCACAAGAGATTCTTAACTCACCATCGTCTTCAGCGAATACTGCATCCCGTCCGCTACCACCGCATCTGCTTCCCCCTCGACCAGGTCGAGCAGCCCCACCACCACCAACGGAAGCACAACAGCCTGCACTTCCATTGCGTCGAAGATTATCAGAAGATGAAGAATATGCATCAATCTTAGATGCCCCTCCTCCAGCATACGAAGCGTCGTCTACTGCAACGGCCCCTTCCTCACAGCGACATCAACAGGTCTCGCCTGTCCCGTCCACCGAGGCTGATACTGGCACTTACCACAGCGCCATGAGCGCGACTACATCGGCTCTGGAAGAAGCTACCGCTCTCGAGGAGAAGAGACAGGTCTTCTATCCACCTGTAGCTACAAGTGAAATGGCAGAAGGTGTAAGCGGGTGCACCCTTCTTTCTTATTATTTGGTGATATAGCTAATTAACAATCTGCCTGTGGCTAGTCTATGAGAGCCTTTGTTCCACATATGCTCTTCGCAGCTAGGAGGAGAGAACGCTCTGATCCAGACGAATGGTTTCCTATGGCGTCGAGAGATGTCGATCTCACGCAATTACCAGCTCAGCCTCGATCCCCTCCTAGTCCTGCCAGTCCTGCCGCTTCACCTCCCGCACAGTCTCAACCTACTTCACGACCTCATAGACCCCTACCACCCCTTCCTGCCCGCCCAGATAATGAGGTACCACAGCTTCAGCCATCAGCACTATCGCAGCTAGATCAGAAGGTTGCAGCTATATCTCCCGTCTCTCCTACGTCACCAAGCTATTATACAGCTTCGATAAACCCATCATCGGCCTCTATGAATGCACCTTCGACAACGAGAGCAGTCGAAAACGAGGATTACCACGATGATCCTTTCGACGACTCGCAGGCTGCTCTGTCTGACTCTGAATATATATGTCAAGGCAGTGATACAGATGAGCATTACAACGATCATCCAAGCCATACGATGCACAATGCAGGTCCGCGGCATCGAAATAGCTCTGATAGTCAAGTCAATCACAGAAGTCATGGAGGCTCGACTTCCGATGCACACACGGATGAGACCGAGACAACACCGTCTGTAGCACGATATGACTATGCTCCAAGACGCTCAAGAGAAGATGTGTCGCATTTACCGCGTGCACATTCCCCTGAACCTATGCAGAACAGCGAAAGGGTCAATGCGGAGCAGCAAGATCTGGCAAGTGGAGAAGGGTACATGTCAGGAGAGAGTGCAGTATCGTGGGAGTCCACTGCTTCCGAAGACGAGGAAGCATCTAAGCAAATGAACCGGAGACCAATCGACGAGTCGGCTCATGATATCAATACCAATATCTCATTCGGCTTCAACCCTCTTTCCTCGCCTAATCAACATCTAGATTGGCAAGGCCGCTTCCCGGATCTTATCGTCCTTAGCAGATTCGCGGATGCTGATCCACGAGCAGCAGCTAGGAACGACGAGGGAACAGCTGTCGGACAGAGCAAAGATGATTATCTGACTTTTGCATTTGAAGCCCCTACCTGGCGGGAATTGCTTGCTTATCTGATGTGGCATGGCAATTCGATCTTCGAAGCAGCTTTACGCGACAAGGAATCTAGCACGCCTGACTCCCTCAAAGTCTCACTCATTCTGGAATTCGTGAGAACAGCAACTCCGCCATCCACCCTGGTACGCTTGCAGATACATCTACTCAGCACGAGCGCAGGCAATACCGCTCAAGGGTCCGCGGGAGATACGGGCAATGCGGGAGCTAGAGGCGTAGCTCTATCGAGACAACCTCTGTCAAGCCGACCTTCCAACTACGTCAGGTCCGCTCTCCCCTTGCAACAAGCTGGAAGTAAAGATTCGACGCACCTAGTACTAGCCTTCCCGAAGCCGTATCACACCCTACCGTTCAGTCTCGGCACTATCGGCACACAGTTGCACAATGCACACAAAGCGGCTGTGGCACAGCATACTCAGCAAGCTGATCGTATCCAACTAGGCGACAAGAGCCGCATCAACAATACCCAATTCCTCGTTGATCTCTTGCGAGGAATTGATATGTGCTCTGATCGAACATTGGAGAACAGTAGCCCACGGCAGCAAACCAATCCAGGTTCACCTAGTCAAGTCGCAGGAAGCGTTCACACAAGTCCAGACGACTCAAGATTTGACAGATTCGTAGGACGTCTGAAGGATAAGAGGCAAAATATGCGAGGTACTCTCCGGGAATTGCATAAGAATAGTAGGAGTAGGAGACGAAGAAGGAAACAGGCTAAAGATAAAGGCAAAGGAACGCTCGATGGAAGAGCCGAAGATTCTGATGAATCTTACCTTGATAGTCAGCCTAAAGCTGAAGATTATCATATTACACCGTATCCAGTCAATACGTGAGGCATCGCGATAGAGGCCAGATATGCAAGAGATACTTGTGCAACAAAATTACTCCGCATACGCCTGCTGCGACTGGCCAATGATTCAGGTCTGCACAGCATGTCTGGCACAGCTACCAAGCCTACGTCCATGAGGAAGAGAAGTCGAACAAGATCGCAGACCTGCTCATGATGTTCTCAGGAAAGTCAGTTTCTTCCCTATTTTGTCTCCTTTCCTCACGCTACAGCTACAACCAGAGTGCAAGACCAAGCCATCGACATTCACAGAACTGTAGCCCTCGTCCCGTCGAACACCTTCGCTACGGTTTGCCCAGGCTATTTCCTATCCTCAAACATCGATATGCAGCTTCGACCGGTCGTGGCGCTCTTCTCGAGCCTAGTATACCTGTCAAGATGTACTCAAGCTCTCCCCGCTAGCCCGACATCTGAAGACAGTACCGCTACAGTGACTCCACAAGAAATATATCAAAAGCCAATGATCTTCAATCCTCCACGAGAAGCAGGGGCGAGTCCAGCTACACGCCTTGCTGCACAAGCTCGAAATACAGGAACGCATGTCGCGCCTGCGTCCAGTGCCAGCAGTAGCTTGCACAACGAGTCAGCTGTGCTACCTACGCCTGCAGCTGAACTCCATCATCAGTGGGCACGCTGGGTGAACATGTGCAACAAGTGTAAACCTAGTACTGGCGTGACCAGCTTCATGTGAGGCATGTATTATCTTAAGATCTACCTTCGTCGACTAATGCATGCTTCCTTAGGGCCGCCACGCGATCTTTGACCGATAATTGTCACGACTATCCCAATGCGAGGACAACGTGAGTACAGCTCGTGCTTTTGACACGCTCTCCAGACCTATGCCAGGCAGCTTGCTGATGACATCACGGTACGTCTTTAGGTGCATCGACACGGTCACCAAGCAAGAGATCTGGAGGGATGATTGCCTGGTAACTGTAACGCGTCCGATCCAGAGAAACATGGTGAGTTTCCATAACTCGGAAGGTTTCCGAGCGAGACGGATGAGAGAGATATCCTGACCTCGTTCCCCGGTCACTCCAGTGTATCCTGTGGGTGCGCCAAGGTGGCTTCGGGCGCAAGGAAGGTAAATCATCAGAGAAAGCTGAGAAACCAAAAGGTTGCCAGAACATAGTGGTTGTGCCTAAATTCGAGACGATATCATGCTTCGGCGCTTATAAAGTCGTTCAACACTTCCTTTAGACCGGCCATGTAGCTTCACCTCTTTATTTGTACAATGTAGCCTAATACAAGGATAAACCCAGCTTTAGATTCAGAAGGTACTGGTCCTGTTGTGCTTGTGTGTCCTTTACAGCATTGCCTGCAAGATGCAACACTGCGTAGAGCTACGTATCTGACGCCAATGCAGGCTTGATTGTGCCAGGCCGTGTTTGCTTTCACACTTACCGAACACATTTCAGAGGCAGAAGCACAGCAGCAATATGGCTCAAGGCGATGGCTTCCCAGTAGCTACTCTTCAAGCATCTCGCCCCATTGCTGGCTTTCCTACAGAGGTATGCATCTCCGAAGGGAGAACATGCCGTTACCTCTTTTTGCTGAATGGTGGACTGGGCAGGTCTTGCTGCAATTCTTCCAGGACAAGACGTTGGTGTTCGTGAATCAAGGCAAGATTGGAAAGATGGTGCGTGTATATGGCCTGCCTGCTCAGGGTGTCTTGCTCACTTTTGTAAGTGCAGGTCCAGATATCTCCTCCAACAACAAACAGGCGGAGAGCAGTGCAGCGACGCGATCCATTCAACGATGAGGGAGAGCAAGAGGAGCATGGTGTGAGCAATCAGACGACACATGAATCAGTCAATGGCACGTTCCTGCCTTCTCCAGATGCATCGTCCACCGTCACAACCCTATTCGGTTCATTCAAGACCGAAGAATTGCGACAAGTGGAAACTCTCTATGCTTCGCAGATAGCAGCTATACTGTTCGCCAAATCCAGACAGCCAGATACAGACGATGATGACAGCACGGCTGTACCTGCTTTGAGAGAAGCCAAACCTGTCGTTGTGGCTCTGGGCCTCAAGCCTGCTTTCTTGGAAGGTAAAGTGGCAGAAGCGGGACAGGCACTCCAAAATGATGACATGCAAGAGCAACGCGCTAGGTTTAAATCTATCATGGAACTCATCGGTAGTCTCCTATGATAGGTAGCTCAGCCGACCTAGAAGCGGAACCTCACTGTGCCCTAGCATTACACTCGAAGTTAACGATGACCCAAGCGATACATTCACAATATACAGCGTCGTGTCAACCACCAAGCGAATCCAGAACAGTGGGTGTCTATATGAGTCGGATATCTGTGTTCCCCGCAAGCTTCCGTTTTGAGAGGATGGAGGATGCATTGAAGATTCAGCGCTCAAGAACAAAGCCTCTTCGCGAGCACAAACGTAGCAAAATGTGAACAAAGACAAACACCAGTACACAAAGGCGGATACCGCAAACGACAATGAAATCTTTTCGCAACCTGCTGGCGTGACTCGGCTCGCGTCAGTCAAGTTGTCAGACAGGTTGGCAGGCGAAGGGACAGACGCAACAGCAGCGAGCAGGATGCTGACGAGCAAAGCAAGGCATGACTCGTGTGGTGTGTCTTCCAGACTGTACATATCTACTCCCCGGTCACGCTCTTGCACATATCGCACCGCCCGCGTCTCGGAGCTCTTCACGACTGCATTCAACCCTCTCCTTCTCTTCCTTCTGACAACTCGAAACCTCAACACGGCAAAGCTCAACACGACAGACAACGTCACCGCGAACAAACATAGCATACATTACTTTCCACGCCTGATACCTATCAACGATGGGTCTCCTCGACGCTCCAGAGACACGCTCCTTCGTGGGTCTACATCGGTCCTTCAACTCTGTCGTCCTCCGCGACAGGAAGGCTGTCGGATACCATCCGCGCAAACAACTGACTCCATGCCTTCTACTCCTAATGCCCTTCTAAAATATGCCAAACAGCTCGGTGCACCTTGGAAGAAAGTCTCGGATGAAAACAAGGCGAAAGCCGCTGCTGCCGATGCGAGAAAGAAAAAAGGTGAGCCCGACCTTGTGTATCTCCGTTTTGGCTGCGACAACGACATATCACACGACAGTGCATCGTCACTTCGTGGTGGAACCTCTGTTGCCAAGTCGTCATAGTTTCCGAGCTGATCTGTGACTTGCCTGTACCCTGCTTCCAGTCGAAGCTTTTGTATCCTTTCAGGAGAAGCTCGATACAATTCAAACACTTCAAGCTGAAATGCAAGTGGCCAAGATGAATGCTGTTCAAGCCTCACCTGGAGTATTTGCACTCGGTATAGGATCGCCTGGTCTTAATCTCGGTCCTGAAGGTCTCGCTGGTCTGGCACAACGAGGTGGCCCACACTTAGCTGCTGCTCAAGCTAGATTGCAAGCTTGGCTTTCTGGTATCAATCCTGCTGAATACCAAACCATGTCCCAAGAACGCCAGACATTCGTTCAGCAACATGTGCAGATGGAACAGTATCTGGTAAGTGCCATGTCATTTTCCTGCAGGCTGACAGCTGTCATAGATTCGAAATCCATGCTGACTTGCTTTCCCTCGTATCGCCATGTCTTATAACAGAGAGCTCTTATGCGCGACAATCAATTACTGCAAGAAGAGCTGGCTTATACTCAGTCGGTCGCGCAACGACACGTAAGTCGAGGGCAGTCACACAGATTTGCAAGTCTGCTGACATGTCGATTTACTTCACGCAGCATCACGCCTTCGATGACCCTTTCGATGACGGTGCAGATCCAGCATGGGACGCAATACGAAGGAGGGGTGCAGATCACCACGGACACCATCATCCGCCACACGTTCGTGGCCGCGCTCATGCTCAAGGTCCTGGTCACGGGCATGGACATGTCCACAATGCTCAGCATCCTGCTCCTCACGGGCACGGTCATGCTCACTATCCAGATCCTGCAGTCTATATCCCGGCACCCGTTCATGTGCCTGTTGTATGTGCCGATCCATGCTGCACTGGAGGATGTGGTGGCAGCTGCGGTGGAGTAGCACCTACTGTTCATTATGGAAATTACAACCAACACTTCCATGATCCACTCCTGTCACCTAATTTCGCTCGCGCTCGAGCGGCACAAGCGGAACGTGACAGGTGGGTCCCACCTAGGCAATGGTGACACACCCGGCACACCGCGTTAGGCACTTGAACCCGCCGCGAATATTCAGTAGAGTGACTTCGTTACCGAACTGTGGTATGAATCTGTACAAAGTCGATCCACCTACCTGCTGGCCCAATCGAAACAAGAATACATCCCAGCTCGTTCCTTACGATTGAGACAGCAAGCTGAATCTCAAGCCGGGATATCGATCAAAGCCTGCAAGAATGTGATCATCAACCAAAGGACCACATCAAGCAGATTCTGGATCATGATTGTGGAATTTGAGATCTCGGGCGCGATGAAGAAAAGCGATAAAGCTGGCAAAAAGACGGTTTATAGAGCAAAGCGGTCCCGGACTCGGTTGGAGTGATTGTTTCCTTGGCTTTAGCCGTTTCAACAGGCTTGATGAATTCAGGATGTTATTATAATTGTCTGCCACGATCCAGCAAGAAGACAATGCCATCCGAACTGGCGGGCGTGCTGTGCTATTCTTTGCCAGTGGATGTTATGCTAAGCGTCGCTGAGGAACATGGACATCATCCTTGATGTCAGTTGTCGTATTGTCGCTCTACATCTCTCCCTCTCATTTCGTGCCTCGGCCCACGCCATTCCATCTCAACTTCGTAACCTTCATTTCAACCATCAAGCAATCGGGTTTCAAGGCCCCAAAGCTGTTTCAACGTGACGAACATGGCATTTCATCCACAAGAACAGATTTAGATAGCTATCCGAGGTGCTGCTGGCGAAAACATCGTGGTGTTTGCTCTGTTTTGGCGTTCGGACCGCCACTTTCGGATACGTCTGTTTTCGTGTATGCTTTCACATGGTCTTCCTGGCAAAATAGGCTTGCATTTCAGCTAAATACTCTCCATCACTTCGAACCTCTGCTCGAACAAGTGGCCTTTGTGCTGCTGGTCGCGAGATGCAAGCTATGGACCAACATCACCAAAGACATCTGATACAATGACGACCCTAGACAAGGCTTATCGCGAGCTACCCGGCCTATTCTCCACCTACAAGACCTAAAGTATTGAGTAAGACACCCGATTCGTGTCCCGATTCCCCGGCGTGAGCCTGGAGAGAGCTAATGAGCTCGACTTAGGATGTTTGGAAGCGGCCATAAACCCTTCGTTTTGTCCTCGACAGCCTCGCCCAGCGAGAAGACGTCGAAAAGATCCAAATCCAGCTCGACCAACAACCGTCCAAGCCTAAGAGTACTGCGGGAATGATCACGTCGGAAAAGCCAGCCACTTTCCCTTCCACTTTACATTCGTCAAGTGAAAACTCATCAGAAGGTACATCGTCTCTGAGCGGTGAACACGACTCCATTCTCGATGTCGTTCGTGAGCATACAAGAGGACATTCTCTGATGTCAGCAAAGAGAATCATGACAAGATCAACAGTTTTCAAGACTGAAAGACGATCCTCTTGGAAATGGAAGCAAGATCTTCTGGACACACAGGCAGAAGAACAGAATTCTTCCCCGATCTAAGAAAATGTCCGCTTCAGTTTGAGTCGAAGACCTGTTTGATTGGGATCTGATGGATGCCATCGAACCGACTACAGCTGAATCGTATGTCCGAAGCTTACAAAAGCCAACGCGAAGACTCAGTGTAAAGCTTTAGCCTATTGACAATCTCGATGCCGTTTAATTTGTTGCTTGTTGCCGCTGCAGGAGACGACCCAAGATTACGGAAGACCCTACCACTACATCATCGAGTAACATTCAGGCTGAATTGAAGGAACAAATGCTCCTCATTCAACAATTTATCAGGAACCTACGCACATCCCGTTGCGCGATCGTGTGCAATCTTTGGTATAGCTACTGCTGCAGATGAACAGTTCTTCTCTTAATTTACTCCCTTTCTCACCTTCAAGACTGCCTTCAATGGGTACTCCTTCTGCACAGTGAAGCGTTCCAGCACATGATGCTCAAACTCTCGTTTGTCGAATTCAGGGGCGAGCTGTCCGTCGAAGTGAATGACGAAGGCTGCAATGATGATTCGAAGCTCAAGAATAGCCAGATGACGACCTAGAGCGGCAATCAAAATTGAGTCAATGGAAAGCGCTCTGTGTATACTAGCTACGCTAGACGACATTTACCTGCACAATTAAATGGACCGAAGCTGAACGGAACAAGGCATTTGCTGTTGAAGTGCTTTTGCGAGTTTGGTGATATGAAGCGGTCAGGATTCCAACTGTCTGGGTCATCGAAGTACCGCTCGTCATGCATTATGGCTCTGAAAGGAACACTAACGAATGTTCCTCCCGGTATCGCTTGGTTCGCGAGCACCTTGCCTTGCGAAGGGACTACACGCTGACTGCGATTGGGCACGATAGTGTTGTACCGCAAAGTCTCGTCGATCACAGCATTCAGAATGGGTAGGCGAGCCAGCTCTTGAATATCTAGATCCTTGCCTCGGAAATGCTCGACTTCCTGCTGCAGAGCTTTCATCCAGCGAGGTTCTTCCAGCAAGTGTGAAATGATGAAAGACAAAGTTGAAGCGGTGGTGTCCGAGCCGGCGATAATTATACTGTTGAAATGAGTCAGTCAAGCGCTTAATAAGCGTGGTCCTGGCATGGAATCTCAACTTACGTTCTAATATCTGCGTCCAGCTCGAAGTCGTTCATCGGTGCAGTCTCTGCTCCTTTGTCTTCGCCAACCAAGTATGAGAATACGTCCGTTCTGGTAATTCAGATTGAGCTTAGGCTCTAGGGTATTCTGCTACCCATTTCTAAAAAGCTTACCGTCCGGTGCCTCGATGCTTGCGGTCCATTGTAGTTTGCATGGAGAAGTTGTACATGTTCTCTTGCTCCTTGCCCTGGAGATGAGAGTATCAAATGGTAAGCGGGACTGCAACTTAAGAATTCAGGAAGAATGTAACTGACAGCGGGAACTGCCAAGCACAGAATATCAGCAACCGGCTTCATCGCACGGCAGACTACAAAGGTCTCTCACGTAATGTTAGAACCGGCATAATCCACGGAATCTCGCTGAAGATTGCCAATGCCTTCATAGCGCTCTCAATGAACGTCTGATAAAAATGTGGCTTTCCAGATTCCAGCATCTAGATTGAAAGAACATACGAACATGCCGCTTAGTATCGAATTGCCTTTGCACTAGCCCAAACAGCAGCACATACCCCGAAGCTCTGGCCGAATCCGAGTTCGCCCACTGCAGAACATAGGACTGTCGAGATCAGCTCTCGTCACTTTTGCTCGGAAGACCTTCAAGCCACTAACTGATGTCGAATGCTACGAAAGTGCACCAGTCGTCCATCTGGATAGGCCCTTTCTGGCTGACGCTTTCCAGCCGTTGGATGAACAGGTCGGTATATTCCTTGATCTGGACCTGATATTCTGAAAGTGCTTTGGGACTGAAGGCTCGATCCCAATATTTGCGTCGATGAGCATGTTCCTGCAAGCCGCGAAGAGCATGTACACTTTGGCCTTTCTTAGCAAAAGAACCCAAATACCAAGGACCTATCGATAGCGGATTCGAAAGGTCAGTAGTCCTCAATCCTCTCCAGACCCCAAGCTTGGCCCGCTAACCTTTTTCCATCTTGCCAGGATAACCAAGAATTTGGGTGATGGATTCGGCTTCTCGAACTGATAGCTCGTTTGGTCCTTTTTTGGCAAGCAATTGGTACTTCGTTCCTAAAGGATAAACGACAAGATGCACCCACCTATTCGCACAATATCGCCGTAGCGACGGTGCAGATCTTCCATGTGTGCAGGTGCATAGCCTCCTGCTACTTGTCTGTACAGCGCTCCCTAGTCAGTAAGCGCGCTTACGCCAAATACGATAAAAGAACAGAACAGCTTGACTCGCCTGGCGTAGTACACCTTGGATCTGTCGAAGAGTACATCGTTTGGTCAGTCAGCCCGGCAAATCGGTCCGAGATCGCTTTAAACTTACAGTGCAGCTAGCTTCGGTCCGGGGAACCGACTGAGTTTATGCAGGAAGAGGCGATAGAAAGCAATGGATGCCAGGAGAGTGAGAGTAAAGATGGTTTCAAGCTTGACCACCTTCACCGCCGCTGCTGTTAGGCCACTGAGCCCCATGTGGTGCAGTACCCATGGCCCGAGGAACGTTGCCGAAGTGTATGCCGCGAGGACCAGTAAAGCTGGAGGTTCTGCTACCTGACAAGCCAAATGTGTTGCCTGAAACGAGCCGGGAAGTTCAGAGAAAGGCCATGCGCATCATCTTCTGTCTCTTTGGAGCGCGAGCAACTCACAAGAGCGGCGAACACGGCGAGAGTGTTTCCATTGGTCAGGTAGTCAGTAATGTCCTGGGAAGCTATGGACATGATTTGTAGACTTGACTGCTGGAGATGAGGCGTCGGATTGAGCGATGCACAGAGAGAGGAGTTGGAGCTCCAAAAGCCACGGCCTAGGTATGTGGGGCAAGTCACGGCGGCGAATATGGGGCTCCGCCACGGACGATCTGGAGCTGCGGCGAATACTAAAGATAGACACCCTATTCGGATTTGTGTCTCTTTGGACCGCAAGGTGGGTCTGAATTGGGAAACCCCATCGAATCAACCTCGTACTACTAAGCGGAGGAGCGTGGTGCTCACTATCACGGAAGCTTGTTACAGTAGTAGTAGTACTAGCCTGACACACCGGGAGCTGGCAGACGACGACCCTCCACAGCCCGCGAAAACAGAAGACTTTGACTCAGTTCCAAAAAATATCAGATATCACGGCGGGCAATGTGACCTCCAGTCGAGGTCGGGCACAGATGACTGGAGGTTGTGTCCAGTCTGCACTCCAGTGAGCGCCCCAGTCAACTGTCCAGTCTCGCATCCAGTATGCGCAAACGCTTCATGCTGCGCCTCGCGAGGTCCGCTCGTGTTGTTGAACCTCAAGCAGTTGGCGTGCCAGGCAAGGTCTCACAACAAGTTGATCGGGAAGCTTATCAACACGTATGGCACATGTACGCTGGATACTGTATTGCTCACCCTACCATCCTTCTGGGCATGCCTGAGCTGTGACTGGGTCCATCCTGATTGCAGCTAAATAAAGCAACTTGCCTCGCTTTTGTTTCAAAAATCTGCAAAGGCCGTTCGGATGTAATTCACTATCGCTCGCTGTTGTGGCGACAGTAAAGATTTGCTTTGTGCATTCTAGGACTAAACCCTGTCATATCGCGTGGAAGCTCATTCGCAATAGTCTTTGATTCAAGTAAGTCTCCGCCCTGCTAGATATGTGTCTCAGCATGGTAGAGGTACGCGACGGGATGCCACTAGAGCAGAGCACAAGAGAGTTACGAATCCATATCGCAAACACAGGAACATCGTTGCACCACCACTAGTTGACTAATATCTAAGAGGCTGTGTCTGCCAGGTAATGAGGAGTTATAGCCTTACTAAGAGAGAACAGCGCTGCAGTGTTCAAGCAAGAGCGCAAAGACGACAGCACCTAGATAGGCAAGGGAGAGAGGCTCAAGCGCATCAGACTGGACCGCCGCATCATTACAAGCTAATGATTGGAGTCCAGCTTCTATGCGCCTATAAGTACCTACATGAAGGGACATCTACCTGATACTCAAATGGGTAGCTTTCCTAATCTTAGGAGGCAAGGCGGTGGATGGCAAGGCAATGGGTGATCTAGCAGTGTCACTCGTGCAGCCGGCCTTTATCACGGTCTTAGGATCGAAAGCTGTTGATGGCGAGTTCATATACGACTCAGCAGAGTAACCTGGGTATGCATCAGAATCTGTCAAGAAGCAAACGACATTGATTTGTCCGGACAAGCGCTGACGCGTACTTCAAAGCTGTTGTAAACGCTCAACCGGCATGCCCAGCATACATCTAGTCTATCTCAAAGATACTAGCCCTCAGTGCATTCAGGTGACTAGAGCGAAACTTTATACGACTAATCTTCTCCTTATATAGGTCATCATCCCTTACTTCTATAAGCTTGCCAATAGTTATCTTTTCTAGTCTTGAAACGGACACTGCCGGAACGGCCTGCAGGATGTTTATACCAAAGATTTCCACTATCAAACAGAATTTATGGGCGCGCTGCATACGCTTGGACCAGGCTGCGCGCGCCTCCGGAGAGGTAAGATGTCCTAGTCCCTCGTATGTCGCCAATTGACGTAAAAGGTTTTGACGTTTGCTTCGACCAATGTTTGTGCTTTTTGCTATGGCCTGCAGCAAAGTGATTACTGACGGGGCCTGTAGACAGGCGACATAAGTGGCTTACCTCAAACGCATCCCTATAAGCTTGGCCCACAGCGTGGTAGGCCATGTTTGTACATAGACTGAGCTTGTCGGCCTGTTTCTCCAGCTGCTCCAAATGATACAATCGGACCACAACTCGACGAACTGGATCGGCTTCCAGTTGTTGCGAGCCATGCGCCGAAGGCGCGTCCAAATCTTTTGAGGGGAGAGACAGTCCGCATATGTTTTCGCCGGTCAGAGGTGCAATGCTGAAGTTGTTTTCCAGGACTAGCGTTTCAATAGCCTTGAGAAAACCGACCAAGTGTTGATTGCGCTTCACTTCGTTCCGAAGCTGTATGCACCTTGGATCTCTCGGCTGAAGCAGCTGAGCGGCGGTTCCCCTGTTTTGCTCACTGTCGGAATCGCTAAGGTCGTCGAAATGCTGGATCCGACTGGACTCGGATTCACTATCCAGGGTCTGGAAGCAAATCTGTGTGCCAAGCTGAGCCAGTGGAAAGTAGTCTAATACGAGGACTTATCTACGTACTTTGTATGCTTGGTCACCAGTATCTATTCACGAAGCTGGGATGTGCTGGATGGATAACACGCCAGCTGCTTGTAGACCTAAGCAGATAGAAAGATGTACAAGAGCCTGAAGAGCGGCATCCTCTGTGATGGAGTTCTCCGTTGGCTGGAGTACCACTGTTGATTTGTATGCGAGCATTGGAGTCTTGATGCGTGATCACAAGCTCTGAACAAGTACTAGTACTGCGGGTACAAAGCAAAGCCTTGAAGACCTTCTTACAAGTTGCCTCGTAGGCCTATCGCTCGGGCCCCACGAAGGCCAGAAGAGAAGACCTGGGGGCCCTCAGCAGGAAGATCAAGGTCGGCAAGGGCGATCTGCACTTTCAGAATTTCTTTGGCACTACAATTGCTCACAATGACTGCACTGGGAGAGCCTCCTACATATCTGCCAATTGGCAATGTTGTAAGGCCGAAAAACATAGGTATGATCACATGGGCTGAATATCTGGACTTTGCGACGGTCCATTCACTCATTTGAACATTTGCCATACAACTCAGACTATACTCCCTTCTGTCCGCTCCTGTCTTTGAGCTTCTGCGCTGCATTCTTGTCATCCATGCTGACTGTCCATTTATCCTCGTACTCCTGTCTGCTTATTTTCGGCTGTTCGTACGTCACGTTGATTCCCGCTACTCGTAAATCGCTCCTATAGGTGAGCACACTTCCCGAGCATGAAAGATCTTTCTGATAGCAACCGTCGGCTGACAGTCTGCTGTAGTCACCATTGCAGGACGCGGAAGCGTAATAAGAGTCCATGGTGTATGGTCCCCTTACGATGAATACGCCTATGCAATCGCACACATCGCAACATCCAGTGTATTCACACTGAGAAACGTAGGAATTCGGGTCGCAATTGCCTGTTGAATAGCAATTGACGTACGGGACTTGTGCTTTAACGAGTGATGTGAATGTCGATAGCGCCATAGCTACGTAGAAGGCTAACCAGATCATGATCAGATAGTGTCTCCAGATTGTTGACTATCTTGATCTTATTGCTATTGGCGAATAGCTGCGTGATTTCGGTATTGATAAGAGCAAGTGCTAGCCTTCCTATCAGCTCCAACTTGGTACCTTCAGAAGTCACGGTGAATTGTATCGTCCTAGCCAGTTTGATGGTTGGTCCCGTAGGAAGTGTGCTGTGTTTGAAAGGTAAACTATGCCTGCAGGACCCAAGTGAACGACCATTCTCAGAACTGTGTCATTTGTCGTAGCTCGGAACGTACTGAGCGGATCCGTTGTGCAATTGCAAGATCTGAGTTATCCCGAAGAGCAATACGAGCGTGGAACTGCAAAGGGCGTGTTCGTGAGAGGAAAGAGGAGAGAGGAAGCTGCAGGAAAAGTAACTCGCGTCTATCTGACGAGCCGCTGCGGAGAAGCCAAGGAGTCGCCACTATGCACGATCGCGATATGAATTGGGTCAGATCTTTGCCAAGTAAAGTCGTGCCGACACTACTGAAAGTATAGGATATTCGGCATCTCCGCAAGCAAAACTGCGCAGTCACGGAAACATGCCAGCCATCAGGAGCTATGCACGCGCGGCAAGTCTGGTGCTGGCTATTGTGTGAGTGGCGACTTGCAGCTGCCTCTGTATGGTGGCGACACTTCATCCTCGGCCATGTCTGGGCAACATGGAGCTGACCGACAGCTTATCTCGTTGCGCGACAGTCTCAACCTCTCGAGTACGGGAGCATCAGAAGGAAAGCAGTACAGGGCGTCAAGCGCCGTTCTTCTGACAGGTGAGGCACCACCGAGCCCGCTGGCTTCGATCAAGTCGTTTAGCTAAAACGGTCAGTGAATTGCTTCCCGTTATCACATATCTGTCGCAATTTTCAGAATCGGCAAAGCTCGCGCTATCGACTGTTTTGGCTGTGCTACAGAACCAAGGGCAAGCTAATGCATCTCGCTCTCCGGAAGAGACGGAAGAGTCGCGAGGCTACGCAAAGCTCGTTGGCGTGCAAGATGAGAAAGATTGTCCAACGATGACCATCAATGCTCGGAGACAATCAAGCGCATTTGATCTTGTACAACCGCAGGTGTCCTTCCTAAACACAATTGCCGCTGACAACCACGCTGAATTGGGACGACGCACATCCTCGACAATCCCCTTGGGCTGTCAGGCGAGAACGACAAATACCGATCAACCCGAGCAACCAAGATGGAGCAAAGCCAAACATAAGCCATCGACTGGCTGGAGACTCTTGCGCACACAAGTGTTTGCGGAGGATTTCTGGGAAATGGCACTGCCGGCGGGCTTGTTCCTGGTGCAAAATATGCTCATGTGCGTAATATTAAGCTCGACGGGGAGCAGACAGACAAGCTGACGCGATAGACATAGTTACGTAGCAGCACGTAACCTATCAATTGCGGTCTTCCAGATCACTTTTCAGCTCAAGGTGTGCTTTAAACGAGCCTTACTTTGTCGACTTAGTACTCATTGACGACCATTGCAGACTCTCATCACCGCACTGTGCGCTGTCTTTATGCTCGGCCGACGCTACACGCCAATACAGTGGCTCTCGTTACTTTTTCTCGGTCTGAGTGTCGCGTGCATTCAGCTTGTGCCCAGATCAGCCGATGTGCTCGCAAGCGGAACGGCGGATCCGTCTATAAGCGGAATCTGGCACGTTGGCATCGTCCGACCAAGTCGCTCGCAGATTACTGGACTACTCGTAATTCTGATCTCCTGCTTTGCGAGCGCTATCGCTGCCACGTACTTCGAGCTGGTCCTGAAACGCCCTGCTGCACAAACGCCGTCAGCGTCTGCCGAGCAGAAGTACACTCCCGTTACAAGCGAAAAGAACCAAGGAGCGAGTTCGAGTGCTGTCAGACGCTTATTACAGCAATCTCAAGTTCGTGCGGCGGCACCGCCGTCAGTGTGGGTCAAGAACATGCAGCTCGCCTTGTTCGGCTCGATTTTGGGCGCAGCCTACAATTACAGCACAACCGAGGGGACGCACATTAACCTTAGAGACCGTGTTAACTCTAGGAAGTAAACCTTTTCCTAAATGATACATTTGTACCATTAAATTTATGAATAGAAACCTTTACGCATTCGGTGAGGATAATTCAATCTCCTTTTCGTTACTCATGACAGCATTCTCACTTTAGTTACGTCCAAATAATGATGTTCTCTATCGGTATTTTAGGATTTATTGTATGAAGCCACCATATGTACGCTGTAGGATTAGACGTAGATACACGAGCTTACTTCACAGGAACAGTTTATGGCTGTCATCAGGGGATGGCCGGGCTAAGACTCCTAAATTCATCCAGCTGTCTACAGGGGGGGTATCCTGCATTCTATTGCGCACCCGGTAATGCCCCCGCCTGGAGATCAGTGCAAGCACGCGAGGTGGTCACTAGTGTTCTTTCTCCGCCCTTCCTTCGAGGAGGAACGCTATCCATGGCCACTGGCAAAGAGCAGCTTTGACATAGCAGAAGCAGCGAAGAAACACCTGACCATTAGCTAAGTCGAGCCTGGCACGACGGCCAAAGAATAGTTCTATCGGAGAGTCGCTGGCCAGCGCTCTGCAAATCGCAAAGGTCCCGACTCGTGGGAGCAGAGCAGAGGCACTGAGCGTGAGTCATTGTACTCGCACGACAGGACACGCAAGCTCCTGGCTGACTGAACCACGTCCTTATAAATTTGCAGATGACCCTGACCGCGATTAGGAGACTTTGGGCGTCAGTCCGCTATCGTCACACTTATTCACAATTGCTCAGATTACGATCCGATGTTTACCCGATAGGTCTGTGTCGTAGTTTGTACATTGGTGTGGCCCCCCTTCGCACTGTTCGAAATACTCGAGCTGGCCGCAACGCTCGAGCTTGGCTTACTGTATACCGCCCATTGGGACATCCCTGTGGCGCAGATAGTCCAATACTTTAGACTTCTGTAGCGCGACTGCATCCATGAAAGTCTGTACCGCGGGAGTAACACTGAAATACTCGTATGGGCCTTCGTGGAACTGCAACGGGCAAGGTATGTGTGAGATAGGTACGCTAGCTGCAGCGGCAGGAACAAGAGGATGCTCACCATTGTCTTTCCGATGTGCACAAGCTTCGCCACGGATGGCACCATGGGACGCTTGTATGCGAAACCAGAGTACAAGCCTGCGGGTGCATGCACGGCCGTTCCCTCTACAGCATCAACGCGGTGCATGTGCTTGTGATTACCGGCTACAAACGAAGCGAATCAGTCACGCCTTGACCACACCCATATGGTATTGAAATAATCACGCCAATCATTCTTCTGAGGCTGTCGGATGACATGTAGCGCTGAGATACGTGCTGGAAGAGCGATGTGTCCTGCCTTGGCATGTCTATGATCTGTCGAGTGGCCCTTTGCCATCTCGAGGTGTGCATCGTCGCTTAGATGCGTACGGCCCAGACTGACGCTAGCATAGTCGGGAAGACCATCCAGGAAACCATCGATCCAAGTCTTCCGGAGTTTGGCAGTCTCGGGCATCGGGTCGGGCAGGAAATATTCGTCTAGATCGTAAAAGGCCAGCCATTTGCTTGGAGCCAGATAGCGCGACCGAAGCATACAGTCTAGTGCATACACTATTTGATCCGAATATAGCCCGTCGGTTGCGAGCAGAGTAGTGTTGTATGCCTCTGGGTTGAGAGGCGGCGCATGCCGGAAAGTATCGTGGTCCTCCGAAACTTCAAGGTAGCTGCTTGTGAGCTGCGCAAAACTTTCCTGGCGAGCGTACCAATGCACGGGACCAAAGCCTAGCAGGCGGTAGTGCTCGCGCCAGTCGACGATGTTTGCAGCGGTCCAATGGCCAAAGATGGGGCTGATGCACATGCCCACTTTGGTTGGCGGCGGTGGCCGATAAGGGATCAAGGTCAACGAAGGCACCTCGAAGAGTCTTACGCTATCTTGAAGGTTGAGAGTAAGTCGAACCCGCATGTCGGAGAGCACTGGCTCCTTGCCACTGCCGAGACCGATTCCCATGAAGCTTGTCTGCTGCGGCAGGTCCATAGTCCTGGTATTAAGCATATACTCATGTTGTTGTATTTTTCCTGTTTCGCAGACGGCCTTTACGCTTCAGTCTGGACCAAAGACATCTCCCGCGCTGGAAGAGTTGCTCAAATGCTAGAAGCAGGGCACGTGGCTGTGAATGCTGCATCTCCTACAGGTGGCAATCAGATGCCTCTGACTGGATGGAAATCGTCTGGCTTCGGTAGCGGAGATCAAGGTCTAGAAGATGTCTTGCACTGGACGCAACAGAAGTCTGTTATCATAGACTTGGAATGATCAGGTAGCCATATCGAGAAGCTTTCAGGAGCTTGGTAGGCCGGAGAACGGCGCAATTGTAACAATATACAATTCGATAATGCCTCGCGATCGTAACATCTGAGAAACTACCCCTTGTATCCCTTCCTTGGAGCTACAGTAAGAAAGCTCCTGCCCAGCTACACCTTTGCCGCCCTCTTTGGGGAGGTTGCCTCCTGCTACTCCGATCTCTCCTTTCTTTTCTTGTTTGGTGAAGCCTGAAAGAAGTTGCCGAGCATAGCCTGTCCTTTCTCCTTCTTGTCGACTTTGATTTTCTCACTCGATAGAACAGGTGACAAGCCTTCAATCCTTCGTTTCGCATCTTCGAGGAGGAGGATCTCCCGATCTCGCTGGCCTTTGACAGTGGGTAAGTCCCAATTCTTTGAGTTTACGTTCTTATGGGCGAGCTTATATTTGCTGCCAGCGAGATGCGTCTTTAGGGAAAGCGACTTGAACCATCAGCAACTGAGGGCACAAAGCTACAAACTTCGATTATACAGACCTCGTATGT
Organism: Cystobasidium tubakii; assembly: GCA_024345325.1. Classification (NCBI taxonomy): domain Eukaryota; kingdom Fungi; phylum Basidiomycota; class Cystobasidiomycetes; order Cystobasidiales; family Cystobasidiaceae; genus Cystobasidium; species Cystobasidium tubakii. The sequence goes on along the minus strand of BROO01000001.1, from coordinate 1,829,312 downwards.
GTTCGCATCTATTTCTATAGACCGGCTTTAGGTGTCAGTGAGGCAGTAGCCATGCTGCGTCTAAGAAAAGGCAGAGGAGCCTACAACCCACTTTTCACGTATTGATGAGCAACAATATACCAATGATATTCCGTGCCGACTGGGGCCCCAGATCCAAGGGGAGCTTTGTGATTCCTGACTTTGTTAGTCTTGTAATCAATCTCCCAAAGATCGGGTTCTTTCTTCGTTTCCTTCCATACGCCAGGCTGATAGTTCCAGGTATGTGAACCTCCAATGGCCATCCCTGAATAGTACTGTCCATTGTGCGTCTTGAGTGCATTGTAGCCGCCACCCGGTCCTCCCCAGGCGCTACCTGTCTTGCCTTGGCTAACATCGGTGGGCGTCTCTTCCTCGTCAAGCAGGGCTACATCGATGAATTCGCAATCGTATGATTTTGCTCCGCTCACAACATGCTGTGTTGACTGTTCCTGCTCGGTTTCGCCATCATTCATGTGAGTCGCCACCCTCTTCTCCTTGTCGTCATCATCGCTGTCGCTAAGACCTATTTCAACTGGATGCTGTGGACTCGTATCGAGCTGGTCAGCTGCTTTGCTTTTGCCAATCTTCAGTTTGGGTGCCATTTGTAGTGCCTCGAATCGATATCGTTGCAGTGCAAGGTGCAATCTCATGTGGTTCTTGCCTTGTCTAGGCTCCTGCCGATCGTTCCGATACAGACATTGCATTGCTATTCAAACAGAGCCCTAGAGTATCGAATACACGCAAGCTGGGTATGGAGCCGGTTGACGACGATTGCTCGAGTATCCCCAACATACGCCCGGACGAATTCTTTCAAAGTCTCAATGCTTCTTGTAGGTCATGGTCTCGACTGGTCGGTTGACGATCCAGTTCATCTGTTCTTTCGTGGACTTGAGGAAGACGACACAGACAAGTGCCAGTACCATGAAGGGTACTTCCATGATCCAGATATACTTAAAGCTTTGGGCGAAGCCCTCTTTGAGGGGCAAGATTGAAGCTGCGATGATATCAGGGGTTACACCTGGAACAGCTTCAAGGGCTGCGGTATTGCCTGCGGCCAGTGCAGGACTGTAGACCGGGATCTTCGTAAGCATGGTCAGTGTTGTAGATAATTCTCTACACAACTCACATGAACGCCTCGAGTGAGGTCACGGGCAAGCCTGCTGCAACTGCTGCAGGCACAATGTATTTGGGAAGGTTCAACGCGAGCTTGCTGTTGACAATGCTGGTAGCGATTGCGACCCCAATGACACCCCCGAAAGACTGGTATATACGTGTCAGTTTTGGCCGGAACCTGACTGCGTAGCACAACAAGCAAAGCACTCACCCTGATTGCGGAGCCGAGAGAAGAAGTGGTACCAATGAGCTCTGGCGGTACGGCCAACTGAGCTACGGTCTGGAGTAGCACTTCCGCAGGCACGAATGCAATACCGCAGAGCACGAGACCAGCCATGAATCCAGCCTTGCTAGCATTATCGGGTCCAGTCTGAGTAAATCCAATCATGACTGCGACGAAAAGAACATATCCGGCACTATAAGATAAGGCTCAGAATGTCAGTCGCTCGCTCTCAAAAATATGATCGTAAATCACGTACATCAACGGGCCTTTGCAATCTCTGGTTTTCTTAGTATACCAACCCAACGCTGGGTAGACTATTCAAATGAGGGAAAAGTCAGTAGGGAAAGAGAGATGAATCCGCAATAGCCTGACTTACCGAAAACCTGGGGAGCGAAGAAAATCGCAAAGAATGCACCAAATTGCATTGGACGAGAATCATATACCGTTGCAGATTGTTGACCGATGAACTGGTTGAGCACATAGTAGAAAATGCCCTCCACAAAGTTTGCAGTGATGGCGAGAGCAAAATTTCTGTGGCCAAATTGTCTGTGGTGGAAGAGCCCATCCTTCTTGATCCAGATCTGGTGAGCAGCGAATACAACCAGGAGGAGTCCTCCAATAACGGTCTGTAAAGGCCAGGAGAAATTATGTAAGTAATTGAAGCTGGAGACAAGTATCGTATGGCTGGACACGGACCGGAGCGATAGCATGAGCAGATTTCCAAGGGTAAGCGCCTGTAGGAAAAGATCGTTCAGCATGTGCAATGAGCCCGGACCTAATGGCAGTCGCAGCTTACCGCCTCCCCTAAACGATAAGACGACCGAATAATTAGTACAGCTCATCAGCATGCGAAGTAAGGTAGCTTACCAAGTCAGACCAATAGTAAGAGGAGTAATGGCAGCGGCCAACAACAAAGTTCCAACTTTGTCAAAGTCTAACCAGCGCGCAGTATACGTGCGGTTCTCTGGGTTCGGAGTAGGTGGTCTATTGATGCGCAGTCGTGGAAAGCCTTCAGCTTTTGTTCTGCTCCAAAGAAGTCCCTGTCTTCGAACTCGGACAGCCATCTCCACTCACGGGTTGTAGAAGACCAGCAAGAGCAGAGCTGCAAGGGCGACCATTCCTGCGTTCAAGTAGAAGGTGGCTCTCCCTGTCAATTTCATCGCGTAAGCTAAGTTGAAAGTAGAGATAACATTTGGATCATGACGCTCACATCCAGCCACAGCGCCAAACTTTGCAAAGGATCCAATCTTTTGCGAGGCAGTAGCAGCTAGTATACCGCCGGTTGCGGGTCCGCTGCAGTAGTCGCATTGAAAAGTTGTTTGTAAGCTTACTTTCAAGGGAAGTAAATGGAGCCGGCTTACATATTTAGGAGACCCTGAGCGAGAGCTCTGTACCGACGCGGAGTGACTTCACTGACGATGGCACTGTAAGGACCCTGCATGCCAACCAAGAGACCGCACAAGGTACCACCAGCGATAGCCTGCATTTGGATGAGTTGCCAGTTAATCATATGCACGTTACGGGTTCAGGCGAAAACTCGCATACCATATTCATAGAGGTAGAAGCTCCAATGATACAGTTGCCCAGGACACCGCCGAATGTGAAGATCTGTCAATAGAGAAGCAGGGGCGCTTAGACAAGTGGCCAACCGTTTATGTCTCTTGTAAACACGCACCACGACAATCCATTTTCGTCCTACTGCGTCCGAGATGCGCGCGAGAGGAGGCGCAATGACTACAGAGACGAGCGTACCACTGTTCTGAACCCAAGGCAGATCCTTTGCGTTTCCCACAGCAGCCGCTAGCGATTGGCCTTGCAGACCGATGACGACCAGAGTCCAGACAAGGGATAGATAGGACATTGCGCATGCGAAAATGACCATGAACGTACTACGAAGTTCAAAAGATGTCAGTTATTGCTAGCGGCGTACTATGACTCTCAGCTTACCGCCAATGGAGAACTGGTTCCAGATCTTCATGTTGCGACTGATTACTCAGGTCGCTTTCCAAGTTGGGGTGACTTGCAACTTCGGCGTGTTCAGTGAAGTCCTTCTCCTGTAGTGGAGGTGAATCTGCTGTACGCTCCATAGATTGCGAGTCCAGGACGTTGACCTCGGATTTGTTCATGATTCGTCAGATATAATTATAAGGTCTTTCAATAGTAAGACTCGGCCACGGAAAAGGAAGAGAAGAGGGAGAGAGAGCGAGAGAGAGACAGAGATCTGTATTTGCTTGACGGAAGCTCTTGCACCCTACAGCCCTATTATTTGTACGCATATACTCGTAGCAAGGCAATCGTGGGGCTCCCAAAATAGCTCGTCAAGCCGTGCGGCATTGACACCCCAAACCCCACCACTTTTAGATAAGCTTGTCGGATTTGTTTGAGGCATCCCCACTCTCGCCTGTCACTCAAAATAGATACGTGATCCGCACTCTCGCCTGTCACTCAAATAGATACATGATACTATCGGCGCAGCTCCGAGTGGACAGATGGGGCGCAACAGACCTCGACTGCTCCGCTTGATCAAAGTATTCCTGAACGGTGAAAGCCACGTCGATGTAGTGCTTTATCTTAACGGCGGAGCTTTCTTCTTCATTGCACGAGCCGAGTTTCAGCAAGCGCCAATAGAGATTGTTGCAGAAGCAAAGGCGCGCAAAGTAGTAGGGCTCTAGTGTATCATCCTAAGAAAGCCTTTACAACATCCAGCAAACTGAGAAGGAATGAGCCTTTTCTCCAATAGATTGAGCAGACACGTATCACGGAGTAAGCAAATCCGCAGCATCTAAATAGTAATCATTAGTTAAGGCAGAATAATGCCTTTTCCATAGTTTTGGGCAGACATCTTCATGTACCAAATTGATGTGCAGCCATTTTCAACGAGTATTAAGCGGCCAGGAAGTCAGCCTCGATGGTTGAACGGCATTCCTTGCCAGTTCATTTGATTGTTGGGTGCTGGAGGGAAACGGGTCAGCCCTGCCCATTCGCACCTTATGCCGTTTGTGATTGCACCATACGTACTGGAGGGAGCGGTTGGCTCCTGAGCAGGACCAAGAGTTCACGGTGCGCAGATTTGACCCATGGCCTGTCCGGGATTGCTGGCGGGGGTCGGTGTATTCCCAAAGTCAAAGCTAGAGATGTCAAAGCCATCATCGAGGCTGGTTTCGGGGCTGTTAATGTTGCTGCCGCTGCCGCTGTTGTTGTTGGAGCAGCTGTAATTGAAATTGATGTTGTTGATGTTGTTGTTGAGCTTGAGGTTGGTAGTGGTACTGGCATTGATATTGGTGCTGTTGTTGTTGCCGAGGCAGGGGACAGGGTTGATGTGCTGAAGACCAGCTGTTGTCTTTGCCATAGAGGCGGGGAGAGAGGCTAACATTGGCATTTGCATTTGCGACTGCAAGGCGTCGAACGGCCCACTAACCTGTGCAACACACCACCAAGCCAGATCCACATGTCAAAGTCAGTATATCTGCGCAGAAGATCAATCACGAGGGCAATTCTGAATTACTTACCTCTACTACTTCTCGGGCTAGCATGATGTGCTCCCGTTCTGCCATGCTACCATCCTCAAATCCAATCACTGCATAGTCGCACTCATCAGGGTGTTCTGGTTCGCGGATCATGGAGTAAAAACGTTAGCCGCTATCAAAAGGTATGACAAGCGCAGCTGTGTTGCTGCCTCTGCTTACCCTTGCATATGTTGCATGGTGACTTCTGGTCGCCTGATTAGAAGGTCAATACTAAAAGAACGACTGTCAGTATATTTGCCTATATAGAAGGAATGTGGAGAATGAAGGGTACTTACATTTCCTTTTGCTTTTCTGGCAAGGAAAGCAGGAGGTGGTTGTGCGAGCACGCTTAGTTCTTTTGCGAGAAAGGGCAGGCTGTGCTGTGGTTTCATCGGATGCTTGATCTTCACGTACAACGTTGGAGATTTCCGGAGACACCGTTGTTATCGAGTGTGAACGCTTTCGTGGACTAGCTGTGGAGGCGGAAATGGTGCCGGCTGGTCGGGAGGCCAGGCCGATCACAGCCGAAGCCGCAAGCGGCATAGGGAAAGCGAAAGCAGGAGGAAGAGGAAAGGGACCAATGAAACAGAAGGAGTCGGTGTGTGAATTGACGAGAAAGCTGTAGAGGGGAGGCTGGTAGATGAAGAAGTGGCGGCTGGCGTTGCAGGAGCTTCAGTGCCTTGCTTGAAGTAGGCTACGTTCACGCCGTCCCTGGCCCAGCGGTCATACAGGCAGATTGTCGCCTTCTGCTTGTTCTCCAGATTGATCAACGCCTCCTCCAACCTCGCTGCCTCTCGCTTGAGATTGGCTTCATCCTCTTGAATACTTGCACTTGCTTCGGCTAGTTTGGCTGTTGCTTCGGCTAGTGGGGCTATCGCCGCAGATAGACTGGCTTTTACTGCTTGAACTTTGAAGGAGGCCGTATGGACCCTGGCTGTAGCAGTCATCTCTTCCGCTTCGAATCGCCTGAGTTTCTTGTACCGCTCATCGTCGGTCACTGCCTTCTTAGTGGTTTGGGCGGAGCTCGTCTTCCTTCGCTCTGAAGTAGCTGTCTTGGGAGCTGTCCGGATAGAAGGCACAAAGCCAGAGGATGTAGCAGTAGGGTCGAAGGTGCATCAAACCTACGCATGATTGATTGTGATCTCCTTTCAGCGACTTTAAAGCTGCTTGAAGGCTCTGTCTACAAAGAAGAGAAGAAGGAGAAAAATTCTGGTCAAGTTCAACCTTCACTGCAATTTCCTCGATATCCGCGTAAAGAGTCCAAATTTTCCTGCTCGCCAAGCCCTCCCCCGATGTGGATCCATCATCGACGATCCTTCTATGTTTAGCCTAGCCTGGAAGGCTCGGGCGACGCTATCTTTTCCTTAAGTTGCCTCTGTTTGCAGACCCTGCCCCCAAGCTTTCTCTGACCAAATCTGCGGAAGAGAAAGAGAGAGAGAGGCCTTAGCAACGACAGTAGCTTCAGGGCTTATCTTTGTGTGGTGGGTGGCCGTGACGGAGGCAAACAAATTCAGTTGCAGGATGAACGGTGCATGCTCGCAGCATCACCCTCTACAGCACCATCAGTATCCAGATTATAGCTGTCAATCACAGCAAGTCAGTTCTACATACAGCACATCACCTGCTTGATGGTGCTTTACCGTGCAGGATTGGGCCGCATGTCAGTCAGTCTTTCCTGCCTGCTTGGATTCTGCGATGTCATGGTCAGACGGGTGGCAGATTGCCCGTATTGCCCGAGCCCACGCAAGGTCTAGAGCCGAATGACTTCTCCACCAGAGGGTCTCGGTTTTTCCGGTCGAAGCGATGACCTGCTGAAGTAGAGAACCATGCTCGTCGGTTTGTCGGACACGTTACATGCCCCAGTCGTAGCTGAAGCAACCTGACTGCAAACTTGAACAATCTCAGAGCGCTAAATCTACCTCGCTGACTGCTTTCTTTGCAGACACTAGCACAGCAAAGTGCCATTGAAGGAGATGCAGTGCTGCTAGTCAACGAGACGAAGACTTCTTCCATATGCAGTGCAAATCTTCCCCCACCTCCTCCTGTTCAAAGTCAAGCAGCAGCCAACCTGCGCCACCACCGCCACCGCCACTGGATGCTTCCCATCAAGTCAGGTCAATGAGGATGCGGGGGCATCGATGCAATGAATTAGGCCATACGTAAGCAGCCGTGCTTGCTTCTCACACAGCTAAAGCGCTGACACTGTGCTTGCTCTAGTCGAAAGAGACCTCGCAGAGCTGGCCACAGTACTGCGACGGATGTGTGCTTCTTCAGGACATGCACCACTCGCTGTGGCATACATGCTGTGGCATGTATGCCATTTGGCTACAGAACTCATTGCTTACTAGCCTACTGACACAGTCTTGTATCCAACAGGGTCTCCTTACCACCGCATCCGAGCTTGCGTTTCGCTGGTATGCAACTTGGAGAATGCACCCAATGCAGCTGTCCTGGCTGTCGATCGCCTGGAGATACAGATAGCGCCGGATACTCCTATGGTACAGCAGAGCAGGCTCCTCGACCGCGATGCCAATGCAGCTGGCAATATGCGGTTCATATTAAAGCATGACTTTCTGCACTGCGGACCTCTTGTCATTGCGAACGAAATCTGGAATGGATTTCAAGCACCAAATCCCGCTGCACCAATAACCGTTAGTATTGCTCGGCTATCGCCGCAGAATCCCGCCTCACTCAGAACAGTCTCCCCCTTAACATCACCAAATCTGTTTTGTTTTCGGAAGATATCAGATTGGCGCACAGAGAAGTGTGTTATTCGATATTCTCCTTGGCACCTTCGTGTGCCTGAAAAAGAGCATAGGCAACAGCATTATGGCCAAGACACAAGCACTTGTGCATACTGCTGTGGGCCAAAAGGCAAGCTTTGAGGAGGTTGAGCTTGATGAGGTGTCCGGCTCCGAGGTGCTGGTTAAGATGGTCGCGAGCGGGTGAGTGTTGGAGCAGATAGGCTGAAATGACCTTCGCATGGGCATGCTGAGGCTGGGTGACTTGCACTTGATGTGTACGCTGCAGGATCTGCCATTCGGGTGAGTGGTGCGAGTCGTCGGGAAGAAGAAGAGAGCAGACCAATAAAAAAACGAAGGACAGCCGCTGATCTTGCCCCTCTACCACTCCAGATTTGAACATCGCGAATGGCGCATTCCCCAGTCCATTTCCAACCATCAGTAAGTCAGTAATGCACTACCTTACAGCATGTCTGCACCACTCCGTCTCTGCCTGCTATGCTGCGCGATCAAGGCATCGCTGTTATCTGACAAGATCTGATGCATGCCATGCATCTCGCCAGTCGGACACGAAGGAGCCGGCATAATTGAAGCAGTGGGATCAAATGTCAAGAGCCTATCACCGGGTGACCATGTTCTCCTCTCCTTTGCGTATTGTGGGAGCTGCCGGCAATGTCAAGCTCACCAGCCTGCCTATTGCGACACCTGGATTGAACGCAATTTCGGGCGCATTCGACAAGGTCACGAAGCACCTGCTCCAGGCTGCAAGCTAGCTAAAGATGGCAGCCAAGTTTGGGCCAGCTTCTTTGGGCAGTCTTCCTTCTCTCGGATGGCCATTGTCGCAGAATCATCCTGCGTCAAGGTAGACCCTACAACCGACCTCGAATTCCTATCCCCTCTAGGATGCGGCTTACAAACAGGTGCAGGAGCTGTTCTGAACAGAGTCAAGCCTGCGCCTGAATCCTCGCTGCTCATCACCGGTGTGGGAGCAGTCGGGATGGGCGCCCTATTCGCGGCAGTGGCGCGTGGCGTACAAGAAATCATCGTCGTCGATATACACGATTCGAGACTTGAGCTGGCTAAAAGTCTCGGTGCTACCGCTGCAATCAACGCTGGAACCGCTGGCGATATTGTTGCAGCAATTCGAGCAGCCACAAAGTCTCGACAAGGACCAATGTACGTCGTTGAGTGTACCGGAAAACCAGGCAGCTTGCGCGATGCTTTCCAGTCTATGTGTAAAAGAGGTATCCTTGTGTCCTGCGGTACTCCAGGTCCAGGGCACAATGCTCCTATTGAGTGCGTATCTCCTTCGCCATTATCTGTATTCGGATATAGCTTTACTGAAGGGCATTATGTCTTCTCCTCCTTCTGTTTCTCGACAACAGTATCGATGGCCTCATTGGCCAAGGAAAGACTTGGTCCGGCACAGTCGAAGGCGATTCTTACCCTCCGGAGCTGATACCACAGCTGATAGAGCTATACAAGAAGGGCAAATTTCCTATCGACAAGATCAGCTCCAAATTCAAGTTTGAAGACTATGAGGCCGCAATAACAGCTATGCACGATGGATCAGTTATTAAGCCAATTTTGACTTTCTAGGGGCACAAAAGGGCAAGGGCTCGTTTATCGAACAGAAGTTCTGATTGTGCAGGAAGACCTATACGTACAACAGAAAATTAAGGGACATCAGCATTCTCTCGCCAGTGTGAATCGTGCTGTTAGACGGATTCCGCCTGTGGTGGTCAGCCACTTGTTGGGTAGACGCAGCAGTTGACATTTCGACAGTCTATCTGATGCTTGTAACAGACTATCGAAATGTTGCTGATCTAAGAACTTGAAGGCTGCTGATACTTTGGTCAAAATGAAGTCCCTGTCTCCGTTCACAAGTTCCAGAAAGCATTGTGCCATGTTTGTGCTAGCGTCGATGTCCTAAATTCCACGAAACCGAGTGTCTAAACCGAGTGTCTGTTCCACAACGCGTGTGTCAGTAGCGACAACCCACATCGAGTCGGTCATCTGCGACGCAATCCGACAGTGCACCGCTCGTCTGGGGACTCAAGGGCAGCTCACCATGGTAGATAATTCGTTAGGCAGGCGGTGAATCCCTTGTCGTGCTTCGATGAAGCTAATAGGAGAGGGATCTGAGATGACATCTGAACTGTAGTGAGTATCGATAGAACTGGGACTTCTCTTCAACCAATTGTCGGGTTTATATTGCCAACGAGACTCAGCTCACCTGGTATTTCTCTTCAGCCAATTGTCAGTGAAGAGAAGACCAGTGTCCGACCACATTTCTATTGAATACTACAATTATAGTGGACTGGCCAGTTGTCTGACTGGGGTGATGTGGTGATGGAAGAGTCTACCAGATCCGAGTCTGTGCTAGTGTCGAGAGAGTATTTAGCCAGCGTGGCTTCCACAGCTTGAGCAACCGCATCCGCTGTTTGTACTTGATTGGCTGAGGCAGAACGGTTCACCAGAAAGGGTACTGTCTGAATCTCTTTGTTCCTGTTGGCGGTTGCATGGGACTTATGACTGGCTAAGTCTCACCCTCGCTGAAGTTGCGGTGTAGGAAGCCTGTTCTCGTATAAAGGAGCGTAGTCAGATCCATCGGGCATAAAGTTTACACAAGAGCCAATCTCTGCAGAGTCAGTCCAGTCTGTCGTAGTCGCACGTATCAATGTGGAACTGGGTATCACACTCACAGCACAATGCCGAACGTGTGTTGTTGGGATGCTATGTCTGAAAACAGCGGTATACGTAATGGCGAGCCTTCTGGGTTGATTATGACATGCGTCTGGAAGAAGTGATGCACAAAGCAGCCAGCAGAGATACCATTGTCACGACTGTATCTGCAATTGATGACTGTGCACCAGTGTCGCTTTGCTTTGCTGCTCCTGGGAGCCTGGATCCTGATGCGGCATAGTGGCGGAAGGCATCCTTCGATTAGCAGAATCTGGGCGTAGTCCTCAGGCCTGACACTATTGACTCTACTGTCGCTTGTCTGCGCCTGCATGCTCGATGACATGTCTGTAGCTCGGAGTTGCTTGTTTCGTGTGTGTTTTGTGTATGTGAAGGCAACTTGTTGGGAGAGACAATGTGAGGCAATTACCTGAATGACTAATATTTCGATCACGACGCGATTGCATTACGAATCCTTGGAAAATGGCATTACAAGCTTGGATCATGGCATCAAGAATCAAGCAATCGAATGTGGCTGACATTACAAAATAATGTTGCGAATGGGATCTTAAAGCGGGCTCGTCGAAGTACGAATCGGATACACCCAGAGATGGAGGGCCGCATACGATTGCACCGTGTAGCGGAAAACCAATTACACTTGGCCGTGTTGTGTACAATCATTGTCATTGTACGCTACCTCCCATTTGTCTGTACCCAGTGATGCAAAATATGAGGCCGCCACCTCCATCCGCCTCAGACTGACAGAAAGTAGATCACATCATGCACATATGCTTACGGAAACAATGAAGCTGCTGAAGCAGTGAGAATGCTACAGGTGATCACATGATAAACAAAGCATTCGTGTCGATAGGGTGAGAAGACGAAAGTTGAGGTTTTTGCGAGTATTTTGATGCTAATTCGTCTCTGACCGTGTTGAGAAGCTGGATGTAGCTCTGCAAGAACGGTCGGGAAGGTCAGTCAGTACTTGTTAGAGTCCACTACGACTTGGGAGACCGGGACTGACTTGTTGAGGGTACTTTGTAAGAGCGGTGACGAAGCTATAAGCAAGGAAGGAAGCATCGAGGATCAGCATACTGGAAGGCGGATCAATTGTTATTGGATCAGTCATTGGCTTACCCCCAGCTCTGTTAGGATTGTGACAAATTGGATACAAGTTGGTTCATCGAGTCGTTCCAGAAATGCCTTCAAGGATATGCTGACTCACCATCGCTCCAGTGGCTTTCCCAGCCTCCGTAGCATCAGCAGAAGTTTGGACATCCTTACAGCCGCTCCAAGAGATAACATCTGTATTCATTTAAGCAAAATCCACTATCAGTATCGCAAGCTCGACAAACGACGAAGGAATAGACGAGGTCTGATTGAGAATGTCGGAAGATATGAGAGGTAACTTACCAGCAGGACTAGTGTTCATCTGCTTCACACGATCAGCAGCACCACTGTTACTGTTCATAATCTTCTTTCCGACGCCGGTAAGACTGCTAAAGGCTCCTCCTAGATCTCCCCTCAGGTAAGAAGTCACAGCTCCTACGGCTCCCATACCCGCGTCCTTGAGGAGGTTGGGTTCCTTGATCTTGCCTGATGTGTCGTACTAATATAATTCGGTTTCTGATTAGTTTTGCCTCATAGTGGAACAGAGAGCACATAACAGTATAGGTCCACTCACAACGTAGGGCAGATCTAGGGCGGTACCAGAGTGGCAGGCTAAGTCATGCGAGAAATTCAGCGAGCTCCTCGTAACATGCGCAACGACAGATGCTGGACTCCTCACAATCGTAGATCGCGGTGAGCCGGCATCCAGCAGGCAAAGGTTTAACCATGATAGCATGCATCTCATCGTCGATGATCATTCCCGCTTGTTTATGGTCAAGAGGATAAATCGTTTCATCGTATCCGTCGTCCTGGCCAATAAAGGTTCGTTAATCACCAATCCAGCCGAACGGGCTGCGCAGATTTGTCGATGGTCAAGCTGCACGGCAAACACACCTCATCACCGTTAAGGTCCTTAGCCTGTCCACCATGACCAGAATAATGGAAGAAGAGCGAGTCATTAGGCTGTGCGTCCGATACTAACCATCTCATCGCTTCTAATATGTTCTGACGCGTAGGTTGCTGTCTCCATCCAAAGGAAGGATCATCCATCAAAAGGACCATGTCTTCTGATTTATAGTTGTATCGTTCAGAGAGGAAACGAGACATGTTGCGGACATCGTTGTGACATCCTCTAAGGGCGGCTGATGTTCCTGTATAGTTTATACCGATGAGAAGCGCTTTTCGTCTGGTTCGCAGATAGGCAGAGTATAACGCGTTAGCCTGATCTTAGTAGCGGGAAAATGATCATTTGCGAATTAGGGCACTCACTTGCCGGTACATTCGGAATACTTGTAGTAGAAAGGCTGATTCTGCTCGTATTGAGGCTGTTGGTGTACCGGAGCGAAGTTGTATTGAGAAGGGAGAGGAGGAGCGCCGCCAGCTCCGTAAGTCCCGTAATCTGCAATGTCACAGAAGCACCGTTAGCTGTCAAGCCTTGGGTTCTACAGAGATCTGCTGAAGTGATAGCTATTCACGCTGAGGAGGCTGTACTGGAGCTGTGATGCAGTTTTCGTTGTTGTCAGTCCATTTGCACCATGAACAGCCGGTATGCTTTCCTTTCACTCACGGCCTCCGTACTGGTTAGGTGGGTCTGAGGTTTCAATTATCAGAGTGTGAGTCAGTCAACCATTCACTTGAGAATAGGCATCAGCTTATTGAATGCCTACATGGCCTCGGTTCGCCGTAAGGAGGGTTTGGGCCTGCAAGTGTGCAAGTAATGGGAAATCTCCGATCAGCCGAGCTAGGGATAGGAAAGCCAATCACGCACCACCCTGGATATAGCCCTGCTGATTGTATTGATGACCTGGGTAGCTGGGATCGTTCCCTCCATATACCGGTCCTTGTCCCGAGTAAGGTCCCTGCTGCGGCTGGTGTGGCTGCCAATCTGACGGTGCTTGCGACTGCCATGGCTGCTGCTGGTATCCGTTGTTGTTGTTATTGGGGTTCTGTTGTTGACGGTGTTGCTGCCATTGCTGTCCTGGATAAGCCATGATGTAGAATAGTCGATTGATGGACTGGTCGGGTAGAAGGAGAGGCGCGTAGATAGAGACGAGCGATACGATGGTGATGACGATGCTTCACTTCACTCCAGCCACACTATGTATACTACAATCATGGAGCAAGAACACACTGGACACATGATTGATGCTGAAGACGATACTGCTGCTCTGCCATTGAATGCGACTGCTTCAAGTCCTGCCGAATCCACAGCTCACGTGGACAGCACAAGCAATATCGCCATGGACGATGCTACAGGTACACAAGCACAACACAAGCATGATGGACTACCTGTAGACATTGGAGACAGTCATGCGAATACACCTCTGTCTGCCGAGCCAACGGAAGCCATGTCACAGCAAGATAATGCTCCACATGGTTAGTCTGTGGCTGTCCCCGTTTGCAGGAGATGTGCGCGCTTTGGGGACAACAGAGAACCATTTCATCTCGTCTAACAAAGCTGATATCACACGGGCGCGATATCAGCTTTGTTAGACCCAAAGATTTGGTCCTCTGTTTTCCTGGAAGCATGCACATCTCCTGCCAAGCGCGCTATGACGAGGCGAACCCTCGTGGCGATGAATTTCCAATGCTGACACGGACATGCACGCAAACAGAAGGCTCGACGAAGGGGTCTATACATGAAGATGCATATACTGCGAATACGATCAATGCATCAGCATCAGTCAAAGATGCAGCCGACCCTCCCGTGGTTGCCACTCCGGCCGAAACGACCAGCAAGGACAGTACACCTCCCGAGAGTGCAGCGAATTCCTCGGTGCCTTTAGTTACGGGAACCAACGAGCAAGAATGGCCACTCAAATCTATTCTGTGGCCCCCCTTCGTAGATTACCCTCGAGAGGTGAAGATACTGATGCAAGACCTTAATGGGCCTTGCTCCTTCTTGGCGCTATGTAATGTACTGTTGGTACGTGGTCTGGTCAAATGACTTACTTGACCTGAACTGATTGCGATAAATAACAGCTCCGAGGGGATATACATCTCCCATCAGACCAGAAAACAGCCACTTTCAGCCAACTATCGGCTCAAGTAGGCGACTACCTTCTGCGGAGTAGCGACGTCACTCCCCTTAATCCAACGTCAGAGCAGACTTCGAATAACACGCATAACAAGCTAGATTTTGCACTCAATACTCTACCGAAAACACTATCTGGACTAGATGTAAATGTGAATTTCATAACAGGTAGTTTCTCACACTCTCATGATCCATCACCTTCATCATCATCGCAGAACAACGAACTAGAGCTTTTCAAATTATCAAATGTAGATTTCAGACATGGTTGGATGATCTCTCAGGATGACGATAAAGAAGTTTTTGAAGTTTTCGTTTCTATCGCGAACGATTATGATACTGCTGTTAATGTACTTGTTGAAGGTGATGCAATAGCAGAGGGCAATATCACCGGCAAGAGCACTGCTGCACGCGCACTAGCAGCCGTCGAACAACCGGAAGAAACAGGAGAACACACACAGTCACCTATGGAAAACACACAAAGTGCCCAAAGCAACACTCAAACACTGGAACAACTTTTTGAACAATTATCAATGCAGCCGAATAAACAAGCAAAAGTATATCAAGCTACAGTTATACAGAGATTCTTGCAGAATACATCAACCCAATTGACATACGCTGGACTGTTCAAGCTCTCTGAAGATCTACAACCTGGTTCGTTATGTGCCTTATTCCGCAATTCGCATTTCAGTGTTCTCTATAGACGACCCAATGATCTCTCAGGACCTCATCAAGAAAGAGGTAGCGCTGAAGCAGCAACAATTGAAGAGAACGCGCAGTCAAGAAGATTACCGCAAGCTACCTTATTCCAATTGGTTACAGATCAAGCATTACTACACGAACCAACTGCAGTCTGGGAAAGTCTAGAAGATATAGATGGTTCAGCTTCTCAATTTTATGACTCTCGTTTGCAACCTGCTAGAATCAGACAGGATTGGGTTTCGAGAACAGCGAGAGATCCAGTACAGACGGAACAGAATAGCCAAATGCATGATGCAGAGTAGGTGGAGAGCCACTAATGCTCAGCGCGCCGTTTCGTGTAGGGTACAAAACGCTAATTATACGGCTACCTTCCTTTTCTCATTCTCCTTGTCACAGCATGGCTCTTGCCGCCCAACTACAACAGGACGAGTACGATGCCGACGATCAGGCACGGCGAAGTCGGTCACACAACAACTCGCTATCACAACATCCAAATGAAGCCTCTCCGGCTCATAATGGTTCGCGCGATCGGAGAGAACACTCAACGCAGCAACCACCTAACCCATTAGGTCAGTCGGACCCACCAAATCAAACAGGCAGAATTAGACCTGAAGATTTAGATCCGAAAGTATTGGCAGGTTTAGGAGCGCGTCCGTCCAAGAAACAGAAGGAAAAGGCACCCGAAGGAGGAAAAAAAAGTAAAAAGGATTGTATCATTTGCTAAGTATTGGAATTGACCAATCTTCTAACCAAAGGTGGTAGAGGAGGTATGTCTGTGTTGGATTGGATTGGAGGAAAGGCCAAGCAGTTAAAATGTATCAGTGGAGCAATATTAGAATTTTGAGTTGGTGAGCGATTTAGCGCTTTTGCTGAGTAGGGATAGAGAAGTTAGAGTAAATCGCAAACATGCCAACGTCACAGAGAGTACAGTATTCCGATGATACGACACTCAAATCGTGTTACTGTCACGTGTGGGCCAGCCGGCAAGTATATATACAGGGATAGTAAAGCTGACGGAGTCTACTTCTTACAAATCCGATTCTTGATAGGCTGTTTTGCGGAGTGAGGCCAGTCGTCTTCGGGCGTCGGCTGCAAGATCGCACGAAAAAGCCATTAGCGATACACGTGATTGCAGGTAGATCAAGCTGAGTAGACTTACTCAATTCCTTTTCCTTCGTGAGCACCTCGACCTGGATCTCCATCTCTCTCATTTTCAGCTCGTGATTTCCCATACTAGCATAATCCATATCATCTCTACCCTCCATATCTTTCGCAGTAATAGCTTTGACTTGTCTAACCAAAGCTTTACAAGCATCAGTGACGGCTTTAGCTGCTTTTTCAAGATGTTCTTGGGTTCTAGACATGAGCTCTGATTTGACTCTACTCGCTTGTACGAGCTGAGCTGTCGCTGCTGCCACTTCATTGGAAGCTACAATGAGCTGTTCCAGGTTATGAGTACCCGAAATGACACCATCTGCAGTCTCAATGAGCAGAGTAGTAGCGAATGCCACAGCTTTTGCAGCACTGATGAGACCGTCTGTCCAGCGATTGTTTCGCTTATAAAAGGCCTGAGCAGAACTTGATCCTTTGCCCTGACCTACGATTTCATTCTGAGAGTCGGTTGCAGCTTGGATGAGTCTTGCAATAGCTTGTGTGATAGCCATCGCGGAAGCTAGGATGGTATCGTGCACTTGTATGTCAACAGCTGAATGTCTGGAAGTGTCCACCTGCCTGTTCATCAAGCTCTGCAACTTCTGAGTAGCTTGCTCGATTGCTCTAGCTGCAGCATTCATCTCTTGCTCTACGAGGTCTCCAATATCTCCGTTTGCTCTTGCTGACTTCGATTGCTTAGGTACTAGAGCCTCTACCTCGGAGGAAAGCTTGGTGAGCGTGCTTCGAACATCCATATTCCCTCTTAGCACGACGTCTTTACGTCCAGGGAGCTTGAGGTTCTCTAGTCTATACGACTGTAAAGCCAAGAGACCCTTCAAAGCACTATCTCCCGGTGCTTTACCAATTCTAATAAGTTTATCGACCGCATCATCATTTTGGCAGAACCTCGTCACTCCCTTGGTTGATGCTAGAGTATCTGCAATAGCTTGAGCGTAATTATTAGCAGTTTTGATGACTTCGACATGTTCACCACCTTTTTGACCTTCAAGATATAGATCAAATACAGTAGCGAATTCGTTCGCGCTTGTCATTGATTTCTCAATCATCGAAAGTAGATATTCAGGAGTTGCATTTCGATTACCTTCTTGCATAGTAGATTCAAGTTCGTAGATTGCATCATCAATTTTTTGTACTCCAGCTTGAAGGACTGAATCGATGATTGTGTTCAATTTCTTCATATTATCCAAGATGAGCTCATCGATTTGAGCATTCATGACTTGATCTTGTTCTCTTTCACCATTCTGCATGTTGGCCATCTGAAGAATGGTCTCATCCATTCCTTCCTTCATAATCTGAATTTCCATATCCTTCTCATCTCGTACGCGCTCAGCTTCGCCCGCCGCTTCATCCAATCGCTTATGCAGATCATCGATCTCCTTCTGTTTTTCTCTCAAGCTATCTTCAAGCTCATTGAGCTGTCTGGTATATTTCTGCAGCATCTCGTGTACTTCGGAACTTTTTGACCGCGTGGCATCTTGAGCGCGCTCTTCCGCGAATCGGAGGTCCCGCTTAGCTCTCTCAAGCTCATCTTTGTTACTCTGCACGTAACGAACAGAGTAGAGATTCAGTACCTGCAAACAAGCGGCACATCATGTAAGATTCAAATTACTCACCGACTTCAGTCTGTCCATCTCAAATCGAGCTCTATCCCTCTCCCTGATCATATCAGCGAGTTCCAAATTCTTATTCTTCATATCTCTTTCCATTCTCTCCATTTTATCAATAGCCTCTTGCGCAGAATTCGCTTTCAATTGTAATCCCTTCATTTTATTGAGCAAATCCAGATGCTCATTACGTAATTGAGAGTAGAGCTTAGCTAAAGCTTCATATTTAGATCTCCATAGATTCCCTTGATCTTGAATACCTCTTATCATTTCATCTTTAGCTTGCATTTGTTGTGAGATATTCTGATTAATAGCTTGCATTTCCATTTCCAATTGTTTTACTCTTCTATCATATTGTTCTAGCATCATTTGATCTCGTTCGTATTGCCCTCGCATGGCTAGGATCTCTCGCTCTAGCTCAGCCGTGCGACCAGCTTCTTGAGAATTCATTTGCTGTCGAAGAAGCTGTTCCTGCGCTTGTCTTTCTCGCTCTGCTTGCATACGTTGTTGATCCTCAAACTCTCTTTGTTGCCTCGATGCAGCTTCAGCGCGCTGGTGAGCTTCATTGTCTTGTTTAGCTTTGAGAGCGGCCTGTTGATCTTCATAATGCTTCAGCATACGAATCTGCTCTTCGATATCTTCCGTAGGGGTATCGTTCCGTGGCACTGGCTCAGGTGACTTAGCAGCCTTGAGCTGGGGTTGAGCAGTCTTAGGTCGCTCTGGAAGACTGGGTTCATCATGTTTGAGAAGATCGGGCGGGTCCTTAGCAGACATCATCAGCACTTGAGCATAATCAGTTGTACAAGGCGTGCGTGTCACTCACTCTAGGCAACTTAGGCACGGTAATGAGAGTGGTCAAGTATTTGAGGTTCGAGCATTCATAGTAGAACTTTCTTAGATTATAATGCTGAGCATTATATCTCTGTCGAATAGGTTCAAGAGCCTCCACAGCACCAGTTTCTGTAATGAGGCAAAAAGCAGTACATCAGACACCATCTCTTGCATTTGTGCTAACTGATTCTCTGAAGCAATAGAAGCGACTCACTTCGATGCAAAGCCCTGGCCATACTCGTAATAAAGCGATAAATGCCATATGATTCTTTAACAAGCGGCACCAAAGCAGATATACGAATTTCATTATTGCCTGACGTTTTGAAATGAGCAAAGATGAGTTTTTGGAATGCATCGATTTGATCTTGTAAAGTCATCAGGTCATTGATAGTTTCGAAACTGTATCACCAAGTCAAAGATCGGCGTTAGTACTTTGCGAGACCCATGGCGTGATCACATATTAGGCAACCCACCCTTCATTTGGATCATCGATACCTTTCAAACTGATATATTCCTCATACTCGAATAGGCCGTTGAATTCCGGATGATTCTTGTGGAATTTCAGCTTTGCGATGATAAACTTTACGTATGACCGGATGAGGGATGAGTAGCCTGGGAGAGGAGACATATACGAGATTAGAAGCTGTTATCTCTAGAGCCATACTTGAGAGACCCTATAGCCAACCTTTGACTCACCCCTTGCCCCCTCACTGCCCATCGTCCTCGAACACGTCTCCAACCATCCAATCTGATTCTGACCTTCTTTAATAGCGCATCCATGACCCTCTTGAATGACCTTATGCACCAATATCAGAGCTTTAAAAGTCATGATCTCATCCGAGAGGATGGGGAGAACGCGGAGGGAGTTGTAGATTGACAGGGCGGTGTGGTAGTCCCAGGTGTAAAGAATGCATTCTGATGGAGCCCCGAACAGAATGCAGACCGTCAGTAAGACATAAGGCATATGCTAATATGCTGCACCTTCGCGTAGGCGGCATACAAGGCAATGATCATCGCCTGCCTGCCTGCCCGCTTGCAGCCACCACGTCGGGGTGCACACAAAGCCGGGACAGCAAATGCAGCGAGAGAAGACCTACTTCGGACATGTTTCGCTTTAGGAGCTACTTCATCAGCACTGACGGCCTTTTTGACGTTCTGGGATAGCTCTTGTTCTGCCTTCTCTTTATCGACGGGCCGACTTGGCCTGCGGGAGGGCAATGCATGTCACCAGCGTGTGGAAAGGGTTTATCGGGGAGTGTGGGCGTCAACGGCAGTCAGCATTGCTCCGAAGGATGATTGAACATGATCGCCAGCCAGCCAAGTGCACAAATGCATGCCGCTGGCCTGCTAATGCATTCGCGCTTACACTGCAAGCGGTCATGGTGATCAGCCGTAGGTCAGGTAGGCGACAAAGTTGCAAGACTGCACTCACTGTGCGAGTCACCCCACTCGTATGGCTTTGCCTGCTGCTTGAGCAATCCAACAATCCTGGTGAGCGCAACATGGTTGATGTCGCGGTTTATCGGTGGTGTTCCCAGGCGTCAGTACGCATGGCATGGCTTGAGGGATTGCAGAAGCAGGATGGGCGGCTTCACACTCACATCTTGGATGTACGCTCTCACTGAGCCGGACGAGGAGGGACAGGTATGCCCTCTGTTGTGATGGATGGATGGAAGCAAGTCAAGCATGTCACATCTCCTCACTCCACTCCAGCACGCAGCCACCTTGGATGGCGATCAACTGGAAGCATGCATATGTGCAAATGGACATGGCAAGCAGTACAGGCGTGGATGAGACACAGCAAGACACTCAACTACCGAACACTGACTATCAACCACGACAACCCTGCTAACCTGGTCTCTTGAAGAGCTCCCTATGCTAAGTGGCGCAGCCGATCAGCCTCGAGGTGCAGACCTAGGATCCTGGATATGCTCTAGAAGATTGCATTCCTGCCATCACTGACTACTAACGATGTTATGACAAGCCTTATCGATAGTGCGGCAGACACTCGCCATCAAGAATCATCCCCGGCCACACCTCCCCGTGTCATCTACGTTTCTTCAGCCCAAGCACGCTCATATGCCGACCTGCTGCCTTCGAACAGAGGTCGTTCTTCCATAGTACATTCTCTGATTGAGGCCTTAGATCATCTAGACTACGATGCACCCGAAAACGACGGAGACGACGACTATGTGTCATCAGGCATCTTGATTGGAGAAAGCAAATCACCCAACCGAGCACGTGCTGTGGAGCCTGTCCCAGCAACTCACAGCGACCTGTGCCGCTTTCACGACCGTAACTATGTATGAGAATACACCTCTCGCACCGACTCACGAGCTAACCTCAATGCTGTTTGTCTCTAGATAGATGCACTCTACAAAGCTTCTGCAGAATGTCAATCCCCGGAAACAAGCTTCGACTTTGATGCAGAACAAGCTAGTCCTAGAAAACGTGTAAAACGGGAAGCTATTCAACGCAATCATAACCTTGAACAAGACAATGGCCAAGAGGCTTCTAAAGAGAAATCTGAGGATCATGGCTTAGAACACGTAAGATTGCCGGAATCAATCTCGCAAGTATCGCTGCCAACTCCAATTGACGCTCTCGCAATGTATAGGACTGTCCTGTCTTCGCAAACTTGGAGCAATATTGTTGCTACGTCGCTGGCGGCTCTATTACCGCTGCTAGGGAACTACGACGAGGCAACGCAGACATGGCCTTGTTCTGGGATGGGGGCGTGAGTAAATATCAGATTACTCCTAGTCTCGAGGTCGATGGATCAGCTCAACGTGCGAAAAGAATGAGGAATGTGCCAGATCTGATATGAATCCACTCTCAATCATTCGTTATAGAGGCACCATGCTACAAAGTCAGCAGCAGCCGGATACTGCTATATCAACGATATAGTCCTCGCCATTCTCGAACTACAAAAGAATCCCTTATTCGACAAGAAATCAATTCTCTCTTCTCGGTGTACTCTAAATTCACCGAAAAGATTGAAGAAGGTCCTCTATCTGGATTTAGATCTGCATCATGGTGATGGTGTAGCGGAAGCTTTCGAGACGAACCCTAATGTCGTTACTGTTAGTTTGCATTTATGGAGTAAAGGGTTCTATCCATCGAGTGAGTTCATAGTCCAACTATACGCGCACCTGCCAGTCTGCTGCATGTAGTACGTGTGGAGAATACTGGTATTGATGATTTGTTGTCTCTCACAGCGCACAAAGGACAGCTCGAATATACTGGTCCTGCCTCTCCATCTCCAGCAGCGCATACATCCCTCAATATAGCCGTCCCTAAATCTGGGTTGTCAGATGAGAATTTCAACCTTCTAGTGGATGAATGCGTCAAACCAATATTCGAATCGGTCAAGCCCGATGCTCTAGTCCTACAATGTGGAGTCGATGGATTGGCAGGCGATCCATGTAAGGAATTCAATATCTCTCTGAAGGGATATGGACGAGCCGTCGATAGCATATTATCATGGTGTAGAGCGGAGAAAGGCGTTGAACACGATAAAGTAGGAAGTCTTGGATACGCGTCCTCGACGAGCATCCCCGTACTCATCCTCGGAGGAGGTGGCTATCATTCCACGAATGCAGCGAGGGCATGGGCATACCTTACGAGTATAGCAATAGATAGGCCATTGAATCTAGAAGAAGGTACAGTTCCAGATTCATGCAGGTTCTGGGAAACGTTCTATAATGATCATGCTGCTGGCGAAGGGTTGGATATTCCGAGCCATCTTTCGAGGAAAGACGAGAATAATGAGGTGGATATAAGAGGGATTATCGATAGGTTTAAAAGTTCTGCTGCTGCCTTATCGGGTGGTTGTTGATAGTTCTTGATTTCAAATTTGTACCTCTCCATCGATTATAGTATGCCTTGACACCCTAAAACCTACTGTAGTTTTTGAAACAGTAGTTAGACAATAGTATGCGGATGTAGCATCTAGGCTCCCTGATGCAGGAACGAGTTCAGTCAGATTTGACCGTCAATACTCTTGTCATTGTGCATGTCCAGCGTCGGAGTTGCCGACAGCTAAAGCTCTTCTATATTTCGATCAAGAAAAGCTACTTCTTGCATCTGCATCGATTCACCACATCGAAACGACGCGCAAAGATGAGGCATGGCATCGCATTCAGGAAGCTGTCGCGCACGAGGTGGGTAGCTTGACCATATACGTCCACGTACGCTGCTGTCTTGTTCGCTAAGTGTCGCCGCTGCAGCTCCCATCGCAATCTCATGCTACGAAACATGGTCAGCTCGCTTTTAGAGCATGAACGCATCACTACGACAGTAGCGAAAGCGAAAGAAGCGAGCAGAATAGCAGAATGGGTTATCAGTTGGGGAAAGAGAGGGACCGCTGCTCAGAAGAAACGAGCAGAAGCTTTCTTGATGGTGAGCATTTGTCTCGCCAATTTGACATTGAACTGCACGAGGGCGGAATCGAGATGCCTGACTGGTTACTCACCTGTCAATTGATATGTAGAACCGACATATAACACTACCAAAGCTCTTCGACGAACTATCTCAACGCTACGCCTCAAGAAGCGGTGGTTATACACGGGTTCATCTTTTCGGAAATCGAAAAGGTGATCACGCACCACAAGCAATCTTAGAATTGGTAGACAACCCAAATGATTTGCGATTCCATATGACTGCGAGGATTGTAGGGAGGGAATTGGCTAGATTGACGCGAACGAGTCCAAAAGATGAAGCTGAAGTGTTGGAATGGGCTACTTCGACGACGCCTGTTACGACGCGACAGCCTCGAGTTTATGGCTTCTTGAACGACATGACTAGGCTGCATACCAAGAAAGCGCTGCGATTCCTTCCATCATCGACTATATCATCCTCATTTCCAGAAGCGGAGTCATCAACATCACCATCACCGTCCTCTCCGTCTTCAGATCAGAATCAACACCTCACCCTTCAACATTTCGATTCGTTAGCGAGAGAAGCATTCTTCCGTACGACTGCCATTAGCAAAGTACCATTATGGGATGAAGATCTCAACAAATACGAAGACCTGCTCCTTCACGGCAAGGAGAATCCCTCTAGCGTACCAGTAACAAGGCCAGGCCAAGGTCGGAAAGTATGGGCAGGTCAAGAAGACTTTGATAAGCGCTACTCTAGTCCTCCACTATCCAGTCAGAAGAGCGCACAGAAAGAAGACGAATGGGAAGATGTAGAAGAAGAGACAGCACCGACACCTCAACAAAGAAAGGAAATTAGAGATAAATGGACAAAGAAAAAAGTTAGACATGCGGATGGTAGGAATGGTGCACTAGGTCAACGATCAGCTATTGCGAGATCTAAAGGTCATCAATCTCCTCCTAGGACTATGTCAGAGAGGAAATTGAGATTAGATATGCCGGTTTCTTCGATTTAAATAGTCCATTTCAGTTTTAATTTTTGTTAGCACTGTCTTATCGCGTTGCTTTTGTAAGTACACATGTCTTGTAGGAACACCGCAAACATTCTCGCATGAGTATATAAAAGTGCTGAACACTCATCAGACTCTCTATGCGTCCTCTTCTACTGGGCCAACCTGGACGGGAGCTTCGTGCAATGGGAAGAAAATTCGAGCAAGCCAATGCACCATCTGCAAAAACGCAGTAAAGTCGAGAAGCAGGCCAAAAAACGTCAGATCTGACAATTGTTGGCGAGGGGAAACTTATCCCCTCTGTTTTTGTGTATTTATTGCTATACGATGGGTACAGACCAGACGAAAAGATCATAATACCGAGGTAAAGTATCTAAAGACATAGGAACATTCAAGCAAGATTGTATCAACGCCTGAATTCCTGCGTTGGTACTGGGGAAATTGAGCAGTGATGAGGAAAAAAGCATTGTTATTCGGACTTTAAGATGCGGTCGTGGGAAAGGATCCCAGACAATGATGGACTACGTATGCCTGTGTCTGTGGGTGAAATAAAAGACAAACGGTCTTCGAGCTGGTCCTTCTCGAAACGAACAAACCAGAATGCAGCGCAAAGAAGAGAAAAGCTGCATTGGTGCCGAATCTGAGAGGTGAGGGGAGTTGACAGAACTTAATTCATGTGCCAAGCGGGAGTGATCTGTGCCTTTCCCGTGGAACACTCGATAAAAGAGCATAGCAATATGTACCTGTCCGTTCGGCATTCGTATATTGCACCTCGAGAGGGAGTAACGAGATGACACTCTTTCAATATGTTGATTTCGTGATCCTACTAAGCACTCGAATCTTGATGACGTTTAACACGCTTCATGGGCAATCTTGCTAGATTTTATGCCCATGTTGCACAACGGCGAGGATATCCATGATGCCTGCCATGTCTTTCTTCAGCACGTGCATGTGAAGGTGGAGGTGGCATATCACCATCTCTAGGAGGGGGAGGAGGGGGCCCTCGTCTTCCATGATGACCATGCTCAGGCGGACCATGTGAATGTCGTCCTTCACCTCTTCCATCATGTCTATGACGAGGAGGCATAGGAGGATGAGGAGGTGGTCCTCCATGTCCTCCTGGATGCATTCCACGAGGTCCACCAAATCGAACTTCATTGATAAATTCGATATCGCTTTCATCAGAATCGGACAAAGTGGAGCTCGAGTCGTCCTCTCCAGCTTGTGTAGGTCCATCTCCGTTCATTCGCATAGCTTCAAAACCACCTCTGAGCTCATTAAACCCGTCTCCATTGTTATGGACAGGCGTATGTCGTTCGTGATGACGATGATGTTTATGGCCGTGTCTGTGTGGTCCAGGTCTTTCGAAAGAACCACTAAAATGCCCATGCTTGCCGAAGAAGGAGGATCGAAGGTCGTCTTCGGGAGGCCCTCTTGGTCCAAAATCAGGTGGTCCACGTCTTCCTTCGAATGGATGGAAGCCAGGCATCATAACGTGGAAGACATGGTGGGAGAAAAGAGGTGGCACATCATAAGGGAATCCTCTATGTCTTCCATGGCCGAACATTCCAGAGAAGGGAGGACCCCCTTTTCCTTCAAAGCCACGCGGGCCGCGATGATGATCATGAGGAAGAAATGATGCGAAGGAATCATCTGAACCGAACTCCGGACCGCCAAAAAGATGGTGATGAGGTCCAGCGAAAAATGCTGGATGTGGCGGATGAGGTGGATGAGGCGGATGAGATGACATTCCATGTCTTCCTCTTCTTCCTCCTGGTCCGCAGTGGGGTGGTTCAGGTGGACCTCCAAAAAGGTGGTGAGGATGAGGGGGACGAGGAGGGCCTCCGGGCCTTCCAAAGTGAGGAGGGAAAGGGGGACGACAACCATGAGGATGAGGGTGATGATGAGGAGGAGGTCCCATAAGAGCAGGTGTCAACAAAGCAGAAACGATTCCAGCAGTCATAGCATCGAAATTTCCAGTTTCTTCCCGTATAGTAGCAGCGATATCTACGCTTTCTCCATCTTGGTTGTTATCGTCGTTACCATCGTGCTTCTTATGAACGTGAGATAGAACTCTATCGAACGCTTTCTTGATAGAATTATTATTCTGTACTGCTTCTTTTACGATTTTAATGAAAGCATGGATATCTTCCTGCAGAGTAGCTGCTTTCTTGTTTTCTTTCTTCTTTTTCTCTTCATCATTGTCGTCATCCTCTTTCTCGTTGGCGTTTGTCTCGGTATCGTGATCATCTTCAGTATCGATAGGGTCGACGCCATCATTGTCCAGATTGTAGCCTTCCTGAATGCCCGACTCTCCGCTTATAGTGGCAGAGGTGCTGCGAGTGTTGACCGCAGCAGGAGCAGCAGCAGCACCCTGCTGGAAGAGAGGTGGCAGTTGGACGATTAGGAATTTAAGAGGTGGCATTTCATCGAAATTGAATGCATATTCTTCATCAATGGCAGGCCAGACATGTTCGAGTTCGTCGTCGCTGGATCTATTGATGGAGGGATGGAAAGATAGAGAAGTGTGTCAGTCAGGATGTGGCGCGATGCTGCAGTAGGCGAGAGCCTTGAGCAGAATGAGAAAGACAAGGTGACTTACAGTACCACAGCTTCACCGTCATTGTCTATATAGCTGAGACCGAGATTGAAGGTGGCAGGGAGAATGAATCTCTGCTTGATCTGAGAAGCGAGACTCTCCCAGGAAGGGCGCTTGGACGAGCACGTGAATCGTCGCTGAGTCTGCAGGAGGGAGTAAGACAGGTCAGCAGGATTGCTAGTCGTAATCAGTAGGTACACTGCTTACATTCTCGTAGGTGACCTTGAGGTCTACGGAGATTGGGGTGTTGATGGATGGCATGGTTGTGTCAGGCTTCTAGATGGGTGGGTTTGTATGATGGAATGGGGAGAGAGAGAAGAGGGAAGCATCCATCTCCAGTCGTATACAGTCAGTCCCGTCTCCATCCAACGAGTCATCCACTTCTTCGTTCGAGTCCACCTCCACCGCTTCGCCGCAGTATGCCTGCCGTGGGTCCGCAGCACGTGCGCAGGCGTAGGCAAGCGGCGCAGCACTGCAGGACTGGAAAGCAGCAGCAGGAGCTTGAACTTGCAGGCCAGTCAGCTGAAAACCCAATGATGCCCACTACTGTCATATGGCTCTAGTCTCTGCACTGCGCCTGACAGCCGCAGCTGCACGCCGTCAGCTGCGCCGCATAGCCTGCAATGTACGCAGCCTGTTTGCGCTTCGACCAGACGGCACAACTCTCAGCTGGAAAGACTCGCAAGACAATGACCGTGATGATGACGACGAGGATGACTCTGCTAAGATGACTCGATGCCCTCCCAGGCTACTGACCTGCTCACTATACAGAGTCAAGCTGCTGACTCGCCTGAAAGACTGACAGCAGTGCATATGCTGGTCATACCATGGTGGCGCAGGAACTTATCATCCTTAATGATGGAGCAGTGAAGCCTTGAGGGTCGAGTGCTTCGACTCATACGCTGGTACATATCTGGACTGCGTTCGTTATCAATCACAGGCAGTGCGCTCAAGAGTCGCCGAAGCTCAACCGGCGCACGAGCTCGACAACCCACAGCCATGACTGCTGGTCGGTCGCACACCACCGGCTGCTGCTCCTTGTAGAGCGCGCATGCAAAGGCGTGTAGGCAACATGTACAGGGGATGCGTCACTTGGAACACCCTCTATCCCGCTCCAACTCTGATTGTCCAAACATACTCCCTAGCCTGCAGAGGCGAGCGCGAACAAGGGCTGCATCATTTTGAAAAGTAAGGAGCACGGAAGACTTCTTCAGTGAGCCATGTCTGGCTACGGACCATTCTGTGAGTTCGATGAATAGTCCATCTGATCTCAACACCGAGGCACACGCACATTTGAGCTTTTCTGAGCGTGTTTCTGCTTGTACTGCCGCTCGTGCCCGCTAACCAATAATGTGTCCAGCCTGGAGTTATGGCCTATCGGTCCTTAAGACAATTGCAGAACCAACGTGGCACTACAACAGAACCCAAATAAGAGACAAAGAAGCGCTCACGTGGCAGGCAAGAGATCCAAAACAGCATTTGAATCCTAGATTGCCTTTTGCTACTTATATAGGATGGGGTAAGTGTTATACGTGCTTTTCTGGTGCATTGATTTTCGCGTATGACCCGAATGTAGCTGAACACCTCTTACACCCCTCGTCACATAACACACGTACGTGTTTGTGTTCATTCTATTCATCCAATCCTTGCAGCATTATTGCGCATCGCTTTGTGCGTTGATATGGCTCTCATCAACGAGCTAGTAGGGTATTTTGTTCTGAATGCGTAAGTTCGAATGGTTATAAGTACTTTCGTAATTATCGAAATCCAGAATGGCATGGCATGGTTGTTGACAATTCCATCCTTTAATACCTTTTCTGGTTCTTTACATGGAACAGCACACACTTCAAAGCGTATTCCTTCGAGGTTCACAGAAACCCATACGCGATTACCTTTATGTAAGTCTTTTCATTGATAGTCTTCCTTCCGGTTTGCTTCAGCCTGTATACCGGGAACTGTATGATGACTAACTAATTCACCTTGCCGGAATTTGAATTTTCCAGCGGAGCTGTAGGAGGTAGGCGATCATTTTAAGTTATTCTCCAAGCGAGAGTCATGGCTGATTCCTAAACTATCTATATCCTTCATTTCACCATTCCCCCTTCCCTTTCCATTCTTACGCCTATCTTTCTTCACCTAATATATCACAATCACAGGCGCAATCTCAACTGTTCTCGTCTTTATCATCGACATCGTCTATTCCCGCCCTGAGCAGCGTGACAGATGGCCCATGATAGATCCGGATGGACACATCCCCACCACTACCGATGCCTACAACGGCCACTTGAAAGGCATATCAGACGATTTAGGAAGACCCTGGGCACCGGTGCGAGAAAAAGGTGATGTCAGGAAGGCACCTACAAGTAAATTAGCTATGAGAGGAGATAGTAGAGATGCAAAAAATATGACCGAAGGTGGTCCTATAACATTAAAGAAACTTAGAATTCATGCATTTATGAGAATTATCATTTGGGCTGCCGCTGCTTGTATTGCTGGTGCTAGTGGTACTGCTATTTGGTTCGTCAAGGATGGTGGTGCAGTCAGAAGATTGGAAGATCGTGTCGTTACTGGCATTATCGTTCAGATGGTCGGAGTAGCCGTCATCGTAGTAGGACCAACGTGAGTCCACTTTCCGCCTTAGCCGACTTCACAACAGATGTCCCAGCTGACGGCTAGTCCTTCCACCCCGCAGCATTCTCCAATTGATGTATCTCATCGTCGAAATAGCCGAGACCGCATCGCACAAACGTAAACCACGAAGAATACCGAAGTAGTAGCTTCGTTGCCGTGCATAAAAAGGCCCTTTTTGAGCACAGCGTCATTATTGTTCTAAGTCGTAGCTTTCAGTCATCGTTCGTGCTTTTGTACTTATCTCTTGCTTTACTTTCCGCATAGCTATGTATGTCTCTTCTCTGTGTCGTTCGCGCCTCACCTTCGAATATCCCACCCTGTGTCCAGTCATTGCTTTTATGTCCTGCAACGTTAGCGGTCCCGATGGACACCCGCCAAATAAATCCCAACGTAGTCATTCGCTCGAGTATGTAAACCTCTCCGCTTGTGTCGATTGCAGTCTTACCAATCTTGTTGTACATGCTCCGGCTTACAGTGGATATGTCAACGTGCAAAGACACATCCAAATCACTGTCTGTCCAAAGGTCGAATTTCTGCATATTGTCAACTGCGCTGTTGACAATCAAATGATCAACTCCTCGTTAGATCAGGTAATGCAATCTGTGGCGGTTCAGTGTGAGTTGTTGCATTCATGTCGAAGGCGGCATCGCGAGGTCCGTATTCAAGGAATGTCTCGCCTCGTCGTCTAGCTTGCATTCCCACAAGATGGTCATAGGCAAGCCGAAAGTAGGCTGCAAGGACCAAGTCAGTAATAAGAGTCTCAGCCGCGAGAGCACCTGCAAGCGCTTAATCAGATAGAATCCCGATGAGGATTCCCACGGCTATCTTAGGTGTGATGGTATGGATTGACTGCAAGCGATACGAGATAGGAAAAACACAACGTGACCCAAAAAAGACCAAGTAACGATGGGATGGGATCGCACACCAGAGGAGGAGGAGGTAATTTCCGCCTCTGGCTACTGGTGCATTTTTAGTGTCTCTCTATCTGTTGCTGCGGGCAATTCGCTCGAGCTCATCCTTCTTCTTGATGGCGTAGCTGTTGGATGATCCCTTGGCGGCGTTGATCAGCTCATCAGCGAGGCACTCCTGTGGACGCATACGGGGAAAACGAATGTCAGTTTCTTCTTGCGATGCGATGTAGCAAGTCAAAACAGGAGCTGGACGCACGGAGATGGTCTTGATGTTTCTGAAGGCGGATTCTCTGACACCGATGGTGATGAGGGCAACGGACTGGTTGACGCGTCTTAGAGGAGAGACGTCGACAGCCTGTCTTCTGACGGTACCAGCAGATCCGATTCTTGTCGAATCTTCACGGGGACCAGTGTTGACGATGGCGTCAACAAGGACCTGGATAGGGTTGGAGTCTGTGAGGAGGTGAATGATCTCGAAAGCATGCATGACAATTCGGACTGCCATTTGCTTCTTTCCGTTGTTTCGGCCGTTCATCATCAAGGCGCAGACGAGTCGCTCGACAATTGGCATTTGGGACTTGCGGAATTGCTTTGCGTTGTATCGGCCAGCGGTGTGGGGTAGGTAGACTGCATGACGGACTTGAACGTAGTCGCTCAAGGAGATGTCCTTGACCTGGATACACAACCAAACGCAATCAGAATGACGGTTCTTCATCCTCCACGCTATCCATGTTGAATACTCACATCGACATCAGCGGTTTCCCACTTTCCGAAAAGCTTGACGCTGCCCTCGTTGGCAAGCGCCTCGATGTTCTTTGGAAGTCCTAGCGTAGCCATGATCGCGTACACTAGAGAGATGAAACGGACATATTTACAATGTCAGCTTTGAGTGCTTGCTCAAACGTGATGTACACCTCTCAACGTCGGCTGGGAATCTCTGTGCGCTGCCGTCTTCTGGGCGTGACTGGTGGAGCTGGCTGAGCTGCTGCTTTCCATCTCTAATTACTAGCTGAGCATGCCCATTAGATCAATGCACATCCAAGCATCTGATTGCTACTTTTCATGCGTGTGCTTCTGTCTTGCATCGGCTTCCTTCGTTGATGCCTTTCACAGGATCGAGGGTGATCTGGCGACCTTGAAGCTTTCATTCTGGCATCGTCATAGCTGGTGAAGCATCACAGTCTTCTTATCGAGTACATTCTTGATGCCCTGTCGACTCCATTGCCGTTGTAGTGCTCCTCCATCCCATTCTCCCACCTCATCACGCCAGCTGCAGCCCAGTCATCCACCCAGTCCACCCAGCAGGACCCAGAGAATCCCCTCCGACGTCTCGAAGGTGCACACTTCCAGCATGTTCCCATGTACCTTAGGTCTTGAATGCCTTGATGTGGATGCAGTGAGTGCTGGAGTGCCGTGGTGTCCTTCTTGAGACTTGCTATCCTCTGACTGCTCGCATGCACGCCTCGATCAGCCCGCCAGAATCGGGCGCGAGGGAAGGCTCAGCTTTTGGCGGGAGGCTGGTGGCGATAATTCGGGAAGCGGAAAAGGAAAAAGCTTCCCTCGAAAATGCCTGTGGATGGGATATAATTGATATAAAATACAGTTACACACAGAATGGAAACCAGTGTGACTTTTTACACCTCCATAGTCACAAGCGACATCATGATGCCTCCTCGAGCTGTGCAATGCGCTGTTCGCTGAGCCAGCATGAGCAAGAATCACTGCTCTCTGCGAAAGAATTTTCAACACAGTCGATGAATCAGAAGCTTCAGCATTGACACCATACTCAGTCTAGCCATGACATGGTAATCTAACAATGCTAACGGTACAGCCTCAATCTGTGTCGGAACAGATCTGAATAGTGGCCAGAGCTGCTAAGCTTCTTTCTAACAGCCTTCTCGGTAGCGCTACGAAGGCGGTCAGTCTGCTGTTATGCACGGAGGGTCTGAACCACTGCGCCTCCTGCTGCTAAACGCGTAGATCCCCATTCTTACCCTGGAGACACACAATTGCTCCTTGCAGCAGACATTCAGTCTCTTCCGTAGCAAGCTTGACTGCCATCTACCAAGCCATCAGAGATGATCTGATACTGAGTTATCTTGTTTTAGCATGCTGTATTATGGTATGTAAGCCGTTATGGACGCTTAGCCAAGCTCTGATGCTGGGCCGGGTTGTGTGCGCTTTCATCTTCATCGACACTGTACATCGACATTGCGTCTTTCAGCGTTTTCGGCCGCTGTAAGGAGAATTAGGTCTTGCGGAAACACGCAATATACGTATGTAACAGGAGATGATGTCGAGGAGCATCTTTCAACTGTGTTCGCTACATCTCTACCACCGAACCCCGGAACACCGCTCGCTGTCCAAGGCATGCGATGATATGACACGCCGGATAAATCCAAAAAAGAGCGAGATCTCCGGTCACGTGACTGCTCGGCTGTGGCTGCGGAGATAAGCGTCGCACTTGGAAGCTTCAGAGCATGGCTTCTCTGATGTCCTACTTGCGAGCATAGGGCAACACCAAGGGCCGTACACGTTGACACACTATAGAGCACCAGCTGATCCACCCACCTCATATCGCCGGCTGTTTGGATCTGTTGAGCAGTCCGCCGCGTTGATGTCGCGGTGACACACGCTGTTGACCCTCGACACACCACATCCGTCTACTCTGGTTAGCATGCACGCTGTATGAGCCAGTGAGTACACATCTGTTAGAACATGTGCCAAATGCTGACATCCATGCCCGCAGTGTCCGCATCAGGGAGCGAGCAGCAACCTGGGCCGAAACGACATGGATTGCTCTCTGGCTTCACGAGGCCATCTGTGTTGGGAGGCAAGAAGCAAGCACAGCAGCGACAGGCAGCCTCGACTTCCCACGCTGGCTCAAGCCAAGCTACACCAGTCACGAGTCCAGTCGCCAATGCCGCACTTGCAGTCACTGCTATCCCGATAGCGACGGCCTCCAGCAGCAATGATGCACCGCAGCACAAGCGGGCAGCGACGAGTCTAGGGCACAACACCCGGAGCAGGCAGAACACGGCGACTAGCATACCAAATGCAGTACACCACCACCAACCCCGTCAATCAAGCTATGATCATGCTCGTACTTCTGCTGTCGCATCCGGACTGCTGGGCGGCATCGAAGGTGGCAGCTTCGCTGGGCGCAGTAACGAACTGGGTGCAAGGACGGCGGTCGGATATGCAGGACAGCAGCAGCAGCAGCCTGGCAGAACTTCATCTTCACTGGATGGTCAGTATCAGCAGCCTTTCCAGCCATCAGAAAGCGGACACACTCCTCGAACGCGACTCCAGGTGAGCCCATGACCGCCAGCCGATCGCCTATATATCTCGGCCGCAGCTTATCTCTCTTGACCAGGACAATTCACATACGCAGCAAGATAGGCTCATTAATACCCTACTGAACAAGCTAGTGACAAGGGTGGGTGCAAACAGACCAATTCCGGATGATGGCATTGACAGGCTCTAAAACAGCTTCCACACCGGGCTCTGGAGAATCGCTTGATATCTCTCCACACTGATGACGGCCATGGCACGCGAAAGATATACTCGTCCATTCAACAGCTTTCTCGGCATAGACTATCGCACATCATTCACCAGCTGCACAATGAACTCGAGCAAGTCGTCAAGCTGCCCAGTCGGCAAGACAATCCAGTCCCGCACTTTAATTCAGATCCATTAGACAACTCGCGATCCCAAGCTTTGCTTCTGCGGATGGCAGCTGGCTGTCTACAATGGCACTGGAAAAATGCCGTGCCAGAAAAGACAGATCCACCACCTCTAGATGACAAGACTGCGAAGCAGCTCCTCGGAACTGTCACTTTCTTCTTGAGGCAGTACTATTCTGCTTCTTATGGCATCAATAACCCATTCTACGATGCAAACAGCTTCAAGACTTCTGGTCAGACGAGACTTCAGCAAAGAATTTCGGAATCATCGGCTGGTGTGGTCGCTTCTGTCGCTTCTCCCGCTGGCGTCTCGGGGAAATTTATGCAGGAACACCACGGTACTCCTGCTAGTACAGCAACTTCACCGAATGTCTCTTTGAGTAAACGATTCAGAAGGACCTCGCATCCCTCTTCTGCCCCACTGCCCGATAACATACCTCCTGCTCCGACCTTTTCGCCGCTATTACGAACTTTGAAAACAGAAGTGCAGAAGCGGAAGCAGCATGCCTTCAGCGATACTGTAGAGAAAGAGAGTCAGCAGGATATACTAAAAGATTGCTTAATTAGCTGTGCTGCTATCATTGAATATATCTCAGCTTCGAGATGGGAGATGATCCTTACTCGGATACGGAGCAAGTTCAGTGTGCAGTGGTCCGCTGTATCGTCTGCCAACAACAGCACTATAAACCAAGATGATGTTCCTGAAATGTCGGAAATTCACTTGTTGGAATTCTCCCACTTTGATGATGTACGACTTTCGTCCATCCTAAGCGAGCTGGCTATCTCTTTCGCCAGTCTACGCAAAACAGCACAGCCCGTCATAGCAGCAATGCTGCACGATATACTGGAAAGATACATGCTAGACAATCCAAGAGTTTTTCATTCGATGTACGAAGATGGGAAAAAACTCGCTTTTGCAGGTCAACCTGAAGCTCTTTTCGATGCCATCTTCAACGTTGGAGATACAGCGAAAAGAAGGAACGCAACTTGGCCTACTTTATCTATATTACTTCCTTTATGCCCTGAAATTGTCATGCAGATCGCCATGGGAGGTGGCGATACGAGATCACCAATGTTAAGCAAGAAAGTACTCTTTCTAGACGCATTGAGGAGAGCTGTACGATCCTCCTTAATACTGGGAGATCTGCAATCGGCGCACACTCAAAATATACTTGGAGCGGAAACGAGATTGGCTCTCGTTTGCTATGTTGAGATGTGCAAGGCTACGAGCTATTCACGTCCCATACAAGGAAGACCTTTGCCGCCTCTTTGGATATTGGCGGAAGAAATGGAATCGGAGATAAAGAAGAGATGTCTGGATCCTGCAAGACCTTGTCTCACTCAAGATGGAAGGATAGATGCATCGCTCATACAGGGCGCTATTGTTGCAATTGGCAGGATGTCCTCCGAGAGCCTGACGACAAAAATCGTCCCACGTTTCCTCGAGCTGAGGGTTCCTCCACAGTGCCAGAAAGCGGCGCTAGCAGCTATCAATGAACTTTTCGCGGCGCCAGGTATAGACAATGCAGCACTTATCGAAGCGTCCTTTGTGCCCGTGACAAAACTGCTACATCAAGCTATAACTTCCACTTTTGGTACTTCCCCGAATGGCCAGCCTACATTAACTACAGCATCACCGCGCTCACAGCAAATAATGGGTGACCTGGAATCGGAAAGGAACCAAATCATCTTGGCAATACTCAAGATCTTGCTCAAAAAGCCCTCCAATTTGCTATATCAACTGGCCAACGTACAGCAGGCCGAAATAAGACACACATCACTGCAACCGATTAAGGAAATCACCAAGTTTCAACCTTTTGATACTACCCAGCTGTTTGCACTGCTAGCCTGTTTGATGCATGAAGATAATCATCCTACAATCAGAGAGGCTGTATCGGATTTGCTTCTACTGCTCTTGGAATCATCAATACAGGCAGAAGAGCCATCCTCCAAAAGTAACACTGCTCCGCATACCTCGCGGCCAAAGCAAATTCGCCTGCTTTCACCTCAGCTCGAATCCATTGCGGTAGCAATCGCGAGACCGTGCATGTCGGCTCAACCTTTCGAAAAGGGTGATGTAACTCCTTGCAGAGCTTTCACAACTTTCCTCAAACGTCTAGCCGAATTTCTGCCTATAGTGGGCAAGGAGTCCGAGAGTCGCGGATCTGCAAACATCCTTCATCTCACGGAGCTAATTGGCCTCTCTTTGCTGTCGTCGGCCGATCCGGAAGCGAAGGAGCTAGCGTCAGAAGTCCTGCAAGCCGGAGCTACCGTTGCACAATCAATTCCAGACGATTGTTCGAACGTAGCTGCACTGTCGAATGCTATCCGACAAGATAGCGGACCAGTGGTCGGAGGTCACATTGTCCAGATGAAGCGATTGATGAAGGCATTTTGTGCTATTGACCGGTGTTCACCAGCCTTACCGACGGTTTGGCTCGAGCTGTACGGACAGTGGAAGAGGCTTGCTGAAGTATATGGGTTGCACGGAGTTGATACGCAAGCCGAGAACTTCGTGGGAGGCACAGGAATGTCGTTTATGCAGATAATGACGCCGAATGAGGTGAGCTATGATACACAACAGAATTACAGCTTTCGCATCTGATAGTCGTGTCTGACAGAACAACATGACTGAGTGGATCCAGATCTCTGGCTTTCTCATCAAAGTCGCTGGTCTCGTGTATCTCCGCACCCGTAAAATGCCATCACTGAACAAGTTCGTCCCGGTGGATTACGTTCCTGAATGGATGAACACTCAAGATCTACAGCAACAAGATGTAGAGAATCTTCTGCTGGGCGTTCTTCGCCTCGTAACCTGTGAACACCCTCGTATGCGCAATGCTGCCAGGGAACTGCTGGGCAACGAACTCAGTTCGGACCTACTCTACCACATAGTTGCAGAAATAGCTTCAAGATCAGAAACACTTTGCGATGCTTCTCATATCGACGCTGATTATGAAGTCAAAATACTTCACTTCGATCACACAATGACGATACTAGCGCAAAATGCTCAACGGTTGGACGAATCGAATTTTCTGTCTGATAGCACGTGCAAGCATATCGAGCGACATTTGCTCGCAGCAGGAAAGTACACGAAGAGGCTAGGACATACGATAGACGCGATAAGACTCAAAAGCAAAGTTTGCCAAGCATCAACTGCAATCTTGGAGAAGCGGAAACATTGCGCAAGATTCTTGAGCGACTCTTTCCGCAATGCATTGGCTGTGTATCTCCTGTCGTTCATCGACGAGGTGCATCGTTCAGACGTGCCGGAGAAGAGTCGCTTGGATTTAGAAGTGCAAGCAATGCAATCGCTGGAGAGGTGTTTCGACGGCCTTTGCGTAAGGGGGCCGTCCGGGAAAGAAACAGAGAAATCAGCTCTGCCAGATCTGCGGATGTTGCACTCTTACTTTGACTTTCTGCTGGATATACTCAAGTGGAGAGAATCTCTGCAAGTACGTACAAAATAGCCTGCCTCGTTCGTACATGATTTTGCAAAGGCTGAGCTCTGCGATCTTTACAGCCCGAACACACCTGGAACGGACGTGGGAGCCTTGAAAGCAGAACAGCAAGCCGGAAAAGCAACACTAATGATGCCCGCTCTGATGAAGCACTAAGAGGTGCAACAATTAATGCGTTGTCGAATCTGTTGGCATCGAATTACCCAGAAAGCAGCGATGTACTGGCCAAGCTGTGCAGGCCATCTCATCCGAATCTCGAAACACATCTTGCTATACTCACCGCCACCTTATCTCAAGTAATGACGTCTCCGATTCCGAAAAAAAGAGACCATTTTGCGGAGCTAGTTGGCATACTAGCGGCTCCAGATCTATCGTTGGCGCTGTCTATTGTGGAACTATGCACCAGCAGCGATCACGAAGGGATACTGGACCTCTTGCTACAAGTCCTCAGCGCCCATGGCTTGGAGACAAAATTGTTGAAAGCCGTCATTGAGCAGGAAGTCAGCGTGACCGGTACGTTTGGTACTCCTTTCACATAGCCTACAGTCTCTGATGTGCGCGTTCAACAGAACACGAATCTACTCTCTTTCGCGGGAATTCAGCGGCAACTCGCCTAATGTCGACCTTCGCACGCAGTCGAGGCTACTCGTATCTGCGCTACCTTATCTCAAACTTGCTCTCAACCCTAGCGCAGCAACCCCTGGATTTGTCCGACTTGGATATGTACACCGAGTCAAGCGAGGTCGGGGAAGACTTAGTACGACTGGAAGTACGCTTTGAGGTCTTTAGTTGACAGTTTTCCGTCTGTGTCCTGCTGACTTTGAGACTTTGTTAAGAACCTGACAGAGGCTTTTCTTGGTCTCATCTGCGAGACCTCTCATTTGTTACCGATGTAAGCCCTATTGATAATTTAAGCAGCAGCACCCCCAGAGTCTGATTGATGTCTTACAGGGAGATGCAAGGAATATGCCATCACATCCAGCTGGTCGTTAGGAACTTCTTTCCGGATTCTGTCTATACAGCCATTGGAGGGTGGATATTCTTACGGTATATCAATCCGGCAATCATTTCTCCCGAAATCGTTGACCTGGAGCTACCAGAAGAGTCCAGGAAAGCACTCATCTTGATTAGCAAGGTAAGCTCATTCGTAGCCGGCCTGCAAGCATCGTTTGTTGATGTTCACATTCTTCTTCCGTAGCTGCTGCAAGCCTTAAGCAACAACATACGTTTCAAGGAGCCGGGTATGAAGAGCCTCAATGGATTCATTGGCAAGGTCCGCTCAAAATCAATCCTATCATCTTTAATCCGCGTAGTGACTCTCTCGTTATCAGCACATACTCGATATGACAACGTTCCTCACTCAGATCTCTGTAAGCTGCATGTGCTCCTTCCCGTCATCTTGAGGCTAATGCAATACACTGGTATGCAGAGCTTAGCAGAACAGCCGGAGCCTACCGAGCCACGGCGCGAGCCTGTCCTATTGCAGAGCGACAAAGATATTCTGTTCCGCTTTGTATGGAAGAACAGCGAGCGCATAGGCAGTACTTGTGGGTCCTAAAGTTTATCGACCATTTGTCAAAGCGGAGGGCTCATCCTCCTTATCAGTGCTGGCTAGGCACGCTCTTATGAAATCGAAGCACTGTCAAGGTACCGATCCAACAGAAGAACATGCGAGTGCCCGGCAGGTGTGGGCCCAGCTCACCAA
The DNA here is from genome assembly GCA_024345325.1 of Cystobasidium tubakii. Taxonomy (NCBI): domain Eukaryota; kingdom Fungi; phylum Basidiomycota; class Cystobasidiomycetes; order Cystobasidiales; family Cystobasidiaceae; genus Cystobasidium; species Cystobasidium tubakii. The sequence goes on along the minus strand of BROO01000001.1, from coordinate 1,790,196 downwards.
AGTTCTTTGGGCCCTGAAGCAAGATACGGAAACATTGATCCCCGCGATGGAGGAGACACGTGAAGTCAAGGACGATATGCAGACCGACAAAGCTGCTGCTATTCGATTTTGTGCGGCAGAAGCTTTCGACGCGGCCTTCCGGACGGGTTTCAGAAGTCAGGTGCGACATACGGCGAGCTAGAGACGACTGCTGCATATGGCTGACTTGGCATGCTTACTTGGACACGTAGCGCGGCAATCCAACAATCTGCGTTGTTATGCGGGCGTTCGTCACCACCACGTCAGGCTTTCAAGCACTATGGGTGAAATTTCAGTCGATCATCGAGGGACTCCAGGTGTCGCAATATGAGGTTATTATTGACTGTACAGGTTTCCAGGACATCAATGAGATTCCTGCTTCGGTGCTACAGCTCTTCACGCTCACGGCACGATCAGTCGCCATCAGTCAGCTTCATGCTCTATTCATCCTTTCACCTTCAAGCGCATTCGTGACCTACCTCAAGAAGATGCTCACCATAGTACCAAGTGAGCGATAGTAGCATTGCCATATATAGACCAACTGACAAGAAGGATGTCTTCCGCAGTTGCAGAAGTGGAAAGCAAGATTCGTGTTGTGCAAGACCCCTTTGAGCTGGGGGATCATTTCCCTTCGCTTTCGACGGTGTTGGCTACTAGTACCATTGAATTGACGAGTCGTGAGCGACACCCTGTTACGAAAGCAACCTTTAGATGTCGCGACGGGGCGCATACTCGATGTCAGATTCGCAGTGGTCAGCAAGATTTGCAAATTCATACTGTATGTACCTGTTTTGTCTACCCTGCCAGCTGCTGACTTCTCGGCTGTCAGACTCATAAGCGTCCTCTACTTGGCGATATCAAGGTTGAAACGCAAGACTATGTGAAGGCGTGTGACATCGCCGGAGTTCATGCGCAGCACAGCCTCCATGGCAAACTCAACTTCGAGATCCTGCTTACGAACGGGGATTGCCTGCTCCTAATCGACGTGGAAGAGCCGGAGCTATTTATTGAGGTACGTGATCTCCGAACTTTGATTTAATCCGAGCTGAGCCCCTTGCAGGCCGTTCAAACGCTTCGTAAAACGTGTAGATTGAAGTCCCGCAGACCGATGTTCGTGAAACCAGGACACCGGACGGATGCTACAGCAGTCAACACTCTCTCTATGGCTTTGCATGCCCTGGCTTCTGAAGATAGCTCTACACAGCGGGCCGGGGACAAGCTTTGGCATCAACATTGCCGACTGCATCGTATAGAATGCGAAGTTGGAACCTCAGACTACCAGGAAGGTCAGCAGAATGCTTACTGCAGCTCTCCTGCAATACACCACACAGTGTCAACAAACGCTGTCACAGAAACCCTGTCGCAGATGTTACAGCGCGCACCCGAACTCGGACCCAAATTACTGGAACAAATTTTGGCAGACAGCTTCGATATGCCAAATGCCGATATCTTGCAGCTTCTCATATTGATCAAGCCGCTCTTGACTGATTTGGTCGAACCTGCGAACTTGGCAAGTGCAAACAGTAGGGCAGCTGTGATGCGATCGGTGGAGCTTCTGCTCGAGTTGAGCATTTGTAGCAGAACGGTGAGTCATTTCCGAATTGCGTCCCCTTGGCGAAGTACTGAAGCCAGAGAGACTAAGCAGGCATTGACCTACTTACGCCTGAAAATATGGCCGGCACTCCTCAAGTGCGATCACCTCATCGATACAGTAATAGCAGCTGGGGAATTAATGCTCACCAGGGTAGATTTGGTAGATCAGCCCAGGGCCGTCCTCAATGAAATTACTGGGTTGGCTCCTGTCGCAACAGTAAGAAGCAAGATCGTCAACAAAATGCACGAGTTTGTTTGGGCTGCAACCGGTAAAGAAGTTGTCGCGCTCGACCAAGCTATTGAATGGTCGCAAATCGTCGGCCTCATCGAGACAGACACATACTTGTCACATCGTCATGGACCTTCGTCCGCTGTATATATGGGCGACCTACTCTGGGCTTACAGCATGATTGCCGGTCTTGGCAGCGAGGAAGATTCTGGCAAGGTGTGGCTTGCCGTGCGTGCTTCTTTGAGAGCCCTTCAAAATCCAGCACAGCCTTGCAATGCACAAGAAGCACAGCTTGACGACCTGAGAAACGCATGGACGAGACTCCAAGCGTTACAGCAGGTAGATGTGGTGGAACAGCTGCAAGACGGATACGTCCCTCAGATGGCAGTAACCATGTACAGCGTGATTTCGAAACTGGTACAGACAGGGCTGGACTTGGCGCCAAATGAAGGTAGGCTCAAACACTGTGCTTAATGCGCCCCGGCTGAGCAGTCCCCTGGACCACGTCAGACACAAAACTCTACTGGTCAGCTCGGTGTGCTAGCAGAGCTCTGCGCTGTGCATTGTCCGCCAGCGGTATTGTGCAATATCGTTCGCTCCTTGTGCTAGCCCAATTCCCGATAGTATGGCTTTCATCACTCTTCATTGGGATGATTAAACCTGATGCAATGACTCTCCAGGCCTTGCCAACGGCCCGAAATCTGATGCACACCGTACGCCTCAGTTTAGCAGAAGATATCAACTCCAATACTCTACAAGCCTACATGTTATGCTTTATCACTGCTTTGCAAGACATGTCGGATGATGCTACCGCTGCTCAGCTCCTCTGGCTGGGAGTCGGAGTTAGTCAAGCCCATCCGCTGCTGTTTAGCACTTCGGCCCTCTTGGTCGAATCATCCATGTCTTGTTTGAGAAGAGTTTCACCAGGCCAAAACATCCACTCCTATCTCCTCGGTATGCACGCTCAAACACAAGAAACGTCAACTCTGTGGGAGGAAATCGAAGATGTGCTCGATGTACATTTTACGGAAGAGAATTTCTCTTTTGCGATGGCTAGCCTGTTTGCGAAAGGACTCCAGCATCCAGACACTTGCGAGCACACCACATGTAGGTTCTTGTCGTGCAGTCTGCTGGCATCGCTTCAGAGGGGGCCTGATCAAGTTTCATCTGTGTCTGTATGCATTCAGCGCTTCTCCGGGCACTGGCTAGCGTCTCTGCGCCGGCCTCAGATACGCAGCGTTTGATTGTGAACGGTGCGGATATACAGCCGCAAAAGAGTCGAACAGTGCTGCCTGCGTGTTCGTACACCGACCATCTTGGCTATATCACGGCGTCGCTGTTTACATGCGCTCGAGAACGCACGGGCAACAAGCAAGTCGTATCGTCTGCCAGCACGGTTATACGGCCGAATGAATATCAACCGATACTCGATAATCTAGATATCGAAAAGAATGCGAGTCACCTATGCCAGTCATTTCAGGGTGATCACGCTGATAACCAAAACTTTCCTTCAGGAACCGCTCGTCTTGGCCGCTTCACTGACTATGAGTCTTCTGTATGCTGCTACTTTGGTAACAGAACGTATTCTGCTCCTTCGATATATGTACGAGCTTGCGGAGATCTCCCCTGCGGTGGTATTATTACTGTGAGCACATTTGCAGGGAGCCGGCGCTGTAGGTTGGTTTCTCACCAGTGCCCTAATGCCTAGTGCCGACAACCTTCTCCCACTATTGACTGGCTGGCTTCAAGAAAGTACCGACACGGACTTCCTCGACGTTACCGAATCACTTCTTTCCCATCTATTCGCATCACCCTCTAGCGCACAACTGAACGGTCTAGACATAACTGCATATGTGTCTGCATTGGGTCTACCGAAGCTGTTGGAGTGCGCTTCCTTTTCCAACTTCCTCACTCTGGCAGTGCAGAACACGGAGATGGCTAGGCAGAAGCTTCGCTGCTGCGCGGACCTACTTGGAGCAATGCTCGCCGTTAACGATGAAATAACGACCTCTCGGTGACGTATTCACACACAACTTTATGGCATTCGACAACTCTTGCGACGAAGGCTGTAAATTCACTCTGCGGAGACACTAATGTTCACATACATACCTATATCGTTCAATACCCATTTCGTTCTGTTCAGCATTGATGTTTTCGTCCAGTGGCGGCAGCTGCCAGTGTATCATAGTGTGTCAACGGTAGACTTGCATAGATTGCAGATAGCAAGACGAAGACATTGAGCCTGACAATGCCTCAGACGTGTGACTTCTATCCATGGTTAAAATGACTGGACATCCTTACGCTATTCCATTCCGCTCACGTGCCCGACTTGGCTTTGCAATAACCGGTGGTATACACGTCGAAGGATGTGCGCTGGCGGAATGCTGCAGCCGGGGTAACACAGCTCGTACACATTGACAATCAACACCTCAATATCCACGAATGGCTATCAATCTGCCGGCGTCTACGTCTTCCAAGTCGCTGCTGGATGTCCTCGACTCGCCGGCGCGCTTGCAGGAACTCTTTGCAAGTTTCAGTGCAGGCAATGGCAGCAGCAACGACGACAGCGAAAACGTTACACAGAGTGTCACGGAAGGATCAGGTGCACTGGCTCTGCTCGAGAAGCGGCTGCTATTGAGCGCGCAGCTTGGACTTGCGCTCCTCGAGAAGCAGGAACAGCAGGAACAGGACAAGAAGGTATTGCAATTGAAGCAGAAGGAGCTCGAGACCGGCGTGAGCCAGCTGCTAGACAGACTTGCACAGTCGTACAAAGAAAACGCACAGCTTATCAAGGTGAGTGATGTCGTACGCACTTTGTGCAGGTCTCAGCGCACGTGTAGACAGCCGTGACAGGGAGGTAAACAGAATGGGCACATCTGACCGTTCAACAACAGCGCGCAGAACGTGCCAATGCGAACTTGGAAGCTTCTGAAGCTTCGAATAGGCAGCTGCTCATCACGCTTGAGGAAGATCGCAAAGCCATACGTCGACTAAATGCCCGTCAAGAGAAGCATGCTGCAGCGACCACAAGCGATGGCTCGAATGAGGCAGCCCTCGTGACAGAGCTCGAAGACTTGCGGCAGGAGCTGGAACTCGAAAGACGGCGCGCAAATGCTGCAGAAGCTAAAGCTCGACGCGCATTGTCGAAATTGGGTGGGTATCGTCCATGTGATTGTGGATCGCCCCTGGTAACATCGCTGATTATGCTTTATGACAGCCGACAATGAGCAAAGCTTAGAGCATATCTCGCTGCAATTAGAGTCCGCGACACAAATCAAGAAGGGCCATGAGCGGAGAGGGAGTCATTCCATATCGGCAACTCGAAATCGGTCCCGACCCAGCTCGATTTCTGTAAGTTTCGCTTCTCATACATTCCGGATTTAAGGCAGAACATACTGACACTTGGGGCGGTGTTGTAGGTAGCACCGACATCGCCTTTCTTGCCCACTGGAGAACAATCTGACCATGTTCAGCTCGTTGATATACTCAAGCAGGAAAATGAGAAATTGCGGCATGACATGCAAGAATTACATTCTTTACTCGACAATTCGCGAGATCAAATTGCACATTTCCAAGCCGAGAAATCTGACCGAAGCGCTTTCTCGCCGTGTGATGATGCGCTTACTGCCAACGTGAGTACAGGCACGACCTCTGCAAGCGAGGCCCTTTGCAGCCCTGGCGTCAGCCCGGACCAGTCAACTTCGACGGCTCCCACCAGTAATGGTGTACAGGATTGGATGCCCACGCCGATATACCAAACCTCAAGCATTATGGGTAGACTCCCACATACGAGCAACGAGTCATCAGGGTCTTCAACGCAAGCGGGCAATAGGGGTCATATTCGAAGGAGGAGCGTTATACGACAGTTCCCTTCCGCTTCTGGGCGGCGCACTGGTGCTCGCGCAATGAGCGTGGACCTTTCCAACCTTACTCAACGGAAGTTGGAGGTATGTGGTGTACGTATAGGTGCAGCGCGAATTAAGCTTACACAGTATGCTCAACAACAGGATTTGGAAAATGACCCATACTTCCGCTCACCTTCTCCGAGCTTGCGAGGCACTTCTCCAATCTTACGACCTTTCGCCTTGGCCGCCTCGGTCAACAGCGTGTCGTCCTCAATCGGCTCCCCAGCATTGGCTACTGCACATGAAGATATACGAGAGCTCGAAGATCCTATGTCCGAGAGGCCAACCATCCTTGAAATCGGGCCAAGTCCAGTGAAGCCATTAGTAGATGGAGAAAGTGGGCTAAGCATGTCCTCGCCTACCAAGCGTGGTCTGCGTATACATCAAATGTCTTCGGCCCAGTCCGCCGCCGCATTAAAGAAAGACATTGCCGTGCAAACAAGCAACTTACATGATGAAAATGCGGTAACCTATCCGTCGAAACGGCCGCAATACGACCAGTATACATCGTCCATAATGTCGTCAGACCTGGCTTCTGAATTCGAGAGGTCAGAAAGCGTACCTCAAAGTCACTCTTCGGTTCACGATACGCAGCGTGGGAATCGGACTGTTGCGCTAAGTACATTGATGGAGCATGTCGTACGATTGGTGACGAAATTGAAGAGTGCCGATATCATTTCGCTTGAACAGAGGCTCAAGCGTCAGAATCTGCCCGGAGATGTTAGTCATTTGGCAAAGACAACCTTGCGGGATATTGTAAGTATGCAAGTCGGGGAAAAGTGTGATTCTACTAAAATTTTGGCTCATGATTAGCTGCAAGAGATCGACGCTATGCGCAATCACTTCCGGCAAGTTCTGGAGCACGAAGCAGCAAGTCTAGCTCAAGAAGCCTCCTACACCGGATCGGACCTATCGAGCGAGAGTTTGATGGCTCGCAAGGACTTCGTGACAGTGGTGAAGCTATTCAGGGACGTACTGTATGAGCTTGGACGACTCCGCTTGATTGTCAACCGAGTCACCCTAGAACCTCATCTTGCCAGCAAACTTCGTGAAGTCGAAGCCAATCAGTCACATACAGACATCCTAGCTGGCACTTTACCAATATCATCGGACAAGACTGGGCCTGCTGCGCTCCTCGCACCCCTATCTAGACTGTTCTACGGCACAGAAGGACAACAAACGACACCTCCTCATTATGGGCGCGCGGCACCTAATCGTGTCAAGCCTGCTTCTCGAGCCGCGGCCTCGAGTGCACTTGCGACTGCTACGGTCAACGTTGAATTTGGCGGTCAAGGCGGAATCAGACGTCAAGTATCTATCATGCCTGAATCTGGCGATGGTGGCCTAGCAGGAAGATACAACAGCCTAGGGAAAGGGTCCGCACCGGGCGTAAGACCTGTCAAGAGAGATTTGAGCAGCATCTTTGCTGGTGGTGCTGGATCGACCAGCACTAGCCAGGCAAATCCCTGGGTCATGCTTCCCGGAAATCCGTCACAGCGGCAAAACGTGAATTCGGCTGCACCTAATTCGCGTCAACGAGTCTATCAGCCGTACTCTAAGAACGTGGATGCTGTAGTTGACTCGGTAGCAGAGGAAGACGAGTTCAGGCCTAATTTACTCGAGAGGACATTGCGGCCTAGAGGTCTGTCGGATTCTTCGATACATTCCACCTTCATGTCCCATGCGAATCCTGCTGGTCGCCTCCTATCACCTGCTGGACTGGCATTGTCAGCTACTACGGATTCCTCCACTCCGCGGGATGTAGCATTTGCACAGGGCGATGCAACAGTCAAAGCTAGCTTGACAGCTTCTTCCTCGAGACCGTCAATATTGCGAGCCATCAGCGGAACTGGTCGTCTTCCAGCGAGAAGCACGCCGAGAATACGCGACAGTCCAAGTCGGGCGGACTCTTCGCCGGCTGCTTACGCGCACCAGACCGAGTCAGGCTTACTATCACCTACAAAACGGAGTGACGCGCGTCCAAGAGCTAGAGCAATAGATGGAGCAGGTAGTGAATCTGGCAATTCCGACAAAGGTCTAAATACGGGTCTGAGTAGAAGCCCTCTGAATGGACCATCTGGGCTATTTGCTAATATTGGAGCTTGGGCTGCTAGAGCTGGTAGTGGATTATCGGGTAGTTATGTTGAGCCTGTTGGTGGTTTACTAACTGGGAATGCAACGGGCGGCGCGGAAAGAAGACCTGCGCTTAGGTCGACCTCTACTACTGCCGCTAGGAAAGCTGTGCATAGAGAACCAGATCTGTGATTAAAGGGGGGGCATTGTGTTCCTTATCGCAATTGCATCATTGTTTTCATAGTGTCTTGCTGTTGTTGCCAACACATCAAGCTGTCTGTTAAGCATACCGTAATGATCAGAGTTTTCTCTCTGGATTAACGCAATAGTTCCTAGATAAATCAACGTTCGCCAAGCTGATATGATCCCCAACATGTACAACAACGATACTGCATACTCTGTTAGATGTAATAAATCAAGCAGTACATACTCGCGAAGCGAGGAGCGAGAAACTTCATTGCTTCGCACGCTTTCTAAACTCGCTCTCTTCATCATTTTTACGCTTCTTGCATTCCGAGCTGTCTTTGTTGCTTGATAGTATGAGGGGTTTGTCCAGCAACGAGCCGTGCGTCGAGATCATAGAGTTGGCTATCGTGAGGCTATGGAAGATCAAAAAAAGTTTGGCTTCGCTTAGAAGACGGACGTCTGTGTTGAGGACGGCTCACCCTATCACTGTGAAGTCGATATGTCCAGTCGAACCACCTAGCGGTTCCCTCGTCTCCTTATGGACCCAGCAACCACGCTCCGCTTCTTCTTCTTCAGCAATGCCTTCCAAATCAGCTTGTGTTTCATCTTGACCCATTGAAGGATCTTGGGGTAGAATAGCAGATGCTGTTCTTGGACTTGTGAGGGAGTCGGATGAGAATTGTAGATTTGCAGCTGGAGCTAATGAATAAGGTAATTTTGCATCTGGATCCCATTCGTACTTGTCTTTTGGTATTTGATCTGATGATATTGAAGCGTTGAAGAGGTTGTGGAGGAGTAAGGAGATTGTTGATGGCGTAGCTAGGGATAGTCGACCGGCTGCATGGTTGATTATCAGCAGCAAATGCAGTGAGTGGCGTTCGGTACAGATTGGTCAGTCGAAAGTGGGACCATCAACAATACAACAAGCTAGCAGCGTACTAGTCTTTGAGCCTATCTGAGGGCGGAAGATAGTGCCTGTCCACCTTGCGTGTATCAGAGCGTATGCACTGCTTGGAGCCAGAGGTGCGTTTGGCTGCAGAATTTCAGGTGGCCAGACGAACGAGACGAGGACTCCGTCTATGGACGGGACGTATCTGGCGAGTCACACAGATACGTTAGTCACGGCAATACTTGAAATGAAAGCATGCAATCTACCTCATTGTCCAGCTCTGCAGACATTGCCGCACCCCATCCAGCGAGTCGAGAGCAAAGATTGGCGCGAGTGGAAAGCGGCATACCGCTGTGATTGTCTTGAAGTCGCTGTTTGCGTGATGTGATGATGATGATGATGATGCTGCATTGTCCTTCCTGCTGCCCTTCTCCCTCTTCAATTCTGATTTTTGCAGCTTCTTCTTGCTCTTCTTCTCACTCGCACTCTGCCTATTCAGGCTGCTCAACGGCGGAGGCAGCTCGTCGTCGTCGTCGTCCAGCACCACAGCTCTTCCCTTGCCTTTGTCGCCTCCTCTAGATGCCATCGTGTCCAGCTCTATCGCCATATCGACAATATTCAGACATGCAAGCCCGACAGCAATCGCAAGGTGTATTCGTCGAGGATGATCGAGGGAGGCAACCATCTTCTGCACTTCATGCTACAGCAACAGCAGCATGCTGCTTACGAGTCAACGCTTTCTAACGATGCACACGCAACAAGGTGTAGACCGCTTACACGAAAGATCGACGCTTCTTGCAAGATGAGAAGGAAAGCTGTCTAGGATCTGGGAGGGCTGATGGTTTGCTATTCAACCTGCTCTACTCTGTCTCGCGTGTCTGAAGCAGCCCACAGACCTCTCCCACCTCTTCTCCCTATGCAGCTAGCTGAGCGACCTCTGGAGTATCCTCGGCCCCGAAGACAATGTGTATTTCCACGTCCGGCCTCCCGAGTAGCTCTCACCAAGGCAATGCTCGAAGACTCTGACAAACCACCATCGTTGACGAGCTCGTGGTTGAAGGGACACTCTACTTCCGGGCAGATGTTGAGGTACAGCTGATATGGACATGCCTTCTGCCGGTTAGCTAGAGCTGTCGAAGGGGGAAGCTTGAATTTCAGCCCATATTGGAGCATTCGACGCCATCATATGTTGGCTATACCTACCTAGAACTCCTATGGCGTCTGGACCTTTGACATGCACGAAGATACAGTCTGCATTCCGTTCACATACACCCTGCCTGAACTTATAGCATAAGCGGGTCTTCCGGAAGGCTAAACTCAGCTTCCAAATCAGTTCTTTCTTGATGCTGGAAGCCTCCTTCATCGAGAGAGTGACGCCCTCCTTCACCTTGGACTGGATGATCTTGTCCAGATGGTCGTTGGGGAGATGTAGGTGCTTGCATGCATCTTCATAAGGACATGGATCCCCTCGAAGTGCATACCAGCAGATGGCTGCTTGTCTTCCATCATGTTCATCGGAGGGATCCTGTGTTGATGCGAGGGAGAACTTCACCATCCTGTCTTCTTTAACGCGACTCGATTGCCAGCTAAATTAAGAGTGATATAGTACCTGACACTAAGCCGGATTTCGGTTGTTTAGGAGGGGAAGTATCCTGATTGCAGGGAACAAAGTTGCCCAGACTGCTAGACCATCTGGAAGCCAGCCCAAGGTGGCGCCGTGTTAGACGAAAGTGCCGAATCGTAGCCGCGTGGACAATCAAAAACATATACCTCCTGCATACAGCCTATCTCGCTCCCCAGAAGATGATTGCCGGCCATGTCGCTTGCCTGCTCGCTTGCTTCTTCAGCCCACCTTCTCCGCCAACTCGACCGCAATTACACGTGGACTCTCTAACCGGTGAGAAAGCTCGGTCAGCCTGGTATGACAGACGACCCATACCATGATACGGTACCACACCAATGCAATCTGTCGAGCACGGAATCCTTTAGTTTAGCTTTCACGGACCGAAGCTGCTTTTGTATGTCTGCAGGTAACTATGACGCTATCTGAGGGAGGCATTCAGTCATCTGGCCGACGGTAAAAGACTGATATGACTACAATTGAACACCTCCTAATGAGGTCAGAAAGGCAGTGCGTATAAGCACTGAAATTTAGTAAATGCTAATCACAAACTATAATCACAAATCATTTACACAATGTCTACGAATCTATATTGCAAATCTGCCAAAAGCAATTCTACATATAGCTATTGGCATGTAAATGCTGAAAACACTAATCGATGAGCCAGTTGCGGTCTTTACGTTGATGTGGAAGCAGCCATACTGAATTAACCGAATATTGATGCATAGAATAAGCGCGTATCGGAGACTGGTCCAAGGCGTGGCCGTGGTTGTGGTCGATGTCCAGGCCGAAGTCGAAGTCGGAGTCCAGGTCGAGGTTGAGGCTGAGGTCGAGGTTGAGATCGTAGTCGTAGTCTAGATCCAGGTCGAAGTCGAGATTGAGGTGGAGGTCGTTGATCTTGAGGATGGTCATCACCAGACCGTAGATCTTGAAGTTTCGTGCTTGAAGTCTTGATGAGCTCTTGCGCGGATGGAGAGATGTGACAAAGACACCCTCCACCCTCCTACCTCCTACGTGTTTCTCCAAATCAAAATACATCAGATCCCCTAACCTTTTTCAAGTCCTTTCAACCCTAACCTCCTCCTCTCCTACCCTTCCCCCTCCATCTCTCCTTCTTCTTTTCCCTTACCATCCTCCTCTCCCTACCTCATATTATCCTCCTGGCTCTACCTGATATTCATGAGCCCCATCTACCCTGAAATTCCTCCTTCAAAGTCATTGATGTGGCCTTGCCATTTTTCTTCTAAGAGCCTCGGATACCGAGGCAGCGTATCTATCTAACAATGTCACTGTAAACTATCTAACTGAAGATCTAAGACAAGAGTACGCACTCTAGGAATAGCCAATACGACCTTTGTGAGATTTTTACATTGTATTCTCCGTCCTCTTTTTCCTTTTTCTTATCATTTCGTTTGCTTCCTTTGCCTTATCCTTTTGACTTTTCTTTCTCAGGCTATCAAGTGTCTATTTGTTTCAGGATTTATCTATCCTATCTAAAAGTTTCAAAACAAAGCCCAACCCAAAACCTTATGTTCCAGAAATAATCAATACGTCCTTTTTTTGGGAGTTTTTGGTTGATTTTGCATCGTCATCGTCATCTCTTGTTCTTTTTTTCTTTCTTTTTTCTTTTTCTTTTTTTTGATGTTTGTAGGTATTTCCTGGGTTTTTATTTTGATGTTCGTCCTTTCTCTATTTCCCTTTCCCAAGCTATTAACTAACTATCGCAAACTATCTAACTGCTTCACTACTAACTACTCAACTGTTCAAAACAAGAAGGCAGAGACGAGACCATAACATTCTAAGCAGAGCTAATAAGAGACTTCTTTTGAGGTTTTGGTTCGTTTCTTATTTTTTTGTGTCTTTGTCATTTCTGTCTTTCTCTTCCCCATGCTACTAATTATCCAATTCCTTCACTATTAACTATTCAACCTGTTCAAACAAGAGGCCAAGACAAGACATGCTATTCTAAAAGTATCTAATGTAACCTTTTTTTTTTTTTTGAGGGTTTTTCTTTCTTCCCTGTTTTTGGTGTTTGTTTTCCCTTTTTCCCCTTCCCAAGCTATTAGCTGTACAGCAGCTTTACTGTTCAACATTTTCAACTGGTGCCGAAGAGGGAGGCGACGATGCTGGACAGGGAGACGATAGCAACTCGTCTATTTCGTCGCTGTAGCTGGTGAGGTGGCTTGAGCCTGCCGGTGGTGTGTGGGATTGCGAGAGCAACTCATCTACTTCGTCTTCTTCGCTGCTCTGGCTGGCAAGGTAGCCTGAGCTTGCCGGGGACGGAGGAGCCGTCGATGCTAACTCATCTACTTCGTCGCTGCTGGACCCTGGGTAGTGCCATGGGGCCGGTGGTGGTGTAGGAGATTGCGAGGTCAACTCGTAATCTTCGTTGGGGTCGTACGTGTAATGGCTTGAGCTGGGCGGGGATGAAGTTGAAGTTGACAGCAACAGGTTTTCTCCGTCGCTGTCATAGGCGAAGTGGCTTGAGCCTGCTGGGGACGGAGGAGCTGTCGATGCCAACTCGTCTACCTCGTCGCTGTAAGTCCCTGGGTAGTGCCATGGGGCCGGCGGTGGTGTAGGAGGCAACGAGGGCAAATCGTCATCTTCGTCGCTGGCCCATGGGAAGTGGAATGAGCCTGCTGTTGTTGGAGGAGACTGTGTCAACGTCCCTTCTTCTTCGTCGCTGGACCATGCGAAAGAGCCTGAGCCTGCTGAGGATGGAGGAGATTGCGACACAGGCGGGCTAGGACTACGTCCTGTCTGTACGCCAGGGTCCTCATGCTGATCTCCGGCAGCATTGGCAGGTGCTGCCGATCCAGAGTGGCTTGCATTACCTCCTCCTCCTTCTTCTTCTTCTTCTTCTTCTTTTACTTCTTCTTCTTGAAGTCCAGCTCCCCCGAGATGTTCCTCTTGCATCGCCACCTCGCGTCTAGCTCCAGAGACCGAAGTCCGGTGGCTTCGAGTGGCTTCTAAAGCAGCCTCGCGCCTGGCTCGATATAGAGCAAGGCGGTCTTCGCGAGTCTTGCCGTTTGTAGCACCTGTGTAGTGATGGCAAGTAGTGATAAAAGTGAAGTGTGTGAGAGTGTCTGTCAGCTTCTGCTTGCATCACCTTCGGATATAAGAGCAAGGTTCTACATCGGGACTTACTAGAGCTCGCATTAGTGTTGGTGTTGCTTGCACCTGTGCCATGATTGTTGATGAGTATGGAAGTGAATGGAAGTGAAGATGGAGAGAGTATAAGTCAGCCACTGCTTGCACTCGACAGTAGCAACAAAGTCTCATTCTATGACTTACCAGAGCTTGCATGGTCGTTGGCCGCCCTGCGGGGAGCAGCACGGCGAGCTCTCTTAGGCCTGTGCTCGTCCGATTGCGTTTCGCCAGTTGCTGCATCTTCTTGTCGCTTACGCTTGCGCTGAGGAGCTTCAACAGGTGGGACGGCCGATGGCCGAGCAGTCTTGGAGTTTCTACCAGCTCGAGAGGTCTTTCCACTGCGTTTCCCTTCACGTCCAATCCGCTGTCTGTTTTGCGTTTCTGTCTTCTGCTTTTTTGCAGGCTTTTCAGGTACAGATTCGGCATCTTCATGATCAGCTACGCGCTTGCGCTTGTGCTGTAGAGTCGATACTGCAGGTCGAGTGCGTGGTGTAGGAGAAGCACGTGGAGCCTGTGCTGCAGGCATGGTGTCTGCCTTCAATCGCGTGCTGGTCCGGCGTGCAGCGGGCATCTGCTCCTGCTCCTGTTCCTTCAGCATCTCAGCCTTGCGTAGACGAGTGAGAGGAGCCATGGCTAGATAGATGAATGAGAGGAGTATTGGTAGCTTGTTGAAGCGTGAAGAGATTGCCTCGTTGTTGAACACAGGTGATCTTCGCTGATTGAGCGATGAGAGGGATTGGGATGTTGAATGGCGTCGAGCGTGGCGTCTGACTTGGTGACTCACAAGGACGATAATGGTTTTCAATATGTAGCTGTCTAACACGCTGTTGTATTGGCTGGTGTGCAATGAATTAGATAGCTTGATATCGATAGGGGGAAGAGAAGAGAGGAGAGGGTAGGAACAGGCAAAGAGCGAATGGGCCGCTTAGCCGACAGCGAGATAATACAGTCAGTCCACTCCGGCGTCAGTCCACATGATTTCCAATAAGTCAGGCGGTGCTGCCTATCCCCTTGTTCGTAGCTGACGCCTGCTACCGTCAGATGAGCAGTCCCTTCAGCAACAAGCTTCAGGAATACGCGTGTCTGCCTGTGCATTACAGTATTACGAGTGCGTCATTCAAAGGTAAGATCAGCTTGCTGTTTGGTTTGAAAGACCCTCCCGATCTGTCTCCCTTTGTCGCCTGCATCCCTCCGCCTTGCAGATTCGACGGGGCGCCAGCTGACTGTAGAGGGCGCCGACATGGAGAATCTGTGGACGACCCCACCGCAGCACAACGGTAAGGAAAGAAGCGGTCAGCGGCCGACATTGCATTCATTCGGGCACGCCGCTCGCAAGCAGGCCATTGCTGTTCTGTCATCACAGCAAAAGCTAGCCAGTGAGGAACCAAACACTACAGCACAGGCCGTCGGACCAGGTCCTCTCTTCTTCTAGCTATGGTCGTTGCATTCCAGGGTATCAGATGCAGCGTTGAGCTGGCCAGGTGCATGCAGACGCTCTTCTTGAAAGCGGAGCAGATCTGGATGGAGGCCGCCGATGGAGCAGCCGTCCTGAAACTCTTCGCCCTAGCAATGGGCATGTGCAAGCAAATATAGAGTAGATAATTTGTACTCCACTTTGTGCTTGTATGTATATGCAAAGAGGCAGGACAGCAGCCAAAAAGAAAGAAAAAGAAAAGAATGTACGCCCGATCATCTATGCATCGTATTCGCTCATGATATGATCAAAAGACCTAGGCCGACAACGTTTGGATTATGCAGTACCTCCATGAATGCCTGCGGAACTAATATCGCATCACTCCCTTACGTGATTCGTTTTCTGCCTCCAGTACCGACCCTAAACCCTGGGTCAACCATTTCACATCGGGTAAAACAAGCCTCGTGCTCTGGTATGTAGGTAGCAAAAGGCATAGTCATAAAGAGCAGCGCAGGGAGCAAGGCGAACCACACCAAAAACATATTTCACAGAAAGCTTGATCAAAACGCTTGCACAGAACGCGTTGGTGTCAATTTCCGAATTGCCCATAACCCTGACGTTATCGCGAACACAGCTGAATGCCACTTATTCTTAGTAAGATCATTGGGGATAATCAGTCATCAATCCCATGAAGAGTAATTAAATCGACCTCGAAGTCGCGATGTTCACGGTAACTTGATCTATCGGCCTCAGGCCTGGACTCGGGTTGGGTATTTTCAACCTTTCGAGCGCGCAGCCCCAAGGGAAGAACCGGCGTTGAAGATCGCTTATTGTGTTTGAAAAAGCAGATTCGCTGCGGGCATTCGTCGAGATTGGCTTCCCAGGGGCACATCCTGTTTGCGTTGGCTCGTGCTAGAGAGAAGGAGGAGGAACAGCGGATACATCAGCGGATAGCACTTGGAGCAGGATAATCAATAGAGCACGCGTATATGATACAGGCTCACCGACAACAGCCTTGGCGTCAGATCCTGTCATGTGAATGAACGAGCATCTGCCCCTGGTGCAGGAATTGGTCTGATATGGCAGGCAGAGCTTTGTCTTATACAGAGCAGCATCGAGCTTCTTCTGCATTTCAGAAGTTGATTTTCTGGCTTGTTCTGCCTTTCCGTCCACTCTCCCATCGTCCCCGCTGTTACGTAGAGATGATTTGAACGCTAAAAGCTGGTCCAGAGTCAGGTGATGGTTTTTACATTTATCACCATACTTGCATGGCTTATTCTTGAATGTTTGCCAACAGAGGCTAGCTTTGACAAGCGGCGAGTTTCCACTTCGAGCGCTTGCTGTTCCGGTGCCTTCCAATAATGGTGCAGAGCCTTCTCCAGGAAGATCAAGGCTTGGTGGACTGGCGGAACTGTTGAACATGCTTGTAGTGATACTGCAGTGACTTGAAGAGCTATCGAAGAGTAGACTGTGACGTTAATTGTCAAGAGCAAAGAGACGCAAGGTGGAAGCCGTACTACATGAATGCCGGACAATGCATGATCTGGAAGGCTTTGATCGCGCCTTCTTGACAGATTGACGAGCACATATGTTGTCGGACGGTCCATGCTACACTCAGTCCTTATACGGTAAGCAATCTGCTTGTATCAGAGAGCATTCAATGATTAGGGGCCGTACCACTGAATTTACCAAGTAGTCAATCCCAGTCTAACACCTTGCTTTGAGCTTGTCGGCGTAGATCCTTTATCAGCAGAGTTTCTGTAACATCTTTCTGATCCCGAAGAACTATGATTGTAGCGGTTCCATCTCAGTAGTAAGGTAGATTAAGCCTTCGAATCCAGCGGCCAGCTTCTGACTGAAGATAGCAAAATACCCTACTCTTTAGCAATGCTCTCCAGAGGAAGACGCTGTGCATGTTCCTGGCCATGCAAGAGAAATCGATAGGCCGGATAACCAGATTCTTCCGCCTGCAAAAGCCCATCAATGAGGGCCCAGGCGAGGAAATCGCAGACATACCCGCAATAGTAGCGTGACCGCCCCAATTTCTACTGGTCTGAGACCGCGGAGATCAACAGTGTTCGATGCCAGGGCGTCGTTGTCGGTTGTCGGAATACATGGCTCTGTGAGACATTGACCGACAGATTGCCTATCTCCCTCTTCTCACCAGCGTATATCGTACAAGCTGCCTTTCTATGGGACTCTCCAGCTTCTTGAGTGCATTGGGCAGCTTAGAAGCCATACTCTCTTGCTGCTTGCCAATCCCCTTCCAGTAAGGCTTGCTGAGCGGCAGTCCTCAGTCCGCTGGCTTGTTCTCGAGATGCAGTGCCCGCAGCGATTCAGGATTAACCTAGCTCTTCAAGAGCTGTAAGCCCGTCAAAGAGGGGACTCACTTACTGTCTGGCCGCCGCACAGAGCCTTCGCAGGGTATCATTTTCCGTTACGTTGCCTGGAGACCTCCTTCGCGCCGCTGTCGCTATCCACCTGTACGAGAGCAAGATCAGTCTGCTGACCTATCAGGACAGTAGTGCCTCCCGAGTCTTCGCTAGCGAAACCCGTGTCTGCAGAAGAAAAGGTTTGCGCTGGTCCGTCTTGCTCGAGGAGTCCCATCCAGGATCGTCGCGAGCCGGGAGGGTAAAGGAGATCAGCGGTTCTTGCGAGGATATATCGTCCATGTAGATAGATGATGATAGTTGTCAATGCTGTACGCCGAGAGAGAAGCTTAGCCGATGACATCCTTTCCAACATTGCTGGCGGTTGTCATGCTCGTTGAGCGACCTGCGTGGTTCCCAAACGACCCTTCAGCATGTTATACGAGCGGTTCCTCCAGCACCGGTCTTGATTGCAGGTTCTGCTTCTGGCTGCTCCAACGTGTGTCCTGTTTCCATGATCAATGCATTGCTCACTTCGACGAGTTGATCAGAAAGAGACGCCAACGTGATTGTCGAAGACATCTTTCCTCCTTCTTCTGCAAGGCCACCGATACGCATACGAACATGCAATGATGGATCAAGTTGCAAGCCCATCTACATCGCATCTCAAGTCACTGGCGGGCTCTCCTGCAGCATTTTCACCTGCTGGAAGCTCGTCAAGCAGGATCCGCAAGCCAAAAAGCAAGTGGGAAGCAGTGGACGACGATGACGAGGGAGATGGTGCGGCATCGATGGCCAAGCCGCCAATCAAGAAGAAGAAGAAGATAAAGAACTTCTCATCTACGCTGCAGGAATCCAGTCGGCCTGGCTCGTCTGGCGCTGGGAGCATGTCTCCCTTGACAGGACAGTCACTCTCCAATTCAGCACTCAATTCTCCATTGAGACGGTCGAGCATCAGCAGCGGTGCATCGCGGCATCCTCTACTCCAAGGATGTAGATCTGTGTATGCATACGAAAAGCTCAATCATATCGAAGAAGGCAGCTACGGCGTCGTCTCGCGGGCCAGGGACAAAGAGACAGGCGATATTGTGGCTCTAAAGAAGCTCAAGATGGATCAGGAGAAGAATGGATTTCCAATAACAAGCTTGCGAGAGATAAAGACACTCATGACTGTGGGCAACCATCCCAACATCGTCCGCGTGAGGGAGATTGTCGTGGGAGACACGCTCACCCAGTGAGTGGGAAAACGTGACTTGTAGACAGGCCCGACGTCGTACTGAATTGCTATGCACACGGCAGAGTATTCATCGTTATGGAGTAAGTGAGCCCACACCATAATGCTGGAAGACTATTTTGACGTCCTCCCCAGCTTCATCGAACACGACCTGAAATCCCTTCTTTCGACAATGCGGAGTCCCTTCCTAATATCCGAAGTCAAGACTCTCATGCAGCAACTCCTATCGGCAATCGCACTATGTCACGACAATTGGATAGTGCATCGAGATCTGAAAACGTCAAACCTGCTCATGAACAATAGAGGCCAGATCAAACTTGCGGATTTCGGTCTCGCCCGCACCTACGGCGAACCTTTGGGAGATATGACACAGCTTGTAGTGACGCTGTGGTACAGGTGCGCTCGTCGACTTACACATTTCCCTTAAGAATGTATGCAATGAGCGCTGACTCGGTTGATTCCCCTCATTATGCGTACCAACATTGCTCGACCTGGTCCTTTCAACTTGTTATACCGTGGAAAAACTCCACACGGAACGTCATACCCTCCCTTTGCATTCTCACTGCGAACATCTCACAAATTGTCATTCCTTTCGATTCAACCTGCTTCATCAATTTGCACGATGTAAATTGTACCTCAAATTGGTACGGCCTGCTTCGCAACCTCCTTCATACCCAAGGGCGCCTGAGCTTTTGCTGGGCGAGACAGAATACTCAACTGCTGTCGACATGTGGAGTATAGGGTGCATAATGGGGGAATTAATACAGAAAGAGCCCTTACTACCAGGCAAAGGCGAGATTGATCAAATTAATTTAGTATGTCTCTGCTCCCTTCTTCCGTTTCGGAGCTCCAAAACATGCATGCTGAATTTTGTGTTTTGGATTTTGGCAGATGTTGAAGTTGCTTGGTAGACCCTCTGAGGAGATTTGGCCTGGGTTCAGCAAATTGCCAAATGTAAAGAATTTGAATCTCGGTAGCGTGCAACCGTATGTTTGATTTCCTTTCCCGATAAAAACTCATAACCTGCATCATGCTGACGATGGTTTTCTCTTAGATATTCAAATCTCCGAGCCAAGTTCCGATATACATCAGATTTGGGAGTCGACCTGATGCAGAAGTTACTCTGCTACGATCCGAGCAGAAGACTGACAGCCGAGGAAGCGTTGAAACACCCTTGGTTCACGTGAGTCCTCTGGTATCATCTCTGTTTCTGCAGAAAAGCGTATCTGACTAGCCATACGCCGACAGAGAATCGCCCTTACCCAAGCATCCAGACATGTTCCAATCTTTCCCTTCTATTGCTGCTGGAGATCGCAAGCGAACGTATGCTTCTCCAAGCGCGCCGGAACGGCCAGCCGACAAGTATGAGCTGATCATCTGAGAGTGGTGTCGACGCTGTATTTCAGACCTGCAATTCTGTCATTGTTGTTGTATAAATCACACCATCCACCACCGTGCTGTTGAAACATGCACACAAAATGCCAAGCATTGGCTAGTATGCTACATCCACATATATACAACTTCTTCGTATACCGTTTTCATGCTATCTCGCTCTTGTCAAGAGAGCAGTCACCATATTGTGATCCGAAAGCCGGAAGGGATATTGACCATCTTCGACCCAATTCGGCAAAACTCCAGCCCTAGTCACAGCCCATTCCGAGCCGCCTCTACCACCTGCATCTTTTACAGCACCATTGTCCGCTACGAGCACGAAATCGATATTGTATCCTCTTCTTCCATTCAGTGTGAAGTCTGTGAATGTACTGTTCGAGCCGTACGGTTTACGCTGGAGAGGTATACCCGTTCTGTCTCCCCTCGTTAAAAGCTCGTGCCGTGTGTCGTAAAAGGTATTAGCATCGGCACGGGCACCTTTGGATGTATACCTATGTCCTGTTACCGTTTGATAGCCTTCTTCGTCCGGTGGGGAATTCAAGTCGCCAGTCATAATGATCAGAGGAGGTTTATCGCTGATAAATTCTTTCATTAACGGCCTTAGCTTGTATAGGATCAGCTTGGATGACTCTTCGCGAGCTTTGAGACCCAGGTGGTCGTAGTGTGTATTGAGAACGTAAAAGGCATCGTCTGACTTGTGCTTCTTTTCGGCGTTGACTTCCTTCTCGTGCGAGGGAGTACGCCAGCGTAGCTTGACCAAAGTAGCCACGCGCGATAGGGCCTGGAAATGCCCAGATTAGTATATTGCTCATGAACGGCAAAACACTGTCTTACAGCATCCCATCCTACTGACCCTGGTACATGGGGTTGACTGAGGCCAGAATTGTGTTTGGATTAGTACTTCCGCATAAGTGGAGGAAAGTAGGCACGTGCCACTGCGAGCATGCCGAACTCACTCTGATAGCCAGAAGTGCTCAAACGACAGCAGCTCGAAGTAGTTTCTATGATGTGCGTTGTCATACGTGTCGAATTCAGCTGTCCTGCTCATCGCTATGAAGTCGTCAACTCACCTATTCCAGAAGATAGGGCAGGCCTGTAGGGCAAGCAACGATGAAGCGCCCTGAGGTCAGCGTGTTTTTAAAAGGGGATGCTACGCCCACGCACCTCTCCGTGCTTATCACCGTCCTCTCGTCCAGCAGAGACATGGTCATACTGGCTTCCGATGAGCTTGTCGATGTCTTGGAGCTGGTGGTACATGACTTCCTGCAGGGCGTGGGAAGGTAGGGTGAGCAGCATTGTCACTACAAGTGCAATCATGACAGAAGCATACCTGCAAGCAAAGAATGCCAGGCATCTCATACAGCACTTGGTCGACGAGCGCTTCTCTTGATCAACCATGATGACAGGACATCAGCACGCATCCAGTCCAGCAGCTCAATTGTGACCGCAATGACACACCTGCGATACACCCAGGGATGCTCCTGCACGCGGTTGCCAGGCAGTGTATCGCCCTGGTTCTCTGGCGCGTATCTGATATTCAGGCTTGCGACCTTGATGCTGTTCATCGCGCCGCCGAATGCATTGCGCAGAGTGTCGTCCATGCTGCAGCTGTCGGAGGAGGCAGACCTGCGTGCAACCCAGAGGAGCAGGAGCAGAGGAGCATACACTACTCCAATTACAAGCACGAGGAACAGCTCCATCGGGGTGGTGGGTGGTCAAAGACGACAGCGATGATAGCGGGGCGTGATCATGATGGAAGCTCTTCAGCTGCACGTGCATCCTGTAGCCTGACCAGAGCACTAAAGCTGGTCCTCCCTGGCCATCGACAGCTGTTTGGCAATTAGACTAGCCGCTTTGTGCTTGTATCATAAAATTTTCCCACTTCGTCCGAACACAGCATTATAGCGTAACAGCATTACATCCACGTCCACCAAAGGCCCTGGTAAACCCTACGGAGGAGGAAAATACAGTATAGGATGCTAGCGTGTCAATCTCGGTATTTCATCGAGATGCATACAAAATACTAGCCTTGCTTCCCTTTTCTTTTTCTTGAGACTTCTGCAACCAGCATCTTATGATCGCTATACATCAGCTTCCTGCCCTTCTTGAAGAATGCGTTGTCGACAGTTTGTACTTTTCCGATCTTCCAACAATCCTTCGCGATGGCACCATTATCAGCCGCAAGGATATAATCAACCATACCCTTCGCGTGGTAATTGGGCTCTTCTCGTTTGGCTGGCTTGTAAGTCAAAGCCGTCAAATCGTCATTTGCAGATCTCAGCAAGTCGATGAAGGTATCAGGCTTGATGCTGCGCAGAGCTGGGTCCTTGGAGAGGTATCTGTTGCCGGTGAGCTTATGATAGACATCATCGTCCGGTCCAATGTTCAGACTTCCCAGAACAATCACAAGAGGCTTATAAGCTGTCTCTTCGCCCTTGATTTCAGCGCGCAGTCGTTTCAAAAGTAAGTCGGCAGATTTCTGGCGGGCTTTCACATTTTTGTCGTCAAAGTGCTGGAGAGCGACAAGTGCAGATTGGCAAACAGGATCAGTATCCATTCCAGGTAGTCCGCAATTTGGGAAGAATCACCGCGTTGACCACCCAAAACGTCTCGCCAGTCGAAAGTATCTTGAATTCCCCTATTTGCAGGACACGTGGGACACTCTGTATGCAGGTGATATCAATCATCCGTCAGGACGTGCAAAGGAGACACGGGATGGGAGGATGAGGTACCGCATCCCACGATTTGGTCCCAAATTTCTCCGGAGTGCTGGTATACCATAGGGGCAGCGTCAACCCCTCTCTACAGATCGGTTGGAAGGCCTGAACAGCGTGAGCACTCACGATGACAACCAAACACTTTCAACGTCTTCCACTGTAATGGTCTTTCTAGTATTCGATGGATCAGGTTTATAAGATGAACACGATAGCGCAATGTTTTGCATATGCCTTTTGAAGGATACTCACTTCTTGAAGCATAAAACCATCACCTTTGCGTGAAAGAAAAAACAGCAAGTAAGCTCAATAAAGAATAGGTCTTGACTGGAAGAATGTCTAGATCTCATCTTACCTCGCCTTTGGTGGCAGCTGGTGTGCATGTACATGTATATTTCGACTCCAGACCAGCTTGTATTGCAGTGACTTGCTTGGCTGTGGCATCTTGAAATCCCATAACATCTGTGTCCGCTTTCAAAACAGCATTGAGGAGAGATTGTCTGCGCAGCGAGCCAAGTTACATTCTTGATCATGTATACTGGACTCAATGTCCGTGGACAAGGGTTCCCATCTTACCTGCGTTCGTTCCAGGGTGGATAACCACCTTGATTTTGAGTTTTTGAAACTGCAGACCTGATTGAACGAATCAGAGAGGAGAGATTGTGCAATATCAGCAAGCGAATCGAACGCGCAGTCATCAGCCCAACATCAGACTCACATTACGTTGAGAGTTGCCAACTTAAGCCGTGTAGCACCTTGCCCACCATTTTCAACACGCCCGAACTCGCCATCGTCAACTCCCTGACGCGCGCCGCGCACGAGGGCACACCGAGCTACCAAAAGCAGGATGCTGAAGAAGTGGAAGCGGCCCATGATTTGTGTGATTGCCTGCCATGTGTTGGCGGGAAGTCGAGTCCCGCGATTAGCGAAAACGCTTCAGTTCCGTACATTCACGGGAGCAGAAGAGTCTATCGGTGTAGCGCATATGGAAGGTTTTTGAGGCCTGCACTTTGGTCAGACACCCCTTACAAGTACAACGAAAAATCCGGAGTGGCTGTGTAAGTGGGGCCGTGTTGTATTGTATGCGGCGTCGGAGTCTGGTCATGGGGCGGAATAGTCCAGCCAGTCTCTTTAGTGATGAGCACGAGAAGGAGATAAGAAATCGCCGTGATTACTAGCTACATATGACTTTCTGCTCTTTCCAGCGGAATGATACAATTAGTAACTTAGCATATACTCAGAGGAAGATCCAGCGTAATATAGTGACGACAACAGTAAAAGGTAGCATTATCGTCGCTTTGATGAGACGCAGTATACTAGGAGACAATAGAGAAGACAGTCGGTATAAACATCCCACTTCCCAGACGCGAAATAGCCTAGACTTACGTTACTCCGATCCATGAAAACCAGAAAAAAATCCGCAGAATGTAAGAAAGCACCGCCCAGGCAGCATCGGCGTAACCTCGAGTATCCGTGGCGTTATACTTGAGTCGCGCGAGATGATCCTCCAGCAGTCGTAGCTGCAGAGGGGATGTCAAGTGATGTTCTGTGCTCTTGAAATACGTGCATATGGCTGCCTACCTGCTGAAACACCTCGCCACCAATCAAAGTCTCCACAGAATTAGCCATCTCGACAGTCTCCGTAATCTTATCTTTGGCAGCATCTTGCTGCTTCAATATATCATGACTACGCTTCATAGTGTCTTCGAGATTCTCATAAGCATCATCAAGCTCCTGAGTGACCTTTTGCAGCAGAGGTGTTCTCTTTTCATCGTCTTCCAAGGAAGACTTTGAGCTTCTTCTCGCACAGCCGGGTCTTGCAACTTGAGCCAGAAGTTTGTGCAAATCGGTACGGTGTGAATCGCCTGGCATTGTGGTGTTGGCTTGCCCGGTCGGCCCCGCACTAGGTACATTCTGACCAGTACCACCTTGTGAAGGCAAGAAGTGCCGACATAGCTTAGGTGGACCAGGGAGCTGAACTAGAGCCAATTGGCCCTTTTGAAGTCGCTGTGCATCGTAATCAAAGTACTTTTGAACGTATGTTTGCATTTTCGGTGGCGCGCGTCGCGCGAGAGCTTCGGCTTTCGAAAGGCTGGCCTTCAGCTCATGCAGGAACCTGTTGGAAACGGCAAACGCATATCGTCAGTTCACGAGCAGACTGGGACAAGTAAGAAGCGTGCATGACTGACTTATCTGCAGTTTCTATCTCGTCATCAGCGACGTCTACCTCCTGGATGTGCAATGTAGCATGCCCAAATATTGGGCCTTCATCCTCCTGTTCAGTCTGCGGTGTTTCTTTAGTTCCCGCAGTATCGGATTGTCGACTTGTGTTTCCCGTCCTCGATAATGCATTGCCGCCTTCAATTCCCAGTGCGCCTTTGTTCGAATGATACTCTTCAGTATCAGTATTCGACCTATATCCATCATCTCTTCCGAAGGCTCGAGTCGATTTTCGACGTGCCAAGATCTTGCTAAAGCCCGCTAGAGAGCTAGTCTTTGAAGTTGATCTAGAGATACCAGGTCTGTGTTGCGATGTAAATAGATTCACATTCTTGGAGCGCCCTTCAGTATCACTAGCTGTGGAACGATAAAAACCAGGTCGAGAAGACGAGGTATGTCCTTCGCTTAGACCGCCTTCACTTTCAGTTCCTCCGTGCCCAACCCTCCCTAGGGAATTCGAGCTACTCGTAAATTCACCACGGGACGATTTGCCCGAGTGTCGAAGTGCAGAGGATGATAAATGCGGTTCGGTACGCAACATTCTTAATCCTTTACTGCTCCATGATAGACTGGATTTATGATCGGCAGAATGGTTATTCGGCAATGAAGTACTGAATTTGCTGTACTCAGGCGAAGATTGGATGTGCCCTTCCGAATTCCATCCTGGTCCATTTCCATCTGTTGATCTTTCGATTAGCGAAGTAGGTCCCGCTGCTATAGCATTATCTGAAGCTATATGAGACGAAACATCCGATTGACCAGACCGCGACCGACTAGGCGACAAAGAGAGGGTATGCCTTCCCCCATTCTGCCTAGTCGAACGAGTGAGACTTAAGCTATGTCTGTGCCTACTATCAGATCTAAATGCATCAAGTGGTCCATCTTCTCTGATAGAAGCCAAACTTCCCAACGAAATCTCCGAAGAAGCATGCGTATGATTCGCATGTCTTCCTCTCGATAAAGCCTCAAGTACTTCCGAACGATGATCATAAGGGTCGTAATGCTTATCACTCTTCGAAGCCATCGTGAACTCCGCAATGTCTCTAGGGTAAACTTCCCAGACACTTCTCTTATGTCCTCGTTTTCTGATCCTATCCGCAAGGGAGGTCTGCTGTCCGCTCGCTGCTCCAGGAGCCCATCGGGGGAGCCTAGCTTCTTCAATGTAGCCACGCGATGTTGAATCGGGCGATAAGCTATATAAAGACTGTGATCTTCGATTTTCTTTTTGTGCTGAAAGATAGCGAGCAACAGCTAGTGGATTAGGAGTATCTTGACCCATTGCTAGAGCAGTATAGATGGGAAGGTACCGTATCTCCAATTCCGATTTCACAGATGAAATGTACTTCCTCATCGTCGGATCGACTTTGGCTCGCATCTCTTCCAGGACATCGAGAGATTCATGTGATTCGGCGGTAGCGTCATGAATGAACGAGCTGCTTCCCACAGCAGAGGAACGATCATCTGTGAAGTTCGACGTATCATGACTTGGTGTTCTACTATGGGAAGTACCATGATGCCCCAATAAACGTTTCATAGATAATCTTTTCCGTTTCTTTTCAGAAGGTCCGTTCAAAGTAGACGGAACGTATCGAATGGAACTGGAAGCCTGAAGCTGACCGCCCGCAGTGTCATCCTGTATCTTCTTCTTCGCACTCTCTACTTGCTCGGACAACAACGGTGTATTGGTCATATTCGAGTTGTTCGTAGCTGGTGATGCAGCTGAAGTCCGAGAGGAAGGTACAGATTGAGCTGTACTTTTCGTCGGACTATTAGACCGATAAGTAGACGGAGCATCGATGGAAGGTCGAACTCCAGCCGACGAAAAGATAGACGTAACGTCATTGTTATTACCAGCCGCTTCTCTAACGAGCGTCAATGCGCTCTTCAAATCTACTTGACCTAGCAATTCCTGGAGCGAAGGACCCTGATTCGGTATACTGGCCGATCCAATTTGAGCTTCTTCCGACATCATAGCTGCGATGGAAACAGGCTGCGAACCAGATTTAAGGATTGATTTGGCTTGCATACCATTCGAATTCGAATTTTGCAATGAAGCAGGCGGTAAATCCCTCGAGTCTTCCATATGTACTCTCTTGCCTTGGATGATATCTTGGCCATCTTGCTTAGAAAATGTAGTAGACCGAGAATCGGCTTCTAGGTCATCTATCGTGCTCCACCGCTTGGAATGCTGCGATGATACCGATCTAGCTGGTATCGAAGCAGAGACTGTGCCTGATAATGGTTCCCTAGCGCCATCTAAAGGGTATAAAGAGCTCTTTGCTCTCTTTCTAGCAAAAGGTCGAGCTGAAAGAGTACTATTTTCTCGTTGTGGCGTGAAAGTAGTCTTGACAGGTGAATTCCGCGATTCACTTCGACTTTTCATCTGTAATCCCGACAATTTATTTCGCAAAACCGCGCCTTCCTGTCTTGCATCAGGTGGTGATGTATTTGAGCGAGGTACAGAAGAAGGTATTGTATCATTGTGCCTCTCCGAGCCGAATATATTGCCCGACGAATGACTCCAAGGATATAAAGGTGAAGTAGAACCCGAGTTCGATTTCCTAGGGTATGTAGGTCTTGTAGTTTTAGTAGTAGTGAAATCGACATGAGGAGTACCAGGAGAAGTAGAAGAAGAGATAAAATCCGAAGCTGAACGAGGAAGATGAGTTGAATTTCTCCTGCTGTCTGAGTTGTGCTGGGATGAGAGTGGTGTAATAGCACCTCCACGAGTTCTATCAGGACTTGTTGATCCTGATGATGCTTCTCTGGACCTCCCACCACTTCCATTCGCTCCAGCTCCGGCTATGGTATACGAGCGTTTCTTCTTTACTCTTGTAGTCGTTGGATCTTGGATATCACCGATAATACCGGAGGAAGCGATATTGGCATTCATAAAAGGGTCGAAAGCTGTAGTGTAGCGTCTTGTTGGATGGGAATGGGACACAGATCTACGATTTGTCGTCTGATGATTAAGAGGAAGAAGAGGTGCAGTCCTAGGTGCAGTCCTAGGACCCTGATGACTGCGCTCGTAATCATACGGTACGGACGCAAAGCCATTCTCTTCCGTTTCATCTTGTGAATCGCCATTTTCAGCGTCGTCATTGTGAGTGTCACGAGCGACACCCTTGCCTTTCAAGTCGAACATGGATGGAGTATAATAGCATGCGGATGCAGAAGTGCGTCTTGACTTGCTTGATGGATGGCGCGCTGTTGCTGACAACGCTGACGACGGTGCACTGCCTGTACCGACGACCATACTCGTAGATGGGTAACGACGCCGCGCGAGAGCGGGACTGCTGAAGCGGTGGTCCATGCCGGTGTCCAGGGAGTGAGGAGGGGGCACACGAGTGGACTGCTCATCGTCGTCCTCGTCGTCTGAATCAGTCACATCTGCATGGCTCCGTTGACGAAGAAAGCTGGTCGATGCTGGAAGTGCTGATGCTGATTCCGGCGACTTGATGGTGCCTTTCGAGGTTGAAGCGACGGGAGGGAGAGCATCTCCATCCTGAGAGAAGGACATGCTATCTTGAGGTGAAGAGACACGATGGATGGACTCTCCATCGCTGCTGCTGTCGCCGTCCTCGCTCTCTACATGTCCCTGATTCGTGGTACGAGGGTTCCTTGACATCGACAACGGCTGATGGCCGCCATCAGAGGACACTACACCCGCAGCAGCAGCTGCAGAGAGCGCCCTCGAGCGCATCCAACCGTGGACGGATGTGCTTGTGATGGTACAAGGTGTTGGTGTGAGTGCACAACAGTAGACCACTCACACCAACAGTAGACATGATGCAGCTGCGCAATAGACAGATCACCGCCCGATCACGTGAAGGCGAGGCGATATCACAAGTCAAGGTATAACGAGTAGTACAGTAGTAGGCAGGGAACCGGAGAGCTGTAGAGCAAGGCACATGTCACGCACATCAGATGAGAAAGAACGCCAGGTCACGTGCGTCTAATGTGTGCCTGCAAGTCATGGATGGATGACATTAGCGAGAGATGCAGTCCTCTTTCGTTGTAACATAGCGTGGTCAGTCTGTGCTGGTTTGACTGTAATGGTAGTAGCTAAACATGGAGTGAAAAGCTATCTAGAATTCGGTATGATACATTTCTTGGAAGGACTGCCTCGATATAGTGGAGACTGAGCTGGAATAACCTGGAGGATTTTCGCATACAGGGATAAGAATGTCAGCTTGATCCAGAGTAGAACGTCTTGTAGAAGCTCACCTTGATGTGAATGAGGAGACCTCTTTCATGATCCTGTGGACGACTGCGGATGTGACAAGATGACAACAAGAAGGAAAGAGGCGCTCGGTCAGCCGCAGAGTGGCAGAGCAAGCATGGGACAATCAAGCACACCCATCAAGCAGCAGGCTTCTCCTGGGCTTTATCATCACCAGCATTCTGTCTGTTATTGCTGTCCTTCTTGTCGCCTTCATTGTCCCCTCCCGAAGCTTGCTCATCAAAGTGCATTCCTTTCGCTTCAAACTCCTTGTCCAGCTCTTCCTGGAGCTCGCAATGAACAACTGCCTTGGGGTCGTGGCGGATCTGCTCCACCCTCTTCTCGGACAGGGTGCCTCCGTTTGCAGGCTTGTCTGTCTGAGCTTCAGAACCTACTTCCTCCCGCTTCTGGCCTTGTCCGTGCTCTTCGCGGGGTTTGGGTGGTTCGGGTGCTCCTGGCATGGTGGGCAGGCTATGCTATGGATGTGTGTGTGTGTATGCTGGGTATCCTTGTGAATATGTATGGTTGCATGAAAGAAAAGAGCTGCCTGGCTGCGGGCCCCCACCTCGGCTCCCCGGCATCTTGGATGACCTCATTCCCGCCTGTAGACAGGTGGCGTGCTGCGAGGAAGCTGCATGTAAGCAGGGAAACATCATGCAAAGGCGTAGATGAATGCTCGCACATCTTGCAGATATGAGGTTGGCATCTCTTGGTCATCCTAGGCATACCATATGGCTCAAAGTACTGCTCGTGCCTGGGGTAGTACTATGCACGTGATCATCGGTTCAGTCTATAGACTCCCTAATATCGCTTCTCTGCCTCCTGTTATCAGCTTCGAGGGAACTCATGCAGCCCTTCTCAGCTGCACGCGTAAGCTCATACTAAACCTGAACGAGCTTGTACGCCAGGCTTTGTATTTCGACCAGGTGAATCGATGCGGGAGCCTCAGCCATAGGAAGCCTTCAATATGTTAAGATGCACATACGGGGTGTGTGACAGAGTGCAGCATGCTTTCATGGCGCGGTAACAACCAGTAGAATACCTGTCTTCCCAGAAAGCTAGCTGATCCTCAATCTGTTTTCGTGACAGCAACTAATCTCCACAGGATTTGTAGCAGCCTCCCCACCTTTCAATAGTTACGAAAAATATGGAACGTATGTATGATAAGTATTGTGTTCTTTCCCATATAGCGTTTACAATGATAGAACTGTAGGAGATTCAATGTTTAACACCCTAAAAGCCTTTCACGAGCAATGTCTCTGCCTTGAAATCGCCTCCGAACCTCGCGTCTAGCACCTGGCAATCCCTTCGCCGCTGCCACGATAAGACGATGAAGAGGATAGCCATACAGTGAAGCTAGCCAAGTGCCTTGCTTTTCTGATTGGAGACCTCTGTTTGAGCCCTCCCCAGGTTCGCGCGACGCAGCTTCATTCTTTAGATATGCTTTCATCTCCTCATCGTTGCGCTGGATTCATTATGCATGGCGCGATACAGTTAGTTTTTCATTGACCGGGGGGCGGACAAATCATCAGTACGAATCGTACTCACACGTATTGTTTCACACTGACGCTCTAATATTCTAGCGGATTCGCCATCAATTCTTCCGTGTGCTTTTCTACAAGACCCTTCCACTGTGAAGTAGGCGAGCTGATTGACCGTTGTATGATACTGTATCTGAATGCGCTCTCTCGCCTTTTCTCTAGCGGCTACGTACTTATGCAGCAGCTATTTCCTGAACCGCTCGTCCGCTTATTGCTCCTCTGCTTCTCTGGTAACCCGTGTTTTGCGTCACGGTGCTGGAATCAATCCTTCCTGTCGAAGGAGGTGTCGCTGGAAGGGCCTCGCCCCCGCTTGAATTCGGCACTATGGAGGTAGCCAGGATGAGCTATCTTGACAGAAGCATGCAAGTAATGGATACATTACGTACACTTGCAAGCCTGATACCTGTTCTGCAGGTTGACCTGCTCCCGAGGCTTCTCCTGCAATTTGTTCCATTGCACCTTGTTTGACGTGCGAGGTACTCTACTGCCTTTGCTCGTCGGCTTTCTGCAATAGAAAACAGACAAGACAGTTCAGTCTGGCTGTCTACGGCATATGCGAGTAGCTTGCACTTACTGCGCCAGAGGAATTCTCGTGTCAGACGATATCAACTTTGTCCAGAGGCAAAACGGTACCGCACGCGATTCTGACGAGGATTTTGGGGGCACGTCGATGGTGCTGGTGATCTAAATTTGCCATGCATAAGGGGGGAAATTGTACCATAGATGGGAGTGGTCAGAAGCAGTGGAAACTCCTCTAAAGCGCACTCGAAATCCTCTTGCAACAAGAAGAGAAGATTGAGTGTAAGGTGTGTAGCGCTACAGCCTTACGCACAGTTACGCTACCAAGTGTGCAAGTTACCAATGAACCGGGTTGCTGGGTAACCCTAGCCGTTCGCCTTGTGCAAACTGTCAGTCTAGCGCGTAGTCCGCGGTAAGTCATTCTTGCACAACATGGTTCCTTGTACATTGAGGAAGACATCCATGTCTTCCGACCTGGGCGGCGCCGGTATCCGTAATCCGATTTCCCTCTTGAGCATAGCCTGGTGTTGTCTCTTCGGAGAGGACGAAGAAGGAAGCTAGACGGAAGAAGCTTGATCTACTTCTTCTTATATCATTTGACCAACTTGATTGCCCGCCTTCTTCATTTTGCCGGCCCGATCATACTTCCGACTTAGCGGGAATTTCCTATGGAGGGAGAGAAGGAACGCTTGCATCCTTTACCGTGTACCCATCACTTTCTTACAGGATACGTATGTGGCATGGCTCGTATCAGATGTCTGAAGCTCATCCTTACACGCAAGACAAGCAGATGCCGGCGCCACAAGCAGAACAGGGTATCACGAGTGTCGAGTTCAGCGGCAAAAATATGCCCAAAGCTCTGGCCCACCCTAATGATACTACACTGACTTTAGGGTATTCTCTTTGCCCGAAGCCGTGGATTTCCTCGGCATGCTACTGACCTCGACACCATACAAGCATCAAAAGGACATAATCAGCGCCAGCTGTTCTGTACAATGACCCTGTACAGAACCAATAAGAAGGAACCTTCCACTGCTATGCATCTAATTTTGCCGATAATGCTCTGCTACTGCAAATGCGACTGAAATAAGGATGACTGGTGAAGATTGCGACCTACAATAACAGCGTAAATGAAGCAACAGGCCTGTCAGCGAGAACACATTGCTATACAGCCGTCTCATGGCCATGAAGCCCTCAAAGATTTCGGGCGTCTCGTATGAAATACTATGCGGCGGCAGCAGCAGCTGTCATGATGAATGGCGTTGAATCTACCGCTGCTCTGCTGTCTTCGCTACAAGCTAGCAGAGTCAATTAGAGGTCGCTTACGCTGCTACAGGCAGTAGAGTCTCAATTCGTGATTTTCACTGCTCCAGAATAAAATTGCAAAGCAAAGCGGGAAAGCGTCTACGCCGCCGAGGCCTCAACCTTTACGAAGTACGAGGTGAGCGGAAAGAATTCCATTGGCTGCAGGCGAAGACACGACCGAACATATGCTTTACCATAGCTACAGATCAGCGCTCGAAGGCAAACAATGCAAAGCTGGTTGATATAGGCATAAAAGGTGGCGAACGAGCCAAACAAGCAGCCAAAGGCAACAAAAAGTGGGCAGAACAGAATTACAATTTACAAAAAATGCTCTCAGCGTGCTTCGAACCCCGCGACTTTTTTAACAAGAACTACGGTGCGCCCCCGGAAGGCGCACCGCAATTCCCCACTTACTGCAGGTGTACAGCCTGGTAAGCAGCAGTGATGATTGACTTGGGCGGATTAGACTTGGACCTTAGCCTTTCCTTCAGCAACAGTAACGCAGATAGAGCCGAATTGGCTTCCATCATTATGTTAACGGCCGGCCTGACTTGACTAGGGTTTCCCATCTAAGCCAAGCCACCAATCATCCTAGATACACGGACTGTTCGAGGTGTGCTTATGGGCAGATACTGTAGGTGAGGAAATTTCCAAGGTAATGCATTTCCCCAACCTCGTGAATAAAGAGAGAATATATTCCAAGAGTGTCACTCGCGCCTCATGAGCAGGCGAGCAGCAGGGAAGCTTGCAAGGCAATGCTACAAGCCAGGACGACGACAGGACCGAGTCGAATAGCCTCAATGCATCAGTGTAGTAATGAACATCGATTCAAGCCCTACTACACAGCTGTTTACGAGAACTAGTAGCCTGAATACCATTGACTCCTGGATCCTGGAGGCTGAGCTCGCTGACGAGTCAGTCGACAAGCCCGGCGCAACCTCAGCTGGCGTAGATCACGGAAGGACAGATGACTGGGGACACACAGTTGCTGCCTGATTAGTGAGATACCTCCTATCTCCTTGTGATTGTGTATGCAGTCCTTGGCAGGTAGCGTGAACTACGATCAGGCCTCCTGCAATCCTCACCTCGGCTCGCCAGGAGAACTGTAGTTGGCTGAAAGGCTTGCTTAACTGGCAACCGAGATAAGCGACGAAGACTTTCGATGCGCCACAGCAGGCTTGCTGGCACGCTACCTCATGGCCTACTTGTGCGCAGTCGTAATGCTGAATACCTCCTCCCATACGTCAATGATCAGTTCAATGGACGACAAAGGAAAATTACAATGAAGCCTCTACTGTCATAGATGAGGGTAATGAAATACAAAATTCAGGGTCCGGGATAAGATTGTTTGCATAAAGAAGAAGAGTGCAGCAATGTAGAGGACTGTGTTTCAGGATCCCCAGTTATCAGCTTGCTGTTAGACAAGAAAGCTCCTAGATTCTGGAGACTGACTCGACGAGGTACTTGTCGACTAGCGACGAGGAAAGTCAGTCATTGTAAATCCAGTTCAGCTCGAGCCTTGTGGCCACAGCGCTCTGTGCTTCGAGCCTTTCCTTGAGCAGGTTGTCTTCGCTCCATTGCAATCATACAATCTCACACTTGCTGTGCCCTGACGCTGGTCGCGGAATAACGAGGAGAAGTACGAGTACTCAGGTGATGGTCTGCGTTCCCGTAAAAAAAACATCCCACTGACCCAAGCTCCCACAATAATAGAGAATAGGACGAAAAGTCGGCAGAAAATGAATAAGAGGATATATAAAGCCGTATAATGTAAAATGTCGGTGACTTGTGTCAAGGTAGTCTGAGATACTGAACCCAGTTTCTAAGCAGATATATGTGTAAGCAGATATATGTGAATCCAATGAAGCAGAGGAAAGACATTATTGGATATGGGATGATTGAGGCTCGAGTGCCGTCTTGTATCATTTGGACATGGAGGAACACGCTCTACGCCATCGTCGAAACTCTGTAATTGGGAATCGAGCAAGTCAGCTTTGTTATCGATGTATATTTGAAATACGAATCCAAATCCAGATACTCACAATACTAGCACTAAGCTAATTGTATCGCCGTCACCAGACTATGCTCGCTGTGGTTTGTTGTTTGAAGGAGCGAGGGAGTCTGAGCGGGGAGAGGGAATGTCATCAGGTCTCTTGCGTCTTGAAAGTGTCGAAGTGCCATACATACCCGTCAACAAGAGCTGAATCAAGTATTTCAGCGCAAGCACGACGAAGAAAGGTCTAACCTCCCATCTCCGCCAGCACGATGCACAATATAATAGCGATATGCACGCTACTACAATAGGCGTATTCCCCGCTGACCTGGGTTATCCACCTGCGCTTGCCATGCGCGGTATCGCGCATGCTGCACGTACGCCTAACCAGCTGAAGGTATCGCTACATTGAAGGAAGTGGATCGGTCGAGCGGTCGGGTAATGCCAGTGCTGGGGGACATTGAGACGGTGGTAGACGGGTGATTTGTTGCTTGAGGAAGAGTGAGCATCCTGGCATCTAATGGATGAATTGAGCGATCTGTGGCATATTAGAGACACAACAAGGCGCAGCGAAAGTGTCAGCGCGTGTCCCCCTCAGATTGTATTTGACCCAGTGCTATGGACTAATGTACGCTCACCGATGGGACGTTGCGACATATCCCATTCCAGTCACCGAATGAGCATGACCGGGCCATTGCGTCGAGTGTGTGGTGCATTCAATCGTATCTAACTTCAAAGTCGGAAACGAGTGTGGTGATATCTCCCAGGAAGCAGCTGTGGACGAGTAGGTGTGTTGATGTATGTGGATGCGAATGCGAGTCAAGCCAGTCTTGCTGCTCTTTTGTCGCTGCTCTTCATCTCCCTCGTCGTCAAGGCCCAGCACTGTTTGCAGGCAGACGATCCGAGCGAGTGAGCGCACCGTCTATGGACACGATGAGATACGGCGGTGTGCTGTATGGTAGCTAATGCCTGATGTGTAGTATGCGGGCAGTCCGGGCACAATCTCCAGCCTCCTCTAGATATGCTACAGATGAGACCGCCAAGCATGAATGACCACGTTCGTGGGACATTATGGCTTGTTTTCTTGCTTCTGCAGACATGTGAGACATGCTGTATCCTTGCTGACAGTTACGACTCCATGCCATCATCAAACGCGGTCCACTGAACATGTCAGCTACGCAAACGGTCGTGGTTGCTGAACAGCCGAGTCGTGCTTCTCTTGCTTCAGAAGCGGCTCCATCAGCACGACATGAAGCATTGAACGAGAAGCGCAAACTGGGAGAACGACTCGCAGAAACAGTACGGCGGTTCTGGGATCTTGGATTCATTTCTTTCGGTGGACCAGGTGTTCATGTCGTTATCCTGAGGTGAGCAGCGAGCATATTTCCAAGCATGGGAATTGCATGATCAAAGGGCTCACCATCATCATGTACCGCGACATAGGAAACGCTTCGTCGATAATCTGAAATGGGTGGATGAAACTACCTTTGCCGACCTATTCGCATTGGGAAATGCACTACCTGGTCCTGGGTCCACTCAGCTCGCTTTCTCACTTGCAATAGTAAGGAATGGTACACTGGCTGGATTGCTTGCTTTTCTATTATGGAGGTGAGTTATATCTGCCTTAAGTACGTCAAGTGTACATTCTATTTCATATACTGAATGTTTCCTGGGTCCTGCAGTCTGCCTGGCGCAGCTGGAATGGCCGGCCTAGCAGCTGGAGTACGCAACTTCCCAGAACAACTACCACCTATAGTACTGGCACTCCTCACAGGCTTGAACGCAGCGGCAGTTGGACTCATTGCACTAGCTGCTTTCCAGCTCTCAAAGACCGCTATCACAGATAAACTCACTAGATTGCTAGTCTTGGGATCAGCTGGTTTTGGGATATGCTATCATGCGCCGTGGGTATGTGAAAGAACTATCTTGAAGGACTTTCTATAGCCATGTGCTGACACCTATTTCTGTCGTTCAGATGTACCCCGTCCTCGTCGCAACTGGCGGTCTATCGACATTGATATGGGATTTCCGAAGGCAGATATTTCGCACCTTAATGAGCGTGTCTCGCAAGACGAGGAGACAACGCTCATCTCCTTCAGTTTCGAGTTCTGAAAATGACGGCATACAGCTTAGCGATATGTCACAGCCGGGTGTGACTGAGTCCCAAGTCTCAAGTACGACTACTCGAAACCGCATCAGAAATGCGAATTCCGATCTCAGCACTCCCAAAAAGGATGATGAATCCAGTACAGAAACTCGACTTGTCGACTATGATCTAATGGTACTTAAGAAGAAATTAGCAATACCGCTAGCTGTATCTTCCATCCTGGCCGTTATCGTGCTCATCGTGGTACGATCTGAAATAGCAAACCCTCCAAGATGGTTGGACTTCTTCGTCAATATGATTGTCGCTGGTATTATCATCTTTGGTGGTGGCCCTGTTGTTATTCCTCTTTTGAGACAATATACCGTCGCTCCAGGTGAGTCCCCACCCTTCTGAAATCCTGTTACCCATAAAGTACAAGGCAAGGTCACTAACACATTCGCTTAATAATTCAGGATGGGTCGATTCACGGGATTTCTTACTCGGTTTCGCGATACTTCAAGCATTCCCAGGCCCCAATTTCAATTTCGCAGCTTATCTAGGCGTATTAGCTTTACCTCAAAATCCAGCATTAGGAGCTATCCTAGGCTGGTTAGGTATCTTCTCACCTGGCATACTCCTTAAACTTTCATTATTGCCCCTTTATAATTCATGGAGGAAGAATCAAGTCGCAAAGTCGGTACTTAGAGGATTGAATGCCGCTGCTGCTGGATTGGTTTATACTGCCGTATGGCAATTATTCTTAGGTGAGCACCAGTTTCACTTTAAACACGATGCCCTTTCAGCAAACGATACTATTGACTGATGATACATGTACTTTCTTCCTCGAAGTCGGCTATATATACACTCCTGCATCTGGAGACACCACCGAACAAAGCTCCGCAGCTGGTCCTTTGACATCCGACCCATTCTGGGGCACCGTGGCAGCGTGCGCCTTCGTAGCATGCCAATGGTTCAGCGTCCCGCCTCCGTTCGCAGTTCTGGGCGGTGCTTTGGGCGGGCTGGCTTGGTTCGGTGTCGTGGGAGAAGCTGGCACGATGCGAACTCCTGTATAGACATTATACGGACTTGAAGAAGGGACGACACTGCAATAGACATGCACTAAACAGACCCTTATGAAAACGGAATCAGACGACGTCGAATCTCTTTGCCGATGGCTCGTCGTTGTTCAGCTGCTCCTCCTCTTCCTGATCCGTCGGATCCTTGCAAAATGGCTTTATTCTCCTGTGCACTGAGATTGACGCTTTCAAGTCAGTATCCGAAGATTCACATATGAGAGCACGCAATGACACGGCTTACCGGCGAACGAGATATGGCAGGACACGGTCGATCTGTCCATAGGGAACATACAAAGCCGTGATGGGCAGAAGAGGGGGGTCTCCTGGCTGAGTAGTCCTATGCGGAAACAGTTGGAACATCGCAGTAGTGAGGTTGCTAGCGAGAGCAATCGTCAGTGAAGCACCCCGGCACTTGAACCACGACCATGTTGAAGGACTTACTCTGTCATGCCTGCAAACAAGAAGAGTCTCAGTAAAATGCATAAGTAAGCTTTAAGAAGGCCTGACGTACCTAACAACTGAGCGTACGAGATCCTCCCTCGAATCCTACCATCCACATCCAAGACGCTACCATGATTAGAGACGAGCCCCTTTTCCCTCATTTGCTCCAATGAGCGTTTAATGCTACTTGCGTTATGCGTAGCATAAACAATGCTAGGACCAGGTGCACGTTCTTGTTTTCGTCCCACGGACCAAAACGACAGCCATGATGATGACGATCCAGATGTCGTGGATGAGGGGTCTGCAGGGGAAAGAGAATCGACTACTTCTTGTAGTATAAGCTCAGAACAGGCATCGAAACATGTATCTGTAGCTGCTTTGTTCGGCCAAACTTTGGAAGGAACATTCTTCTTCGCTGCCCGTGCGTTCTCTGACGTGACGTAGGCTCCCCGAACCAGCTTGATTCCCAACGAATAGCCTAACACAAACGTAGGAGTTCGAAGAGTCTGCTTCAAGACTACATTTTGAAAAACGAAATGATGCTGCAAAGAATCTCACCTCCTTGTTTTGCTTTCCGCAGATCCTCACGCAGCATACTCTCCGTATGCTTCAAATTCGCTTGATAGGTATTATACACTATTGGAGGCTTACGTTCTCCTCGTCCATGATGAGACTTGTTGAACTTCTGAGTTAGCAGAGTGACGATTCTATTTAAAGCAGGCTGATACCAGGATTGTTCGGCGTCGAATGCTATTCTTACTCCATTCGAATAAGCGATCTCAAGCAGTGAAAAGAGGTTGTTGTGCACTGCAAGGAGTGTAAAGATATCTGACTTGCTAAGGTTCTTGGTACTATCAACGCGCGCAGGTGGACCCGAGGCTTCTGGCGCCTGGGGTGCCTCAGGAAGATTAAGCGAATCGAAATGACCTTGTTCAATAGCTTCGGTAAACCTCTCAAATACGGCTGGATCTTGTACTAGACCCGTCACTTCGAATCAAAGATAACAATCAGTCTATCGCACTGTGCCGGGCAACAAAACCGTCGAAGATGCCCATGTCTAACCCCAGAAAATGCCATG
Source organism: Cystobasidium tubakii (assembly GCA_024345325.1). Taxonomy (NCBI): domain Eukaryota; kingdom Fungi; phylum Basidiomycota; class Cystobasidiomycetes; order Cystobasidiales; family Cystobasidiaceae; genus Cystobasidium; species Cystobasidium tubakii. The sequence goes on along the minus strand of BROO01000001.1, from coordinate 1,750,928 downwards.
AACTCACTTTTGATAGCCACCATCGTAGGGCGAAGTTGGTATTCGGGATGAAAATCAATAGCAGCTCTGACAGCCTTGTGCAACTCATCAAAGCTTTCCATTAAAATCTTCGGTTGTTCTGCATTGTCTTTTGACTTCACCATGGCGACAATAGCATGATCTGCTTCGGCTGACCAGTTGAGCATTGCTGAGCAGCCTCGTGAATGCAGCTTTTCCAGTAAAGGATAGGACTTCTCTGCTGTTTCACCAGCTACGAATTGAGCAAAGAAAGTTTGCCTCATGCCCTACGTCGCACTCCGTCAGATCATAAATCCAAGGATGCTTAAAGGGCTCATAAGGTGGTGGCGAAATGCTAAGTATAAACTCACAAAGACCAGTAATCCCCATAAGGATTTTCCTAGACCTAGAGGTAGATTCTCACGTAGCCATTCGAACTTCTCGATTGTAGATGGTGCAATATCGACCAGGAAAGGCGAGGAGCTGGCGAGAAAGACTATATAGGCGCGCGTGAGCTGTGACAAGGGAAGGTCTACGAGATGTGCAGTTGACGAGGCCAGTTCAGCTGGATCTAGGATTGAGAGGGGGTCTTTGAGGTGAATTGAAGGCGTAGATGTAGACGACGGAGGTATGCGCTTCTGGAACCGGACATTTTGAGTTGCGATTCCTGCTTGATTGCTTGATGAGGTGAGGTCTTGGTGATGATCATTGTAGATGAGATAAGAGAGACCGACACCGCTGACAGCGACAAGAGATAGCACTACCGATCTAGCGCCGATCCTTGAAGTACTCCCTGTACTGCGTTCACTCGTGTGTACAGATGCTGACCATCCTGAACGCCATCCAGGTCGTGGTACACGTGACCGCCGTGCTGCCAGCTGACGAGCGAAGAGGGCAGCAGTACTCTTGCGTGAGAGCATGCTGCTGCCTCAGTGCAGTGACCTTGGATGAGACGATGAGTCGTAGACTTGCTACAAGTAGAGATGCAAGACGTGAGAGAGAATCAACAGTCGAATGCGTTACCAGCCTCGTGACCTGGCGCACGCTTGCCGAGTGGCGAAACTGCCATCAGGAGTACGAGACATCAAAGAGCAACTAGCGCCCAGGGAACGATAATCCTCATCGCAGGATTGAGCAGTGTTAATTGAATGCTTATATTATGTAATTACGGCCGTAGCTTGTCCTAGTAGGCTACGAGAAGATCTAAAATGCACGTACAATACCAGCTAATCGAGCTACTAGAACACACACACACACTATGACACCCTCGTCTACTCGTCGCCCCACTGTTGTACTACTTTCGACCTTCTGATGCCTGTCGTCGACCGTCTCGGTGCCGCTGATGTGGCCGATAAAGATTGCCGAGAAGGAGCCATTAACGCAGACTTCGCTTCGATGCGCATGTCGTTTGGCATTGTGACGACCTATCACCAATAGCGCACGTTAGTGGAATGCAGCTAGAATGACCTTGAACATGCAGAGACTCACAATATCATGGTCGTTACCCCAGGTGAAGTTATCCGCAACGATGTCCTCGTCGTATCTCTTGATCTTGTACTCCGTAAAGCGACCAGCCTTGACGGCTCTGAAATTCCAAGTGATGATATAAGGACCAGTAGAAGTGACGATAGTCTTCTCTAATCCTCGTCCAACGTTGAATTTGGCAGGTGTAAAGTTCACTCCCCCTGTCATGTAGGCGGAATGCTCCGGTCTCAAGGAAAGCGGATGTATTTGAGGTCTATCACCGGATGGAATGGCGGCATCGACTAGGAGGAAGGACGAGGATCAGTACATCATAATAAGCCTTACCGTGCAAGTCGCCTACATCCTGTCCTTCCATTATTCTTGCCCTCTCTGATGGAAGTATCGATGAACAATAGCTTATCCTTCGTAGTAGCTACGATATACTTGCCATCCGCCGTGACATCAAGACCCGTAATCTCTCTACCCAGCTGCGCAAAAGCAGTCTTGGCTCTAATTCCCAACCTATCAAACAGTTTAATCTCTCCTTTATTAGTAGCAAAAGCCAATTTGCCATCCGCAGTAGTAACACCAGCTGTGAAATCAAATGGACTCTTGTAATCTTTGTATGTCGACTCGACAAGTTTGCTTTTATTCAGACGAGGATCAACTTTAAAGACCGCATTTCTTGATGAACCAACAAAAGTCTGTACTCCTTCTTGCTGAGCGTATTTCGAATCAGGCATAAAATTTCGAATTTGGATATCATCGGAAATCTTCCATTCGTCCGTCACTGTGCCTGTCACCAGGTCAAGTTTGTAAACTGCATTGGGATTCAGCGGATCTGAAAGGATCATCGCTTTATCTTGGTCGTGCAGCATGACCTTATTCGGCACGAACGTCGACTTGTTTCCCGGCCGTTTGATGCCAGAGATGTTCGTCATGAACTGTCGATTTAGAGTAGTATCTAGTTTAGCATACTGTCAAAGCTTAGCAGATAGGGAAAAGTAAGGCCCACCTTGAGCTTCTTCCCTCGACCCTCCTGATGCTCGAACACTCCAATCATATCTCCTCGAACGACGAAGGACATGCCCTTGTAACCAACTGTGAGAAGGGAGTTCTTCGGTTTCTTCCGTCCAGTTTGCAGCCCATCTTCCTCTTCCTCCTCGGTCTCTTCTGTCTCTTCCTCCTCCTCTTCTTCAGGATACAACTCCTCTTCACCGAATCTATCTCCAGCTCTGGCATTTTCCTGCCTTTTCTCATCTTGCTCAGCGTATTCTTCATCTTCTTCAGGATTCCAAGGCTCTACACCCTCCATCTCGACATCACCAATCTCATATGCAGCAGTATTATACTTTTGCTCTTCTGGCTTGAGCTTTGACCAAGTACCTGATCCATTATTGGCTTCGAAAATGCCTTGAGTGAAAGCTTGGTTCATTTTCAAGTACACGTCCGCGCTATTGTACCTCATGAGCCAAGTAAAGTTCTGTTGAGTCTTCTCGTTCACAAATGATATGATGATTGAACAGTACTGCTCCTCGAAATGCAGTGGTAGATTCGCATCGACCGGCGTGCTGACCCAAATGAAGCCATCTTTACCAGCTATCGAAAGCCAGCATGAAAAAGTCTTGCCTTTGACAAGCCAAAGTGACGACACGACATTCGCCTCTTGCAGCATGAACATCCCAGTTGCCTTGTCGAACAAGTTCAGATCGCACTCTTCGCTCATCATAAGCTTTCGGTCATCTGGAGGATCGTATGTCGCGTTGGTGATGTCTTCTTGCGTAGGTCCGGCCTCTTCTACGACGGCTGGAGGAACTGCTGCTTCTGGCTCTTGTTTCTTTACTTGAACAGGCGAAGCATTGACAGCTGGCAGCTGTACCTCATCGTCCGCGGACGCGATAACAGGATACATAGCAGGGGCTGGCGATTCTTCTTTAGCTTTACCCTTGCCTTTGGTAGGTGTCGTAGTCGTGACGCCACTGGAAGCAGGAGCCGCTGCCTTAGGAGGTAAAGTGCTCCTATCGGTAGAGACGTTCATTTGTGCAACTTGAGCAGTAAGCTGGTCAGCTACATCGTCGTCTGACGAGCTAGGTGATGGCGCTCTGAAGAGAGGTTTCTTGCTCTTCTTTGGCGTTTCTGCGCTGTTTGATCTTGCTGGAGAAGTCATTGTTGTTGGAGCAGGTTGGGCAATGGCAAGTCTACAGTATGAGATGAGTCGGAGTCAGTAAGACGAATCAAATGCTTCGACAGAGTGTTTGCCCCACCTGTACTGCAAGACTTCCTCGTCCTTGACATCCTTCGCGTCTGCATTATGTTGTCTCTCCCACATGCAGCGGTACATGATAAGCTCAAACGCTGAGATTTCACCCTCTGGCTTGCCTTCGACGACGAACAAGAAAGAGTCCTCCTCTTCACCGGCCAAATCTAGCCAGGTGAATGCCATTGCGCCCGGCTTGTCTGAGTCTGTCTCGCTTGCTGGCTGGATCTTGAAATCCATCTGCGGGTCGATGAGCGAGACGTACTCGTCCATGTCTGGAGGACATAAAGCGTGTACATCAGGATGTGCGTAGCAAAGTACACTGCCTCGTATGTGGCCGCTCACTCTCTGCATCTTCATCCTCGTATAATTCTGCCTCTTCCTCGGTCGCACTCCTGCAAACAACAAGCTCGTATTGATGGAGCTGGGAGGTGCGTCTAATGGATGCGATGGCTGTTTGAAAGCTGCATTCACACATACAATATCAGTATGACGAGCTTGGATATCGCGTGCATGCATGCCCCACTCACATGCACTCCTTCGCGCCCCTGACAGTCACCGTTGGCCGGACAAGGTAAAAGCAGCCATCGATGGAGGCGAGCTCTGCCTTTGCAGGGGTGGGCGAGACGACCTTTTCGTACACTGTGGATCGGCAAATGCGGTAGACAGTATCAGCATTTGTGGCCGTCCTGCAGGCGTCCTTGCCGGTGTGCAGGCGAATCTGCTGCTCATCATGCAGCAAGATGGCATCGAGTGCTGAACTTACAGCTCTTGAACTGGCGAGCGAGGTGAAGCAGGGATGAGAAACCGGGGCCAACAAGAGTCAGCATACACGAATGTCTGGTAGCTACCACCGACTCACCATAAACATGTTGGATGTCTCCACCCGGGTTGGTGCAGGACCAAGCTGTGAGGCAGTGGTTTCGAGGCAGCGAGCTCCACTGGGTCGTTCGTGATGCCTTGCGGACACGGGAATGCAGGGTGCCTAAGTTGGGTATCGAATGCATCTACAGGCACCTACACCCTTCTCACACAGCATGCTGGCGTCTACGGCTGCATCCTAGCATCGCTCAAGTTGCGCCACAAGTGGTGCACGTGGCAGTGGTCCGAGCGCCTTCGCATGCGGCTGGCTTTTTTCCCACACTCATTATAGGCGAGAAGTGGCAGTGACAATGGCCCATGAAGCAGTATAGCGGTACACTTGTATCAGGCTGATCGTCACCAGCCAGCAAGCAGTCAAGGCGGCGCACTCAACCAACAGTGCACATTTGTCGCGACACAGAGGACGGAGCGAGAGGCAGCCACGAGAGAATACCCTCGAGTATTCCTCAGTACTCGATATAAGCAGTAGTTGGTCGGTACGATAAACAAATGGACATCTGGAGCTACCAGATGCCCTCGTGACTTTGCAGCTGCATGGACCAAGCCAATCGAGGGTTATGTATAGCGGAAAATTTGCCTAGTTTCACCGCAACCACTTTTCTGTTTTGCTATCTCTACTGCAGTGCGATACATTCAATCTCTACATCCGTATTCAGAGGCAGAGTTTTGACAGCAACGCAGGTCCGGCATGGCTTGACGTCTCCCCAATATTGGGTATAGATTTCGTTCATCTGGAGGCACAGAAGCATCATCGTCAGTATGAGCAGAGTAGGGTACTTCTTGAACCAGCTCACAGCCGCGAAATCGTCCATGGACGACAGGAAAACGTTGACTTTGACAACTTTGTCCAAGCTGGATCCCGCTGCTTCAAGGATGGCTCCAAGATTTTTTATGCATTGGTGCTGTGAGGGCAGTCGAGTAGTCAGCAGAGCTTTCTATACCAACCTTACCGACAGCTACTGACAGTGTGCGCTTGAACGTCTCCCTCAATCAGCTTCATAGATACAGGATCCATAGGGACGGCTCCTGAGCAGTAAACCATTCCTCCGGCTTTAATAGCCTGGCTGTAGATGCCAGGGAGGGGCTTTGGCGCTGTTCATTGTATCATCAGTCCCATCGCCATGCTGAAATATACATCGCAGTCCCGGAGTCCTCACCCTTCTCTGTGAGGACAGGTGTCTTGCCGGAGCTGCTCATATTCGGTACGTCTTGCTTTGCAAAGGTAGAGTTGACTTCGTTCTAGCTATTGGCAAGGGCGATTTAGTATGTGCTGTTGACGTGCAGCAAGGAGCTCTACCTTGTTGATATTGATTTTTGCTTCCGCAGCTCGCCGACGACTTTCATGACGTGGCGGCTTGGAAAGTGGTGGCAAAACCTTCCAAGCAGCTAGGCTAGCGAACGGTAGGAGACGGTCTTGCATTCGACCTATCATAGTACTGCACGGCTACAGAATGATATACTGAAACGCCGGCCAGACGTCGTACACCTGTTGCCGACTCGATAGGCGTTTCTGATCCGAGAAGACGGCAGGTGCAGGTGGCAAAAAACGGGCAACGGGCAGCTGCCGGTTATGGTCGAAGCGTGCAACACTGGGCACGAAGCGAAGCTCGACGAGACACTTGATGCCGAGGTTGACTCTGCGGGAGCGTGTGTCGCACATCGGACACGTACATACGTGCCGAATATCCACTTTGGCTTGCTTTGTGAATAACTCGTATCAAGGGCGGTCTCGCATATCATAGCTCTTCATCGTACCCCACCATTTCCACCCGACCAAGCTTATCGCATTCGCAATGTCGACAACTACTACCACAACTACCACGCAAGCTAAGACTAATGGCCATCAAGTCCCTGAAGTCCAAGGAGGAGATGCAATCTTCAAATTCCCAACAGGTCCTATGGTCCTTGGAGAAGCACCCATCTTCAGAAAATCCGACAACACCCTCCACCTGGTAGATTGCATAAAGGAGCCGTGTGAACTTTGGATACTTAAACTCGATCCTATCACTGGTGATGTGGTCGACTCCAAGTGTCATAAGCTGGAAGAATCCGTCACTGTCCAATTCTTCAGAAAGAATACACCTGGCTCATGTAAGACGAGCTCGGTTACTCTCACTTTATATCCTATTCATTGACTGACATACAATCAATTTGGACATGCAGACATTTGCGCCGCTCACCAAGGTGTTGCGTTTATGGATGAAGCTACTGGCAAGGTGGAATACGTAAAGAAGATTATACCTGACGAAGACCGTGGAATTCGCCGCTTCAACGATGGCATGGTAGATGTCAAAGGCCGTTTCTGGCTTGCCGAAATCGACAGAAAGGCACTTGGCTATGGAGCCTATAATCTGCCCAAGGACCATGGAAAGCCAATTGGTAGACTATGGAGGTACGACCCCGATGGCAGTGTCCACCAAATGGAGGACGGTTTGGTGAGCAGCCTAGTCAAAACCAAAGGCATACACATGCTGATACCTACCTCTAGGTATGCGGTAATGGTCTGGCTACAAGTCCCGACAACAAGACTTGTGAGTTTAGTCAGACGGTATATCTAGTCGCTGCTAGACGAAGTCGAGACTGAGTAGAATGTTGCTGTAGTCTATTTGAACGACTCAATGGCTATGCTCATTTACGCCTACGACTTCGATGCCGAAACTGGTAACATCAGCAACAAGCGCGTCTTTATTGATCGACGTGATAACTACGGTGAACCCGACGGGATGGTTGTTGAGTAAGTCTCGGCTTCTTGTAACATTGTTCTTCGAGCTTAAGATACCCCCCGTAATTCTGTAGCATGGATGGCAATCTCTGGATCGCGATGTGGGGCACCTGGACTGTATGCAAATACAGCCCTAAAGGAGAGCTGCTCCAGACTATCAAGTTCCCAGCTAGGAATCAAGCCTGCACAACTTGGGGCGGTCCAAATAACGACTGGCTCTATGTAGCCACTGCTTCCGAACGTTCTGGAAAAGCCGGACCTGACGATCAAGGTGGTCACTTGTTCAGATACAAGGTCGAGGGTGGTGTACAGGGAATGCCAAAGTATGAATTCGCAGGTTAGTGATACGGGTCACACATTGGAAAGGTTGTAAATCAGTCGCCTATAAATGTTATAATTAAACTCAAATCTGCGCACAACATTTAAAGAACTAGTTCTTTAATGTTATAATGGAATTAAAATTTTTCCCGTTCTCAGATGGCCCCTTGGGTCGTGTACCGTCCGACCCAGTGGCAGGGCCCCCAGTTGCAGGGCCTTCAACCATCGCTCAGCCTTCCGAATTGACCATCTTGCGCCATACCTTGCAAGAGGCAACCCTCATGTCTCCCAAGCGTTCACTCGCCCCTATTGTATAAAGCAGAAGGAATGTCGATGCCGCAAACGTCGCATCGCCCACCAAGCTCCGACGTGGTGGTTCTGGGCCAAGCCGCTTCCACCAGCCGAGATGAGTCGTTTTGCGAAGAGAACCCGTTTAGCTCGCGCCACCAGCTGCATCTCTGATACCATCCACAATCAAGTCGTCATCAAGTCGTTGCTCTACCGTTTCCAACAGTTGTATTAGTTAGCATTGTCGTCCTGCTTCAACCGCATCATCCTTGCAATCCGATCGCCTATACTGCCATGCCTCCTGAAGATGTTGATTTGAAGCCTGGCTGGACGGGACGGGAGTTGCCTGACTCATTTACGTACTCGCAGTCGCTTATACGATTGTATGCATTCCCTCGAGAGAGATCCTTCGCTTGAGTTGCTGCCCTGTTTGGTCTGTTGAAACTTTGCTGATCTAGTGTTCGACGTGGCTGACTTGCCAACAGAATCTGCTTCAATCATTTATTCACCTGTAGCCTGACAATTCCCTCGCCTCTCGACTTCCCGCGGGAGATCATTTACCGAATCCTAGCCTACTTTGTATCGGCCCCATGGGTGTTCTCATTTGGGGAGCTCAATCGCTACCTCTGCTGGCCTCGTATGATCCGAACCCCGGTGTTGCGTTGGTGCATCTGGTGAACCGGTACAAGACACTCTACAGGTGTGATCTTCTGAATCGTACAGAGTGCCAAGAGGCAGTGAAGATTCTGCTGGAGTATCATTGGCCTCTCCTCTATCAGGTATTCGGAATCCAGCTCGTTTGACGATCTCGAGAAATCACTGTCGAATCTGTACTTTGTCGCAAGCCATTGCCGAAAAGCTCTCATATCCTCCCTGTCATTACCAGTCGTCCGCCACTTTATTACTACACCGAATTTTGCGGTAATCGAGTCGTCCTTGGCCTCTTGCCTTTCGGAACACCGTCATATCGTCCTCCTGGATATCCAAGGTGGCATTAGCTGCGAGGTTAGTCTCCTCATCGGCTTTGGCTCGTGGAATTAGCCAAGTTCCCTCCGTTCCGCTCCATGCGAGTTCGTAGCTGGGGCGATGAAGGATGCACCCTCTCATTTCAACGCTCGGTCCACGGTCAAGTAGACATTACTCTGGTCTGCTGGATGGACCATGGTGTTGCGGAACAGGCGGTCTTTCTGGGTCAGATCTTGTCGTCTGAAGACATCGCATCTCGGCTCTCCGTGGCCCGCTCGACTCTCTCCGGTGAGCATCCCTCAATACCGCAGTTGAATATAACAAGGCACCTCTTGAATTCCTTCATCAACCGATCTGCGAGTGGGATATGCCTTTTCATTTCCGTATGTATGATAGTAGTAGTAGCATTATCAGTCACTTCTCGTGGTCTTGGGCGACTTACAATGATCGGAGGCTTTCCAAGTGGATGCTTCTGCGGATACATAAGGCTCTCCTAATGTCGTACGTCATTAGGAAATTCCACTCCGGTTGTCAGCCTTCTTCTGCTCGCAAACCAACGCCGCTAGTCCTCTGGGAATTGAGTCATCGAGTCGTCGTGTGCTGTGATTGTCGTTCTTGGCATGCTTGATAAATTTGAAACAATGCGCATGCCTTATCTACTTTGGAAAACTACAGGTGAAGGAAAAACCAGTACTACTAAATTCAGGCACAGCTCATGCCCACGTGATGTGAGACGATCACGGGGGTTGAGGCGACCAATGAGCCGAAGCATGGTCTGAGTAACGAAGGGAGTGCAGGACCCTCTTTGCATCCAGTGCACAGAATAAGACTAGAAAGAACCGGTGCCAATTTGACCAGGAAAACTGAAGGTTTCCAGGTATGAAGGCACATCACCTCTAAAGAATGCTACCAAATCGTCTTCAAACGCATCGTATGGTATGCCTTCATTGGTCAACGGGAAGATAGGAGGCATGTCTGGGTTGATGAAAGCGTGATTCATGTCCAATTGACTATCGTACGTGTTTGCAGGTTGCTGAGCTGTAGTGTACGGACCTGACGAGTCAGAGGCAATATATGGTTGTACTGACGCAGAGCCGTATACGTTGCCCGCAGGCAGCATCGTGTTTGAAGGGGGAGCTGAGAAAGGTTGAGAGGCCGAGAATTGAGGAGGCTGGTGATATTGGTGCTGAGGTGCCATCCCCATCTGTGTCCCTTGGACCTCTTGAGCAGTCGATAGCGTCGATATGCGATTCGGAGAGGTCAGCTGGAGCGCCTCGGGAGATATTGAGGTGGCAGACGGATCAGACTGGGGTCCATAGGCACGACTTGAAAAGCTGGGCGAAGTAATTGGACCAGGATTTGTAGTATTTGTGTGACGGAAGATGCCAACCTGCGCGAACGACTGTATCAGGCGCTTTTCCTCCAACGGGGAATTACCGAAATAATAATCTAAAATCCTTACCGCTTCATCTGCGCTCCTTTCGGCGGCAGCGGCTGCTTTCAAAGCACCCCACCCGTTATACTGACTATTGCGAGCCGAATTACGCAGAGACTCGTGCCAAGCTGTTGCCATGGGCCAGCTGCTGCCAATGTCCGACAATGTCTCTATAGCGAGCTCCAAGTATCGGGTAGCATGCGGGACTTCCTGCGGACATACTGAAAGTGGGAGCACGTCAGTGCATTGTGGGAGATCGTGAAAGCAGAGTAAGCTGGGCTGACATGTTGGCCATCTCTGTAAATATAGGCAGACGCTGCCTGAGATATATAAACCGAATATTCTGTTTGAAGGGAAACGGATGGGTATTCAGGACAGTGTATGCTAGCCGATCCGAACGACACTTACAAAATAGCGGCAAAGCCAAGTTTCGTCGCACGCAACTTGAAGAAGTCGTCGATTGTACTAATCAGGTCATATGACTTTTGAACCATATCCTTCGCCATGTCTTGCCAGAATCCCTCAGGAGCCAATATCGACTCGTCAAGTGTGCCGTCCGGCTCTAGCGCTGCTGCCATCGATGCCAAATACTTGCGACGAAGCACGACTCCGGCCAGTTTGTAGCAGCATATATGTGATAGAAATGGCTATTGAGACATATAAAGGCAGTCAGCTCGAAGTCAGGCGAGCAAGAGCATGAGGTAGAGGCGCTCACTATATCTTTGCCCTCCGCGAGCATTCCTCTCAGATTCTGTTTAGACCATCGCTGCCTGAAAGGCAGTCCATTATACCAGATTTCCAGTTCTTCTTGTAGTCGGGCGAAGTCACTTGTAGCGAGCCAGGGCTTGTCTCTTGTACCCTGACATGCCCATTGCGCCACCTTGGCCCAGAGCGCGTGACTTTGTACCATAGAGGCGAAGAGCGACCTGGGATGATTTGTTGCAGTCGAAGGATCTCTTAGATGAGGTATCGTGCCGTGTAAAGACACTCGCTGATCCGTTGGTACCCCAAAACTGAAGTCGCTTTCATCTCCAGGTCTGTTACAGAAGTATCATTAGCCGTCGAGCAGCGATCTTCTGGACTGTCTGTAACAGGCAAAGCTTACAAAAGGGTGTCGATTTCATCCAGACGAATTGATGCCAGACGGTTCAGGCCGCTTGCGAGATGTTCGTGTGTCACTACGGCCCAGAAGGATCTCCTGATAAGAAGGATGTGTATCAGCCACGATCTTCCATACTTGTTGTTACCAATGCTCACCTCGCTACCTCCGACATGGTCACTTCTTCGGAAGTTGCGTTCGCACCCAGCGCATAGCTACCTTCGCGGTGCAGTCCTAGAAGTCCCAGCACTATATATGTGCGAGAGGCTATCAGGCTTTCACATCATTCTTTGGCTCAGTCAATGGCTTACTGCGGACTGATACTGAAACAAGCATCTGCGATGACCATGCACTTTAGTGACAATACTTTCACGCTTGCTAGGCAATTCTACGCTCACGGAAGATTCCTCGCTGTTGCCATGTCCCCATTGATAGATCGACAGGAGGAAGACTTTACGGGTATATGAGCTTCCGTGCTCATGAGGCTGATGTAGGAATGTAGATGAAGCTCACAACTTTGGCATGCTTGCAAGGTGGGTTTGAGCATTTCGGAAGCGAGCATTATTTTTGCTTGATTGTAGAAATACTCTCCAGCTTGACGAGAGCCGCCATATTTGTTGACAAATGTCGATGTCCATGGAGCTGCTACCGTCAGTATCGATAGGAGGAGAAATCTGGAAATGCATTCCGGTCGCTCTTTGATGTTTTCCAGTAAGAATGCCTGAGGTAGAAAGCTGATTCTGATCACAGCAGACACATGTTCAGTTTCAGTTCTGGCAGTTGATCATCTTCTTATGCTGCCTTACTGGAAATAACACTTGCTGAAGCTTTCTATCGCTTGAATGATCTCCAGTGGCTCGGGCAGTTCATTAGCTGCCATTGACTGGTCGGCGGCATGGCCATTCGAGTTCGAGGCTACATATGTGCCATTGGATGCGGGATGAGTGAAAGAAATTTCGCTCTGACTTCTTTGTGATGGTGGGAGGGGTCCCGAAGATTGCCCCTCATCGCTCTCGTTTGCTTGTTTCGCCCTTTTCCGACGATGGCTTCTTTCGACATCGACTTCACCTCTTGCGGGAAAGTAGCTTCATGCGTAGGACAAATTAACAGTCAGTATGTTGGTCCACGCCTCGATTCTCGCCAATTTCCCCAGCAGCTCTCCCGCTATCACGGCTCGTCATGCCAGACTTGCAGATGGGAAAGGCAATTGCCGCCAGAGTGCTGCTCACCATTGGTCCCTCACATTGCTCTTCAAGCAGTTCTGGCAAGGGTCTGAGAAGGGTGGAGATGCTATACATTTGGTCCTGAATCTCCTGTATCGTTGCGAACATGTCCTCTCGCGATCAGCCTTTGCCGTCCCACACTCACAAGGCTTGCATGTGCAGAAGCCTTTAAAGACGCGGCCAGAGCTCACCTGCATCTCGTGCATGCTACGGCAGCTCGTTTGGGCTTTACAGCGCCTCCAGCTGCAGCATCCTGATCCATGGCATGTTGGATGTTATCGAAGCCTCGCTAAGCACGAAGAAGCCTGCCTTCTTCAGCTCTGGCCAACCACAATCTCGAAGGGTAGCTTTTTCGTGGGCATGGGCAACTGAAAACATTGATATGTAACGGTACGCGAAACACTGCAATACTGATCAAGAGCAAACAAAGACCATGCAGGATGTGTCGAAGAACGATTCTGCACGTGACAATTGCGACGACGATATGCAAGCTAGCTCTACACTGCAACGAGAACGGCACAGTGGCTCAGAGCAGTCTCTTAGGACTTCTCGAAAGCATCTCTCAATGCCGACGTCAGATCCGTAATCAGCTTCTTTCCTGTACTCAGTACGCCGTCCATGGCCAAGAATGGGTGCGGCATGCCCTTGTAGCTGCGAGACGGGTGGAGTCAGCAGTCTGACAGAAGGCATGCTGTTGAGCGCCAGCTTACATTTTCAGCTGAGCAGGCACTCCGCCTTGGCGAAGCTTCTCGGCGTAGGCTTCGCCCTCACTTCTCAGTACATCAAGCTCGGCAACAGCTATATACGCAGGGGGGAGCTTTGAGAAGTTGCTCTCGGGATAGTAGATGGGTGAAGCCTCGGGATGATTCCAGGTCTTCTCATCGGGAAGATAGTGTCGTCGATACCATAACATCTTGACCGCGGGTAAGGCAGCAGTATTCTCATTCTCCTTGTAGCTAGCACTGCTCTCGATATCTGCCGTGTTATCGGTGACTGGAACAATCAAGATTTGGAACATGATTCGCGGCACCAGCTCTGGCTCTTCGATGGCTTTGTTGGTCATTATCGCTACAAGGTTGCCTCCGGCCGAAGAACCAGCAACGGCCACTTTGGACAAATCACCATTGAGCAGGCGCGCTCCTTCCGCCTTGAGCCAGATCAGGGTTTCCCAGCAGTCATGTACTGCCGCCGGCCATGGATTTTCTGGCGCAAGTCTGAATGTCACTATTGTCAGCCCCATTCTATGATTACAAAGCGCTGATGTGGCAAGAAAGCTTACCTGTAGTCGACACTGACAACTACGCACCGACTGATCTCGCAGAATTTGCTGCACACGACATTCTCAGTGTTGATATTTCCCAACACCCAGCCACCGCCGTGTGCGTATACAAGCACAGGGTAGCCTGAAGCGGGTGCCGGGGATGTAGGTGTGAATGTTCGGACTGCTACTCCTGGGCCTTGGGTAGCTTGACGTGGGATGAGGTAGTCTTTGATGGAGCCTACTTCTAACTGCTCTCCAGCACCAGGTATGAGTACCCCTATGAAGCCAACATTTTCTCATTAGTCTTTGCACGAGAGCACCTACAGAGGTCACCACACTCACCGCTTGTCCTCGAGGCGGCAACAGGCTGATAATGTACTTGCTGCTGTTTGATAATGTATTGATTGTAGAATGACACGTATTCCGGATCTAGCTTGTCGACTACAGACTCGTGTAAAGGGTAAGGGGGAACGGGTGCCGGTTCAATAGCCATCGCGATTGGCCACAAGGGTCTTCTTGAAGTGAGCCGGAGAGGTGAGGTAAGAGTTCTATAAAGTGGGACCTGATATGATGGCGCGGAGTTGGAAGGTGATATGGCATTTGTGTGTCCTTGCCAGACTGCTCTGCTTCTGCTTCTGGTCCGCCAGCCGCCACCGACTTAAAGTGAAGAACCGGCAGTTGCCTCGAGCAGATCTGCCCGTTTCCCGTATCAAATGCCGCAGAGGTCGCCTGAGCAAGCAGATGGAATCCGAGACCAACTGGTTTCATCTCCGCTTACACTCTCGGAAGATGCCCTTCGCTCTGAAGCTCTGGCAAAGCCCGCAACCTCACTACGCTCTCCGCTAACCCTCATTAGGCATATGCGGCTATCGAACCGTCAAACGGGCAGCTGCCGCGAACCGACGTTCCCAGAAGAAGGCGTCCGATCTGGGCTGCCACGATAAGGTATGCATCTACTGAATCAGAGAGGCCCTGACTAGAGCAGGCTGAGCATCTAACTCCAGATTTTTGGCATCTCTTCTTTGCTTCCTGTCCGTTGGCACCTATCATATTCCCTTATACCTCCGGTTCACTAGCTAGCAACATGCCTCCCCCTGCTGACCTCTCCCGTATGGGAAAGATCAAGTTCGCCTTCTCGTCCCCTGCCAACTTTCATCAAGCCATCACCTTGGCCGATAGTTCCCGCTTGCTCAACGAGGACTTAAAGCCATCCGGACCAGACAGGCGGAGATGGACTGTCCTCTCTTACTTCTCCTTCTGGTGGGCTGAGAGCTGGAATGTCTCGACATGGTCAATTGGTGCGTCCTAACCCATTCCAAGTCAATCCACATGGGCTTATGCTTCTTTATGCAGGATCTTCCCTTGTCGCTACCGGCGTTCGTAACAACCCTACTCATGCTGAAAGGAACCAAGCTGACACCGGGATGCTTGCTGTGAACAGATGAACATCAGAGATGCCATCTTGATTGTCCTCTTCGCAAATCTACTATCGGCCGTCGTCATTGTCCTCAACAGTCGGGCTTCGGCCAAATATCACTTGGGTTTCCCAGCCTTGGCAAGATGCGCTTTTGGCACTTATGGCTCGTACTTCTTTATCGTATTACGCAGCATACTGGGTATCATATGGGTGAGCTTGTTTTACAACATTATGATTATGGCATGCGCTGACCGCATACTGACGAACACAGGGCGGCGTGTAAGGAGACGTTTTGCACTCGACGTTATCAGACTGAGCTCACATCCTTTTCTGCACTACAGCCAGCTCTACTTTACCGGTCAATTCATTTCTATCGCACTTCGATGCATCTTCAGCGGGTGGTCCAAGATTCCAAACACTATACCTGCTTCGCAAGGCATCACCGTACAGGAGCTGGTCGGATTTCTCCTGGCATTCATCGTCACTATGCCTTTCTTGTGGATTCACACCAGTAAAATTGCACCTGGTGAGTGACATCTGTAATGCCCTGAGTGAAATCTCGGCTGATATTATATTCGTTTGACCAGTCTTCGCCGTCAAATCTGTTATCATGCCCATTGCTGGACTTGGACTCGTCATTTGGGCCACAAAGAGTAACGGCGGTGTCTCAACGAGCGCAGTCGAGATAGGAACTAGACCGGAATCAACCACCGTCTTTGCATTCCTGGTCATGTCTCAATTCAACGCCAGTAAGTCGTCCAAATAGCGTGTGGGCTGGTCCGCGAATGTCGACGGACCGCCTTGCTATGTATGCCTCCAACTTGCCTACGAGTGCTGATATTCGTTATACCATAGTCATGGGCTCCAACTCTGCTCTTCTCATTACTGCGCCCGATATTGCTCGCTACAGCACATCCCCAAATGGACAGATGTGGGGCCAACTCATATCCCTACCCGTAGCTCAGACTCTGTGCGCAAGCTTCGGCATCATCGTTACAGCAGCTGTGCAGAACATGTGGGGAGTCGCATACTGGAATCCGTACGCTCTTCTCAATGGTATCTTGGATCAGAATTACAATTCCGCAGCAAGGGCTGGGTGTTTCTTCGTTGGTATTTCCTTTGGTTTTGCTACGTGAGTGGTATCGGGCGGCTCAATCCGCAGTTGTAATTAGTCTCACGTTCTTTCTCCTGATCTCTAGGCTTGGAACGTCAATCGCATGCAACCTCCTGCCATTCGGCGCAGACTGCACATCCTTATGCCCTAAGTATATCAACATTATTCGTGGCCAGATCGTCTGCCTGGTCTTAGCGTTTGCTATCACCCCCTGGCATATCCTTACATCCGCTCCCACCTTCTTGAACTTCTTGGGGTGAGTGATGCTTGCTCTGCGCGCCTGAAGGGCATAGCTTATAGTACATGAATTTGCAGAGGATACGCGATCTTCCAAGGCAACATTGTCGCGATCATGCTGGTTGACTGTGAGTATGGCCAATTGTTGTCGTAGTCGACTGATTGCTGAAGATTCTCGAGATCGATAGACTTCATCATTCGCCGAGGGAACATCGATATCCGCGACCTGTATTCTGAGTCTCGAGATGCCAAGTATTACTATGTCTTCGGCACAAATTGGCGGGCAGTCTTTGCCTTCGTCGCTGGCTTTACTGTTCCACTACCAGGTGAGGCACTGTCTCTAAGAGCCATGAGCGAATCCTTTCTGAATCTTATTCGCGTTTCTTCAGGCTTCGTCGGCTCTTTCGGTACGATCACAGTCAGCCTTGCAGCTTCTCGAATTTACGCTTTGGGCTGGGCCCTTTCGCTCGTAGTTGGAGGACTGTGCTACTGGGTCGCGTGTCTCATTTTCCCTGTGCCAGGAAACGACAAGCAGCATGGCTTCGAGGAGCTAGCACAATACTACGATGACCATCCGCTTGAGGAGTTCGACCAGGTCGAGGAGATTGGCAAGCTTAGCCCAATCCGCCCTATTACCAGCGTCGAGGACAAGCTCGACTCGAAGGAGACCGTCTGATTGTGTTCTTCGAGAAGTAGATGCTTGTAATAGGAATAGATAGCGTCTGGTACGATGTGACCGGCATATGTATAATCTCTGATCAATATCATGGTCTTCTTCAAGCTGGCTTTCGCAGTCGGATTGGACCTTTTATCTCAGTCAGTCTGTCCAGGTCGACTTTCTCGCCTTTCTGCGTGGCTTCAAGCAGACCTTCCGCGCACATCTGGTAAGCTTGTTCTCGCACTGGATCCATTGCAGCTCTCCAGTCTTTGCAATTCAGCATCTGGAGGTCTTCGGCAGTTAAAGCTCGTGCGACCTCGGAAGGACAGCAGGTCTTTGGATAGTCTCGCTTGTTGACCATGTTGAGAATGCTGGATCGTAGGACATCGCCGTTCGCAGTTGTGCTCATACTACCTTGTGGTCTTCTCGAGTCGGCAAGTGCAAGAGCGACGTATGATCGCCAGTCTGCTTTTATCGATATGGTGGTCAGCTTCCCAGGCTCCTAGACGACCCACTTTATCCTACACTTGATGAGCACAGAGTAAGCATCTACCGTACATTGGCCTTGACTGCAAATGCAACGGCTTCTCTTCTGCTGTCTGCTGTCGCCACCATTACCGCCTTGAAATCGACTCTAATTTTTGCATGCACCTTGACAAGACAACACGTGTGTCGCAGGAAGCTTCGACGAGCGAGGCCGCAGGACAGTACATACAGCAGTCCCCGTATCGTAGCGGGCAAGAATGGCAGAGACGAATCCCTACCTCGCTCACTGGAACGACCAGCCAGGCTCATCGAGAGGCGGACGGATGGGCAATGGAGTCAACGGAGGGTCGACAAGCTATGGAACCGCATTGGATGGCTTTGTGCCTCGACAGGTGTCTGGAGGACAGACACTGAAAGCAATGGTGGGTGCTTGCTGGCTCTGAAGGCTCTCCAGGTGAAAGAGCTAACGGCATTCTGCTGCACAGGAGAACGACATCAACCCATTCAATGGCAAGCCATACACGCAGCGATACAAGGACATCCTCAAGAAGAGAAAGGATCTGCCTGTGTTCCAACAGATGGGTGAGAAGGCTGATCTCTCTTTCCCTGCAGCTCCTGCTGACCTCGCCACGACCCGACAGACGACTTCTTCAAGATCTTCAAGCAAAACCAAATCACTGTCATGGTCGGCGAGACAGGGTCTGGCAAAACGACACAGTGAGTAGTAACTCTCGCAAGTACTGATTGCAAGCCAGGTCACTGCAGCCCAGCACCCTGTCTGACTCGATGCCTTGCTCATCCGCCACACACAGAATACCCCAATATGCAGTCTACTCGGATCTACCTCATCTACGCAAGAAGCAAGTCGCATGCACACAACCCCGTCGAGTAGCAGCAATGTCAGTCGCAAAGCGTGTAGCCGATGAGATGGACGTCGAGCTCGGCGAAGAAGTCGGTTACTCTATTCGATTCGAAGATGCTACATCTCCTAAAACTTTCCTCAAATATATGACAGACGGTATGCTGCTTAGAGAAGCAATGAACGATCACGAGCTGTCGAGATACTCGACTGTCATTCTGGACGAAGCGCACGAACGTACATTAGCTACCGACATCCTCATGGGTCTGCTTAAGGAAGTGGCTAGACGGCGGCCGGACTTGAAGATTATCGTCATGAGTGCCACACTAGATGCAGAGAAGTTCCAGCGTTACTTCGGAGACAGCGAGACTGGTGCAGTCGCTCCATTACTGAAAGTGCCAGGAAGAACTTTCGAAGTCGAGATCTTCTACACTCCGGAACCGGAACCGGATTACCTAGAAGCTGCTATTCGAACCGTCCTCATGATCCATCAAGTTGAAGGAGAGGGTGATGTTCTTGTCTTCCTTACGGGTGAAGAGGAGATCGAAGATGCTTGCAAGAAGATTACAGCCGAAGCGGAAGCTTTGCAAATGTCCTCTAACCTCGTCGGTCCTCTCAAAGCTGTTCCCCTATACTCCAGTCTGCCACCCCAGCAGCAACAACGTATTTTCGACCCTGCTCCACCGCCAGCCTATGCTGGAGGACCTCCAGGCCGCAAAGTCGTAGTGTCCACCAATATCGCAGAAACCTCACTCACTATCGATGGTATCGTTTACGTCGTCGACCCAGGTTTCTCAAAGCAAAAGATCTACAATCCCCGTATACGAGTTGAATCTCTCTTAGTCTCGCCTATATCGAAAGCATCAGCTCAACAAAGAGCAGGTCGTGCAGGTCGTACAAAGCCAGGAAAGGCTTATCGATTATACACGGAAGCGGACTTCGTCAAAGAACTGGAAGAGCAGACTTACCCTGAAATTCTTAGAAGTAACTTGGCATCGGTTGTGTTAGAGTTGAAGAAATTGGGCATTGATGATCTCGTACATTTCGATTATATGGATCCTCCCGCTCCCGAAACTGTTATGAGAGCGCTTGAGCTGCTCAACTACCTTAAGGCGTTCGATGATGAAGGAAGTGAGTGCTCTTCTTTCTTCATTTGTCTTTGTGCTGCGCTGATGAGCTATTGTGCTCGCAGACCTAACTCCTCTTGGAGAGATTATGGCGGAATTCCCCCTCGAACCTCAATTGTCCAAAATGCTCATTTGCTCACCTGAGTTCAAATGCAGTAACGAGATTCTGAGCATCGCAGCTATGCTCAGTGTGCCGAATCCCTTTATTCGACCCAACAGTCAGAGGAAAGAGGCGGATGAAGCTAAAGCTCAATTCACGCATCCGGATGGAGATCACTTGACTCTGCTCAACGTTTACCATGCCTATAAAACAAGTAAGCTAGCTTTTCCTTCGGTGACGAAATCTATTCTCACTGAACATCTTGCTTTATAGATCCCGACAGTAATTGGTGCTGGAAGAACTACCTCAGCTTCAGAGCCTTACAGCAAGCAGACAATGTTCGTGCGCAGTTGAAGAGAACGATGGAGCGCTTCGACCTAGACCTCGTTTCGACTTCATTCGATGACAAGAAATACTATACTCAAATCCGTCAAGTCATCGCTGCTTCCTTCTTCATGCAGGTCGCGCACCGAGAAGGCGAGAAGAATTCTTACCTCACAATCAAGGATAATCAAGTCGTCTCTTTACATCCCTCATGCGGTCTAGACACGAATCCAGAGTGGGTCATCTATCACGAATTCGTTCTCACTACACGCAACTACATTCGAACAGTCACAGAAGTGCGGGCAGAGTGGCTTCTTGACTTTGCGCCTAGCTACTTCGATTTGCAGAATTTCCCAGATGGATCCGCTAAGCGGGACCTGCTACGTCTCATCAACAAGAAGGCACTCAAGAACGGCGGAGGGGAGCGCGCGGATGATGGCTCAGTCAAGAAGAAGAGGAAAAAGGAGAAGAAACTTTAGATCAAGCTAGCCCTAAGTAGCTCACGCATCATTATGGGGAGTGTGTGACTTGTGTAGTGTAATTATCGTATATTGCTGGCCGGTACACTAGATGGACGTACCAATATGATCATGGACTAAAGAGTACACTGATCGCTATTTTGCACAAGGGAATCCAGCCCACAGAGTTTCCTCGAAAAGTTTGAAAAGATCTGTCCATGGGAGTCAAGCAAAGTCTCTGAGAAAACAGCCGCCTGGTATGTGAAGCTGATCGAGAATCACGCAGACTCGGCACGTGCTTAAATGATGAAAGCATCGATATAGTACACCAACAGGCACTGCAACGTCCTACTGCACCCTTGCACTACCTTAATCACACAATGAGCTTCAACTGCGATCCATTGATCTTTCCCCCTTTCCCGCTGTCTTTTAGCTGAATGACTTGACTGATTGCGACGCCAGTACTCGACCGACGACATCCTTGGAGGCTTTGCCTTCACCCCTGTAGGGCTGCCTCAGCCCTCGCTTGTTTGAAAAACTCCCTTACACGCTTCTTCGCAATGTACACCTCGACCTTTGTAAGGTGATTCCTCGGATCGGTATCAAACGGCTCTTCACTGTTGACGAGTTCAGTAACCTCTACTGTATCGTCTGGACCAAACCCGACATCAAGAAGATCTTGACGACAGTGAAGCGAATGCAGCTCGAATCGTTCGACTAGATCCAGTGGCCACTCCGGCATATCCCGGAAACGCGTCTGGAGATATGCTATCTCCTCTGCGGTGAGCCCCGATGCTTCACTTGCGGTATTGGGCGGGTTGATCTGATTTCCATTCTGTTGGGGAGCAGGTGAATGTGCCTTCCCCTTGCCCTTTTCTTCAGCCTCATCGATCTGCATGTCGCTGGCGTCCTTGTCTACCACACTATTCTCAACTCTATTCTCCCATACGCTGGCCGACCTATCATTTGCAACACCTGCATGACTGCTCGATGCCGAGTCGTCTTCCTCCGAGTCTGATGAGTCTTCGCTGGAGCTCGACTGAGTACCTGTCACAGTGCTTCCACCTCTGACCACTGGAGATGAGCTTGATGCTGCTGATGTCGAACTGCTATAAGACTCCGATCCATCGTTAGCTTTCGCTTTGCCTTTATTACGTGACGCAGGAATCTTTGGGGGATCTTCGACGCCGCTGCTGCTTGAACCATCTTCGCTGGTTTGCTCGTTGTCCTCTTCAGAATCGCCACCATCGCCGTTCCATCTATTGCTGCCTGCATCATCCTCGTCGGAATCTTCATCTTCACTGTCGGTGCTTTCTGACTCGTCGCTAGAAGTCGATTCCCTTGGGTTTCCAGCTCTTGTTGTACCAGTCTTATTTGCTAGTTCGCGACTGGCTACTTCTTTCAAAAGCTTTCTTCTTGGGGACTGCAAAGCAAGTCCGGGCGAAAGTCATTCAGATGGTTGAACAGTTATAGTGTCAGGAAGTCTGTCTACTCACAGCTTTGGTAGGCGGGCCTGACGATCTCCTCGGGAGATTCGCTATAATTCTTGTCCTGCTAGATGTGGTGGTCTCGGATACCATCGACTGCTCGCGGAAGGGTGGTCGGCTCTGTGGCGGCACATGAGGGTAGATTAGTACCAAATGTTGCCTATCCCTGGCCTGCGCTAGAGCATGTGCCTCGCTCTCTCACCTTCGAAGATCTTTCCCGCGCCAAATTGTCGCAAGCTGCAGAATGATACAAGTGACTCTGCGCATGCCAATGAGACACCAGGTTAGATGCGATAAGTCACAAGTACTAGAAATCGGAATTCACACACCTGCGCCACTTTGTACCCTTGTCCGCTAGGATGAAAGATGATACGGAAGTCGCAGTCTACAAGTCCCTGGGATTTGAGGCAACATCGGGCGTTGGGTTTATTGCCGTCGGCCTGCCGACGAAGGTAGTAGCGCTTGGTAAAGTCTCCCGGGTATGCCTGAGCTTTCCAGAGCTCAAGACCTCTCCGAATGGCCAGATAGTCTTTGAATTGTGCACCGACTTGCATGCCAACAGCAGCACCGTACGGGCTTTCCCTGTCGGGTGCGCGATCTTCGTCATCCGAGCTTGTGGAGGAAGCCGAGCTTTTATCCGAATCGCTAGAGTCCTCCACCTCCGACTTCGGTATCGACTGCTGGAGCTTTTCAGCCTCCTGCCGCGACGCCTTGAGTGCAGTCCGCATGGAACTAGTGCCTGCAAGCCTGGTGGAGTTGGTAGCCTGGACTTTGACCTGGTGAACTTGCTTTCTACCTCCTCTGGGTAGTCCACCCCCTCGTCTCGCCATTGGACGTGAACCGCCCTCACGTCTACTCTCACGTAAAATGGCAGGAGGTGGTGGAGAGTTGCGCTCATGAGTCGAAATGATCAGACTCGAATCCGTTCTGTCTACGTGTTGTTCTTCTTTCTTGTTGGCCATAATCTGATTCTGCCTGACCGCCACGCCTGACATGGCTTCAGCGTCTTCCATGGCTGAGTCGACGGATGGATAGATACTGGAATTTTCTGAATCTGCACTTGTGATTGGACTCTCCTCGACTGAAGCCGCTGACATATCGGAGTGCTGGATGGAAACCAAAGGAACACGTATATGAATGAGTAGGCCATTGCTGTGCAGCTTACGAGAACATTTCGCTAATGTACGTACATCCGAGGGTTCGGTAGACTGGCCTCCTGCTGCTGCATTACATTCCTCAGAATGGTCAAGCATAGCCTGCAAACATACAGAGTTATTCAATTTTAGCGGCATTTCGTTACCAGTGAGCGAGACAGAATGCGCGACAAATTCGAAGAGCCTTCAGACTCACCTCAACAATTCTGTATGCACCGGCACTCGTATGCTCGAAGTGTACACGAAGCAGGCATTTCACCAATCTCCGACGACGGAGCTTGCATAGCATAAATTTTCTAGATTGCGTGGTAAGAGTCGAACATTTTGTGACAGTCTGCGCTTGTGTCCGACGTGGATACTTTTGAGTGTGCCAGGCCAGCACGTGATCTTCCAGTTCCAGTAGGCTCGTGTACTCTCTACCAATGCGGACGTAGTCTTCGGTATTTGCAGTTTGAGCAGGAGAGATGCTAGTAGCGCTAGACGAGGCCTCTCCTTGATCTGTGACAAGATCACCAGTTGTCGGATTCCGGAGGGAGGGTCCCGGCGTTGCAACTGTGCTGACATTCCCACACACGGCATCTGGTACATAGGCGGAGCCGCCATCAGTGGGGGGCAGATCTTGCGGGTGCGGTGACAGGTGAGGTGTATTGCTTTGTTTCTCGACAGGACCCTCGACTTTGTGCGATCCACTGAAATCAAGCCTCTCGCTTGATAAGTCTTTGTTGGGAGCAGATGCAGTGACATTCTCCTCCAGACTTTGTTTGTTTAGCGATGATATAACGCCTTGTGAGGTGGTCGAGACCCCTTGAGGCAAGGATGCTGCAGCGGGATTGTGACTTGATTGAGATTTGTCAGGTAGGGCTTGGGCGGTCTCCGGCACGTGGGTGAGGCTATGAGTGGGGGGATGAGTCTGACGCTGAAGGCGATGCTGATTCTGAAGGGCGATGCATCCCTCTGAATGGACGCTTATTACGCCCTCAACTATGAATCGACCACAATCGTCACCCAGAGGTTGTACAGAGGCACCAACATCGCAATCGGCTTCGTCGGCGTTGGAGCATAGAACAAAGTGATGGTCGCCATCGTCGCCAGTGATAATCTGAAGTTCGGATACCTGAAACAGGCCATTCTGCTCGACTAATCCTTTAGCCCTTTGTTTAAATCCAGCCTGTTGGGCGGAGGAGACATATTCAAACACGTGTCTCAGCGCAGCCAGACTCATGAACGGGTATCTGCAAGAACTCACCAGACTGTCAAGGATGTGCCCAACTTCCAACGCCATTGTCGCTCGAAATGACCGAGGATGGGCGCGTAGGACAGAGTCGAAATTTTGGTGGTGTGCCTGTCCAACTGGTACTCTTGGGGCGCGAGATACCTAGTGCCTCCGATATGGCTGAAGAGTCGTTTGTCTACTGGCTATCGTGGATGGGCATAGCTGCCGTGGCTTCCTTGTAACAGTGCTGATCAATTCAAAGGGACGATCAGGCAGCCAGAGACTCGGCCAACAAGAGAGCAGAGACGTGCCACGCGTCGAGTGGCAGTGCATAAATCTTCATCAGCTTCCAGAAGTGGTTGAGAGTCTCCTGTGCTTCAGGCGTGCGTGTCCGTGGTAGCGACAAAAGAGAGGAGATCCAAAGACGTGATCGACTTGGCCCCCGTGCATACATGAACCCGGCAAGAGAGCAGGATTACAGTACAGAGGGAGCATACTCAAGAGAGCCAGTACGAACTCCTCTTTAGTATGCAATTATAGGGTCCACTTGTGCGACAACCATAGCTCCGGAAAAAGTTTGGAAAACGCTAATTGTGCCTATATATACGCAATGTCTGAATTTACCACAAAAGTTTGGGTCCGTGGTGTAGTGGTAGCATTCACGCTTCGGATTTTATTAATTTGCGTGAGGTCGCGAGTTCAATCCTCGCCGGACCCCACGATCTTTTTTGGCGCTTTTTACCAGATTCTTCTTGTCTGAGTCGTTGCCCCGGCCACAGGTGAGAAGCAATCCGTGCTATAGCCTTTCGCTATAGTTCGGGACAAACATAATGCATGCAGTCGCACGGCGTGCGAAGAGGACAATGTTAAGCCAACAGTTTCGCAATTCCGCATTGATGACTTAATCAGCGGCAAGTGAGAAATTTTGTATATTTAACAGCAGCCCCATCCGGCTTTTCCAAGATTTACAATGATACATCTGCCTTCGTGAAACAAGGTAGCTACTCCGATTACGCCGACATCTAACCTAAAAGGATGTTATTTGCATCTTATCCAAGATTGCAGGTAGCACCTCATCCAAATTTACGTCCGCCTGACTTCGCAGCTGGAGACGTTCAAAGTGAGTGAGACACATAGAGGTTAGCCTTATTAGAATAGCTTCCAAGTTCGATTATGACTAGAAGCAACCCACCTCAAATGCAGTCGACCGCTTGTGCGGAGGGAATAGCAGATCCGTTCGGCGCTCTAGTACAGGCTGCAGCTTTTGCCAACCCACATGGTACATTTCTGATAGGCCAGACAAGAATACTGTTTCTTGAGTACGGGAGTCCTCCACTATGTCGTATGTCTGACCGTCCCACACCAAGGAAACAGGAGCGGCGTTGATGGAGACGGATTCGCTGTGACCGAAGCACGTCAGCAAACCAGCCTGAGTTTCGATAGATCCCCCTTTCAAGTACTGACAGTGCCGCATATGCCTCGCAGGGCAAAGGTTCCGACTTGCTCGCTTCCAAGCGTAGGTCATTCAAGCTGGAAAGGAGTTCAATGCCATTGTACATTCTCTGCCAGCAGGCTGCAAGCTTACTTGTGAGGGATGGATAGGTGAACAAAGCTGCGCCGACCGTGCTCTCCTGTCCAAGCATTTGACTGTCCGACGTCGTCGATAGTCGACTCGGGTAGGCCGGCTTCGTTACGCGTTGGCAACCGTCTTTCGAATTGCAGATACCGCAAAGGCATCGAGAAGTCTCTGGACACATATATCAATCGTCGGAGGCGTCTCGTCGATATCATTAGATCTGCAGTGTGCTGCTCTAAATGTCGAGATTCATATCGGCGGAGACTGAGACTGTAACGATTTGCGGTGTCCGTAGGGGTTCTGTTAAGCACAAGTTGTCAACAAGGGCATATCTGGATATTTGGTCTTGTACACGTACGCCGGCAGGAATACATTGTCAGGCTGTGCTATCCAGTCTGGCAACCTGCTCGGCCCAATGTATTGAAAAGTTGGTTGAGCGTCCAAGCGAAGCAGTTGACCGAAGCTAGAATTTGAGGCACATAAGTATCTGAATAGGCTTGCACAGCATAAGAAATGCGCACCTCGCTCTGAATTTCAGACTGCCAGGTGCATCCATTATCGGATCGAGCAGAGCACTTTGCACTTTCTTCGCATCCGTGCAAGATTCTGCTGGTTCGGAGCTGTATAGCGCCGCTGACCCAGATGAAGGCACCATACTGGTATACCTTGTCAGGGAAAGCGGAGGTAATGCTTGCAGTTCCCACGGAAGTGGGCTTTGAGGGACAATTGGCATATAGACACAATCATCGTTCAACCCCTCGACAAAAGCGAAACGAGGGCTGTTCGATAATATTGAAACCTGCCAACGAGGGTCGGTTATTGTGAACGGCGAATAGATCGTGACTTTAAGAGCAACGCACCTGTATCCTCAGCTGACGCAAGGCAGCCTCTACTCGTCCAATCGGGATACTATGATTGCTTCGATGCGACACTTCAATTTGCTTTCCGCGTTTGTCTTTTGGCGCTACAAACGCGTCGGCGGCCATGGACAAGCTTTTATATACATCTGGTCGAAGTGGTTTGGCAATATCGGTATTTAGGACCACCGTCGAGATCTCGCGTTTCAAGCGTGCCCATTCCATTCTTACTGCTTCCACTTGACGAGGAGGTCCTGCCAATCGCAAAGTAGATGGCGGTGGCCCGCGCACCGAAGCTTTGACACGAGTCTTGTATGATAAGCGCTGAAGCAGGTCGGCGGTGCGACCTCTACCCAGTAAGAAGAAGAGCTCCCTTTCGGTTACGGGGACGTCTGCGGAGAGGCCGCTTCAAATCACTTGGAATTGAAAGAACAGAGGACAGATTACTCACCCTCTATTACGTCCTCAGGCTGTTCCAACTCGAGCTTGTTCCTCTCGGCTTCTCTTACAGCATACTCCGCAGGATCCGCCAGATTCCAGTACTGCGTCATGATGAGCATCACTAGATCCACCTTACGGTGCTGGTGCCCTGCGTCGCTGATCTTGGCCAGTCTCGCCAAACGAAGTAGCTGCTCTTTATTGAATGCTTTGCCAAGTCTGGAAGATAGGTGCTTGAACTTGCGAGTATATATTCCGAGCACAGGCGAATTCGCTGGCTCTGCTTCGTTCGGAACAACTATATTGCGTGTCCTGAGGGCATCGAGGTCATCCAAAGTAGGCAGGATGTTTTGCGGCTCTCCACGGCGAGCGGCAGTAGACGAAGTAGATGCTTCGAGAGAGGTGGTGGCGGATGTAGCTTTTTCTGCTGGGCCAGCGGCAGGTTCAGCCTCTTGGGTTTGCTGGAGGGTAGGAGGGAGTGACGGACTGCCGTCTGTCGTCACGTTCGATGCAGTATTAGTAGACTGGAATCGTAGGAATGCCTGTCCGTAGCCATGCCTAGCAGAGGCAGCCGCTATCGATGAAATTTGGCATGAAGCCGGATTGACGAGGCACTCAAAGCACACTTTGGGATGTTGAGCGGCAGAGGATCTTGACAATGCCTTAAGGACGGCTACTGCAGCTGATGATCTTGACAGTGCCATGGTTACTGTTGTTCTTGTAAAGTAAAAGCAAAGTGTAATCCAGTCCCAGAGTATGCATCTACACAAGGTGATCGCGATCATCCATCGGCACCTAGAAGGCACATATCTTTCTATATGCACGACCGCTCCCCATACAACACCGTTATACTTGATACATCGCTCGTGTGGACTGTACTCTCGCGCCCTGGCACTCCCAGTCGCTAGAAGGCTTCTATCATGGCAGCCACAGCAACGCCTGCTTCCAGCGCCCGCAATGGCAGCACACCAGCGGGCTTCAATGGCAAAGACGTAGCAACCTACTTCAAGAACTGTGAGTTTCATCGCACTGCTCAGCTACTTGATATGGGCGACTAATTCTTGTGATGTTCCGTCAGCTTGGTCGCACGTCCTTGAACGCTCGAATGACCCAAAGATGCCGGCAGCAGGTGGGTAACTCCATAAGTCGATACATGCGCTGTATCCACTAACGAGAACGTGGTGTCAATGTACCAGAGAAACCAGAGATTTTCAAAGCACCAGGAGCACCAGCGGGTGCATGGGGTGCATCAGGTGGAGGACCCTGGGGAGCGCGTCCGGGCAATCAGTCAACGATATCAGACGGTCAGCAACTCACCGTGGCTCTGAGCAAAGCACTTCATCAGCAAAAGCATTCAGGAACAAAGTCGTAAAGCTGCTCCGCAAAAGGAACTTCGTCCATGCCTAGCGCAAACATGCGTCACTGAAGCAATCTGGACATTAACTCAAGAGCATTCTGCCTGCTGGCAAGCAGTATTCACCGCACTGTGTGCAGCTTCTGCATGATTACATTTCTGCGATATGTTTGACTGCGCAGTAAATGAGGCTGTATCGACTGTGGATGAACAAAGCCGCTTTTGACAATTCCCTGTGTTTGGCGATGAAAATCACCAAGAAAGGTTATACCAAGCCACCATTCGATAGTTGCGAGTTCTTAGACGTTTTCCACTGGATTCACTGGCTGTAGCTGAACCGTTACCGTACTTAGATTCTGACTGTAGGCTAGATTGGTTGTGAAATACGGGAATTCATTTTCGAGATGGAAACCGATGCTGCAGTCTTTATACTGCGCTGTTGGAAGCGAATTAAAGTATGCGTCGAACTGAGGATCTGGGAGTCGACACTATGCTTTAGTATGCAATGCCAGCATCCGCTGAAAGCGCAGCTCATCCATAGCTTCTTCAAGTGTCTTTGCTTCTTCCCCAGGGAACAAGTGATTCCAGTAGAAACAGCAGGCAGTTCCATGGCAATATTACAAGTACAGCATCAGAGCATCGAATCGGCTTGCAAGTCGACCATCTGCATCCTAGGCATCGAGCGCCGCAAAGCTGCCCCTTCCGTTGACGCTTTTCAGAAGATTGTGCACTTGCATGGAGTCGGTCTACAATTATTGGTGAGCTCGTCCTTGAATTTCATTCGTTTCGTCACGATGCTTACATCCATGTTATATAGCTCGCGCTCGCTTGTACACCAGACTGTATAGGCCCATTTCTGAATTCTCCTCAATGACGCGCAAAGCTCGGTAGGTATGGTTATTGATTTGAGTGGCTGATTACCAAGCAAATACGCGTCACGGCTTCTATCCATTTCCGTAATTGTGAATTGAAAACTCACATCCCGTGGTTGCGACCAAAGTATCGTTAAAGTTGGCCCATTAGCCTTCTTCTTCGGCAATAGGCAGAATTCGGAAAGTTGATGCGAAACTTTTCCGAGTTCTTTCTTCGAGGCGCCTTTGTGACCCCAAGGCATGATTCGCCCGTTAAGATCAAATGTTATCGGACCAGCTAGAGCTAGGTGGAACATTGTGGCTGTGATGTCAGTGTTTCTGTTCTGCCCATCTGAATCAGTGATTGAGAGCGAGGCAATTACTTGCATGACTCACCGATGGGCTGACAGCTTGTCTTCGCCGACTTCTGTGCCAGGTCCACGAACGACAAACGGCACTCGGATTTAGACTGTAGACCGCGTTAAGCTTTACTTCGAGGCCTTACTATAATAAGTATCAACTCACATCTTCTTCATATCCTATCGTCTTTCCAGTCGTTCGACGATCTGAAGGATGGACAGTCGGCCACAGTGAAGAAACACGATTAATGCAAATACTTTCGCTGTCCAACGCTATAACCATTATCTCCAGTGTAGATAATATACCTGCATATACAGGTCAACAAGAGATCGCATTTCCACCATGTCTTCTCGGACGTTCTTACGTATTGACCATCAAACCCAGGTCTCGAGCTTCTTTACAGTCGCTGCAACCAGCTCATTAACAGCCTGCACGGCGCGCAAACGATTTCGATAATGATCACCAGAATAGTTGACGATTGTGCTGTTCAGCTTGGCGAGGATTGCCGACCCAAGAAACTCCGCTTGGACTATCTGGATTGAACGACTCTGTGCGTAGCACGATTTCGCGTTGAAGAGATCGGCATGGCGTTCGGCGGGATTGGGCTGTCGAGCGTACATAGCTATTAAGGATAGGACAAAGATAGGAACCCGTGACCGTGAAAGGCGATTCACTCACAGGTCCCCACTGGCGAGAAACCGGACCAGCAGAATGCGGCCCGATGCGAGCGACTGCGACAATATTCTCAGCTTCACCAGGGGCCTGGAATGTATAGTGAACCACTTTCTACCGACGAAAGGTCGGTCGTGCCTGGCAACCTCGTCAAGAGAGACCATGCCCATGTCACGAATCCTATTAGTACTATAATCGGATCCTATCGGGTACCATAACCACCAGGACAATGCTGAGGTGGGTCATTGTTGATGCTGTAAGACGGTTTGATGAAGGAGTACGTATACAGAACCATCAGGCTAGCAACACAAGGATCGGTTTCAGCTAAATCCGGCTTCAGGATGGAACGTCATGCGGGTACTGACATGAACGAACCGTTCAAGCCTTGTAAAGGGACACTTTGCATTTGCAGCGTTGTTGCCATTCATTAGATAGTACATCTGATAGCTGACATCTTGGAGTCAGCTGAAGATCCAATCTCATTGCGTTTTGTCGTAAAGCAGACTCAGCAGTGGCGCTCGAGAAGCTGCCCAAAATCTCACTAAAAGCATCGAACAGATCATAGCCATCAAGGGGAGCCCTGTCGGGTCAACATCAGTCAAGTTGCCACGTTCATCAGCATTTGTGTCTGCGACTTACGAGACGTAGGTATTATTGTAGCAATGTCTGGAGACAGGATACGTCTCAGACAGTCAGTAAAGACGGTCTTGTCGGTATATCAGGCTGCTGAGCGAATTCACGTTAGTTGCCCACGCATAAAGCCGACCCGACTAGGACAGCATTGACTGATTGGGTGGTAGCAGTTGGTATAATTAACACCCTGCTGACCGAGATACTTGTGCAGGAGGGGCATAACCTCCAGGGTGAGCCAAAGCGTCATCTCTGTAACAAATTCAGCTTGTTCTACCGAAAGGCCTCACCATTTGAAATGGTGGCTCACTAGCTATGAACGATGAATGTAATATCGGCTTAAAATTTACCCCAAAGGCCAGGGCAATCAGTCGACGATATTAGAACGATCAGCAATTCACTGTGGCTCCGAGCAATTTGAAGCCACTTCATCGAGACAAGCAGCCAGGAACGAAGCCGTAATTGTCATCTGGAAGGAGCTTCCGATTGAAGCGTGTGCAAAGAGCGTTAGAGTGAAAAAGTGAACATTATTTCTGCATCAGGCCGATACTAACGATCCTCACAGCTTGACCTTTGAGGCCATCTTCTCAGCTCCCTGGTCCATCTTCTGAGGTGGTACATCTTTCACTTCTTGAGCCTTCGAATACTCTCTAAATGCTAATGTACTAGGAGCCACTCCAAAATTATCTGGAACCTCCAAGCCTAATTCACCAGTTGCTATCACTCTGAGTAGACTGAAGTGATGTATCGCATGTAGGGCCACGAACCACAGCTGTGCGTGCGACAGAGAATTCTTCAATCAATAAATGCGGAGTGGCTTCTGTCAACCAGTTTTCCTGCTCACCTCTCTGCCAAAAGTCGTCCCGAATTCTTGATGGTACGGCGTCAATGCCGTTAAACGTATATCCTGATCCAGATCCGTTTGCTCCACAACATGACTCAGTTTGCGATCCATGTCTTCGAATGCACCCAGAGCTGCTCTCGGACTAGTCTCCATATCGACCATCCTAACTCTTGTATCGTAGTTTACTTCCATCACACCTGCAGCCGCACTTGTGCTCGGGCAAGCATCCAGCAACAATCGATAGTGATCCAGTGAATGACGGAGGTGTTTGCCTATTGTACTCCCTGGAATAAGTGTGGACTCGTGTGTGAGTATTCTGGAAGTGGACATGGAAGAGTTCGTCAGTATAGTAAAGTGGCGAAGGTGTATACTGGAAGAGGATGATCATAGGTGAAACCGGGATGGCCGGCGTGTTCAACGACAGCAGGGGGCTGAGAGAGCCTAGCAGTGTGCTCATTGCAATCCCGTGCAAGACCTGGCAGCTGCTTCTGGCCCCCTGGAAGCATCGTCACGTTCGAGTGGAGTCCTGAGCTATCCGATTGTTCTTGATGGACATGCAGGCAGCGGAAACGGATGTCGATGCAGGTCTCGCTCGTGATCTCTCGCTGCAGTCGATAGAGTAGGACAGTCTATGTGCAGTCGAACACACGGTACCACTCACCTCTCTCCCTCTTCGGGTCCCAGACTCGCTATCTGATGCAGGAGATCGACCGCCTGCTGCAGCAGTGCACTTGCGACCATCTGCAGAGCCTGCGCGGACTCGCTGAGCTGGCCAGCCTTGGAATGCTGGTGACTGTGGTGATGATGCGACATGATTGAAGACTGCTGTGGTCACTCTGTGAACAACTTTCACTTGTCCTTCCAGCAAGCTGCGAGGCCATTCTACAAAGGCAGACTTTAGGACGCAAATGGTGGCGACAGGGCAATCACGCACTCAATGCTGAAGGAATATAATCAAAGAAATGTGTTCGCAAACATACAGTAAAGCACTTGCACGAGACATACCGATTGGCGCTGAGATCGCTAGGTATCATTACAGCTAAATTTGCGCAGGTTCCTGCGAAGCGGGAGTGGGAATAACTACTTAGCAAGTATAACACACACTGCGTATTCATGCCAATTGAGCCTGATCTTTACCGTCCGCCGCAGGTCCCACGTCGGCTGATTATTCCAGCCTCTTTGGACCATCAACCAACGCCTTGCCCATAGTCAGGCTGCCGAACGTTGGCCGACAGCCAACGTCGCGCTATCTCAATCTGCCGTCCGAGCCTCCACTCCTGCCATTCGTGCATCCGAGCCTGGGATCGCCATCTAACATCAAAAGAAGAGGTCCGCTCGGCGGTACTGCCCGCGGAGTCCATGTTCGATTCCCTAGCAGTTAGAGACCTACTTTCAGCGACCCGACTTCGTTGAACCCCAGGTCACCTTTACCTTGTGTGGACTTCTCATCAGTCACACTAACATTGTCAACCAACGAGAATCATGACCTTCAGGGTCATCTGTACGTGCAAGACAGCCTCCTGGACACCTTGCATAAGCTCCAACGTAAAAGAATGGTGGAGAACACCGAGGTTCAAGGGAAACTTATCAGGCAGATCGCAAACTTAATGGCGAAGCTACTAGCAAATCAACATCGCAAGTTGCTCACCCTGCTCTAAGGCGATCTGCAAGATGAGTTCCCCTCGAACCTCAGTGTTCTCCACCATTCTTTTACGTTGGAGCTTATGCAAGGTGTCCAGGAGGCTGTCTTGCACGTACAGATGACCCTGAAGGTCATGATTCTCGTTGGTTGACAATGTTAGTGTGACTGATGAGAAGTCCACACAAGGTAAAGGTGACCTGGGGTTCAACGAAGTCGGGTCGCTGAAAGTAGGTCTCTAACTGCTAGGGAATCGAACATGGACTCCGCGGGAAGCACCGCCGAGCAGACCTCTTCCTTCGATGTTAGATGGGGAACCCAGGCTCGGATGCACGAATGGCAGGAGTGGAGGCTCGGACGGCAGATTGAGATAGCGCGACGTTGGCTGTTGGCCAACGTTCGGTAGCCTGACTATGGGCAAGGCGTTGGTTGATGGTCCAAAGAGGCTGGAATAATCAGCCGACGTGGGACCTGCGGCGGACGGTGAAGATCAGGCTCAATCTGCATCAATACGCAGTGTGGTATTATACTTGCTAGATTGTTGTTCTCACTCCCGCTTCGCAGCCGCGCTGCGGAAATGTCCATCGTAGTCATCCTGACCGGCTGCAAGCACAAGGCATGTGTGTCAGACGAGGTAGCAGTCAGATAGGCAGAAGGGCCCAGTCTCTATTGCAGCTGGGATTACGATCGTCACCATAGAGGGATGCTGAATAGCCAGACATGGTGTATCTGCCTTAGGTAATTAACTGCAGTTGAATTCGAGTATGTATAGGAACGAAGACAAGGAGAGGAGCGGTCAGCAATCAGAAGTAAAGCACGAAGGTCTATTAGGCGTCGTGCGGGCTGCATGGCTGCTTGACGGTCAGACAGGCGGCCTGCTGCTGCCGGTGTTGAACTTGCAGCTTCGATTCCCAAGTGTACAAACGTCAGGTCAGTACTGCCGAGGGGAGCGCGGGCCAGACGATAGCGTTAGCAGTCTTGCAGCAGACGTAATGACTTCGCATGTCGGGTCTTGCCGGTGTCCAATAGCAGGACTTTCCTGGTGGCGGCTCGAGCGAATGGCATCCGCACAGCCAGGACGAAGCGGTGCAGATTCGTCAACTCTGTCGGACAGTCCGTCCAACTTGGCTGACCTACAAGTCCAGGGCAGACACGATATTGATGTTATCTGCATGCTCGGTTTCTGTGTTGAAACGTTGCGCTGGGGTTGGCCTTGACGCTGGCCGTACTCCGAGCAGCCCGTAAGCCACGCTGCTGGCCTCGTAGCGCAGGTGTTCTCAACTACGACGCAGTCTTAACAGATACAAGCGATGTGTAGGATGACGGTAGGAAGCCTGGTGAGCATGTTGAGCGTATGAGATGCCTGGGATATACCGCGCTCAGGTTCTGGCTGGCCCTCTGAACCCTCCCAGCCTCGAGAGATCCTCGACCGCGTCTTTGTCAATTTGGTGTGCAGCCGTTTCTTCACGTACTACATTCGAGATCTGTGTTGGTAAGTGCACTTCTTGAGATGCCAGATATCGCAGTTCACTAAACAACGTGCCGTCTCTGCCTTGTGACCTGTAGAGCCTCTCTGGTATGCAAAGCGTGGAGATTACCCGCACAACGCTACATTTTCGCACATTGGCGTGTCACATCTACAAAAGAGCTCGACAGGAAGATTCACCTGGCTGAATCGTGCTCACACGCACGCTGTCGCTGCCTGTCACTCACAATTGGGGATACATTCAAACCTCCGGACCTACAAGTGGCAAACTACGATGCTCTAGACCTGAGGCCGTACATCACCAATTTAAGAGAGCTCATGCTCCAGACGCGTACTTCCTATGCCGACGAAAATGAGCCACTAACAGACTTGGTCCTACAAGCAGAAAGGTTGCGTACTCTGTCCATCCTGCACAGACATACAGACGAGGAATTAGACGATTGCGACGCAGGCTTCCCCATCTACTATACCGAAATGCCAGATCTTCTTTCAAGACACCTTGCTGGCAAAGACTTCTTAAAACAGCTCTTCCTGAATGGAATCACGCTTTCATCGGAATTTCACTCCTACTCGGCACAAGTGGTACCTTTTCAACCTCGCCTGACACATCTCACACTGATGGAATGTATCATCTCCGACACCGATTTCAGTCGGCTGCTCCTCAGTCAGACAGCCTGGTGCGCCCAGATGTATCTTTGTCGGCGTCAGGCGTTGTACAATTGGATTCGCTGACTTGACACCATAGCCTGCGAAATTGTGTCTCCAACGTCTAGCCGGGGTATCGAAAAAGGTCTTTGAAGTGGCTGTTATACAAGTGGCTCGCGGTCTCACTGGTCTAGCATTGAACCTCCTTCCCTTCGATGAACCGCTCAACCTTCCCGGCCTGCAATTCCCTTTCTCGATGGACCGTTATTCTATGGAGTACCAATACTGTCCGAAGACTCTGATGAACGGTCAATCTTTTCCACGTGATAGCTTGATGGGAAGCAGCGTGACAATCCTTGAGCATTGCACAAACTTGCGAAGACTTCGCCTTCGGGATTATCTGGCAACAAGCATATCTTTGCAGCCACTGAGAAAGCTCGAGTTCCTCCAAATCTACCCAAGCCCTTACAGAGAGGAGCCCCTCGACCTGCAAGCGTTAAAGACGCGTCAGCTTCTTCCCAATCTGAGAGTTCTGAATGTCCTGTGGGACGACAACAAGAACTTCGATACATACACGACTTGCGCACTACAGCGGGACACTGGCCCTTTTGAGATTCTCGATTGGGGCCACTGCCACAAGTTGATCTTGGACGTTGTGGACGAGGTTGCTGGATATTGGGAGCATGTCGAGAGTTTGGAGGAGCTGAACGCAATATGGGATCTATGAGAGACAGCAGCATTCCTGGACTTTATCAACCTTCATCGATAGCGGAGCTGGACAGTCAGTGCAAACCATTGTTAAGCATCAAGCAGCCTCTAGTCAGTGAAACGGTGTACGAAGCTATGTCATCAGTGTTTCAGATGCTCGGACCACTGAATCGGTCGGACTGTCTTCTGTCGGACTCGGTGAACTATCTTGAGTTCATCTGCAATCATCTCTGATCTGTGGATGCCTTTCCTTTGCACGCACTAGATCGTCTTGCAGGTCGAAAAGCAGCAGAAGCAGCACAGATTTGTGGCTGAGCTTGTAGTACCGATGACTCCTAATTGACATCCTCCACAGATCTGAACACGCCCTGACTGGCTCCGAGTCGAATCTGGTGTGCGGTCAAATTGTCAGGCTGAGGGTCGATAGCTACTAGTAACCAGCATTACGTCTCTAAGAAGATATGATATCCAGAAATCTGCTACACTGTGCAGGCACCGCTGAGTCGCACCGCGTGATCGACCAACTCCGCCCCGGGGCCGACAGGAACTCGACAAGCTTCCGCACACCCACACGCCGGCAGCTGATTCGCCAGGCTCGACCTCGCAGGCGGTCACATGCTCGCACACGCGCGTCTCGGAAGGCGAAACCACGGATGGAAGCCTCGCCAGGTCCGGCTCGCAGAGATGGTGGCAACGCGGCGGATCCTGCAATAAAAGCTGCTCTGCATGGACAGACTTGCTTTCACTGCCACTACTGAGTAACGCCTGCAGCACCGTTCAACTGAAGCAGTCCAGGAGCGACAAGATGATGATGACACCGCTCCGCTCGGTGCTTGGCCCGGCTGGCCGAATCGCCACAAGGCTGCCCAGCATCTCTGCCAACAGCAACCGATACTTTTCAGCAACACCGGCTACCTACCTTTCAGCAGCAGAGAAGGACATCGTCAAAGCTACCGTTCCCATTCTCGAGTCTGGTGGCGAGGCGCTCACTACTCATTTCTACCATCTCCTGCTCAGCACATACCCTCAAGTGCAACCTCTGTTCAATCAGGCTCATCAAGCATCAGGTCGCCAGCCTCGCGCACTAGCAGCTTCAGTATTAGCATATGCAAAGCATATTGACAATCTTGCTCCGCTGAAAGGAGCAGTCGAGCGAATCACAAACAAGCATGTGGCGTTGCAGATTCTACCTGAACATTACCCGCTAGTCGGAGAAGCATTGCTGCGAGCTATCAGAGAAGTACTAGGTAAAGAGGTAGCGACAGACGAAGTCATTTCAGCATGGGGATCAGCGTATGGCGAATTAGCAGACCTTCTCATCAAGAAAGAAGAAGGCATCTACCATGATCTCGAGACAACACCTGGAGGCTGGAGATCAGTCCGTCAATTCAAAGTAGTAGAAAAAGTGCCAGAAACGAAAATCATGACTTCATTCTACTTTGAGCCTATAGATGGGAAGCCCGTCATCCAACATAAAGCAGGTCAATACATCGGTCTAAAAGCTAAAATAGAAGGAAAAGAGCAACGACGCAACTATTCACTATCTGATTCGGCGAATGGAAAGAGATTAAGGATATCAGTAAAAAGAGAGCCAGGTGGTAAATATTCAAATTATCTACATGATAATATCAAAGTTGGGGATACGATGGATCTCTTCCCTCCAGTCGGAGAATTCGTACTCGATACTACACGAACTCAAAATCCACTTGTCCTCATTTCGGCTGGTGCTGGAATCACACCTACTATCCCAATGCTCAAAGACGCACTCGAAGCAGGCCGAAAGGACATAACTTTCATTCACTGCGCTCGTGCACAAGACGTACATGCTTTCCGACCTCTAGTCGAGCAGATTGCCAAAGAACACCAGGATCAAGTCAAAGTGCACACAGTGTACGAGACAAGCGACCCCAACCATGTAGCAGACGCGACCGGCATGCTCACTCGAGATCATCTACAAAAGTGGATCAGCAAAGCTTCAGACTCGGATGTATATTTCCTCGGTCCAAAGCCGTTCATGAAAGCCCTCAAATTTTACGTGAAAGAGCTAGGCGTTCCCCAAGAAAGGACGTTCTACGAATTTTTCGGCCCAGCTGAAGAGTTAGACGATAGTAAAGAGATTGAGGAGGGGAAATAAGGATCTGAGAGGTAATAAAAGATTTCTTATCAGGCTTGGAGCAATAGTAGGGTATACTTCCATAAGTAGCGTTAGTTCACAGTGCAACGTGTACATGTAGTGGTATCTTCAGTCGGTAAAACTCCCCTCAAGCTGTGTCATCCGTGTTTTGGTTTCTGTATTACTGAACCGACGGTAGTCTTTGCTTGAATTCGGAGAACTATCTAAGTCACATATGTAGTTTTCATCTGATCTTTTTTTACGTCCCGCAATTCTGTAATGTACTACATCATCTTGCAGGCTGAGCGGGAGCAGGAGCAGGAGCAGCACCACCTTGCGGTGTAGCTTGCAGTACCGACGAGCCATATCTAACGATCAAGTCCCTCCCTAGATCTAAGCCCTTCTTGACTGGTTCTGGGCAGCTTGGATGTGAGATCAAGTTATCAAGCTGAGAGTTGACATAGCTGAAGGCTTGACGTGTCTGAGAAGACATGTGGTAGCGTAGTCGCAAGAAGTGGGCGAAGAAGAGGGGCGTAATGAGCCGGTTGCGGAAGCTGTGGTCGACAACGCGAGAGATAAAATCAGATTTACTTTCTTCGATGTGATAAACCAAAACCAAAACCTACGTAATGGCACCCAAAACTACTCGACCTGTGATGACTATCACCTCGTAGTAAGAAACGAAAAGCATAGCAGTCTCATAGTTCTTCTTTATCCAGACTTGGAGGGTTTTGGAGAATTGTGCAGCCGATCCTCCAGTTGCTGCTGCTGTGTTCGAATTGGTAGCTTCAGCAGCAGCAGCACCGTTCTTTGACGCTGTCGAATCCGTCTTCTTCGCTGCTGAGGGTGGCTTGGGCAGCATTGATCGGATGAAAGTGAGGGTGTGGAAGAGGGAGAATGTAGCGAATGGAATGAGGGTAAGAGGGATTGGAGACTGTTGAGAACAATAGAGGGTCAGCTCGTTCGATCCAGATTGATGGCTTTTCGACGGGCTGAGCAGGGCTGACCTCGGCTGCATGGCGGAAGAATCGCAGGTCAGAAGGAACTACAACTGACAGCAGTACTATAGTAGCGAACATACCAAAGTTCCAATATAATGCAAGTAGGAGGTATTGGACGTTCTCGTCAAGAAGAGCGCGCTGTAGGTATGCTCTGTTGAAGGAGGGGATCCCTAGGGATTTGTACTGAGAATGCGAACATCGAATTAGCATAGAGTGTGGAACAGGTGAGAGAATGCACTCACCACTACGATACCCTGTATGCAGCAGCAACAGACCGAACGTCAGCTTATATAACTCTCGAGTGCTTCTTGCGCGCCCTGACGAAAGCATGCTTCAACTTGCCCATGACACTGAAGCGTGACCGAGGCACCATAGGAATCAGCTGCAGCAACGAGAGACGCATCAAAGGTAAGAGAGCACCCACCAGTCGCGCCCAGATAACTCAGCTTGTAGGCGTATGGATGAGGCTTGAAGGTGACGACTCCAAGAAGCGAGTAGAGCGACATGGCGAGGACGAGCGCATGGCCAGCCGCCCAGAGGTAGTGCGGGATTGAAGGACCTGCGGCCATTGTTGCGGGTAGGCTATGTAAGAGGTCTTCCCTGTCTACTTCTATCGTCGGTGATTGCGAGTGGAAGCAAGGTGTCTGCCTGTCAATTGATGATGATGGCGATGGAGTGCGTGGCGTGAAGGACGCAGCAGCAAGCAGGCACTTGGTTCGCATGCACTGGTCTAGGAATGCCTTGGATACAGAACTACACGATCTGCATGAGCCATGCGGTGTCTCGCCCATCCACCACTCAGCATGCAAGGAAAGCTTCCTATCGTGCAAGCTATGGAGGAGACGTCGCAGCAAGCCAGCGCAAGGGATGGGTAGCTCACACTCTCGACAGGACTACAAGGACATCGCTTGCAGCTTCAAGCTGCTCCTGCCATCAATTCTCGACAGCTTCCTGGAGTGGCGGCCTTCCAGTCCTCCGTCCAGCTCTACTACTTCTTCTTCTTCTTTGCACCATCCACCGGCCTATTCATCCCAACAAGTCGCACTGTGCAAGCAGAGCTGTCACGCACACGCATACCGCATAGCTGACCGTTGAAGCGTCTCCCTCCAGTCCTCTCTCCGTCTCGCTTCTTCTCGTCTCGCACAAAAGCCATGGCGAGCTCTCCCCCAGGCTCCGACATGAGTCTGGAGGATGCAGCTGCCATCCAGCAGGACCTGGCTGGTGGCAGTGGTGTTGCCCTGTCTAGCCAGCAACAGGCTGCCCACGAAGAAACTGCACAGTTTGTCGCCGATCCCAGAGATGCGCCGACCATGAGCATGCTCGCAGACATTGCTGGCGGTGCTGGCGAAAATGATGAACAGCAGCTGCAGGACGACAAGACGTCTTCTGCAACATCAACTGAAGAGCAATCTCATGCTGCACTTGCTCCCGCTGTCACCCAAGATGGGCCCACCGAAGGAGCGCAAGCACAATTGCAGGCTCCTCCCGCCCAAGAAGAGCTTCAATCACTCTCTCCGTCCGCCAACACGAACGCTTCGTTGGATGCATTGCTTGGTTCACTTGCCGAAAGTCATGACAACGCAATGAATGATGACTCTGCGACTACGTCTGCTCAACCTATCGAAGTCGCTGCCCCAAACGAAGTGCAACAAGCTGCACAGTCGGTAGACTCAACTATGGCAACAGCGGACACACAGGAAAAACAGACAGCAAATAGTGACGACAAGATGTCGGATGAACCACAGGAAGTCGAAAATGGGTCCTCCGCCTTTGTGCAGTCTACTGAAACAGCCGCTCAATCGACGAACTGGTCCAATCCGGCAAGCTTCGTCCCTCCCGATGCATCTGGGCCTGTCCCAGGACTTCCCGAGTCCATCACCATCAATACTACTTCCTCCTCTTCTTCGACAACTCAGGATGCCTCAATGGAGGGCCAGGTCTCAGCTCCTTCCATGCCTCAAATTCGCCAGGAAGCCACTCCAGCAGGCACGCCCACCCTTGCCCCGGCTACACTGGCGAACCAAGGTCAACCAGAAGCAACCCTTGCAGGTTTCACTGTTCCATCATCTACATCTTCCACTCCAGTCCTCAAAATCACACAGCTAGCAAGCGATCCAAATTTAGCCTTGTCAACAGCGCAGCAGCTACTCTCAAACAGGCCACAAACGCTCTCAAGGCTACAAAAGTTGCGCAAAAGAGTTGAAGTGGACAAGTTTGATGGCGAGGCTTGGCTTGAATTAATCAATGATGCCCTGCAAAAAGGTGATCTCGACAGGACAAGAGAGGTATATGATCAGTTCCTTCAGAACTTTCCAGATAATGTAAGGCATCTTTCTCTTTTCGTTCATCCGGGCAGTGTCTGCGACGGGCAGTTGTGGACGGCTAATCAGCAACGCGAGCTTTCACTGGCTTTGCAATCTCGCGGGATGCATGTCTGCCCCGAACTTGCGGTATCTGTCCGGACTTCAATGTTGAATCTATTCTAACAATTGCTCTTTGCTTTTGCTTCCCCTTCTTTCCATGCTATCCTCCTCTCCCAAAACACATTATACCGCTCTGTCGCCTCACTTGCTATCATTTGGCTCATTGCTCGGCCCTTCCAACGATTCATCCAATTGCTCGCGCCGTCTTCATTCTGCAAATCAACGGTTCTTTGGTCGTTTTAAGGCACGCGAATGGATTGCATATGCCGATCTTGAGCTGTCGCACGGCAACAACGAGCGTGTGAACGAGATATTTGGACGTTGTCTACGAACCTCAACTTCGGTGCAGCTATGGCATTTCTACCTTACGTATATTCGACGTACGAATCCAATCGATAGATCAAGTCCTGAACGTTCAGCACCAGCTCGCGATATTATCACCAAGGCATTCGAATTCTCACTTGCTCATGTAGGAGCTGATTTAGAAGCTGGACCTATTTGGTTTGATTACATTGAATTCTTGAAAGAAGGAGATGTATCGGGTACTTGGGAAGCTCAGCAGAAGATGGACAAGTTGCGACAAACATACCAAAGAGCTGTTTGTATACCTTTGACGAATATTGAACAGCTATGGCAAGGTTACGACGCATTTGAGAACAATCTCAATAGAGCGACGGTAAGTCATCTTTCGAGCAAATCGTGCCTCTGATGTTCCAGGCTGACAGCGGCGTTATACCAGGCCAAGCGATTCCTGCAAGATCGCTCACCCGCCTACATGACGGCAAGAGCGACGGCGCGGCAACTTCAAAACTTCATGGGCAGACTTTCCTTCGGTCCTGTTCCACGAAAACCGAATTGGAACTCCGCTGCTGATCAAGCGCAGCTGCAAGTATGGAAGGACATGCTCAAGTACGAAGAAAGTGACCCAATGGAACTCGGAGATCCAGCTTCCGTTAGAACAAGAGTGCTTCTCGCATATAAAAGAGCCCTTACGCAACTACGCTTCTATCCCGAGATTTGGTATATGGCTGCTGCTTATGCTCGGTCCCAGGACAAGCAGGACGAGACCAACAATTTCTTCAAAGCCGGTATGGAAGCCAATCCTACAAGTCTCTTGCTGCACTACGCATATGCCGAGTCTGAAGAAAGTAAAGGTCACACTGAAGAATGTCACAAAGTGTATAACGGTCTACTGGAGCGCCTACAAGCCCAGATCGACTCCACAAACACTGCAATGCAGACTGAGATTAAAGAGGCTTTAGAAGAGAAAGCAAGAATCGAGGCACAGGAAAAAGCTGCTCGGAATCAAAATATGATGAAAGACAATGATGATGATGGCGAAGTTAGTGAAGAAGTCAGAAATCAAGAAAGGGAAAGTATCAAGCGCGCAATCACAGAAAGCAAGACTGAACAGCTGAATGAGCTCAAGCGTTTAGCTGGTAGCGTTTGGATCATGCAAATGCGCTTTGCAAGACGTGCCGAGGGGATTCAGCAAGCGCGAGGCGTTTTCAGTAGAGCTCGCAAGTGGCCCCACGTCACATGGCATGTTTTCGAGGCGTCCGCTATGCTGGAAATGCACTGGAACAAGGAAACAAAGATCGCGACCAATGTATTCGAAGTCGGGTTGAAGCGTTTCAGCGACGAGGTCGGCTTTGTCAAGAGATACCTGGACTTCTTGATCATGATCAATGATGACGGAAGTAAGTCGAATACAGCCTAACGTACATTCTTACAACGGACTGATTATGGGGCATATTCAGATGCAAGAGCAGTCTTCGAGAGATCGGTCACTAAGCTACATGCCGATAAAGCTAGACCGCTATGGAAACGATGGTCGGAATATCTGTATCAGTATGGTGATTTAGCCTCTATCCAGAAGGTCGATACCCGTTTAAGCGAGACTTACCCAGAAGGTACGCCCCTTGCCACGCCATAACACTGTGGTGCTCAGGCGCTGACTCTCCTTCCGCTTTGCAGTACC
The DNA here is from genome assembly GCA_024345325.1 of Cystobasidium tubakii. Classification (NCBI taxonomy): domain Eukaryota; kingdom Fungi; phylum Basidiomycota; class Cystobasidiomycetes; order Cystobasidiales; family Cystobasidiaceae; genus Cystobasidium; species Cystobasidium tubakii. The sequence goes on along the minus strand of BROO01000001.1, from coordinate 1,706,804 downwards.
TGCCATCGACCGCTTCATGGAAAGGCATACGTACCTCGATTTGGATGATATGGCATACGTTGAGCTAGGCGAAGACGATGACGATGCGCTTCCCACGCCTAGGAAGCATAATCAGTCTCCAGCACCAGCAGCCAAGCAGGATCGACCCCTTATGCCGCCTATGATGCCAATGCCTGGCGGGGTACCGATGCCACCGCAAATGCCGCCTCAGATGCCTCCCCAAATGCAACAACAAGCTCCAAATGGAGGTGCCCCACCTATGATGCCCCACCAGCAACAGCCTTTGCCTCCGCAAGGTGATGCTTGGGGTAGGACGCAGAACATGAACAATAACAGCAATGCCTACCCTGGACCACCTGAGAGCGTTGACGGCAGCGTCGACAACGACAGGAGGAAGAGCGGTGGCGGCCGAGGGGGCAACAAGAGACGTCGCTCACCATCCCCGCCCGGACGTCGTGGTCGGAGAGCAAATTCGCCGCCGCGCGTTAGCAGGCATACACCGCCTGATGATTTCCCTGAAGGCATTCCTTGGCTTATGAGTCAGCTGGCAAGCAAGACAGTTTTCGCTGCTCACGGTCCGATCCTCGATTGGCAACAATTGATGCGTATGATCAGTACGATACCTTTGCCTGCTACGCAGGGACAGCAAGCTAGAGGCAGGGAAAGATCAGCCAGTCCCAGGCGTCGGGGACAGCAAGGAGGCAGTAAGTCGCTTGGCCTCCTCACTTCCAAGCTCAAGTAGCCTGACTACTCATTTGCTGACAGGACGGCGCTCACCAGATTATACTGGACGAAACCGCCGATGAAAAGCTACGAGCAAAAATTGCATCCGGGCCCATCTTAGTTTGGTCTAGCGCCTTCCTGTAGTCTTTAGCAAGGCAGAAAGTTGTACGATAGTATTCGATGACCGTGAGGCCTAATTTAACGGAAAGTAATAGCCTCTTTGGCGTACTCGTCGTCCCAACACGTGCCGCTGGCTTCATCTACTGCGACCATCTGTGAATTGATGCATTTTAGCTTACCCATCATCAGACCAAAAACACTTGTGACTTACATGACCGTCAAAGGTCGGTCGTATCCATAAGGGTTCTTGCGGGCCGCCTTCCCAGTCTTCCAGCACTCCCAGGGCAATCTCCTTTAACTCATCTGGCACTTCGCTATGTCGCATATGCGAGCTATATGCACCAAAGGCTAGGTCCTTAGAGTGCACTTGCAGCCCGCCGGCCTTGACTTTTGGCGGATTTTTGGGCCTTTCACCTGTCTCTACAGCTGTGCATATGCTTTCCCATGTGGAATGGAGGACCCTGGGTATCCGTGAAACGTTCAGTCGAAGTAGCAAGCGGAGCATACCTGCCTAGTAACAACGTACCTATGTGCAAAACCAAGAATATATGTCCTTTTGGCCTGCAGTCGCCGAGCGGTAGCTGCAGCTTGTGCAAAGCTGTGAAGGGATGCAAGTATCAGGTAAGACACTCGGTGCAATCAAATACATCCACTCACCCAAAATGGGACGTATGCGGGTAGACTCGCAGACAGTCCACGACTAACACAGGAGGTGCTTTCCGTTCGGAGATATTTGCCGCCGGGACATCAGAATGACCGTTGCTATCGCTGGTCTTCCCATTACTTAGAGTCTGTTTCGCGTCTTCGATGACGTGTTGAGCTTTCTTCGATGTTCTCTCTGTATGCTTGCGTGTATGACCTTTCTCATGGCGGACCTCACCAAGAAGTAGCTTCCATGTTGAGTCGGGAATGTATGATACGTCAGATATGTATGCTATGCTTCCGTTGAAGATGAATCCTAGCGAGTAATAGGGCTCCTTCTTGGAAAAGTAGATTCCGTGGTAGACCGGTAAGGGTGTGACTGTTACTCCATGACAGTCAAACGGTCTGTTCTCATCGAAAATTATGTAGTTCCTGGGAGTCGGCCGAAATCAGATGCTTTGCCCATGTAGACGTGGAAGGCCACTTACATCGCAGGCACGTCGCCTCCGCCAGTCGCAAGTTCCGCGCTAACAAGATATGGATATGTCTATCGACTGTATGAGAATGTCAATTGTTCAAGCCTAGATTTGGCTATGAAGCTGACGGACCCGTTCGATCTCTTTGAAAGTGGCTGCTGTCACGTAAATGTCCATTGTATCCTGGACCGCACCTCCCAGCGTCCATCCTTTCGAATCCATTTTCTACCTTAGTTGCGAACGGTATGGAGCAGACTCAACCTGACTGACCTCGTAAATCGTCAAGTCCGCTCATTGCGTCGCTATGTATCCAAGCGCAATCAGTTGTCGAACAATGGTAGTGTATTATCGTTTTCTACAAGCTACCTATGAGCATGCGTAATGATCTATAGTTTATTCAGACAGGCTGTTAATCAGCCAAAGAAGTATCTCAACGTAGACAACGCCTGTACGCACTAATGCATCTATTTTGCGAAAGCCCTTTTGAGGGAACCACTCAAGGGCAGAAGTGAGGAAAGACTTGCCGCAGTCTATTAAGATGGATCTGTTACGGAACGGCATTAGTCAATCTTGATTGAGGGGACTGACAAGATGGGGGCGTAGAGCCCAACCTACTTGACATCCTGGGAACGCGTATTGGCGCCGTTCGGTTTCACTCTGAGCATAGCGCTGGTATTCCGTCTGACATTCTTCTTTCCCTCCGGCTTCAAGGCTGACAGGCAGCACTCGCAGCCTCCATCTCCAGGATGGGTGATGCAGCCGATAGTAGGCTTTAGGTACCGATTCCGGTATATATCAGATGTCCAATCGATGAGAACCAGATTGTGTATGGGCAGTAGATAGACATATTCGGGACACACGACTCAGTCAACATTTGCTGGACACGACGTGATGCTGGAAACACCTCACTATACACCCGCTGGTGCCTGTCCCGAGCATGTGCAGCTCTAGCAGTGGACCGCTAGAATCCGAAGTTGGCGCCATCGCGGAAGGCGATCTTGCTCAACGACACGCGCAATTGCAACCGGACGCAGAAGAGTGACAGACGAAGAGAGACCAACACCCGTAGGACAGGGGAATGAGCGAGCGGTCCAGAGTGCAAGGTTTCGAAAGAGCAAGTGTATGAGCTCGTCAAGTGGTGATCGGCGCCCAAAGGTGGCGATATACTCTTCCACAACTTAGTGAGACACACGCTCGGACTCGTGCTGCTCATGCCGTCAATAATACAGATCAGAAGAGCGTGAGAAAGCAGACAGTACGGAAACGATGAAGCTCAAAGTTATGGGGTTTTATAGGTTTTCATTGCACACATTTACATAGCTATACAAAGAGATTGGACACTTCAGACTGTCAACTTGGACGAAGAACAGTAGAGGGCGGCGGTTGCCAGCGCAGAAGGGCTAGCAAGGTGTTTTCTACCAAGTGTGCACAGAGCTCGCTCTAGATTTGAAGTCCAAGTGAGGGGGAACAGAATTTAAGGATACCAAAATACGTAACCCAAATTTGGAGCCTCATAACCCACATAACATGATGAGATGTGAGAATTGAAGAGGACGGATGGCGGAGAACATAAGAACTATATATGACCAAGGTTGCCACGGCGATTGTCATGGCGAGATGAAGGAAAGGAAAGGAAAGAAAGTAGCTTCCAGCGAAATTCAATCCGCTGATTTGATGCGGACTGATTGCCATTGCTCAGCTTCCGGGCAATCCTCCCGCTGGCATCTGACCGGACGATGAGCTGGAGCCTGGCCGGATCGGAAGTCTCAAGAGGCTACTCTTGGGCCTGGCATGCCGACTCGAAAGAGAAAAGAGAGATTGTGTCGATGGAGTAATAGGGCGTGACTTCCAGAAAGGTTGGTCCCTGGCAAATTGAGCTTCTGCACTGCGGAAAGCTGCTGAGGTCTCGCTCCAAATTCACTAACAATTCTCGCGTATAAAGGGGGAAACAGACAATCTTCGTGCCAATTTGCAGGTCAAATCGAAGATGTTTGCAATCGAGGTTGTGAGATAGCGACTGGAGAGGGGTTTCACGAGGTGAGGTCCTTATATAACCTCGTTTACAGCACATGGAAGAGCTGAGACGGGCATTTGCTTGAGGTGGCGAAGAGAGTTGCTGACGAAAGCGATGTCTAGCCGAGACCCGCATTGACGTATGATTGCGCTACTTTAAGCCATCAGCTGGGATTGGGAAAAGGTCAAGAATATGTCGTTGAACGCGCTGCAGGGAGAGAAGGCAGTATTAATGTCCAATTATAGCAACAGACGCACACGGAGACTTACCATATTCAGAACCAGACAGTAATTTGAAAATTTGTAATAAGAGGTTAACACGATGAGGAATCTAGGGAATCTTCCTATTCTCCTTCACGCTCTTCGAGTTTGACGAGTCCAAGATCGAGACTTGCATTGCTAATGGAGGGGCTCGTGCTGTTGCTACTGCCCATCGCCATGCTGCCAGAGTTTGCGCCGATGAAGGAATCGAGGCTCTGTGTTGAAGTAGCACTCTCATATCCAGAAGAAGAAGCAGAGCAAGAGAAGCTATCGTCGTCATTTGCAGGACGTCCCTTGATGAATGCAAAGGCGCTGCTCGTCCCTGCGTATCCATTGTCGAAGGTATTTGCGGTGAAGGAGGGGACAGCTTGAGCGTGAGCAGGGCAGGAATGACCACATCCGCAAGTGTTGGGCGAGATCGAGCCGTTCTCTTGCTGAAATTCATTGGTGAAACTGCCCTTCTTGTCCTCATTGCCGTGAACTGCTGCGGTATGGCGAGCACAGTCGTGTCGTCGAGAGAAGGATTTGGGGCAGTGAGTGCACGGGAACGGCTTGATGCCGAGGTGCGTATTCTACAGATGCCAAATACAAGGACAGGTTAATCAGTATGTGATGTGGGTAACAGAGAAGATGCTCTCCACATGAACGGAAACGCCAAGCGAACACTCACATAATGCGTGGAAAGGTTGAAATTCCTAGAGAACGCTCTCTTGCAACCAGGATAAGGGCATACGAATTTCTTGTCTCCGTCTTTCTTATCTCCAGCATAAGGGGTTCCAGCATTGCTTACGACACTGCTGACTGATCCTCTTCGGGACGAAGGATTTGATCTGACCAGTCCAGACAACAAAGTACTCTTGCTTGTGTTGCCTGAATCATCTGAGCCTGATAGAGAAGGCGCAGGACTGCCGCTTTGGAGACTTGTGGTGGAAATGCTGCTTTGACTGGTGGAACTGTATCTGGGGTTGTAGCTTGGCTCGTAATCTTGATACGATCCACTGAGCTGAGCGTTCTGCATGAGAACGTATGATTCAGGATTGTTACCGCAGCCTGGGGAAACCCCGGCGTAGTAGCTACTGAATCCGTCTGGGAGAGCGTTTCCACTGTTCAAGCCACCGTATGCTATATTAGGACTGATTTGAGTCGATGTTGGGTGGACCATCTCGGGAGCGGGTCCATTCATGTCACCGGCACCGGCATAGATAGCATATTGGTTATTCTATGGAAGACGACAAGTAGCGAATGATTAGCACGATGTGCGTTTATACGGCGTGAATGAATGTGCCGTTAGTATAAAAATAATTTCTTCAAGGCCGGAAATAGCTACCCTCGCACGTGCAGGGAGGCGGTGAGGGAGGAAGGAGAAACTCGCTCACAAGGTACGCGGGTGCATAGGAAGCATACTGCAGCTGTCCGTAGATGGGTGTGCCGTATGCATCGACTGCAGTGATGTCGCTGGTGCGGTGGGGCTCCTGCTGGTGAAGCTGGTATGCAGGGTTCGCCACCACCATGGGCCGGGCACTGCCCTGAGGATACGCCTGCAACGAAGCAGTCTGATGCTGCTGCTGTTGACGAGTGTAGGCACTGCTGTAGATGGTGTTCCCCGGGACAGATGCAAACGAACCAGCTGGCGAAGCTCTTCCCGATAGGGTGCCAGGCGGCGGAGTTGCAGGCCCTCCAGTCGCAATGCTGCTGCTGCTGTTGCTGTCTTCCGAGCACGACGACGAGAATGTCAGGGTTGAGGATGGATGCTGTGGATGCATGGCTGCTGCAGAGGAATATGCCGCTATTCCCCCCTCGTATCCGCCCATCGTCATCATGGCTGGAGACGCTCCTCCTCCCGATGAGGGGGGTCCGCCAGCAGCCTGCAGAGCCTGGGCAGCCCTGTAGCTTCCCCTCGCATGCTCGTAAGCGTACTGAGGAGGGACAAACGCATCGAATAGGGAGGTGTAGCCCTTCTCTGGATGGGGTCTTGCGGCTGTAGGCGTCACTGCTGCATAGTCTGCCTCGTTGGGATGGCTTCTTGATGATGGTGCTGCTGCTGAAGGATGCCCGACGCTGAACCTGCTCGGCAAGTCCGTCTGGAGGTGCAGCGTGGTCATGCTGGTATCGTGCGCTGCACTCAGCCTGCCAGTAGTCAGTTCTGCAACAAGAAGGTTCGGCTGTCTTTAGCTGCTGGAAGACCTCGCAGCACATCGATATCCGCAGCACTTCCATCGGCACGGAGAATATCTCTCGCATCAAATATAGCTACATCAGATCAGATCAGCAAAGCTTTCTTTCGGACAAACACCGGCGGACACGCCATTGTCACATAGCGCTACTGCCTTCATCTGGCCTCTTCTTCATCCATCGTAGCTTGGAAGACAGCACTGCCTGGCTACTGACAAATTCTGCTTACAGCCCTCCAGCAACACTCTCTCAGATAGCAAGATGGGAATTTATTCCCAAGTAAAGAGTGGGCATTTGTCTTTGACTCAAGAATGTCAAACATATTCTAGTCTCATTCATTTCTGTCGTGTTTGTCTGATGATCTAGACGGACCGCCAGAGGGCGGAGTCCCCAGCACTTGTCGAGATCTGATCGCTGTTCTGGTGGAGTGGGAGGCATAGAACCATTCCCGTGTTCCCGAGAGTTCCTCCACTTCTCTAATCGCCTGGTGTTACCCCCAGTTCTAGAACCTATACGGGTGTTTCGAGACTGCAATACTTAGCAAGACGCTCGGCCTTCATCTTTTCGTCAGCAATTCACCTATCATACTATATACATATTTGTTTTTCTGTTTCTTGTCACTTTTTGTCTTCTGATAAGAGTATCTTCCTCTTGCCTTATCTCCACGTCCGTTGCATAGACATTCTCAAGAAGTTTTACGAAGTGTCGTCCACGCTTGATAACATTCACCACTAAACATTCACTTTTGTTGTCCTCTTCAAGACGACAGGTAGTAAGTGTCAAGGCGATGTGGGCAAGCGTCGTTCAAATCCCGTCAGTAACCCCTATCATCCAGTACTTTTGAATTTCGGCTATTGCTTTACAATATTTCATTTTTTACAAAAAGCTACATGATCTACACACCCCTTGGGAGGCTAACTTCGGTTTCAGCTACGTAGAATGTCGACCCGTAAGCAAAACTGGCTCTGAAAAGCAAATGAGTTCTGACTTCATCTTCTCAAAAAGGTGATGTTGGCTAACCACGCGAAAACTTGTTGAAGAATTTGCCGATCTTCGCGCGAGAAGCCGAAGGCACCGCCGGAGATACTTCCGGCGATGCTTCCTTGACTGCCACCTGCCCAAGCTTTTCTTGCGAAGCAATCGTCGGCATGTCCACTGGCGGTGGTTTCGGTTCTCTGATTACATGCGATATGGGGGCACTTGACATTGACTGACCTGGACGCGCGAGCGGTTCCAAGATCGTGGAGCCAGCAAGTCGCGTGTGAGAGGCGTTGTGTTCCTCGCCAGTATTGTAGCTCTTTGTGCTTGTGGTGTGTACCGTCTCGTCAATCGATTGTAGCGGAGATCTTGCGGTCCGACCAACACCCGAAACACCATTAGGCAACTCATAACTTGTGGCGCTCGGTATGCTCGAGATGGGGGTGAAGGATCTACGAGATGGCGATGGCGACGACCCCGTAGTGCTGGCTTGATCGCGAGTTGCGTATTGATGTCTTGCTGGAACTCCCGACCGTCCAGCTCGAGCAGAAGCAGAAATGCCACCGACAACAGGACTCGAGCCAGCAGAGACTCCCTCTTCAGGTTGACGCCGAGTCTTATCAACACGTACACGCCTAGAACTAGTAGAGGCCCAATGCTTTCCGGCAGCTCCGTCTTCAGACCAAGAACCAGTTGAAGAAGCTACTGAGCCGAAGGATGATAATTGAGAGGAAGGGTGCTGGAACGAGGCGCTACTGTGCTGCATCTTAGCTGGTGCAGACGCAGTAGGGTTGCGTTCTCCGACACCAGTCAAAGCCATATCTCTCTCCTTGGCACGAGCAGCGAGCGCTTGTAATTCAGGGTTGCCGTTTGCAAAAGCATTTTTAAGCTTGTCTGCGAAGCGGCTTTTCGGGGCTGGAGTGACGCGAGCAGTAGCAGGCGGGGATAATGCCGACGTGCTGACAGTATGTTCTCGCCCAGTCGCGGCATCACGGGCTGTACCAGGGGTATATGAAGCTGGCGTGACCAGGGGAGGCTTCGTAGTCTGGCTAATTTCACGGGCATATGCTTGGAGCGTCTTTGAGGTATCGACAATGTCCAAATTGGGACTGTCGGATGAACGACCATCTCCACCTTCGCTTAAAGGTTCTTCATCGATGCCTGCATTACGCGCCCCTTGTGTTATTTGAACCTCTTCGCCGCCCTCTGTCTTATCGCGATGATGCCCTTTACCTTTTCTCGCGCCGCGTTTCCTCCTTCTTGACTTTTCTTTGCAGATCTCGCCCTCTTGCCCGTTAGGAACCTCTTCAGCAGATTTCGCTGAAGCCCCATCCTGCTCTCTGGCCGCCTCAACGGAGTCATTGTCTACTACCGCCGTCACTGTATTCAAAACCTTATGGTCATCGCCAGGAATTTCTTGCACACTGAGTTTATCAGCTGCTTCCACCATGCTAGTAGATGCAAGGCTAGCGACTATAGCAGGTATCTCCTGTGCGCTATCTGCTTTCTCTAGTTCTTCCATAAGATCGTTAGGCAGACTAACAGAAAGCCTCTTATTCTTCCTACTCGGTGACCCATCGATGAAAGCAGTCGGTCTTTGCAACTCCACACTGTGCCGGGGAGACCGCGCAGGAGGTGATTGAAAAGCCCTGCCTGCTTCTATGCGTGGCGACTGTCGGACGGTGTGCACTATCTGTCTCGTCGAGTCACTAATGCTGGCCCTCCGCGATCCTTCGCCCATGTATCTGACCAGCTTAGTCGCCCATTTTGCAAACTCTCCAGCCGTAACACGAACGTTCTTCGGCATGCCTCGGCGCATTGTGAAAGGAGTAGCGGTGGCCACAGAAGAAGGAAGGGGAGTGTCATCTCTCATGCTTTCGGGGGACGAGTCGATCTCTTCCACTTCGCAAAAGACTCGGTTGGCTAAGAAAGTAGCGACTTCAGTTCCAATCCCTTCGAATCGCGTCTCGAGGAAATGAATAGGATCGCGTCGGAAAGCGTAGAAGTCTGGATCGTCGAGAGTAGGGTCGGCCCAAGGACAGCGGTGGAAAAGTAGATTGAGAAGAACAATGCCTAGTGACCAGACATCTGCTCCCCTCGGCTCATACGAAGGCATCAGATTATTTCGGCATTCTGAAGACATTCAGTGCGTCAGTCCACTTGAATAGAGCCGTCAATATCTACGGGGTGCTTACCATAAGCCATATAAGGTTTACTACCGCAGTCGAAGTCTTCACATCGCTCATCAGTCGTGCCCAGGCCCCAATCCGTAATCTTGATGACAACTTTTCCAGCGCCTCCCAATTCCGCTCTATTGTCAACGATGATAATATTCTCGGGTTTGATGTCACGATGAGAGACCCCAGCATCATGACAAGCTTGCAGAGCTTCGCACATCTGAACGAACATTCGACTAATCAATCGTAACCTTCTTCTTGAGAGAAGTGCCGTATCCGCATTTGCAGATAAAAGAGAGGGTGAAGGAGGGGTCGATTCTTGCTTGTCTGCCATTTCTCGTTCGAATGCTGTAGAGAAATGGGGCGATTGACCAAGTGGAGGGCTCGGAGCAGCAGAAACTAAACCGCCTCCATGATGATGCCATGTTTTCTGCATGATGGAAGGCGGAACCATAGGTGCTCTGCTTGTGCTGATGCGCGAAGGGGCTCGTGACGGATCAAGACCGATATCTTCATGATCTCGGGCCTGTTCAAGCCAAAAGAAGAGATCTTGACCAGGGCAATACTCAAGGACGAGGAAGAGCCAAGCAGGCGTCTCCATGGCCTGGAGTTTGAGAATGCGCACGAATCAGCTAAGAGTCGGGGCATACCATTACTTGCAATAGTAATGCAGTCACATACCCTATGCAAAGCCACCACATTAGGGTGATCAGGCAAAGCTCTATGCAGTGTAGCCTCAAACTTCTGTACTCTTATCTGTTCTTCCGTCAAGTTTCTCTTGCTTAGGCACTTTAATGCGAATTCCCGTCCGTAGATGGTCTTGTCCTGTAGCATAGTACCATCACCATCTTCATCGTGGTGAGGGAACAGTTCCTGCTCTCCACTTTCATGATCCGGCTCGTAAAGGACTTCTTTGACCAGGTATACAATAGCATAAGAACCATATCCGAGTTGCCGAACCACCTCGAATTGGATGCCATCATCTGGCGATCTGAACGGTGAGTTTGGTGTTGAAGCAAATGGAGACGTTACAGACTCGATAAGAGCATCAATAACGGGATAGCCTTCATGAGTAAGGCCAATACCAAGTCTATCACCCTCTTGCAGAGAGTTCAGGTCTTGTTCCGTCCAGAGATCATGAGGTTCCAAATTTGATCCTCCGCTGTAGTCATCCTCAGCAAGGTGACCAATCGCATCTTGAGCTTCATTAAGATTACGTAAATGTCGTTGCTCATCTTCATCCTTGATGTGATCCGGGAATAAAGTCATATCTCTCCGATCTACGAACGTTCTCTCTGCATATTCATCATATTCTTCGTCGTATGAATCGTTCCTCCGTACGCCACCGATAGCAATAGGTTGAGGCGACGGGTGTAGCCCTCCCGACGGACCATACTCATTGTCCGGAGTGTACAGGTCTCTTCTGATTGAGACAGCAGATCCATTTCGATGTCGAGCATTGAAGTTGCCCTCAGTAAGGTACGATCGATTCCGAGGAGTAGGAGAGACAGCTCTGTACGTAGTATTATTCTGTTCTTCCCAAGAAGGAACCTCATCAACATCATCCAAATGCCATGGTCTTCCACTTTCTCCTCTATTCGAAGAGAGTGAGAGGACAGAAGCAGATCGATGAGTACTACTGATAGCCGAAGCGAAATCTTCAAACGAACCAGATCTCGAATGGCCACGTAATGAAGGCGATCTAACCCTCGTAACGTGGTTTACGCCTTCCAAGAACGATTGCAGAGTTGCTTGGGAAGGTCGACGGCTTGGATTTCTGGATGATGCTGCTGATGAAGCGTAGGGATTGAGAGACGAGGAAGCTAGCGAGGCACTTGAACCAGGCGGTCTAGAATACTGTGATAGCGCAGAGCCCGTTTGCTGTCCATGTGGACCACCATTTGAAGCCTGCTGTTGAGTCTGCCCTTGCTGCTGTTGCTGCTGCAGAGCAGAATGAAAAGCATGAGAAAGCGAGTTTGTAGTATTTGAAGCAGTGTAAGCAAAAGCGCTTGAAGCGACAGAATCAGGGCTAGAAGCTCTATTGAACGGATTGTAGGAATAGGCAGAAGACGAAGAAGCTCCAGAGTTGGCGTGTGAGAATAGAGAAGACGAGCTAGGTGGGGGAGGTGATCGGGTTGCTGATCTTCCAGGTAGCATTGTTGTTGATATAGCTGGCGGTCTTGGCTCTCGAGACCATGGATCAGACTGGTGTGATTGATAATACGAGGATGATGGGTGCTGTACAAAAGGCCGTTCATTCCCAGAACTTGAGGATGTCGAGTCTGTATTGTGATAAGTGAGAGGAGGGCGCGCGGTCGGCAAACCCGGAGACGGGAAGATTGGACTCTCTTGACCTCCTGAGCCTGCATTTGCGGTGTGATTCGTGGTTATGATAGACCTGGGCGAGGTGATGGTATTGAGTCTTGAATGCAAGCGGGGTGAGGATTGCAAAGAGTGGGTAGTATAGTTGGAGCTTGTCGCAGATGGGCCGTTATGAGACGGCGAAGAGGTAGAAGGCGGCGGTAGAGAGTGATGCGAGTCTTGATGCTGGTGTCGATTTGTGATGGGACTGCCATCAGCAGCACTGTAAGAAAGAGCGAAAGAAGGGCTGAAGAGGAGTGAATTCGAAAAGGGTGACGAAGGAGTCACTGGCGGAGGACTTGCAAGTACGGCGGAAGAAGCGGAGATAGCAAGGCTTGACATTCGAGGACTGTATTTGACAGACGAGGCGCCGGCTGTTGCTGCTGCTGCTGCTGATTGCTGTAATTGCGCGGTACTGTTTGAATTGCTGCCCGGATAATGCGGCAAGGATAGATGGTCAAACGAAGGCGATACCGGGGAGTGGGCAGGAGATGGGGAGCCGGAGGATGAAGAGAGAGCACCGCTCGATCCATGCAGCCGTTGCAGCTGGGCAGGTTTGGGCGGAACTCCGGCCTGCAGTTGAGGGTGTTGATGATGGAGATGCCGGTTGGACAGGCGCGGTGACGGCGATGAGCGGTTGCTGTTGGGGTCTGGGGAGAGGTTGACGCCGGAGTAAGCTTCAGCGACTGTAGCAAGCGATAGAAGCACTCACTGCTCATGCTCGTCACTCCGCTGCTCGATGGGGAGCCCTGCTGCGGTCCTGCTGCCGTACTGCCGCTGAGCAGCTCAAACCGGCTTGCAGGACTGGGCGGCGGAGACAGTGCTATCATGGATGGCGTTCCAGGAGCGTGGCCTGCCTGTTATGGCTATTGGCTGCCGACTACGCTCGTGTGTGGCTGCCCTGCTTGCCTGCTCGCTTGTTGTCGTTGCGGATGACTGTATGCGAAAGACGTCGACAGGCCGGAACAGCAGAATGCCAGAGGGGGGAACAGCAAGACCAGCTCGTGCAAGTCGACATTGATGGGATGGCGGGTATATTGAATCACAGCATGATGTCGGCAGTTCTTCGGTAGTGGATAGGGTCAGATGGACGTGGATGGACCGTGGACCTCGAGCTCGTGGACTCGATGCACCGCCGGAGATGGATGGATGGACGACCAGCAGTGGACGAGGATGGACACCTGATGCACGGGCTGTGTGCAGAGGCGGCCTGCGAGGAACGGTGGATGGTGCAGGTCCAAGGCTCCAGTCGCCAGCACGGCGGAAGAAGAGCACATGCTGCTCCATGCGGTTCTTCCTGAGGTGGCATCCATGCAGGAAGGAGCGGGAGCTTTCGCTGCTTCAAGTCAACACTCTGACAGGACACTGTGCAACACGACGAGATCAGGCGACCCTGCACTGGCTGGCCATACTCTGCCTGGGAGCATATCTTCCATGCTATCGAGTGATAGAAGACAGCTATACAGGAGTGGCAAACACCAATAGCCGGTCATCCATCGTCAATCACTGAGGCTGGCTTTGAAGAGGTGCTATCACCTATACCTCCTGCAGACAGTCTCGCTCCCCAGATGATGCTGATTGCCAGCCATATCGCCTGCCTGCTCGCTTGCTTCTTCAGCCCAGCTTGTCCGCCGACTCGACCGCAATTGCACGTGATCGCTCTTACCGCTGAGAAAGTGTAGTCAGCCCGGTATGACAGACGACCCATACCATGCCAATGCAATCTGTCGAGCACGGTATCTTTATTCTAGCTTTCACGAACCGCAGCTGCTTTTGTATGTCTACAGGTGACTATGACGTTATCAGAGAGGCATTCAAGGCAACTGCATGAGCGACCATCTGGCCGACTGTATGTAAAAGACTGATATGACTACAGGAACACCTCCTAACGAGGTCAGAAAGGCAATGCATATAGAGCACTGAAATCTAGTAAATTCTAATCACAACTACAATCACAAGTCATTTACACAACGTCTAAATGGAATCTCTATTGCAAATCTACGAAAATCAATTCTACAGACAGATAGCTATTGACACGTGAAAGCTGAAAACACTAATCCATGAGCCAGTTGCGGTCGTCACGTTGATGTGAAACAGCCATACTGAATTAACCGAATATTGATGCATCGAATAAGCGCGTATCGGAGACTGGTCCAAAGCGTGGCCGTGGTTGTGGTCGAAGTCCAGGTCGAAGTCGAAGTCGTAGTCCAGGTCGAGGTTGAGGTTGAGGTCGTAGTCGTAGTCCAGATCCAGGTCGAAGTCGAGATTGAGATGGAGGTCGGTGATCTTGAGGATGCTCATCGCCAGACCGTAGATCTTGAACTTTCGTGCTTGAAGTCTTGATGAGCTCTTGCGCGGATGGAGAGATGTGACAAAGACACCCTCCACCCTCCTACCTCCTACGTGTTCTCCAAATCAAAACACATCAAATCCCCTAACCTTTTTCAAGTCCTTTCAACCCTAACCTCCTCCTCTCCTACCCTTCCCGCTCCATCTCTCCTTCATCTTTTCCCTTACCACCCTCCTCTCCCTACCTCATATTATCCTCCTGGCTCTACCTGGTATTTATGAGCTCCATCTACCCTGTAACCTCTCCTTCAAATTCACTGATGTGGCCTTTGCCATTTTTTCTAAGTGCCTCGGATGCCGACGCAGCTATTATCTACCTAACGATGTCACTATTAACTGTCTATCGGAAAATCAATCTAATACAAGGGTATGCATTCTAGAAATCGCCAATACGACCTTTCTTTGAGCTTTTTACATTGTATTCTCCGTCCTCGTCTTCCTTTTCCTTATCGTTTCATCTGTTTCCTCTTCTTTTTCCTCTTTTTACTTTTCCTTCTCAACCTATCAAGTGTCTATTTGTTTCAGTATTTATCTATCCTATCTAAAAGTTTCAAAACAAAGCCCAACCCAAAACCTTATGTTCCAGAAATAATCAATACGTCCTTTTTTTGGGAGTTTTTGGTTGATTTTGCATCCTCATCGTCATCTCTTGTTCCTTTTTTTTTCTTTTCTTTTTTTGATGTTTGTAGGTATTTCCTTGTGTTTTTTTTATGTTCGTCCTTTCTCTATTTCCCTTTCCCAAGCTATAAACTAACTATCGAAGACTATGTAACTGCTTCATTATTAACTATTCGACTGTTCCAAACAAGAAGGCAGAGACGAGACCATAACATTCTAAGAAGAGCTAATAAGAGACTTTCTTTGAGGTTTTGGTTCGTTTCTATTGTTTTTGTGTCTTTGTCATTTCTGTCTTTCCCTTCCCCATGCTACTAATTATCCAATTCCTTCACTATTAACTATTCAACCTGTTCAAACAAGAGGCCAAGACAAGACATGCTATTCTAAAAGTATCTAATGCAACCTTTTTTTGAGGTTTTCTTTTTCTTCCTTGTTTTTGGTGTTTGTTTTCCCTCTTTCCCCTTCCCAAGCTATTAGCTGTCCAGCAGCTTTACTGTTCAACATTTTCAACTGGTGCCGAAGAAGGTGGCGACGATGCTGGACAGGGAGACGATAGCAACTCGTCTATTTCGTCGCTGTAGCTGGTGAGGTGGCTTGAGCCTGCCGGTGGTGTGTGAGATTGCGAGAGCAACTCATCTACTTCATCGCTGTGCTCTGTGAAATGGCTTGAGCCCGCCGGTGGAGTAGGGGATTGCGAGAGCAACTCGTCTTCTTCATCTTCTTCATCTTCTTCGCTGCTCTGGCTGGCAAGGTAGCCTGAGTTTGCCGGGGACGTAGGAGCCGTCGATGCTAACTCATCTACTTCGTCGCTGCTGGACCCTGGGTAGTGCCATGGGGCCGGTGGTGGTGTAGGAGATTGCGAGGTCAACTCGTAATCTTCGTTGGGGTCGTACGTGTAATGGCTTGAGCTGGGCGGGGATGAAGTTGATGTTGACAGTAACAGGTTTTCTCCGTCGCTGTCATAGGCGATGTGGCTAGAGCCTGCTGGGGACGTAGGAGCTGTCGATGCCAACTCGTCTACCTCGTCGCTGTAAGTCCCTGGGTAGTGCCATGGGGCCGGCGGTGGTGTAGGAGGCAACGAGGGCAAATCGTCATCTTCGTCGCTGGCCCATGCGAAGTGGAATGAGCCTGCTGTTGTTGGAGGAGACTGTGTCAACGTCCCTTCTTCTTCGTCGCTGGACCATGCGAAAGAGCCTGAGCCTGCTGAGGATGGAGGAGATTGCGACACAGGCGGGCTAGGACTACGTCCTGTCTGTACGCCAGGGTCCTCGTGCTGATCTCCGGCAGCATTGGCAGGTGCTGCCGATCCAGAGTGGCTTGCATTACCCCCTCCTCCTTGTTCTTCTCCAACTTCTTCAATTTCTTCTTCTTCTTCTTCTTTTACTTCTTCTTCTTGAAGTCCAGCTCCCCCGAGATGTTCCTCTTGCATCGCCACCTCGCGTCTAGCTCCAGAGACCGAAGTCCGGTGGCTTCGAGTGGCTTCTAAAGCAGCCTCGCGCCTGGCTCGATATAGAGCAAGGCGGTCTTCGCGAGTCTTGCCGTTTGTAGCACCTGTGTAGTGATGGCAAGTAGTGTTAAAAGTGAAGTGTGTGTGAGCGTATGTCAGCTTCTGCTTGCACCACCTTCGGATATAAGAGCAAGGTTCTACATCGGGACTTACTAGAGCTCGCGTTATTGTTGGTGTTGCTTGCACCTGTGACATGATTGTTGATGATTATGGAAGTAAATGGAAGTGAAGATGGAGAGAGTATAAGTCAGCCACTGCTTGCATTCGAATGTAGCAACAAAGTCTCCTCCTATGACTTACCAGAGCTTGCATGGTCGTTGGCCGCCCTGCGGGGAGCAGCACGGCGAGCTCTCTTAGGCCTGCGCTCGTCCGATTGCGTTTCGCCAGTTGCTGCATCTTCTTGTCGCTTACGCTTGCGCTGAGGAGCTTCAACAGGTGGGACGGCCGATGGCCGAGCAGTCTTGGAGTATCTACCAGCTCCAGAGGACTTCCCACTGCTTTTCCCTTTACGTCTAGTCCGCTGTCCGCTCTGCTTTTCTGTCTTCTGCTTTTTTGCAGGCTTTTCAGGTACAGATTCGGCATCTTCATGATCAGCTACACGCTTGCGCTTGTGCTGTAGAGTCGATGCTGCAGGCCGAATGCGTGGTGTAGAAGGAGCACGTGGAGCCTGTGCTGCAGGCATGGTGTCTGCCTTCAATCGCGTGCTGGTCCGGCGTGCAGCGGGCATCTGCTCCTGCTCCTGTTCCTTCAGCATCTCAGCCTTACGTTGACGAGTGAGAGGAGCCATGGCTAGATAGATGAATGCGAGGAGTATTGGTAGCTTGTTGAAGCGTGAAGAGATTGCCTCGTTGTTGAACAGAGGTGATCTTCGCTGATTGAGCGATGAGAGGGATTGGGATGTTGAATGGGGTTGAGCGAGGCGTCTGACTTGGTGACTCGCAAGGACGATAAGGGTTTTCAATATGTAACTCTCTAACACGCTGTTGTATTGGCTAGTGTGCAATGAGTTAGATAACTTGATAGGGGGTAGAGGAGAGAGGAGATGGGAGGAACAGGCGAAGAGCGAATGGGCCGCTTAGCCGACAGCGAGATAATACAGTCAGTCCACTCCGGCGTCAGTCCACATGATTTCCAATAAGTCAGGCGGTGCTGCGTATCCCCTTGTTCGTAGCTGACGCCTGCTACCGTCAGATGAGCAGTCCCTTGAGCAACAAGCTTCAGGAATACGCGCGACTGCCTGTGCATTACAGTATCACGAGTGCATCATTCAAAGGTAGAATCAGCTTGCTGTTTGGTTTGAAAGACCCTCCCGATCTTGATCTGTCTCCCTTTGTCGCCTGCCTCCCTCCGCCTTGCAGATTCGACGGGGCGCCAGCTGACTGTAGAGGGCGAGCTAGAGCTGACAGGGAGATCTGTGGACGAGCCCACTGCAGCACAACGGTCAGGAAAGAAGCGGTCAGCGGCCGACATTGCATTCATTCGGGCACGCTGCTCGCAAGCAGGCCATTGCTGTTCTGTCATCGCAGCAAGAGCTAGCCAGTGAGGGACCAAACACTACAGCACAGGCCGTCGGACCAGGTCCTCTCTTCTTCTAGCTATGGTCGTTGCATTCCAGGGTATCAGATGCAGCGTTGAGCTGGCCAGGTGCATGCAGATGCTCTTCTTGAAAGCGGAGCAGATCTGGATAGAGGCCGCCGATGGAGCAGCCGTCCTGGAACTCTTCGCCGTAGCAATGGGCATATGCATGCAAATATAGAGTAGATAATCTGTACTCCACTGTGTGCTTGTATGTATGTGCAAAGAGGCAGGACAGCAGCCCAAAAGAAAGAAAAAGAAAATGTACGCCCGATCATCTACGTATTCGCTCATGATATATTTAAAAGACCTAGGCCGACAACGTTTGGAGCTTATGCAGTACCTCCATGAATGCCTGCGGAGCTAATATCGCATCACTCCCATACGTGATTCGTTTCCTGCCTCCAGTACCGACGGTATACCCTGCACTACCAGCATTCGCCGAGCTCCTCGCTGCATGCTCCTGCAGTGCCGAATACTCGACATAGCTTCCTCCACCAACAATAAACACCAATGCTTCTCCAAAGTTCATACGCTTATTTGCCGCTGTAGCTTTGCCCAGTGTCGAGCGCTGCTGCCGAGGATCGAAGAGCATGTAATCGTCGGTCATATTCAGCGTCTCTGCACTAGCTGAAGCTGGCTCCATGAAGGCATCCACTATGCGTGTCACTACACTATCCTTGCGAGCTGGGAGGAAGTTCTTCACTCCAGAAAGAAGATTATCAAAGCCGACTCCTCCTTCTTTGAGTCTGTCAGTGAGCTAAAGACAAGTCAGATTTAGCTATACGCGTAGAAGCACATGCCCAAGATGTCGAGGACTAACTCTGTTACTGATAGAATTCAACCCTCTAAACATCTCCCCACCAAGACCAGCAGGCTGTGTGACTGGCGCAGGTACTGTTGTATAGCTTGCCATACGCGTGATCTCCCGTAGCCTTGGCGAAAATAAGGTCAGTCATTTCGACAACCACCTACAGCAGGTAGGGCAATCTCACTTCTTAACGTATTGCCACGCGCTAATATCCGCGCCAGCCTCCTGAAGGGCGTTCTCGTATTCCGCAATATCCTCTTTTGGTATCGCAGTGTCTGGGTGCGACAGGTAAAAGATAATGAGCAAGCGCACTTTGTCTTCCGCATTGTTCTTCTCCTTGTCTTTTAATGCTTCCAAGACAGCTGCTTTCGTCTGTGTTTGAGAAAGGGGAGACCCAGTAAGACATGCTTCCAGCTGCGTAAAGCAGATCAAGACGTACCTGTTTTGTTGCCGCTTCTTCCATCTGGAACAGCGTATCCAAGCCTCTTTCCTTGATTCCCTGTAAAAGAGCAGTAGCGATATTCATATGTGTATCCAAGATCTGTTTCCTCGCGGTCAATTCTGGCAGTGCAGTAATAGCAGCTTTCAGATGAGCCGCATTGCTCGTGAGATCCATCTGCGATATATCACTGAGATCTCCTACTCCAGTCGTACGTGTAATCTCAGCTGCATCCGTCTTATACTTGTTCAATTCAAAATCGATCTCTTCTGCTACTTGTGGGAAAGGTGAAGCGCCATTCTTCGACCAGAAGAAGTCCTTCGAATCGAGATCATATGTGCGTTTCTTGATTTTCCCTTGTTCAGGTGTCTGTATATGGCATCATGTGAGCGAAATGTACCACTATCAGGTAAGAGGCGAACTTACATCGACGGCCACTCTGTTCAGCTTGATGTCTAGCACATCGCTAACCAAAGCTTGATATGACCACGAGTGCGCAACCATAGGAATCAAATCAAGGTTCCTATCAAGCAAAATGAGGACTGCGGAAGACGATATGAGTTTTTGCCATAACAACGTGCATGGATAGTCTTGAGCTCACCTGGTCTGGAAAAGGATGTAGACGAGCTAGTATCATTGAATGCATTCGGCGTCCGTGAATGAACTTGATCTCGCAGTCGAGCATCCAGCTTGTGAGCTACCATCTCTGCTGCGTTTCCCCTTGGACACCGAATGATAGGCACCTGACCAAGGGTGGCGATGACATTCATCAACCCTAGTGCTACGCGATCCACAACTTCCTCCACATCACTCTCGGTTGCTTTTGGATCATTAAGCATTTCGTATATCGTTCTCGAGGGGGATGTAGATGCAGAAGGCTGAGCATCCTGTATGCGTTTCGTAGATTGAGGCGAAGAGGCGGTGGAAGGTGGAGGTAAGAGGGAGAAGAGCGTTGGCTCGAGGACCACAAAGTCCAGGTATTGGTCATAGACTTGTTCTACGAATTCTACGGAACTCGACTGCGCTACTGCCGCTGCGAAGTCTTCGAGAAGAGCGCGTGGGAGAATGCTCGTGAAGTTGACGTAGGTGGATTCGTAGAGATTCTTGGAGAGGTCCTGATGGAAAGCATGAAATTGGTGCATCAGCTAGGCTGTGCATAGTGTACAGATTGTATATCTGCACACCTCTGCTATACGCTTGATGTTCTCTGCTGTTGGTGATACAAAGTAGACTGCCGGCACGTCGGGCAGTGGAGGTCTATCTGAATGCAGTTGCCTGGGGAGGAATGGCAATCAGATTACAGAATCCATTCACAAGTTCAAGTGACACACTTACAGATGCAATGTAACGCCATTATCTCTCAGATCTTGCACCCTCAGCGTCGTAGCAATCACATCCTGCGCACGCTGGTCGAGGATGAGGACCTTCCACGTTGGCAACGGCGCACTGAGGGAGGCGTCATTCGACAACCCAGCGAGTGGACCTGATCCATTCGCGTGAGACGGGGCATAACTGGACGATGTGGACGCAGCTGGAGGCTGATTGAAGTTCAGCAGCGAGACGAGCGAGGCGACCTGCTTGTCGCGCAGTGAGGGCGAGCCCGTCGCGTCGATGGACATTGCAGGCGTTCTGATCCGACTCGGTGTCTCGCCGTATCCGCTATCTCTGCACTCCTCCACGCTCTCTCCTTGCTCTTGCTGCCGTCTTTGTAGTGCTCCAATGTCGTCCGCGGCAAGCAAGCAGCGCAGAGACGAGCAAGCATCAAGATCAAGGTCGGCTCGTACAGGTGGCGAAATTGTAGACATTGCACTGCGCCGTGTCAAGGATGGGTAGATCCACGCAGTCTATCCCCTTAGTATCACGTCAGTCGTGGGAATTCTAAGCAACAATAAGGGCCTCTCCACACTCTAACTTTCCACGCTGTCAGAGACACACATGTTGAAGATATGTTACACCGTCTCTAAGCGCCCTACGGACAATAGCCGCTAGGATACTCGTCACTAGCCTCTCTCCACGATCTATATGTTGTCACGGGTCAGTCCGCGATAACGTTGGAATCGGCGTGTGGAGTGGCGGACTTACCGGCCAGGCGTGATATACGCGATGCAGCACATCTACAGCAAACTGACTGAAGGTGCTCTGCAGAAGCAACACATTCAGCAATGATCGCCCTACTACCTATTCCAACAGAAATCAGCACTCACTCCAGGCGTGCCCAGCATATCACGTCCCTTGGCAGCCACCATAGCGTCTACCAGAGGGTAGAAGAACTTGGCAAGCGGTACACCATCATCTTCGTTTCTCAACCTATTCATCTCTTCAAATGCTTCAATAGGCTCGTTGTTATGAGGAGCAGGCAGAGGTGAGGAGAAATCCGAAAGGGTGAATATGCATGGGAAAGTATCGAAGAATGTCCTGAGAGCTGGATCTATGTCAGGTATGCTGCTATCGGTAGCTAGGAAGATAGGTGTATTGAGGAGTAGAAGGTCATCTTCAGTGTAAAGAGATTTTCTACACCGGAGGGACTGGTGCAGTGGCGAGTTTGCCATGCTTGATATCCGCTTGAGTGGGGGAAGTGCTAGATGCGGGTCTTCCTTCACTCTCCCCTCGGGCTTGACCGGATAGGTTGGTACATTCGGGGATTCTCCTTGGTCCTGCTTTCCTTTGTCGGCAGTCACATACGTATTCGCTTGAATGTCGTTAGTTACCTTACTGCGGCGAGGCAAGTGCTCCGATGTTTGCAGAGCTGAACTTGAAACCTTCGCCAGGATAGACGGGCTTACACCGATCTTCTTCTCGCAGAGTTCCCGGAACAATCTGTCAGCATTACTAGCTGCATTGTCACGGAAGACACCATCTCCCAGCCTGAGGTGAACACCGAAATAAGCCATGTCTCCACCTAGTCTGTCCCTGATTGTATTCGACAACTTGTCCAGGTGTTCATTCTTGAACACCATACTTGCTCTAGCTAACGATCTGGTTGCATAGTTCTCTTTGTCCAGCAAATGTACACGAGTTGTGCCAAACAGCGTGCCGAAATGGAGTAGTTTCACATCCGCATACTCTTTTTTGAGATGTGATATATCCAGCCTGGACTGATACTTGTCAAGCGGTGTCGTGTCGTTATCTGTGTCGTATATCCTGTACTGATATAACGTTGAATCTTTGATCTTCACCATGTCCTTCTTCACATCGACGCCCAGATTCTTCGCAAGCCAATGAAAACTCATATTCCACCTCACAATCATAGGCTGAGTCTTTGCAATCCTCTCGAGGTCAACTAGGAAATCCCAAGATACGAGGGTATAGTCCCAGTACCCGCCTAGACATTCGTGCGGAATTAGATTCGGCCAAGTAACATCCTTGCAATGCTCCAGGCCATCTTTGCGAGCTTCCATGACACGATGATACATCTTGTCAAAGGCGATGTATGGCATCGAGTGGCCTAGCCATACTGGCGGGACCAGAAGGGTACGGTCGAGCATTTTGGCCACTACTAGTGCGTTTTCGAGGGAGATGCGTTGGTTGTGATAGCCCTGTGTAGTAAGCAATTTTAGCCATCAAGCCCAATCGGCTGACAGTCATAGACATGACCTACACTATGAGGGAAGTAAGCTATGTATCGCTCATCCTCCCTCCCTGAGGGTACTCTCCTGACCGGTCTTGGGTCAAGGTCCAGCATGGGTTTTTTATTCGGGACACTATGCGGAATACGGCTCATTGAAGCCGCAGAATTCAAATCAATGGCATCACCAGATGTCGACAATGCTGCTCTCTTGTACAGCATCACCAGCGCCATCAAGCCCATCAAGGTGGCCAGCCATAGTCGCGGTCGTCGATGCGCCTGCTTTGATGCTGACGAGTTCCAGAGAGTCGGCGACAGGTATCGCGACGCTGCACGCTGGCCATGGCCATGGCGTGGATCAGAGTATCGTGGCAGCTCTTGCGATACAGTATAATCCTCACTCCCGGCACTGCTGCTTGCACCTCGTCTGTGGTGGATCTTGGCAGGGAGTGACTGCGACGACCAGCCATACACTCCTCGACGCGCATTCAGGATGTCTTCAGGCGCGACGCTGCTTGACATCAGAGCGTATATCCATGTCCTTCGAGCGATGTCTTCTTTGTCGGAGAATGGCTTGACCCGGATATCCTCCCTCTATCCTCGCTTCCCAGTTCCAAGGGAAGGCACACCGTTCAGACTGCAGGAGGGGATGCCCCGTCAAAGACTGTCCTCTCTAGCTGCTTCTCCCGCCTCTCTCCATCTACCGCATCTAGCTTTCCATCTGCTATTACCCTAAAGCTGCACCTCAACATCAGGCATCTTTGCAGAACACCTCTCTTTCTTTATCGCCGATCATCCAACAGGCGGACCTCTGCGATGGGCCTCTTGCAAGCTATAACCTCGTCGCTGTCACCTACAACGCCTGCTGCAGTAGTCCCGAAAGTGGTGGGTCCTTCACAGCACGCCGATGGCCCACCTCGAACTGACACTCTGGTCGGCTACTTGTCGCCACCGCTGACACTGCTCTGCTATCGCGCATCATGCAATCTTGGACTAACGACACATCACATCCCCCAACTTTCTGACTCGTCGCATGCGAAGATCGTCATTGGAGCTGGCGTGTCTGGCTTAGCATGCGCTTCTGAACTCGTCAAAGCGGGCCACAGTGTGCTCGTCCTTGAAGCGAGAGACCGCATAGGTGGTCGCACGCATACCATTGTGGATTCAAAGGTCAATGCACATTTCGACCTTGGAGCGAGGTAGAATTGCATCCAACTACCTTGCTCCGACTCAATGGACTGATTGGCCGTTACGCCTGCAGCTTCATACATGGACTCGCTGGTAACCCCTTAGCGAAGCTCGCGAAAGAGCACAATCTCAAGCTCTTTCGGTCCGATTCGACAGCTGGTCCTGACCCTTTAATCAACCTCATATGGTCTAGTGAAGGACCTCCTCTACCTCAAGATCTAAGTGAGCGTCTAACTTTCAATTCGATGCGTACCGCATTTTCGAGTTCTGTTGAACACGCCCAGGAACGCACAGATGGGTACCCTTCAGATACGGAAGCTTTAGCAGATTACGTCCTAGACGACGACAAGTCCACTCTCTATGATGGACTCAAGAGCGATGAGGAGAAAAGGTATGCTAGACAGATGGCTAGCTCGTGGGATGGATGGACCGGGGCGGACTTCAAGGATGTGTCGCTAAAGTACTGGCAGTCAGACGTCACGTACTCAGGCGGCGACGCGACTATTGTTAACGGATACAAAGGTATCTACGAACCTCTCGCTAAGACAGTCAGGGATCACAAAGGTTCGCACATCAAGTTAGGCGAGGAAGTCTGCACAATAAGCTATGACGAGGATACGGAAAGAGTTACTGTAAAGACGAAGTCCCCTAATGCAGTAGACGGACAAATCGATTCCGCGTCTGCCTACTCAGCAGATTATGTCGTCTGTACGCTACCTTTGGGCGTTCTACAGCAGCGTCCTCCTGAATTCTTCCCTCCACACTCTCTCCGCCGAAAAGAGGCAGTCCAAAGATTGCAGATGGGCCTATTGAACAAGATCATAGTAACATACGATAGATGTTTCTGGCCAGAGAATCAGACAAAAATTTCATTGTTACCCTCAGAAGCTTCAAAAGCCTTTCTACCAATTCTCAGTTCACGAGCTTTATTTGCACAGAATTACAAGCCTATAACGGGGACGAACACGCTTGTCTTCTATATGGGTGCACAAACTGGAGCTGACTTGGAGAAATTGTCAGATGAAGAGATAAGAAGCGGTATACATGGAGTTCTCAAACATCATTTCGGAAAGGAGAAGAATTTTCCTCAAGATGGAGTGGGACCAAAGAGTATAATCGTGACAAGATGGCTGAGTGACCCTTTTTCTTGCGGTAGCTATTCGTATATCAGGCCAGCAAAAGAAGGAGAGTCATCTGTGCCGACGCCATACGACTATGCTGAGGTCGCGAGGCCCGCTTGGGGGAATAGACTCCTTTTTGCAGGTGAAGCTACAGATGTTGATCATTATGTGAGAGAGCTTTGCTTTATTATGCGAGCCGGCCAGATAGCTTACCAAGCTACACAGGCAACCGTACATGGGCCACTGATGACAGGACAGAAAGTGGCGCACCTGATCCTCAATGCTATGGAAGAGGCTTCCGCAGGCAAGTCTTAGACAGTCAAGACGAAACGGAGTACACTGCATGGTCTACTAAACTTTCTAATTCGACAAAGCGTTGCATGAATAGCGGTAGGAGATCAGAAATACAAGTCAAGTCGGTAAAGACAAATCAGCATGAAGTCTACAGTCACGAAAGGAAATTTGGTGTATCAGATCTACTGTATGCAATGAAATGGTCATGACAGTCAAAGAGGAAAGATTCTACATCATCGCTTGCATCAAACGGATGGTTCACGCTTGATTGCCGAATCTTGACGGAGAACGCGATGCTGACCCCTCCCGCTTCGCTTCACGCTTGACCCGGCTGATGCTGGACTTCCGCGAATAAATCTTGGTGGAGAAGGCGAGGCTGACTCGCGTTTGGGAGTGGGAGGACGCATTTCGGGCAATCCTGAGCGGCTTCCTCCTCTTGAAACGCTCGGTCCAGCCTCGGCTATTGGCGGCTGCCCCTCCCAGTATTCTTACCATCTCTTGATGCTGTTCTGCGTTCCGGTCCATCAATTCTGCGTCTACATTCACCTACAGTGGACCCACCAGGGCCATAGACACCGAAAGCGTTGATCAGCTTATTCTCGGCTTGTGTCGCCATCGAGCCGAGTTTTGAAAGGTAGTCGCCGAGAGCTTTTGTGGAATCAGGTGTGCCTGACCTAGACCTAGAGCCACCGCCCATTTGTAGATTCGCTCGCGCCTCTTCGGCCCTTGTCCATTGCTGCTCGCTTGCCTGGTAGATCCGCACTACCTGGGTTTCATCCAACAGAGGGTGGGCTGCGAGGTTTCAGGGTGATTCTTCTGGCGTAGCATCGGCTACATGCGCCCATGCTGCCCTCTGAGCGTGGATGAAAGGTCCATTGGCCCGACGGCGGGTGCCAGCAGGTGCTACCAGCCGTCTAAGCGGATCGGGTGTTGGTCGTCATCTTGCTAATGGTCGACGACCGGGCATAATGCTTCAAAGTAGCCCGTGTTGCTTCGTATTACCTACTTGTACCGTAGTACATTGGAAAGAAGGTAAGTCACTTGTGCAGCATAAGATCACCGTGACAAAGCATGAGCGGGGGAAAAAGAGCGCTTTTTATACCCATTGCGGCTGTGCCTACTTCTACCTTTACGTAAACAAAATTTCGACCCGTGGGCTTGAAGGATGCTACTTGGCAGTGCAAGAAAAGTCGAGTCGATCGTTTGTTCAGTATTTTCGGACGGTCTGCAATACGAGTTGGGCAGCCCAGTATCGGGGTGTCTCTACTGGACATAAACAAGAGGTTGACGCAGAGAGGGTTGTCGTTATCACTCAAGCAAGGTCGAAACGGGTCAGGAGTCGCGCCCCGGCACACCGTCTCCCGTGTAAGCACCACGCATGCTAGCCGGCTGATGTACTCTTGGGTGTGAATCACCAGGAATGAACAGTGTTTGTTCTGAATTCTAATGCAGGATGTCGCAATGACTGCCGGTCCGTTCATCTTCGTATGGTACAGAGTCATGAAGAAAAGCGCCGTGTTTGCAACGAGTCCGGCATGTTGTGAAGTTGCTTCTATGCCAAGGGACTGATGAGTCTGAGTACATATCAACAGCATGATCAGCTGCTGCCTTCGATGAGGATGATGTTGCCGTTGAAGTGACCTACCTGACGATAGAGGGTCTAGGACTTGTGCTTTGCAGGCCAAAGTACAGGATCGCTGGGATCCAGGCCCAGTGTACGACTGTCTTTCCGACTTCGATGGTCTGTACAATCGAAGTATCTCGTCAGTCTGGTATCTTCAGTCTGCATTGCTCCATCTTGATGATGCACCTGTAGGACTCGAGCCTGATCGCAGCATGATGACGGGTCAGCACTGGTACCGGGATACGGCGTGAATTGCAATGCGGATCCCACCTTGTTCTCTGCTGATAACGATAGAGCCATTGTTGCGTGTGCTTGCTTGCTCGATGGATGTCCGGGATTCAGTGCAGAGGAAAGAGCTGTGGCTGCCGGCCTTGCGAAATTTCAAGAACTTGTCGATGGATGTGGATGCTCTTTGCTTTCGACGATATCGTACAGCGGACAGACAGCAGGAGTGGATTGGTAGATACGAGCGACAGAGTATCAGGAGTGAGATACTCGGTTCCTGTGCGGCGAAGACTTCACATCGTCAAGCTTTCCATCATGCGAGCAGCCTTCAAGGTGGCCACGACGGCCTTGAAGCAGGCATCCTCGACACATCCAGCAAGCAGCAGCAGCAGCAGTGGTGCATTCTCACTCTCGAACCAGCTCCTACGTCAAGGCTACGCCTCGAAAGCTGGTCAGCAGCCTCCAACTCCGCCGTCATCCTCATCATCAGCATCAGCATCGACTTCTTCCTCATCATCGTCTTCAACCAGCAACATCGGCAAGCCAGTCACCAAGAGTCCCAACAGTGAAAGCCCTACTGCTGACCCTGACCGCTTTAAAGATTCCCCCGATATTCCCGGTCAAGCGACCACTGAAACTTTTGGACAGACTGATGCAGCTTCTGCAGCTCCGAAAGCAGTCGATGAAGCAGCTGCAGACACACCTACTGCGCCAACTGAGACGACCCCATCAAGATCAACAGGAAAAGACGTCGCTCCTCTCACAGGCCTAGCTTCGCGATACCTCGATGCGACAGAAGTCCCCATGTCAGCCGAAGAAGCTCGCAGAACAGGTGCACGTGCAAGAGATGGGAAACGCTCGCTTTCCAGCATTGAGCGCAAGAGACGCATGTATGGACGAGTAGCTATGGCGAGTACGCTGGTCGGCGCTGGTGTTGTTGCGTGGCATATGGGCAGAGACTGGGACACCGAAAAGGAGAAGGAAAGACTGGGAAGAGACGTGACGGATGAAGCTGGTCTTACTGGACGCTGGCAGCGAGGGCGTGCTAGATTCATGGATACTCTGGATGTGAGTTGGTCTTGCTTTTCTATCTATTGTTGAAATTCCTGATTGCCATTCCCTCCCAGTACTTCAACAAGCCAGCGTGGGATCCTCTACTTCCTGACCCTCTACCACCTCCGCATCAGAAGCCATACACACTGGTCATCAGCTTGGACGATCTCCTTATCCACTCGCAGTGGGACAGAGAGCACGGCTGGAGAACGGCAAAGCGACCGGGAGTCGACTATTTCCTGGCATATCTATCACAATTCTACGAGATTGTCCTTTTCACTTCTCAGCCCGCTTACACTGCCATTCCTATCGTCGACAAGCTAGATCCACATATGATCTATATCCTCTACAAGCTATTCCGAGACTCTACAAGATATCACAACAAGTCGATTGTCAAGGATCTGTCGTACCTCGGAAGAGATCTCAGTAAAGTTATCATGCTCGATACAGATCCAGAGCATTTCCAACTGCAGCCTGAGAACGCCTATTCAGTACCCAAATGGGATGGCAGCAGAAGCGACACCGATCTCATAGGCATGATTCCATTCTTGGAAGCCATCGCTTTCTACCACGTTCCAGACGTCAGGCCCGTACTTAAGAAATACGCAGACAAGCATATACCAACAGCGTGGGCTGAAGTAGAGCGAGAGCAGAAAGCTCAGTTAGTAAAAGAATGGGAAGAAGAGCAGAAGAAAGGTAAAGGTAAACTATCGGGTGGTTTCGCGTCAATGTTCGGATTAGGTGGTGGTTCAGCTGTACCAGGAAAGATAGAAGGGCCCCCCAAGACAGCTTTGGAGAATTTCAGAGAACTGAGTCAGAAGGCTTACTTGGAGGAACAGAAATACTGGGCTGAACATAAGGAGGAAATTGAGAAAGCTATGGAAGATGAGAGGAAGAAACAGATGGAACAAATGCAAAGTTCCGTCGTCAACTTTTTCAGCATGTGGGCGGGTGTGCAGCGTGAGTCTTACTCTAGCCTCTGTACATGCTTTTAATGATATGCTTATGGGTTTTCGAATTCACAGCACCACCAAAGCCTGAAGATGGAGGATCAGGAGTAGCTGGCACTCCACCTCAGCAATCGACACAACCCAGCTCGTAGGCGAGCTTGCTGTATGTTTAGCGGGACAGAAGAAGGAAATGGTCATCGGGCTGAGTCTTCGGATTTTAGCGATGTCTCTGGACAACGTTGTAATTTGTCATTTTGTACTTTTAGTTCTTGTATAGCGTGTATTTGTGTCAAATCGAAATGCACAACGAATGCATCCCCCTCTCAATCTGTCTTTGATTCCACGAATTGCTCTACAGCGCATTGTTTGACAAGTACTGGCGGATAAGGTAAAATGCATCGAGTCAGCTACGATTGTACGCTAAGTATAAGTGTGTTGTGAGCGATGATTGAAGATTCAGATCTGGCCTTGATTCATCTTCATTTCGGCCTTCCAGTCAGACTGCCTTCCGAAGGCGCACGCGCTAAACAGGAGAGCAGCCTGGTGGAGTCCTTGTAGACATCAACCAGTGCCGGGTTACTCGGTATGAATGGTACCGAGTCCCCTACGGCCGCTAGTCAAAGCCTTACCGAAGCACTCCCTGGAAGGCCTCGAGCATTGATTATTCCTTTCAAGGTTGTCATCAGGGGTGGGGCGTAGTCTTGACATACTGAGAAGGAGAAGGAAAGTATCCTGGGTATGAACTCAGCTCACCTCACAGGGTTCGTGTCGAGTCGTGGTCTTGTAAAGTATAGCTCAGCAGGATGATCGAGCAGTAGGACATGCAAGCACTCCATGTAGGGCATTTCGGCGAATGCAGCAGAGTTCTTCACGAGTTCGTAGCATCTGACGTGCGAGTCGGCCTGTTCCAGCAAGTCCTCTGCGCTTGTGCTGTTTGTCCAGTCGAAGCGAAAGAGAAATCAGGTGGCGCCCTCGTCCTTGCTCTTCTCCTGCGACAGCAACAACGGGCTTGCCATCACCCCCACTGTGGACCATCACTTCAAAGGCAGCAAGAGCATATACTTGTATACCATCATAGCTCGTCTGTCCATTCACCATGCCCAAGATCAAGACTTCACGCACCAAAGCGCCGCCTGAAGGCTTTGATGAGCTGGAAGAAGTGGTGAGTGTGACAAGAGACTGTACAGATTACCGCATTACCTTGTATATACTGACCACATCATCTCCCCACTATGACTTATACTCTGGTCAACCTTGGCTTTACTGGTATAGCTCGACGAGTACCAACGCCAGATGCGAGACGCTGAAACTGAATCGCACGAGGGGAAACGAATAGACGAGTCCATCTGGCCTATTATCAGAATAAACCATACACGCACGAGATGGATATACGAGCTATACTACAAGCGCGAAGCTATAAGCGAAGAGCTGTATGAATGGCTCTGTGATGAGAAGTATGCAGATGTGAAGTGGGTGGCGAGGAGTTTCATTTGTTGGCAACCACACACACCTCGATGCTCACCTACAATGCTTCTCTACCGTCTGCGTGTTGCGCGGTGCTCCTTCGATACTCTCGCTGCACTGTGACAACAGCCTTATCGCAAAATGGAGGAAACAAGGATACGAAAAGTTATGCTGCTTGAGATGTATACAGACGAACGTAAGTACACACGTATCATTTCTTGCTTTGAGCTAACGCGTATCGTCTCGTACTCGTAGGCAAACAGCTTCGAAGATTCAACATGTATTTGCCGTATACCCAAAGCCCAATTGCGCAAAGGAGTTGTTGTGGAGTGCAAAGTATGTACCGAGTCTTTGCCAGCGCATGCCAATCACTGACTTTCATTGTGCAGAATTGCGGATGCAGAGGGTGTGCCAGCTCGGATTAATATTTGGCAGACTTTGTACGACTCTTGTAATATCACGATCTATACTGAATGCAAAGTCATCTCGCTTTCTTCCTGCTGCAAAGCTTTCTTTCGGACAACCTCGACTCGATCTCAGTCTACAACGCCCTGCAACACGCCATCGCTATCCAAAGATGCACAGTACCTGTTTCCTCGTCATTGAATCTCACTTGCTGTCGTCGATCGGACCCTCCCCAAGTCTTCACAGGGTTTCGCATGAAGCGAACTTCGTGCAAATAGCCTGATCTGCTCTATCTGATCCTACACCAATTCTTGGCCACGCCTTTGTGCCTAGACGACAGTCTTTGGCCCACAACCTCCGTGCCCATGGGGTGAGGTACCCGCATGTGTATGTGCTGCCCGTCTAGCAAAACTTCTCTTTCTCTCTGGCGCTACAGCTGTGGCATTATTGGCAGGGAAACCAGCTAGACTGTCTGAATAAGTAGCAATGGCGTACGCTACTGCCTTGGTATTGAAGAGCCAAGCGTCAAAGGCGAGATTGTTGATATCGTCGCATCTCTGTTCAAAGCCAACTCAGTCAGCTGCTGGAATGCCGTTTACTGTACCAGACATGACTTACCTTGTGATAACACTGATCATACGACTCTCCTACGATACCTCCCCATTTCGCAACGTCTGCTTCTGTCTTTACTTCTTCAGCGCCAGTGAACAACCCTCCTGCTGGGATATTGACATCCAAGAATGGACCATAGTCGGAACGGCCATCAAAAGCAGTAGCGTTCCATGGGGTGTCACGAGCATCGAAATAGCCTTGGAACAGATTTTCGATTTGTGAAGAGCCAGTGGGTCCCGTCAAGCCGAAAGCGTCTCCATCGCCTAGACAGAGTTGATCAGCTTGTAGATCTGCATACTGCTCGTCTATGTGGCCTTACCGTCGAATATCATATAGATGTAGTTTGGAGAGGCAAGCATGTCGAAGTTGAGATTTAATCGGATCTTCTCGACTTCTTTCTGGGACAATGACTCGACGTAGTGTGTTGATCCAACCAGGCCGACCTGAGCAAGGATAGCCACATGCTAAGCACTTGGGCTGTCTCGCTGAGCTGCAAGAAACACTGTCTCACCTCTTCAGCAGTCCAAAAGCAGAAGCGTACTGCATTCTTGAAGCTATATTGCGAGAATTTCTCTGCAACTTTCAGGATACCGATAGTTCCACTTCCATCATCATTGATACCAGGTCCAGCAGTTACCGAATCAGTGTGAGCACCAACTGTAATGACGTTATTATGATCTCCCGTCTTTGTTTCTGCAATTATATTGTAGGTCGAGATGAGTGCAGTTTCACTGTTTACTGTAAATGTACCGGAAGTGCCTTGTTTGATGCTTGTTCCGTAATTTAGCGATACGGCAATCTATATCCAGTTGAATTATTGCATACGGTGATAGGGAAAAGGTTTGTTAGTTATGATGCATGAGGTAAATGAGCGGGATTAACACGTACAGCGGGAACGAAGTCGCCCTGAGGTCTCGTTGGTTCACCCAAGGTAACAGCACTAGGAGGCGTGTCGGGGGAGGCCTCTTCATTGTTGGCAATGATGATGCCAGTAGCTCCAGCGGAACCAGCGAGAGCTACTTTGAGACCAAACTCGCAGACTCCTCTATCGACAATGGCAATTTGACCTGAGACAGTGGAAGGGAAATCGGATGCTTCACATCCTAATGCAGCATAGATAATGTTTCCACTTGCTGTTCCCGCAGGCGAGAACTGACCCAGCAATCAAGTCTCAGTAAGTATGATATGTGCAGGCTAGATATCAAATATGCAATCAAAAGGAAGCTTACGTCTGGGGTCGAGAACTCAGGAGTTTGTCCATTGATATCGACTGTCGTGTTGCTCAAGGAAGTATATCGATATGTCTCGAGTTTTTGCTTTGTGATGTCGAAAGCACCTGTACGTATGAGAGTGTTCTCGATATACTTGAGTGTAGCTTCGTGGCCTGTAGTTCAGATGAGACAGAAAGTAGCAGACAGATCAGTATCAATGCTCCACGTGCTCGATCACGCGACTAGTATTCATGATGTGCCTACCTGGTGTTCCGATAGCTCGGGTGCTGTACGAGAACACGAAACGAGTAAAGTGTCAAAGATCAGTACAAGGATCAAGACAAACTGATTGATCAAGCAACTGTGTTTGAATCAGGGTCGTCGCTACTCACTTCTTGTAGCGACCGGAGATGCCTTGCAGGATATACGCACCCTCTTCCAGATCACTTAAGTATACCTGATCCATGAGTGCTTTCGTGGTGATCCATGGCTTTTTGTCGTGTCCTTTGCCTTTATCTCCATGATGAGCATGGTCCGGTGGAGAAGGCGCTGGCTTCTTGCCGTCGTTCCATGGTACCGCTGTGACTGATGTGGCGAGGGCAGCTAGTGATAGAGAAACGAGGTATGGGTAGTGCATGATCGTCGGAGCAAGGTGAATTTGAGTGAAAAGGTAAAGAGAGAAGAGAAGAGATAGATTTATCGTAACAGACGCCTTTTCACTGGAATCCTATGTCTCAAGAGCTCTGAAGTTGCATGTGCTTTGTGCACTCCAAGATATTCGGCTAGTTCGGTCCGTGTGCGAGATATTGATGATCTCCACTTGGAAACCGTCAGAAGGTTGCATCAAACGCATGATTCTTCACTTGCCAGTGTTCGCTAGCTTCATACTCATGGTAGACAAACCCTCCGTATCCTTGTCCAGCATACACATGCCTTGAAGAAGCCGGTGATTTTCGATCATGCTAGTGTACGATAATCTCGCGCCAAGAGGAGTCTGTCTAGTCTATCAGCTGTATTTCCACATGACATTTTGCGATAGTGTTTGGCGATGGATGCTAATCCGATCAGTAAGTATGATCATGATAACGAAGCTTGGTGCCTGACAAGAGAGCCTGTTCCTCCGGCGACGTGTATCAACTTGCGAAGTGAGCCAAGCTTAAAATGCAAATACTGAACACGGGTCTGAAGACTGCACGTTGTATTAACAGAGAGTGACGTATTGCCTTCCTGATCCTTGAAACTAATTTTTAGCAAGACACCTGCTTTGCTTTCTGTGTGAGGGGACTTCCAGAAGGCGAACTTTTCTTTTTCCCTTGCTTCTTCTTCTGCCTTTTGCATACATACGCAAGCACACAGTGGAGTGGAGAATACTTTACTCTAGATTGCATGCACATGCCTAGCAGTTCGAGTGCTACTGCGAAGAGTTCCATGACGGCTGCTCCCGTGGCGGCCTCTATCCAGATCTGCTCCGCTTTCAAGAAGAGCATCTGCATGCACCTAGCCAGCTCAACGCTGCACCTGATAGCCTGTAATGCGACGGCCATAGGTAGAAGAAGGAAGGACCTGGTCCGACGGCCTGTGCTGTAGTGTTTGGTCCCTCACTGGCTAGCTCTTGCTGCAATGACAGAACAGCAATGGCCTGCTTGCGAGCAGCGTGCCCGAATGAATGCATTGTCGGCCGCTGACCGCTTGTTTCCTGACCGTTGTGCTGCAGTGGACTCGTCCACAGATCTCCCTGTCAGCTCTAGCTCGCCCTCTACAGTCAGCTGGCGCCCCGTCGAATCTGCAAGGCGGAGGGAGGCAGGCGACAAAGGGAGACAGATCAAGATCGGGAGGGTCTTTCAAACCAAACAGCAAGCTGATTCTACCTTTGAATGATGCACTCGTGATACTGTAATGCACAGGCAGTCGCGCGTATTCCTGAAGCTTGTTGCTCAAGGGACTGCTCATCTGACGGTAGCAGGCGTCAGCTACGAACAAGGGGATACGCAGCACCGCCTGACTTATTGGAAATCATGTGGACTGACGCCGGAGTGGACTGACTGTATTATCTCGCTGTCGGCTAAGCGGCCCATTCGCTCTTCGCCTGTTCCTCCCATCTCCTCTCTCCTCTACCCCCTATCAAGTTATCTAACTCATTGCACACTAGCCAATACAACAGCGTGTTAGAGAGTTACATATTGAAAACCCTTATCGTCCTTGCGAGTCACCAAGTCAGACGCCTCGCTCAACCCCATTCAACATCCCAATCCCTCTCATCGCTCAATTAGCGAAGATCACCTCTGTTCAACAACGAGGCAATCTCT
Organism: Cystobasidium tubakii; assembly: GCA_024345325.1. Lineage (NCBI taxonomy): Eukaryota > Fungi > Basidiomycota > Cystobasidiomycetes > Cystobasidiales > Cystobasidiaceae > Cystobasidium > Cystobasidium tubakii. Next base: position 1,671,564 of record BROO01000001.1, on the reverse strand, counting down.
TCACGCTTCAACAAGCTACCAATACTCCTCGCATTCATCTATCTAGCCATGGCTCCTCTCACTCGTCAACGTAAGGCTGAGATGCTGAAGGAACAGGAGCAGGAGCAGATGCCCGCTGCACGCCGGACCAGCACGCGATTGAAGGCAGACACCATGCCTGCAGCACAGGCTCCACGTGCTCCTTCTACACCACGCATTCGGCCTGCAGCATCGACTCTACAGCACAAGCGCAAGCGTGTAGCTGATCATGAAGATGCCGAATCTGTACCTGAAAAGCCTGCAAAAAAGCAGAAGACAGAAAAGCAGAGCGGACAGCGGACTAGACGTAAAGGGAAAAGCAGTGGGAAGTCCTCTGGAGCTGGTAGATACTCCAAGACTGCTCGGCCATCGGCCGTCCCACCTGTTGAAGCTCCTCAGCGCAAGCGTAAGCGACAAGAAGATGCAGCAACTGGCGAAACGCAATCGGACGAGCGCAGGCCTAAGAGAGCTCGCCGTGCTGCTCCCCGCAGGACGGCCAACGACCATGCAAGCTCTGGTAAGTCATAGAATGAGACTTTGTTGCTACTGTCGAGTGCAAGCAGTGGCTGACTTATACTCTCTCCATCTTCACTTCCATTCACTTCCATACTCATCAACAATCATGACACAGGTGCAAGCAACACCAACAATAACGCGAGCTCTAGTAAGTCCCGATGTAGAACCTTGCTCTTATATCCGAAGGTGATGCAAGCAGAAGCTGACAGACACTCTCACACACTTCACTTTTATCACTACTTGCCATCACTACACAGGTGCTACAAACGGCAAGACTCGCGAAGACCGCCTTGCTCTATATCGAGCCAGGGGCGAGGCTGCTTTAGAAGCCACTCGAAGCCACCGGACTTCGGTCTCTGGAGCTAGACGCGAGGTGGCGATGCAAGAGGAACATCTCGGGGAGCTGGACTTCAAGAAGAAGAAGTAAAAGAAGAAGAAGAAGAAGAAATTGAAGAAGTTGGAGAAGAACAAGGAGGAGGGGGTAATGCAAGCCACTCTGGATCGGCAGCACCTGCCAATGCTGCCGGAGATCAGCACGAGGACCCTGGCGTACAGACAGGACGTAGTCCTAGCCCGCCTGTGTCGCAATCTCCTCCATCCTCAGCAGGCTCAGGCTCTTTCGCATGGTCCAGCGACGAAGAAGAAGGGACGTTGACACAGTCTCCTCCAACAACAGCAGGCTCATTCCACTTCGCATGGGCCAGCGACGAAGATGACGATTTGCCCTCGTTGCCTCCTACACCACCGCCGGCCCCATGGCACTACCCAGGGACTTACAGCGACGAGGTAGACGAGTTGGCATCGACAGCTCCTCCGTCCCCAGCAGGCTCAGGCTACCTTGCCAGCCAGAGCAGCGAAGAAGACGAAGAAGACGAATTGCTCTCGCAATCCCCTACTCCACCGGCGGGCTCAAGCCATTTCACAGAGCACAGCGATGAAGTAGATGAGTTGCTCTCGCAATCTCACACACCACCGGCAGTCTCGAGCCACCTCGCCAGCTACAGCGACGAAGTAGACGAGTTGCTATCGTCTCCCTGTCCAGCAGCATCGTCGCCTTCCCTTCCGGCACCAGAAGGACCAGGGCACCTCGTCATGCACGGTTTGGAGGAAGATGAGGAGTAAGCTACTGATGAGACGTATGAAAGAAGTCGGATGGAACTGGATTTCAGCCTGCGACCCGTCTCTTAGGCTTCTACGCAACTACAGTCGCCTTGCTCAAGGACGCAGATCCGACCCTCACCTCATCATGGCATCGCATTCCTCCCCTGCTCTCAGATAGATCCGCTTGGAACTTAGGAAGAAGACAAGGAAGAAACATGGGAAAAGGGACAAAATAACAAAACAAGAAAAAAGGACTTATTGGCTCTTTCCATAATGCGTGCCCGTGCTTTTGGGCTCTTGTTTGAAAACGTTGAATAGTAAAGCTGCTGGACAGCTAATAGCTTGGGATGGGGAAAGAGGGAAAGCAAACACCAAAAACAAGAGAAAATAAACCACAAACCTCTAATAAAAGGTTGCATTAGATACTAGCATGTCTTGGCTTGGCCTTTTGTTTGAACAGATAGTTAATAGTGAAGGAATTGGACAAGTAATAGCTTGGGAAGGGGAAGACAGAAAAGATACATACTAAAAAAAAACAAGAGAAATCCAACACGAAACCTAAATCCAACACGAAACCTACAAAAAGTTATTAGCTCTTCTTAGAATGTCATGCTCGTGTCTCCACCTTCTTGTTTGGATAGTTAATGGTGAAGCAGTTAGATAGTTTTAGATAATTAGTTAATAGCTTGGGAAAGGGAAATAGAGAAAGGACGAACTTCGAAAAAAAAACACGGAAATACCTACCTAAAAAAACATAAAGGGATGAAGAAAAAAACAAGAGATGACGAAGACGCTGCGAAATCAACCAAAAACTCCCAAAAAACGGCCGTATTGATTATTTCTGGAACATAAGGTTTTGGGTCGGGCCCCTATTTGAAACTGTTAGATAGGAAAGATAAATACTGAAACAAATAGACACTTGATAGCCTGAGAAAGAAAAGTAAAGGATAAGGAAAAGGAAACAAACCAAATGATAAGGAAAAGGAAGACGAGGACGGAGAATACAATGTAAAAATCTCACAAAGGTCGTATTGGCTATTCCTCGAATGCGTAGTCTTGTCTTAGATCTTCAGTTAGATAGTTTACAGTGACATTGTTAGATAGATACGCTGCCTCGGTATCCGAGGCTCTTAGAAAAAAAATGGCAAAGGCCACATCAATGACTTTGAAGGAGGAATTACAGGGTAGATGGAGCTCATGAATACCAGGTAGAGCCGGAGGATAATATGAGGTAGGGAGAGGAGGATGGTAAGGGAAAAGATGAAGGAGAGATGGAGCGGGAAGGGTAGGAGAGGAGGAGGTTAGGGTTGAAAGGACTTGAAAAAGGTTAGGGGATTTGATGTGTTTTGATTTGGAGAACACGTAGGAGGTAGGAGGGTGGAGGGTGTCTTTGTCACATCTCTCCATCCGCGCAAGAGCTCATCAAGACTTCAAGCACGAAAGTTCAAGATCTACGGTCTGGCGATGAGCATCCTCAAGATCACCGACCTCCATCTCAATCTCGACTTCGACCTGGATCTGGACTACGACTACGACCTCGACCTCAACCTCGACCTGGACTACGACTTCGACTTCCGACCACAACCACAGCCACGCCTTGGACCAATCTCCGATACGCGCTTATTCGATGCATCAATGTTCGTTTAATTTAGTATGGCTGCTTCCACATCAACGTAAAGATCGCAACTGGTTCATGGATTAGTGTTTTCAGCATTTACGTGTCAATAGCTATATGTAGAATGGCTTTTCGTAGATTAGCAATAGAGATTCGATTTAGACGTTGTGTAGATGATTTGTGATTGTAGTTTGTGATTAGCATTCACTAGATTTCAGTGCTCCATACGCACGCACTGCCTTTCTGACCTCATTAGGAGGTGTTCAATTGTAGTCATATCAGTCTTTTACATTCGGCCACATGGTCGCCCATGCAGTTGCCATAAATGCCTCCCTCAGATAGAGTCGTAGTTATCTGTGGACATACAAAAGACCGTATCAGCTCTCTGCACGAAGCGCACTATAGCTTTCCCGGCATATCAGTGGCACCACCCTTCCCAAAAAACGCCTTCCAGTTTCGCACTTGCAACTCTTCTGCCTCTGAACTGACTCCAGCAGAGTGGACGTGATTAGGCTCGTCTCTGGACCAGAGCATTGCTTAGCGAGAAGCTGCTCTCTGCCTGCCCGCCTGTCCGTCTATTGTGAGGGCAGCATAGCACAGCAGCATGGTCGACCCTTCAGCAGGACATGCCTCGGCAGACCAGGCTGGATTGAGGAAGCGCAAGAGGATGGATGCAACGACGAGCAGCCTAGCTCGCATAACGAAGGCGGTCATCGTAGATGAAGACAGTGCAAACATGTCGGCGGATAGTGCAGAGCTGGAGCAACAGTTGATGCCGACTGCAGACGAATGTGTGAAGCTGGGAAGCGTGATCAGGATGTGAGTGCAATCAGGACTACTGGAGAGAACTGCCCAAGCAGCCTGGTAGTAGTACACTGCAGTCCATGCAGCTGTACGCAACATGAACCTGACCATCTCTCGCAGGCTCGACAAGCACGGTGTCGGCAGCGAGAAGCTTCCTGCTGAAGCTGGAGTCTCGACACTTCTGGATGCACTGAATCCAAGTCTCCCGGGATGGCCGCATTCACTGCCACTGTTAGAGGTATGTAGTGAATAACTTCACGTTCTATCGCGCATGCTTTAGCTTACATTGCATCTACCATGTCTCGCGCACCGCAGTTCTACCTCGACTTGGCTTGTTCAGCGCTGAAAGCGCCCCTGGGCGATAGAATACCGACAAAAATGAATGGAAATGGACTGGCCGTCGACACTGCAGCATCTTCAGCTTCTGCATCTGCATCTGGGTCTGTTTATGCTTCGACTTCATCGCTTCCAGCAACCAGCATTTCCTCTGCTGAAGGAGACATCGATCACTTCGTGAAGACCATCAGAGGTCTACTGGAAGAGATCAAGGATGCAGCTGCTACAAGTTCAGGTCGAAAGCGTGTCAAACAGTCCGGTGAGCATGTCTGAGAGATGTCTTGGTGGTCGTGCTTATCGACAGCTGATCTCTGGCCCCATGTACCTTTTCGGCGCAGGCAAAGCAAAATACGCATTGCACAGGTCAATAGGCGGCTCCTACGATGTGTTCTCTTCAGTGATGGATGACGTGCCTAATGGTAACAAGTCATGGCAACAACGTGAGCCATCTTTCCATCTCTCGTCGCGAATCCAACAGGACCACGCTAACATGCAATCGTTGGGCTTTGCATAGTGGGAGATACCGACCTTTTAGCAGTATACCCAACCGAATTGGCAGAATCGAGTCTGATACCTCGTCTGGGCGACCTGAATGGTCCTCAACCGATGACGTCCAAGCGTGCCATCGAGCTTCAACCAGAAATCGAGCCTGGTGAGCAGACATCTCAATATGCCTCTAGATGAATCTACCTTCTGAACTAGCCGTCATTTCTTGCAGTATCCTTCCTATATTATGATCCTTATCAATCCTTCTCCCCAACGTACGACTCAAGTACAGCCACACTTTCCTATGCCCAATCAGTCTCGTTACGGGATTCGAGGCAGACGATACAAGCTTGGGATAGTCGTCCATTACCTCCATTACCTCCTCAAGAGCTAGCAGGCACCATACGTCCAGCATGGGATGCCACATTAGCGTCGATAGATCCTGCTTTGTTCTCCTCAACCACAGTGGAGACGATAAAGCCAGAAGAAATGAAATTGTACCTGAAAATGATGGAAGACAGCCAAATCATCGATAAGAGGCTTGAAGAAAATACGCAATTACTACGAGCACTACAAGAAGCGCAATGGCAACGCTTACGGAGATCCGACTCGAAAACATCGGAACTTGAGAGGAAATCAGCAGAAAGGCTTCTGGAATCTCTGACTTCATTAGCCAATGCAAGACCTAGAACTCCAGACTTATCAGGATCATCAAGCCCATTCCTTTCGAATCCTGCTATTGCTGCTAGTATAGTTCAGACGAAATCGAAAGCATACTATGGTACATTGGACAAATCAATTTACAAAGGCATCCCGGACTATTTGATGGCTAAAGAAGAAGGAACAGCGAAGAAGGAAGGGTCAAATCTTGCTCCGCCTGAGATGGGCACGAGGAATAGTACGCAAGCGCACAAAAAAAGCAAAAAGAGTGGAGGCTCAGCTAAGAAAGAGAAGAATCAAGTAGCAAATGCGACGGCTAGTAGTCCGGCTGGCCAGTTATCCGAACTCACAGCTCCACAGACGCAGGTTAAGCAGGAGATGCCCGCTGCGTAATATAGTAGCGCTTGATGTAATATCTTATTTTTTTATGCAGCTGCTTTTTGAAAGTATATGCCTATGAAAAGATATAATTATGAAAGTATATACTTATGGAACTTGGCAAGCTTAGCGAAGCTTCAATTGTCCAACTGCCCTAATCTAAGGGAGCTGCTTTGACTGACTGACATCCGTTATGTATCATCTCTGGCAAGAACATCCACTCGGATGATAGTAAAATTCAAGGACAAGCCCAATGCCAAGGTGGATGCACATCGTCTCGGCGTTACAGCTAACAAGACGGAAAGCCCACCGGACACAGGAACCAATTCATCCAAAAACAAAAGACTTGAAAGAGGTACGCCATCCTAATCTCAAGGTTCGTCAATCGTAAAAGAAAATCGAAGTCGAGCGAAATGAAAGATATATCATAGAGATCCGGCTGATGTGCTGCATGCCAGAAGTTGTCGCATACTTCGAACCTCCATACTAAAACTCCTTGAAGCCATTCTTTCTTCCTTGACATCGAGCAGAAATGGTTCCTATATGGGACCGACGCAGTTTATGGTGATGAGAGGAGCAGCAGACCTGTTGAAATATCAGTATACATGAGAGCATGAGCCTACCGTCATACAACGAGGTTCACGACGGTAAGTACCAATGTGAGATACGCACTGGACATTGATGAAGTTGCCATAGTAATTCTGATATTCCCTAACTACGAGACGGAAGGTACCACATGTGGCTTGTGGAGCGGTCAACCATACATCGATGTTTTGCCCGGATGTTGGGGTGTGAGGTACTTTGCAAGCTGTTTTGAGGGTAGAAAGGTGAATCATACGCCAAATAGTGCGCCATAGCACATAAATGACAGGTCTGATGACTGAAGTTTCAAAGTACAGCAGTCTGAATCACTCACAGGGATCTCGTTACTTGTTGTGACATCTCGAAGTACTACATCTACACGCCAAGTTTCGGCTTTGCACCAGAAGGTGTTGCAAGGAGTCTGAAGGACGTTGATGGTCTGGTACTGGAATCTGCACGAGTACGATATCAGCTCCAAGTGACACCGTGATGGTTTCACGCGTCCTTCGTGACATACCTCAGCTTGAGAGTTGGCCAGAGATTGCCCGTGGTGTAGGTAGTGCCGCTAGCAGGGGTGACCACCACGCCAGCTATTCAGATGTAGCTAGTCAGAGTTATTCAGGGCCCTCAGCTGCTTCAATCATACACATACAAGGACCAGGAGCTCGTTCGGCCAGCTGGGATGGTGCAGCACAGACAGTGGAGTGGCCAGTACGGCGAGAACAGCGACGATGAAGTGAGTAAATGAGCGCATGTTGATATAGCGAATATCTGCAGGTACGAAATGGGTTGTACGAGAAGCAAACCTCGTTCTCAGCAATCACCCTGTCCTTCACTCCTGCATAGCCTCTCGAGAGGAGACATGTCGCATCGTAGTACGGCGTTTCATCCTGCAGCGTCCACACAGCAAGAGGAAGGTATTCGATTATTTGCGTGGACACCGTGATAGCAGAGCAAAGTGCGCGCCTTTAAGAAGTATAGATTGCACTGTAGACTCGCTAAGACAGGTATCAGACCGCCAGACCGTGCTGCAACAACTTGGAGTTGGCGACTGGAGGAAGCTGGCAAAGAGGTTGGAGATCGTGAAATATAGGTACGGTATAGTGAAGAATTCGTAAGTCTCTATACAGTATAGCCCGCGACAGAAGCCTGACGAATGGGCAACAGGGAAGGGTTCGACGGCGATTCTGCAGGCACAAAGTCTGTATCGCTAAGTTTGCGTTGCTAGGAAGTAAAGCTGAAGGAAGGGAGCAGGTCTGAGTACTGGAGAAGTGTACAAACCTTCGAAATGATGGTCGCAAGTCCAGAATCCTCTGAAGGGTGCGATTTTCCTCGAGTTGATCTGAACGGCATATCCTGGATTCAATGTCTGTTTCGAGGCTTTCGAATGGGTAGTACTTTGTTCCACAGTGAATACGGAGTACAGTCAGTGCACTAGTATGTACTTTGTCCAGGCTGCACCTCTGTGCAAGTATCCCTCGACTTTCCCCATCTCGGCCGAAAGATTAGGACCGAAAACATGGGTAGGGGAATCAGAGGGAAATCATGAAGTGATAATCACTCGTTAGATAATAACAAACAAGCATGGTTAAAACTGACGGATTGACAACACGGGAGATTTATACCATGCCTTGCGATTACCTTTATTTTGGATCCTCATTTCGAGCAAGGAATGCCGATAGTATATCCCCCTCCTTCCATATCAGGAAATTCAACAAGCTCGAAATGAGCCATAAAAAGCACGAGGAAAGATGTTTAGGATTGAATACTATCTGCTTATTTATGCCTGTAATTCCTGCCAACCTCTTCCCCCTTCCCAGAGTCGGGATTCCCTCTTCTCGCTGCTCCCGCTCACGCTGTCCCGGCAAAGGCGCATAATAAGGCAAGCTTCCTCTGCTCCTGCACGACTGGTGGCATAGAGTTGGGGAACGGAAGTACGCAGTCCCAGAAGTACTGGTGTATGCACGGAAGGAGGTTTGAGAAGATCCGCTTCCAAAAAGAAAGGTCTCGCCGCTGCAACATCAGATCAGTCACGTTCGCAGGATCTACAATCAATCAAGGACGAGTGGCCGACGGACAGGATACGGCGGGAGACGAGCACCATACAGGCAGTCGCAGCATATCAGTAATCAGTCTGCACGTACCACTCAGCGTGCCGTACTGCAAGCAGACAACCCCCCTCGGCGAGAGTGGTAGGGGCGCCGCATATCTCAATCAACACGAGACAACTCAGGCAACGAGAGCTTGGCTCTGGCAGCTTAGAGCAAGGAAGGAATCGCTGCAACCTAGATAGCCAGCTTACTAACCGATCTCGACAGGCCTTAGAACCCATCTCGTGAAACTTCTCCGCCAGGCCAGGTCCACAACAAGCAACAAGCACCATGGCGGCTTCGGCAGCAACAATGTCGGCGAACTGGGCTTATCCAGCAGCACAAAGCAACGGCAATGGGAGTGCACTTCCCAACAGTCAAGCGTCCTTGCTTCTACCATCATCATCCACATCCACATCAACCTCAAAGCTGCGATCTCCCGGCAATCATGCATCCCAGGCACTCGCAGGCACAATTGGCAGCATGAGTCCCCCATCATCAACGGCCGGACCTGTTTCCTATTCTTCAGCTACTTCGCTATCTCTGGGTGATCTAGGAAATACGCTGCATTCCACTTTCAACAGCTTGTCTCTGAACAGCGGATCTACAGCCGCGAGTTCAGTTAATAACCAAGTTAATGCAAAGTCGCCGCCATCATCAGACTACTCGAGGCCATTGCCTATGAGGACACCATCTTCGGGATCATTGCAGCATTATCAGAATCAGCAGCCCGCGGCGCAGATCTCAGCTATCGGATCCGGAAGATCTGGTACATCCCCTCCGTCGAGGAGTGGCGGCAATCTAGACAGCTTGAATGAGTCTAGCTCTATAGTGGGATCCCCACCGAGCAACAATGCACTATCTCCCACACCGAGCGTGTCCCAGCAGCTGCCTCCTCCGCATCATTTCCAGCAACAGCAGAGCCATACATCTTCACATAGCCTACCTTGGCCTTCGTATGCCAATACGAATGCCGATGGCGGAGCGGACTCTCTAGCGTTCTTATCGGGAGGAAGCAACTCGCAACACCCTAGCTACCCAAACGGAGCTAATGGCACTCGCAATAGCATAAATGACAATAACAACAGTCAACCAAGTCATTTCAGTAGCCACTTTCAGCAACAAGATAACCGACAGCATACCAACAGCGACAATAGCAATAAAAGTCGTCACTCCCAGCAATTGCACCAGCAGTATCAGCATCAGCCAGTTGCAAAAGATGATGAAAGTAGGGACGAAAACCATAACACCGGCGAATCATCCTCATCGCGTTTCCCACAATCTCAATTCAATCTAGACCATGTGCAACTAGCCAAATCGAGAGAACAGAGAGATTTAGATGATATTGATTCAGGTCAAAGAGCTTCTGCTACCTTATGGATGGGAGATTTAGAAGGATGGATGGATGAAATGTACATCAAGAAATGCATCACTGCTCTTGGCTGGGATAGTGAAATTTCCGATCCCTCAAACAATGCATCCACTCCTAGTGGTAGTCAAGTCAACACTCCTGGTGCTCAAGCGGTACAGACCTCAGTCAAAATGATCAAAGGCGCTTCAAGCACTTCAGGTTATTGCTTTATTACTTTCCCTACTTCTGCGCATGCACAGGCTGTATTGGCACATTTCAGTAAACAACCGCCTATGCTCATGCCAGGCTCAGAGAGGACATTCAAGCGTAAGTGCATCTACGCTCGATTCAAATACTGATGGAAGAATAGGTTACTGATTGATTTCTGTATATGTTTCCAGTCAATTGGGCAACCGGCCTGCCAGGCGTACAGCCCAAGTGGGAAGGCGAATATTCAATTTTCGTAGGGGATCTAGGCAGAGAAGTCACAGAAGGAGAACTAGTAGCTCTATTCACACCTTTATTCCGATCTACAAAATCCGCCAAGATAATGTATGACCCTTCAACTGGACTAAGTAGAGGATATGGATTCGTTAGATTCGGCGATGAGATTGAAATGTCTAGATCGTTAGCTCTAGGTCAGAATAATTCTGGATCAGGTCTTAGCTTGAGAGGTAGAACTTTGAGGATTAGTGAAGCTTCTGGATCGGGTGGTAGTAGGAACAGGACACAGAGCAGTGAAGGAGATGTCGCTGCCGTTAATCCTGCAAGGAATGCTCGAGATTTGCATATCAAGGTACCTACAAACGGTAAGTAAATATTCCCCTGACCTTGTAAGGATCTCACAGATTTAAGAAGTTCTTCTTCCTCGGATAGGCATGGCCCCCACCAATCTGTTAGGACCCAATGCGACTGGTTTCAGCATTCCCGTTGCTTCGCCTACCTCGCCTAATGTAGCCTCACCACCATATTCTGCACACAATCATGGCCGCGGCTCGAACGGTAGCTCCGGTCACGTTACCCCTCTATCTCCAGCATCAGATCCTACCAACACAACCGTCTTCGTGGGCGGCTTACCAGCATGCATAAGCGAAGAGACACTTCGAACTTTCTTCCAACACTTCGGTGAGATTACGTACGTCAAGATTCCACCCAACAAAGGTTGTGGATTCGTTCAATTCCTCAGAAGATCAGATGCGGAATTAGCGATAGCCAAAATGCATGATTTCCCCATACATGGCAAGAGTAGGATTAGATTAAGCTGGGGACGTTCTCAAGGTGACAAACAAGTTGAGCATGTCCGGAAACTCGCGAATGCTTTGAATGTCCCTTTTGAAGCTGTTTGGAGAATGGTTCAAGGTCAGGATAATTCCACTATCAAGCAGATCGCAAGCGCTGTCGGCGGTAATAACCAGGTTAGAGGTAGTGGGGCCGGCCCAGTGAGAAATCTTCCTGGACATGCTGGTCCTGCCGATGCAGACAGTGCTCGAGCTGGCTTAGCGAAGCTGGCAAGTTTACGAAACAGCATTGGACCTGGCTCAGGGCCAGGCAATGGACCTTTCGCAGACTATATACCTCGAAGCGCGGTCTTCGACAGCATGCAAGGTGGACCTGGAACTGCGCCCTCTGCCCTTCAAGGTCAGCATCAACAACAATGGGCAGCCCCCCTTGGAATGCACGATTCAGAAACCTACGCTTTGCGACCTGCTGTTCCTGCTACTACGGGCCCAGCAGAGTTTGGCTTTGCAGGGCCACAACCGCGCGGTAACGATGCTGGACCATATTCTCGCGTGTCACCTTCGGCATTTGCGCCATTGAGCACGTCAAACCTGTCAGGTCAGCCGCAACAGAGCATGTCCTTGGCGGGAGCTACGTCTCCCGGTGGAGCATATACGCACGAGCAAGAGCAGCATATACATCAGCAACATCATATGACAGGCTACAGAGGCTCCTTTGATCTACATAATCCAGTCTCGATTCCATCACCCGTCGGCAACAGCAACACGCACGCACAGCAGCACCCTCGTGCGGGTCTTGGCGCGTCCTCGAACTTTGGCCCTCAGAGCTGGAGACAACAGCACAGTGGTGACATGCCTGCACCTAATCCTGCTTTCCAAGGCGCTCTACCGGAGTTCTTGTCGAACAGTATGAATGGTCAATTCTAGGAATGCCTTGCATTACCTGCGAAGGTTTCTCTCGATCTTTGTGGCTAGCTCTGCGACACGACAAAGACCACTCCTCTTACGTCCACTCACTAGCCAATGATTGTTTCAACTATCTTGGATTTACTGCAGTCAATTTCCCTTGTTAACCTATCACACGCAGTATCTCAGTCACTATCGTCAATAATCACAGCAGTACGGCATAGCATTAGCAATTTCTCCGTTACCAGCACTCTCATTACCCAGCAGCAAAACAGCATGCAGTTCCCCCTTCTTTAACCCACAAACAGTCCCACTTGTTCAAAGGTTTTCCCAAATAAACACCACCGCAAGATCATTATCAGAGATTATTATCAATTTATATCCGTTTTCAACAGTACGGCAGACTGTCTTTTTTTGTTTTTTCGCCTTTCTCTTCTCTTTCAAGTTTTCACTATTTGAGTTTCCCATGCTACCGTAAGATAAGCGAACCAAAGCAATAATCTCAATAAGCAAGTAGCAAATATTGATTCCGTACGAGCCGTTACATCTCCAAAATCCCTCACATTCGGGCGCAAGCGCCACCACTTCTTTTCGGCGCTTGCATGTCATAGCTTTTAATTTTTTTTCTGTCTTTCGGAATCATCTTGTATCAACACTTCCTTTCATTTATCACTTTTCTTCCCATCTTACCCTCAATGTGGTGTTTTTGTAGTCTTGTCGTCGTGCAAGTATCGTCCTAATCATTAGACAAGACTGGTTCTTCACATCCATATCAGCGCGCAATTGAATTTCGGCTCGAGTATAGTTCATTCACATGTTGGCAAGCAACGAATGACAAAACCCTTTGTTATAAAGCGTCGTCTACGCATCGTTTACTCTTGCCGTGTGCTTGACTAGCAATATTGTATTGGACATGGTCGCGAGCGGTGTATCACAAGGGAGTATCTTAAGCAAAACAGCAAAGCATATTTCATTTCAGGTGAATCGGGATTGTGGTTAAGGGATACTACGCTACAGTGATTAAAGTAATTTGGAGGAAGACGAAGAGGTGTATTGTCGATGATGATGATGTTGATATTGAATGAGGTACGTGTGATAGCAAGAGATAAAAGAATGATAGCAAGAGATAGAAGAATGATTGTAGGGGAATGGGAAGCAAGACTACTACGATTAAAAGCAAAACACCATGTTGACCCATCTATTTTATGCCACAGTATCACCCGAAACAGATTGGTGGTTTGGAAAAAGATTTGAAGAAATAAAAGGGTGAAAATCCTGCTAGTCATCGAACGACTGCAAAGTACGGGTATCTTGATAGACTTAGCTAGAGGCCCATTGTATATTGGCGAAAGGCGGAACAACCGGATTTAACACGACGAGTTGTTCCTTCGACAATTGTTCGAGGTGAGAAATAGAATGGCAGCTTAGGAAAAGAGGAAACCGTAAAATTGATGGGGGAAACCCCCCAGAAGACTTGAGAAAACTGAACGAAGAGTGTTTCGGCCATCTCGATTTTCCAGAAGCTGCTATTTTTCTTCCCTCCTCGATACCATAGCCATCTATTGACGTTAGACGCTTGTATCGGAATTGGAAGCTTGGGCCGTCCCTTTGGACGCGCCCGCATCTAACTTGCCACTATTGCCCTTCTTCGACTTTGGCATTGGCCCAGCTGATCTATGCAGAGTCATCGTATGCCAAGCTTTGTAGATCTCATTGATGGGTGTATAGTAATAGAGGTTCGCCCAAGCGTAGAGTGAATCTACTTCTTTGGATACGGTAGTCCAGTCCTCTGAAAGAAAGTCAAGAGGACAAGCATCGTCAGATTTGTTTGCTCCTCACTTTGCTCATCATGTAAGGGAAAAAAAAATAACTCACTCGACATCTCACCCCTCAAATTCAAATAATCCGCCGTTCTATCCGTCAAAATAACCGCCGCACCCCATTTAACAGCTTGGATCATCTGTTTTCTATCATTTACCGTCCACACATACAATTCCTTCCCTTCTCTCGCGCATGCTTTTCGGAATTCACTCCCTTCTTTACCTATCAAAGTAGCGTAATTGAGTGAGAAAGCAGAGCAAGCGTTCCAGAAGAATTTCTTGGCTATACTTGGTGATACGCCTATATGAGCTAGCTTGCAATAAGGGAGAATACGTTGTGCAGGTTCAATGTATTTGGCGTGCCATAGACCTAATATCAATTGCAGTGTGCCAAGCTGTCAGCAAGACGGACTTTTATGAAGAGAAGCGTGAATTGTCCACTCACCTAGAATTAACCTCGGAGCAAGCTCAGTCTGCCATTGATCAAACTTAACAATCTGTTCGTGCATAAGCATGAACAGAGTCCCAGGGTCATTATCCAGCTTGACATCGACATTCAGCTGAACATGTCTAGCTTCGGGCTTCATTAGGAGTTGCAGCGTTTCCGAGAAAGTGCAAATATTCTGAGCTGGCAGCTTGGTGGCTGTAATAGAGCAATAAAGATGAACGAGTCGACGGATAGCAGTCAGCTACTGTCTTCCGTTCATACTTTCGTGACGATCAATGACTCACTGCGCAGCTGATCAATACCACCAATATAAGGCTGTTTCGAGATGAGACCCTTGCCATTTGTAGTCCGATTCAGGTACTGTCGGAAAAGAGGATCTCAAGTGTCAGTCACTCCCTTTCTTTTTAGGAGACAACCACAGATAGGCCACGAAATGTCTCTACTCACAGCATCGTGAAACATGACGATCTGGCCATCAAGCGAAACGTGTACGTCTGTAGGCGATAACCGATGGGACACGCGACATGCGAGACGAGAGGGTTTATAGGTGAATTTAGGAGAAGTGTGTGAAAGAGAGAAGGTAGGCCGAATTCGTCAGAGAAGGTCCGCATTCTTTGGGGAGGAGGGGAGGAAGAAGAGAGGATGAGGGAGAGAGGGAGAATAAGGGAAGGGGGTTGTCTATATATAATCTATCTATTGCACCGAAGCGCGACCGCATGTACTGCTTCATACAGCACACATGCATGCACACGCTTGGCATTGCTCGTCTATCGCGTATGAGGAGTGCAAAAGGTAGAATGGGGAAGTGCGGGACTGGGTTCAACTGCAGCATGTTACGAACCGCTTTCAATGCCTTCTGCGCCATCTTTTACAGCCTGTTCGAACGAGGCGAGGGTGTTTCTGCGGCACATGACGGGGACATAGATTGCATCAGTAATGTGGTCTCGGTACAGTGAATGTTTCATTCAGATCATAAGAGACTGTACTCACTCGGGGAAAGCGGCTGAAGCCTATATTTCAGTTGATTGTATCGCCCATAGAATGACAGTTGTCGGACCATCAATAACCGAAGAGCGCGTTGATATGAAAGGGGAGTACATGTATCAGCGCTACGTGTCGGATACCACGATTGAATGATTCAAAAGTCGAGCTCTCTCTATGCCCTCCAGCGTGTGGCGTCTAGTCGAGAGACACGACACGTCTTGCCGCCTCACCGCCACAGCAATCAGGGGGAGCCGGGGCAGGAGAGAGAGGCACGGCAGTGTAGAGTGATGGAGTGCACTACTCACACCACGATGGCCCCAACACTGAGGGAGCTTCCTCCTCTTTGAACTGGCAGTATGGACATCATCTGACGTGTCGCCACCGCTGTATTCATCGTCCGAGGAGGCAGAGGAAGAGCCAGGAGAGAGGGCGGGGGTTGTGGTAGTAGACGATGGCCCAGTGTTGAGCGATGAGCGTATCCTGGTCAGCAGAGGTCGCTTGTTGTTGGTGTTCACTGCCTCCAAGCGAGCCTGCGGTATGGATGCCATGGTGGATGAACTAGGACCTGGATGAGTTGGACGGAGGATGTCTGGATGTACGCTGTCTATGTATGTATGCTATCTGTATGGTGCCGTGGTCAGCGCTGTTTGCTGTCTTCGCGCCTACAAACGTGCAGTCCTCCGACTCGCCGCCTAGAAACGTGCGACTGACGGACGGTATGACTGACTGGACTGCTGAACGTGGATGCGGTGTACTGATGCAGGTATAAGGCGTGGATGCAGCTATGGTACTGCTGCTGCTATCTTGGTGCTCCTCTGTATTGAGCAGAGGAAATCCTTGCTACTTGCCGATGATGTATGTTTTATAAGAGAAGGCTCGGTTAGGAATGGTGGCGAATTCATAATATGGACATTGCATTGCAAGCATGTGTTGATGAGCTTTACTATGCTCTTGTTAGACTATCGTACTGCAGCGACTGCTTCCTCCTAGTACTACAGCCAACATAAGGTGACTTGTGGATACTCGTCCAGGAACTTCATTATACCCCCTACCCCGACACACTTACGGTAGCAGCGAGGCAGGCCAGTCTGAAGAGCGGCAGAGCAGCACAGTACCTACGTTCTTGCCATTAGTACTCGCTGCATGTCAACAATAGTCGTCCACATCATCAATGTCAAGTCTTGCATCACTTGCAAAAAAGCTTCTCCCTCACTTTAGCCGCCTCCCCGGTGACATCTCGGCAATTCAGCGTGGTGGCGAGAGGGCAGGCACGTGAAGGATAAGATATAGGATTTAGATAGAAGGCAAAACATGATCATGCACCTTTCCTACTCGGTCATTTGCTACATACATAGTCTTTATTCCATTTATCGGTCTACTGCCGGGAATACACGCTTGGCGTAGTATCTTACATCTACTACCTACGTCTTTATTGATGTAGCCCTTGCTCTCTCTTGTAATCTTCCGACTTCTCCCCTCTTGTCTGTCAGTTGTCAGTATTCAGCTCTTGGAACGCAGTACGGGCAGTAAAACGATGCAAGGGAAACACAGACTGGAGAAGGGAATTTCTACTTGTATTACTGCTTTTCAACGAAATCATCCCCTTCCACAGCTACCATCCTTCTACGCTTGTCGCCAATATTATTATCGATACCTCTTCAAAGCAATACATACCCTCGCTTAGGCGCCTTGTCAACAAAGAAAATAAAACGGGCAGCATTACTTGCAATGAAGCTCGTAAGTTATACCCCTACATATCAATACTACATTCTTTCCTGCCTCATTACCTATCTCTTGTATGTCTCTTTCCCATGTTGTCTATCGGTGCGCCCAGAAACATTTGGGTCTGGATGCGCCATGGGTGATCTGCAATTAGCATGGCTGCAAACAAGATGAATGAGTGGTAAACAAACGCACCTGTACATGCGCAGATCCTTCTTGTATGATCCAGAAGGTACAACGAGATGCACGGAGCTAGTCTTGTTAATGCCATCGTGGAGGAAGTCTGGCGGCTGCCCTATACGCTCTTATTCTGGTCTGATCGTCGACTGGCCCATAATCTTTCGCCAGCCTAGCGTCAATCCTGCGTCGCATAGCAGGGTCAAGATCGAAATCATCCAGTGCTTCTACGTCAGGTACCGGCTGCGTCACGTTATCTTGCGCGCCAGTATCGCCGGACACACCAGCGCGCGCTCGAGCCATGATCTCAAACCCAAACACCGATTTGTCGGATAAGAACGGGGTTCCAGTAGAGAGGAACGAGGCCGAGCCAGAGGATGAGGCGAGACTGGCGAAGGGAGACGGGCCGGAGGACGCATAATTGGCGAAGCCAGGTGCCGCGAAGCCGAACGAGGCAGAACCAGAAGGAGCCACCCTGGAGAAGGAAGAGGGACCGGAAGAGGTAGATGCGGCGCTGATCTGCCCCTTTTCCTGCTGGTTGGCAGTTTCGGTTTCATTAACGGTTATCTCCTTGCCCTTGCCGTTGTCCTTGCCAGCCTGCAATTGCAAGGTTGCGGATTGCTGGCTGCCTTCGTCTGTCGCTTGTGCCGGGGTGCCTGTGGTCTGTAATGGCTGAGGAAATTGGTGAGCGAGCGGAGTGGTAACTTGATGCCCGGACTTGTAACTCACATCGTTGCCTTGCAGATGGGCTGCATCAGCATCCTCTCCATTATTTTCGGCGGGTTCGTCTGCGGCTTTCGGTCTGACGCGGTTGCGCTCCTCAGCACGCGCATCACGGTCCCGCTTTTGTTTTTCGGCTTTCATGCGCTGCTCTTCAACGCTGCGCTGTTGTGCTGCTGGCGTGGCAGTAGCGCCGGTATTCTTGCTTCTACCTTTGACGGTGGTCGAGTGTCCTTTCGACTTCTTGGTAAAGCCGGAAACGGTAGTTGAGGGCTGTGGATGAACGACAAGGCACATCAGGGTCTGTTATCATCAATGGTCGATAGCAGGAACCTATCAATCAACATACCGGAGCGGATGAGCGCAGCCTTTTGGTTTGTCGGAGGGCAGCACCAGGCTCCCCTCCGGCATCACCTTCATCCTCATCACGTTTGCGCTTCGAGAGCAAAGCGCCAGAGCTTTCTTTATCTTTCCCGCTTTTATCTATGCGTCTCCTGGTCCGAATACGGGTCCGGTTGGTTGTTGCTTTTGTAGCTTGCTCCTTCTTGGTAGCTGCTCGCCTGTCCCTCAGCTCTATTCTATTGCGCAAGTCGTAGCGAGAGGCCGAGGATGGAGCTGCAGAGCCTGAAGCTGATTGTTGAATAGCAGCCATTGTTTGATGGTGTTTTGGAGCCGCAATGTGGATGGTGTAGGGGTAGCTGTGAAAGCTGATACGGTGAAGCTTCGTGTAGCGGTAAACTTATTCGGTACAGATGCTGAGCTTTGCCGTTGGAGAGAAGAGGAAGAAGAGAAGAGAAGACTGAAGTGAAGAGCCCGAGCAGCAGGTCAGCCACTGTTGCGAAACAAGTTATTGTCATGTGCCCAGCGGTTCCGGACGGCTTCTCGCGCGCTAAGCTTTTGTTAGTATTGAACAAGGCTTTTGTCAGCATCGAACAAGGCTTTTCTTGTTGACAACATTTCATTGCGGTTTCATGAAGCGAACATAAGACAAAGCGAGTTGCACAGCCGAATAGAGCGGAGATACGCATTCATCCCACACAAAAGTCAGAACAATCGTTTTTGGCCGTGATCGGGTACTGTTCCGTTTCCTGATTGGCAATAGCGGGTTGTGACGACGTTCGAGATCGCTGGCAGCTTGAGGAATCACAGCAGCAACCATTCTAGTCAGTAGTGAATGCGTTGAGGCGAAACAAACCACAAGTACGGATCCTGCATACACGTGAGCACCCGCGCGGTGGCACCCATTGCCCTCAGATACCGCACCAGAATTGCCACGGCTCTTCCAAGTCCTCTGTAAGGGCCTGCGCGGTGAATAAACTGTCAAGGCTCAGGAGCCGTCGCCGTAGGAAGCCAGCCTTGGAGCTCGAGGTCAGGTCACGCCTTCCGCCACCAAAACTACCCGCGACCGGCGATGTGTACATTGTGGCAAACGAGCTCGACCTAACGCGTATAAGCCCTGTAGGTAAACCTCCAGGAATATACTATCAGCCATTGCATGGTGTTGGAGTGTCGATGGTCTTCATTGCTGCCCTTCTATGCCTAATCTGTCCGGCTATCTTACACTACTCCGTCAATCACTCCCGTTAGGCAAGCAGGGATCACCGCATATACTCCCCTCTACCTACAGGCACGCCCCCATTCTCTCCATCCATGTTCATCCCTCCACTCAGCTGTCTAGCACTCGAGCGAGCATCAAGGAAGAGCGTGTCTGTCTCTCTTACATCCTCTAGCTCGATCTCCGTCCTTCCTTGCAGTTGCGAGAGGATAGAAGCGGGGGTGAGGAGTTGAAGTGCGAATCTATACAAGCATTTAGGGAGGGAAGTAATAGACCAAAACCCTCAGTATTCCATCATAAACGAAACGATCATCTGGTGATGATTGTTTTAATATTGCGACCCACCTCAACGACGTCTTCACACCCTGATCAGCCAACCATTCCAACGCCTCCTCCTTGATCTTCAGTCCTTCAACCCTCGCTCTCAGGCCAAGGATAGTCAGGATCTCCTCCCTCGAATATGGCAGCGTACGGACGATCATGCATCTATCCAGCAGATCAATGGGCATACCATGAGGTGAGATCATCCCTTCTCCACTTATGGACGTATCATTCTCTGTCCCTCGGATGGTAGCTAGTCCGCGATTGGTGGCGAGGATCACATAGGGTGATATCGTCGATTCGAGGGCCTTGTTAAGGTAGGTGAAGCATTCAATGTCGAGCATGTGGACCTAAAGCCAAGCACAGTATTCATGAGTCTCCCTCCCAGCTTCATGTATGGATGCACCCACCTCATCAATAAACAAAACACCAGGCACCAACTCCGCAATACCTTGTTCTATATACCTATCCACAACCTTATTAATCTCACCTCGAAGTTTATCCGTAACTTCCGTTCTCTTTCCTTTAACAAGTTGACCCATAACAGACATTACATCTTGACCACCTTGAGGTTTGGAATTTGCCATATCCAAGTCATGTAAAGTAACATCTTGAATAATCTCCTTCTTCTTATGTACATCTCCTTTAGGTAATGGTACGTATTCTTCTGCTTCTAGGTCAAATTCTGTAGCGTATGCATCACTTCTCCCTACTCTTTTTACTGAGCCTGTATTCGCTTCTATATAGATGATATCCCCCACTGTAATGCGCTCTTTTTGGATTGATTCGTAGATTGAGGGATCTAAGCGGAGCTGCTTCGTTCCTTTGACGGTCTTCAAGGACACGACAACGTGTGAGATCGTCTTGCCGTAACCTGAGAGTGGATTCTCCGCTTCTGCTGGTGTGAGCTCCGTCACTTCTCCTTCGTACACTTCCTTCGTCTCCTTTACGCGAAGGCCTGGGTGTATCCGCAGGGTGTAGAGGCAGAATATCGTCAAAGTGTCGGAATCGGGGTACAGATGGAGGATGGCGAGAGTGGAACAGAGGGAGACAGTGGAACAGAGGGCGAGAGTGGGACAGATGTAGGAAATGTAGATGTATCCAAATCATCAGCATCGATCTTTTCTTCCTATACTTCTTCGACATTGCTCGAAAGATTCAAACAAACTCACCAATAGCCCTCCTAAAATTTTCCATAAGTACCTCGGTCTTCTTGACTTCATTACTATAAACCTCACTCCCCACCATCGGACAAAACGGTACTTTGGGACCCAATTCCTGGGCCATTCCAAGTGCTAGTGCAGTTTTACCCGTTCCAGGTGATCCAGCAAGTAATAATGCTCTACCTGAGAATTTCTTGCTTCGAATCAAGTCTAGTATCAAGCCACATGCTTCTCGAGCGTTGGATTGTCCTACGAATCCACTGGAATTGGATGTTGCTAGCCCATCTTCGTCGAGACCTAGTCCTCGGATGTGTGAGTGGACGGCGACTGTGCATGATTGATGGGGGACAAGGTGCGTAGTTGTTGGCGATGTGGTGGATCATGCACATGTGTGTTCGATAGCGTTGATATGGAGTGAAGACCATGGTGGCATGGTTTTTTTGATGCAATTGCCAGCAGGATGAGAAGGAGGCAATGGATCAGAATGACAAGTTGAGGAGTGAATCAGCACCAGTCATGTTATCATGTTGCAACTTCCCTAGCTTTAACGCCATGCTCTTCACTAACCTCTTGCCTTTCGGCTTCCTGCACCACCGCCAGTCGCAGCTCCTGCACCCGTAGGCAAGCCCGCTGAAGTCGAAGCGACAGCAGCCATTGTGTGATGTCCTGTCCTTGTATGCTTATCTCCTGCTGTTCGTTGACCCTTCTGCTGTTGGCTTCGAATGCAATGGCGAGAAAGAGAGAGCATGTCGATAAATGGTGCATCGCAATACAGTACGATCACGTCGAGAGAGGCAAGATAGTCGTAGGCAAGTAAAGGCAGGCAGTTGCAGAGAGTATACATCCACTAGTTAGATCTATGGATCAGTTCTTCGACTTCAACGACCTTCCTGGTGGTCTCTGTGTGTAAATATGAAAGTACTATTGCAAATGGGTACCTCCCATCCATTCAAGCATAAAGCTAACTCATACAGACGAGCACCTCCTCACATCTCATTCCATCTACTCGTCTGACAGTGCCTCCTGCTTTTGCTGCGATAGCTGCTTCATTCGGTCGACGAAGCTGTGTGAGGGCATAATGGTCAGTTAGCCGGTAATGGCTTCTTGTAGGATCATGTGGACCGCTACGCACTCGTCATATTGGCATCTGGATCAATAAAGCATCAGCAGAGACCTCTACGACGTATTACGCTGCGCTCACTTCTCATACGAATGTCTGCGAGATTACCATAATGGATTGATCGTCAGGTATAGGTCGGTCAGTTGGTTCATGAATACCATCGGCAGGTCTCAATATTGACACACCGTTCATCGGAGCATTCTAGAGCAGACATGATCAGCAACCAGATCCGTTCAGAGGAATGCATCCACTCACTCCATGGCGCATAGAGGGTCGCATGTCTGCACTTTTGCAGGGGGATAAGGAGGGCGGAGCAGTTGTCCCTCCAGCTGGAAGGACATACTAAAGTCAGCGAAATCATACCGCAAGCTAATCCAACAGCCGTTCCCACCCCAGTGCTATCCTGTGCTCTCTGTTCTCTTCTGCGGATGCGACTTGAGTGGCCATGATGGGTATGTCTACAGGAGTATACATGCAGCAGGAGTGAGCTTTTCGCAGCAAGAGACATCGCAAGCTAGTCATCCCCACCTTGTAACACTCTCCAAGCTTGCTCTTCTATCTCTTTGCTCCCTACGCTAATTGTCAGAAGTCAAGCCATGCTCTTCTTCTTCTTCTCTCTGCTGCTCTTCTGCTTTAGGACAATACGGCAAGAGGTGGAGGCAGGAAAGTGTGAGGAAGAGAGAGACGTGATTAGGATACACCGTCCAGAGAGAAGAGAGAGACACACCGTCTCAAAGAGCTGTCCGCCGTCTGCAGCTCTGCGCTTCCGACACAGGCAATCGCGTCGCGCGAGGGTGCAGTCCCGTGATCCAGGGTGCAAATCAGGATACACGACAGCAGGAGGGACAGACTACAGCTGTATACGATACTAACACATCCTAATCACAATGGCGGCTCCAGGTAAGCGCATGCTGCTCCCAGTCTTGCGCATCGAGGAAGGGCACTTCTTTCTCGATTAAGCAGGAGAGGGAGAAGAAGAAGAAGCTTGATAGCAAATCAGTGCCATCTGCAATACAAGGCATACTGATGCACTCCATGTGTTCTTCCAGACATCATCTTCAAAGCTACCTACTCGAGCGTCCCCGTCTACGAGATGCCCTGTAAAGGCGTCGCGGTCATGAAGAGGCGCGCCGATGGATGGCTCAACGCGACGCAGGTGGGCTTGAACGCCTGCTTTGATGATTATGCGATTCTCTAATACCTCGCATTCCCTGCGTGTTCGACAGATCCTCAAAGTCGCGGGCTTCGATAAACCACAGAGAACGAGGGTCCTCGAGAGAGAAGTCCAGAAGGGAACACATGAGAAGGTGCAGGGCGGATACGGAAAGTATCAGGGTGCGCATACGACCGAATCAATGGGATTCTGTTGACTATACGCTGATGTTTGACATGCTTTCATGCACCACCACCTCGCGTGCGTCGATGACTTCCGCCACTTGTATTGACGCCTGCTGGGATCTATACTATACAATGAACAACACGATATCGCAGGCACCTGGATTCCGCCTGATCTTGGAATCGCACTCGCTCAACAATACGGAGTCGATGATCTCCTCAAACCAATAATTGACTATGTCCCTCCCAAAGGCGGCAGTCCACCACCTGCTCCAAAGCATGTAACAGCCGCACCCAAAGGACCCCGTCAGAAGCGTACGTCGACACCAGGTGGAGCTGGAACTTCACGCACAAATTCTATGCCCCCTCCTCCTCCTTTATCAGCTGGTACTTCGACGACGGGGGGTACAGGAGGTCGCACTCCACCCACTTCAGCTCGTTCGAACGCAAGAGGGAATGCTGCTGCGTCTAGCAGTACAGCCAAACGAGCAAGCAACGAACCACGTCAATCACAGCAACAACGTCAGGCGCATTATGCCGAAAGCCAATTATCCCAAGTCGAGCATTATGATGATTCTATGGCTTCAGCGCCGCTTTCTCCTGGAAGCGAGACGTCGAGAACACCTTCTCCTCTAGCTAGTGAAGCTGCTTCTGAATACAGTCAATATCCACACATGCAGCAACATCCTCAATCTTCTGCTCAACAGAGGAGGAAGCGGAAACATAGAGATAGTACGATGGGAACGGAAGATCAGCAGCAACAGATGCAACAGCAGCCAATGCAGACGCAAGGAATGCAAATGCAGCAACATCAACAGCAGCAACAGCAAAGCGGTCAAGCGGCTACTGCTGGTGGGCCGGCTGCTTACGCGCGTGCCATACTCGACTACTACATCTCAGAATCGGCTTCCATCCCTGCTTTCCTCATTTCACCGCCGGCGGATTTCGACCCTAATGTCGTCATTGACGATGATGGGCATACTGCGCTACATTGGGCGTGCGCTATGGGTCGTCTCAGAATAGTTAAACTGCTCCTCACAGCTGGAGCGGACATCTTCAGAGCGAATGCAATTGGCCAAACTGCCCTCATGAGAAGCGTGA
This sequence comes from Cystobasidium tubakii, assembly GCA_024345325.1. Classification (NCBI taxonomy): domain Eukaryota; kingdom Fungi; phylum Basidiomycota; class Cystobasidiomycetes; order Cystobasidiales; family Cystobasidiaceae; genus Cystobasidium; species Cystobasidium tubakii. The sequence continues at coordinate 1,647,017 of BROO01000001.1, read as the reverse complement.
TGTTTACCAATAATTACGATTTACGCAAATTTCCGGAGATGTTTGAATTACTACATCGGTCGACTATCAATATCGACCGGACGGATAGGACGGTCTTCCATTATGCTGTCGATCTAGCATTAACAAAGAGTAAACCACATGCAGCAAAGTATTATTTGGAAGTATTACTAGATAGATTAAAAGAATATCCTAAAGAGGTTGCTGATATCCTTAATTTTCAAGATGAAGAAGGTGAAACTGCTTTAACTTTAGCTGCTAGAGCTAGATTTAAATCTTTGGTTAAGATATTGTTACATCATGGTGCTGATCCGAAGATTGCGAATAGAGATGGAAAGAGTGCAGAGGATTATATATTGGAAGATGAGAGGTTTAGACATCAGGATGATGGGGTTGGTGCTGCTACTGTGCAACTTCAGCAGCAGTCATCGTATCCCCAACCACAACAAATACAGTATCAACAGCAGCAGCAAGGTTTATCGACGATGCTTCCGCCAGGTACGGAACAGCAAGGCCAGCAACCGCAGCGCATAGACAGTCAGCGAGGCTTGCCTGCCGGGTATCCTCAGCCGGCCGCGCTGCAGCAACCGGGTCATCCGAATGGCTACTATCAAGATGGACAGAGTGCAGTGCCTTCTCAAGCTGTCGTTCCCGTCATCACCTCAGCAGCAGTGCAGACGATTGCACTACCATTACACTATTCCGAGACGGGACAACGCGTAACGAACCAGCTCATCCCGCAAATGAACCATCAATTCGAAGTTCTAGCCTCTTCGTTCGATACCGAACTCGAGTCTAAAGAACGCGATATCTCACAAGCTCATTCTCTACTAGCTAGTATCCAAGCTGAATCAGTAGAACACGCAAAGATTGTCAATATGCTCAAAGCACAAGCTGATCAATTGGAGGAAATGCAAGCTAAAGAAGAGGAGATGCGAATGGAATTGAAAGATAGAATGGGTAAGAGGTTTAGACTTGGTTGGGAGAAATATGTTCGAGATGAAGAAGAAAGACAAAAATCGTTTGTTGGAATCACTAAGAATTCTAATAATGGTGTGAATGGTATTCAACAGTATACGATTGACTTGATTGAAAAGCCAGCTACAAACGGTACGACGGATGTCAAAGATCCCAAGAAGTCGTCCTCGCCATTACCATCGATGGAAGGAGGTATACCAGCGGACATCCAATACATCTTCTCCAATTTTCCAACATCGACAGAATCCTTGTCATCAGAAATCAAAACAAACGTAGACAAACTCGACAAGCTGAAACCACAACGTAAAGAATTGTTCGATAGTCTGATTCAATTACAAGCTGAAGCTGGAGGTGACAAGATAACGGAGTATAGGAAACTCATAGCTTTGGGATGTGGTATCTCAACGGATGAAGTCACTCCGGAATTCGTGAAGAGCGTACTGGAGCAACTTGATAATGGAGACGATCTCGCGATGGTACAGATTTAGGGGGGAGGCAGAAGGATCGAACGATGCTGAAGAAGAGGCTGTCTGATGGAGCAATACTTGATGCGGGTCCGCATACCCTAATTTCCCCCCGTGGTGTGTATATGTAAGAAGTCCCCGATTTCGTGAGCGGTGAAGAATCGGTAAATCGGTGGGATAGTGTCTTTGTTATTTGGTGGTAATTAGCCTGTGATGTTGTTATCGCGTATGAACATCTTCCTTGCAAAATAATGTAGTTGAAATACAAATGCTTGTAGTTGAAGCAGTAATGCAGCTAGTGGTCAATCAAGGAACAGTACCGAATTAATCTCTCATTTTGTTACAAGCCACGCCATTGATTGAAGCACCTGCGTTTTAGACTCGCGTCAGATTGAAGACTCGACAGGGGTCAGCTCGAGCACTACTCACGATACTCAGAATAGACCCCATACACAACCCGACGGTGAGATAGATCAACATGATACTCGAGGCTACATCTACTTCTTCGGGATGTAGATTCTTCTCTGTGATTGCTCGCATCATAAGCAAGGCTGTCAGATAGCCATTGCTTATCGCGAAGAGGACCATGATAGCCATGTACCCTAAGCGGGGTAAATCCCAACAGGGATCAGCGTACGTCGAGTTGTGTACGGCAGGTCGTAGGCTCACCTGTATTGCTGTTAATGATTGGACTGCTCCGGGATTCGGAAGACAGCTGAACGTTACATAACATCATTAGAGGCTAAGAACGAGGTCGTATCAGTATTGGACCTTCCATAAATCGACACCTTGCTGCAATATCCGGCTTACGATGAAGACAGTACGTGCCACTGTAGCTAATATGAGCGTCCGTTTGTCCGTAAAGATCAGTTTCTGAAAGCCAGGTAATGCTCTTCCTATCCAATCTGCGGTATTGAAAACGACGAATCCTAGGGGTATCCAGAGCAATGGCTATTCGACGGCGGGCATACATAAATAACAGCGTAAACGGTCTGCTTTATCCTCCAGTGCGTGAAGCGTGGTGCTCACCGAGGAAAGGCTGCCCTCTGGATTCACAGAAGCTATGCTCATTGTGATACTAGGGAATAAGCCAATTGAAACAGTATAGATATAGGCTATTGCCCAGCCTAGATCTCTAATCTTGCGATCGACCTGCCAGATAGACCTCTTATGATGTTGATGTTGTTGCAGTGTTTTGACGTTTGCTTCGGTTCTTTCATTCCCGACATCGTCCAATTGTGATTCTTCTATCTGTTTGTGCCTTTGCATAGCATGCTCATAGCACGGTAGCTTGATGAGCATACAGGTAGCCGCACCAGCGATAAGTGTGAACAATAAGGAAATGACCAAGAAGTGATATGTTGAAGCAACGAGTTTATGACCATCGTCCAGTCCATCGGGAGGGCTATCAGCTCCTTCTTTTTTGCCGGAGCCTCTAGATACAGAGTTGAGAGCCGAGAGGAATTGGGCAATAGCGACTGAGAAGCCGATAGCTCCTTGTCCACTCATTACACCTTGCATGAAGAACGGATCATCGAAGATGGTAGTAAGAGCTGCGCTGCTGCTTTGTAAAGAGGCGCATACTCCAGCTCCTGAAATAGTGACAGCTCTGAAAAGACCAAAGCCATCTGAGCATGTCTCCTTTCTGTAAAGTCAGTATTTGCATAAATCTCAAACTCACACGAGCAGAATGAAGAATATCCAGACAGGTAATTCCACCAAAGTAGTAATTATGAGTAATAAAACAATACCACCCATCCCAGCAATACAGCTGAACAATATCCTCTCTATATTTTCGAATCCTTTCTTCTGTTGTGAGTAGGTAGCTCCTACTATGAGGAGGAGGTTTGCGAGTGTGTATATCAGAGGTACGAAGGAATTCGCAAAGTGAGATGTGGAGGCATATGAATTGTCTGAATTGTGAGGTGTTAGAGAGTAGTTGAAATAAGGCATGACGATGATGAGGAGATTCCTAGGATCCAAAGAGCGGAGACACCGATTCAGCTACAGGCTTGGAGTGCACGTTGTACGGCTCTCAAATGCTCACCAGGGCAAGAGTACGGAAGCCTGAAGACGCGCATGTACAGTTGTGGCGAGGGATGTGATGTCCAAAATATGGTGCATAGGGGTAGACGAGTCAGCAAGAGCATCGTCAGCAGCGGCGTTCGAGCACACTCACACCCAGAACAAGGAAGCAAAAGTAAGCAACCATCCTCTCTCTCCCAGCAGCATGATACGGCGTGAGAGCACGATCATCCAGTGCTGCAGAGTGCGATAATGCATGACTGGAGCGTGAAATGCACATGCAGTCGCTCAGCACAGTAGTGAGTGATAACTACGCTTGCAAGGCACTGTCTTATGACTGTCATTTCACTCACTTTCCTGCCTCTCCATCGTCCACATCGTCCAATCGCACACCTGTCGAATGCAGCAACGGCGATTGCTCGTTATCCGATGAAGGTGAAGCAGGCGCAGGACCAGATTCCTGACTAGCCATCTCGCCCAAGTTCGTTGAGCCGAGATAGTAATGGATGTCTTGCTTATCTCTGACGTCTCGTCACGGCTCTCTGGGGATCCTGGAGATAGCACTGGTCACGATGTATCGGCTCTTTTCACGATAGGCAGGGGCTTGGTCTTCAGGACTACCTTGTCGTGGCAGTCATGCCTGTAACGATGTCAAAGCACAGCGAAGCAATGCATTCTGGATTGCACGCGAAACAAGAGACATCATCGATAGACTTGCGCGAAACAGCCAGTTTGCACTCTCACGTGACTTTTCACCTCGACGCATTCTGATTATTATAACACGCAAAGGCAAAGAGTCGACGGCAACTGCAATTCAAGAGTTCAGGTTTGATAACATGTACTCCATTGTATTGTTATTCGCGGTTGTTTAAAAGGTTGGGACACAGTGAAGAGAGACTACGAGAAATAAAAAAGAGCGGGACCGAGATCCCTAAACATGTATTGAATACGACTGAAAAAGCTTTGAAAGAGGAAAGCGAAGACGAGGCCATACATCTCCATCTCATTTGAGAATGTCACGCCTACAAATACAAGCATGGCCCGGGTTAGACGAGCGAAGAACATGCGGGATAAAAAGAGATTGTGAGAGGGGTATACTCTCCATTGCTGAAGAGTGAAAAGACCATTTAAGAAAGGGGAATGTACGGAATAAAACTGTGATTAATACCCATATCTTGTATATCCTTCCGCCATATCCATCAAGGACTGGGGGGCGTCTTCCCTTGTCCTGGACCTCAGCCTTACAGAACAAAAACGACACCAACGACTCCAGCAACAGCAGCGAGTGCAACACCGTTGGATCCAGTTAAGAAAGCAGCGTGGAACCGAGGAGCAGCGGCGGATATAGAATTGCCAGACTGGGCAGTGATAGAAGACAAGAAACCAGATCCGCATACTTTGCCAATGTCGTTCCAGAGTGAGGCTTGAGCGCCTAGGATGGGTGAATTGGAGAGACCGGTGCCTTTTTACAATGGGACACAAAAGCAGAGTCAGTGAAGAAGAGAGAACGAGATGAGCAAGTGTAAGGAGCCCACCATATGGATAGTCAGTCTCGAAGCCGACATAGGCAGCCAGGATGTTCTTGGTGCAAGGTGTGCACAGCTGCTTCTGGCCCATCTCGCCAGAGAGGAACAGAAAGGGGAGATTGGTGGTCCTGAATGTGGTTGCATTGGGGAGCAGTGCATTCTCATTGGTGACTGTGGTTGTGGTAGAAGTGGCAGTGGTAGAGTTGGCAGCTCCACTCGAAGGGACGCCCGTTCCAGTAGACTGACGCCTTCTCAATCTCGAAATGGCGCTGCGAGTGGCATCTGCGACGTGCATGTAGAGCGAGGACAGAGCAACCTGAGGAGCTTGCATGAAGAGTGCTGCATTCGCGTTGGGGTTGCTGTTGCTGAACACTGTTGCGTTGGTCGAACTGCTCGAGGGAGTCGCAGCCGAGCTTGTGGCCGCCTCGACCGCCCCTTGGTCGTAGGTGCGCAGAGCACAGAATGCACTGGACGAGGTGTCCTTTGCACAGACTGCCTTTGTGAATGGATACAGGACATAGAGGACATCGTAGTTGGATCTGACGACTGGCTGGTTTGCAGCGAGTTCAGCTGTGCAATTGCCACTGAACCATGTCAAGTGACGGGTGATGAGTTGCTCGGAGCAGGTTGAGGACGACGAGCAGAGAGAGGACAGAGACGACTGGACCTGAGTGGACGATATGCTGTTGCTGGATGACCACGTCGACGGGTCAAACAGCCGAGTCGCCGAGAGCAGCCTGTTTGAGCATGCAGCGAGCTCCGAGTTGGCGTCGAGGGCGGCGAGGAAGGTGGAGCACTGGCTGGAGATGCCCGCGGAGGGTATGTATGCTGCGGGACATGCAACCATGCGTCAGTATGCACTCGCTGGCCTGCATCGTGTGGATGCTGCTCACGACTGTCGCTCGACTGTGCGGCGACAAGCGCCATCGACGAGGCGGCCACGAGGGCGACGAGGGCTGATGGGCTGAGCATGGTGGATGCTGTGTGTATGCTGGTGTGTGTGGTGTGTCGTGTGGATGTCCGCTGTCCTGTTCCTGTCCTTGACCTTGATTCCTCTCTGTTTATATGCTCGTTAGATGTTGACAGTGCTGATGGCGCAGGAGGGACGAGGAGAGTCGCAGCAGGGTATAGCTTGTAATGAGCGTGGTGTACTGGCAGTGAGCAGCGACTAGAATGGAATGCGACACCTCCTTCGTGCTGGATATCTCAGATGGTAATGACCCGAGCTCATCTTGCTTTTATCGAAAAGAGTGACCTTGCAGAGAGCGAGTGATCGGCGAGAGAGGTCACGTGATTGCAGCGAAGACAGGTTACATTCAGTACATGACTATTGGACGCATCACAGGGAGCGTCCTCGGGACAGACCACTCTCCAGACCACTCTCCTACTCCTCGTCAGCTAGCTCTTCGAAGCGGGGATGCCCATCGAAGAGCACCGTGTCCTCGTTGTCTCCATCTGCAGAACATCCACTATACCCATTCCATCCCTCGTCTTCATCCCTGCCGCACTCTGAGTCTGGGTCCACAGTCTGCCAGTCATCGTCGTCGTCCTCTCCTGCAGATCCATCCTCATTTCCTTCATCCTCGTATGCACAACCCCGGAAAGGGATAAAAGGTACTGGGCAGACCACAAAGCATTCCATCTCAGGCCAGCTCGGCATACCTGCGAAATGATAGTCATCAGGTAGAGAAGAAGAAATGGAGTCATCCATATGGCAAGGCACATGGCCATAGAGCATGTCTTGATGGTGGCGATGATGGTCACCATTTGCAAATGAAAAACTCTCATCAGTTGCATAATGGACTGCCTCGATGCCATCAGGAGAATGGTCCTCTTCATCCACAGTCCAAGATTCAATGACGATGTTCTCTTTCTCCTCGAGGATGTGGTCGTGTTCATGCCCGTGTTCATGTCCATGTTCATGCTCGTGTTCATGTCCATGTCCGTGTCCGTGTCCACGTCCATATCCTCGACTTCTCCCCTCGCACACTTCAAACGCACAAGAAAAGGAAGAGAAGAATGGATCATGCTGGAAGACAATCACACAAGGCTCATCCAAACTCCCATTAGCATCGCCAACACTGCCGCTGTAGATGCTGGAGAAGTGATGAGCCCGAAAAAACTGTCCATCTCCAGCCAGAGGCGGAATTCTAGCTGCTTTTGGATCAGATTCATTTTTAGGAGATTCGTTCTTGGCTTGGAACATGAAGATATCGGGTTCATCGACCGTATCCAGGCCGATATCTCTTACATGTCCATTTCCATCATTGTGTGCGAGTGGGTCAGTCTGGCTTGGATCGATGATTTCTTCAGATGACTGCCGTCCCAAAAACATATGAGCTGGCATCGACATAGTCCTCCTGTGAGTTTTGTTGGTGATTTCGTTGGCATCCATAGGTTCACTGTGTCTTCTGGCTCTTTGCAATGACGTAAGCTCAGAAGCCGATATCAGTCTGATCCCTTTCGCTCTGACCATATCAGGCAGCAGGAGTGCCTTTAGCTGTTTCGACTGATCAAGTGGACTTGTAGCTAGATATGACCCTGGCTGGAGACGAGTTTCATTCACTCGTATACCCGAGCAATAAGAGACTGGACGTCTGCTAGCCGTAGAATCCTGGCTACTTGAAGGAGAGGTAAAGGTGAAGGGCTCGTTGCTGCTTGATTTGCGCGGTGCTGCGCTTTTAGTGCTCGAGGCTGGAGGAGTAGCGGACTCGTACCCGTCATCGCTCACTTCGTCGCTCATTGTGTGCGGCCTAGCTTTCTCATCAGAAGGCAGAGCATGGGCATTGTCTAAACACGGTGTGTCTGTGCGACGCTCTTCAGCAGTGTCGTGGGCTTGATCAAACACAAGGGCATGATCTGATGATTGTACGAGTTTGATGGGTGTTTTTAAAGTTAGAATACCGTGGTCATCGAGTGCAGTCCCTTTGCGTTGAATCAAGGGACTTGCTTCATCGATCTGGCTAATCATCGCCTGCGCCCTGTGGTCTGGCTTCATGTCGGCCGCTGCAGATCTTGTCTGGATAATGTCGCAGCGGTTCAAGACCAGATGCAACGCTACAATTCTGTAATCAATCCCGACGAAATGAAAAACAAGGTATTGGCGTTTGTAAGCAGATTGGTCACAAGTTAAGCGTATCGGTCGAGTAAGGGCGTAAAAGAGGGATTGATATACACATCTGCCAATCCAGCAGCACAGCCACACACAGCATATTCGTGTAGCTACCTCGCATCGCCACGTACACAAGCCTAGATTGTTCGAGCGGCGTGCGCAGCACTGGCCGTGATTATGCACTTGCTCTATTCCTCGTCTGCTTGATTCAGGAAGTCCCGAATTGGTGATGGTGTCCTTTGACGCCGCCAATGACGTCCTCGACGTTGACGAGGCGCACCACGCCACCTGCGGGTGATGTCCATCGCCACATGGGCCAGCTCAACTTGTGGAAGCCCAGTCCTATCATCACGTCTTCCAGTCATCCATCCACGTTGTGCACGTCTGTTCACAGGATCTCGTCGTAGGACATGCTCAGTCTCAATCGATGTTATAAGACTTGTCAATCTTTCAAATTCGGCTGCTTCGCCTTGCCAAAAACTTTGTCTCTTCCTTTTCAGAAATGCCTGTTTGCATAGCTCCGGAAACGCTTGCAGGCGAGCTCTTCCCCTGTATGTGGTGGTAAGAACAGTGACATGCTCGATTATATCGAAGTGTACGAAGTGCCCTAGTTGGGGACACCAATCTGGATCGGTAGCCAATAAATTGACGATTGTCTCGACAGCGCTGAACGAAACCACACCGAAAGCCAATTTCCGAATAAGAGGAGGAAATTGAATGCTATCGAGCTGTTTCTGTGTTATTGTGTAAAGGCGCAAAGAGGTAAGATGAGGGATATAGCTGAGCAGCCGGCTGTACCATGCACCGAGTATTTTGCCCTCCTGGCTCTTCCGTACATGTAGTCTCAAGCTGCTGATTGGCAGCTCGGCGATATTAGCAAAGACCAACGCAGTGGCTTCCTCTGTTGCGTAGATTGAAATCCTCTTCAAAGCAGTTGCAGTACTCATCGCTTGCGTAATCGTCGTTGACGTTAGAAGTGTCGAGGAGTTGTCGTGTATTTCCAGACTCGTTGTGGTTGACGGTACAGTCGGCAATACTGCGACCTCTGGACGAGCAGTGCGCCATGCCAGCGAAGTCGAAGGTGGAATGTACAGCCGGAGAACCTTCAGGTTGGTACATACGGCCAGAATTGGCGCTACCTCATCAAGCGAAGTGACGGCTGTAATAATCCGCAAAACACTTCTTCCGAGATCCGGATAGCGTTCTAGAGCCTCGAGCAGTGCTAATCGATCTTCGCGGGCAACGTCATAGGCCTTTCCGCCTAATACGTCCGGAACATGTACACTTCTGTATAATCTTTGTATCACAGGTCCATGAATGCTTCGTGCAACTTGAGCAAATGACACACAGTTATGCGCATGTCTAATGAAGTCTGCGATCCGTTGTACTATGGGACTTGTGTAAAAGAGTTGATGATGCCTCGCAGAAGTTTCTGAAAGCATGTCGAGGTTCGTGTAATCCAATTCAGGGAGAGGAATGACCTTGTGTCACTTTCGATGCTGGGAATCTCAATCCAGTGTCATGGTTCGGCCGGTCGGTTCCGTAGGTGGACCCGTCACGGGGCAGTCATGTCGATACGGTAAGCAGAGTGAGGTTGGCTTCGGAAGATTGTCTTGCCCCTGTTGACATTCCCCAGACTATCAGAAATCCAATTGGCAGATGGGTAGCCTGTACGGACAAGGTATATTCCAGTACTGCAGAATAGTAATTGCGTCAGACATGCCCGGAGCGTTCGGTGACATTGCAGACCATACTTACTCGTCTGACTATACCTTCCCACGTAGCTTGACCTTTATCTGTACTGTTCATATCAACTTCGTACCATGTAGTCTTGAGCCCGATTTCGCTCAAGTGCATCTCCGAAACGTGGGTGTATACTTCGTAGAAAGACATACTCGTTGCACCTAATCCGTGAAAAAACGAGAAACGGGATGTTTCGTCTCGTAGTAGATTGGGCAATTCTTCGAAGAACGCATGAAGATCTGCGTAATGTTCAGAGAATGTGTCGAACTGCATACAAGCTTCTGATCAGTCTCTCCATCTTGGGGTACACGCTGATTGTTATCAAGAGGGAGACTTACATATATAGCATCGAACTCAGCTAACTGATCGCCAGCTTCAAAAGCAGCGATATAGTCTCGCCAGGTGCCTTCGAAGAACTCCAACCCAGGTATGTCGTACCAGCCATTCGCACGCGCATGGGCAAGAACATCTGGATGCGGTTCGATGATAACATGTCGGGTCGGCTTGTACCGCTGCAGCTCGGCGTCAACAAGCCCGAGACCGAATCCCACATTCAAGACGGTGAATTCTGTTTCAGTATTTGCAGCATCACGGTCTTCAGCCAGCAAGCGTGCCGTTTCTTGCATGATGGGCAACTCCCATCCCATCATAACGCCGTTGCCTTCTTCATCAATACATCTTTCATCACCATTTTCGTCTTTCTCGTACTTTAGTCTAGATTTCAGGAAAGCTTTGTTATCTGATGCGGTTGAGACTTCTTTCGTATCATCTTGAGCTTTGTTTCCGCATTGGGGAATTACTTGAGAGTCCTTGCCCTGTTTTGCGCCATCTTCGATATCCGACTGATCCTCCTCCTCCACATCATCATCATCAATCTGTGCGGCCAGTATAGCTTGGACCATTTCCATTCGCACCCCTTCCATGACGATGGCGTCGAAGATTTCTTCGTTGTTGAGCGTGTATGCGACATCACTTGCAGTCTATCATCATGCATTTATGTTAGTGAAGTGCTTGGGCCACTCAGCCGGCACAGGGAATGTGATGCGTCTCACAAAGCTAGCATTGTCGACTGTGTGAATGGTTATATCAGAATTGCCTCCGAGGGAGCAACACAGAGAGACCTACCGATATTCCACACAGCACCGTTTCTCAGCAGATACTTCACTAGCTCCAGACTACCATTGTCTGGGACGGACCGGTCAGTCGGGGAGATACAGCATAGCCTTGGATTGGACACACCAGCAGCACAATGGAGAGCAGTCCATCCAGTCTGTGCATCTTGCTGCCATGCCAGAGCGCCTCGGTCGATCAGCATCTTGCATTTTTCCAGGTCGCCCGTGGTGCAAGCGGTGTGGAGCTCGAGTGTGAGCTTGAGGCTCTCGGCGAGGGCGTCTGTCGCATCCTCGCGTGCCATTGGCGAGTCAGTGTCCGCGGTATCCTGAAGCTCTGCCGCCATCGCTGCCTGCTAATCAGATAAGAGGTGCATGAGAGGAAAAGAGAGCCGATCGCCTCTCCGTCGAGGCCGGGCAACGTTGCAGCAGATTGGATCACGACAACTGAAACAGGCACCTCAGATTGTGGTTGATACGTCTCAAGCTGGACATCAACAGTCTGGAATGCGCCAGTAGCTGCTGCCCTCTGCCATGTCTGCCAGTGGAAGCTCAAAGCATCAAGAACCGACGACATCGTCACCATCTCCCGAAAGCCGTTCGGTTGAGCCGTCTGGAGGACCGCCAGACGGCACCTTCAAGTGGAGTGTACTGACGTGTAGATTTGTGGGTTGGCATGGCTCAGGCAGGATCTATTCGCACTGAACATTCGTCGAGCTTTGCTCTGTATTCTCACCAGATCGTCCTGCTGGTATGGTCCATAACGCCACTCTCCTGGGCATATGTACTATGGTCCATCGCATCGCATCTGGAGGTGCTTCCTCCAGCCTGGCCTCGTGCTCCAAGGAGAACATCAGAGGAAAGCCTCACCCGGACTGTTCTCCACCGATGCATTCTCTGCTATGCCCTTCTCGAAGTTCTCTTCACCTTTTATTTCCGATACCTCATCTACAAAGTACAGATACGCACGTCTCTCCCTCCATACGGGCGCGCCTTTCTACGTCAAACTCTGGCGAGAGCTCTCGAAGATGGCATGAAAATTGAAGGAGAGCAGGCTATTGCCAAATCCGAAGCGGCGGAAAAGGGAAGCAATGCAACACAAGCTCGTAGACCCCGACGAGCGACTTTCTCCAATGCACGTTTCAGTCAACTGTCCTTCCTGGATGAGAAGACTCGTCTGTCAGAAAACGACCCTCGAGCCGTAGACTGGAGAAACATGTTCAAAGCCTGGTTCCTCGGAACACCGTGGCATGAGCTCAAGCGCGACAACGTGCTTGAATGGCTAGCATGGTCCTTCTTCGGAATGCACTATGAGGAAATACTTGAAGAGTATGAAAAAGAAGGTCGACCTGCCATTCCAAGCGACCTTCAAAGCGCGGACGAGATTCTCACTGAAACCGCAATGGATGACGATGCCAGCGCCAAGATGAGCTTTCTATTCCATGGACTGTACATGCTCGAAGCGCGATCCGGTATGCCTCTCCCTAAAGGCAAAAACCCCTCGGTGTCATGTATTCGACTTCATCTCGATCCAGTCAAAGTCTCATCTCGACCACTTGCGAAATACCTGGTCACAGGTGTCTTTAACATCCTGTTGCAACGCCGCGCTGCTCGATCTGGGTTTGTCAGAGTGGAAGATGCTGGACTGGAGTATTTGATCCGTATGCCGGAGCTTTGGAAGCCTGGGGCAGAAAGTACGCGACCTCTACTCTTCATACACGGTTTAGGAATGGGTTTATCTCAGTATGCTTCGCTGGTCTCATACTTTGAGCAACATCCATCTCTTCAAGATCGACCTCTTGTTCTATTACTGCAGCCTCATCTGTCGATGAGTCTGTTCCATCCGAACCATCTCAGGCCACCTAACAAGGAGAGCACGACAAAAGGGTTGCGCGCGCTGGTTGAGCGGTGGAAATTCGAGGATGGCCTGACTGTAGTCAGCCATTCTAATGGTACCATCGTACATGGCTGGCTTCTCAAGGAATGTCCGGAGCTAGTCAAAGCCTCTTGCTTTGTCGATCCAGTGACGTTTTGTAAGCGCTATTCTGTATGGAGCTTTGTGAGCGAGAGTCATGCAGCTGACGTAGCATATACTCTCACGAACAGGTCTCTGGGAGCCATATGTAGCTTACAACTTTCTGTATCGAAAGCCTACCACGGGTATCGACATTCTCATGCGATACTTTGTCGGAGAAGAGATCGGCATAGCTACCATGCTACAGCGGTATTTCGACTGGAGTGCAAACATCCTCTGGTTTGAGGAGTAAGCTCAAACATGCTGCTAGCAACGAAAGCTTTCTCCAAGTATGTTGAGTGCTGACTCTCATGTGTTCGAACAGAATCCCGAATGCCCTGTCAAATCGCGATACCTCCTTTTTCATATCAGAGAAAGATGCCATCCTTAACGCGAAGCGGGTGAGACGGTATTTGGAAGACCATGGTGTCAAGACCGTAAACGAAGGTGGTAATCTTCACTTTATGGAAGGTCTGGCTCATGGTAAGTTCGTTATCTATAGTATTGAACTAAGGTCTTCGGTGCTTATCCCTCACGCTTTACATTTCATATGTTTACAGGTGAAGCGCTGATAGCTGGCAAAAAGCATATAAGTTTAGTAATGGATTGGCTGAGCGGTAAATAGATGATGAAAGTATTTGTGTATATTACGATAGATGCCATTATACTTGACATGCGGAATGATTTGTATGACGGCCATACTGGGCTAAGGGTCAGCAGTTTACGGAGCTTTATTCGTTGGGGATTTTTCTGTCCATTGTCTATTCGGAGTCTCCGCTCTTGCGCTGCTGCTGGGGTCAGAAGCATCTCTGTCTTGCGGACCAATTGAAACTATCTCTTCATCTTGTATATTCCTCGACCATGCACCACTGCGACCTTCTTCTAATGCCATTTCAGCGTGATCTATCGTTTCTTCGTTGACATCGCCCCGAGGTGTGCGGACGAGAACTTTTGTGCCGTGGATCCAGTATGTGGGATATCTTCTTCGGCCGACGTTCTTTAGGAGTAGGCGCGATAGTCAAAGGTGAGATGGAGGCACTACTGCAGGATTAGGGAGATGCAACTCACATTGATGATGCATGCCCAGACAGTCATTATGAGTGAGGAGATTAACACAATGTAGATGAGTCGCCAGGACATGTTGACTGCTGCAGGCTGAACTGAGGCTATGATGGCGGTGGCGCCACCGCTGGAAAAGGAATCGGGGTTAGGCGAAGCATGAAGAGGTTGAAGTACTTGTTTATGATAGCATACGGAGGATGTACAGTCCCAGTCATCTGCATCAGGAGGAGGGACAGGGCCATCGAGAGGGCGCCATTGATCCATACTATATGGTTGAGCTCCCCTGGACCGATAGTATCGGAGAGCTGATAATGCGGACTCAAGCGGAATAGCTTGGTCACACAGACTGCGAGTATGCAACTCAAGACCTGCCCACCGATGAGATGGCGCGGCTGAGCCAGAGGGGACTCTGTCGTGCCGAAGCATAGGACTGCCGATGCGCCGAAGGAGGCGACGATGAGGATTGTGCCGTCGTTGGGAAAGGCGGCGGATATGATGACCTCGATGAGGGCTATTCCAACGAATGATCCGACTGCGTTCAGGCGTTGCATGGTAACAGATAGACATGCACCGTGTCAGCCGAGGGAGGGTACGCGACCTCGAGAGGACGAAGCAGCACCCACCTGTCGAGAGCACCCAGGTCTCGTACTGCAACGGGAGCTTCGCCAGCCACGTGAAGGGCGGCACTGGCAAACACGCATACGGGGGCTTGCTGTCGGGATCGCGGTAGCCCGTCCAGCGCTGCAGTGGACGAGCAACTCGACTTCTCACATCTCGGGTTGGCTTCCATCCTTCTGGGACCATGCGGTACGAGGGTGGTGGTGGTGCAGAAGCATCATCAGCAGACTGAGCAGCTTTGCTCGACGCACCTGCAGCCTGTCCGCCGCTGCTGCCGGTGCCATTGCTGGGCCCATCCTGCTGCTTGTTGCGCTTCTCTGCGCCATGATGATTGCCGACGGCTACGGACGACGACGACGACGGAGACGACGAGGGCGAGGCGGTCATTCTCCAGATGCATCAACCGTAGAGACCCTTCTAGCTATCCAGAGCAAGATTACTCCGCCGGCAAGCGAGACCATCCCGCTCCATGCAGGTGTCGACAGACCCCCGCCGCAACAATGGCCATCCCGCGGAGTGCAGTTGCCTCGGGTCACGTGATTGGACAATCTCTCCGAAGACGACCAGCTGATGATGGAGAATGCATGCCCATTGATGCCCATTCACAGGCAGTCAATGGCGTGCGTCTCCTTACATCAGGCGCAGCTTCAAGAAGACAGTCACGATCGGGGGCAAGGGTCCCTGCCAGCATTGTCCGGGAGGTCTGACCATCTAGTAAACCACCTCATCTCCTCAGGCATGCCCAGAAGAGGGACGACCGGCCGGCGACACCTCCACCGTCGAGTCGCGCTCGGCAATCACTCATCTCCAAGTCCATGCCTAACAGATCAAGCACTTTCATTCCCTCGCAAGCCAGGCTGTCCACCAAGTCGCAGTCCAGGCAGCTATCCTGAGATCAACAGGTCCACTTCGCTTTGGCGATTCCAGAGCGACACCGCCGAGATGCCCTCAAGATAACCTAAAAGCTGTCTTGTCCTTTTCTGATAGTCATGCTGGCTGCCAATAGCTTGACTTCGCTTCATACCATTCATCAAGACGAACCTGCAGCCAGCTAAAACTGTTCCTGCAATAGCTGAACTAAGCCATAGGACTCCATCACCCTGATTTCAAGTACGAAAGATGCCCTCTGCGACGAACAGCGTACAGTAACCCTATGACGACGCACACAGACACAACGGACTAAATAGCGTCTCTCATTGGGCGTTTGAGGATGACGAAGCGAGCACGATTGCGCCAGAAGAAGAGAAGTCTGAAAAAAAGACAATCTTGCGTCAGTTGTTCAGTCTGACTTCCATCTTCAGAACCATTGGGCGAACACACTCTGCCGTCGACCGAGGTATCAGGCATCATGTGCAGGGCCAATTCAAGGAAGCTTTACGAAAACGGTCGGGCAAAGACGCTGCTCGTAAATTAGTCCAACCGAACACTAAAGTCAGCCAAGTGGTTGCCGGTGCATCGAGGAGAGCGGGCGCGACCTACGCTGGAGCCGTCCAGACATGCGGACGAATGGGCCCGAAACTCAACAAAGCTCGAAAAAGGCTGCACGGTGCTCCGGCAAGATATCGTGAGGTGTATAGGAAAAAGCGCGATGGTTCTCGGCCTCCTCCGCTCCCTCCTTACAAGAGAAACCAGATAACAGTAAGAGGTTAAGAACCAAGATCTGGGCTTTTTCTCTCCGGCCACGCACCGATTAGTTTTCATGCTGACCACAAACCAGTCCGAAGGAGGCTACGAATTCAATCGATCTTGCATTGGCCATGTACTGTGCTCGCCCGTTTTACTTAGAATGTACAGATAGAAGCGCCTTGCAAGACTGGCTCCTATTGGCACTGTCTTTATGCGTCTGACATACAAATTCTTCATCTCCATTTACCGCGTCTAACACCAAGTCGCTGACGACCATCCATTACCTGATATGGATATAAGCTACTGATGACAAGGATTAGGTCCCATGTGAGCCTGGGCGAAGGTACTTGCCTAATTGGTTCCGTACAGATGCAAGATGCCTAAGCCACGATAGCGGCTGATGGAGTTTCACAAGGTCCATACAAGCTCAAGACTGTCATCAGCCCTCAGGCTATGCAGATTGATCGAAAGCTTGCGGCAGCCGTTGTGTCTAAGGAGATGCGTGCGAGAGTTTCCCGGGACCAGGGAACTCTGTTTTTGTACTTGGCAATATGCATGATTCTGAAGGATGTAGGGTCTGCCTCTGCCAAGATGACAAGCTCTACGGTATGCTGCTACGTATTTCGATGCTGGACAAGTGCATGATGTATCACGCTACCACGCTCATCTCCTCTTTGCATCGCCATAACAGTTGACCTGACCTCCTGACCTCAAACCGTCACAGTAGCTACAACAAGGCTCAGTTAGGCTGTGCTCCCGTTCTACCTGGCTCCCGCTCACCGTGAGGGCCATCGAGTTTGTTTGTCGCACGTCTCCCTCTCCCTCTCCTTGTCCTCTTTTCTTTGTCACAACTCTCCCCCCTTCCTCTTTTGCTGATCTCGTCGTCAATATTGCCCCCCCCCCCCCCCCCCCCCTTCCCCCCCAGCATCGCCAAGTGGGTCTGACTTTGCTTGCAGTGAAGGCAGTGTTGTCCAGGAAAACCCCGGGCAACGCTCTTGTTCACCTCTAAGGCGCCCCTCCCATCACGTCCACAACATGCGTGCTAACACCCGCACAGCCGCAACATCGAATGCCCACAATGGTTATGCGGTTTTCGAGGAAGCCATACAACAATCTCCTCCGGCCTCATTGCAAGATCTGGAGGAGCAGGGATACCGAATACACGGTCCGTTCGCCCTTCAAAAATCCACATGGCTGCTGCACGACATCGATAAGAGCGGTACGCCAGTTGCAACCCCATCGAAAGGACATTACTTGCGGGTAAGACAGCTGCACGGAAACTACCGGCCAGACAATAGATGGGGTTGTTTCTACCTAATTGCTTACCAGGCAACCCAACCACAGCAATCAAGGTTGTTGTATCAGCCGGATAGGAGCAAGGACCAAGTATGGGCGTCTGCCATGTACACGCTAGACGCCCCCAAGAACAGGCCGGAGATGCAAAGGCCCGAAGATGCACCATCACCATCACCCCCACTAGAATTTCTTCCCAGGGCCTGGTGGCAAAACTTCGATCTCAAAGGGCCCCTGTTCTTGAGCATGGCCGGGAGACGAGGTCGTCTGTGGGAGGCCAAAGGATTCGGCAACATCCTGACGAGTTTCCTGGATGACCAGTTTCCTGCTTTGCGAATCTCTAGCGCGATGGCAAATTCGCGGGAATGGCCAGGACTGTACTATCTCAGTCTCAAAACGCTCAAGCTCTACTATCACGATCTTAACTACGATGTGATGCGTCCCACCTTCCTGTACAACGTTGGACCCATTTCTCAATATTATCCCAACCCTAACACCAGGCCGGGACGGAAAGTACAGGACCCTACTCTCAGGGATTTGTTAGCCAACACTGACGGCAAATGGGGACCTTTCTACATTCAAGTACCCAAGGCAGGTGAGTATGAGCTCAAATCCGGTCACCTCCTGCCAATGTTGCGATTAGTACGTGACAAGGACGGGAAAGTCGATTATGCGACGTATATTCCCACGGACGCCAATGGTAAAGCTTTTGGTAAGGACTGGGGTCTAGCAGCCGAAGTGGGGTTCAATTCGGCAGGGTTGGCCAAATCCAGTTATTGCATCAGCGGTCCATACTATCTTGCTCAAAGTACAGAACGGGAGAAAAGGACACTGCTGACCATCACGCACGGAAATGATGCAGTCGTCGAGTCCGCATATTATAAATGGACCTATACCTTCAAGTGTCGACCATACTCATCGCGCAAGTCGTCTTACCGGATCAGGAGCACGCTGTAGCAGCAGCAGCACGAGCACGAGCAAGAGCAAGAGCACGAGCACGAGTAGGAGCAGGACCAGGTGAAGTCAGAGATATTTTTTTCGGCATTTTCAGTCAGGAGAAGTATCGCGCAATGTCTGTTGTGCTTGATTTCATGTGCCCTCACTTCAAAAAACCTGCATTGTAGGTATATTGGCTTTGTCTTCTGAATGCATGCTATGATACGCCTTCTGCTACAGGATTCCGCCACCATCTGAAATGACTGTCCATTGATTCGGAGGAGCATGCATACACATCGCCTGGCATTTCAATGAGGCTGAAGATATGCTTCTCGCCGGTAACAGACTGTCTGCAGGATCATGTGATTGCGCTGGCCGCTTGCTGCCCATGCCATGGATTGCCACCTACCCCCAATGATGGGCATGCTGGCAGGACGGCTGCATCGGACGCGCTGTAAACCAAGCAGCGAGCAATCCAGCAGGGTCACGACAGCACATCGCATCCCCACTGCCAACGTCTGCATGCATGGCAATCGCAGCTGTCCCTCGATCACCGATAGCCCGCTGTGCGTGACCGCGACTGCGCTCTCTCTCTCGACACCAGCACTCTCTCGCCTCTCTGCGCGGCCATACTCGACCACTGCAGCACTCTCCTCTCCTTCCTCCTCAATCCACTCCGCCCCACCCTCGCTCGCTCGCTCGCTCGCTCGGCCGCCCGGTCGTTCGTTCCACCTGCTGGCCTCTCGTCGGATTCCAGGACAGACGCCCTCAACCTCGCTGAATCATGGCAGACTTTGTCAAGTGCGTAGCGTGTCGTTCTCGTACTCTCACTCTGCTTGGGCCTGGCGCAGTGCTGCTATCCTCGCTGTCGCCGGACGCTCGTCAGTCTGCAGGCAGCTCCCAGCTGAGCAAGCAGGAGCGGACACCTGCACCTCGCTCAGCAGGGGAGAGGGAGGGAGAAGCAGGCCATGCAGCCTACCACGCACACTGTACTGACCGACGCTGTCGCTTCATGCCCCTCGTCACCATTCCCGCCCTCGTGTATCCTGCCCCACCGTATCCCGCCGCCTCACCGGCACTCGCTACTCGGGACATTGGTATCGACTGCGCTGGTCATATCGCTCACTCATGCATGGGTTGCCTGCGCCGTCCTCCAGACTATCCATCTTTGGAACGTGAGTCGAGAAGCGGTCGAAATGAGGCCCGTCTTGCTGTTCCCCGGAGCCGTCAACTGACCCTCTTCGCGCCCAACACGCAGCGTCTTTGAAGTCACAACACGCTATGTCGACCTCCAGCCAGTCGGCATGGGTGCGTTCGGCCTCGTGTGTTCTGCAAAGGACCTGCTCACCGGCCAGAGCGTCGCGGTCAAGAAGATCATGAAGCCCTTTTCCACACCCGTCCTCGCAAAGCGCACTTATCGCGAACTGAAACTCCTCAAACACATTCGACACGAAAACATCATCTCCCTATCTGACATCTTCATTTCTCCTCTGGAGGACATCTACTTTGTCACGGAACTCTTGGGAACAGATCTCCATCGTCTACTCACATCGAGACCTTTGGAAAAGCAGTTCATCCAGTACTTCTTGTACCAAATCCTCGTTAGTCCACGCGATGCCTTGCTCAATCACAGACCAACTGACTTGCTTTGACACGTCAGCGCGGTCTCAAGTACACTCACTCAGCCGGTGTAATTCATCGTGATCTGAAACCCTCGAATATCCTCATCAACGAGAACTGCGATTTAAAAGTGAGGGGCATCATGTGTATATATATATTTCTCTCACTGCATAGGCTGATCGTTTTACTATCTGCAGATCTGCGACTTTGGTCTCGCCCGTCTGCAAGATCCTCAAATGACTGGTTATGTCTCCACGCGGTACTATCGAGCGCCGGAAATCATGTTGACCTGGCAAAAGTACGATGTTGCTGGTGGGTTCTCAAGTCTTTTCATCTTCTTTCAACGGCCCTTTCAGGATAGTATAGCATCTCAACCCCCTTTGCCCTCACCTCTCTCATTCTTTAACCTCTCTCCCCTTCTTTCTCTCCGTCCTTCCTTCCGCCCTCGTCAATATTGCTCGCGCGCTTGAGAGTTTGCTGCCGATCGCTGCCTCTGGTCTTGTTCGCGTTGGGGTGTTAGGCACAATTGCCGTATCTCGCTCGATCAAGGTCCTGGGTGGCTCCATTAGTCGAGTGAAGACCAGAGTAGGCCTTCATAGCTTTCTTGAGGTGCTCTACATGCTTCCTGGAGTGGGTTCCGCCAGACAATCTAGTATGGTGGAATCCTCCCCGACTAGTCGTAGTGGAGCCCTCAAAGATGGAGGGCAATAGACACCAAACAATGCGGGACAAGTGCTTGTATTTTGAGAAAATCACTGACACCGTGCTTCCTTTTACAACAGTCGATATCTGGAGCACGGGGTGCATTTTCGCAGAGATGCTCGAGGGGAAGCCTTTGTTCCCAGGAAAGGACCGTAAGTGGCGTGTATTCCAATAGGTCAGCATTATACTCTTGCTGAGACGCGGAAGGTGCATTACACAGACGTCAATCAGTTCTCCATCATTACTGAGCTACTTGGCACACCACCCGAGGATGTCATCCAGACGATCTGCTCGGAGAATGTAAGTGGCTGACTGAGAATCGGTTACCCATTTATACTGGTCTTAATTGATGCTTTGGCTTGACCCTTACAGACATTACGATTCGTTCAGTCGCTACCAAAACGAGAACGAGTTCCGTTCGAGCAAAAGTTCCCCAATACGGACGCTCCTGCCTTGGACCTGCTCGAGCGCATGCTTGTCTTTGACCCCAAGAAGCGTATAACTGCCGCTGAAGCTCTTGCTCATGAGTACTTGGCACCTTATCACGATCCTACGGACGAGCCGGCCGCTGCAGAACCTTTCGATTGGTCGTTCAACGATGCCGATCTACCAGTGGACTCTTGGAGAGTGTGAGTGACGCTTGGTCTGCTCTTGCACAAATCCTTCGAAGGCCAAGAATGAACTGATCCGATCTTGATGTGCTTTTTAGTATGATGTACTCTGAGATTCTAGATTTCCATAATGTCGAGGGCGCTGAAGATCAGGCTCAAGAAGGTTTCGGCGCCGTACAGGATGCCCAGGCTCAGGCCCAGCATGCGGCAATGGCAGCCGCACAACAGGCATAAGGGGTGTGTTTAAATGGCATTCAGATGCAGGACGCGTCAGGGAACCCCATCCATACGCATCGATCCTCCTTGTCGCCATCCATCAGTGCGGTTCTGCCGTTCATACTCTCTACGAACGCTATTAGACTATTCCTGAAGGCTAGGTCGTCGGGAAGTTTTCAGCAATGCCAGTTCGTCTGCTACGTCCAGTCGGCATGCACACCGCATCGCCCAGTCCTGTGGACGTCCAATAATGCAATGACGAGAAAGAAAGGAAACAGCATTCTACCTTGCCCTTCTTTTCCCGTTGCTCTCATTCTCCACTTTCCTTGTCTCATCTCTTATATTGTATGTGCCTAGAAAATCAGTTTTCCATCCCATCTTGTCTCTTCTTTTCCTACTTTCCCTTTTCTGAATATGGTGTTTTTGTGTTTGTCTGTGTTGGACCAACGATGAAGCATCAAATTGCAAACAGGTTTCTTGCTTTAGATGAAGGGAGAATGTGGGATATCTTTTCTTTTCTTTTCTTCCTGTTTCTAAGAAGTATACACGCATAGCAACCCCATTTTCGTCGTGCGGAAGGATTTCGCTTCCCAAAGGGCAAGTTAGGTGATCCCGATTTGTGTATCACATTCATTTTGCAGAGCTTTGGACTCGACGCAACTTTCCGGCCATTCTCTGGAGGAGGGTCTCAGTGCAGAGTTTTGTGAGTCTGCCAACGGAAGAGTGCAGTTTTTGCAGCCGAAGGCTTTGGCGAAGCCGTCGATTGGTCAAGTCAGGATTTTCGTGCAGGCTGGTATCCTGACTGTTGCGGCTGCCATAGGAAGAAGAGATCAGTGTCCAGGAAGTTGCCAGAAAGGATGAGGACACAGTACATCCAACCCTCACTCTGGTCTGCCAGTATTCATTTTAATCTATTTATCTCATCACCTTGTATTTTCTTGAATTTCAAGTCCTTGCATTTCTTCCACCTGTGATTTCTCGATCGCTTTCCGCTGCATAGGACCTTCGCCATCTCCAGCACGACATGATGCACGACGACACGCAGCTCTGCTTGCATCACCCAACACCACGCGACAGATCCCCCTTATCCATCCTTGAGGACGTCAATTCAGCACGCAGAATGGACGTAGAGGAATCCACCCCCGCTCCCGCCGTCGAGGTCGCCGATGCGCCCAAGGGCAAGATGTCGGTTGAAGACGCGCTCCAGCAGGTCTTGAAGAACGCCATGGTGGGGCACTCGGCGCATGGCTGCGCTTGCTGCAGGACATACTGACATGCGTCGCAACAGATCCACGACGGTCTCGCCAGAGGTCTCCGCGAGTGCGCCAAAGCCCTAGACAGGCGACAGGCCCATCTCTGCGTCCTCAACGAGTCCTGCACAGAGGCCGAGTACATCAAGCTCATCGAGGCTCTCTGCAACGAGCACAAGATCAACCTCATCAAGGTCTCTGACCCAAAGGCCCTCGGCACCTGGGCTGGTCTGTGCAAGATCGACAGAGACGGCACCCCACGAAAGGTCGTCGGATGCTCTTGCGTCGTCGTCAAGGAGTACGGTCAAGAGTCTGGTGCGTTGGCCTTCTTCGCTTTCCCACGTGGCTACTGCTGTGTTGTTCGATTTGCTGATTTCGTCCTTGCGTCGTACTCCCGCAGAGGCTCTCAATGTCCTCCTAGACCACTTCGCTTCCCGATAAATGCTGGCCGCGGCTACCCTTCAACAGCATCTTGCTTGTCCAACGGCGGGTTGCTTCAAAATACTAAAAGCGCTTCCGAAAGAAGTCTATGTCACTGGCACTATTGGCGATGACGGTCAAGCAGCAGACTTAATAGATGATAGAGATCAAGCTGCAGGATTACATCTGCGAGGTTATTCGCCTAGAGAGACTGGCACCTGTGACCTTTTGGCATGTCTCTGCCAGCCGTCGGCTTCCATGTTTGCAATACATCTACTTCAGCGCCACCTGTTGATGCACGACGACCTTGGTTACTTGATATTGCATCCTGCCGCTTCGTGCTGGCCAAATGTCAAGCGCACCATGATATGACAGCTAAGCTTTATCTGACGAGCTAAATGTCTCAACTTGTGAAGGGTGATCTGTTCTTGGCATGGTTGCAGGGTGTCAAATTGGCGGTGCAAGGTCAAATTAAGAAAAAACCCTCGCATACTCTTGAATGCGACGTATACTTGCGTGCGAGACGGTCTGCCAGTACAGCAATATTCTAACGCTTTTATGTTCAGGCAGTCTATAAGGTCTCGCAATTGCTACCAGATAGACCCTGTTTATGCGTTCTTCCTCTTATCCTTCTTAGCTTCTGCTCTTCTCGCTTTTCTGTTGCTAGATGCACCTCCCGCAACAGGTGTAGCTGGCCGACTATCTTCAGAAAGAGCTTCAGCTGGCGTGACGGTTGCATCTATGTCGCCTAGAGCCGTGCTCTCGGGTAGAGAATCTATCGAAGCCGGCTTGGAGAAGATCTTGCGATAGACGGCTGATAACAGCTGAGGTAGCCACGTGGATGATAGTGCTGGTTTGCGAGCTGCTGATTCATTCAGTGGGTGACCTGTAAGGATGAATTGCATATAGCTATCGCATCAGTATTCGATACATCGTGAGAAAGACTTTCAGCGATGACTGACTTTGACCGTTTTCTTCGATAATAGATATGCGTCCGCTAGCTTCCACGAGCATGTTGACTGCATTTCCAGGATTCTCACTGCTTCCTAACTGGACTTTGACCCTCTTTGTGAGGTTTGGATTATTAGCCGGAGCTGTGAGAGTGCTTCCCCAGGCTGCTTCTTTGGCACGATCTTGGAAGCTAATTAACAAAAGAGGCACGCAGAGTTGCTCAGACTCCTTTGTCTTGTTTCGCATAGCGCTTGGGCTGATCTGGCAGACACTAGCACTCACCGGCGAATGCGTTGCACGTCGCTGTATCGCGTGAGGTATTGTATGACGTATTGCGTTAGACAAGAGAACATGGTCAAGAAGACTAGCACTGCCCCTAGTCCTGGTTGATAGCGACGGTAGTAGTCTGGGGAGGTTCAGGGAAAGGGTAGCATTTTAGCGGGATGCGGATTGCATCTGTCCTCTCGCTTGGACTTACAACCAGTGCCTACAGAAGGGCGAGCATCAGTATCTGTTTGTCCTGTATGTGCGAGTCAGGTTCTACATACCTCTCCAGCGCGGTACACCGTTCTCATAGAAGTATTGGTATCTGCTTATCAGAGCATCAATATACTGACTTTCAACTACTTATATGTGTGATGTAATTACCTCTTGCGCTTTTCGGCATCTCGTAAGATATTGGCTATTGTACCCATTCGAGCGAAGCGGTCTGGGTCGCCACCTCTATCAGGGTGGATATCCTATAGTTTAGCAAAATAAGTTTGAATATAGTGAGCGGACGCGATAGGGACATTGTATAGGGTACGTGGCGAGAGAGAGAGAAAGAAAAAGCAGTGAAAGAACACTTACCAAACTCCTTCTCCTGTACGCTTTAGCAATTTCAGCTGTAGATGCCGATGGTGAGACATTGAGGTACGAGTAGAAGTCGATTTGAGGGCCTTCTGCGCCTTCGAGGTCTGATACCAAGTCGAATATCTCGCTGTAGGTTGAGATGTATCAGCCTATATCTAGATCGACGCGGTTCTACACTAACTGGTCTTCGTTAGTCCAGGCGAGAGCGAGGCTTGAGCACCCAACAACCCGAATTACGCGAGAAGGAGTGGTGAGATTGTACAATGTCAGTATCGTCGTTGGTAGAATACTTCATCGCGTCTTGTCATGCATTCCTGTTTCGCACCTCGTGCATAGGCATAGCATGCAGGCCAGCAGTGGCAGCAGCGAGCTGCTTGAAGCGAGCCGCATCGTTCACGGTCTGCAATCTCCCCAGATAAGATCTAGAGGCTCGATGGAGGTTAGTTGTTGTTCTTGCTGTTGTTGCAAAGTCATCAAGGTAGGTGAATTGAAAGTCGCGAATAATGGATGATCGAGAGACCTCAAGAAGCCATCGTGTACCTCATGATCACAAGCTTTTACTTCTTGTCCACAACTACACCACACCATACCACATCTAGGATGCTATCAGCAAACGACAAAGGCAAAGGACGGGCAAGCGAGGGCAGTCAGTCGCCCTTCGAGCCAGAGCAGCCACGACAAGGGCCGCAGGTGGGGAGTAGTTCTAACAAGACGACTCGGGGTGAGTGTGGGATGCCATGCAGAGGATGATACACGCTCAACATCAACCATCTGTACTGCATAGACAACGCCAAAGGACGTCTGGTCAGACCGAGATCACCCAATCCAGCAGCTAATCACCAGCATGACGAAGAGCACGAACAAGGAAAGGCTTCAAGTAATAGGGATCAAGGCAGGCAAGCTTCTACTCCTACAGTGACAAGTCAACAGGAGAAACAAGATACCCCGTCATCAGTAACCATGCAAGTTTGGGAAGCAATACCGGGAGTATAGCGTCAGCTGGAGGGTACTCGCAGCAGGTGTTCTACCATCAACCGCATAGGGTCAGGATTAGGGAAGACCTCACGAAGCAGACGAGCTTCAACAGGGTGAGCTGCTACACCCCTAGTTGTCTACACATCAATGAGGCTTTACACTGATGAAATACTATTCTGTGGCAACACCCTTCTCTACCTGTGGTCTAGGCAAGAGACGGAGAAGAGCTTTACAATCTATGGGTAGGACCACCTTGAAGCACATTGTCTACGATCTGTCGACTTCAATGCCATCTGTGTTCAGCAGTACAGAGTCTTTCGTCAACGCGTTATGCAATACAACTGGTGATATTTAGCGCGGGCTGCCGCTGAACATGGCGACAACCTATGTGTGAATCCACAGAGTCTCGACGAGGTGGTGCCTCACCGCACAGTCATAGACCATCCTGCGAGCTGTCCATTGGGAGCCTGATGTTCCCAACTTGTCCCTACCGAGGAGGGCATGAAACGCGGTCACGTGATCCAGTCTCCGTCGTATCGGTCATCCATCGCATCCTTTTCGTATCAGCCGCGATGGAGTTAGGTTTTATCAGCTTTGTGACATAGCCCCCACCAATGGCGAAAGATCTCTACGCTCCGAGGAGACGAATTAAATAGTCACTGGTCTTGTTCATACTGGTCTGCTCATACAAGCCGAGCTCACGACATTCACGAGTGACAAGTTGATTCTTTTCCCTCGGAGTGTGCAGGTAACATGTCTTGCTGTTAGGAATCGATGGCACAGTGTACTTTATTCGTTGATTCGTAACTATGCATGTACTATCAAGGCGAGAGGTTCATTAGCAAGATCGAAGGCAAGAGGGCAGGACTTCCAAAAACCATGAAGCAGAGATAGGCAGAGATAGGCAACAGTGTTGGTTTCATTGCAGATTCCAAAACATATGCTAGAGATATAGATGGGGGAACAGAGAACGGCAATCGAATTGGCTTCCCATGATCCAAGAATGAAGGTCCAAAGGCCTCTTCAATGAAGAAGAATCCTCAGAACAGCCTCCCCGAACCTGGGTGTAAGCGTGCGACGGCTTTGTGTGACGACAATCATCGATAGTCCTTATTCTCTTTGTTGTTTATTGAAGCGAAGTTGATGAAGTGCTGGGAACGGGGGTCGCATTGTTCTCCAGCTTTTAAGGATTGCGCGGATAGCAGCTAAGCGAAACGCTTAGTACAATCGCTGAGGCTTGCCCATGGACTGCAGGGGAGACACGAAGAATGAAATTCAGCATGACGGAATTAATCATAAACAAAGAGTATGTCCGCCACTCACGCTCTTGATGTGCAAGCTCTTGACATTCTGCCAGTTCTTCTTGAGGAGAGAGACCAAGAAATTGATGGACAACATGACGTTGGCGGTGATCTGGTCTTCGGTCATGTCAATGTGTCCGATGGCGACACCGAGGCAGAGGACCTTCTTGAGCTGGAACTTGATGGTCGACTTGACTTCGTTGACCTTGTTGGAGAGGTCTTCGGCGTGCGAGATGGGAGTTGGGAACTTGCCGGCTAGAAATTGAAGTACGTTAGCGACTGCGCAACTTGTCAGGGATGACGATAGAGTAGAATTCACCCTTGGAGAGACCAGGACCCAAGAGACGAGGGATCTGCTTGATGAGAGCCTCGGAAGCAAGGAATGCGTCGTACTTCTTGGCGAGTTTCTGCGGGCCACGAGATCATTCAGCACGGTGCATTTCCGCTTACAGAGGGCAGCGCACCTTGACAAGCTTCTTGTTCTTGTTGAGCTTCTTCAAGTCGTCGACAGACTGGTACTCGAGGTCTACGAGTTTTGCACGATCAATGTCGGCGGCGTCTGCGAGGATGCAGATGCTCATTCTTGGGCGGGGCAGGTTGGGGAGCTTGATGGTGCCCGAGAAACGCTTGTCGCGTTGGGGCTGCAGGAGATCATCAGCCTGCTGCTCTGTCTGTCGTCTGGCGCACGTCCACGCACATCATAGTTCTTCAAGCCAATCTGGAGCTCGATGGTCTCGACGAAGTTTCGCTTCTTCTCTGCTGAGCCCTCGAGGAGGGAGTGGACGGACTGTCGCACGCTGGGCACCGCTGTGACACGACAAGCGATGTGTGAGTTGATGCTCGTGTTTCCATCCAGGCCTCTGTCTGTCCTCCAGCATGATCACCACTGATTCGAAAACTCACAAACTTTGCTGGAGGGAGAGGACAGCAGTCAGCCTTCCATTCTCCATCACGGACACTCATCACCCACCTCATCCTTGCTGTCTTGGATAGTCTTGATGGTGCGTCTCCAAGCTGCAATGTCCGCCTCTTCGTCGTCTGCAATTTCGCGCTCAGAGGGAAGGAAGGCCGAGGGAAGGCTCAGGTTTGCACGTGACTCTCATTAGTCACCAGATTATGTAAGCATACATATGGCGAAGTAGGGTAAGCAGAGCAAGAGACACTCCTCAGTTGACATCATAACGGCGATACGAATGTCCATTGCTGCGTGCATATCTCTCTCTCAATTTAATTACTAGAACAAGGTGACAATGCCCGACTGTCTGCCTGCCTGCCTGCCTGCCTGCCTGCCTGTCACCTCAGCGCTCATCAACTCATTATTACCGACAGATTAGAGAGCTTCAGCCCAGCCCAGCACAATGCAATATAATGAAAAGGGAAAGGTATAATTTTATGGCCCATGCTCCGGGTACACTGCTCTGTTGTGTAAAGACACCCGCTTGCTGCATCGATGCTGATTGAAAATGATAATGCTTTGCTCAACTGCTGTGCGGAGTATATCGTTTTCAATGATGTGCCCACTGCGTGCTTGTGTCGTGTTTGAAATGGATTATATTCATTGCTAGTGAAATTACTAGTTGCTGCTTCTTGACGAGTGCGTTGAAAATGTAATGGTAATACGGCGGAATACACCGAATGCAACGTTCAAAAAATGATATAAAAATTACTAGTAGCATACGAATAAGTACGCTTAGGCAGAAAAGTAGAACGAAAAGAATTAAAAGTCTATGCGAAATTGACAAATGTCCATTTTTTGACGAGGGTTCTCCTTGGAAGCTACCAGTGTTGTGACTCGGCGTAATCTATCAATGATCGCATACAAGCGACTAATAAGTGCGAGACATATGGTCCACATCGTGCTCATCTTCACCTGGTAAGGTAGGATCTCGACGATTGCTGCTGACGCACTGGCGTCATGCCCGATCCAAGAGTCTTGAATGCTCTCAATCGAGCACTGAGACTGTTCTTGCGCTTCATCAAGGAGCCAGTCCGAACAGGCGCAGCGGGTGAAGCTAGCTCATCGCCGCTTGATGAAGTAGATGTCGACGGCGGTAACTCGCTCGCTGTAGACGTGCTTGCGGCGGGAGAAGCAGTAGAGTGTAGATTTGCAGCAGAATCGCCCAGTGGATTCATGCGAGTCACAGGAATAACACGCATTGTGCCAGCTCCCTCTTGAGCCCGCACCTCTTCACACATCGACATTACACTGGTTTCCGCAATGTCCGGCAGCGGAACGACCTGAACAGCAATGGGAGAAGGAAAAGCAGAAGAATCTTCACTCCCATGAGCGTCTTCGTATATCGAAGGAGCAGGAGATGAGGATCCCCTAGAGGTAGAACTGTAATCACCGTTCCTCTCAAAGACACTCCATAATGATCCCGAACTAGCTTGGCGCTTGTCCGCCATCATCGAAGTGAGGTTCGGAGCTGAACGTCCGCCAGAAATGTTTGGCTGAGAGATTCCACTCATGCTTGGGAGTGCGCTGACCCCGCTCGTGCTTCTCTGGTGCCCTTGAAAGCTCGTCCGTGGCACTTGTCCAGACGCAGTGAGGGTGTTCCAGCCTATTTTGTCCCAGCTGTATCTCCGGTCATACGAGTGTGAAGACGTAGCAGCTGAATAAGTACCGTTTCCATACGAGCAATTGCTGCCACACGCATTGCGACCGGTATAGATGAATTCCGCGGCATTCTGAGCTTGTTCAAGTTGAGCACCCTGGAGCAACGCCTCGGGAGGAATCGACAGGATTGGCCGCTGCGAAGCGAACGACCTCTTCCGCATCAAAGTATGAGAGAGGGCATCACCAATCTTCGACCATCTGCTGTGTGTCTCGAGATCGACGGGCGTCAAGAGTGGGCTTGCAGGGAGTGAAGACTGGGGCGTCTCGAGTGAATTGCCGAGGGAAGGATCGGTAGATGTGGATGCGTACGAAGAGGAAGACGAGGTGGAAGAGTTGCGAGCTACTGTAGCTTGAACGTTTGCGTCCAGTATGGCTTGTTCTGGGGCTACAGCCATAGCGACAGGGCCAGTCTGGGTGCTGACGGTCACGATACCTTTCGGCACAGGAGGCTGCTGCAGTTGCACTTGCATCCTGATCTCTTCTAGCGCTTTCATAGCTCCACTATCCGAGACGTGTGAGGTAGTCTTGCCCAAGGTGGAATGACTTCTTTGCGGTCTGGCAGTCGCATCGGTAGCTTCCTGATCCGAAACTTGAGCACTGGTTCTACTCCGACGCAGCTTTGTGGACTTTCTTCGCAACGCATCAGAGACCTCGGCCCGAGTCAAGCCTGAGAGGTTTGCACTGCTAGCTGAAGTACCAAAGAGCTGTTTCATACCACTACCGGATGACTTGCTGCCGTCAGACTCGGCCAAGCTCGTTCGCCTCGAAGACATTGTTGAGTCAATGATAGTGCGATAGTTGAAGCTGCCAGTGTGGAATGAATGCGAACGCTTGTGCATAGTCTGCAAGGTGACGGCCGATGCAGTCATCGTACGCGGAGGCGGACCATGCAAGGGCATGGCATGAGATCGTTTGCTCTGTGCTCGCGCAGTCAAAATACTCTCGGACAACAGGTCGGCAAGTCTGAGATCGACACCAACTCTTTGAGCGGGCGGCTTGAGTGACAATCGAGCACGGAAGCCTGGGTTTACGGAAGGATGCGCTTCGTCATTCGATGACGATAAGAGAGATCCGGCTCGCGAGGTAGCTGGCATCAATGCCTCGGGAGAGGCAGGGAAGGCGCCAAACTCAGAGCTGGCCATGATTGGAGAGACACCTTCGAACGTGACAGCTGTCGAGCCTGATGGAAGACTGCAGGCGGAACTCTCCTCAATCATGATGGGGTTGTTCGCAATCACGTCAAGCCACTTCTTCCGGCAAGTGGAAGTCGCTGCTTCGATAGCTGTAGTAGAGGGTGTCAGTAATTGTGTTGCTCGATATCCGTACTGCACTCACCTCGAACCCAGATATTTTGCTCAGCGTGGCATAGCGAGCCAATCTCAAAGGTATGGTCTCGGCAGATCATACGGAAAGCATACGGGAGTGTACCTGAGCGAGACGTCAGCCATTGTTCCTCCCATCGCAAGGGATGCATAGCGGAAGCACTCACCCTCTCCATCCTGCACTTTCTGCATATCAAACAGTCTTAAAGGAAGCCAGTGTCTCGGCTCGTATACGTTCGTCTTTTTGACCTTAAAGAAGACAAGGTGGCTAGCGTATAAGACAAGGCCGTAGAATCCAGCTTTCAGAACGGATGGCACGCCTTGTAATGCGATTGTCGCTGCGTGGGAGTAGATCACATGCGCCGAGCCGATGAGGATAACTTGGTCGAGCTTGTTCAAAAGGCTGACGTGCTCGAGCTGAGAATGATGGAATGATGAAACATCAATGACTCGCTACCTCGCTACCGTACGCGTGCAGAATCTGTAATCGGATGAGCACTCACGTTTTGCACTTCGATCCTCCTGGCCAGCTTGACAGTAGCCACCTCCAACGATCTCACCTTTTGCGCATGGTCAACACCACCAGCAACCGCTTTCGCCGTATGTAGTGCTTCCCTGATCCTCTCTATGCTCATGTCGATGTCGGAGGGAGCGCTAGATAGCGAAAGTGTGCCAATCGCATGCTGTCGATCAGTAGCTCTACCTAACGAGGTCTTCTGAGCGTTCTTCAGCAAGCTTGCGAAGAGGAGCGGATAGCGACAAATCCTTTGTACGGGTTTGATAAGGAAATCCGCAAAATGAAGTCTAGAGGAAGACGACGAATCGGCTAATGATCTCTTGATTCTTCTCGAAGCTAGCTGACCAGTGCACTGCGCTTCGAAAGCGTCCCATTCTACTTTAGTTCCCGTTGTGGAAAGGTTCTTGACCACTTCCATTGCTTCGGAATGACCAGAGCAAAAGGGCTGGTATGCTTCAGAGAGGTTTTGCGATTCGTTGATAAAAATGGAACTAATCCGACGCGCAGCATCGAGAACAGTAGCATCTGAACTTTTGAAGCGACGTGTCGGTACCTGACGAGCAGGACTGGCAGGCGTAACGGTTGAGGGCGAAGGCGAAGGGTATTCATCTGTTGTGGACGATGCTGAATCGTCCGTCTCCACAGACGATGCTAGTGAGACTTCATGCAAACCATTGCCTTCGTCATCCTCTCTGATCCAGCCGAGATCCTCATCGACTCGTTTTAGCTTCTCCTGCAACCGGCGATGCAGGTCGACTAGGCGAGTTGCATCGCGAACAATGGTAGCTCGTTGTTCCTCGGTAACGAATCGTGCGATTGACAGTAGCGAGAAGTGAATCTGTGGGATAATCGAAGCAGGAAGGTGGTCGGTATGTATGTCAGCACAAGTGTCGTACCGGCTTGTTGAATCCAGCCAGACGTATAAAAAAACTTACATCGACTAGGTCGGACAGATCAGCAGTGTATCTCCTTTCCGAGTGTACCAGTTCCAATAGCGTATGATAGAAAGTCTCATTCGCATCGTTCGTGTGGTCGGCGTTTGGCTGCTCATTCATGCTGTCCTGCGATTCACTCCCAGCTTTAGTCAGATGCCCGGTGAGGGACATGGCATCGAATGGATTGCAGGACTCTGCTAGATCAGCAGGAGAATCCAAACGCATCTCCGGAGTGTTCGTTTCTTCGAGTGGTGTGAGCGGGAGTCTGGTGGCAAAAGCAGAAGGTGAAGTGAAGTCCGCTCTGGCTCGCAAAGAGGGTATGCGTGGGAATATAGAATGGCGAGAGGATGCTAGAGCTTCGGAGAGAGCAGCGTGTATTGCTGAGGTAGGGGAAGTGGGGAGTGAGCTGGATAGACGGTGGTATGTGCCGTGCTGAGTATGGGTGTGGCGGGGATGCGGGGGTGTAGCAATCCCTCCAGAGGACGACGAGCTCTCGACGATGTCCACGGGAGACTCTAGGATACCTTCGTCCTCGTCCTCTTCCTCTTGTCCCTCTGGCGATGCGAGTGCTGCAATGAGGACCGGAGGGGAATCGATGATGACGAGCTTGGCTAGTGATTCAGGGAGGGCCGCTCTAAAGGATTCTGGCGCATTCAGAGAAGGGATGCGGTAGGGCAGGGCGGGTCGAGCAGAGGATGAGGGCGAAGAACAGGAAGGCTCAGATATTACAGATTGCCCAGCCGTTCCAGCTGTCTGATGGATGATAGGAAGATTCTTCCTTTGAGTGGGAGGGGGGACTTGCTCCGGCTCAAATGTTTGGGAAGGTATTGACAGGGGTACGGACGTCCCTTGTACCGAGTTTTGACGGTCGCTCACTGCATCCAAGACATCATGGTCATGGTCTTGGTCTTGCTCCTGCTCTCGTGTGGCAGGCTGGGGGTGGTGGTGGCGTGCGTCGGCTGGATCTTCGTCGGGGATGGTCGATGAAGACGATGACGACGCTCGGATGGGATTGTTCGAGGTGACTGCGACGAGCGAGTAGGGGAGCAGGCGTAGATCGTCAGCTTCTGTGCCACGCTGCTGGTGGTGGTGATATCCACTGCTCTCGTCTTCTCGAGCGTGATCGTCGCTGAGCCCGAGAGTGTTGACGGCGGCGAGCGAGGGAGCCGCGTGCGAGGACGACGACAGCGAGAGCGAGCGCGATGGGATGGATGGAGAGGTGTGAGAGGGGCGGCGGTGGGGGGGATGCGGGTGACTGCGCCGGGTGCTGGGTGGGGGATGGTGAGCTGCAGGAGTGTTGCGAGCGACAACCAAGACAGAGGAGCAGCAAGAGCGCATCAGACATGCGGTTAGCATTGGATAACAGCGTAGGCAGAAGCAAGCGCCCACCTCCAATCATGCCGTGCGGGTAGGCAGCCGCGCTCGAGTGGCTCCTCCGTCGCTGTTCGTCGTGCAGAGACGCCGCCGCGCTGGTGTAGTGGTGGTGATGCTGATGGTGGCGTTGGTGCTGGACGGCCTCGGATGCGGCTGTCGTGGGAAACGGGACTGGGGTGCAGGGCGGTGATGCACCCCCTGCCGGCTGCTCGTATGGGTGCTCTTGCTCCTCCGCCGCGGCGTCCATGGCGCACTGCTGATAACGATGGTCTTCCTGCATCGACCGCGGGATGGGTGAGGCCAGCGGAGTGAGCGAGTTGAGCGACGACGCCGACGAGGCATTCGAGCTGTTCGCTGGAGCACACTGCGGCTGCCTGGCTTGCAGTGCCGCCGCTGCTGCCGCTGCTGATGCTCGCTGAGTCCTGTCCGACGCTATGCTGCTCGAGCGAGTGCGTGAGGGCGGCCACGGTGGTGACGGCAGCATCGTGCTGGTGCTGCTGCCAGTCCAGCTCGAGAGGATGGGACTGGTGGACGACGACGATGCGTGGCTGCTGATGCTGGCTTGCCCGTTCTCCCCGCCTTCTGCTCTATCGCTTCCTCCACCTTCTCCTGCAGCCATCACTGCTGCACGTGTGTTTCCTGGCCCATGGATGATCCTGCCAATGGCTGCGGCTGAAGCAGCTTCCCCGATGGACAGCGGCTCGCTCGTGAACGGCAGCGGGGGCAGTCTGTATAGATCTTGACGGCGTGCTGATGCTTCCTCTTCTTCCTGATCTGCCTCGTTTTGCTCCCGCTCTGGCTCTCCCATCCACCTCACCACGTCTTCCTGGAATCCCGCTGACGTTTTATGCGGTGCTGGCCGAACGACGAATGGAAGCAAGCACGCAGGTCGCAGTTGATGAAGCTGGATGAATACTGTCGGCCTGCACAGGCAAGCACACACTATCAGCTTCTGTGCTTGTGTTTCCCTTGGGCTCTCTCGCTGATCTTCCCAATCAGGGAATAGTAATGGCTGGCTTTTTTGCCCTCTCTCCGGCTGGACAAGGGCTTGGGAAGGGGAAGAAAACACTGCCAGCTCACCTTGGGAAGTACTGCTCCTGCACTCCTTGATTGATATGGCAACAGCAAAGCCCTATCGTCTGTCTACCACTTTCCTTGTACTGCCACCGCTGACTTTTTTTCTGATCTTGCTTTGATTTGCCTCCCCCTGCGCTTGCGGTTAGCCTTTGCCTCGCACTGCTTTTCCCGGGTTCCTCGTGTGATGTCTTCGCTCGGCTGCGATTGACTGCAGGTTATCGTACCGGTCTCTCTTCAATAAACTTCAGGACCTTGCTCTACCTGATCCTCTTCAATAGTAGAGAAGACACAAACTCCTTCTGTTCCTCTGTATGTATTATTATACTTCGAGCGCCCCGCTCGATTACAGCGGTGTGGATAAACGTAGGAAAGAAGCAGGGCTGTCGATTAAACGCACGTGTTTCCAGGGTCTGCGGCGGCGAATAGGCGGCTTATCGGATTAAGAATGATGAAGCTCGAAGGAATTGACCAGGAGTACTTGCAATGCTGATGTATGTGCGTTCGTCTGAAGACGGTGCAATCCCAACCTTACTTTGGCGAAAAGCTGCGGTCTCCCTATCATGCACGAGGCAAGCCGATTGTGGAGC
This sequence comes from Cystobasidium tubakii, assembly GCA_024345325.1. NCBI lineage: Eukaryota > Fungi > Basidiomycota > Cystobasidiomycetes > Cystobasidiales > Cystobasidiaceae > Cystobasidium > Cystobasidium tubakii. The sequence continues at coordinate 1,611,187 of BROO01000001.1, read as the reverse complement.
CACGATGTCTCCAACCTACTCCCGCTGAATTATCAGCCAACTCGAATGTAAGCGCTGACCAGGCCAAACACAATGCCCCAACAAGCTAAACCATACAGTAGTGATGTTCCGTGCTACAGCAATTCTACAGCCTTCCACGCTGCTCGTCCTCCTTTGAGCGAAAGCCAGACGAATTAGGATGTCTCCAGTCGCGACTGATAGCGCTGTCAGCAGAACAAGGTTCACCGTTTGTTTTGCTCCAATGGTACGCAGCCTATGAGCATGCCAGCGGTCAGATTTCGGAGATAGCACGTATCATGCAAATCAGAACACTTCGTCATGTGTGGGCATGATTTCATGCGCAACTGTGTTCTTTGAAGCAAGAAGCAAGCAGCGTGCTCGGGGCAACACAACCTACGAATTAAGAGGATCTGCATCCGGGTAGAGTGGCGCGACTCGCTCGCTGCTGCTGCTGCTGCGGCAGGTTTATGTTTTTGCCTTTGCCTCTCTCTCTCCCCGCCTCAGCGCACGTCAGACTTTATGATCGCCAGACTTTATGATGCGGAATCTTGCCGGCAATCGGTCCTCTGAACTTTTGCTTGGCCGGTTCGGTCTCTTGCGATGGGTGCAGCATACGCGTTGACGGCTGAAGCTGCGGGCGTGCGAGATACTTCCGTATCGCAGCGTATACCGTTTCAGTCCCCACCGTGGTTCCAAGCTACTCCAGAGTCTTTAATACCGACCACGGAGGCTTGCAGGCTTTTTTATGTCAGCTCGAGCTCAATAGGTCACGTGACTTTCCTATCTGAGACATCGGCCAGGGAGGGTACAGCCTAGATGACCTGTCAAGACCATCGACATCATATCCGAGCAGAAGCATAATTGGACTTTGTATCGTATACTACATCTGCTGCACCGCAATTGACCTGTCTGCATTCATAGTAGCTTCTGACGAATGCATGTTTGTATTAATTATGCACGTCTTGCTCAAGGTTGCGGACAAGAAGCAAATTTCCTACAGGAGAAAGTTGTCTCAAACCTGTCCTTTGCTGATACGCTACCGTGAGTACCATACGGGTATTTCGTGCTTACAACACGCGGATTTGTCTGGAATTACAGCACGTGCTTGGTGCGTGCAAATACGAATGGCCTGGGTTATGACATCAATACGGTCAACCCGGAGCATGGACAGAGCGGTTCTCGTCTTAATTCACTCGCGGTATTGCTATGAATTCAACGCGCAGATCATCAACTTAGATGCCGAGGGTGTACCTGGGTAGGAGACGTTTTGGGCGAGAGACGGACTCACCGCTATTTCCTTCGGATACGGTACTAGCTTCGTCGATCCCGAGGACCTTCCATTCGAAATCGTCAAAGTTGCCAGGTGAAGGACTGGCCATGTTTCAGAATCAAGTTGTGACCGCTCGAAGGTGCCAGTAGATAGCTGTCGAATCTGTACCTGTCAAAACAACAGCCTGCGAAAGCGAAGGTGTGGATATTACGCTGTCCGTGGACATTTGGCATACTAGCGGCCGTTGGCCAATGTAGAGTCATGTGATTGAATAGACCCCAGAACAGCTCTGACTAGTCGACTGTATAGCTTTCTCAGCTCACAATCATGAACCTGTACCCGTACATAATCACGGTCATCGTATCAGCACGACACGCCTTGGCTAGCCTCGTTGCGGTTGGCCTGAAGTAAAGATGCAGCCGATGAAGGTGCAAGAACAAGTCTCTATCCGCGTATTATATTTTGGACCTGCACTGCTGCAGCAAGTCATGATTTCTCGTTCACGTGCCTTGTAGTTCTTCATTCTTGCTCAAACTCGCAACATACCGTTCTTGGACTGAATGTTTCAGAAGGCAGCAAGGGGTATGCGGATGTTGCGCATGTTGCGCATGTCCTGAGGATCTCACCATGTTCGTCTCGCCTTGAAAGTCAGCAGCACCGGTGGAAGGGCTGTCAGTTCCGAAAAGCATCGCTTGAAGAGGAGGCCTGGAAAGTGATAATCCAGGTCTAGAACATGGTGAGCAGGCTCGAATACAGTGCAAGATTCTTGTTGTTAGCTCATCGTGCCGCGCTTTACTCACCTCTGCTGAAAGGGCGTCAGCGGGTTATGGGCTGAAATCAAGCCGGTCGCGGTCAGGCAGTCCTTCGAGAAGACAGCGCTGGCGGCCTTTGATGACGCATACGAAGGCCTTCAAGATGGCCATCCTATTAAGAAAGGCACCACACTCGGTCTACGCGTACGCTGCTTTGCTCTGAACTATCAAGAATGCTCTACATTGCATGCTAATCCAGCACATCGATCACCTATCGGTACAATGAATAGGTCGGTATCGATGCCAGTGCCTGGTTTATACATTCAGAGAAGTCTGAAGGTGGAGGTAAGGCGCTTTAAGAACACTCGATCTAACGGCACAAGTTGATCTGACATGTTGGTCGTCGGACTCAAGCCAATCCCGCCCTGCGCAACATGTTTCATCGGGTGATCAGGCTTGCTCGAGCCGGTGTACGCGCCCTCTTCGTCTTTGACGGTCCGCATCGACCATCGGTCAAGCGTGGTCATCGTGTGTACCGTGGCATACATTCCATACAAAGAGACTTCGAGCACATTGTGGAAGCATTCGGCCTCGAGTGGCGGACTGTGAGTGTTCCATGACTGGTAAGAACGTAAATAGAGGAACACACGAGGTTGACTGAATATGTTATGTGTGCTGGCTCCAGGCGCCAGGCGAAGCAGAAGCAGAACTGGCATACCTGAACAGGCGAGGGATGCTAGACCTAGTCATCACAGACGATGTTGACTGTCTGTTGTTCGGTGCTGGCACTTTAAGTTAGTACGTGCCCTCAACACAGCGGTAACAACGCTGACTGGTAGTGTATACACCTCTGTCCCAGTAAAGCATGCCCTTGTAAACCAAGTGACCGACAGCATCCATCCTCAGTTGTTCGAGCGGGGTACAATCGAATTGGAGCTTGATCTCACAGTCCCTGGGCTCATCCTGGTTGCTTTGATGTCCGGCGGAGAGTGAGTACGATGATCCAATAGGCCAAAGACATGCCGGAATCTAACGCCTTGTCGAGCAGTTATGACACGGGAGGCCTCACTGGTATCGGTCCGAAAATCTCCCTGGCCTTGGCTAAAGCTGGTTATGGAGAACGACTCCAGGGTATCATGACGGGTTCTTCTGGCCAGAGCATGCATGATCGACTACAAGAGTTGCGTGACGAGATCCGTCACGAAATGCGCACCAATCAGTCCAATCTATTCGAGCGAAAGGCCGGTGCCGTTGCAAACAAATTCCATGACAATTGGCCAGAAATCGCTGTAGCCAACAGCTATTACAACGCTATCACTACGGACATGCGGAAGTATCATCATTTCGATAAGCCGCACCTCTGGAGCAGGAAGATAGATGTGCCAGCACTTGTCCGAATCATGGATGAGCTTTTTGAGTTTATACACGCTGAAATTCTGCAGAAGTGAGTTGTACCGGAAGTCTAAGCTATGGATGTACTGGCTAAACAAAAATTGCAGGCTGAGAAGCCAAATTTGGGAGTGTATGGTCGTACAAGACCTCATCTGGATGATCCGTGACAACGGCGTGACAATCTCAGATGCACCGGCTGGCTCGCCAAGCAAGGTACTCGCAGCGAGCCTGGGCAGTGTCAGCTTGAACGGATCTGTTCAATCAGACAGTAGCAGCACAAAGGCGGTGATGCTACACCGCGTCGAAAAGAAAAGAGCCCTTCCCAAGAAAGCAGAAAACTACATCACCGATGAGCTCCAGTTGATCGTGGACCCAAGCCTGGTCGCTAGTCTTGCTGAGAAGCATCTGCGGCATCCTGATCCGAATATTGGCAAGTTGGAGGCTAGGAAAGAAGCAGAAGCTGCTTCAGTTCGTGCTATGCACGGACCTGATCACCCCGGCGCTAGCTCAGCGCTCACTCGCAATTCGCAATATGACAATCCCCATGGAATACAAAAGATTTGGATTCAGGAAAGTCTGCTACGCATGGCCCTTCCAGGTATGGTGCGCTCCTGGGAAGAGCGGGAGCAGGCTAAAATCGAGGCAAAGGCGAACAAGGGGAAGAAGGGTACCGGCAAGCAGTCTCCTGACAGGAGAAACAATAGTGAGGCTGAAACAAAGTCGGGCACACCAACCAAGACCCTCCAAGCGCAAAAGAAACCTTCGATGGCCAAGAAGAAAGCGATAGTGGACACCGAGTCAGAAGCCGAGGTCATTTTTGCACCACCCCGGAAGGTATCCCAGGATGTATTTGGTTCATCCGCCATACCTACCAACATTACACAACCGACCGACCAAGCCCTCATTCATGCTGAAACAGCGAAGACTGTACCCATTGCAAGTTATAAACGGCCGAAGGACCGCAAGAGTTCGTCGTCATCATCAAGCAGCTCGGATTCCGACATCGAGCTTGTAATGACATCTCAGGTGCCACTTCGCAAATCGCCGAAAAAGTCGCCGCGCAAGAATGCAAGTCAATGGACGGTTCGGCGCGCAGCTGTTTCTGGCGCAGTGCAGAATGCCAGTCCTCCGCTAGAACCAGCCGTTATTCCGTTCAACGCCGTCAAGAAGGGCAAGAGCCAGGTAAACAATGCATCAGACAAGGGAAAGTCTGTGCCACCCACCACGCAGGGAGCCGATCAGTCTAAGAGACAGTATACATATTGGGATCTAGTTGATAGCGATAGCGAGTCAGGAGAGGATGACCTTCCTCGACTGACACAAATCTCGAGAACGAAAGACAGAAATGACAGCCAGGCAAGCTGCGAAACTGCAAGATCCGCTTCGGCCACAATGTCTCAAGGCTTGTCATTCAGCTCTTTGCAAAAACCGTCCGAAGGGAAGATTGCCTCTTCGCATTCAAAAGTACGAGTAGCTTCAAGCGGACTAGCAAAGGCGTTACCCCTTGCTCCGAGTAGCCAAATCATCGATCTTTGCTCATCTGACTAGGCTTGGCTTTGGACGGCTTGCCAATCTCTACTATTTGTTATTAGGCAATCATCCTTTGACAGGTTCGAAGTGTTTCTTCTATATCGTTTCAGCAGTGCTGTCGTTGTACCATCAATATTGCTCTGCAAAGGAATTGCCCTGATGTGGCAAAGGAAGAATCTCGGCATAGATGCTGCTGTTATTTGGAATTTGTCTCGCAAATTACAGTAGTCAACAGCTCCTCAGATAGGCTATGAGATGGTCAATAATCTGCCGTTTGTTCGCCGCGTCTATCTCCGCTGCAGACTCTGGAACAGGAGGTTTCGCCTCAGTCTCGCCGTCTGACGTCCCAACAGGTGCATCGCCGATGTTGTCTCGGTACTCTTGTAGGACTTTCACCACCTCTGCGAACGAAGCTCCTTGGCTGATTAACGTGGCTCTTGAGTAATCCCGTGCCTGTAAAGCTGAAGGTCAGATGGCAGCTCAGATATCGCAATTCCTGAAGTACTCACGCCATCGTCCTCCATACACACCCACGCTAGTACGTAATCTGATAGCTGCAAGCTTAACAGACCAGCCTCAAGTCTGTTCAAGTATATCTCCACATCATCAAGCTCCAACCCTTGATCTGCTAGGTCTTCCCTTTCGGCAGCCAATTCCTTCTCTCTCTTTCTGATGCGCTGCAGTAAATTCGCTCGCATGGTCAAGAGTCGGTCAAGCTTGACATAGTCGTCTTCGATGAACTTCTTCAAGACTCGTATCCGAGGTATTGAATCGCTTTCTAAATTGGATAGTAGAGCTGCAAGAATTGCAAGAATATGCTCTTCATCCTCGGCAGTCAGATGATGTGCTGAACGCTTCTTCTTCTCCTTGTCGTTTTCCTATGATGCGGAACGCGTCAGCAGAGACACTCTGGCGAGAAAAAGCAGCATACCTTGTCCATGAAGGCTGAAAACAAACTCTTCAAGCCAAGTACTTCTACAAAGCGCTCGCATGCCGCTGTTCCGGCGTCTCCAGTGAGAGCATGATCAAGTACCTTGATGGCTCGATTGCGCGCAAGCATCTTATCCTTCATCATTATGACCATCAACTCGACACCCTCCTCTTTTAAGAATTGTTCCTTGTTCTCGGGTTCTGATAGGGCTGAGCAAACACAATCGAAGACATTCTCCATGTACTCTGTCTCTTCAGCTCCGTATGGGTCTCGCTTGCGATACGTAGACAGAACTTTCAGACATGCTTCCATTCCAGCATTTTTGCCGAATGCCAAGCGTGCTTCGCGACCTGTTTCAACACCTTGCAAAATGATGGACAGTAATTCGGCTGCATATTGCCTGTTCTGGGCTAGAGAATCGTCTTCGCGCTTCTCTTTATCCTTCTTCGAGAGGAGTTGTAACCGTTGTAAAAGCCAAGGGATGAAGGTCGTTTGCGTAGCAAAAGTGCGGCTCAAAGTTGGGGACAAGGAGAGAAGATTTTCGATAAGAGACAATGAATGGTACACGCCTGTTCTTTCTTGTTCTTCGTCCTCATTCAGACGACCAAGGTTGTTCACGAGTAATTCTGCCAGTTGTGCTGATAGCAGGGCATTCGCGAATGCAACGACAGCCGCCCGCCTGGCATCGTCGTCCTCGTCATCGTCCGGGCCATCTTCGCCTTCTGCTACGTCTTCGTCTGTGAGCTCTTCCAGGACCTGTATGACAGTAAGGGAGATGTCGACATTTTCGTGCGACAGCAAGTCTGCGAGTGAATTGACGATGCCTAGCTTAATGAGCTCTGGATAGTATTCTTTCGGGTTTTGGGTCAGGAGGAGCAGTTCTTGGATCGCGGTATCGAGGGCGACTTCAGAGTCGACGAATCTGCATGGAGTGGAGTGCCGGAATCAGCTTGTCCATCCATACCCGGAAACAAACTGGCCACCTACTTGTCGGGTTGGCCACTCCACTTTATGCGCATTTCCGAGTTCTTGTTGATAGTACGTTCGAGATTAAGCAGCTGTCTTCTTACGCTTTGGGTCGTTGTCCTTGAAGATGCAGCATCATCTTCGGCACCAGCCTGGTCACCTTCGTCAAAGATGTCCAAGATCTGCTTCTGCGTGGACGATAGACCCCCGCCAAAGAAGCGTCCGTCTGCGTCGTCGTCGACAAAGTAGTCAGCGTCACCGCCTGGAGGAGCAGCTCTGTTGTATCCTTCTTGCTCGTCGTCCTGCATGGTGCTGGCCATCTGCATGTCCTCGTCGCTATTGTCTTCGTCGTCTACAGTCACCGCTGTAGCTCTCTGCTTGCCTTTTGAGGGGGGTAAGTCTAGTCGGATATCGCTCTGATTAGCGACTGTGTCTGTACAATCTTGTCATTGTAGCGCACCTTCAGCTGCTTTCCGCTTGTTTGACGTAGAAGTGCCACCACCATTCCCACCAGGCAGTTTTGGAGCCTAGGTTGATGCAAGTATTCGGTACAAGCTGAGTCGTATGGCATTTCGCCTGCTCTCCATGCTCACCTTGAAGCCATCGCTGTCCATGTCTTCCGTAAAAGCTTTCAGTTGTCCACATCTCAAGCAGCAGCAGCTGTTCTTTCTCGACTTTATCGCTGCAGCTTTCTGCTTCACTCCAACTGCTACACGCAATTGCAACAGGATCGATAGACAGCAGCAAGTCATACTATACACGACGACATGTCGTTCAGACCAGTGGGAAGCGCTGCTTCTTCCCTCCCCTCTAAACCCGCTGCTCCAGCGAGCGGCTCTGCAGCTACAAACGGTGAGCAGACCTCTGCAGCTCCAACAAGCGCTTCTGCAGTACAGGGACCTCAGATTCCAGCACAGCTACAGTCTGGCGCTACGAGCACGCAACAACCGCAATATTATCCCGGGTACGCTCCTGCCGGGACCAGCTACAGCCCGACAACTGGCTACAGTGCTGCTGCACCGGTGGCTGGACCTTCGTATGATGCATCTGGACAAGCCTATGCTGGATACTCGAGCGGATACGGCTATCCTGGATACGATGCATACTCTGCCTATCCTGCTGCTGCTGCGTCTGGCTACGACTATGCTGCGTCAGGGTACGGCTATGGAGCATCGAGCAGTGCTGGTCCGTCGGCTGGATATGGAATGACCGACGAGGAGCTCGCTGCTCAGCAATCAGCATGTGAGTGGGAACATCTTTGATCCCTTGTAGTGAAGCTAATGTAGTTCTGCGCGGGCCCTAGACAACCCGGAAAACATTCAGCAACAAGAAGGCAAGCCAAAGCACGTCAAAGGTCAAGCTCGTCGAACTGTCCTACGTAAAGGTGCGGGAGAGGTATGGGAGGACCAGACCCTGCTGGAATGGGATCCCAAGCACTTCCGTCTCTTCATCGGAGATCTTGGAAACGACGTCAACGATGAAGACCTCGTCAAGGCGTTTGGACCGGACAAGGGATGGAAGAGCTTCGTGAAAGCAAAGGTCATCCGAGACAAGGTCACAGGCAAGACAAGAGGATATGGCTTTGTCAGCTATTCAGATCCAGAGGACTTTATGGTGAGTACAACTCAGAGCACGGGTCACAGACAATGCCGCTCATTATCTCGCTAATGCTTGCTAATGCACTATGGCCGGATCTCTCTCGGTACGATGACGCCCAACACACCCATGCACACTGTCTTGATATGCCACAATCAACGTTTCTAGAATTCCTGGAAAGCCATGAATGGAAAGTACGTTGGCTCTAGACCCGTCAAGATACAAAAGGCCAGTACTACGGTCAGACAGGTTGACATTGGCGAGAAGAAAGCGAAAGAGCTGGATACCAAGAAGAAATCACATACTGTCGGTAATAAGGTGAGTCTCGTTTCAGATGCACTCTTCATCAAAGCGGCCCCGTGCTAATCATGCTTGTATTGTGCAGGTCCGAGGAGCCGTGGCGCTCTCTGGCACATGGAAGCCATACATTCGTCGATAACAGGTTGTGTTCGAGACTCCGTAATATCAACTGCTGTTGTCTTATCATAATGGTTTCTGCAATCACGATAGCAAGATGACCTCGGGCAGCGGATTGCTTGTTTAGACACGTCACTATGACTGCTTGATCGTCCAACCCATCGCACTTGGACCGCACACTGCTACAGTCATAATCTCAACGCGATGCTACAAACATCAATAATGCATTTTCTAGCTGTTACACACAGCACCGGCAACATTGCGCACCAGCTTATATGATCCAGAGTGCTGGCACGAGCCGCAACGGCCTCGGCTCGTACATTGGGGCAGCAGGTGGTATGATGGGCTCTGAAGGTCTGTATCATCAGGCTGTTTTGTGCATTTTCTTTCTTATAAAGTGATGACTGGAAGCGACTGTGAATATATCGCCCGTTGGCTACGTGCACAGGTGGACCAAGCGCCTGTGTGATGGCAGATGACCTCCAGCATAAAGAGTGCCCCTTTATAACCAAGAGGTGAAAATGACGTGGCATAGATACACTTGTAGGGTTATAGTGTAGCTTCCCTAGGGAAACAGCTGTGATTGCTTGTCCGTTGCCGTTGAGCGTGCTAGTCGTAATATGCTTTGTGCAATCAGCTCGAGACTTGTTGCTCCTGCCTCTGTGACTGATCTTTGGATGCCAGTATTGCTTAACATGCTTGAAGTACCGTAAAGACGGAGTGCTATATCTTGAATGAGCCACTCGAAGCCTTCGCTGATGCCCTCTCCAGTCTGGGCGCTGCAGGCTTGTATATGCCAACTATGAGTTCGCAGAGCGGCTAATTCAAGTGACTGTATGGTCAAGAACGATGTATACAATGTCCGTCAACGGCTGCATGGATAGGCAAAGGTAAGATCGACTTGCCATAGACAGCTCTTCGGTAGTCAAAGCACCAGGAATATCTTGTTTATTGGCGAAGATCAGCAGACTTGCACCGGCTAGACGCTGTTAAGATAGCAACGAAATCCGTATGAGCGACAACTCGGTGAGCCACGTTGTAGATTGATATGCCTCACCTCTTCTTGCAGGATGGAGAACAATTCGGCTTTGCAGTCTTGCACTCTTTGCTTGTCATTCGAGTCGACTACCCAGATTAGAGCGTCTGTCTCCTCAAAATGATTTTTCCAAAATGGCCGTAAGCTCTTCTGACCTCCAACATCCCCTGTGAGCATCAAGGTGGATCAGCTTCAACATGTTATACACGAATCAAAGCTCCGAGCAAAATTGTCTCGAAAGATGACCCACATATGTGCAAAGAGTAACCCTTGTAGAACAAAGTCTTGATGTTGAATCCCAGCGTAGGCGACACCTGCGTAATATCTTCGCCCATAGCTCGCTTGACAATGGTAGTCTTGCCTGCATTGTCCAGGCCGCTGTCCATTTATATGCGTGAGTCAGAACTTCTCGTCTACCATTTGCAATCAGACAGTCAGTGGTGTAAGAGCCAACATACACCATCAGGATGCGCAGAGAGCGTTCTTTCCGCTTTGCTTTTCGGATTATCGAAAGCAGGCCGACCATAGTTGTGGCGCGTCGACACAGTCCGAAGCCTCTTGATGCAGACCAGATGTAGTGCCAGTAGACAGATTGGCTTGATGCTGTTCAAAGGATATTACTGTCTGGCTTGTCCTTCGAGATTCGTCAGTATTGTGTTAGTCGTGCAGGATGAAAGCTGTCTTCCTCAATTCTGACCTCTCCAAGGCCATCCTTCTGCCAACCAGCCCAAGTACACCATCGTCGAAGACGGCCTTGAGACTCTCCAGTATAGAGAAATATGGCCAGTCAGACCAAGAAGCTGCGTGCCTGCCTGCTGTGCTCGCTCGTCCAGACGCCCTCGGAGTTCAGAAGAGACGGCTGCCCGAATTGTGAACAGCTGAGTGTGAGGCAGGAGACAAGAGCAGCAGAGAGACATCGAGGCATGGACTGATATGATCTGGATGCACTCGCAGATGAAAGGCGACAAGGAACGTGTCCTGGAATGCACGACCTCGGCATTCGATGGTCTCATTGCAATGGTCAACCCTCAGGACAGCTGGGTGGTGAGTTGAATGTACCGAGAGAGGTACGAGAGCATGTACAATCATACTGACTGCGTATATTAACAGGCTCGCTACCAGCGAATCGGTGAGATTATGCTTGGAGCCGTCATCTGTTTGCATTCCACTTACTGACAATCCCCCGCCACACTATCATTTATATTCACATACTATTTCTACCAATGCATTCAACATCACACAGACAAGCTGGCTGCGGGAGTCTATGCCGTGCATGTCACTGGGACGCTGCCCGAGCACGTCGTGGACGACCTCGAAGCAAACGGAATACAGTACCGTCCACGCGAGTCTTTGGACTAGGATGGACCATCTTCAACATACAGCACCTCTGTACCTCTGCGCAGTTTCCGTGATGTTGTAGCACCTTATGCATATTGTTCTATCTGTTCTGCTCTGTTCAATGCAAACCTTCGTTTACAATACATCTGCCACCATTACTTGGATGATCGCGACTTGTTCTTATTTTATGAAAAGCTTCCTTGACTTTACATGTATACTAAGCAAAGACAACCTCAAGATAGCACCGTATTCTCCCTCACAAGAGGTCGCTCGCCTATCTACAGCCTCGCTCTCGTCTGCAAATGAGCGATGGCTCGCCCTCGTGGAGCGGTTCTGCGAGCGTCGTGAGTCTGTCTGGCTTCTTGAACGATGGCGCTTGTTGCAGATGAACTGCAAGGACAGACACGAGCTCGAGCTGATTCGAATGCACGATCAGGACCAGGCCATCTGCGGCATCGTCGCCGGATGCGTGTCGACGCTGGTCATGCACCCTCTGGACCTCGTAAAAGCAAAGCTTCAAGTGAACACGACCGACACCGGGCGTGGATTGCCTCAGCAGCTGGTCAGGATTGCCAGACACGATGGGCTGACTGGCCTGTATCGCGGACTGGGTGTGAATCTGATTGGCAATTGCAGGTCGGTCATGCAGATCATCTACAGAGCACTGCCGACGGTGGCTAAAATCGACTTTCTCTTGCAGTTCTTGGGGTTTATACTTCTTCTGGTGCGGATCTAACGGTGCATACACGAGTAGCACGCTTCCTTCTGACACACTATTACAGGTACTCTGCTGCAAAGGAAAAGCTCAGAGAACACTACCAGACAGAAGAGCTCAATGCCGGCCAGCATCTGGTGGCGTCCGCTACATCTGGTGAGAAGTGCTCATTGCTGCGTGAAGCTGTCAAATGCTCATTCTGACCCTGTCCGATGACCCATCGTCCCAGGCATTGCCACCGCCGTCTGCACGAATCCCATATGGATCCTCAAAAGCCGTGCATTTACTTCTACCCGGTCAAGCGGTGGTCAGATCTACCGTGGCTTCTTCAGTCAGTACCGGTTCACCGCATCTTTCTCTTTCCTCTTCTTCATGCACCTGACTTGGCCTTTCACCCTTTAGACGGTCTGCATCGGATAGTCAAATATGAAGGCGTTCAAGGTCTTTTCAAGGGCACTATCTTGTCAATCATTGGCGTGTCAAATGGGGCGATCCAATTCATGGCATATGAGGAACTGAAGAAGCAGGCCCGGCGGCGGCGCGTGAGGAAGTATGGTCCCACAGATGGTCCAGTTGATCTCGTGAGTCAGATTCTTCCTTTCCCTCTATTTTGCCATGCGGCAAGCTGACCCTAGCATGCCTCTCCCGCTGCTATGCCTTTCCAGAGCAATACCGAGTATGTAACAGCCTCGGGACTAGCGAAGGGCATTGCCGTCACCATCACGTACCCTTATCAGGTTGTTCGCACGCGGTTACAGGTGTGTCACTCTCGACTCGACCCCACCTCGTGCCTAAAGCTCACGCCTTCCGCTCGGTCAGTATCGAGCTGTATTGGACGCAACCCACCTGCAGTCCTCGGTGTCGACTACCCGGCAAGCAGGTACCATCGTTGCCGATAGTCAACCATCATACAGCACCATCCGGCAGGTTTTAGCTCGAACATATCGCAACGAAGGGTTCAGAGGTTTCTATAAAGGCCTGGGCACTAATCTCGTCCGGATAGCTCCTGGTGCTTCCCTCACTTTGCTCGTGTACGAGCGCATGAGTGTGAGTCCACTGTCGGAGGTATTAGTAGTAATGGATACAGGCCGCTAATCAGAGAACAATTGAATGTAGATCATGCTGCGCAAACAAGCTGAAAAGTAACCTCGTTCACATCGACAAGAGATCTCTCACGAGGCAATTGTCAAGCTCTGGGATACTATCTGCGGCACATGTGATGCAACATCACATCTAGCACACGATCACCTCTACGCAGATGACTCGTTGAGAAGGCATTGCAAGGCCTTCTGTCGCACGAACAAGCGCCCCTTAATAGGACAACAAGCCCGATCCATGCCGCCGAGGGCATTAGTAGGACACCGCCAGTATCAAGTTGAGACTCTGCTCACAAGCTTGCGTGCTTACTATTGTGCGGATGCTCGTGTTCGCAAGGTGCCGTATGCCATCCTACGCGAACCTACGCAATCCTACGCAATCTTACGCAATTCTATGCAATGAGGCCGACTTGAAACCTCCTTACACTAGCTTAGACTTTCCCTGCTTTCCATCAGACGGCTGATGCAAGACGATGTTGTTGTAATATCCCGCAAAGGATCAATGATGAAACTATGAGCCTTCCACTTTTCACTCTTGCTTCCACCGTTGCGAAAACAACTGAGCCTGGTCCTGAAGGTGGCAAAAGTATAAATGAATTTCGGCACGTGCCTTGCAATGTTGCTTTCTTCCGTACCCAAATGTTCTAATCGTGTTGTCTGCAGCTTGACGCCGATTCGCGAGCGATTCATGGCCAACACACGATTTGGCTACGTACGGCAGTACGAACTTTCGGATGCATTGCTGCCGGGGATTTTTATGGTAGTCCGATTAGACGGGAAAGGCTTTCACCGATTTTCAGACAAGCATGGATTCGAAAAACCAAATGACAGAAGAGCTTTGAATCTCATGAACGCCGCTGCTTCTAGGACAATACAGAGCGATACTCTCAAGCAGCATGTCTTACTTGCGTTTGGGGAAAGTGACGAGTTCAGCTTTTTGCTTGGACCGAAATGCGAATTGTTCGGAAGAAGGAATAGGTGAGCAGCAGTATCTGCGGTTCTTACTCTTTACTAATGTCTGACATTTTGTTCCACCAATGAAGCAAAATCCTCACGACATTCGTGTCAATCTTCACGGCTTCATATGTTCTTCTTTGGAATCAGTTCTTCCCCCATATCCCTTTACAAGCGGATGATGGCGGGCCAAGCTTCGATGGGAGGTGAGGTAGTAGGCTGAACTGGTATTTGGGCAAATAAAACTGAAACTTCCTGCAGGATTGTCTTGTACCCCGGTCAGCAAGAGATCATCGACTATTTCAAATGGCGGCAGGCTGATAGTAAGGCTGAGTATCGATTCGTTCGAAATGTACATGACTGAATGAAAGGTATCACAGCCCATATAAACAATCTGTACAACACGGTGTTTTGGGCACTGATACAGCAAGGTGGCATGACGACGCAAGAAGCCCATAAGACCCTCAGTGGGACTGTCTCCGCTGAGAAGAATGAGATACTGTTCTCGCGGTATGGCGTCAACTACAATAACTTGGATCTTATATACCGAAGAGGGAGCATCATTCTGTGGGAATCGAATGCAGAAGAGGCGACTATCGAGTCGCACGGGCAGGCTGCGACGGAAGAAATAGAGGCCTCCACAAGCCGAGTGAGCGCAGAGCCTCACGAAATGGGGAACCCTGCTGACGAAACATCTCGCAGCCAAAAGCAAAGCCAACGAAGAAGTCCTTGCGAGCAAACAAGAAGCTCGTTATCGTGCACGAAGATATGCTCAAAGATGCGTGGTGGACGGATACGCGGCCATACATTCTGCAATAGGGGATGGACGATGGCGCAGTGACTTAAGAAGCTTGCCTTGACTTGCCGCAGTAATTTGTTGTTGTATTTCTTGGCTGTGTATCTACTGTTCGCGGTGGTCGAAAGCTATCCGTAGGTATTCTCAGATTCAGTGATATAGTGGCGCAAAGCTGCTGGAAGTTACGGCATGATTCTTGTGATGACTCAGGCCTTCATTATGGTATTCACATATCATCATCAACTGCACTCTAACTACATAGATTGCTGCTGCTTTGCTTGCAGTTGCTGGACGAGGTAAAGACTTGTGTCGAGGAATCGATTGACCTGCGAGAAAGTGGAATTGCAAAAGTCAGAGATGCATGTCTTCGCCTGGAAGCATGGATGGGACATGCACGTACACACGCCGACAGGCACTCTTGGTCCTTGCTGGAAGGATTACAGCGTGCTCAGCTCTACAAGCCATGCATGCTGTCGCAAGATTTCAGTGGCTCACCGGCGAAGACTGGATCCATCGAGCTTGACCTGACACGTCTCGGAGCAGCGAGCGAGGAAGTCGTTGACCGATGACTGGATGCGTGCTTTGCCTTGTTCTGCTTCCAGGAATGCTGCAAGCTCTCGCTGTTGGTTCCAGCCAGTACATGCATATCAGGGTGTGATGTGATGGCAGCACAGAGAATGTCAGCACGACTTCAGGATAGCAGTAACTAAGACTCCCTCGCACCTTCGTGTTGTCGTCAAAGCTTCCAATAACGTCTTGTGCCGACATGATGGGCAATTCACTTGTTCGGGTTGATGTGCAGGTGAGGTAGGTAGGTCACCTCTAGAATACTTCTTCTAGACTTGACTATACATGCAATCTTGAACAAGTGTAAATGATCTAGACAATCCATCTCATGCATTACGCATCTATCAACAACTCGGCTCTAGGCAGCTTCTCATCTACCTGCTACTGGTACAAGTGATCCACCTCGACTCCGGTCAGACTAGCCACAACAGCAAAGTGCCCTTCGGAAAGGAAGAAGTGGAGGGAAGGTATAACAATGATTGCTACATGGCTAAAGAACTGCAGATAGCGATAGGAAAGGTGAATTATGTCGAATTAGGCTGTATAATTACGGGTATATAGGTAAGTCAAAGCTTGGCCATAATGGAGGCATGCAGGCAGCGCCTTCTGATCATCTGGCAACTGCAAACGGTAGGGAAAGTCAGTATCAGGAGAGAGAGAGAGAGAGCTTGCTGATATACGACAATGCTCACTTGTCTATACTTGGCTTTATTCACAATTCCAATCAAAAGTTGTTCAAATCCGAAATCTCGTGTAGTCTCTTCTAGCTCATCCCGGATCTCAGCCTCGCTGGGCACAGGGTTCGATGGCTGATGTGGCTGATAATGCCCCAATTCATCTCCTAGAATCGTCGGCCCATTGATACGACCGCATTTGTCTTCCGTCCTGGCTCGACGAAGACCGCATAGTACCGATCTCCTGCAAGCATCCGACCTGCATGCGCGATTGATAGAAAAGGGACTGCCTCTGTACTTGTTGTAGATGAACCTCCTGAAAGCAGGCAGAGACTCCTCTAAAGCTTCGGATAGTCGATGCCAGAAAGCTGGCCTAAGAGGTTCGTGGCTCGCTTGCTCGACGAGCTCTCCGTAGAGTTCCCTAGCGGAATAGAGCACCTTCCACTGGGGACCTTTTTGGAAAGATGGATCGGAGATGTTGGCATAATACTCTTTCCAGTCCCAGATCTCCCCTGTGGCTTCATCCATCTCATAAACTCGGAAGCCTGGATTGGAGGACCTGCCAAGCGGTGTCAATGCACCGCTCACAAAAGCTACGGCTGAAGCCGTCTCGGCTGTCTTTACAGCTGGTGTAGAGTAGCTGATGGCGAAGTCGGAAGCGTGCGTATGCCCATAGAACTGGCCGACAAGTGTCGATCTGTAGCGCTGTACAATCTGATCAAAATAATGCGACTGTTCGGGGAAAGCAGCGGATGGGGCAGCGTGTCCGATGATGATAGCGTGTTGACCTTTGCTTTCTGCGTGTTGGAGTTCGCGCATGAGGAAAGAGAGGATGCCTTCTGGGTCAGGAGGTGGAAACTCTGTGCTGTAGGCGTAGAAGTTGTCGATGTTCCAGTAGTTGGTATTACTATGAGACCAAAGGCCATCGTCAGCATTGTGTCTCTGGGTATGTCAATTTGAACTGTGTTCCTCACATGCTGATTACTCTTAGACGCATGTCCGGCACGTCAACAGCGTATGAGCCCACATTGTCCACGAAGGAACTTTGATTGACTGCATGTCCGATCCAATCTCGCCAAGCTGTATAGTGGATGTCGTAGGTCCATTGAGTACTTTGGAATGCCCGAGGATTGCTAGAAGGCGCGAAGAGATTGGCAGGAGCAATGTCGCTGTGGTTTCAAGGCGTGCACATCAGCCTTGAATACACAGTGACATGAGCAGCTTGTACAGCCAAGGAGTACTCACTGATTGCCTAAAGTCCCAAATACTGGCATGTTGAGGGCGGAGCGCATGACGGCGTAGGTTTCTAAGATATCTAATGAAGTACTCTCACGAGTCTCCTCCCATACAGCGTCTATTACAGCATGCGACATCAGTCAGATGTAACAGAAATAAGCACTTGACGACTCATGAGAGACTTACGACTGGCAATGTCACCGGTTGAAATGACGAACTCGGCATCGGACGCATGCTCCTTGACGGCTTCCAGCATGCTCTTGAATAGAGAGAACGGGGCATCGCAATTAGGGTGCCCAAATGGCCCAGCTGGAACTGCAGGCTTGTAGGGGGACCCATCGGCGTTATGACTGAACGGCGCCAGATTCTCGCGGCAGCACATGACTCTGCCGCAGTTCGCTTCCGTGCCTTGTTTGTAGAACCTGTCAATATGCACATCGGCTATCTGGACCACCTTCTTCCGCCTTCCACTGGGCTTCGTGTGTGGATGCCGGGCTATGTTGGGGGCCAAGAAGAGCTCGCTGGGGAGGTCGGCGATGCTTTCGCCCTTGGATGAGCACAGTCCAAACATCTTGCTGCAGAAGGCAGCAGCGGTGCGCTTGTTGGGCTGTATCTGACGCAGTGACTGAGCAATAGCTGGGCCTTGTCGCTCGAGTGCGCCTCTGCATACATCGGCAGGCTGGATGTGGAGGTCGACGCAGAGCGAGGTAAAGGTGTTGGTGAAGGCGGCGTCGCCGAGCAGGGCGAGTTGGCGGATGGGCACGAGCAGGGTGAAGCATGTGCTGCACGTCGACAGGCTGGAGAGCGAGCTCAGGAAGCTCAGCACGATGCCAGAGGCGCTTCCAGAGAGCGCGAGCGAAGCGACGACGACTGCGGCCAGGGCGACGAGGACGAGCAGCCCGCCGAGCAGGCAGGCCTTGACGGTCCGCGTGGCCCGTCCAGCCTGCAGCTTCTTGGTGCATGTGCGCCTGCTGCGTGCGTGTGTCCCCTGGTCGTCGTCGTCGCCAGTCTCGACCCTGCTGCTCGTCAGCCGCCTCAGCAGCGGCGAGCGCTCTGTGGACGCAGCAGGCGATGGCGCCGACGACAGCGACGGGGCTGCAGCTGTGCTCATGGTTGCGAGCAGTCGTGTCCAGCGCGGCGACGGTGTGGCTGCGCGCACTCTGCCATGGTGTGTTGGGAGAAAGAGAGCCTGTCATGGCCTCTGAGGTAAGGATATGGATATGCGAGTAATGGTGGATCCGACGAGGCGCGGCGATGAAGCAGGCAGCGGGGACCCGGTGGAGCGACAGACCAGCTTCATGTTATATGCCCTCGTTCAGCGGAACCCCTTCTCTGCAAGCCAGCAGCTTCAGGTCTATGTACACTGTGGCGAATCCACTCTGCAAGACAGCCCTCTATAATCAAGCCCGCACACTGCTTGCTCGTGTATCCCTGCCTCGACTTGCATACATTCAGCTTGTGTCTGTGAAGCAAAGGGAAGCGGCCGCTTTGCTCTCCCCCTGCCACTGCGTCTCGGTATATTGAAGTCAAAGCCTGTACTCAACGAACAGAACCGAACAATGACAGGCCCTCCATCTATTGCTGCCAGATGAAAGCCTTGTTTTTGGGATGGCCCGCTCGTCTCACGAAAGTATCTATATAGAAGAAAACTTGCAATATTTTATATTCAAGGAAGATCCGAGGCTCTGTGGCCCAAGTCGTAACAGCGACTCCAGCGAATCCATCAACGGTATATATACAACGTCCGAACGCTTTCTCCAGTTTACATTTCTTGCTCCATGATCGATCTTATCTCGAGTGGATCGCAGCCCGGCGGTCCTTCTTGAACCCTTCCTGCGGTCGGCATCTGGTCGACGATGACTCGCCTGCCTGCGGTCGGCATCTGGTCGACGATGACTCGCCTGCCTGCGGTCGGCATCTGGTCGACGATGACTCGCCTGCCTGCTGAATCGGTGGCTTGTTCGCAGAGGAAGTCAACTGCTTGATGCCGGAAGGACGTTAATTGCAGCCGCATGAACACGAGGATGAATATGCGGTCTACAACGGCTCGAAGGGCACTCAGCCCATTTGCTTGAAGTTGCTGGAGCTTCGGCGCATTGCAGAGAAGCAATATCAAATTGATGACGAAGGTGTAGTTTCTGGTATGGAAGTTCGAGACGTGTTCTAGTGGAGTCGCACGAGGGCTACAGCTAATCTTGTCGTTAAGGACAGTACAGTACGCACCAACAACACCCGCACTCTACCTGACCGTGCTCCTCCTTCCAGCGTATGTCTGATGCTTGTCCAGCTTCCATAAGCCGTGCTATATCTGGTTATCTTGCTGTCAATGACCCGTTCTACGAACAAGGCGAATTGAATCAGCACCGTCAGCTGTAGCACTATGCTGCGGACCACGTCAAATCAGTCGTATTCGTTGCGGTTGTCTTGCAGTGACCGGTATCTGGATGAAGCAGTGATGATGACAATGCTCCTCATCATGCTACTCAAGCCGAGCAGATTCTTGTTGAGGTCCTCACCGCACACCTCGTAGCGCTGTCACATCGGCTGTCAGGTGCAGCGTCCACGGCAACCTCGGAGCTGTCAGCCTCCACTTCCAGAGCTGCATCCGAAACCATCTCATCCACGAGCATTGCTGGGCATGCAGGTGATCCATCTCCACATCAGGATAATGATGAAGCTACTGCTACACCTAAGTTAAGAATACCATAAGTTTCACTCGATGCTTAGGTTGCAAGATCTACCAGTATGCATTCCCTATTCACGCAGATGCCGGTCGATTGTCGCCGGGATGGTCGAACTCCCACTCGGGCCAAAAGGTAAGCACTCAATACACGGTAGATAAAGGGCGGATGGCCTTAGGCCACATACCCCTTCCATCGTCTTTCGCTCTACATCGTTCATTCAAGGCTACATTGCGGTGTCGCAACTCGGTGACATTCATCATCGATATGGCTAACCACTATGTCCTTTATTGCAACGATGCCAATGTAGTGACTATCATGCATATCCATGAAAGACAACAGTAAGGTTACGCTCCACATATAGCTCGTCAAGAGTTTCGCTGATAGTGTCCGTCTTGCTCCATAGCAATCAATTCCGTTGCGTTGATCTGCGAATGCCGGAGTCTACATCAGCTCTCACCATCGGATACGCCACGCCTGTAGGTGGTAGTTCCCTATATACTCCCACGGGGCCGTGCTTGACAATTTCTTCGCCTACCCTGTCTCATCCGACTTGAGCATGTAAGCTACACCACATTGGTGATGTGTTTGGCTGGCAATGACTTGAGCGGTGACTGACTAGTGGTGCTTCCATCTCGTTTGTAGCTGGGACCTGAGAATTTATAAAAGCCATATGGCTGCTGTTAACGGACATTCCAGAGCCAAACACCCAGATTTCGAAACGTCTACGATACTAGCTCTCCTCGAGAAGAAACATTTGACCATTCTGAGCTTTTGATCTGCCTTGGGTAGCTTTTTAAGTAGGCATCTGTAGCGAGCGTGGTGTTTAGTCATGTCCCACAGCTGAGTAGTGCTGCTGAATCGACATGTAGCTCTAGCGCACCGTGGCCACACACAGTTTTGGCGATAACAAAACGGCGGCTTGTGCAGTTGCCAAATCTGTGGCATCATTACTTTCGAAAGATTGTCCTGTCAAGCCCGGGCGCGTCATAGACAATAAGGACCGCATACTGCGCCACATTCAGGCTGGTGCAAGGGACGCAGGCAAGCAGCCAGCAACAGAGTCAGTAGTGGTTGTTGCTGTTGTAGATGTCCCCTTCATTCTGGGATTCGTGCTTTACATCGACTCTGAACTTGGACCAGCATTACAATGGTCTGGAGACGAATGGGCTAGTCCATTCGCGAAGCTTTCCATCCATCAAACCTGACTCTTCTCTGATAACTTCCCGCCACCGGCAGCTTATGTATTCAAGCACGTGCGTCTTTGGTCTATGCTGTAGGACGTTCAGGCAGTTCAGTCTGCGGTATACCTCTGTCAGTAAGAAGTACTGCACTTTCACCTCTTACATCGCTTCCGTCAATCCACTTCCCAATGCGCCTCCACCTCGTTATACTTCAAAGGCTCGTTCCCTACGCTCAACCAAAGCCCGCTATCCCTTTTGTTCACCCCAGAAGGAGTGTACCTTGCGAACATCTCCACCACTCTAATATCATTCCCCTGTATGTATGGCCTGAGGAGGTCTGAAGGAGTCGATACATCAGCTAGGAGATCTTTCTTCACGGTCCTTGGCAATCAGCGTCCGAGGCGGAATGCACCCACCCGTCACTAAAGGTTTGCGTGAATGTTCCAACGGAACGGATAGAAAAGCTGTGGTGTCGGACAGCATCTTCTGAACAACCAACTGCTTAGGATTGTAATACCCTAGCATAAGACCCTCATAGCATCGACGTGGGGAAGCACCATCGAAACTCCAAACAGGCAGTCCGCCCGTCTCAAGTTCCTCCCCTTTCGGTCCAGCACTAATTTTCACCCAGTACCATTCGACGATATTACTAACACCCCACGATGGAAGCAACTTGTCGTGTACAAAGCGGCGGCACTTGGCATGGTTTGTGACCCATATCCCGACCAATACCGGATGCTGTTCTGCAGATGGATTGAGCAGCTCCGGGAGGCGGATCTTGTAGAGGTCGTACATGTCCATCTCTTCATAGTTGGCGGAACGTCTGACTGATTTGCTGCGCCATGGAGGGTCTTTGAGAAACGATAAATCTTTTTAGCTTGCTGGGCACAAGGCCGAACGAGTTCCTTTGCATACCAAGTAGAACCACATTGAAGTGGAGCTTCCCAGCTGAGGAGGAGAAGATAAGTCAGAACAGCTGGCTTGCCATAACGTACCACTTTCAAGCCATACTGACTAAGCGTGGACAGTAGGCGATGCCACTTGGTCATGTCGGCCATCAAAAAGCCAGCTTTTGGTGGTATCAAGTACGAAGCTGCTGGCGTTTTAATGACATGGATGTGTTCTTGCAAATTTATATGTATTTGCTCGTACAAACTGCTCATCGATATGGGTCCGCTGCTGGAGGTGCCTTGTGTGTATTTGTACTTCAGCCTGACTGTCGGGTGGGGAAGACTAGTCAGGCGAGAGAATGCTTACCCTCGAGACTGATAGGCTCGTCTGACGAGTCGCCATCATCATCCTGTAAAGCTTTGATTTCCTCCAGTTCCCTGCCCCAAGCTACCAGCTCAACTGGAATTCTTGCCGGTTCTTCCTGACTTTTACTCGAATTCGATATACGGGTAGTTGAGTACCATTCTTCAGCACCCTGATTACCAATCCATGCCTGCCTGACCTCTTCGATGGCCCCTGGAAGCCAATTTCGGAGCTCCTTGTGCAGGTCAATGTTTGCTTGCTCATTCTGGCTGACTTCGCGAATTGCTTTGCGCCGCTTGCTAGGAGGCGGGGAGTGTGACGTCGACGGCAGACCGTCATAAGGTATGCCTGGCGGTGGATTTGAGAACTTGATCTTCCATGGTAGGGCAATCCCAGGCCCTAGTAGGGTAGTATAAGGGTCAAGTAGGGCATGGCCGGATACTG
The DNA here is from genome assembly GCA_024345325.1 of Cystobasidium tubakii. Taxonomy (NCBI): domain Eukaryota; kingdom Fungi; phylum Basidiomycota; class Cystobasidiomycetes; order Cystobasidiales; family Cystobasidiaceae; genus Cystobasidium; species Cystobasidium tubakii. The sequence continues at coordinate 1,588,357 of BROO01000001.1, read as the reverse complement.
TTTGCACCAGGATTGCCTCGTCTGAGAGGTTGACATCAGCATACAATAGTGGCCATTGGTCAGTGGAGAAGCAAGACATATCATCAGCTTGATATTATCTAATATCAAATTCAGTCCCCTCACCATGCAGTGGCAAGTCAGCCATGATGATCTTGACTTCTTTCAAGGCTTCTACCTCTATCTTCAGGACAGCGAGGATTATCCAGCAAGACTTGAAGCAGAAGGACGTCTCCGCCAGATCCACACCTGTCGACTCCACGGATGCCGCAGAATGGCAAGCCAAAAGCAAAGACGCGGACCTCGCTGATATCGGGCGCCCTCTCTGGCCTTGCGAGCTGTGTGATCCTGCAGGTGGGTCAAACTATAGGGTATCTCGAATCAGCTGAGCAGCATCCCATCAGCCTCTGGACCTCCTCAAGACTCGTCTGCAGCAAGGCGATGCCTCGATATCGCTGTCGAACGGCAGGAGCTTGAAGGTGTCCTCGAGGTGCGCCGTGCGATGGTGATGATCGAGGAAGCAAGGTAGGATAGCTGATGCAGGAAAGCTTCGCTTCATCGCATCCATGCAGGGGAAGGACTCTGCAGGTTGCGAAGCTCGTCTTGAAGACCGACGGATTGCCTGGACTATGGCGGGGCACAACGCCGACTATCGCCAGGTTGGCGAGCGTCATCATCATCGAAATGGTATACTACGACTGACCTTCTATGTCTGACAGAAACGTGCCAGGAGTAGCCTTGTACTTTGCAAGTTTGAAGTATGCTATCCTAAGTCGAAAGTCACCGTATCCAAGACATGCACTGATATGATGCCCGTTCTCAGTCAATTGCGCTCCGTCCTACCCAACTCGACTTCTGGAAATCTACTAGCCGGAGCGACCGCCAGAACGTCGGTTGGCTTTGTCCTCATGCCCATGACAGTGGTCAAAACGCGCATGGAGTCCAGTCTTTTCAAATCGCAAGGTATTCCAGCCGCCATACGGGAAATCATCGCCACTCAAGGTCCAAAAGGTCTATTTGCTGGCTTTTGGCCGACTACCATACGCGATGCTCCAACTGCTGGCATATTCCTCGTAGCATATGAGCAAGCGAAACACGTGTTATCTTCCTCGAGGTGGATGCCCCAGACAACGAAGGACGCATCAGCGGGTGTGTCGCTTAGGCTTGGCACAACATCCTATCGCTGATCTTTGTTCACATCGCTTTACTAGGCGCCTTTGCAGCAGGCTTCTCGACGCTGGCAACCGCACCTTTCGACACGATCAAGACAAGAAGGCAGGTGCAGCCTGAGAAGTATACTCGCATAGTGCAGACCGCCAGCCTCATCCTACGAGAACAAGGGCCGATAGGTTTCTTTCGGGGTGTCACGTTGCGGTGTATACGCAAAGCTGCAAGTAGTGGAATTGCCTGGTCATTGGTCAGTGATCGCCTTGCCTCATAAGCTGGAAAAGCCCGTAGCTAACCCATCGAGCTCATACTTCAGTACGAAGGTCTGATACGCAAGTATTCGTGACGAACGGACCAGCTAGTCCCGCACCGTTCCTTCACTGATTTCGTTTCTGCTGGAAATTACTCCGATGTCTGCAAGTTGAGTATGATGTTGTAACAACAAGACATGCAATAACTACATGACTGCTACTGCTAGAAGCACAGTCCCGCTCAACCGTCCACCTAGAGCTTCTACATTGTCTCATGGCACCTGTTCAAATTGCTGTCTGAAATCCGCCTCGCTGACAGAAGTCCTTTGAGCTGTCAAGCGCTCGTGCACTTCTATCTGCCGTTTGTTCTCCCAGTCACGTCCGAGCACGGCCACATACGGGTATCCGATAAGCTCAGCATCTCGTATCCGCTTGCCAAACGGTTGGTCGTGACGATCATCGATGACTACATCTGCATCAAGATTTGCAGCAAGGTTCTCTGCGTCTTCTTGATGCTTGGCGTCCAGAACGATCATGCATATTCGGTATGGTGCAGTGGACTCCGGCCAGCGCAAGCCTTTGTCGTCGCACTTCAATTCCGCTATAGATCCCATGAGGCGCGTCACTCCAATACCGTAGCATCCCATTTGATAGTACTCCTTGCTTTGTTTCGCCTGATGCGTCCGCGCAAACGTTAAATCCAGAGCGTGCGAGTATTTTGTGCCAAGCAGGAAAGTATGAGCTACCTCAATTGACGTCGTGGCTTCCAGTTTGTTCCCGCATTTGGTGCACTTCTCTCCTCCTTCCGCAACCCGAAAATCGCCAACAGTATAGCTTGGCGGCATAGGCCATACTGTCATGGGCGGAGTATCATTAAGAGTTCGGTTTATGATGTTCATGAGTGCTTCTCCGTCGACAGTGACACATGTTTCGTCAAGCAGAATGCTGAGCGAGTCCCAAGAATCAATGTCCCGGGTCAAGGCAGGAAGCAAGCGTGCTTCAGGATCAACACCTTTCGCTTTGTTCATGTTGAAGGGCTTGTCTTTGCGAAGAATAGCGATACCCAAGGCATTCTCCGTCGGCAGATTAAGGAGATGTGCAGATACATCCAGCTCATTCAACATGTCTGGCGGAGGTGTCGTAGTTGACTTCGCCAGCTCGGAATTCGCGACATATTTGCAGGACGGACATGTAATGATTGTGTCTTCTCCAACTTTATATGGTGTAACGTTAGTCGACATGCAAACCGAAATGGTCACTCTGACATACCGGCTGATGCGTAATGGAACTCATGCGACGAGGTGCCGCCAATGTTGCCGGTATCCGCTTCTGCCTAGATGAGTCGATCTAAGTTCAGTCCAGAATTCCACCCTGAACGGAAATGCTGCACTTACTACTAGGTATGGCAGCCCTATACGATCAAATATCCGGACGTAGGCTTCTTTCGCATTATTGTATGTGGATTCTGCAAGCTCTTCACTGGCGTCGAACGTATAGAGATCCTTCATCAGGAACTCTCTCCCTCTCAGAAGACCAGCACGAGGTCGAGCTTCGTCTCGGAACTTTCGTCCTGTTTGGTTGCATCAGCTGGTTCGAATCTGCCATGGGATTGTATTGCTGCGACAATTACCAATTTGGAACAACCTAACAGGCAAATTACGTTCGCTCGGAGCGTCTGCGGCTACGAGCGCAGTAACCTCTTCCTCGTGAGTCGGTGCCAGTAACATGTCAGACTCGCGCCGGTCTTTGACTCTGTATAGCTGGTTGAGAGCAGGCATTAGGGCCGGAGTTGAACTGACGCAAAGGGTGCCTGCACACCTCTGGGCCAGATGATTCCCATCTTCCTGACTTTTCCCATAGATCTGGAGGCAGTAAATGAGGGAGTGTGACTTTTGAAGCACCTATTGGGCATAGTACGTGATACATCCGTTAGACCGACACACGACACTAGTGCACCAAATTCGTTTCGGACATACCAATACTATACATCTCTTCTTCAATGATTTGAGAGAGCTTGTCAATGACTCGCTGGCCCAACGGTAAAAGACTATATATGCCGGCGGAAGACTGTCACGCGAGGGGCCAAAAAGTCAACATATGCGTGTAAGCTTTCAGTAGATGCAAGTAGCACACCTGCCGGATGAATCCGCCTTTCAAGAGGTATTGTAAACTCTTCAGACCTTCACCATGTTGCTTGCTGTTGATCTTGGATGTCGGCACATAAATCTTGGACAGCAGGTCCGCCTTCTTCTGGACTCTAGCATGGCTTGAAGCACAGCGTTGCCAGCGGGCGAGACGGGGAGCGTGACTGCACTGCCAGACGGCACTACTGGATGACAATGGCGTTAGCTTCCTCATATCTTGAAGTCCAAAAGGCAAAGTGATAAAGCTGTGGTCAAGAGATGCAGATGTATGTATTCTTGCATGTAGCAGGGCGATCGAGGCCGGCACTAGAGTGGCAAAACCGGTACACTCCTCGGATATGTAGTATACGACTCGTACAAGTACCCTAGGCAAGATTGGGCGCCATACTTAGACGAGTGGGATAGCTTAGTAAGTCTGTAATAGATACGAGAAATTCTGGATGACTGCCTTGCAACTACTACTGCTGTCTAATGAATGCATGCATGACAAGGAAATATGGGATACCTTGCGAGCGAGCAACTACGTCCGTATATTCTTCGAAACGAGCACACTAGATGCCAACAAAGCCTTGAGGTGCTGCAAGGGTTGGCTCGCCCTCGGCAGTCTGGTAGTTTGTTTCATCAGCAACATTCAAAATTCGGGGATAGACAGTCAACTCACAACGTAGCATTGCGTCAAACCACCATCGACTCGGAAGTCGGTACCCTGACAACACCACAAATGTCAGTGCTTATGTTCTTTCTAACCTAGGATCCCAACTTACAGTCATATACGAAGAGTCCTCGGACGCGAGGAACAGAGCAGCTTTGGCCTGCTCGATAGCTTCTCCAAAGCGACCTAAAATACGCTATACTCAGATTTCGCTATCTTTGATGGAGGCTAGACTACTCACCCATGGGGATGTGGACCATTCGTCGGTCTCGCTTCTCGGGTGTGTTGAGGAATTCCATGAGTAGGGCTGTAATATCAAAGACATTCGGCGGTCAAACAAAGTACAGCAGCCTTCAATTTGAAGATGAACATACGGGTTCTCAAGGGACCTCTGTGATGCGTAAAGTAATCAACAAGTGACTGAGTGGTGCGGATCGATCTCGAACTTACGGGCTCAAGGCGTTGATGCGGATGCCCTCGCGAGCGTGTACCATAGCCATCTCTCGGGTCATGGCTAGAACAGCACCCTTCGAGGCAGTGTAAGCAATTTGGGGAGTCGCAGCACCCATGCTTGCGACTGTGAGAGGTAAATTGCAGCAAATCAACAACGACTCTGCAAACATGCATTGCACGCCCTTACCGAAGCTGGCAGTGTTGATGATGGATCCGCCTTTGCGAAGGCCTTTGCTTGGCTCTTCTGGATTGTTGCGCATGGCGATGATAGCGTACTGCGTTATAATAGTCTGTCAGCTGCAGCCTGCAACTTTGACGAGGAAGGGACCAACCTTGCATCCCCACCAGACGCCTTTGACGTTGCTGAAAGGGGCACCATATAAGTTGTTGATCTGCAGTAAGTCTAGGCACGAATCTCACATTTGCTGGGTCAAATCCCAGATCTTCTCCTCTGTTGATAGGGCTGTACACATAGGGTACGAGGTCAGTAGACCAGCGATTGTGCCATACCCCAGACAATCCTCACCATCATCGTCCTGAGGGTGCACTGAGGAGTATGCAGGTCTCAGCTCGATAGTCCCCTTCTGAAGTACGCGCAATAGATGCATGCACGCCACCACTCACTTATGCCAGCATTGTTGAAGATAACATCGAGTCTGCCGAACTCGGAAACTGCCTTGTCGACCATGCTCTTGATGTCAGCCTCCTTGCCGACGTCGCATGCCACGGCAATAGCTTTTGGGGCATCTGCTACAATCTCGTTTATCAGAGATAGCGTCTTCTCTACAGCTTCAGGACGAATGTCAGCGCAGACGACGTGTGCGCCCTCTGAGGCGAACAGGATGGCAGTTTCGAGGCCAATGCCGCTTGAGAACCCAATCCAGAGAGCATCAGCAGATAGCCTCTACTAAAGCATGGCTGCAGCGCCCTCACGATCCTGCGCCAGTGACGATGGCGACCTTGTGTGCGAGTCTGGCAGGCATGCTTGCGACAGCGGTGGATGCGAGGTGAAGCGGTGGTATGATAGACTGATATGAGCGTGTTCCAGACGTACTCTCCCAAGCGAATCTCGTTATTAATTTGCAAAGAGTGCAACACTCGTGCTTGATTTCTTGAAGTCCTCGATCAATGGACTTCGGGTTTACGAGAAAGCCGATATCACAAAGGCGGATAACAACGAGCTTTCACTTCAGATCAGCAGTGGCAGCAATGATGAGATTATGCTCAGGAGGTCAGTCGCCAGACATCCTTTCAATAGGCTATTCGCTTCTCTTATGCACTTCTCTCGCATTCTCTCAAACCAGAACCACAAACGAAGACAGAAGAAGAAAGCCTCTAGATACAACAACGAGTAGCTGCTTGCAATGCACGCATAATCCTCTGCTTGGACCATGGGTCAGAGGATGTAAAAGATTCATGGTTCTGTAATGAAGGACGTTTTGGAAAAGAACACGATGTAGGACCAGATGATGTTTTGAGTTTAATATGCGCTTCGAGAGGCGTTTTTAAGTTACATGATATTTGTGATCGTCGACGCCCGAGATAAGACGGAGCTCGCTTCGATGAGACGAGGAATGAGAAGGTACGGTTTGAAGTTGGCAACAATTGTTGAAGAGAACAGAGATGCTTCACGAATTACTGAAGAGAGAGACAGGGCGGAGATAGTAAGGCGGGAGTCCAATGAACCGCATCGCCTACGATAAGGACAATGGCGGTATCGACATTCCACTTGTCACTCCTGAGAACAGCGGCGAGACATGGTGTGTCAATCCGTCGGACGGAAGAGAATTTTGCTGGCTCTGCGGCAGTCGTAAGAAGTGTTCATTCGATGCACTATTCCTGCGAGACGATGAAGATGGTCTTGAACGACCAGACGTAGACTGCCCGTTCTCAAGCTTGATCTTCCTACTTTGACCGCTTTCACGAGGGGCCTTCTTATCTTTTCGCCGGTCTTTCCGTGACTTGACCGCGGTAAACGCCTTGAATGTCTGACCTACTGGGAACATGACAGGCGAAACGGGAATGTACCGACGATGTCTGCTCCTGCTTCCAGAGGTCGAAAATGTGACTCCATCGTGGAAGCTCAGGTTATGGGTTGCAGCCGGATCTCTTGTGCCACTAAAGACAGCACTCGCGATGCAAGCAAACTCTGTTGGATTTTGCGATCTAAAGGCCCCGATAGGAATTCTGTTCCACCGTGAGACATCGCCAACGTTGCCCACTGCAGATACAGCTCCAACTGCTGTACTGACAGAGGCCGTATCGTCGAGTTCTTCTTCTTCCTCAGATACGCTACTCATCCCAGGAGGAAGCATACTGGGATCGACGAGGTCGTCCAAGTCCAATACGAAGTTATACTGGGGTTCCTCAGATGAATAATACCGGCGTCCAGAGGCAGCGGATTGACTTGACATTGTCGATGCGACCGATTGTCCCCTGCCATTTGGAGATGGATGAGCCTGTCGTACAGAAATCAGTAAGAACGTGTCGAGCTATGAGTGGAGCATTACGTACAAAGTTTCGAGTGCTGGTGCGCGTCTTTCGTTTGCGGGCTGAGAACGGCGATGGAGCAGGCGCGTCTGTCGCTCCAACTACAACGCAGAGGTCCGCTTCGCCAGAAGGCGCAAAGTCGCCTAGAACAGGCTCAAACGTCTTGCTCATGTTCTGTGTCGTAGATTGACCGCTCGCAGCACTGGCTGTGTTGGCTTGTGTACCTGCTGCTGACGTAGAAGCTAGAGGTACAGACGGGGGGCCATATGCAAGAGGAGCTTGCGAATTCAAGACTGCGGGCTCTTTGCTCGAAGAGGATGACAGCCTCGGCTCAACAAAGACATCTCTGTCATGTCCGTTCGAGCGCATGAGAATAGACATGCCGACGCTAGTCAAGATCTTCGCAGCCATTTCAGTCGATATTCCAAGAGAGCGAGCAGTCTTTAGGACGACAGCTTCGGGTTGGTCAGCGAGGGCCTCGATGGAGACGCTGAGGCCCATATTGTGAGCGTCTATAAGGTTGCGATCGCGAATCGCATTCGCAAGAACTTCTTCAGCGTCTTCGTCATCCGACTCGGCTGCTTCGATACCGAAGCGAATCATGCCTAGGTGGTCGGTGTCGTCGAGAGTATCTGTCGTATCACCACCGTCGTCTTCCATGTCTTGAGGTAGATCGCACTCGCTCTCTGTTTCATCGTCGTCATGCGAAGCTGCAGAGACTAGATAAGCTCTTGAAGAAAGAAAGAGAGGGCAGCTGCAAACTCACCTTTGAAAAAGACGAATCCTCCCTCTTTGACAACATCCTTTGTGGTCTCGAGTTCATCGTCTTCCTCACGATCAGCTGCACTTGTACCGGTGGCAGCGACGCTATGCTCTTCATCAGACGAGGAACTCTCCTCCTCTGTACTATCTGAGTCTCCAGAGTCTGATCCATCGTCCTGGCCGAGGAAGTCCTCAAATCGCATCGTCTTGTTATCATCGGCCATCTCTTCTCCAGTCGAGGGATCATTCTGCATTGCGCGTAGAGCAGCAGAGTCATCGGTGGTAATGCCCAAGAATTCGTCTAGGTCGTCTAGAATGTCATCATCTTCCGCTCCAGACCAGGTAACTGCGATTTCCTTCGCACTGTCCATATCTGCCTCGGAGGTGGTGGTGCCATCGCGGAGCTGGGCGATCTCAAAGAGAACTGATTCTGCATCAATAGGATGATGGCTGCTATGGCCTCCATGAATGACATCCAAGCTCTCTGCGTCCGAGTGTGCGCCGTCCGAGCTTCTCTTTGCACCTGGCGAGGTTGTGCCTCGTCCGCTGTGCCTGCCCTGTCGCTGGAGCTTGTCGGCGATGAGGTATGCTTCTTCGGCTTCCAAGAGGTCGTCTTCGTCGTCATCGAGCAGATCAGAGTAGCCATCAGACGAATCAGACTCGTAGATGCCAGCGAAGTGAACCATGTGGTGAGGTGCATCCAGTCCGAGCTGTGGGATGGCGTCTTCGGGGAGATCGTCGAGATTGACCTCGGATAGTTCGGAGGATGACTGTGGTGAGGAGGTGACTGTTCTTGAGAGAGAAGATGGGTGAGATAGTCCACTGCGTATGGGAGAAGTATTGCTCTTGTTGAGGTGTGTCTTGGTTGAGGGTCCGAAGCCTTTGCTTCTGGGCAGACGGAGGACGAGACGATTGGTCTTGTTCTTGACTGGACTGCCAATGGCAGGAGCGGCACTATTAGACGTAGCTGCCTTCTTGAGCTTCTTCTTGGGGTGTTTAGAGGTGTCTGTCTCGTCGTCTGCTTCGTCGTCATTGTCTCCAAGTCTCATGGTACTGTCCGCTTCTTCTTCATCGTCTTCATTTTCGGCTTCAGCGTCGGGACCAGTTGCATCTTTCGAGCGAGCATTCGATGCAGACGTGGCTGCCGCCGTCTTGAGATCAGCGCTGTCTGTCTCGTCTCTGCTCCTCTTCTTTTTGTTGTCCTTTTGGTGCTGTTTTTTGTGCTTGTCCTTGCGTGGCGGAGGTGGAGGTGGAAAGGGCGACTGCTCGTCGTTGTCGTCTAGAACGATGGGGCGGTTGTAGGGGTGTGTATTGAGTGTTTGATGGCTGTTGTGTTGCTGGTGTTGCTGCTTCTGCTTGAGCTTCTTGATGGGTCTGCTTGCAGAGTCTACGAGATGGATGACAGTCAGCAGTCAGCAAGGCAAGAGCAGGGAGAAGCCAGGTCGCTGAATCCACCCACCGTGCTTGGGGTGGTGTTGGGGGGACATTGCGGTGTCGTTGTTGCTGTCTGTTATGTAATCTTTCCCTTCTTCTGTAGATGAGGGGCGAAAATGCTTTTTCCTGTCGGGGGCTTACGTTGGGAGGCCTGTCGCTGGCTGTAGAGGTGGGAGCGACGAGCGGAGTGGATATTCCAGTGGAAGGCCCCTCCTAGAGCACGCGCACGCTCTCTGCGGCTGATGGGATGCTGGATGGATGTGCTGTTGCAGTCCTCGACGCGGTGCTTGTGGCTGCGGATGCTCGAGTGCAGGTTTTGACGCCTGCAGAGGCAGGGCACTCTCGTATCGAGAACGGAGAGTGGTAGTCGTCCCGACGGGGTATCGTGTGCGGCGTGTGGTTGCTGCTTCCCATGTTCTGCTTGGACGAGTGCGCTCTCGCTTCCCCTGCTCGCTGTCCTGATAATCCTGCGCGAGGACTGTGGAGGCCAGCAGGTAGGAGAGTGACCGCGGGAAAGGCAGCGCTGGCTGGCTGGCTGGCTGGCTGGCTGGACGAGCTGCGTGTGGCAGGATGCTGCTGAGCGGTCTTTCTGTCTGTCGGATCTCTCGCTCGATGTCGTGCAGATGGTGCAGAGGAGAAAGAAAGCTCTCGAGCGGCGAAGAGCTTGACCATGCGGCGACTCTGGCAGGACATTTCTCAGCACAGCGATCCTCAGACACGCAGGGAACACACTGCTGCTGCGATAGCGAACAGACAAGACCCTTCTGCACACCCGCCAGCTTGGCCCGTCTCCCCAAGTCGACTGCTCTCCTCGCACGATGGCCACAAAGACCCACAAGCAGGCTGGCGAAGAGCTCTGGCGGAGGACTGACAAGATTGTGTGTCGACGCACTGACTCGTCTGTGGATGCCCCTGCTGACTGTTGTGCTCGCAGAACGCAGAGCTATTCACGCTCACCTACGGAGCCCTCGTCGTCCAGCTCATCAAGGACTACGAGGACTACGGCCAGGTCAACAAGCAGCTCGACAAGATGGGATTCTCAATTGGTTCCCGGATCATCGAAGACTTCCTTGCTCGGAGTGGGCAGGGGAGATGCAGCGATTTCCGAGAGGTGGCAGAAGTCCTCGCAAAGGTGGGTATGCTATAGTGGCGTCCTTCACTGCATTGCCGACGGGCAATGTTACGGCAGCACACTGTAGACTGCCACTCTCAGTCTGTCCATACTAATCTCTTCATCTGTCCCCATAGACCGCCTTTAAAGTCTTCCTCAACATCACCCCCAACCTCATCTTCCCATCTCCACAAGGCCCCATCCGCGAATTCTCCTTGATCTTCGACGAGAATCCACTGACAGAGTTTGTGGAGCTTCCAGAGGATGCCCTGCCATCGTCATCTCCCAGACTTGCATCTCAAAGCAGTACAGGCCAGCCAGCCGTGCAAGCAGAGCAAGCCAAGGAAGGGCTATGGTACAGCAATGTGCTATGCGGTGTGGTCAGAGGGGCGCTGGAGATGGTGAGTTGCATTCTTCAACACTCGAGCACGCACTCCTCCAATCGTCTTGTTCTTATTCGTATCCGTTTCGTACGTCACAGGTCCAATACCAAGTAACAGCGCACTTTGTCTCGGATGTGCTGAGAGGGGATGAGACGTCCGAGATCAAGGTGACGCTGGTCCGAATAATGGATGAGGAGGTGCCGGCAGGCGATGATTAGCGAGTTGGGGGAGGTCATTAGTTGCGTCGTCTTCTTGTATTAGTATCACCGCAGTATGCAGTCTCTTGTCTGTATCTTTATTTCTGATAGATGGGCAGGGTATACCACACGGATGGAAGACAGTCAACAATTCTAGCTGCCTTCAGTCACGACATGCTCCTTCCTGTCGAAATCCAAGGGTGATAGAGAAAGTCGCTGGAAAAGGCCGGGGCACTATACGCAGAGTCCACCGACCAGCTCTTTTTTGGCGGAAAAGACAGAGGACAAGCTGGAGAGACTGACGGAGTGGCCTCTCGATGTGCACCGTGCAGCTGCACACGCAGGGTATCGCGCTCCTGCACCCTTCTGCAGTCTTCTGCCTCCCTCCGGCCTACCCGGCATGCAGAATAGCCGCCACCTTGCAATCTGATCGCGGACAGCAGCTGGACCGGCAGACGAGAAAGAAGTCGGATTGCTTGCACCAGGGAGCTTTGCTTTGCAGTGATTCGCATCCTATCTGGCTTGACTGTATCCTCGCGTGACGCCTCACCTCCATCGAAAGCAAAGAACAAGCTCTGCGCCATGCCCTCGGACTCTGCCATTCACGCCCTCGCCGGCGCTGCTGGAGGCGCAGTGTCGATGTGAGTGGAGGACTGCACATTTGCAGCAATCCTGACACGCTCTCGCAGGGCACTCACCTACCCGCTCATCACCATATCCACCCGTGCCGCCGTAGAGGCCAAGAAGCCAGAGCATGCTCGCGAGTCCCTCGTTGCGGCAGTCAGGCGCGTTGTGGAACAGGAAGGCCTCGCTGGACTCTTCGACGGACTCGAGTCCTCCATGCTCGGTATCGCTGTCACCAACGCTGCGTTTTACTACTTCTTCGAGGAGTCCAGGGCCGCCCTGCTCCGCCGCAAGAGTGTCGGCCAGGCGAAACTGGCTGCGTCCCTCAGCACGCTGGAGAGCATTCTTGCGAGCTTCATTGCTGGATGTGCGACCTCGCTGGTCACGAACCCCATGTAAGGCCCATTTGTGGCACATCTTTTTGACTTGCACTGTACAGGGCTCGGCTCTAAATCACGTGTTGAAACCCGTTGTCCATTTCTCGCTGCAGCTGGGTCGTCAACACTAACCAGATCTCCCAAGCCGCCTTGGATGACTCCGACGCAACTCTGCAGACCAAGAGAGATCCAAAGACGGGAGAGAAGATCATCGTCAAGAAACTAGGCTTCTTTGCAACAGTCAAGAAGATCTACAAGAAGAACGGCCTAGCTGCTTTTTGGCGAGGACTTGGACCTGCACTCGTGCTCGTCATCAACCCAATCATCGCATACACCACCTTCGAGCAGCTCAAGAACTACATCATCGCCCGAAGATTCAACTCGGCCAAGCTGAGACCGGTCAGCTCTGGCATCACGGCCAAACCTGCTATGACGCCCCTTTCGGACCTGGACAACTTCTTGCTTGGTGCTGTGAGCCTGAGTATTGTAGAGCATGTTACTCGACCGGCACAATCACTGACGGTACTGCTCTGATATTCTTCAGTTCACCAAGCTGCTTGCCACTGGCTCAACCTACCCCTACCTAGTTGTCAAGGTGAGAGCGTTTGCGTCTTCGAAGTTTGTGCACTCGCTTACCATACACCATTGTCTGTCCCGTTCTTAACAGTCTCGAATGCAGGCGGGCTCGGAGCAAGCCAAGAAATATAAGAATGCTTTTCACGGCCTCACCACGGTTGTCAAAGAAGAGGGTGAGCTCTACTGAGCCGGCAGTAACATCTACATGCTGATGTTTGTCTCTTCGGTGCGGCAGGTGTTGGAGCGCTGTACAATGGCATCTCGTCCAAACTCGTGCAGAGCGTCCTCACGGCGGCATTCCTCTTCGCTAGCAAGGTTAGTCCTGTTCGACGTTGTCGTGACGCGACTACTAGTCATGCAGAACAACGACATTGACAAATGTTTTGTTGCCCTCATAGGAACGTTTTTACCTTGCGACAAAAGCGGCCATCCGAGCAACCGCTAATGCCGTACCGAAGTAAAATCATACTGTCTACTCAGATCGGTCGCCAGTATGCGTATCTACACAACCATGCAGCGGACACAAGCCAACCCTCATACTTCCGTTGTTGCTTGTACACACTAATAAGGCGCAAGTAGTACCTATGCGCTTCAAGACAAGGATCTAGATGTTGGTCAACGCTAATCGTGCTCGGACTTTGATCTTGTCAAGACCGCGAAAATTGTTTTCTACGCTCATCACTCCTAGCCTGAGTAAACGCTGTATATGACTGAGATCTTGGTAGGCCGCCTCGCTTTGGTGGCACATCTACTCAATGCGCGTCAGCCGTGAATGAAGCAGCTCTTGGACAGGACTATACTCACTGGCTTCTGCCTCTGGATGGCCTGTACGTAGACGGTCGAAGCTCTTGTTGCGCTGACACTGCAAAACCTGCTGCCGGTCCATTGCGACGTGTTGCCATTTCTCTGCGTTATCGGAACCCAACCAGGGATCGTTGTCAATATGCTTCCGTCGGAAGGCTTGACCGGCTGTGCGCGATAAGTCACTTGCATGGCTGCGAGTACGTGAAACGGTACGCGATCTTGGCTCTTTGACATACTCCTCACGAGGGCTAGCCAGCGGTGTAGTCGGCCTGCTGAGCGCAGGACGCGGTAAGACTCGATGGTCTCGAAAATCATACGTCGTAGCTGCTTGAATATCCCTAGGCAACGTTTCGCTACGCGAATGAAATGATCTCGTGCTTGCAGTCTCTTCCTGCAAGTCTGAGTCCGCGTGCACTTCGGTCGATTCTCGTTGTTGCAATTGCTGGTCTCTCAGATGCTTGAACAGCGGGCCGTATTTAGGATGGACATAAACACAAGCTGGTCCGTCTGTACCGGCTCTATCTGGTTCCCTGCTCGGCGAAGTAGCCTGTGATCGGCTTGTGGGCACCTTTGACAGGCGACTCGAGCCTCGAGCAGACGGGCCTGATTGTGACACGAAACCCTCGTGAGGCTCGCGACGTCCTCGTACCTTCAGATGAAGAAAAGAGCTAGGCCGCGAAGATCCATCATTCAGCGTACTAGCTGAGCGATAACCATCGGCAGAATCATCCTCGGATGAAGAGGTGGTAGAGAGATCAGAAGAGTGACGCTCACTCCCTTTCGCTGTATTGCTTATGTTTAGCAAGAGCTCAGCAGCTGAAGTTCCCCACTCACCCAATGGAGCCGTTTCCCAGGTATCGGTGGCAGATTCTTCATATCTAGGATGCGAAGGCTCGGCGACTGCGGAAGGTGCGCCGTCGTCTCCATCCATTTCTACGAGGTCGAGGACGCGTCCATCTTGCCGAAGTCGAAGTCAGTTACATAAACGCTCGCGCTCAGACTACTAGTGTTAGCCTACTCACTCTCAATGAACCGTAAAGCCGACAGTCCAAGGTACAGCAAAGCTGGCCTCCCATCGACTAGTTCGTGTACCGCTAAACGGTAACTTTTTACATCTCCACGGAGCCGGAAGTGCGTTAGTGCTTCGTCAATGAGACTTGGTACTGAGCGTAGTTTATTCTGCTGGACGAAGGCAAAGCATGTCTCAGAATTTTGCATCAACACTCTTGAGTACAATATGTACCTACCCCTCGTACATTCCAAGCATCTAGAAGCAGGAGTTCGTCCATCCACTTCACCAGGACTGTGTTCGGTGGTATCACTTCGGATTCCGAGGGTCGCTCTGCCTCATCATCGACTTGGGCAGTGGGGCTGTGATGTCTCTCCATGCACGGCAGCTGTGCGATCAGGTGAAGGTGGTGAAATGAATGTTGCGAAATGCCTTGTAAGAAGTGACTGGGTGAGGGTGTGAAGTAGGAGGAAAGGTGGAGGGCGCGGCGCTACACACAATCTATTTGAAGGGCTTAGAGGTTTGGTGTGTATTGTTTGATCCGTCTGTAGCGAGCAAATGTAAGGATCGTCTGCAGTCTCGTTGACGCAGTCTTTGTTTGCGAGATGCACCAGACTATTATGTCGCTTTAAACAGATAGTGCCGATGCGGGTCTTATCTACGTGCTAATCTTGGCTGTGACTGACCACTGTCCGATAATCAAGAGCTGACTGAGCAGCAAATCGTTTCCTCCCGGTTTATAGCAGGCGTGTGTTGCTTGTTCCAGCTTATTTGGAGGTAACAGTGTCGTGACAGGGTTAACAAGACACAAGCGTCCAGCGGTAGGAGGGCACTATGCCATATGCAGGACTGCCTGCAGGATTTTTCAAGAAACGGCGCGAGGGCGTTGGGAGTTGGAAGCAGGTACCGGTCATCAGCAGAGGACATGCAAGCCCGTCAGTCATGAGGGTCAGCAGTCAGATGAGCGGAGTTGAATGGGCTGTGTCGATTCGAGGATTTTGTTGCAATGTCGAACAGGGCAGTGTCAAGATTTCCGGGGGTCCTCCCAGCAACCCCGCATCCAAACTGGCATAAGATAGAGAGCTCGATACTCTGGCCAGCATCAGCATAACATCTGAGGTCTCTACACTCAGATCAAATGCCATGCCCCATCTATTTCTGTATTCGATGAGCTCTTCGTCCAGCTTTGCTCTGCGCTTACAGCGGTTCGAATTCCAAACATCGGCAAGAATGGCCCGCTAAGCAGCGCCAGCAGCGGGGTTGATCCATCCAGCCGTTTCAGCATGCAGCGCAGCAAGAGCGACAGCGAGAAGCTGGAAGCTGCAGACAAGGTGCGCCATGCCATGCTATTGCCATTGCTGTTCTCTTGCTCTTTCCCCCTGCTTTGATCGAGGAAGTCATTTCCATTTATAAACACTGAAGAGCTTGCATTGGCATCCACGCGCAGGTCGACGAGGCAGGCAAGATCCAGCACGTCATCTCGAACCACATCCTCAGCCAGTACCGACACTCGCTCACCTGGGGATCCGTCCGCGACAAGCTCGTAAAGGGCACGCCACTGTTTGCAGCTCTCGTGGCGCCCGTCTCGACGGTGAAGAGCTTCCCATGGACTGACTTCGCTGAAATGCAATGCTGATGCTCACTGTCGTTGCTGCTGGGCCGTTCAGCTCTACGACATCCCTGCGCTGACCCAGCACTGGTATGCCCTCAATGGCACCGAGCTGACAGACCCTGCACCCAACCTCGCCCTCTCTGCTTTGGGACTCGCCCTCTCTGCTTTGGGACTCGCCTTCAACGTGATTGCGAATGGCCTGCTTGTCTTTCGCTTCTCTGCTAGAAGAGAGTGGTGGAAGGCTGCAATGATCCTCTCAACCGTCTGCTGGATCATCAAGGTGAGCACATCATCATCATCGGAGGGTAGCCTTCATCCGCAGCACGTGCTCGGTACGATGCGCGAACTGAACTGACTCGATGGTGCATCGGATGGTTATACATGCGCCGGAATAGAGCATCATTGCAACAGTGAACCTGTCGGTATACGGTCATTCCTATCATGGACTCCCGGGATACACCTACACCAGCGCCTTTTGGTGCGGTGTGATATCCTGCATTCTCGCAGGCGTCATCGCTACGACCCTGGTTCTCTACGTTATAGTTGCAGGCATTGCAAATCGTACCGACACGGAGGAGACGCGCATACAAGCCAGGCATTTTATGGTAGGTGCAGCCCAGCGATCTTTGTTCAAGAACCTGCCAGCTGAGGCAACGTTGCATTGTCCTGGTCAGCTCGGGGAACTTGGGCTGTTCTGCACGCTCGCCCTCGAAGCGCTTATCTTCAGCAAGATCGAAGGGTGGTCTTTCTTCCAAGGACTCTACTTTAGTCTCGTCGTCTCGCTCACAATCGGATATGGCGACTTTGCACCTACCCACACTTCTACGAAAGTGCTGCTGTTTCCGTTTGCCATCATTACAGTTGCTTGTGAGCGAATCAATCCCTGGTCTTTATTGAATATGCCTTTCTGCAGACTGAAGGTTGCGATTTTACAAGTCCTGGCTTCGCAAGTATCCATGATAGTTCAATTCTTCAGCGAGCGCGCCACTGAACGGCGACGTGAATGGCGTAGGATTTATGAAGATAACCGTCGACAGGAAGGAGTTGCCTCCCAGGCAGAGGTCGATCAAGAGCTCGTTGAAGAAATGGGCTTCCTCAAACGTTTGGCTGAACAGGAGGATAGACTGTCTCGGGCCTACGACCTTAGCTTGTCGCTACTCGGCTTTGTCACCTTTTGGATGGCTGGAGCTGCTGCATATCATGCTATCGAAGGCTGGACGTTCGGAAACTCAGTCTATTACTGCTATGTCACATTCTTTACCATAGGATTTGTAAGTGCTCAAGCTGATCATACGTATCGTCAAAGGCTCATCTGACGTGAGTGCATCTTGCTTAGGGCGACTTCTCACCTTCGACTGCAGCTGGTCAGCACACTCATTGCGGTGGTGTTATGCTGCTGAACAGCGGAACTGACTCCTACCATATATGCAGGCCAAGCATTCTTCATCATCTATGCTCTTGTAGCTGTTCCCTTGATTGCGTCTTTTGCGTGAGTCCAATCTGAACGCAAGCAACGTGCAGGAACCGAAAACTCAAGCTTCCTGTGCAATAGTGTACAGACAGTTGTTTCGATCTGGACATCCTCACAGAACAAGCGGCTTGAGAACGACAAGGTCAAACGTGGAGTCGAGCCAAGTTTGGCCCGCGATACGATTCTTTCCGTCAGTGTGCAGGACAAGGAGGTTGAGATCCATCCGTTTATGACACACTCGGATCTTGTCATGAGATTTCACAAACTACTTCTACATCCCTCGAAGCCTGAACCTCGGCAAAGTTCAGATCTGCACTGCAATGGATCGGTTCAGTCTTTCGAGAGACCTGCCAGTCGCATTTCAACGACACATCCAGGCATGGCGGACAAGCCAGTCGAAGACCCTTCCAAGGTGCACAAGCAGGAGATGGAACTTCTCGATGAACTACTTGGCCAAGTTCTAGACCTGGAGAGCCGCGCTCGGAAGTTGCTCATCAGGGCGTTTGATCACGGGAGCAAGCCACGCCTTCTGCTGCAAGCCGACAAGAATCTAATGGAGCGCGCCCAAAGCCTGCTTGCTCCTGCCGATGAGGCCAAAGAGAAGGGCCAGCCGAAAGCGGCAAAGGATGCTGCGGACTCGCTATCAGATCTGGAGGAACTACAGTGAGTTGGTGGTATCGCTCAAACTTTGTGACTGTGCCCGTCGCGTTCTAATGTGGTATACGAACTCGAACGGTATGCGTCTTTCCTTCATGCAGCTTGTATCGGCAAGCGTTCGCGAGGTTCCTGGTCTGCGGCACGCGTCTAAAGCAGCTACAGGGAGTGGATCAGCTTAGTTTCGAACGGCGACGTGGAGACCCTTATCTTAATGGCAGTCCAGTAAAGCTGGACGGATCCATCGGCAAGTCTTCTTAGCTTCATGGAATGCACGAGAATCAGTGTAATGTGTATCATTAAGTCTATCAGTCATTCCTACATCAGACTTGCACTCAGTGGCATGGCAGGCTGCAGCATTGGCTATAACATAGGCTGCGCCCAGTTGTCATTATTGATTGCCCGGCCTTATATTATTCCAAGTAGAAATTAGCGAACTCAGATACTGGGACTGTCCCTCGCAGGCTACC
This sequence comes from Cystobasidium tubakii, assembly GCA_024345325.1. Classification (NCBI taxonomy): domain Eukaryota; kingdom Fungi; phylum Basidiomycota; class Cystobasidiomycetes; order Cystobasidiales; family Cystobasidiaceae; genus Cystobasidium; species Cystobasidium tubakii. Next base: position 1,569,719 of record BROO01000001.1, on the reverse strand, counting down.
CGCAGGTTCTGTAAGGACATGTGCAGGGAGGGACAATAATGAACAGATGTATGATATAGCTACCCATATCCGTGCCGTGTTCCATCCTGAGGTGACTCTAAATCCCCAGTAAACGCGTCGACGTGTTCCTCCATCTGCGCGTCGCCACCGACCGCGCAGCACGTGCATGCATTCCTTACGACACTTGCGCCGCTCAATTATTACTTCAGCCAGGACGACGCCCACTGCTTGCTGCTGCTATAATAATATACTGACCGAACAGGGATTCTAATTATATATGCCGGTCCAGCCAAACCTGCTCACCGCAGCTCGCTGACAGGAGTCAATCAACGCATTGCAACGCGCGTATAGGGTGCTAAGAATATTAATGGGGACATTTAGACGAAGATTATGTTCTGAGCTCGGCATGGTCTGCCAGCTTGATGCGATCCTGTTCCTGCTTCTGCTCCAACACATTCGCACGCTCACTATACCGACAACCACTGTCGCTTTTTAACATCCATCTGGTTTCTCCGACCGACGAAAGACGCCTGGTGCGCCCTTCCTGGCCTGACTCGCACGTACGACGATATACAGAACATCGCAGTGTACTGTCACGACAATTCTTAATTACGCCGCTTGAGTAAGATTTCATTCTTTGACACACGTGAGTACACGGTACCAGCACTTGACCGTTCCGAGGGACAATCGCGTTCAGATGGAGTGTTCCGCACACTAGAAAGGGTGCTGACCTTCTTTGACAATTCACAGGAAATCTATAGCAATATGAAGAGCATTCTCTCTACCTCCATTCTATGCGCCTCGGCTCTACTGTTGGGACAGGCGCAATTGTCTTCGGCCGCTGGCGGTGGCGGACATGCTGGTCAATCTGGCCTGAAGGTGCCGGGACACCACCGCAGACATCATGCTGATCCCGTTCACAGCAATATACACCCTTCCAAGCGAGAGTCTGCCAACGCCTCCAGCAAATCAACAAAGTCTAGCAAACGATCATCGCGGTTGAAGACGAAGCGAGCTTGCAAGGCTTCCTCGTCAACGAGGACTTCGTCAGGCTCAAGTAGCTCCGCATCTTTATCGCCTTCTTCCTCGTCGAACACGAGCTCTTCAGGCTCTGATGCTGGTAATGCTGGCTCTACCGGGTCGAACAGCACGTCGACTTCGACTTCGACGAGCGTGTCTCTAAGCTCGTCATTCTTGTCCAAGAACGGCATATACTGGGGTTATCTACCAGGTAAGCCCGTGTTCCCTTCCACTGCCCATCATTAGCGCTTGATTGGGAAGCGCTTTCGACGTCGATCCTGACCTCTGGTGTCTTGGTATGATACAGACGAAGCCGATGCTGGGGGGTCAAAGCAAAGTATGTCGCAGCTCAACCAGTGGACCAACGCCAAAAGTGCATTCTATGGTACGTTACTTCTCAACGTTTAGTAATTGCTGTGCAAACTGACATGACTTGCGCAACAAGGGTATTACGCCCAAGCACCTTGCTCGAGTACTTTCGATGGAAGTCAGCTCATGTCGGTGAAAAGCGATGTCATCAGCAGTGGTGCCATCTTCCAGCCCGCCGTCATGCCTACAGGAGTAAGAGAGCATCCCAAGCGAGCCGAAGCGTGTTGCGCTGTATTAATACTTCCTTGGACAGGGTTTCTCTTGCTTTACATCAGACAGTAGCTCGAATGCCTACGCTATCGCCAAGGTCATGAAGGAGTTCACTGACCAAGGAGTGGAAGTCTGGCTTCGGGTAAGCAACGATTCGCCAGCTTATCGCTCCCTATTGACCTTTTCGAACATTGACACTGGTAGTTCGGGTAAGCAAGCCACTATTATCGATACGCATCGACAAGGCTAATTGGAACATTTCGGAAAATAGACATGAAGTCAACTGTAGGCCCGCAAACCTGTCTTATTCTGTCAACCTCACTCGTTGCTGAGAATACTTTCTATCTTGCTCGTCCACAGGGTATCTAACGTACGTCTAGTGCTTGGAAGAGAACAATTTTTGGCAGCCTGGCTGATCAATCTCGAATCACAATAGAGACGGAACCTATCAAGGTGATGCCGCAGGATTTATTTCTGCCTGGAAAGCTGTTGCCGGCGCCATCAAAGAAGTTGCTCCCGACGTAAAAATGTTCTGGACACGTGAGTGGCGGGAACGCTTGATGGATGCACGCAGCAATGCTGACTCGCAAGCAATAGCCAACATCGAAAACGACTCTGCTTATGCCACATACTGGCCTGGTGCCGATTATGTCGACGTTGTCGGCATCGACTACTATCCATCTTCAACGGGAACATTTGTGAACAAGATGCAGAATTTTCACGATACCTACGCTGTCAATGGTGTCAAGTTCGCTATCGGAGAGACTGGTTGGGGCCAGAGTGCCGACATCGCTACACGATTGTCCTACGTAGAGGAACTCACTTCTGATGCTACCAAGGCGGCTCTCCCGAACTATGTCGGCTGCGCCTGGTTTAACGTGAGTCCTCCTTGATGAAATAGAGAGGTAAGGTTCGTACTGACGGTTGTCCTTTCATAGTTCTACAAAGGCGTATGTGCTATATTATTGTTGTTATTGAAAAGGGGATCGCTAGGCTAACGAAACTGCCATATAATTTCTTCGCCAGTACGATTTCCGCATCGTACGTGACGTTGCATTCCATAGCGATGCGTAATCATTCTCAATATCATACTATTACAGGTCACTGGCGACGATTCTACAACTAAGAAGACTGTGTCGTTCTTCAGCACCTAGGACTATAGCTTTTCTCAAACGAGACATCGTTAGAGCAGCTGGTATGCTTTTAATCGACAGGTACATGGGTTCAATGGCGTTTCTTTTCTTTCTCAAGATGCACGACGGGTTTCATGCTTCTGGAAAGCGTGCTAGTCACGTAGTCCAATTTTCAGCGGGTGCCAACGAGCCTTGCTATGTCACTTACGACTGGGTTACGAATGTAGCAGGGGTTTCGCTATCGGTTGTAATGACGCCCACAATCTTTTTCTACACGACGTCCGTTGGCGTTAGGCAACAGCGCCCCGTTCCAGTCTATTGCCTCGAGGCGATACATTGTCATTCGCTATTTCAGTTAATCTATCAAGATCTATGGGTACAGGGACATTATAACGCATATGGCATGAAAGACGTGAACGATTTGCAAAGGAAGAGCAACGAAATATCTATGGAAATCTATATAATTTGCTTTAACCAGGAAAGAGAAGCTTGTAAATGCGGAGGGTGACTAGTACTCCAACAGGTGCCCTTCTGCGGCTATCACGCGCACAACTTCGGCTCAGAAGGTCATTAAGCCACCGCGGCGTTTGCCGAAAGGATAGATGACGGCGCAGGCGAACAGCAAGCCTACCACCAGACCTATGACGACTTGAATAAGTTGCGAAGCCACGCTCCAACCCGATGAGAATACGACCTGATCGTTGGCATCAGTTGTAGCCCAGTTGAGAAGCCCACCGTTCCCGAGTCCGGAAGGAAGTTGGACTTTGTGAAGATTTCAATTAGCAAGGAGGTCGACTTGTTGACTGCGAGTTATTCACTCACACATAATCGGGGTAGCTGCCACAATGAACGCGGTAGACTGAAACATCTTGCCATACCTGCAGGCTACAATCAGCAAAACTCCTTGAACTGAGGAGCAATACACACAGATTGGATATGACGCCGACGGTGAAGGCGCCCAGCGCACTGGAAATGTCTGACCTGCCTGGGAAACCGTATGTTGAGAAGTGATTTGCGGTCCATCTAAAAGCATCTGCGCATCAGCCAATTGTCCGAATATCGGAGTTTTGGTATACTACACACCCGCATCCGGCAACTGCCAACACACCTTCATCAGTCAAGCCTAGCTTTAGGTGTCGGGGCCAACAATACTCACTGAGTACCATGGCCAACAACTCTTTGTTCGGCTTTGCGTGATTTCGCAGGGACAAACAAAGGGGGAAACCCGGCACAGCCTGTGCACGAGCAAAGAGAGGAAATGTCAGATGTGACGGCGTTTATGACGAAATTCAAGGAACCATACGAGGAAATAAAACCACGGAGGGATCGTCTGCTGGTACCATGGCCCATCTGTAGGGTGACTGCCTGTGCATCGATTGTCGTTACCTGCGTAGCACGATCAGCATGTCTGCATATGTCTGCATATTTAACGGTTACGCACTCGTGTACACATCTTGACTCGAGACGAGTTGCCAAACATTTGCGCCAAGGGAAATCCCAAAGCCCAAGAAAAGTGAACTATCCTTCTAGTCAGATGGATGGAATCGTCTCAAAGGCGAAACAGACGCTTCTCACTAGACGACAGCATATACAATGCGTACGCTACCAGATACCAATGAACGCGATTGAAGCTCAAGAGCTGCTAGGCAGGTAGGCCTACAGCGGGAAAGGGCTCTCAGCTAAACCTTCCGCCCAGAAATTCCGTACGAAGCTCACCATCCAGGCAGAATGAGCACGATCGAAGCAGAAGTGATAGCGGCGTAACAAAATTTTGTTGTCGATGCCAGTGCAGCAGCAACGAATGATATCACGGCCGCAATCACTATCTCGAAAATCGAAGATAGTACATCGCTCCGTGCAGCAATAAAGCATTGGGTTGTCACGAGAAGACCTCCCAGCGGGATAGCTACCAGGAGGTCGATGAAGCTGGCATTGAACGCAGCTATGCCTATCATTGCAGAAGCCATTGAGCCAAAAGCAACGAGCTGCCAATCGCTGTACTGCAGGATTGCCTCAATATACGCAAAAGCTCGTTTGTATTGTAGAAAGCTCACTGTAGGCTTCGCTTTCATCAGATTGCTGATTTCCACGGACGCTTCTTCAACTCCGATTTTGTCGTGCACGACTTCCCAATGAAGTATAGCAATCTCTGTCAATTTGGTGAGATCTAAGCCACCCTGTTGTTTGATGAACCGAATCTCAGAGGTGTGCGTCTGGGCGTCTGAAAACGAGATAATCATGAAGCTGATTGGGTACATTAGATATCGTACGGACGGAGCGCATACAGCGATGAACGATTCTTACTTGACAATATAGATGACTTGGCATTCTATCTGTAAGACTTTTGCACTCTGCTGAAGCTGATATTCAATGCGGTGCGGAGGGGCGCCAAACATCATGAGTGCTCTGGCGAAGCGTAGGATGAAGTCCTGTCTCTGCAAAATTGCCGCGACGTGCACTGGGGGACGCGAGATTCTTATGTAAGCTAACGCGAAGTTTCACCGGTAACGAGAGCGCCCTCACTGGTGATGAAGATTTCCTCCTGCCGCTTCTTGTCTTTCTTCCGCCTGCGAACGGGGGTCTTCTCGTCATATTCATACTTGGGCGTGCCAGGAGTGGAAGGCGAGTTGTCTCGAGACTTGGCAGCCTTTAGTGCTGCGGATTCTCGATGGTAGCGTCTGGGATCGAGCGACTCACGGGCCAGCTTCTCACCGCTTTTCGCCAGGTTCTCGGGCATTTTGGCCAGCTGATTGAGAGTTAGACTTGAACCGGTCTTTCGACGGATATTAAGCGGTCGCTCAGGAGATGTCTGTCGACTGTCGGAAATGAACAAGGGTGATGATGATTCCGCAGGTGAAGTCGCCAGAGAAGCGAGTGTTGGAATTTCAGGAAGAGCGTACCGACTGCAAGAAACGTTCCGTTAGCTGTATGTTTGGCCGCGGCAAGTAGACTGGGCTCACCCCAAGCCATTCCCTGGGCGCTTGAGTGGTGGTGTCACTCCACTGCTTATAGGGCTAGCAGCTCCGGTTAAGACGGCATTGCTCTGTTGCAAGGCTCCAAATAAACCATCTCTATGTCTGGCCGGCTGGGGTTGTTGAATAGCCACGGATACTCCATCTGGTCGGGCAGTTGACCCGTCCAGCATGCTATTAAGCTCCATATTGCCACGACGACGAACTTCATTGGCGAATGAGAGAGGCACCGCCAGCTCTTCTGGCGTTCGATGGGAACCTCCGCCTTGGACGGGTCTCGTCGAGGCTGCGGAACTCTCAGGTGGTGTACTGGCAGTAGAGGGCACCAAAGTGGCTTGTGAAGATCTTTCGGATTGTGGCTGCTCATACAGTTTCAGAAGAGCAGATAGGACACCGCCGGTTGGGGCAGTCTTGCGAAGGTCGGCTGGCAATTCCGCTTCGTGAGAAGTTTTTTTGGCCCGTCGTAGCGGTTCTGAAGCAGATCGCGGGTCCGCAGATGGACCAGCTGACAATGCCGAATTCTCCCGCTTGTGACCTGGACCCTTCCTTTTGGATTTAAACATGGTCTTTGCTTTGTGCACTGCAACTAGCTTGGCAGCTTCGCGAGTGAAAGACCTCCCGCGTTTGGAAGATGAGGGCAGCGGCAGACCATCCCGCTCCCCAGCAGGAATGTTGGGCAGCTCCTCTGGAGTACCTGGTCGCGAAACATCTGGAGTATTGAAGCCTGAAGTTTGCGCTCCATCAGACATGCCGTCGAACGCTGGCCAACCGGGCTCGCCATCTTCAGTTTGAGGAGTTGAGGGGCTGAAAGAACATAGTTGCGGGAGTAGCACATGTCAAAGATGGAGACTCATTGGTCAGCGGGACATGCTAAGACAAATAGCCGAAGCAGACATGCTCAGTAGGGCAGCCTTGCTGAGGAACGTACATGGACACGGAAACGTGACCAGCCCGATGAGTGGTATTGCGATCAGCCGACGAGGGTCTATTTTCTGGACGCTTGTGCTGCTCGCCTGTATGTGCAACAGCATCAAGAAAGCATTCAGAGCTGGTCATTCCTGGACGGAAAGCTAGTCGGAACCTACGGAAGTCGTCGTCGGCACTCAGGCCCACCCATTGCACCCTTCGCCGACTTCGTTGAGAGCTTTTGAGAGCATCCGGCGAGGTGTCAGCTGTAGCTGGCGAATGTTCATGATGGGCGTCTGTTTCGGCAGGACGTGTGCTATTGCTGGCTTCCTTTGCATGGTTCGAACTCGATGCGCTTCGGTTGAGTTCGCTTCTCTGCAGCTGGGCACGCAGCTTTTCAAGCTTTCGCAGCCTTTCTGCGTCATCATCCGCTTCCGCTTCTTCATCGGCGTTGGGGGGAGGGGGAGGACTGTTTGGCTCAGCTACTAGAGCCGATCCATCGAGAAGCAGTCGAGGCGGGTCTTGCCTCGCTGCTGGCGATGGCGGTGAGATAGAAGCTTTCGTGGCTGCTGAGCGAGTCGCCTCTTGATGAGCAGCATCTGGCGAGCTTGCTCGAGGCGGAGAGCGTGTCATAGCATTGACGGCGAGCGGGCCGGATCCCAAGGAAGCTGGTGTCTCAATGCTATCCAGCTATCCCGTCCAGGGGTTTGCGGCGGCTGAAGAAGCCTGGCTAGAAAAGAAAGAAGCTTGCCTTGTGGGATTTATCGCAGCCTCGGTCGCGTTGCCACTTGCCTATCACATTGCCGTGTAAAGGAAAGGTGATTAATACGAACAGCAGCTTTTCGTGAGAGACAGACAAAGGCGAGCATAATACTCACAAGTGGTTATTCGATGCGATGTCGCTCTTGATGATGATGTCTTCTTGCTTCCTATTCTGCCGCTCTCCGTGTTCCGCAATTCTGCAGGAAAGCTCTGCGACAAGGGTCGCGATTATTGCGCTCAGCGGGGGGCAGTACCCAGAGGCGAAAGAGTGGGAGAGTAGCAGGGCAGGCGGCAGGTAGCGAGTGGGAAGTATGGGAGTGTTTCTTCCGTGTGTGTAAGAAGCTCGCTTGCAGATGCGACAGCAAACCTGCGGAGGTCGTCCATACCCTGTACCATTCTTCTCAAAAGATAAAAAGCACGTGCGCGATAAGGCGGCGATAAGGCGAACGAGCGAGCATAGAGTGGCGAGATCCCCAGCATGACGCGGGTTATCGCACAGAGGCAGGCCTTGGGAAGCAGCACCGACCAAAGGATGGCGTGGGCATAGAGGATCCCTAGCCCCTTGGAGATAGGATCCGTTCTGCTTATGGTATCACCAGGTGTGCCACCACCTTGCAGGTCTCTGAAGATCTTCCTGAGCAGAGAGGTGTTGCGAGTGACACCAACCATGCTTGTACGAGGTGGGAACAGCAGGATCGACCAAGATATGGACGTCTGGCTGTGTCAGCTCGTCGAAAGTCGGAATTGTCAGATTGTCGTGACCTGTCATCAGAATTTGCTTCGGGCCACCCTGCTACAGCCATAAATATGGCGTGATGCTATAGCAGGACTGCAGCACGCAGTACTGTATTGTCAGCGCTGCAAAGATGAACGAACGAACGTCAGCTATCAATGCAAGTATGGCGAGTAGCAGACGATATCGTGTGTGCGATATGGCTTGTCGAACCCATCTGGGGTGTCGCTCCACACCTCGGCAGCGCAATAGCTTTGGCGCTGCTGCTTTTCCAGCCACACTCGCTTACCGGGAAACCGCCAGCTACATTTTACGCAACGGGGCACGAATCCTCCGAGACCAATGCAAGGACGCGCTGAGACGACTGCTTTGTTGCTTGTTACCGTCTCCATCTCCCACTACGGGCGAAGGCATACTTGCATTACTTTCAGCCTCTTTAATGCTACAAATGTCGACTGACTGCTCGACATGCTCTGTTACACTGACTGTAAGCTCATCGCCCGTTACCTGTCGACGGTCGCCCCCCTCTTATGCTGGACTTCCCGCGTTCATTCCACTCAAACCAGGCAAACCAACTGCAAACGGATTCGCCGGCGCAGAAGGCGCATTGGCCCCAGGCTGCTGATTGTTTGCAGCGTTGAACTCCTATAGATTGACCAACGTAAGCATTCAGTATCAGATTGCTTGAGACGTAAGAAAGTGCCACTCACCGCCCACTTGGGACACTTGCGGTTCGTTTTCATGTGTCCAATCTGGCCACAATTGCCGCATTTTCGCTGACAAGGAGAGACACAAGGCGCCATATCAGAGAAACGCCCACGGGCCAGCTTGCTCTTACGGTCTTCCTACTCACTGTTGTTTCGTTCTTGATCTTCTTTCCTCCGGGCAGGAACACATCTCCCGTACCACCCTTCTTGGCATTCTTGCGCTGTAGGCGGCGCTCCTGGTTCTTGCGTAACTTTTCGAGGTGCTCCGCAAGCCTGTGTGAGATCCAAGATCATTAGTACATGACCATCCATCATCAGACCTTGAGAACTCCACGCACTTCCGCTTGACGACAGCATCATGCTCCGGGTCTCCCGTCAGCACGAGGGATTCCGGATCTTGCTCTTCGTCGGCCTCGATAGCCTGTCGTTGCCGGAGATACCCCTTGATGACGCCTTGATCGCGCACTATCTCAGAAGTCCAGACGCCGTTGATCTGCATGTATGTGACCGGGTTAGCTCTTGGCTTCCTACCACTACCTTGCCTGGATGACCTACCCGACGGCGTATACGGAGAACTTTTGGTGGGCCTTTCGGCTGACCATCGAGTACCCCTGGCGAAACGCTACGATTGTACCCCGGCGACATGGACATGCCATCTGCCGGCGTGAAAGCGTTCATGGCACGATCAGCTCCATTCTCCATCTTGAGCTCTTCTTGACGCCAACGAATATCATCTTCCTCTGTAACTGCTGGCTCGTACGGGCTACTCAAAGCCTCGTATTGCGACCGCCAGATGCGATCAATCTCCGTCTTATAGATCGACTGCTGCTCCGCTACGTTGTAACGATGCGCGGATTTGGGCCTGGCCTCAATTTCTGCCAAACGGTCCTCCAATCTTTCTCCTGCTCGCAAGAATATATCCTTCATAGATACGCGCAGGAAACTGAAACCCTCCCCTCTGTTTGAAGGATCACCTTCACCATGAAGTTTGAGCATAGCCTTGTTCTGCGCAGCATTGAGGAAATTCTTGGTCGTGAACCAGGGCGCGAGTTGCTGTCGGATGTCTAGGGTACTCGCTTCGTTTTCTTTGCCCTTTTCTTCATCTACGGTAGAGCTCAAACCTGCATCGAGCAGATTCCGCTGACCTACTTGCGTGCTCTCAGCTAGAACTACGTTCTCTGGCCGAATAAGTTTGAAGAGCTCGTCTTCACTGGGCATCTTCCCATCTTTGATCTTCCAGAATCTTTGGTCATCTCCCGCACGGTTGTACTCCATGAACTCTTTCAGCCGCTGGCGCATCTGCATTTCCGTTTGGTCGGGAAAGTATTTGAGAAGCTTGTTGATCTTAACGCGCCTCTTGGGATTCTTGCTGACTAGCTTGTAAGCGATACTCTGCAGTCTATGCTTTGCAGTAGCTGTAAGTTTGCGTGACTGAGGCCCGGGGACATCCGTCAATGGATATGTTTGACCGACCACGAAAAGGTGCTTGAATTCTCTGACGTAGAACTTCGTTTCGTTGTTGATGGTAGTCCTGGCACGAAGGACAAATTTAGCCGGCTTTCTAGCGGATTCAACGACATCGCATACTTACTTGACGACTACAAAATCGGTATCGTACGGTTGATGCTTGAACAAAGGTGCTCGTACCAGGTTATTGTATAACGCGGGCACAGTCTGGCCTGGTTCGACTTGGCCAAAGCGCATGAACGGGCTCTCGTCGGATGGATCGAGGAGAAAAGGCTCTCCGAGTTCTTCTTTGGGCACGTACGAATCGCCGGGATCCGTTTTGCGATAGTAATTTACGATGATACTGCCCATGCCCACGTTGGGAATGATGACTGGGTTTTCCTCCTGCAGACAGAAATCAGTCTATGTATGGGGTGGTCTGGGTTCGTCCCTGATTCCAACTCACGGAGAACTCGAACAGCACAAAATTACCAGTCTGGCTCAAGCTGAGATCTCCCATAGAACGGAAAGCCTCAGCGCCAACGGAATCCTTCTTGAGCTTTCGGCCAGTCTTGTCCTTCTTCTTTTTTGAAGATCGGACTTTGCTGAATGAGAGTCTTATATTGGTTGGGAACTGAATTGCTAGACGGTGGAAAGCACGAAGTTCGGGCTTTGACAATTGCGTTTTATACTGTTTGGACAGTCATCAGCGGAGGTGCCAGGGTTTCAGCTAGTCGAGCCTTCACTCACCCATGGAAATTGAAGCTTCATAGCAGGATATGAATGCTGTACTTCCAGCTGTCCAAATGTTTGACGGACAGTACGCTTCGCTTCTTTACGGACTTCATATAGCTTGTCATTTGATAGATTGTAGGGGTCCATGGACCAGCCAGTGCCAATCCGAACAATCGCGTTCTTAACGTTGTCGGCCGGCCGATTGAGGGAGTTGGCTGGACCAGCTGGATCATTGAGATTGAGCTGTAGCTTGGTGAAGTCCCTAAAAGGAGCGGATGATGACCACACGATGCTTTTCAGCCACTCGCCTGACTCGATATCTGGGTTCTTGAAACCGAAGCGTATCTCTGCCGTCGAGGTGTCCTTTTGGTGATGGACAGGCTGATCGGTTGACCGTCCATTAACAAGTTGACCTCTTCGCTTGCTTCTCGATGAATCTGGTTCCCAAACGACCTCATCGTCCCAATCCTCAAAGCGTAGACGGTCCGCTTCATCTTCGACGTGCGGCGGTAATTTCCATCCGACAGCATTGGCATGCTCTACCAGTTGCTCGAAAGCGGCTTCGCTGACATCCAAGCCATTGATGCCGTCTTCATCGGATGAGCCAGCTGTTTCTTCGCGCAGCACGTCCAATAAGAATTGGGCAAGGGGATTTGACCTGTCGTACAGTCGATGCGAGCGAAAGTCTCGCGTCGAAGGTTGTGTTGGGTAGTTTTGCGGTCGAGGTAGAGGGTCTTTTTGAGCGTTCCATGTAAATGAACATGTCAGCCTGAAAGTCTCGACATGCCTCGCTGCTACACTTACAGACTTCGACGTTTGGATCGATTCTCACACGTTTGCGCGGTCTTGGGTGGAATATGTCGGTAAAGTTGAGGATCTTGTCGGGTGCAAACGAAGGATACAAGGTCTTGACGTCTGCTATAGGGGGACTAGCAGGCCTCTGAGCCGATGTGCCGTCCTCGAGACGCTGTTGTTGAGCTTGCATGCGGGCATATGACTGGGCAAAGAGAGATTGCTGGGCAGCCAGTTCCTCCGGGTCGACCTGGTCCTCATCATCGGCAATGTCTTGAGGCTGATAGTGGGCATCGTCTCGTCTTCTGGCAGGCTCCTGCAATCCACCGTCGTGGTCTTGCTCTTCTTGCTTGATCTGCATAATCTCGCTCGCATCTGGCAGCTGAAAAGCTGAAGCTGGTGTAGCAGTGCCATTCAGTGTGGATGGTCCTGCTGTTGCTTCTCGAGGAGGTGCACCGTATGGCCCTGTTTGCATGCCAGCATTGCTCACGTCGTCTTCGTCGTCGTCATCAAAGTCCTCGTCTTCCCCTCGCAGGAGAGTCTTTACAGCTGGCCGTGGTGCAGCAGACGTCGGTGGAAGCTGCTGCATGAGTTGGCTGGACTGGTTGTCTTCCTCGTCCATTTCTCTGTCCACCTGGTCCTCCCAGTCCTCGCCATCGAGGCCTTCTTTATCGTCTTCATCATCATCTTCGTATCTTCCGCTGTAGATCTGCGAGGCGTCGACTCGGAAGGAAGAGCCGCCGCCAGCTGCACTGTCCTGACCGCCGCGAGAGCTGGATGCAGATCCAGATCCACCTGCACCTGCACCTCCCAGCCCTACGGCAGACAGGGAGTTTGAGCTGATGCCTGCCTCGCCGGTGAAGCTGCCCAAGAACTGCTCGAGGGCGAATCCACCGAGCTGGCCGACAATGTCCTTGTCCTCGTCCATCTCCCGACCCGGGTCTACAACCTCGCTCTCCTCGCGCGTGCAGTCGCTGTGTGCTCGTCCTGCTGTTCTGGTGTCCACATGTGCAGTTGGCGAGAGCGATAGCGTTGATAGCGAGGTGTATAGAGGCAAGTATGGAAGAGTGGCAAGATGTAACGTCAAATCCATAGCTAGAACAGTAAGATTGTATTCGCTTCACTCCTCCTATCGCATTCTAATGATACATGCACTCCCGACGAGATAGGGTGAGAGAAACAAGCTAGTCTTGGAGCCAGGCTGAACCATCGACGCAGGCCGCTCACAGAACCATGCACGACGCCCGTAAGGACCTACGCAGCCACTCCAGTCTCCTGCAGACGCGCCTGTTCTGCTGCAACGACTGGCTTGCTGTTCCAAGGTCCGCCGTTCGACTTGAGGTCGGTGCCAGGGATGAAAACGCGCTCGACTCCGGCAGCGGTGATGATGACCATACGGATAGTACCTCCCGAGCTTCCATCTCGAGACATTGCCAGGCCGACGGCATTCCTAGCTAGCTCCACAGCCTCTTCCTTCGACATGTCCTCTTTCCAGTGCGCATCGCAGTAGCCGTAGATATAGCTTGATCCCGATCCTCCCATCGCCCAGGGAGACTTGAAAAGCCCTCCACCCAGGGGGATGTTGTAGACAGATGCACCGTGCTCGTCGTCGTACCCAGCGACTAGGATGCCGGCAGACAGAGCGTCCTTGTTGGCATAGCAGACCGACTGGAGCATTTTGGCTGCGATGTGGACTGGAGGGGCCTCACTGTGGACTTGTCGGTAGAGCTGGAGCTGATAGGTGACGATATCGGCGATGGCTTGCGTGTCGGCAGCAGAGCCAGATCTGCAGCAGTAGATTCTGTCGTCGAGGTGGGTCTAGTCGCGGCCATGTACTGGTTAGTTGGTGCAGTCCCAGAGGAAGCACAATCGCTTACAAGCTTGTCTGTCACTCGGTTTGCCTGCGAAGATGATCAGCGGTCAGCGAGGGTCAGTTAGAGAAGGTATCCGCCTCACAATGCTAGAAAAGCAGGTCAGCGGCTTCCACAAACGACATCCTGGCGATCCACTCACTAGCTGCCCATCGTCGTGCGTGAGTCCGCGGCGCACACAACGCCGGTCTTGCCGTCCGCGTCCTTGAATGTGAACGAGGTCACCGTGGTACCGCAGGATACTGTAAGCAGGCCTCGTCAACACAGGGCTTTGTGCGCCATGTCATGGATCGTGTCGCGACACGTACCCTCGCCCTTCTTGAGGACGCTCCAGTCGATTCGGTCCATGATGGGCAGGCGGACAGGGCTGGTCTTCGGTATGCAGTGTCGATGTGCAAGCAGATGGACGTGTGTGTCCTGATGGTTGCTGGCCAAGATGCAATGGTGTCGTGTCGCTGATGCTGGGTGATCGAGGCGAGAGGTGCAAGGTGGAAGAAGTGGAAGAAGGTGGGTGGAGCGCAGGTGGACATGCCAGCGTGGATGCAGAACGGCGTCCAATGCACCCTGCCCCTCCAAATCCCAAAAAGCTGCATGCTTCCACTTGCTCTTCGCCACGCTGCACTCTCTGACGCGGCCTACGAGGACGGCTCTCTTCAGGGCAACATCGTCGACAGCAGCAGGAATAGGATTGGACACATACGCACGGCTGCACCAACCACACACGCACCCGATGGCCAGCCCAGGTCTCGCCGAGCTCGTGCGGCAGCTCCAGCAGCTCCACGCCGCCAACACATCGGCTGCAACACCCTCGAAACACCTCCTCACACAGGCAAAGGTGCAGCTCGCCCAGGCTGGCCTGCTGTTGCCCTCCCGGCCTGCTCCCCAGGGTGCTTCGACCGCCGACCTCGAAGCTGCGCGCGAGATCCTGTCCTATGGCGCCCTCCTCAGCGTCCGAGAGGCCGACTTTGATGCTTTCCAGAGGTACATCCAGCAGGTCAAGCCATTCTGGGATCCTCAGCTGGGGTGCGTACTCGCTCCCATCAGAGGCATTCGATTGGCGGGCTGACTCTGCATCTCCGCCATTCCCAGGCTCGCCCCCTCCAAGCTGCAGCCACCACTGACTGGACTGTCCCTACTGCGACTGCTCGCGAACAACGACATCGCCGGCTTCCACACTCTGCTGGAAGAGTTGGCTGCGAAGACCAGTGGGTTCTATTGTCCCCGTCCGTCCCGCTTGCTGTTGCTAAAGTGACCACTCCCCAGGCATCGAAGACCTCCATGCAAACACCTACATCAAGTATCCCCTCGACCTCGAGAGATGGCTAATGGAAGGATCCTACTCCCGCGTATGGTCCACACGCTCATCCTCTCCCATGCCAGAGTACAGCATCTTCCTCGACCAGCTCGTCTCGACCGTCAGGAACGAGATTGCCTCGTGCAGCGAAAAGGCATACTCCTCCTTGCCTCTTTCCGATGCAGCCGTCCTCTTGTTCTTTCAAAACCGTCAAGAGCTCCTCGACTTTGCAAACACCAGACCTGGGTGGAAGATCAACCCAACTTCCGAAATCATTGAATTTGCAGGAACAGGCATACAAGAGGAGCAAGCCAGGCAAGATCTACCAAAAGAACGCCTCGTCCAGCACATCCTGTCCTACGCGAAAGAGCTAGAGACAATTGTTTGAGCCGTCAGGCTGTTGCTATCATTGGCTAGTCATCTTCAAATGGCCGCAGCAGCGCGCAGAATAGAATGTTAGACCTAGTGTATCCTTAGAGTCATGAATGGTACTGCTCCAGTAACGCAGTCGCAGTGAGCAAGGTGCAAAACCTTTTGTCGCACTGAATGACCCGTGTGAACGCATAGCGTTAAGTATGAGCGGCTCGTCGTCTCAGAATGATCTGGTATTTCCGAGGTCTTCCCTATTCTAACCCTACAGGGCCCATACTCCACCCTTCCCACGGTGAAGTATACACGCGCAGTGATCAGACAATTCTTTCGCAAGCTCCACCTCTAGCGATCCCATCTTGGTGTTCATCCAACTTCCCCTCCGCTGGACTGCGCTCGCGGCTTCACACGTCACGCTTCGTCGAGCGCAACTCTATAGAGTCGGTATAAACACACCCAGCCTCGCGAGACAAGACGAAAGCGCAGAAGACTTCTCCTGCATACACGTGCAGCGGGCCTCGCAAGATTACGAAGATCTAACTATGTCAGCGGGTGAGGCTACTAAGCCTCATTCATGGCGCCGGTTATTTGTGATTCAGGTCAGAAGCTATTGATGTTGTATTATTGTATTTCAATCACACGCGCGCATGCCTACCCAACAACGCGAGACATCGATCTTGTGCTCAGAATGATCTTCTTCTGAAGTCTATCGATCCGATTCCTGGCTTCTGCTATAAGTCGGGACTCTTCTGCCAGAGCGCCCTCTACCCGCACTCGCTGTGCTTCGCCTAAACGCTCTCGAGAGCTGGCATCGGCATGTCCATCCTTCATGCGAGCCATCTCCTCGAGTCGTGGTCGCAAGACATCCAGCTGCTCGTGCAACCGTTCTGCCCGACTTTCCAGGGACTTGCGGTCGGCTGACGATCCGACCGTTCGTTGAACCCGGTCCAACTCTTCGAGCCACCCTTTCTCATAGATAGAAAGCTCAGGTTGGCTGGCATCAATCAATCTTTGCAGAATCTTGTCTGCCCTTGTTGTGATGGCTTGTTGCCTCCGCTTGACATCATCAAGTCGGCTGACAAATGTGGTGTTGAGTCCTTCTCTCTTGCTCTCAAGACTGCTTTCAAAGTGGGCGAGTTTGTCAACCTGGCGAGGTATCTCCTTGAGCTGATCTCCCAGCCGGTCTTGCACGGTGTTTGCAGCCAAAATGAGTTCACGAATACTCTTGTCTAGGCCTTCGATTGTTCCGCCGACGAAACGGAGAGACTCTATGGTGAGGTCCATCGTCGGCTGGGCATCGCGCGAGGCTCGGGATGCTCGTGAAGACGATGGAGGCTGGGATGCATATCGCGTAGAGGACTTCCGCGAGGCACCGTTTTTCGTCAGAAGGTCTGGTAGGACGAAGTCGGCGGCACCAGCAAATGCCTTGTAGGCAGGTGGTGCGGCGCTTTTCGATGTTTGCTGTGCGAGAACAGATACTTCCTCGGGGAGTTCGTTGTGTTCGCGATTTGCAGGTCGCTCGGATCGGAGGGCCAGTTCGATGCAAGTAACATGCATATTTGCATGGAGAAACACTGCAGCATAACCCAGATATACGTCGTTGACTATGGACACGCCAACGACCGCATCTCTGAGGAAAGATTTTTCGCTTCTCTCTAGCCCTTCCTGCAAGAGCCAACTGACATCCGAGCCCCTGGTCGGCTCGAGCGCAGAAGCTTGTACCGAGGACGGCGTGTTCTGAGAGAATATGTCGCATATGGGTCGCAAGGAGATTGCATGCGCTCCGAGGTTGTGCTGAGCATACAGCGTGTCGGAGTATTCGGGGTCGCCTAGCAGTAGAACGGGCCCATCCGACAAAGATGTGCGATTGGTACCCCATAAATCGATGCTTTCGTAGACTAGCAGAGACGGCAGCGTCTGATGGAACGAGGGTACGTGGGTGAGCTTCTTGCCGTCGCCTCAACGCACTCAAACTTACATCATCAGCGTCTTGCTTGGTCCAGCTCGCCTCCACTTTAGCAACATCCACACACACATCGACTTTTCCGTTTTCGTACGACATCAGCAAGAAGCCAAGGCTTGAAGCTGCATCTTCGTCGTTCTCGTCCATAATTTCAGGTTCCACAAGCACGTATACGAGGTCGCAGGCCAAAGGCTCGTCCTCATCAGAGTCAAGTTCGCGCGGTGCGGGCTGCAGGAGGAAGGGCCCCTGTCGAGCAGGGGAGGTCCGCAAATAGGCCGGATAGATGACAGTAAGGAGCGTTTCCCCTCCTTCTGCATCCGAACTCGGTTCATCTTCCTGTGCGTGCCTCGCGTTATGGCGCTGTTCCAGCAAAGCATTCAGAAACTTGATTTGGGCTGCATACTCTGCCTCCAATTCGCGTTTCTCGTACAGAGACAGCTGAGCGGCTGGCCCATGCGTCGATAGGTGATTAACTCTCGCGGATGCAAGAGCCATGAGGGATTCCAAGAGAAGTGTTGGCACTTGCCTGTAAGACGCAGCATGTCGGTTTTCTGATAGCATTGACAAAGGAAAGGTGACTTACGCGGTTTTCGGCAAGTACGGACACGCGCAATACGTATCGCCGTTCTGCATCAAGCAGAAGAGGGTAAATTGTGCCCAATCGCTGTCGCCTTTGCCCAAACAAAACGAGACTGCTTTTGAGGATGTATCATCGCCGACTCCAAACATGCCACCTTTGCTAGGCATGCTGTAGTCTGGGCGGTGCGAAGAGGTTGCTCTTGACCTGGACCGCGATCTCGACCTTGAGCGAGATCTCCGGCGAGTCGGAGTTGCAGACGTAGATTTCTCTCGACGACGCGCGCTACTGGCGTTGCTGTGTAGTCCGTAGCGCACGCCGCGATGCGGATTTGGGTCGACGGGCGGCAAAGAGGACTGTCCGTCGACCTGACCAAAGTCGATGATTTGCGTAGGCTCTTCTGGGTCTTCCAGGACGTCGTACTCTCGCAGCAAACCGTCCGAGGTGAGAACGAGCAGTGTCGCATCATCCACACCCCAAGGATGGAATGAGACTTTGGCGACGGTCTCGGACGAGCGTGTGTGGTAGAAGGGCCCGACTGGATCTTGACTGCACAGTAGATCAGGTCAGTTTGTAGAGCAGCGTACGGCGGGAGAGATATTAGCCCTCCCTACCTGCACTCGATGTTCCTTCCTACGAGGGAACTCCATCCGCGACGTGGGACCTGGATCACGACGACCTGGGAGGCTCCGACAGCTGCGACATAGCGAGACGAGGGTGACGGGACGAGGGAGAGGATCTCAAAGTCAATAGCAGGTGTAGCCAGTGTCTGTTGTATCGATCAGCTCGATGTCGACCCATCAGGACAAGGGTTAAAGCTCCCTCACCTTGAAGCTTCCAAGCGCGGATGTGCCAGCATAGTCAGTTGCAGTCAGGTCAGCACCATGCGCGACGCTCGAATCGTCGAGGTAGCTAATTGCGTGCTGCTGCCAGTCTCCAGAAGCAGCGTCACCTTCCATGCGACTCTTGAAGCGTGCCAGATCAGCGAGGCGGATGGACGAGCCGACGGCGACGAGGAGCTCGGTCTTGCGCACGACACACGTCGCCTGGTGTTTGAGCTTGAGCGACGAGGTGGATGCGATGCCAGTGGTGTTCATTGTCGTCGATTCGTCGCCCTCGTGGAGGCTCGCGACGCTCGAGAGACCTGGACTCGGTGGCAGCTGCTGGCCGCCATGGGAGGACAGCAGGAGCGACGATGGCGAGGTTGCAGCTGCTGTGCTGAACACGGCGTGCGACGGCAGCGCATCCAGCCATGTGCGTTCCATGATCACTTGTTGCATGGTGTCGCAGTCGGCGAGAGGCAAAGATGCAGAAGTAGCACAGGCAGGCGGGCAATTCAAGGCAGGAGGGGTGGAGGGCAGAGCAGAGCATTGAGATCCGGCATTGTATACACTGCATTGCACTGCGTTCTGAATACATCGAACCAGGCATTCTGAATACATCGAACCAGGCAAGACTGGTAGGGCAGCCACTAGACCTACAGTAGCACAAACCACCATCATCCACCTACATGCATATATACGACAGCTACGCAGCCAGTCCAATCCCCCGCAGCCCACTCCCAGGCGACGGACTCGCTGCATGCGGGAGATCCGCTATCGAGCTGCCCGGCGCCGACGCATTGTTCATCTTGAAGGGGCTCGCAAAGGGATCCCTGATGGGAAGTGCTGCACTCGCAACAGGTGGAATCGGAGGACCAGCAGCGAGCGACATTCCGCCTGGTGTTGGCATGCCCACTGACTGCATCTGCGGGGTGCTGCTGTTGTTGATGGCCGCAGATCCGCTGCCCGATGCCTGCGCTTGATGGAACTGGTTCGAGGCGTTGCCCAGCCCGTACAGTGTCCCCAGGTACTTTGGATCAATCTCGTCCTCAAAGAAGCGCGAGCGCATCTTGAAGAAAGTCGAGGCGGTCAACAGACTGTCTGATCCTGCTTGGTGTTGCGGGCCTATCCGGGGGACCTGCAGCTCGTCGGCGACATCTTGCAGTCCGCCTTTGAGGGATTTACAACTACGCATGAGATGCTCTGGGAGAGGATCAATAGTTGTTGCGAGTCAGATCTGACCTCGACGATCTACTCTTGTCTACAGCTCACTGATATCATAAATGCAAGGGAACCAGATCTTGAGTAGCTCAAAGAACTCGGTCTCTGTCGAGGGAAGGGGAGCGCACGAAACCAGCTTGAGGAGATAGCCAAAGTCATAGCCACTGGTTTGACGAGGGAATTCAGGTACTATCGTCCCCCTGCAGTATAGCTCAACTCACCTATGAAAGCTGATCCACTTTACATCGTCCAGTAGCACCAGCCCAGAGGAGATGATGAGTTCGCCGAACGTCTGTACATCGATCCCATACTCGTCATGCTTCTTGAAGTTGATGCCGCTGTTGGTGAGCAAGTCTATGCTCTCAGGCGCATACATGTCGTCGTCGAGGGAGAATCGAAAGTTGAATTGCCAGGTGCTGACCGGCTCTGCGAGGTTGCCCTGCTCGTCGGCGAGGGTGATGCCGAGCTGGATGATGCGCAGGAGGTCTACGTTGCATCTGCACGCCAAAGCATACTGTATCAGCCTGCTCTTTGCTTCTGCGACGTTAGAGAATCCCACCTCAGCGTCTGATAGTGATAGTCTGAGCTGGATCTAAAGTTGCCGATGGGCCTGGCAACGACTCCGGGGAACTCCGTGTCCATGGCGACAAACGGATACCGCTCAATTGCATCGCGTATGTGCTGCAGCTCTGCTTCGAGGTTTGAGGCGTACACATCGACGATGCCGTCGGAGGGCTCCTCGTTCGGCGGCGAGACTGGCCGCTGCTGCTGCTGCGAGGCCGCGGATGGGGCCTGCTGGGGATGTTGTTGTTGATGGGACGAGGCGAGGTGATGGCTGTGATGCTGCTGTTGGTGTATTTGCAGCTGCTGCTGCTGTCCATATCCAGCTTGAGGTGTCCTCGCTGCTGCTGGGGAGAACCTGCCCGAGGACTGGTTGGACGCAGCGGCAGCAGCACCACCTGCAGCATACGCAGGCTGCGCGGATGATGATGCTGACGACTGCTGCTGCTGCTGCTGCTGGCCATAGCGATACTGCGCCATGCTGAAGCTGCTCGCTGCTCCACTGCTGTCCTCTGATGGACCGCGGAACTTGGAGCTCGTCGACGAGGCCGATATGCTTCCGCCGCCGCTCCCTCTGCCCTCGCGGTGCTGTCTCGACCTGCGCGTCTGTCTCCCGAATGCAGCTGCAGATGCAGACGCCGCGCTGGTGCTGCTGCTCGTCGTCGCCGCTGTCGTCGCTGTCGAAGGCGCTGGAGAGAGTCGAGCGAGGGCCAGCAGTCCCGGCGTGCCGTGCGAGGGCGCCAGAGTGTGTGATGCGGTGGTGTCGGGGGTGCGGATCGACTGCTGTGCGTGTGCGCTTGCAGTGTTGGATGTTGATGGGGTGAAGGAGAGCTGCATTGTACGTGTCCTGAAGCTGCATATGGTGTGGCGAGAAGATACGGAGATCCGTGAAAGCGGTGGAATGGCCTGTCTGAAGGGTCCACTCCGTTCATGCTCTGCCAAGGAGCTGACTGGCTGGATGTGGAGCCTCCACCATGTCCTCCGCCTCGAAGCTTCCTCGCCGTGCATTCTCGCCACTCGCTTACACAAGACTGCAAGTATATCTGACACTTGTAGCTTTAATGCTTTTACTATCCGAACACATTCGAAAGAGTCCATACAGCTGGCCACACTGCACTAACTACCACGACATACGCAACATGACCTCTGTCGTCAAGAATTTATGATGCTCGCTTGAAGACAGACCTGCCAAGTGCTGCCTCCTACCTCTGCAAGCAAACGCAGGCATCATAGCCAACCCGGCAAGGCATCATTATGCATTCTCTAACCATCTTGCTCGTGACTGTAGCACTCACTGCAGCAACTCTGGCAAAGTTGGATCGCCCTTCTCCAGCAGACCTGCCCGCAAACGTGGGCATCCTGGACTACAGAGGCACAGAAGACGAACACAACCAAATTCTCTTTGCAAGCGAGCAAGACCTGGATCCATGCACTTCAAGCGGTAATCTTCCACCCAGTACATTCAACCATCTCGCCCAGTATTCTCCCTGGTTCCCCACTGGCCGGTACACACCCCCTCCAGAAGAATGCGAAATCGACCAAGTACACCTACTACATCGGCACTCTTCACGATTCCCAACAGCAGGAGCTGGTCGCATAATTCAGGCATCCCTCGCTCGTCTTCAGTCTGCCATTGCCAAGAAGGGGCCCTCTTCCAATCTGTCATGGCTGCGCGACTATTCCTACGATCTCGGCGCCGATGACCTTGTGCCCCTTGGAATCGAAGAGTGGGCATACCCGACCTTTAAATTGTGTGTATCAAATTCTGACAATCACATATCTGGGTTACTTTTATCAGATCTAGAGCGTCCGCTAGATGTGCGTATAGCCGTTATTCCGACCTAGCAAATGAGAAAGGCGTCTTTATCCGTTCCTCGAGCTGTAGGAGAGTCGTTCATACTGCAAAGTACTGGTCAGAAGGTGTGTCGATCTATTCGTGTGCATGTGTGTCGATTCTGAGCTGGAAATGTCCTCAGCGCTAGCCAAAGAATCCAAAAGAAATCTGAACATCCCGCCCCTCTTGGTCATTTCTGATGCGCCGACCGTAAGCTTGCCGAAATGGCTTGTATAGATTATTGATCTGGCGACCTAATCATGCCAATTCGCTGTCACAGTCAAACGATACATTGGCAAATAGCGGATGTCCACGGCATCAATCGATGCATCTACAGTGGGAATGGGCCAGGATGTTCACTCTCCCGATTGCTGCCCGGCTTCAAGCTCAACTTCAAGACTACCAAGTTACTGCCTTAGACGTCATTGTCCTCATGAGCATGTGTGCCTTTCAAAGCGTAGCAGATGGGAAAGTCGGCAGGTTTTGCACTCTTTTCACTGAAAAGGAAATTCTGGAATACGAATATTTCAATGTGAGAATTGGGATTCTCACTGTTAGCCAATGACTCAAATCCTGTAGCTGAAAATAGCTTGCATTTCATCGTCCAGGATCTCGAGAAATACTACAACACCGGCTACGG
Organism: Cystobasidium tubakii; assembly: GCA_024345325.1. Lineage (NCBI taxonomy): Eukaryota > Fungi > Basidiomycota > Cystobasidiomycetes > Cystobasidiales > Cystobasidiaceae > Cystobasidium > Cystobasidium tubakii. The sequence continues at coordinate 1,546,783 of BROO01000001.1, read as the reverse complement.
CAATCCGCTCGGGCCTGTCCTCGGGGTTGGCTACATTAACGAGCTCATGGCCAGGCTCACCGAACGGCAGGTGGAAGACTGCACGCAGACCAATTCCACTCTTGACAGTCACGAAGAGACGTTCCCACTGCGTAAAGGCCTGTACGCTGACTTCTCTCATGACAACACGTAAGTCTGCTGCTACCTAATTAACAGTCTGCGTTGTTTATTGAGGTATTGATCATCTCTCCAATAGGATGGCTGCCATAGTATCAGCAATGGGCCTATTCCTGACAACCGACGAGGACCTTCCACTCAATGGAATGAATGAAGAGCGGCTTTGGAAATTCGGGCACATTGCTCCATTTTCCGGCCGGATCGTATTCGAGCGGTTAGCTTGTGTGGACGGCATCAAACGGATTCGAATCTTGGCCAACGATGCCCTGCTGAACCTGACGATGTGCAGTTCGGACAAGAATGGCATGTGCACGTTGGACGATTTTGTTACGAGCCAGCGATTTGCGAGGTTCGATGGGCAGGAGAAGTGGAAGGAGTGCTTTGAAGCTGAGTGATGGCACTGCTACGCAGGTAATGTAGAGATCGTCTAGATTTGTCTGTTTTATATCACCTGCCATACCTTGTAGTTTATACTCCTGCACGTGATCTGCAACAAGCTGCACTCGTCCCCGAAGAGCTTCGAGACAAGAGCGTGGAGATAGTGACATCGATGCAGATCAGAACACACTAGATCGTTGAGAGTAGCTTGCTCTCGCCATCCGTGTCCGGTCTGCATTTTCCCCACTCGAGCTCTTCTTCCCAGTCCTGCCTGCTCTTTCTTTTTGGCCTCTCTGCTTTGCACCATTCGACACAGAGAGCAGGAACTTGCAAGGGTTGGAAAGGGCACAGAATCAGTGCAAGGACAAGATTCAAAGAGTGGGCTAGGAGACTCTGCACGCCCCTGCTGCCCTCACCATGGCAGAACAGGCCATCGGGACAGAGGCAGCCGCCAATACAGCAACCGGAAGAGTCATCGAGATACCGCTCCTCTCGCAGGAGCTGCTGGTCATCAACCTCGCAGAGCTGTCCGACGACTCGCCTGCAGAGATCTCCGAGCTCTTCAAGTCCGAGAAGACCGCCGTCCGGTACTGGATCGCAGTCCTGGACGAGTACCGTCGAAGAGGCAGGACCGACATTGCGACGCAGCTGGGGGAGCGCGCAGTGGAGGCTTTCAGCGAGCGCGACGACAGAGACTCGCTGGTCCCTCTGCACTGCATCCTGGCCAGCTATGCCGTGCGCGAGAGCAGGTCTGCTCCCAAGACGGTGATCCCGAATCCGCGACAGTACACCGTCAAGGGAGAAGCAAAGGCAGCGCTCTTCCAGAAAGCCATTGGACACATCACTGCTGCAGAGGCAATTGATCCTCAAAATGGATTTGTGCTGGATACCAAAGGTGTCCCTTGTGAATTGGAACAATGACCTGAGCTCCCGCTGACTTGACATAATGCCACAGCCAACATATACCTTCTCATGGGCAGGTTCGACGAGGCTTTCCGGATCTACGAGTACACCTTGTCGAAATGCCCCCAGCACCTCTTTGCGCTGATGGGAAAGGCCCGCATTCTCTATGTTCGCCGGCAGTTCAGGGCGGCCCTCAAGCTCTACCAATCCGTCCTCACCGTAGCACCCAACTTTCTACCCGACCCAAGAATCGGCATAGGTCTCTGTTTCTGGAACTTGGGCGAGCATAATCTGGCCCGCAAAGCCTGGCTCCGCTCGACAGTCAAGAATCCCGGCAAGAGCAGCTCAGGCGCAGCCCTGCTGCTCGGACTCAGCTACTTGAATGCAGCCCGCCACCCACGCCTGGACGAAGAAGAGCGCGCTGATGCTTATTCAGAAGGTGTGCAGTACATTCAACAGGCATGGGCGAGCGATAAAACTTGCGCAGCCACTGCTGCTGCACTCTCTGGCTACTTCCTGGTCTCCAGCACAAAATGGGATACCGTTATCAAGCTTGCTGAGCTGGCGGTACAGCATGGCGACGCAAGAGCGGTCATCTCGGAAGGTCAGCTGGCAATCGCTCGAGCACTCCATGCTCAAGATAAGCCAGATGAGGCTACTCGACACTATTTACTAGCAGCAGAAGCAAATCCGGATCAGCTCGTGGCCTCGATAGCCGTAGGCCAAATGTATGTTCAGAAGAAGGACTACCCTTCAGCTATCAATACATTCGAGAACATCCTTCGGAAGCAACCGCACTGTATCGAAGCCTTAGCTGCGCTTGCCGCCCTTCAAGCTCGATCAGCCTTTGCATCAAGCGCAACAACCACAGTAGCAGGCACTGTAGACCCTGCCTCGAATAAAGCCAAAGCTCGAGAACTCTTCGACCAGCTTGTCACCATGTTCCAAGCAAAAGTACGCACAGCTGCGGCCGCTGGTGTGCTGGATCCTCTAGGCCCCCGCGTACAACAAATTGCCCGGGATCCGGATCTTTACGTTGATATTGCGCGCCTGTGGACAGGTGAAGATCTGAACAAAGCACTAAACGCCTACAGGCAAAGCTTATCGGTGCGTATAGATAGTGAAGAAGGCACAGCGGACGGAGATGCAAGCCAGAAGGCGACGAACGTCAGTGTGCCACCGCAGCTGCTTTGCAATATCGGCAGCCTGGAGTACGCTCGCAGTCAGTTTGCTTCTGCCCAGGAGCGTTTCGAAGAAGCCATCCGATTGGATCTCGAGCGCCAACGCAGTAATGAAGCTTCAGGCTTGTCGTCTGGCGAGGGCGATGCCGTGATGATGACCCTTATGTACAACCTTGGTGTCGTGATGGAAGTCAAAGGCCAGAAGGAAGAAGCTGCCCAATTGTACGAGCAGCGGCTCCTTGCGCGCCATCCAGAGTTCATAGAGGGTAAGCGTTCCATCGACGTAAGGCTATCTCCTCTCTCCAACCTGGACTGACGCACGCTCCTTCACCCTGTGTGTAGCTAAAGCACGGCTTGCTGCACTTGCTCTGGCGGACAAACAGCACGAAAGATGCAGCGATCTCCTGAAAGCTGCCTTGATCGCTCAACCGGGGCACCTAGACCTACGGGCTTTATATGTCTATTTCCTTGTCGAGATCGGAAACTACTCTGCTGCCAAAGATTTTGCGGTCATGACCCTCAAAGACTTCAACAAAACAGATGTGTACGCGATGTCTGCAATGGCGCATCTGCTCTACCAGCAAGCCCGCGAAAACAAAGACACCAAGTCAGATGCAGCCAAAGATCGCGTGTCTCGCTTCTTCAGAGCATGCGAAGCTTTTGATCGTGTGCTGCAACTGGATCCTGCGTGTCTCTTCGCTGCTCAAGGTCTCGCTATAGCGCTCGCTGAAAACAATCTGGGCGGAAAGTTGGCAGCCGCGTCTGGAAGCAGTGCTGCGGTACAGGCAAACAATCAAAGGGCCCGTAATTTACGAGACGCTCTTTCCATATTTGCAAAAGTCAGAGAATCCGCCAACGATGGAAATGTCTACATTAACATTGGGCTCTGCCATTTCATGCGGGAGGAGTACGAGCGTGCCATAGAAAGTGTGAGTGCTCCTTGGATCCATTAACTGTGCTTGCTCATGAGGCTGCCGTTATTGACACACCAACAATCCGTTTTGTCTTGTTCTGCTTCAGCTCGAGACTGCAAATAATCGCTTCTATCACAATAAACACTTGCCAACGCTGCTTTACTTAGCAAGAGCGAAATTCCACAAAGCAAATAAGGATCAAAATTTCGCCACTTTACAGGAAGCTCTTCGAGCGGCATTGGAGGTATGTTCTGCCATTTTTGGCATGGAATTTGCAGCAAGAGCTGACTCCTCACTTTACAGGGTTCACGTCTGGCACCGCAAGATGATTCTATCCGCTTCAATATCAGTCTGATTAGGCAGCGTGGCCTGGAGCTCCTGCAGGGATTGCCGCCCGCCAAGCGCAGACTGGCTGAGATTCAGACTGCTTTGACTGACGCTGAAGCGGCTCAAGAGTAAGCGACATCCAGCACAGAGCTGGTCTCCTGGCTCACAGTACATTGTTTCTTCAGGTCCTTCGCCGAACTAGCCGAAAACAAGAGTCCGAACATTACCTACAGTACCGATCTTGCAGACCAGAGACGTCGTTATGGTGAAGGTCTCATCAAGCGAGCACCTACTACTGTTCAGGAGCAGGAAGAATGGGAGCATAACGAGCAAAACAAGGTAGAGATGGCACGACGTGATCGCGAAGCGGAAAAGGCCCGCCAGGCCGAGGAGGAGGGGAAAAAGCGCGAAGAGGAAAGGCGGAAGGCCGAAGAACTGGCGGCACAACGCAGGCAAATGATTGAAGACAGTAAGTCTTGGTACCAGAAACCTCTTGAGCCCGAGACAGACGACGAAGACAAGCCAAAGAAGGGCAAAGGTCGCAAGAAGAAGGAAGACGACGGCATCGTCCCAGATGGCGAAGGAGAGGAGAAAGTCGAAAGCAAACCAAAGAAACGCAAAAAGAATGCGGCAGACGGTAAGAAAGGCAAGAAGAAAGGTCCAACAGAACCTGCAGTCGCTTCTGATGGTGCTGGCAATGATTCCGAAGCCGGCCAGGCTGAAGATGAGGATGAGGAGGCTATCAAGCGGCCGAATAAACGCAAGAAGCAGCAGCAGTTCCGAACTCCAGCCATGATTGAGGACTCGGACGACGATGCATAGCTATGGACATGGCTCGCCTCCGCAAGTGTCTACTCAGATTTCTGAGTGTGTCTCTCCGCGCCGTCGCACAGTTCATGGCTAGTCAATCATAGGCCCACTTATTCACCCTCCGAGCTATTTGCAGGGAAAGACAGTTTTCATGAAAAAGCAGGCAATCAATTGAAAACTTGTATACATTGTCATAGCGGTCAAACAGATTTCGCCCGGCAGCCCGCTATCCTGACATTCTTGACGCTCATCGATGCCGTCGGGTTGGCCTTCCAGTCGATTCTTCCGGCCCAGCCAACCTCGTCTGAACTCTCCTTCGACACAGCCCATGGTCCTAGTCTTAGTGGCTGCCCAAAGTACATCAGCTTTTCCATAACGACCGACTCTGACAAGCTGTCCCGACCTACCAACGGTCCAGCGGGGAAAGTTGAGGGCTTCTTGTTTTCAAAGCTTACCCTCTCTAAATCGGCGCTGTACCACTTGATGTAGCTTTGGGACCATTCGAGCTTGTAGTGGATCCAGTTCCGGGAATCGTAATTGTCATAGGTGTATGCCCAGGAACCCGTCGCAGGATTTGCCTTGTCTTCCCGGAATCCGTTATAAGTGATAGCGCTGAGCTCCGAGCCGTCTTTGTTCAGTACGATGGCACTCTTGTCTTTGACACCAGAAGGTTTCCAGATCGGCAGCTGCATCTGATATGTTGGATGATCTTGATTGTTCAGCAGGTAAGCTGCGATTTCCAAGTCGATTTCAGCGCCCTCGTTCGCTGGTCCCTTCATCACAAATGCCTATCCACAGATATTTAGAATCAAGTTAAATCGATAAAGGAAGACGTAGAGAATGTCAACAACAACGCACCGACGGGACGCCTCCTATGCCGGTGGCTTTAATGTCCGCTTCCACCGTCACCGGAGGAACCCAACTGATATGCAAACCCGTGGGATAAGTTAGTCGACGAAAGGACAAGGTTGCAACGGCTGGGGCTCACGAATGCTTGGACATCAGAGTGACGTAAATCTGCAAGCAGGGGAGTTGCGTAAATGCTCGATGTCAGCAACCAGGACAAAGACGATGTCTGGAACATCAGACTCACGGCCGACTGGTTCAGTGTCATCTTCATGCCATCTTTAAACGTTACCAGCGCGCCATTCGCAGCGTCCAAGTCCCAGTTGTCTTTGTTTACGGAGCTCAGGGCATCTGTCATCTCGAACCAGGAAGATCCATCGGGACACTTTTGCTCAGGAAGTGGCTTGTAGGTCGAGACTGGAACCTGTGGTGAAGTCGAGGATCCTGTGGACTCGCTCGAGGTCCCTATGGACTCGCCCTGGGAAGACTCTCTGATTACCAAAGAGCTGGTAGGGCTGGGATTTACAGCAGACGTGGGACCGGTGGGGCTAGCATTCACAGCAGATGTAGGCTCCGTAGTCGAGACGGTACCCGTGGGCGAATCTGGACCAACAGGGTAAGCTTTGACTGGGGCTTTGTCGTGGCCGTACTTTGAGGGACCTATCTTGTGGCGGTAGGAAGAGGGATGTCCATATTGGCCTTTGGGCTGGATCAAAGCCAGCCGTATTGCAAAGATCCGCCACGCCTCGAAAGGATCTGCTCTCATGATGGTGACTTGAAGGACTTGTTGGGCGGCACGGGATGACGGATGCGTGAAGCTTAGGTCAGGTGGGGGAGGTGGGTGGCCGCTGGGAAGAATCCTCGTCGGGGAGAGAGAGCGGGAGCGGAGGAGAGAGGGAGTGTGGTGAGATGTACAAGGAGTGGTGCGTCTTGACATTTGGGTGTATTTGAGTTGATCTCCCGCACCTTTGATAGCCATCACGCATGCCTGCCGCGGTGAATGGGACGCTGCCAAGCGGCAGGCTGCCAGGCCGCCGGATGGGTTCGATAGAGGGGATGCAGCTCTGGCTGGCAAGATGAGTGGTTAAGTAGGCTTGAAAGGAATGTAGATACAATCTTAAGGCTCTTTCACGCGGTGAGCAGGCGAGGGTAGTCGAGACAGAGAAGCGATACGCACGAGGGTCAGCAGGCAGACTATCAGATGATCAGCGAGATGGAGTGGATGTCCTGATGTATACTCGGTACCGATGTATGATATTCCTGTGGCGAGCAGTATTTTCACCTCAGCATCAGCAGCAGCATGACCGCGCAGCTTGCAAGTGCACCAGCAAGGATTCGACCGCGAGGACATCGTCGGCAGCATCCACCATGGGAGGCTCGCAGCTCAGCCAGCTCAAAGCAGCGCTGCACACGTCTGGCCTGTCTGGCCAGCAGCCACAGCGCGGAAAGAAGACGCAGCAGCAGAATGGCCGGCAGAGAAAGAGCGGCGGATTTGTCGACGAGGAGGCGCGCAAGGCCAAGCTGGAGGTGCGCTGCTGTGGATGACGTGCGTACGACGACTGCTGCATGGCTGACTGTGGTCTTGTTACTACCTGGCTTTGCCGCCATGTCGACTTTGCATTCTGGAAAACTCGCCACCATCATGTACAAAAAACCTGGGAAATGCTATGCTATCGCATACAGGCCATCCGGCAGTCCATGAACAAGTTCGACGTCAAGACTACAAAGACAAAACACACTCTTCTCGGCGCAAAGCCTGCGAAGGGTTCTACTGGTAGGCCAGGCTTGTCCAAGCAGACAGGCATCGATAATGTATGTAGAGTCACCTCATCTCAAGAGCAGCAAGAGTATGACGTGCTAACGCAGCCAATCCTCTCAGCGTCGTAAGACACTCTTGCCCCAATGGCTCGACAGATCGCGCGCAGGAGCTGTAGTCGACCGTCGTTTTGGAGAGGACGACCCTACTATGACCCCAGAAGAGAAAGCTCTTCAAAGATTCACCTTTGAGCGCCAGCGCAAAGCAAGCAAGAGCTCTCTCTTCACCCTCAACGACGAAGACGAAGATGCCGCAGAGGCTACTGGAAGTAACCTTCTCACACATTATGGCCAAAACTTGAGCGACGTCCGGGGAGCGCTTGCAGACCAGGAAGATCTATTCCAGAAAACCATGACCGTCCGTCGTATACCAGAAATAGAAGAGCCATCAGCTGAGGCCGAGTCTGCCTCTCGGCGCAAGAAGACGAAAGCGGAGGTGATGGAAGAGGTCATGGCAAAGAGCAAGGCGTACAAGGTAGGCCTGGCTTGGCAAAGGCACTAGATGGTGTATATGTATCTCAAGCTAATGCATGTCCATTTTGGTATGTCTGGCGCAGTACGAACGTCAGCAGGAGAAGCACAAAGACGAAGAAATGCGGCACGCTCTCGATGACGAACTCGCAGGCATTCGAGGTCTGCTGGGAGCCCCGAATAGGCGGCAAGAGCCTGCACGCGACCTCTTTGTGAGAGGTCCGCCAGCTACAGCAGCATCAATTGAATCAGTGTCCCAACCCGATGAAACAGAAGTACCCATCGCTTCCACTAGCAGATCCACGTTGACCTTTGTCAAACCTGAAGAGAATGCGCCGACTGTCGATAGAAGCCTGCTGGCCAGTTTACTTGGTTCAGACGCGGCACCGGAGACAGACGAACCAGAGCGTCCTCGCCCGCAGATACATCCCAGCCGTGTCAGCCATATCGACGATGTTCTAGCGAGCCTGCCAAGACTCGACAACCGCAACGCTGGCGAAGACGAAGCGGAAGATAGAGGAGCAGAAGCCGAAAGCGATCCATACGACCGCTACGTGCGAGAACTCGCTTTTGAAAAGCGCGCTGCTCCATCCGATAGGCTCAAAACTGAAACCGAAGCAGCACTCGAGGCTGCGGAGGCTTTGAAGAGGTCAGAAGCGGCTCGATTGAAGCGCATGCGCGGCGAAGACAGCGACGACGACGACGAGAGCAGGCTTAGGAACAGAAAGGCAAGCAAGAGGCGAGATGCCGCCCGTTTACCCGAGGGAGACGACTTGGACGATGACTTTGGAATAGATGGAGATGAGGTTGGAGGATTTACACTTGACCTCGGAAAAGGCTTGGAAGCCGCAGAGCAGAATGGCGACGATGACTGCGCAAGTGGAGACTCCTCGGAGGACGATGCGGAAGAGGGTGGCAGCGATGTAGATGAAGACGATGAGAGCAGCGACTCCGAGGCCAGTGTTGGAGACATGGCCGAGACCGAACTTCTAGCAGACCTGCTGCATCGTGACGCAGAGGTGAAAGATCTAGATAGCGAAGATTTCGACGCAGTCAACACACAGAAGAATGCTTCAACGCGGCGCACGTCACTCAAGAAGGGACATGCTAAGGCTACGCTGCCTTATACATTCCCATGTCCTGAAAGTCACGAGCACTTTCTGGACCTTATTCACGGCCACGAAGATGAGTTGCCAACTATTGTAGAGCGAATCCGCACCCTTTATCATCCCTCACTGGGAGAGGGCAACAAGGAGAAGCTGGCGGTGCGTACTTCATTCCCAGAGGCTGGAAGTTTACATTGCATTTGACTGAGCTCTTCTGGCGAATATTAGAACTTTCTTGGCGTTCTCATCGACCATTTAGTCCACGACGCATCCGACACCAGGCATCCACGACACCTTGCCTATCTGAGTCAGCAGATTTCTGCACTCTCACAGATGTTCCCTGTTTCGTCAGCATCGTTCTTCGTCTCCAAACTCAAGCTCATGCAACGGAACCTCTTGTTGGGTTTACAAGCTGGTCCGGCTTTGGCCAGTTCGCGAACCTGGCCTGGCGCTGGCGAAATCACCCTCCTCCGCTTAGCCGGGCTCATTTGGAGTACCAGTGACTTTGCAAATCAAGTTGCAATGGCCGCTGCCCTGCTCATTGCTCAATACCTCGGACAGTGCCGCGTCCGGAGCACCGCAGACATCGCCGCAGGCCTGTTCCTATGCACCGTCTCAGCGCAATACGAGTCCTTCTCAAAGCGCTTGGTGCCCGAGGTCATCAACTTTATATCATCCCATATCTCCTCTCTGGTCTCAGATGGTGTTGGTAGAAGTGTTCAAAACGAAGCTGAGCTAGCTGGCTCGACGCGCCCTGATATTCTGAGCATTCTGTGCAGCGGGAAAGTAGACGAGGCTACAAGGCAGCAGCTTTGCCTCGCAGCCCTTGATCTATCGACTGAGGTCTACAGTCGACAGACGTCGCTGCCCTCCTTTGAAGAATGCTTCGCTCCGTTGGCAGATGCTTTGGACAAGCTGTCGACGGTCGTCCCAGCTTCTCTTGTGCAGGTGAGTAACAGGAGTAATGCTGATTTGTCGGATTTGCACTCAGATCTCTGCTTTGACTCCTGCAGGATCGTCTCACAACTGTACAAGCAGGCTTGGCTCGGGCTATGCGACTAGCCAAAGCTGCTCGACGCCCTCTCACGCTCCAGTCACACAAGCCAGTTCCTATACCGACGTACATTCCTAAATTCGAATCAAGCTATGCGCCAGGCCGCAAGTTTGATCCAGACTCTGCCAGAAACGAGGCGGCCAAGCTGAAGGCGCTCGTCAAGAAGGAGCGCAAGGGCGCTATTCGGGAGCTGCGAAAGGACAGCCGCTTCCTGGCTGGCGAAAGAGCTAAGATGCAAGCAGAGAAGGATCGCGAGTACAAGGGCAAGATTGACAAGATCACTGCAGGTCTGCAGGAGGAGCGGCATGAGGAGAAGCGCTTCGAGAGGACCAAGGAGCGGGAGAAGATGCGGGACAAGAAGCGAGTGGGAGGAGGTGGACGGAAGTAGATGCGGACTAAGAAGCCGAGCTTGGTGGCTGTTGTTGTAGTAACCGCTATCATGCATGTGGATGTAGTAGACAGCTATTCTAGATTCTAGAAGATTGTGGCAAAAGTATGATGAAGTATGCAATGCATGCGTTTGAGCTCTCGGAGGTGACGTGGATGCGTGTTTGATATGAGAAGCTGTGCGCGTGGCCGTCTCTGTACTCTCCCATTCCCATCTCTGCTTGACTGAAAGCTTTCCCTACTGTGCCATCTTCTGTATTGGTGCTCCTCTACTGTCCACCAACTGCATACACGAACCACGCCGTTAAGAGGTGGAAAGAGAAGCTTGAAGCTGGTGTTACAACCTCACACCCAACATGCTCGAGGCGACAATGGTGCTCCTCGACAACTCGAGCTACGCCATCAACACCGACTACAGCCTGTCGCGATGGGCCTCGCAGCTCGACAGCGCAAAGACGGTCTTCAACACGAAGATCAACAGCAATCCAGAGAACGTGGTGGGCATCATGACGATGGCTGGCCAAGGGTGCGTGGCTGCTGCCGCTGCTCGCGCCGCCCGGGGAGGAGGTGGTGGTGGCATGCAGCAATGGCTGACGCGGATAGAGCTGCCAATACTGACATCTCTGTGGAACGACGGACTGCAGCCCACAGGTGCTCGCAAGCCCCACGCAAGACTATGGAGCCATCGTCAGCGCACTCAGCGACGTCCGGTTGGAGGGTGAGGTCGACCTCATCACCTCTATCCAGGTCGCCCAGGTAAGGACAGCCTGGCTCTCGACATCACTCAACGCTGATGGATGGGCTCCTCCTCTCCAGCTCGCCCTCAAACACCGTCAGAACAAGAACCTGCGTCAGCGCATCATCGCCCTCGTCGGGTCTCCACTCGAATCCACGTCCTCTGCAGACCTCGTCAAGCTAGGCAAGAGGCTCAAGAAGAACAACGTTGCTTGCGATATCGTCAATTTCGGAGAGGACGTCGCCAACGAGGAGAAGCTGAGAGACTTTGTCGAGGCAGTCAATAGTCAGGACAACAGGTGAGCAGCTTAATTGCTTCCTTCTGGCGATGGCCTTTCGCCAGTTGTGGCAAAGACCTTGCTTGCATTCAGAGCAAGCTATGATGACCGTGGACATTATAAATCTCCGCCAGCCATCTCGTCAGTGTACCTCCTGGATCGGTCCTTCTTTCCGATATGATCATCTCTTCTGGGATGCTGAGCGAAGACGGCGTCCCTGCTGCAAGTGCTGGAACAGGTGCAGGGCCATCTGGAGCAGCAGGAGGCCAGGAAGATGGAGAATTTGGAGTTGACCCAAATCTGGATCCAGAGCTCGCGATGGTGAGTCCTCCACTGAGGGCTGACAATGCTATCATCTTGGCGTTATCGACTGATCATCATTCCCATGCAATCCATCACTCGCTTCCACAGGCTCTACGGATGTCTCTCGAAGAAGAACGTGCGCGACAGGCAGCTACTCAACGCAGTCAAGAGCCTGCGTCTACATCCATCAGCAACCTCGAACCTATTTCTGAGCAATCAGGCGCACCGGCAGACGCGACAGCTACCTCTTTGCCTGCTGGGCTGAGCTCGACGGCAGCTTCAGGGCCCGCTAGCGCGGTCGCAGTCAATGAACCTCCTTCAGATGCGCCCGTCGGACCAACGGACGCCATTCCTTCCGATTCATCATCTACAGCACTCAAAACAGAAGATGTCGATTTGAGTATGGACGAGGACGAAGATGCAGACTTGGCGAGAGCGTTGGCGCTGAGTCGCGGCGGTGATGTGGACATGGCAGATGCAGAAGACGAGGGCGGAGACGAGGGCGACGAGGAAGAGCTGACTGAAGAAGAGGCAATGGCGCGTGCGATAGCGATGAGCATGCAAGAACAGAAAGAGCAGGAAGGGCGTGGGCAACAGTAGAGCTAAATAGAGCGCTTCCAGAGTGTAGCCAGGCAGTCTGTGCGCTCTTGCCATAGTTCAGCAAGGCCATCAGTCAGAAGTTATGAGGAATGCAATTGTGCTGTTCTCCCTGTATTGCAAGACTCGCGGTCTTGCAGTGGCACTCTTTTGGAGATTTTCTCAACGGTCGAAACGTCGATGCAGGGACGTTACAGCATTGTACATCTGCCCGCGCTCCAGGTCGTGCGATTGATTGCAACAGTGTCGCCTGTGGTGCGATGCAGTTGTACTCATTGACGGGAAAGAGTCGTTCATACAGATGGCGATCCATTGCCGAGTTGATTGCGGATCCTCCTGATATAGGTAGCTGAATATACATGTTCTGCGGGTCTCTCACGCTCCCTCTACATGATGGAATCGGGCTCAACTGCTCTCTGTCGTCGTCGACGCGGATGCTGGCTGGGCTTTGAGCGAATCTGACCTCTTCTTCCCTTGCCAGTCCCATTTAGCCTGCCGCGATAGAAGGATAGTTGTAGTCAGCGCGTTGTATGAAGACCAGAGGTTCATAGAGGCATCCGAAGGTAGCCAGTGTCACATCTGCACACTGTGTCTACTCACATCTTGACCTCTGAACACAGAGTATGCGACCAAAGGCACTGCGACTGCCCAGACGAGCGATGTGCGCGTCGTCTTTGGGGTGAACTTGAAGGTTTTGTAGACGTTCTCGCGCTGTGCAGGAGGGAGCAGCATCGAGCGTGAGCATGGCTGTTTCTCGGTTCCACGACTCTCGATGTCCCCTCACCATGCTTGCCCATGCTTCTACGGCAGGATCAATCTGGGGGCGCGGCATGTTAGCTGTATCGAACGTGACGAGTGCGATGCTAGCGTCAGCGAGGCACCTTGACTGGAGCTGCAGAGCATTGCAGCTGTCAGTGATGCTGGATCTCTCCGATGGCTGGCCACATGCCTACCGTGACCTCCATGACCGCCAGCCATGGCGACTTGACGTGCGGCAGAGAGTGGGCGAGTGTAGCGTATGTCTGTGTCCTGTGCTCTTGCCTGCGTGTGCTCGCTCTCCAAGCTCGTCGACGCTGCAATCCGAGTTAATCGAAAGTCAAGAGCGGTCCCCCTTCGATTAATCTTTTTCTCTCCTCCAACTACAAGTCGGCCACAGCTTGAGATACGGACAAGCAGGAGCGACTAGCAGCGACATCGGGTTGCAGACGACATACGGGGCTATCCACCCAGCAGCTTCCATCCAGCCAACTCGCCCGCCCAATCAAGACACCTCGATATGGCAGGCAAGACGTTCACCTTCGAAGAGCTCAAGCAGCTCAGCGGCAAGGACGACCTGCATCTGCTGGTCGGCGGCAAGGGTGAGCTGCCGTGTCTGCGTGCGCATGCTGCAGCCCTGCTCACGCCTTCTCCTCCAGTCTATGCCATCGCACCGTTTGTCGACGAGGTGAGGCGGCCTGGCAAATAGTAACTCCGCCGGGATGGCGTTCCCGGGGGTTCGAAGCAGAGCGAGGACAGACAACGTCTGCCACCCTCGCCGTGCAGTCTGGCGAATCATCATGCTGACGCTCTCCCCGGCTGGCCGCCTTCCCAGCACCCCGGAGGCGACGAGGTTCTGTTCGGAGAAGCTGGAAGAGATGCGACTGAAGCCTTTGAAGATGTCGGCCATTCAGACGAAGCAAGAGAGATACTCGCAAAATACCTTGTAGGAACTTGCGACGAGGTGGGTCGGGCTCATTCGACAGCACGTCTTGCTGTCCTGACGGGCGATTCCTGTGGTTCATACTGCAGGCCGCCACAAGAGGCCCTTCAAATGCCAACGACGCTGCAAAGCGAGGGCTCGCTTCTGGGAACAGGTGTGTAATGCATATCTACTCCGTGTGCCTTTAGCTTGCTGATCGCTTCCGCTGTCCTCCATTCGCCTTCGTCCTGGCTATATCATATTGTCGCACGTGTCCAACACACTCAACCAAATGCGCTTCGTCAACACATCTCTCACTCCCAATGTCTTCTACACTCTCAACTCATCATTCTACCCCACTGTCCACCAAAAGCTCGTCAAGCTTAATCTTCCTCCTCCCACTTGCAGCCCTGGTTGCATACCTCGCTTACCACTTCTCGCAGAAGGCATAAGCACCGTGCCCACAAAAATACGTGCCATGGTCACTTCACCGCCATGTATAGCTCGGCTTGCTGCGATTGGTTTGTCGCGGATGTTCTGACTTGGGCTGTATCACTCTTAGACGTGGCTTGATTGTTCTTGTGAGAGGCAATCTAGACTTTTGAACTAGAACAATTGTACACCAGCCTCTTATGCTCATCAGTCTTGAAGAAGATATTGCCCAACCATGCGAAGGGCAGAGGCTGCCAGCTGGAGCAAGAACTGCACAGGCCCTTAAACCCCACTTGCGGCTCACCAATGCTTGTTCGTCCACAGCCCGTGAGCAACACCGAGTCTTTGCAGGTTAGCTCAGACAAGGCAGACAATATGCCAGCTGGAGTCCTGCTTAGTTCTCGGCACCCGAAATCAGGTCTCTCGATCCCACAGTCCGCTTACTCTCCTGGAGCCGAAGTCGAGTACGACATGCGCAATCTCAAGTCATTCAGCGCAAGTAGTCGGACCAAAATCAACTCCTTTACCATTTCGGAACCGTGTCACCACGATATCTACGCATCAAGATGTTGTATGGAGGAAGGATACCACCAAAACAAGTTTCCGGTCGCATTGAGGAATGCTAGGCTGGTGAACTTAAAGGGGCCACTTTTCAATTACTTCGCAGAATCTGCCATCGGCGCAGCTCCATCGGCCAATTCCGGCCTGACATGAAACTGGGACAGTCGGCTTGGCTTATTCGTGTGTGATCCAGAGAAGCTCTCCAGCGACACCAAGCGGTTTTTTTTTTTTTTTTTCTTGGCTCGCTACTCAGATTTTGCATGCCGCTGCGCATTGACATTATGCTCCATCAGCGTAGACATAGACGGTGCTGTGATCCCGTTGTACTTACATGTAGGGTCGAGATTGACCCGGTCACGTTATATCCTGCCGTGGTTGTCCTTCAGCCAACTGACTAAGAATATCCACTGCAGGTGCGTAGCTGTAGACATTTACCGATGTTAGTCATCTAACTCAGAACATCCACTGCAGCTCTATTCACTTACTCTTACGGGATATGGGCACCTGGCGTTTCCAAACCTAAAGCAAACTACAATCCATCAGAGTTTGACAACAGCACAGAAAGGTTTACTCACAAGGCTCCTCGATTGAAGAACATCAACCTAGATAAGACCAATCATCTATCAGTACCATGTCTATTCACGCATCGCACAAAGTAACAAACTACCCTCTCGACGTTTGCCAGCAATTCAACGATGTCAACTTCCCCGAGTTTGTCGAGTCATTCAAATTTGTCCGACCCTCACCGTAATGAAAGCGGTGAAACCATCCTAAATGTTTCCAGCTCATACGGTGGAAAAAAAAACTCAACGACTGATACCACAGCTAGAATTGATAAGCGCATGGACTCTATGAACGCCGATAGCGAGGGATATTTTCAGGACGGAAGGTGTAAGGAGCAAACAAACCGGTTCAGATCCATCAGCAAGAAATAAGGAGACAAAGGAGCGAGATAGTATTTAAGCAACAGCATTGTACGACAGCTCTTTTGCCTCCAGACCATAAGCAATATAGAAAAGCTTTAGTCAGATACGATTCGTTGCACCTTACAACGCCACAAGCTAAGTCCAGTTCAGTCGGTTCCGATCGCTTCGTTAGGCCACCGCTCGCAACTCCTCGTCTCGCTGAAATTCCTCCGTTACCTACACAGGCTACGGCACTACGGAACCTCAGCGTACTCGTCGTTCTCGCTAGGTCCCAGAACCTCTGGTCCTTACAATGAACACAAAATGTGAGTATAGATAGGCTGCAGTGTGTATTGTCTTAGCTAAGCTGGCTTATCATTGCAGCTATACTACTCACCTGCAGTGTGTATTGTCTTAGCTAAGTTGGCTAGAGGACAACCACTGCAGGAGGACAAGGTGATTCCACTTCATGCTAAACTACAAAGGGAAGCAAGCTATCCACTCTTACCCACTCCATCTGAAAAATGACACCGTCGCTACCGACGTACCCACCTGCGATCTCCTCTGCGCCTGAGATGGCAAGGCTGCCAAGAGAGCCCTCAAGAACGTTCAAAAGCTGGGCGGCACCGCAAGATTAGATGACGGCAACGATGAGTCGGGTTATCATGCCGAACAGTCCCACCAGTCAATCGTAGAGGCTGATCGAAACGATCGAGCATCGGTGCTTTCATTGATTATCTCGACCAGCTCTTTCCATTGAAGAGACAACCTTTGATGATCCATATGATAGGCATGGAGGGAAATAGGGATAGGTATAGAAAAACTATTTGGATGACTCAGCACCAGTACATCATAAGGGTCTTAGAAAAAATCGACGTCACAGAATGTGTGAGCCAAATCAAAGACGCATAGCGCACTCACGCAAAAATGACCGAACCAATTTCCCCAGGAAGTACCACTGTCCACGTAGACACCAGAAGACCCTTTGCGGCACTTGAGCTACCAGATAAAGAGAAGTTCACAGGCAAGAACCACCCGGCATTCGTCCGGAACGTCCGTATCGTCTTGCGCTACCTCAAAGTCCTCTACCTGATCGACCCAGACAGCCAGGCCAAACCAGCCAGAGCAGTCGAGGAGGACGATAAGGAGTTGTTGTATCTATGTCTGCATCGTAATCTTGAGGAGAATGGCAAACAAGGACTTGATTGCTGAGCACGCTGGCGACGGCGTTCAGCCTGAAAAGCCTTCAACAAGCGATGTGGCCAGTCAGATACCGGCACGACAATGGACAAGTTCTGGGAGCATATCTCCACGAGATGGGAAGGAGGAGATAGTGAAAGCTTCATAGACTTTGTCGCCAGATGAGATAGTACCAGACGAGAGCTTCGCAATAGAGATATAAAGTTGGAGGATTGGATAGATGCTTTGCTGTTGACGGCCATGGTGCCCCGAGAATTCACCAGCAAGCTGAAGGATGCGGAGTTGCAGGATTGGAATCAGTTGAAACGGGAGAGTGTCATTCACAAGGTCCAGGCGTATATATCTACACAGGGTAAAGATGGTGGAGCCGCATTCTACGCGAAACAGGCCAACAACAACAAAGCAAGAACACCGTTAGCCAGGACGAACAGCAGCAGCACACCTGCCAGCAACAAGCCTGCAGATGAACGCAGCCCACTCTCACCATGCAAAGTCTGCAAATATACCTTGAAGCTTCCAGACGATAAGTGCAAACATCCAGAGGAAAGATGCCTCAACAAGGTGCGCTTCGCCGTCCTGTTGAGAACATTGGAACAGAAGCAAGGAGGATCAGCAGCAATCAGCAAGCCCTTCGCGGTTATGGCGACAGAGACGGACGACATCACCGAGATGGAATCCCTCTACCTAGCCGTCGATTCTGAGACAGCACTTCTACCCCCCCGCACCCAGACGGATCATTGGACCTGCGATACTGGATGCACCAGCTCAATGACCTTCACGAAGGACCTCATGTACGATTATGAACCTGTAATGAACCGTTCCGTCAGAGTTGGTAACAACCATGTCCTCAACATCGCCGGAAAGGGCAAGCTCGCCGTCGAACTTACAGATGATCATGGTCAAAAGCAAACCATGGTACTCGACAACGTCCTCCATATTCCTCGCATTGCCTGTAACCTGCTATCTGTCACGGAACTTCTCGACGAAGGTACCAAGATCATCATGAGCGATGACAAGCTTGAAGTCCTCTATCACGACGGGTTCACTTTCGGAATTACCCGACTCAAGAGAAGCTTCGGTCATGTAGATTTGTCGAAGGTTGTTTGAAAGAGTACCCAGGCACTAGAGTTAAAGACTGTGATTCTTGTATTAGAGGAAGGTTCCGTCGTCGGCCGTTCAATGAAAATGCACCATCAGTTACCGAGCCACTTGCACAAATCAATGCAGACCTGTTCGGACCTACCAGAGTTCCACACATTCTGGAGTCCGCTATCTATGTGTCTTCATCGATGCTGCCACCGGCTATGTTAAAGTGTATCATCTTAAAGCAAAGAGTGAAGTCACCGACTGCTTCAAGAGTCTCCGCAGATGGGTTGAGAATCAAACGGGGAAACCAATAAAGAATCTGCGAACAGACAATGGAGGAGAGTTCGAGTATTGGGGATAAGCATCTGCACATGCTGTCTATCTGCGAAATCGGATTCCACGAAATGAAAAAGATACCAGTCCTCATGAAGAACTGTCAAAAAGAAAACCTTCAACCGACCACCTGCGAATGTTTGGATGTGCAGCATACACTTGGATTCCACCTGCTCATCGAGAGTTGGGAAAACTCGATACACGAGCAGAGCTCACTACATTCGAGGAGGAAGGAACAAGCAATTGCTTGTTGGTTGACAAGGACAGCGGGAAATTTTTTAGGGCAAGGGATGCTCGCCTTGTGGAGTCATCCATGCCTGCCAAAGGGGACACTGTTCCTGATCTCAACTTCCTCGGTGTTCAGTGGGAGAACGAACAGGATACGGAACATCGAGCAACGAATCCTGGTTTCCAGATTCACGGAGAACCGCCTATTGTTCCGTTTGATGAATCTGAGGATGAGATTGGACTGATGGTAACCTCACTTAACCTCGCAACATGACTGATGCTTCAAATGGACCAGACGCTGAAGGCTGGAAAGAAAGTCTGCAGAAAGAATTAGACAGTATCCAGAACGCTGGCATTTGGGATCTGATTGACAGAAACGATATCCCTGCGGACTGCAGACCCATTCATTCCCGACTGGTGGTAGCAATCAAGATAGATCCATCTGGCGGCAACGATCACAAACTCAAAACTCGACTTTGCGCAAAAATATTCTCACAACGGCACGGCATCGACTACTTCCAAACCTTATCACCTGTTGGACATAGGCAATCATTCCGGCTACTCCTATCTATCACAGCCTCTCTCAATCTTGAGCTGAAAGGTCTAGACATTACTACAGCTTTCCTACATTGCCCACTCGACCAAACAATCTACATACGACTACCACCTTAAGTCGAATTGGGCAAAGGCAAGATTGCGAAACTCAAGAAAGCCTTCATGTTGGCGGAAAACGGCCTTTCATGTATGCCCTCAAAGGGAAACGAAACGATGTCCATGGGAACTGTACCCTTTGATGTTGGTGGCAAATTCCCTGTGATATTGATGGCAACTTCCCTTTCATACTTGTGGCAAACTCCCTTTCATGTTCCGGGCAAATTCCTTTTCATATTGTCGAGCTACGTATCGTTTGTCGTAATGATATTGCTATAAGGAGGGCAGCTCGGGTGCGTTGAGTCCTATGACTCTATCAGCTAATGCTGAAGAAAAGATCGCCCTATGGCGAACTTCAAGCAGACAGCTCTATAGCTGTCGGCGTAGTTGACCCAACTGAGGATCGTTCTGAAGGTAGTTGATGTCTATTGGATAGCCGCCGTCACTTAACAGCTGACGCTATCGATTCCCTTGCAAGTTTGGTCTTGCAAGTGGCGAAACCTGATGTTGGCCCTATAACTCGTGTATTGCACGAAGAAGAAAAGCAGCTCCGAACGAAGCTGCGCTATACAACGGAAGGGCTCTGACAGTTACAACGGGAACGCCTTATGACTGGAAGGGTCTACTGATGATTACTTAAAACGGCCTCGATTCTGTTCCTTAACTTGCTGTCCGATCACACGTGCTTATCGCCATTCTTGAGTCGTCGAGCTTGCTCCGGGCAGAAACATAATGAGGCGGGTCACAGACAATGTCAGTGATCAAATCGCCACAATATTTATGGCGAATTTTGTTTCATGTATGCCCATCGCAGGCAAACGAATGATACCAATCGAAAGTGAATCCTTCAACTTGCTGGTGAACTCGTGTGGTACCTTTCGCCATGAGCAGCAAAGCATCAATCCAGTGTTCCAGCTATCCAGCTTGATATCGCGCTTCCGAAACTCTCGTCCAGTCGAATCCCACTTGGCTACAAACTTATGAAGCTGTCACTGTCCCCACCTTCCCATCTCGTTGAGATGTGCTTTCAGAACTTGATAATGGTTGTGCCGGTGTCCGCCTGGCCAAATTGCTCGTTGAACGCCTCCCAGGCTTTGACTCCATCGCCTCCATGCTCAGCAAAGAGATCTTTTCCCGTTCTCCTCGAGATCGCGGTGTAAGCACATATATAGAGTTTCTTTATCGTCTGCTTCGTTGGCATTGACTGGTTTCTTTTGCGCCACATTGTTGATCAGAGGACTTTCAAGTATCGAAGAACTATTCGTATATTCCGCACAAAAGCGGTATGGTTCTTGCCAGTGATCTTTTTTTTTGTGGTAGTTCGACGGCAGCAAATGGTGGCCTTGTGTCTACATGGACCATGGTCGTTGCTGCTGGGCTGACGGGTGTTGTCATGATAAGGTGTGTGCGCTAAGCATCTTTGCTTGCGTGGTAGCGCCAGGTGCTCAAAACCAAACCGATTATAAGGACCATTCATCAGGTATGGAATGTTCCTTGGCGTTCTCCCTTTCAAACACAATGAACCCCTCCCAAGCCTTCACACCTTCCTGTTCGACAGCGAAAGGGCCAATGAGGCGATAAGCTGTCTTAGAAATATTCACCCGAAGATCGAGAAAAAGGAGGCATCGTCGGAAAGGCCATTGGGGACATCCCGTAGAATTCATGAATCCTAAACCTTAGTGAAATTTTGGATTTCGGGTCCATCCAAAGGAGCTGTGTATCCGGGAGAGGTGGCCGATAAAACTAGTACTTCTCTTCAGCTTAATGTCGGTGTACATTGCCAATCAAGTCTAACTCACCTAGTACTTCCCTTCAGCTTAATGTCGGTGAAGAGAAGACCAGGTGTACAACGCCACATTGCTACTAAATACAACACTCCCACTTAGCAATCAGGCGGTGAAGTGATACCTAAGAAGCTTGCTCAGGACTGCAGGACGCACTGCTTTTGTAAAAATGTCGGCAGGGTTCTCTGTACCTGCAATGTGCCGGACTGTGACTGTCTTTTCGGCAATCAGTTGTCGGACCCACAGATACTTTGCGTGGATATGCTTTGTAGTATCATTTGCTGTTCGGTTGCGGGCAAGGTCAACTGCCGCGCGATTGTCTATCAAAATCTCCGCAGCACCGTATCCAAGTGCACCTAGAGATGTAAGTGCCCATCGTTCCCAGACATTATCTCTCGGCTTGCGTGTCTTCCAAGCAATGATGCCACCATGGAAGGTGACGGCCCATCCAGTTGTGGAACGACGAGTATCCAGACAACCTTGATGGTCGGCGTCTACAAAGGCTTTGAGAGTATCGGATGATCCGCCCAGCCGGATACCATACTTCTGCGTTCCTACGAGGTACCCACGAAGAGCCTTTGCAGTTTTGAAGTGGATTGCAGTCCAGCAGTTATTGAAGTTGCCCAATTTGCTTCTATATCTGGTCGAGTCATGGTTGCCAAGTATTGTAAAGATCCAACAAGGTCGCGATTTGGCAGATCTTTTGCTGCAGTATGCTCGTCGGTTGTGCCTTTCTCAAGTTGCTGCCGGCGAAAGTGGAAGGTTTACTGGATTTGCTTCGCGCATTCCAAATTTTGCAAGGACTCGAGCCGTATATTGAGCTTGAGTGATCCAAAATTGACGCCGCGTTCGGTCACGGTATATTTCCATGCCCAAGAAAAAATTCAGGTCACCTTGCTTAGTACATGGGAATGCGTCATCCAGCTTTTGCGCAAATACATCGACATGGAGATAGAGCATGAGCTGCATACAGCCATCTTTGTGTTTGAGAGTGTATAGGCAAGGGTCGGTAGAGTCTGCGCTCCAATTCTGTTCACCAAGGCATGAGAGAGGGTCCATTTCGTCTTCGAAAGTATCACTGTCGTTGCGATTTGGTGAATCTCGGATGAGGGTGCCTTGATTTACGACAGTTTCATCACTTGAATTAGAGATTGTGGAGTCAGAACGGAGGCGTGCACGAGTTCTGTGAGCAACTGGCGACCGAGGAGGACTTTTGGTATCAGCACGTTGATGTGGAATTTCATTCTGGTGAGCATTAACGGGATTGTCCGCACCGTCGTCGAGGAAGCTGTCCTGTTTGTGCGCTTGATTTTGGTAATTTCTGAAGCTTGACAACTCCCACTATCCCCCTTGAGCTTTAGACATTCCATATCTTGTACGCATTTCCCTTTTGCTGGCATTGTGTTTTCGAGGTATTGAACGTCGCGAGACACGCTGAAGACTTCTGCTTCAGGATCGTAAAGTCGAACATTGCTTGTACCTGACACCCATCCGAGGAAGATGTTGACTGCACCGCGGTCATTGAGTTTGCCTAAATCACGATGAGAATCTGGAATCCATTTAATTGCAGCACATCCGAAGACTCGGAGATGGTCTGTTCGGGGCTTGCCCTTGAACATCATCTCATGCGGTGTGATTCCATCAGAGCGAGGTATGCGGTTGCGAATGTACGCAGCGTGAGCAGCAGCTAGTGCCCAGAAAGATGCATGAAGACCGGATTCATGTAACATAGCCCGAGTATCATTGATGATGGTGCCGATGAATCTTTGCGCGAGTCCATTTGATGATGACGAGTATGGCGCATTGATTGTGAAGGCGATGCCTTTCTCAGAACACCAATCATGGAAACGGTTGTTATCGAATTCTCCGCCGCCGTCCGAGCGAACACGCTCGAGTTGATGACCTGACTGTTTTTCCATCAGAGCACGATAGTCGAGCAAGTACTGATAGGTTTCACTTTTAGTGCGCAAGAAGTAAGCTGAAGCTCATCTGGTGTAGCTGTCAACAATCAAAAGCATGTAGACCTTTCCAAGAGGTGTAGCAACTCGAGTTGGACCAAACAAATCTGCATTGATGCGAGCCAAGGGTAACTTTTGAGGAGGCGGCGTTCGATTAAATGGAATGCGTTTGAACTTCCCCGTCAAGCAATCTAAGCAGTCTACATTCTTCAAGGCAAGATAGAAGTCACCAGTCTTAGCTAGGCTAGCATGTCCGAATCGTCTGTGCGTGGGGAGGGCATCAGCAACAAGTGACAGCTGCGAAGTGTCGGACTGGGACGAACCACCGCTAGAAAGAGAACAGATATAAAGATTGTTGACGAGAGATCCCTGAACGATGTGTTTGTCATCTTTCCTAGTGACTGCGAAAGTGTTCGAGCCGGATTGAATATTGAAATTGCAATCAACAGAAGTGAAGCCGCGAACTGAGAGAAGATTTCCGACAGCACCGGGTACATGGAGAACACGCTTGATAGTGATTGGAGTTTTGTCGGCAGCGATGAAAGTGTAAGAACCGATACCTTTCACAGGTAGACAATGGTTGTACCTTTCACAGGTAGACAATGGTTGTTCCGGAAGGTAACTTGCTGGCCAGATACGTGCATGTAGTCAGTGAGAAGACCGGGATCGGGGGTCATGGATGTCGTACAGCCAGTATCAACGACCCAAGTGTCGCCAACATGTGAGATGAGTGATACATTCTTCCAGTCTGACCAAGAGATGTAACATATCTCTTCATTTGGACTTGACGCAATGGCTGCGGTGTGTTTCGGTGTGACAGGTGTTGGTTTGACATAACCATTCTGAGTGCGTGCCTTAGTCCTGCAATCTTTGTCAAGATGGAACATGCGATCACCAGAGAAGCCGAGCGATTTGCAGTAACTGCATTCAACGTAAGGCGAAGAGTTGGTAGTGTTGTGTTGTGATGAGCTGGCCTGGGCTGATGGTGATTCGCAACGAGTGCATGTGAAGATTGCATGGACGGATTGATATGGTCGACTGGATAGCAGCAGCTATTATTCATGTATTGACGAACAGTGATACAGTTGTACCAACGTCCTTTCTACCATAGAAAGCAACAAGATGTTTCCATGCATTTACTCCGCCAGTGACTTCCCGGACTATAGATTGTGCATCGCCCTTGACGTTGGCAAGAAGTACTTTGAAGAGGCTGCGGTCATGCTCTGTATGTCCAGCTGCTATGCCAGCTGCATCGTGGGAATCGTTGGCTGGAGGAGGTGCAGTATCGTCGATGAGGTATTCAAGACCAAGAGTCGCAGTCAACAATGAGAAAGAGAGCACAACCGTGGAAGATCTTTGCCATCGAAGCGTTTGTCTTCAGGCAGGAAGAGATTGCCTATACGTATTGTCGACGACATGATGCTTGCTGTGTATGGTATGCTTTAGATGCGTTAACGACGAAGACGACGTGGCGAATTTGCGCGAGTGGCGGGTAGAAATGTTTGAGCGCGAATAGCACCAGGCGAAGATCGGGATGCTTTTGCTGTACGCCGATGAGGGCTTATATAATCTGCTGATGCGGAACATTCTGGGGCCTGGCGACTTGATTTGCGGCGCAGAGAGCTGATTTTGGTGAAACACAAAAGTGGCGATTTTGGAAGAGGAGAAGCAGCTAGAGACTTGCGAATTGCTGCTTCTGGGATGTGAAGGTCTCCTTTACGGCTCAATACAGCGGCTAGGCTTGACAAGCTCTTGACCAGGTTCTGTGGGGGAAGATCTTGTTTTGAACGTTTGCACAAATGAGGACCGGGGAAAGGGAGCTAATGAAATTTTGAAAGCCTGTATAGCTGCTGAGAACCGTAGTCTCGGCCAACGCAAGTGTACGAGGTGCTGCTGTAAATATCGAAGTCGCTGTAGGCGTTTCCGCAGATTTCGACGGTCGATCACCGTTTCAAGTGCTTGACAGACGAAGAGGAGGGGACTAAATGTGCTTGTTTGAGACGGTGTACTGTGTCCTGGTAGATGGATGTATGTCTGAGGGCCTGGAAAACGGGGCAGTGGAGCCGTAGGGTTCCTGAATCTCGTTGGATGTGCGCGCGCAGATTTTGATGTCGAGGACGACGTGGACCGGGGGCTTGGAGAGAGACTCAAGGATTGATCAGGGCTGCATAGCCCGATAGAACTAGTACTCCTCTTCAGCTTAATGTCGGTGTACATTGCCAATCAAGTCTAACTCACCTAGTACTTCTCTTCAGCTTAATGTCGGTGAAGAGAAGACCAGGTGTACAAGGCGACATTGCTTTCAAATACAACAGTGGCAAGTCGAAACTCCTAAACTGAAAATAGGGGCGATTCACAACAAGTCGCGACGATGTCTGCTACCCTACGAGATCAGCATGTCAAGTATATCACGATATAGCTGTAGTTTCAACAAAGGATCCGTTGAGCGTCCACTCAAGGGGAGTGATACGCAAGACAGGTGTAAGACTCTGGCGTAGATCCCTAGACGGAGGAGGCACTCTAGGCTTAGCGCTTCATTGGGCAACAAGCACAATGGATCATGCCGCTCTCTGTCCGATTTTCGCTACCACTCCGACATGCTGCGCCAGATATCACGACTTCGGGCTCGATATTCTGTACAACGTCTACGACGTCCTAGCAGTCATGGGAGAAGCAGGCATCCGTTGGCCGAGACCAGAGAAATTTGCAGCTCTAGCTGCCCGGATCACAGCTCGAGCGGTGAAAACACTGCTTTCTCTAAAGCTTTCGGCTCCATAGATCGGGTCAAGAACCCAATCAAACGCTCACAAATCCACTTTGAGCAGAGGGTGTACTACAATGGCGGGAAGTCTTCTCATTACGTAAGCAATGTCCTGACATTTGATAACTAATGGTAAGTCCATTTATCCTGCTAAGTCCATTTATCCTCACAACATGACTCCGATTAACGCGCTTGCCGTAGGATGCATAATGTGGGCTAGTCTCAACCACCCTGGCTCCTACCACGACTCGACTTGCTCCAAGGGCCTGTATGATCGTCTCAAGAGCCAAACACCAGACAGCCCGACAACGTTGTCGCTGACACCGCATTTTCAGCGCACGCTATCTTGGAAGGAAAGATTCTGAGCCCCTCAAGTCCGGATCTCAAGTCCCTGCATCGCAATATGCCTTTGCCAAAGCAGCGCGAGCATCGCACCAAATCACAAGCGAGCGGCAAGCGGCAGAATGGGGCATGCGCTCACTTCAAGGAGCATAGCCGAGGCTTCATGTCCCGTCACCAGCCAGTGACTATTTCGATCGCCTGCGGACCTTGACGACCATCGCGCGACTGAACCACGTGCAGACAAGACTTGTGGGAATCAGTCAAATCAAGACTGTCTATGACGAAGCTATTGCACGTGTTGGAGCTACTTACGGGGAGGGGAGTCTTTCGCATGTATTGCTAGATTCTATCACAACGAGCTGTAGATCTAGTCCATATTGATGCTGTTGTCACTGTCGCTGCTGCTGTCACTAGAGCTGGAATCTGCTCGTTATTTGTCCTGACCTTTTCTCTTTGCCACTGTCAACTTTCTCTTGAGCTTCTTTGTGGCTTTCTTGGAGGCCTTGCATTTGGCTTCCGACATTGCGAGGCGCGTGGTCAGGCGTATTATGTTTTTATTGGCTTGATCCAAAGCGGTCTGCCAGTAATCTCGGACGAAATCTTCTTCGTTGCTTTTGGTAAACTCTTTGAGTTCGCGGAGCGTATCGTTCTTGCTTCTAGAAGTGAATGCATGAGAAGAACGCCAGGGAAAGCCGCCTTCAGCGGGCGCCAGGCCTGCGCGATCCGCCAGCGTTGCCATATACTGGGCCTGCCCGGCGTGAAGGCCCAGGTCATCGTCGTTCTTGCGATGCTACTCGGTTTGGAACTTCCTTGAGGGCTTTCTTGCAAGCTTTGACCTCTTCATGTGAGAGGAGGCGGCTATAACAGAAAAGAGAAAAGCAAGGTAAATGTAGGCGGAACTGCGTGACCTTGCCAACCTCCTAATCCCTTCGAGGATAGAGATAAAGGTTTATTGGCGTCTCACTAAGTTCCTAGGGACTTAGGTTGTACTGGGGAACTTGTCTTAATATTACCACGAAAAAAGAATGAAGAGAAGAGAGGAGCATCTTCTGAAGGCGGTTTAAATACTATCCGCTGGTACAACGTTCTTGCGCTCGGGGAATAGAACTAGCAGCGCTACAATGCTTTTGCGAACGTGAAACGGATATTGCGATAGCGGGAAGCTACTCCGCTACGCTGGCCACTATTCCGGGTATCAAAGGCCTATTGCCGGAAGATCTCTCCGGATTGTTGAGGATCTCCATTTGGGGCCGTGACAGAATGCATCGCAGGCAAGCAAAATACGAGTGTGTACTTCATCCTTTTTGTCCTCTGAGGCATTCGAACTAAGTGGATGGAACAGCAGAGACCTGGCTAGATTGGCTTCAAGTTCTTTTCATTGCTTGTCTATAGGACGGATTATGTGGTAGAGCTTTTCAATGGTGAGGTACGCTTTGAAGGCTTGCTTCCAGGTGTGCCAGGTAATTGTAGTAGGTATAGCGAAACTGATCCTGTTTGCAGCTCTGGCCGTGGTAGACATAGCTGAATGTGGTTTGATCTAGGTGATAGAGCATGGAGCAGAAGGGCACACAGGGGCAAAATAACCTGATGTGAGTTTGAGTTGGTTCTATTGCAAGGTAGGTGGCGACAAAAATACAGGTGCGTGCTAGTGGCAACTCCTACTAATACACAACAGTACTAATTGATCCCTTGAGGTGCGGCTCGAGGACTAGCAGCAGATTCGGATGTGTGAGGTACTTCGAATAGGAAGTTCAAATGGCCCATTGCATTTCTGCTTGAGACCACATTGGAATAGCTTCTGGATCGAGTGATGCCTATGGGGCCGGTGGCGTTTGAAACGACGTCGCTGCTGGTAACGGTGACGCTTGTAACGGCGTGGCTGCTACTAAAGGAGGCGTTTGGGACCCCCGTGCGGTTGTGGTGCTGGCGGAAACCAGGATTGCTGTGATGACCATTGCCGTAAGTATGTGTGCGTTGGCTGCTCAAGAGGCACGCCGAACTCCCTTCGCTGCAAAGACCTTCAACGCCGGTGGCATTTCCCAAATTCTTGCTTGCGGACTCGGGCACGTGATTTGTCCGCTCTTGGACCCTCTACTCTATAAGACATCTTTGACCTTTTTTGTCGCGCTTGACATTAGGGTGTATTTGCCGCGGGACATCAGTGTCGATGCTCTCGTCCACATATTTTGCGCCTACTGGAGCATTAGACTTGTCTAGTTGAGACGTATTGTATTGTCTACGCGAATGCGTGCTTTGTACCCCTTGACAGCGTCATGGTCTTCATTCATATCAGAATGATTGAACGGTAGCCACTGTTTTTGTGCTCATGTTGCATAGGTAATGCCATTCGTTCTTACTAGGGTCGTGTGCCCTTGTCCGTTTCTGTGCGTGCCGATTTTTTCGATTGTCATCTCCAACGTATCTATTGGGAAAACAGGAACTCTATTAGTCAACCTGTTTTGGAATCTCTTGTCATCCGACGGTTACGAACCGTTTTGTCGCTTTGATATGCACACGGTGGTATATGCCCCCACGAGTCAATCTAGCCGGTAGTTCTAGTGTGACGCGTGACTAATAAATGCCTGTGCTATTTATTCCGCATTGTCTTGTTGACTTCTCTTAGTTGATGCCGTGGGTACATTCCAAGTTTACAAAATACCTGTTGACTTCTCTTACCTGATGCGGTGAGAAGCCAACAGTGAATTTAATCTACAGGCTGTATTGATCGATTGTCGTGCCACGTCGCAACAGGGCCGGCCGATTAGGGTTTATGGCTTAGGGTTTAGGGCTTAGGGTTTAGGGCTTAGGGATTAGGCCTACAGGCAAAGCAGGGAGGATAGGGGAGGGATTGGAGCTGGGAGGAAAACAGAAGAACAGTAGTCGTATTGACTCGCTGTTATGCAAAGGACTTACTAAGTCTCTTGACGAAAGACTTGAGTATGAAGGGGGGAGTTCGACGTGGGGAGGCTAGGATTCAGAGGGGCAAATGTTCAGAGCTAGACGATTTTATTCGACGAGATCAGAACTGAACAAGAAAGAGAAGAGAGAAGCTATGGGGACAACGCTGGCTTTTATACCTGAGGTGGCTTGACAATATCTAAGATGGCTGGTGCTGCCATACAAGGTCCGATAAGAATCTATCTTGTTCAGGCAGGGCAGGGTTCATAGACTAATACTAAAAATACCAGGGAGAGAGATGTTGATTCGGAGTAGGTTACGGGGACGGAGATGTTGAAGTCGGCGAGTGGGTACGTCAGGCCAGGTCTCCTTAGGGTCTTGAGCGTCGGCGCGTGACATCGATGCTCGTAGATAAGATCGAGATGCTCTGACCTCTAGTCCTTGTCAGTCTTCGAGCTCAGTCTCCAGAATGAAGGGTTTCTGTTGACATATCCTCGAAGTGAACTAGTACCAGTTCGACTTCGTTTGAAAAATGGTCTATACAGACTAGCAGGAAGTCGTATTCTTCCTTGCCCAGCGTTGATCCTTGCAATGGGCCCAAAAAGTCCATGCCGATCACTTGCCATGGCCTGTCCGCGGATTGGCAGAGTGAGCAGTAAACCTTCCTGTTTCTGCGTTGATGGTTTGCAAGCCTGGCACGATGGACAGGTTCTGAAATACTGACGAATATCAGTCGTCATTTCAGGCCAACAGAAGCTCTGCTTCATATAGGCTTGTAACTTATCATTACCAATGTGGCCCAGTGTGGCGTGACAATGTTCCATAAGTACTTCGCGTACTCTTCGGTTAACGTACTAAGGCGTCAGGGACATACAAAGCAAGTATATCATCTTGACCATCAGTATCCGTGTACTCTTGTATGTACCATAGCTTGTATTCATGATCTGCAATGTGTTTCAATGCCGATCACTTTCTTTATTTTCGCCTTGCTCTATTGCCTTTAATATTTTGTGCGGTAATCAGCGTCGAGCTTGATTGCCTCATTCTGAGCTTCAGCCCATGCTTCAGCTTCTCTGTCTGCTAATACTTGACTGTATTTAGCATTTGCGCGGTCGCGCTTCGTGCCTTTGCCTCTGCCTTTGCCTTTTGGTTTACCTTTGGCTTTGGATTTGGCTTTTGCTTGAGCTGGCTTTGTTCGGGTACGTGCTTCTTTACCGCCGACAGGTGTCTTGACCTTATTAACCGGCGGTGCTTCCAATACTCGCACTGGTGGTTTGCCAGCATTTGCTTCCTTCTCACTTGATGTAAGTACAGGAGCCTGGGTACTACCCTTGGCACCTCGAGAACGTAAAGTCATTGCACTGACTTCGAACTCTTCTTCGACTAACTTATCAGCCGTAGCGAACTCGCTGGAATTGCGGGGTTCTTCATCGTCTTCATACTGACGAGATAATATACCCGCAAGCAAGTTGTGCTTGCCTCTAATGTATTCAACAGTGAATGCAAACTGAATGTAGTAGCTGTACCATCTTGCGATACGCTCTCTGGTTATCTCTTTGGTTTTCAAGAATTCACTCAAGCTTCGATTATCGGTCATGACGACGAACTCTCGTCCCCTTAACCTATTCTCGAAATGGCAGACTCCTTCCAATGCAGCGAGAAGCTCCTTCTCGTGCACTGGGTAGTTCTTTTGGGCGCCATCAAACTTGCTTGAGTGGTAGCCTACGGGCTTGGCAGACCACCAATTCTTTCTGACTAACAGGACGCTCGCTGCCCCGGAATCAGAAGCATCGGAAGCCAGGAAGATAGAATCTCCTGAATCTTCATTCGAAATGACTTCGTCATCCGGTGGGTCATCCGGTGAAGGTGAGCCCCTGTGTACTGGTTGAGTGCCATTTTTTGGCTCACAGTTCTGAAACCATACTAAGCAAAGTTACGTTCTTTGAAACCAGGTTCTATATTATCAAATGCCTTAGCACACTGAAGACTCCATCTGAAAGGCACCTTGCCTGTTAACTGGGATATTGGCGCAGCGACTTCTGCCAATCTTGGTATGAAGCGCGCGTTATAACTCACAATGCCCATGAAATTCTTGACTTGCTTTCTGCAGGCAGGTGCCCTATATTTAGGACTGCCGTTACCTTCTTGGGATCCATGCGCATCCCTGTTCTGGTAAGTACTCTACCTAGAACCTTAATTTCATTAGGGTCTAACTGAAGTTTTTTTATCGTTAGGTCTAATGGGTTTTTTCGACAAATGTCGAGCAAGATCTTGGTCCGTTCCTTGAACTGGGCCCAAGTATCTGCCACGAAGAAGATGTCGTCTACATAGGCGCGCATCCACTGAGCTAAGTGGTTCTTTGAATATTTCATTCATGACCATTTGACAGGAATTTTGCTGAATTCAAGTCTCCTTGTAGTGCGACTTTCGACACTACCGTTCCGAAGATGGTAGAAATACCATTTCGATTAACACGCTCTTCCGCGCAAAGAATCTGCTGGAAAGCTCCTTTTACGTCGGCAGATCCTCTGAACTTGGATCGGGTCATCGACTCCACGATTTCATCCTGATCTGGCAAGGATGAAACGTGCTTTGCCGTATTGGCGTTTCTTAGCCTGAGGTCTATTGCTGGCCTCAGTTTATCATCTTTCTTGGTAAAAGGTATTAGTGGACTGGCGTCGTCCAATGCCTTTGGCACCCATACTCCAGCTTTCACATGCTGGTCATAGAAGTTCTTTACCCCTGGACGCAATGCATCCGGTACCTTATACACTCGAGGTCTGACATTCTTCGATGGGTCTATTAATGGGATAGTGTGCTGAACACTTCGTGGGGAGGGAGACGCGGGTCTCCGCCCTCTTCTACCAGAACATCGGAATATTCCTTCATGATTTCGTCATGGAAGGACTACGAACATAGAAGGACTGCCTTTCTATATCAATAGATGTGTATTCTGGATCTCTGTGATCTACCTTAGCTATTATAGCGTTAACTGATACTTCAATTTGTGATTCCTCAGGGTCTTTTACGAGGCCAATATCTTTGGCATCAAGAACTACGTTCGGGTTAAAACCTACGAGTAAGTTCCTGGCAGACATTACGTCTCTGCCGATGATTACTGACTCTCTTATTCCTGCTACTTGCGTTATAGCTTTCGTCATTTTGCCAAGTATCCTCAAGTTCACGTCACCTGAGCCGTCGATATCGGCTTCTTTCCCCTTGGTCGCAATCTCCATATACTTGGGAAACTTGCTATCAAGTAGGTCGATATCTAATCCATTTATTATATCGCAACTGACGAAACTGTGTGATGTTCACAGCGCTTTAAATGGCTTTCCATTTACTTCAACTTCCATTCGAACGAACTCAGGCTGAACAGCATCTTTTGCTGGTTCGACGGTTGTTTGCTGGCTAACACTTTTCACGACGGCGGCATACGAACGAGTATGTGCCATTGATATTTCGACCACTTCCCTGGCCATTACCTATATTCGATGTCGTCGCCTTGTTAGGGCAGGTTATGGCCAAGTGGCCGGGCTCCTCACAGTTAAAGCATAGCTTGTTTTCCATGAATCTAGCCTTCTCTTCGTCTGTCAAACGTTAACGCTTAGGCTTATTCTTTTTCTTCTTCTTTTCTCCTTCAGCATCGGTACACTTGTCTCCACCGTCTTTATCTTTCCGCCTATCCCTATCATTGGATTTAGGGGCTGGTGAGTCTTTGTTCTCTTTGAACATTGCATCTATATCGAGAGTAGCTGATGTAAAAGCCGTATTCGACAGGTTCTTGATACCTTTTCGTCGGGCATTCTCTGTCCGGCGATTCACCATATAGCCACGTTCGCGGTCTATCGCTGCTTCCTTGACATCGGTGAATTCCACTTTTTGATCCGATATGTCAAGCTTCTTAGCAACATCCATTGCTATCTTTGGATGGAGTGCATCCAGGTAACGTGACTTTGCTTTGAATCTGGTCATCTCTATTAATTTGTCTTTGTAGTACCAGATATCCTCAGCAAGAGTCGCGGCATCCTTCCAAGTGTTACCATCGCACTGGCGGATCTGGTTGAAAGCATACTCCACGTCAATTCGCGACGATTTGCTTACGAAGCTGGACTCCAAGGCTCGGTATATTCGAATACAAGGTCCATGTAGTGCGACCTCGCATTGCTGGATCACGCATTTCGGAGTATACTACGGGTCATTCGTATTCATTCAGGTGTTCCTTTGCCTTTCCATCGGTGAAACCGGTCATTTGGGTAAAAGCGTCTACGGAATCTTCGGTCATTTCCACACCATGTAGGTAAATCCTTACGGCTAATAGCCAACTGGTCAATTTAGTCGGGGCTTTATCCTCACCGATATACTTTTCGCCTACTTCTGGTACTCTTGGCTTCGGTCTCATGTAACAAGACTCACGTCTCCAATTGTCATGATCGACTATCTCTGGCCCTTTGGTTGTCTCGAGATCAGTGACCAAGGTCTGTTCTGCAGCAGATTGGCCTGGCCGTACAGCTTGGCGAAGGGTATCCTCTCCGCTGGTATCATCCATTAGCGATCTGCTAAATACTGGATTGAGTCGCTCGGTTGGATCACCAATTCCCAATTCCTTTGGGTCTACTCTGGTTCTACAACAGGCGTAGGTGTATGAACCACGCTATCATCTGCAATCGAGTCGGCTTCCTCTAGGCTGACATTGTTCATTCTTTTGTCTAGCCTTTCGATCGTTTGCTCGTAGTTACGAACGAGCTTTCGCTCGACGGTTGTTTCTATGAGATTAAGCATTGCCTGATTGTCGGTTTCTATTGCAGAGAGTCGCGTTGCGATCTCTGTACTGCTTTTTTCTAACTTAGCATTGGTTTGCTTAAGTTCTCTTAGTTCGGCAATAATCTGCTCGAACTGCTGGCCTAATGGCGAAGTTTCACCTATTGGTGGTGTAGCTGACATCTTGTCTAGCTACCGGTTTCCCTATTGCTGATCAGGCTCTAGGTACTGTTCTGACACGGCGACACGACAAGCTCGTGTGCTGAGTACGTCTGCTCAATCTCTTGTTGGTAGGTCCGGCCTACTAACGTTCTTTCTTTGTTTACTTTGTTGCACCTCGCAACAAGTCAAAGAATATGTCAGACCGAGACAATCTGTCGAGCGTGGAGCGCTAACTGATTGAAGCGGGAGTGGCGGTTGTCGGTTATAGCTTGAAAGGTGCAAATAAGGTAAATGACTTGAAGCTCTGCTATATTGCTTCTGGCCTTTCGGAAAGGGCTAACTACAACTGATCGAGGTTTGAGAGGCACATTCGAAAACCGTTGGAAGTGATGGTATCGAGGATGGGTTCTATCTTCAAGAGAACTTCGAGTGTGGTTCAGAGGAAATGACTCGAAGCTTCGAGAAGTAATCGAGCTGCTTCGCAAGCAAGCTCTCTCCATATGCGTTGAGAACAACTCCTTAGTCTTGGGGAGTATAGAGCCTGTCAAGCTACCGTGTCTTCAGTCGCATCCGAAGGAGCTGTCTTCCACTATATTTGGCAGCTTCGTATAAATTGCAAAGCACCTCTCTGCAGCCAAACACTGGAGCACTGGAGCATTGTGGTCTGACAGGCGCACGACAACGATTCACAATTGCGAGAGAATCCCTCCTTATCCTTGTTAGACTGTGCAATGTCATTTAGTTTAAACATAACCTTATTCGAGAGGCGCACCGTACTAGCCCCGCTTAAAGTTGGAATCTAGCACCCGTCAAATAGCTCATGGAATGTTCTCCAAAATGTCTATATCTTCGAATCTGTAGTATATCAAATGTGAGGATTGTCTTGAAATCCGCTACTTGTTTGCAATTCACGGTCACTTCGAGAACGAGATCAGACCAAAGCTTTTTTTCATGAGCTCCGTTCTCATGGATCGAAATCGAAAGTAAAGCCGGTTGAAGTATGCCCGTTTTCTGGTGTACTATGTAACTTGTACCACAAGCTTCCAGAAGGTCGCCCACTTTCTAAGTCTATATTGCCTTCCCTGCATGGCAAGCGACTTTGAATAGTCGATGTTGGGATTTGTAGCGCATGGTCATATATGTGTGGATAGGTGCTACGCAACGCAGTTTCAAAAAGCCTGCTAGCTTGACCGCCTCCAGATTCGTCTTGTTGATCTTCTTCATCCTGGTGCTCGGCGCTCTTGAAGCCGGAAACTTGTTCAGCGCGGTCGCGTAGGAAGAGTAAGACTTTGCCTAAATTAGTCCGAGAGACGAAGTTTTGGGTGACAGCAATTGAGTCCTCGAGGTTGACCACCACTGCAAGGTATTCATCAGTCTGGAAAAATTACCTCTATAGCCTTCCTCACAATGCCACCAGCCACTAGGCACATAGAAAACCTCGCCAGCATTACAGAAGCCTTCCAGCATGGTATTTCTGTGCTGAGGGTGGCTACCGTATGGTCCGAACTGTCGCTTGGCGAGGTGATAGTAATTGACTAGCCATTCTGTGGAGTCGGATTGCTAACACATCAGTGCGGCTTTGACCGAGAGCTGCGTGATTCGGAACGTACCTGCTAAAGAGAGCGGAGCTTCCACCTCTGCTTGATCTTCACTGACAAAGACACCTGGCGGAGTGATATGAGGGGGAAACAGTATCCACAGTTTCCGGCCCGTCACAACTGCGTTCCAAGCCGAAGTAGCGTTCGGATCGCAATGGAATGTTGAGCCGGATCTGGCGGGTCCAGCAATCTGTGAGCGTAAATTAGGGGCGAGCGAGCGTCAGCCCGGAGTAGGCGGTACATGAGCCCTCGTCACAACAACTAACCAGCCATCGATAGTCGGGCCGACGATCCCCAAGCACCGAGAATAGATCATCTTGGAAAAGATGCGGGACTTCAAAATCTTGCTTGAGCCCTTTTGCAGGATTCGAAAGTGCAGTTTTCTCCACAAAATCCGCATCGAAGATATAAAGAGGGCTTTCGTCGTATAGGCAGTTGTTGTGATAAGGGATGTAATCGGATAGTTTGGTAAGGACAGCTTCAGCTCGAAACGGGACCTCGGGAAAGCGTCTTGCTAAGCTAGACAACGACCATGACTCGGCTCCCCGGAGCGCGCCCCAGGTCTCCATGACATTCGTCAGAATGAGGGGTTCGTCGCCTAGATCTTCGGTAGATAGTATACGTCCATCTAGCCTCTCGACGTTGTTGGCGAACTTTGAGCTTGATACGATGAAGGAGGGGTCATATTGGGCCGCCATGAATGGAACATACAAGGCATCGGAGTAAACGTCGCAAATATTTAATGCATCTGTGGGTAGACCGTGGTCGAGACGCTTCTTGATATTGCAGATTTCAAGGAGATATGTCCTTCGCCAGGTTCCTTGCCACTGCCCAAGTGTGCCGGCACTCTTTTGAATGTAGGCATGCTTCCACTGCCCTTCTATGCGAGAAAAAGCATAAAATGCATGGCTCACTGCCTGTATGCACACGAGGTCCATCGCTTCAAGTGCGCTGAAGATGCCAATCAGGATTTCGTCCGGCAAGGCTGCCAGGCTACCGAGACCGCCATCTCTGGCGTTGTGCGTGTCTTCTCGCGCCAAAAGGTTGCCCAGCGGCTGGCACGGTGGTTTAGGCACGGATATTGTGGGAGAAATGGTTGCAATGCCTGCACCATCTTCGTTGCTATAGCAGTTCGCTTTTTTGGCTGGCAGAGAACCCTCTACTGGGTGGCTCTTCCTGCGCTTGCACGGGAGAAGGTCTGCACTCATAACAGTATAGAAGACAGTAGTGCACTTGTTGCGTATGCTGTTTTGCGCCTGGCTGCCGTCCTCTGCTTGTCTTTGAAAAGCTTCAAGATTTCTGATGGCAGGATTTGAAGCGTTGACGGGCCTGGCACTGCTCTCCCCCGTGACGCTGCCGAAGATCGCCTTCTTTGCAGAAGATATCGAGGGCGAGACGGAGTGTTGGGAGTCTTCTTGATGTCGGCGTCGATGCCACTTAAGCATGTGAGGGCAGATCTCCAGACGCTTCCGTCCTGTTTGTACGCCGTTGTGCGAAGCCGTCACGTGACCATGTGGCAATCGCTGCCTTCTGTCGAGGGACAGCTTCTTGCTGAAATCCTTGCATTGTTCGGAGAGTCGGTCTTACAATAACCCACATCATCGCAAATACTGTGGAGTGCTGTCTATACTATGCTACAAGACACAAACTATGATGGCAGAAGATGTGACACTGAATCGTTGTATGCCTTGGGCAGCCGTCGTCAATGCGCTTTGCCTGCTAGAGACCTCATGGAGCCGAATTGCTTGATTTTGGAGCCAGTGATAGTCAGACGTTTCCGCAGCTTGCCGCTTGACCGTGATTTTTGGGTGGGTATGGATGCGCTCATTGAGGCGCGCGAGCTAGAGGCTAATGAGTCCCGACTCGTCTGACGAGAGAGCTCTCGGACTTTGTCGGATGGCCCAGGTGATATTGTATTACCATTCTGGGGTGTAGATGACTGTGGAGCAGGTGTTGCTAGGGATTCTTGCCTGTCTGGCTGGATTCCGGTGACGAGCGGCGCGGTCATTTTGACCGGCACAGTCCCATGGTCAGTTTTCTTGGCATATTTACTTCCATCTGCCTGTCTACCCTTCTCTATGACCTTGTTGTCAAGCTCGCCTTCGAGAGTCTCCTTACTGCCCTCGATGCCCAGGACCTCGAGCTCCCCGGAAGCTAGGTTATGTGCACCGGGATAGTGGAAGGCGACAAGACCGCTGGAAACAAGCGACGGTTAGCAACTAATTTTGACATGGAGCAAATCCCTCTATGGTACCTGCATCGCTTACTTTCCGACTATATTACCTAGACGATGGTAAGCACCCCTTCCTCGGATGTACGGATCGAGATCAAAGTACTGAGCCCGCATCCGTTTCGCTATTTCCGAGCGCCTGGTGTCATGTGAGCTACCGGAGGGATCTTCTACCCATAAGCGGGCGACTTCTTGAAACTCTTGTGCCATCCAGTCGCGTTCAGCTTGCAAACGCTGTATCGAGTGCGAGCAAGATTGTCAGCTCAGCTACGCCCAGTCTTGTGTTGCATTGATGAAGAGCACGCTTACCCGACGTTCGCTCGAGTCTTCCATGGTACTGTTCTCTCCTGGTACTATTCGCGGATATTCCCAGGCCCAAGTATTTCGCCCGCCCAAGTTCGGCGCTAGGTGTTCTGGGGCAATGTGGACATTGAGCTCCTGCATATGGAAAGGGTATCGCACGCTTTCAGGCCAGATTTCATGTCGCTGTAGAACGATCTATCTATATTCACCTCGGCACTGTTGACCAATTGAACTTTCGCACGAACTTGAGGATCTAATGCGGGCGAGACAATCTTCCAGATACCTATACGTCGCGTACGAGGTCTGAGTGTGCGGTGTGGCGCAGGGGCTGGACAAGGGAGCACACCTACCATTAAATACCCAAGGAGGATTGTTGATAAGAATGACATTCAGCGACTCCGGATAATATGACTCGAGGCACCTGCGTCGCACATGTAAGCGCTAGGGGACAAGGCAAGTAACGGGTATAGAGGACAGACATACTTCACGATGAACCTGGAAGAGTTACACCATCACATGTTAGCCAGCAGCAACGAACACAGAGGGTGCGCTTGCTGTGCCCCTTACCACAGACACTGCGTACGGGAGGCCAAGTACAGGTCAGATCGTGACAGTCTGCCACCTGTGCGCAACGGAAATCACGAGCTATCCACTTACACGCCAGTCCATATTAGAGAGTCCGAAGCCTACGTAAACGCGGAAAATATCTCAGGACGAGGTTTAGGTTAAGAGTGCTTCGTACAAACGCTCACCCGTGAGGTCGAAAACCATTGTGACTTTTTCCACCAAGTCGTGTGCCAGACACCTGAGTGATTCCATCTGAGCAGAGAAAGATCCAGAATCAGCTTGAGTTGCAGCTTTCCCGCTTGCTGCTGTACGAATGATTTGCTTGAACACAGCGAGCGAGCTCCAAGCACTACCCACTTGGAAAAGAACAAAATCCTCGAGAGCTTTAGGACTCTGCTCGCTTGATTTGTGCATGCGCGCGTGGACGTAAAAGACTGGCCTGCCGAGCCTGTCCGAGCCATGGAGATATGCCTTCCCACTCGTCATCTGATGGAGAAATCCTTCTCCGTGTTGAAGGCCTTCTTCGCCCTTTTCGAATATCTCTTCCACTCCCGACTCTATCCTCCACTTCATGCAAGCTGGGTGCGGTCGTGTAGCGGGATGGCAAATGAGAGATCAGTTTGTGAGGGTTTTACGGTGGATGAACACCTCGAGCACCCTTACCTGCGAACATTGCGACACCCTGGGCGAGATCAAGGGAGAAGAGCATAATAAGGAGAATGCGAGTGCAACAATACCAACAAGACAAGGCCTACCGCAGTCGGGTTCCACTTGCGCGCTCTCAGAAACTTGAGGCAGAGGCTGTCGGGATGCTGATGGACCGAGAGGGGACGCCGAACTCAGCTAATATACTCTAGCATGATCACAGTGGCATGCATGCACAAGACGCGGCAATGAGCGTTCGCCGGTGGCAAATTGACCTGCGACTCGTTGTAGGCTTCAGGTCAATTGGACGGTGGGCGACCTGCTGCCTGGGGTATGGCAGCAGGTCGGCCATCCATGGGCAACTTGACCTGAGCCCAACAACGAGCCGCAGATTACCTTGCGGTCGGCAGATACTCGGATTGAGGCTGAAGCGACCTACATCCATTGCTACAAACCTCCAAAAGGTCTGGACGAATCTCTCGCTTCCATACTGCTCAAAGGCTAGACGGGCATTTTTCATTTCTTCGTTTGTGCGCTGGCGTTCTTTTGCATTGTCGTCCTGAGCGCCAGAAAGCGACGGTGAGAGGGCGGGGAAGAGATTGCAAGGGGTAAGACGATGCCGTCGGGTCTCTCTGGCTGGATTCCAATCCTCTACACCCACCTTTGGAACATTTCGCTCAGAGCCGGCATCGGATTGAGCAGGGGCAGACGGTCTCGTGGAAGGGAGAGAGTTGGCGCTCTCTCCTGGGGGATGCAGAGGCGCCGAGTCGATGAGCTGGAGGAGGGAGTGGGTGGATGGGGATGGATGTCAGCATGCGGGACAGTGCTAAGAGGGGAGAGGGGGTTGAGTGGATCCGAGCCTCGCAAGGCAGCATTGACTGGAGGGTGACGACTGATCCTCACTTGAAGTAATTCCTACAGGATGGAATGCAAGAAGTTGCCCGGGTTTTGTAGATATACAGCGAATGTGAGTAGTATGTCGGATGGGAGGATCGGCCGGGAGGAAGAGGTCAGCTTGTTGACAGACGGAATGCAAGGATTCAGGATCCCATGCAGTCGATAATGGCCCACCTTCCAGAACTGCCTGAGGGCGTCAGTCTGCTTGTCGGTGAGTCTTCCCACAACTCCATCGGCTGCATGGTGCGTGTTGCAGCGGTCGGCAATCGAGCAAGGCACGGCAAGGGAGGCGCGAGGATGGCAGAGATGCAGAGACCGAGTGAGCTGGGGTGTGTCCTGTCGAGTGCTTGCTCACCTGGGAGTGGATTGGGGGATGCTGCCATGGGCGGTATATGAATGGATGGTCCGTCTGGATGAGAGTGGTGCGTACATAGTGGTGGGTGTGTTTAGTAATGAGGGCGCTGTTGTTAATAGGTGGAGTAGTGCATTGATGGCAGCATTACTGTGCCCACTGATGCCCTACTGCAAACAGTAATGCCTGATTAGACTTGTAACGGATGATCGAACTTTTGCAGCATGCGGCCCACCCTCCAGTCCGCCAGACTGGTCACCCTCCCGTCTCGCTCGACGCGCCGAGAATGGAGAGGGCGATGGGCGAGTGGCGGATTGCATGAGAGGACCAAGGTGTGGATGGTGATGGTGGATGGTGGATGGTGATGGTGGATGGATGGTTGACAGCTCACTGATTGCCGCTGTCCATCTGTCAGTCTGCTCCTGCCTCGTGGCCGCCGTGCACCATCGTGATCGGAATGCTCGCTCTGTCGCGTCCATCGCATCGCAGCGTGTCGACTTGCGCTCTCGTCTTGCTGCTCGTCTCGACACACTCCGGACACGACACACGCAGGATCGCTCCACATCGACACAGCTGTGGGCGAGCACAACGCATGTGAGTTGCTCCGGGTGCGCGGTCCTGCTGGGCTGGCTGACAACCGACGATGCAGCAGTCGTGCTGCAGCGGGAGTGCAGCGAGCACCTTCTTGGCCTGATACAGCCATGGCGAACACTGGTGGATACGCCAGCTCTGCCGAACAAGCCTTCAGCAACGGCAATGGTGAGCCGCCGTGGCTTGTCGCCGGGCATGCAGAGCATGTCTTGCCGCGCTTGGATGCTCACCCCCCGTTTTGCTCGCCAGGGTTCAACCAGCACTACTCCGACAACGACAGCATAATGACAGATGGACAAGGCACCTTCGCTCATCCGCAGTTCAACGGAGGCTACAGTCCCTCGGCTGCCACTCCGATTGCAGAAGGGATGCCCTCGTACGAAAAGTCGGATCTGTACCCAGCATGGTCCGATACCGCAAGCAGCCCTCTGCCACTGTCACGCGAGGAGATTGAGGACATCTTTGACGATGTGAGTATATCCACCAACACGCTCGAGCAATCCCCCGGTTGCCCTGGCTTGCCTGCTGAACTGGTGGCTGTCCTGCTGACGAACTCGGCATGGCTTTTTTGAACAAAACAAAACAAAATAAAAGCTTTGCTTCAAATTCGGATTTTCCGTTGATTCAAAACGCAACCTTTACGACCACCTCATGGTCCAGCTCGATTCGAAGGCCTCGCGCTCCTCCCCCACCGCCGCCCTTCTCTCCCTCCACAGCCAGTACATTGGCGGCCCGAATGCCAACTAGTGCGTTCT
The DNA here is from genome assembly GCA_024345325.1 of Cystobasidium tubakii. Classification (NCBI taxonomy): domain Eukaryota; kingdom Fungi; phylum Basidiomycota; class Cystobasidiomycetes; order Cystobasidiales; family Cystobasidiaceae; genus Cystobasidium; species Cystobasidium tubakii. The sequence goes on along the minus strand of BROO01000001.1, from coordinate 1,504,844 downwards.
CCCTCTCGCCTTGTCTCTTTTCTGACTTGCTCTAACGTCCTGACTTTCTTCCCAACCTATTCCACTTTGCCGCTTCCTTATCATCCATCCACTACACTAACCACTGCGGACCCGAACACGCACAAATCAACAATCAGCCGCCTGTGGTACTGGAGCAGTCAGCTGTCGTTAGACGAGGCCATCGGACAGACCCAAACCGCTGCACTCAGCGGACTCGCTCGCAAAGCAAAACCGGGCGCCGCCAAATCCCTCGAGTCTGCCGCCAACCGCTGGAGACAGGCCATGGCCAACATGTCCAACTATGACCGCGTCAGACAGCTCGCACTATACCTCCTCTGTTGGGGTGAAGCTGCTCAGGTCAGATTCGTCCCCGAGTGTCTCTGCTTTATCTTCAAGTGTGCAGATGATTACTACCGATCGCCAGAATGCCAGAACAGAGCAGAGCCCGTCCCAGAGGGTCTCTACCTGCGCTCCGTCATTCGCCCTCTCTACCGCTTCATTAGAGATCAGTCTTACGAGGTGGATAATGGTGTTTTTGTCAAGAAGGAAAAGGACCACGACACCACCATCGGTTACGACGATGTCAACCAACTCTTCTGGTATCCGGAGGGCATTGCAAAGATCATCCTGACCGACAAGGTGCGCTTGCAGAGCAGTGCCCAAATCACCAGTCATGACGCTGATGAGATAATTTCCTCTCCCTCTAGACCCGCCTCGTTGACGTCCCGCCCAGCCACCGATTCATGAAGTTTGACAAGATTGACTGGAACAGAGTCTTTACAAAAACATACTATGAGAGACGCTCCTTCCTCCATCTCCTCGTCAATTTTAACCGAATCTGGGTCATGCATGTTTCAATGTACTGGTTCTACACTGCTTTTGTGTAAGCATCGACTCAAGTCTGCAGCTTTGTTGGTGGAAGACACTGCTAATCAGGTCTCCCTTTACAGCGCTACAAACATCTACACTCTCTCTGGTCAAAAAGATTACGCCCCGGCAATGCGATGGGCATCCGTCGGTCTCGGTGGAGCTGCTGCTTCACTCATCATGATTGCCGCTACCCTAGCAGAATGGACATACATCCCATCAAACTGGTCCAATAACTCGCACCTCTCTGCGAGACTGCTCTTCCTCACTGCAATTTTGGCTGCAACACTCGGTCCTTACCTCTACATTCAACACGGCACCACCATCCGCTTCACCACGGTCGCGCGCATCTTGGGCTATGTCCAATTTGGCATCGCTGTGTTTGCAGTCTTCCTCTACTCTATCGTCCCCTCTGCACGAATGTTCGGAGATCGCGTTGGAGGCAAGGCAAGAAAGTATCTCGCAAACCAGACTTTTACTGCATCTTACCCGCGACTCACCCGCACCGAACGCACCACAAGCTTGGCTCTCTGGCTTCTTGTCTTTGGATGCAAGTTCACCGAGTCCTACTTCTTCTTGACGCTCTCCTTCGAGAATCCCATTCGTGTCATGGTCGGCATGAGAGTTCAGAACTGCAGAGACTCGATCATGGGCAACAGCCTCTGCCAGTATCAACCTGCATTCGCCCTGGCTGCAATGTTCGTCATGGATCTCGTCCTCTTCTTCCTCGATACCTTTTTGTGGTATGTCATCTGGAACACGGTCTTTTCCATTGCACGCTCTTTTGCTCTCGGTCTCTCCATCTGGACACCTTGGAAGGATATTTTTACCCGACTTCCCAAGCGTATCTACGCCAAGTTGCTAGCTACAGCCGACATGGAGATCAAGTACAAGCCCAAGGTTCTCGTCTCACAAGTCTGGAATGCGGTCATCATCTCCATGTACAGAGAACATCTGCTTTCCATCGATCACGTGCAGCGTCTCCTCTACCACCAGGTCTCGTCGGAAGCAGATGGACGCAGAACGCTCAGAGCACCCGTCTTCTTCATCTCTCAAGACGACAAAGGTCTCAAGCAGGAGTTCTTCCCACGCGGATCTGAAGCCGAGCGCCGAATCTCCTTCTTCGCGCAGTCCTTGACGACTGCAATCCCTGAGCCTCTGCCTATCGACGCTATGCCCACGTTCACCGTTTTGACGCCGCACTATTCCGAGAAGATTCTTCTGTCCCTTCGAGAGATCATTCGGGAGGAAGACCAGAATACTCGAGTCACCCTATTGGAATACTTGAAGCAACTTCACCCACTAGAATGGGATAATTTTGTCCGTGATACCAAGATTCTCGCTGAAGAGTCTTCGGTCTTCTCCAACTATCCATTCGCAAACGGAGCCGGAAGCTCGGACGAAAAGGGCGAGACGAAGAGCAAGACTGCCGACGATATCCCCTTCTACACCATTGGTTTCAAGTCTGCTGCTCCAGAATACACTCTGCGAACACGAATCTGGGCTTCTCTGCGTGCTCAAACACTCTACCGTACCGTTTCTGGTTTCATGAATTACAGCAAGGCCATCAAGCTGCTTTACCGAGTAGAGAATCCCGAAATTGTTCAACAGTTTGGAGGTAATACCGAGCGTCTTGAGCGTGAGCTTGAGCGAATGGCCCGTCGCAAGTTCCGTTTCGTCATTTCTATGCAGCGATACTCCAAGTTCAGCAAGGAGGAGATTGAGAACACTGAATTCCTCCTACGTGCATACCCCGATCTGCAAATCGCATACCTTGACGAAGAACGACCACGCAAGGAGGGAGGAGAACCTCGCATCTACTCTGCTCTCATTGACGGCCATTCTGAAATTCTGCCGGACGGACGCCGACGCCCCAAATTCAGAATCGAATTGCCAGGCAACCCTATTCTTGGAGACGGAAAGTCCGACAACCAGAACCATGCAATCATCTTTTATCGCGGTGAATACCTACAGCTTATTGACGCCAATCAGGACAACTACCTCGAGGAGTGCCTCAAGATCCGTAACGTTCTCGGCGAATTTGAGGAGTTCCACATCGGTCAGCAGAATCCTTATGCCGCAAATGCTCCTCAAATTGTCAAGCCTCCTGTCGCCATCGTTGGTGCGCGTGAATACATCTTCTCCGAGAATATTGGTATCCTGGGAGATGTGGCAGCCGGTAAAGAACAAACATTCGGTACACTCCTAGCTCGTGCTTTGGCTCAAATTGGTGGCAAGCTACATTACGGACATCCAGATTTCCTTGCTGGTATCTTCATGACTACCCGCGGTGGTGTCTCCAAAGCTCAGAAGGGTCTTCATCTCAACGAAGATATCTATGCTGGTATGAATGCATTCGGCCGAGGTGGACGAATCAAACACACAGAATACTATCAGTGCGGTAAAGGAAGAGATCTCGGCTTTGGCACCATTCTGAACTTTCAAACTAAGATTGGAACCGGTATGGGAGAGCAGATGTTGTCCCGAGAATAGTGAGTGGTGATCGTCCTAGGCTCAAAGACATGCTGACACAACCTTTCTGCAGCTATTATCTTGGAACGCAGCTGCCTCTGGACCGCTTTTTGACCTTCTATTACGCGCATCCAGGTTTCCACATCAACAACATTCTTATCATCACGGCGGTCCAATTCTTCATGATTGTGCTCGTCCTTCTAGGTACAATGAATCAAGGTCTCTTCATCTGCAAATATACTTCCGACGGTCAATTCGTAGGCAACCAGTCTGGGTGCTATAATCTTGTGCCCGTCTATGACTGGATCAAGCGCTGCATCATCTCCATCTTTGTGGTGTTCTTCATCTCGTTCCTGCCACTCTTCCTGCAAGAACTGTGCGAAAGAGGCGTTTTGCGCGCACTCTACCGCTTGGGCAAGCAGTTCCTGTCTCTTTCCCCCATTTTCGAGATCTTCAACACTCAGATTCTGACACACTCAATTCTGAGCGATCTCTCTTTTGGTGGTGCAAGATACATTGCTACTGGTCGAGGCTTTGCGACATCGAGAATCTCATTCGCCATCCTCTACTCCCGATTCGCCGGTCCAAGTATCTACATGGGTATGAGAACATTAGGCATGCTCGTTTACATTACAATGACCATCTGGATCTGGCACATCACCTACTTTTGGTTCACTGTTTGTAAGTCGGCTCGAATCGTGCTTTAAATCGTAGTAACGATGCTCATTCTGGTTGTTCCTAGTGGCTTTGTGTGTCGCGCCCTTTGTCTTCAATCCTCACCAATTTTCGATGGGTGACTTCCTCGTCGACTACCGAGAATATCTCCGATGGCTATCTCGAGGTAACACCAAATCGCATGCCAACTCGTGGATTGGATACTGCCGTCTCAGTCGAACCCGCATCACCGGTTTCAAGAAGAAGAAGCTTGGTGTGCCCTCAGAGAAGCTCTCAGTCGATGTCCCGCGGGTTGGATGGAAGACGATTCTCATTTCTGAACTCTCTGGACCTCTACTTCAGGCAGTCATCCTTTTATTGGCCTACACATTCACCAAATCGCTATCTGCCCGACCGGTCAATTCACTTCTTCGCTTGGCCATCGTTTCTCTTGGTCCGATCGTCTGGAATGCCGTGGTCTTGATCGTAGTCTTCTTTGTTGCACTATTCGCCGGACCTATGTTGAATTCATGCACAAAGGTGAGCAGCGCAATAATGGTACTGTGATCACACATGGTACATGTCTGATATCTTTTCCGAGCAGTTTGGTGCCGTCACCGCCGCAATTGCCCATACTTTAAGCATTGTTGGTTATATTGTCTGCTTCGAGTTCCTCTGGTTCCTTGAAGTCTGGTCGACATCTCACGCTGTGGTTGGAGCACTAGCTGCAATCGCCGTGCAGAGACTTCTGCTGAAGATTTTAATCGCCTGCTTTATGAGTCGAGAGTTCAAGCACGATGAATCAAATCGTGCCTTCTGGACAGGACGCTGGTACGGCCGAGGTCTTGGGTCGCATGCATTCACGCAACCACTACGAGAATACGTCGTCAAGATTGTCGAGCTCTCTATGTTTGCAGGCGATTGCATCACCGGTCACTTGCTCCTCTATATCCTCTTCATTCCGTGCTGCATTCCGTACATTGATACGGTACACAGTACGATGCTATACTGGCTCAGACCTGGAGCACAGAGTGAGGAACATTCCCGTACAGACGCTCTTCACTTTCTAATGCTTCATCTTCTCCATCCTCAGTTCGCCCGGCGATCTTCTCTGCTCGCGCACGCAAGCAGCGACGAATAATAGAGGTCAAGTATGGTTTGGTCTTTCTAATGAGCGCATCTCTTGCAACCGCGTTTATCGCTTTGCCCGTAAGCTGCGGTATCTCTTTTACTGCTCCTCTTCCTCAGCTGACCAGTTTCACCGCGTCACAGATCATTTTCCACGACAAGCTCGAGGTTTACTGCAGTTTCTGTGACTCTATCTGAGCGAATAGTTAGAGCTCTATGTGAATACAGTTGTTAGGCGAAGCTACTACGAGACGAGTCGAAACATGACGAAACGATGACGATTGTGAAGACGGACACTCCTTTTTTTAAGCATTAACTGTCATTGTGCCTGGTAGTACCTTCATCTTACTTTCTTAACATTCGTGCAAACATTCTCTACATGGCGTAGATGCAAGGAAGCGGCTCCCTCACCGTTCTTCCCAGACCCCCGAAGCCCACTCAGGCCCAGCCCCAGGTCGCCATATACCAGACCGCACCAGACCACCACACCAGCACACTACTCCGTATTCCTTGCTTCTCTCTGTACCCGTCTCCTCAAATTTGGCTGATGGCGTTCCCAGCCAATTTCAGGCAATGGGGCACAGAGAGGAGGCCAGGCCAATCTTCGAGCAACAGCAGCGCAGGCTCTGCATTCCCCCTTGCTTGCACATGCATGCATGCACACAGCGTAGCGCAGAAACACCCGCACAGTACAGCCTGAGACTCGCTGACGCTGTCCTGTCCCTGTCCTGGCACCTCTAGCACCTCGTATATACACACCCCTCAGCCGTCTGCGAACGCGCTGCCGGCGTCTCACGAATACTTTCGCTGAACCTGTGCGTTGCTCGCACTAGCTCGTCCAACAGGCCCAGGCAATGCCTTATAGCGCAGACCAATTACCCTCCCAACCCTTCACGCCCTTCGTGCAGAATTGTGGATGTATCCTGCCTGTCTATGAACTCGCGACTCCCGCTTCCTCCACCTCGACCTGCTCTCGTCATCATTCTTTACCGCTTGGCGGTCCAAGCTCCTCCCCTCCGTTGCCCCCATCCATTTCGTAGAGAGGACAGTCAAAGCACCACCTCCATGCAACTGTCTTCCACCTGCCAATAAGCCTAAACTCCCTTCCAAGGCTAGACCAAATGTCCTCGAGAGCGTTTTCAGCGGAAAAGTCGGCAGAAGATGCAAGGCTGGTGGTATCGTCACTGGTACCAAAAAGGCATGCAAAAATTGCGGATAAACGCATCGCTCCACGAAAGTCGGTGAAAGGCTTGCAGGATGATGCTTTGTCAGTCAACAAAACTTGGTACTGTGGCGCGAAATCGGTTGACTGCCCCTACAGCACCAACGAGTAGCCTGCAGAAGGGTGAAACGCTTATCATCGAAAACATCGCCCAATGGGTTTCTGTGATCTTATCTTCATCGGCCCAAAAAAAAACACCTCTTCTCCAGAGTACGACACTGAGTTCACAAGAACCTGCTCTTTGAAAATGGCTGCAACAATGCCAAGAATGGCTTTCCCTACCGTACCTGGCGGCGGATAGCAACTGTAGCGCAAGTTCGCCTGACTCATCCAACGAATGCCTGTGCTCACGAGGAAGAAACTTGGGCCTGTTCAGACTGCAACGAGGAATTTCCTGACAGTCAAAGCAAGAACCATTACCAGAGGTGTGCCGAAAAATCCAAAGTACAGTGCGACTATTCCGCGGCGGTATGAACACGCATCAGACAGAGTCCTCCACAAAGCATAAGAGGTACGGCACCCGAATAGTTATGTGCGAGGTTGGCGGTCACATATCAACTTCCCCTAACAGGGCTCGTCAACCCTGGTGTGGTCAAGGCGAATATGAGGTCGACAGCACCGAGTCTTCCATTTATGTTGCTCTGATGGACAACATTGTCACGGTCGAAAGTCATCCACCCTATTTTGTTCAATTTCATGACGATGCCAAAACGATGTTAAATACGCCCTGATTTCGAGGTGAAGAGCATTGACGGACACGCTTTCCCGGCTTAATTACAAAATCCATGATTGAAGTTGACAAATTCGAGACCTATTATATCACTCGGCCAGCAGTCAAGCGGTCTAGACTTTGATTATTCTAGAGCGCGACGAATCTACAACACCTTCGATGAAAGCGAACGCCTCATCTTCATACGCTTGTGTCCAGACTATTACAAGATTGACGACAAGCGAGTCAATGTCGTGATCTACCAAGAAAGAGTGCAAGTAGTGGTAGATTGGATAGTTGACCTGGATCTGGACTTGAGCCTGACTACTATCTCGCCTACTTCTGTTATCCCGCTTGCAACGGCAAGCTTGTGGAACTTTCGAAGCCATACATTGACGAAGAGTCTACAGATCACCTTTGGCAATTCTTACACTAATCAACTTCGTCCTCAGTATAGCCTTCTTTCGTGTCAAGTCAAGTCAATTTGTTGTGAATGCATTGCTCTAATGTAGACTTGGGTACGCCGTTTTTATAAAGCTATACGATCACCTTGAGACATAGAGGCTGGTTACCAACGATACAAATGCAAGCACTCCTCAAGTCAATCCTTTCCTTTCAATATGTAACATCGATTGAATCGCCTTGGGACTCTCTGATGAAAGCGTAGTCCGCGTCTGATAGAGTTGCCGGGGGCCAACAGATGCATCTCTTTCGCAATCTTGCAGTACAACCGACTAGAATTCAAATCGGGAAGCAGGAATCGTCATGCTATTCTTTATTGAGACCTGGAGTTGCCTTGTTGCAACTCCCTGGTAGACCGAACAGCCTCCCGATCCCCAGAATTGGACATAACTTGGATTACGGTAGTACAGGTAGTTATACGATAGAGCTGGCCTTACGTTCCCTAGCCTTGTCGACCAATATACGAAGTTGCTGTTGGAAAGGATGCGGACTTCAGGGCAAATAAAAACATCAACGGTAGCGTGTAACTCACCTCTAGTGACATGAATATGATGAAACTGTTTGGTGCAAGGCGAACCCAAGCGGGTGTCCATCCGCGAAAGCACCACGAGATACCTTCCTTTGCGAAGGCGCGCCTGATGATGTGCATGACCTAGCAAACCGCAGAGGGGTATGAGCGACAAGGCGCAAATACGGAAGGTATTGATGACATACCGTGTCATTACCTGAGGAATTCATGATCTGGATAGAGGAGCATCAGTCCGGGCGAGCCTTCCGGCAGTACTATGCAACTCTGCTTACTCGCGACTTGACAACGTCAAAAGGGGCGCAACTGGGAGCAAGGATCAGGACCAGCAGCAGCCAAACGGGTGGCTGGACTTACACGGTCGTGGCCACAGTACCGGCCATTAAACCCGCGGTGAAATGGGCGAACAGGTTATCGGAAAAGTACCCGCTTCTCAATAACAGCCCCTTGAAAGAATCGTATCTAAAGGTCAAATCGCTTCAGCAGAGCTCAACCAATCGTTCAGGTTGTCGATAGAGCAACCCACGATGCGAGTTGACTCGAGTTCATGATTATAGCTCGAGAGACGCTGGGGCCTAAGCCCCTAAATAGCGAAGTAACTCCCTCATCCTGGACAATTCTCCTCACTCCTTGAATGCTGCAATGCCACAATTTATAGGGTGTCAGCATTGATCAATCGATGCCCAATCTGCAAGGTGTACTGACGCATTCTTATATTTGAGTTGCTCCGCTGGAGGTCTATTCACATCCGAGATCATCCGGACTAGCACGATGTCGGCTGGATTCCCAGCCACTGTGGAGAGAGTAGGAATACGGAGTAGGGAGGTAAGTGTGCTGGCTTTCAAATGATCGGTGCGGGAGAACGTACAGCCGCCTACTGCTCCTGCAGCTGAACCTGCGAGCGCCAGTTGCCATAGAGAGAAAGGCCCTGTATTATCCTTGCCGAGGATCTCTTTCGTCTTGTCATACACCGCGAAACGCGTTAAGGAGTATGTTCTGTAGGGCAGTAAAAGCAAGTATCACGCTTTCTATCAGCCCGCCAGTCGTTGGCAACATTGAGACTAATCTAGGACGTACAGTTGCCGTAATAGACTGGCCGACAGTCCAGCATAGGCTCCCTTTGCAATGCCTGCAATGTGAACCCATTGTTAAAAGCACGAGGAGACCTGCGGTGTAACAAGCTTTACATACCATCGGCCTTGACTGAATCCACCAGAACCTTGAACATAGAGTGGTGCTTGCTCGTCTGCATGCGGCTTTACGTTTACGATGATTTCACTTCAGCTTTCCTCTCCAATCATGCGTTATTGTTCCCTTGCCGGCGGCCATTTTTTGGCAATTGGGTCCTGCAAAACTTACACCTTGCTGACATCGAGAGGGTGGGTCGCAACGGCTGCGATGGAGGCTGGAAGGAGCAAGAAGGCATCAGGTCACTAGCATACCGCATGTGCTGATGTACACAGCTGCTTGTGGTAGCAATGTACGTCTCTCCATGCCGATCACGCTCTTTGAGGCCGCTTACCTGCAAGTCCGCCCAAGTACCTGTTAAGAGCAGGAGTGGCAGTATAAGTAGTAGTAGTAGTAGAGTACATGCGTCAGTACAGGACATCGTCAGTGCAGCAGGCTTCCCGCCATACATCGGATAGGGCTGCTTCTTGACATTGCTCGCCTGGCTCTTCCTGCTTGCCAGCACGGCGCCGGAAGTCGCTGGAGACGAGCTCATGCTGTGGGCTTGAAGCTCTTCTCTTCTCGATGTCTTGCCACTGTCACCGCATCCAGCTGTCGTGTTTTTCCCACTTTGCGAGACAGAGAAAGCTGCAAAGAAGCCCGGGCTCTGCGCGCCGGCGGAGTTTGCCGCGATTTGCTTTCGGCGGAGCTGACAGAAAACTGATGCACAGAACTGTCATTTGAGCATTTGGATCAACATGAGCTACCTTCTAGATCTACAAGGCACTGGTGTTTCCAGAGAGACATCTCTCGACTCCGGAGGTGCATTGGAAGGTACTGCCGAGCTGCACGTGACATGCAAGCGTTATGTGTGTGACATACGATAGAACAATCTGCCTAGAGCGCGCATCCATTCTTCTACTTGTCATCACCGCATCCATAGTGACTCTCCAAGATACGCTTCGTGAACTGTCCGAAAGTCTCCCCATCCGATCCTATAACTTCCTCCACATCCGGCTGGAGGAATACAGCCATAGTTTCTCGAGAAATCACACCCGCTTGCACGTCTTTCCACGCCGAGTCCTTGCATCTCTTCGTTTTGATTACAGACTTCACGCTAGGTAGGATGGCTCCTGCTGTTCCTGCAGCAACATAATGAGGCGTGGCTTGCAGCCGATCGCGTGTCAACAGCTGCAGCGCTTCACCAGTTTGAAATGCCATGCAGTCTGCTGGGATCTTTGCTTGAAGCTCCTTTCCTGATCGAGTGCGTATAAAGAGGCCTCCGGAGGCTGTAGGAGCTGGGACTGCCAGGGGAGTTAAGCCGTCTTTGCCTTCCGGGTGGAAGAGATACATCGCTGGACACAGTGCTGTGAGGAGGGAGTGATCTAAGTGATCGCCGCACCTGTATTCTTTCGTAGTCAGCATACATCTTGTTTACTTCCCAAAGGGTCACCCATTGATCTGCTTACCATGAGTCTGCTTGCGATGACGCAGCGCCTGTCTTGTCTTGGGGAAGATCTTCTGCTAGCGACACGATCTGATCTTTGGGTGGGAAGTAGTGTAGCAGACGTGCTTTTGAGCATTTGGAGGATGCTATCATTCTCTCTATAGAGGGACTGCTGCTGTTCTGGGCAACCAGCTTGTCGCAAGCTTTTGCAAGGAGGCACGCCGTCTCTGTCATGAATCGAGCGAGAGCTTTGACTTCGCTTTCAAAGTCCGGACAGTCCTCCTGCGTAGGCCAGATGTTATCACGGAGATAGCTTGGATGGGTTTTTTTCTGGACTTGGTCAACTTCGGGCTTATCGCACAATGGATTCGCATAGTAAGACCCTTTCAAGGTGTCTGTAGCAGACTCGTGCACTTGAGCCTGGCCACATCACCCGGCATTGGATTGTACATCAGCCTCACCTGGGACACCATTCATTATTTCTGCAAGAGGGTCGAACTGGTAAGCGAACGGCTTCTAGAATCCGCGGGTTTGCGCTCGCCTTTGCCGTGCGACCAGCCAAAGCTGTAAGAGCTCTCTGGATCGGTGTATTTGTGCTTGACATCCTCGGGCAAGCCCGCAAAATTCGCAGATGCCCTCAATGCTTTCTCGCGAAGCTGCGAGTACTCTTCAGGGAGATCTTTAAGAACGAGCAGACCGAGACAGTCGGGTTCAGAGCCAAAAGCTTTGGTGATATCGTCGTAGAGCGGACTAAGGTCATCTTCAAGCAAGCTCTTGTAGCTTATAATCACAGGTTCGGCTGCATGAGTCATGTTGAGCAAGGTTGACCAGGCGCTGTCGGTGAGAAGGAGAGATGTTTGGAAAAAAGCTGCACGAGACTTTGTGGTGGCGGCAATACGATCACGTGCTTCTTGAGGATCAAACATGCGTCCAACACGCATCAGAGACTGTCTTATCAGAGACTATCAAAGTAGTGCATTGCAATGACAATGAGAACAGAAGCATAAGGAATGGAATACAGGCTTGTAAACATTCTCTCGCGTGAAGAGGAGTTCAGAGCTACAAAGTATGGCCATAGGTATTGAGCTGCATGCGCAATGCTTGCGAAATTGTCAACGTACTCGAACCCTCTTGGCTGGTAGGTGCGGGTGTGCTTGATTCCCTGCCACTTGGCATCTCCAACTTCCCGAGCTGCATTTCATACAGTGACAGCGTCCACAGCATGGCGCTTGCTGGAATTGTGCGATTCAGCCAAAACGAGTCTCCGTCCTTTGCTGTGTAGCTTGCTCTAGGCCAAAAGGCTGATATGCAAAACTCGAGCCCACCCGTCGAAGTCTTCAGCCATCAGAGCTAGACAGCTTCATATGCCCGCACAATCGACATGTCCACCACTGGTGTTCCGTCTCTGCACCACACAGGTGACACACCCTGTTCAGGCACACGCGAGCAAGAGTGTCAAAAATGTTCAAAGGTCTTGACAGGTATCGAAGACTTCAGGCTTACCAGGTCATTCGGGCACTTTGTCTGACGGCGCCACGACTTTGACTTGAGGCTGAGGTCTCGACTTGACTGCGCGCGACAACTACAGGGTACTCCGGCCCCACGCTTCGCCTCTCTGTGCCGCAGATTTCGCACACAAGATCTAGTATACTTTCGTTGTCGAATGTGCATGCGGAACAGATCCAGCTTTTTAGATTATGCTTGAGAGCTTTATGGGCTGGACCGGAACCACCAGCAACCTGATTCGATGGACCCTTTCTGGGTTCCCGCACTTGGCTAGATGAAGCTACCAATGATCTCTGCTGCCCGGATGATTTCACCCGAACAGCCGTTCCAGTAGGATACAGGGTCTCATCGTAGTCATCGCTGTCGAGTACATTATCTTTCAGCTCGTTCTTGCTGTCTGGAAGCAAAGTGCTGCCGTTTGCAGTCGCTGTTGACGAGGTCGGAGTGTCACCCATTGTAGTTGACTCCTGCTTAGCCTTGTCCATTTCCGCTTCAACAGAAATGCCTGATACGGCCGTTCCGTGTCCACAAGCCTTGTCGTCCAGAGCTCGCCTTTCCGCTGATTCAGCTGCCATTTGCTTCGGTGTTTTGCCCAGAGCGGACTTGTTGGGTCCCAGTCTGTTTCCTCCAACTGAGCCCATGATGCTGTTGATTTGCTGACGTTGGTGCGCCCCTTGCAGGGCTTTCTGTCGCGCAAGGTAAGGCGGGAGGTCGATAGAAGAGCCAGCTTTCCTGCCTTCGCTGAAGAAGCCTTCTCCAGTGTAACCACCGGTCCGAAGCACGTCATACTCGTCTTGAAGCTTGTCGAGGAATTCGTAGAACTGCTTGTGATGGGGACCATGGACATTGTGGGTGAATTCGTGTAACAGAGTGCCAACGAGGGACTCCTCCACAGGCAAGAATGACGACTTGTCGTCTGCTGGTCGGAGCCGGATGAAGATGGTCTCGCCGCGGTTCTGGTTCATGCCGAGGAGGTTTGGGTTGCTTGGGAAGAACTCGGTAGGTGTGGGGAGATACCATCCGCTGCAGAGGGGAATTGGGGCAGGGTGACAATGAGGGACGACAGGAGGGACATCGGAAGAGTTGAGAATTCACGCCGCGTCAGCTCGAACATCCACATCATGAGTGATTTCACAATGTGTCTGTAGACACACTACTTCTTCTGTATCGGCTTGCAGAAACTGTGGAGTTTTTGGAGGAGGAGGAGTGCTTCATTCATGCGTGGCATATCCTTGATGACCTGGAGGGCGTGTTCAATACAAGGCGAGGTACAGAGCAGCCTTTAAGAGGCCTCTCGCTCACACCTTTACGTCGCCCACCTCGCCAGGCAAGCCGCCAGCTCTTGCCCGGGACGACGATGATGTAGAGGACATTGCATGGTATGGGGTTGCAGGATGCAGATGCTATTGGAGTGTTGACAGCGAATTGGTGAGGAAGAAAGCCACGAAGATGGAATGGCAGATGCCTGCGTGTAGTTTGCCACTGTCCAGAGGTGTGTAGAGAAGTATTTGAACTAGCGATAAAGTGGATTCAGAGGCAGAGAGTGCCGTTAGATGGTGTGCACAGACTGATTGGCCCATGCCTGCTTGCCTCTGCTTGCTTGCTTCCACTTATCCCGGCTTCTTCAGCCATAAGAGTGTCCGGCTACTCGGTCTCCTGATTTTGCATGCACCAGTGGACAGCAGGCAACTGAGGAGTAGGGTTGGAGAGGATAGCAAGACTTGTGAGTAGTTCTCATGCTCTCTATCCATTCATAGCATTCCATCTGCTCACTCGGAATGGCCCTTTACTCCACTTACTCGCTGCTGACTCGTCGACATGGCATGCTGATGGTGCTGATGGACTGACTTTTATGCACCTCGAACAACGACAGCAGCAGGCTACACTGGACAGCCACCGCATGCAAGCCAGGCCATAGAACACACTCACCACCATGCAGGCTGCTCACTCCTCCCTGGTGGGCGCTGCTCTTCGTGCCGCCGCCCGATCATCCCCCTCAGCCCTTCCATCATGCTGGAAAGGTGGCATCCGTCCATTGTCGGCGATGGGATACAGCACCCGGCCTTCAGAGCATGCAGATGGATCCGGTCAGTCCATCTCATCTTGATTGCAGCGCCGTTTGCGCCAAAAATACTGACTTTCCTTCCTTCAACAGCCAACAAAGCTCGAAAAAAGATGACCCTCCGCTCACTCCAGCACATGTACTTGACTGGAACACCCATCAGCGTGCTGACAGCCTACGACTATCATAGCGCGAGGTACGTTGCGAGTAGTGCTGTGCTTACGCCTCCCTCTGACTCTATGGTCGACCTACTCTTGCTTACATTCATAGATACCTCGAAGAAGCCGGCATAGACATATGTCTCGTTGGCGACTCTCTCGCAATGGTAGCATGCGGCTATGCTTCAACAAATGAAATTGGAATGGAAGAAATGCTCTACCATTGCAGGGCGGTAGCAAGAGGAGCTAAAAGCCCGTTCCTCATAGGCGACATGCCTTTTGGGAGCCATCAAGCCTCACTGGAGATTGGCGTGACAAATGCAATACGTATGCTCAGAGAAGGTGGGATGGAAGCCGTCAAGATTGAAGGTGGTAAAGATGTTCTGCCACTGGTCTCTCGGCTGGTCGACATTGGCATACCTGTGATGGGTCACATAGGTCTTATGCCGCAGAGACAGGTAGGCAGCCTGTTCAGCTCTTATTAATGCTGAAAATTATCTAACGTGGCCCTCAGTCCGCTCTGTCCGGCTTCCGAGTGCAAGGCAAGACCGCAGAATCAGCGTTGCAGATCACCAAGGATGCCCTTGCCCTGCAAGAAGCCGGCGCTTTCGGCGTGCTCATTGAAGCACTACCCTCCAGACTCGCAGAATCTCTAGTGTCCGATTTGCGGATACCAACAATTGGTACAACCACACACCATCTACTTGTCTAGCGGAGGGTTCCTTGGCTGACGTGCTTGCTCTCCTGATTGCAGGCATTGGGGCCTCTGCAGCATGCGCAGGGCAAGTATTAGTTCAAACCGACATGCTGGGTATGACAGAACGCGTGCCGCGGTTCTGCAAAAAGTACGCAGATCTGGCGCACGACGTCCCTCGTGCGATACGAGATTATCATGATGAGGTCAAGAGCCGAACCTTTCCTGAAGAGAATACGAATACGTACGACATGCCCGAGGAAGAATGGCGGCGATTCGAAGAGCTTCGGGAAACTATGGTAGCGCGGTAGCACAGCATTGATATCTCATCTTGCAGAAATGTGCAATATAATAGCAACAACAGGAACGACCGAACTGCGATGTACAAAGACTCCAACAAACCAGCAACCGGTACATTAACGTCGAATGCCCTTCCTCGAAATCAGCGCTTCCAATGCTGATGTGTTTGCAATGTTGAAGTCGCGTCGCGTAACGCCGTGAGGTCCGTGCAAGCCTTTCCCTTCAAGAGCGCGTCCAGACCTGGGTATAGTCGGTCTTTTGAGCTCGGGCGTCTCGTCTGCAGAAGTGTCGGAACCATCGGCTTCGGACGGGCGTTTTCGCTTGTTCTCAGGGGCCAGACGTGCGCCGGCCGCTTGTTTCTTTTGCTTTGGCACGCCTCCGATGCCTGCGGGAGCCTCTCGTAAGCCAAATGCCTTCGCAAGATGACCTAGATGCAGGTTTTTGACGTGGAAAATGTCCTTCTCGTTGCTCGGATGCGTCGCATATGCTCTCACGTGGCTGGAGAAGGCTTTCCTGGCCAAGTTGAGGTTCTGCCGTACAGTCGCAATCGTCAGTGTTGCCCAGAATCGGGATATGGCAATGTAACGCACTGAAGAGTCATCTGCTACCCATCTCTCGTACGCCATTTGCACGTCGGTCGCACGCGTCTCGTAATCGCGAGCATCCTTACCGCCATATCCACTCTTTAGCAACGAGTGTATCGTTCTTTCCTGAAGACGCTTCTCTTCGCCCCCCTTTTCGCTCTGCTTCATTTCTCTTTCCGCCCAATCCACCCAGCCGGCTTCGGATGGAAGCAAAAACACCCAGGACTGACCACTTGCTCCCGCTCGTGCTGTTCGTCCAACTCGATGTACGTACTCGGTGACACCGCCCTATAGTTGAGAATCAGCCAGTCCAGCTGACAAGCACGCATGACCTGAAGTGTGTTTCTCACCTCGGTCGGTAGATCGTATTGTATAACACAATTCACATCGGGCACATCCAGGCCTCTTGCCGCTACACTCGTGCAGAATAGGACTGCGGGGCCCTTCTTGGCGCCAGAGAACCCTTTCAAGCTTGCCAAACGCGTCTTAAGGTCTAGACTGCCATGGAGACGGTACACCGATGTGCCCGGTAGGATGACAGACTCTGTACGGATGGTATCTTCATCTGCTGGCTTCTTCTTCTTCTTCTTTGCGTCTGCATCGATTTCACCCTCACGTCCCATTCGGAGATTCGCCATAGCGTGCCAATGTAGATCAACAGAATCCGTACAGGACAAGAAGACAAGGATCTTCTGCGGAGGCGCCGATGCCGGAATAGTAGATAACAGCAGTTGCCGGAGTAGTGCTACCAAGGTAACGAAGCGTAACTTGGGTTCGACGATGGCATACATTTGCGACAGCTGGGTTGGGGGAGCGTAGTGGCTCCACGAGGAGGAACCATCCGCAGATTTACTTGCGGTCTGAGCGGTTGAAGCACTCTCGCCATCACCTTTGATGAGTAGCGGCTCTTTCAAAGCGACACCAGCCAGTTTCTCGACATTCTCCTGGATGGTTGCAGAGCAGAGTAGCGTTCGCCGCTGATCAAGCTCTATATACTTCCTCCTCTGACCTCCCAGTCTACTCCTGACATCCCCGTTATTGAGTGAACGAGCAAGGGCGGCTTTTCGCTTGTCTAGGCGTGTAGAGAGCAAGTCCATGATGGAAGTAATCTGGGGCTCGAAGCCCATGTCCATGAGCCTATCAGCTTCGTCTAGTACCAGCCAGCGTAAGTTGAGGTGCGGATTCAGAGTTGTTTCCTGCGAGGATGTCAAAGGCGCAATACGCCGATGCGAGCGCGATACGCCCTTGCCCTCGAAATCCTCATCCGATGACATCTCATCATCCCCGCCGACAGCTTCCGGAGCTGTAGTGTGGAGACTGTCCTCGATTGCAAATTCGTCATCTGAATCTATATCATCCTCGTTCGACTTGCGAGACGATGGATCTTTCGGTTTGCGAACAATTTCTCCTGCTAATCGAAACGCTTTCGTCGTCTCAAGATGGTCTAGTAAACGGCCAGGCTGTACGATACGAGCTCCTTCGTCAGCTGCTGAACGAGTTAGAGCCAGATTATTACTCACAGTAGCGATAAGGAGTGGAATGCCTTTTCTTAAGCGAGCTTTTTCATGCTGACGGTGTGCACCCCCTGTCAGAAGGCCCGGCGTGATCCAGCGATGATTTGCCGTCTCCCCGCCAGACGGGAAAGAGAGTAGGCGACACGCAACTTCGAAGATCTGGTTGGCGAGCTCTCGAGTGGGCACAAGAATGATGGCCATCGTGCCTATGCTGCGGTCGATGGGTTTGCCTGAGGTTGAGACAGAGGTCGATATCCGAAGCAGATCTTCGATGATGGGGAGCAGGTAGGACAGAGTCTTTCCTGAGCCTGTTTGTGCTTGGAGAATAGCATCTTTCTGGCGAGTCGCGCTGTTGCAGAGGAATGGGACTGCCAGCTTCTGTATAGTGGTTGGATGAGCCAGGCCCATCTTTCCCTTGAGATGGGCGACCATGTTCGGCCTCAATGGCAAAGTCGAGAAGTCGTCAGCCATAGAGGGTGCATTTGAAGCATCCAGCACCTTTGCAGGCATATCTTCGGTCTCTTCTTGCTCTTCTGTGGCGGCCACCTCTGGACGACTGCGACTCCCATGAGGGAGCTTGGGAAACAGGCTGCTGATGATCTGGGGTCTGCCGGCTTGCTGGGATTGGGAGGATGCGTCCTGTTCGCTAGCAAGGGACGCTGACCCATCTGCTTGCTGCTGTCGGCCATGTCCTGATGCTCCTGTCGCTGTTCGGTGGGAGCCAGTCGATGCCGCTTTTCCAGGAATTCGTGGTGAAGCTCCAGCACCTTGATCCGAAAGGCCGTTTGCTCGATTGGACGTTGATGCTGGCGACTGATTGCTGTATGCCCTGCCGCTCTGCTTCTGGTGCTGCTGTCGCCGTCTGGCTCCTCCTGCTGCAGGTTTTGCCTTGCGCCCGCCGCGAGGAGCAGCATCGTCCGTCGCAAAGTTCAGCGAGAGATCCATCACTGGTGACGGCCAGTAGGACGTTAGACGTCAATCAGACAGGCGGGTTAATTCGACCTGCTGGTTGGAGAGCTGGACAGGCAAGCTGTGATTCTTCGAAGAAAATGAACCCTGAGAACAGATCACGTGCAAATGCCGCGGTGGCGTAACGGGGCGAGCAAGAAGAGGATCCAAGAAAGACGGGCGAGAAGGGGGATGCAGTCTCTACAGTTGTTCCTATTGCACCCAGGCTGTCTATTTACAAAGTATGACATTGTCGGTTACCATCCATTGGCATCGCAAGCCTTGCGAAATTCCTGCGGGCTGCATGGACAATCAATCATCCAGAGCGACTCATTAGACTCGGGTGAACAACAATCTTGGTAAGGTGATGTACACTCACGATAGAAGATCCATGTCCGCGCCCGTCCCCATGATGAATACAAGAACGAAGCGCTGAAAGAGGAGGAGATTTTCCGAGTCGACCTCAATCAGGATATTGCGAACATCACCATTTGTCGTCTTGATGATAATAAATGCCTCTCTGCATTCGGGATCAGGTAGCTAATTCAAGTCAATTCAAAAGCTATGTCAGTACTTCGAAACAAACACGCACGCGTGCGTCAAACCCACTTGCAGCGCTGCGACAGAATCAAAGGGCAGGTTGAAAACGACTTTCGACTCGGAATGCCACTCGAGAACAAGTCGCGATGATGCCAATTTGGGTTTCATGATCAATTTGGAGCCCTTCCGGTTAGGAGAAGCCAGGTCCATTGGGCCAAGTACCAACCGTTGCACATTGACGATAGTTGCTTCCTCCTCATCTATATCAAGATTGTCCTCCTTCTCTGACAACTCCGCTGGAACAAATTCCTTGAGAGACGATAGCGATGTCCGCTGCCTAACGGTATTCCTATTCCTACCATTTGCATTGTTTCGACGAGCAGCCATTGCTGCTGCCGCTGCAAATGTACCGCTCTGCTGACTTGCAGATCGACTTGATGGCATTGGCCTAAGTTGCGGTCGTGATGCTTGTGGTACTGTGGGCTTCGCCTCCTCCACTGTGTCAGTGGAAAAGGGCTAGTGAGTTAGCGTGTCCTCACTATCGACGAATAAAGCACACAAATATACCTGCGTCTGCGCGGTCCCTGCTTGTGAGTTTCCCAGACGATGCAGGTTTGGAAGTATGAGACCTACCCGCCCTGGGAGTGACGAGAGCCATGCTAGGTCTACTTGCTGCCGGGCTATCCGCAGTGGTCGCTCTGGTGAGTGAAATGCTGGAAACGTATGTCTGAGCCTTTCCCGATTCAGCCATAGTTTGGTCTCTGCCTCTAGCAAAAGATTCTTCGGGAACAGCATCTTGAGGAAACATACTATTTGAAGGAGCAGCTCTACGACCCGTATGCATCGTGTCCATCTTGGTAAAGCGCCGTGACGAGAACGGAGACTCGGGTATATCAGCAGGCAACGGGCGCGCTTCGCTATGCCCCGCATCTCGTAAAATGGATTTACTGTTCCTCATTCTGCGCTGTCCAACTAGTGGTGCTCCCGGCGATACTTTTCCTGAATCAGAATGCTTATCTGCAGCTGTGATCGCAGCTGTAGTCGTAGCTATGGGTGGAGGGCGGTCCGGACGCGACCTTTGACGACTCTGCTCTATTGCGTGCGCGCAATTGTTACTGTCGGAACCGTCTGGATCACTCGGATCGTTTCTTTTCAGATGTAGTGGTTTCAGACCCAACTTCCGGCGACTCCTCTCGTCAAATGCATCAACTGGTGTGGCCCACCAAGGCGGGCGTTTCGACCCTTGCGCCACATCTATAGATACGCTGCTTTCTGAGATACCGTCGTCTAACACGAGGGCACCAGGTCCCCATGTCTCGGGATGATCTATTAGCTCCGAAAGTCTGCCATATGCTTGACCTTCAGTTGGCGACGTCGGTTGGTCCTGCAGGAGGGTTTCTATCTCCTCTGTGATTTGTTCAGTACCCTGTTTTGGTGTAGATCGTTGTTTACTCAAGGTATGTCTATGAGATTGCATATCGTGTTTCGACGGCCTCTTTGGCAAATGGTGTATTTGCAGCGGCTCTGATGTCTCGGCAATACTCGTCATACCCGAAGGTTGATCCCCGCTTACCGTAGGTAGCGCCTCTCGTGACTTGTCATCTCCTGATGCATCCACTGCCGCAGGCGCCTTCATCGCTGATCCTGCTCGTTTGAACCAATTCCAAGCTTTTCCTGCATTATTGGCAGCTAAAGAGTTTGCTTGACTTTCGGGTAGAGAGGCGGGTAGGGAGGCGGGCAGTGACACGGGTAGAGATTCCCCATTTGCGGCGTAGCCATTGCCCAACGAGTTCATAGCAGTCTCTGATAGCATCTCTTCGGGACTACGTGCAGGGAGTGCGTGAGGTTGTTCATCCGGGGCGGAGATGAGGCGAGGCCGGTGGACTGATGCGCTTGTGTCGGGCGTACCCGTCGCATGCCGTTGCCAGTCTGATATGGATTCGATCTTCGATGCTATCTTGGACTCTGTCGTTTTGGAACCTTCTCCACTGACCAAGCCAAATAGATAAGGGAAACGGGAAGGTGCTGGACCTTGAGTGGAATTTTCAGGCTTGGGTGACTCTTGTATTAACCCTGCCAAAGGCAAGGCTGGCCACCGCGGTCTTTCTGGAAATTTAGTGATAGGCGCAACTGTATGAGCGCCTGTACTACTGTCTGCAGCAACTTCGTTAGTGACCCACCTGCACCATCGTCTTCTTCCCTTAGATGGATGTGTATGGGTACCGTGTCACGTATAAAAGCAAATGCTGATCTGCTGATCTCAACCTCCTGGCCTTGCGCACCCACAAACGAGGTGAGATCTATGAAGGGATGAGACGGTTAGGGATTGCTCGAATGAGCAGTTCAAGGCCGTTATTATCTGACACCTCCTTACAGATCTGATGAGGTCCGGCTTGAATGTGGAATTCGCTGATAGCATCGCTGATAGCGTCCTATAATCAGAGTACTCATCGTCAGCTTTCTAGCATTGTATCGATACTGCAATCAGAACGAAAGGGGACTCACATCCCTATCGAGTGCGCGCTTGACCAGTATACCCTTGCCTTTATAAACCAGGATGGATGTTCTAGCAGTAGCATATGGCGCACAGTCACTCATTGACATGCTAGTGCTGTACGGAGGATGTGACCCGCTCTTGTCAAGGCGGACTTGCACTGGATACAGGCAAACTCGAATCCGTACCAATGAAGCTAGACAGCAGCATGCGGCCTTGATGGCGGGCCGGTCGTCTGTCTACAGGCCCAAATTAGATGTCTGTGGACTTGACTACATACCACCTGACTGTGTGCTCCTCCAGACAGGGTGGACGGAAAGCTCTGTTGACGGACCCCTACTTTGTGCGCCGTCTGACTGACAAAGACTGCAAAACAATCAGACAGCAGAGTATTCCAAAAGCGGAGGCTGAGATGGTTAGTGAGTCTAGGAAACAGGTCCTCACAGCAAAAGCTGTGCAGGCATTGCTGCAGCGTGCCCTTTGAGCAGACTTTGTAACGGCGCACGCTACGTCTCCGTCGAAGGAGTCATCGGAGCAGGAGCGTAGGAATGTCCATTGAACAGACTTGCAAGAAACTGGGAGGTCGGATGGCCAGCCGCGGTGGACTAAACAAAGCAGTCGAGACCGATATGCTCCTTGCGCTGGGCTGCGGCTTGTCGGTCGTTGCGGGAGAGGCGCGGGAGAGGCATGCTCTGCGAGCGCAATGAAGAGGCGTGCATCATGGGTGCCCTATCAGGCGCTGCTGAATCCACTCGAGGTCCTTCTTCGTCCAATGGTCCAAGTGATGGGAAGAGCCAGAGCATGTGAAAGGCAAAGGCGATCGAAAAAGGCGCTTGGACGGCTTGCTTGAATTCTGAACACGAGAGCTCGAGTAGAGATGTCGTTTGCGCGTAATTGTACCGTGAGGCAGTCAACACTGGCCAAAAGCCATTGTCAACGGGATCATCTTCAACAGTTCAGCTTTGCATTCGCTTTGCCCGTGGGAAGCACATTGAAGAAGGAAGGAATGAAAGGTAATACTACAGGTGACGATGCTATGCAAATCCTATGTGAGAGTCCCTACAGCGCATAAACAATTCGAGCTGATATACAGTGAGAATACTACGTCTCCCATGTACAGAAGTAGGGGATAGCTATGGTAGCAGGAGAAGCGGGACAAGGACAGGAAGATCCGAAGCCCAGGTCGTAGGTTTGCAGGTATGCGGTCGTGAGATCATGCATCAATACAAAGCGGTCGACCGCGTCCAGACTATCATGCTGCAATTCATGCTTTCGGCTCTTCCGCCGCTAAACTTCCCCCCGCCGCCAAGTTCTTCTCTCTCGCAGCGCGGTCGAGCTCGGCCAGCATCTGTTCTGCCTTTACTTTTTGAAGCTGCCAGTATCTTGCTGCCCAGGTGCTCGAGAAGGGTCTGTATGAGGAGGAGGAAGGAGAGGTGCCAAATGCAGCGGCAGTCGAGGTGGATGATGTGGTAGACTCTTGACCTTCTGTCGACCATCGCTGAACCGCTCTCTCGCCATAACGTTCAGCGAGGGCTTTCACGAGCTGAGCAGCGTGCTTCTTCTCTTCTTCGAGGTCGTGTTCGAGGTTGTTTGTGGGCTGCTGCTGCTGCTGCTGCTGCTGCTTCTGACTTGTTGATGTCGATGGGACGGCTTCTATGGGAGTAACCATGGCGAGGACGGACATGGCGGTGCGTGGGCGAGGGAGCGAAGATACGAATGCCTTTGCAGGTAGAATGACTGCCATGCAAGACGAGGGCGTGTGCTGATAGACGGGATCTCAATCAGCCTTCTGCGGTCTTGAGCCAGTCACGTGACATGCCGGACTCTGGCACTCACCGGGCCGAGTTGATCAGACGAGGCGGATCGACTGATGGGGCAGTGTGGACGTGTTGAGTGGACCTCCCTCGAAGCCGCGACTATGCTGCAGCAAGCACGCCCGTATACAAGTAATAGCAGGTCCTGGATGGAGCGGAGCAGAGAAGCGCAGCGCGGAATCCATCTCGCCGTCCATCTCCCATCGTCCGACGTCGGAGTGGACGTCCATCCGACACGGGCGATGGACGCAGAGAGGCCGCGGTCGTGATTGGCAGGTGTGCGCATGCAGGGAGAGCCGCGTGGGGAGATTGTTGTTATCAGATTAGATTGCGATGACTCAGCCATGTCGGTGTCAGCAAGGGCGTCCATGTCGACAGAGGGGGGAGAGAGCGCGAGGAAGGAAGGGGAAAGAAACGAGAGCGCGAAGACGCTCTAACATGGTTCAGATGACTGATTGTGTGACAGCATTAACGACTTGACCTCATGATTGACCACTACTGTGGACGAACTACAGGGGGCATGGCCACCGTATAAATGGATGCACGAGTCTAATGGAGGTATAAAGGCAGCACTACCACTCCACTGCTACTGCTAGGTGCGCTAGTCTCACGAACAGCGCATCTATAAACCGGCTCTACAGACGGTCTTATCCCAAAGCATCCGCATCACTCCAGGCACTCCGAGTCCCCGTCTACAGCCATTCAGGGTGCTCCAAGAGACCCATCCTCCTTGATCACAAGCCCCGCGATGCCAGTCTCCAGTTCTGCCGGACCTCGCCCGCCAGCGGTATCACCCTTCTTGAACCCTGCATCCAGTCCATTCTCACCATCAGATACAAAAGGCGGGCTGATAGCTTCCCTGGTCGTCACAAACGAGTCGGTGCTGTTCTCCCGCGGTCTAGTGCTACCATTCACTTCAGTCACACCGAAACGGTCGGACTTTGCCGTTGCATCTTGATTCCTGTCCAGCGAATGCTGCTCGTCTTGCGCTGCCTTTCCAGCCGCTGTGAATGCTGGCTCATCAAGCGAGCTGCTCTGACCTGATGTCGCCTCACTCTGGGAGACTGCAGGTGTGAGAGCTGGAGTCGAGCTAGTACCATATGAGCTTTCGGCCTCGGTAGATAAATGACCAGGTGCAGAGCCGTTGATGGTAGATGCTCCTCCATTCATCGCTGTGCTAGCGGCGGCCTTCTCTCGTTCAAAATCTGCGGATGTCCGCTCGTTCTCCATGCTACCTTTGATGATAAACTCGGACAAACCGCATTTATTGCCGCCGAACTGTCTCCATCGTGCCAGGTTATCCTCCCTTCGTTTCTTCGCAGCTTCATGCATAAAGGGGAAGTATTCATCATGCTTGTATTCGAAATTGAAATCACCTCCAAAAGCAAGCTTGTCGAGCTGTGAGGGAGGAACAAGCGTTCTGCAGTCTGGGTTGAATCTGATCTTGTCCTTGGTGACGGGATCGACAAAGGGAGAGACTAGGCGATAAAAGCCGTAGAAGATGGTGGGAATGCGGCTGTGACAGGAAAGAGGGAGGTTTAAAAGTGAGGGGTCAGAGCAGGATCAAGTATTTTCTCAGCGCGGAGTGTCAGCTGTCCTCAGCGACTGCTTACATGCACAAGGCACGACCGAGTCGCTCGCAGTAGTACGTCTGCAAAATTGAAAGCACTTTACGAGCTTGTCCTAGCGAGGTAGGCTGTCCGCCGCCACCTTTCTCGCCGGTGCCAAAGTCGATGAGCTTTTGGGGGACGGAGAGGGAATATCATCAATGTCAGAAACGGCAAAGAATGGGATTGTAGATGCTGATGGATCGCAGAGCAGACCTACCAGACAGAGATTCTCGACTTCCGGTCCCATCATATCCACGGTGCGCTCGAGACACCACACGACAAACTGGATTTGCCTATCCAGCGTGTTTGTCTGAATGACAGTGCGAGCATGTCAGAATTACACAGCGATAGCCATGGTTTGATACTCTCACATTCTGCCTGTACGGGAACATGTATAGACACGGCCGTCTTTGCAGATCCCACTGTAAAGATGTCAAGTTAACGATGGTGCGGCAATGCATGCATGCCAAGATGAGGTGCGTCCATTTAGCAAAAGTTCGATAGACCTGCATGAGAATGTAGGGTGTGACTCACCCCCATAATGACTTCCTTCCCAGTCCTGCCCTCCTCCTCGACCATATCCGGGTTCTCGTTGATCTTCTCTACTTCAAACTCGCGCCGCCATACTACCGTCTCTTCGGTTCTATTGAATGCTGAGGGCAGGTCCCACTTGACTGCACGTAGGAACCTTTGGCATTCTGTTGTAGAGGAAGGCGTGCATTGGATGCATTCAAGTCATGTGCATATATGTGTTCAAAAATCACGTCAGTTTCGACGGATAGTCTCGCATAAGGATTGACAGCTACGCACGCTCATTCGACAAGAAGCACTTCTCCGAATCGCTCAGAGGGAGCAACACGTCGTCCTTGTTGCCAGAGGAGAGCGGCAGTCCAGTCCACAGCTCAGGCTTTGCCCCATGACGCTTATGTCGTGCTTTTTGTGCGGCCTTCACGTCCTTGACGGTGGACGGGAGAGCGAAGTCCGGGCTGTTGAGATGGGCTAGCAGAGCAGAGAGCTTGGTGAACTGGTCGTTTGTCAGCTCTGGTCTTCGTGGAGGGTTCTCGGAGTCCTTTGCAGGCGCGGTTGGAGGTGTGTGGGCGACGGTGATGCTGGAAGGTCGGGGATTGCTGGTCATGGTGTCCGCAGATGCTATGATGCTGCTGTGCAGTAATGTATGCTGTATGAGAGTGCAGCTGCTCTCCAGTTGGAGCAAGAAAGAGCTTCCTCGTCGTCGTGATCTTCTTCCTCACTCAGCAGCACCCCGTCCGCGCGGACATGCGAGATCAAGTCCGGAGCAGCTGGAGGGGGAGCTGACGACGTTGGTCGGTCTGCAGGTGTAGGCCATGAAGGCATTAGCTGTCTGACCGCCGACTTCTTCCCATTTGGAGGAAGCTTGTCGATGCTCTTCATATTCTCGGCATGCATTCCAGCACGTGCAGGAATATCGAGCAGCAACATCTTTCCACTGCACCAACAATGGCACCAACGATGTTATGATGGGCTGGATGCGGTAACCACATCAAGACTACCTATCAATCAGCACTGCTGGCCAGCTGTGGCGCAATGGCAGACTCGTCGAGCGAGATCCAGCTGGCTGCATGGAATGGAGGCAGCAACAGCAGCAGGCAGCAAGTGGAGGAGCAGCAGCAGCATGGAGACGAGTACCACCACTCTCTTCAGTATGGCCAACCTCAGCAGGATATGGTGTGTTGTTCGATTCTGTCCTTGTGCTTTTGCTGAATGATGGGCCACCTCTCTACAGCAGTACTACATCGACAACCACCAGCGACAACACTACAACGATCCTGCAAACAGCAACAACGAGAACAGCATAGTGTATGCATCAGCTGACCATCAACGATACCCTGGTTCTGGCGACATCGACGACGACGACGAGCTGGCGGAAGACCAGCGGCATCACGAGGGACGCGACATGCAGCAGCAGCATCACCACCACATTCACGACGAAGAGGAAGACCACGACGACGACGACGATGACGACGACGATATGGACGACGACCCAGACGAGTCTTCCGAGCTCGAACTCCCCGAGGCCGAAGAGGACATCGACTACGACATCGTCTACGCGCTCCACACCTTTCTGGCCACCGTCGAGGGCCAAGCGAGCGTCGTAAAAGGGGACCAGCTCACCCTGCTCGACGATTCGAACTCGTACTGGTGGCTGGTACGCGTCTTGAAGACTCAGCTGGTGGGGTACATCCCTGCAGAGAACATCGAAACGCCAGAGGAGCGGCTGGCTCGCTTCTACAAGAAGCAGAACCTGAATGTGAGTGCAGGGGAAATAGAAGCCGAGTGTCTTTCCCCCTGCTCCGACTAACGCCTTCAACCTCTTCTCCAGCAAGCTCGCGCAAGAGACTCTGACATTGCTCATGGCGCCGCATCTGCTCGCCGAGCTCGAGCGCATTTCGCACAACCCCATCACCCGACCAACAAGATGCTGCAGGAAGCAATGCGTCGCCCAAAGATGCAGCTCAATCCAGAACTGGCTGGAGGAGGGAGATTTGTCGACTTTGGTCCACCCTCTTTTCAAGAGTTCGAAGGCTATCCTTACAGCGACGAAGAGTCTGAGGGAAGCATGGAAGAGGGAGAAGAAGGTGGAGGAGGCGACTTTGAGGATGAAGAAGAGGAAGGCAGCGATGGCAGCTTCGAAGGTGGCAGTCTTGAGGATGATGAACACCCTCACGCTCGCGCGCACGCTTATTTCCAGCAAAACCATGCAGAGCATCAAGCCGCTTTTGGGGAAGGCCACAATCAGCATGGACAGCAACAACAGCATGAATTGCATACCATGGATGACCAAACTCAGCGCCACTATAGTCAACAGGGTCCTGCCACTCCCACTAATATCTACGACATGAATGCATACGATTCTGCAGAGAGCTATCATCATGACCAAAACCTCGACATGAGTGGCCTAGCGTCGCAACCAGTGAATCGCGCCGTACAAGCTAAGACACAGGTTGCTCTCGGGGTTGCAAATGGCGGAAGGCCGGCTTACTTTGCCCAAGGACAAGACACACCACAGGAGCCTAGTGCATCAACTAGTCTCGCTCTCAACGCGTCTTCGAACGAGCTCCAACGAGCAGAGCAGGAGAGACTCCAGGCTGAACAACAGCATGTCGCAAGAGGCAGCGACCAGTCGTACTCGGGAGGCTCAGCTATAAGCAGGGAGAGAACACCACCTGGTGCCGCGGGCCCGCCCGCATCGCGGTTGAAAGCCTTCACCGAAGAGGCAGGCTCATCTAGTCCAACTGCATCTCAGGAGGGCGAGACCAAGAAGATCTCTCTCACGCCACGCATTGCTCGAGAGAATTCGACGGATTCCAATCTATCTGACGCTAGCGGCGCTGGCTTCTCCAACTCAGCTCATCTGAAACCTCAACAGCAGAAACAGGCTTCCCGTAATTTCTCTAATGCCAGCTCTGCCAACGCCGACATCAGCAACGTGTCGTCAACCTTTAGCGGTGGGGCAATGGGTCGTACCACACCTACCGGCACGAACGACACCGAAGACCGCTCTCAATTCCGACGAGGCTCCGCTGGGTCAGCGGCTTCTTCTGTCAATTCGGCCTTCTCATCCGCCAGCGCTCAGAAACGCGGTGCTTCACCTGCAAACGATGGCTCGTCAGCTTCTGGCACATCGTCAAAGAAGAAAAAGTCGGGCGGCATACTTGGAGGATTGTTCAGTCGCAATAAGAAAGATAAGAAAGAGGATAAAGATAAGAAGGGCGGACACCGCAAAAACTCGGAGTCTACTTCAGATGACGAAAGGGGATCTCTCACCAGCTCTCCAGCGCCGGAGTCGCCAGAGCAGGAGAAGGAAAGATCCAGTCCGTCTGGCGGTGTTGTTGCACAGCAGTTGCAGCAAAGACGAGCGCAACAGCAAGCCAAAGAGGACATGTTCGGCGCTGAGGCTGCTCGCCGGCAACAACAGGTCGAAGCTCAGAACGTTATGTATCAAGCCTATGGTATTCATCCCCGTGCGCCAGGTGATACATCCAATTCCTCGACATTCGCAGCTACGGTCACGCCGCCGATGAATGCAGCGCTTGCGGGCTCGCCTATAGCGAAGGGTGGTGAGCTAGCCAAACACCAGCTTGCCTCTCAAATTCACATGGCCATCTCTCCAAGTCAATCATCGCTGCAGAGCAATGTATCCAGCGGTCATGGCCCGACTGGACGACAGCTGCGTCCCGGCAGTCTCATCGGCTCTCCGCACATGGCACATTCGGGAGGCTCGGGCGAGGCTCCGGTCTTGAATGTCCTGAGGGTGTTTGCGGGTGACAATATCATTGCTAATGCGACCTTTAAGACAGTTCTCCTCAATGAAACTACCAGCACAGAAGAACTTGTAAAGCAAGCCATGCAGCGTTTCCGTCTGGATCCTCCGCTCTCGCCAACCGAAGCTACATCGCCGATGGACGCCATTATGCAGGAGTACTATCTCACAGCAAAAGAAGTGGATGGGGAAGAAACTCGATTCCTGTCGGGGCAGAAGCCATTGAAACTATTTGAAAGTCTCAGCCAGGCGACTGGCTTTTTGAAGCCAGGGCAAGGCTTTCCATCCGTAAAGCGTTCCAGTGTTGGCTCAATCAGCTCCATCTCATCGACTCTATCCATGAATCCAGCGATCGAGAAGTTACGAATGTCCGACTTCTCTGACGACTCAAACGTAAAGCTGTACATCAACAGGCGCTCGCCCAAGCCTGCGCAGACGAGCAGGCGCTCTAGCGATAGCTCGTCGACTGGTACCATCACAGGCCGGCGGATCAGCGATGATCTACACCTGGACGCTAATCGATTGTCAGGCATGTCCGCTGTCGAGAAGATGCAAAGCGGCCAGGGCACACCACCACACGCCCGCTTTGCCGTCAAGATCATAATACATCCTTCGGACCTTCCTGACAGCATGGCTTTTGATCCCTTTTCACATTCCATCATCGCTAAATCTGCATTACACGATCGAGAGCACCACGTATCTCGCTCGCCAAGTATGTCTTCATTAAGCGTACCGAGTGACTATCGAGAAAAGGTGCTATTCTTCCCTCGCAATGGAAACGTATCTGAGGTGCTCGAAACCGCACTCGACCGTTTTGGCATAGTGGAAGGAGTCGTCGATGGCGGAGATGATGTAGACAGCAAGATTTTGAAGCGTCGCAGCATGTCTCGCATACGATATTGCCTCGCCGCAATGTACCCAGGATCATACGAACAAGGTGCGTCTCTGCCTACCATCTTGCATGCGTTGCTAACGTTCGTCATCTGCAGAAACCTCCTTGAACCCCTCCAGCAAGGTTCTGGATGCATATACACAGCTACCAGCTTTCAAAGCCTATGAAAAGAGCAGTAAAGAATTTAGACGACGGTCCATGGAAACGCCCTTCAATGCTCCCTCAACGTCCGATCTACAGCCCAGTGACCCGATCTTTGTGATTAGGAAAGCCAGCGGAGCCTCCGCGTCCAGCTACAGCGATGCCTTGCGTGCCAGGGAAGATTCCAATTCGAGCTTGGTCTCGACTGCGCGGTCGGCATCACGTGT
This sequence comes from Cystobasidium tubakii, assembly GCA_024345325.1. Lineage (NCBI taxonomy): Eukaryota > Fungi > Basidiomycota > Cystobasidiomycetes > Cystobasidiales > Cystobasidiaceae > Cystobasidium > Cystobasidium tubakii. The sequence continues at coordinate 1,474,406 of BROO01000001.1, read as the reverse complement.
TTCAGAAAGCAATTCAGTCTATGCAACACCTATGGCCGAAATTCCGCCATCGCTCGAGCGGGCAATATCACCTCAACAAGCTAAGCAGGAGATTATTGCAGCCCAAAGGGCAGCATCGCGAGCGAATCAGCGGGCAATGCTGTCAGCACATAAGAATGAAAAGGAAGGTGTCGATGTCATACTTGCAGACAAATCCCTGATTCGAAGTTCAAGAGACGGTGTCAATATGCGGTACTCGTACATTGCTGCAGACGGTGGCAGCGAGGTGGACATCAGCGAGATAGTAGAGAATGAATGGCGTAGCGAGTCTCGCCAAAGTAGTCAAGGAGCCAGCTCTGCACAGATAGCTGCTCGTGACTCGCCCTCTGCCATGTCCCACTTGACGGCTGAAAGCTACACCTCGGCACTCGCATCTCCCCTCACACCATCAGCACATCTTCCCGGCCACTACAATGCCCGGACCATCAACCCTGACAGCGAACTCGACACCGAAGAGCGTATGGCGATTGATCGCGTTGCTGGCGCGCCTCTAAGCTATGACCAGCCCAGAGACTATCTTGAACAAGCGCTGGCGAGCCGTCGCGGTGAGCCTAGCACACCAACCGGCGAGTCCAGCAGTACCGACAGCATTGACTCTAAACTCGAGAGAGTGCTCAGTAGAGTTCGGAAGGATACATCGATTGCGGGTCCTGGCGGAATAGCGTCAACCTTGCGGAATAGACAGCAGCAACAAGCAGGGTCGCCTGACGAAGGGACGCCAGTGAATAGTCGTACGTCTGTTCCTGCCGATAGTGGTAGGTCTACACCGGTAAACGTTGCAAGGTCAGGCTCTTCAACATCAGATAGGGGACCCTCCTACGTATCGCAGATGATGCGAGCGAGATCTGGCAGCGCCACGAGTCATGTCAGTAACGGGAGAGCTTCGCCTGGGGCGCAGCTGCTCGGTAAACTGTCCTCCGCTTCGGCTCGCTCTACATCGCAGCCCGAAGCTCCGCCGTCATCCGGCTCATCTACACCCCGCCGGGCTCCCAGTAAAGGGCATATGAAGCAGCCATCTTTAGCTTCTATTGCCTCGGATACATCATCTTTCAGGAGTGGTAGTCCGGCAACACCGGCCACTGCATCGGCTGGAAATACGACTTATACACCGATGTCTTCGACACGCAATGATTCCTCGACTTCACATCGACTTGCGATACCTTATCGCGATGATCTCGGCCTCGACTTTCTCATGCATCTGGTGGAGCTGGAAACTGGTCCATGGCAACCAAAACGTTCAGAAGCGCCCACCATCATGGACGTTCTGAGCGGTAAGCGCGAGTTTCCGCAGTTGACGCCCCTGCTGGCGAATATATACGACAGACCTCGTAAACAGCTCGATGATTTGGATAGTGTAAGTTGACTACCCAAGCTCGATCTCGCTGCAACTAACTTGTTTCTCCATTAGCGCCTGGACCAGCTGCTGAGTCAGGCAATGCACGCGACCTGAACGACCTTGGGATGCTAAAATGTACAAGTCGGTATTCAGTGGTCACGTAGACTTGAAGAGTTTGTTTATGTAATATTATTGATGATACCCAAGGGCATGCTCTGTGTCACAACAACGAACGACGACGATTCTACTGTACGAAAAATGCATTATGCTTGGAAAAAAAACCTAAATCTTCACTATATCGACACGAATGCGCTCATAGACTCTATGCTCGAGAGACTTCTCTTCATCTTCATCATCCACTTCCATGCTGTTCGCAGACTGTTCCAGTTCACGTTGAGGCGTGGGGTAGACAGTCATCTTTGCAAACGTTCCGGGCTGATTTTTCCGAGTCATAGTTGCAGGGTTCACCATCACGGCTGAGTCTACCACCTTTGCGAAATGCTTGAGCATCGATGGCAGAATGAATATATCGGCTCCAATTCCTTGATCAAATCGCAGCAGGTTACTGTGCGTGACATCCAGATTGAGTGGCTCAAGGGGAGGTGCAGATGGTGCTGGGAATAGTGGATAGAAGCTGTGAAGGGGCATCAGAACACTGAAGAAAAGTGCCAATACCCGAAAAAGTCGGTAGTGAGAGGCTCACCTTCTCTGCCGTAAGACCTGTCTGCACATCCTTGCCATGGCATCCTTATTTGAGCCTGTTATTACAGACGGTGACGATGCATTTGGGTTGCTGGACAGATCCGTCGAAGGTGCATCCCGAGCCTTCTTGAAATATTCATTTTGCTTGAGCGAGAATAGCGTGTCGGCCGATGTGACGGCGAAAACCACCTCGTTGACCGAGAAGATTGCAGGATTAGGTAATAATTTTGCTCGCTGATAAGTGAAGAGGGACATCAGCAATCATGAAGGGTTCAGACATGATTGAAGCCTCACTTTGTGCAAATTCAAGCCTTCGCGTTCGAGGGGAGCTTGTGGATATACGACATTATGGCTGATTATATCTCTAACAGACGGTACCAAGATTGCGCTGGTATTGAGGGAATAGTCCAAGAAGGAGCCCAATTGGGGAGAAATGATGTTTTGAAAGATTTGCTGAGGTGTTCCGTCTACCTCGCCGGCCTTTAGCAGGGGATGGGATGAGTCTACAAAAGGTCCGAGCTAGAAAGATCGTCAAGACAAATACAGGTAAAGCAGCTTTGCAAGGCCTGAGGCTTGACCTACCAGGATAAGCAAGTCCGGCCGTAGATTAGCCATTTCCTCCATTAATGCTGCAAAAGGCGCGTATGACAGATTGTCGTCGATGGTGAATGGCCCACATGCCGTCACAACGCTCATGGGCTGACCATCCAGCTTTGCCTGACCATGTTGATAGTCGATTAATTTTTCCACTGAACTTTGTGGCTGGTCCCCCGGCGGGAGCTATTCGTACGGTCCAATGTTAGCTGGATATGCATAGATTTGTACGGCAGCCTAAGTCCGGCGACGCACCAGCAGAATCTCGGACGCCGTGAAGAAGCCGCCACCTGGGTTTCTGCCCTTCAATCCCACTATCATTCCTGGAAAGAGGCCTGTGCCGCCTTCTCCGGTAGAAAAGGTAGGATCATCGGAGGCTCTGAGTACGACGTCTGGATCGAACCGCAAAGGCACGCGCATACCTCCGCCGTACCGTCGCGATGATTCTACTTGAAGACTTGTGTCGGTCAAGCGCACAGTGTCTCCTTCTGGACATATTCGGCCAACGCAGTAGATGTCATCTTGAGAGGGGTGCTCCGGGTTGCCGATATCGTCCAGACCATAGTATTGTATGACAAGCTCTGCAGCTTCGTCAATCGCGTTATCGAGGACTGCAATAGAGGATCGCAGTAGCATACAGTCAGGATCACGTGCCGCAAACGAATACAATCTGGACAACGCCCACCCGTAGCTCGTTCTGTAACTTTTTCGAACATGTAACGGTACACATAGTCTTTCGGATCGGCATTGCTGGCAAGAGTAATTCTGGATGTACTGGACTCTGTAGCTGCCCCAACAATCGACGTGAGATGGCTGTTGAGGGTTTCCACCACTTCCAGCGCATTTTGACGATCTTCGAATCGGACAAAGGAGCTTGACGACGGTGTGTCGAGGTTTGCAACACTTGGAGAACTTGGCGGCCCAGACGAGCTCGATAAATGTGACGATAAGGCGGGTTTGCCATTAGCCTGAGGGGTCGAGGATGTGGCGCCCCCAGCTGGAGCATACGAGGAAGATGGCCGCATTCCTTTGGCTTGTGAAGAGCGTGCCATCGGGGTGACTGTGTTGTTGAACGGTGTAGAGGGTCCGCCTGTGGTTCCCATCCCCATCTTTGCGCGTTTGGCGAGAGGTGTCGAAGGAGCTCCATCGAGGCTGTGGGAGATATATCCAGCGCGTCAGTGTGCCGCTCCTACAGCGTGCTGTGGCGCAGCTTTTCTGCTTCTGCTCGCTCACATCCCATCCAGAGCAGCCCTCCCTCCAAGCTTCTTCAACCTGCTTGTCGTGGCTCCGCCAGGTGTGGGCACACCACCAGCTTCTCGCTTGCTGTGAGGAGCAGCATTGGAGCTAGAGGCAGACAGCTGGATCTCCTTCTTGAGTTCGCGTAGGTTCTCCAAGTTGAATGCAGGCGACTCTTGCTTCTTGCTGCTGCTTGTATTCGAAAGCAGGAAAGCTTCCCATTTGAAGTAGAGATCTGACGGCGTCAAGGCATAGAGACGCAGGATGGAGAGGGCTGCCGATACCAGTTTCTTAGCCCACTAGATAACACCAGCATCTCACTCGAATTATCCCCATCTCACCCTCTGTCTCGACGTCTGCAGGCAGTCCAGCTCCGAAATGCGCTTCCAGCTCAGCACGCGTGGACGACGAGATTCCGCCAGCAGCGCTGTCTGCCATTGCTGTGCAAGTATGAGACCTCTTTATCCACGTTGTGCTTGCTTGCAGCCTTGCCTGCGTGTCTTCCCTGCAGATGTAGTCAAGTGCAGTCAAGCAGGCGTAAAGAGACGCGACTCTGTTTTTCGCGTAAACACAGCAGGTGGCAAACCTCAGAAGATATATAGTAAACGAGAAGCAAGAAGCAAGGCAGCACTCTCAGCAGCACGTACGAGCACGCACTTGGTCCACTCCCTGCTAGGTGGTGATGTACATAGTATTGGGGAAAGCCAGCAGCCAGGGTACTGGTACTATAATGGTAAGTCTACACCGCAGAAGAAACATGATGACAGAAGGGAGAAGGACAGGATGCTTATGAGAAATGAGCTCTGAGAACAGACTCTACATGCCATCTAATCCCTTCCTTCGTCTTCTGGGTGCTTCTTCGACGCTTTGCGCGAGTAGTATTCGTCTGTAAAGGTGCTGCCTAGTCAACGAACACGGACTGCTGCAAACAAAAGACTTGTATTAACACTCACCCAGAATCTTTGATGGGATACGGTTGAGCTGTTCTCGTGGGAAGATGCGGAGGAGGTCCCATGCAAGGTCGAGTGACTCGAAGATCGTGCGGTTCTCGTTGGGTCCTTGCTGGACAAACTTGCTCTCGAACTTGTCCAAGAACTCGAGGGCGGTCTGTAAGCGACCCAATTAGCGGATGTCACCGCTTGGTATGCAATGACACGAGGCGATTCAACGTACCCGCTCCTCTGGCGACAGTGCTTCTTCACCGACGACGGCTTTCATGGCAGCTGCATCCTTACCGATGGCGTACATCGCGTACTGTGAGATGGAACAGTCGATCTTAGATACTGCTTCAAAAGCACAGGAGCAGTGAACAAGTAACGTACCAGCTGGTTCGAGACATCACCGTGATCTCTTCTAGTCAAACCTTCACCGATAGCAGACTTCATCAGACGCGAGAGCGATGGCAGCACGTTAATAGGTGGGTAGATCTGCAAAAGGATTGAGGACGGCATGTCAGCCCTAGAGCGGAAGCAATTCAGCTTTCAATCATAACGGACCTGTCGGTTGTTAATCTGTCTATCAACGAATATTTGACCTGAATAGAAAGAACAACGTCATTAAAGATGGTTCTGTATCAAGTTAATGACTTGTAACATACCCTCGGTGATATATCCAGTAAGATCCGGCACTGGAAGCAAGGAAAGAAGTTATACGTAAGTCAGTAATAACGCGCTGGTCGTCAAAGCAAACCCACCAGGATGTGTAATATCTGCGTGTACATCAGAGGTTAGAAATGCTTGACATGGAACCGCCGTGCAAAGTACTCACCATCGTTAGGCATAGTAAGAATAGGAATCTGGGTAATGGATCCATTCCTTCCTTCGACACGTCCAGCACGTTCATAGATGGTCGATAAATCCGTGTACATATAACCAGGATAACCACGTCGACCAGGCACTTCTTCTCTGGCTGCAGAAACCTCTCGCAATGCGTCGGCATAGGATGACATATCTGTGAGGATGACAAGGACGTGCTTTTCGAGCTGATAGGCGTAGTATTCGGCAGTGGTGAGTGCAAGACGGGGTGTGATGATACGTTCGATGCTGTGGGAATACAGGGAGAGCTTGTCAGTATCGAGGCGGAATCGATATATAAATATGATGGATAATAACACATACGTAGGATCGTTGGCCAAGTTCAAGAACAGGGTGACACGATCAAGCGAGCCATTCTCCTCAAAGTCCTGTCTGAAGAATCTGGCGGTCTCCATATTGACACCCATGGCAGCAAATACAATGGAGAAATTGTCTTCGTGGTCGTCGTGGACGGATTTGGTTGGTGCTCCCTGAGCAGCAGCATGACCACCCTTGTGGCTTCCACCTTTATTGACGAGACCAGCCTGTCGGCAGATCTGGGCTGCAATATCGTTGTGAGGCAAGCCTGACGCGGAGAATATGGGAATCTTCTGTCCTCGAGCAATACTGTTCATGACGTCTATGGTCGATAATCCTGTCTGGATCATCTCTTCGGGGTAGATACGCGAGTATGGGTTGATGGGTGAGCCTGGGAGAGAGACTGGCAGATTAGCGGAGGGTACGGAATTTGGAGACGATGTTAGCTTGCCGTTGATGTCGAGATAGTCCTCAGCGAACACCTTAGGACCTTTATCGATGGGCTTTCCAGATCCGCTGTAGAAGTACGTGGATGCCTTATCAATGACTGCTCTGTCGCACGTGCGCGGTTGCGGGCTGTACAACCCACTTGAATATGCGTCCCAGCATGTCCTCTGAAACGGGCAGCTTCATGGACGAGCCAGAGAACTCTATGTGAGTTGCTTTTACATCGATTCCAGATGTGCCTTCAAAGACCTGGATGAGGATGGACATGGGAGAGATATGGGGTCAATCGAGGTGACGGCGGACCTGTCTGAGCGAACCACCGAGCTCACCTGGACGATAGCCTTGTCTCCTGCTATCTCGAGCACCTGGCCGCCTCGCACGCTTCCATCTGGGAGGGTGAGGTTGACGACTGTGGTGGGTGATGGCGATGGCGATGACGATGCGGGAGACATGGATAGAGAGGTCAGCAGCAGTCAGAGCAGCGAGGTGTGGATGCCCGCCAACGCACTCTCGTTGTAGGAAGGGAACTTGACGTTGTTGAGGACGACCTGGGTTGCACAAGGTGTTCAGCATGGATAGGGAGTCCTGTCCCGTCGAGGTGGCATCCTCACCAGAGGGCCATTGACAGCGGACACTGCAGAGGCCAGCATGAGTCAGCATGGAGAGCAATCATCGAGTTGATCCACCCACCAGTCCTGTAGTCGAGGTGCGGATTGACGGAGTATCTGCGGCAGTCCATCGATGTGAGCATGATGGTGTGATTGCCTCGAGGACAGCAGCAGCAGCAGCAGCAGCAGCACGCACTTCTTCGTCGCAGCAGCCTTGTTGATCTCGAATGCCTCTCTGGAGGTGGCCGCCATGTTGGGTGTTGTGCTTGCGATGTCGATGTCCACCCAAGAAGCAGTCCTCCATCCACTCTGCTCCTCTTCTTCTCTCCAACAGTACGCTCTTACCAGATGGAGGAAGATTGGATATCAAGTCATATTCAGCATCCACTTCCACACATCTAAAAAGCAGTACTGAGAGCGACCCACGATGGAGGGCCTTTACACTCCCTCCATGCGCTCTGTATTATAATGGGCAGCGAGGCAGAGATACTCTCCAATACCCAGCTCGCCCTTCGCTTGGAGCAGACATGCGGTAGGCAGTTAGTTGATTAATTGTGGAGCATAGACGGTGTTGTTGGTGTCGTGTTAGCGGTGTGCTGCAATCTACTGCCATCATGTCGTTTGCATATCCTGCCTGCCCTTGCCATGCCTGCGACTGCCGCTGCAACTGCCGCTGACTGGAGAGAGCACACACATGAAGACACTGACTCGCAAGACATGACTGCTGCTGCTGCTGCTGATCCAGCCTACGACGACGACGCTGCTCCCCGCTCCTTCGTCCATGCTGCAGATTTCTTCCCAAGACTGCATGATTACTGTCGGAGCCCTGCAGAGGCTGAGCTGGACCATTTGAAGGCTGTGGTGTGTTATACACTTGGATCCTAGTATACAGGTGCTAATGTATGCCCCCTACAGCTCGACTGCTATCAGAATGACCCATACCTCCTCGAACCATTCCTGGAGGAGCTCTCCAAGGGTCCCATTCAGGCATTCAAGCAGGCATTCACTGCAAGCCATGTATCCAGTCATGCATCCAGTTCCAGCAGCATCTCCCCATCCACTCATCCAGTCCATCTCCTCGCCATCTACCTGTACTGGCTCTCAAAGGTAGTCACGGCAAAGATTCTCAGTAAGTGGCGTCTATCCAGAATGCAACATCACTTTGCTTTTCTTCCATCGTGAATCCCTCTGATACCTTTCTCCTCGCTCTCGTAACCTCCTTCTGTTTCTCAGTCAGATACTTTCCTCACTCGGTAGCGGACTTTTCCCTCCTCCTAACCCTAGTCACCTCCTCCACCTTCCAGTCATACCCATGGGAAGCAAGATACATCCTCCTCCTATGGCTCAGCCTCGTCATCAACATCCCCTTCTCGCTCGACAAGTTCGGAGAAGCTGTATACGAGTCACTCGAGGAAAAGGTACTCAAGCAGTGGCTTGGCTCGACCGGCAAAGAGCGCGATGCGGTTGCCTTGTTCGGGTCAAAATACTTCAATAGAAAAGATATAAGCGAGGAGAGATTGCTGAGCTTCTTGGAATGGTGTCAGGCTGCTCTCGTCGACCATAGTGATGACGCATTCTTGGTGTGTATTCTCGTATTAGGCCGTACTCCATCAACATCCTGATGTGCTGCTTGCCTCATTAGCCAGTCGGGATCTTCCAGTTCCTTAACGCTCTCCTCCTGGACGTCACCGACCAGGACCTGACTCCACGCCTCCGTTCAGCACTACATCATCTAGCTACATTTCATCAATCAGAAGAGAATCAAGACGGTAGAAGCCGCCTTCAATCTCCGCTCCTGCGTCGTCTTCGGGCCAAATTTACCGGCCGTCTTGCGGCAACGTATCTTCCGCCCCGAACCTCGAAAAGACTTGCAAAAATGCGTACTTTTCTGGCAGGTAGTGCATGTGAAGTCGATCTAAACAAGATGGAGGACGCTGCTGTCGACTTCGAAGTACCGGAAGAAGTGGAGATGCTGTTGGGAGGTCTCATGGATTCTTTGAGCGATTCCGTAGGTTGATCGATTTGGGCAGTATCCTTTGAGAATGTTGACTGATAATTGTCCAAAAACAGGATTCTCGCGTGCGATGGACTACCTCGAAAGCCATTGCCAACATTGCAGCTTCTGTTCCTTCTGCGGTCATCGACGAGATCCAAGAGCTTATCGTGAACCTGTACAAAGACAACATACTCAACTATGACACGAGAGAAGAGGATCTATCTTTGGTTGCCGCTTCAGCATGGCACGGTGCAACGCTATGTCTAGCTTCCTTGCTTCGCCAAAATCTACTATCCAGCGATCAGATATCCCAAATTTACCCTTGGATAGAACGAGCGTTGACTTTTTCGCAACGGAAGGGTGCACAAAAAATCGGGAGCAACGTTCGGGATGCAGCTTGTTATTTCTGCTGGTGTCTAGCGCGCGCCACGAGTATGCAAGGAGAGCTCGTCTCCAACGAACAAAAGGATCAACTGTCTCGGACGCTGGTAATGGTTGCTTGTCTTGACGAAGAAGTTTCCGTCAGAAGAGCTGCTAGCGCTGCTTTTCAAGAGTGTGCGGGCCGAATGGTGCGTGAAGCATGCTTGATCTGGTATGCTTGGAGCTGATTGTATGTTCATCTTCCTAGACTGGCATCTTTGAAGGCCTTGAGGTTCTCCAATTAATAGACGCACAGGTCGTAGGCTCCAGAAGAAACGCCTACCTCGAAGCAACGTGTCAGGTTGCCAGGAGGTAAGAGTACTATTTACATCAGCCAACACTCGCTGAGTATCAAAAACTTCTTAGATATCCATTTTATCGAACATCCCTTCTGCAACGATTACGCCACATACTTCTCTACCATCAAGACGCGTCGATTAGAGAGCTTTCTGCTGAAAGTATCAAAGGGATATTGCTCGGCAGCCCAGATAAAGTAGGCGATGCTATACTGGAAGAGATTGAAAAGTTGAGATCCGTCAAGGAATCGAGGGCTGCACACGGGTCTTTATTGCTAGTTATCTCCCTGAGCAAGACCTGCAGCTCAGCGGATCTCAAGGCACAGGTGCGTTGGCACTTTTCTTCGTTGCGCGAAGTGGTAGTAACGATTTCTATGCAGTCCTTTGAGTCCCTTGCTTTACTGCCGGCGTCTCTTTGCAGCGGCGGCTCTGTCGCCCTATTGCTTCCATCCGTAGGAAAGCTTGCTCAGATCTGCCTTGTCGAAACTCCTTCTGCGAACGTACAGTTCGAGAATATAGACCATAAGAATGTATGGCGGCGGTTCCTCGATGCTGCCCAACGCCGTCCCGAAGCTGCTTCTCACGAGGCTGCTGGCGCCCTCGTCAATGCAGTCAGTTCGCACTACGATTGTTTGAATGATCTCAAAAGATGAGTCGAGGTTACGTGCATGTAAATGCGATCATGTGTCCGTGCTGACATGATGTGGTCTATACTTGCTTGAGGACCCTCAAAAGCGGTACCTCACCGACATCACAGCAATATGTCACTGCTATTCTTGGTCAATTCGACTTCCGCCCCTCGTCGACCTGCCATCAGCTGCTCGACGTTACTGTTGATAGGCTTCTAAAGGTCTTGAAACCGTCTGTAAGCTCTTCAGTTGTCATCAAGTGACTGTGTCATATGCTCAAATCGGAACTAGAACGTACCAACCTGCAAGACAATCGATGCCAAGTGTAATTCCCTCAAGAGCCTTGGCCGGATCTATCTCCGTTATTCGGATAATCCAAAGACAGGTATGCCTTTGCCTTGATGGAGTTCGGAAGGTTGATTGAGCGGTATTGAAAGTTGGCTGAGTGGCACTCTCAAACCACCCAGACGAAGATGGCATCATGAGGACTTTGTTCGGGGGACTCGATGACTATACGACCGATGAGCGTGGCGAGGTGAGCGGTCCAGCTCGCATCTCTCTTTCCCCTTGCTAAATTCGCTTCTGCAGGTCGGATCACTAGTCCGCAAGCTTTGTCTTGAACAGATCACGAGTATCGTCCTTCTGCAGCATCAACGCAACGAAGTTTCGCTGCCGATGTTGGACAAGCTCCTTGTACAGCTTTTCAAACAGTCCGTCGAAACGCTGGACAATGTGCGCGAACAAGCAAGTCTGCAGCTTTCGCGTCTTTCACCCATTAGATATGTATTATCAGAGTAGGACATACCTCACTGTTTTCAGCTTGCGATGCCCCTGCTGATTGTGTGCGCTCAAACTCTAGGCAAGAGCTGCAAGATTGGCGTCACCTATCGACAGCTATGCGCGCCGTGCTTGCTAGACTCCCATCATTTAACCATTCGTCTCGGATGCTTATCTTATCGGGCATCGTCACGAGTACTGGCTCGCCTCCTGAAGTTGAGCAGCGTGCAGCTCCTGTGTTTCTGGAATGGATCAAGTCTCTACCCTGTCAATACGAGGCGGCTCCCTACGATGTTACCAGGCTACTTCAAGATCTTCTTGATATCATAACAGATTCTAAACAAAGCAATCGTGTCATTGTCCCAGTCCTCCATCTGGTGTCTACTTTGCTGGAAGATCAAGAAACAAACACAAGCTTTGAAGAAAGCGTCCTGAAGTCGATTGAAACGGCATCTTCTGATATGCAGCGCAAAAGTAAAGTGAAATCAAAACAAGAGGCTGCGCAGAGACTGTATGTCAATTTTATCGTTTGCTGTCGTCGACCCGGCTAACTGGTACAGATACAGGTTTGTTGCGTGTTCAAGCCGCCTCGGACCAGCGGGAGATTCTACTGTAGAAGTCGCTACATGATTACAGATGATCTCATGCTTCAGAAGCGAGGAAGCCGCTTTCTCTTAGTAAATGATTGGATGTTTCGAGGATGTTGAAGCCACGCGGCATATGATCATGGAACGAAAGTCGAAACCGCGCAGGCGCGTCGGCAGAAGTCTGGTCTTTACGCTAGCACGCTATGGCTGCGCTAGCGCTGGCGGAGCTGGCGGCGCTAGCCGCTGCAGCGCTGTTGGCTGACTCCGAGTAATTTCTGGCCACCTTTTCCGTCAGTAGAGCCATGTCCAGCAGCTTTGTGGGGAGGCCATCGTGAAAAAGAGCATGTGGCTTCGGTGCATTCGATGTGCAAATAGCATCAGGTAGGACTTCGATGCTGAATCTGAGGTCGCCAAACATCTTCTTAGAAGGCCTAAAGAGACAGAGAGGTGTCTTGGTTGTGTCATCCGCTACCGTAAGCTGTTGAAATAAACTAGATTTAGCCTTTGAAACCAGACACTTGAACGAGCATCCTCACGATATACTTGCCAGACCAGCTGTTCATGAGCATGCGGACGCGGTACTCGGTCTCGCCGACCGTGAACAGGCTGGGTCTTTGGCAAGCATCATGCAGGGATTAACGTCTTGTCGATTTAGGATCAGCTTCATGAAACAGACTCACATCCCATACCATTTCGGCATCTTGATGATCTCCTTCCGCTTGTACTTGGTCGCCTCCAGCTGGTCAGGCTTCTCTCGCAGCCAGATGGTCGAGTACTTCAAGCTTGCAAATGGCAAGACGCCGTCCGCTCTTTGTTCCGGATCTTGCGAGACGCTACCTCGGAACATGTTTAGAGTGGGATTGAGCCAGCGCTTGTCGACCGTAAAGGTGTACAGAATGTCCTGGGTGTCCCTCCTCACAATACTTGAACCCTGTTTGTCGGCCTTGAGGGTCTCCAGCCAGATTGCGTCGGGGTCCATTCCTTCCAGTGTGTCGTAGATGTGGTCATTCTTTCCATCGCTGCTCGCTAGAGATGCTTTCGAGTCGTTGATGCTGCTTGCGTCGGCATCTCCGTGCGGATAAGGCGGCAGTCCGTCTTCCTCGTCAGACGTGTGCGCTTCTTCCGCTGGTTCGCCCGAGCGAGTCTTTCCAAAGAGTCCCATGATGGAGGAGGATGTGTCAGGTATGTATCTCGATGAATCAAAGAAAAAGAAAGAGCCAGCCTTGTCGGCCTCTCGAATGCCGTCAGATTTGCCACCATCCATGACCGAGTGCACGTGCTTCATTGTGGCGGGGCTGGAGACGCTCGCATTTTGTACAAGCTTCGCCCTGGTCTTGATTGCTTGTCTCCTTCACTCCCTCTTCGGTAGATGCTACGTTCTGTCCAGCGAATGATGTCCTCGCAAGCTATACTCATGCCGTCCATCGTCAACATCGGCATTGGCCCACACCACCCTTTAATCCCAGACGAGCTGCGGGACAAGCTACGCACTGCTATCGCCGAATCTAAGAGCATGATGGAGGATGCTGGCTACAAGGATTTCCTCTCACTGGCGTAAATGATGAGCGGTCGTCACCGTCATACGGGATATGCTTTGATCTGACCTGCATACCTCAACCCGCAGCATAGATCCCGACGACAAGCACGGAGCTCTGAAACTTTTGACAGATGCGCTCAAGGAGAAGCATAGGTTGGCCCTTTTCTACTCTTTCGGCCACGACTTTGGTTGACGTGATTACCCAGGGATGCGGTTGTTATAGGAGGCGGCCTCAGAAAGCTGCCTCAGATGATTCCCACCCTGGAGGACATTATCAACACTAGCAAGGTTAGCCAGGGCGGGGACTGCCCTGTTTTTCCTCGTCATAATCAATAATATCGCATCTACAGGATATCTCTCCCAAAACGCAAATTCTCTTCGTCGAGTGGCCAACGGGGGTGTTAGAAAGCGTGAAGAGGCTCAAGCAGTAGGCAGACTGGTCAAACTACTAAAGTGCCTGCGGTTCATTTGCCATTTGGTAGTAAACGGCCTTTACAGTGAAGCCCCAAGAGGTTTACCAAAGGCAGAGTATAGTTTGGCAGCAATACTTGACATGGGGGACCTGCCCCACACACCCATAACAACGATACACTACAGGAAACTGCGTACTAAATATCCATCTCATACCACTATGTCAGATGTCACTGAACACACCGATCTCCACGTTGGATACTATGCTTCCCCGCCCAAATCGCTAATGTAATCGTCCTCTATGTCCACTGAAGGTTCATTTGACTTTGTGCGGGCATTTGCTCTGTACACCTTTTCAGCGATGAGCGCTGCATCAAGTAGGGGTGTTGGTTGGCCATTATGGAGTAGTGCGTGAGACTGAGGAGCTCGGACCGAGGATATGGCGCGTGGAAGAATGTCAATTGCCGAGCTTCTTTCTCCATTTTCGTCCTCGGCCTTGAACCGACAGAGGGGCGTCTTGGTGGAATCATCGGCCAGGATGAGCTGGGCCGACCAATCTACGGTCAGTGTTCCTGGCATTGACATTGAAAGTAAGAGATGCTCACATCGACGTCTTGGCTTCCAGTGCTCTTATGTAACTTATACTCGACGTCCTGGACCTTGAAGCGGTTCGCCCTGTTTTCAAACGCACGGTTCAGCCCACGAGCAGAGAATAGACTAATTTGAATCTAGCACTCACTGTCCGAAGAAGCCCGAGGAGTAGAGGAAGTTTCTTCTCTTGACTTTTGTGACTGAAGCTGCCGCTTTGGACTGACTCTTTTCGTTCATATAGATGGACTTCCCTTTAAAGATAGCAAAGGCACTTGAAGCTACCCGACGAGACTGACTATCCAGTACAGATCCACGGTGTAGGCCGGTTGTAGTCGGTGAGCATGCGTTGGCATCCACTGTGATGCTGTACAGACATTCCTTGGTGTCTCTGGCGACTATGCGGGTGTCGGATAGTGAAGCCCGAAGACAGTCAAGCTTCAGTCCGACAAGAGCGGGTTTGTTGCTAGTCTGTGCTGCAGCAGCGTCTCCTGGACGCAGAGTCGGGTTCGGCAGCCACTGTGGATGGAGGAATGGCTGTGCCGTTGAACGAGCCGTGGACGACGACGAAGAGGCTGAACTTGCTGATCTGTGATCATGAGACATGATGCTTTGCGATTGACGCCCAGGCTTGATGTGATGAGACTTAGTTATCAGCGGTATCAGGAACCAAAAACTGTCCCAGAAGGGTAAAAGACCAGAAGAGAGACAAGAGCAGGTTGGGGTGATGGATGCGTGCAGATCAGCCCTTTGCGCCTGCCTTTGCACATTCCTCCTCTTCCGTCAAGCGCAGCTGCGTCGTCCGTCTCGCATGCATGCAATCCATGCCTCTATTTTTCATGCATCCCGTTCGATGGTCGATCTTCCTTTCTGCTTGTTTGACTCAGATTAATCTAAATCGGGCTTTCCAGCCTGGATCATTGGCTAGCTAGCACGGCCGATCTTTCGAAGCGGGTTGCACGCTGCGCTATTCGGGGCATGGCAACAGCACCGCCTTGAGCTTTGCATATCGAATCGCTGCCCAAATAACAAGGGAAGGATGGGAATTCTGTGCATTTCTATCAGGTCAAGTATTCGGTCCAGCCGGCCTTCCATAAGATAGGGTCATGCTGTATCATGTGGTATGCGCGATGGTCGTGGTGCGGGCGGGCGAGCTTAAATCACCACAACCTGAAAGCCTTGAATGACTTTCCGTCCGGAAATGCGATGCTGCGATGCAGACTTCCCAGCGCATTCCTGAAACGAGCGCAGCGGCAGCCGATCGCAACTTGCATAAAGTAAAGCAGCGCTGGCGCCTCTACGAGCCCAACGGTTGCTCCAGCTCCAGCCTGAAATGCACTGCACAGCCCGACTGGCTGCTGCACACTGTGAATCCTTCGAACTGCATATAATCCCGTTTTCCAAAACTCACACCTCGCCAGCCAGCGTCGTCAATTGCAAGTCACGTGCCTTGCTATTACCAACGCGGCGAGTTCGAGACGACGAGATTGCCTCTTACCGAGCTCCTGACAATACCATTAAGTACATTTCGCAAAGCGCAACTGCACACTCACACTCACACTCAGCTTTAGCTGTGCTCGATACCAAAACTCTGCACCTGCTGGTACAAAATTATCATGTGCTCAACGCGTTATCATGCCCTTGCAAAGTCAGTAGAAAATCAGAAGTCATACAGATGGCAAACTTTCCGCAATAATAGCCTCGTCACGATGACGTTGTTAATGATTGTTGATGAAGTCTGTATATTCCTGGGCTTTCCCTGCCGATATCACGTAATATTGGTTCTGTCTGAAAGAAACCTCCCTCCACAAGATGAAATGAAGAAAATTGAAATTGGTAGTGAAGGTGTATGTAAAATGATTGAGGATGTGGCCCCCAAAAAAGAGAGAGCAACTATGATACATAGTAAGATGAGTTTCTTTCGAGTAGCATTGTAAGATTTCTCTGGACGGAATGCATCATTCACACCTATGGATCAGGGATCATGGAAGCGAAAAGACTGTCCAGTCTCTTGTGATAATGATCTTGCTGACATGGGATGCCACTGTAGTGGTTATGCAATGCCGTTCATATTGTAGGATGTAAGACGAAGGAGATTTGAACAGGTTTAGTCATAGGCATGCAGGACTCGCATAGGTGGGGGTGGTTTAATGCAGGTGATAGCCTTGCCAGCTAATTGTTATACGCGCGAATGATTCGTAGTTGGGCTCGATGAAAGAGATTTGGATCTCCACGATATTTGAATCCACTGACTGTAGACAGATAGATCTGGAGGAATGGCGGAACAAGAGGAGAATGGTCGCATGTACAAAGGAATGGCATGCTATGCATGCTGGATGGAAAGCGGGTACTCATTCGCAAGAGCAGGATAGAAAGTTGTATGACGACTAGCTTGCAGATCGTGATGAGGCAGCTCGTGTATCTATGCGGACAAATATGGGACTGAATCTTCATGCCGGATGTAGTATGTATGTAGGCGAGGAAAGAAAATGATGAAAATGTGTATGGAATGATGGAGTGCCACCAGCAACAGGTGCTGAAGAGCAAGCTCCCTGCGCTGATGCACACCCCAATGATGCCATAATAGAACGAAGCTAAATGTCACGACAGTATCGTGACTATACAAAAGGATCGAAGGCTGTCTTGTTAGATTCCAGCATACTTATCGCTCTCACGATAGTACGCATAGAGCCATTCCGATCCAGTCTTGACATTCGACTTCAGATTTTCGAGTAAAGCTCTAGCGCTGGCAAGCTTTTGCTGCTCAAAGTGAGCTGGCGTACAGTCTTTTGTAGGGCCAGCTGTAGACTTTGCTGCACTCCACATGCTGAATTGATGTGCAGCAGAAGCTGATCCCGGCGAGGTCCGCATAACGCCCGAGCTTGCGGATGTATGAAACGGAAATTCCTGGCCTTGATGGGAGTCCGCTATTGCTTGAGAAGGAGAGACCATCGGCTTTTCCTGATCCAAAGATGGGGAGCCCAGACTGGATGGTGGAGATCGTTCTGATGACGAGTATGCGGTGTCGGGAGTGTCAGGAGATCCGGTGGTAATAGAAGAGGAAGCAGAAGACGGGTGATGGCTGCTAAGCCCGCTGTTTCCGCCGCCCGTGTAGCTGAAAGCGCGCAAATGAGCAAGCGAGGGTGGAAAGTGAGTGTGGTAGATAGTGTGACAGGTCGCTGAGACTTGCACTAGGCCTAGAGAGGCCGAAGACCCCTTTAGATAGTGAGCCTTGTCGGCGAGACGTGCAATTTCGCCAAAGAGCAAGCATTGCTCCATTTCTTCAATCGCCATTTCGGCCTGGTCGCACCATGCCCAGACCAGAGCTTTTGAAAACTCTCGTGAAGGGTCATGCTCGTCCATTGCTAGAATGGGGCCAAAAGAGGCCATATCGACAACTCCTTCCGGCATCCATATCTGTCCGGGAACCTTGCCATGCTTGACTGCCACTGGCGAGCTTGGTGCTGCCACAGAAGAAGTAGAAGACTGGTGATGGTTGCCGGAATTGTAATGAGAGGAAGCTGAAGATGTTCGTGCGGGGTGAGGAGCGGTGTGAGGGTTGGAATCGTATGAATTGGAAGGCAATCTGGTCACACTGGGAGCGGCGCATCCTCCTGCGCTTGATGCCGACGATGATGTTCCCAGGGACGGTAATGTTCCAGTTGTGTGCGTGGCTGAAGCCCTGCGGGTACTTGTGCCTGCAGTGGCTGCATCGGTTGGCCGAACCGATGGAGGATCCCAGTAACCCCCTCCTCCACCCTTTGGCGGCTTTGGGTGAAGATCAGAGATGGATTTATTAGTCTAGCGGGGTTTTAGATAGGCACGATGGTAAAAGTCGACCGCCATCGAGATGGGATCATGTAAGAAAGAAGAAAAAGGGTTGCAAGATCATGTCAGCAATTGTCGTCAGGTGAGACGAGAAGTACGGAGACATCGGAAGATACGGAAGAGGGAACCGAAGGAGAGAGTAATCTGAGGGCATACAGGATTCGTAGATGACTGCTTACTCACCCTTGATGACTTGTGCATGGAAGAGGAAGATGCTGGATGGGATGCAATGAATGCATATGCCCTGTCCAGATCTGCTGCGGTGGTGGCGCTATTTGAACGAGGCATGGTCATGGAAGAATGACTTTGATGTGCGATAGGGAAGCGTGCAATAGTTGAAATATGGATGTCTGTGAACGTGTTACTACGAGCTAGTAGTAGAAAGTATGTATGTGACCTGGATGGTAAAGCCGAAAGGGAGGGCGGGAAAGGGACGATGTATAGAGGGTGGACGACAAGTGAATGTGTCCAAGCTATTCTATATACGTGTGTCTCTTCCTTTGTCCTGTTGTAATCCTTCTCGTTCTCCCAAAGGGCGTAGCAATTGATCGGACGCCTGTATCTACGGCACTCCTTCCAACTGCGAATGTCTTGGAAAGCACGTGCTCGCTGTTGGACAATTGCTACTCGTTCTCTACGATGCTACCTTGTCATGCTACTCCTTCCAATCCAAATCCGAAGGCGTCGAGTATCCTCCGAAGTTGCTCTTGCTAACAAGGGCAGCTCTTTGGCGACGAGAAAAGGTGGATCGACCGGGTAAAGAGAGAGGTAGGTACTGCTGTAGCAGAACCAGGTAGATTTATTCGAGTACTCGAGTGTGGTGCAGCTTTCTCCTTCTTCTAAGTCTTCCTTCTCCTCTTCCCTCCTTCAAATGTCCAGTTAGTGAGAGCAGAAGTGTTCTCGTGTACTATAGATCCGCTTGAAGAAGGAACGCGCTATTTCCACAGGGCAGAGGTCGGTGAAGATCTTGAAGATATCAGGGGAATTTAGAGGGAATATTGGAGTGTAGACGGGATAACAAGCTGCCAATTACGTACATGCTCTACTCTGTGGGTCTTGTAGCTACTTGTATGGTATAGAAGAAGTATTCTGTAGCTCCCCACATTTATGACTAAGCAGTCGACAGGTGCACTGGACATCGGAGACCATACTCCGAGATGCATGTATTATACCCAAGTATGAGCATAGTGTAGAGTGAGTATCATCCACATCACACTTATGCATTCGCTTCCATCTCCTGGACTGTTCACCCATTCCTCGTACACTGGACTTGCATACACTTTCTGCTACAGAGGTTTGCAGATCGACAAAGATCGGACAGCTAGATGACATAAGCAGGGTGTATGGAAGTATAAGCATATCGATTCAGCCCATTCAATGCTAGTATTCTATCTGGCGATGCATGCTCATCTCAAATCAAATCATCTGATTGCCCGTTCTCATTTGAATCATCTATTGCATACAGCATCATAGCGCACGGATCACCCAGCATTAGTATCGAAGACTGAAGTCCTTCTCGAGGCTCTATCTCACAAAAACATCAATTATTGAATCTCACTTCTGATAGAAAAGGGGTATAAGAAGGGTAGGAATAGAAAATACCGAGTCGAAGCTCTTTCATTCATTCTGAAATAGCCTAAAGAATGTATATCGAAGGGAACTGATTAGGAAAAAGAAAGACACGCTCTCATGCAGAGAAGTGATAATGACCTTCTCCGGATGACTGTCAATAGAAACTATGCTTGTCTTGCGAAATGCATAGCTAGTCTACACAGCCATATTGGAATTGCCGGAGAGGAGAAAGGGGGTATACCATTTGAGGATGCGAAGAACCTTAAATTCGAGAAAGACCTCAGAAATAGCCAAATGCGTAGTTTTCATGAAGGGAGGGTACGGAATGGGTTATGTGGGAGAAGAAAGTATATATCGAGTTTCCCCAAAGAATTATTCAGAAGGGAAACGGCCTTGCTTCATCAGACTTTGAGATTGAGTTGAAATATAGGATACATATGGCTTCTGTGCTGGCCATGTTTGAAGAGAAGACTTGATTTGTTCGCTTTCTTGTTTGTTTGTTTTGCGTGTATCTTGGTGATGCCGATTTGCATGTTGGTGAAATACGATTCGAGGGGTATACCGAAGCTTATGCCATGCAGTGGGGGTACGTACAACCAAATGAGTGAACGGTCAACTGAACAAAACCGATAGACGGATCTACTGCGTTTCAACATCTCCTCTGCTTTGCATGCTTCGTTGAGGAAGAAGAAGAGGACGACGAAGAGGTAGGCCTCCGTATTGATCTCTCAAACTTTGTAATCTTCCTACATTCACCTTCTTTCCCTTCCATCCATTGAATCTCCATCGTATCAGTGACGACGAGTGCATTGTACTTGATACGCTGACCATGTGATGTGCGTATCCTACGCTTTCTAGGTGTTGATTCTGGGTCAGGGTGCTGTTCGGGTTCATCGGATGATGATGAAGAGGATGGAGAAGTGGGAGAAGGCACCACTTCTAGTGGGACAGTTGACAATAAAGGTGATGAATCCCATTTCGAGTTGTTGATGAGGTTCGCCAGTACGGTGTGAGCAGCGAGGTATCCCTCTCTCCCTCCATTTGTCGAGTTGGCTAGGAAAGGACCAAACTTGAGTATGCTTCCGTCTGGTGCAAAGGCGGATGAGGTGAAGGTAGATGAGGAGGAGGAGGAGTGCCGCGGATGGGCTTCACAGTATGCTTTCCGGAGGGATAGGAAATGCAGTCTGAGCTGATCATAGGATACCTTCTCCCCGTTGATCTTGGCAGCCAGCTTGCGTGAGAAGATCTGTTCGAAGCAGTAGTTGAAGAAGGAGTCGTTGTTGGAGATGAGGAGGTCGGAGAGTACTTTCTTGTAGAAGCTGGAGTGGATATGGATTGCGATGTTTGTGATTGTGATGGATGTAATGCAGAATTGAGCACGTGTTCGACAGGGTGTCAGCGGGATGAACTGCAGCACGGTGACAAGACGGAGAGTGTATGTGATCCACTCACCACTCCAATGGCAGGACCACCTGCTTGACGGGGACTGCGTCGTCACCCGCGTACAGGCTGGTGTTATCCTCGCTGTCGCTGTCGCTGCTGCCCGAGTAGGACGAGCTGCAGAGGACAGGGCGTGAGCATGCAGCATGGGATGGGGTGGCAGTGCACTACTCACACGTCTGAATGCATGCATGTAGCCATGGTTGCTGTGTCCTGTGCTCGGGTGTATGCCATGCACATGTGTGTATGCGCTGTCTGACCTCTTCTACTGTGTGCTCGGCGTATGCGGCAGAGACCCGGTTCGAGTTGGAAGATGGAAGCAGCAGCAGCAGAGTCTGCAGTCCAGTCTGCTATACTGCCACTATCACCTATATCACCACTCTGCAGTCGCCCGGGTGTCCTGCCTGTCTGTCCTGCAGGCCTTCTTTCTCTGCCACGGATGGCCGCAATTGCAGTGACACGACAACACGCTGGGGAGGCGGCCTTTATGCGGAAATGTGGAGGGAGCGGTGGAGGGTGTACAGTGGTCGTGGACGGTGCAGATGTCAGTGTGCTCTCCTGGATCGACCAATCAACACCACAATCAATGCCTCGCTCGTGTTGTTGCACATGGCTGCTACGCCGGCAATCACCTCGACTCACTGCCGGCTATATCGACTGGACCGTCCAATGGTGCGGGAGAATGTGACTTGCACTCGGAAATGGCCGGACTGCAGGACGACAGATTGCAGTTCCATCAGTAAACACATCTGTCACCTGCTCTTGCCTATTCGGGTAATCACTGCGAATAAATGTTAATAATCACTGAATGCCTTACCTTTTGGGTAAGCCACTATCTATATTTCCCGAAGAGCGACCGAAGAACGGAGACGGGATCCAGACCCGGGAATTCTGGCACGTGCGAGGCAGAGCGATGCTTCCAGATAGCGGTGGTTGGCAGGAAGTTGAGAAGAGAGAAGCAAGGCAGGGTTGGCGAGGGTGCAGTCTGCTCCTCGCATTCCCAGCTACTCTCGCAGCTCACCAGCCAGGCACGACACTGGCATCTCCGAGACAGACTGCCATACTCCGACTTCAATTGGCTTCCTGACTTGCTGCCACAAGCGGGCTACAGAATAGGCACCGTCCTTGCTGTTACAAGGGACGCCTGCTCCTCCGAGACATACATCACACACACGCCTCAAAGGGAGGCAGCGAACAAGTCTGACTGACTGACTGAACTCGCCTGCCGGCTTTTCTTGTCCCGCGAGTTGCCCAACTCCGCGCATCACGTGCCCGACGAGACAAAGAGGACAAACATGCAGACACAAAGCTATGCTAACAAGCGAGCCTATGTAGCAAGCAGAGTAGGTCAGCTGCGAGGAGGAAACTCATAGCTCAAAAGCAGTACTGCGCCGTGAGACAGCATACCCTCGCGATCCCTCATAATCCGAAAAGCCCTTGATTGCATCCCGCTTCTATGCACGGACAAAAGGAAGATTGCTTCTCATCGTCCAGATAGGATTTGCATGTGTGCATCAATAGTCTACTCTCCCTTCAAGCCTTGTCGCGGGAGGTGCTTTGGCGGTCTAGTAATGATGGGCAACGATCATGTCTAAGAAACCCATCTCGACCAAGACTAGCCCTCGGTAACTGACAATGCTGCCAAGGAAGGGTCAATGCAGTCGGATACCCCTACATTTGATCGTTTATTCTGGCATTACTGTAGGCTGACTCACTGCCTACTCACAAAGCTTCAACTCTTTGCAGAACGTGATCTATCCTACTCTGCAATCCCTCCAAATTATTCTTCATCACTTCCTGATTCACATTCAAAGTTTCCTGCAAGCCCTCTAGGAGCTGTTTAAGAAAGCCTTCCGACTCTGTAAGGCTCTGTATAGCATTCTGACCATCTTTCAAATCGCTTGAGAATGTCAATGATGATTCATGTAGCGTCGATAGCGATCTTAGGCGTGTGAGGAGATGAGGAGCCAGAGGAAGGAGGGAATCTATGCGAGGAAGAATGTTGAAAAGGCTTTCTATCGTCTGTAATGCATCTGGAGGCAGCTGTGTCTCCGTTACTGTAGACCCTGAAGGACCTGCTTGCCCTTGACCAGGCGTAGTTGGCGGCAATAAAGCAGGCTGGCCAGTAGCTACCGTTATACCGCTTGAAAGAGCAATCTTTAACGGACGTGTATCACCGATCTTTCTTCTCGCTTCGTGTATACGTTCGAGGTCTGTCACAAGGGTCTTGACGCGACGCGAGATGGTATCTAGATGTCGTGGTTGCGTGAGAAGATGCAGTTGGTGCTCTAGGCGAGCCAGACTGGCGAGCAAGGGTGGCGGCAGGGGATAAGACTATAGCAATCACGAGTGATATGGGTGAGCTGGCGCTGTATTTAGAGGGTGAACCGTAGGTATGTCATTACATACCTCGTCAATATCGGCTTCATTCGTGCCTACATACTTCTCCAGTAGATCTAGGCGAGCATCCAGCTGGGACAGGCTGGCATTGCTTGTCGAGGCGGTAGCATGAGATTCACGTGTATCGGGGCTCTCTTCAGTACTGATGGCGTGTGACCTAATCTTCCCTAGCTTTTGCAATAATTCCTTGCTTCGGGCTTCGCTAGATGACTCAATTGACGAGCCTGCACCTGTTCCATTGACATCCGACACGCTCATCCCATTCAGACCATCGCGCAATCGCTTCAGCTGCTTCAACAGCACAGCGGGTGACAGCTCCCCGTTCTCGTCAACCTGTGCTCTCTTCCGCCGCCGTCTGGTTGGTGGCGGTTTTGTCTTGTCTGCATCGTCTCGACGTGGCAGATTGTCCGTCGGCTCATACTCCGACTCTCCTTCATCTTTTTCATCGCTCGGTATGCCTTTGTCTATCTTCGCCTTCACTTTCTCCGCAGCTTCAGCTTCAAGCTGTTCTTCCAATTCTTGCGTTTCATAGCGTAGTCGTCTGAGCTTTTCAGTCGGCGTCTCTGGTTCGTCTAATAAGGGATTACCATCATCGTCGAGCATGTGTTGATGCCGTAGCTGTCTCTTTGCTGTTTCTGATAGCTGATGCCGCCGCGTGGCGTTCTTGATGGAGTAGGTGGACGACTCTGGCAGAAGTGAGCCAGGAGTGTGACCTAGTTCGCCAAAAAAAAACGAGCTTGTAAGATTTCCGAGATGAGTTCATGGATATCTAAGCGCACACACACCTCCACTTGCTGCAGTCAGTCTGCGTTTCGCGAAGAGGTCTCGAGCATCTCCAGGCCTGAGACGCGCTTTGTCTATTGCGCCTTCGGATGGACTAGCTTGCCTAGCTGCAGCATTGAGAAGGTTTGCGCTGCTTCCAGATGCACTCAATCCATGGTCAGAATCAGAATCAGAGTCGTGCTGTGTGGTTCGTTCGTTGGTCGTGTATGCCCATCCATTTGTGTCGAGATATGGAATACATGCAGTTCAGTCCACCGTCAACCGGGTCAACACAGCAGCAGGAGTGAAGCATTCACCTACACCGAATGAGAAGGATGATGGGACGTCTGGCGTTTCGTAGACGTCTGGATTACTTGTGTCCTGAACATCCAGCGTGTCGGCGACAGCCATTTTCAAGACTCATCAGCATGGACCGTTGCAGCAAGGCACACTAAGAGACAGCCACAGACTCACAATATCAGGCAATCCAGCATACTTGGACGCCATCTTGGTGCCTTTACGGTCTCTTGGTCGCGCTTGTCGAGAAACAAGCTGCAGTGCTGATCTGCACGTGCAGGAAAGCACGTCGAGCTGGGCAATGCAACAAGGCTTGAGGGAGGTTTCGCCGAGCTGTAGAATGATGGTTCTGGACTCCTCGTACGAATCACTCTGGTATATGGCCAATCTTATGTCTCCTGGGAGCCTCTGTTGGATCCTCACGAAGGCTGCACATGTCTATCTGCTGGACTGCATCTAGGCTCGCGTACTACAAGGTGGCCTCAGAGGGATGGCAGACGCAATCAGAGAGAACCAGCCTTCAGCACCTTTGCACCCACTGCCTCAATTCGCTGATTCGTTCCCTCATCTGATCCGACTGACTCGCCCTTTTCGATCACCTTTTCCTCGTGACAGCTTTCAGCATTCGAGACAGCTCCTGTCTTTTGCTGAGTAAAGCTTGCCGTAGACTGGCACCTTCTGCATCCATCCATTTGCTCTTTCTCAGCCCGACTGCACTCTATAGACCTTCTCAGAGCCAGAATGGCAGAGGTGCCAAAATCTCCTGCTTCAAAGCATGCTTCTCTCGACGCTCCAGGTGAAAATGGAGATCTGCCTGCAGCAGTATCTTTATCTTCAATAGACTACCCTCCGAACCTCAGCTCAGGACTAGCCAAAACTACAACACCAAACCGAGTAGAGAATATCATACGCGTCCTCAAGACGAAACAATTCAGGAA
Source organism: Cystobasidium tubakii (assembly GCA_024345325.1). Taxonomy (NCBI): domain Eukaryota; kingdom Fungi; phylum Basidiomycota; class Cystobasidiomycetes; order Cystobasidiales; family Cystobasidiaceae; genus Cystobasidium; species Cystobasidium tubakii. Next base: position 1,448,855 of record BROO01000001.1, on the reverse strand, counting down.
GATTGTCGCTTGCTGCATACAGGCTGCGTGCGCGGGCTGGAATGGTAGGCCCTTGAGTTGAACACCGATAACGCCACAGACTGACAGATACCGCTTTGGAATTACATAGACGCGTGCGCTGGTGCTCTACTACCATACATCGAAACATGGTTTCATGTGAGGATGCATGTCGGCGGCACGCAGATGTAACATCTCCTTAATGTGCTTACCTCGGCATATCTCGACTTTTGCAGCTGTCTTACACAGAAGTATCCACTCTTTTCGTAGGCGCTTTCTTCGGCTTCGTACTCGCTGGCGTCTTGAACAACTACCTCATCGACCGGATTGGCATGGGAAAGACCATCACACTCGGAGCCTGTATGACAGCAGCGGGGTATGCGGTAATAATCGCGCCTCCTCCATTTGCTCTGTTTCCGGTCACCTACGCACTCCTTATCGGTGTGGGCTTGGCTCTTCAGCTAGCTCAAAGTGTCACCTACATGAGTGGACTCCCCAATGCCTCTATAATCATGAATTACGGGCAGGCCTCTTACGTGAGTACCAGATCCCCTTGTAAGGTGTTACAGTTGACCAATATACTACACCTGTGCACAGGGATTCGGCGCAATGCTTTCTCCGCTCTGCGCAACGGCCTTTGTCACGAAAGGCGTCCAGTTCTCCTATTTCTTCAGCGTATCATTAGCACTAGCAATGGCAAACGCCACTTCACTGTTCTTCGCATTTTGGCGAGATCCGGAACATGGCGCTCTGCAAGGACGGACTTTTGCTGTTCCACTACAATCAGAAACGGCAAGTCTTGAACTTGCTACTCCTGCTGAAGACCGAGGTGCGCCAAATGGGCCTATCATAGAAGAAAGGATGACCACGTCCGAGCGAAATAAGGCGATGCTTAAGAGTAAAGTCGTTTGGCTGGTCGGCCTGTTTCTATTCTTCTATGTCGGGTGAGAATCACAGTACTTTGGCTTTGGAATGAGCTTTCCACGCTGACATGTGCATCACAGTGCGGAAGTTTCCATTGGAGGATGGGCAGTCAGCTTCTTGCTGGAAGATCGACAGGGAGGAAAGGATGTCGGCTATGTAGCGTAAGCGATACCCACAGCCATGTCGAACTGCTAAGACTAAACAGGTATCTGCGTCTTCACCGGCAGAACTGGCTTTTGGGCGGGCATCACTATCGGACGCCTGACCATTCCGCACCTTCAGAACCGCTTCGGCGAGCGATTGGTCATGTATACTTGTATAGGGCTTTCGATACTTTTGGAGATATCAATCTGGACCTGGCGACAGCTGATTGGAAATGGTACGTATCCTGAACAAGAGATCTGTCGCACATCTGACCCAGTTCTGTTCCCACAGCTGTCGCAATCTGTCTTATCGGCTTCTTCATGGCCACATTCTTCAGTATCGGCATCTCCGCTTTGACGAAACTACTTCCACGACATCTTCACACCGGTGAGCGATCCTTATCGTAATCTGGCGTTCTCAGCGCTTACTCACTGCCCTTGATACTTTCCAGGAGCCATCGGTCTCGTCACAGCAATGGGACAAGCTGGATCTGCTTCATTCCCCTTTTGTACGTTCATACAACAGGCCAAAACATTCCTGCGCCGAGGCTAAGTTGTTATTATGAACACAGTGACTGGAGTATTAGCTCAGCGTTTCGGACCGGTCGCACTTCAGCCTGTTATTATCGTCTTGCTCGTCAATATGGCGGCGGTTTTCTTCTTCATTCCTTCAGTAACACGACGCACGGAATAGAGGAAACCCGGTTCGACAACTATATAGAGCCGTTTAATGTTGTGCACCAGCCTTTGATGTCCATAGCATGGCTGTCCCGACAGTGATCTTTATTATTGCAGAGCTTTCCGGCTATCGAACCGGGGCCAGGAAATTGTAAACAGGGAGATTGATCGGCCGGTGCCGAGCATTTCCGACGCCTTGCCTTGCGGAGATTGCATACGCACGTCCGCTTCTTCTAGAGTTATATGTATAGCGTTTGGTATGATACTTTGAGTTTCGCTTGGCCATTCCGCTTTTTCGCGTCAATTAATAGCCGCCACTCGACCAAAACCGAGGGGTCCCTTGACTCCACACTCTCTACCGTAATTATCAAGACAACGCAAGTCTCATCAAAAAAGTCACAAACAACACCTAAATATGCCTCAACAGCTCACTGTCGACTTGGTCAAGAAGATCTTTGCTGGTCTCGGCGAGGGCAAACCCGATGAGACTTTTGCATACGTAGCTGATGACGTGAAATGGGTACATGCTCTAAGTTCAGGTGTGCTGATGTTTGATACTTACACATTCTCCTCATAGACCGTCACTAATCCTGATCCGCAAAGCAAGAGCCATCCTTTGGCAGGATACTATGAAAGTGCACAAGCTTTCCGGTCAGCGACTCTGGCCCCACTCGGACAAAAGCTTCAGGTAAGAACGACAGCCTTCTTTGTCTAGAAGGTCGTCGGTACTTTAAGCAGGATCTAATCCTAATAGCACTTTGCTCTCAGGATAAACTGCGTCTTAAGCTCGCTCAAGAACCTATAGTAATGGGCAACCGAGCCGTTGTGGAACTACAAACGGGTAAGATCCTACGCCAACTGCCGTTCTTGTGATGAGCTGCTGACAAAGGGTTTATCGACTAAAGACACAGCAGAAGGCAAACCACCAATGGCTAAAAACGGAGTCCGGTCAGTCCCCTTTTCAGACACCAAAGCGGTGATATAGGAAGGGCTCACTAATTAACCTTTTCGTTCGTTGGCAGATTCGACAATCGCTACGCCTGGATTTTCGAATGGGACGAGGAGAAGCAGAAAATAGTCACTGTAAGAGCCTATCTAGATTCAGCTCTGATCAACTCCGTGATGCAATAGACAAGCAAATTGATATTCAATAGATAGAATGCAGAAGTCTGAGTAATGCCATTTCAGATCCGTTGTTCGTAGTCGATTGAAAGAGTACTAAAACACAAGAGTGAAGTGTACAGGGCCTGCAATTGTAGATCGCAGGCTGGAGGGGGTATCTAGATTAAATACACAGAGGTAGAAGAGAAAGCGTGCGCATGGAAGTGGTATTTTGACCCGGTTTGTATACACTCCGACACATCAAAGCTATAAAGCCTTCGTTTGAGGTACGCCAGCTGCAGTAAAATTGATGAGAATGTTTGAATACTACGGGTACAGCATTATTGCGAGGATTTTGTGATTGATAAACTGACTTGCGCAATTAAGCAATGAATGTGAGAGGACCCAGAGACATGGAAAAAGTAAACAAGTGCAATATTGCTGCATTCAACAAGACAAGTGCTTTACTCTATTGCATTTAAATGACAACGGAATGTCAGCTTCAAGAATTCGACTAAAGCCGCGTAGAGCGCTCATTTACGTATCGCTACTCACTCTGATCAGGAAGAGACTCGCTCTTTGAAGCTGGCGAAGTTGATTGAACGCCCACGACAGCCGAAGGTGGGGACAGGAGCGAGCCTTGCGCAGGTTCATTTTGCGAGAAAGGTGATTCGGGACCAGGAGCCAACTTGGAAGGTGTAGCCGATGATGCGAGAGCAGCTGGAATCTCACGAGAGCCATCTTTGGGGACGGCGGAAGACATCGAAGAAGCAGAGGTATCTTCAATCGTAGCACCATCGTCATCACTCATTTGACCGGGTGACTTGTGATATTGATCGTTATCGGAATCAGAATCCATTTCGTCGTCTCCCGCTGCGTCAAAGCGGAGTGTTCCGTTGCTGATAGCATTGCTAATCATCTGTGCTGGATTCGACATTCCACCGGCGCCGCTTCCTAGAAGACCTCCTGGGCGGGTGAGTTGTCTGTTTGCATATGGGTCGGGCAGCGCCTTCGGTCTGAATGTCGAAGAGAGGCCCAATCAGCATCGAGGACAGAAGACTCTTGGTAGTGATGCAACTCACGTGGGATAACCTTGACCCTTTTCAACTCTTTCCGCAATCCAATCGTACCATTCCTCCTTCGTCCGTCCATTGAGGATACCGACAATGAGGACAGTCATATTATCGCAACCGACGCCACCCCAGTCCGAATCAGGCGCGAGGCACTTATCCATCATCAATTCGCAAATCTCAGGTAACTCCTTCCTCATAGCGATGCACCTCCGCACAAAGTCGATAGCTTCCTGATTTTTAAGTACATCCCAGATACCATCGCAAGCCACAAGAAGGAATTCATCCTCTGAAGTTGCTTTATGCTCAATGATATCAGGATCGGCTGTGACTATTTGTTGTTCTGCTGGAAGGCTTCTGTTTTGCTTGAATTCGAAGTCTCCAAGGGCGCGAGAAAGAGCGAGGTTGCCTGCGGTTCGAAATCGCGGGAATTAGCATGAAACAACACCGAAGGAGAAGAAACAATGAACCAGACCCACCATTTACTCGTCCAAACTCGACGAATCCACCAGCGGCAACGATTCTCGAGTTTTCTCCCTTGTTGCCGGGCTTATGATCGTATGACATGGCTTTCGCCTCTCCACCGTGAGAGAGCACAATCCGTGAATCACCAGCATTGGCGACAAGTATGTTTTGTTCTTCGGTTATGAGTGCAGCTACTGCAGTGCATCCTGATGTATCGTGTGCATAGTCGGGGTCTGCGATATGTCAATAGAGGGGGGGGCAGGCGGGGGGAGCGGGGAGCAACAAGTCAGTGATGTACTCCAGCCGCAGTGGTGAAATTTGACAAAGCAAGTCTTCGTATGACTACTCACCACTACGTAGATCTTCATCAGTTTTGAGGAATGCTCGTCTCATGCCAGCTTCATAGTCATGGTTCCTGTATTGGTCTAGATCTCTGAATCGTCTGTGGACGGTGTCGCCAGAGTATCGAGCGACGGTGGACCCTAAAGCACGGAGAGAGCCACACGTCAGTATCCAATATCGAGTAGAGGTGTAGGATTATGCATGCATGGGGCATGCCAGTGTCCTCCAGCACATTGCCTTCTCGCCGCAAAAGTCGCCGCAGAACTGGCAGCCCTCCCTCCCACTCACCTCCATGGCCGTCATAGACCGCAAAGAAGCTGTTCTTGCCCTTTTTACCCTTTCCGCACTGCGCTTCTGCGGACTCGTCTGTCTTGTCGAGGTCTAGAATGGTCGCATGTGCGTCTTCCATTGCTGATCAACATGACGGGAAGGGGGGCGGGCAGAGGACAGAGAAGCGAGGGAGAACAAGAGCCAGGTCAGCGTGGGTCAGCAGAGAGTCGTCGTGGGTGTCATGCGATGCTGCTGTATGGTCTGCTGCTGCAAGCTTCTCGGCGCTGAATGCCAGTCTTCCCACGATTTCTTTGCTGCTCTTTCTTCATCGATTGCGTCTTTGTCAAGCTCGGCGTCCAGTGATAGCGGGCAGCAGCGGTCGGAGGGGCCAGTGGAGGCATTCGGGCATGTTCATGCGTGCATGCAGCGTGTAGTGGTTGCCTATGCACCCACGCTTCTCCTCCAGCTCGAAGCAGGCTGATCTGGCTGCTCGCTTGCTCTTGCCCGCCTCTTTTGGTGATGGAGGCGACGAGTGCAGCTTGATGGACAGAGGTTGAGCATAGACTGGCAGCAACAGCTTGAGGTGGCTTGACGAGTATCCATCCATCTGTCCAGTCCTACAGCAGCAGCCATCTGTCCATCCCACAATCAGCCACACTCACACAGTCTCCAGCCCTGCATCTCGGACACGGCGAACAGCAGCCTGTCGTCCTCGCCATAGCTCGTGTGCTTTGTCGTCTGTGGCTCTGAGAGTGTCTGGCCCATGGTGAGCGTGGTCGATGGATGTCGAAGATGTGTGCTTTCTCGAGTTGGCGGGAAAGCAGGCTGCAATGTGGAAGCGACTTTGCTTCTTGGGGAGATCTACGACCTGTTCGCGAGAAGTTGGCAATGGCGTGATGCAAGGCTACAAGCAGCAGTAGTGGCATTAGAATGCTCGTTGGCCCTTCAAAGCCATCGCTTATCACCATCATCGTGCTCTGACACTCCTCGAGGTGGCCACTCTGCGCAATCGAGCACAAGACATGCAGCATGGATACTCTGGAATGGTGAGATCTCTCGTTCACTGAAGCATTTCTCAAGAACATCAGTATCCTATTGTATCACGCAGCCATCTCTCCTCCCCACCTTCACATCCGCGCTCCTTGTCGTCTCGCCACACACTACCTATCTGATCACATACTGACACTGACTACGACCACTGACTCATTCACTGCCGGCCATCTCGAATCAAGACGATACATGATGAACGACGACGACGACGACGACGAGGCTATTCACCATGACCATGTCCTGCGAGCCTTTCGGGCATATCGCCTCGCTCACATCGGAGCCAACAACCTACGAAGACAATCCTACTATAACCTGTCCGAACGACACAAGGAGCTCTTACGTGACCAGCTTGCTCTATTAAATGTTGGTCTGACCATATGCTGTGTATCTGTCACTTCATACTGATCGATGGCCTGCCCATACAGACCATAGACCACTGCATAGTCGCAAACGCAGAGTTCCTAGAAGAAGTAGCGATTTTTGCAAAAGAAAATGGCGTACTGTCACTCGAAGAAGCCACGAATGAAGCATCAGCATCCTCCTCATCCATACCTACGGACCGACCCAAACCTAAAATTACAGAAAACGAAATGGACAAGCTTAGAGGCACTCTCCGCCAGCTACATAGAGACTGGTCTGAAGAGGGCAGAGAAGAAAGGGACAAGGCTTATGTACCTATCATAGAAGCGCTCGAAGAACGTCGTAAATTAACCAAGAAGCCAATGAAGGTGCTAGTCCCTGGGTAAGTCTGCACATTCCTGACACAGTCAAGTCATTCTTCCACACTTTCTCACTAGTATACTTGGCAGATGCGGTCTCGGAAGGTTGCCTTTCGAAATTGCAAAGCGAGGTTTCTCGTGTCAGGGAAACGAATTCAGGTAGCATCTATATATGTACCTTGTGCAGGAATGATGTCACTGACCATTCCATCATTTAGCATGTACATGCTCTATACGGCCAGCTACATCCTGAACAATACCTCTCAAGTAGAGCAGTACGGAATCCATCCATTCTCTCACTCATTATCAAACATAGAAAAGGCAGAAGGAGCCACTCGTGCGATCATGGTCCCTGATGTTCTGCCATCTCAATATACGAACATGGACCTCTCTATGGCTGCGGGTGACTTTTTGGAGATTTACAACGACGACAAAGGTGCGGCTGAGCATTTCTTACCGGGCTAGCGAATGGGCTAATTCTCCTTGTTTGTTGCTGCAGGACAATGGGACGCACTAGTCACTTGTTTCTTCATCGATACGGCGCATAATGTTATAGAATATTTAGAAACAATAAAGCGTCTCCTACAGCCGAATGGGTGGGTACTTCACTGGACCAGTTCAACTCCGGTCCACCCTGACTTATTCCCATCTATGTAGGATATGGATCAACCTAGGTCCATCTTTGTGGCATTTCGAAGGGAATGCAAGCGGATCTATTGATATTCCCATGAATGAGGTCAAGCGCTTAGCTGGTCGGATTGGCTTTCGGATACAGGTGAGCACGAGCTTTGATATAATTGACTATTTCATCCTTGACTAAAGCACCTGTTCCAGGATGAACAAGAGATTGAGCTTACTTACACATCGAATCCGCATTCCTGCATGAGATATAGCTACAAAGCGTCTTTCTGGACCGCCACCATTGCTTGAAAGGCGCTCCAGCGGGCCCTGCAGACTTCGTTCAGACATTCATATATACCCTCTCAGTAACCAGTTCTGCAATAAACAGTCATCTTGGGGCTCTCCCAACATCCGACTTATATTTACCGCCACGATCACCTACAAAGATCTCCGATAGAGAAGTGAAACACTTGTAGCTTTTGCTTCTTACTTTTCGCGCATAGTCGAGATCCATCAACATGTCATTCTCACGGCACGCATTGAATACGCTGAGGCAGTCTGCAAGAGCTTCTCCGCCGTGCTCAGCTTGTGTCGTGCCCTCTTCTCGTCGCACTTTTTGGAGCACAAGCAAGGCCGATCCAGCGACCTCGACAGCAGTTCCACCTCCATCAGAGCCATTACCACAGGCGACAGCTGCAGAAGCCAGTCCACCGTCGAGTAGCAGCAGTCCTCATCCTGCTTCAGGCTCCTCATCAGCGAAGGTAGACCCGGAGACACATTTTGGATTCAAGTATGTCCCAGAAAGCCAGAAGGAGACGCTCGTTGGAGGTGTCTTTTCATCTGTAGCTTCAAAGTATGGTGAGTAATGGAAAGCGATATGCTAGAACGACAATGTGCTGATTGCTTTCCAGACAAAATGAACGACGCCATGTCCTTTGGCATCCATCGATTATGGAAGGATACCTACGTCGCTGGCTTGAATCCTCGAGGTGGCATCAAATGCTTAGATGTAGCTGGTGGAACAGGTATGCGAAGCAATCAGTCTTGCCGCTGCGCACAGTGACTCAGCTACTCCTTTCGCCAGGCGACATCGCGCTACGCATTCTGAACCATGCAAAGGACAAGTATGCAGATCGAAAGATTCACGTGCAAATGCTTGATATCAACCCAGAGATGCTGGAAGAGGGAAAGAAGCGTTTCGCACGGACAATGTACCACGATGGTGAGCTAGTTTCTCTCCTGCTTCATGTCTTCGCCCTGTGTGAGCCGACTAATGCTTGGTATTCCTACATCCTTGCCCTCTACAGGCCCACAAATATCCTTCACCCTAGGCAATGCAGAAGATCTGAATACGATACCAGACAATAGTCAAGATCTATACACTATCGCTTTTGGGATACGTAACTGCACGCACGTCGACAGAGTGCTCAAGGAAGCTCACCGTGTCTTGAAGCCAGGCGGCGTCTTCAGCTGTCTCGAGTTTGGCAAAGTCTCCAATCCTTTACTAGCGAAGTAAGCTTTCTGAGGCGTATACACCTTCATCGTTGGTCTGATGCCTTCTATCGCAGAGCATACAAGGAATGGTCCTTCCAGGTCATTCCAAATTTAGGCCATATTATCGCTGCCGATAGGGACTCGTATCAAGTATGTCTCTCAGACTCGAAAGGCAAGGCAGTTAGAATTTTACCTAACCTCTTGCACAATCTTCCAGTATCTCGTCGAATCCATTGAACGCTTCCCACGACAAGCAGATTTCGCACAGATGATCAGGGACGCCGGATTCAGCGTTCCTCGGGGCAAAGCTGCATGGCAGGATCTGTAAGTTCCCTATTCTCTCCGACAACGTATAGGGTAGCTGATGACCATGTCTTGCCTGTTGCGACAGTACATTCGGCGTGGCTGCGATTCATACTGGAGTCAAATTGTAGTTCTGTGGCATTACAACAACAACAAACCTTCGTAATACTCTGCAAATATAGACCACTGCTTCATCAATCACGGGTTTAGGCATCATCCCCATGCATTCTCACACTACTAACAGCCGGGAAACCCAACCTTTCGCCCTTCTGCAGTACGAGCATACCTTTACTTTGCCATATATAAGCTTTAAGGTAGCCTTGCTCCATAAGACTGGCGCACATCGCTTCTATGTCGTCTTCATCTAATTTTTCCGATTGTCCGAACGAGACTGTCGCTGTGGTCAGCATTGTCGAGAGAGGTAATGTTGGTGGTCCGCTTGATTGTGCGGAGATCGAATGCGATGCTCGATGTATAAGCAGGCTGTGAGAGAACGATGAAGGATGCGAGAACAGATTGCACCGAATCAGGGAGATCTGGACAGATGAAAAATAGCAAGCAACTCGTACTCACGTTCTTCGAGCTAGATTCCTCCAGCAAATCACTTCCAGCTTGTCTTTCAGTATAAGGTAGTTACCTTTGCGAAGATGCCATTCACGCCATTTGTCGAGTTCACTAACACACTGGCGGAAGTTGCCGAGCTGTCACCGGAACAAAAAGTTGACGTTAGTAGGGGCACATAGTGCTTGTACTGCAGGGAATGTCTAGTCGTACTTTTAGACCCCGCACGAGGCCTTCATATTGGTCTCTCAGATTGAAAGCATCCAGTAACTCCAGTGATGGGAAACATCCTAGCGGTAGAGAAGCAGTCACTAGGTAAACCAAGATCAAACTTCACCAAAAGTTGTCAGTCTAGAATGTTGGCTACGAGATGACCAGACTTATAAAAATAAAGGTACTTACCGCTTGTTGTTCAGTTGGCGATTTGTACAGAGGCCAAACGCCTTGCGAAGTTCATACATCGCCTTGCGCATCCGCCGCTGATACAAGTACATCCTGCCCATGTAGTACGAAAAGGTTGCGCGATCTGCTTTCGGGTAATGAGTATCGAGATAGTCTATCGCGTCACGGACATTCTTCACGACGGTGTCACATAGACGGAGGTTGTTAAGCTACATAGGGAGAGGGTCAAGAGAAGGCAAAGTAAGGTAAGCCGAGTGCTGGTTTCGCTGTGTGTCTTTCGCTGGTTGTACCTACATGAAAATAGACTTTGAAAGACTGATTTGCTAGAAAGAAGACCGCACTTCGCTTCGATGGCCAAACCGCATCTCTGCGATGGTCATATTCTTCTCAGATGATGTCCATACTAACAGCGGGAACTATGCTTACCGCTCAGCAGCACATATGCTCAGACTGCGTGTCAGCAGACGACTCGCTAGACCTGCTTGCGTATTCTTGAAGTCACCGGCTGCTGCATCAGCCTACAATAGTCGAGGAGCATCAGCATATAGGCATGTTCAGAAAGACATGTCCGTCGCTAGCTCACCTTGAAAGCGAGGTTGGGAAGGGCGTTCGCGAGTTTCCGCAGTGTAGGCACGAACCAAGCTGACTCTTGATCCGCGAGTATGGAAATTGCAAGACTATGGATGACAGTGAAGGGAGTTTAGCATATGGAGAGATGCGTATGAGTATCACACTTCCGACAAACCTATAACACGAGCTAAGTAGCTCATATGCATTCAAAGCTGACTGAGCATTGTCGGCTGAGAGATCTGCATCTCTGACGAACAGAAGGAATGCAGCTACGAAGTCCGCAAAGGGAAGATTATCGCTAAAGAAAGCTTTCGTATGTGAAGTATACGATGACGGTCGGAGGTGTGGGTTGGCCTGGAAAGATTGGCCATTTTCAGCAAGTCCAAGCCATATATAGAACCGCAAGATTCTGGACTCACATTCAGACTTGCTTTAACACGCAATGTATTAGTACTGAGCGGGTCCAGCAGACTTGCCATGCCATGATGGTCATTTCTTCGATATGCAGCTTGGATGGAGCCCAGAAAGCGGTCGGCGTCAGACATCTCGCCAATCTGGAAGCCGGAGCCGCTTGATGATGGCTTTATTATACGTTTGAGCCACTACGCATGCCTCATGCTGTTGTTCGCATGGCACATTGGAGGTGAGTAAAGCGGCGTAAGGAGGATGATCGAAGAAGTCACAGAGAAGTCGATCTTGAGTAGATGTAGTCATACACACCCATGGCAAGAGAGGCAAAGAGGGCAAGGTCGGACGGTGCTGATCAGTCAGCTAGGCTTGTCTATACATTCTGCCCAGCGAAAAGCCGGAGCATGCTTTTGATATTGCATTCCAAGTATCATTACTGCTAGCTCTCAAACTACATAAAAGCCAGCTACAGCAAGCAACATCTACCCGCACACACTCTTTGAGAGCACTGCCTTGAGAGGATACGCTTGCTTATGCGTTCACTGCCGATCGAAATAAGGAAGTCAGTAAAGAATGTCCAAGAAGGAATTGGTGTACATCAGCGCAAACTCACTGTATGTGCTGGACTCGATGCTGTCTGGCAACTCGGTGATAGCAACTTCGAAGCGTGATTGAATGGAGTCAAGCACTTTTTGGTCATCCTCCGACGAAACAAAGGTGATGGCAAGACCCTTGGTACCGAAACGACCGGCACGACCGACTCGGTGGAGGTAAGAGTCGGCCTCACCTGGTGTGTCGTAGTTGATGACGACTAAAGAAACATGTATAAGATAGATCGCAGACTCGGCGCGACTGTTGTGAACACTCACTGTTCACACGCTCAACGTCAATACCACGTCCAAAGATATCAGTCGCGACAAGGATACGCTTCTCGAAAGCCTTGAACTGCGAGTATCGCTTAATACGCTCGGTTTGAGGTAGGCCAGAGTGAATGCAGATACTTGGGAAGTTGCAGTCTCTGAGCAGAGCATCAAGCTGTGTCGCACGGCTGACAGACTTGACGAAGATGACGACCTGTAGGACAGTCGTCAGTAAATGTACAAGCCAAAGGCGAGAAAATCTGAAAGTAATAAGCTCACCTGGTTGAACTCGAGAGAATCAAGCAAGTCATTGAGCTTTCTATTCTTGGCGGCTTCAGCGAGCTTGACGTAGTGTTGCTGGAGACCGTGCAGAGTGAGCTTGGTCTCGTCGTCGACGTAAATCTCAAGGGGCTGCAAATATAGTGTAGAAGTCAGCACAATGATATCGACGCATTGTACAGAAGTCGCCTATTTCACTCACGTTCTGCATGAACTTCTTGCACACTGTTCGGATCTCCTTGGAAAGGGTGGCACTGAACATCATAACCTGCTTGTTACCGGAAACGGCACGGAAGATTTCCTGAACATCTCGGCGCATGTCTAGTTGTTGATAGGATGCCCATAGCGGTAGTGCATGGAGTAGAATCGCGATTGAAGGATAACAGCAAAAGAGGATAATCGAATGCGTAAGTTACCGTTCTTATATACCTTTCCCGCAGCATTTGAACGTCTAATCAGTTAGCATCGGCGCAAAAAAGACCTTCCGATGTTTGCAGATTTTGTCCATCCCGACTGCAGCAATGAGCTTCTGAAAGAAATTGAACTGACCGACTGTATCCAGAAGCTTGTCGCACTCATCAAGAACGAAGTGTTTGACGTTGCTGGCATTTAAGCTCTTGTCTCTAACGAGGGAGTTTAGCCGACCAGGAGTAGCGACAATGATATGTGGGCAAGTATCCTTGTTCTTGAGGAGCTCGACATCCTTGGCTTGGCTCGTACCACCGTAAAAGACGGCAGTGCGTACGTCAGGCATGTATTTGCTGAATCGAGCGTATTCGTTCTTGATCTGGTAAGCAAGCTCGCGAGTATGGCACAGCACGATAACACCGACTTGACCAGCAACAGGCTCGATCTGCTGAAGTGTAGCGATGACGAAGACAGCAGTTTTACCTGGAGGAGATTGCATGGGAGCACAGTCAACAGATCATCTTCGACAGTTACAACGAAATGAATCGTCACTCACCCATACCAGACTTAGCCTGGCAAAGGACGTCCATTCCGAGAATAGCTTGAGGGATGCACTCTTGCTGGACTGTAAAACAGACGGATGTAAGTCAACATGTGCAAAGAGGTGAGACGCAATGCACCACCCACCCTCTGAAGGATGCTCGAAACCAAGATCGGAAATGGCTCGGAGCAGCTCTGGCTTGAGGAGGAAATCCCTGAAACCAGTCGAGTGGATACCGACGTAGGAACCCTTCTGGTCCTTGCTGTCCGCAGCAGTGCCGTCTGTGGTAGCTACGGCGTTGCCATTCGAGGCGGCGGCGGGTGCTACCGTCGTGTCATCCTCCTCGTAGTCGATGAGGTCCTCTTCGGGGTGTTGAGCGGCCATGCTTGCGGGAAAAAGGGTAGAAAAGCTGCTTCAACGTGTCCGCAATGCAATGTTACAGCAGTGCCACGGAAAGATGTTCGAATCGAATCGAGTGAGTCAGTATAAGTGAAATGGACGTCTTTCCTTTCCTTCAGCGAATTGAAAGGCAGCTTTCTGGAGCGGGAAGCACAAGGGAGAAACGGGTGGAACGCTGGAATGGGCGCCCGGCGGGGCAGCGTGTCGTCGTGCATCTTGCTCGTGTCCAGCTTGTCCATTGATGACTTGCTTGTTCCGGTTGCCCGCCTCGTCATCGGGCTTGCTGAGGATTTCTGCCTCTCGGCCCATCGTTGAAGGCGGCTGGCTTGCTATGACTGGCATCTGCAACGGGGAGCAACCCATACGCAGGCTATGCAGTCATACCCTACCCATCCTGATGCTCTTGTGTCGTGTCGTCTCCAACCCTCCTGCCCGTAGCCGCTTCTTGCATGGAGTTCCAAAATGGCCAGTCTCGAGGTGTGCGCTCGCCGGGCGCCCAAATTCCACCCAAGGAGGTACGATGAAGCGGGAGGGTGATTGCTGACTGGGAGCGTACCTAGTTGGGGGTGCAGAGTCGTGGGCGTCGTGGGTGCAGCGAATGTGCAGTCGATGGTGCAGGTGAAAGAGCCACTCGCCGTCCAGGCAGGAGGGAAGCTCTTTGTTCGAAAAGGGCACGGAATTTAGGGCAACGGCTTTTGTGCAGTTTTAGGCAGCCGTGACTGGCGGGCACAGAGAAGCAGAGCGAGTGGCAGAAATGCGAACACAGTCGTATAATCGCATACTAGCCTCCATGCTGAGTATTGGAATGATATACATACAGCATTGCGATGCAGAAGACCTGGAGTATCCCTGGAGAACTGGTCAAAGATGATGCTTGCGATGATGACTGCTGCTACATAGGATGAACGTGCATTGTTGTACAATTAGGTGTGCTACTTCAATTACCGGTATAAGACTGGATGCCCTGTTGCATGCTCGATACTGTCCATGCTGGCCATGTCCGAATCCGCAGAAAGCGGGTGCGGTGTCATTTGTGGTGGACTCGTATCCCTTCCCGGCCCAAGATTGCTCGAAGCTTGACTGCGTGGTCGGCGTGATCCGGCGCCACTTGCTATGTCTGGGCCTAGCGACATGCCCGCAGCTACGTTTAAGATCACGTTCGAGCTCGACCTAGCAAGACGGACATGCTTCGGTCGCATGTTGATGTCCGAGCTAGCTAGAGTCGAACTTGGACTGGCCCCATTTAGCTGACCGTAGGAAGGTTGCGATCTCGAGGAAGATGAACTGTCCCCATTGATAAACGGATCTGCTTCCTCGTGCATTGACGACGGCATCGCAACCATAGCGGACGGAACAGGTGACGGCGAATTCCGGTTTTGCAGCTGGAAGCCTGCAGTGTTGACATCCAGCATGGGTGTGTAAGGAAGAAAGGGCAGTGAATTATTAAAAGCCATCAAAGAAGTGAGGGTGCTACTCCTCGAGCGTTCCAATCTTGGTCTTCCAGCTGCGGTATGTATCGTCGGCGGAGTCGCCGAGGTAGAGGCATGGGAGGACGATCTCTCCCGATTTATGCTTTCTGAAGATGGACAGTGGATGTATGGGAGAGTATACTGCATTCCGCTTTCCAGTTCGTTGAGTTGCTCCTTGCTCTCACTATGTATTGACGAGGTAGTAGTCGATGGTGCCAGCGCCGCAATCCGCTTCTCTTCCTGCCACATACGGAACCAGATGATGTACATCGCAACGACAGATAAGAAGCCCGTGATACAAAGTACTGTCCAAGATACAATCTTGTGCGTGGTGTTGCTGGCTGCTTCTTCCTTTATTTGACTCTCGGTCTTGCCTTCGTTGTCTAGCTTGTGCGATTCGCCAAACAGCACGCCCAGATAGACCAGGGCAAGCTGTTTGGGCAGTGAGATGGCGCACGCTATCCCAAAGATCCAGACAGAGATTCCTATTGTCGATTGTATGCAGGTGACAAGGTGCCCCGGCAGGTAGCTCCACCTGACTAGGGTGATCATCCATAGCCCATCTCGCCGCATCACATGCGCAAGACCCGCATATAGCCTCGATTTTTCTTCGAACTTCTTTGCGCGTTCGCGAAGCATGTACTTGAAGAGGTAGTCTATAACCAATAGGGTGTTCTCAGTCGCTGGGTGTGAAAAAAATATTCCGTCTTGAAATAACTCACATGTCAGAATCTCCCCGATGAAGGTGCCGGCTACGGCGATGAGGAAGCCCCACCAGAGACCCCACAGAACTCCAACGACGAGAATGATAATTTCGTGCCCTATGAGAGGCGGCACGCTGACCACGATGAGAGCAGCGACGGGTACTGCCCAAGCTCCAGGTGTATTAATGATCTTGGCTGCCACTGGTCGAATGGCGAGGACTATGCAGTCGTGCTGTTGAAGACAACAGAAGAGTAGCTTTAGCAAGTGACTTTGCACAACTACAGACTTTACGATGAGGTTAACCCACATAAGCAGACAACGCCACCGAGAGTGCAATTACTGTGAGGAATCATATTAGCTAGTGTTCATAGAACAGACTCCAGCCGGAAGACCACTCACCGACAGCAAGAAGTATCCACCATACCCAATACTTCCTCTTGAACATCGTCTTGAACATCTGTTTCTTGTCGAGCTTCTTGTTGAAGTCGACGTACTCCCGCAAGGTCTCGAAGACACATGCCTTGTGCTGGTCATTCTGGCGCTTGAGCCAGGCTTTTGTTCGAGCAAACATGACCACTGAATGTATATGTGACTGACGGTGTTGACTTTCCTCCAGCCTTGGACGTATCGGCCTGTCTATCCCCAGACTCTGAGTGCGACACGAGGCGAGGCGGGAACGGCTGGCCGCCTTTCTCCCAGCTCTTTTCCTTCACTGGCTTGCTTGATATAGCTGCATGCGGGGATACCAGATCATTCGGTAGTGCATGTATCACGAACGTTCGAGTCTTGCTGTCTTCAATCTTGCACTTTCCTCGCGGCCAAGGACGAAGCTGTCAAATGTCGGCTCACCTGTCACTCGATCTGCTTAGATAATGGTGGCGGTACGGGACTCCGCCTCGAGAAGAGAACAGACCAGAAAAGAGTGAAGGAGCGTACCAGCTTAGCTATATTGGCATGCGATAGGATCTCTCAGACTGAACGACTCCAAGCCAGCTAAGAGGGCAGCCAGCCAGCCAGCCCGACAGACCGTGACTGTCAGAGCTGTGTGTGATCCATTCATATCAGGTAGGCAAGGCGGTACTTTGAACTTCTATACCTGCGACCGACGGTCTTAGATACTATCTGCACGAAGATGGTCTCACTCTGCGCAGCGGGCCGATGTACCTGCCTGACCGTGGCGTGTGGAAGAGCCAGGTCTGCAGTACTTCCAGTTGGCCTCTGAATCAGCCATTCGACATTGCACTGTCTCTGCCTGAATCCATCTAAGCTACACTACGTGTCATCATGCCCATCTCCATCGTCGTCTTCATCGTCTTCAGCATTATCATCGTCCTCCTCCTCTGCGTCTTCCTCCTCTTCCGCATCTTCATCAGCTTCTGCATCATCGACATCTTTACTTGTCGCACGATCAGCTTGCAGGCTCGTATCCACAACTTCCTCCATATCTTCATCATCATCATCATCGTCATCGTCATCCTCGTCGTCTCCTTGCCCACCGAAAAGATCATTCCCAGCCATGTCTAAATCCATGCCTGAACTGGCTCCATTGGCTGCTCCACCCCGTGAAGTCGAAGCAGCAGTATCTCCCGACTGTCCGCTCTGTATTTGATTTTGGTCTTCCAGCTCGGCGTACGTTCTCTTCCCCGTCACAGGGGCCAAATCCCAACTGACAGCAGTCAAGCGGTCTCTTTCGTGGGGTAAGCGAATGCCATAACTTTCGGGCAGGATGGGTAAAGGAACACGATTGATTTGTGCTGCGAGTGGGAGAAGGAACTCTTTGGGAAGTGGTGAGGAATAACTGTGTTCGAGCTTAGAGCTGACTGCCATTCGGAGATCTTCGACTTCTAGTGGGGAGGTGGAAGCTGCTGTTGGATCTCGCGGGCGTTGTGCGTGGTCACCAAAGACTTGAGCGTCTTTTAGGACTTCTAGTGTGTATCCTGGCGAAATTTGCATCATAATGCATTAGCATCCTCTATCTGGAAGTCACCATTGTAACGGATCCACAACATCATGCAACTCACGGTGTGCGAACTCGAGAAGCATTGCGACCACGCCCGGCTCAGCGTCGGTAACACCCAAGCTGGCAAGTATGAGTCCGATGATCCTTGCATCTCGCGGTATGTCTTTGTTAACTCTCGTCGCTGAACTCGCTGCAGCTGCATTGCCGTTTGATGATGCGCCGCCAGAAGGTCCATTTGGGGCGGCACTCGCTCTCTGCGCTGCTTGAGCCATAGCGAGAGCGGTTCTGCAGATGCCTGATGGACAGTGTAGAGCTCTTCAATTGCTGTTCTCTGAGTCTCGTTCGAATGATGAAAGTCAAGAAGCAAGTAGCACCTCTCGTCTTTCTCTCCAGCCAACTGCTCTCAGAGGGGCGTGGCTGAAGAACGATGCAGCTTTCGCATACAGCACACGGCTAAAGAAGGCCGCCCAGACCTGCCAATATGGAACACGAAGACATCAAGACACCTGCTGGGCCTGCTGCTGTTGTTCCCAGTGTGAAGGTAAGGTCTATTCAAGAGCATGATCGATAGATGGATGATACATGGAATTCACAACACATCCTGAAAGACTCGCTCAAAGATACAAACATTCAGTGTACACGATGAACTGACACTCAATGAACTTAGTCACCTTCGTACTCACCCCACCTCGAGGACGAAAAGCTACAGCCAGATGCCGACCAGGCTACCTCGCTAAATAACGATGATGTGCTGTCCTTCGACGATTTCAATGTAGGTATCCGCCTTATGGCAGCTATCTGCTGATAACGCTAACAGATCATGACAGGACTTGCTGAACTCCCTCGCCAGTTCGACCGCTACGCCCATTATCAACGCATATGGTCACCTGCTATCATTGTACAAATACACAGTCGGCCGCCTTCAACTGTTAGAACTCATTGGGGCAAATGAAGTGCTCACCGACGCACTCCTTTTGCGGCTGCAACAATTGAATGACGAGAACGAGCGGTTGCTGGAAGCTGAACGCTCAAATGGAGCTAGCCTGAAAGAGGTTGAATGGCAGCTTGAAGAGCAAAACAAGCAGACTAAGGCTACAGAAGAGGCCTTACGTGGTGAGATTGGTCGTGACCATCTATTGCAAATCACTCTAATGCTTGATGATACTTTACGCAGATGCACACCAGCTTCTTCAGCAGCAAGAGCATGAACTAGCAGGTCAGGCCACGGTCATATCGGAACTGAAAGACAAGCATGCTAGCGAACGTTCATCCCACTCCCGACGCATGTCTGACAGGACACAAGACCAACGTGAGCATCATAGAAGTCACGAAGGAAGCAGCAGAGACAAGGACGGAGAGCGATCTCGCGAACACCGACGCCATCGCTCTGAATCTCGCAGGCATGGAGAAAGTGAAAGCCATAGCCGGCGTAACGATAGAGAAAACAGTGTCACTTCTTCAAGACGCTCTTCCAGTAGACGAGATGACGCTGGGCATTCGCGAACGCATCGGGACCATGCTCGAGTCGACCGCATAAGTGAAGACGAGGAGGATCAACATCAGGCTGTTGACACGCTTTCGTATACCAGGGAAGATTCAGATGAAGTCGAGGAAACACGTCAGCCGGCAGCAAAACGACGTATATCGATCAATGGTGCAGCTTCCAACTACACGAATGATGCGAGGGGTGAATTCGTTCCAGCATCAAGTCGTCAGCCCGATAAGGAGCTGACAAATGAAGAAGAGGAATACGAGCCTGAAATTGACTTGGGGGAGGACATTCTCCTTGAAGACGAAGAAGCACCCGTGGCGAAGCCAGCTTTTGAAAAAATACCGACAACAAGATCACGTTCGCGCTCACCGCGCCGGCACAAGCATGAGCACATCGGGAGTGAACATCGTCCTAGCTATCGCACGCGGTCGCGGTCACCCGCCCGCGATGATAAGCGCGACTCGAATACCTCTTCCAGGAAGCATAGACAAGAGCCCGAGAGCGCCGCACATCAATCAGATCCTTCCTCGGGAAAGGTCGATGTTCCATCTGCCAGCACGAGAGGGGAGGGAGAAAGGGTTAACAAGAGACCTCGACATCAGGAAGATTCGTCTGCCAATACATCCAAAAATCGCAATAACATGTTCGGTAGGCTAGGCTTGCCTCTTTCCTCTGCGAAAAGTGAAGGTGGCAGGACGGAATTGGCAATACGGGGCGCTGGCAGAAGTAGTAAAAAGTAGTGAAAGCGCGACATTGCAGAATGCTATGTCCGTATCTGTTGTGCTTGAGATACTGTAATGCTATGAAGGTCATTACCGCTCTATAATAACGATGATGATGATGATGATGATGATGATGATGATATGATGATGATGATGATGATGATGATGATGATGATGATGATGATGATGATGATGATGATGATGATGATGATGATGATGATGATGATGATGATGATGATGATGATGATGATGATGATGATGATGATTGCATACGAACTTCTTCCGCTCATCGCCGTGTCAAAGCCTCTGATGTCTTCATCTCCTGCTGACATCAATGGATCAGATGACATCTCCAAGGAACGCTCGCGACGCTGGGACGGATCTAGGCTCAACGACATGAGATGGAGGATCAAAGTAGATTTACATCTCAATGGTGCTTGCTGGTCACGCAGTGTAGCAAGTCGCAAAAGAGAGCTTTCAGGCTGTCAGTTCAAAAGCCTGCATCATATTTGGGGTTGGGTCAATGCACCAGCAATGCAAGAGTACTTGACGTGTATTTGCGGGCTAGAGAAGGAATCGAACTTCCTGACTCCAAGGTACTAGTAGCCATTAGCCATTTGCAGATTTAGAGGGCGAAAGGACACTGCCCGTCGAGTCGAATAGCCAGCTCTAGAGGCTGGCAATGTTGTCAGGACACGAGTGCCGACTGGGCGACGTTGGTTGCCTGGAGTGATGTTGCAGTTGTTGTACCGTATTAAAACATATCATCATATCTATAATCATCATGGTGGAGAGGACGCCAGCTGATCGAGACAAGCCAGTTTGCCAGCCATTTCTGTACTCATCTTCTTGCATCCATGAATATCGATGATGATCGATGCTGCACCAGAGCTATCACAGGGCTTGCTTCTTTCGATACTCTGTTGATGGGTTGGCCAACCTGCTCCGCCGCTGTCTGAGGGAAGGAATGAAATCAGGCACTGCCGAAAAGGAAACAAGAACCGAACACAATTGGAGCCGAAAAGACTTGCATTGTAAGAAACGACGAAATACACGATGACACACGGCCATATCATAACATGGTAGAGCATATCTGTCGAGATGCGTACGAGAGCTTGCTTCCTATGAGCTCAAGAGAGAGGAAAGTATGGTTTGCTGCGTGTCCAGATCGACACTGACAAAGCCCTGTCACTCGCGAACCGAACCGGGAGTGGCATTCAGATTCAAGCATGCCCGATAACGAAGCCGATAGATAGCTAGAAAGAAAGACAAAGAAAGGTTTAGTCTGGTCTGGTCTCTCTTGAAGAACCTGTGCTCACAGTGTTGACTGACTGATGACTGACCAGTAGCTAAGCAAGCGGCTTTCAGGTCCGTCTGTAGACTGCAGTACATGGAACATGCATGCAAGCAAGCAACTGCCGGTCAGTCGGTAAAAGAAATACACGAGGCATGCCAGAACCTTGCGCCTCCCTGGCCAGAATGGTCGAGGGTCCGTATCACTTCCTTGGTGCCTTGCGTGTCTTCTGCTCGCGGTTCGCCCATCCAGCTGCAGGACAAAAGGACAGGCAGCGAAGATGGAGGCAATGGCAGGCAGGCAATGCACTGCAAGGTACAGTCAGTGCTAAAATGAGCTAGCTGCTGTCATGTCACCCAGCGAGTGCACAATGAGCCCCCTTGTCTATCGAACACGGGGCGCCACTGTACGCGAGCTACGGACCTGCACGCAAGAGGAGAGCTCATGTCGCCTCTCTTCTCTGTTCTGATCCAAGCTATACGTACACTGTACTTACAGCTACACACAGAACAAACACACACACACACAACACACGCACTCACTCACCACTCGCACACCCTCACCATCCTCACAGGCACATGGCCCTCGCAGCCACCATGGCAGACTCAGAAGACGACGGCTCGCACATCTCCGGATGGTCGACGCCAACAAGCGAAAAGACAGACCGATGTTGGTCAGAAGGAGGAGATGAGGACGCCGAGGGCGAAGAACAAGAACAAGAGGCAGAGGCAGCAGGCGAGCTCCTCAACGAGGATGCAGCACAGGGCGCCATCGCGCACTCGGTCTCTTGTGTAGCCGGACCAGAGGCCTTGGCTTCGAGAGCAGCATCAAGAGCAGCATCACCATTGCACTCGCCAGATGCACCAGCGTGGATGCAGCAACCTGAACATCCCCAATTACCACCTCTGCCACCTACTCTGCGCCAGTTCGAAAGGTCGCTGTTCACCCACGACCAGCCAGAGATAGAGACCGAGCTCTCGTCCTTAAGCGAGTCCCTCATCCCAGCCTGGCTCGCTGAACAGTTCCAACAGCTGAAACACCTCGAGAAAGGCGAGATACCTCCGGTCCTGCAAACTGCAGACCATTCTAGGCATCGCCACGAGACAACGTCTCCTCCTCCTCGGGCCTCCACCTCCGCTGCCAAGCGCACGGAGCTTTCCAAAGGTATGGGGCTCCACTTGAATCACAGTGCAAGGTATATACTGACATCTTTTTCCTTCTTTCAGCTCCTCGTCGACAACAGCCTGAGCGAACTCGGGTCATCAAACCTTTGAGAGCTCCACAAGCACCACAGCCGGTGAAGGCAACTCGAGCACGGCTCTCCGAGCCGCCTGCGCTCGTTGAGACCTTCAAGACTTCCAGTCTGTCCAAAAGTGACCTAGCGCAGCTCTCTGAATCTCCGCAAGCTGGTCAAGAGAGTCACGCCGAGCTAGCGGATCTCCCTCAACCACCACAAGTTTTTGAAGAACCGCAACCATCCCAATCAAGCTCTCATTTATCCACAAATGTCCCAGCTCCTGTACCTTACGTCTCGAAATGGGCGTCAGCTTCAGCTCCTACCGCATTCATCTCGCAGTGGGCCTCCGCTCCGCCGTCAGATCGAGAGGCTACCATAGACGAAGATATAATAGGTGCGCTGCCTGAAAATATTCCGGGCTCCGTCGAGGAGGGAAACGCGGTGGAGTTCCAAGCAGAAGGGGAGGTGGACACGGGAATGGAGGTGGATGTGGAGCCGCAATTTGTAGAAGAGATGGTAGCATCTTCCTGGAACAGCAATGAGATGCGGGTTGATGGAGATGCGCAACTCTACGCTACATACGTGGATATGTTGGAAGACTGCGAGTCGTACCTCGAGTCGGACAGCGACTCGCTGCGGAATGGAGACGTCTTAATGGACGACCAGGATGAGACACTGGAAGAGCATGACTGCTCCGATATGCAAGTTGACGAAGAACAAGAAGAGTATGACTGCTCCGATATGCAAGTTGACGAAGAACAAGGAGAGCAAGTGCAACAGCACTTCGACTATCCTTCAATCTTCGTTCCTTATCTTCCCATTCTCGCTTCCATTCCTGCTGTTTGGGAGCATCCAGCTTTCGATTGACATATGGTCGAAGACCAACCTCTACCTCCTCAAGACCGGTTTGAAACTCCGCTTCTTCCATCAATGCAGTCTTTAGCATCGATGTCAGTCTTCGCCTCGGCGGCTTACAGACAATTGGCACGTTCGTCCTTTACCGCCAACGACGCTTTCCAGCAACCGCCTCCTTCGGGCAACACGCCATCGTACTGGTCCAACCCGTCCTCCCACCACCTCCCTGAAGGCAATCAGCAGTCTCAGCAACATAACCTGCCTTACAAAACGCCATCAGACTGGTTCAAGCCCTCCCGCTCCATCCTTGTAGGCGATCAGCAGCCTCAGCAATCCAAACCTCGCTACAGATTCCCTGCCCCTCCAAGGCAGCCCTCCCAGACTTCCACCAACCTGCCTATCGACGCCCAGCTCACTGCAACTCCCCAGGCAGAAGGACAGCCGAGCTTGAGGACTCGTCTTCACCAGACAGCGATCCACGCAGGGTCCGGTCTTCTTGGCGGTCTGATAAACATTGCACGAAGTTTGAAGAGGTCGGATAGGCAGGCGGCAAGCGATGATTCAGAGAAGAAGACAGACAACGAGAAAAGCCAAGAGCCGTTTGAGAAGCCTGTGGACACTGCTTAACAGATTCGGACTACAGAAGACACAATGACCCGAGAACAGGTCGAGGCTGCTTTCGATGCCGCTCTTCAACAAGCTCGCGAACAAGGCGATGCGCGACTTCGGCAACAGGAAGAGCAAGGAACGCTCAACATGGTTGCAAGACAGACGAGCCGAGCCCTAGCGACAGCGTTTGGCTGGATCTTCGCACAATAAGTTCCCTCTGGCTGGCGAAGTCGATGATTTGACGTTCTTGTAAACTTGGTCTGGCTATCTTGCCGCTGAAAGCATGGTCGAAATAGCTCTCCGAGAATGCTGCCTATACTCTACTTTTAGTACATCCGCAAGTTGATATGTGAGCTGGGTTTGCCAAAGCTGCGTGACATTGCCATGTACTGACTACAGTGACATAGATGGCATCAAATGATTCAACACCTTGCCACCAAGGTCGAACTTCTTGTCAACCCGTTCGATATCTGGACAACCAAAGTCGCTTAATCAAGCTCTCAAGAAATTACAGCCAGCTACAGTAGTCTCGGTTTTCCGCAAACTCAGGTCGAAGCAGTACTCAGTCTTGTAAATCTGACCATCTCTTCGGTCTTTTCGGTATCAACCAGGATCGTCAACGCCAGTTCAATCAGTGCCATAGCATCGTATCATACGGCATGTCTTCAAGAAAGAATATCGATCCTGTCTCAGGAGCGTCGCACTCACCGCTTACGGTAAACGCAACTTCGTTACTCGACAGTGCTTAGCTTTCGTGGAAAACCTCCCATACGTCATTACTAGATTCGGACATTTCTCTGAGTGCGCTTTCATGGCAGCTGGATCACATCAAGTTGGTTGTAAGTACTTGTCTATGTCAAAAAGCGACAAGCCAAGCACACACTCAATATCCTCTTTTTTCAGCTCCTTCAAGCTCAGCCTTTCAGTCGACCCGTTCGGTAATTGATTAACCGAAGTCGCTCAGTCAAGCTCTCAAGAAGTCACAGTCGGCTGCAATAGTCTTACCCTTCCGCAGACTCAGCTTAAAGCAATACTCAATCTTGTAATTATGGCCATGTCACTATACTCTGCGTTAGCGCCCAAGATCAATCACACCAGTTCAAGTGTGACGCATCGGCACATATTTCAGGATGGTTCAAGAAGAAGATGCTGGTTGAACTACCGGTTATAGTCAATCCAAATTCCTTGTTGAACGGCTCTTGGCTTTCGTGAAAGACCTGCTAGACGTCAATGCTGGCATTGGTCAGATATCTGAATCGCACATTAATGACAGCTGGAATACTACGAATTGGTTGTAAGTATTCATATGCTGAACAGGGGCTCAGCCGTGCACACACTCAATGTCTTCTCTTTCAGCCTCTTCAACCTGGACTTTACTGCAGACCCGCTGAACTCGCTCAATTAGACAATCGTGATGCTAGCGATCTCACACAGGAGCTGTCCTCGTCATTTCGCCATTATACTATAATCTTCATCATGCTACAACTAGGGAGCGCCGACTACAAGGCATGGCTTTCCTACTGGCGAACGCACAAAGATCAGATGGGTAGGCGAAAGACTGCGATGCAAAGGATGCGGCAGAAGATGAGAACAGCAAAGATGAATCCGAGGAGGTATTCCTAGTTCTGCTCGAGGAGCTTGCGAACAAGGGGATGCACCACTTCGTCAGGTCAAGGAACGCTCAATATATATTTGCCCCGCAGACAAGCCAAGCCTTAGCGACCATCACATGGCTGCTTCTAGCACTAGATTCCCTCTGGCTGGCGAAGTCGGTCATCCTCAACGTTTTTATAGGCATTGGTCTGGCAGTCTTGATGTCTTAGTGTCTTGGTTTCTTAGTTTCGTGGTTAGGCTTTTCTTCGTTTAGCTTCCTACTCTAGTGCTTTCTCTTCGCATCTTCTCATAAGCTACCTAACCCACTCTTCATCCTTTTCAGATCGCGGTCACTTCTATTGAGGCGCTCTAGCGGGTCCAAAGGATTTGGTGGACAGCTGTATCCGTCAAGTCTAGCGGGTCCAAAGGACTATGTGGACCTGGTGGACAGATACACCCGCTCATCTGTCAAGTACAAGTCAGAGTGTATCGCAGTCTCTCACCTTTTCCCTAACGATGCAAGCAAGTTGTTCTTGGGGAATGATCACTTAGAGTGAGGAGCTTTCTGATCGTGAAACTCAGCCGACTGGCAGAATCAAAGGAGGAAAGAGGAGAGGAAGATGAGGATATAGAAGCATGCTATAAGCATAAGGATAGATGATAAAAGTAATGGTATCGGCCTGGGCGAGCATCAAGCACCTGGCGATTTGGCATGGCCCGCAAGAAGAGAAGAAAACCGACTGGATTGCCCGACGAAGACTGCAACAAAGCAAGAGGCTTTGGAGCTTCAGACTGTCACTGTCATGATCTGGGTAAGTCAGGATATTATCTCCCGAGAGGAGCTGGTTCCCACGCTGACTCGAGTCGTGCTTTGATCTGGGTTGAGTCGCGGTCAAGCTAACGACACAATTGTGTATGGCTTGGGCGCGACTCAACCCCGACATGCAGCTGCGACTCCCCTCAACATGGACTACTACAAACGAACCTCCCTCCCAATCAATGCCACCGATATCAATGCTCCGTTCGTCATCTCGCCAGCCCGATGCCGTTACTTTTATCATCTCCATGCAAAGCGTGCCTATATTTTTGTCTACCTCTTCTCTTTCTTCTATTCACGAGTCAGAAAGTTGGACCTCGCGATTAGAAAGTGACTCGCCATATACTGTTTGTGGTAGTCATCTTCCTCAGGTGGCATACAATCTGGTTTGCATCCGCTGGGATACCGGGTAGGAAAAGAATGCATGCACGCTGGCCATGGCATGTACTTGGGAGGTGAGTAAGTCGACTCTGTTCGTCGGGTAAGCCGGATAAGGAAGCTATACATTTCTTTCATCCGCCGCTAGCGCTTCATAGAGTTTCTGCAATGATCTGCGAGGAGTCAAGTGTTGGAAGGGTATGCTGTTCGCTTTAGTTAGAGATTCGCTGTACAGAGCAATGCATATAGTCTGTACGGTCTTCCTAAAGCACTCGGTCGAGAAACCCTTTTGCACCATTTCGAGGCTACAACACCAGGCTTTCTTGCATTTTCATCGACTTCTAGAAAGACTAGCACCCATTACCACACCAGCCCGTCTACACCTTGAAGGAAGATGCTCTTCAAGCTCACGATACTCAAAGTAAATACAGGGAAGGTGAACCTGCTTCCAGCTGTGGTAGACATAGCTGAAAGAGGCTTGATCTACTTAAAGAGCGTGGAGCGGAAGGGCAATCAGGGGCAAAATAACCTGATGTGAGTATGAGTTGGTTCTATTGCAAGGTAGGTGGCGAACAAAGGTGGCGAACAAGATGCAGATGCATACTTTTGGCAAATCTAACTGATACAAAACAGATGACTTGATACCAAAAAGTAGACTGAACGACAAAAAAAGAAGCGGTTTGCGAACAATGTATGCGTGCCGGAATGTCAATGTATGCTTTATTGCCCACGACTATGGTTGCCTCAGAATATGACCATCGTGATAACTGCCGACAAGATTATCACACCGAAGATGTCGACCGCTCGAGACCTTGACGAAGCCGAGCCGCTTATTTCCCTAACAAGAGCAGTAACGTCAGCAGTGCCACTCAGGCCGAAATTGAGATGCTGCTCGGCCAGTCCACCAGGCCCATTGTCTCCTGAAAAGCCCCGAAGCGTTGATACAGCTTTACCCGAAAGAGATGTTGAAGAAGTTATGAAACTCGAGGTTGAAATCATAGATTTGTTCTCCAAGATGGCTGTGGTTGTGAGTGTCGTTGCTTGCGTTTGAGTAGTGGGGACAAGCGAAGTCACAGTCGTTATGGACGAAACGTTGCTGGAGACTGCTGGATTCGGCGTGTCGATTGTTGGAGATGGCTTTTCCCAAGCTAAAGCTGCGCAATTGCCCAATGGCATGGCCTGACGGCGAGAAACAGCATGTCAAACGGGCTGAGCATCATGTATACCAATCACAGAAGTGCTCACCTGTGCTTTACACATGATAAGACATGCCCCGCCTGGTCCAGTGCAGGTCGTCTCATTCGGGAAGCTAGCTACCAAGGTATACGCGGTCTCTGCATTAGGCGCACCGCAGCCTTCGCTGACTTGAGGGACATTCTGTAGCATGGCCATGTTGGCCCACGAAGCTCCGCTGGCATCATAAGAGACGAAGCCTGAGGATTTGGCAAGACAAGGTTAGCTGCAAGCTGAACAGACGGTAAAGGGACTCAGAACATACACGTATAAGGCCCACACGCTTCTTGAGCCGTGACAATTGCTTCCATGAAAACGACACCCGCTTCGGATGCGCTTGGCAGGCCAGCAGCAACGCCTGGTAGACAAACACCATCAGAAAGGCTTGCTGGACGAAGCGCTGCCCTACTCACTGCTTGCGACTAGATCCTGCAGGTTGACTGGATGACCAGCAGCATCGCCACATGAAGGAATAACTTGCTGTGTGCAAGAGTCAGCTTGAAGGTGCAGGAACTATATGCCAATTTCAGTCACCTACCCTAGCTGTCAAGATACTGTGATCATCGTGCTTCTGATCTGTCGAACGAGGTCGTAGATTGATGGCGTACCTCTTGTCAAATGAGGCTGCATGCGTATATGAGAGACAGCTCAACTGTGCCATAGAGTATGCTACAGGAACGAGAAGAGTCTTGAGATGCTTCATGTCGGGTAAGATGTGGACTCTTTCTGGTGGCCGGGGTGCCTTCTTAATTCTATCCTGTCTGCAACAAGTGCAGAGGCAATAAGCTAAAGCGGGAGTGTAGACCTGCTAGAGTGAAATATGCACGTCGAGTGCTGCGTTAACGGTAAGGCGGTGTTGGGGAGCAGTCGTAGAGTGAGTAGAGCAGTCAGTCAACGAGTCTGCCAACGGAGGGCGGTCGCACATGTACACGGATGGCGTCGCAGGCTGGTCCCGCTTGTTCATTTCGGTCGTCATGGCTGCGTCTGTGTCAATATTTGTTCTTTATTGTTGCATTGACACCTGCATTTGGGCTTTTGTCTTGATTGTCAGTTCACAGGTGGCGCGCAAAGCGAGTCTTGCCCGTCGAAGCGCTGAACCCGTGGCAGGAGCATCAAGATGAGCATATCATATTGTGGATATGGTAAGTCTTGAAGATGTGTAGGATGGTGGTGTCGAGAGAGAGAAGAAAGCCTTGCATCCATGTTGTGCCGCTCGGCCATGAGGATGATCGAGAAATCACCATCCTCTGTTTCTTCAACATCAACGCCTGTCAAGCATCAACAACAGCAGCAGCGGACACTAAGGCACTGATACGATACTCTTGAAGATAGCTTTAAGCTGTACGAACTGACTCACCACTGCATCCAAGAGTGAGCTGCCCTTGGCGCAAACTCGCATGACACGGCGAGACAGCAGCACCTCAAGGAGATCAGGATGGTGAGTGTATGCATATATGTTACATTTGGACAACGAGAAGCTTATAATTGGCCTACAGGGACCCTCTTGTCATCATCTCTCAGGTCAGCTTGAGCTTTGGAAGCAATGCTCTGTGCCTTGAGTCGCCGCTGACATGTATACATACCTACATTTACTGCTTTCCGCAGATCGTCGCGCTACAAGCATGTCACTATCTCATTCTTGCACTCATCGCTCCTCCACTCCTCACACTCTTCGCTGATCCCGTTGCACTGTCCCTCGAGGGTGGTGCTTCCAACGTAGCTATGATTATGGACTGGCGGGAAATGGTAGGGAGAGCAACGATAGACCAGGATGAGGTGGCTGGAGATTATATGCGTTTACCTCCGAGCTTGGGAAGACACAAGCAGCCATGGGGCGACCTGCCTGCATCCGATGCATCGTCCAGTGACATCGGTGAAGAACAGCAAGATCTAGCACAGCAGATCGCTCAGCAAGCGACACTATCAGATCAATCCAGTCAGTATGGCTACATTGCAGCTGATTCGAGAAGAGCGTGGGTGTTAGGTGCTTCATGGATCGCTACATCATTAATAGAGTGAGTCAAGTTCAGTCCCCGAAATTGATGTGGACTATAGCTGAACCATGTTACTCTAGCATCCTCTACATGTACCATCTCATTCGCCGTCCGACACATATCCTCGACTTTTCACTCACCCTAGTCCTTAATCACATCATTCTCACAACCTACTACGCCTCTTCCTTTCCAACATCATTCTATTTCTGGCTCGTCATTGCATTATCGGCGGCGATTCAAATCATCTGGGCAGAACAGCTATGCGTGCAGCGTGAGATGAAGGAAGGGTTCACGCTTGGCCAGGGATGGAAGACTGACGAAAGGAACGAAGATCTTCCCATGCATCAGGTTGGGGCAGGAGCGAGAAGGCAACGCAGGAACTCTGCCCCTTCCGCAGTCATGTATGATAGAATACCGACAGGCGACGTTGGGTGAAGCCACGGATGAAGGGGGGCTTTCTGAGTAAATAGATCGATCCGTTGCAGTAGTATTAGTGGCAAGCACTCTGTATCAATAGAAGCCGACGATGGAATAATTTCACATCTAAAGTACATTGGTGGCGGCGGCCGTCCTTCAAGGAGAGCTGCAGCTCTGCGTGCGAGCGCCTGCCTCTCGCCTGTCCTGCTTTCAGTAACAGGGTGATGTGATGGAGCGGCAACGGAGCGGGTTGGAATGTACACATGTCATGCCGCTGTGGTGTATGATGCGCATAATTCTCCGAGTGCGAGCTGTTCTCGGTGCGAGCGAGCGGGCGAGATCTCCCAAATGAAGCGACAGCGATAGCGAAGTCGAGCATAGCAAAGACGCGGCTTTGCTTTTGGTCGTATACACCATATTGAGGTCTGTCTCAGTGCCGCCATCATGGGCATGTCTGCATTACCATGGCCTCCACTGGA
Source organism: Cystobasidium tubakii (assembly GCA_024345325.1). Lineage (NCBI taxonomy): Eukaryota > Fungi > Basidiomycota > Cystobasidiomycetes > Cystobasidiales > Cystobasidiaceae > Cystobasidium > Cystobasidium tubakii. The sequence continues at coordinate 1,417,996 of BROO01000001.1, read as the reverse complement.
CAGCTGGGTGATATCGTCTGTCAGCTCCAGGGTGATGTGAGTTCAGCACAATGTGCAGTCTACATGGCTGGCGAGACGGCGGCGACATGGACTGGCGCATATCGATGCAGGCAGACGGTACGGCATGCCATGACTGACGACCACTGACACGGTGTCCTGCTGTCCCTGCTCCCGCCAGCCTCCCTGTTCTGGCGGTCCTGCTCTACCTTGCCTACCGCGTGTGGATCTTCCCCACCTATCTCTCAAGTATACGGAATATACCAGGTCCTCCGAGCGACTCAATCTTCTCTGGCAACTTTCCATACATCTTCAAAGCTGATGCTGGTGTCCCGCACAAGGAATGGGCAGGTGGGGTCCATCGCCAACTTGGGCCGTGCATCCTGGCGACTCACGTGCTTTTTCTGTGCTTCCGGCAGACAAGTATGGCTCGACTTTCACATACACCGGCTTCCTAGGCCAGAAGAGATTATATGTAACGGATCCTAAAGCCCTTCTCCACATCTTGGTACACAAAGCAGTAAGCCTGCTTTTCTGCTTTCCAGTGAGAAGACTTGTACATCGTCGCCAGCCATGCTGATGTACGTCTTGCATAGTACGAGTATCCCAAACCCCTCCAATTGAGGCATGCACTCGCACGCATACTAGGCGAAGGCATTCTCTTCGTCGAAGGAGAACAGCACAAGCACCAAAGACGTGTTCTCAGCGCCCCATTCACACAAGCTTCTGTCAATTCATACATTCCTATCTTCCAAGAACAAGCGACCAAATTAGTCAATAAACTGCAAGACTTGATAGATAGCGCAGAAGATAAAGACAAGAAGGGTGATTATACAGTCCTCAATGTCTATCCCTGGCTTTCTCGAGTCACACTCGATATCATCGGTCTTGCTGGATTCGATTACAATTTCCATGCCATGGATAGCGAGGATAATGAGCTAGCAAACGTGTTTCAAAACATGCTCAAACCTCGCAAGATTACCATTTCCATGATAATGGCACAATACCTCATGCAATACTTTCCTTTCCTCGCCTCGATTCCTACAAAAGCAACCAAGAGAATCAATGAGACGACCAAGGTGATGCAGAGAGAGGGCAAAACGATGTTAGAACAGAGGAGACAGCAAGCTAGAGATGGCGAACTTGAGGGAAAAAGGGATCTGCTTAGTCTGCTTGTGAAAGCTAACATGGAAGCTACGAATCCGAAGGACAAGCTCAGGGATGATGAGGTGAGTGCTGTGACAGAGTGCGTCAACGATTGTCGATTTGCTGCTCAAGGGCGACGTCCGCGGAGAATACCCGCAAAGCTCGCATATTCCCCCGAGACAGCCCCGGTAGGGAAGACTTACAATGACCCGCTGCTCGTTGTCCAAGATCAGAGATGTGCGAGGAGAAGTCATGCTAATATTTGGGATGTTGCCAGCTTATGGGTCAACTCAGCACGTTCAGTCTGGCTGGACACGAAACCTCGGCAGCCGCGCTCAACTGGATCATATACTATCTATGCCTTCATCCCAACGTGCAAGCTAAGTTGCGCAAAGAAGTTCTGGATATGAAGGACACATTATCTACGAGAAGCGATACAACTGTTTCACCGGACGATCTTGCCCAGATGCCGTATTTGGAGGCTGTAGTTGTGTGTTCCCTTTCCCACACCATGATTCATCAGCCGACTGACTAATCCTTGCTTCTATTGTGCAGCGCGAAACACTTCGTTATGCGCCACCAGTTTTCTTAACCAACAGAGAACCGAGTGCCGAGGATGCCATTCCTTTGAGTGAGCCTCTGATCGGCAAGGACGGACAAGCAATCACCGCTCTGCACGTCAAGAAAGGACAGCAGATCGTCATCGGTATCTTTACATTGAATCGCTCCAAGCAGATCTACGGTGAAGACGCAGACGAGTATCGACCTGAAAGATGGCTAGAGAATGACAAGAATGAGAAGACTGCCGAACAGGCATTCAGATTTACGACTTGGTCGCCTTTGATGACATTCCTGGCGGGTCCTCGAGGTTGTATAGGTTATAAATTTAGTCTATTGGAGATCAAGGTACTTCTGCTTGAGCTGGTTGCTAATTTTGAATTCTTGGAGAGGGATGAAGGAGGAACTCCCATCGTAAGTAGTATTGGAGTCCTGTCCGGGCTGGCTTGTTGATATCACATCTGACGCAACTGAAATATAACGGCATTACAGTGCAGGAAATCCAACGTAGTAACGCGACCGGTAGTCGTTGGAGAAGAGGAAGCTGGTGGACAGCTGCCCTTGCGCATTCGACGTGTTGGTGGCGGTGTGCAGAATTGACTGTGTTTTCCAGCAATAGACAGTAACATATCGGTCAAAGATACGACGTTCTCAGTGTCGTGGCTGAAAGTATGAACTTGGTTCTGTGTAGCATGGCCAGCAATAAAATTGTTTCCAGCAATAGAATTGTTTAACAATAGATATGCTATAAGGCGAGGTGGCGAACAAGTCAGAAGCTTGAATCGCAGGCGATTCTCACTGGTCTGGATAATTGTGCTACATGGAGATGATTCGTAGCTTTGCAGCTTCCCAGTTCAACCTGTATTATACAAGTAGAATGCTTCGTCGGTCGTATCTCGGGCAAGAGAGTGATCGGGCGTTATCAATGCCGGACAAGCGACAATCATGAAGTATTCGATGTCACCTCCACGGCTCGCTTCCGCTCCATCCATCGCATCATCGATCTGTAGCTGAAGCCTGCAGCCATGCTGTCCCATGCTGCTGCTGCATTGGGTGTCGACCATCTGCCATGGACAACCGCCGCGTGGTGACCGAGGTTGATTTCACATGCAATCCAGAATTGCACCATTGACGCCGTATTATGACAGGACCTTCATCGCAACACTCGCCGTATGCTTTGCATGGAAGCTATGGATCTATCCGGAATATTTGTCTCCTGTTAGAAATGTCCCCGGCCCATCTGTGGGGAGCCTGCTATTCGGCAGACAGCTGGAGCACTTCCGAGATGAGACTGGAGTACATCATGCTCGATGGTTCGGTGGGTTGCTAACGACGATTCTCTTGGTGGTCTTGATTAGCTGATTGACTAGCTTCTCATCATACAGAAAAGTATGGCCCCGTCATACAGTATAGAGCTTTCGCAGGCGAGCAAATGATAGCGATAGTCGACGAGAAGGCCATAAACTATATTCTCATGCAGAGAACAAGCAATTTCCCTAAACCGCCTGAAGAAGTTAGGGGATTGGAAAGATTGACTGGAAGAGGTCTACTTACGGTCGAGGGGGATATACATCGAAGACAGCGCAAGATTATGTCCCCGTCATTCACTCAAGCTCAAACCAATAGCTATCTACCGATATTCACAGAGCAAGCGGAAAAAGTAGGCTTTCGTTTTTGCCATTTTGTACTGTGCTTCGCACGGCTAAAGCCTTGTCTTTGCAGCTTGCAGGGTTTCTGGACAGGGCATTAGACTCGCGGAAAGCAGAAGACGACTTCGCAATAGTAAATGTATGCAATTGGCTGAGTAAAGCGACACTAGAAGTTATCTGTCAAGCGGGCTTCGGATATCACGTGGGATCATTAGACAAAGAAGACCACGAGCTCATAAACGCTTTCAATCTGATGCTCCGCCCAAGAGCTCTATCACCTTTACTATTCCTCATCATTCGCTTGTTAAATAAGCTCCCGATGTTAGCAAAGTTACCTCTACCCATGATCACAGCTGCGAAAGCATCCATGGCCCTCATGAAAGAGGAGAGCAAGGCAATGCTTGGTGATAAGCTGGAAATGGCAGACTCCCAAGAGCTAGATGGAAAGAAGGATCTGCTCAGTTGTATCGTCAGAGCGAACAAGCTTGCAACGTCTGAGAAGGATAAGATGAAGGATGACGAAGTGAGTCATCCAATCACTGTGGTCGAAGGGGTTCCTTCAAGCCTATAATAGAAAACGAGGAGGGCAGCAGCTTACCACTCAATATCCTCTTATAGATCCAAGGCACAGTCTCAGTCTTCCTTCTTGCCGGTCATGAGACTTCTAGTCAGTTGTATCTATGGTTACATATAGTCTCCATACAAGTAAACTGAACTCCTTGTGCAGGCACCGCTCTCACGTTCCTTCTCCACGCTCTTTCCTGCCACAAAACCGTGCAGGACAAGCTTAGAGCTGAAATCAGAGGAGCATACCGCGTGGCAGAGTCAGAAGGAAGAGACAGTCTAAGTGCAGAACAGCTTGGTGGCTTGCTTTATCTGGATGCTGTCGTGGTGAGTGCACTTGGGGCCGTAGAAGAGGCCAGAATCATTATTATACGTAGCGCTAAAAAGGTTTGCTTCAAAACGCGCAGCGGGAGACACTCCGAGTCCTGCCTCCTGTCGCTTTGACTGTCAGAGAAGCTGTAACAGACGATGTCTTACCCCTATCCGAGCCTATACGAGGACGAGATGGTCGGATGCTTGATTCAATCTTCATCCCGCAAGGCCAAACCGTCTCGATAGACATTATGCAAGTGAACAGGAACAAAGCACTCTTCGGACAAGATGCAAAAGCATTTAGACCTGAACGGTGGCTCGAACGTGATGGTGAGTTGAAGAAGCAAAGTCATGCTTTTGAAACATGGTCGCCGATCTTGAGTTTTTTGGGAGGACCTAGGTGAGTGCGAGTGCAATTGTGTCAGTGTTGTAGATCATTCTTAACGCTCCTATCTGGCCATATAGAGGTTGCATAGGTTATAGATTCGCAGTTCTAGAGGTCAAGACAATAACGAGCGTTCTCATCAATAAGTTTGAATTCGAGCCTAGCGGTCAAACCGTGACTTTTAGGACGAACATTGTGATGCGCCCCGTACTGGAAGGAAAAGTTAACGAAGGAGCCCAGCTGCCCGTCAAGATGAAACGGGCTGCAGCCTGAAGGTCTTATTGCTACATTGCTGCGTGAGGAGCCTTGGTGATGGCAAAGCCAGTGAAGAAGTTCTGAGATGCAATAATCGATACGCGGGCAAAACAGTGCATTGCGTCGGCTGTGTATGAAGTGACTTGATTGGCTTTTCACTGTACAGAGAGCAAAATAAACGTGACGAATACGACCTGAGTCTTTCATTTCAGTGATAGGTATCGGGTATCAGCACATGTAATACATGTTTTCGATAAAGGAGAAACTCTGCGCTATACTAGATGACAGTATCAAAGGTATTTGTATGACTGGATAATGGAAAGAAGCTACACAGAAGAGGATTAGAAGGCAGCACCCGAGGTAAGGAAATCTGAGAATGGCTGAATATGGGATGTGCCACTTTTGCAGCACTTTTACAGAGCACGCGCTGAACCACAAATCCTCTGCAATTGTTGAAATTTACTGCGCCTAACTGCCCCTTCGAGACGACTGCAGGACTGAGCCAGTAGGAAAATGACCCAAGGGTATCTTAGACTTACAACACTACTGTAAAAGAAAAACCTCAATCGAACAAAGGCTTGATGGTTCTGCTAATATGTTGACCACTCACGACATGCGTGCTTTGGGATGTAAGGTGAAAAGCATGCAATGGAAAGTTGAACGAAACGAATCAACCACGCGTTTAGATGATGGATTCGTCCGAGGCTGAAGGTGCCGACAAAGGATGCTGGAGACGATATGCATGTGGTTTTGACCGAGCCCAGGAAGGAAGGTAACAGGACAGAGAAAGGTATTGTGAATCCCTGCTATTTCACCTTTGGTGCTTCTTAGACTGTTCATGCAACCATATTGTCGGCAGCAGCCCATTCGCCTCCAAAGGACCTCGCAAAGCCAGAACATGAACCACCTAAACTAGAGCCGAAACTCCTTGCTGATTCCGATTGCAAAGTAGGGAAAGAAGTGTTTGTAGTTACGAATCGTCCAGCTTGCGATAATTGAGGTCTTGGAAGCGATACACTCGGAGAAGAGTGCATCGAAGGAAGAGGAGGTCTCGCTCTCAGCTCGGATAAAGAAGGAGCAGGTAGATATTCCGACGAGGATCTCTCCAGTCCATCTCTCTGAGTAGCGGACAGATGAGATCCTAACAGAGCTCTATGCTGTAGCGAGACAGCACCAATAGGAGAAGACGATAACGAAGATGAATGTAGAGTCTGTCTCCGTTCTTGCTTATCAGCTAGATCTTGCAATCTTCTCGTCCAATTCCTGAATAGATCCGCATTTACACATAGATTATAATCTAACACCTCCAAGAAAGCTTTTTCGTTCGCGTTGATTTCAGGACATGGTAGTGAAGAGATCTTCGCCCACGCCCTATTGGAGTACGTTCGATCCTGTAGAAATTTCGAAGCGCAGATGAGAGCAGCTAGGAACATTCTTCTTCCGCATAATACGGGATCTCTGACTTTTGCAAGTAGAGCAGCTACGTTCTTAGGTGAAGGAGAGAGATGTCCACCGGGCATGTGTTGATCATGTTCGCCATAAGGAGGAGAAGGAAGAGTGAAACCATTCCAACTGGCAGCTTCGACTTGACCCGACGATTTGATTCGCATCAATTGAATCTTTGCTTCTTCCGCAGCTCTCACTCTTTCCCTAATGACATCCCTGCTCTTGTGGATGTAATAGAGCGCAGTTTGCAGAGTTGAGCATGTGGATCTACTTCTTCTCAATACCTCCTTAATGAAATGCCTCAGAGGTAGGACACTAGCTTGAGATGAAGAAAAGCCTAATTGATGAGTGATGATTCTACCTTGCGAATCAGGGACCTTCCAAACCACTTCAACAGCAATACAAGCTGCTCCCACCAAACCTTCCACAAACTTGTTCTTAGGCATGTCGGGAGGAATAACCGACTGAAGGTGTATTGCCGAAGAGGTAGAAGCAGCAAGTGTAGGTCGAGGAAGAGGAGATCTGCTTCGTGAACGACTCAGGTCGAGAGTGCCAGACAGGTGGTCTGCACCGACGATTGCCCCACCTGAGGACGACAGCAAGCTATGACTGCGAGTCAAGCCCGTAGACAGAGATGGTCGCCGTAAGAGTCCATGAGTGCTATTTGATCTCTGTCGCTCAATAGCCCATGGCTGAGGAAGGGTGAGGGGCGTTTCTTCATCCAATTCTTGAGCAGTGGCTGAGTCGAGTTGTATTGGAGCGAACGCACCCGCTAGAGCAGGAGGGGGGAGCTGCTGTCCACCGAGCAAGTCCACATAGCTGGTCTGTCGTCGCGGAGCAGGCCGTCCAACACCGTGTCCACTGCCACTACCACTGCCGAGCAGCCTGCCGCCGGTGGCGGAAGGATAATAGCTATTATGCTCCGTATTGGTGGCAAACACTGCTCCCTGATGATGTTTGGAGTGGAGCGCTTCTAAAGATTCGTGTAGATCCGTATGGCCTACCGAAGTAGGTGCGCTTGATACGCCGGATAGATAGGAAGAGGCGAGGGAAGAAGCTGATCCACCGGACCCGTCCGACGAGGCAGTGGCAGCGTGTCGTAGCGGCGAGGTGAGGGAGGTGTAGTCTGTCGAGTCTGCTTGTTTAAATAATGCAAGAACATACAAGGAGTATGAGAGTAGAGGAGAGTCATCAAGAAGAAGTTGAGGAAGATCCAGAAGAATCACAAACATGACAAACAGTCCAATACGTCAGTCCGCAAACGAGCGCAACAACAGGCGAACTGTCAGACATACAATGAGCGAGGTGTTGACTTCCAGACAAGCTGCCTCTGGAGGCAGGAGGGAGTGAGAGTAAGCCATCTTCAGTAAGGCTGTGGATACTGCTGCTTGAAGTGGGCCTCTCTCGCAGCGTGTCCCCTCGAAGAGAGGTTGTGCGCTGGCGGGAGCGAGGGCGGTAGGGAGCTGCTGCCCATGCGAGCTCGTTGTGGTCATAGGATGCCTGTATTGGAGGCATGTTCGGTGGTTAGGATGTGCTACTGATGTAGTGTAGGTATTTGCGACTGTTTCAAGGTGGCGTGGGTGACTATCTGATAGCCGGTAGCGTATAGAGAGATGTTGGATAGCCGAAATAGAGCTGTATGAGCTTCCTTGCGAGATGTCGAGTGCTGAAGAGGTTGAAGTACAAGACCAGTTCCTCCAATAGACACTGCTTGCTCAGCTCTCTCTGCTCATAGATCAGCCGGGTCGGATATCTTGAGTAGATGATGGTGGCGTCTATCGGAGGGCAAAAGGGATGTAGTGGAAAGAGAGAGGAAAGCACAGAGAGAAGGACATCAGACAGCTGTTGCAAGCTTGCTGCCACAGGGATGGTCATGTGAGAACCCTCGTACCTGTAGGTCAGGTGAACGGTGCAGGCGTCTTCCGTATATGCAGAGCTTTCTTCTGTTAAGGTAGACGAGACTGACTGGACGACTTGACGGCAATGCACTCCAAGTTTTCTAAACTGCCAGAGCGCTGCATGAGAGTGAACAGAGAGGCAGAGCAGAGGCACAAGACACAACAAGGTCAGTATACTTTGCTCCCGGAACAATGTGTAACCCTTGACAGGCCCCTGGTAGTCGTCCATCCAGCAGCCTCCCGCAGGACGGACGTCTAGCAAGGACGCCGCTTTGGAGGGATAGAGGACACATAACCCACCTGGATTATCTTGTCCAGAAGCTTGTCAGTTCACCGTCAAGACGTGTGATATGCCTGTGCCTGTGTCTGGTTGGGTGTATGTCGGACACAGAAGGTCAGGTGGAAGTAGATGAGGTGGCGTTGATACTCAATCTGTGTCGTCTTGTCGGACGACGGGGAGATGCCTGGAATCCGGTCGAAGGAGAGTAGGTTGGATGATGGTGATGATTGGCTTCTTTAGGATGGGTACACTTCCAAGAAGCTGGGGTGCTGCAGCTCGAGCGGAGCTTAAAAGCTGTTCACGTGTTGAATGACCTTTAAAGGGCAGTATTCGAGATGACGACGGTAATTGATGGTGCATTAGTATTCGCCATGGCGACAGGTTGCTATTGTATGTCCTTGTAATGTATCGACTGCTCAAAGAGGCGTTTCTTAGAAGTCACTACGCCTTGGTCGCGGTGGTTGAGAAAGGCAGGATAAGCGAGTGCCGTGATGTAGCCTGCAACGATCGTAGAGTGGACAGTAGATGGAGACTAACTTTGCAGTGGCTATTCGCTGTGCGTTGTATCTCGCCCTTGTCGCTTGCTTTATCCGTCCTTCCTCTCAAAGGGCGCTTTGGCAGGATATGCGCTGATGGCGGTGGATGCCGAGGGAGTATCGACCACACACAGTGAAGGAGTGGTGATGGGGTGGAGTGGAGTGGAGTGGAGTGGAGTAGGCTGGAGTGTGCCAGTGTGGTCTAGCTGAGCTCTCTCTTCGCTTGCAGGGCTAATGGCAGGCACGCTACACGAGTATGAGCGGCTGAGCGGGACAAACGACACGGCAGGCTGCTTGATCCTCGTAGTAAGTTGACAGTGCAGACTGAACCACAGAGATGACTCGCGGTGACCAGTCTTGCTCTCTTCAGACTTGCAGTTGTACTGAGTATGCGCCAATCTCTTCGCTGGACTGAGGATGGCAGACAGACAGACAGCAAAGCGGGCCGTTGCTTTGGATGCCGTGTGTGCGATGGGTGTCTCCAATCTGACAGCGGATGTCCGCTTGCACCAAGAGCCACTTGCTTCTGATGTCCTGTCCTGTCCTGGCTATCCTAGTCACGAGCAGGCGGAGTCTTCTGTAGAGCACACAATCCACCGTCAATGCAGGCTTCTCCCAAAGCATGGACGGCACTCACGGCAGGCCGCTCTTGATGTCTGTGTCCAGTCCCTGCTCCTTGCAGCTCTCTTCCTCGCTCTTTCCTCGCTCTCGATATCCTCTGTCCAAGCCTGTCGTCTCGACTTCTTCCCGGCCGGCAAGCTCGCCACAAGCAGGCGGAAATGGTGGCAAATTCGCCACTCAACCAGTCATGTAGCAGTTGCATCTGGTTATTAGCGACTCGTAAGCATTCATCCAGTCATGTCTCTCTTGCTGCTCTCGAAGACGCATGCTCGGACTCATCCTTCCTTGATTGGCCTTTTACCGGACTCGTGGGGGCGAAAAGCTCTGATGGCTAACCGAGTCAATGTAGCCAATACGAACGAGATATTTTGTTCCTCAAGATTCTTCAGTACTAGTACTGCATATGACTCACTCTTTAAGAAAAGCTTGCCTGCAGATTACAACCGACATAGAACGACACCCACTTTCTGACAGCTGAACCTACTATCCTATTGAACATTATTCTGCTATTCCGGAATGACTGGCTCCATCTCGACAATCGACATTTCCCCTCACACCCTCTCTCCTTCCTGACCATGGGCATGCGCATGCGCATGCCGATGATGCACATGCTCCAAGGGCGCATCAATCACATAATCAAACTGTTTCTTGTTCCTCTTGAGTAGTGTGATAGAAGCCAGTCCAATAGCACTGAGCACGATAACAGGTATCCAAGCAAATCTATAACTATCCGCGAATGCTCTTGTAGCTGCTTCAGCAGCAGCTCCGAAGATCTGAGGTGTCACTCCTGGAATTTGACCTTGCATGATTGCGCTTATCAATTCTTCATCACCTGTAGCTGCTCCGATGATAACTCCAAGTTGAGCGGGATTGGCACTGAGTGGTGGTGGAAGGACGGCTGATGCCACGTATTCAGGTATCTTGGTGCCTGTGTTCGAGCTCAGGATGGAGGTAACAACTGCAGCGCCTACTCCTCCAGCCAGTGAGCGAGCCGAGAGGACAATACTGGTTGCAGTACCGATGAGGGCGGGTGGGACCTACACCGAACAATGGCGATTCAGTCAGTGATTCTGATCATCCAAGTCATTCCTCAGATCTGGCGTCTCCATAATAGCCACTCACAGCAAATTGAGCAATGACAGTCAAGAAAGTCAAAGGTAATCCAAAACCAAACCCAGCGATGGCGTCCATCGCGATGAATAAGCCTTTCTGATTAGGGCGTGCGAGGCAGCTGGTGATGCGAAGAAGTCGAGGGCATTGGGTTAGCATGCGGTCGGATGATGGCTGGATCTGCTTCTTATCACTCACAAGCCAATGCAGGAGCCAAAGAAGAGTGCGTAGCCGAACTGGAGAATCAAATGACAAGTGTAGCGACATCAGTACGTGAATCGCCATACGAAGAGAAGACAGCAGGAGGGGGAATCGCTACTTACAATGACAGGGGTAACGTTGTCCTTGAATCGGCTAGCATACCACCCACCAAGTAAGACGCTCGGTAAGAAAGCATAAGTAAAAGGTGTAGTAAGGATTCCAGCTTTGAAAGTATCATGTTCATAGACCGTCGCCACCTGAGCAGGGTATAAAACGCTCCATGAAACGTAGACGAATCCTTCAATAGCAATAGCCACAAGTACGAGTGGGAAATTTCTATCTTGAAATAAACCATGATGGAAAATCCCATCTTTTTTACCTTTCCATTCCCATATTCCCAATACTACCAATAATCCCACTCCAGCAATTAAAGGACCTAGTACTTTTCCAGATTTCCATGGATATGTATTTCCTCCCCATATTAAACCTAAGAGGAAGAGAATTACTGAGACAGCCAGTAATGCATATCCGACATAGTCGAGTTTAGGTCTTTTTTCCGTTAATTCAGTTCGGCGGGGTGGTGGTCTATATGCTACTAGCCAGAGAATGGTCATCAAGGAATAAGAACCGATGAGAGCGTAGAACATCGTTCGCCAGCCGTTGACGGGGTCGTTCTGGATGGCTTTGGAGATGCCCAGCAAAGCGGGGAGAGCACCGACTGATGACATGGCGAAGACGACCGCTTGTCCCATACTTCGATATCGGTGCGGCAGGACTTCCTGTGTAATAGAAGGAACCCGACATCAGAAAGGAGCTCCCACTGTGGCTTTACTACATTCGAGCTTTGTTTGTTTCCGCTTACCGATGGAATGGCAGTCACGATGCCCAGAGGGGATCCACCGATACCAAGAACAGCAGTACCAGCAATCAACATGTTCATGGAGTTGGCTTTGCATGCGATCGCTGCACCAGCCACACCACAAGCCAGCGGAACAACAATGAACCATTTCTACAAGCGAAAGGAAGAGAACGAAAGCAAACAAATATGAGCGCTCTTGGACGACCCCTTGAATGGAAGCTCGAAAGCAGGAATGAACTCACTCGACCGTGAATATCGGAGAAGTAACTTATAATAGGAGCCATAATAACAGTGACGAGATTGAAAGCATTGTAGATCCACGCTCCTTTGCCTGATTCTCCGAGGGCAGCCGTGATATTACGAGTGAAGGCATTAAGGACTGTAATTGTGAAAAGAAGGGAGATCCAGAAAAGTCCAGCCGTGATGGTTACGACTATTTTCACAGAAAGTCAGTTTAACTTGTACCGCAAGATCAGCATCGAGCTGGTAGACCTACTTATAGCTCTAATCTGAAGGTCAGGAGCTACATCAGGATCTTGCTCTGACGAAGTAGTCAACATAGGTCGGGGAGTTTGACCGCCTTCGAAGATCTTCTCATGTTCATGATGTTCAGCCTTGACATCATCTAATTGGTCAATGGATTCCTGTCTCTGCTGATGATATTCTGGACGTTCATCATTGGTATCGGTGGCGAGCATGACCGGTGCTTGATCTTGAATTGCCATTTTGGAACTCTTCCAGTTAGATGGAAATCTGAACGAGACAAGGAAAGATCTCTGAACCACATCAGTGATACATGTACCCCATGCGGGACACAGTGACTTGTGCAAGCATACGACCCATAATAAAGAGGAAGCCCCGCCATGATTTCGGCGGGGGGAGAGAGGGTCGATCGCGCGAGTGGGGCTGCCCGGAACCCCACCTCGGATAGTTCAGCAACCCGGCATCGACCGTATATCTACTGTACCATAAGCAGGTATCATGATGCACACCGAAGTTTCACTCGCAGCAATAAGTCTGCGGGAGCATGTCTAGCCGTCGTCATCAACGCAACAAGCGCAGCGATCGCAGAGAGACTCGCGCGGAGATGTCACCTTCGCAAAGGAAATAGCGCTTCTTTCTGACTCATCGCATTGATTTACAGCCGGTCAAGCGCTGGATATCACGACTGAAACTACCTCCGTCTGGCCGAACCATTTACCGCGGCATCGCTTGATGTAGTTGTCGCGACATTGACTTCTTGGCCGTCCGTTTCCCTACTCTCTATCGATTTAACCTTAGACTTGGAGTCCGACTCCTTCGCATCCTCCTTCTTGGCTTCTTCGTCTTCATCTGTATACTGCCAGAACGTTTGAAGCTCGCCTCGAAGAAGAGCAATGAATGTCACAGATAAGATGCACGCTGGCGACAGATACAGTAGAGCCGGTTGGGCAGCCTTGAACTGATGCATGACGACGATGGTACTATTGTAGTCAGTTGCACCATCAGCCTCTGCTATTCGAAATCTTAGATCAACGCGGTCAATGAAAACTCACGTCACTAATCCCGCAATATAGCTGGCAAGAACAGCATAGAAGTACGGTCTGGGATAACTGCCACCTGGCTCAGGCACGACGACTGTAGAGCCTTTGGGCGAGACTTTCAACAACCATGCTGGTGTCTTCAGCGCTCGGGCATAATCGAAGCGTAATGCTAGCGAGATGAATACGCCGGGAATGACAATGTCACCCAGACCTAGCATCGTGAAATCTTTCATGTTCATGAAGCCATCTTTGGGGTAGACGATCTTGATGGGTGCCTCGAAGCTCGTAGCGACAGCAACCTAGGCTCGGCTGAATCAGATCACTGAGCATACATTGACAAGGCAGGAACTCACCATTACGCTCTGTCCAAACGTTTTGGAGCTATAAAATACCCAGTAGATATCGTAAAGGAAGAGTCCTGATAAGAGGATTATGCCAGTGAAAAACGTATCTAGCTTGAGGAAAGATATAGCGTTGAAGGAGAAGGAGAGCGCGATGAAATTCGACGCTACCCAGTTGTTTGTATATAGATGATATGCGCTGAGAAAGATAGATAGAACGGTGAACACTATATGCAGGTTATTGAAGTGCGCGAGAATATATTCTTCTTTTCCCTTGGAAAGCTCGAATCGCCATCGTTCTAGAGATGCGTAGTGTTGTTTGCTGATGCAGTTGCGGAAGACGTATACGCCCATCTGCAGAATGATACAAGACAGATCAGATACAGCATAAAAGCGAGGCATGCCTGCCAAGAGCATACTCTAGCCAGACCAGCTGTTCCTAGAAGAGCGAAATAAGACGAAAGTATAAGATTGATGATACGCTGGACGAGGACATCAAAGTCAGTCTGACAGCGGGCAAACGCATAGAAGACTTTGTTATGCACCTTGTCAAGATACTTGAATGCTAGAAAGAGGCCCAGCAGGGTAATGGACCCGAATATCGGAAACAGGTAGGCTTCCTCTTTCGTGATGCGGTCGATATCTTCGAAATCGTCATCCTCTTCCTCTTCATCACGCTCATCGTCAGCCTTGACACCCCTGCGCTCTCTGATCATCTTGCGTATTGATCTTGGCATCTGTAGTGGGTAGCCAGTGCATTGTGTAGTCCATTCATCGTTATTGCGCAAGTCAGCAGGTGCATCCATTGGCAGCTGGAAAGGCCGAACTCGCCTTGACGGAGCTGGAGACGGCGTCACAGCAACAGCAGCAGAGGCAGCGAGCACAACAGCATCAGCATAGTGACACGTCTCGTAGCCCAACATACTCACGCATGAGATCCAAAATAGATGGGCAGGACAGCTGAGACTCCAATAGCCACGTAGGCCTGCAATCGATGATGGAAATTAACGACATCGAGCATGGCTAATAGACAGCAGCAACACACCTGAAGCAGACCTGACGAGACCATTGTGCTGGACAGATGCACTGGATTCAGTCGAAGGTACTCCAAGAAGACTGGATGTGTGCAGAGGCAACTGTGAAGCTGCAGCTGGGACTACTCTCAAGCGACTTGCACACAACAGCGGAGATACTGAGTAGAGGCGGAAGCCTGCATATCACACAGTTGATGATGTTATCTTGAGAAGATCTGAGGTATGTCTGTGCAACGCTTCCCTCAGTCCTAACTAAAACTTCCAACGAACAACTGCCATTACAAAGTACCCAGCGCAAGCACATCCGCAAAAGTGGAGCACTCATGCGCGTACTCAGCATCTATCACCTTCTGCCTGAAGCTGTCTCTGACCTCGAGCTGCACCGGCATACTCGGGCCTCGTGTGGCTGGCATAGGTCCATCGAATGTATCTGTCGGAAAGCTATTATGTGAGATATCCCAGAATCGCTCTAAAGATGAACGACACTCACCGTTCTTCAAAGGTATCTCTGTTCCTTCTCTGGCAGTAATGTTAAAAGACCACAGCATCCGCATCATCGTAATCACAAAGCTACGCTCAGCGACGTGATAGCCTGGACATATACGCCTTCCAGCCCCAAATGCGAAGTGGTCACGCTTCGTCACGTTTTTAGCATTGATACTTTGCTGTGCCTGAGGTGACAGACAATCTCAGTA
Organism: Cystobasidium tubakii; assembly: GCA_024345325.1. Taxonomy (NCBI): domain Eukaryota; kingdom Fungi; phylum Basidiomycota; class Cystobasidiomycetes; order Cystobasidiales; family Cystobasidiaceae; genus Cystobasidium; species Cystobasidium tubakii. The sequence goes on along the minus strand of BROO01000001.1, from coordinate 1,402,586 downwards.
CGCTCACAAACTTCGCTGAAAGCCGTACATAAACTAACAGTAGTTGGGTCGTCCGCATATCGCTCAGGAACGAAGTCGTCAGGATTTTCATGACGAGCTGGATCGTGCTGGATTGCCCAGGCGTTAAGGTGCAAGTATGCGCCCTTCGGTATCACCATGTTCTCAAAGGTTATATCACGAGTGGTCAGATGAGGGTGCCCAAGCGCCACAGGAGGCCTCCACTAGATTAAAGGCGTCAGACCAGGCATACTTGCCTGTCGAAAACATACACTTACGCGCCAGACTTCTTTCATTACACATCGGATGTACGGCATATTGTCAAGGTCTTCCCATCTTGGCAATCGGTCCGAGCAAACAGCATCTGGGAATCTAGTGTCAGCAAGACCAACCAAGTTCTGTGAATGGCTCGTGCATGCATATACCAATCTCAGCTTGAGCCTTCTTTTGGACGTCTGGGTAGCTCATCATCGCTTCCATGAAGGACCATGTGGTCATCATGCTCTGCGGAGAAAGCTAGCATTAACGAAGCCTGCCGGGAAGACTAGAAGAGATCTTTTTTTACGGTATCGGCGGCACCTAACGTCAACATCAACATGAGGTAACAAGCCTCATCATCATCTTCCAGTCCTGCCAATGTGGGATCGGCTAGCAGACGTGCCAAAGCAGCACTTGGCAATGCAACACCCTCCTTCATGGCTTTGCGACACCGCTGAGTAGTGTTTAGAAGCGCAGCAAGACATTCAGGGCTGCGCTACCTGCTCTACGAGGAAATTATGCTCACCTGCATACGCTCGCGACACCAAGCCAAGTCCGCGCTATATGTTTCGCGCCCTTCTTTCTCCCAAGGCTTTAGTGGCATTGGCAGGTATCCCAGGAATGGAAACAGCTCGATGATGCGTTCGCCTGGCAAAGTGCCTTGAATCTGTTTTAGGCCAGTGGCTGCTCGAGTAGAGCAGTCAGCACAATACTCAGCATGCCTGTACACCTGCTCTGTACTTACCGAACATATAGTCTATAACTGGGTCATCATCTTTCTCGATCTGCAGACGTAGGCGCGATCCTGTAAGCTCTTATTGGGCCCGTCCGACGGTGGACAATTGCAGGAGTACCTACCGGAAATCCGAAGGTTTGCATTGTAAATAGCGAGTACTGATATCGCTTCAGCTTCTTCCAGATCTTTTCGGGGTCGCGACTGGCAGTCTTGTCATGTGCTATCCGATATAAAAACCGAGCAGTTTCGAAATAGTTGAGTCTAGGGATCAGCCATTGGATTACTGTCTAGCTGGCCCAGTACGACTTTGACAGAGAGCTTACGGTAAGGCCGAGTCGGCCATCATCGGGGATGTCATCTGATTCGTAATGACTTTTCGCTGATTCTGTCAGAGTGCGCTTTAGCTGTGCAAAGACGTATCGTCCTAGGGTAGCATACCTTCCATCGCGCATGTGATGCCGGAAGCAGTAATACGTTTCTTTGATTGCAAACAAATCTGGGTCGCCACATCTTCAGTTATGCATTCTGCATGGAGATAACAATGCAGCTCACTCGTTGGAAAAGATCCACCGTGGTCTTTCTGAACTGTAGGCTGCACCAGAATCCATTAAAGCCTGCAAGTCATGTCAGGTGTATTTGTCGGACACTCTGGGGCTGGAACTTACTTTGACCGCAATGTCTGTATTGATGAAGTATTCCTGATAGATCCATCCAATAGTAAGTACTTGCTCTTCTCCCAAAATTCTGTCAGAGAATACGCACCTCGTTGAAACCAACTTTGACGCGGTATACGGCACCATACAGCTTGGCCCATTTCTGCATAGTCAGGTGTAGTGTTCCGGCCTTTCCAGCTTTCGCCATATCAACAAGGCTGCCTACGATAGGGTATCCTTTAACCATCGGTGGCAGATCCCCATCACGTCTTTTGGCGCTCAAACGCATTGCCAGCCAGACAGACAGAATGGTGGCGGCAACCCCCGCCCAAATGGGATCTACCTCGAAGTACATACTGGCCGGCGTGCTGCTGAAGTTCGAATTACAGGAAGAGAGAGCTTCTGAACCGGGGTGATGAATCCATCTTATGTTGTAATCACAGCAGGTAAGGTCTCGCTCCAACCGCAAATCATAGGTCCGTGAAATGCGCACTTAGGCGGAGAGTGGGGGTCCGTCAAGTGGGGCTCCGTCAAGGGCCCCACTTTTCTTACAGAGTCACTATGACTGTCACGAAGGCCGAACAAAAGAAGCGGTAATAGGCACAGTACCTCCCGGAGTGACCTATAATACTTGGCATAGAGCTCAGTGAACAAGTGTCTTCCTTGTTAATTATCAGGGTGGTTCGGCTTGTAGAAGAACGACGGTCGTGTATTGCAACTGATCATCTGGCTGGCCTAATTGCAACCACCAGGCATAAACGCTAGAACAGAAATAGCGATGTACTACATGCGCGACTGAAAAAAATATGCTTCGTACTTTGACGATGATGTTGCAGTGGAGTATTCATTATAAGACGAATAATGGAAAGCCGAGCTACATTCGAGGGATGGAAGAATCGACACTGCCAATAACCTCTTGGGTGACAGTTTCCTCCTCCTCTGATACTGACCGTATAATCTGTAGACTCGCACTCATGGCTCTTCCTTCCGCCACAGCAAGGATTTGATCGGCGTCGCGAGGCAAAGAAAGCCACATGGGAGGCTGTCAACGAAGCAGTCAGATGCAAACGTCCATTAGGCATTTCCTGAATCCCACTTACCTCCCGCTCCGGGAGATCACTGGCCCACGCCAGGAAGTCCTGGACTCTTACGCCATCCGGTGCCGTGACAGCTCTGTCCGTTGGCAACTCCGCCGAAACTAGGGTGAAATCGTGTTCGTATATGTTGGATGTCAATAGTCGATCCACGAATTGATCCAAGATCTGCTGATCAGCATCGTTATCGATTCGTCCACCGTAGACGGCCTGTTTGAGAAGGGTTCGGATGGCGTCGAAAGGTATGCGTCCAGGATCAATGTTAGGCCTGCCCCCAGCTGCGGAGAACATCCAACTATCGATAGTGGATATGGCGGCGTCAAAGTCGGATTCATTGAACTCGTGGGATTTGGAGAAGCCGATGGGAACGTAGCGTAGACGTTCCACCAGCAGTGCGTGCAGCCAGGCGAGCTGAAAGTAGATGCGGAAGCGCTCAACTGGTCCAGTTGCAGACAGCCGCTCGGCAGAGATGTTCTTCAGGGAGTCTAGCAAACTAGCTCGAATACCAGGAGGTGGCTCATTCATGAGCGTGACAGATTGTCTCATGATACTGGTCGGCACACCGTGATTCATCTCGAGCGTGAGGAACAGGCGGAAATTAGGATGCGTGTTCATATTATGCAGACGCTTTTCCAGCTGCTTGAGCCATGCTGGAGCTAGATGCACGTTCTTTACCAGCACCCAATTGCCGGTCCGACTGGCGTTGGCTATGGCTTGATCGGCAAGGGTGGATCCTTCTTGCGAGCCCATCGCTACAGAAGTGCAGAGCACGCCAGCTTGCTGATCCACCATATGGTCGACTCGGAAGCTGGCATCATAGCCTGGGATTGATGCCATGATAACAGGTGTGCTGGTCTTGACTTCCCTTGCGATGACTGTGCCCAATTCGTATTCGCTGACCTCGATAAGATTAGCTTTGAACACTTGATCGGCGAAGTGCGAGATCGCCGGGAGCACTCGGTCGGGGCGCAAAGCTTTCATCCACAGTATCGTACGGAAGGCGCACTCTATTCCTGCGCATGTTATGCGAGTGTCAGTCAGGACTCAGGCCGCACAGCCAATTTGCAAGGCACATACCATCTGTGTTTGTCCAAATTTCAGGGATGTGCAATTCCGGGGTTGGCGACAAGACCGCGGCAGTCCAGGCTTCCACGTTGCCACTCATACTTTGTACAACCTTGACAAAAGCAGGCAGCTTAGAGAGCTGAGCTAGAGCTAGGGCCTGATCTACCGACAAGAACGGTAGATCAAATTCTTCTGGCACAGAGTCCAGTCCCGTCGTATCGGTTGTGATGCTCTCAAGATAGTCTACCTCCTCATCCTCTATATTTATACCCATGGTGCTAAGTTTGATGCGAGAAAGCACGAGGTAGAGTATAGCATGGTCTTTATGCAGCAGAGCACGCGAGGCCCGACGGATGACTTCAACGAATAGGCTGTCTAGAAGACTCTGCAGCCGTCCAGACGGATCTGTTCCCTTGGCCTGAGCTGGCCCCTTCAGCAGCACGTGGGTGAAAATATCTTGGAAGAACCGCAACGAGAATTGATAATATCGGTTGATCGAGCTTAGATGGTCGAGAGCGAAGTATATCGAGCTACATGCGGAGGCTAAAGGAGCATATTGAGCTGTTACAACCTCAACCTCGCGCATCACGGCATCCGCTTCACGAGCTTTCTCCGTGATCTCTCCAGCTTCGCGCTTTAGAATTTCAAGCGTATTAATGACCTTTTCATCGTCGAGTATATTGCCAGAGGATTCATTAAGAGCTTGAAGTAGCGCTTGCTCGAGGTTTTGTAGTCTAGCCTGGTATTCGCCTTGGAGTTTGAGGAGGTCCGATCGCTTCTTTTCAGTATCAGGTCGCTCCACTCGCAACACTTGTGTCAAGGACTGGCTTTGAAGGCTTGCGCGAGTCATAGTAAAGTTTGTGAACGTTACGCGGCTGGAGATATCTGGCGAGAAGTCTATAGACGAGTCACGGGTTGACAAAAAGAGTGTAAAGGCTGGCGAAAAGTCAATGTCTTGACTGCCCAAGCGCACAAGAGTTCGCCCTCCGGCACGACGCAATTCGCGGTTGAGTATCGGATTTAATATAGGATCAAGTCGCTCGACGTCTTGAATCAAAAGAGCCGTGCCGAAGCGCAAAGCACTCTCCAGGTTCTTGAGAAATGCTTCATCGAGAAAGCTAGTAGTGGCGATCTTGCGACCCTGATAGTGATTGGCCAAGAACTTGACAGCTTGACCAGTAGGATCAATGATTAGAGGATAACGGTGGAAGCGCTGAAGCATGATGGCGTTCTCTATATATAGTTGATCGGATGGTAGCGCTTCTGACTGCCATTCGAGTCGTTCTTCCGCAGTTGACAAATACTCAACAAGCGACATATCGGACTTGAACAGGATGCCTGCTGCTTCCAGGTGATCAGACCACCATTGCCAGAGATACTCCCTGCTCTGCTGGTCGTAGGCACCGGCGTACGCCAAGAAAGCGGCCGACAGCAATACGTTGCCAGCTGAAGTCCCCATCTGTTCGTCAAACCGGGCGCTGCCAATCTCCCATCTATCCCTCTCCGATTCTAGACTGGTCAACAGCTTAACACTCCGCTCAACCTTAGTATGCACCTTTTGCATCTCGGCTTTGATTGCTTGGGTTTCGCTGATAAGCAGAGCGTACTCCTCCTTAAGCTGGTTGATTCGGTCTTCAAGCTCACGAATCATCGTGAAAATAGTAGAGGCTTGTGCCTCTGTTGAAGCGGCATGCTCTTCAAGTGCCTGTACCTCGTCCCGGAGCGGACCGATCTTGTCGAGTATCTCCGAGAAGCCTACCTGCGCTTGGACCCATTTCACCAGGGGCCCGCAGGCTTTGCTCGCCCGATTGACATTTTCGTAGTTGTACGTTGGCCTTGCGATGTAATCAGTGTTCATCTTGTCTCTTAATTTCTTGGTCATTTGCCTTTCGGTGTCGAAATTGACAATGCTTGTGATGAAATCATCCCGGCGGATAATGCTTTGAACCGTTCGCCAACTATCAATCTGATGGCCTAAAAGCGTACAAACAGACTCCATTGCGAGCTTGACAGCTTCCGGCGGATTGGCCATCGAGCGTACTTCGGTCAGATGCTGCTTCTTGATATTGCTAACAGCTGCCTGTGCATCTAAGACTGCCGGCTCTGCAGCTGCGAGATCTTCCATAACAATCGAGCGACGCTCTTCGATTTCCTTCTGCTGCTGATCTAGCGCGGACTGTATCCGTATCGAAGCAGCCTTCTGCTGCTCCGCTTCGCGTTGATCTGCAACCATACTTTGCAGCTTCGCGTTCGCTTCCGCGTTCTTGCTCTCCAGCTGATTGCGTTTGATGGCCAAATTTCGTCGCAGATCCTCGACTTGAATCACAGTATTCCGAAGTTTGTCAAGACCGGTGTTAAGGTGTCGTTGTTGATCTCCCAGCTGTTCCTTCTTCTCATTGAACAATCGGACATAGTGAGCAATGAAATCGAGGTAATGCCGTGGAGTCACATGGAACCTTCTTCCGTGTTTCTTGCCCATGCGGTCATTGATGCTATGAACAGACTGATGTACAGCGACCATTGCATTGGTTACAGCCTCGCGATGCGTGGGCGGCAAGACTAAGTTTTTGTACGCAATCGGGAACTTCGCAGGAGCAGTATACTGTGCGGCTTCAATGTCGAGAGTCTTGGTGAATTCGGAGGCAACTTGGTAGAATGCCTGATCAGACCAGTCGCCAAACCAGTCTAATACGCAACGGTTGAACAGTGCAGGTGATGTTGCTGCCTTCGATGCCAGTCCCTTGTCAGGTGGGTTCATAGTGAACACTACGTGGAGATTGCGCGCCACCTGTTGAGTGAACCAGCGATAAAGCTCGTCTTGAGAGTCCAACAGGAAACCATCCCGCTGAGCTCCCTCCTTGCACGCTGTCATTAAAGCAGAAAACTCGTCCCCTTCGAACAGACCGGGAACTTCTGCATTGGCCAGCAGCGTGTTCATGCGTTCGAGGAAGCCGGAATCGAGAACGTTGGATTCGTCCATGATAAAGCAGATCTTTTCGCCTTTACAACCAGCTCGGCGGAGAACGGTCCGGAGATCCTCGTCAAAATCCTCGCTGCTGTAACGATTGTGTGCCTTGATTTGGAATACATTCAAGCCGTTCATCCATGCGACAAAGCGTGAAAGGGTCGTCTTGAGGCACAAAGGTCTGGTCAGTATGCTAGACAATGATGTGTATGTACCTTCCCTACCTTTCCGCTACCGCTGACACCGATGAGAAGCATATGACCTTGCACCTGTCTGAACGCCCGATCTATGCGTAAAACATGGTCCAATACAGCATTAAACAATACTAGAGGCACATCGAGCTCCTCTTCGTAGAATACGCGGAGGCGAGCTTTGACGAATTCCCTCAACTCCTCCCGATCCACAGGGATATAGTCTTTCGATGTCCAGTTGGAGAAGAGAATGGGGCGTGCAAGTGCCTCTTCTAAGGCCACACCGGGGAAATGCTTTTGTGCCACATGGTCAACGGTCTCGTCCGTCCATCTTCGCTCGTCGTCCGTGACTAAGCGATCCTGGAAGAGACGTAGGGCTTCATGTGCCCAGATTCTCAGGAGTCCCTCGACAGTCAGACTTTCAAGTGGTTTCAAGGCTTCGTAGATGCCGCGAACCCATCGTGTGAGCTCACGAGGGCTGTAGATGTAATGGGCTTGAGTCTGAGCTGTGAACTGCTTCTGGGATGCGAGGTAGAGATCCACCATGGCGGCCGTGAGCGGCGTAGCATATGTACGTAGCGGCGGTATCACCTTCAAAATCGCGCGGTTGAAAGTGCTGTAGATCTGGATGAGAGACGCCTCTCCAGGATAATCTACCATGATCAATGGTGCGTGCCGAAGGAAGCGGGGGGAAAGTGCTACGCGTCCAGCGTCGGTTGGAGGGTTGCAAGCACCTACGAACTGGATGCGTTCCAATCTGACCCAAGACTTATCACTAGCGCGCCAAAACCCTCCTGATTCCACCAGCTGTCGGAGGAAAGAGATGACCCTTTGCGTACCATACTGGTCAATAGCTGGCAAGTTGATTTCGTCACAGAAGAATACCAGCCATTTGCTCGTCTGTATAGGGGACAAGACGACACCGTTCGTCGTCTTACGGTATTCGCAATGCTGATCGAAGGTCTTCAGGAGAAGCTCCGGGCTTGTCGCACTGGAGAAATTGAGACCGACAACTTCAAGGTCCGGAAGTTTGCGTAAAGCATTGAATAGTGTCATCGTCTTGCCCGAACCAGGAGGACCGCAAAGCAAGAGCGGTTTGTGTTCCGACAACCAAGAGTAGAGCACTTCTTCGTGTCGTACAGTGTCTACTGTCGGGATGACAACATCGGACGACAGGACTGCGTGTGTCTCGATGTCAACAGTTGGGACTATAGACTGCCAAGGATACCAATCTGCATGCTGGACATGGACATCAGAATCGATGAGGGATGAGCCCGGCGTCAATAGTGGCACGTCGACGTCTGCGCGTTTACTGAGGAAGTCACCAAATCTGGCTCGTTCGGCGAGGGGCGCGTCGCCTGTGAATGCCCAAACGAGTGCGACTAGCATACGTTTCGATACATAGATCTTCATCTTTTCTTCCGAGAGGGGAAAGTCGGCGTGTTGTTGATTGTAGTCCAGTACGTTTTGAACAGTCTTGTTCAGTAAGGAGAACAGAGTGCTAAGCGCTCGCCCTTCCGTGAAAGTCATTATGTGGCTGCTTGAGCGGCATTCAGCCAGGGCCTGAGCGACGATTCCATCTTCTTCAAGGTATTTCGAGAGTATAGCTGCTGCCTCAACCTGCGTTCGCATGACTGAAGACGTTCCGCTGACCAAGCTCGTATCTCTGGTCATACCCTGCACATCGTCTTCCAGAACACCCAAAGGCCGTGTGCGAAGTGTATTCAGGTAGCTATGGGCAAGCATCTTGAAGGAAACGGTCGAGTCGCTGAACCAGACCATACCACAGCGACTGACAGTAGCCATGGTGGCGTATTGTAGCGAATCGACCTCGAACATGATGCGAACATTCGCCGGCAGATTGAGTCGTTCGCCGTTAGGAAGGGTAAGTATTTTGTTGTCGTCAAGGAGACTGTATGAACTGTCAGCACGAACTCCTTTCATCCTCGGTCAAGCGAATTGCAAGACAAACCTGTTGAGATTTTCCACCCATTCCGGATCAACGTCGCCGTCGAAAACGATCCAGTGCCGCTTGTGTGACTCTCCGCGCACATTGTCAACGATTTTCCGCAAGATATGCGTGAACAGCCCATCATTCCACTCCCTCGTTGTCGTGTCGAGTGTGCCATAAAGCTGATCCTTAGATATAGCTTTGGGATCGATAACATACGACACCCCTTCAACGCCTTCAAGTCTCTCTAGGGCTGCTAGAAGGATCTTCCAGGCAACCGTCTTTCCCGATGCCGATGGCCCCACCGTCATCAAACCGTGTTGAATGTTCTGGACCTGGTAGATTTGAATGAGCTTCTCGAGCCATTGATCGTCCATGAGATAATTTTGCTCCTTGCAGATCGCCCCGACGTGTCTTTTCAGCTCGTCCACATTAGTTGGCTGATACTTGATACCAGGGAAGGTATCACTCAGCAGTCTTGGGGTGCATCAGCAACGATTGAAGTACATCAAATCGGGAAAAGCCACTTACTGCTTCAAAGTCGCAACATCGTCCGGTACCAGCTTTGGAATCATCGTCTCGACGATACTCTGCATCACAATCCCGGACTCTTGGTCTTCAGATGCCGCCGTGGTAGGATTTACGTCGCCTGCCTCCTGCAATTTGATGCGCTTGAGATGTCCGGCACTTGTTAGGACGGCTTTCAGCGCCCTCAAACCGAAGTCGTAATGAGCTTGAGAAGAGAGCTTTTTATCGCACATATGGAAGAAGTGGACAACCTTCGTCGCCAATCCTTCCGCCATACGATAGCCCTGTGATAGAAGGATGACCTGCGCAATGAGCTCTTTGTCCGGCTTCGTCATGGCGATGCTTCTGAAGAGTTTCTTCAGATTGTCGGGCAAATTAGATCGACCTGCGTAGCCAGGATTCATGGCTGGAAATAATGCATCAGTCGTGGAACCATGTATGTGACGGGTCATGGACACTATGACATACTAATGAAGATACCCGTTTCTGGGTTAATTTTCAGGTGCCGACCAACGAGTTCGATCTCCTTTTCCGGGTGGTCCGTGGCCGCCAGCAATCCTAGCTGTATGCTTTGCACTTGCTGAGAAACTGCGCTGAGCATCCTCTCCTCCAATCTATTGAATTCATCCTGCCAGACATACTGCAGCATTAGCCAATGCCAGCACAAAAGCTAGAGCAAAACTCACAAAGCAACCCCAGGCGCCAACTTGGCACAGGCCGACAAAAATGCGACCCATAGATTGGAAGTCGAAGCTTTCATCACAGCAGAACACCAAAACAAAGCGACCCAGTTGGGCGCCGAGTGCTTTGACCGATTCAGTTTTACCGGTACCCGCTGGTCCGAAGGGCGACCCGCCCAGCCTTTTCGAGAGTGCTTGCGTGAGAGTCAGGTAGCACTTGTCTGTCAGAGGCGTCTGCACAAGTCGGTCCCCAGTGCCGAGGTACTCGAAACCGTATGACAGTTCCACGTCAGCCATTCTGACTTTGACAAGCGCGGATGGCGCACTCGCGTTGGAATCGATATAAAATCGCATGTGGTAGAGCCAGTCGAAGCTCTCGCTAGAGTTGACGTTCTTCTGCGCAAGGAGACGAAGAACGTCCCGTTGGTGAACGAGCTCTGTTATTAGGCCTTCACATTTGTTACGGAGGAGGGGCGGCAGGTTACCCAAGACAGCGTCGGCTAGTTGATTCATGAGAGCCCTGACAAGAGCTAGGCAGTCCTGCAATTTGCTTCCAGATTGGAATGCATCTTCTACTTGCTTCGTCCAGTTTATTTGCACAGCCAATATGACCAATTGCGACGGCAAATTGTTGATCCAGGTTAGCAAATCCTCTTTGACAGGCTCGCTACCGAGCGGACACAGGCTGGCTAGCCTGGGAACTGCTTTGACGACCATATCAGACAAGGTGACCTTCATCTCCGTTTCTAGCATGGCCAGCCAATCGTTGAGTCTTGCAAAGCTGGCGGGATTGATGGGCTGTGTGAACAGTACCTCTTCGCCCTCTCTGGACGCCATTCCGGTTATGAGGAGGGTATCCCCGTCTTTCTCCAGAAGCAGACTTGACAGTCCAGCAAACATCTTCTTAAAGTGCTTCATTATGCGAGATATATCTTTGCTATTGCCAATAATCTCCAGCAAGTCTTCATCGCCTACGAAGTAGAAGCGCGGGAAGGATGAGCGTTCTCGCTCAAGATATTCTCCTAGAGCCTTCTGAATCTTGCCGAGAAGCTCTGCTAGGCGCTCCAAGCTTTTTTGCACGCCGGCGATATTTAGAACATCCAGGACGAAGGGAGCCTTGGAAACTTTTTTCATAACAGACAGAAACTCGCTGTTGATGTTACTGAAGCGACCGCTTTCGATTGGAAGCAAATGTTTGATATCTGCGCTGCTTGCAAAGATGCCCCTACATCAAGACGTGTCAATTTGGCGTGTTAGGGATGTCTGATAAGGATCATTTACGCACTCGAGGTATACCCATTGTCGTTGTACATCGATCCAGACATCGAATAGTACATGCACTCGATTGAGGCGGTCTGCCCAGATCATAGCTTCCTCCTCAAAAACTTTAAAGTACGGTGAATGCTTCATGGCACTTAAGGAGTTTATGTTCTCGCTGCATTTGGCAAAAAGCTCGTCCCATCCACGGATTAATCGAGTTCTGTTTTGATAATTGACAAGATCAAGCGAGTAATTACTCCAAGTATCTTTCACCTGCTTGAGGAACTCTTCGAGAGCTAGTTCGCCCTGCGCTTGGACAATGACTTCCCTGATTGCGCCTTCGTTTTTCTTGAGATCAAGGTCCCAGATCGTACCCAAGGTCATGAGTGTTGGTATGTAGGAGCCGGTGACACGCAAAGCCTTAAAGAGCTGCCTCCAATGTCTTTCGCGTAAGGCTTCCGATCTCAGGTCCGATACCAGCGTGTTGGCCTTCAGCAGCTGGCGAAGAAGATCTTGCACGAACTCGAACGCAGCGTACTGTCGCATCTTGGAGGGCATCTCTCTGGTGGAGGCAAGCAAGCTATCGAGCTGTGACCTTATCTTACGTGGCTGAACGGTGGACCAGTTCACATCCCGGATCTCATTGATCTGATTCCAGACGCCCGAAAGAGCAGTCCACACGGCTTTGAGATCTCTGATTTCGTCGATGATTGGCGAAAGGCTGCCATTCTTTGTTGACTCCATATCCAGCGCGTCTTTAGCTTTGGCTACTAGGTCAACTTGTTCTTTCAGCTGGGTGACACGGGTCTCGAAGATGTTTACTGTGCTGATTGCGGCATCTGCCTTCAGATCGCCCGAAATGGGCTTGTTCTGTTCCCACTCGCTAACGACCTCTGTCAACTTATTCTGGACAATTTTGTCTTCAGCGAGGATCTTGATTTGCAGCCCCGCCAGCTGTTCTTGGATTGCACTATTCTTGCGCGTTAAGAGATCGTTGAAGGCGGTCCATTCTAAGTCGAGCTGATCAATCGATAGCCAGTCACTTGGAAACTGATATCGCTGTTTCTCGAGCGTCTTTTGGCCAGCCGTATAGATCTCAAATTCGGGCGTCCATCTGCGCGGCTGAGGCGTCAATCTAAACCTCAATAAACAGATCAAGCCTGACTCACTTTGCAACTCTCCGCTTCAGTTCTTGCACAAATGTAATCAAGGCTACTGCCTGCGTGGTCGAGGATGTCTCGATTGAATGAAGCTCAAGGTTATGACGCGCCTTGGAGATCTCCGTGTGCGTCTCTCTCATGGCCAATCCCAATCTTGCACCAAAGCGGCTCAAGATGTCTCTTTGCCATGCATCATACTTCGCATTCACTTTTGATTGGACCTGCTCGTAATTTACGACGGCTATGCCCATATCATGGTGTGACTCAGAAGTGTCAAATGTAGACCGTGTACGTCGGATTTCTAGCAGCAGCTGCTGCCAGTCGCTGAGCGAGTCGCCTAAACGATTGTAAACGTATTCCGGTTCCAAGTCCCATAAAGCTTGGAATTCGAGCCATTTGTTGATGTATTTCTCTAATTCATGCGTCCTGCTTTCGATAGCCTTGAAAGGTCGCTGTAGTGTGGCTGCTGAAAGTTTGGAGAGCTGTGCTAGGTTTCAGATTTCAAGCTGGATCAGAGCACGCTTGAAAGACCCGAAGGACTTACAAGACCAATGTACGTAGTCTCTTGCAGACTGGGTTTGCAACTCTTCAACCCGATTTCATGATGGGTACTCTGCAGTCGCGGCAGATGGCAAATCACGCCCAGCCAAGTTTGTAGCTGAGCGTACCAGGACATCTTCGCAGCTTCGACGGGCGGATCTAGGTAAATTACTTGATTCTTGATACGAATCTCATGTTTAGATGGCTCAATGCGTAAAGGTGTGGTATTGGCCACATTGGAGCCGCCCAGAGTGCGCGAGAGCTGACTGGAATGCTTGACGGTGTTGCTGCTTTCTTCCGAGGCACGCCTTGAGAACTCGATACTCCATTTGTCAACGACCTTCTCTAGTCTCTTTAGGAGCGTCCTTCCGATCTCGCTCTCGAGTTCTTGCACCCATTTCTCCAGGTTGGCATATCCTTCCAGACTTAAGGTATCAATTACCTTCTGTAGTCTGGATAGGAGGGTCTCAAACGCTTGCTTAGTGTACGGGCATGTGGAGAGGCACTCGACAGTCTTCAGAACATCTGAATACATATCTAGCAGGGAGTCTGTCCGATCTTGGAGCATGGAGACAGCTGAAGCCAGCTCTCTGACGAACGCGCCATGTCTGCCCTCGCGCATAGCTAAGTCGGCTGTAGCTGCATTTGTCGCAGCGGCTGGAAGCAGAGCAGCTACCTGCTGGCGAGAGTCGAATGCATTGACGAAGAACTCCCAGCGGAGTGACATGCCCCGGGTGATCATTGCTTGCACATCTCTACGATGCTCCGCCACCAGAGGGAGGATACCAGTATTGTTCTGGACTTTGTCGATAGTCTGCTGATATGTGCGAACGGTTTCCATCTACAAAGCAACAAATCTGAAGTCAGCTTATGTGGGGCAGATGATCTACTGGGGAACACTCGCAAGCGACACGGCGTGGGGATAGACCCTCTTGGCGTCTTTGGCTACATTGCCAATGGCGTGAGGCACACTGAAGCCTAGCCATAGTAAATTTCGCACTTCCTTGAACAGCGTAATGATTTGAGGGTCGAAATTGATAGCCAGTGCATAAACAAAGCCATCATCGACCTCTCCATCCGAATGACCATTGGCCAGCATTCCATTCGTGTGAGAAACAGCAGCTCTGCTTCTCTGAACGTCGAAGAGTCGTCCAGAGATTTGTAGGTCACGTCTGTTGATTTCATGTAGCCATGCTTCGTAGATAGGTCGAGTGTCTAGCTTGCGCCGGAACGAGTTGCTTTCATTTGCTAATTTGGCGCCTTCAGCATACAGCTCCCAACCTTTGCCTAGAACATCCTCGACGCGCTTCATGTACATGTTGAGCTGTCTTTCAATCTGTTTGGCCCAATTGATGGCTCCGGCGATCGGACTTAAGTCCCGTAGTTGTGCCATGTCTGGAAGATGTAGCAAATTAGTATATTCAGTGGAAGCATATATATTCTACAGCTACCTACGATAAGCTTCACTATGCTTGTACTGAACTCTGAAGATCTTGTGCAGTTTCTGAATATCATCCTTGACAGATTCAATAAGTTGATTCTGATACTCTTGAATCGCACCTCGGATCTTCGGTCTGACGAAAAGAGCATTGAATCTGGAAAATACTCTAAACATCTCTGAAGCATTGCGTGCTGTTCCCAATCGATCTCTCAATCTCGCGATAATCTGATTTTCAACTCTTGCGACGCGTTCATTGCTGCGCAATGGTTCGTTTGTCAGTCTCTGTAAAGGATTCCGGTTGAATAGTGCTCACTAGGCTGTCTCTGCAGTGACCCATATTTGAGTCCCTTCTTCCGACGTATCAAGTACCTCTACGTTCTTGACTTCCTCCCACGCGAGTCTCACTTCCTCCTGCATATCAAGTCCACCCAGCAGACTCAAGCCTACAGCGTCCGAGTATGCCTCCTTGCTATCCAGAGCTGACGAAGCCGTGACTACTCCTTTGGTAGGGCTGACCATACCAACAAGTTGTTGATGATGCTTTCTGAAATTTCTCAAGTATTCTATTCTCGCTTTCAAATTCGAAGAGATATGGTAAGCATTAATTTTGATAGGTAAGAATTTCTCGCTTCTTTTTCTAGTGACTTCACGGGCTACATTCGTAAACTCTTTGATGAGATCATCCCAAGTGGCGAAGATGCTTGAGACTTGTGAGAGTGATGATTCAAATGTAGGGAAAGAAGCGTACATTAGCTTTTGAGCATTTAGAACACGCAAAAGCTGTTCCGAAAGATCCTTTGAGATGGCTTCTACCAGAGGCAGAGCTCGCCTAATGGGGTACGGCGAGAGTTTGAGCTTCTTGTTTAAGTGATTGAGGACTGATATGAGAGCGTCTTGAATCTTGTCTAGATCGGTTGCTGCTAATAGCTCATTGAGCGGGAAATCCTTCATGAGTAGATTGTACTTGTGCACAATATCCGTAGACTCTTTCAATCCAGTATCAGCAATGAATGACACTGTCGCATGGAAGCGTTTGGCATGTTTGAGAACGTCCAGAGTAAGCACGATAGGCTCGCTTCTAAGCTGCTCTTCTATGCTTTCCAGTGCCTTCTCCATTGAGAGCCAGAAGCTGATCTCCTGCGATGCTGTCCCACTAGACACGTCTCGAGATAGCTTTGTAACGTTTTGAATCTCCTTAATCCAGGAATTGACCTCGGCTTGGATCTTGTTGAGGAATGATGAGTCTGAGAGGAGACTTGCCGGCTCGATGAGCTCTGGTGTTGGTCGATTGCCCATTTGACGCGCCTGAGGGCATATAATTTAGTTAACGGACTTGACATCGTAGAATCAGAGTAGGTTGTTTACCTGCTCGACTGCACGCATCACAACTGGATGAACTCCCAAAACAGTCTCAGGAATCTCCACATTCTGCTGCAAGTGTAGCAACGATAATTCGAGTTCAGCGAACTTCTTCTTTGCAATAGGGATACCAGTATTTGAAGAAAGGTCATTGCTGTCTTTTCCTTTCTTGTTCGCTACTGAGGAGGCGGAAGAAGTCACCGCTGTCAAAGGGCCTCCTTTTGAGGACAAGCCATTCCCTGGACTGGAAGATGGAAGCTCTCTGTTGCTACCGTTCTCGAGATCTTCATCTGCTGTAGTGGCCTTGCGCGAGATGTAAGCTTCGAAATAAGGCTGTACCGCTAGATGAACGATAGAGTGCAATGAGCCATATGGGTTCGCCGAACTAGCTGCCGCTGCTCTCGCTGTGGCTTTTCCATCGTCATCCTCGAGTACTGCAACTGTTTCGTCTGAATTCGAAGGTGTATTGGCAGTCAAGGCTGGACCGAAGAGATTGAGTACATGTAACTGTTCGGCGACAGATCGAGTTGCATCAATCGTGGGCACTCGCTTGATGAGAGCGAGCGAAGCTGAATTGTCGAGATGCCACGAGAGGGTGGTACTGACGGTGTATATGAAGCGTGTTGATGGTGTAGTGGTGGATGTGGGATCCAGTGCTCGGTCCTCTCCCTCGGGGGTATCGAGAGGAACAGGAGTCGATGGCTGGGTCGACGATGACTGCTGCTGTCTGCGTTCGCGTATCTTGTTGACGTATACACTCTGTATCTGCTGCTCGTTGGCGAATCTAGCGATGAGAGCAGCATTCGAGGTGTCTAGGAAGGAGCGTCTGATGTCGGTGTGCGAGGCAGAGAGCAAGAGGGGCAGCAGGGAGGCGAGGTATTCGCTGAAAGCAGTGGTAGAAGATGACTGGACGGTCTCCATGGCGCCATTGCTGTTGTTCGCCGTCGCATGATCATCCTCTTCGCCAGGCATAACAGTCGAGGGTGTCGCGTCCATGTTGATCCACGCACCCAGGAGCGCGGTATCGACGGGTCCAGCTAGCGGAGAAGAACGTCAGCAGGTCAGTCTCTATTCCATGTGCCAGTATCGTAGGTCGCCATGTCGAGTGTGCCGTTGCAGTGGATGCAGATGCGACATCGACAATTGTGTGCTCGAATCGTGCATAGAGGGAGGTGATCGAGGAGTGGCACAGTGGATGGACCGAACACATGGTGAGAGTGGGAATATGTAGACACCAGAGTGGGTTTTGTATCTGTGTAGGACTCTGGGTATCTCCTCGTGCAACCCGCACTCTCCCTGCTGCTGTGCTTGCCGAGATAGGCCTGCCCGCCATAGATCACCTCGAAAAATCTCCCAAGGCGAGCAATTGAGTGCAAGCCCGTTTCGCAGCAACCAACAACAGCGACATCAACGAGCAGCGAACGGGCAGATATACACTCCACCATCGCATCCACGGCAGCCAATCAACCCCCCACGTTGGCTGAGAGGGCGTCCTGCAGAGCGAGTGGTGGCAGAGGGAGAGAGAGCAAGTAATCAGATAGAGGACAGCAGCCATCCATCCAGGCAAGGGTGGACTGGAGCAGACATCACATACAGCATCGCTAGCGTATCTTCAACGCCTGTCGCTGTAGGGCTATCGGCCACACTGCTCGCCAGCAGGTCTTGTGAATCCAGCCTGACAGGCAGGACTGGCAGCAGCCATCACAATTCATCCAGCCATGAGTGATATATCAGACGAGGTGGGCAGCCATCTCATTCAGTCAAGGCTATCGTCACGCTGACACCTGCTCTTTCCGCTCCAGGACGACGTCGAGTGCCCGCTATGCCTCGACACTCTCGCCTTTGACGACCTCAGCTTCTTCCCTTGCTCGTGTGGCTATCAGGTGGGATTGGACACAAGATAGGACTCTGTTACGGCCAGTTCAGTACTAATCAACGGCTGCTTTTCGTGCAGATCTGCCGATTCTGCTGGCACCATATCAAAGCAAACCTCAATGGGAGATGTCCAGCATGCAGGAAACCCTACGACGACGCTGCAGTCGAATTCAAGCCTATGAAGCCTGAAGAGTTGAAACGACTGCAAGCGGCGAAAAAGCAGAGAGAAAAGGAGAAGAAAGATGCAGAGACAAACGCTCGTAGGCACGCTGCTAATGTCCGCGTCAGGCAGCGTGCCCAGGTGCACATCCAAGGCATGACGACCAAGATTGCGAATGAGGATGTGGGTGACCTGCACTGCTGCGATAGACATTCTGTCACACTCGCGCTTTATTCTAATGCTCAATGTCATTCCTGCAGACTCTCCCCTACCTCAAGGGACCAGACCACTTCGGACGCTTTGGCCGGATCCTGAAGCTTTTCTTTTCGAGACGAGCGACAATACCTGGGCCAGGTGTATCGTCTGCGCCTGTCCCTTCTTCATCCATAGGTCCATATGTCCCCGTGAATGTGTACATCAACTACTCCAGCGCGGCCGAAGCCAATGCCTGCATTGCCACCATCGATGGCTCTATTACGCCTGACGGACACAAGCTCAAGGCAACATGGGGAACGACACGCTATTGCCCTGCATATCTACGTGGTGTACGATGCACGAATGAGAATTGCATGCAAGCACACGAGCCAGGAGAGGAGTTGGAAAGCGGTACTCATCCAGGCGTTAGTAACCCAGAACGACCACTTCATCCTCAGAACCCTTCGTACAATTATGGCAATTATGGCATGCATGGCTCAGCTACAAGAGGAGACAGGCATCCCGAAGGAGTCAGAGAGACGAGGGATGAAATGGTCAATCTCAAACATGCATACAAGGAGCAAGCTGCCAAAGAGCCTGCTTTGCCACCTTCTGCAAGTTGGGCATCCAAGCCGTCAACCTCTGGATCGGGACAAGGACACGCATCATCGATGCCATCTCATCCTAGCTCAAGTGATCTTCGCCGGACTTCCTCTTCTTCACCTTCTCATTCTCACCGACCCTCACCTTCAAATCCTACGGCTTCCTCATCAAACTCTCATGCGCACTCATCCTCCATTTCCTCCCGACTTCCCAGAGCACAGAACCATCCGCTTCCTGCAAGACCTTCATCACGCACATCCAGTGTTGAGTTGTCGCGGACTAGGTCATTGAAGGAGAAGGAGAGGGACCAGGAAGCCGCAGGAGCAGACAAGGAGAATGTCAAAGGATCGTCAGATCGAGCTGGTGTTGACTCTCAAGCAAGGGCATCGGCACAGTCTTCCAACCTGCAAGCGTCTTCCAGCTCTTCAGAGAGCGGGCAACATTTGTCAAATGTAACGACACCACCGACTCCTCCAATTTCCGCCTCCTCGTCCTCGGCATCAAACAAGTCACATCCCCATCTCGCGCAAGCTTCAGCTTCGGCATTTCCACCTGGCTTACCTGTTCCAACTGGAAGACCACTCACTCCAGTCAGCGAATTTGACAGGACCTTGGATACTTTCGGAGATGGCAGTTTTGCTTTCAATCTGAGCGCTGGTAATACTGCTTCCCCATTTGCGAAAGGCAAGGAAAGGCTGTCCATGGATGACGAGAGCAACGCTCAAGAAGAGCAAGCGAGTCAAGGCTTGCGATTCAATCGTGATGCCGGTTCGACCAACGCAAGTACGCAAGCTAGCAGAGACGGATCACCAGACAGAACTAGAGGGGAACATATCTCTGCTCTTCGCGAGTTCTCAGGTGATGAGGTCGAGAATGACGATGACTCAAAAACGAGCTATCAAGGTCCGTTCGATCCGTTTGCTCCTGCAGGCGATTCTACGGGTACTCCGAGCAAAGCAAGCTTCACGACAGACTCGGTATCAAGATCCGGTTCGCCTTTCACTGCAGCTCTTGCGAATGGAAAATTGGAAGGTCCGCCTGGCCTATCGCGGGCCAATACTGCAGCTTCGTCACAAGATGGAATGAGCGTCTCGTCGGTCGTCAGAGGTGGTCCGCCACCCGGTCTAGACGAGGCATCTAGGCATCGTTCAAGATTCGGCTTTGCCAGACCGGGTTCGACGGAACGAGCTCCTGGAAGTGTTGGAATGACACACGCTGGAGGCAGCAACTCTGGAACGTTTATCGCAGTTGCTGACCTCTTCAAGGGCCTCAGCGGCGCTCCTGGTCTATCTGGCGGCCCGAATGGTACAGCATCCCCGCTCCGACCCGATAGTGCACAGTCGTTTGGCCAGCATTATGCGTCTCAAGCTCCTCCTGGTATACTCTCACCCTCAGGACTGAATGGGACAGGCGCAAGTAATAGCAGTGCTAGCTCTACATCTGGAATCCCGCTGGCTTTGACTGCATCGCTTTTCGCGGCAAACGCGCCGCTCCCTTCTGCATCGGCTGGTGGGACAGGCAGCAACCAAGCGGGTCCCTCTAGCCCGAACAAGCAGAAAAAGTCGCTAGCAGATCTATTTCCCGGAGTCGACTTGGCTGCATCCTTCTCTGCTACTTCGACCTTGCCTGATGCTCTCGTTAAATCGCTCGGTATTTCGCTAGATAACATCGATCTAGGAGCAACGTCCATGGCGAATGGTAAACTGCCATCTTTTGCACCACTTCCCGTGGGTGCAAATGCAGGTCTGGCAAATCTACCTCTGCCGCCCAAAGCTGGTGCAGGGCAGACAAACGCTATGCAGAGCAGTAATGGCAATAGCTCGGCTTCATCGCCTATACCTCCGCATCAAGTTCCTAATGGCGCACCCGTCCTGTCGCACGGCGCCATGCCACCTGGATTGGGAACGTCTCGTCAAGCACAGCAAACCCACGCTCAGAAGGCGCAGCAAGCTCATCAAGCCCATCTCGCTGCTGAGCAGGCTCAAGCTGCCGCTGCGATCCAGCACCAACGATCAAACCATCAGCAATCTTCAGGGCAACATGTCAATGTTGGGCATCCTCATTATGGTAGGTGGTTTTTCTTGTGCACCAAGGCAAGGTGATGATGATCTGAATACATCCTTCCAACAGGATCTGGAGCCTCAAATTACGCCAAGATGCATAATCCTACGAGCCCTCCCATACTACCAGGTACACCCAGTCCATACGGAGACGCGAATAGCGCACGCTTCCAAGACCCGGCAATTGTGTCCTTCGCCGGCCTGAATGGGTTTGGACAGCAGCACATGCACCACAACCCATATGGTTCGCCTTACGGCATGCACAGTATACTAGATCAGGCTTCTCCGAGCACACCTGGTCAAGCTGGTTCTGTCGGCACCGCGAGCATTATGGGTCAGGGTCAAGCTGGAGGCGACTTTTACAGTCGCTACCATCCTATGCCAAACCCAGTGCAGCCTCAGCAGCAGTATAGCCCATACATGCCAGTCGGTCCAGTTGGCCTGGGCGGTATACCTGCCAATTCGGTCGGCATTAACCGAATGCAAGCGGGACAACCCATGTCACCCGGCGGCGGATTCGGCATGCTACGGCGTTGAGCTTGTGATGTGAGAAGATGCGTTGCGACGAGCTCAGATTTTGGGAGCTGCTTTTCTGAACCTTTTCCTGTCCCGCGTTGTACATTCTACTTCACCTTTCTCTATCTACCATTCGCTGCCCGAGGATCGGCTCTTCAATGAGGCGCTTGTTTTTTGGATGTTTGGCAATGAACCCGTTCTTTTCACCTTGTGCAGGCTAACCTTCCAAACTTTGACATTGATGTTCTGGGCCCCCTATCCTGAGCAATAAACCTTGGCCGTTCAGGATATTCCAGATTCCCTAGTGTGCCGGTGAGGGTCTTTAACTTCGCGACGCTGGTGTTGAAGAAACCTTCATCCAGGTACTGCCAGACTGCTCCTTCCAATATTGAACAATTGGAGTGGAAAGATTGACAAGACAGGTACTGGGAGAAACGCAAAGGTGTGAATGGAAAAGAGCCAGAGATGGGTACCGGTTGCAAAGTAGGAATGGCTTTGGTGGCGAAAAGAATGATGATAGCTCAGAAGAGATTTAGTTTTGAACATGACAGCCTCGCGCCGGCAATCGAACCCTGATCAATGTGATGACCCCAGCATTGTATTGGTACTGTAGGCAGTCTCCTGCTTACCTACCTTCCGGTCCACTTCGATCACGTGTGCTGTTCTACCTCACGAAACGCAGACTGGATAGCAGGACGAACATTGTTGAGAAGGTCGCTAGACTGCTGCCTGACGGTATACCCGCTGCGACCAACCTCTTGTCCACGATAGACCCATGGCTGGGTATCGCCGGCATAGACCGCGCGATGACTCTTTGGCTGCGAAGACACGTCGTATGCAGTACACAGCAAGCAAGCACAGCAATAGAAGCCCCTGCTAACTAGTCTCGAACGGTTCAGGGCCCTCGTCCCGTTCCACTGATGGGTGCTGACAAAGGCTGTTCAGGTGTGGCCGTCGGCGCACGGCAAGCCTTCTTCTCTGGAGATCAACGCAGTCCACCTGATGGCAGGCCCATAGAGGATGCATACAGCTTCAAGCGCATGCCAGATGCACTCTTTCAATGCAGCTCCACGTGCTTCTGGTGACCCTTCCAACCAGAGCCACTCGTCTTCGCAGGCAGTGCTTCTAGACGCTCGGACGCTCTGCGAAGAAATCAAAGAAGTCGCCGTCTCACCAAACGCCTGAGCATCGCACACACAATGTTTCCATGATATGGCCAAGCTTCAGATTTTGCTTGTAGAGCGTCTGCTCCGGTTTCTGGCCTCGCTTCGCCTTGCGATGCAAATGAATGTTAGAAAAGGCTGTGCCAGCAGCGTTGAGCAGGAACCATCCAAACAGTAGTCTGTTCGAACCCTTTCTTACACCTAGCCTCGGACGACCTTTTGCGAATGGTGCTGTGAAGAACCTGCACTGCCAGCGTGCTGCATGGAGCTGAAGTCGGAGTATAAATGGTGGAATTCCTGAACAGCTCTCTTTCTCTTCCCTCCTTCCTCACCACCATCAGCTATAGACACCCTTCCCACCATACAACTCTCAGCCATCCATCTTAAGTAACTCCATCAGCCATGATTGCTTCAACCGCCACCATCGTAGCCTTCTTCGCAGCCTTCACAGGCCTCGCTGCAGCTTTCCCAGTCCCTGAAGTCGAACCTCAACAACCTGAACCACTCCAGAACCCCTGCTCACCCAGCTTCCAAGGCGAAGCTACCTACATTGAAGCCTACAACACCAGCAATCGATTGTGGGTCCCCGCTGGCAGTCAGCAAACTACTGTCATATCAACCTTGAGAGATGGTCGGACCAAGTGGAGGGTTGAGGCAACTGATTCAAACGCAGATGACTATCTCATCAGGTAGGTTTGCATTCGCATATCGCCTGCACATCCTTATCGTAACTGACGACTCGGCACAGAGACATCACTCCTGCCAACAATCTCCTCGCACAACCCTGGAAGGACTCCACTGTCAGCCTCGGCCTCGTGCAAGGTTCTGGGTAGGGCCCTTTAATCCTTTGTGCAATAAGCTTAGCTAAATACTTTGTATTCTCCAGAAATGCTGGTTACGAGATCCGATGCAACCAGTGCTACCCTTCTGGCACCATCCCGTCCTCTGGCACTTTCATTGGCGACACTTGCTACATCATTGACTCAGACTCTGGTCTCTATCTCACTGAGACTCCCAGAGATACAGGCAAGGGTGACATATCGCTCGGAGGTCACAATGGTAATACCGATCAGTTCTTCAACATCGTAGCTGTATAGAAGGACACCGTCTTGGTTTACGGATCCAAGATACACATAGCTCTCGCGATTTGTCAACGGACTAGTAGGTTTTCTGTTTTTGTATGTAGAACAAGTATAGCTAGATTGTATGTCAGTGCCTTGGGCGTCAATGAATGAAAAGTGCCGTGATGTCAGTCGATGCCAGCGTTCCCGTTCCTGCGAAGGCGGCGCCCTGCATATTATGGTTGGTTGGTCGCAAAATCCAGGTCAAAGCAGGTGTATTTACGCCTGAATAGGCGGTTGTACCAATTCTGAATCTTCACAGAACAAATCTGTCTTTACGGCGGTGCTCCTCCTAGCTAATTTCTCTTTTTCTCAGAGTCACTATCCTCCCATACGAATCGCAGACTGAACATACCGTCTCTCCCTATGGCAATCCGAACTATGCCATCACACATGCCACACGCATGGATCCTGGTCAGTGGCCAGCGCCCGGCAATGTAGTAGCCTCTGGCTGCACTGTCATCGGTCGCCTATGAGGTTGTACGTCAGTGAGGCAGGTAAAGGCGGTGCTCTGGCTGGAAAGGCCAAAGGCAAGGAGCAGAAGTGGGATATGTATCTGCTTGAAAGGCCCGCTGGCATATTCCATTATACTGCTTTATAGATTGCCGGTATCATGGGTATTGTTCGAGTTGGTCGAAAGCTCTTCTTGGATCGTAGGATAAGTCTGACCGCTTGTGAACAGATGGATCTCCAGTCGTCTACAAGGATCCAAACGTTCGACTTGTTCACTGACGCGAGTGTGGTTTACAGTCGAACGCCAGGGAAAGTGTTTGAAGTGTGGACTTGTCGTACCTTTCTGCATCAAACAGCCAAAAGAAAAAGCCGTTCGTCGCCCAAAAGCTTGACTTGCTGCGATACATTGCCGCGCCACGACCGTAGTGCTGACGCAAAGCCTCGATGTTACCTTGTCAGACCGATAGACTTTTTTCCCTCCAGGTAGGGCACAAAAAGCCTCTCCAAACACCTCGACTCTCTTTGTCTCCTTTTCACATCTCCTCCTTCACCTCGTCCTTCACCTCGTCCTTCACCTCGTCCTTCACCTCTTCGGTATCATATCATAGCCTTAGGTTCACAGCCCCATCTTAAATAGCCCCTTCAGCATGTTTCAGCCAGCACATTTTCCCGCCCTCCTTTTCACCGGTTTATCGGCGTCTATCCTTCTTCATACTGTGGGAGCGCTGCCACTGCAGACCTCTTCGTCCCCTGCATCTCCAAGTGCTAAGAAGGCCCTTGAAGCACGCGCACCATGCGGCGACAGCTGTGAGCCGACCGTCTCGTCGTCTTGGTCTACCACTGCAACGTGGGCACCGGCTACCACCCAGCGACAAGCCTCTCCCAAGACTTGCACTCCAAACTTTCAAGGTGCCGCTGTGAGAGTATCACCAGCAGGGAGCGATGCCAACTGGTGTATCCCCGCCGCGCCCGGTAGAGTTCCAGAAGCTGGCGCCAGACTCGAGTCTCTTGGTGGATCAGGCACTACCTTCCGCATCGAACAGACAGGTCGCGCTGAGATGGATTTCTTAATCAAGTGAGTGAAGTTGTCGCTTATGTCACACATCGATAATCCGCAACTGATGATTGCTCTGCTTTGGCATTGCTCTGGCTTTTCTGCTGTGAAATAGGCTCGGTGGCATTGGTAATAATAGCCTCATTCTCGCCCCACAAAGCGATGGCATTGGTCTGTGCGATATCAGCGCTGCGGAACAGTAAGTAATCAACAGTGCCATGTTGAATAATATCGTAGCTGATGAGTGTGTGAGTAGAAGCAGCTTTAAGATTGTTTGTGACACTTGCTTCTACGGCGATCTGACCACTGGCACTGAAGAGATGGCATCCGGCTGCACCATCATGGCATGCTCAAGTGGCACGTATATGACCGACTCGAACGGTACCATGTGCATGCAGCAACAATCCACCTCCACTTCCTCTTCCTCATCTTCATCGTCAGGCGTACAGCTCTTCAACATTGTAGCTTCTGATAAGACTAGACGAATCGATAAACACCAAAACAAAGAGTGCGACCAGGATGAGTGCTACCAAGATGAAGAGGAAGATGAAGATGTTGACGAATGCCATGAATGCGGAAGAAACTGAGGTGGAGGTGGAGGTTGTCGACCAACCTTCTTGCGCTAAAAATCCAGGATGCCCGGATCACGAAAACTGAGCCGGCCGACGCATACATCCAATCATTCCACGTCATAGCCTTGGCTGTTCATAGTCCAGCTCAAGACGCCCTTTCTAGGGCTATTGTCAATGTCAGATAGTATGATTTCCGTCTTTTCTCCCTGTCTTGATTAGACCAGCATCTCCGCATTGCTTTTTCGTTCGTCATTGTTGTACATTGTAACGTTATTCGGCCATCTTGCATTCTGCATTTCCATTCGTTCAAAGTCTCCGTCGTTTGCGTCTGCAATAATAGGTGATGACTGCAAAGACAAGCTGCATTACAGCTTCTGGGCTGAAGACGTGCATGATGATCGCGATCCTGGACACCGGTCCGCCTCTTCACTTAGTCAATTCAAAAAATAGAGCATCTCAAGGACATGTCTACACAGTCTGGAATATCAGTGAGGACTGGCAATCCTGCCGTTTCAAGCGAGTGTTGAATGCCGGTAGCTGAAGCGACAATTGCTGTCACACGCAACCAGGTATCGGAACAGCTGGCGACAGCCTTCCAACATGCACAGAGTGACGACAGCCTGCGAGCGTTGAAGGTGGTCATTGAGACTGGTCAGTGGCAGTGAGATGCTTCGTGATTCTGGTCAGCGTGTTCGCCGACTCTTGTGTGCTTTAGAACAACTGGTCCCGTCGACAACGATACCATCACACAAGACAGACGCCGACGATTTCGATGCAATTGCAGAACTGATTAGGAAAGACCATAAAGATAGTCCAGCGTACATACTAGTCAAGCTTGACAGTGCAAGCAGGTCTGCTTCAACCAGCGAGCAAGAGAGTCAATGGTGCCTATGTACCTATGTTCCGGACGATGCAAATGTCCGAAGTAAAATGCTGTACTCGTCAACGAAAGCGACTCTCTCTAGACAGCTAGGAGAAGGAAAGTTCCGCTACAATATTCATGCATCCACACCTGTGAGTCTGTCTGTGTTCAGCCTTGAAGAGTACCATTAAGAGATTGCTGATGTCACGTGCTATACTTGTCCTCCCAATCCTTATATACACATACGTGCTATGTGAACGGTATGGCGCATCAGGACGAGCTCACTTCAGACGGCTTCGTACGTTTCTTCAAGCATCAAGCTAGTCAAGCACCACAAACAGCCCGCGAGCGCGAAATGGCGGAAATCAAGCAAGCCGAAGGGTATGAAGCTGAGATGCAAGGCACTTCAGTCAGGCGTAGCCATACAGGAACCAATGCATATGCAGGAGGTGCGCAAGTCGGGATGGTTTGGACTGAAGAAGCGGATTCAGCTATGAAATCGCTAGCTGAAGGCGAAAATCAGATCGTCCAGCTTGGGATTGATACCAAGGATGAAAAGATTATACTGCTCTCTGCCAGCGCAGAATCGTCTGATTTGTTCTTACCCGCGGACGATCCTAGCTATACCTTCCATAAGCATGCCGCAGGCATAGGTACGCTTTGCATCCCGATGAGCAATCCTAATGAAAACCACTAAACGCAATCTTGACTTGCAGTCTTCATCTACTGCTGTCCTGATACGAGCCCGATAAGATGGAGGATGATGTACTCGTCCAATTGTCAGCCAATCGTACAGGATGCTAAGTCTCGCGGTGTAGAAGTGTCGAAAAAGGCGAGTCTCTCGTATGCTTGTATGTGCCTGGTCCAGAGAACGCTAACTTGCGCAATTGCTCTTGAATAGCTCGAGACGTCAACACCGTCAGAGATCACTACGGAATACATCGACAAGGAACTTGCACCCTCTCGAGAGCAGACAGCTACTCCTCCAGTAGCAACGGGCTTTGCAAGACCAGCAAGACCAGGTCGCAGGCGCTGACGGGTGAAGTCTGCCTGCTGAGCAGCCGCATTCCGTAAGCATCGCAAGATGCATTCATCATCAATACGTGTAGCAATACTAGCTTTGACAAGAACGTTAGGGGCCCTTTGACAATTGACCTCTTTTTCCGAGGCATCCGCTCAAGCTGCCAGTCCGTGACCCGCGCTTCAGGACCCTGCTTTTGAACACGTGATGAAGACACCAGCTGAGAAAAGACGTCGCATGTGTGTGAAGACGCGGGAATAAGCTTGCAAAGATTGTGCATGATAACACCATACCAGGGCCTATGAGGTTGTTTCGATTCAGGATATCCTAGTTTTTTCACTGATACCGCGTATTCTGCTATGGAAGACGCCGTCTTGCGACTGTTGTTCTGTCCAGTGGGCACTCTGCTCCTGCTGTACGACAATATCCGGTCACCTACTCGACCTGTGGTCAGTATGTATGACTTGACTCACTTGATGGGAAAAAGTTCCAAATGTTCGAGACCGAGCGGGCTCCAAGCTATGATTTTGACGTCTCTAGTTTCATGGAGGCCATCGTTACGTAGAGATACTCCCGCAGACGTCAAGAGTCCACGAAACTTCGGCAGCGCAAACGCGACAGGGAAAGACTCGCTTGCAACATTCCCCAGTTATCCCTCCATCTATGAAGGCTCAACTCGCCGTCCTCTGGTCCAGCTCAATTGTATGAATTGATGATTTGAGCACTTTGGTTATCATCTCTAATTGCATTCCGGGATTTGAAGCAGCAGATAGCTTTAACGACTTCTGCTTCGGCAGTACTGCCTTTCTCCTAGGCCATTGCATCCAAGAAATGCGAGGGATCCCTAATCTGTATCTTGGCTTTGTCAGCATTTGTTTTCTGGCTTGACACCTGCAAATCGGGTCTCATTATCGTGCACAGGTGTAGATAGAATTGTCAGCGTGCATGTGATCTTGGAGATTGCCAACAGACGGCGGTAACCCTGTCGGAGATCCAGCAGAGCATCTCATTGCTCGTCAAGTGGATTGAACGCTATCGTGAAACTTCTATAGTCAGAAAAGGATGCAATTCGTTTTGCTTGTTGTCGCCTTGAGAGCCGCCACTTGTAGGAATCGCTTGTCAAAGCCTATGATTAGACGCGTGCGGGTGGAAAAGAAAGTCGAAGGCCGAGACTGCGATCATCCCGGTTAATTACTTTTCTGAGAGTACTTTTCTTAGCAGCATTTGCAAGAGGTTGCTCAAACTACCCTTGAAGTGTCAACCAGACAGCAACGCACGCTTCAGCATCTCCTTACTCTTCGTAGTGATACCAGTCTTACAGGGCGGCTCACGGTTCGCGCTTTTAGGCCTGGAAAATACCGCATCCAGCGGACTAGAGGAAATTCAAGTCTAGGTATACTGAAGACGGTACATTCACCTGCTCTCAGCCGGTATGGTGGGCCCTATGGAGGAACGTCGCTTTCCTTGTGCGGTACTCGGCTGAACGCTTCCTCAGAGGAGCATTTCCTGCCGCCAGATTTCTGGCACAACGACGCTCGTGGTAACGATCCCGCGCCTCCGAAGGCTACGCGGCCAGGCAGCTCGTCTGCTTCCCCGTCCCACTGTCACCAGGAGCACGAATATGACACCACACATCTGGTCATCTGGTCGGCGTAAGGTCGTCCAGTTCATAGCGCTCAACTTAGATACGAACATGATATCACGCTGAGTGACTCCAACGCTGTTGATCAGAGATGGGCCAAGCCCAGCTTAGGTAGCTCCTGGTCAATGTGGATGTGCGCTCCTCCAACGCCATTCGGCGGTCAAGTTTGAAGAGCCTCGATGTCTGCGGGCTTGTGTGAAGTATGCTGCAGTTCGGCTTGCCTGTCCATGCGCCTCGGATCACACTGTTGCTTGCCTGCAATGTCACTGGCAAGAAAGTCGTCAAGAACTTCATGCTCACCTAAAGCACGGGATAGTGAGGCAACTTGCAAAATTATATTTCACCCAAGTGAAACTGGCGCTCTGGCTTAGTTGACCGCACATGGCATACGTGCAAGTTGTTAGATCACTACTAGAGCGCTTGCGGGGAGTAACAAAATTGTTAATCTCCTTGCCTGGCCTAAAGCCCCATTACAGTCGATACTTGGCCACTCTGGTACTCTTTGCTAGTCAACGGTACTGGGGGGAACATAACAACTGCGTTAGTTTTTGCTCAATTTACCCAATTTACCGAAAAGTCCTGTGTTCGAATCTCCAGGATAACCAGTCTGAGCTGGCGATTAATGATTTCTTTTTGGCTGCTTTTTTCCCTTTGTTTCCCTGTCCCCTTTGACCGTTGGAACTTGCATGAAGTTGTTGGACACAGTCCGGTCCGCAGTCTTCCGATGTCATCTTGGGACACGCTATGTTCACAGAAGAGGATGGCAATGCGATTGTGAGGCACAGGACGTTTCCACACTACCACCAACATTCAACACTTGTATGCTACTGGTATCTGTCGTATACGCAGGTACGCCACAATGGACGCCGCCGACTCTCAAACAAACATGAATGCACGGACATCTTGGGGCGAAGCGGGGAACGACATGGTGAGCTTCATGTCGAGAGCTTCAGCGGGTGCGTGACAGCACTGACGCAACATCGTTAGCACTCGGACCATGCAGCAGAGTCGAGCATGAAAGTCAATCCGTTGAAGCGTCGTGCAGACTCCCCACTGCTCTGTTTGGCCGACAATGGCAAGTCCGCCGGGCACTTGATAGTCTTGGACATCAATACAGCAAACCTTCCGCCCATACCAGAACTTCCTGCTCACCTGCAGCATGTACCCTATATCCGTTGCCAAAAGGCACCTCCAGCGATTGGCAGCTGTTCGAAGCTAGAAGATGATTATACATTTCACAGAGGACAAGGAGTGGTTGGAGGTGCCGCTTGGAGGTTGCTTGCCGTCCAGTGGCTCGTCAACTCTCATCCCTATCTACACGCAAGTGTAGCAGCCGTGTGTCGAACCTCTTCATTGAGACGCTCCAAGGCTCCCGCTCTGACCGATATGATCTGCAATGCTTTGCATTGTCTTGCAGCGCTTCGCAAAAGCCCTCACCAACAGAACCATATCCGCAAAGCTAGCTCGTGGCTACGGTATGGCAGAGAAGCTCGCCTCTGCTCATCCGAGTCGAGCCACACACTTGGGCGAGGGAGCAATTGAAGTTTTGGCGAGTACACTCCTTGTGCACTTCGGCTTGCTTGTGCGAGAAGTCATGGGCGCGAACAGACCGTGGGCAGACCATGGCAACTACGTAGCTCAGCTGTTCAGCTCCGGGGTGTTTCCACAACTCGAGATTCAGTTGCAGATGGCTCAGACGGCGTTTCTAGATGGATATCCGGCGCTTAACAAGCGGGTCAAACTGACCGCCCCCATATCTCCTTCTGTCGCCTTAGAAGATGTCGGCAACTCACAATCCCGAACGAATACCCTAAAGCGCCGCGCAGGATCGCCTACACCTGAGGTAGCTCATCAACACACCTTCTCTCTCAACGCAACGGGATTGACATTTTTACTGGACACCACAATTCTTCCGCCCCTTCCCGCCCTACCTGCTCATTTACAGCACTTGCCATATATCCGGGGCCGAATCGGTCCACCACCAATCGAGGCATCCTCCGACAAAGTGGCTGATCATGTATTCCACCAGCGACAAGAGCTGGTGGGCGACGCCATGCTCGGAATGCTTGTCAAGGAGTGGCTTGTAAATGGTCACCCTTCTCTTCAAGTCGGCGTAGTGGGGGTGAGTCCGAAGCGTTTAAGCTTGCCCGAATGTGTCTACTCGGCTGATATCCAATTGTTTGTATTGCACAGGACTTTGCATGTATGCTAGTCAGCAACGCGCTGTTCGCAAGATTGGCCCGAGCCTATGGTATGGACGAAAGGCTTGCTTTTGCTCATCCCAGCGAGGCAGACAATTTGGCGAAGGGAACTCCCAAAGCTCTAGCAAACGTGTTTGAAGCGTACTTTGGCCTTCTGATGATAGAAGTCGTGGCTGGAAACGAATCAGTGGTCAACCTCAAGAGCGTGGTGGCCGAGCTCTTTCGCACTGGTGCCTTCCCCGATCTCGAGGTTCAACTCAAAACGGCGCAAGAAGCGTGGGGAAAGTCGCCTAAAGCCCAAACGGGGCCGGTGGCTGACGGGCTGCAATCGTAAGGTCCCCATGAGTCCGCTACCAGTTCCTCGGAAGGAGTCCTAAGCCTTCAACGGTCGCATCGATGGCTAGCGCTTTGTTCAATAGCTTCTGAAGAAGCTCTGGACCCAGGGCACGCCGGACCGCCTTTTTCAGCGGCTCGTGCGGACTGGTTTAACGCGACAAGCGGAGGCTTCTTCGCTGGACATATGCAGGAGGAGCACGAGGCAGAGTCAGCAGCTGGAATCTTAGTTCTGATGGCTCTCGGTACCTTCGATACAGACACTGGGCAAGCACTCACAACCAGGCCAGCAACCGAGACACAAGTGTTGCCTCGTGTCCGCCGTGCTAGCAGTTACGCCTCACTCACCGCCATAGCCGAACGACTGTCGAGATGCGCATCTGAACCTGCTCCGAATGGGGCTTGAAAGCTTAGCGCAATATTCAAGGAGGCGCAGCTGTAGAGATGAAGGACAGGCTATCACCTGGATAGATCAGGACTGCATGGGTGCTCTTGCAACCGCTGACGATATTCAAGAATGTTGACCTGGGAAAGGCCGAGTAATCCTACTCTGGTACGAGCAGGACGAAAGCAGAATTGCAGACTAAGATCCGTCAAATATAGTTTACCACAAGAGAAACGGCCTTCAGGAATGATACAATGTCTGCCATATTGATTTGAAGGCGCAGGCGGATGGAGTCCTCGACTTCTGGCTCGGAGGACGAGACGGACACCAAAAGGCGAGATCGGAAGACTCTGAAGGCAAAGTGGGTATCGAAAGACGAAGCGGGCGGCGGCTTCACCTGTCGAGTCTCAGAACGATATGAACACTAGAAGACGAAGGAGAATGGTGACCTCGCCTGTCGATTCTGAGGATGAAATACACATCAACAGTCGAGGCCTGACGGTGATCCCAGATGATTAGGAGATTGATTATCAGATTCGTCGTGAGAAGGAGACCAGGGGATTAGTGCAACTAGAAGACTGGGCTGTGGGGAAGGCTGTACCAAACACGTGCGTTACATCCATGTACAGGGGCATTTCTTGCGTTCAATGGACGATTTATTCAGTCATTGTCTTTGCACGAGTGATTGGAGCATGCTGGCAATACTATTGATAAGCACCAGCCGTGGCTTGCGAATGTCCATGCCTCCAATTTCCTTGCGACGACTTTCTTTGTAGTATCTTTCGCCGTCTTGCTACTATGACACGTACAAAAGCTGATTTTATAAGGGGACGTGCTTTCGGTCGGTCGGGGCAGGAAATCACGAGGATTCATGTCAGTTTGAGATATTGCCCCTTCCTTCGCCTCATCAACATCAATACATCATATTCGTCTCTTCAACATGCTAGGCCGAACAGCACTCCCTCCGCCCGACTGGCGCTTCCACGCGTGTGAG
This sequence comes from Cystobasidium tubakii, assembly GCA_024345325.1. Lineage (NCBI taxonomy): Eukaryota > Fungi > Basidiomycota > Cystobasidiomycetes > Cystobasidiales > Cystobasidiaceae > Cystobasidium > Cystobasidium tubakii. Next base: position 1,369,498 of record BROO01000001.1, on the reverse strand, counting down.
TTGTCATGTTCTGTGTTGAATTGAACTGCTTGAGTTTTTGACCTTCTTTGAGCCTGCGACTGTGATGTTGACCGAGACCTGTGAAATATGAAAGACGGTAAGCGACAAGTCAGAAGGGCTCCCGAAAACATCACTTGGAGCATGCTGCTCACCAAAGCAGACACCTTCTGTTTCTTGCCATCAACTTCAGTTTCAATCACAATGCGTTTACCAGCAGCGCTATATCCATAGTTTCCAGTAGTCATCGAAGTCTTTGTGAGATCCAAAGTCAGAATCTCAGCTTCGTTATTGCTGGATGAGGAAGTGGACCCCTTTTTGGTACTCTTTGACTGGAATAGCTTGAGAGATAGATTCGGAGCTGTCTTTTCAAAGTCCTTGAATGTTAAACCGAGCTGAATGACAGGCGGGAGAAGGGTGAGAATGGTCAGGATACTACTGCATCCGATATGGTCGTCATTCGGGTTGCAGGTAGCCAGTCACGTGCAGTAACGGCATGTTCCGCATACGGACTTGGAATTTCCACCCACCTCGTCTGCGCCTTTCGAGGAGCTCTTCTTTGCTACTTTTGCAGCATGCTTCGCCTCCACTTCGTCTACTGCAGTGTCGGCTCTGAAGTGACAGCTCAGTCGACAGGCCTGTTCGACGCGAGGAGCGGACACCACCTACTTGCGCTTGACCATTGTGACTGAATTCGAGGTGTGTATGTCTGTGTGATGCAGTGAGCGTATCTATGTCTAGCAAGTGATGGGAGATAAGAGAAGAGGGAGAAAGAGAGCTGTCTTGTCGTCTGCCGCCGATGTCTCGCTTGTCTGCACGCATGTCGACGGTGTGTCACCTGCTGAACTGTGCGTGCGTGCGTGCAGATGACGGCAAGTCGACGTTGTGAGCATTCCACAATCAATCTGCATACATTGCATGAGATGACTTGCTTCACTCGAGGGAGAACAACCCTGCAATTGCAAGTCGGAGAGAAGAGAAGAGGCGCTTTGAACTTGAAGCGTGAAGAAGACTACAAGAAGCTTCCCTCCTTTCCGCCTAACCACATCGCTGAAGCAAGCAAGCGAAGCACGTTAGCAGCCAGATATTGACATACCGACATGCTCAAGTGACATCTCAAACACCCACCCCCAATGTCCATCGACCTCGACTGGGCCCAGCTCGACGAGGAGCTATGTGCAAGTGCACTCGAGGGCATCAACGAAGCACTCGCAACATGCAAGAAGCCGAACTTCCTAGGTGATATACGCGCTAGCTCGTTCTCACTGGGCCGCGTCAGTCCCCAAGTGGAGATTGTAGAGATACGCGATGTCTTTGAAGAGTTTCTGCATGTCGAGCACGAGGATGAAGAAGAGCTGCTGGAAAGTGGAGAGCTCGAAGAAGAAGACGAGGAAGAGTATGATGTTCTTGGAGATGTTTATACTGCGACTGCATCTATCAATGGACCAAAAAGCCAACGCAATCAGCAATATTCAGTCCCCGCTTCTCCTACCGTTTCGCTGGGTGGGATATCCGCCGGACTAGGAAGACCTCTAAGCACTCCGGGCCTGTATACTCCAAGTGCTGGACTATGGATGCATCGCAATTCCATAGCATCATCGTCCTCTACGAATGCCACAGCATCAGGCTATCCATTTCCTCGCTTCGGGCATGCTCATATCCACTCTGGGGGCCATGTCATGCGAAACAACAACGACGACAATGCAAGCTCGGCATACACTGAAGACTTGAAAAACAGGATAAACCATCGTAATATACACGTCGATAACGATCCTCTTGCTCCTCTTGCGGCTCAGGACTCACACTCCGCAGCTGCAGCTCCGCACGGTCGCGAGTCTACCTCTTCGTCACCTACAGCAGGGATCAACCTTCAACTCCACTTTAGAGTCAAGTATCACGGCAACATGTCCATCGCCCTCAGTACCACCCTCAAAGTCAATTATCCGTCCCCATCATTCATGACTCTGCCTCTGAATCTCCGCATAACCGGTCTAGCATTTGAAGGAATGCTAGTAGTAGCATATGAAGGAGACAAGAAAAGATTACATGTCTCAATACTAGATGAGAATGATCCAAATAGAACCAAGATCGTCAAAGGAGAGAGTCTGCTAAAGCATGCGATTGTTGAAAGCGAAGTCGGTCAAATGGACAAATTGGTACTCAAAGATGTCGCGAAAGTGGAGCAATTCGTTCTAGAAATGGCAAGAAAGGCATTACAGGTGTGTTATCCTCTTTAATCAAAGCTTTCTGTTCTCTTGTCCCAGTGGCTGACTTGGCACGATCTTGTGTTGCTACAGGAGGAGATAGCTTGGCCCAACTTTCAATCCTTCGCTTGGACGTAATGTATGCTTCCAAATTGATAGTGCTACATTTTTTACTTCCAATTACAAACAATCTAGCGACCGCTTCAATCGATGACCATGCTATGCGAAGCAGGATCAGGATCAAACGCTCCTTCTAAAGCATCCCTCACTCGCTCTCGGACATCAAGGCTTGGATCTTCCCGCATCTCCTTAAGACGGCTCTCGAAGCCCAAAGCTCGGAGTCTCTGAGCATGATCGTTGAAACCTAGACAAGGATTGAGACACAATGTCAGTTTTTGGTCAGCTCCAACACAAGACGTGAGGGCGTGACCTACGCCGATGACCAGGTTCAGGGCGGTGGCATAGGTTTATAGTCGCCCAAACAGCCGCAACTCGGACATCCGAAGAGGGGTTGCTCTGGAGATGAATCGTCGAAAGGACTTTAGTCTGCGCCGGTGAACCTACGGGTCGCGCTAATCACCACTTACAAGCTGTTCCAACAATGCGCGTATAATGCCAAGTCGGTTCATGATTGCAGATCGATGCGCCTCCGTTCCCGTTGCAATATTAGAAACGAGGTATAACCCATGTAGCAGCATTTCTTGTCTTGATGTATGGAGAGATTCTTCAATCAAAGAAAACAGTCTTGCTTCGCCTATCCCTTTCACTACGAGGTCGATATCGGCTGCTTCGTTACATGCGATATTACGCAAGATATTCAGCATTTCCGTTCGTACTGTCATATCGGGATCGCGTAGAATTCTGTCGTCACCAAAAAAGACGAGTCAGCCTGGCTTCTGAATTTAAATGACTACATTTCTGACTCGCGCGACAGTATATTCCCATGTTAAACACTTGGCTGTTTTCTGCTTTAGTGCCGAAGAGGACCAGTATGTCATATTCTTGATGGCAGTCAGAGCATGGTGCCTGAGTAGCGCTTTCACCTCCATGACTTTCGGTGATTCTTCCTCTGTGTCGTCCTTTATGCCTGCTGCCTGGGAAGAAATCGATGACCTCGCCATGCCTCTAGGCTTGATGACCTTCGTCAGTTCGATGATACGCTCCACCAACCCATCCATCTCTAGCAGGAGAGTCTTGAGCGGAGAGAATTCGATGAAGACGTTACATACTACAGCTAGAATAGCGACTTGAGTAAGGCGATCTTCAGTGGGGGAAAGCAACGTAACGAAAGCAGGAGCTGCAGCCGTGTCCAATAATGCTGTTTTGATGATATTGATGGAGCGAGAAAGGGAACGAGCACATTGTGCTGCTGCGCATCGGACGTTGGGGAATGGTGAGGTAAGGCTTGAGATGATATAGGGCAGCAGCTTGTGTTCGACGACCTTGCGGCGCAATTCTTCGATGTCAGTACAGAGTGCTGATACAGTCAGGAGTGCGGCCTGTGCAGCGACTTTAGATCAGCGAAAAAGTCGTCGAAATCGTAGATACGATAGTGACGGACCTGCTCTTGACTTGAGCGATCGGCAGCTGCTTGTTCCGTCTCATACGGCTCAACAGGCTTCCCCAAGCGATCCAAAAGCTCTTTGATCCGCTGAAAAGCTTCCATATTGCTCGCTGTCTCCTGGAAGACCTGATTCCCAGTAATGAGAAAAGCTATAGATCCCCACATGTCAGCAAAAGTTCGTACCTCAGGCTTCTGGGACTGTTAAGACGGCTCACCAAGGACGAAACCGGATCGTGCGCTGATTGCGGGAGAGACGTCTCCTAGCAGATTGAGCAAAACAGCAATAACTGGCGCCACCCCAAAATCCCAATCTATATTTACTGCCTTGAAGCTCTTGTAGACCGCCATGTGCCATTCAGCTGCCGCGAGACGCATAGTCCGAGATTGGTCTGCCATCCGCTCTGCCATTCTGTCATTCTGATCGTGCCCTATTAAGCGTTCAAATTTAAGTTAGATTACGTTTCGGGACGATCTGGAAGTGTGATGCATACCATCTGCACCGATATAGCGGCTCGGAAGGCGGACACCTTTGCTGGGCGATTGATCTTTGAGAAGAGCGGTCATCGCACGTATGATAGCTTCCGCAAGCTAAAGAAGGCAGTAAGCAGATGGACGGGTCGTTCGAAAGACACTGGTTTTACCTGTATGGGTGCGCTCTCCAAGACGGATGACAGCAATACAAACGGATCACTCGTCTCTGCACCGTATCCCTTTTCCGTGTCTATCTGTGCAGTTTTGAACGCATCTCGCTGGGCTGGTGACCGCACGCACGTTGCTATGAGGTTGCAAAGATGTATCAAAGCTTGTTGGGATATATGGATGATCCGGGCATCCTCTTCACTCCGCGTTGCGTTCTGGCATAACAGTCTGAGCAACTGCACATGAACTTCCGCTTCGTCGACCTGCAAGACTTTAGTGAGCCTTTGGCGATCGCAATCTTTCTGATCCTTCGGCTTACCGAGAACATCTGCTCAGCACATGCGGCTATGTATCTAGCCGACGACTCATGAGATTCAACCTGAACCCGCTTTGACGTGGTGAGTGTAGTCTGAGCCTGTTCATTGCGGGTGGCGCTCGAAGGGACCGACAAGCCCAACGCCTTGGCTCTAGCGTGTGCCGAAGCGAGAACGAGCTCGGACATGGCAGCTCGGGCGCCATATGGGTCTATCAGCCCTACTATGGCGACCGACAAGCTCCTCAAGGCTCGAACAGCTTGCAGGAGTCGTTGGTAAAGGGCATGGATCGCGGATTGATCTGCGTATTCTCTGCCGACAATGGCTTCGGTGGTAGCTTTGATGGATTCCAATAAGACACCATGTACTTGAAGACTGATCAAAGGCTCCAGACATTCTTTCCGAGCTGTGTAGAGCTATGTGAGCAGACGGTTCGGTATGCACGCCACATCACTTACGAACAGCCAGAGCAGAGACAATATCAGCAGCTTGAAGGAAAGCTTGATGGCGAGGATCATCGAGAGATCTTCGTGCAAAAGGATGCTCGACAGCTATGTATGATACAACCCTGGCAGTCGCGTAATGGACCATCCAATTGCCCGATCAGCCCTTGACTTGCGGACTTCGCACATGAAAGCCAAACCTCACCTCTTCACATCATCTGGTCTGCTGGCGAGCTCCACTTTTCGACTCGTATTCCCTATCAAGGCATGTTTGATCCGTTTCAACGCTGACAGCGTTTCCTGCGTTCCTGATGCATTGAAGCTCGACCCGCTGGAAGTGATGGCATCACTGCTGATATCCAAGTCGACACTGGACCGCAAGACTTCGAGTGCCTTCTGCATTGTTTAGGGGACGAGAGCCTGCCGTCTGCACATGCAGTCCGAAGGAGTGGTCTCGAGTGCACCTTGTCGAAGAAGGAGCGATTCAGCGCTGACATGGGCGCGTATGCTGGCTTTCGATCATCTAGGCAGCAACCTTTGTTGAAAGACAGGCTAATGCAGGAATTGCTTAGGCGGAGTGTCAGCTCTCTCTTCCCATCGATGTGCTTGTGAATCTGCTACAGAAGGTCATGCGCATTACCCTGGAGGTTGAATTTGAGCTTGTGAATCTAGAGCAGAATGAGCGAGCTCCCCGTCAAAGCTCGCCATGGACGTCTCGCGCAAGCGAAGAAACAAGACCTGTACATTTGCTCTACATGAGTGAGCAGCAGCATTCCTTCTATCAACCAAAGTGCCGCCTCAAAACCAGTGTTGTGAGGGCTTGGAAGGCTTTCTGAGCGAACACCTCAGCAGACTGCTAAGGAGTCCAAGCATTTCATGCGTCAGATGACATACACCACACTCTTTTGAACTAGGTGCCCTTGAGTGCGAGGTGGGCTCTACAGGCACATATCTATGCGGACTACATTCAATTGTCAGATTAGACCTGCGAGGCGCTGCAAACGAGTAAATCAAAAGTCCAGCTTACTATCGCCTGTCTCCTTAGCTTATAGTCGGACCAAATTATACACTCTTGACGGTCCTGCCCCTAACATAGGCTGGTGTTCTTTCTAGTAGCTACATCGCATACAACCGGGACCCCGTTCAAGCATGCAAAGGTTCTTTGGTTCAAGTCGGAGTCGAACTCCTGATCAGGCAGTGTAAGCTACAAGATGGCTACCATAGAGGAAAAGGATAGTCGGCGCAGACAGGCGAGAGCGAATTCGGCAGCGAAGTTGCCCTCCCTGGTTCATCGTATAGAGATGGGTCAGCAGGCCCAAGACGCAAGACCCGAAGTGACAGGTCCGTTAGCTTATATCTCACTATTATCTACGCCTTATAATTCACAGGCTCATTCGTGCAGCCGCCCTGTTCAATTGTGGCTTGAAAATGTTGTCTAGAAGAAGAACCGGACCAAACGGTCCTCCAGGTTCTCGACCGTATCAGACAGGTGACCTTTATATTGATGGCCAACACTACGTTAGAGGAATCACCCAGGGAGCTCTATCAAAATGGCATGCCGACTGGCCAGTTCTATGGGACAAACAAAGGGACGGGCAGGGTAGAACCGGTCCCGAAGCATGCATCAAGGTCATTAGCTGGTCTGACTGGATGACAAATGGTCTTAGCATGGCCTTATCTCAATATGCACCTGGATGACACTGTCTTCCCATTGGTCAAGTCCGTATAACACGAGGGAGTGGCCTCGCTTGTAGAAGTAGCGGCGGTGAAACACAGGCCCTGAGTTAGCATTGTATCTATTTGACCTCACAGCCTTGCGGACGAGATGACGTGGTGTCATGCTGAGCAAGGCAGTATGAATGTGACACACTCTTTGGAACGTCGTCTCGTGCATTGAAAAGGGTACGTTCAATTGTAGTGGGCAGCAACGATAACACCATTAGATGGTTGAAACTCTTCGCACAATGAACCAGATGCAAGAGACGAATGCGAGCGTAATCTTTTCTTTCTTTCTTTCTTTGTCGTTTCACTATATTCCTTTGCTTTTTCTCCCTTCTTGCGTTCGTTAAATTCGCGCATGCCGATAAGTACGAAAGCAGCAGGCCCCTCTGAATTTCGAATAGACGAGTCTTCTAAACATTCACGACCATCTGAAAAGCGTCAGCAGCAAGACTTTACCAGAGCAACGCTGCCCGATACCTCTAGAGGGTTTTCACTCCTCCGTCCAGATGGCCGTTGGTCCCACCAACCAACGGGAAGCCGGCAGGCCGGTGGTTTTCGATCCGAGAGTCGTGCTGCACGTCTAGATGTACCCTCGAATATCGCAAGTCCACGTACTGAACGATTCCAGGGAAACGCAAGAGCACGATTCGAACATGCTGCCACTGCAACTCGCACAGAAGTGCGCGGACCCCGTTAGCTACCAGAGGCAGTAAAGCTGGTGTGAAAGAATCCGCTTTCGAATGGCACGTGAGTGTGGGTGGAAAATTGAGCGAATGCGCTTCTGCCTAGGGACCGGACCCTAAGGGAAAGAGGGCAACGGTGTTCTTAGGAGAAAGTCAGAAGGCCCAGGTACGCTCGAGCAAAGCAGATGAAACTCTTCCGACACTGCTGAGATTTAATCTGGAATATCTTGCTCTTGGTAACTTGCAGTTTCGTTGCTGTATGCGTCTCGTTTCATTGGATTGGATGGGCCCCGCAATTTCCTCCCTTGTTCGTGGATGCATTTCAATTTCCCAGGTATGATTTGAAATCCTCTCAGGTCAGGCTGCATGTACGTCCTCCCAACTGTTCAGATCATGCGGTTCCGATACAAACGGAGAGGCAGGCGCGAGTTTCGGGGATGCTCGTTGCATGAGACGGTAGTTCAACCAGTACGATCCGCCCGGTGTCTTGCATGAGCCGCAGGCCTGCAAGCAACAAGCAATGCAGAGCTGCTGGGTCCGTCGCAATCACGATCCTTCTGTTCGCAGGGTCAGGATTTTCGGCCATTTCCTTCCATCTGTCGTTCCCAACGTTCGATTGCATCTCTCTGTGCAGTGGCTCGCTGAGCCTTCCCTGCGCACAAATCTGGTGGCGGATGTCTGCTGCTGAAAATTGGTGGCGAGCGGGAGGACGGAGGCGGGCAGCGAGGGCGACGACGACGACGACGACGACGAGTTGGCTCAGTCCACCACAGCTACTGCCCGCATTCAACATGGCCAGAGGAAAGGTGAGGACGGATTCGTGGTGATGGGTGCTGCTGTCTGGCTGGTGGGAGAGAGGATACATGCATGGGGGAGGGGGATGGATTGATGCATGGATGGATGGGCCTGCGTGAAGACGGCGAGGGAGTGGAGTGGATGCCCATGCAGCTATTCACTGCATGCAAGCGAATAGCCGCATACTGGAATGACACCCGCCTCTCGATGCACCGACAGCCACGCCGAACAGTGAAGACTCGATGCGAGTCTATCCATGCAACGGGAGACGAGTAGGATAGTCAGCGAGGACAGGCCTGGACACACAGCACAGCAGCACTCTGCCACCACTCAACGTACACACACTCCTTGCAGCACTAACCGCCTTGATCCATCAGTCCCGCACCCAAAAGCAGCAGTCTGGCCTCAAGGTCGACCTCTTGCACCCATCAAAGCAGCTCGAGGCTCAGCTACACAGTGAGTGGACACCAGCGCGTTAGCGCGAGTGCCGACAGCGTATCCATCACTGCATCATTTGCTGACCCTCTTTGCTATTCTTCTCCCTCCGATCCTCGCACACTCTCTGGCCACCCACGAAAACTTTCACCGTCGATCTCCACGCATCCGCCAACCAACCCCCGCCAATCCAATCAATCCTTCTCGAATCATCACAAACAGAGAAAAAGCGTCTCGTGCAGGGACCTAACTCGTACTTCATGGACGTCAAGTGCCCAGGATGCTTCAACATCACAACCGTCTTCTCACACGCTCAAACCGTTGTCATCTGCGGATCTTGCTCAACTGTTCTCTGCCAACCTACTGGAGGAAAGGCGAGACTGACCGAGGGTGGGTTTCAATTCATCTTTTCACTTTCTTGAAGTGTGTCTCACGCTCAGTTCTCCCCATCGACAGGCTCTTCATTCCGAAGAAAGGCATAAATTAGAAGACTAGAAAGAAATTCCATCTGAGAAGGCAAAGCAACGCAAGTATTCAACTCGTTACGCGGCTCTTTGCATATTGGGTCTCCCTTTTTTTCGTCGTCTCTCTTCTTACTGCTCTTTTTCTGGATTGGTCTGTCATCTCTTTTTACGCATGTAACTTGGATAGGTAGCAAGGAAAATGCATTCTACACGTTTTCCGTGAATGGGCTCATCGATGAGATGAGAATTTGAGGAAGGGGGCAAGCTGATCGCTTGTGGATTGAGGTATGAACGGCATGGCGCTTGTCTCCCATGAATGAAGTTGGAGTGGTCGAATCGGAAGGACCTGCAACTCTATCATGCCACCACATCTAATCTTTCGAATACCGGCACCAAGATCGTTGAATTATGTCCTTCGACGATTCTCGACTACTTGAATCTCTTCCTGCATTCGCAAGCAATCTATTCTCCATATCTCATCATGGACCTTAAATACTGCAAGTAGAATGCGCGTCAAGATGGATCACCATCAAACGACATCTTCTTGTCGCGTTCTTGAGTTCTGCTGTGGTTTCTCTCCGATTGCTTGCTGGCGGCCACATATCACAGCTAGTCGGGCGTTACCCTTTTCTATCGATTCACCTATTGGGACGTGATGAACTGCAATTCTACCGCTACCTAGCTTACCATATGCAAACTTCGGATGACAATGCTTGGAATTCACTGATGGACATGCATTGAATGGCCTGTTCCTTACTTTGCGATCTATCGAGGGTCGAGAATGGTACTGACGGTGCATTTTCGCCTTGGAACATACCGTGATGCTCGTGAGAAGAGTCGCGATGTGCATGTTTGCGGTGTGAGTATTCAAGCATGGTCTGCATGATATCTATGATAGAATGTGCAGCCTTGTCGATGACCCTGGTACATATACTAGATGGACCCTCGTTGTTGCCCCGATTCGTGACCTGATCGAAGTGACAGGACTGTGGGGCCCTGCACGAATAGACTGTTTCCAGATAGTCTTGCGAGAACGTAGCAGGAGTACACGGCCGTTCCAGTCCTGAAGTATCGTTTGCACATAGCTGTCGGCAGTAGGTGATCGAGACTCGCCACCATGCAGCGACCAGCAAATTTGCAGATTCGAGGATTGCATGCATTCCCATCACATACAGAACAGGTCGATAGTGCAGAGCAGCCAACATGGCGGTGGACAGCTTCTTCGAGGGCTCGTCAAATGGCAAGCGGAAGAGGGGTGGAGTGAAGAGCAATGGCCGAGGCGGCGGTGGAGGATCATCGTCGACAGCGTCAAGGCGAGGAGGGAGGGTGAATGGCACACATGCAGGCAGGGGAGGGAGCAGCAGCAACAGCAACTACAAGGGTAAAGGGAGGGAAGAACAGCAACCACGTCGCAACTCCAAGATCAACGACGAAGAAATCGAAGAATCTGATGATGAGGACGGAGATGATGAAGATGTTGATCCTACAGAACAAGAAGAATTCGAATCCGAGACTGAAGCGGATAGGAAGGAAACACCAGCTCAGAAGAGGCTGAGATTGGCTCAGTCGTACCTTGATACTCTCAAGGCTGCCCAGGACGGTGAGTTGCTGTCTCTACTCGTGTTGCATGCATGCTGTTGTCTGCAATGCAGGCAGGAGAAATTTGGGAATTGTACAGAGCTGATCGGACACTCTTCTATTCTACAACAGAACAAGTGGGCTTCGATGCTGCTGATCTGGAGAGAGATCTTATCAATGAACGACTCCAGAAGGATGTGGTGGGTCTATTCCCTCCTCAGATTGAGTTCTGGAGCTAACGCTTGACTTTCTTTTAGCTCGAGGTATCTGGGAAACTACATCTTCGCATAGCAGACAAAGTAGGCACAAACGAGTATGTCTGAAGCTCGAATCCAGCTCATCCATTCGTTCTACAGCTTCACTATACACCTTCCTCATCAGCGACTACAAGCAACCGAGTGCATCGCTTACCTCTGACATGTGCCACTACAAGTGAAGATTGCAAATACCTTTTCACAGCCAGTAAAGATGGTTCTATTGCAAAATGGGATATTACAAGCTTTGTTGCATCGTCGTCAACATCATCTTTGCCTGTATCCACCGTCACGCAAGAACAGCCCGAGGCATCCACTTCTACATCAACAATATCGACGTCCAAGCAACCTCCTCAAATCGTCAAGCTTGATTTCATACCTAAATGCGTCCCTCCCAAACGACGGAAGAACTCGGATTCAAAAGGCAAAGCAGCTATAGCGCGTAATCAGCCCAGTCAAGATGCCGATACACCTGGTCATACGGCTGAGATCTATTCACTTGCCATTAGCGGAGACGGAACTAGATTAGCGAGTGGAGGTAAAGATCGCCGTATAGGAGTATGGGACATTTCATCACTTGATACGCCTGGAGAAGGATGTAAATGGATACAAGGATTACGCGGTCATAAAGATAGTATCTCATCTTTAAATTTCAGAATGAATACAAATCAATTATATACCTCTTCTTTTGATCGTACTGTTAAAATTTACGATATATTATCATTAAGCTATATTGAAACTTTATTCGGACATCAAGATAAGATTCATGATATTAGTATTTTGAGGAATGAATTGGCTGTTACTGCTGGTGGAAGAGATAAAACACTTCGATATTGGAAAATTAGAGATGAGACTCAGTTGGTCTTTAGAGCTGGTGGTACTTCGAAAATTAGATCTGTACTTGAAGGTGGTTTGGAGGATATTGAGAATGATGATGAGGAAGATGGTCAGAAAGACGCAAGCAAAAGGACGACAACCACGAGCGAGAAGAAATTCGTAGAAGGATCCGTTGATTGCACTGCTATGATTGATGATACTCATTTCGTCAGTGGTGGTGATTCAGGGTGAGCGTTCTTCCCCAATTTTACAAGAGTCGAGCCCCTCAAAAAGCATGAACTGACGTTTAATCTAACGCAGAACAATCTCACTATGGAACGTCAACAAGAAGAAACCAATCTTCTCACAACCAATAGCACACGGCTTAAACGAATACCATTCAGAAAGTGAAGGAATACTAGGTAATCCAAGATGGATAACCTCGTTAAGTACATTACCATATTCAGATTTATTCATTTCTGGATCATGGGATGGAACAGTTCGATTCTGGCGTATTTCAGATGATATTAAATCTTTTAATCTTGTTGGGACTTTAAATGCTATTGGGTATATCAATTCATTACAGATGAATATGATCCCATCATCATCTGAAAAGGGAAAGAAAGGAAAGAAACAGACTCTTGGCGGAAAGAGTAGGATTTTAATCACTGCAGCTCTAGCGCAGGAACACAAATTTGGAAGATGGATGAAATTAAAAGAAGCGAAGAATCACACACTTTTGGCTATCATTGAGGAAAAAGTTTAGTGATCGCCGTGCAGATATCATCGTGAATATCCCAGCGTGGTCTAGTTGTTGTTTACATATACCACTTTGCTGTCGTTTACTTTCTGCATTTTTTGTTGTGGAAACGGCCGCAAGGCAAGCTTTATTTATCTCAATAATGATACAATATGGACCAGGGACCATCCCACTGAGGCTTGCCGAATCTTGCTGTCTGCCTGCCGACTTGGAAGCAGCGGAGCTATACACAGCTTCATGCACTTTGCTTAGTATCTAGACGTACAGTATATAACATCATAAGCAGTGCTACAGGCAGGTCATTACCCAAAAAGCGCTACAACGAAAAGGGTAAGTAGACCAAGCCTCTTAACGGAATTGGGCCTTGACCTACGGCGGGCGCACAACTACGCTTATATCCGTATCTCTGCACCAAAGGACCAGCTTCTGTACAGGTAGATATACTCTCGAAGCGTTCAGAAGGGTGATCTGTCTTAGAGCGGGTAATTTGCCAGCTTTGAGTAGCTCGAGGACGCACAGTCGGTCGAAGAGTAGTAGATCGTGGATCTCTAGACATCGCAGATTGGTCTTGTTCTCCAACGTTGAGCTTGTCGCTAACACAGGTACGGAAGACCCATCCTCTGTATCGACACGGGCGATATCTCCTCCGAGTGTCAGAGTGCAGATGCCTTTGGCTTGGTGCAGGAGCATGTCCGCTAGAAGTTGTGGACCTGAATATCTGGATATGTATAGGTTTTGAAGATTTGGTGAGATGTCCATGAGGAGATCTAGTGCTGCTTCCGTCAAGGCACGAGTCAAGCCGAATAAGGATAAGCTTCTGAGTGATTTGACGGAACTTTGCAACAGCCATGATATCCAGTCCGCGTCCTCTAGCTTCCAATGATCTTCTATATCGCGCCTTGTCCAGTGTATACCCAGATGTTTGAGCTGGAAAGAAGGTGGGGGGTATTTCTCCCATTGTGTATTCGGTAAAAGTGGATAGGCACCTTCTGAATGTTCGGCGAATGCGACATTGTATAGATCTAGTCGAGTAAGACTATTCCATTGCGATAGGTGGTGTGATATAAAGTCACTGGATGTATGACCTCGTGTATCGAAGTTGCCGAATGTGAAGCTTGTGAGGTTGTCAAGCTGGTATAGCGCCTGTGTGAGCTCTTCTCCTTCTGACGATGAATCTCGAAAGAACCCATGTCCGATGGAAAGTGAAGCAGGTTTTGCTAGGGCTATAAGTTGAGCTAATAATGCTGGACTTGAAGTACTGCTGAACATAGTCCAGGCGATACTGCTCGTCAATGACGCCAGTGCCGCGTTCTGTAGCACTACATTCCGGAGAAGGGTCGCTCGTCCTTCCGCTCGGATAGTCACGTTGCTCAGAAGGGCAGCCTGTGCTATGGGCCTGAGGGTACGGCAGACAAATGAGAGGGAACAGAGGTCGTTAAGTCCCTCCCTTGTAGAGGTAAGAAGCTCGAGCTCGGTTCCAAAAATCTGCCGGAGGACCTGCAATGGACAAATGTAAATGAAATTGAAGTGCCCGGATAATGAATCATACATACCTCTGGTGGGAGAAGCTCCATTGCAGCATACTGTCTAACTCGAGGCTGACTATCTTCAACCATTCATGCAGGGTGGCAAGTAGGTACTGTTCCCGGCTGTTCGGAGACAACTTCCTCTTGCGAAGACTGGGTCTTCATGATCTATGTCATCTATCCGCACGCGCTGGAGAGCCTTGTTGTTTCTTCTGACGGGAAACAAGGTTAAGAGCGAGAGCGATGATAAGGGCTTTGAACCGAAACGTCGGTACATCGATCGAGCATGTCGTGAACGGTGGCACCCGGTCATAGCGGTAGTATGGATCTCTGACTAGCAGGAGAAGTTTCTCGGACTGCAGAGAATAACGGCAAAGCGCTCACCTGTCACAGTCCCCCAGCTTACAGCATCCACGACAAGAGCTCGTGCAAGATGGTGAGCACGTGAGGTGATCGAGAAAGTCCTGCAGCGGATCGAAGCACAGCTTTCACTCGCCTCTTCCACGACGTATGGAACCGCGCATCAAGAGCATGAACACAGTACACACAAGCCTATCGCACTCACATGAGCTACAGTAACGGGGACGGCGGACCGCCTTACCAGCCGGCAAGCCGGACAGGCTCGATAAGCTATCCACAATCGTCAAGTGGAGGGATCCCCATGAATTACTTTCAAAGCGAAGCTCAACGGCAGCAGCAGAGTCAGCAACAGCAACACCCGAACACCCATATGTCCTATCCACAGCAGCAACATCGGCTGGCATGGCCTGCGCCCGGCCTATCGACACCTTCGATTGCTTCCTCCTCAAGCGCACCACAATTGATCGCATCAGACCTTCCAGCTGATTCAAGGCGGCACAGCAGCACACTCGTAGACTCGCCTGCAGAGTCACGCTCAGACACAGATGATCCTTCACTTGGTCCAGGCAATGGCGCCGGTGGATTTCATTCTGCCAACAAGCGCAAAAATACTGATGACCCAGAGAGCAGCAGGAGCAAGAAGAAGAGGAACAGAGCTGTACTCAGCTGCGCTCCGTGCAAGGCGAGGAAGGTGTGTCGCATATTATGTTATACATTGCACTGTATGCTCTCGAAGCTGATGCCTGTGTAATTCCTCAGATCAGATGCGACAGGTAAGCTTTCGGCATGCCTGTACTGAGCGAAGTGTCAATCTTTATAATCAGGAATTGCGACCACGTGCCTGATAAAGTTCGACATTGAGAATTATAGGCTGATGGAATGTGCTGTGATGACAGAAATATGCCCTGTACGAGCTGCGTACGTCGAGGGATATCAGAGCAATGTCATTGGGAAGACACGACAAAGACTGGAGCGCCACAACCTTTTGCGACGTCCAGTGAAGTTGACGAACTTCGAGCGAGACTTGAGAATGTCGAATCACTGATAACACGGATACCCAAGAGTATCCTAGAGGTAGTCACAGATGTGGTGAGTCGTTCTGTTTGTATACTTATCCCGATGGTTTTCCTCACGCCTTTTCTCTGTATTGGTATCACAGAAAGCGGAATCTGACCTTGAAGGGGAGAATTCGAATGATGGAGAAGAAGCCGCTGTCGGTGCGCTGGAGTCACTAGCTCTGGGGCATCATCATCATCATATGAAAGGACGCGGCGCTCCGCCGCTATTAGCGGACATCCAGTTGGGTATGTGAAGGCACCAAGGAATGCCTGCTTGTGACTGTCTCTTACTCTACTTTCTTGATGCCCCATCAACAGGCTCGCCGTCCCTCAAGGTCTCCGAGCGGTCGTCCTCAGGTATCCGCGCACCCTATAACCCTGCACAAATAGTAGAGGTATTTCTACAAAGCCGACTATTGCCCCAAGATTACAGGCTAAAGCTTTCTGATCTGTAGGGTCTACAAAACACGAGTCGCAAAGAATCAACCATTTTCCTTCCCGTTCCTTTATCGATGGCAGTTTCGCCCGTCACTGAATTCTTAGCTGATCTAGCGCCGTCAAGCGTAATACGCCATATCATGAAGGCTTTTCCAAGGAAACAAGTTTCGGATTCACTCGTCGAATTCTACTATGCGAATTGTGATTGGATGGATACGTGCGGTTCCGAACGTGATTTTCGCCGGGAATGCAGAGAATTCTGGCAACATCTTGATAAACGGGGACCTCTGGAAGCCATCGACCCTGCTTGGATGGCTGTCTTTTTCATTCGCTTAGCAGTTGCGTAAGTTTATGCACTTCCAGAAGTTACGGTAGGACAATCGCTAAAATCCACATAGCGCAAGGCAGATGCCAATCTCTTACCTCAGTGGAGAGGATCCGGCCATAGTAGCTATATTGCCAGATCAATTCTACATGGCTTCAAAGCGGTGTCTGGAGCTGGCAGACTGGATGATCCGCCCACAATTCCGCATACTGCAGTGGTAGGACCCATATGTTCCTTCAGATTATCGGGATGCGTACTGAACGTCTATCATACTATACAGCCTGGCGGTAAACCTTCTTTATGTCTGGTTCAGTGCGAATCGGAATGAAGGTCTCGTCTTGCTCGCATCTGCTATGCGTATCGCACAAGTCTTGAACCTCGGCAGTCTGGGGGATGACCAGAAGACGATGCCACCATGGGAAGATCTTGCTTTTCCTACGGGTCCATCTGTGCTAAAGAGGCAGCTATCATGTCGAGTCTGGGCCCATCTATGCTTTTTGGATAATACGTTCTCTTCCATGAAGAGTATGACTTGCTGTAGGTAGTATATTTGCCTAGTTGTCGGAGGTAAGTAGGCTGACCTGTTATTACCGCAGTCTACCCTATACGTGGAGCAAACACTGCCACTCCCTTTAATCTGAACGACGAGGATCTTCATACCACGGAGCTAGTAATTAAGGACAGGGTATGACTCATTTCCAATGTCAGCGCTTATCAAGCTAATTTGCAGCCATGCAGCCACTGTCAGAGTATACGGATATGACGTACTTTATGTGAGTCGACTGCCTGTTCCGTTGATAGACGTATTGCTGACGCTACTTCACGACACGCAGGGGAAGAAACGAATTAGTGGTATGTACAATGGGCGCATACATGTTTCAAACATTGCCTGACAATCATCACATCATTCAGAACATATGGCGCTTCATTGATAGCGACGTCAAGCATTCATACGACGATATCCTAGCGATGGACAAGCAAATACGCAAGATCATTGGCAGGCTGCCCAAGGTAGATGCTGAAGGCAATGTACTAGGCTCCGGAACAAAGCGAAAAAATGCTTTGGCTCAGAGTGTTAGTCGCGAAGTTGTCAAATAACACTTCCACGGGCTGACTTCGTTTCGATCTGATGCCACAGTCCCTCATTCAGTCGGGCTTGTCAGCACAGCTTGTCCGGCTCCACAATCCTTATTGGTAAGGACAGAACAGCAGCGCCCTGGAATTCAGCAGGCTAACGTATAGTCCGTATAAAGGTTCCGAAGCTTCAAGAATCCTGCTAAATATGCCTATGCACATGAAACTTGCCTGAGTGCTGCTGCCACCGTCATCGACTGCAATCTACAAGCTATTCGGCTGCTGCCAGGCGAACGCTTCTGGGTGAGTGTCACAAATACCGTTGCAATGATCGTTTCCTCAGCTAAGCGTGTGCGTCCAATAGTTCCTCCATCTCCATACATTCAGCGCAACAATGTGTCTTCTACTTGACTTGATGCACTCCATCGATTCTGATGCACCGAACGCGAAACTCATCACGGAGGAACGTCTTCGACAGGCGGAAAGTGCAATTGAGATATTTCAGCATACTAAGCGGACATCCCGTGTGCCGACCTGCCAACGCATTGGCAGAATGGGCGAGGCCAGTAAGTATCAAGCTTCAAGCAAGATGACTGTCATGCGGATTCTGACATGTCCACATCTGTGCTCAGTTGTCAAAGCAACGATTTCTGCTGCAAAGGAGCGTCAGGCTCATCGAGCAGCTGGTGACAAACGTGCTAAAGAGAGCTATGCCGATACTTTCAAAGGCATCATGGCTGTCGTTGCAGATTCCGGTGGCCCCGCTGAAGCTGGTCCGCAACCAGCACCGCGACCGTCGACTGTCGCGCCACATAATACTATGCAGACGACAGGCGCGAACGGAGTAGGACATTATACGATGCTACCTCTTCAACAAAGTCAGGCACCATTCACTATGCCAGTCCCAGCAATCGATACTAGTGCACAAGATGTCCTGCAAAGCCTAGGGATCAGCTTAGATAATCTAGTGCGCGAGTCGCCTACATCTTCGAATTCGACATCTTCGAACCCTGGGCAAGCGACTGCACCTAGTTCCGCTAATCCACAGAACTCAGGAGCTCCGTTCGCGCCAGATAGCGTCTTTGACGACTTGTTTGGGTCTGGAGATTTCTTTGGACAGGACATGTGGACTACTGCGAACTTCTGATGTAAGATACAGTTTCAAGTGGTTCAACGGAGGGTGGATTCCATATTCTCCATCCGAAAAATTGATGTGCATACCGTAGACCACTTTTTAAAACAACCTTTAATTTTCGTTTGATAGTAGTATATGTCGTTGTGTCGTTGTGTCAAATTTAGTATGCTCGCGTGCGTGCATCACAGGCAATCAAAGACTGTAAGACATTGCTTCGCAAATACTCGTTGTCATTGCATCTACGAAATAACAATATGCACAAGCTATGCAGCGATCTAGAAAGGTACCAAAGCAGCCTTACAATAACAATGTCTCACTGTTAATCTACACAGCTAACGTCGAAGCTTCTCTTTGTTCAGCTGACCTTGCAGTCTCGCTTCAAGGTATTCAAGTCTAGCGGCATATCTTTCCTGAATATTTCGTTTTCTCTCTTGTAAAGCCTGGGATTCCTTTTCATACAGGGAATCCTTGGGGTAGGGTGTAGATTGCGACCCAAGTGAGACTTCGAGGCGCGATTCTGCGTTGATTACCGTAAGCAAGAGTTCCTCTTGAACTGTAGAAGGAGGCCTTGAAGTCAGGGAAGTATCCATGCTGCCTGGGTGTGTACTGCCGCTGCTATTCAGTCCTCTACGCATGGAGGAAGAAGTTATACTAGAGGCTTTCGATGCGCGCCGTGACAAAGGTGAAGAGGGAGCTAAACTTTTTGTACCCTTCTGATATCCCATCACACTGTTACAGCCTTGGCTTGAGAACATAGAAGAGGAGACGGACCTCGGTCGCCCGAGGTCGGAAGGCAGACTGACACTTTGTAGCCGGCGTTGAGCGTGCATGGCATCCAGAGCTGGATCACCGTACTTTTCGTGAAGGCTGCTTTCCAAATCTCTGAATTGACTCAGTAGACGCTGATTCTCATCCATTAAAGCAGCGATTGCCATGCTTAGACCCATCGAGTCTAGGAGGTCATCACCCGGCTGAACAGTAGCCAGTGAGATACCGGCAGCAACAGAGCTGTCCTTGCCCGAAAATGTATAGATTGAAGTTCTCGAGCAGCTGTTTTGCGATTCTGGCATGAGAGCTACTAGTGACGGCTTGCGTGTCATTTGTCCACTGCCCGACGAGGATGTAGAAGCTTGTGCAGTACAGGATTGCTCTGTCTGCCGACCAGCACCAGGAGTCAATGCTCCAGTGTTCGTCGATTGTTTTCCCATAGTTCGGTATTGACTTTCCGCTATAGCGTCCACCTCATCGTCCAGACTAGGTAACAACATAGACGCTCGTACATCTTGATTTCGATCCATAGGCTCGCGGATTGGTTTGGTCTCTTCTCGCTCCATCTCTCTCAAGTGCAGCCGCTGTAGATGCTTCCAATCGTTCGGTATACTTCCCTTCTTTGTCAAGCGTCTACCGATAGTGACGGGTGTGCTCTTGAAGCTCCCATTGTCCCCGTCATTGATGCTGGATGCAATTTGCGCCATCGAAGACTTGGGTAAAGGAGGTATATCTTCTTCCTCTTCCCGATATGAGCGTGACACGCAGTCCGGCCTGTCTTGGTACATGGAAGAGGTAGCAGGAGCTGAAGAACCGCCTCTTCGGAAGATGCGGCTCACTTGCGATATACTGGAACGAGTCCTCAGATTGCTCCGCGCTGAACGAAGCGAGAAACGACCTGTTTTGCTATGTACAGAAGCTGATGATAGCGGAATTGGTTGAGTTGAAGGCTCCAGATCCATCTGCGTAGTCATAGCTGGCATCTGGCTTTCTACTGGGATTATGAGGCAAGTCAGGACACGTAGGATCTTCCCGGAGGGTCTCATCACGTGATTGATTTCCGTTGTCGTGCGCAAACTTACCCCTGGTGTCTGCTAGTGCCATGTTTAGACGAGGCAACCCAAGAAGACTGCCAGTCAGCCGTGGCTGCACCTCTGAGGCAGAAACGTGATGGATGTGATCTCTATGCGAATCGGCTGGCTGAGCAGAAGCCGGCGGAGGGAGAGGTGTCACTCCAGCAAGAGAAGCTGAGTTGACGTTCTTCTCGAAAAGGTTCTGCCGCAATAATCTATACTCTTCATCGTCAAGCAGACCAATACTATGTGCATGTTCCAACTCTTGCAGTCTCTTTGCCAGTGTTTTACTCGTTTCCACTTCTGATAGTCGGGATTGAGGTGCTGGTGTTTGCAGAGTATGCGAATGATGGGAAGTCGATGGAGCATTACTTGGGCTTATTCCATGCCGCGACGACGCTTGGGACATGTATGAGGCACGTGCATGCCCCTGCGAAGAGAGTTGAGTCGAACGCGAGGCCGAAGACGAAGGAGGAAGCAAAAGAGCCGAAGAAGGCGAGAATTGCGGCACGTGCACGTATGTCGCGTCCCCTTCGCCACCGAGCTGCAACAATGGAGGAGTCTGAGGGATTGCAGATGTATGCGAATACGATGGAGGGACATTAGTACAGTCGTAGAGCAGACTTGACGAGGAGCTCTTCTGTCTCTCTCTCTCTTTGCTTCGTCGGCCTAGTCCTATCTTGCTTGCGAGTGCAGAAGCCGAGCGAGTTGTGCGCAAACTTCGGTTGTCTGGGATTGTAGCCGATGAAGCAGTACTTGATCCAGCTGTGTTGCCCCGTCTGTGTAAAGTGCTCCATCTGTCGAGAAGGCCACTCTTCCTGCTGCTCGTACGGTCATGTCCTCCTGGTGAGAGCAACCTCGACCCTGGCTGATCCTTTTTGATGAACTCGACTGGCGGAGACAGCGGGGCATGCGATGATGTCCCCTGACCACTCTGCTGATTGGGATTGCGATTGGAAATACTCTCGATCCATCGCCTTTCCTTCTCCTGCCGTTTCTCCTGTGATGGGATCGATTGCGGCTCCACGACCTTGGGCGGCTGTGGCACAGGCGCATGTCTATGCTGGCGCGAAAAGAGTCCTCCGAGCATGCTGGTCATTCGCAGAGAAGATGGATGAGGTAAGTAAGAGAGCTCTCGGACCACATCATCCAGTCATGTCGAGTCTGGCCATTCCTGCGTCGGTCTGCTGTCCAAGGGGGTGATCGAGGAGAAGCCTGGAGATCTCTCCTCAGGGAGTAGCTTTTCGAGGACATGCTTGCTGATCTCTCAGTGTCATGTTACTGGAAGGCTTCTGTAGTGTTCATGTACCTCCTTCCGTCTTGTTTCATGCCTCTCCCGGCAATGGTGTAGAGTCCACTCCCCAGGTCGAGCTTCTCCTCCTCTCCAGGCTATCGTGTCCTTTCACTTGATAAGACAATGCGAGCTTCGATATAGAGGTCCACGGGCAGCACCACCGGTCCTCACACATCCGTGCTGAACATCTGGGCGAGCTCGACAGGATGCGTCTTCGGCTGGCGACGCTTCAGTCGGGAGCTCGCTTGCTCCAACTGCCATCTCTGGCTGGAGCCTTTTTGCGAGCGTGTTGATGGGAGAGAGCAAGACGTGAGACTGGTTGAAGCGACGATCCATGCTCCGATAGAGGGCAGAGATGCTGGCTAAGAGGAAAGCTTTGTGCGTTCTTCCCGAAAAGCCCTAGGCAACCGAGCACGTGTTTCTCACCTGGTGAAGATCGCTTCAATCCTTGTGGCATCTCGACTTCTCGCCTACTTGTCACTACGCGGCGTGTTGACTTGGCTTGCTTCTCTCTCTTACCTCGACAGACTCTCATCTGCATACGCAGTCCAAGCTACCTGGCAATGGCTTCGCAGCTGGTGGAGACGACCGCGTCACCAGAAGGAAGAGCAACCACGAATGGCACCTCGACTCCGACAGCCTCGAGCAGCAGTACACCAGCTGTCGACATCGGCAAGACTCTGGCTGGCTTGTCTGACAAGTGGAAGAATACTGCCTGCGTCTTCTGTGGCTCGTCCAACGGCAACAAACCCATCTACAAGGTGAGTCGATGGAGTCATGCAGCCAAGGTTGATCGACACGGTTATAGGAAGCATACTGACTCTGCCTGTGCTGTTACAGGCAGCAGCTGACCAGCTTGGAAGAGCCTTAGCCGAGCAGAATGTCCCTCTGTAGGTCTCAGACCGCTGTGACTGGCTTGTTCCGTTCGCCACAAGCTTATATTTTCAATCCGCCTGTTCCTGTCAGAATCTATGGCGGCGGCACGAATGGTCTCGTGCGTGTTCATATTCTTGGTTACAGAGAACACATGATACATCATGCTCACTCTCCCTGCCATTCCCTAATCTAATTGCGCGCCGACACAGATGGGAGCGATAGCTCAAGCAGCCTTTTCAAACGGAGGTTCAGTATTCGGTATTATCCCAAGAGCATTGATGGCCTACGAGCGCAAACCTGGTGAAACAGGATCCAAAGATGGACTCGATGGCGCTATCAAGTCGCCTGTGCTGCTGACAGAAGCCAAGGAGGATTCGAGAAGCGTCTTCTGGCCTGTCAAGACAATGCACCAAAGGAAGCAGTGAGTATAGTGACCCCAATGCGGCATATCCTTACACACACTGATCATTTACAATTCACTTGCGCGACCGTTCCTTAGAGAGATGGCTGTATGCTCGTCACTGGGTTTCATTGCTCTACCAGGAGGCTATGGAGTAGGTCTAGCACCTTGTCTGCTTATGCGCTCACTAATGGTACAACTGCTTGGTAGACTTTCGAAGAAGTCATGGAGATGGTAACATGGACTCAGCTTCGCATTCGTGAGCACTCGCCTTTATATCTGATTTCAGCCGCATCAAAGCTGATAGACCGCTCTATAATTCCAGACGAGAAGCGTAAGTACACTCCAAGGCAGATAAGTCCCGTCTTCGGTCGGCTTAAGCTTAAGCTTAATATGCCGTTTGTGCTCGCAGCCGTCGTCCTCGTCAACATTGACAATTTCTGGACACCTCTCCGCGATCTAGTCAGAACAGCAGTATCATCCGGCTTCATTAGAGCAGACAATGAAGATCTCTTAGTATTCGTCGACGAGCCCGTCTCTGAAGCGGAAAGAGAAAGTTTCGACTGGGGTAAAGCGGCGCTTAAAGCTGCTCAGAAATGGCATGCTGAAAAGAGAGGAGATCCTTATCAGTTGAAATGGGATTTGAATGACTCATAGTCTGGTGAAAGCGACATTCGAAAGACGGCCCGTTCAGTAGTGTCTCACTCAGCAAGAATGCTGTGCGGTTCGTGATCAAGTGGACCATACAGTAGTAGATGTAACAAGCGAAATTATCTGGCAGAGTGGTGTGTTTGATATTGCTAGCCTAACTTCAGCAATAATAGAGAAAGTACTTTCCTCACGAAACAGACTGAATATGGGAACACTGTGATTGTGGAAGTCAGCCCCCTAGAGGTGCTGCATCACTCCCTCAGCAATGAGAGAATATCAGAGTTACAAGCTGATGCACCGTGCGAACGCTATTGTCATCTTGAAGACTTGGCGAGGGCTGACGTCCTACGAATCAGGAGCGACAGCGGCAGGGGCAGCGGCCTCGGTGTTCTTGGGCTTGCTCAGGACGTCAATCTTGTCTGCAACGAGAAAGACAACAAGCTCGTCAGTAAATGCGAATTCACATCTTCAAGCATGATCACGCATACTCAAGAGCATCAAGGTCTGGTCGTTGTATTCGCCGGCTTCGTTCTTGAGCGTTCGCTTTTTGAAGTCAGCTTCAACGTGGACGAGGGTTCTGCGGAGCGGAAGATATGGATGATGCGCTTCAGCCATAAAGCTAAATAGAATATGTAGCTGAGAAGAGGCTGCTTACCCCGCTGGGAGGGTCGAGAGGTAGTCTTTGCCTCCCTGATTGTATGAGAGGACCCTGTGCCAGGTCGTAGTGGGTTCAGCGCGTGCTGAGTATCACCAAAGGGTGGGTGTATCAAAGTGGTATGAAGATGTCAAGTAGATAATAGGGAGACGGTAAGTGAATAGCATAGTAGTGCCAGTGCGTGAAGCCAACACGATCAGCTTTTCTAGCTTCTCGTGCAATTGCCGATAAATCAATACTCACTTCCATCAGGACCAGGAGCGGGAGCTCTGTCGGACGTAGCGACGGAGTAGATCAAGATATCACGGCCCTGCTTGTCCTTCTGGACGGTGGGAGTTGCACCGAGTCTTCCTATGAGTGTGATCCTGGCCAAGTCGCTAGCGCGTAGAGAGGTGGAGAAGGCCTGTGGAAATGCAGAACAGCCATGGACAGACAATAAATGACGATAAAACAATGATTAGCATGCTGATTGTATCGCTGCTGTCGTTGTCCTTGCTCCAGCATCTTGTCGTGTACTGTCTTGATACGATCACGAGCATGCAGTTCAATGCAACACAGAAACCGACAACTCACCCGCATGGAAGCACCAGTCTGGCGGAGGAGTGTTGTTCGGCCGAGCATGTTGAAGAGACGAATATGATGTGTTGATGTTGATGAGGCGAAAGGAAGGGGCAACATCTCAAACCGATATGAATCTCATGATTTCTGCGCCGACCAACCGAAAGCACATGCCCTTATATGGCAACGTCAAATGCTAATCAGCTTTTGTACGTGTTATGGTAGCAAAACGGCGAAAGCGACTACAAAGAAAGTCGTCGCAAGGAAATTGGAAGCATGGACATTCGCAAGCCGCGGCTTGTGCTCATCAATAGTATTGCCAGCATGCTCCAATCACTCGTGCAAGACAATGATGAATAAATCGTCCATTGAATGCAAGAAATGCCCCTGTATTGCATGGATGTAACGCACGTGTTTGGTACAGCCTTCTCGACAGCCCAGTCTTCTAGTTGCACTAATCCCCTGGTCTCCTTCTCACGACGAACCTGATAATCAATCTCCTAATCATCTGGGGTCACCATCAGGCCTCGACTGTTGATGTGTATTTCATCCTTAGAATCGACAGGCGAGGTCACCATTCTCCTTCGTCTTCTAGTGTTCATATCGTTCTGAGACTCGACAGGTGAAGCCGCCGCCCGCTTCGTCTTTCGATACCCACTTTGCCTTCAGAGTCTTCCGATCTCGCCTTTTGGTGTCCATCTCGTCCTCCGAGCCAGAAGGCGAGGACTCCATCCGCCTGCGCCTCCAGATCAATATGGCAGACATTGTATCATTCCTGAAGGCCGTTTCTCTTGTGGTAAACTATAGTTGACGGATCTTGGTCTGCGATTCTGCTTTCGTCCTGCTTGTACCAGAGTAGGATTACTCGGCCTTTCCCAGGTCAACATTCTCGGATATCGTCACCGGTTGCAAGAGCCATACAGTCCTGATCTATCCAGGTGATAGCCTGTCCCTCATCTCTACAACTACGTCTGCTTGAAGATGGTGCTTAGCTTTCAAGCTCCATTCGGAGCAGGTGTCGATGCGCATCTCGACAGTCGTTCGGCTATGGCGGTGAGTGAGGCGTAACTGCTAGCACGGCGGACACGAGGCAACACTTGTGTCTCGGTTGCTGGCATGGTTGTGAGTGCTTGCCCAGCGTCTGTATCGAAGGTACCGAGAGCCATCAGAACCAAGATTCCAGCTGCTGACGCTGCCTCGTGCTCCTCCTGCATATGTGCAGTAAAGAGGCCTCCGCTTGACCCGAATCGAGGTTTGTGTACCTTACAGTTTCGCAATCATGGTACGTTTCGATGGCAGATCCTTACCACTTTTGAACAATCGTCTTCCAATCCGTCCAATCAATGAACATACCGCTACATAGCACCCCAGATGATGCATCACGAAATACCAATCCCGTTGTTCACAATGTAGTGCCTTCTGAACATCGTTGTTCACGATTTCCCACGGCAAGAGCACGTGCTTTTGCTGAAAATATCGACAATGCTGAAGAATTCATTACGGTCTCCCAACACAGATTTTCACAAGCATGTTGCCCTGAATAAGATGTATTAGGTGTCAGCATAGGCTCGAAGCAGCCTGTCACGCTAATTCAGTCTTTCAGTCTTCCAGAAGAGATAGAGAAATCTCTGGCAGGTGCCCAGATAATGCATGAAAACATAGACGTATAACACCTAGCTGTGTTTCTTGTTAAACTGAATCAAGAGACATGACTGACATTACCAGGCTTGCCCTTCATGTCAGTAACTGCCTGAGAACTACACACATTTGCTTCACCGAGATCATGGGTTCAGGCGCAGGCTCCCACTCTGGACTTCCGAGTTCGCAGCCGTATGAGTCAATCAGTTGTACAAATCTTCTAGACATCTGCGCAGTACGGTATGTCCAGGCTAATGAATCAGCCTATGCGTGTATTATTGTACGCGAGACGGGAATACATGATCCCCGATCTGCCATGAAACTGCCATTCTCGATCACACCCGTGCCATTGTGCGAGGGTCCGAGTCTGCATCAGATGTACGCATCTTGAATTAGGTGTTGCCGCTGCCTCAGCCAGCCGCCGCTGTGAAATCCTGCCTTATGGTAAGCTGCCCGGCAGTGCCGCCCATGCCGTCGGGACGAGGCATCGGCCCGATCACCTTCGAGGTCTCGTGATCGCCTTCTATCGCTACACTGGACAAGAGAACCTCATAGGCCCTGGTATGATACCAGGGTGGTATCATGCACAGTCTTTGTAAGTTTCTTCCCGCGTCTTCACACATGCGACGGGTTTTCTCAGCTGGTTTCTTGACCACGTGTTCAGAGGCAGGGTTCTGAAGCGTGGGTCACGGATGCAGGTCGTGGGGAACAGTTCTCATCATAGCGAGACAGCGGGCAATTATCACAGCCTCCACCCCCTTGGACCTGGACTGTTATCAGCTAGCTAGACAAAAATCATCATCCAATTATTCTGGCGGTTCGCGCTATCATATACAACTCTTTCCCATCTGCTTCATCGTTCTTCAATGCCAGAATCCGGGGCCCCGCAGGCCAAACGGCAGCGCGGTACAATACAGGTGTTAGGCGCCGGCCTTCCGAGAAGTGAGCTGCTAGACCATAAGAGTCTAATGCGACCACTGCTAAATGAGTGCCTGACTGATTTCTCTTTTGCTTGACTTCTCTTGCCCACCCTTTTCATTCCATACTCCCACGCGCCTCTATCACCTTCCATTCTATTACTCTCGCTACCTTCCACAGCCGGCACAGCAAGCTTAAAATCAGCTTTAGAGATCCTCCTCAATGAACCTTGCTATCATATGTATGAAATTTTCCTAGACGCGAAAAGAGGCAAAGAATGGCAACGCATCTATCGCGAAATACGATCTGGGAATGAACATCCTGGATTCGATGATGTTTTTGAAGGGTATGGTGCTGCTGTTGATGCTCCTGCTTCCGAAGTATGGCCTTGGATTCTTAAGCAATATCCTAATATCAAGGTGAGCTGTGTCGTTAGGTCTTACATGCTGGCCGATATACTGACCGGGCCTGGTTTGTAGGTTATACTCACACATAGGCCTGGTAAAGACTGGAAGAAAAGTATGGACAACACAATAATGCAAGTGAGACCTCTCACGACCCCATTTGGACGTAAGTGTACGATTTTTGACCGAATATGGCAGGATCTGTCGACCACTTGTTTTCCATTTCCAAGGATAACCAACAAATATTGATCTTGCCTTCTCGTATATGCCGACTATGTCTTTCTACCTCTTCTACAGGTCTCATTGCTCTCTTCGTGCAGCCTGTCTATCAGCAGCTCAAGCTTGCAGGGGATTATCTTTTCCCGTACTGGGACGAGAAATACGGCTTCCCGATGGATGAATCGTGCATGACGAAGCGGATCGAAGAGGTCAAAGCTGGGTGAGGGCAGCCATTTGGAATCTGCAGGCTCTTTCACCTCTGTTGAAGCTCGTGATGCTCTTTATTTGCCAACCACGTAGCGTCCCTGAAGATCAGCTGCTGGACTATGCGCTTGGATCAGGCTGGGAGCCGTTATGCAAGGTATGGCACCTTTCTTCGACAGTAAAGCAGCCACGTTGATCTCAACAGCGTTTGTTTCTGTTGAACAGTTCCTCGACAAACCCATCCCAGATGTCCCCTTCCCTCGAGTCAACGATAAAGAGGAGTTCGGCAAGTTCATGCAGGGACAATTGACAAAAGCTATTGGTATCTGGGTCGGGGTCATCGTTGGTACTGTTGCAGTGGGGTTCAGGCTGCTATGGTGAGCCCAATGCGAGACTAGGATGCATAAGAAAGTAAAATCGGGAATGGGCTGTTTCAAGTGGCTTTCCTCTCGAAAGGCGCGACTCTGTTTTCTCAGGATATTTTCCAATCTCCTACTAGCCACAAGGTATATCATTCGTAGCAGTAACTTGAACTTCTTTGCTGTATGGAATGGAATTGGAACGCGCTGAAAGTCGGCCTTGCCTCGAAGCGCCCGCTACGATCCCTCACAGTCGGAGAACCGGTGAAGCAAGCTGGCATGCTCTCTCTTCCAACTACTGCAAACTGTCGACGATGACTGCAAGCAAGTGGCTGCTGTGATGAGAATACTGCATCTGCATCCTAGTCTTCGTTACAAGGACGATCCACGCTTGAGATTCACCCATCAGCCGGTGCTCTGCGCTCCGCCCAACGGCCCTGTTCACCATTGTTGGAGAAATTCACAATGCAGCTGCAAATTCTCTCTCTCTCCTCTCATTCTGCAGACTGACAGATCACACTCACTTTCAATCACCCTCTTTCAGCCCATCCAGTCATGCTCATCCGCTCGCTTGTCTCTGCTCTCCTACTGCCCGCTGCCACTGTGCTCGTCGCAGCCGCACTTCAGCGCTCTGAGCCATCTTGGAGACACCGACTTCAAGCAAGACGAGAAGATGTCGTCAGGCATTCGCAAGGTGATGCTCACAACCTGAGAGCGAGAGCAAGTCCTATTCCCTGCGAGACCAGTACATGGTCTCTCCTTCTGCTGCTGCTCTATTCAAGCACTGACCGTCTCCAATCTACCCTACCCTACCCTACCTTCACTCCTAATTGCTGATGTACACATCTCTCATACCGCTCTCATCATGTTCTGCTAACAGTGACCGATGCAGAGGGAACATGCTGTACCTCCGACGCAGTGAACAACAATATGCACGGCTGCCCCGAAGCCAACATCTATACCCCATTTTGCGTCCGTCCCTCGTGCTGCGACAACGGTCAGCTTCATGGTCCAGAAGGTGATCGTCAATGCTGCGTATCGTGGGTAATCGATTACACATACGAAGGATTATTCCCGGACTGTCTCTTTTGTCATGCGAAAGGGCCAGGGACGAGATTGGCTTTGTCGGCAACTGACTTGTCTTGCCAATTGCATCGCTTCCTTTCGCAGCCCCGGGTCCTTGTACACGAATCGCTTTGGAGACGTTTATTGCTGTGATACTGGTGTAGTCGCTCCTAATGGACAGTGCTGTGCTGTTTACCAGCGTGTCGTGGGGTGGGTTTCTTCTGCTTTTTCCTAGGTATAGATCTCCAGGATACCTTGCTAAACCATTCGACGTTATTTTGGTGTCCTTGTCACGTAGGGAAGGTTGCGTTGAACTTGAGCTTACCTTCCTTAAGCGCGATGAAGATGGTGCATCACCCAAGTCTTGGCTCGTAAGTGCGCCTTCCCTTCTACAGTGACAAATTCTACTGCCGCAGACACAGGCTGATATGTTGTTGCACTCTGCTAAATTTCTGTTGAAAGGTCAAGCGAAACAAAACTGGACGCACTCTCCTCTCTCCCGATCTAGTGGCAGAGCATCTCACCAACAATGGCATCTTCACCTATCTCGGCGTAGAGCACGTTGACAGAAGTCATCAAACCCACAATGAGGGAGTATTCAGAAGAGTAGCAGGAAGAGGACTCAATGCTGCTATGAGGCTTGCTAAACGTTTTACTAGAGAAATAGACCTGGAAATGTGGGAATCTTTGGGTGATCATTTCCCTATTTCCTCTACTTATGAGTTTGCTGTCAAGGATGTGGTGAGTTTATCATGATATCAATGGGCGATGATGCCGACTATCGTGTCTCTGAACATGTACCTCTTTCTTCTTGCTCAATCATGCTCCCTTCCAGCCTGAAATCTACGCCCACATGCTCGCAAAGCAAGATTTCCAATCCTTCCTCTGGAACAGCGCCACTTTTGACAGAGATACCGTAAGTTATAGTCGATTCATAGGTGTGTCCGGCATAGTCTGGTGCTGACTTTGAATTGTCAACGAATGGACGATGCGTGCTACACCATATTCAGATCTACGATATCATACGTCAACATCCAGGTTTCAATGAGAGCTTGATTGCGCAGTACCGATGAAGCTCGTAGGTGGAGAGGTGTCTTGACAGAGCATGGTTTGGCGTGGATCTAGGCGGCATCTTTCTAAAAGGGTACTTGTTGATTAGGAGGCTTATGATGAGCCGGTAGGTATACCGTATCTACAGACTGGAGTGGGGGTTTCTTTGATTTTTTAGTACCGATGGTCCGATTAGCCAGTCTTAGTAGGGCAAGTTTTGATACAGGCAGTCTTGATTGCTATCCTTTGCAATGCAGATTCGCAGCTGCTTCAGCTCGATATGGTCTCATTGCGGCTTGCAGGCGACTTGATCGGCATTGTTTAGCTTGTTCTTGTCTTCCCTCCACCACGTCGATAACGCGTTGTGATCTCCCAGACAAGGTGTCACCATTCGCATCTCCCTGACAAACCAGGAATGCATGCGTCCGTCCCTCCACGTGCCTTGCGGTTCGGTGGAGCGAGAGAACCTGGTCTCGACCTGCCGTCCCTGCACGGGTGCCGGCTTGGTTGCATTCCAGAGATCTTTCTTGCGGGTACATGGTCACGCAAGCGAAGAACGCAAGATACAGCTGCCCACCATGAGAACCTGAAACTTTGCAAGGACTGGAAGGAATCCTGCACCCACGCATGAGCTTGAATCGCTCGGAGACGTCTCCGCAGCGAATTGAACAGCGCCCGCTGCATGAGTTGTTGCTGCAAGAGCAGGGGTCTCAAACCATCCTGACTTCTCTGACGGGTCTCGTTTCCCGACAGGAAGGAATTCCCAGCCAGCTTGCCGAAACTTATAAAACTGAACGACTGACTGCCGAAAGTATTGATTAGCGGTCCTATTTATATTCGCTGCTATCCTCTCTCTTTCTTACTACTACCGAAACTCCCACCTAACCCGCAGCAGCTTCTCCCTCACTATCATGCTCTTCAAGGCCAGAACAGTCATCACTACCTTTCTGCCATGCAGTGCACTCTTCGCCGCCGCTGTCGCTGCTGCTTCAGCCGCTCCAGCTCCAGGCTTGTCGTTAAGCGACAGGCTGCATAGCAAGAAGGTTGAGATCTTCAAGAGACTCAAATATCACTCGTCCCAACAACTGCGACCCAGAGCTAGTGGCGCACCCTGTGGCACAAGTAAGCGGCATGGCGATGATGCGTGTCCCAGCATTTGAAACGTCGAAGCTAATGGTGCACCTACTTCACCTGCCCTACACATCAGCTATCGATGATCACGGAGATTGCTGCCTCTATAACCTTCTCACTGCCGACGGTGTTTGCTGTCCTGCGGAAGATGTTTTCGCTCCTCAATGCGGTGGAATTACTTGCTGTGACGATGGCACACTATATGCCAGTGGCTGTTGCAGAAGGTGAGTTTTGGATGTATTCGATAGCCTTCTCAGGCTTTTCCACCACATTCGCATATGGTTGACCTGGTGCTAATGACTGTACCCTCTTGCCCCTCGCTTATCCCCTCAAAAGTCCGGGAATAATCTACACACCGGGCGGAGGTGGCGCTACTTGCTGCGACACTGGTCTAGTCGATTCTCAAAACATTTGCTGCTCTTCCAGTCAGACTATAGAGGAGTGAGTTGAAACAGTATCCAGACGACAACAGCTATGCGTATGCGACGGCCAAAATGCCCATTAGCTGACTCACCGGTCTGATCGCTCTGTCATACCTACTTCCACTACGCCCTATCGTATTCCCATTGTCAGGGGAATCTGTGTCTCGATTCCTTTCCGTCGAAACAAGCGAAACCAGGTCATCAATCCTGATTCGTACATGGTAAGCATGCCTGCCTGGTGAATCCAGCTGTCTTTAAGACAGTACTGTATCGTTGACGTCGGGATCCTGTACGTCTGTATTGACAGGTGAAACGACATCAACATGCTACACGAACTGTACTCTCTCCAGACCTGATGGCAGATCTTCTAATCAACAACGGTGCCTTTACCCATGATGGTATCGACCACCTCGACAACAACTTCAGAGGCCACAACGCAGGTTCACTCCGTCGTTTGGCTGGCAAAGGCATCTCAGCAGCTATCAATATCGCTTTCAGGGAAGGAGCAGACTACGATGCAGATATGTGGAACAGCGTGGATTACATGGCTATCTCGGAGTCATATGAGTTTGCTGTAAAAGATGTCGTAAGTAAAGCATGACGCTATTGCTCGATGACGGTCCAGCGCTTACATTTTTTTTCGCCTAATGCCATGCAGCCGGAAATCTACGCTCGTATCGTAGCTAAACCTGATTTTGAAACATTCAACTGGCGCGGGGCTTCTTTCGACAGAGATGTTGTAAGTGCCCATTTGGTTCATAAGGAGTCCGTGAAAAACGTGAAGAAAGGAGTACGCCTTGCAAAGGACACTATGTCGTCGACATCTTCTCCTGCAACAGCTGGTGGTCAGCGTTTGCAGAATGTAGAGACCACACATCTTGTTCGCGGAGCATCGGACTAGTCTATTGGGCAGCTACGACCACGCTCGCGAAGCTGACATTGCTTCTCCTCTTTCATCAGCTGCGTCGCGTTGTGCGGAGCCATCCCGGCTACAATGAAACCCTGGTGGAGCAATATCGATAGTGGTGTAACAACATGGGTTTTTTCATTGTGGTCGATTGGAATGTCTTAGTCATTATTCTCAGAAATGCATGTCATGGAAATTTCGTATCTGATTTCTGATGGTCTTGGATACGCAGGTCGATCCAGCCCGTCTGCGCGCCTCCAGTTCGAGGACTATCTCCTAAGACTCTACTAGGCCGCCTGGGTCGATGCCTCTGCGATCACGTCGTCTTGCCTCACACATACATCACCCCTGTCCTCTTTCAGCTCTTGTTCCTCCTCTCTCGACCCCTTATCGCGCTCTCCCTTGCTCACTGAGTCTGGCTGTAAAAGATGGCTAGCCAGCATCTCCTTCTCTCTTTTCTTTCTCTTTCATAAATTTCCATCGAGTCGGCGAGACCTACTCACACTGCCTCTGCAATGCCATGCTCACCTTTCCAGACGTTCACGATCTCAACCCTGGTAGATACTAAGATGTTAAGCAAATTCATGAAGAAGAATGGAAGCCTGAGCACACTAGCGTTGTCCTTGATGATGATGACCTGGTTGGTTCTTGCAGGCCCCGAAGGGGAGGGTGTGTAAGTAGGAGAGCCATGCCGTACAAGGATGAGCATGTGGAACACAGTGGTGTCACTTTGCTTCTGTGGCCAGCTTCTGCCGACTCTTCAAGCTTCTTCAGGTACAATACCAGGCTCCGGCGAAAACTCCCGGAGTATCACAGATCCTCATCTGCATGTACTCACTAAACGGCGGATCCTCATACCAGTGGATGACAGCTGGAAGAAAGGTGGGGTCCTAACGCGAAATGTAAGTGCAAAGGCATCTATCATGAGGAGGAACTGCGCAACGAGGCTCCCAACGAGGACGGCGTTTACTTACCCGCGCAAAATGCGAAGAAACGCCAGATACGGAATGGCAGGAGAACATAGATCCGACATGGTTTGAGGGACGAAACACGGGCGGTGTCACCACCGCAAGCCCCCGACAATCACCCTAGGTCGACTTTACTGCACTATTTTACCTGACTTTTCCTAGATGTGTGCCTGTTGACTCTTCGTCGCAACCAGTTCACTTCTTCAGCTTCACGACAAGTGTGCAGCCCATGTGCTGACGTATTGCGCTTGAACAAAAGAGCTTGGTGTGCACAAGACCATGCTTTGGCTGCGCGAGGACTGTCAAAGAGAGGAAGTGTCTGCAGCGAGACACTTGCCCGTTCCAAACAGTAGAATGTGCGATGTGCAATGCGCATAAAGTTTGCTAATGGTAAGTATCTGTCTTAACGATGTACAACAAGACTGGAAACATGCCAAGAAAACTTTGCAATTACAGGACAGCCATGGGCATTTTCCGCATAGCTTGACGAACGAATAGATCTCCCAAGACTTCTTCAGCACCTCCAAGAAGGGCATCGAATCTGCAGCAAAGGAGCACATGAGTATCTCAGAGCAGAACTAAAACAGATAAATGACGGGGCAGCTTACTTGTATGTCCTCTGGAATGTTTCGATATGCACACCCATGCCTCCCTTGGTGATACCGCGACCTCCAAAGATCTGCCAAGAAGAAGCTGTTCAGACCTAGGTTCACTGGCGAAGAATTGCATATATTTACTGACCTGTACGGCGTCGTCGCTGATCTCGTGTAAATTTCGGGTAAGTCTCATCTTTAGCAAACCTGTGTCCAGCGTTCAATTAGTATCAACGATTCTCAATGTATGTAGTGCGTATCGAAGCTCACCAATAGGTCCAGCTAGCAAATCCGACTGTTCCTTATAACCCATCTTATTCATCTGATAAGTCAACTGCTCGAGCCATGCCTGCCCAGACTCAACCAGTGCAAACATGTGCGCGAACTTGAGTCGGATGACTGGCTGCGAGATGAGAGGTTTGCCGAAAACTTGGCGTTGATGAGCCCATTTCTATATGCATAGCAACAATTCATCAGCAAGGGTGCACGTCTGAAGCTCTGCGCAGCTGTATAACTGACAAAGCACTCCTCGACTATAAAGCGAGCACCTCGAGCGGCGCCGCTGCATTGCTCTCGAAGTCAGCTCATAATCATCGCAGCGGCCAAATACACAATATATGTAACCTACCAGCACATCACCTGGGGAGGAATAATATCATGTCAGCTATATCGAGCAACATTTCCCGTCTTTGGCTGTCACTCACCCATCGCTCGTGATTGAAGTTCGAAAGGATGACGCGCAGACCATCATTCTCCTTGCCTAGCATGTTTTCAGCGGGCACCTTGGTGTTATCGAAGGTGATATAGGCTGGAAATGATTTTTGCATTAGAATCCCCTCCGCGAGATGAATGTATGTCCAAATTTACCTGTGCCAGCCGAGGTAGAGTATGATGTCTTGATGCTAAGTGAATACAAAAGTTGAGTAACGTCACTGAGACAAGGAAACAGAGCAACTCTAGCACTCACAGCTTGGTATCGACGGTATCATCGCGTTCGATCAGAAAGACGCTAACAAGCATATGTGATTTAGCTCGGCTTCGTTTGTCGTGGTGCACGAGTGAGACTCACGTCAAGCCTTTCTCAGTCTTGCAACCGACAGTGAAGAAGTCCGAGAAAGCACCATTTGTGATCCATTTCTTGGTACCGTTGATGATCCAATGTTTGCCATCTTCAGATTTAACAGCTGTCGTTCTGACACCTGCTACGTCTGATCCTGCGAATGCTTCCGAAATGGCTAAGGAGATGTATTTCTCGCCGCTGAGCACACCTGGGATGACTTTTTTCTGTACGGAGGGTTGGCCGAAATCTGTTGCAGAACGACAGACTTAGTTTTGCGAATGAAGGAGCTCGAACGCTTTTGAGTACTCACTCATGACTGGAGGCAGACCGATAACCATTCCACCCAGCAATCCATCCGAGTATCCTCTCGAGCCGATCCTCGAGAGTTCCTGAGTGATGATGAGCTCATGGAAATAATCGAAGTCCTCGCCCTTTAAGCCAGATGGGAGTGTTAGGCCATGCAGGTGCTTTCCAGGACCAAGGCGCATGGCATTCAGATGCCATTCTGGAGTTCCCATCTTCTTGATCAATACTTCTGTTGGCTTCTTGTTGTTTAGCTCATGCATGGCTGCTTCGTCCTTGACATGCGTGTCGAAGAAGAATCGCATCTCTTTCTGGAACCTGCGGTGACCGTCCTGGCAGGTCAGAAATGAATGTCAGATATAACATCACGGTGACGAGGCGGGTACAACACTAGCTTACATTGTAGTATGGTGTATAGTAGCCTTTGGACAGCCAAGTAGGCTCAGCAAAGGGTACAGGGGAGAGTGTGGCATTCTGAGGGACGATAACTTTGGGCTGCTCGTTTTCAATCTGGGCAATCACAGTATTCAGCGCGGTCCCGGTTCATCTGACTAGGGTAATAAAAGCCTACCTGACCG
Organism: Cystobasidium tubakii; assembly: GCA_024345325.1. Classification (NCBI taxonomy): domain Eukaryota; kingdom Fungi; phylum Basidiomycota; class Cystobasidiomycetes; order Cystobasidiales; family Cystobasidiaceae; genus Cystobasidium; species Cystobasidium tubakii. Next base: position 1,332,820 of record BROO01000001.1, on the reverse strand, counting down.
ATAATGAGTCTAGCATACTTCTGGAGCACAGCAGCTCTATGGAGACCGAAGAAGACGGCGGTGGCGTCCTTGCCGGCTACTGTTGCATCGTAAAGGACGCCTTCTCCACCAGGATGCAGGCCAGCGAACTTGCTTAGGCTGGAGATTGGAAGTAAGCGTGTGCGAGGTCGAGTGTAGAGTGAATGAGAGAGAGTAAAGCAAGGAATTGGATGATGATCGGAAGGCATCATCAGCGTGAATGGATTGTAAAGTGCCACAGCAAAGCAGCGAGTCAGAGGCACGTACTCGCTGTGGGTTAGCAGGATGTATGAGAGGTGAGAGAAGAGGTATACATGTAGAGTCAGCATGTCTGTCGGCCGTTTGAGCCCTCCAGCCTCGTCATCGTCGGACGCGTCTGCCACTGACTAGACGGCGGTATCGATTACGATCCAGCAGTCGCCCTGCTTGTTGTGCTGAGTAGAGTGTGAATCATCTATCAGCTTGACAAAGTCTACGTTCTGTTGATAAGAATTCCGCCGCACCTTTGCAACTTCAGCTCTGCTATACGTCTTGCCTGATTTGTTTGCAACTGGCAGTGGCTTTGCGATTTCTGCGAATCCAGTCGAGCCGCTCATCGTAGGTGCGATATGGGAGATTCACAGAGACACAAGTGCAGGAGTGATGAGTGGTGCAGAGTCAAACAGTCTCCCAGCTGAGAATATCACACGCGCAGCCTGCTCGCCTTTCAATGTCTCCGGCCTACTTCAATAGCCGGCGCACTCGCCACACGATTGCCGGGACATCGACAAATCAGGTGCATCCAGATGCGCGTTTAAGCAAGGAGACGACGATTGCATGCACGTGAGCTTCGTGACTAACGGCAGGTGGAGCTCTTTATTATCTGCGCGCTGACTGTCGCTGCTTTATCGATGACTACCGTACTTGGGATGCTACAGGAGAGTGGGTAAGAGTTGCTACAACAACATGCTAACTGACAGACACACAAGAAACAGACAATTCGGTTGAGGGTCTTCTTCCTGGAGGTACTGAACGTCATCTCCAATGTCTCCTTCATTTGAATGATGATCATTATCCTATTACCCAATGTATAGGTTAAAGAATTGACCAACTTGGCTGAGTTGATGCGTCGTTGAGCTTAGGAGACGGCCATTTGACAGGTCTTGAAGACTGAAGATCCAGGCGACAGGTCTTGAGGGCTGAATATCCAGGCGAAGCAATCTATTCGCCATCCAATCATCTAGTACTTTAGTCGTGTAGAGTAATCCCTCGGCGACACTACCAGACTGTGTACGGATGGAGGAAAAGTAAATCATCAGCATTTAGATCCTTCCGATGATTTAATGAATCGCAAGTCTCGCTACTAACCCTCGTCCCTTGGAAGCACCTCGATAGACAGTCTCGATGATATCTATCATTTCTTGCTTGTCTTCCATCGGCCAGTTGATCTTGTTGTTGTTACCCGTTCCGAGATCAATCATGATGTGCTGTGAGGGAAGGACATATGCCATGTCAGTCAATATGAACATTTGGATTCCTTCCAGATGGCTGCACTGAAGCAGACAGTGGCAGATGAGACTGAGGATAGACACTGCCAGAGCAGCTGCATAGATATACTTGTTCTGGATGCTGCTGTCCCGTTTGACAGGACGTCTACGCCGCCACTGCATGGTCTAGCTGATGTTGCATGCTCACCTTGTTTCGATAGAAGAACATGACAGTAACCTAGCAGACAAGCGAGGACATGGTATCAGCTCAAGTTGATCATATCACCCTTAGTGTATTCATAGCTCACCTTGTCGTACAGTTCGTACATCTGTATACGCAATTGAAGGACGAGTCAGTTCTCCAAAATATGCCCAGTGTGCAGCCGTTGGAGGAGCGAGGCGTTCACGATTCAAGCATAATGCGCACCTTTGTGAAATCGGGCACTTCTGAAATATCAACCTTCCAGATGATTGCAAAGTTCTTGACTCTCTCAGACACGCTGTGTAGTGTTTCATCCATGATCATGCAGTCTGGGTCCTGTCGACGATAGGTCAGCAAGGAGCTCTCTCAAGCAGTCAGAGCAAGCCAATGGGTAAGAATGGACCAGTCCAACTCACCCAGTCATGTCCAAAACGTATGACAACCACTCTGTCTTCTTCTGCTAGAATAGCTTGATCAACGTGCCAGCCGGATTTGAGCGCTGGGAGGAACTGTTAGAGGGTAACCGCAACATTAGCAGGATTTTCTGTTGATCATAAAGAGCTTGTCCAGCTACTCACATAAGACATGTTGAATGCGGAATGTTTGCAATGAGTAAAGGGGAAAGTGCACGCTGCAAACCAGTACTTTGAATAATGTGGAAGAATCTCGATCACCCGAACGAGCAGGCGCTTGGGAAAATTGAAGCCACTCGGGCTTGCAGCGTTTCCTCGCAGGCTTATCTGACCCTGTGCATGCTATGAGCATCTTATGCTGACACTTCTTCATTCTCTCGACACCAGTATATCGCTTTTGGTGTTTGATCTGGGCTGCATATTACGACCACGTTTTTGCATGACAGCAGGTGGTCGGAGTTGCCTCTCTCCACTAGCCTCTTTCTCCCTTCTTCCATCTCAGATTATATGGACATCTCACAGAAGGCCAGCATGTACGTATCCGACGCGCCGCTCGACACAGACCAGCTATACTGAGTCTTGGCCCTTCTTAGGCTTACGGCTCGCTAATCATGCAGAAAGAAGGCAGCGGGTTTGCCCAGCTGGCTCTGATCCTATCAGCCCAGAAGAAGCAGGCATGAAGCGTTCCCTCATGTCATCTTACCGTTTTGGTATGCTCTGCTGGAATCCTTCAGTCTCTGCTAGTCGCGCGAGCACAGCGCAATATAGGCCAGCGAGGTTTCCGGATACCTCACCGGCACCAAAAGTGCTTTTTAACTGACTGACTACAGCTAATCCTTCCTCTTCGAATTTGTTTAATTGTTGCTAAAGCACCTAAATGCATCTGTTGTGCCACTGCGTCACCTGTAGCTACTCATGCAAACCTACGGAAGGTCGCCGCATGCTGGCTGTGCCGAAGCCCACGAAGCTGTGCCCCGATGCATCGAAAAGGCAGCGATCCTGAACAACACACCGCCTGGATTACCTTCATACCTACACCCATGGGAAATGCCTGCACTCATGCTCATCCCTCCTCCTCTCCTTGTCTCCCATCTTATACACTCATCCGATATTTCAACTCCGCCTGGCAGGTCCAGACGGTTGACCATCCCATTACAAGCAGCATCTACAGAGATCGACAAACTTATCCTCATCTCCAACGCACGATGTTCAAGCTCAGCGTTACCCGAGGCATCACCCTAACTGTGCTTGCTTTGGTCCTGCATTCAGCCTTCGCTGCAGCTGAAGACCGAACCGACCGACCTGTTATAGCCTCAGCGTGCAAAGTGGCGTGAGTCAGGGTTGACTACCCTCTCAACGTCATATTTAACTACCAGCTGATTCCTCACCCCACGTGTCTGTCTCTCCGACACGCAAATAGTGGCAACTATCGATGCGCGAAGAGGGATGACAAACTTACCGGCATAGACACATGGCAATCCAATGCTCTCGTTGAATGTAGACCTTGGACTACTGGAAGTGATCTCAAATGGCACCCCTACACGCCTGGGATCGCATGCATCGGATCTGATAAAATCGGCGATGGATATGTTCCTTGGACCTGTGAAGAACGTCAGGATACTGACAGTACACCCGAGAAACCTAAATTTTCTGCTAGATGTGTAGGCAAGGAAGAGACCAATCCAGCCTGGATCAATCAGATTACAAGAATCAAGAAACGCTTCCCCTTCTCCGGGTGATGGTCTGTTACTGCGGTGGAGATGCCTGCCAAGCTTCTCCTCCCTTCGACGCACGCAATTTTCTGTTCCACCATTCCCTTTGTAGACCATACCTTGATTTGTCTTACTTTCCGTCTGCTAAAGCACACCTTACCTTTCCACTGCTTCTCAATAAGCCGTTTTTGATTCACGTAGATGTCGCCATGACAGGCTGAAGTTTCGTGATGATAGCTAAGGTGATGACCAATTGCTACACACCAAATGACTGGCAAGCACCGAGAGACCTTTCCGGAGCGGCCGGTACGGAAGATTCACTGACCATGCCAATAACAAGCGAATTGCCGACATCGGCAATAGCTTTCTCTCTTGAGTATGGTAGACGGCTTCTTTAGCTACCCTTCTCTTATGTATTCTTCTCTCCTCCGCTTTGACAGTTCTTTGCAATGATGATACTGACTACTTGGTTATAGATAGATCCACCTACTCAAATGCACTCTTTGGTATTCTGTATTTGGTCTGGCAGGGTATATTTGGTTGAACACAAGCTCAGCAGATACGACAGTAAATCGCCTCCCTCACTTCGGCTTGCTGATATTCACGAACTCAAAGAGAGAAAGGCTACAATGTATCACAGGTTTGCCCCTCACAGAAAACGCCGAAGTGAGTGCTCGCCATTACTTGCATCCCACTCAACACGTACTGATGTCGTTCTCTGTTTCAGCGTAACGCCTTGGGCATCGCCCTGAAACGGGGCGAGACCAATGTCGGGTTCGATGATGATCGATGCCGACGTCGACTGGATTCATTACAGATCGTGACGCTCCGGACCTGTTCAAATTCAAACAGCAATTCACCGCGAAGATCCTCCGACTCCGTTTCGAACATCTGTCGGTCGCCATCCGGCTTAGTACGAACTTGTAGCTGACTGCTTCCTTGGAGACTGCTCACCGGTCACGAAATGCTTCACTCGATGCAGGCAAAGCAGAGGCGGCATCGCCTGTGCACGACGCCATCATCGAGATCCACCCTGGTGCAGCGAGACAGTTCCCATCCCCATCTCGAGCTTATACCTGTTGCACAGTTCGACAGCCAAAGCGACGCACACGCCTCGTTTCAGTCTGGGCAATTAAGTGTGTGAATTAACTCCACAGTCTCAAGCCGGCACTGAACCCAGTTTCCGGAAGAGCTAATGGAGGCCCGAGACAAACCTCCGAGATGCCCTCCCTCAAATCACGGTCAAGGCACGGCCGAGCCGACGGATAAGAAGCGAGCTGCGGGATTGTGCGGTATTGGCTGCACTTCACTTCATACGGGGAGGGGCGAGCAGGCACACGAGCAGAGCATCGACCAGATCTGCTTCTCAGTATCGCTCGAGTCCGTAGATCTGCAGCCCCGACGAGGCCTGGCTTCCTTGCTACAAGTATAGTCGGGAGATAAAAGCCATCCCTCCTGTCGCCTGGAGCATAAACAGTGAGCGGAGCACCGATAGCTTGTGTGAGCTACTACCTGTCGCATACAGCTAACTATCCCTGCACTCCTCTCCCCGCTGTGCCCCTCGTCTCTCATCCGGCTGCTCTTCATCTCCGAAAGCCAGTCGCATATCTTGGACCCCTCGAAGTTGCAGCAGACACGCGTTCAACACGCGTGACGGGGCGGCCAGGCGAACGTGGGCGCAGACACCGAGTAAGTTGCAAGCATCTGCGCCTCTGTTCACTCGTGCTCGACATTGACTGAGCTGTCGCCATCCCACGTGCCTGCTTCCCGCCAGCTCGACCTGCCTGCTCGAGCCTGCGACGGAGTGGCAAATACTCGCACTGACATCTTCCTTTCGAGTGCCACTCTCTCCTGCAAGGACCAGCAAGCTGCAGTAATCAAGATACTCTGCTCTAGTCTCGCACAGCAGTAGTAGACTTCTCAAGTTTCGGTCCATCCTCACTCCGCTCCCGCCTTCACTGTTCCTGATACCGCTGGAAGGGCGGGACAGGTGGATCCCCCAATTCTCGCAAACTATCCAACATCACACAAACACCGCAGAAGTACTTGCAACACAACTGCATCCAACTTGTTCGGATCCAAAATCTTATCTACAATCATCGCCTAGGCTGTCCGCAATCATGAGGACACGCCCTGCGGACTCCACTGCCCCAGAGGCAGCAGCCCCTTCTGGCATTTGCACTCGGCCAAGTCAGAAGCCCAAGGACTCGCACAGGCCAGTTCTGTATGTGCATGTGACTACTGCCTGCGCGATCGCAATGTCGTCCACTCACACCTATCTACAGGCCCGCAAGTGTCGCTCAAATTCGGCAGCAACACCTAGTAGAACTCTATGCCAGGCTGCAGAACCTCACTTCCACATCGCAACAGCCTGATGCGAAAGATAACAACGACGAGACCGATACAGTCAGCCGACTGACCCTGAACGAATCTAGAACTGACACATTGGAGCGCGCTGTCGAGTATATAGAGAAGATGCTCAAAGAAAGCGGTCGCTTGCAAGCCTGTAAGTCGCGTTTGTACAGATCAGAAGCATCTCGCCAAGCTAAGCAGTCTCCCATGTCTCCTTGAACATATATACACATGCTGGCACGCCTACCTGATGCACCATTGGCCCATGCTACCTCTTACTGGTCGACCTGGTCATTCTTCCACTTCCGTCCCCCCTGCTTGCTATTCACAGCCCTGACTGAACAAGAAAAGAAGATTCAGGTTCTTCAGAAGGAGGCCAAACAAGGATCATCTGTAACCTTCTCTACATTCGTCGACTCGCATGCCAATGCTTCTTTAGCCCCCAAAAAGCATTCGTCTTTGCCCCTCAGTAGCAAAGGACTCAGCGACATCACAGCTCCAGCAGCTATGCCCGGCAACCAATCTTCTTACTATGGAGAAGCACAATGTAGTGACACAGTACAAGCTGATAAGGTTTGGGATGAGGCTATTGCTCAGTTTTGCATGCCAAAAGGAGCGCTACTACCACTCGCGCCCACGTCAGAGTCCAAAGACATCGAGCAGAACTCTCACAACTCATCAAGCCTCAATGCAATCAGCGAAGATACATTCCCAGACTTCAGCTCCTTCAACAGCAGCGGAGCAAACGCCAGATCGCTCGCTTCCACCTCCACGGCACCCTCCTCCACTTTCCCTGTCGACGGTCTTGATCGCGCATCTATACAGTACTCATCCCTAGTCAATGTACCGGACACAAGGCTGCCCTCACTTCCGTTGGAACTACGCGACCCCGAATACGAGGCCAGTCTCGCTTCTTCCCTTCTTTCGGGAGCGCCCACTCCACTTACTGGCTCACGTACCTCTACATACCGCGCTACTTCGAAAAGCGCATCGTCGCCTGCCACGTCCATCTCGTCAGAAAGCACTCGTCTTGCCTGGGCAAGACAGACTACATCGCGCCTGTTCTCAGACGAGAACCTCCTTTCAGAGAATGTTGGGGACATCTCTTTCGGGGATGAATCGCTTTTGACAGCACGCAACTACGAGGAAGCGCTCGATACGACAAGATCGCCAAAGAATGCTAAAGAAATCACTCATGTTTCGTCGAACGGTATTCCTACCTACTCTGGACAATTCCCAAGTGCATTTCCCCAGCCAATCCCATCGTTATCGGAGTCGACCACCAAACTTGACCAGTTCACTATATTACCTCAATTTCGCATGGGTCAGCAGTCTCTCACTCCCGTCGACGTGACGGGTCCGGCAGCCTCGCTGCTTGGCCCGGCTCGCCGTCTCACTATTATCAACATACCTCGGCGAAGCAGTGGCACAGGATCAGCTGGACGCTCTTCCACCTTCGGACAAACCGCAATTGGTCCAGAAGCGGATAAAATCATACACCTGCCTACCCTGCCTTCTTTGACCAACTTGTGCATTCACACAAGTACCATCCGGGGCAGAAGGCAACAGAAGAAGAATACAAGACTCGCTACTTCTTCTTCCGCTGGCCAAGTTGCACTCCCTACAACCAACGCGTCAGGACTCTCAGTACCGTCGGAGCTGTCGTCAATTGTGCCGCCTAGATTCCCTACAAACGCAGCCTTTTCTATCAGTCAAAGCAACTTTGCAACCCATCCTCCCGGCGGGTCGACCACGTCAGGCATCAATGTACCTGGCGGTGCCAACTTTCAGCCCAGCGCAGCGGCTTCTATGACGCTCCAGCCTGTGGTCCCTGCCCACCTGCCACCGTATAGCTACTATGGACAGCCCGCATATCCAACGCCGTCTCCTGCACAGACGCGTATGTTTCCCGGGTATAATTACCCGCCTACCTATTCGCAGCAGGTCTACATTCCTTTATCGCCTGAGGAGGATTGTTACAAACTCCCTAAAGCTGCTTCGTCACATTCAGCTTCGGACTCTCAAGCGCCAGGTGCGGCGGCATCACAATCCTCCCAATATCAGAGTGCATCGCAAGCTCAGCACTACTATCGATCCTATGCGGATGCCTTTCCACGGGCTGATCAGACCGCCTACCACTCGCAGAATCAGGCATTTGCATATGATACGTCGCAGTATCCAGCATATCTACCCTACAGTCAAGGTTATCCTTTCTCAGAGCAGATGCATCACCAGCACGGAAGTCTGTATATACCATATATTACAGGCAATACTCAAAGCAATAATGCACACAAGCGCAAAATGGCCATTGCTGCTAGCCTATCCTATATCTATACTGCTCAGGACAGCAGTGCGCAGGCTTCGATGCTCCCTCAGGCTACTCCGCGGCCAAGTCACCAAGCGATTCCCCGGCTCGCAACTATGCCACAATCGTACCTACAAAATTCTCCTATAAAGCCAGAAGTCTCAGCACACGAGTCCATCAATTTGCTAGGTATCCCAGAGGTCGGCCAATCGGCGAATGCATTTGAGGAGCAATCTGCAGGGATCTTGGATTTCGATACAGAGGCCCAAGCTACCATCCAAGTTGCTGATCAACCACCATCCAAGAAGATGCGCCTCGACTAGGCAGCACTCTTCGCAAAACTCTTGGTAACTACTTTCGCAAGAATCTAGGCGGAATCTACTAGATCTGGCAGATTTCCTCCGCTTCGCTCTTTTGTGCGCCATTCCAATCTATTTCAAACACCCTTGAGTACTATTTGGAGTCTCCACCCTTCTTTTGGGCGGTTCTACATACTATTTGGTCTTCACCTGCTCAGGTGCAATGCTGCTCTTTCGCAAAACCCCATCGTTTTCCGTTTACACGTTACATCCTATTTCGTATTGCAAAGCTAGCTGCAAACATCCCAAAAGAAAGCAAAATCTGCAAACCTGTCGTTGACTGCACGCATTCTGGTCCTTCTTTCCATGGACCACGCGTCAAGCGGACCGTTTCCATGCTATCTTATTGTGTATATCGTAGCCAATGCAAAATCAGTCACGCTTGAGCAATGAACTTGATGCGGTCAGCGTGTGCAAAGCAGTGCTAAAAAGCTCAATTCAGTCTGTCTGTCTGAGACTGACTCCTCCAAGATGGAGATTAGTCTATGATGGCCTATTTCGGGGCAGCCAAGCAGGCAGACTTCAGTAGAATCTGTGCAATATTCATCGTAGAAAGCTTCAGGTTTCCACGATGCTGTCTGGCCGTAGACAAACAATGCAGGGAGCCTATAGGCAGCCGGGCGTAGCATGATTCGCAAGCTTTGGAGGGCTTGACTATGACAGCTCATATTCACGAGTGCCATTTGACTCGAGATCCAATGCAAAGCAAGGCATGAAGCAATTCCTGGCAGAGAAGGCACGACGGATAAGGCGCCCAGCACGTGATCAAGGTGACTATGCCGTAGCGGAGATGTAGAATTGCGTTATGGCTGGGATAAGCGATCTAGACTGAGGAGAAAGGATAGGCGCGGTATGAAAGGGCTAAGGCAACTTGTGTACAGAGCCTGTCTATTTGCGGGTAACTTTGTCGAGGACTGCAGGATGAAGGGACAGCAGACTCAGCTGGTGGTCTGTTATGTCAATCGAAGAACTTGGACTGACCAGTGTCGTGTGCGATTTCCGAGTGATCTGTTCCTTGGATGTCAGCACTTAGGCCAACAAGCGCACGCTTGAGGACATCCTTGGATGCAGCGTAGACCATCTTTTGCTTGATCGAGGCGGTGTCGGGGGCCCTACATGGCACAAAGACAGTGACAATGGTGTATTAGAATCAGCATTGATACATAGAACTGGACCCAGTCGTGGTAACTTCTCACGCACCAGATGAAAAAACAGATCTTGTTCCTCTCGCCTTCGCCGAGGTTGTACTGGAAGTCGTACACGGCATAACAGCACTCGGAGTCGGAGAACTCCTCGAGGAAGTCATCGTAGGACTGTGATTCGGAATCCTTGCCGACGACAATCTTTGTTGGCTTGGATGGATTGTCGAGCTTGTAGATGATGTACTTGATCTCTGTTTGGGCACGAGGCGGGAAGCGATAGTCAGCCGGATAATCGTCGTGGCATTGGCGCTTGACACTGGTTTGCGCCGTGTCGCATGCACGGTACAGGCTGCTGCTGCCTTGCTGTTGACTGCTGCTGTCCTCCGCTGCAAGCTGTCCGATTCCTTGGGTATGCATGCCATCGTCATGTCCTAGTTGGCTCACGCGAGTGGCCGCCGTATTGAGGTAGCCAGCCCACAGCTCCAGGCAGCAGCAGCAGCGATAGCGGCAGCAGCGTCCCGGCATGACATAGGTCATCGTCTGCACGCACTCTTTCCCAGCTTGAGCTCCTGGAACTTCTCGACGCATTGGTCGTCTAAGCCTACGCCTGAGGACTGGAGAGCGGCATTTGATGGTGTACATGATCAGCAGTGTCGCAAGCCATGGCAATCTGGACAGCTCATACGCACCATGTTGGATGTATGGGTGAGATGGAGGGGTTATCGAGGTATATTCGTGGTCCTGATTGCGATGCTGGTGTGGAGCGAAGGTGGACGCACGCAGGAGGAGAGGTAGAAGTAGCAGGGCATTCACTTCTTTGGACAATCGACAACATTACTCCTTATACGCAGCTATTACCTTCAAGATACACTGATACATCAAGAATATGCCGTTCCAGAAGACATTCACGCTCCCTCGAATGTAGCCTGCTTCCCTGTCTCCGCTTGCAAGCTGGATACATCCAGGTTATACCATGCTGACGCTGACATCCTGCCTATGGAACTTCACCGACAGGAGCAAAGGCTGCCATCTAGTCACGAACGAGATCACCTCTGCCATTAAGGAGGGACTGCAGGGTGTTGATATTGGGTATAGTGGTGTTCCTTGTTCACATTACAGTTTCCGTCTAGACTGATACAATAATCCAATGCAACACATCCGACGGCCGAATGTACTGCCTCACTCCATCAGCGTCGCACACTTCTTCATTCAACACACCTCAGCTGCTTTGTCCATTAATGAGAATGTACGTGACTGAGATGTCATATATACCGAGAGCGCTACTGATACCCATTGCCGTTGCAATCATACAGTACGACCCCGAGTAAGCTAACTTCCACGAGACCTCCACTGCCTCTCCAAAACCCTTGTGAATCAACTCTTAGAGTTGGAAACCGAGCGCAAAGCTGACGATGAATCTCATGTCTAGTGTCCGGAAAGATATGGACATGGCAAGTCTTTGCAGTCAGCTTGTCAGGGAGGCAACCAGGCCCTAATCAGCGTCCTTACTCCAGGCTCTAGACCATATTGTGCCAGAGAGTCTAAAGTGGTGAGGATCTCATTGCCATAACAGACTGGTTCCCTTCCTTTTGCTGAAAACCGCTATTAAATTAGGAAACACACGGATGAAGGTCCGACTTTCGCGATGTAGCCTGTGGCCATATACAGGCTGACCGAGAGGCTTGTATTTCAGGTCCAGACGATTCTGCTTCTCACACGAAAGCTTCTATCATTGGAAGCTCCGTCTGTGAGTCTACGTCGTCACTAGGTATCTCGTATGGCGTCCGTTCCAGCTCATTTTTATATTCTCCTCAACCTAGCCATACCCATTAGTAAGCTGGCTGATGACACTGCTTTGAGTCATGAGCTAATGAAATGGTACTCCAGCAAAAGGCCGGCTCAATCTTGGTACATGGCAAGGTAGGCCAACACCCGCTAGTGCGAAATATGGTACAAATTGCTGATAGCCTAGGAACTCGTAATGTCAGGTTTATATCTGACCGAGTTCAGGTATCAACCTCACGCAAGGAGGATTGTTTGCACAATCCTGCCGTAATCAAGTAGCTTGCGACGGATTATGGCATTCTATCCAGAGCTTCAGCGATTTATACCCATTCTATACTGTGAAGCTTATCCTGAGAATCTGAATGGCTACATTCCGTTCTGAAGTATCTGCAATCCAATGTAATGCGCGAACATCCCTGCCAATACTAGGCGTCTAATTTCGTGCATGCCCGGCCGAACGAATCGCGGTTGCTGGAGCACCACGAAGCCGGCTTTGCGTGACATATCATCGACTTTGCTTCTTTACGGGAGTAGCATATCCAGCGAATTCATACCACGTCCGTCAATGCTTGCACAATAGCTAGGTTGGCTCTACAACGAACAGAAGAACGGCCATTCAAGCGAGCGGACACGATGCTGGGCCAGAGGACGCTGTTCTCGCTGCACGATGCGATGGCAGTGAGGCAGCTCTCAAGACGTCCTACACGACTAGGCAAGCAAGTGAAGGCAGCTCTCGATATCATCGATGAAGCCATCAAGCGATATGGGTGGGTACTCATTCGTCCGGCCTTCCCAATGCGCCTCGTTCGATCGCCGAAATGCAAGTCAGCTTTCGTGAGAGTATATGCTGATGTAGAAAGTCTTTCTGCCTGGTATACGTTCATAGTAACTCACTTACTCTGAGCTTCAATGGCGGGAAAGATTGTAGGCACAACGTTCTGCGGAACCTCCCCACCGTCCGCTGATTATCGATTTCGCACTTCCGAAGGTACTGTACTGGTACACCTCTTTGCTGCGGCTGTTTGTGCTTCCAACACAGCCAGCTCGTCAAGCATGGCATCTCCTACACCTCTAACTTCCCGCAATGTCCTTGCATCAACGTCAGTCGCTGCGAACGGAACAAGCTCCGCATCCAGCGGATCCACCAACGGTTCCCGCTCTTCCTCTATTCATACACCGAGCACTTCCTGCATACAACCGCCAATACCATGTATATACGTTCAGTGTCAATCACCATTCCCGCAAGTCGAAGAATTCGTAGACCTATGTAAAGTGAGGTACAATCTCGACTTGTGGCGGATATCAGCGCCGATGAAAGAGGCATTGCAACGATATAAGAAAGAACATCTGAATTCATCCGGAAATGAAGTGAAAGCTGTTCTCGTGGGAACCAGAATTGGAGATCCATACTCGGAAACACTGGAGCCGTTTCAGACGACAGATAAGGGCTGGCCGGACTTGATGAGGGTTCACCCTATCCTGGATTGGACATATGATGATATCTGGGCATTCCTGCGCTCAGAAGAGCTCGAGAAGGGCGGTATTGGCTGGTGCAGCTTGTATGACTATGGGTGAGTCTTGTCTCCCCTTCCTTCTCATTTGCAAGGGCAGCCTGACCGACCACGCCGTTATATAATGCAGATACACATCTCTTGGCTCGACTTTCAATACGATACCCAACCCGTTACTGCGAGACCCATCCCATCCAAATGGCTGGAAACCGGCATGGGAACTTGAAGATGCAAGTGCAGAACGAGCAGGTCGACCAGCGGGTCCGATACCTGTAGATGTCGCGAAAACGTTAGATAGACATAAATACCATGAGAATGGGCAAGTCATGCTCGAGGAAAAGTAATCACTGCTATATCATAACTCTTCTACCCCTTTCCTGACCTCACCGCGAGCGCCTGACGCTGCTGGCGCACTAACATAGAGGGCTCTGAATATAACTGAAAAGTAGTACACGTGTCGTTGAACAGAAATGCTGACACTCTTTGCTGCCTCTCTTGCCGACCTGCCATACACTGAAAGCTGGTGCCTCAATGCGCGCCTCTTCTCGGCGACTGTCCGAAACGAGGCATTCATCGACGTCGCTTTTGGTACACAGCCGAAATGCATGCGGCATGGTTATCCCAAAACGCAATGTGCTGATGTCTGTCGAAGTGCGAAGAACAGCAAGAAGCGCACAAATCGTTCCCTTGGAAGGAAAGATTTGACCAAGAGCCTACCTTGCCGAGAAGACAGCATCTGCTTAAAGCCTCATCGGATTTCAGCTGGCCGCAGAACGAAACTCCGTCAAGCACCTCAAGCCGCCAAACATTGCATGCATATACGACGAAGGATTATGATTTGAATGTATATTCGAGACAGAAATATGAAACAAGCGATGCTCCTGATAAGCGATCAGTCTGGTTCCAGGAAGCGATATATGACAAGCCCGTTTTGCTGCTCGTAAATCGATCCGAGAAATCAAGCAGCAAACAAGTAGCTAGCATGCAGTCGGAAAGCCACAAATATTACTAAGAGCAATTAGAGGCGAAGATTATCCGAAGGTCGATATTGATAGCGGCCAAGACTGGTATTTGTACGTCTACTTATCGTCTAGGTTAATTACACACTCTCGACAGGAAGCGTGCAAGACACGGGGTACAAGAATTTTCTTCAAGCGATGCGTGTCGTTGTTATTAGATTGTGAGGTCTTTGCATAGCATTGCATTTATTCCCGTGAGACGTCTCTGTCATTTTGAGACCAAAAGAGTTCGCGTCAGCAAATGCACACTGCATATCGCAAACCCAAGGGGAAAGGATGGGAAAATAACTTACCGTCCAAAGATCTTAACCTTTAACCAATCAAGAACGACTAAACTTCTATTCCTCAATGAGAACAGCGTTGAAATATAGGCTGATCTCCAGAACAAGAAAGTAGCAGCACCACCCGAAGCGATATTTCCATTGAAGAAAGGAACGTCTGCGATTGCTTTATCTGATCCGATGTAGGCTAGGGAACCTTGATGCGAGTATGAGAAAGGTCGAAGACTTGATGCTCGGTTGTATTGCTTGATGAGTGAGCTGTCAGAACAGGAACTTGAGCATGTGCTATCCAGAAACAAACCCTTTTCCCTCGACGCGAGAGGAGATGTAGCTAAGCGACTCACTCCATGTCAATAGGTTGCGAGCTTGAAGCATGACGAGCTTCTTCCAAGGCCAATTCAAGTTCTTCCTTCTTTGCAAGCTGATTGAATACGCGTGCTAGGTACTTGCCCTGTTGCGAAGCGACTTGAGCGGTAGGAGCGTAGTTGCTGCATCATGGATGACAACGAGCACATTAGCATCGTGTTGATCTCGTGCTGAGTAGAGCAAGCACGCTAAGAAGTGCTAGTGTAGTGTCGACTCACGTAGCAGTGCAATCTCCGCAGGCCCAGACATCCTCAGCACCAGCGACCTTTAAGCTATCATCGACAACTAGACCTCTTCGTTGAGTTTGTACTGCTTCACCGATTTGTTGGATCATAGACTTGACGAGGGGACGAGCAGTGTTTCCAGTAGCCCAGACGAGGAGACCGTATGGGATGCTGTTGGCAAATAAGCGTGAATGTCTCAGCATCGATAAGCAGAACACAAGGTGAAACATCATGATCTGAGTAAACTCACTCAATAAGGGTCTTGTGTTCGTCCTGTGCTACGATCGTCTTGTCCTTGACTTCCTTGACCATAGTTTTCGTGAGTACATCAATCTTGTTCTCTTTGAATAGATTCGAAGTATAATCACTGTTTTGATGAATAGACGGTAAACAATGTAAGTCTCCACATTGTGATTATACAGGCTCGACGGATTGCAAACCCACATCAATTGCTTCGAGAACATGGGAAGTACATTAGGTAGAGCTTCGACGAGTGTGATTTTGACGTGATTTGCGATTTCAGGATACCATTGAGCGAGGTCTTCTGTCAAAAAGTCATGCAGCTATACCAATGAGATGAGATGATTAGTACCAAAGCTTGTTTTAGGGATAAAAGCCGCGAAGAAGAAGTCAAGCATACCTCGGCAGCATACCTGTATTACAGAGAAGAGGAAAGGCAGATGAGCATGAGTACGACCCCTCAATGAAGGAGAAAACAAGAGCGAGACGAAGTGAGGATTAAAACTCACTCAACACCAGTAGGTCCACCACCAACAACGACCATATGTAACAATCTATTGATTTCCTCTTTAGACTGTCCCTTGAATGTAGCAGTTTCAATACAATCCATCAATCTAGTTCTAATCTTTTCCGCATCCGAAGTTTCCTTCAAGAAACAAGCATGTTCATTAACTCCTTTGATACCAAACGTCTGATTAGCAGCTCCAACATTAACTACTAAATAATCATAAGGCAAAGTAGTTTGGTCTGCTGATCCTACTATTTCTGAATTATCTTTAATTGTTATAGTCTTGTTTTTAATATCGATTGCAGATGCTTCTCCCTCGTAGAATTCTACTGCTCTTGTCTTGTGGCGTGTGATGAATCGGGTTGGCTCGATGATGGAGCGTGAGTCGAGTGTGCCGACGGTGACGGAGGGGAGGAGGGGAGTGAAGAGGAAGTAATTGCGTGGCGATACGATGGTCTGTTGATACATGGATCACAAGGTTGAGATGGGCATGGTTAGCTTGGTACTCTTACTCCCTGAAGCCTCCAGGGAGTGTACTGGATCGACTGAAACTTACCACATTGTAGCCTTCCGTATCTAGACTTTTGATGAGCGAAGTAGAAGCCCATCCATTGCCGAGTATGACCAGATGCTTCTTAGAAGGGTCATGAGGGAGTTGTTTCGGTGGGTGTCTATTGACGTATGATCCTGCACGAGAAAAGAAGATAGTCGGTCAGCTTGTCATTCCGGTAGAGCTACTCCGTTCCAATCAAAGCTAAGCTAAAGGACTCACGATAGATGATGTACCCAGCTCCCGCGACTACAGTGATCAACACAGTTCTCGCAAATCTAACGACCCATTTCCTGAATCTCCCTCTTTTAACTTTGATAACGATATGTCTCTGAGCGTCAGACGTTGGTCCATTATCTTGATTTGCTTTAAAACCAGCCCCACCTGATCCTGATGATCCACCACTGCCTCCTAATCCAGTAGCAGTCAATACCGGCGAGCTAGTTGCTGGCGAGGCAGTAGCGTGTAAAGTAGGTGAAACAGGATGAGGAGTGACGATTGAGCCATTCTTAGCGGGAGAAGTGGACGAAGCAACACCACCTAGAGGGCTTTTGGAGCCCAGGGTGGTACTCCGTACAGGATCAGCGGGATTAGACCTCCTCGGTGTGCCTTGTGAAGTAAGAGGTTCATTCGGACCAGACGAAGCGATGAATCTAATTCCTTGCGAATTTGAAGCTGCTTGTAGTGCCGGCAGTAGGGTTGTCGAGGGGCGACTGCGGCTTAGAAGGGTAGATCGGACGAGTGTATTGCTTGAAGCATTGCACTTGAGCAGGCGGGACTGTGCTGTTTATCCATATTACACGTATTTGAGTGTTTACATGTATGTAGTGGGTTGCAAATTAATGCCCCGGGCGAACCGACGGGAGATGGTCGGCGTTTTTTCGCGGTTTGGGTTGAGAGGGAAAGGCGAGTTTTTGCAGAGGGCGTGATTTGAGGGTCGATAACGAGGAGGAAGCCAGGATGGGATGTAGCGAGGCACGAGCATGGATGTGGTGTATGCACAGGAGAGTGTTGAGTATATCCATCCGGTTCGCGTCCAGGGTCCATATATAGTGGGCAGGATCGTCAGTTGAAAAGTTGGCGTCGGACGGAGACTACTGCAGGCAACGAGGGACAGCACGTACACTTGAGGGAGGCAGAGAATGCCATCCGAGCGACCATGCTGGTGAGTAGGAGGGTGTGCTGTCGAGGTTCAGCTGTCGAGATGAAGCTTCTTGAGAGCTGTCCTATGGCTTCTCCTCCGAGGCTTCTCGGTCTCGAGGTGATGGCTTCGAGGGGTGATCCGTCTTGGACTATCGCTATGAAGCTGTGCGCGCTTGCTGGCTATCTATCAACTATCCTGCTCTTGAATCTCACTCGCTCGTCTATCGTCTCTCCTCAGCTCTTGCTGATCGACGACAGCGGTTGGATGGGAAGGGAAGAGCGAGGTGATGGGGGTGAAGGGTAGAAGGTGATGGTGGGAGTACAGGGAGTGGAGCGGATTCGCTCTCCATGGCCATCACAAGCGGAGACAGCCTTCACCACCTTCACTCCTGCATCTTCCGCCGTTGCCTGCTTCTCCTCTCCCGCACCTGCGCACACTGTGTGTAGAGAGCTATCGAGTGCTCGAGTGCTCGAGTGGCATCGGTGGCCATCAGACTGTCGAGCGCCGTGCCCTTGCAGCACCAACCTTGCAGCAGCAGACTGCACGCGAAGAAGCACGCCTGCCATCGTGTCGCCCTCCACGCTGCTCTCGGGGCAGATTGTTCTTCCTGCCGCACGCTGGTTGCGAGAAGCAGCCGGAGGAGGCGTCCGTCCGCTGTCTGAGTGAGTGCATACCCCTGCATCGCTCTTACGTCTCCGCATTGTGCACATACTAATGACATGTCAGGGCATGTCACGGCATGCCAAGCGCAGGCTGCCTCCAGTCCCCGTCTCGGCTCTCACCCCGTCGAGTCGGCTGTCCACAGGATGGCACGTGACACACTGAAGGACGGCCCCCATGCTCGGAACTACTGTGAACTGCAGCACCGAGGCAGAGATGCTGCCCTCCAGTGGCGCATCTCACACACTAGCGAGACTCTTCATTGCAGATGTGTATAGGTTACTATTGCATGCAAGCACGAGACTGAAAGCAATCTACTTCTCGTCTCCTCCCATCCTACTCCTTCTCATGCTCCATCTCCTCATCATCCCCCTTCCTCGCATCCAGCAACTCCAACCCCTCCAGTACAATCTCCCTCTCTCCCTTTTCTTCCTTTCTCGTCTTCCAAATCCCACTTCCAGCCTTGCTAGTAAACGTATCAGCCCCTAGTCCAATAGATTCAATGAGCACTTTCAACCTAGTTTCCTTCATACTATCTCCTTCCTTCACTCGTATCTGATCTAGAGAAGATCCGAATCGACTAATCATCTTAGACACATAATCCTCTCTAAACTTCAAATATCTCTCCTCTGCTTTTGCTTTTTCTTGTTCCATAATAGCTTTCATTCTGTCGTCTTGCTCTTCTTCGTCGTCATCCAGCGTTGGAGTGCCGCTAGATGGAACATCGCCGGGTAACAGTCCCCATAGTATTGGCTTCCCGAATGCACGGATGTTAGAAGTCGCATCCGCATCAGCTCCAAATTGGATATAAGGTGGATCACTCGGTCTTGTCATTTCTGGTCGTTTCGTCGTTGCAACGGCACTATCCTTCCCTTGCCCTTGAGCAGCATCAAATTGAGATTGAACGTACGTAGAGCCATCTGCTATACTGCCTTGCTGCGCCTGCGCTCGAACACGAGGAGTAGGTACCTCTTCATCCTCATCCGAAGTAGTCAAAAAGGAAGATGAAGACGAGGAAGAATCCGACGATGAGCCATCGTCGTCACTGTCTCCTTCTGATGAAGGGCCAGAAACAGCTTTGCCTTTCGCCCTGCTTTTAGACGACACTTGTTGTGCTGCAGTTTTCGACTTTGCTGGGGATGAAGTCGTGGTGGCGATTTTTGACGTAGAAGCTACAGGCTGAGTAGGCAGAATCATAGCGTTGGGAGAAGCACGCATGCGTTAGTATCATGTCCATGAAGTGAATACGCATGTTGTTTATCTGCTCCCTGCGTCCAATGCTTTACAGACAGGTGCCCAGCAGGAGCGAAAGCAGTATTTTCCAGACTGCCAGCCATGAAATATTGGCTTACCTCCTTATCACCCTCGTCGTCACTGCTATCATCCCCATCACTCGACTCTGAAGATGAACTCGACTCATCACTTGAGTCTTTCTTTCCCCTTCCGCCTCTTCCTCTTCCTCCCCTCCCTCTCGTCCTCTTGCGTTTTGGCTGTCCATTCTCATTCAGTGTTGAAGAGGCATTGGGTGCGTTTGTAGGGCGGCGAGGGCCTGTGCCCGTTGATGCACCTGATTTGGAGGACATTGTATGTTCAGTTCAATGATATCAAGTATGTTCTGCTGTTTCGGAACCTCTGACCAGAGAATCAACCTGTGCAGCCTGGCGAAAGTCTCTGCTCTTCCGAGGCAATCGAGAGCGAGCGAACATCCCATTCAGTGCTGCACATGAACATATCCTAGTAACAAGACGAGTAAATGGTCCAAGCAAGCTTCTTCAAGAAGCACCATCCACGTATCCAAGATCGCACCCATAATCTTTGTTCAGAGTACAGTCCAATGACACAGGCTTACATAGCCTGCTTTTCACAAGTCACGTGTACATAGAGTACCTTCCTATAAAGTCCTGAACTTGCGAGAGAACTCTCCTTCTGCATGAGCTTGTCACATTACCGTCAGAAAACGCCTGAATGATCGTAGGGTCTCGAATTCGGGCCGCTTTCCTCGCTCGATGTCAAGTATCCTCCATCCACAGAAAGCACCTCGAGCAATTACAGCTTGACTCCAGCACGCACGGCAGCCGGCTACTGGACATGGCAAGTCTATTACCGCGCGGAAGGCTCGAGTCTCCACGAAGCCTACTTACTGTACAGTGTATACACCTTTCACCAGCTAATCGTCCACGCCATCCAGCCAAATAGACGCCCTCTTGCGTAAAGGACCAGAGAAGAGTCGAACAGCGCCACACGTTCATAAGTGCTAAAGCATACTTACCTAACAGCGAATCTGTCATGGCACACCTGTACAGCACACCTCCAGCGAGCTGCGTTGCGTTGCGCTACGTGCAGGAGTATCCGATCAGCTGCTAAAGGGCCGTCCGTCTCGCAGAACAAGACCGCACTCGGAGATAGATTTCAACCTTAATGTGGGAATGTCACACTGCGCACTGTATTATTACCTCCAGTACTTGTATGTATCAACCAAGAACCTACGGCCAAATTTGTGTCGAATAGGGTTTAGGCTTCCTTAGGCTTTATGCTATAGAGCTGCACATATAGCTGCCACTAGCATAATTCAAGTTGCAGGTATCTTCGATAACATGCATCTTGCACCACACAAAGAATCAGAAAGCTACAACCAGTGCTGAGTGAACTCGTAGGGAAACATTAGGGTTCACCTTACACCCAGTCGCCCGCCAAACGAAGCGATCGATACTTTGAAGGACTATAACTTCACAATCAACTCAGATATCATCAAGCGAATGAGTGATATGCATTCGTTTGAAAGTAAAGAACGTATGCATAATATTGCTTGAGTCAATTAGTTAACATTAGGGAAAGTTCTACTCTATCGCCCGCCTCCAATAGGATGCCCAGCAGGACCAGAACTACAACATAGCAAGAAGATAAACTATATGTAAGTGAAGGGTATCATTCGATAGATCTACATGACATCATATTAAAGATCAAATCGTTATATTAATATCTTAGCTGGTTAAAACGATATTGGACGAGAACCTCACCTCCTGAGGAGGCTGGTGGTTTCTCTTTACACAACACACAAGTCATACAATATGAATAAAACTGACATGATGTTATATTCTGCATAAGTAGGTATACTGTTCAGATGCATGGTACTTCAAACCGCTTGCCAATCTGAAGTTTATTTCCCGAGTCATTCGAGATCTTATCCTACAGATTTGAGTCCATATCTGAGCACACATCGGAGCACACATCTGAGCACATGTCAAGGATCGTGGCTGACCGCATTGGCCAAGATGCATCAGCAACTCCAAGCGTCAGTCACGCCAAGGAGATACAGGGAGTTAGGATAGTTAGTGACGGAGCTTGAGGGACTTCTCCGGACATTGGACCTCAAGACTCTGAAACATCAATGGACCCCTTCCCTCCCTTTGTAAGTTGAAGTCTGTTTCAGCTAATTATGTTTTGCGATGTTCCCCACAGGTTCCAGTCATCCGACTTGAAGACATCAAGTCAGCCCACTTTCCCTTCAAGAACTAGAACTTTACTTTCTCTAGGATAGAACCCTTTCTTTGCTTTTTCTAGATCAAATCTAGTGGTCAAATCCAAGTTCTTTGTTAGCCCCCTTAACACTGAACTTCCTCTGAATCATTGCTCCCACTCATTGCTCTCAGTTCCAGACCTCAAGTTAGACCGCCTACGCTCAAGCTACCAAGAAGGTCGCGCCATAAGCCCAAGCCCAGTGGCCGGCGCGCCTGACATTTTGGTATGTAGAAGCGCTCACGTGGTCATAACCTGTGAGAAATTCTTGCGAGGTGAGGTAATATCTAGATGATGGAAACTTTAAGGCTATGGCAAGGGCAGTATCCTGACCTTCAATGCAAGTGAACGTGTTACTCTAAGAAAAAGAGAGTGCATCTATGATGACAGCGGGATATCTAACTGGGCTAATAAAGACTTTTCTCTTCTATGATAGATTCTGTTGAGCTGTGGCGTTTGCCTTGCCACACCGTAACTGACGTGACCTCTCAACATTACTAGCGACAATGAGAACAGTCAAGCTCGCATAACTTCATCAAAGAAGACCGCAGCAGGGCAGGGTCGTTGTAGTCCGTCTGAACACCTTGGGAGATAATGTGGAGGGCTAGAATAATACATTACGCCTTTCCGTCGAAGTAACGCTTTGATCACCTTTTCCAGGAATCTCTGAGGACACAGAGGGAAAAGGCCATCAGCATACAGCTGAGCAATTTGTCTCGATGTACTGATCCTTCTGCTTTAAGTAGCATGGGTTCGCAACCACCTGGCAAGGGCTGGATTTTTTAGTGCTCCACGACATTGAAGAACGAATGGCTGGATGACAGTAAGGCGCAACATAGAACATGCATATGGAACTTTCCTTCGGCGACCGTGCTTCTGAACAGACTAGCATTTACAGGTATGATAGGTATACTTCACACGACGGGCGCTTGAGGTTCTTTCTTTACCCCCACTCTGTTCGAAGCGCCATGAGAGCCGTTATTCTTGCTTAAAGTGCCTTTAATGGTCCAATTAGGCTGCATCTGGGCTCCCGCTGCTTGTGCAGGTGCAATCATGAAGCCATCAAAGTAGGCATCCAGCATGTCCGTATCTTCTAGATCGCATACCATGGCGATATCTAAGTATGGTCACAGCCGGGATTGAAAGGGATCAAGGAAATAAGCGGAGATCAGTGCTAGGAATATCGAACACGAGATTTTCCGAAGCGATGTGGAGAGATGCAACCTACAGCCATCTGGTCGGACTACGATAACAGCGCCGTTCTGCTCATCGACACCGTAATTTTCGTATGCGTGTGCGTGTCCACCTACGGAGTATGAACACCGTTAGTTTCCTTCGCACCGCATTGTCATTTATCGGATACGATGGGGTTCACCGTGATATGGTTCGCAATCAGCGTAGATCTTGTCGTAGTCGTACTTGGGGAAGAGGCTGGAAAGAACATTGGGAAGAGTTGGTCGGCGTCTACTTTATGGCTTGAGCAGGCGGGTTGGACTTACGATGGAGCCGGGAAATCATGCATCTCGATTTCTTCCCTTGTATTTGAGTGGACTACAAGTGAAATTAAGCATCATGAATGTTGAAGAAGGATTCCAACTTATTGATCAGCATGGCTACTCACTCGTGAGAACCTCTATGATGGAATCCCGCGCTTGACCTCGGGGAGTATATCTTGAGATGACAGACTTGTTGCAATCCAGGTCTATTCAAACCAATAAAGCTTTGCTGCGTCAGTAGCCTAGTACTGGGAAACTTCGAGTTATCAAAGCTTACACTCCGCAAAGGTTTCAATACGCTTCATCTGCTCTGGATCTGACGCTTTTCCTGAGAAAAAGATGACACGGAATTTTCCATTCGACACCAGCAGGTCACACAAGCTAAATTCATTTTGAAACGAAGCATCAGTTTCCATCTCGAATACCAATGAGTCAAGTTTCGGCTTCTTCGTTTTGATCACTTACTGGACAGGTAAGCCTTCAGCGTGGCGAACAACCTTGAACGAGTTCAATCGAGTGCCAACTTCTGCGTTCTTAGCTAGCTCTTGCTTGCTTGCTATGGAACACTCTTTGCCAACTATTATGGATGGATCATAATTGATGGCAGTTCCGCTGAGGACGATTAAGACTATCAACAAGCACCGCACGTGTAGGAAAGTATTCCGAAAGGAGATACTTACCTAGCGAACTTGTTACCCTTGATGAAAGCTGAACGGAGCGAACGAATTAGCTTGAACGCTTCGGTTTGCAATTACAGCATGGGAAGCCTTACCATCTTTGAAGACGTCCATCGAGACACCCTGAAATTTAAATCGGTGAGCAAGCTTCTCCTTCTGAAATGCGGAGATTAAATACGATACGAACCATTTCATCGGCGACATCTTTAGCAGGTCTACCCGAGAACAATCTCGAAAACTTATGATCGAAATCAATAAGAGCTTGAGCAAAAGGTTGCCTTTCAGTTGCGTAGGTCTTCAGGAGGCCTCGATCTGCTTTGCCGGTAATTACTAGACCAAGCTTCCAGCACTTTAAAGATCGCCGCATTACTACATAAACCCAGCCTGATGTGGATGAATCCTTACAAGGTTGTACGTGTCCATCATCGATGTATTCTGCAATATGATCTGCTCAGCGACCGCATGTTACAAGCAGGCAAGATCCACTGACCATGCCTTGTCCCGCCTTCGGACTGTGAGTGTGACAAGCATCACCCTGCCCAGGTAAGATGTCAGTAGAAGTCACTTACACTAAGCGAGCGTCACTCACAGCAATGAAGACTCTATTGTGACGGTCAAATTCATTCGCTACTCGCTGACCGATGTGATATGCAGTAAACCTGACGTGAAAGATCATTGAACATTCAGAATCCACTGGAAGAGCATGACTGCCTCATTATCAAACTAACCAGTCGACGTCAGGCACATCAAGTGTATATGGCTCCATGATCTTCTTTGCAGAATCAATAACCATTTCCGCAGTGAAGCGAGCTTTGTCTCTGTATCGCGACATATTTCTCATTAGGGCATCTGTATTTTTGGACGGGTCTGATAAGTGTACTCACACTCTCTGACCTGGCTGTGCTCTTTCTAGGAGCTGAACGTAGAGTCTTACCATCCCATTCTCTCTCGGGATGATCATTACGCTTCCGGAGTTAGCAGAGTGAATGGCGCATCGGCTTCGGATATCCGGGAAGGTGGAATGCGGTACACTAGAAGCGTAGTATCCCTTGAGCGATTGATTGGGGTCCTTACGATGTTCATCAAGGCCACCCACCCATCCACGACACCCCAAATGTAGTCTGCGCGTAGCGAAGACATGTCAGCGTGGTATAGAAGATAGAAATTGAAAGGTAGCCAGCGTACCAGTCTGTTCACCAATCATCTCTATGCCCAGGGTGCGTCTGACCCAGCTATGACCACCATCACATCCAATAACGTATTTTGCCTTGATAGTCTCTGTCTCTTTGTCGCCACGACCTGCAAAAGCAGCATCTTCTTCTTCCGCGGTGGTCAATGAAGATCTGTGATCCCATTTTGTTAGCTGACATACTTCTGAGGTGATCATACTTTGGTTGGGTCTTCACCTGAAAAGACCATTGGCAGCTTTATGGCCAAATTGAGCAGGTGTAGCCTCATCTTCGCTCAAATGGCGTACTTTAACAGTGTTAGGATAAGCGTCTTTGTCATCAACCAAGCTTTCATCAATTGTCATTTCTTCAGGCATGACACCTCTTTCTACTTTGATTCGCGTATCGGACACTTCTGCGATTGTATCTAGGAAATGACGCTCGATGCGACCTTGGTGTAGGACTACTTGGTGGTAACGTGAAATATCAGGAAGGGTGCTATAGTGGTCACCTGATCAGTATTAAACGGAACTAGGGTAGACAGATGACAACCGAATTACTCAGGAATACGATCTGTTCGTTTAAGAACACCATTTTCGTCTGGATTATATAGACTGATCGTCACCATTTCGTTGGCTTCGCTGTTGGGCGGAGGAGGTTAGAACGCACCAGTACCTGAGAGGTCCTTCCTAAAAGAACTCACGCAAGTATCTTATCGGCCAGTCCTAGAGTCTTGAACGTTTCTAATGTCCTGCACTGTATGTTTGCCACATTCAGTCAAGGCTATCCCCTCCGCCAGCAGGTGTCAGAAGGGAAGAGTACCTGAAGTCCATCCGCTTGACCGGTAAATATCCTGTTACAACAAACTTAGTACACCTCATCTGCCAGGTTAATCGGATCCGGCGCCCACTTGGTAGACCTCTTGTCAATAATGCGAACGCGCAGGTCTGGCTCTTGCCTAACGAACTCCGCCATCCATCTCGCAGCCATCAACCCCGCGGGGCCGGCGCCCTACCCCCAAAGGCATCAGCCAAATCCCCCTGAAGGGAAGCAAAGTGCTCACAATGATTAAAACATCACATTCACTCTCAGATGTCTTCGTCATTACGTGTATTGGGCTGTATCTTCTCCGCAAATAACCTGATCGGCTTTTACTCGTCGAGGTCTGCTTCGTGGTCTGGAGGTCTAGCTCTCAAGATATGACAAGACTTAGGCTATCCTTGGAACTCACAATTTGCTGATGGTGAGAGATCACAAGGTGGTTCATATAAGTCAGACTAGCATCCTTCCGAGAATTTGATCATCCGGGCATAACATCATCCGGGCCTGTTATGCCCGGCGATTCCTGCACCCGGCACTCCCACACTTGAAGAAAGCAGTTCTTCGATCAGCTTGCCGGAGACGCGCATATTGAGTAAGATTGTTAGCTTTATCTTGGTATGTGTACGGTACCGTTGATATCCTCTTCTGCAGAGAAACAGAATTTGTGCAATCTCGCATGTCCGGAAGATGGTAGAGCAGAAGCGCTAAAGAGCCCACGCGTATCACCAAAAAATTAGGGAAGCTCGCTCAATCAATGTATGGAACGAAAAGGTAGTTTGACAGCCGTAGAGGTAGATTGGAATGACATGCTTTCGTAGCTACCTCTAGTCATCGCACAGCAATTTCTGTTCTCCAACGAATGATTCAACGACTGACTTAATGAACCAGTGCTCTCGAGCAGGAGCAGGCATCTCTTGGCACCTATAGAAGGGTATTTAGACCACGGCTCCTGCAGATCGTTCCTGCTTCTTCTCAGAATCTCCTCCTTTGGCAGCACAGCAGCTCTTAGGGGCTTCATCGACCTTCTTGTCCGCGGCCTTTGTGCAGCTGCAGTTGGAGCAGGTGCATTTTTCGCCGCAGACGCAATTACCGGCTGAGCCTTCGCTGTAAGAATATACGAATAGGACAGAGAGATGGTCCTAGCCGTCAATCTGCGCATAACACGTAGTACTCGAAAGAGGGACCTACGTGTTCATACATGAGCAGCCAGTCTCTTTATTGCATGAGCATCCGCTCAAGTTGCCTTCAGAGCACTGCAAGATAAGAAATATAGGGTGTCAGAACTAGGAGGCTTGACCCTTTAAACGCCATTGTTTCAGTATGTAAGGAAAGAAACACAAGGAACGCACAGGCTGGCAGGCGCATTTGCGGATGGAGCCATCCTCGAGCTTGGTGTCAGGGCATCCGCAAGCTGGCAGGCACAAAAATGAGGGCGTTCAGCAGCATCAGTGTGAATGTACGAATGAGGCGTCGTCAAGGCAGGTGCGTTTGTAGGTGAAGTGTGTCAGCGAGGGCATGCTGCTGTATAGCTGGAACGAAGACTCACCAGGCATGGTGGCAGGGCGTATGCTTTAGTAAATGGTATGTAGTCGTGTGTAGTGCATGTAGATGCGTGGGAGATGCAGTCGTCAGGAAGCAAAGGGCGGATGAGCCACATGCACTCGATTGAAGGTAGCGTAGCCACAAGGGGACCGACTTTTGCAGCAGAGCAGACATGGGTCTTCTTCTCGCTTTGTATGTGCCGAGAACTAACAACAAGACAGGCTAAAGACTGAGTACTTGATCGGACATGGAACAAGACACGGCCAGGACCGACGGTCCCATGATCCTGGAAGAACAGGATGAAATGCTGCAACTTTTGGAACGGCAAATGCAGCAACGATTCGGGCAGGTCGTCGTGGGCAGCAAGCAGACCGTTCAAACCGTAGGACGGAGTAGTAGTATGTGATATAGATATGATAATGGTACACTCATGACATTCACTGACGACCTACGATTCTTATTAATGTCCGATCACGTTTTTTCTCGCAGCTGTTTCAATCAACGTTGCCGAAGAGGCTACTACAGTCATTCAAGAGGCTTCTACTGTCATACAGGATCCAGACTATCAGAATGACTCATCCTACTTCCGCCTCTTCAATACTGCTCCTCATTCAGCTGAAGACAGCAGTACTACGGCGAGAGATCTGCCCCGGGTCAGACTGCAGAGCCCTATAGATATCCTCCTACAGACAGGTAGGAGCTTGAACAGGATACTGTGCGTATCTTGCATTGCGTGTGTGTATATCAGTCTCTGACAAAACTACCTCTTTAGTGCCGTCGAGGATGAGCCAAAGTATGTTGTCAAGGAACGAAGACGGCAGATCAAAGCTACAGCTGTCGATGCGGACTGGCTAATCGCGACGAGCGTACCATCGTATTGGGCAAGTTAGATGCTCTGAGGTGTTGCTGATTTTGTCTGCAACTGATTCTGACATGCTCTCTTATAGGGCCCACATCCTCAACCAGCCCGCAAGCTGGTTCAGATCACGCTTCTCACTCCCTCCAAAACGCGCAAGCCATTACCTCCAGTTGCAATCCTATATTCGTCATCAACCAAATCATCTCAGAAATCTCTTAAGATAAGAGCGAATGTAGAAGAACAAGGCAAAGTAAAAACCAAACCATACCCTGATCTCTCGAAAGAAAGAATAGAAGATCGAATGGCCAAGAAAATAAGAAAACGAGCCGCATTCATGCGTGCCGCAACTGGCACTGCGGATAAAAGCAAATCGTTGCCAGCGGACACAATGAAGCCTTCACCTAAACTTACGCGAAAGAAACGAAAGAGCAAGAAAAGGAGAATGCATGAGCGAAGAGCTAAAGTCGCCTAACGAAGGTGCCCAAGTTTGCGCAAAAAACTCCCCAAGCATCGATGACGAGAGTTCAGAACTTTCTAACGTGTCTATCAAGAGGCATATCACGACTCGTGGGCATTGCTGAATCAGTCACACCGCAGAACGCGTCGAGGCAACTTTTGGTACCCCAGCCACTTTGTCTGAGCGGAAAACGCTCCACCAAGGCTTGCTATGTTATTGCAGATGACACATCGCTTGAGCTGCCGCGAAAATCAATTCTAAATGTATATTCGTACATACGCGCTCATGACTGAGAACTGACTCCATCAAGGAGAAGGAATCTCGCGCTTGGGCACTCATAACATTGGAAGAAACTGTGCTACATATCCTGGAATCAAGACTGGACCAAACTAACGAGGAGAGGAAGACATAGAATTCTACAGTACTGCCGCATACGCAAGATATTTGTTAAGGCGATCAAGCATATCAAAGGCGGAAAAAGCTCTAGATATGGTATGGGATTGCGTCCACCGTCGGGACCCTCAAAGATGCGTTGGTGGGTTGATAGTGTTCATGGAACGACATGGGAGAAGGAAATGATGGGAACAGACAGCTCTTCAGCTGAGACGAGCGGTAAAAGAGGTCGAGATGATAGTCAATTTTGAAACGCTTGCAATTGGATCAAGCTGTTTTATGGGCGACTTTAGGATAGGATGAAGGTCCACCCATTGGGGCTATCTCCATCACCTGTTGAGGAGGACTCTCCAGCACAGATGTAACTTGACCTTCTACCCTTCTCCTCTTGTGTATAAAGATGCGTCTGTATGCCTGCTCGTAGTGCGCTCGCCTAGTGCCATTCTGCGCTCATCTCGGCCTTCCGGTGACCGAGGGGATGTAGGCCAAGTGAACTGGTTGCATCATCGATAGAGTGGGGAGCTAAGAGGGCAGATAAGCCTGATAGGATGAATTGTTTGCAGGAGATGCTGATGGAGTGGTTGATGCTGATGATGATAAAGGAGGAGATAGTGGTAAGCTACTGGGTGCTCCTATTATTCTCTTTTTCGAGAAAGACAGCTGAGAGGAAAGATGCGTGTGTGGCGAATCACGTGCAATGTGGCGTTGTGACGAGGAACAAGCAGATGAGGGTGTGGAAGTATACGATGAAGAAGCTGATGCTGGCTTAGCAGTGAGTGCGTGCAAAGACGTTTGATTCTGTACTGGATAATGAGGAGATCTGGACCGCTGTCGAGGATTTGTGCTGTTGTATGCTGGATGTCGGCTTCTCTGCTCGATCACGAATCTTACAGCTTGCCATGTTTGGGCGGTCCAGCGTGCTACGGCGACTGGAGGTGCACCACATTCAGTATCCGAGACATCTACTTCGTGTTCCTTGCTCACCATGGTACTCTCTCGTCGCTCTGCTCATCTCCAGAGCTTTCTTATCGTGTAGACTGCCGTGATCAGAGGGCGGACTTGCATAGCTCGCAGATGAGACCGCAGAGAAGGAAAAGCTTGACGAGGCAGATGAGGAGGCCGAGGAAGACGGCGATGAGATGAGTAGGAGGGCCATGTCCGACACTGGCTTGATGTATTTCTTCGCTGATTGGGGAGGCAAGACGTCTACGAGGGAAAGCCTTGAACTGTGTGGCTGGGCGATAGGAGAAGTAGGAGAAGCCATGGATTCCTGTATTCTTTACTATGTTGTATGCGAAGCAGGGAGAGGAGAGTAAAAAGGCCGTAGATGTACTGCTGGATGCTCTTGCTTCACCACAATCTCATCTTCGGCTCCAGCTACCCTAGAGAATGCGGTAGCTTGTTTCGGGGGGGGGGGGGGTCCTACCCAGATCACGGCCCGACAAGCCGACGAGCCGTGGCGTCAAGGACTAGCAGTAGCTTTCCGAGCAGCCAGTAGCTACGGTATGTTGTATCTTTCAAGGTGATGTATTATATGATGCGGATGGATGGATAAATGCAAACAAGTGACGAAAATCAGTTGTTGCATGCAATTTAGCTTCTACTGCATCGCATCTTTGTTGATGGAGGTGGTATGACGCTGCCGCTCATCCAGCTTAGGGGTGGGGGAGGGAGCGCCACAGCGTCCTGCTATAAACTTTTTGCTTTTCCCCCCAAGTATCACATCATACCCACACTATACTGTATATATGATAGCTCATCAGCTTTCTATTGTGATTTCGACAATGTACGATACATTGTTATGGACATGGACAGGTCGAGATAAGCCGTGGTTTAGCTAGTGCGATTTGATGTTGCCGTCCTATCTTTCCTGGCGGTTTCACGTGATCCCGAACTACGTACATTAGAATGGTGTAGACGGTGCTTAATGGCTGAATATTGCAGCACTATAAGTCTCAATGCGAGTGTAAGGAGAAGCCTCGAACAACTAACACGCCCGACACAGAATGCCACAAATGCGCGTGCAACAATCACATGCATGTGCGGTACCGCATCCTGATAAGCTTGCCTTCAAGTGGCCTCCAAGCCGTTTGGCGACAAGAAAGCGTGCACGGAAACCCACAAAATTGGCTGACCTTGCTCTTACTGAGATCTTGCCCGCCTGGTCTGTTCTACACCTTACACTGTCCAATCTGGCGGGAAGACTTCATATTTCGGATGTCAACTATGTCGGCTGCTAGAATCGAAATACGTTAGGTAGGGAAGGACTCCCCTTGCTTTCACTGGTACGACCAGCCAATATCGATGTCACTTTCTGCTTGTAGTAGGCAGAGGTTACAGCACTCAATCAAAACAAAAAGTACAACTACATTGCTCAAGGAGTCAGTCAAATCTTCATTCGTTTTATGAAATGGAAAAAGAGGCATGTTCACAATGCTTGTGGATGTTCCTGCTGTTGCGGTCTCTTCGTTGCTTGAAAAGGTGAAATGCAGTCTTGCCAGCAGGTTTGTAGTAGTAGACTGCTAAAATGTTGAAGTCGGTTGGCAGGGTAGGGTATTCACCGCGCGGGAGTCTTGAGTGCGGAGACTCCTATGATAGGGAAGCCCTATATTTGCGTGTGCAACCCTTACAATCGATGTTGCAATCGCGCACGCAGGAAAAGGACGAAGTTTGTTTGACATTAGGATTCATAGAGAAACTGAAGACACGAAACCAAGAAGGAAATAAACTGACCTTCCACTGCCCGCCGCTGACGAGCCTGATCTGTCAAAGGGTGACCTCTCCCTGGTCTGCCTGGCAGGCAACGTGTTGCGATACGGTGATGCACTCTGCGAAGGCCTCCGCATGGCAGGCTGGCCAAATGTTGGATCGCTACACAGGTAGTAGTATGTCAGAGGCGCTATATAATAGGCGTAGCTCGTCGCGAGAATTGAAGCGGCTCACCCTCTGGACTGGCGTGGCAACATCATCTGCGTTGAAGTGACGGATGCTCGGGGCGGACTACAACACAAGTGGCGAGACTCAGATGCAGGAAAGAAGGAGCGCACTGAAGCAAGAAGCTGACCTTGCCTTGCGCACACTTGGATCAGGTCGATTAGCGGAAGGCTGATTGATTGGCGTGAATTGACTTGGTGATGGACTGTTCGTCGTATTGCAGATTGGTGACGGTGTGCTAGATCGTGGTAAGGAAACACGAGTCTAACGCAAGACTGAAAAGGATTGATCTTTGCTCATGGTTTCGAGCCAGCGTGGGTTAGTAGAAATGCATTCGATCGGCCTGATGAAGTCAGTAGGCATTGGCGAAAGAGGTATCAAGGCCCGATAATAAACGTTTTTGTTGAGGTATGCGAGCTTGACTGTCGTCATGCCGAGGGAGCTCAACGAGTTGTAGTGGCTAACGCCACGAGTGGCGTCCGCCACATAGAAGAAAAGTCTTTCTTAGCTCGAGTATAAATTCCACTGTCATTATAGATGCACTCTCTTTCTCTTAAAGTAACACGTTCACTTGCATTGAGGTCAGAATACTGCCCTCTCCGTAGCCTTAAAGCTTCCAAGATCTAGATTGCCACCTCACCTCGCAAGAGGTTATGAGCCCTGATAGCCGTAACGCTATGGAGCCGCTCAAGTTTAGAGATGTCAAATTCTCTGGTAAAAAGCTAGAAGGGCAATTAGACTATCCCATGTGGGAATTCAATGCTCGTCTGTACTTTGAAGAGTACAGGGTTTGGGACCTTATCGAGCCAGACCAGAATGTGGTGCTCCCACTTACGCAGAAGACACAGGAGAGACTAGCAGGAACGTTGAATAAGCTCAACAACTTAGTTGGAGATGGACCCAGGATTCATCTCATGACCTGTGGGGACGTTCGAGAAGCCTTCCAGGCTCTTCGAGATCAGTATAGGCCGAAGAACGATACAGCAACACTCGCCAAGAGGAATCGTTTCTTAATGATGGAACAGAAGGAAGCCGAGTTGATTATGGAATTCGGTCGACGGATGACTATCGAACAGGCGGAGCTTGCTGCTCTGGGTCAGACCATGGTTGAGTCTGACCGGGTCAGGACTCTCTTGAACGGAGTTTTGCCACAATGGCAGGACAAAGCCGACGCTATGTGCCAGGCGAATGAGCACATGGGCGCGCCAATGACTTGGCAGGCGGTCACTACGACTTTCACCGCTGCAGCGATTCAAAGTGGGATTCCCATCAAGAGTGAGGGTGGATCTGAGAAAGTAGAATCGTCAGCGTATCGATTCCAGCAAGGTAACAAGCCTGGAAATCAAGGAAGTAGGACTGGGGTCCAGCCAAATCAAAACAAAGATGGCAAGAAGGTCTTAACTAAAGTTAAGTGCTTCAAGTGTGGCGTGAATGGACACTATGCCAGAAAGTGTCCTTAAAAAACAAGGACAAGAACAGGTCCAAGAGCAAGGAATCTGGTGATTCCCGCGACGAAGGAAGTGGAGCAGCTCTGTATGTAGCTGCAGCTGCCGGAAATTTTGTCAACAACGACATCTACATTGACGGAGGATGCACATACCATGCGTTCAAAGACAAAAGGTACTTTGTGGGAGACTTGAGGCCAGTATCTGATGTGTACGTCAGGGTCGCGAAGTCAGATCAAATTATTTTGCCAAGGGGGTAGGAAAATTAGCTTTAAATGTGTTCAGAAAGATGGAACTGTCAACACAGTAGGGATTAACCAAGCCTATTGGTTTCCCGGAATGGATTGTAACTTGTTATCACAACGCCGATTGATGGAGTCAGCCTCAACGTTCAATTTTGACAAAGATCTTAACATTACTTCGAAGGACTCAAGAGGTAAAGTAGGATTGTCGGCCAGATATCTTGAGGAAGTCAAGATGTGGAAAGTCCACCTGGTTCGAGAAGATCCAAGAAAGAATCTTGCGGTCGGGGGAACCAAAAATTGGAATCTATGGCATCAAAGATTGGGACATAGAGCGATGTCAGCTCTGAAAGCTACCGAGAACATCACAACAGGTATGGTATTATATGGTAAAGAGCCAAAGGGCTGCTTTTGCCTTGGTTGTCAGTTCGGTAAGGGACATCGGGATCCATTTCCATCAAGTGGGAATACGCCGGAGAAGCCTTTAGAGGAGATCCATGCCGATTTATTCGGCCCAATCGTTGATGTATCTGTGAAGGGCAATCGTTTTGGCCTGGTAATCACGGATCATATGTCAGCATCAAAATTTTTCTATGGCCTCAAGTCGAAGGACCAAGCTGGAGGAGCAATTGAAGATGTGATTAGTGTGGCGAAGCACTTGGGACGTACCATCAAGCACATCCGAACGGATGGAGATACTGTCTTCAAGACAGCCAAGTTGAAGAAGCTATATGCTGATCTGGGGATCCAGCATACGCTTTCGATTCCATATACCCCACAGCAAAATGGAGCTGCGGAGCGTGCTATACGCATAATAACGGAATCTGCAAATGCTCTAAAGCAACATGCGTTGGCAGAGGTGAATAAACATGGTCTTGATAAAGGCCTGTGGGACGAGGCTTGCTCGCTGGCAGCCTACGTCCAGAATCGTACTTGGCACGCTGTGATGTATGTGACTAGGCCGCAAATGCAAATCCGGCCAGAAGAGCTTTCTCCGGCAAATGTTGGTGGCGAAAACTTCGATCACTTGGTATTTCTTGTGGTGCGTTTGGGAGTTTGCTTCTTTCTTTCCTTCTTATCAAGTCCAACGAATTTCCTCCTTTTCTGGCAAACGCTGTGGTGATTCGATCACTCACAGTGACTGCGAGCCGTCGCGTCTTGCTGGTTCTTCGGAATCAAGCTCGACGGCTCTCGAAGGGCGGCATGTCCACGGGATCGCACCGCAAGAGTTAGTTAAACCGGCTGAAACCGCTTTAGGTAAACATTAGTAGTACTTTCGAGGCTGAGGGCTGCTCTATGTGCATGTAAGGGCCTTCTCGCGTTGTACAGGAGGTTTCGCTCCTCTCCTGAAAGCTCCTTTCCTTCCTGCATCTAGCGAGTATTATGACAAAGTCAACCTTCGCCACCTACAAGATCGTCTTGCAGGATCAGCTGACGCGCCGTCTGTATGACGGCAGCGGCCTCGTTAATTCTTTGTAAGACGGCAGGTATGGCATGCGCAATGCTCAGGAGCAAAACGGCAGAGGCAGAAGTTTTCCTCCTTGCGGGCGATGCCCTCTCATGAAGAAGAAATGCGAAGGTCCCGAAAATGTTGCTGAAGAAATACTGTGCCTCCACCGCTTGCCACGGGCGTTGGAGCTTCCAGTCCTGTAATAGTAGTGCGTAATTCACAGAGACATTTGCAGAACTATGGCGCCACAGCTCAGCACGACTTGCAGGCAATCTCGCCGCTGAGTAGCGCATTCTCGGTATACCTTATCGGGCCGGCCTCCTCGTATTGGATTGCACGACGACCTGATGACTTCACGCGGATTGTCGTAAGGCTGTTGATACAAGATGCGTCTTTGACCTCAAGTTGAACAAGGATGGTTCAGTTGAGCGTTACAAAGCAAGACTTGTAGCAAAGGGCTTCAAGCAGCTCGAAGGTATAGACTATACGGACAGCTTTTCACCGGTGGCGTCGTATAAGTCGATTAGAACTTTCCTTTCAATTGCAGCAGCAAGAGATTGGGCGATACAGCAAGTAGATGCTGTTACGGCATTTCTCAATGCACCTCTATATTGGATTGCACGACGACCTGATGACTTCACGCGGATTGTCGTAAGGCTGTTGATACAAGATGCGTCTTTGACCTCAAGTTGAACAAGGATGGTTCAGTTGAGCGTTACAAAGCAAGACTTGTAGCAAAGGGCTTCAAGCAGCTCGAAGGTATAGACTATACGGACAGCTTTTCACCGGTGGCGTCGTATAAGTCGATTAGAACTTTCCTTTCAATTGCAGCAGCAAGAGATTGGGCGATACAGCAAGTAGATGCTGTTACGGCATTTCTCAATGCACCTCTAGAGCAAGAAATATACGTCAAGCCACCGTCTGGCTACGAGTTGAAGGCCGGCCAGGTATGGCGCCTCAACAAGGGACTTTACGGTCTCAAGCAGGCGAGCCGTGAATGGTACATGATGCTCCAAGCTCTCATAGGAGACAGTCACTTCAAGCCCAGTGACGCAGATAGCTGTATCCTGGTCAATGGATACGATGAAGGGGCAATTGCAATAATCGTCGATGATATGGCCATAGCTGGACCAGCAAATCTCGTCGAGCAGTACACCAAGAAGTTAGAAAGCAACTTCAAGATGAAGAGACTGGGCAATCTCAATGTCTTTGTAGGTTTGGAAGTACGTCGGGATAGGGATACTCGTTCTCTCTTTTTATCACAGACTTATCAAAATCCGCAACTTGGCCGCGGGCAAGGCGGTTGGAAACCAAATCTCAAGCAAATGCAAAGGAACGTGAACGCTATGCTAAAGCCAACCGGCAGGCTCTGACCGATCACAATGCAGGAGCCAAGCGTGTTGCATGGACCAAAGAGAATGCAGAGATAGGGGAACTGAAGCTGGAGCGCTCAGTCAATAAACGCAAGGCCCAACGCAGTGGGACGCAACGAGCATTGTCCCCACCTCCCAAAGACTTTTCAGAGAAGCAAGGCTTGTGAGATGCGCTTTATGCCTATCTATAACCGAAGACATGAGGATTATACCACTTCCAGTGGCGTGGGGTTATGGCTGCTGGAATCACAACTATATCACAGACAGACGAGATCACAAACATGCACACTGCTGCTGCAAGGCCTCTTTTCAGCGATGTTCTTGCAGACTATCACTCGCAATTACGTCGAGCATGGGGTAGGAGGGGACGGGGATCACGGCAGCAAGGATCCCTCTGAGGGAAGACCGGATTCCGAAGGGCGTTGAGGCGTTTATCCAGCCTGTAGATCCCCTCTGCATATGCCGAAAGCCTCGACATCATGGAGACTGCGCTCAAGGACGAGGAAGTCGACAAGTCACGTAGCACCGGAGCTTGCGGATTCCGTCGAGCGACTTGTAGACTGACAAGGACGAAAAGTTCATTCCATCAGGTTGCCTTGTACACTAGAACCGCCTGTTGGCTTCTCACCTTATCAGCTAAAGAGAAGTCAACAGGTAAGTTGCAATCTTGAAATGAAATACCTTATCAGCTAAAGAGACGTTGACAAGTTATCAGACCCTGGTTGCGCTTCACTCACTGCTCAAGAGTCGCTATCGTTGAAGAGCTTGGGCCTTGCCTCAAACTTTGCACAACCACCGTCAAGAATCTAAAGGATGTCGACGGATGGGAGGGTGCTAGCCGGTTGGGGTGACCAGGCCTCGAACGGGTGTACGTTTTGTTGCAAGGAGGTGCTTGGAAAAACGGTTGGAGGGTTGAGGAATGAGGTGAGGAAGCGCGTATGGGAGGAAAAGGGCTCGAGGGAGATGGATGGGATTGATGGCGGGTGATGAGGGGGATGTAGAGTGCTGTACGGATTGTATTGACTTGCAATACAATCTATAGTCTACCCTGAGGACGGCTGAGGATCGACTCACACAGAGTCTTGGATGATCCGCTTTGAATCGAAGGGACAGGATTGAACTTGTCCGTGCGTTCACACAGAACTCACACAGAGTATGGAATATAAGATAACTCACTAAGAGATCTCCAGGTATCACCGAGGCTACAAGTGCTATGCACGAGGTTCAACGTTAAAGGTTAGGTAAATACGAATAGTGTCGCTAAGATAGATATGGTTTGAACAAGTTGGGGGGACGACAACTAGAGTAGGTACAAGGCGGCTAAGTTGCCTACTGCAGCGCCGAAAGGAACAAAAGGAAAGTTAACAGAAGAGGGCCCCGTCCGATAAGGTAGGTGCGAGACTGCTCCAACTCTTGTGTTGAAGTTGCTGAGCTGTGGACTATGGCGGGTTGGGCAACAGGCTCACAACGGAACACAATCATGGCATAACTAGCCTAGAAGAGGGGAACTACCACAACGGGCGTCCTCTAGTATCAGCCCGCCTGAGAGCCAAGAAGCTGTCGTATGCTTGCAGCACCCAATTCGCACCCAAAACATTCGACGACTGCAAGGTCGAAAAATGGATTGAAGGCTGTAGCCAAGCAGCAGGCTTCATTGGATTTGCCGACCTGAATGTGGTATCGCCAGAACATCTCGAGAACGCATACCTGATGCTGGACGATCTACGTGCGGCAAAAGCCGATCGAGTTAGTCTACATCGATTCATGGCACTTATGTATTCGCCCTTTGGGACTCCATGCTACAATGTTCGCCTGCGATGGCACTGGCTGCCCGGCCAGAAGACTGGAACCAGAACAAGCCATCCCTGGAGCGAAGCAGAACGGGATGAAGGAGTCAGCTTCAGTTGTTTCATGCATACTCCATCCAAACCACACTGGACTCACGATTGTTTCACCGTGAAGAAGTGGGTAAAGGACAAAGAGAATGCCACCTCAGCGCCCAGAGGATCCTACCCGAAACAAAACCAGTCGGCCATCAAAGGCGGAGTACTTGACTTTACCGGCATGGCAAGTACCCGCACGTCGGGTCATTCGACCAAGTCTAAGCCCCTCCTCGATTCAGGCGCTAGCTCTCACACGAGCCCGCACAAGACCTGGATGCATCACCTCAAACCGGCTCGAACAGAGATACGGGTAGCGAATGGAAACAGTATATGGTCAGAAGGGAGGGGTGACATATTGTTTCGACCAGTATTAAATGGGCTAACAGGCACCTCCCCCTGTGGATCCGTGATGTCCTTTTAGTGCCCAGCTTATCCGATAGTTTGCTATCAATGAGCGCTCTCAGAAGCAAATGAGGCTTAGGCCAAGATATCATGGACGAGCGACAAGTCAGAGTACTGGATAATAAAGGCATATGCATACTTAATGCCACTACAACAAACGGACTCTCACTCCTCGACGGCAGTGTCACTCATGAGACCATCGAAGCCGCCCCCTTCCTTGACCAGAGGTGCCAACGCCAAAGCAGACCAAACGGTCTGGCATTTCCGCTTCAGACATCGAGACCACAAAGCAATGATACGAATAGCCAAAGAAGGCTTAATAAATGGCCTCACCATTACCGACATTGGGAAGAATGCAACCTACGGCGATCCCTGCGGTCTTGGCAAAGCCAGCCACTCATCCCTTGGAGCTTGTTCACTCAAAAGAAGGACATAAGTACTAGATTACTTTCATAGATGACTACAGTCGATATACCTGTGGACTCCTATTGTAGCGAAAGTCCGATGCTTTTGCCGCCTGGAAACAGTTCGTAGCCAAGATGGAGAGTGCTGTGCAGCACAAGATATTGACACTGCGAGACAATACCGGAGGTGAATACAGCTCGTCAGTCTGGGTAAAGAGCCTCGATGACGCTGATATTTGGAGGCAACGTACAGCGACGGACTCACCTTACCAGAATCGCCTGGCCGAGCGGTTCAATCGTACTGGAATTCAAGCTGTGAGGACAATACTACTTGCAATGAATGCACCTCAGCATCAATGGGGAAATGCTTTCAAATGCTATCTTGAGGCCCACAATCTTTTCCTTGCCTCAGCCCTCTTGAAGACAACCCCTCTCGAAGCTTTCTTTTGCCGTAAGCCGGACGTCAGTAGACTTCGCGCCTTCTGGTCCGAGGCCCGTGTATGGGTAAAGACAAAGACTAACCTTGATGCCCAGGCCAGAGAGTGCCGCTTCGTTGGCTATGAGCAGGGCGTCAAGGGAAGGCACTTTGAGGATCAGAAGACTGGAAAAATCATTATGAGTCAGCACGCCGTCTTCTACGAAGCCGAGACAGTGCACTTGCACTCACAAATCCCAGCCCTATCAAAACCCAGACATATTTCTCATATGACGTATGGAGATGAGGACCAAGAGCAAAACGCCCTCCTGGGCGAAAGACAGTCCGACGGCAAACCACCAGACGGTGCCGAAAAAGACGCCGCGGCCCGGCACCGGCACTACCTCCAGCACCTGAGGTACCTATAGTACCTGCGGCACCTCGTACCCCTCCTCAACACCATCGTTCCCTGCCTATCCAGAACCAACCTCATGTCGAACACCTCGCCCGCCCAGTCGGTGCCAAAAGGCAATCGAGGCGCCAGCGGGATGAGCCACCCGAAGTGGCAGGCACATTCCACGCACCTGGACCTCGCTGGGAGACAGCCCACCGCACAAAGGAAGAGATGAACAGGCTAGAGGAACGGCTCGACGATTTCGTGAAACTTTTGAAGCCTGACGCGCCTGAGTACGCTTTGGCCGCAAAGTCACGTGCTTCTTTACCCCGGCCGTTCAAACAGGCAATGGAAAGCAAGGAGAAAGCCCAATGGGAAGATGCAATGACAGAAGAGTGTCAGCACCGGACAGGAAACTGTACACGGACCCACGAGAAACTCCCGGACGCACGGCAGGCCATCGGAGGACATTGGGTCTTTGCCCTGAAATACAACATAGATGCAGCATAGCCAGGTACAAGGCGCGATGTGTGGACAAGGGCGCCTCGCTACGAACCGGCCTCGAATTTGTTCACACCTATGCACCGACAGTTATGCAAGTACCGTCCGTACTGTGAGTGGCGGGAAATGCGAACCTATGAAAGAAAAGAGAGAAGCAAGGTGAGTGCAAGCGGAACTACACTGACCTTGCCAACCTGCTAATCCCTTCGAGGATAGAGATAAAGATTTATTGGCGTCTCACTAAGTTTCTAGGGACTTAGGTTATACTGGGGAACTTGTCTTAATATTACCACGAAAAAAGAAGCACGCTGCCGATTCTCACCGCCGCCGTGCCGCCGACGCGCGCCGCCGCACTATGTCTACTGGGCCGACCGATCAAGAGTCGCCGACAACGTCTCTGCCAAAGCAGATCGAGGTCACAAGGACATGGAACATACGTCATCATGACATCACCTTTGCCACCCGGACTAGCCGGAGGATACTCCTGCCTCCATAATGTTCCGAGCTTTCCTCGTCGCCACTAAGTGAGCCTTCCCCGCCACCTTGTAGTATTTAGTTTCGGTTCTGCTCGAGTATAAAAAGGGCAGAAGAGAGGAGACGCATCTTGTCTCTCTTCCTTTCTCTTCGTCCTAGTAATTTTATAAAGTAAGCCTCTATTAGTATTCTCACTAATAGTTGTAGAAAGCGCCTTTAGCTGCTCCCGACCCTCAAGTCCTCCAACCATTCAAGCAGGTATCCTCGCTCTCCTCCCTTGAGACTGATAAAACCTGCCTCGCCCGCCTACCCGAGGTCCCTGGTCGCCGACACCCCGTCGCCGATTTCCCTCCAGATCGCCGACGGTCCCGACTGCCGACGTCTGCGCGACCTCCCGTCGCTCCCCTTACACTAACGCACCTGTCCATGCACAGGACCTTGATGTATGATCCAGAAGGTATAAGGAGATGCATGGAGCTAGTCTTCTTAATGCCATCGTGGAAGTGTGGCGGTGTCAGATTGTGGTCTACTCACCTAGAAGACAGACAGCCAGAAGTAGGCGACCACTCAAGAAGAGCTGCACCGATTAGTGCAGTGTTGGAGCAGTATACCATAGGTAAACCATACTAGGGGTTGACTATTCAAGAACTGATCTGAAGGAAGACAAGAGAGGCTGGCTACAACAATGAGTATTTATATTTGATAGTGAGGCGGTGCAGTGGCGAAGCTGAATAAGCGTGGCGGTGCATGGAACTTTCCAGAATGTTCCATGGTGGCAAATGTCCCAGAATGTTCCATGGTGGCGGCGGCTGTGCACGATGACGTGGAATCTTCCACAATGTTCTCGAGGGCTCTTGCCTGGTTCATGACAGGCGGCTGCCCTATACGCCCTTGTTCTTGAAGTGAGTATGAGTTGGTTTTATCACAAGGAGGAGTGGCAAATTGCTAAAAAGAGGTAGCTGCATATTATTGGCAACTCTAACTAACTTCACAACACTCCCACTAGGTTGGAGTTGCTCTAAGCTGGGAGAAGTCCGCACTGTCTAATGAAAGCTGACATAATATGAGTAGGAACAGGCTTGGTGAGTGCATCAGCAAACTGTGCATGGGATGCTACGTAGTTGAAGCTAATGGAACCATCTTGAACTAGGTCACGGATGAAGAACCATCGAACTTGAAGATGCTTAGCGCGGCCGTGGGCTTTGTTATTCTTAGAAAGGCCGAGAGCACCAGTGTTGTCGCCATATAGCATGAGAGGTAGTTTTATTAGGTTGAAGACTTCGAGTACTTGATTTATCCATAGAGCTTCCTTTGCACCGTGACTAGCTGCTACTAGCTCTGACTCGCAGGTTGAGGTGGTGACGAGGGATTGAAGCTGACTTGACCAAGATACAGCACCTTGTCCAAATGTGAATACGTAGCCGCAAGTGCTTCGACCAGTATCATTGTCATCTGCCCAAGCGGCGTCGACATAGTCAATGCAATCAGTTGAACCTCCTAAAACTAGCTTGAAGCTCCTTGTTGTTGCGATGTATTGCAAAACGCGCTTTACAGCCGCGAGGTGAGTGGTATTGGGATTGCGATTGTAGTGAGACAAGACACATCAGGCGAAAGCCAGGTCTGGGCGAGTGCCAAGCATGAGAAACATGATTGATCCGACATTGGGCAGTATAAGGTGGAATCGACTAGTTCATCCAGGTCAGTGTTTTGAGCGAACTTGGTCTTGGCTGGTATGGGAAGGTCGATGTCCTTATTTGTTGTGATGTTGAAGCGGGAGAGAAGTTTGGCAATGTACCTTTGCTGACCGAGAGTAAATGTGAGGTTCTTGCGGTCTCGTGTGACTTCCAATCCGACGAATTGAGCGACATCACCCATTCGCTTCATAGTAAAAGAAGCTTCAAGGTGCTTGATGACAGCTTCGACAGCTTTAGGCTCACCAGCAATAGCGAAGTCATCAACAACGGTGATGAGTGTAACTCGCTTTGACTTGGAGTACCAGAGGCAACTGTCGGCATGAGCTGCTATCAAGTCGATGGACTCGAGAGAAGCAGCAAGCGTCTTCCAACATTCACGACCAGCTTGTTTGAGGCCATAGAGGGCTTTGTTGAGCTTCCAAACATGATTGGGCTGCTGGTAGCCGGGAGGTGGGATCACGTAAATGTCTTCATGGAGAGGAGCATTCAGGAAAGCGGTGACAGCATCGAGCTGCTGTATTTCCCAGTCGCGGGCTGCAGCGATGGAAAATAAGATGCGAATCGTAGTATACGATGCAACAGGGGAGAAGGGTTCATCGTAGTTGAGTCCTAGGACCTGAGTGACACCTCGAGCGACTACTCGAGACTTGTAGCGAGTTCCAGCTGCTTCATCCTTTATTGCAAAGACCCATTTTGTATCCATGAGGTCGGACGTGACTGAAGTAGCTTCAACGACGGTGAAGGTGCCGTTCTCTTCAAGAATGTCGATCTCTTTCTGACAGGCTTCAGACCAGAGCTGGCCGTCAGTGCCTTGAGTTGCTTCATGGAAGGTCTTTGGGATGGCGGAGCTTGGTAGCCGAGCCTCAGTGCGTAATGCGTATGCACCGTCTTTAATGAGCGTCAAGCGAGCTGAAGCGCCAGTGCGTAGATTGTAGCCGGTTTGAGTTGGAGCTGGGATGGCAGTCTGCCTTCCAGGAGCATTGAAGCGAAGTGCAGCTGGTACATGATCCTGTCTTGGTGGAGCAGGTGTTGGTGCACGAACAGCATCAGGGAGCTGTTGAACAGCAGGTTGCTCAGGCTGAGCTGCAGGTTCTGGAGGGGAGGCTGGTTGAAGGGGACGGGACAAGCTCCCACTAGACGACGTGGCATCCAGGCTGCTTCAGGAGCCATAGGTGGCAAGGCATCGTCTTTGGGCTGTACTTTATCGTATCGCTGGCCTTCGAGGAAGGTGACATCTCGAGCGTCACGGTATTTACCAGATTGTGGATCGAAGAAACGCCATGCTTTCTTGTCATCTGGATATTCAACAAAGATTTCGAGTTTGCTGTGATAGCCGAACTTCCAGTCGCCTTGACCTCGACTAATGTGGGTGTAGGCTGGTGTACCGAAGACTCGTAGATGGGCTAAGTCGGGCTTGGTAGCTGTAAGGAGCTCGAAGGGAGTTGATCCTTTTCGACGACGCCAGCTTCGGTTCAGAAGGTAGCCGGCTGTCAGAGTGGCTTCACCCCACAAACGCTTATCGAGGCCTGCATGCTGCATTAAGGTGTTGGCAGTCTCGCAGACGATGCGCACAGCACGTTCAGCCGCCCCGTTTTGCTGGGGGGTGTAGGGAACAGACGTTAAGTGCTTGATGCAGTGTTCTTGATAGATGTGATTGATTTCTTGAGATTTAAAGACGGTATCATCGTCTGTCTGGAAGAAGCTGATCTTGTGATCTTGAAGTCGGGCATACTCCAAGACACTCTTGAGACATTAAGGAGCTTGTGATTT
Organism: Cystobasidium tubakii; assembly: GCA_024345325.1. Taxonomy (NCBI): domain Eukaryota; kingdom Fungi; phylum Basidiomycota; class Cystobasidiomycetes; order Cystobasidiales; family Cystobasidiaceae; genus Cystobasidium; species Cystobasidium tubakii. The sequence continues at coordinate 1,288,251 of BROO01000001.1, read as the reverse complement.
CTTTTCTATCACGAAGGTGAAGATAGCTCCAGAAAAGTCGTCCACGAATACAGCACCAAAGCGGGCACCTGAAAAGGTTGCTGGTGTGACTGGTCCGAATAGGTCGGCGTGGATTACTTCAAAAGGACGTTCTGCCTTCTTGTTGGTTGAAGTAGGATAGGGTAGCTTTGTGCCTTTGCCGAGCTGACAATCATGGCAAGGGATGGTTGGAGCAGCTCCCACTAGCGACATGCCAGTGGAGTGCTTAGCGGTATTCTCGACAGCTTCTAGGGAGCAGTGACCAAGACGTTGATGCCATAGGTCCCAATTAGGGGTGGTGGCTGCTGCTGCTAGGACGTTTGATGTCGGTCGAGTGAAGTCTGCTATCCATAAGCTTCCAGTGTATGCTGCAAAAATGTTGAGCCGTGACGACGGTCATGTTGTTCTTTGTGTCGATAACGAGCTTGCTGTTGTTCTTTGTGCAGTGCTTGAGGAAGGTGCTGAGTGAAAGCAGGTTCATCCCAGCGTCAGGCACTAGAAGACAGTTTGTGAAAGTGAATGGGCTTGAAGAGCCGTCCTCTAAGAGTACTTCTAGTTGGACTGTTCCGGATGCGGATGCTGTAAGCTCGTCTCCTTTCTTGGTGGTGTTGATGACTGTTGAACAGTTGTCGGATTATGGTCTACTCACCTAGACGAAGACAGACAGCCAGAAGCAGGCGACCACTCAAGAAGAGCTGCACCGATTAGTGTAGTGTTGGAGCAGGATACCATAGGTAAACCATACTAGGGGTTGACTATTCAAGAACTGATCTGAAGGAAGACAAGAGAGGCTGGCTACAACAATGAGTATTTATATTTGATAGTGAGGCGGTGCAGTGGCGAAGCTGAATAAGCGTGGCGGTGCATGGAACTTTCCAGAATGTTCCATGGTGGCAAATGTCCCAGAATGTTCCATGGTGGCGGCGGCTGTGCACGATGACGCGGAAGCTTCCAGAATGTTCTCGAGGGCTGTTGCCTGGTTCATGACAACAGTCAACCATATCGGTGAAGAGACTTGCGTCGTTGAAGATATGGTGAGTCGCTCCGCTATCGAGGACAGCACTGGTAGGATGACCACCTGTGAAAGCTGCTACTGCACAGTAAGAGCTACCGAACGTGACTGATTTGGACGAGGTTGAACTAGGTTGCTGCTGCTGGCTAGTGGCAGCTCGTGCAGACCCGCGGTTCTGAGGCGACTTGTTGCGGAGTATCTCTGCTCTCTCTTTTGCTTTCTGTACTTTTGAAGCGGTTGCTGCTGGTTTTCCCTGAGCATGCTGCTGACAGAACTCCTTCCAGCGGCCCATGTTGCCGCAGTGGTTGCAGACGTCGAACTTGTTGATGTGGACATCACCGTAGATATTCTGTGCCTTGGTTTAACATCGGCGAAAGAAGGACGAGGCTGGTTCCGCGAGCTTCGCTGTTGATGCTGATTGAAGTTGCTTGGAGCAGCTATGCGGGACTGCAAGCTAGGGGGCTGAATGCGACTGAGGAGAGCAGCAGCCCGGGGTAGACTGGCTAGAAGCGACTTGACGAGCACTTTCGATAGTGATAAGCGTAGAGACGACAGACGTTGCATCAAGTGCATCAGGAGTGATTTGACAGGTCACTAGAAGATTCTCCTTGGTCTGGGTCCATGCATCATTGAGACCAGTTATGATCTTGAGAGCGAGCTCGCGTTGAGTCAGGTCCAGTCCGGCGGAGATGCACCGGTCAAAGGTATTGAAAACTCTGATGGACCAGTGGGCGATATCTTCATCCAGAGATTGGTATAGCGCATTGAACTCAGAGCGCCAACGAGTCTCTTCGGACAGGTTTTTCTTCTCGTACATAGTCATTAACATCTTGTAAGCTGCACTGCCGGTCTCACACCGAGCGACCTGAGACTTGTTGAACGCATCGCAAGCTAGCATGGTTCGAGCATGAAGTTCATCTTCTTCTTCTACTGTGAATTTACCAGGATGAAGAGGTAAGGAGGATGAGAGATTGAGTTCCTCTTGATTGCCCGGTTTCTCTACTAGACGGATAACGTGGTAGAGCTTTTCGAGTGTGAGATATGCTTTCATATCGTGTTTCCAAGAGTACCAGGTGCCAGCTGTTAGCACTGCGAAGGTGATCCTGCTTCCAGCGGTGGATGACATAGCTGATAGAGGTACGAGGTTCGTAAAGGATAGTGAAGCGGAAACGCTGACAGGGCAAAATAACCTGAAGTGAGTATGAGTTGGTTCTATTACAAGGAGGAGTGGCAAATTGCTAAAAAGAGGTAGCTGCATATTATTGGGAACTCTAACTAGCTTCACAACAGTTCTAGTCTGATCGTCGACTGGCCGCTGAATTCTTGCCAGCCTAGCGTCATACTGCGTCGCAAGTCAGAGTCGGGATCGAACTTCTCCTGTGCTTCTACGTCAGCTACCGGCTGCGTCACGTTATCTCGCGTGCCGGTATCGCCGGACACACCAACGCATGCTCGAGCCATGGTCTCGAAGCCAAATACCGATCTGTCCGATACAAGCGGGCTTCCAGTATAGAGGAACGTGGTCGAGGCAGAGCATGAGGTGAGCCTGGCGAAGGGAGATGGACGGGAGGACGCATAACTGGCGAAGCCAAGTCCAGTAGAGCGGACTGACGCGGGACCGGATAAATCCACCCTGGCGAGGGACGAGGGAGCGGAAATGGTAGATGTGGCCCTTGCCTGCGCCATTTCGACCTGGTTGGCAGTCTCGGTTTCATGTGCGGGTTACACCTTGCCCTTGCCCTTGCCCTTGCCCTTGCCCTTGCCCTTGCCCTTGCCCTTGCCCTTGCCCTTGCCCTTGCCCTTGCCCTTGCCCTTGCCCTTGCCCTTGCCCTTGCCCTTGCCCTTGCCCTTGCCCTTGCCCTTGCCCTTGCCCTTGCCCTTGCCCTTGCCCTTGCCCTTGCCCTTGCCCTTGCCCTTGCCCTTGCCCTTGCCCTTGCCCTTGCCCTTGCCCTTGCCCTTGCCCTTGCCCTCTCCCCTGTCCTTCCCAGCCTGCAATTGCAAGGTTGCGTTCTGCTGGCTGCCTTCCTTTGCCGCTTGTGCAGGGGTGGCGGTGGTCTGTAATGGCCGAAGAAATTGGTGAGCGAGCAGAATGGAAAATGATTGCCTGGCCTTGTAACTCACATCGTCACCTTGTAGCTGGACTGCATCATTATTTTCTTCACTATCTTCAACGGGTTCGGCTTCGGCCTTCGCTCTGACGCGGTTGCGCTCCCCAGCACGCGCGTCACGGTTCCGCTTTTGTTCTTCCGTTTTCATACGGTCCTCTTCGACGTTGTGCTGCCGTGCTGCTGGCGTGGCACCAGAGCGGGTCTTCTTGCTTTTCCTACTTTTGACGGTGGTCGAGTGCCCTTTCGTCGTCTTCATAGAGTTGGAAGCACTAGTTGAGGAATGTGGATGAATGGCGAGGCAGACCAGTCTGTTATCATCAATGACTGATAGCTGGAACCTATCAATTAACATACCGGAGCGGATGAGCGCGGCCTTTTGATTTGGCGAAGGGTAACGCCAGGGTCCACTCTGGCATCACCTCATCGCTTTTGGGTAGTGGGTAGCTGCTTGCTTCTCCATCAGCGCGAGTCGTTGGACCCGTGGTATTACCGGATTGATTGTACTTGGTGTTCGGGGCGGCAGCGCTAGTTTTCACCCTACAGTGTTCGGTGAGACAGAGAATATTGTGGTGGTGGGCGTTGTTGTAGGTAGATAGACAGTAGTGGAGGTTGCACAGGGTTGCAATGTAGATGCTCTGGCTTCTTGCGAGGTGAGGTAATATCTAGATGATGGAAGCTTTTAGAACTATGGTAAGGGCAGTATTCTGACCTTAATGCAAGTGAACGTGTTACTCTAAAAGAAAGAGAGTGCACCTATAATGACAGTGAAATATCTAACTGAGCTAATAAAGACTTTTCTCTTCTATGATAGATTCTGTTGAGCTATGGCGTTTGCCACAGCCTTGCCACACCGTAACTGACGTGACCTCTCAACTCAACTAGCGACTATGAGAACAGTCAAGCTCGCAGCACTTCAACATGGTTGGTTCGTTGCTGGCTCGGACTGTGCGGGGGCCTTAGGTCGTTGGCTGCTCAAGAGGCAACGTCGAGCTCCCTTCGTTGCAAAGACCGTTATTGCCTGTGGCAATTCCGATCAGCACGCATTCACTGTAGCTTCCGGGAAGCGAGAGGTTGACTTCATTTTAGCTCTTCACTTGTACTTCGCTAGCAACAAGGCTCTCACGCCTCACTACATATCTATCGCACCAAGATGCCTATGCCAGATGCTCAAATCCACCCAGTTGCGACGGGCAATGCTAAGAAGATCGTAGATGCGCATCAAGATCCGCAGGAGCTAGTATTTTACAGCGGTGGGTCCATATTACACCAAGCACGCTGCCATGTCTTGCCTAATGTCTAATGTTTCACAGGCTGGTTCTGCCCATTCGTCCAGAGAGTCTGGATAGCGTATGCCCCTCTGAGCTCGTCATAACGATAGAAATAGCGCTGATGCTACCTTATTCCATGCTCTCCACATGCTAGCCTGGAAGAAAAGGGAATACCATACCAGTACAGTGAGTATGAAACATACGATATTGCACGCTGTATTGCTCTCTATATTGCATTTCGAGCTTAGACTGAAGTGCTAGGTATTCTGTAAATGACGCAGAGGAGGAGAACCCTTACCACAAGGACGAGGAATTCCTCAGGGTCAGCCCCAGAGGTCTAGTACCAGTCAGTGGACTTGCACTAAAACCATACCCGTTCGATATCGCTGGTCCTAACCAGCCTGTCCTTGACTGCAGGCTGCAAAATACAAAGGACAGCCATTGAACGAAAGTCAGGTTATTCTGGAATTCCTAGAAGACGGTGAGTTGCGCAGAAGGTTTAAGGCTGCGCATGGTATTCTTCAGATGCCGTCCTGACAGAGGTAATGCCCATTAGCCTATCCGGACCTCGGACCGAAACTGCGCCCGGAAGATCCCTATCTGACTGCTCGTATGCGTCTTGCAATTGATGTAAGTCACACAGCCGAACGTCTATTACTTTGTCGAAACTCAAGCCTCGGTGAAATTCAGCATGTCACCAAGAACACTATTCCTGCCTTCTTCCGGCTCCTACAGGCACAGGAAGATGACAGACGCGACGAAGCGAGGAAGGAGCTCATCAAAGCTCTAGATACGTTTGGTAAACAGGTCAAAGGGCCATACTGGTGTGTCAAATGGTCATTGCCTGAGTGAAAATCTCGATCTTACAGGTGCATGCTGTTATTCTAGGGCGGGCGAAGATCTGACTTTTGCAGATCTTGTTTTGGCGCCTTTTACCTTGCGAGAATATATCTTGAAAGAGCATCGCGGTCTGGATGATTCTTTGCTCAGTTCGGAATACAAAGGTACGAGTTAGCGAAATCCTGTGGAGAAAGATGCAAGGATTTCGTGCTCATTCGCGCAAAGGTGTAAGAAACTGATGTGTGTCTGCCCCTTCAGCCTGGAGGGATGCGGTGACCAAGCGTCCTTCTATCGTCAACACTATGAGTGAGGCCAAGCATTACGAGGAGATCTACGGCCGTTATCTCCGCGTGAGTATCTGCCTCCTGAACTGCTTCAGCTTCAGGCTAAACATTCAGAAACCATCGAAGCTGATGCGATTTTTTCGACATATTACCCAGAACGAAGCGCAGAGCGAAGTCGCCAAGGGTACTCGAGCCGGAAAGGTAGCTATTACTCCCTATGAGATACACGCTTCGATCATTACTGACACTAAGCCGCCCACCAGATGAGCGAATAGCTGTATCGGCCCATTGAAGGACCTTTTCGGTCAACGACTTGCCATAATGAGCCTCATCCGTGTTATATACTGTAGCCTAAAATTACCATATCAAAAATCGCTCTCATCGTTCAGGACCTGAAGCTGCTGTCTTATCGCACTCGACTTGATTTGAAAAGTTCCCCATGTCTGGTCCGGTCTGTCAGCTGTAACAACAGTGAACACTAGTCGACACTTGAGGACGCTCGCTGTTGAATGAGGCCTGGAAAGCATGGATGGTGACAATCTGAAGCGGCTTGACGATCGCTTTAGTGCTCGTGTCCTGCGCGGAAGCATGTGGTGACTTGGTGTGCGAGTCCTTCCGGGCTTCGAGGATAGGTCTCCGCCCAATCGCAGGTGACCGCTCACGGGATGTCGGCGCTTGCAGAAAGTGGAGGCGGGCTGAAGTCAAACCTTTCCATATCGTTTCGGCAGTGATGATTCCCATCATGACCTGCGTCCATGCATTTGTGCAAAACTGAACAATCGACCAGCCATCGGCACCTTTTGACGCTGTTCACTCTTCGAACGACAGTAATTTTTTAGCAGCCTTCCTCTTTGCTTTCATAGCAGCTTTCTCTTCCTTAGTAAGTGTCTTCTTCTCGCCTTGCACAGTCTTGCCCTCGGAATCCTCTTTGATATCTTTCTTGGGTGGTTTAGTAACTGCACTCGTATGCAACTCCTTTGTCGTCGTTGCATTCACAGCATCTACTTTCGCTCTCTTCACGAGACCGTTGAATGATTCGCTTTCGTTGGCTTCATTGCCATTTATGTCCTCTTCTTCGTATGAACGTCCTACTATTTTACGCTTATTGCTTGCTTTGTCTGAGTTCGAGAAACGAAGTGTTGCGCCTCTTTTTGCTGTTGGTGCTGATGCGGTCGTAGAGACTGGTGGTGCGCCTGTGTGTGACAAATTGTGAGCTTATATTCCTTCAAGTTATCGTAGATGGAGAGGGCTAGCTTACCCTGCTTTACGAACTCCGCCTCTTCAGCTGTGAGATCCTTGCTCTCGTTGAGCACAACAACAAGAGGAGCTTCATCGCCCAGATCACGCTCGTCTAGCTTGTTGTCGTCTTCGTCGGTTGGCCTTGTTGGTATAGGCGGTCTGCCATCAGTCTGCCTCTGCCCACTTCTACACAATGATGCAAGACAGGGCTCATCAGCTCATAAAGCAAGTCCAAGATGACACGAAACGATTGACTCACCCTCCTGAGAGTGCTGTCTGTGCATTGCGCAGAAAGGCAGGCAGGTTGTGATTGTATGACAGTCCTCTGAGCTGGTTCTTCGAAGGGCCGTCGTCGTCTTTATCTTTGCCTCTTGCCATTTTGCAACGGCAGAGGTTCCCTGTTCTTCTTTGCCAATCCGATGACACACGCTTGAGACGGAGGAACGGCTTGGAGGATGGACTGACGCAAGTCAGAGATGGAGCCCGCCCGGCAGATTGAGAGATGTGGTCCAGACGAAAGCCTGAAGAGCTCCAGTTTGCCTTTATTCTTCTGTTTTTACTGACTACTAGCAGAACGATCAGCGAATCCGCAATTCCACGCAATGGCACAATAGATCTCTACAACAGCTAGGTCAAGAATGCTCGTGCTATCCCTATGCCGTGTCCTGGCGGTAGTCCAAGCATTTCATGCAATTACAGCATTCGCATCCGGACACCAAGATGAGGCTGGAGAAGTTGCAACATCAAAGCGATACGTGGTGCTCGACACGACATCAGATTCACCATCGTGGACAGCAGTCTTAATGGCAATGGAAGCGACAGCAGATCATTCCAACGACTTCACGCTGCTCGGCGTCCTAGCCACTGAATCACCCGAGCTTCAATCCTTCAATACGCTCATGACCGCGACGGGCATGTCTGATTGCTTAACGCTCGAATCCAGCGACGAACAAGGTCTATACCCTGTAGATGGATATACTATCGAAGATGCGCCGGGAACAGTCTTGCAGCTCGTCGAATGGGTCAATGCCTATCCGCATCAAGTCACCATATACGCCTCGTCGAGTTTAGCTACAGTGGCCTATGCCGAAGCCATCGATCCTGATTTTGCTTCGAAAGTAGCAGAGCTGGTCATTGTAGCAAAGTGGGTCCATTCATCCTGTGACACGGTCTCGGAAGACACAGAGCTGAGTACACCTTCTCGCGCACCTATAATTAGTCTGGACGACAGTAATGATTTTGCAAGTACTGGTCTTGTCGGGTTCTATGAAGACGTGAGCCGTCTTTTTCATTCATTTATCTTTACTTTGCTCATCAGGACTGACGATAAGATGCACCTACCTACAGACACCTTTCATCAATGATCAAGATGCCTTCCTAGCCGCGATGAGTGGTAATATTCCTCTCTTCCGGATCATGGGTCCTCTACAGCCTACGTTATCGGGTCCGGAAACAGCGACCCGCGTTCGAGAAGCCGTTGTTGCGGATGCCGCTTCGTCAGAGGATGACGAGGCAATACTGGCTGCGAGACCGTTCGCAGCTACTTATTTGGCAGGGCACGCGGCTAGACTTATGGCGGGTCATCAGAGGGCAATTCTGTAAGTCTGCATACACGCGCCTCCCTGTTGTTTGTCGCGAACGAAGTCTGACGCCCCCCTATCGGAAGGATGCAAGAACCAGCAATGGCTGTCCTCGTCGATCCACGTCTAGCAGCAGGTGAAACAGATGTCGAATTCACTTTTGAACATCCCGAAGACGGCCAAGGCGTACCAAACCAAGCTCCGATGCTCATGCTTCGCAAGTTAGCAGAGAAGGATATAGATCCCTTAGATCGCGCTACCCTTATCTACTCGCTTGACGATGAAAGGTTCTGGAATATGCTGGTCCATACGCGAAGTAGAGGTTGGTCTGGCTTCTGTAACAGCCGAGTTGAAACAGAGGCGCTAAAAAGCTCGATTCACGATGAGCTATGACATATCTGGAACGGAATTATATCCAGAGTCCGTCATCCCAGAGCACGGGCGGGCATGTACACCGCATCCTACAATTTAGAAACGCTTCTCACAGGTGCCGCCCAGCTTTAGTACCATAGCTGGGTTCCTAGACGGAATTGTGCAGGAAACCTCCCAGCGGGGTTTCCTCACATGCGTCATGGCGTATATGAAAGCGGAGATCCCAATATGTAGTTGTCGATAGTATTTAACGAAGCGCCTTCGATGATATGAAAGTGGCATTGGCTCTATCGCAATTCATGAAATGAATGTCGTCATCAAAGTATCGGCTCGTATTGCTCAGATGATATATATATATATGTATTCACAGTGCATCGGCTTGTGGATGCTTTTCCACGGCAGTTTTTGCATGCAACAGCGCAAAAGATCAGCGGACTCATCATCGCTCTAATATTCGCACGATCTAGTTTCAGACTTTCTCTGAGCCGCTTTGTCCTAATTGCATAATTGCTTGTAACGGTAAAAACACAGAAGATATCGGTCAGACAAAATCGTGACCAAAGCTTTGTGCTTTTATGTAGTTCGTAGATGAGCGCCAAGAATACAGCATATCGAAAAGTGTGTCCGACCCCGATCTGTCGAGCGTGTTCCACGTCGGAAACAGTACGTTATCCCCCTTTTTATCCTTGACCACAGCTCAGTGTGCCAAAAATTTCAGTCCCATTCTATTCCATCTTTCGCAATACTCGCTTGTTTCATGTTTGCTCTATAAAAATTCTGTGCACTACTCTTTTGTTCTTATCTAATTCGTGACATCCAGAGAAGGAGGGGCAGCCTTATTCATAGCTTTCAAAGCCAATTCATAACCCAAGAATGTCGCCGCATTGGCAGGAACAGCTCTAGTCATAGCGGGTCCCAATCCCTTGAATAGCGCAGTCGGTCCCTTTTCTTTAATCAATTGTGTAGCACAATCTATAAATCCTTTATAAGTCCCTTGAGGAGCGCCTTGAAGTCTTGATTTGATTGTATCGGGTGGAATGGCTATACTCCACATTGCTACTCCGGCCGCTGCTCCTGCTATCATTGTATTGAATAGATTCAATTCAGCGGGCGATTGTCCTGGTGGTGCTAGTGCTTTCTTCGTTGCTTCGTATGCAGTAAAGTAGCTGTTTAGGAGAACAAAAGGTTGTCATTTCAATTGTCTCCAATTTGATAAGCAAAATAACAAAATGCCGGATCGATAGGAAGGAAAAGAGAATTACTCACGCTGCACTTCCAGGAGCATCTCTGGCGATAGTAGCAAGAGTACCTCTGAACAAGCTTCTGATACCTCCTTCTTTATATAGAGTCCCAATTACGTCGATAGGTCCTTTATATTGAGGAGTAGGCCTCTGTCCATCGATCTAAAGGCATGAGAGAAATAAAAATGAACGGACAAGAAGACCCCACAGTCGGTTTTTGGCATTGGGTCAGCACCGTAGTTCCTGATAATACATTAGAAGGTAAGGATTGGGAGCTTACCTGGAGAACAACCTTCACTCTCTCTACTGGAGCAGCAACGAGCGCCTGGGGCAGGGCACTGAAAGCACCGGCAGCTGCGAGTTCACCAAGACCCAATATCCGATCTGGTGCGCCTGAAGTGCTTGCGTATACTAGTTTCTTTCCCATTGCATAACCCTGTTTGAGAACGAAAAGAAAGGAGATGTACCCGAAGCATCAATAAAAGAGACAGGCATGTCGTATAAGAAGCATTCTTTGTAGAAAGTACCCACCCAGAACGAAACTGCAAACATGGGTGTGACACCGACTGAGGAACAACAACAAGCGAAAGTATAAGTATTTCACGCCCAGAAGTTTCTGGAACCAGGTCGACCCTTAGGAGAAGGAGAAAACTTACCTATTGGAGATCCCATGCCTTTGAAGAAGCTATGTTACGCGCGACAATGGACCGCGTCACGAGAGGGATAAAGGACGATAATGCAAAGCGACGAGGTATTGGAAGGAGAGACGAATATCATCAGCTTGAGAGGGCAGGACAGAAGAGATGCCAGGATGGTGGTATCCAACAACGCCAACTCACCCCAAGAAACCATCTTTTGCGAAAGTCTTTCTAGCGACGTCCATTCCACCGGTGTACACTCCATCTGGTGCAGTTTGCAGTCTCACTTTGACCTGGCCAGCAGCGGATGTTCAAGTCAGCATTGACGGTAGGTTGTCTGAAAGCTGCTTCTCCTCTTGTGTAGTATTGTACCTGTTGATACAGGAATGGACTTGACTCAACTCACCATGTCAAACGGCTGACCGACGATAACAGCACATAGACCACCCACGCCGCCTGCGAGTAGATTTTTGAGTGCTGATGTTTTCCCTTTTACTTCTTCAGCTAGTTTCTGCTTGTCTTGGGTTGATGTAGAGGATGAAGAGGGAGTTGATGCTGGAGCTCCTCCTGCCATGGATGCTGGAGGAGCGCCTTGCGATCCTTTTGTGGATGCTGGAACGGATGAGAGAGTCAACTGGGAGATGCTGCTGGGTATGCGCATACACTGTACTAACAGGTTGCCATTGTATATGCGTGGAATGCAGGACAGGAACGAAGCTAGCGATGGGCGAGCCAGGCAGGAACGAGGAGACCAGAGAGAGGCTAGAGAAGGTGACAGCCGAGGGTGACTGCAGCTGGCAGTGGTGGTCTTGCGGTCGAGGATGAAAAGACAAGGACGAAGTGGAAGATTGAAATAATCTCGCCGGGTGTCAGTTGGCCGGAGTGGAAACGGCGATCGAAGTGGAGCCCGGGTTTTTCCAGGAGGAGGAGGATTGTGATGGGAGGAGATGGCATTAGTGATGGCATTAGCGATGGCATTAGTGGTCGAAGGGATTAGTGTTGAGTAGTGTTGAGTAGTGTAGATTAGTGTAGATTAGTGTAGACTACTGTGTTAATCATCCCATGCCATTGCTATCCATCGTACATCCCTACTCCACTTTGGCAGTGTTTTATTGCAATGGAGAATGCATGACTAGATAGTAATGGAGTAGCAAGCATTAGTGAAGTGAAGTAATGGAGCAAGCAAGCATTAGTGAAGTGTAGCAGAGTGTAGAGCAGCACAGCGTCCAAACAGTACAACCCAACCACGCTCCTCTTCATCTCATCCTCTCTCCACCATCTTCACTCCCTCCCTCCCTCCCTCCAACTCTTCCTGCCCATCCATCCATCACAGCTTGCAGTTCTTCACTGAGCTCAAGCGGACCTGTGGGAGGGTGCATCCATCCATCACTACGCAGTCGTATCGCGTGTGTGCTAGGTGTGGAGTGTGGTGACCTCGCTCACTCGACGGTGTGCTGCTCGTCATACAGCCATCACTGATAGAGCGGGTAGACAGCAAGCAGTAGGGCCTGACTCGAGTCAGCAGAGCATACTGCGAGTAGGTCGTCCATCCATCCTCATCACATCATATGCATCCACCATACCCTCCATCTGACCTTTTCTCTCCATCGTCCCCCTCACAGCCAGCTAAAACTCGTCAATCCACCCCATCCACCCCCGAAAAGGTCTTGAGTGACTCTGAGTAGGGCACACGCACTCGGCAAGCAGTCAGCTGCCACACATGCAGCAGAGAGAGCATCAGCAGTAGTATATTCTTCCCGCTTCTTCCCTCCCTCTGACCGTGGCCACCTCGTCCGACCTACCTCCTCGTCCGACCTACCTCCTCGATCCACTGACTGACCAGTCAGCATCGACAACGCCTGTCACATCAGTCGCACAAGGGTACAGGCAGGCTAAGGAGGCAGTATAGTACTCAGTAGTACTCATCTACCGCCCTCATCGCCTTTAAACTACCCTCAAAAAGTCTCTCTGGATCCTCATCATCGAGCCCACGAACAAGAGACGTCTCATTCAAGCAGTTTCGTCCCACTACATTCGAACTGGTGAATCCCCGATAAGACCCCAAAACAGAATTCAAGCAGTGCAATACGACTTTTCAAGCATACATATATAATATTCACGACCCTCTCCGTCTTCGAACCAGATTCTACCTACACTTTTCGGAATTTTCCTCCCATTCGCTCATCGACAGATTACTCTGAGCAAGCAAAGACGTGCTTAATTACAAGCAGCACCCATTCTCGAGAATCCACTATCCATCGGGCTTTACATACATATATTCATTTCAAATTCTCACGGCTCTTCAAACGAGAATCTATATTCACTTCCCTTGTCGACTTCACGCTCCTCCAATTCTTGGGCGCTTGGGCGAAACTACCAAGATCGCGACGAACGCCTCCATTGGCTGCCGAGGATTGAAAGCCGCCCACGTCGAGTTTGAATCCTGCACTAGCTATTCAGTCAGTCAAGCAGCGACACAAGCTTTGTCGCCTCTCTCTCCTTGTTCAAAAGTCTCGCTTTTGTCCTCACAATACCGGCCTACGCATTCTTTGTAACGTCCAACGTCTGACCATACAGACGCGAAAAGTCAATCGGACTGGACATCTTACACCCTTACCTCTCACTTAAACAGTACTTCTCAGGAAGTCTCCCTCACTGCTTCGCTGTCCAAGTGCAAAAAGAGGTGATTGGCAGACTTGCAAGCCAGCCTCGCTCATACAATCCCTTCCAACGAAGGCGATTTCGACGAGAGACGATCAACAGTCTCTCGTCCTCAGTAGGACCAAAGGTCAAGGAAAGACTTGTTCTTCAGTAGTATTTCTCCTACCGAGGAGAGTCTGCTGAGAATCGACTCTTCCCTTGCATCTTTTGTTCCTTCCCCCAAACTCGCATGATCGCACATCAATATCAAGGAGGCCATCCTCCTTCCTTTGGTTTCCCACCCTCGGCAATGCACGGATCGATGATGATGCCTGCTTCGGCTCATTATGCTCCTCATTTGGATTTCAGTGGTGCTGCTCTTCCTCATCATCAATCGAGGCAGCACGCTGCTGTTCCTATGCACCAGCATTCTGTACCTTCCGTTCCACAGTATGGCCAACAGAGACAGCTCAAGCCCGAGTACAACGAAAACGGATATTACGCTCAACATCAGCAATATGCAGAAGCTTATCGACAGCAACAGCAACAGTACAATGCTCTTCAGCAGGCACAGCGTATTGGAGATAATGGACAGGGCCGCTCATGGTTAGTTGACAATGATAGCCCGTCAGTCGCAGTGGGAGTAGGACACGGTGATCCTGCTGCTGCTGCTGCGAAGGGCTGTTCATCCTCTTCTTTGAACGAGGAAAGAGCTCACCTCGATCGTCTGTTTAGCGCCCTTGTGCCTGCCCATCCGAATACGTATCAGCAGCATGCTGGTGCTCCCCTGTCTCATGGGTCTGTTCATCATCTTCAGGCACATGCTCCTCCCAGGGCTTTGGAGCATCCGTACGCTGGTAGTCGTGTAAGCTCGCTTGAACAGCATCAGCTTGCCCAACATGGCCAGCCTGGCCAGCTGTGGGGGCAAGCAGTCCAGCCTCATCATCACCATCAGCATCAACATGCTCCTTCTCTACCTCTACCGCATCAAGGAACAGGTCTACAGCCTGCATTCGATTTTGGACCTGCGCTTTCGAAGAATGCATTCGACGAGAAGGCAGTTGAAGCTTCATTGTTGCCTCCTGTTTCGGCTGTGAGATATCACCAAGCTATGATTGAGCAGGAGAGGAGATCAATAGCTCAACAGGCTCAGCAACAGCATCAGGAAGGAATCGCAGCAGCCGCGGCTTGGGCTGATTATGCTGTTCAGCAACAGCAGCAGCAGCAGCAGCATCAATCTGTGCAGAATCACGGATCGGTACAGCATCAGCATCATGGAGTAGCTGAGGATTCGGCAATGGCACAGATGGAATTTGCAGAGTTGGTTTTACCTGGCAAGGAAATCACTCTAGACGATGAACCTGAACTTATCCCTAAAGATGCATCTGCTATACCACCCCCTCCTGCTATCGAGAAATCGGCGTATCCTCTAGCTGCACTAGCTACTGATCTAGTATGGGACGCTTTTATCTCTGCTTCATCTTCTTCTGCTGGAGCTGGTTCCTCAAGTGCTACTCAAGGACAATCCCCTGCTATGCCTTGTTCGTCGGGATCTCAAAGTCCAATGTATAGGACTGAAGTGGAAAGGCGCGCAAGAGGTGGATCATCTTCGCCTTTCGCTGCGTTTGGAGGTGGCGTATCAAGTCAGTTGGGTGCGAGTCAAATGTCCGTATATCCACGTACTCCCGCTTCTATCGGACCCAAGAAAAGTTATCTTCGATCTACTTCGACATCTCTCTCTCCGCCGTCTCACTCTGCGAGTCGATTTGGAGAAAGGGCAAGTTCTGTACCGCGAGAGACGGTGACTGACTCTGGGTATGCTACTCCTGCTGGAAATGTTTATGGCGCTATTGGTGGAGAGAGGAAACCTGCTCGATATAATAACAATGGTAACAAGAATCAAGCTTCGCCTACTTCATCGAGTAGTCCCGCTTCTACTGCTCCTGGAACACCAGAGTCAGACGCAGCCATGGTAAATGCCAATTGCATTGTCACGACTGGCTCGGATAGCTCATTGGGCGCTAAGATGGCAGGAAAGAGACTTTCGAGCGTTCACACTACCTCTGGAGGGGCTATAAACTGGCTCGTCTATGGCGATGAGACTTCAGCAGGAGACAGCTTCTCGAATGCAAATAAGGATATTTACTCTGCTGCATTATTGAAGAATCCTACTCAGCAAAACCAGCAGCAACTACAACAGCAGCAGCAAAGGCAAATGAATCATCTAGCGCCACCAACTGCGCTATTCGAGCAGATTCAGAAACTACTAGGTGCTACACTGCTCAGTCAGCAGGTTCTTCTGCTGGCTTTGTACTTTGTTGCGAAGACTCCGCATACTTGCCCTCTTTATCCGCCTGCTACTTCGCAATCGGCGCTCAAGAGTACATCAGCTCCATTCAAGCTTTTACTAGCTGCTTTGGTAGTTGCTAATAAGGTGGGTTTATGTCTTGCTTATTATATTGGTAAAGTAAGTTACCATACTGACAGCGAGTCGCTGTTTCTTCCCCAATAGCACCTCGATGACAATTCTTTCCGAAACTCTACATTTGCTCAAGTCGCAAATGTTACCTTGCCAGAAGTGAACGCCCTCGAATTTTCAATGCTTTCTAGCTTGGAATTCGATATTAATGTTCCTTCGTCCGACTGGCTCGCCTGGTTGCGAGACCTGCAATATCAACGTACGACTCGGTTCCCTGCTTCTGGTTTCGCTGGCAATAGTGAACAGCAGCAGCAAGATGTCGATGTTGCTACCATCGTGGCCCCTATCATACAGGGCGTACTAGCTCATCAAGAAGAACATGCTCGTCTCTTCAACTCACCCGTTTCATCACCTGATATTGAACGATTCGGAAGTATGCATGATGATGCGCCATACAAAAGTTCGATCAAAGCGAAGAAGACAGACTCGGCACCTCGTGCTTCGTCGATAATGGCATCCTTCGGCGACGCTCCGGGGATCGATGAATCTGCTTCCGCCTGCTTCGATCTGGACGCAGCGGGACCTTTGGAGGTCGAACAACGACCAAGATACAACAAAGCGTTCGGAGCGACATCGCTTTCTTCGTCGCCTCATATCTTTAAGTCGGAGCAAAGCCACTACCCATTCCAAGGGCAGGATGAAGCTATGTTCTCGACCTCGGCAAACGACAGTGATAATGGCGAGGGCGCTCAATTTGGTTCTTACAACGACTGGGACATGCCTGAAGATCCTTATACTTCGCGTGTTGCATTCTAAGACAGGTCGCCTCCCCTTACCAACTGTCCGCCTCCCTCCCCCTTTTTTTTTGCTTTTTCTTTTTGCTCATGATAGTAGCTGTTGTTAACGTTCCTCGCAATATTTAACCATATCGCAAGGACCAGACAAATAACGTTTTCTCAGCCAAGACCAAGATACAAGAACACACTTTCACTTCTTTCTTTCCTAGCCCTGTTTAACAGAAGATTTTCGTTTAACAATATATAGAATGGTCAATCAATTTGCCCTCTTATTTATCGAATATTAGCTCGTTTCGCCGATCAAGCTTTACTTTTATGCTGGTATACTACCGTTCATACTATAATTACCTCTTTCTTCTCGCACCCTCTTAACACATAGAAATAGTGAATAGTTTTCTGTCTTTTTGGTTTTTCGATCTGATTTCCTTTCGTCAGCAATATAAAGCACTATTCACGCGCGAAGATTGAATTGAGACTTTTGCAGTCTCAATCATCCGGTAGTTACCTTGCTCTAGAGGCGTTTTCAACAAGCTGCGGCGGCAGGTTATTCCCTGGCTTAGCATCCACATCGTTAAAGGTTGAGCTCAGCTCTGTGAGCAGCTCGACTGCGATGAGCGGGTAGTCGCGCGTAATCTGTGTCAAATGACATGTATTGCTGATGACTATTCTTGCTCTCTATTCAGCCAGTCCACACCGTTCCTTGTCTTGGTCTCTAAACTTTTATACCAACGTTCACACATACCCAACAACGCAGATTGAGCCGATGGATCTGATAGTATAGCATGTAGTGAGCTCCCACTTGGCGCAGATTGCGCTACGAACGAGGAGAGATAATTCAAGAAGTTCTTTGCGCACTTGAGTGCTATTGTGAGTACTTCATTTGGATTGTTCCGCACTGATATCAGAGCTCCTGGGTTGGCGTTGGTTCCAGTGGTCGTTGAAGAGGCTTGAAGAGCTGCTATTTGAGCTTGTACGACGTCGATGGCATCACAGGATATACCTATGTTGGCAGAGGGAGATGCAGGTGAAGATGTGTCTTGTCCGAAGGATAGGTTCGGCTGTGCGGAGGGCACCACTCCCTTGAGCTTGAATATGGCCGAGGGTTTGTCATTGCTTAGCCTAGGGTGAAGGGAGTTTGGCTTATCTAAGCGTGTGAATAACAGTAAGACAGTTTAGCTTACATGCCTAAAAGCTTCCATTCGGGCTTGTCAGGCCATTGAAAGTGTACTGTGGCAGCGTAGCCATCAGGAAATGGTACTGTCAAGCATCAGCAAGTACGACAGCATGTCAGTTAGAGGCATCGAGCAAGGCTCTGAAGAGCGCTGTCCTACTTTGTCCTGTAAGAAAGACGACTATGTGACTGTGGTAATTGGTATTTCATCGATTAGCTCGTGCAATTAGGTGATCGTGCATTCAGTGAAGCTCGCCAGCATCCAGCTCACCTGAGAAGAAAGCAGATTAGCGGATAATCAGCTAAGCCGACTCGGGAGCCCACTCTTTATCCTTACTTTGCTTTCTCAGCATGCGGTATTGTGAATAGGAACCTGTTCTCCGCCACTTGCTGCACATCCGACTATTTGATCCATATCACGTACGCAAGCAAATCATGGCAATGCCTCAGAAACAGCGAAAACCAAAAGATGGCCAACCTGACCCACCTGAACTAGCCTGCCGGCCACAATGAGACCGAACATGATGATGCCCAAAAGGTTTAGAAGCAGAGGCGCGGCACCGGATCCCACGGGCTTATTAGATGGACACAGATGTGATGGCTTGACCGAGTTGACTGCCAACAATTTCGTGCAGGCATGCCGAGAATGAATCAAGAGAAGCCAATACGCAATTGCTCTATGCATTGATTGCGATGCTCACAGGTATTGTACACAAGTGTATGTTGATATGGATAGGGCTATAATTTACATTGAGATGGGCGGAACTCGACACTTCATACGTCGCCAAAACTTACTAGACTGTCTACTAGGATTACTGAGTCACATAATTCGCTATGATGCATTATGCCTTCTTAGGGCGTCCATGTCTACTGCGTTTGGGCCGACCGTCTCCAGCCCCGGGCATGTACGTAAGATACAGTAGGTGAGGACTAATTTATAATGTCTTACTGCTTGATAGATGAATGTTTTGCACGTAAAATTACTTTGAGGCACTAATATTCTAGCATTACTGCTCGTCCGATATCTTCTCCTTTGTAAGCGAACGGACAGATTCGCTCCAGTTGGTGGACAGAGCGTTGTGAAGCGAGACTTGCGGAAGCAATGGAGAAGCTGCGATAAACTCCAGGGTTGGTGTGTGCACGGCCGGCGACCTGTGGGCTGAAGTAGCGGCGGCGGGTAGCGCATCTGCAAAAGTCACTGAACTCTTCCGTCGCCCGGCGGCCTGACTGAGTTCAGCTAGCTTTTCCGAAGTGGGTGATGAAGGCCCTGGATTCCCGAAGGGAGTGAAGAGACCGGAGCTGCCCGCTTGAGCTGATGAGGTGGCGGATGATGGGCTGGCCTGGGAGTAGTCTAGCAGATGTTGTGTGCTAGGCTCGCCCAAGAAACCATGCATGCCAGTTTGGGCGCTGCCCCGTCTGCTCGGTTGCTCAGTAGGTGTTGTTGCAGTCGATGACGCAACTGGCACAAAGTAGGTACCGCTGCCGAGATTGATAGCAAGCAGAGGTAGGGTCTTGCCCCTTCGAGTAGCGAGATTTGAGTTTTTGGTGTTTGTGATAGCGTCCTTCTCGGGCATCTCTGTCTTTTCCCGAGTTGATTCTCCGACATCTGGAAGTCGCGATTCGGCCTGCGAGCTGTGTGATTCTGTCGATGACACGCCTTGCGACACCTGCTCCTTGCGGTTGCGGAGAATGTTGATACCGCGACCTAGCAGCAAGCTAACTACGACCAGCCCGAAGCTAAAGTAATTTTCGATAGAGGATCAGCACGATGGTCACGGGCTTTAGACGCTGGAATCTTTACTAACAGAGTAGATTCGAAGAGCTCGCCAATGACAGTCAATGGGCCAATGATGGGATTCGTCAAGATACGATAGCCCATCGACGCCTTCGTAATGGACAAGATCCTAGCAAGATCTTAAGTCAGTCTACCAGACTTAAACAGAGGCGACAGGGAAGTTCTCACCACCATGCTATTGTGAATATAGAGAATGCCACAAGCTCCATTATGACTAGACGAGTGTTCTTCCGCAACAGCTCTCGCTTGGAGATGTACCGCAGCTCCGGGCCCACAGCAGCAATGAAGCGCAAGGTGTTTGTACTCCCTCTTTTGACGCTTCCGCCTAAACTTTTCCTATCGCCGCTTTGAGCTCTTCGATGGGGATTGCCCGGCTGACAAGGAGTGCCAGAGGCAGTATGTGATCCAGTCTCTCCTGGTGCGCTAGCGCTTGATCCTGCTTGCTGAGGATCGGTCGCAATTGCAGTGCTCGTGACGAACTTCATTTGTCGGCCGAGTAGGGCTATAAGTAGTGAGGAGTAGGTGCTGTAAACCTGTGGGGAGTAATCGTGAGTACAACAGTACACATGGCGTCCTGTTGTAGGGAACGTACTACCCAACACAGGCCGTAAGCTAAGGCCCAGACTGCCCAAACAGCCTGATACATGCCCTCTGCTTGCCGCAGTTTTCGCTTGTATCGCCCGGCGAGATCTCCCACTTCCGCTGCGTCGTCTGGTAGAACAGCCTCCAGCGCGGCTATCGAGGTTGTTGGTCGAAGGTCAGCAAATCTGGCATAATGCGCCGTATATATTTTTTCACCTACTCAGTCTTGCCTTCAAATGTTTGGCATCGCTTTGAACCATCGGCCATATCATCACCAGTGTTAGATTCACTGCGAAGATGAATATCGGGGTCATCCATGTAATGAGATTGAGCGTCATCGGCTTCAGACGCAGGCGATGTTGGAATTTGCTGTGCCCTAGAGGCGTGAGATGCCACGCAAAAGCATTTGCACATGCCGATAACCATGCAAATAGCAGGAGGGGCATGGGAAGGAGGAGGGAAAGCTGAATGAAGCCAAAAATAACAAGAACGAAACTACATGGATCAGTAAGGAAGTTCGCCTAGCCCACAAATTTACATTATAACTTACTCTCTGAATGACTGCGACTGCCGAGCCTTGCCATAGAAAGGCTTTCAGAACGAACAAGGATGCTAGCGCTACGGTGGCGTAGCATATCACCATTATCGGTGACAGAATAGGCGAGTAGGGTAGGAAGTAGACCCCTTCAGAGCGGACTGTCTTCTGTACGAGTCTGCGCTGTTCTTTGCGAACCAACTGGGTGGTGAGTGCCCCTATGCCGACAGCCTGTGGATTCTCGATCAGGATGCCACGCTCCATCTCTGCAGGAAAAGCACGAAAGAAACACGAGAAAGATAACTCACAAGCGTCAGCGATGTGAGGCCAACCAGAACATAAATCGTTATGAAAATGCTTTGATCGAATGACAAGCTCGCTGGATTGTTGAGTATCGCGGGCGACACTGGCAGGCTTGTTGCGAGCGCACTCGCTGACCGAGAGATGGTCGAGCTGGCAAAGGCGGACACCTCCGCAGCTGCAGAAGCCATTGCAGACGTCGCTTGGAAAGAGCGGAAGTAGACTTTGGAACGGCCGCGCTCTCTTCTCTTGCTGTCTTCTGGCTGCCGATACTCTCAAGCGGGGCGCTTCAAAAGTGGCTGACTTTCTCTCGTACCTCTGTTTTCTTGTA
This sequence comes from Cystobasidium tubakii, assembly GCA_024345325.1. Lineage (NCBI taxonomy): Eukaryota > Fungi > Basidiomycota > Cystobasidiomycetes > Cystobasidiales > Cystobasidiaceae > Cystobasidium > Cystobasidium tubakii. The sequence continues at coordinate 1,267,081 of BROO01000001.1, read as the reverse complement.
CGTTATGTTGCGATGTCAGAACTTCTGGCTACCGTGTTTGCACGGCCGCTGGCCAGTGTCGATGCATCGAAGTGAACGAATGTAGTTATATGGTGATTGCGCTTGCAATGGGCGCCGTCCTTGGTTCTTCCTGCTTTGCTTTATGGCTTGCTGCTTCGGTCGTGCTTCCTTTTCGGCACCTATGCTGTCGCCTCTTGACCACCCTCCCTTGGCAAATATTCGTATTGGCACAGAGTGGATAGGCACTAGCAGCAGCAGACAGCGGAATACAGAAATCTAGACGCGTTGCTTGGCCTCGCACATCGCCCTTATTGATGCTGTTGTTCTGGGTCCTTTGGCGATTCCACCTGCTGCATACCGACAAGCCACTTTTCGATGATGATGATGGGTGAACCGAAAAATGTCGGAGAACACGTTACGATGGCAGACGCGGACAGGTTGTGGATCGTAGACTTGCGGCAACGATAATCCAGCGGTCTAGACCGATTGTTCAATGCGCTCATTGCTCTCTATGCGCTGACTGTTCAGGTGCAACCGCGCCGGTTGAAGCGCAGAGCAACCGCATCCGCCAAAAAGACGGAAAAGGCAAGACCGCACATGCGCGGACGCCAGATACCGAGGCAGGGAGCGGTCAATTTGCGAACGGAGATACAGCATCATACGACACCACGACACCAAAGCATCGCATGGATAGGGCAAGCACTCTTTAGTCTTTACGCTGCTTATACGGTGTCATAGGTAGGGCGAAGGAAATCGTTTTTTCTTCACCCCAGCACAGCCTGAAGTATAATCCAATCTTGCAATTGTAGCTTAAGATCGCAGAGAGATCGGACAAAGGAAAGCAGACCCAAGGACCACAGAAATGCGTATAGATACCGGTTCGGTATCGGTACAGATTCTTCAATCGTACGGTATGGTCAGGCCATTGGAACTGGTCTTACGTCGCTGTATCATTATGAGGCTTCCTGTCAAGAATTTTCAGTTTGTCACATTGTTTGGCTGACTAATTTGCATCAGGCTGAAGCTTACCTCAGCGAAGCTTCGCAGAGCCTATAGGCGAGCTGGCCAGTTCTAGAGGTGCAAGCACCGTGCATAAGCCTTTTGAAAGATGGATGTATATCAAATCTGCAAAGTCCACTGGTGCACTTGGGAATGCGCGCAGAGCCATCATGTCGACGGGCAATTGCTTCCTCAAAAGGCCATATTTGGCGGTCCAAGCGCCCGCTAACGAAAGCTTTGGACCTGTCAGCCAGGGTGATGCAAAACAAAAGCAGCAAAGCGAGCAGTGCGGGCACAAACGACTCCCAAAGAGAAAAGATGCATGGCCCTGGTGTTTAGCCTTGTGACTCGCGCCCTTCTGATTCTGTGCGACCCTGCTCTAAACGTCTGGATTGCACTGTTCCTGCAGCAGCTGACTCGCTCAAGAAACGCTCACATTGCTTATGTGTCTGGACACTCTACATTAATAGCCCTCCTTCATCAATATGGCAGGTCTTTACACACATCCACCGCTTCCACCCTACCTGGGCGGCTGGGCACTCGCCTCTTTGGCCTTCACAAACCCCATAGTCCTGTCTTTACTCCTCGTAATCATGCGTTTGATACTGGCTATCAACTCCGCAAATGCTTCTGTCGATAATGCAAAAGTCAAGCTAGCCTCGAGCTGTCTAGGTCTGGAACAAGCAGCAAGCGTGGCGGTCTCATTCCCTCACTACCTTGCAGACAATATAAACGGAGTTACTGCCAGCGGTGCCGAAGCGCTGATACATGGCTTGAGTAAGTCTAAAATCGTAGCATATGCTGTTGATGCTGATTGTCAGTGCCATTGCTTTTCCAGGTACAGTCCTAAGTATATCAGTCTTGGCTGTCGAGAAGATCCTGATCTTTGTGATTGACATGTATCGCTCAATGTAAGCTTGACAGGTGATCCAGCCTGAAGTGTCTACGTCTGATGTAAACACGACATAGGTATTTGTGCTTTATTGAGCTTGTCGTGAGAGGAAGTATGGCTCTAGCCATCGGCGCCACCGAGTGAGTCAACAAACACAAAAGCCTCGGGCCTGCATGTTCTGAGATTTCAGGGCGTTCCTCTATCAGGGAATTTACCGCGTTCTTCAATGAAACCGTGGCATCTCTGCGCAATCAGCTGCAAACCGCCGTCAGTGGGGCTAACACCGCCCTAGACTCTGCAATTGAAGTAATCAACCGTATTCCGGGCGTCAACATCGATGCACCTGATTTAAATCCCAACCTCGACTTCTTGAACAACGTTGGTATCCCAGATAATTTCCTTAGGTCATTACAATCCTTCAATGAATCGCTTCCCACACTGGATGACCTCAAGCAACGGATGAATAGTGTCATCGAAATACCTTTTGAAGCGCTCCGAAAAGAAATAACTACAAACCTTGGCAACGTTACTGTCGACAGAGATACCTTCCCTGTTCCGGAAAAAGAGAGACTTACTTTCTGTCAAGTAAGCTTTGTATTTCAGGTACTGTATCTCGCAGATCTTCACTATATCTAACATAACTTTCAGGACCTCGACTATGCTTTCGTGGACGATGTGGGACGCTCTCTTGTGAAGGTTGCTCAATACGGCATCATAGCCATTGTCCTCTTCATACTTCTCTACATCTGTGCTATGGTCTTTCTGGAACGACGCTGGTTCGTTAATCTGGCCGACTACGTTTCTGGTTCTCGCTCAACGTGGGCATCCGACATGGCAGCACATCCCAGCTATGCGGGCGAGGCAGTCTCCGAGTCTTTCTACCGAGCCGACATGGACCGAGTTATCAGTGTTCCCGCGCTTTTAGGTTTCATTGGCTCTAGTCGAAACCCGCTTTTGCGTACATGGCTGCCAAAGGTTTTTGACCGCATTCCATCGATGCGAAGATCTCCTCGCGCGAGGTCTAATGCAACCTGGTTTGTCTCGTATATCACGTATACTCCCGCACTGCTATTGCTGGCTGTAGCTCTTCTTGGAATAGTCTCTATCGAAGTTCAGCTGGCTGCACTCAAACCGACAGAAAGGACTGCGCAGGAACAAGTCAATGCTGGATTATCCTCCTTCAAGACGGACATACTATCGCAAGTCAACAATGCAACTGCGGAACAGAGCCGCCAGTATGCAAACGGAAGCAATTCCGCTCTGTTGACTGTCCAGAATGGCATCAATGAGGATATGGTAAGCTGAAAAGGATCAAGACATGCTGAAAATGCTAAATCTAGTGTCTTTGCTTAGTTCGGATGGGTCAATTCGACCACCGTGCACATAAACACCACCATCAACGAGTTTTATGATGGCCTAACAGGCGCCATCACAACTACCTTTCGGGAAACGGTTTTTGCTACAGCCGCTCTGGGAGTTGTCAATTGCCTCATTGGCACTAAAATTGATGCCATTTCATCAGGGTTGACGTGGCTGCACGAGTAGGTGCCTTGCATTACTTGCGTTGAGCTTTGCTTACAGATTGCAACACCGCAGTAATGCACACGTCAGCCTTCCGATAGTTTCGGACAATATTTTCATGCTATCGCCTGATAAAAGCGATCAACTGGTTTCGTCTTTGGATGGCTCGGATCCTGAAGATACGTCCGCCTGCAGTTCATTGGTGAAGACGCTTGTCGGCCAGTATCGCTCAGCTCTGGAGAAAGAACGAACAGTATTTTATTTCATGCTCGGCTTGTACGGGCTGGTCATCCTGTTCGGCTTGATGGCGCTGCTATGGAACGAGAAAATGGGATCCAAGCTGAGCAGGAAGAAGGAACATCCAGAATACAAGGAGTTCAAGCTCGAAAAACCTGCTACGGAAGACCCTAAACCTTCGAGAGTGGAACGAATTGGAAACAAGTTGAGCGGCTTGGTCGCTTCCCCTCTTGCACGATTGAAAGAGAAAAGGTCACGCAACCCCGTCAACCAGAGCAATATCGGCTTCGGCAGTACCTGTGTCGCCCAACACAGCCCGGAAGCTCATCTTGGCCGGAAAAAAGCATTCACTCCTCCCCCAGAGTATCCACCTTTGAGAACAGCAGATTGGCGACACCACCCTTCGACCTTGTCTTTGCTCGGTGCACTCAATCTCCCTGACGGCACGGGAAGTAAGCACTCTTTGCCTAGCGTTCAGCCTTCATCGGTGGGTGTGTCACCCACGAGATCCGGAGAAAATCCCAATCATTATCCCATACCACAGAACATGAATACTCCCCTGCCAGCCCAGTACCTATACGAAAGTCGCCGTCCTCCACAATCAACTCACATGCGTCCTCCTCGACCAGCATCTTCAGCCAATCCATTCAAGACCCCTTTTGACGGTCCACTAGAGGCATGATCTTATTGGAATGTAGCTTAGATATGTGTATTGCTATCAGATCTGAAAAAAAACAAGGTCAAATTGGAAAAGCGTGTTCTGTGTATCACCAGTGGCAAATATACGGATGTTTTTACCAAGCTTTGTAACAGGCTAACATGCAGCTGGCCGCTGAATATACGGACCTGTGGAATGCTGTACGAGGTGTTTGACTATATCTGATGATTGGCCAATGTCGATTTAGATGTCAATCGTGTCACGATCGGCTGTCTTCTGGTTGCTCTTCTACTCACGTGCAACATCGGCAGCATGCGCCGTATAGCATCGCAGGGGCCAAGGCATGCACAGAAGAGGTTGTCGACGTCGTTATTCACAGATGAGACAGTCCAGCGAGTAGCCTCGCTGCGGCCACCTCCTCTACGCGGGTCATATGTCGCTCTGTCCGACTTTTTCAGGTCCAACGCGCAGACCCGAGCAGTTACGACAGCTGGCACTCGGCGACTTGCTAGAGACTGGCATGCTAGGGATGATTTCAAAGGCAGAAACAGTATTCTGCTGCAGAGGCGTACATTCACGAACACAACCCGATGGGCAGAACAGCTGCAAGCAAAGAAAGCTGCCGATCACGAGCAGAAGAAGAGCTCTGACAAGGATCACGGAAACGAAGCAGATGGAGCATCAGGCACGTCGCAAGCTCGCAAAGCAACTACAGCGGCATCTGGGCCATCAGCACCGCTGCCGGATGTCATTGACCATGTCTCGTCGTTTCCACGATCGCTGCGGCAGCTAGCTATGTCACTGCCGACAGCATCCCTCAGGCGCCCCACGAAAGACGAGTGAGAGAGAAACACTTCTTCACCGTATCTACATCACCCAGGCTAATCCTTCTACTGTAGGCTTCTTGCATCAACATCATCTTTTCTCGAACGGCTGCGCATCCGCTTTAAATGGTTCACCATTCGTGGCTTCCGGAGGTTTCGCGCAGATGACTGGAGTGCTTTCGTCAGCTGGATAGTAGGCGGAGTCGGAATTTGGATTGTTCTGGGGACGTGAGTGTATCTGTACACATGTTTTTTCTGAGCTGCTGAGGCTGACTGTATGTCTCGCCACAGTACCAGTTTCGCATCCGCTTTATTCTTTTTGGCCAACTCTCTGCAAATGCAAGGTAAGCACAAGGCATCTGATCTTCACTCAACCATTGCTGATCAGTCTTGTCTCAACATCCTAGAATGGATGGCGGCTAAGCTGGGCTCGTATTTGACCGCTTCCTCTGGTGTCACTGTCATCTTCGAATCGGCTATAGTCCCGAAGTTTTCGTGGCGGGATTCAAGGATCACCTTCAAAAATGTTTACGTCTCACGCGGCATGCACAGCGATCAGCATTCGAACGATATCGAGGACCATGGAGAAGATCATGCTAAAGAAGGGCCTGAAGACAGGTCTGACAGATTAGGTCGCCCCTCGCGTAAGCGTAGCGATTCGCGTGTGCTCAGAATGTCGGGAGAGCAAATGGCAGACATTCGGTCTAGAGACAGTTACGAGGATCACCAGAGGAGACATCATCTTCAAATCCAAGAGCATGAACAGCAGCTCCTTGCCAGACCTCAGGATAGCAACACGCAGTATACGCACTTTCATTTCAATATAGACTCTGTAGAAGTCGCTCTGAGTTTGCCGAGATGGCTAGACGGGAAGGGTTTGGTGAAAGAAGCCAAAGTGAAGGGCGTTCGGGGAATTATTGGTAAGCTTCACAGCCATCTATAGACTGAGTGGCAAAGGGTCTTCGTCTAACGCATATAGGACCTCAGATCGAAGCCACCTAAAATTCTCGGAATCAGATCGTCAGCTCGACTATCGTCGTTTCAGGCACGAGGCCATGCCGGGAGACTTTCAGTTGGAAAGCTTACAGATTGAAGATTTTCTTGCAACCATCTACCAGCCCAACGATTTCCGACCATATACCTTCTCCATCTTTCAAGCAAATATTGGCAATTTGCGAAAGCAATGGCTTTTTTACGATCTCCTCAGTGCTGAAAGCATTACTGGCCAGGTCGACAATTGCTTATACTCTTTGCATAAGCCACAGAGTATGAGGACAACTAGCGAACACGATGCAAAAGACCACACCTGGAAGCGGATGGTGAGTTATCTATTTGTGGAGGTAACAATCAATGCTTAATCCGACTGTGTCTGTAGTCCCGCTTCCGCGTCGATGGGGTACCGATAGACCATCTACAGTCACCCAGCGATAAAGGACCAATCTCATGGATCCTGTCTGGTCGAGCGGACCTTGTAGCGGATATCCGGTTTCCTAGAGGACCAGAAGACGATATCGATCTAAACACCATCCTAGGCGACATCGTAGATAATCTAGATGAAGCTCTGCGAGCCGGCACATCAGCGACTGCTGCAGACGGAGGCGATCGCATCCCGGGTCAGCGCGAGCTTTCCAAGGGCCAGCCTCTCGAAGCCCCTTCAGTCTCGCTTCGGTCTATGCTAGGCATCAATGAGGACCCAGATAAGGAAAAGAAGAACAGAGTCGTCTGTATGCGCATGGACATCCGGTTCCGCGATGTCAAAGCAGCGGTGCCTCTCTTCCCGGATGATCTGTCATCAGTCAATAGCGCTCTGGTCCGACCTATCGTTGCTTTCCTCAATGCCAATCGCACTCTCATTCCGATAAGATGTCATGTAGATATCGATCTCGACGAGTTCGACGGCAGCTGGACTTCCTACGATATCGGATTGTTAGACGCTGTTTCTGAACAAGTCTATTCGGCCTTAGCCAATCATGTTCAAGAGAGCAATGCGAAGCGAGTGCGGACAGTCGGGCTATGGAGTCTGCAGAAGAGCGCAGCCACTATTCTACTTGCGCTGAAGGAGAATCTGGAGCATTTATAAGTAGTAACGAACAACGCACGTACGAATGGAGACAAGAGACAGAAAGTTTGTGTTGTTGTAATTACCGCAAGGCACACCCACCGTTCAAACACTGAGTCAACAAGGTCTCGCTTTCGAGGTTTCTAGTTCGCTCGCCACCTTGCTGCCCTGATCAGCTTTCGATGGTCGCGATCCTTTTCTTGCCTCGATTTCGTAGGGATATCTAATCTTGCTATTCGGCTGATGCGTACCCGAAGAAAGTCATAGGAAGCTTGCATAGTCTTCGCAAGAATGCCCGGTGACGAGACGATGCCTCTCCCTATTGCAGTCGTCGGCGCCGGCATCGGAGGTTTGACGCGTGAGCTAATTAATTCGACACTTCCTGGATGTACCTTTAAGCTGAACACAACAAGGCAGTCGCGCGCATACTGGCCCTAAAGAAGGTCCCTGTTATCGTTTACGAGTCGAAAGCGCAGGGGAATTCCGCAAATCACGGGCTTTGGCTTGGCGAAAAGGCGTGCCAATCTTTCGCAGCCGCTCTACAAGTGTCTATCGGGGACATCCGCAAGCATGCGGCAGTCACCGCTGAAATGAAGGACGCGAATGAGAATGTTTCTTCTGGCATGCGGGTCAATAAGCGTCGACTACTGGAATACCTGACTTCCGACCTGGATGTCCGATGGAATCGTCAGGTAACAGGCATCAAAACTAAGGAGACGGCCGATTCTGTAACTCTGGCTTATAAAGTAGAAGACGCCGGTGCTGAGACCGAACAATCATATGCTTGTATAGTCGGAGCGGATGGTGTTCACTCAGCTGGTGAGATGATCATATGCCCTAATCTTCGACAAAGCTGACTCCTTGCGTATAGTTCGGTCCGCAACACTGCCTTCAATCAAGCCAAAGTTACTACCTTACGTAGCCATCAACGGGCAAAGAAGGACTCCCTTTCCTCAATATCAGAAAGAGCATGCCTCGGAGGACTATCAGGATACGGTGTCTCATACGAAGGGCTCGCGCCAAACACATCTCTCCACGGGTCTCAATGATGTCAAAAGCGACAAGGCATACTCTTTCTTCACATACTCTAGACCTGCTAGGAAGGAAGGAGATGCCCTGTTTAAGCCCGACCGATCCACGAGCGAGGCCAAAGCTATTCCGGACGAGTTCTTCGAGGAAATTGAAGCATCTTCCCTTGGCGAGAAGCTCAACAAGGGAGCCATAAAGGATGATAAGTTGCTGAGCTGGCTCATGAGAAGTATAGATGTAACAGAGAAGGATCTGACATTATTGCCCGGAAGAGTCACTTTGATAGGCGATGCGATACACGCCACTCCGATTCTCGTGAGTTTGGTATAGTTCTTACTCTGATATTTCTTACTCTGATATTGACCGTACGTGGGACTGAAAGCTTTCTTCCAGGGTGGAGATGGAGGCGAGCAAGCTATCCAGGATGCTGTTGAACTGGCGAACTTGCTTGCAATCGCCTATGTTGATGGTAAGGTAGATCGCGCCACGAAGGAGTTCCCAGAAGCTGCGTTGCAAAGGTGGCAAAAAAGCGTAAAAGACAGTGTCAGAAGGTTAGAAGAGATGCATTCTGCATCGGAGAAGCTGTAATGAAAGTTTGAGGGTTATACAAGTCAGCCACTTGAAGTGTGACAATCAGCGCTGCGAAACTGGGTAAACAGCTTGTCTCCGGACACACGCACTGCAAGCTGAAAGCGAATAACATGGATTGGGTTGATGAGCATTATCAGCTCACATCAGATGCGAGACCATTTTCACACACGCCATACATGAATCTTTCTCCTCTCGCCTTTCCCGTCGTCCGTTCTTCGTCCTCGTTTGAAAGCCCCGGCGGCTTCACCGCAGGAACCGCATCAGACTCCACCAGCTACAGCTCGACAGCAACTTCACAGTTGACGAATGACTCTTATGATGATAAGTTGAAGGAGCGACATGATGTTCCCACCGCGTCAATGGACGCTATTGCAGAGACCGACGAGTCCGTGACCTTCGAGGGCCTCTCGCAGGATCTGGCTGAAACGGATGCAGCAGCACTCGCAGACTTGGCCCAGCAATTTGCTGACTCTCAAGCGATGCATACCGAAATGGAAGACTCACAGCAATACGATACATGGATTGACGGCACCCCAGATAACAACTCTGCCTCGGGCGCTTCCGACTTCAACATTGACGCCGATCGTGTCGAGCCTGATCTCCTTGTGTCCCAGCCTTTAGCGGATGAAGAAGTGCTTATCAAGCCTGACCTACTCGATATCACAAATGAAGAGTTAGAAGAGGCTCTCGACAATCTCGAGCTTAACGACCCTGTAGTGTTTCCGCCAGGAGCCAGTCACGAAGTTCGAAGGTGTGTCTTCTCCTCTAAACATGCTTGGAGAGCGGAGCATACCGATCTCTGGTTGATTCGCAGGGCTTTGGTCAAACGGAAGTTCTGTGACTACGCACTGTCTCTCATTATCCAGCTCACCTTGTCCACGACGCCTAACCATGCCCACCGGTCGGCGCCACTGCACGAAGAGACCCAGCATGAATCTCAGTATCGTGCTATACAAGCGAAGATAGCCGAGCGTACAGCCAAGCCAACTTACGATCCGGTTAGTTCGAGGATTCGGAATCGGCAGGCACAAAAGCAAGAGACTTCATCGAGGGAACTGAAGTTTCCCGGAACAGTGGCATCCACCAGACAGCTAGGTAGGCAAGCACGAAAACTGCATATGAGGTTAGCGTGAAGGATGCATATGTCCTTTGTCTAACACTGCTTTTTAGCCATCGTTTTGAGACTGTTCGATCTATTGACCGACTGTCTGGCTCAAGAAGGACCATCCACCCTTAGGTAAATAGCCTTCTAAAGCGATCCAAAGCTGCAATCTTACCACTTGAGGCCATCGAAGGGACATATACTATCGCGACGTCAAGCTTTTTGGAGCACAGAAAGTGGTGGACACCGTAAGACTCGATAGTGATATAGCTCAAGCGGAAGCTTACTGCTACCCATCAGCTCGTTGATGACATTGCTGCGACCCTCGGTATAAGACGAAGAGATCTGAATGTGGTCAGCCCGCTCAAAGGTCTACTGTATCCTCAAAGATCAATCTAACTTTATGACACCGCTCTACTTGCAGGTAGCGGCTTCTAAAGGTCTGATTAACGGCTTCATCCAACTGCGAACCGATCAAGGGCATATTCTGGATTGCAAATCAGTACCTACAGTGAGCCTTGCTCTTCCCGCCCTTGTCATCAAACCAGATCTCATCTGTTTTCAGGGTCACCTAATCCCGCCTGGCGAAATGATAGTATCTCTTGACGTTGACCCACAAGTCAAATTTGTGCTGGTCGTCGAGAAAGAGGTTAGCTGGATGCATCTACGGCGTGCTCCTTTATGTATCTGGGGTTGATTGATACGCGAGGACAGGCCGTCTTCCAAACTCTCTGCGCGAATCGCTTTACGTGTGACCCTATACTAGGAAAATCCATCCTCGTTACTGGCAAAGGCTATCCTGATATCGCAACCAGGGAGCTTGTTCGTGCTTTGTGTGAGCAGGTGTCGGAACAGTGAGTAACCGAACTCGGTATCACATCTCAGTCGGAGACTGACGCGTTCGGCACAGGGTGCCGATACTATGTCTCGTCGATGCCGATCCCCACGGCATCGAGATCTTCCTAAATTATCGTAACGGCTCGAAAGCAATGTCTTTTGACAATGTCAATCTGGTCGCTCCACGAATAAAATGGCTCGGGCTGTCAGCTGAAGACATAGGCAGGTAAGGCATCAAATCTCACGTCTCGTATTGGTCGAAGACTAAGATATCGCTTTCTGAAGCCTTCCCGCTAATGAGGATTGCTGCATCCCTCTCACGATTCATGACGTCAAGAAAGGTCTCTCTCTCCTCCTCAATAAGGAGCTGGATACATCCATCAGGTGTGTCCCTTCCGGCTAAGCCTTTACGAGCCCTTATAATCCTGAACCTTGCCTGAACGTCACCTCCCAAGACGGCATATCCAGCATCTTCTCCATACACGAGTAAAAGCTGAGATCCAGCTATTGACATCAGAAGATGCCTCCGGTTTGATTTCCTACCTCCGAAACAAAATTTCCCCGTTGCTGGCTCTTTGAAAGCATACTGGCGCATGTCTTCTCGTCTGCTTCATTCAGCCCCATTCGAGTTGCTGTTGTCACTGTTCCATGTAGATACACCCAGGAGGACTCTTAAGCGTGTGCCCCTGATTGCTCTACTTCATATCTCCAGGACACTACAACCTTTCTATTATTGTCCATAGTTCAACATGCTAGCTTCGAAGATTTCGCCATTGAGCCCACACTTGCTGGAGGTGTTGACGATGCTCCCTCTCCTCGCTGCCACTGCCGCGAGGACGATCTTCTGAAGACTGGTGTCCGGATCTCGGCCGAGTGTACGACTATTCAATGGGACAGGACTTTTTACTGGACTCCTTCAGCTCTCCCTCATGGAATGGTATGCTCGAGGCCATATTCACAGGGGAAGGCTAGAAGAATTTGCTGGGCTAGAAGAACTTGCTAGGCTGACTCATGGCGTGGCTTCCGATGCGGTTGTCTTTCATGCGTCTGAGGTTTCAGTAAACCACTCGGAGGGTCTCGATGCCCTAGAGGCCTCTGAGGTCTCTCATCCCGTGTTCTGTCCTTCTGCGACGACTGCCACCCCGCCAGATTCTCCAAATAAAGCATAAAAATCGGCCGTTGTATTACTTCCTATACCTTGAATGCCAGTGTTCTGTTTCAGCCAAGTAGCGTCCGTTTCATTCTCATCATCGCATGTGAATATGCCATTGCAGCAGACTACCCGAGCAATTTCCGCTGCAGGTGGTGGTGGTGGAAGGGAGGCTATTGATGTAGAAGAGAACGTGCTTGATGATCCTATAGACAAGGTAGGAAGAGGAGATCGTGAAGGGATTGGAGGAACAGTCGGTCGTGGCGTTGTTCGAGCTGCGAATTTCGATGCTGAGTTTCCTGGCTGTGGCGATATGGATATCACTGGCAAGGCCGACGTGTTGTATGCGCTGTTGTTTGACTGTGTATCATTTGAAAGCGGGCTACGGCTGACGACCGGACGCGCGTTGATGTGTGGCTAGAGAGAGGTTATATGATAAGCTGCATCCGTGAATGGAGCGCTCTGTGGGACTCACTGGCAAAGTAGGTGCGATATGGTTGAGCACAGAAGGAAGAGGCTGTAATACAGCAGGAGTTGAGTCCGTTGGCTGATGATGTACATTCGAACGAGGCTTCTCAGATATGAAAGTGGAGCAGCATGTTGTGGCGTTCGCTGCGGATATCGCTCCACATGCACTCTGGAGTCTGGCTATATCAGCATGCAAAGCATGATTCTCTCTTTTCAGTCTCACAATCTCCAGGTCTTGCAGGGCTACCTTGACTTCGAGATCCTTGACATGTGCAGCTTTCCTGGCTCGAAAAGCTCTCTGAGTATCGAGTGACTTGTTCCGCTTTGCGTCTGGTGCAAGCGAAGACGCATCGGAGTCGACGGACCTCTGCCGGTTGGACAGGCTGCTATCCGACATGGTGGAGGTGTTTCAAAGTGCGTCTGCTTGTATCCCCACAGACCGGCAATGTGTGTTCGGAGGGTGATAGCGATCTTCGCAGACCCATGGAGTGGCTTCCAGCATGTCTGATGGCCCGATCACCCTACGCATATACAGCGTCGATACTGCCGCATGGCGCAAGGACAGCTTCGAGAAGTGCTCAGTACCGGATATATGTACGGCTGCATGACTGCTTCATCGGCATTCAGTCTAGGCTTCTCAATATGGTCGGACGAGCATGCTGCCAGGATTGAGATCTCAACGGGCTACAAGTGCATCACCAGCACTGTCCACGTCGTTCACATTGCACATAGCTTATCCTATCAAGCTACTCCTCGCTTATTGTTTCCACGATACAGCCTGCAGCTTCCTGAGCGCGACGGACACGCGTATATAGAAGACCTCAAATCTGAGACATCTGATCGACGATCGCCTGTGTATCCAGAGGAGACTTGTAAGAAGCAGCTGTGCCTAGGTATTGGAAAAGCAGGCTTTTCGTCCATTTCTTTTCACACATCACGCTCTCACTGAAGAAGAATCTAGACAATAGCATCGAGCTGATATTCGCATTCCAAAATGGCCATCACTGCGAAACTCTCAAACTCTCAAGAGACTACCTTGGCTGCAGAAGGTGCAGGAGATTCTATGGATGTTGACAAGAGTGAACATGCAGAGGCACTTTCATCCAGTGAGATGTCAAAGAGTAAGCAATAATACATCCTGGATCTGCTTCAAAAGTCAGTATTGACTGTAGTCCATGCAGAGCTTTTCATGGGACTAGGTCTCTTGGACCGCTTACTCGCGCCACTGGTTCTCATCTTTATGATTGTCGGGACCGCTGTCGGAGCTACAACCGGCACAGCTGTCCCAGATGCATTTGATCAGATCCAATTCAAGGGCGTATCGTTTCGTAGGTCCTAGCTGGGTATTCATTGATTGTTAAGCAAGAGCTGAAGATAGATACTCAATCTGTTTACCAGCCATCGTTATCGGTCTACTAGTTATGATGTGGCCTGTCCTGGCAAAGGTTCAGTACGAGAAGCTACCTGAACTGGCGATGGAAAAGAAATTATGGTATCAAATCGCATTGTCTCTTTTCTTGAACTGGATCATCGGTGGGTGGCAAAATCCACTAGGGCTTCCTAAGGCTCCACCTCTGAAACATTTAGTCCAACAGGTCCATTCCTCATGCTAGGGATAGCATGGGCAACGCTACCTGTAGGCTTACACCGCTGCGTCTTAACGAGCTCTCCTGACCGGCTTGCTGCAGGACCAACCTGAATATCGAATTGGAGTGATTTTGGTCGGAATCGCAAGGTGTATCGCCATGGTATGGCAATGTTTCGCAATGATCATATACACCCCGCAGTTGTGCAAACTGACAATTTGCTATCGTACAGGTAATGATTTGGAATCAATTAGCTGGAGGCGATCATAATTATTGGTATGCACCATTGACACAATTTGGTCAAAGGCTGTAACTGACACCACCTCTTTCAAAGCGCGATCATTGTAGTCATCAATTCAATACTACAAATAGTACTCTACGCACCAATGGCTATTTTCTTCGTCAACGTGATAAGTGGAGAAAGCGAATTTAGCATTTCATACGGTGCAGTCGCCATTGATGTATTGATTGTAAGCTTGTGTTCCCCCTTCTCTTCTGTCTTTACTTCCAGTTACTGAACGTCATACACCAGTATTTGGGCATCCCATTGGCTGCTGGAGTCGTCACGCGGTATGCGGTCTGGTACTTCTTTTCGAAACGATTCTTGGAGACCCGTTTCTTGCCGTACTTCGGTCCGCTCGCACTCATTGGCTTGTTGTATACGATCTTCGTTCTGTTCGCATATCAAGGTAATTAACAGCTTCACTTCTTTTGTATCTGAATAAAGCTGATCATGAATTGATTTCTTAGGCAATAGCATTGTGCATAATCTGGGCCCAGTTTTCCGTACTTTCGTCCCTATGGTCCTTTATTTCGCAATCATGTGGTCCGGCGCCTTCGCCTTTACGTATTATCTGTCAAGATATAAGAGCTCTCACTTCGGATATGAGATGGCCGTTGTACAATCTTTCACAGCTGGTACGTCATCAGATGCCTCCATCTTAAGCGATGTTTTCTCCAAAGACCGCTCACTCTCTGCACATCTCTCCAGGCTCGAACAACTTCGAACTTGCCATTGCAGTGGCTATCGCCATATATGGCGTTGGCAGCAAGCAAGCACTAGCTGCTACAATCGGACCGTGAGTTTACGGCACACTTCCATTTAATGAGCCAATCTGAGCAGACTCTCGATTTGTAGGCTTGTGGAAGTGCCCGTCCTTCTGTGTTTGACCTGGGTATCTCTATGGCTCAAGAGACGCTTAACATGGACGAGGATAAACTCGGAAGAAAAATTAGCTACCGAAAACGTTTAATTGCACTGCAGTTCTACGATAGATTTCGTCGCATTTCGTTAATGTACGAATAGCGCAAATAACCTTCGTTCGTCTAGTAATGTACATCTTTGCTCATATACCTTGTATTGCATTTTGGTCTCATGATTGCGTATCAATATGATTTGAGGCGTGAACGTGCTCAGGGGAGCTACAACGATCCATTGGTTGGGTTAGCAATGCCCAATGATTCTAAAATTTCTTTCTGCAATGATCAAAGTGCAGCAAAAGGATCTCAGCATAGTTACTAATATAATAAGCATCCAAAAAACTTACCTTTTTCACTGCGTCTTCATGCTGCATTTTATCTTTCTCAGCCTGTGTGAGCAACTTTCCATGTTCCGTCCTTTCTTTTCTTTCCGAGTATCTATCTGAGAATAGTCTATCTTTCCCTCTCATCAAGCATGTTACTTTTACCAACTCTTCGCAGACATCCACCACTCTATCCCTGTTTGAGGAGGGCTTCATTCGATTTACTAGTACAGGATCGTCGCTTCCTAGATCCGAAGACGTAGTGAAGGACTTCCAAGCCATAGGTACACTTGATTGATTCGGTATGGTGAACATGCGCATCCATCTACCTAGTATGCGGAGTGTGTTTACGGTGTTGAAGGATTGAGAACCGCCATTTACTTGGGCTATTGCTAGTGTCCGACCTTGTGTGGGCCGAACACTTCCCGTTGATAATGGGATCCAGTCGATCTGATTCTTGAACGCTGCTGTTATTTGTCCATGCTGCATACATTGCAGAAAATCAGTTAATGCTCTACTGCCAGGTTGGTACTTTAGGGACCTACTTGTTCTGGACTGACCCAGACATGCCCATCTCTGAATGAAAGTACCGATTCAGTATGGAAGGAGGCTGTATAAGGTACTTGAAACACTCACGACCATAAGGATAGGTTGCGTAGATCTTGTACCACCTGTGGAGGGGGTTCTCTGTCATGCTTGACCGGTAACCAGGAAGGATCAAACACCCGAACTTCAGCTCCCATTTTCTGATACCAAATCGAACATTCGATAAAGTAAGAAAACAAAGTCAGCATATATGTCGCATTTGGTATTCGGCACACTCACCTCTAGCAGTCTGGCCATTTCGAATGCCAATAGTCGGGAGTAAGAAGTCTGCCTTAGACTCCCGTATAAAACCAGAAAGCGAAGAGGAGAAGGTTGTTGTCGAGCTAGCATGGTAGCAGTATCTAATTCTAAATCATCTTGCCAGTCTTGACCGCCACTATTTTCTCCAGAGGTAGGCAATCTGTAAGGGTGATACTCGGGCTTATCTGGCGGAGGTGTGAAATTTTTAGGTGTTGATCCAGTCGTATTGGAGCCATCCAAGTACCCGTTCGATCCGTCTAAACCATCTTGAGCGGGCAAGTCAGACGTGCCATTTAAATGCATCTTCCTGGATCGTGTAGTGGCTGCTAGGCTTCGAGCTTTCAAGGTAGGACAAATGCCAGCTGCAGGAGTCAGTGAGCGTGTTGAGCGAAGAGCAGTCCTAGTAAGTATAGCACAGGCCATGAGATTGCTCAGAAGCAGACGGTATAAACGCTTCTTAACAATCTTCCTGATCAAATCAGTATTATCCGCATCAAATCTGAAACTGATCGCAGTCGGCAGCGGCGTGCGCCATCCAGCATACAGACTCAGCGCAACGTCATGACAATACCTCTTACTGCACTTGTGCAGCATACATAGCTTGTTCAGCTGCTCGCTACCACGAGTGTGCAAATTTCCTGGGTGCTGCCGTCTTCGAGTCTGCAGCGCCGTCTTAGAACCAGACGGACACAATGCATCAGCAATGCATCAGCAAGCGGGCAGGGCAGCAGTATCTGTCAAACTACGAGGAACCTCCAGACTGAGTGTGATGTAGAAGAGCCTTTGTGTTGCTTTGAACTCGCGAATGGCCGGCCTACAAGCGATTCATGGCCGCGCTGTTTGCGAGAGGTGCAGGATGAAGATAAAGGATGGAATGGAATGGCGTAGACAGAGAGGAACCGTCTCTGAAACTGATGTGAAAGGACTGAGTGTTCTTCTTGCATTCCAAACAGCATACAGCTCGCTTCATCGTCCAAGGGCGGGCAAGAAAGCAATCCTCGAAGACTGCTTGGAATTGCCTGCATTGCAATCTGGACCTGCTCAAGCACGCAAGGGCTGAAAAGCAGGAACGGCAACACGTTCACCTGAAAAACAATAGCCGATTAGCGATCATCATCCCACTGCCCGTACTGTGCTGTACCTTGTCGCAGTCGCTGCATGCCAGTCTCAAAAACTGGGTCTCAGCAGCTTGGGACAATCCCTTGGGACGCCAACATTGACTATACACGAAGACGAACAAGTGACAAGTCAGTGCTAGTAGTGGATCGCGTCTAGAGGGCAAGACCCCTCTGCACCAGTCTGAGCAGCCAGCTGGTTGAAATGCTGTATGCAGTGCCACAAGCAGTCCGGATGGCATCGCTAGGGCACATCTCGCCAGCTAGGCGGCCAGCAAGGTCAGGCAACAGCAGGAAGCAGGCTTCGGTATGTGGAATTTCCGAGTCGCTTTTGACCAGGCAGCTGACGTTTTGTCCACGTGTCTAATTAAAAGCAGATCCGAGAATACTACATTCCAGCATCGGCTTCGGCTGATGGAACTAGATATACTGTGGTAGATGGTTGGGGAGTCGCGAATTTCATTGGAATTACGGAACTCTCTGGACAGACGGGTAAGCCTTGGGACATGCATCATCTTACATAGTGTTGACTAACAGCTGATCTACTGCCTCATTGCCTCTCACCTTTCCAACCGATTGCAGAGCACGAGAACTCCTTCAGACTTGATTTACTTCCGCTCTGGAACAACTTGGACGGGAGACCCCCTGTCACACTGCGTACGGCCGCGTTGAGCACGACGATGTTCATCACTTTACCTAGCACTGCAATGTTGCATCCATCGAACCTGCCATTGCATCGGAGAACGCCATCATCGTCAACTCTGCAACGAGATGCTGGTGGTCGTCCTATAGAGCATACTATGCTACTCGAGGCTATGTGCAAGCTCTGAAGGAAATCACATTCTTTCCTGCTGTTGCTAATGAACAAGTGAAGACTCAGACCCGCAGTGGGACAGTATCGGCGAGGAAAGGTCAACGTAGCAATTTGTGCATCAAGACTGAGCGTAGATCTGAAGATGTATCTTCTATTCCTGGATCCCCTTCGCGGCAGCGTTTCAAACCAACTGTCACTTCGGATCCTCACTCGCATGGTGTCGCGATGGACGAGCGACAACCGAGTACACCATCAGGATGGCAGAATGCTCACTCTCCCTCTTTCGATAGTTCCTCACATCGACCTGATGATATCGCCGAGCGAGAAGAGAGACTATTTTGGTAAAACCCTGTCGCTTGTATCATACCGCCCATCCGATGTGTAGAAGAAGTGGCTATTAATCAAGTAATGCGCTCCGTGTTTCGTGATCCATCTGACAATCTGTATAAGCTTCAAGTATTTTGCTTGTTCCGGCGGTCAGGGTTTTCAGTCGCGGACGCGACTTTGAGCTTTGCCGATCCGGATGGGAAGACGGGCAACAATGGTGTATAGAAGGTCGAAGGAGGTGCTGCAGCAGGACAGTAGAATGGTGTATCAGGAGTGAATGCACAGTCTCATTGTTGTATCGTGCAAGCAGTGCATGCTCTATTGCCGGTCAGTGTTCTGTATCGTATGCCATGCTGCCTGATTCGCCACACTCGGTGCTGCGGTGATGGAGGATAATGGCACAACAGACAGCAAGGTGAGAATGGGGAGCATGGCGTTGGGAATGATGGGATCCACATGCTGCGGTCCTCTTCGTCGATCCGTTCCAGCTGACTCGCGTGTGATCGTCGTTGCCATGCCTGTTCCTGTCACTTGCAATCATCCTGCCTGCGATACCCCATCAGCAACAGAGGTGGGAATGGACTGAGAGAGAGACCAGGACAGCAGTGAGTGCACTGTCAGATGACTGTCCTCCGCGCTGACCATCCATCCATTCTATCACCCATCAGCCACTCTAGCCCGTTGAAGCACGCCCTGGACCACATGGAGGACCTGCATCAGTGCACCACCTTGACTGCGGACCATCGTCACCAAGCATACAGCGACGAGTGCACACACCTCGACAAGGACATACCGCTGTACTCGCGCACGTCGTCCTCACTCACCGACATAGACGACGACGACGACGACGACGACTCTCGCCCGAACCTCGCCTCGCGTTTCTCGCAGGCTACCACGGCGGTGGGCGACGAGGGCGACTTGGAGCAGCAGAAGCAGGCCAGCATTGCAATGACGGGCAGTAGTCTTGGAGGACTGTCCAGCCCTCGCTCATCAGCCATGTCCGCCGCAATGGCACCCCTCGTCCTCTCCCTCCTGCACGCGCTCGAAGCGGATCCCGCAGACATAGCTTCAAAGATCCATGCACTGGGTCAGGCGAATGGGACGCCCTCATTGGAGCATCTATCCCAGCTTGGTGTCATTCCTGCCCCGTCTACTATCGCCAGCGATGACAAGCAGGCCCTTTCCCCTGCTGTGCCTGCTATCTGTGCTCCCCCTCCAGACTCGCCGAACGAAGCTATCGTCGCTTCCATTGCCCGTATAGCACAGAGACTGGCAAAGGCAGAACTGCCATCTTCGTCGAATGTCAGCACGGCCAATACTACGCCATCCACAGACACGGACGATGGTAATCCCTCTTCGATATCCACCATGGCCGTATCGGCCGCCTCTGCAGCGGCAACAGGAACAGGCAATGCGGTATCCCGCTTGATTGGGATGTACAATACCAAAGCAGTTCCATCATCACCATCATCAGCACCTCTCATCCGTCGTTCATCAACAGCAATCGTACCTTCGTCGACAAGTGCACGCGACGGTACAGTCCGACCTGAGAAAGAGGGGGAAGGTAACATCGAAGATGAACAATTGTGCCATAGATGCGGCGGTCATATCATTACAGCTAATGAAGTTGGACTAGCGGATGAAGATGTTATTGATGGTCAATCGGAATCATTATCCGCGGAAAAGGAACTGAAATTGTTAAAGGCTCAGGTGCAGGATTTCGCTAGGGTTTGCAAGGTGGGTTGAACGACTTAGCTCGGAGTTGGACGTATCGATGCTGATTCATCTTGCTCCCTGTGCTTCCTCCATCCCGTCTCGATCTCCGTACATCCCTTCCCTTTCATGCGAACGTGCACATCATTATCGATATACGCGACTTTCGATGGCATAATGAACCTGCTGTATGGCGACCGTGTCTACAGGCCGTAGCGCGAGGAGATCTATCACAAAAAGTACAAGTTAAAGTTCAAGGAGCAGATTTGATAGAATTAAAGGAAGATATTAACGGAATGGTTGAGAAATTAACTACTTTTGCACAGGAAGTTACTAGGGTATCTTTGGATGTTGGTACTAAAGGAAAGTTAGGTGGTCAAGCTGTTGTTGAAGGTGTTGAAGGAACTTGGCAGGAATTGACTGCTGTTGTTAACAAATTGGCGGAGAATCTGACGACGCAGGTTAGGGTGAGTGGACTCCTCTGGCGAGATACTGCTTTATCTGTACATCAACATATAGAGTTGGCTGACTCGATTGTCTTTCCCATCTCAATGCTCTACCTGTCCGTTCACCCCTTATCCCAATGATTTTATCCCCCCCCCCCCGGGGACTATCATCTACTTCTGCCTTTGCAGTCCATCGCTGAAGTCACAAAAGCTGTCGCCAAAGGTGATCTGAGTCGAAAGATTGAAATTGAAGCGCAAGGTGAAATTGCAGAACTCAAGACTACAATCAATGTCATGGTGAGTGGACTGCCCTCACTTCGGTATGGATGTGAAAAGAGCTGAACGAGTTGCCTACTCTTCGCTTTCATGTAGGTGGATCAACTGAACAACTTTGCCGTCGAAGTCATTCGGGTATCGGTTGAAGTCGGTACAGAAGGTAAATTAGGAGGATCAGCAAGAGTGGAAAATGTCGAAGGAACATGGCGAGAAATTACAGATTGTGTGAATTCAATGGCATCAAATTTAACTAATCAAGTTAGAGCAATAGCAAAAGTAACTGCTGCTGTTGCTGCTGGTGATTTGGATAGAACTATTGATGTTGATGCTAAAGGAGAAATATTGGCTCTTAAAGAAACGGTCAACAATATGGTTAGACAATTGAGAACTTTTGGTGCGGAAGTTACAAGGGTCGCTCTTGAGGTGGGTACGGAAGGTAAATTGGGTGGAAGTGCTAGGGTTGAAAAGTGAGTTCCTGGAAGATATATGCATTGAATCGTTAGTTTATGGTGTGTGGGACGAACTAACGTCGTCATCGTGATTACGCAGCGTCCGAGGGACTTGGAAAGAACTCACCGATAACGTCAATCAAATGGCCAAGAATCTCACAGATCAAGTCCGTTCTATAGCTACAGTAACAACAGCAGTAGCAGATGGTGATCTCACCAAGAAGATTACAGTTGATGCCAAAGGGGAGATTTTGGATCTTAAAATGACTGTTAATTCTATGGTTGATAGCCTTAGGATGTTCGCTGCGGAAGTCACTCGTGTTGCGAGAGAAGTGGGAACGGATGGTGTGTTGGGTGGTCAGGCGAAAGTTACCTCTGTGAGAGGAGAGTGGAGAAGCTTGACTGACAATGTTAATACTATGTCATCGAGGGTGAGTCGTGACCACATTTCTCTAGACTTGATGGAATACTGATGTACGATCCTTGTTTGACCTTGCATGCAGATCACTGAACAAGTCAGAAGTATTGCAAAAGCGACCACTGCTGTAGCGAGCGGTAACTTAGGTGTTAAAGTGCACATCGAAGCAGCGGGAGAAATCGCAGCGCTCTGCAAGACTATCAATGATATGATCGATAGGCTTTCTATCTTCGCTGCGGAAGTCACTCGAGTGGCCAGAGAAGTAGGAACGAAAGGAAACCTCGGCGTCACTGCCAAAGTCGACAATATCGATGGAACATGGCAAGAAATCACTTCGAATGTTAACACGATGGCTCTCAATCTTACCTCTCAAGTCCGAGCCTTCGCTCAAATCAGCGCAGCTGCAACAGAGGGAGACTTCAGCTCGTTTGTCACTGTTGAAGCTTCGGGTGAAATGGACTCGCTCAAGACTAAGATTAATCAGATGGTCTTTTCTCTGAGAGAATCGCTCCAGAAGAACACAGCCGCTAGAGAAGCTGCTGAGCTAGCCAATAGATCAAAGTCTGAGTTCTTGGCTAATATGGTAAGTATCGTTTACCTTCAAATAAGCGATTGAATGAGAATGAGTCGGATAAATCCGGTTCGGACTTGCATAAAAGGGAGAGCTAACGTTGGTCATATCCGACAGTCGCACGAGATTCGTACACCCATGAACGGTATTATTGGTATGACTGGCGTCACGCTTGAAACGGAACTCACAAGAGCGCAAAGAGAGAACTTGATGATCGTATCAACACTTGCCAATTCTCTACTTCTCATTATCGACGATATTCTTGATATCTCAAAGAGTGAGTTTCCTGCTGCGTTTTGCGAGCAACGTCTGGATGCAAAGTCACTGACGCTTCTTTCTGTCCTTGTTCTGCAGTTGAGGCTGGTCGAATGACGATGGAAGAGATCCCGTACTCCGTCCGTTCGGCTGTTTTTGGTGTCCTCAAGACGCTCGCTGTCAAGGCATCCCAAAACAAGCTCGACCTGCTCTACAAAATTGATCCCAATATCCCGGACTTCCTCGTCGGTGATCCATTCAGACTGCGTCAAGTTATCACGAATCTTGTCGGAAACGCAGTCAAATTTACAACACGCGGTCAAGTCGCGCTGTCTTGCAGATTGGCAGGTCTAGATCCTCAAGGCAACTATATCTTGGAGTTTTGCGTTGCCGATACTGGTATCGGTATCAAGAATGACAAGCTCAATATCATTTTCGACACCTTTGCGCAAGCTGACGGATCGACAACGCGAAAATACGGTGGCACAGGTCTTGGTCTGACTATCTCGAAACGACTCGTCAACCTGATGGGCGGAGAACTCTGGGTACGATCAGAATACGGCAAAGGGTCACAATTCTACTTCACTACCAAGGCGAGAAGAGGTACCTGGACAGTTGACTCTGTCCGTCAGAAGATGACCCTCTCACATCCTGGTCGAAGAGTACTTTTAATCGATACGGAAGAAGAGCAGACTGTCGTCGCTGCAGTTGAAGCGTGTGGCCTTGAAATCACACATGTACGATCGCTTGAAGAAGCATGCAATCAGAATGGTGTCTTTGATACTGTTCTAGTTGACCAGCTGGCAACAGTAGAAGCATTACGCGAAGTCGAAAGACTGAGATATATTCCCCTCGTCCTCGTCTCTTCACATATCCCACAACTCAACCTCAAATACGCACTCGACTTTGGTATTGCAAACTGTGTCGAAGTACCTACCGATGCTCAGGATTTGGCAAATGCCATCACTCCTGCATTGGAAACGAGCAATAGGAATCCATCGGACCTCAATGGGGAAAGTACTTTCAAGATCTTGTTGGCCGAAGACAGTGAGTCGTTTTGCCTTTGTGCCAGCGGTTGACGGTGACACTGATGATTCTCTTCTTCGTTTTAAGACGTGGTCAATCAGAGGGTTGCCCTCAAATTCCTTGAATCGGCTGGCCATCGCGTGTCAGTTGTCGAGAACGGCGCTCTGGCTGTGGAAGCGGTCAAGAAGCACGACTATGATTGCATCCTCATGGACGTTAGGTGAGATCGAGACATCATGTCATTATTGACGGAGGGTACAGCCGCTAATCTGCAATCTGTCCCTCTCAGCATGCCTTTCATGGGAGGTATTGAAGCTACATCCATCATCCGCAAATACGAAGATTCGAACAGTCTGGAACGCGTGCCTATTATCGCCTTGACGGCGCACGCCATGTTGGGAGACAGAGAGAAGTGGTACGTCATTGTCTTCGAGCGTCCCTTGTGCTTCAGACTGTACTGACAGCCGCCCTTTGAACAGCATCAACATCGGCATGGACGAGTACCTCACCAAGCCCCTCAGAAAGCCAGATCTGCTTTCAATGATCAACAAAGTCGTGAACTCGCGGCGAATGACGACTGCGCCAGTCATCCGAGGCATGCAAGGCTACGTCACTGCTGGCCCCGTCGGCTTGATTGCCTAGATCATCCCACATTCGACAGATCTTATTCACTGCCTCCCTTTGGCTGTCTTACGAATACGTCGATACGTAGCAGACTTTCGTTGCCTGCATTTCCTCCCTCCTTACGCTGTATACTACACGATCTGCCTGGTGTGGACGCCTCTGGAAGGGCTACATACCTTTTCTTTTTCACCTTGGTTATTTCATGCAAGTGTCATAACCAGCAGCTGGAACCTTTCTCAATATAAGTAGTCGCGGAACAAAATTGTCATGGAAGTAGCATCGGGCTTGTACTGGCTTTCAGTTTTTGGAGTGTTGTACAGAATTATGGAACGAGGACTTCTAGACATTCGCAGTCAGAATTTTCAATACATCGACAGATCGTACGTCGTTGCATTAATGTCTTTAGCATTGCTTACCAGCCCATCAAGTGCTACAAACGCCGTCCAATCTACACATCGCTCGTCTGGGCGAGCATTTTCGTCCAATCATACTTATCATAGTGCTTCCTGAATGCCTTAACCCGCTCATCATTGAGCTTCCTATCCATTCTTCTTGGTTTGCGCCATTTTCGAGGTTCTAGATCCAAGACATTGCCGATTATCTCTGCTGCAAAGTACCTCTGAAACTCGCCTCCTCCCTTTGCACCCTCGTCAAAGTCGTATGTGTCTCCTTCTCCAGTGGCTGTCTCTGCGCCTTCTATGACGTGCCCATAGCCTTTCTCACCTTTATAGTCCCACTGTACCATAAAGTAGGGCAAATTGGGTACCATGGCTCGTCGAAAGCCACCAGGCCGCTTGCTGAAGTCTATGAGCTTCTGATGCTGGGACCATTCCGCTTCTGACGTTTGAATACCTTCGTGGAAGTATCCGGGCATCTGCTCGAAATATTCCCATGGTACAGGCACGGCTTCTATGTATGAGTGGCGTTGACCTTTGAAGGAGGTCACTGTTTCATAGAAGAGAACGCCTTTGTCTTGTTCAGCGTGCATTTGCATCAAAGTTTTCATGAAGTTCTGGAACGAGAACATATCAGCTCCGCATGCTGCCTCTCGCGTCGCCCTAGCTTACTCTGATCTCATCCCAAGTATCGTCATCGGCTTCCAAGCTTGATAGGTGGTGTTGCGTTGGCACGATGATCGAATGACCCTCGACAAGAGGTTCCGTGAGTGGCAGAGATAGGTAAGCCCTTGTCCCAAGCGCGACCATGCAGGCTTGTGGAGGCACGGTCGTCGTGTCTGTATCCTGATAGCAGAATTGACATGTATCGAGGGCTTTCTTGGTTTTGGCATAGTCTTGAATTGCAAACATCTTCTTTTGAGCTTCAGTTTTGACTTTCTTCCTTGCCAACCTTTCGGCACTATCGTCCATATAATCAAGATCATTCTTGAATGCGCTGTCTCCAGCGATCCGAGCCGCCATTTCAAAGTCGATGTTCTTCTGATCTGCAGCCCCTCCGCCGAAGCGTTCTTCTCGTAAGAGCTCTTCAAGAGTGACAGTATCATCATCTGCATTGATTCGCAGCAGTTCACCTGTCTTTGCATCTCTTGTTTCGTACTGCATGCAGCAAACTATCAGGATCGGAAGCTGTTAGTCGACATAAGACTCAACCTACCTTCGCTTCTTTCCTTTTCCGCTTATTGCCAGGCCTCAATGGTCCTTCATCTTTTTCCTTGCCGGTACCAACATCGTACAGTCTGCCTCTCCCGTCAAGAGTAGGCAGTACCCGAACTTCAGCGTCGTCTCCTTGCCCTTGTGCCGAAGTCGAGTCAAAGTATCCCCTTCCAGCATCGCCCTGTCTGCTTCGCAGCAATTCAGTCTCATAGGTCGCCTCTAGCTCTTTCAGCTCCTCGCTATCTCCGCCCATCAAGCGCATTCTGAGAACTTTCGCTTGCAGCCTATTGAGGGACGTCGGCGACATTGGAGGTTTTGACAGGAGCTGGTCATTGCTTTGCGATTCTTGAACTGCCGCCTTTGTTACATCATTTGCTGTAGTCGAAGTCTGCAGCTGCGAAGGCTTTCGTCCAAGACCCACAGGAGGCGTGAATACAGAAGGTATAGGAGTAGACATCTTCGAGGTGCGCTGTTGTGTCTGTCCCGGCTGCGGAGTCTGGGGTCGGGATGAGGGACCAGCTTCATCTGGCGCGCTTCCTGGTCGTCTGAAGGAGCTCGCTCGAGAGGGTGGACGTGAAGAGCCCGCTGATCCTGGTTCGTTGAATATGTACCGAGTTTGGAGCTGCGGCGTGTCTTCTTTGCGTATTTCTCTCCCGAACTCGTCAACATCGGCACTACCAGAGGTGGCGCTGCCTCGCACGGCAACAGGTCTCGAAGGCTTCCCATCGAGTACCCTGCGCTCTTCCAAGACGGCTTCCCACGCCTCAACGGTACCGAAACGTTCAAGACCAACCTCTTCAACTAAACGCTTCTCCTCGTCTGCTGTCTCGTAAACTCGTCTAAGTTTCATCATCCGCCAATTTGATCCGCTTGAGCCTGGTGTAGGTGGAGCTTGTCCTGCGTGTGAAGATGAGGAAGTAGAGCCTGCTATAGCTTGAACAGACGACTCGAGCCGGTTGCCATCGTCGGCAAAAAGAGCCTTGTTGATCTCGCGAGACGACATCTTCGGGGCTGCAATAGGCTGTTTCTTCTCGGGCTCCTTGCGCTTACGTTCTCTTCCCATATCCGAGAAGACGTCGCCGCCGAAGGTACCTTTTGTTCCAACATCGCCTTCTCCGTATCCATCGGTGAAAGCGTCGAGGGTGTCGTGCGTGTTCGGTCGGGCTATGCCCGATGGAACTTCGCCGATGCTGAAAGTACCTCCATTGGTCAGATTCTCGGACTGTCGGATGACAGTAGGATTCGCTTGTCGTGATATAGCTTGATCCTCTAGCATCCATTGGTCTCTTCCTTCGCGGGCTTGCGATTCAGCAGCCACCGCCTTTGGTAAAGGCGGGTCATTCGGACCAGCTTGAGCGTGGGAAGTAAGCTTCAGCGCCTCTCGTGTTGGGATATTAGCAACAGAAAGTAGTTCCTGTGTCAATAGAAGCCAAGCAAGCCATAGACACAAGCGTGATAGTCAGCCTGTGGGACCGGACATGACCTCTGCACAGCGGAGACACACCTCGTCGGCAGCTTTCTCGACCCAAAGCTCTTCGTCGTCGCCTGGATTATCGTCAATGATCTTCTGCCCAGAGTCGCTTCTGTCCTTCCTTCTGCTGTGGTTGCTGCTGCTGCTGCTCTTGGAATGCTTCTCTCGATGATGACGATGCCGTGGCTTCTCCTCGTCGCGGTCGCGTTCGTGCTTGCTCTCTCGCCGCGAGCTGCCTCCTCCCTCGTCTCTGTGTCTGTCCGTGTCCTTACTGCTGCTGCTGTGCTTCTTCTCCTTGTCTTTTGAAGAGCTTCCCATCCTTGTCCGCTGGGAGTTGTCGATTGTCCAGAGGCAAAGGGCT
The DNA here is from genome assembly GCA_024345325.1 of Cystobasidium tubakii. NCBI lineage: Eukaryota > Fungi > Basidiomycota > Cystobasidiomycetes > Cystobasidiales > Cystobasidiaceae > Cystobasidium > Cystobasidium tubakii. The sequence continues at coordinate 1,239,283 of BROO01000001.1, read as the reverse complement.
TCATATTCACGGTGACTGTCTTGCTCTCGCCAACCCGATACTCTGAACACCCTGAACACTCTGAATCTACGCTATATGCACATGCTCATAGGCTATACGCTGGAGTCGCTGGCCATCAGGACTCGTATCCACTGCCTAGCTTGACGCACATCTGTGCACTGCGCCGACTTGAGGCTGGACGGCTCACTTCCTGTTCGAAGCACAGCTTTCCGGTTCAAAGGGTGCAAGCTATACAACTCGGATAGGCATGCTGCTGGAAATGTGCTCCTGTCACGCTCGCTAACTATCGCTGGCACGATTCTGCGTGTCTGGGCTAACGATCGCAGTCATGCGTCCGATAGACATCGGCAAGAGAGGAAAGAGTGGATTTGGAGCAGCTGCGTCCGCCCTCATCGATTCCTATACAGACAAGCTGAAGTCTGTCGACACATCTGGGGTAGTCCGACAAGCGGTCGGCATGGGTGTCGCAACAGGTATTTGCACGAAGCCTACTATTAGCAATGATACGCGGTATTTGTTGAAGCCAGGATCTCTATGTCAGGTTTCTTCCTGATGGTCTATTTCCTTATACTGAGACCTAATATGAAGGTAGGCCACTTTCCAGTTCCGGACAAGCCACGAATACAGTGCCTGATGGCTGGCTGGTCAGAACTACCTCGCGCCACGAGCAGAGATCGCACAGCGACTTGACGATCTGATTGAGGAGGGAAAATGGAAAGCGCTCGTTGAGACACAGAGGTGGGACGAAGTTGAGGTGAAGAAACAGAATACTGCCAGAGAACTCAAGAAAGAGCGAAGAAAGATTACAAAGACCTCCCCCTGGTTCGCCCGAGTGCGAGAAGGTTGTAAGTGTCAGCAGGACTGACTGCCTTTCCATCCGAATCATCATCTCGCAACGGGACCTCTCTTTTCGGGGCTAACAGGCATGTTCGTTCAGTCATGGAGGCTTGCACTGCTGTTTTCCAGGATGAGGAACAGCATCTTGTTCAGTCCGGCTTGGATTCGCTGGCTTATCTTCGTCTGCTTTGGCTAAACATGACCTGCTTTGGCCTGATCTCCGTCATCACGCTCCCGATGCTAACAATTGTGGACTGGAACGCACATAATAAAGGCGCGCTTTGGGAAAATGTAAAACTTGCTAAAGTGTCTCTTATGGATTTCACTATCTCTGGCATCGAGGATAATACACTCTATTGGCATGTTGGGGCGGCATATATTGTGACCATCATTGTATGTTCCCTCATACACTGGAGTGAGTCGAAGTTTCACCGCCAGGTGGGGAAATGTAGCAACTTTGAGAGGTAGCCGATGCCCTTGCTGACTATCATCAAAATCGTTCCAGACAGTCTGCAGCTTGAGAAACACAGAGTTGAATTCTACTGCAATCCTGCATTTCTGAATTATCCGAGTGACCTTTACAAGCGATGCGTTATAGTGAGCGTTGTTGATCTTTGACAGAGCAATGACACCGCTGATCCAACAGGTTGTTTGTTAGATCGCCGATATACAGCCCAACGATGCTGTGAAGGTTCCCTCGAAAATCATGAAGGATGGAAGGGAGCAGACTTTATTGCGAAGTAAAGTCGAGCATGAGGTCAAACGGAAGATATTCACCACGTCTGCTATCAAGGACAAGCGTCACGAGATACTAGTTTTCCAGACAAAAGATCCAGTAGGGAGACAAGCCAAAATGACAGCTCGGAATGAGCTTGTCAAGCAGCTTGAGCGCTGTCTCGATAACTTCTTGGCTTTGGAAATGAAAGCAAAACAGGTAAAGCGCGTTAAGATTGGCTCGGTACCTAAAATACATCCGTAAGTCATGATCCCCTTACCGGTAACAGGATCTGTCAGCTCACGAGAGTTGTAGTCCTGGGCAATGGAAGGTGAAAAGGGTCGATGCGCTGAAGTATTTCCGAAAAGCCTTTCAAGAGCTCGAGAAGACGCAAGAGATAAACGAAGACCTTGTCGTGCGCTACGCCATAGTCAGCTTCAGCTGTGCAGGGAGCTGTAGCACCTTCATACAGCATTGTGCTTCGACTACTGGAAAGGTGCGTTTGGAGAACTGGGAGTTGGATTTTGCACCCACGTGAGGTCTTCAAGCTTGCTTAAGTATCGACGACCCAGCCTTGACTGAGGTTTTTCTTTGTCAGTCCGACTGGGATTATCTGGCGCAACATTGGATTGTTGAGAGGCGTACGAGCGACAAGTTACCTGGTGGGGTATATTGCACTGTTCCTGCTGTTGCTTCTCTATGCGCCAGTAAGTATTCCGCGGCGTGTCATACATACCGGGACAAGTGGCTGATCCAAGCGCAGCCTCTGGCCGTCATTGCTCTCCTGTCGAATGCTAGTGCTTTGACGGCTTTCTGGCCCTGGCTAAAGCGCTGGGCTGACAGTCAGCCACTGATCTTTGTCGCCGCCACGAGTAAGCCTAGGGGCGTTTTGCGAAGCGGTCTTGCAGAGCTGACTCTGTGAATGGGAAGCTACCGTACCTCCGGCTTTGTCTGCGGCCATGTTCAGTATCATGCCCTTGTTGTTGGAGACAGTGGCAAAGTTTCAAGGAGCGAAAACATTCAACGCGCTACAGCACCGCACTATACACTGGTATCTCGCCTTTCTGGTACTATCTCAGCTTGTGCTGCTTCCGTGCTTGAGCACCCTTTTCACGCTCATTGCACGGAGCATGCAAGATGGATCTGAAAAACAGAGGACGAATTGGCTTCTGCAAATTTGGATCGATGTCGTATTCTTCTTCGCTCAAGTGCCAAACACCTACTTATCCCAGGCAAAGTGCGTAGACATACTTCAGCCAATTATGTATGTCGCCGTCACTGGAGCAGCCGACTGATGTACCCTCGGGGTCCTTTTGCAGCTATTGGCTCAACTGGCTAACTCTCCGTTGGCTAATCAATACCATAGAACTAGCGCAAATTCCATGGCTGTTGGAGCGGTTAGTCACCGTGACTTACCTCAGAATGACTGCACATGAAACTGCGAAAGAAGCTGCCCCCGCCGAGTATACCCTAAGAATCCCGAATAGTATGTGAGTGCACACAGCGCACCGAAAGACACCTCAGTCACATGTCGACCGACTGACAAACACGACTCCAGGTTCTCGACAATTCTTGGTTTGCTTTATGCACCCCTGGTCCCGTTCGTCGCACCTGTCTTGACAGTCGGCTTGATTTTGCAGTATGCATATCACAAAATGCAGGCGAAACTGCTCTTCGAGACTATCGCCGAAACGGGGGCACGATTCTGGCTACCCGAAATGGATCGCTTCTTGCTGTTTCTGCTTATATCGCATGGATGTTTGGCTCTGACCTGTGCACTCCAGATGGCAGATGGAAAGATAGCTCTCATGATGTGAGCCGTTCAGGTATGAAAGCAGATTGTTCTTGGATCCTGAGACTTGAAATCTTTTCAGTGGTCCTGCTGGCTTCGCCGTTGTCTGTTTCCGATTCTATCTACGAACCCGATTCAACCCAACTCTGCTTCTGGTGAGTTCTAAATGCTGTTGTTCAGGACGAAATGGTTGACTATTGGTCAATCTCTGCAGATGCTTCACCCGCGAGCGAAGACCAAGTCGACGTTAACACACGACCTCACAGTCGCCGATTTGAGCAAGGGATTCGGCTTCTTGACGCGGGGCGTGAAGTTGGAGCTGTGAGTCGCATATAAGGCGCGGCACAATTCGGGTCTGATCAATTAGCGTCTCCCCCTTTCATATTGACAGCGGGAAAGATCTTGAGAAAAGAGAGAGAGAAATAGTACAGAAGAGGGGACGAGAATTACTAGACCAACAGTAAGTTCTGCTCCTGCATTTGATTTCGGAAGGCTGACTGTGCTTGTTGCAGCGGGCTGCTTCCTCTACTAGAAAAGGACGACAACTGGATGACAGAGCATGATCTATTGAAAAAAGCTGTCATAGCACCAAGTACGATACGCCGTCGTGAGGCCGCACGTCGCAAACAGTCTGAGCGGAAGGATACATTACGAAGCGAAGATGCGCCGAAGCCGTTCACCTGACGCCTGTTCCAGCACCAGGTACACCTACATAGATTACGGAAACTTATTTATGGAATGATCTCATGTACGCTATTCGACCACGTCTTCTACGTCTGTAATTTCTGCGCGCCTTCGCGTTCAACCAAATCTCACTGGCATTCCCGGTTGCCACGACCCTGCTTCTTGTACCCTCAGCCGGCGAGCTTGCCCTGGCGTGTTGGGTGCCGGCAATGGAGACGAAGTAGATGCTTGTGTCGGTGTTGTTGAACGGTCTTCTTGCATGTTGAGATCGTTCATCTCGATGGTGCTGATCTGCACTTGAGCCTCCATGCGACGAGCCTGTACCCACTGAAGTCCAATAGTACATCAGCATCTAGACTTCCGGTCAAGGTTTGCTTATGAACGACATACCTCGCGAACAGTGTTTCTGAGTTGGTCCAATAACTTCGCAAAATCTCGATAAAACTGCAATGCTTCACTGAGGTTCAAAGCGAGCTCTTGATGTTTGCTGAATGCGATTTCGAAACGTTGTAGGACTTCTTCGCGTTGTCTCTGAATCGGGTCGTTTTGCCGTGCCGCAATAAATTTCTCGTTTGTTTCCTTTGGGCAGTAGCGGAGTCAGCTTCATGCTTCATTAGCGAGACTGGCAGGACTTACAGCAATTCGCTTGAGGAGGTCCTCCTGCTTCCTTTCGTTTCCACATAGCGTATCCCGGAAGAAGCTATACTTGCGCAACTCTTGCTGGAAAACATCCTCAAACATCGCAGTTTCGATCCTGTCGCCTGAAGTACTGATAATCTCGCCTGTCTTCCTTAGTACAAGTGAACGGATATCATCGCTCTGTGCTGTTCTCTTGGCGTCTTCTATGGTTCGCCGGCGCGCAGCAACTATATCTTCGAGATCTTCGAGCATATGTCGTAACTGCCTCACCAGGGCGGTCTGAGATGATGGTGAAGTGATCTCATCATAGGAACTTTGCCGTCGTTTCGAGGATGGAATAGCAGCGTCTAATGCTTTTGCGTCACCCTCCATGAGGGAAAGCGTTCCTTCCCACTCTGCGAATTTGTCTCTCACGACCTTGTCGCTTTGCCCTGCCGCTTTGAGTGTACTTTGGAACTTGGCAATCTTCGTCCGTAGTTGGGAATTCAGATTTTCTGAGGTTGGCCTCATCCATCTGTCCGTACCAAAATGGGCTCGAAGCTGAGCGTCTTCCTGCTCTTCGGCATCCAATAGAGCCGTCACATCATCCAGCACTTTGCGATCCGTAGATGCAACAGACAATGCATCCTGCATCATCGTACGCAGGTGTTTCGTTCCTCCCGCTTGTCGCAGCTCCTCCGCCCGTCGTAGCAGGGACATGGGAACACCATCAGGAATCTCCAACGCTTGTATCGAACCTGGTAGATTCAGCGACTGCAGCGTATTGGCCGAAGTTTGGTCCAATCCGTCCTTTTTCGCAGCGATTTGATCCCTCAGGTACGTGTCTTTTCGATCGTCGTATAGGCTGATAGCAAGATGCACCGCATATGGTATTAATCGCTCGAACAAAGGTCGCATGCCTAAGCCTCCTGACCCTGGGTGCAGTCGAGGTATCGGAAACTCGACTTCTTGAGGTATTGCGGCCTTCACCATTGCCATTCCATTCACCGGGGGTAAATCTGATTCGGACGTCACAGCTTGCAAGTAAATGAGTCGATTGTCCCGCTCTGCCGTTTCAGCCAAGCTTTGCAGGGTCGCCTTGAGAGACTGCAAAAGGGTAACCGGAAAGTCTTTGAGCTCGGGTTGACGACAGCTGTGGAAAGAATAGTGACTCACTTTGATGTCGATAACGACACTTTGCGCTACTCCCTTTTTGGATGTTTTCAGACCGAGGTCGACATATTTCAGCGCGACATTCAATCTTCCCAGCTCATCTCCGTATCTATTGTTGGCTGAGTCTTCACAGCTCTTCCTGTACTGTGCAACTGCAGCAAAATGACAGCGCTTGTATGTAACATGGTGCAGCCAGCTCTGAAGCAGAGTTGCTTAGCTAAGATAGGCAACGGGCAAAACAGGGTGAGTATGAACTCACTGATGGAAAAGCAAATGTAGGCCAGACTCCGCCGGCCCCTCTTGCCTCGTTAGCCATCTCCAACGCATGCTCGTAAAGCTCTTCAACTTTCTGTGCGATTCTGGCTATTGAACCATTCTTGAGCTTATCGACTAAAGCTCTTTGGAAGACACACTCCTGCGCTTGGGCGAGACAGAAGGACATGAGAGCCGAAAGTGTTTCTCGAGATAGGTCTGGTGATGGAGGATCGTGGTCCGCTGCTGAGAGTTGTACGAGGGGAAGAACTGTATCGCGAACAAACCCTAGCACTCCAGCTGCGTGCTATCGTTATGAAATGCCGGAGATCGGTTAATAAGTTCAGCAGCTTCGGAGTCCTGATTTGGCTTACCGAGAAATGCGCCATTGCCTTCTTGTTGCCTTCCAAGCTGCTCCTGTCTTCCGCTACTGCCATTCGAGCGTACGTAGCGGCAATATTGATCAACATGCTAGCGCGCTCATATTGCAGGTCTGGAAGTACGTTGGTTGATGTTTGAGGAAGGTTGCCAGGCAGTGAGAAGTCGTCTTCCTGCTGATTAGATGGTGCTGGATTGGAGAAGAGAGGGTACCAGGGGAAGAATATGCCAATCTAGGAGTAGTTTCTTTAGCTAACCTGCGGCGTAAAGAAATGCGGTCATCAACGTATACTCACATCGGTCGGAAACTTGGATAACATGAAGACTAGCTGAGCATGATACCTGTGAATCCAATTTAGACATTCAGTTTATGGTGTTGCAGCATAGCTATCTGCAAGGTCAGCCACCCACAGAAGCATCTTCGGCAACAGGCCCGCTTGTAATGACGATTCCGCGGAGCTTCCGACTAAGAAAGCGGCATCTTTTCTCAGATCTTGTAGCTTCTTGGCTTCTGGAGCCAGAGCGTCTGGATGTGCATCTGGATCGTTGCTTTGATTGTAGGCAGAAGATGCATGATCGCGGATTGCCGAGACGAAATCAACCTGAAGATCCGGATCAGCTCTGGACCGCGGCAAGATGAGAAATTGAGACATGTTAATAGCCTACCTCCTCCGTCAGCTTGTATGGGAAGCCCAGCATAGGCTGCTGCTGGGTCGCCATGACGTGCGGTTTGCAGCGTCCAAGTCCGCCTGGGGGACTCTTGGTCTTGCCGTGGGGCTCGTTTCTCGGCGGTAGACCGGGTATTCAACACTGCAGAGCACTGAGTGCAGGTATATCGGAGTGATGATCTTGCTGCTGTTGTTGTTGAAGTGGTATTCGACCTTGCTTTAATGCTCTCGCTGCCTTCAGCAAAAGGTGATCGAGAAGCTGCAAGGCCTTCGAGGAGCTGTGGGCCAGCAGGAATAGCAAAAGCGACGAGAAGCAGCTTGAGTGATGACTACAGAGCCGTCTCGCCTTGTAGGATGCTCGGCACGCTCAGTACTGCTTTCGGCTGACTTTGTTGCCACCCAGAGTACTACAGCCTGGCCGGCGACGTGTCAGCTTTCAAGTCGCGACTTTTCCATTTTCTTTGCCCTTTGACCTACTTCGACTTGGGCTATCCAACGAGTAGACACACTCTGATTACAACACCGTCCTCCATGCTATACGAATCTGCTCCGTCAACACCGCTGCGACGATGAACGGTCACGCTGAGCCCATCGCAGGCAACACACCTCTGGCATCTCGCATCAGGTCACGCAGGGAGCAGCTACAGACGACGACGAATAACGGCAGCAGCAGTAGCGGCAGTGCATCCACTGGCAACGGCAAGAGCAGTGCAATCAGCAGACTCAGATTTCAAGTGGACAGCAGCGACGATAGCTCGTCCACAACCGCGGAGGAAGAGACCGAGACAAGTATGCAACAACGCCAATTTACACGGATGCCTGATGGTACCGAGTTGTACGAGCTGGAAGGGGGAGTGCATCCATCTCCCAGCACGTCACTGCTTTCAAATGGCTCAGATGCAGATGCACGTCTGAATGGACTTGGTAGCGGAGTCAGCGAGAAGGAAAAGTACAAAGCAAAACAGGATGATCCAGTCGCGATAGGAAAAAGGGAAGACGAAATCACGTCAACAGGCTTGACCGAGAAAGACAAGAGAGCAATGGTACTACTTGTAGCTCTGTACCTACTTCAGGGCATACCAGTAGGACTGGCATTCGGGTCTATACCATACCTACTGAGAAGCAAGCTCTCATACTCACAAATTGGAATATTCACATTATGTACATACCCGTACTCCCTCAAACTACTCTGGTCACCAATAGTAGACTCGATATTCTCACCCAAACTCGGCAGAAGAAAGTCCTGGATTGTACCTATACAAACGATAGTCGGCTTGATGCTGTGGTGGCTAAGCCGGAATATCAATCAATACATAGACAAGGTGAGAGAGATCATGCTTGTTTACTCGTAGTGATCGCAATGCTCAGTCATAACTGCCATGTAAACAGGAGATCCCCGATGTCCGCACCCTCACCTTCCTCTTCTTCACCCTTGTCTTCTTCGCAGCGACACAAGGTACGCTAGCCTGTAGCGCTGCTCGATGTATGGAGTTCACTAATATTCATCTTTATTCACCTCCTCAGACATAGCAGTAGACGGCTGGGCATTAACGCTCCTATCAAAAGGAAATTTAAGCTACGCAAGCACAGCACAAACAATAGGGTTAAATTGCGGTTATTTCCTATCATTTACAGTTTTCTTGGCTTTCAATTCAGTTGAATTTAGTAATAAGTATTTCAGATCTACTCCTTTGGATTATCCTCTTGTTTCTTTATCGGGTTATTTGAAATTTGGGGCTGTTGCTTATTTTGTCGTTACTGGTTATCTGGCTTTCTTCCAGCCTGAGGTACGTCATTTGATGTGTCGACATGCGATGATGTTTAGAGGGAGTAAAGCTGACGTTCGATGCGGTTATTCGATGCCAGGACCCGGTAATTGGAGATGATCCAGATATGGACCTCAAGAGGGTGTATACTATTATGTACCGCATATGTCGTCTGAAGCGTAAGTCGGGCTATCGTTCAGGTATGCATGCGAGACATTCGAGTTGACAATATCTTCAACTTCCTGTAAGCAGACGTTCAATCCTTCGCATTAGTACATCTCGTTAGCAAGCTAGGTACAGCTACGAATGACGCAGCGACCTCGTTGAAGCTACTAGAGAAAGGTTTATCAAAGGAAGACCTGGCTTTAGCCGTTCTCATTGATTTCCCGTTCCAAATCTTGTTCGGGTGGTTAGCTGCCAAATGGAGTACTGGTGACAAGCCACTGAGGCCGGTAAGTCATTCTTCTTACTTACCTTCGGGCATCCTCGAGACATGTGATTCCTGACCTGTGGATCTCATGTACACAGTGGATACGAGCGATGTGGTTCCGCATTCTTTTTGCAATCACCGCGATGGCTCTAGTGCATTACTTCCCTTCACCCTCTGACGCATCAAGCGAAAAAGTAGCGGCAGGAGGAAGGAATATACCGACATACTACTTCCTGCTAGTTATAGCTTCTACAGTGTTGGCTTCATTTGCATCCACTGTCCAGTTTGTCGGCATCTCGGCTTTCCATACTATCATCGCTGATCCAGCTGTGGGAGGAACATATATGACAGTACGTCTCCCTTCTGTCTCGAATTCTATTGGCAGTAGCAAGTACTGAGGGGATTCGTCTCTCCTACAGCTCGTCAACACCTTATCGAACCTAGGAGGCACATGGCCCCGTTTCTTCGTCCTACGAGGAATCGACACCTTAACAAAAGCAACATGCTATATCCAATCTGAAAGCTCATCCGAGCCGATCCTCCTACCGGCGCATGATTGTTCATCTGAACATTCTAAGCTCGCCTGTGCTGATTTAGGTGGACAATGTAGGATTGAAAGGGATGGATATTATGTTACTAGCGCTATCTGTATTGCTGTTGGAGCGATTCTATTGATCTCCTTCGTTCAGCCTACGGCTAGAAAACTGCAAGGTAAGTACAAGAGTCTTTGCTCAGGTAGGCATAATTTCTGGTACATACTGATTGTTCAATGCTCTTGCCTGTTTCCAACCCACAGCCTTGCCCAATTCTGCGTGGCGAGTTAAGCTCGATAGACAAGGTTGAGTTGAGTACAGGGAGGGTCAGTGAGAGACCTGGGGATGCACTAATTAGCGTGACAAAAAGGTGACTGCTTTCAAGCACCCGGAAGAGCACATGATTGAATGCTGGAGAAGAACAGAGTAAAGGGCTACAGAGCATAAGGAAAAAGCCTTGTAACATACACAGATGGTAGTCATCAGACAAGAATGATATCAAATACCTCGTCTAGACAACACGGGTTATGAGTCGTAAATTGGCCTACGCAAGTCCATAAGCTCTTTGTAGTACATCGAAATGTTTGAACCATTCCTCAGGTGATATAGCTTGCGAATATGCATCAGTTTCATCCAAGATATAATACGGCACGCTGTCGATACCCATGTGCTGCATTTTCTCCAAGGCTTTATCCAGCTCGTAAAGGCCTTCTTCTGAGTTTACGAATTTTAAAGCTTCTTCTTTCGATAGAAAATTGGGGATTGAGGCGCATAGTGAAGACAGGATTTCGGGATCCCCCACGTCTTTGCCTTCTTCATTAAAAGCCTGAAAGAGTTGGAAGCATCAGGACCTTGGTTCGTGAAGTAGGACCATTGGATGCTTTGAGGCGGTGTCGGGTTTCGAGCTTACCTTGTATAGCTTCTCGGCTATCTGAGACTGTAATTCGAAACCTCCCATTTCATAAGCTTTCTCGATAACCCTATGCGCGTCTTTCGTTTGCCTGACTTTCGAGTTCTTTATGTCCGACACACGAAATAAGGACACGCAATCCGATAGGAACATAATATTTAGAGATCACATTGCTCAGTCTCTACCGCGTAAGCGGCCTTTGGGGGCAGCAGGTAACGGGGTGACCTACCTTATCCCAATTGAACTTGATACCTTCCTTTTCACCTTCGGAGGAGATCTTGTTTCTAACTGCACTTGCACCATCCCCACCTACATATTCAAGGGAAATGAGCCAAAGGTGCTCAGCACGAGTCCCCGTTTATGCTCCGTCGACTCAGAACTGCGGGGAGGGCTTCCGACCTACCCATAAACTTCTCACTATACAGCTTCTCTTTCGTAACAGGGTCTTTGTCCAGGTCCTCGTTGATCAAATAAGGCATAAAACGAGGTTTCAAGTCGAATTTGTACTCTTTCATCTTGTCGGATTGAAGGGCTTTCTTGAGTCGTGCCCAGCCGATGTAGCACTATCATGACGGTGGATGAAGCAGCAAAGTCATGGAAGGATCAAACATGAAGGTTTAGTAGACTTGTCAGTCAATGCGATGTATAGCTTACCCATGGACAAGCTACGTCTGAATAGATTCGAAGTTCGAATTCGCGAGCCATTGTAGAATCCGTATCGATTGCACTACTTCGGTCTGTTCTTCGGTTCCCAGGAAAGTAGGAAGCTGTTCCTCTTTGTGTTCTTGCTGTGTGATGCAGGAATAAGACTGTTCGTCACTATCTCAGGAAAATGTCCTTAGACTGGATGGTTAGGCGGAGAAAAGAAAGGAAGGACAAAGACAAAATGCATCCGCGGCATTTCGTGGGGGCCCGCTCATGTGGCAAAGTCTTCACTAATGGCAAGTAAGTTGAGGCAGTAAGGCAAAGGGGCTGGGATACTGTCCAGAGCTGCGATGGTTTAGCTACCGGAGTGCGTAGTCGTTCCCAATGGGACGATGGGAGGAGGTGAAAGCCTTCAGGCCTGATTCAGCGTCGATCACTCTGCCCATGGATCTGAAAGGCCCTTAAATTAGGGAGTCCGGTCAGAGTAAAGGCGAGCAGGTTCGGCGGCCTTGAGGCCAGAGCAGTGAGCGCCTAATGCATTGAAGACGATCTATCAGCAAGCTCTGGCTACTCTGTCCGACCTCGAACGTGTTTGTGGTCGACCAGCGTGTCTTCTTGGCTGTGGCGGGCTGACCTCAATGACAAGTTTGCTTCAGCCTCACAATGGGCAGAGTATGCTTTTGCTGACAGTACGGTGTCGAGTATGACCCTGCGTGGCTGATAGATGCCTCTCTCTGCATGCTGCCTCTGTTATTCGACGCGCGCTGAGGGTGATCGGGATCCTGCACTTTCTCTCTACGCGCTGGAGAATGAAGCTTTTGGCTCTTGTGACCTATCGACAGCAGCAACTCCCCTCGCACCAGCCATCAAGCACGCTCACACTCCCTTAGTCCCGCACCGCCAGCCAAGATTGCGTCGTCGTCCTATCCCCCGTTGCCGCCCTCGGCCTCGCCCGACTCGCCTCTGCTGCAGTCTGGCGGCGCTGGGACGCGGGTGAGGCATTCCATGTCGCAGCATCACACTCAAGCACATCAGCGCAACCATTCTCGCTCGGGGAGCATGCCCTCGACCTCCTCGCACCTGCTGGGGCCGACGAGCCATCCATTGGGAACGACGAGAAGATTGAGCGAGAACCTGCCTACGAGGATGCTGCTCAAACCGCGTGTTCTGTTACTTGTTCTGTTCGCACTCCTCATAGCTCTACTTACAATACACGAAGACTCGAGAGAGGCAGCCCATTCTGCTCTCAGGAAAGTTGGCGTCCCTCTGCCCGATCAATTGCCAGAGTGGGAGCTCGGTCTCGAAGGTGTCAAAGCAGGATTAAATAAATGGACAGGCTCGATAGTAGGGGGTAGTGGGTCTGATGCAAACAACAATGGCTTATCAGGTGGTGATAGCTGGAGGGCAACAGACGACGACGAAGAAGCCTTGCTCAACACGGAATGGAAGGATATCGCAGAACCAGCATCACCAAATGCAGCTCCAGGGTTGGGCAGCCCCGACGAGCCAGTAGTCAACAAGATGACATACCATCCAACCAATGGTTATCTCCTACTGCCAGATCCAGCGAAAATCAAATCAGAGTATAAAGACAGGGAACGACACCCTATTCTGGAACTAATTGAGAATGCTGAAAAGAAGTGGGATAGATTAGTAAAGAAGCAAAGCAAGACTCTTAAAGAAGCTGCAATGGAATACAAGAAGAGATACCTTCGTAATCCACCGAAAGGTTTCGATAAATGGTGGGAATATGCCCAGAAGAATAACATTGTCTTGAAGGACGAATATGACCAGATATTCAGGGATATACAGCCTTTTTGGGCGATGTGAGTATATCTAGAAGCCTTCTTGAGTAGTGAGAGTACTGCCTCTGATGAGACCAATTGCCGTGTCACTTTTTCTACAGAGAACCGCACGATCTAGTTCACCGAAGCAAAGTAATGACAAACGACCGAGCCGAAACTTTTACCTTAAACATAGATCCAAGTCTCTCAGGAGAGCATAAGATAACAATAACAGGAGAAGAAGCGAAATTAAAACGAGCGACTGATCTAGCTGCTTTGATTGAACGTTTCTCGGCAACTCTACCTGGTAACGTTAATATCACTTTTACGAAACATGATCAACCAGCTTGTGCGCTTGGCTATCAACATAAGGAGAGATTATTGGAGCTCGTCTCGGAAGGAGATTGTGAGTTGCCTCGCACCGTGCTGATGGGGTGTCTATCTCCAAGAGGCCTTGACATCCAATCGGCAATGCTGATATGAACCCGTAATCCTATTCTTGCAGACTTCACGTCAAGCGACTTCATCCGCCCAGAAAATCCTGAACTAAGCAATTGGGCAAACGGCTGTCCCGCCACTTCACCGCTGTACCTCTCTGAAGTCGGCGAGCTACATGAATCGCATCCTTCTCACCCTTCCAAGCTTGAAACTCAGCGATCTTTCGTGTACGACCATGCCAAATCGATGGATATATGTCAACATCCCGAAAGTATGCATCTGCACGGTTTCACATCAGCATTAGGCACGAATCTAGCGAACCTAGTACCCTTGTTCACGTTCGCGAAAACGAATCTACATTCTGATATCTTGGCGACTCCTTTAGAGCAGTATTCCGATTCATACATCGGTTATGATCCAGTATGGGATGAGAAGAGTGTAAATAAATTATTATGGAGAGGGAGTACTACAGGAGCTGAATTTGCAAAAGGAGTAGAATGGCAATTGTCTCAAAGAGCTAGATTACATTTTATGGGAAATGCGAAAGAAGGAAAGAAGAACGTCTTGTGGGCTGATAAGAAGGAATCTAAGATGAAAGTCGATGATTTCAATACCAAGGATCTTAATGACCTTTATATGGATGTCGCTTTCTCGGGAGTGCCGGTTCAGTGCGATGACGAGACTTGTAAAGTCATGGAGGACATCATTGACTTTGCCCCTACTATGGTGAGTCTCACCTCCTTTAGCCTTCGAGACTTTTTGCAAGAGAGTAGCATTACTGACCAGAGTATTGGTGTTTGTATTTACAGGGCCTCGACGAATCTTACCAATACAAGTACCTGATGGACGTTGACGGAAATGGATGGTCGGGTCGATTCCATCGTCTAATGTCAACGAAGAGCGTAGTTCTCAAGTCCACGATCTTCCCTGAATGGTACACGGAGCGGATCATGCCGTGGGTGCAGTAAGTTATGCCGTGCTTCTTCGTCTTTGAAGCAGAAACCGCGGATCTCATGCTGATAGAGGGTTCGGCTCCCTTGCTTTGCTTCTTTCTATAGCTACGTCCCTATCAAGGTAGACTACAGCGATCTATACGATGTCATGACTTTCTTCGTCGGTACTCCGGACGGAAGAGGATCACATGATGATATCGCTGCTAAGCTGGGTGCTCAAGGCAAAGAATGGGCGAGGCTACACTGGAGGAAGGAAGATATGGCGTCGTATATGTATAGGCTTGTGTTGGGTGAGTCAATCTTAAATTGGCCGCTAGATGAAAGAGTGAGCGTGTGCTAACGGTGAATTTATCCCCGTCTTCCCCTCGTCTCGATAGAATGGATCCGGCTGCTACATCGCGTAGATGATGTCGACTGGGACTATGTCGTAGAATGAGACAACAATCCAGTAATAATTACTTATCCTCGCATAGCCTGGCAAGGGCAAGTCTGCCCGGTGGAGACATATACTTCGTAGTAACAGCTTGTTCATCCGAGACGCGTTTCTTCATGCATTAGTCCGTAGTTGGGTCAATATGTGTTTGTTGTAACAGGGAGAAGTATCGTGCAATAGAACGAGGCATAAATACGTGCAAACCGTCAGCCTTCATTCACGGACTTGGGAGAATGTGCATTTGCGAGGAATCCGCTACCAGTCTTGAAACATGTTCCATTTCTGAAGTTAAACATGCTCGCACGAGATCGACACCATACTACATGCAGGTAGGGATATTATGCTTCTCCAGTTTGTTCAAGCATTACGAGATGCAGTCCACTCGATCATGTTCGCGCATACCCAGCGGTGACAGACTTGCTTTGCGGCCAGCCCAGCACCACTCTGCTGTAGTCAAGGCGTGCTTGATGCACTCGTATGCATTTGCGCACTATCGATGTGGAACCCTTACCGCAAGAAGACCATAGCCGCAGCCGCGAAGCATCCCAAGCATGAACCATCAGATACCGCCGAATTGAAGGAGGAGATCGATCTCGTGCATGATAAATCACATCATGCTGGTGCTGGGAAATACGTGAACCCTTGGCCTTCTGCTACTACTTCCAGTTGGCTGCCTAACAGCTTTGGTGTACCACTCACTTGGGCGGCAAAGCCACATCCAGAGCTGAGAAGTCAGTTCACTTGTGCAAGCCTTATGGAAGATAGGCTGACGTTTTGGAAAGCAGGAATTGGAGTTGTTAAGCCTGAGTTCGACAAAGAAACTGCAGCAAATGAACTAAAAGCTACCTGGCTTGGACATGCGGTGAGCCTACTTGGTGTTTACGAGCGTGGCGTCTCGTGGCTTATCATGCATGATTATTTAAATAGGGTCTTTTGATACAACTACCTCCGCTCAAAAAGGGAACCAGAGCAATCACACTATGTATAGACCCAATATTTAGCCAGAGAGCTTCGCCTTCGACCTATGCTGGACCAGGGAGGTATCTAGGCAACCCTTGTGACGTTGAAGATCTGCCTTTTATCGATTTTGTCTTCATATCGCATAATCAGTAAGCTCTGATTCATGGGCGCAGTAATAATGAGAGAATTGCATGCTGCTTAGCTGACCTTTGTTTTATCAGCTATGACCATCTCGATTACACAACCATGGTGAAGATCATTCGCAAAGGCGGAGATGCAACGCGCTACGTGATACCATTAGGTATGTAGTGTTTCCTTCCTGGTTGATAAGCTATAAATGCTTACGAACGTCACGTTCCAGGTCTCAAACAATGGTTTTTGGACAGTAAAGTGCCGGATGACCAACTCATAGAAATGGATTGGTGGCAAGAATCGACTTTCCAGCCAAGTGAAGTCTATTCACCTTCTCCGGATCCAATCCTCTCATCAGAAGAGCTAGACGAGCTGGATGAATTAGGAAGCATACGGATAAGCTGCGTTCCTGCTCAGCATAATTCCGCTAGGACGGGCTGGGATAGATGCACTACTTTATGGGCTGGTTTCGTCGTTGAACAGTTCGCTTGTAAACCTTCAGAAGCACCCTCGAGGACCACCGTCTACTTCGCTGGGTGGGTACACTCTCGTTTTCGGATACCATGCGGATCATGAGCTTCAGCTGATACGATCTGGATATTCAGAGATACAGGATACAGGGCAGAAGCGAAAGGACCTGTCTGTCCTGCTTTTGAGCAGATAGGGAAACGGTATGGCCCTATGGACTTCTCTGCCATCCCTATCTGGCGAGGAGGAACTCTCAATTTTGTATCGTATATGGGCGTTCGAGTGAGCTCATATTTGAGAAATCCGCGTCAACGGGAGAACACGACTGACGCTGTTGATGCGTACTCTATAGATACATCCCGGAGCACTGACGCTTGCTACTCATGCTACACCAGAAGATGCAGTCTGTATACATGCGGATGTATTGTCACGCTCTTCACTGGCTATCCATTATGCTACCTTTGCAGGCAGCGAAGATGAGGTGAGGCAATTTTACTGGCACACGAATGAAGCGTTGCGTGCGGCTAAGTCAATTGATATCTCAGGCTACATACCCCATTGCACTACTAGAGGAAGCATGCAAGAGCGCAAATCTCCAAGTCAGCATGAGTGAAGATGATGGATTTGGAGTTTGCGATATAGGCGAGACTCTGGTGATTCCCGTGCGGCCGGACGTGGTCTATCGGACAGACGACGAGGATGGTTGATGGTAGTATAGAACGACATGTAAGCAAGCATGGATGTAATGTTGTTGTAACTATGAACATGCACTGGTAGAGCAGGACTCCATGCAATGACTGTCCGAATTCACCGAGTGACCGTACCGCATGCCATTGCCAAGCACATATGACAGCCTCAAGTGCGAGCGAAAGATAATCAAAGAAGTCAACCGTACGGAAGTGTCTGGTACAAGTAAGGTGCTATGAATAGTTTGCATGTAGCTACAGTACACTAGAACCCTGTACCGGACGAAGCAGGAGTGGGTAAAGAAATGGTAGATAGAGCTTCAGCCTCCTCATGCTGACAGCTTCAATGCTGCCCAGTTGCGGAATACACGTGAGACAGCCGAGATTCAGCAAAGAAGTCAATCCAGACGAGCTACCGACGACGTGGTTGGGGCATGCTGCCAGTCGAAAGAACATTGATTTGAGGCACTAATCAATACTAACCTGCTCTCACTTCTAGGGCGTCCTTGTACAGATGCCAAGGCTGCGGAAAGATCTCCGACCCATGACACTCATGATTGATCCCATCTTTGCACAGCGTGCAGTCCCAACACTGAGTGGCTTCTAGGGTCTTCCAAATATGCAGCTGATACATGCCTTTCATCACTTGCGTCACCTCGATCCGGATGCCTTTACTTTGGCGATGCATGCTCCACCGGATGATGTTGTGTGCATACACAAGGACGTCCGCTCAAGAGCCAGTATGTCACTTCACTTTGCTATATTCGCACGGGTCAGATGATGAGGTGAGGAAACCTGGTCTCAGATCTGGTCTCGCTGTCACGTGGATGTGCTGTCATCTGACTGGACCATGGTATCCTTTGTACAAGCGACGTATGCAATCATGCTACTTGCAGATGCATGCAAAGTAGCTGAAATACCCCATGAAATCGGCAACGGCGGCTTCGGGGTCCGCGATATCGGAAAGACATTGTCAGTGCCTGTTAAAGGGGAAGAAGCAGCGGGAAGTAAAGGTCAGAACGGCACTGGGTGGGCATTAATTTATCCAAGGCGATTCGATGCCGCTAAAGGAGATTTCGAGGGTCCAGGGTAGCAAGTGAGCAGTAGGCGGAATGCGTGAATGCATAAATTTATGAAGCTTTTCGTTTTCGAGGTCTTGCATTCCCCTTTTGTACACTATAGTATACACGGTACAAGCCACCTACAAAAGCCACCAAACCGGGAAATACACGATCCTGCACAAGTCTGGAATCGTAAGCGAAGAGATAGCTTTAGTCCTTGTTCTTCTTTTGCTTTTTCTTTGCAGGTGCTTCGGAATCGCTTCCTTTTGACTTTGTCTTGCCAGCGGCAGGTGCTTTTTTCTTCGCTGGTGCTTCGTCTTCTTCCATTGCGTCGTCATCATCGTCGTCGTCCTCTTCTTCATCGTCTGATGATGCATCAGAATCGGCTGAACTGCTTCCGGAGTAGTTCTGCAAGGAGACAGAAGATGAATTATATTATGCATCAGTTTGCCCGTTGATACTGAGGAAGTGGGCACAGATAGGTCTATCCGGAAATTATCGAAAACATACCTCATCGAACTCCTCAGCAACATCGTCATCGTCCGAATCAGCCTTGAAGTCTTCGTCAACTTCTGAATCCTCATCATCATCGCCACCTCTCTGTCTAGGAGCATCGTCATCATCGCTATCCTCGTCCATCAAGGCTTCAGCGATAGCAGAATTGACAGCTTGAACATTCTCCTCCATAACATTCTTAACTCTCAATTTCTTCTCATGCCTGAGATAATCTTCGACTGAGCTTTGTTCTTCTTTCGATAAAGCTGAGAATGTATGTTCACTTCTGTTTGCCTTCATCTGTACTATTAGATCGAAAGTCCGGCCTGATGTCGTTAATGCGCCTGAGACACGTTCGAATCTGATTTCGGCGATCTCGCTGTATGGAACATATAGAGGATTTCGACTGATGTAGAGCAGTGCTTTGTCGAGGAAGAAGAGATGGCCTTCCATGGCGCCAAAATTGGCTTTAACAGCAGAATGGCCACCGTGACTGCAAAGAACGTGATATCAGCTTGGCTCACATGACATAGATCAGATGAGCGAATGTACCTCTGGAAAGAGCCTGGTATCGTAACCTTCTTCCCAGATAATGCTCTAAAGATTGAAGAAACGACCTCATAAGCCGGAGCTTCATATCTCTTATCCAATTTCCCTTGATATTTCTCTTTAATCTCATCCTCTTCCATTTGTATTTCAGCATCCATTTCTTCTTCTTTTGCAAATTGCATAATGAGGTATGGATATCGAGTTTGACCCTGTCTGATGGGAGGTTCGAGGTTGATGATGAATTGTACGTGGATGTCGTCTGTTCGTGGGAGGAGAAAAAGCTTGACGATGGAGGAGTACATGATCTTGTAGTCGTAGGTCTTGCCTCGCAGTCTGAGGAAGTCGGGGAACATGTCGACGTCAAAGCGTCCCCTGTACAGAATAAGAGCAATGGCGGACGGTCAGCACAACGCGTCAAGGTGGAAACGCAGAAGCTCTACCAGCGGCAGGCAGACGGGTACGCACCTCGGCGTGGTACATAGGATGTCAGGGAATGAAACGAGCGTCTCTCCCTGCACCTGGCCAATTTCGGCTTTCTCCTTGATCGTTTCGAAGAAGGTCTCTGCAGCAGCTTGTTCTTCGTCGTCTTCCTCCTCGGCTTCTGAGCCTGAATCCCTCGAAGGCTTCTTTTCCCCATCTTCATCCTCTTCGCCCTTGACCTTCACTTTGTCTGCATCATTTGCATCCTTCTTCGCCTGCTTGCCTCGTCGTCTCGATTCTCCCACTGTTCCTGGGATGTAGAAGCGTACTTCGACCATCTCATCGGGTGCGGCTCTCCTCATCCGCCTGGCTTCTTTGTTGTCTCTATCGGCTTCGAGCTTCTTGACCTGACTGAGCATGTTCTCATCTCTGAACTCGAGAGCGACCTCTGCCTTGTTGATGGATGTATTGTGCACCGTGTTGAGCGGCACTGTGAACGCAGGCTTGCCAGCGACGAGGAAGGCGAGGTCATCGCCCTGGATATCAGCATAGCCCCAGTTCCACCCCCTCACACTCGTGTCCTTCTCCTCGAGGGTGATATTGTAGTAGTGATTGACTGCATTGCGCAACCGCTCGTGGTCTTCGCGCTCAAAGCCCTCGTATGCAACGCGGCGCTTCTCTCCCTTGAGACCTATACGAAGCTGGAACCCACGAGCGACGCGTACCCACTGCATCCATTTGAGATCTGCTGCTGATATCGTGCTTGCTTTCGCCTCAAAGTCGCCCTTCCAGCCCAAGCCAGTCTCGGCCATTCTGCAGTGCAGGTTATGATGTGAGCCTGCGTGGACAAGAGCAAGCTGGACTCCAGCACCACCCACCGCAGCTTCCCAGGCTCGAGGCCATTCTCCTGGAAGATGCTCGTGAACTCTGTCACCGGGCCAGACATGGTGTCGTCCGGTCAGTCGCAATGTCTACAGAGCAAAGGCAAGGAGAGAAGCTGCAATTCGACTCGCGTAAAGTGCGCTGGACAACAACGACGAAGTGGTGGCGCGGACAACAAGGCCATGTATCCACTGCAGCTCATGCACAAGCAACGACTCCAGTCCATCAATCAGTCAGCAGCTCAGTGTTCTGACTCGCGAAAGCCTAGCCCAAGCCGAACACCCAAGGTCGGCTCAAGCAGCACCCATGGTGAACAACGGTTCAAGACTTGCAAGCAAAGATCAATCAAACTCTATGTGTGTACACGAAGTTTTCATGTTCAGGGTCTCGGATCGCGAAAAGGGTGGAGTCGGACGGTTGAGCTCAAGCTGGCCTAATCTTACCCATGAGGGAATGCCAGCGATTGGCAGCTTTTACGCGGAAATACGACCCCTTCACCGCAGATTCGCCCTCATCAAACGCTGTGTACAAGACCTTGCACGACTCTCGAGGTCTAACTGCGATTTAGTCGATTGTTAGGCCTGGTCCCCTGAGCCTGCTGACTAGCTTTGAAGATTGAGGGAGTAGTCAACAGGCCTCGTCGAGCAGAGCCTCCGCTTACCCTGGACAGAAGAGATGTACTTGAAACGAGAGCAGTTGCTCCTGATGAGGTCCCGGTAGGCCTAGGAACGACTGCACCCTGTGACGTTTGACGCTGTCTGCCTGGAAGTGTATGGGAAGTCGGGACGACCACTTTCCTATGCTCTGGCTGATGCGAAGGTAGCAAGGCTGTCTGTAAGTCCGTACTGAGCAGATAGTACAAGTAGTCGCATGCTGTTTGCCAGTCTTCGGTAAATACCTGTTGCAAGGCCGACCTGACCATGGCCCGGAGATCACTTGTCTCGGCAATCGCAGCAGGGTAACTCTTCGAGTGAACCTTAGGACTCTCGCATTCTCTTTTAAGCCTGATGGGGTGGTCATTGTGCAAATGCTTGAAACGTGACAGCAGGACTTGTAATTCGAAGAGACGCAGGGCGGCCATGCGCCATTGACTGACAATTGTCGGCTCACGATCTTCTGTAGTTATTTCATCAAAGCATATGCGTTTGAGTGGTCGCGCTGAAGGTTTATAGCGTTGAATCTCCTTGTACTGCTTTGGCAGCGTCTGACGGATTCTTGAGAAGTCATTATGCAGACTACCAACTCTTTGCAGGACATCGGGGAGTTCCATCTTGCTCAAGTTGTTGCGTATGAGCTGGGACACTTTATCGTTCTGTATGTTCTGGCTGGTGCTGTCGATGCTGGTTTGCGCCTTGATTAGAAATTACAATGCACGACAGGTTTCCACTGAATCGTCAAAGATCTGGTTGAGTGTACCGAAATAGTAGTCATTCGTTGTGATGCCTTTTCCTGCCCACCCACGATTATATACGGTACCCACGAGTATAGTATTATCGCTACTCATGCTCTGCAGGCTGCTTCGGGATATAGACGCCATTGATGCTGGTCTGTTCCACTGGAGCTTGCAGTGCTTGAAAAAGACGCCTTTTGCAAAGCTGGACTATATGAGCGCAACAAGAGAGGAGCAAGGGAGAGATAGTTTCAAGTGTTGTGATGCGCTCATCTCTCTGAGCAACCACACTGGCATGACACCAGGCGATGCGAAATCGACCTGGCTATGCAGTGTTGAACGCGAGTGACGGTCTAGACCTTGCAAGCAGGGTACAGCTTGTTCGACGCAATAGGAGTGAAAAGGGAATGCGGTGGCTATCGCATCGCTCTGTCTGCTGCGTTTGACCTGCATAGAGTAGACGAAAATGGCTGCAAATGGACAGCTTGAGGGTCCATTGTTATTAAGACCAATGTGTCGAGTTGAACAATCTATGAGGAACAGAAGTGCAGTGTGAGCTACAACTCTCCTACTGCTGGTTGTCAGCCATCCCGATCAGTCGTAGAATCGACGCGGTAAGATGTCCTATTTTTTCACTGCCTGACGAGTTGCAGAGATGTAGCCTGCAAGAGTGGACATGGAGTTTTCAAGATCCAGGTCGGTCTGCTATCGCATAGCTTGGGACACCAAGATAACGAAGTGCTTGAAGAATCTGTCATGGAAGAAAAGCCCCTTGGGCCGAACTGCCTGCAAGGCTGCCAGAGGAAGACCGAAGCGGTGACCAAAGTATCGGAGTCCGGGATAAGCCAACTTCACCGATCTGAGCGTGCCACTGAGAAAATTGTGCTGTCTCAATCTTCCATCCATCCTTCCCAGTCGACTGGCTGGGTACAGACGCTTCTTCGTCAAAATCGTAATGTCGACATTCCAATTTCAAGATGGCGCACAATCTGCCGACTTCGCTGACAAAGACCATTGCACGCATGCTGGTGCTCTCGGCTCAAGTCTTCGCTACCGCAGTGCTGATGAAGCATGCCTCGCCTGGTCTACCGCTATACCTGCTCTTGTCCCTCGCATGTTAGTCGTCCTCGATCCTACTTGTCCGGCCTCCATTCAGAGTATTCGATACATTGTTAGCTGTGAAGTGCGCAGGAGGTGAAGAGGTATGGTTCGACGAAGATCAGCAAGATGACCATAGGAGCCTATCGCAAAATATATTCGAAATGAGAACGATATAATCCATTACTAGAGGAGGCGGGATGAGCCCGATTCTATGATGGTAGGTCTATCTGACCAGGCACAGGCTTCCCATCTTGTGTCACTGTCATAGTAGAGCTGCCTTTGTCCCGTTTCTTCTTCGCTTTACCGTATTTAGGTTGATGTTCATACGCATTCGGCTTGATCCGATGTGATTTATGCTTGTGCCTGCGTGTATTGTGACCACAATCTGCTGTATGTTGATGACTTCCATCTTCTCCTGTACCCTGCGTTTCTTCACCTTTGCTCCCTTCTCCGTCACTGCTATTCGGGTCGGCTCGTTCTTTGCCCTTTGCGGAGGCTGGCTTGGACCATACAACGTCTCGCGCCGTATCGTCTGGTTCGGCTGAACCGCAATTATCACACTCATCGCATGGACTGCCATCCTCATCAGTGTCGCTGTCGCAACTGCTGCTATCGTCACTGCTCGAGGATGAGCTGCTATCTGCGAACGGATCTTCGAATGTCTTTGGCTTTGATTTGTGGAATATGCAGCAGACTGTGATATTGACCCTGTCAGCTAGATAGCACGTAGTGGTTGTAATGGTTGCACCCACTCTTGCTCTTCTTGCGGTTCAAGAACTCGTTGTCTACTGTACCTTCCTGCCAGGTTACTCGATTACCATGAGTGGGACCGCCTCGCAGGCTGAGCACGCCGTCAAAGTCCGGTATGTTGCTCTGGTTACTGCTTCCTTCCTGAGTATCTTCATCGTGTTCAACTGTAATGGTCCGGCTGCCCTGGCTGTGTCATTCCATCGCACGCGTAGATTTATGATTGATCAGCTAGCAACTCCGCAACAATACCAGGAAACTAAGACCGACTCTCTGTCTGGCTCTCCGCGCGTAGCAGTTCGGAGCTGCACATATCGTGGTGGTGGTGGTCTACCTGCCATGCTCTTCTAATGCTCTCTTGGTTGTATGTTGGCAATAGTGCGACTCATAATCGCAAGCTCAGAGAGCGTAGCAGCAGAAGCCGATGGTGGCAAACATCAACAGAGCAGACCACTGGACGCATGCAGACCTTCCCCATTGTACATGCCAGCTCAATATGCACTGCAAACGACTATGGCATGCTGCTACTGATCCTGAAGATGCGTCACAATTGTAATATACATGTTGCAGGAAGCTGCTTACGCGATAAGGTGAAACCTGCTAAGACTGAAATGCAAGGCGTTCGACTGGTCGTGCCTGAGACCCTCCGAACCCAGTGCACTTCCACAGGCAGCTACACTTTAAGCCGGTGCCGGCGCATAGGCGGCGCTCTCTCCGCCAGATTGGGCTTTGGCCATTACGTGGTGCAGGGCTTGCTGTTCTGGCTGCCCGAAGGACGAGGTGGCCTGCTGGAGTAGTGCACCGTGTGATTGCTGCAAGCCTATGGATTCAAGCAGCACAAGTGAGTTCAGCAAGATAATGAAAACTCTCATCTTGGTCCGGGTAGCATTTACTCACCTTGAATCACTTGACCAAACAATACGTACGAGTCGAGTTTGTCTAAAGGTGTATCGAATAATTGCTCTGCTCCAAACAACCCTTCATCGTCTTCGTACTCATCCTCATCCTCATCCTCATCATCCCCTTCAGGGTGACTACCGCCATTCGCCACTCGAGCTGAAGCAGCCGCTGCGAATGCCAAGTCGAGGTCCTTCTGTGTAGTCCAGCAAGACACATATCAGTCCTTATCAATCAGAATCAAATTACACATGTCCGTACCTGCTTGCTAGCCAGGAGTTCCTGGTAGTCGTTGTCTTCATCGTAAACATCATCCTCATCTCCCACATCATCGCCAACGCCAAAGTCATCATCGTCTTCATCGTCGTCGTCGTCGTCATCATCTTCCTTGTCAAAATCTTCTTCTAATTGTTTCCGTCTCGACAGCGCTTTGGGCAAGCCTTCAAACAGGTTCAAAGCAGCTCGTAGCAATTGTTCTGAAAGTCCAGGTATCGAGGAGACTTCCCCTGGTACGGTTGTTAGGATACTAGCAATGGCGAGGATACAGATCTTGCGGTCATGAACGCGTGTGAAATGACTGAGCTTGCTGAACCACTGCGCAAAGAACGGTTGAAGTGTATTTGACTTTTGTAGAATGGAAAGAGTGAGAGGCGGACTGTAGTAGAGGGCAGTGACGACAAGCTCGATGCAGTTGACGTGCAACTCCGAGGTGATTAGCGGTTCTGTTTTAGTGTCTTCGCGTAAGACGAAGTGCACGGCGACGTCAACATAGCGATGCAGGAACTGAGAGTTACCAGAATCAGCTTTGTACCACAACGAGAAACCCACACTAGCATACCTCATCCATGTGACCCTTCAGACAAAGTAGAGTCTGCCCAGCAAGCTTGCAGGCTGACACTCTGTCTTGAGCTCCAAGAGACGTGTTACGCATGCTTTCTTCGAAGATCTCGATGAACATCGCTTTGTACCTTTGGTTGTTCTGTAAGAATTGTCCACCGAAGCTGACGTAGTTGTCGAAGACATTATTGAGTTCTGCAAAGCGGTTAATATTCAGACTCAGCCAATCGACCGTAGACCCGTAACTCCTCTTGAAACTGACCTTCTACAAAATCGACCCCCGACCCTTTGAACAGTTGGAAAAGCTGTTCGAAGAACTGCCACATTTGCGGTGACATTGAACGCTGGTAGTATGTGAGGGAGTGCGCTAATTCTAGCAAGTCATCATACAATTCTACCGAGGCGTACGGACAGTGTTAATCAGTTATTCTCTTTTGCCTCGTTCGAGTGGACTTACCAATGAATTCATGCTGAATCGTGAGAGAAAGGACAGGCATTAGGATTGTCTCCATTTGAGCTACGATAGGTGGCGCCGTCGAGATGGATCGCAAGAGCGTTTCTAATGTCTGCAAGACGTTCATCGCGACGATAGTCTTCTCATCGCTATCGTCTAGAGCATCAGAGAAGTTCCCTGTTGCAAGGAGGTCGCTCGGGTCATTCTTTGAACGTGCATCAACAACCTCGTGCAGCAGGCGCAGGTAGGAGTCGCGCTAGTGGTGAAGTGGAAATTTCAGCTATGAGCGGTCAGAGTGAAGAAGTAACCAGGCCAGACGTACCATCGTAGTGGAGATTTCAGTCGCGAATGGCAAGAGCTCGTCGGGGAAGTTGGTAACGAGGGCTTTAGTAGGCTTGCTGAGTGCGTCTATATCTGTTTCTTCCGACATCTTTAGTAGCTCCTGCATGAGACGACCAACGTTTGGACCGAGACCTGTTCGGACTATTCGGACAATGTCAGCTACACGCGCGTTCGCACGAACCTTCAGGTCTAAGGTACTTACCTTCATCATAACGAATGAGTTCAGGCAACGCCAAGGCGGCTTGCACACGGACAGGCAAGGCTTCATCCGTAACACAGGCCATGACCATACTGAACATCTCCGTAAGTCGCTTCGAATCCGGCCAAGTCATGTCGACCTCTTCGAACTTTTCGACCATCTCTAGAGCCCGTACGCGGAGATGACCTTCTTTGCTTGAGAATTCAGGGAAGATGTAATTGATGAAGAAATCTTGCATTTGGTCACCGACTCCCTTCTGTTTGAAATCAAAACCAGAGATGTCAGCTGCTATACGTGCGCAGTCTGTCAACGTCAATATAAGGCGAACTCACCGTCTTGACCACTGTGTCTGACAGACACCCAAGTAAACGCAAAGCACCGTCTTTCTCGCGAGCCGTACGCTCGGCAGGATAGCTGAGAAGTGCGTGAGAATGTCAGCTCTGAACCGGAAGCAGTTCTCCTGATTCACAAAGTGGCTTACTGTGATACAATATCATTGACGACGTTCAGCATAGGCATGAAAGTAGCTGATTTCCTTGACTTCACTAAGACTTGTACGAAACTGATGGCGGCAGTGAGCGGCGATGAAAACCAGTCTTCGATGAAATCTAGGATGGCATGATTAGTTCAATTTTGCACAATATTGCAGCTCTATACACATGTTGTTATAGTTGCCTTACCACCAAAATGCGCTCTGCAGTACTCTATTGGATCATCGTCGAACTGCTCCAGTTCTTCGTCTGTGAGACATAAACATGGAAAAACGAAGCGGGAGATAAGGAGATCGAGGTGAGGTTTCAATTGCTGCCACATGACTTTAGGTTTCACGCTGTATGGAAATAGACTCGCTATGTCAAAACCCGATAACGACTGTGAGGTTGCGAAAGGAGTGGACCTACCAGTCTTCGAAGAACTCCAGGACAAACCGCACGCAGCGTCTGCTCATCCACACTTGACCATTGGCATACTGCTCGACACAGCTAACATCGTGCGAGAGAGGGTTCGGATTAGTCCCAGCAAGATTGTTTGCAAGCCCGGCATCTAGCAGGTGTAGCTTACCGTAAGTATGCCTTGAGAATCTCAGGAGCGAAGTGGGCTTGGAAGTTCTCTGCGAATTGCTTGAAGCTTTGTTTGTTGCTGGGCAGCTGTGTGGGCGATCCGTATGTGTTGTATAAACGGTTGAGCTGCGTGCGTAATAAAGGATAAAATGTTAGTCATTTTCCAACTACGATTCTCCAAACTATCTGTGTCACGCACCACGTGATGTGCCCATTTCTTTGCTTTCCACCATGACCATCTCTCTCTATCATCCTTGTCCTCGGGCTGTGCTTCGTTCGGTATCACTCTACACACGACTTGAAGTAGGAATGTACCCCATTGCACTATAGATTCCTGACTAGCTTGATGTGGTGACAGATCTGCCACTATTGAGATTTTGTATGCTTTCGCAATGAGGTGGAGAAGATGACCTGTCGACTCAGGCGATGCTGGTGCCGGTGAAGCAGCTAGTAGTTGTTGTCCTAGTCTAACTAGTAGAGGCATTACTTGTTCGCATATCTTGTTGGGTATGTCTCGCTCGTGCCGTCGGTATCTGCATGATGCGCAGCAGTCGAGAAGATGAAGAGATCCAAGTGAGCCGCATAATACACGTCAGTAAAGGCTGCTTAGCTCTGAAGCCATAGCTTCTACTCACCTGTAAATCTTCAAGATCTCGATCAAAGCTAGCAGACCGCCTTCAATTTGATTCTCGTGACCAGACTGGAGGCATTGCAGAGTCTGGTGCATGAGCTCTTCCCATCGTTCAGGGAAGTCTTCAGCGATGATGGTCCCTAGACAAGTTTTCAGCTGCACTTTGACGTTTTGCTGTGGAGATTCGACCAGCACATGTAGAATGTTCTGCTTGATCGTAGCTTTATCCGCGTCTGCAATGGGGATGATGTTCGTAGGCGATGTCAGAGTCGAAGAAGAGGCTCCATTGCTTGTGGAGGTAGCGCTGCTGCTGTGGTATGGAGTGCTCCATGACCGCGCTATGCGGTTTTTCAGGTAGACTGCTGCAGCCTGACGGACTGGCGGCGTCGACTCTGGCAAGCTGATGATGTGCAGGACAGTTGCCGGCATCCCCTGAATCCGCTCGAGCTGCATTCATGGCCATGTTCAATGATATCATACCAGCCATACGTGCAGAGCGCATGTAGAGGGTTTTCCGAAAATGAAAAGGTTGCTTTCAGCATGTGACTTTTCCAGCAACATGAAGACGCAGACACACCTTGCGCAATTCGAGCTCACTCGCAATGCGGATGTTCGCATTGGGCGAGAAGCTCGCATCGAAGCACGCGACGAGCGTGGATGCATCCATCTTCCTGATTTAAAGCGTGTGTGCTGCTTGGTGAGAAATAAAGCTGCTGGGCTTGGACGATAAACCAGCATCTACGACAAGCGAAATCAATGTGCAAGAAATGAATCTTTGATTGCAAATGGATAGACCTGTTCCATTCACATCTCAACATGCGTGTATCTCTGTTATGACTGCTAGAAAAAGCTATGTCCATGGAACAGGGTACAAAAGCTGGTTATGCTACACTCGCCACTGCCAAACTAATGTACACAACCAAAACGTAAACATCCTGCTACACCTTTGACGCCAACAATTGAGACTTCATCATCGAAATCTAGACAGTGACCGAGTGGTCTACTCAGTCAGATTGCCCCTTTCATTACTTCTGCCCATCGGCTTCCTTGACCTCCGAGGGCACCCTTAAAATGCCAGAGCTCTCAATTCCTCACTGAGCGTAATATCCGGTACTCTAGCTTCCGCTTCAGCTTCGTCCTTGACAATCTTAATGAGTGGATCTTTCTCCTTCTCTGATTTCGACAAGGGCGGTGTTGTGCTATTCGTTGTCGATGGTGTCGCAGTCCCTGTATTTCGTTTTCTCAATGCCGTTTCCCCAGAGTCTGCGGCAGAGTTGCTTGACGATGCTCGTTCAGCTTTTCGCCTGTCCGTTGCTTCTACTAGACTCCTGAAGCCCAAGTAGAGAACCTCTGCTTGATTGATCAGAGGATATGGTTCCATAGTACCAGCGAGCTCGTTGATATACTTGAGCACCTCGTCAAACTCCTGCAAGTATCGAATAATGACTCCTCTATGACTTTCCAATATCGATAAAGCCAGGAATAGATGGAAAGACTTTGAACATGGAGAAGACCAGATAGCTTCCCAAATCGATAGACAATCTTCGAGCTTGAATTCTCTTTTGAATGCAATTAAAATCCATCGGAAACAGAAGAACAGATTCAACGAATCTGTCTTTTCCAAATGAGCATATAGTTGGGGATCCATCAATGCTATCAGTTCTTGAAGTACTGAAAGTTGAGCTTTCATCCCACTTTGATCTCGATAGAAGTTAGGTTTCTGTTCACGACAAAGCGAGGTGCCGACATCAGCGATGCAGATTGACACTGGAAGCAGGGTTAGTACCAGCTTACCATTCTTTGTTCCATAAGGTTGACGAAGCACCAAAACACCAAAGGTTCATCGCCTTCTAGGACAATGTAAAGTGGACTAGCCAGATCGCTCATGCCCTGAACATATCCCAATTCCGTCTCCTGGACATTATAAGTCAACAGTATCTCCATCAATTTGTGAGTATGATAATTTCCAGGCGGGTGGCCACCTGAGTCTGCTCCTCCCCTCGTAGACGTATCAATCAACGAAGCAGCCATTTGAGCATTGTGCAACTCGGCCAGATTTCGGTCTCCAGATATTGGCGCAGAAGCGTCTGATGAGAACATAGGCTGGTTTCTATCTGTCCTGAGACAATCAATTCGTATCCTATGGTGTTCTTCAATAAATTGCTCGGTCGAAGTGACGTCTTTTCGTCCAAACCATTGCGATTTCAATTTTTCATACTCTTTTTTCTTCGCGTCGTATACGCTTTGTCGTTCTTGGACCGTCGAATCCCACGGATAGACATCAAGTAAAAAAGGCCACGCTTTTCGTCTTGCCCCTTCTACAAGGCCTCGTTGGAATATCCTCTTCTTAGCTTCCTGGCCCGATAGCATGAGCTTTCCAGTATTGCCATCGAACCATGCATCCCATTCAGATTCAATGATAGGTTGATAGCCTTGCACTCTAGTACTTCTGGGTCTCTGTATCCGATACGTAGAATAAAGCATCTCGAAAGGACCCCCGGTTTCATCTGCTCCTGCATTACGCTGTCCATCATCGTCATCTATATTAGCTAATCCATTGCTAGTGAACCTGAATTCACTCTTGCGGTTACGCTCTCCTTCTTCTGCCACTGTCCGCGCCCATCTAGCTAGATACACGCGTGCAGCATCGTAGCCCGCTACTCCTGCTCGCTCTGCCCATTTAGAGTACTCTGGTGCATTGGCATTAGCGAGACTTTGCACGGGTGGCGGGAGGTGCTTAAGGATTGGCTTGGACAACGGGTGCGAAAGTATCGGATGAGCTATAATCTGCGCTGATGCTTTTGCACGGTTTGTTAAGCGGGAGAAAGAGGAAAGGACATTGAAGGTGAGGTTGTCTAATGTAGGCAAGGCTTCACTGTTTGAAGTGCCAGCTTGAGGAGAAAGTGATTGATGGAGGATAGACGTGCGAGAAGATGGGCCGTTATTCGTGTTTGCATGATTGCGGTGCTTGAGTACTGCAGCTGCTCCTGAAGTGCTGAGCAGCTCATCTTCGTACAGAGGCACTGAATGAGCTTCCAGATCTGCCTGTGACGGATTGACGAGGTATAAGTTCGGACTTGCAGTACTCTTGACGACATTCGAGTATCTCTTGAGAGCAAGTATCAGATCTTCGCCACCCCAGGAGGACGGCAGCCTTGATGCGGGACCGTCGCCGTTGGAAGTACCTTGTTTCATAGCTTGACTACGCCTATCCATCATGAGCATAGTACTTGGGCTCTCATCGTCGTGGAAGTACAACGGGAGGGTAGGGATATTCCTGGTCTGACCGTTCTCGTCGCTGCAGGTCTGGAGGAAAGACTCGCAGAGATGGAGCTGAATGCTGCCATACCAGTTTGCTAGCGTAGGAGGTGTTACTGATATGCTGTAGATCGCAGTCAAAGGAATTGACCAGGCATGGGTGCTGAAAGAGGTGGAGAGATTCTCGAAGCTGAGCGAGTCCGAGAGGCTGACTGCGGGCCGATGAACAGCGTCAGGAAGGCGCTTTAATGAGCATGCATACAGTAGATCGCCAGCGAGCTCAGAGCTGCCACTCACCCTCGTCATTCACCTCCAGCTCTCCATCAGCTCCCACCTCGACTCTGACAAACTTGTCCTTGTCCTCGCTTCTCACCATGGCATCAGGGATCCACGAAAGCAGGAAATCTCTCTTCCCACGCTTGGAGATAGCGATCCATCCTCCTACGTTATCTCGCGAGTACGACGATGGATGGATATAGCATGCCGACTTGCAGTACTTGAGCTTGCATGCTGTGCCTCCATCGCCGGCTGCCATTGCAGGTGATGATGATGTCGGGCCGGCAGTCGAAGCCATGGCAGGAACTCCAGGACGGGCTCTCAGATGGATATGCACTGTATCTGGATCACTCTCGCTGGACTGAACAGCGATGAGCTCGTCGTAGTCTGCCTCGTTGCTCTTGCTGTTGCTGTCCACCACGTCGTCACGCGTGGCTGATAACGATGGCGGTGAACCTGTGTTGCGGCTGTTGGGTCCTCCGCCCATTGCGGGAGCGTGCAAGGTGTCTGTACTAGACGACGTCAGTCTTCAATGATGTTCTGAGTATGTAATGCTTCTCCTGCTCGAGTTGTCGCTCCTCCAAGCTGCAGGCGAGTCGATCAGTTCCCTCTACAGGCGTTAAAGAGAGCACCTCCCTTGGAGCGCAGTGAACGGGTGAAGAGGCGCTTTACACACTGTTGACCCGTCTTAGTGCTGGAACAAGGCATACGCAGATCTGCTCGGGCGACATACCTCGCTGCACTCGTGGCCAGGGCATCACCGTCAACTATACGCGAGTGGCAAGAATTGGCAGCAGTCAGGGTGCAAGCCTGGCTGCGAGAACTGCTTGTCGAGGCAGCAGTATATGGCCATTACCACATCTCATGAAGTGACCCAAGACACGCTCGATGGTCGATAGTCCATCCACCAAGTCTGGGCATGGCGTAGGCACACCTGCGAGCCCGAGGAGTTTTGGACAGCATGGACAAAATGCAGAAGCACTGCCGGGGAGCAGAATGCAAGAGGCACATCCTGTGGTCACTTCAAGATCCCTCACCAACCCTTCAAGGCACTGGCCACGGACTGACGGACCTGACGAACAACTCCTCTTGAAACGGTCGAGAGCGATCAAACTGAGCAAGCGACAGCAGGCGGGTGCCGGAGTCGGCAATGTCAGCGACGGATGTGAGCATGCTTCTGTGTGCCTAGCCACTGTGCCCTGTTGTCGCCTGACTCTGATTTTACTGTTTTTACAATCCGTCAAATACTGCACGTGCACCCCCCTCGTCCATGGCTCAACACGCTCCAAATCACCAGATCCAGCATGTAACAATGTCGATAACGATGTATTGTCCTGCTTCCCTGAAGACGAGACTGTGCTGCTACAAGGGGACTACTCCAAGTTCATATGGTGAGTTGCAACTGTTCATGTCGATCCAAGGTGGCGAGGACCATGCACGTGATCCTATTCACCGTCATCATTCCTTGCTTTATTGATGCCGTGGCTTTTCTTCACGCCATTTACAACATCCAGGAATACGAATTACCCTGTCTATATCGGAGCGGGTGAGTGCAACTCGTCGTCTATCCCAGCATTGATGCCACGGATCAAGCTAAACTACACTTCGTCCCAGGCTATGTCGATATCCACCTTTTCAACGCTGGGTCGGAGGAGGAGCTGTTCGCATGGCGGAACATTAGCACTTTCCGAGGTTCAGTAGGCTATCGGTGAGTTGGCCAAGCTAGCCTCATATCCAATCATCCTTTTCTGGGCTGAGTATAAACACCAGGGTCGACGATGCCTGGCTACCTACTCAGACGACCTGGACAGAAGGCCAGACATCGACACACTCGTACTATTTTGTCATAGCAACGCAAGGAGCCGACGTGAATACTGGAGTGCGGCATCAAGCGACCTTTGAAGTCCTCCAGACGTCGCCGCCCGCAACTCTCGCTTCTCAGCTAGCAGCAGCAACCTCTTCTTCGCCCTCTCCTCCTTCCACAGCTACTCCAGCTCCTACAAGCTTTCCAGGCGGCATTATACCTCCTGCTATAGCCAGTTCCATAGTTCTCAGTGACTCGAATCTCGGTACTCTGCCGCTCACACTCACGGGCGACCTTAGCACGATTACCAATCTAGCTGGCTTGACTGCAGTTGCAGCATCTATCTCAAGTGCTCAATCCTCGCTATCATCCATCATATCGAGTCTGTCAGCAGCAGGTAGTTCCATACCTCCATCATTGCTCTCTTCCCTCTCTGCATTGTCAACCTCAAATGCAGGAATAGCTTCCACTCAATCTAGTGTCGTTTCCTCGATCGCAAGGACAAGAGGCCCGTCAGTCCTACAACACAAAGCCAATAATGGCGATCCTGTCCCGAAATGGGCCATTGCACTCATTGCAGTTCTCGGCTTCTTTGCTCTACTGGCCGCTTTGGTGGCAGTGTGGTTCACATTGCGCAGGGTAACGAGAAAAAGGAGGGAATCGAAATATATGGAAGCGAAGGGTGGTCCTCTGCTCGGTGATGAATCCGTAGCTACCTCGGCAACTCCTACAAGAGAAGCGTCTGCCATGGGACTAGGGCAAGAGAAGAGTGAAAGGCCCCTGTCTGATCCATTCTCAGATGGTACTGGTAATACAGGCAGAATGAGCAGCGCAAGCGGTCCGGCTATAGCAGGTATGGTAGCTGCAGCAGACCTGCCTGCCAGAACAGGTAGCGCAGTCTCTGGGCATACCGGAGCTGGTCCAGCTGGAATGGGAACTCTAGCAGCCCTAGCGAATAGATCCGATTCACCCGCTATGAGAAGTCTGGAAAGATCAAATACAGATTCCCCGTACCAATTTTTCGAGCACTCACCGCCATCAGCTAGATTTGCGGGAGAATCCGCCGCTTGTCCAACATCTAGAGGAGCCCTCATCAATAAAGCTTCCAATAGATCGCTGGGTACGAATGCTAGTACTGGAGCCGGTACGATAGCACCCTACGACGCGGCAATGATGGCAGATGCGTACCGTAATGTATTGAGGAAACCTGAGTACCCTCATAGGAATGATGATCCCCCAGATTTGGGAGATAAGTCTATGGCTGGACAGGAGGAGGGTGATACGCCTCCTATCCTGGCTAGCGCAAAGAGGGGAGAGACTGAGCATACTCCGAAAGCTTCGGGCACGACTACACCGATGGCGTTCGCTGATAGCGGTTCTGAAGAAGATCGTGAAGTTCGAAAGGGAGACCTTTTCGCGAGTCTGAAAGCTGCAAACACTGGTTCGGCGAAACAGTACGGCGGTAAGGAATCCGATGAAGAAGATGGTGCTGAGGCGAATGAACTGATAAGGCATGAGCTTGCCAGCGAGGGGACCAGCGTGCAGAGGTGAGTTTTATATTGTATGCAATACACTCTCACCAGGTCAACTGAATATCTTGCCTTCTATAAACAGCAACGCCGAAAGGAAACGTCCAGAAATCCGGCATGATTGATCTTAATTCTTGTTACTGCACTCGGTCTTGCAACTCTCGTCGTGCACTGCAACGTCAGGGTTTCGAATTCCCTTACTGTTAGCCGTCCAGAGAAGCGCCGACAGGAAGGAAGGCAGCATTACAAGCCTGAGAATTGGGCAATGCATACATACCCACTGTAATCCTTTATACATCGTGTCATTTCAGTCGCCACCAGACAGACAGTCTGGGACATTGATATGGCGATCCCTCTCTTCCACAACGTTGTACTTAGATACCAGAGGTCATCCTCACTCCTTTTTGTGTGCTACTGCTCATTATGTATAGGCTTTTCGGGGATACCAACGGTAATTGGGTACAGCTTTCCTCCTCTATTTTGCGGTCTACACTGCACGTGCACAAATGTGGAATCCGCCTCTGCACCGTTACCAGTGTTCGAGCCTTTGGTCAGTGCTCGTGCAACCCTGACAAGTGATAGTATGCTATCGTCGCTGCGGCAAGTCTGGTCTCTCGCTCAGCTTCATCCACTCCATGCTCTCGCACTATCTCGTTGACAGCTCGCCCGAGCTTCTTGCTTCTTTGCCATAACGTCAAAGATGGGCGACTCGCACACGACGCAGCCATTGTCGACCTCTCATGCAGATCTGATCACGTATCTCGCCTTCTCGTCGTCCTCGCCGTCGTTGCTAGCCAGTACCTCCCTTGATGGCTGGATACGGGTGCACGCCCGCACGGCAGTAGCATCAGGAGGCGCATCTACATCGCGGAACAGCAGCAATGGCAAGAGCAAAGCGAATGGAGACTCGCACATGACGGATGGCGATGATGATGATGATGAAGCGAAAGATCAAGAGCCAGTACACGAGTGGACGGAGATTGGGTCGTGCAAGGCGAATGAAGGTCCAGTTTGGAGAGCCATCTGGGGACCGAGAGAATACGGGACGAGTGTGCTGGTCAGCATTGCTGGAAGTGTGGTGAATGTATGGGGTGCGTCCAGAACATCTCTATGTCCGGCAAGCAGTCAGACTATCGCCTCCGTGAATACGTCGAATTGGCTGCTTGATGCATATTGACATTCGGTAACCTTGCCTTGCAGAAACACGCCTGCAAAGTGGTAATGACGGGAAACTGGAGCTGCTCCCCAGAGCAACACTTGTAGAGGCCAGAGGGAGCTTACGCGATATCGCGTTTGCACCTTCAGAGTTCGGAATGAAGCTAGTCAGTGGTGTTTCACTATGTGAAGCGAACTCAGCAACAAGCTGAGTGTAACCGATGTGCATGTATACAGGCAGCAATATCTGCAGACTCTCATTTGCGCATCTACGAATGCCTGGATCCTTCTTCCTCAGGATTGGCAAGCTGGTCTCTCCTAGAGGATATCGACCTGCTGCCATTACCTACTGGCTACTACTCACCCTCGTCACAAGGATCACATATACACGCATCACATCATGGTCAAACACAATTGATCAAAGGCTTTGATGATGCTCAAGGGCCGGGATCGCGCTCTTCTCTAGGGCCATCAGGAGGGAGCTCCGTTTCATTAGGCGCACAATCTACCTCGTCGACCGCAAGTGCAGGGAAGAACATCGGGAGAATAGAAAGCTCAGGCGCTTGGGCTGTGTCCTACTGTCAAGAAGCGTGGTGGGGCGAGTGCGTAGCTGTGTCCGCCGGGTCCCAGGGCCTAATACGGGTAAGGCCTTCTTGGAAAGATCTTTGCAGAACGTACAAGCACTCAAAGTATTTCTTTCTTATCCTGTATTTCTTTCGTATCCTGCAGATAATACATTTCTCGCCTCCATCCTACTGGTCACAGGTCATAGTCCTCCAGCCACCGCAATCTCGATCCATATCACCCATCTCTACGATAGCATGGGCTCCATCTAGTGGCCGGTCGTACCATCTGATAGCTTCTGGCTCCCGCGATGGTGTTGTGCGCATATGGAAAGTCATCCCGTCAAATGACGCAGGTGGGCAGTGGGAAGCTACTCTCGCTGCGCAGATTGAAGATCACGTAGATGGAAGCAGCGGTGGAGTTGGCAAGGTCGAATGGAACATCACGGGAACGGTGCTGAGCACGGCTGGATGTGATGGGGTTGTCAGGTTATGGAAAGCAAGCTATAGCGGGGAATGGAGAGTTTTGTCGGCTATCTCATGTGAGGGTGATGGCGAGACAGAAGGTACCGCATCCAGAAGGCACTAGTCTGCAACCATTTGGAAATCAATTACATTCCCCCATGTACGCTGCTAGTGCTACCTGCAGGGCCACCGCGAACATTTCTTTAAATGTTATAATTAAACTCAAATCTGCGAACAACATTTAAAGAACTAGTGTTATAATTAAGCTCTAACCTGCGCATAACATTATGAACTAGTTCTTTAAATGTTGCAATTAAATTCAAATCTGCGAATAACATTTGAAGAACTAGTTCTTTAAATGTTATAATTCTTCAAATGTTATAATTGACCTCAAAGTTGCGATATAACATTGCAAGAAATAACATTGCAAGAACTAGTTCTTTAAATGTTATGTTCTTTCAAGGTTGTAGTGGCATTCATTATGTGCCATTTCGAGAGCTGGCTCTCCATCTGTTCCCTCTGCACCAACCACTGGCATAGCTCCTGCCTGTGGTCGGAGCACTCCGACCCACCACCCTGCAGTGAACGCCCGACCTTTGGAGATACCATGCTCGTGAGATCGCTCGTATGAGCTGGTGTGTCGATACCTCTGATAACTTAGATACCTAGATACCCTGGATGCCGAAGATGCCCGTGAAATACATCCTTGGTTCGAGATACCTCTGGTATCAGGTCGGTCAGCTTGGATGCGGAGGAACAGTACCGATCACGGCCAAAAACGATTGTTCTGACTTTTGTGTGTGATGAATGAGTATCTCCGCTCTATTCGGCTGTGCAACTCGTTTTGTCTTATGTTCGCTTCATGAAACCGCAAGGAAATTTCGTCGACAAGAAAAGCCTTGTTTGATGCTGAGAAAAGCCTTGTTCGATGCTGACAAAAGCCTTGTTCGATACTAACAAAAGCTGAGCGCGCGAGAAGCCGTCCGGAACCGCTGGGCACATGACAATACATTGTGTCGCAGCAGTAGCTGACCTGCTGCTCGGGCTCCTCACTTCAGTCTTCTCGTCTCCTCTTCCTCTTCTCTCCAACGGCAAAGCTCAGCAACTGTACCGAACAAGTTTACCGCTACACGAAGCTTCATCGTATCAGTCCTCACAGCTAGCTCTACAGCATCTAGATCCCAGCTTCAAAGCACCATCAAGCAATGCCTTCTATGCAACAGTCAGCTTCAGGCTCGGCACCTCCATCCTCGGCCTCTCGCTACAATTTGCGCAATAGGACAGAGCTGAGGGAGAATCAAGCAGCTTCCAAGAAGGCGCAAGCTGCCCTTCGACAAGTGAAAAGGCCGCGCTCATCCGCTCCGGTATGTCAATTGATAGGTTCCTGCTATTGACCATTGATGATAACAGACCCTGATGTGCCTCGTCATTCATCCACAGCTCTCAACTACCGCTTCCAACTCTATCAAGAAGACGAAAGGGCACTCGACCACCGTCAAAAGTAGGAAAAGCAAGAAGACCCGCTCTGGTGCCACGCCAGCAGCACGGCAGCACAGCGTCGAAGAGGACCGTATGAAAGCGGAAGAACAAAAGCGGAACCGTGACGCGCGTGCTGGGGAGCGCAACCGCACCAGAGCGAAGGCCGAAGTCGAACCCGCCGAAGATAGTGGAGAGGGTAACGATGCAGTCCAACTGCAAGGCGACGATGTGAGTTCAAAGTCCGGGCAATCAGTTTCCATTTCGCTCGCTCACCAATTTTCTCGGCCATTAAAGACCACCGCCACCCCTGCACAAGCGACAGAAGAAGGCAGCCAGCAGGCCGCAACCTTGCAATTGCAGGCTGGGAAGGACAAGGGCAAGGGCAAGGGCAAGGAACGCTCCGCTCATGAAAACGAAACTTCCAACCAGGTCGAAAGGGCGCAGGCCAGCGCCGCATCTACCTCTTCCGGTCCTTCTTCCAGCTCCAGGGTGGCTCCTTCTGGTTCTGCCTCGTTAGGCTCGACTGGACTTGGCTTCGCCAGTTATGCGTCTCCCGGTCCGTCTCCCTTCGCCAGGCTAGCCTCATCGTCTGGCTTGGCCTCGTTCGTCTCTACTGGAAACCCGTTTGTATCTGACAGATCCGTAGTTGGCTTCGAGACCATGGCTCGAGTACGCGCTGGCGTGTCTGGCGATACCGGCGCGCGAGATAACGTGACGCAGCCGGTACCTGACGTAGAAGCACTGGAGGAGTTTGATCTCGACCCTGATATGCGACGCAGGATTGACGCTATGTTGGCGAAAAGTTATGAGTCAGTCGACGATCAGACTCGAAGAAGAGCGTATAGGGAAGCCGCCAGACTTCAACGAAGGCATTAAGAAGAGTAGTTCGTGCATCTCCTTGTACCTTCTGGATCATACAAGAAGGTCCTGTACATGGACAGGTGCGTTTGTCTACCACTCATTAATCTTGTTTGCAGCCATGCTAATTGCAGATCACGCATGGCGCCCTCCAGACCCAAATGTCTCTGGGCGCACGGATAAACAACATGGGAAAGACACATACAAGAGATAGGTAATGAGGCAGGAAAAGAATAGTATTGATATGTTGGGGTATAACTTACGAGCTTAATTGCATGTAATGCTGCCCGTTTTGTTTTCTTTGTTGACAAGTCATATATTCTCTTTTCGCCTAAGCGAATGTGTGTATTGCTTTACAAAGGGTATGGGTAATGATTTTGGCGACAAGCGTAGAGGGATAGAAGATAGAGGAGGGAATGATGTCCTTCAAAAGCAGTAATACAAGTAGAAATTTCCTTCTTCAGTCGGTGTTGCCCTTGCATTGTTCTACTGCCCTTACTCCGTTTCAAGAGATGAATAGCGACAACTGACAGACAAGTGCGGAGAAGTCGAAAGATTACAGGAGAGAGCAAGGGCTACATCGATAAAGAAGTAGTAGACGTAAGATACCACGCCAAGCGCGTACTCCCGGTGATAGACCGATAATTGGAACAAAGACTAAATAAGTAGCAAATCGCCGAGTAAGAAAGGTCCTTCATTATGTTTTGCCTCCTTTTGGCAGCGAGGTCCGTACGCAGACGGTTTGCGATAATTTCATAAGTAGCTACGAACCTCCAGGTTCAGGCGCAGTCTCGCGGAGCCCTCTAAAAATGACGAGGGATCGCAGCTCATTTGCAGGTTCCCGTACGGGTAGCTCCTACAACACAAACAAGCTGTACATCTATACACAGACTCGATAGATCACTTACAGGTGCCTTTGCTATAGAAGTATATATCCGTCACTTTACGTGCGTACGGGCTCGGGTCTAA
Source organism: Cystobasidium tubakii (assembly GCA_024345325.1). Lineage (NCBI taxonomy): Eukaryota > Fungi > Basidiomycota > Cystobasidiomycetes > Cystobasidiales > Cystobasidiaceae > Cystobasidium > Cystobasidium tubakii. The sequence goes on along the minus strand of BROO01000001.1, from coordinate 1,198,609 downwards.
CGCCTTTCAACAGTGCAGCAATCTGCATGGCCAAAAATTTACCATAGAATCGCATGGATTGAAGTTCGCCACCATTCTGCCAGATGTAGTCGTGTCCTGTCGGTCTAGAGACACCTCTGATCTCTCCCTCTTTATCTAGACCCCAGACTGGTTCTAGTCTGTACTGGTCGCCGATGATACCGGACAGTACATCACGTGTATCCTTCTTGAAGCCTGTACAATAGACGATGACATCGGCATCAAGGCGTGTTCCATCTGCAAAGTTAATGCCCGTGGCATCGAGGCTCGTCACAGTCGAGTCGGACTTGACCTTGATCTCGCCTCGGCAAATGGCCCATCCAGCGCCAATATCAGGATAATCTGGAGGATGTTGAGCGGAAGTTAGCTAACGTCTTTTCACCTCAAATGTAAGCTGAACATCACGTACGCTTTCCACCGTGTATAAAGATCTGATTTTGAACGGGTCCTTCGTGGATACCTAGGAAACCAGCCTTTTTGAGCCCCTCATAGTATGCTTTATCATACGCATCGGTCTGATTCTTCATGAGCAAAGCTGATAGCTTTTCCTGCAGCGCGATTGAGTCCTCTGTTGTAATTTGGTCGCCAATCTCTACTGGTGTTTGTTCATTCCAGAACAGTTTTTGCAGTCCAGCTATATGCCCGGGCGCATAAATTCGCGTAGCACCTCGCTGTACTATCGTGACTTCGATGCCAAGCTGCGAACAATCCAGTCCCACATCCAGTCCAGTTGTAGAAGAGCCAATGACGACTACCTTCTTGCCCTTCCAAAGGGATGGATTGGTATACTGCACACTATGTAGCTGTTCTCCCTTGAACTCGGCATCGCCAGGATACGTCGGGCGAACGGGGAAACGTCCGCCTATACCCACGGAGAAGAGCAAAACCTTGGCTTTAAGAGTTCCTTTGGTCGATGTGACCGTCCATTCTTTCTTCTCGTCATCGAAAACTGCTTTCTCTACCGTGCTATCTTGGTAAATAGGAAGCTTGAGATCCTCTGCATACTGTTTGTAGAAGGTAGCCAGCTGCTTTGCCTTGACATACTCGTCGTATGTATTCGGGAACGGGCGATAGGGTAGTCCGGAGAAAACACGTGTAGTATGCAGAGTAGCACTGTCGTATCTTGTGGCCCAAGCATCGCCTACTTCCTTCTCGCGATCCAAGATAGCAAAATCCATTCCGAGTGCTGACAAGTACGCTCCGATCGACAGTCCGCCATGTCTACGTGAGCGCTCCTGTCCATCAGCCATTCTTTCACCTGAATCCTGCCCAGAGGGCATGCTCAGACTTACCCTCCGCCAATGACGAGCACATCTGTGCGTTCAGGAAGCTCTTTGCTGACCGGTCTGGCATTGATACAATCTCCCCATGGTGCGACTCCTACTTCCAGCAATTGCGTTGTTGTCGTAAAGAGCTTGATCTCTCCGCTTAGCAGGCGAACGAACTTCAGGATTGCCATGCATTTTGCATCAGGATTTGAGGTAGAGAAGGGAACGACTACGCGCAGAAGGGATGCTCGGTTGGGAAGATTGACAACCTGGACTTGTGAAGCCGGCTGGATGTCCTTGATCCCTGCACGGGCGAGAAGCGGTGGCACTCGGCTATTGATTTTGCTGCAGCAACAAGAGTATGCGTTCAGTATATGCAAGATGTGACGGTTGTAGTGTAAACACTAGCAATGACGACTCACTCTTTGCCATGGAACGTCCGGAAGGTCCATGATAGACAAACGAGATCGCGCCAGAAGCCGTTCGGATCAACCAAAGTGTCAAACTCCGACTCATCACCTTGAAGAAGCTTGGCAATGCGCGGCTGGAGCGACTCGACGAGTGACTGAGCTTCGGATTCCTGGAATGTGCTCCATTCATCGACAAGCCAGTTGCCAGGCAGGTCGCGCACATCTTTGATGCCTTCGAGCTCTTTCTCCTGCACGATCGTTGTGGTACTCGTGCTAGTCATGGTGGCAGTGGCCATCTTTGCAGTAATCGGTCCGATAGACTGAATGAGCGGAGCGGAAGTCGATGTGTCGCTGCACAGCCCCTACTACTAACCCTACTCTTGTAGCTGTGTTGCAGTTTCTTGATACCGTATCTGCTGCAATCTGATCAATCTATTTCGGTGATCAACTCCGATGTACCGTCCTGTATATCCTGGAACCTGTCTTCCCAACAGCTGGATCTTTGCTGGCGAGGGAAGGTGCAGACGAGAAGCTTGAGAAGATTCAGTTCGGTTAAGTAGAAGCAAGGGAACCCTCCGCAGGTATACGGCCTCGAAATCCTCAATCGCCAAATCATTTCCGCCGCAGGGTGCTCCGGGGTGAAGGGGCACCGGGACCGAGATTGCCGTTAATGATCACAGGGATGATCATCAATAGGCTCTGACCCACCTTTCGGTGTACCTTCCTACGAGCATATCCAGAGTGAACGCTGAGGCCAAGTATCCTGCAATCCCATCAGCTACACCCGCGGACAAGCTGATGAGAGCGCGATGAGCCGGTCCAGATGCAGATTCATGCTTCAGCTATACCTTTCTGGAGGTCAATTCCGACCTGTTTTAAAGCTTGTTGATTTGCCTTGCGATACAGAACCAACAATGTCTACCCAAGTTTACACGACTTCCCCAGACACAACTCTGGAACACAAATCCATAACCCATACACCAACACAAGAAAGAGTTTCGCGAAATTTTGCTGAATAGCTCACGAACGAAGAGGCTGCGGTCTAACACCTTTCAAGACGGCAGCGATCTGCAGGGCCAAGAATCTTCCATAGTATCTCATGGTCTGCAATTCACCTCCTTGTATCCAGACGCCATCGTGACCAGTCGGTCTGAAAACTCCTCTAATTTCACCTTCTTTATCTAGATTCCAGACTGGTTCGAGCTTGATGTCATTCCCAATGATGTCCCCAATGATATCTCTGTTGTCTTTCTTGAAACCTGTGCAGAAGCATACCACATCCGCGTCCAGATGACTACCATCGTCGAATGCTAAGCCTTCAGGCGTGAATCCTGTGACTGCAGCGCCTGACTTTATAGCGAAATCACCATCGATAATGGCTTGTCCCGCACCGATATCAGGGTAGTGCCTTCCGACTCGACAGAAGATCTGGTTGTGAACGGCACCTTCGTTCTGAGCGAGGAAACCAGCTTTGGCGAGTCCCTCGTAGTAAGCTGGATCATGCCCTTCCTTTTGCATTTTCATGACGAGATGCGATAGACTAGCATTGAGCACAACCGGATCTTCTGTAGCAATTATATCGCCATATTCTGCACCTGTAGTATCGTTCCAGAATCTCTTCTGGACCTGCGTAATATGATGTGGGGCATAGATTCGAGTTGCTCCTCTTTGCACAACAGTTGTTTGGATGCCAAGTCTCGAGCAGTCCCATGCAACATCAAGACCTGTTGTAGCGGCTCCTATAACAGCTACCTTCTTGCCGATCCACTTTTCAGGATTGGTGTACGAGACACTGTGGAGTACCTCTCCCTTGAAGGTCTCTTCATTCGGATAATCAGGTCTGACAGGGTATCGGCCACCAATGCCCACAGCAAAGATGAGCGAGCGAGTGATAATAGTCCCGCGAGAGGTCCTGACCGTCCATTTCTTGCTTGTTTCATCCCATTCAGCTTTTTCAACGTTGGTAGATTGGTAAATGGGTAGGTTTAGGTCCTTCGCGTACAGTTTGTAGTATTGGGCTAGTTGTTTCGCATTGATGTATTCGGGATAATCTTGAGGGAAGGGTCTATATGGCAGACCGGAGAAGACGCGAGAAGTGTGGAGGGTAGCGCTGTCGTATCGCTTGCCCCAAGCGTCTCCAACTTGTTCCTCTCTATCAACAATGGCAAAGTCGATATCGAGAGCTTGGAGGAAAGCAGCGAGGGCCAGGCCGGCGTGGCTGCGAGAACGAGTTCTCTCAGCACTAACTTGCGATTGCCAACAAGGCTTTATACTCACCCTGCACCAACTATGAGAGCTTCTGTCTCTTGTGGAAGCTCTTCCGAGACTGCTTTAACCCTCTTGCAATCCTTCCAAGGTGCGACATCAAGGTCCTTCAACGAGGTGGTAGTGGTGAAAATCTTGATATCCCCATTTGATAGGCGCAGGAACTTGAATGCAGCATGACATGTGGCGTTCGGAGTGGATGTTCTGAATGAAAAGCCAACTCTGAGAAGCGAGACGCCGTTTGGGAGGTCGACTGCCTGTACTTCTTCTGGGATGAGCGCGACCTCGGATACACCGGCTCGTCGGATAAGGGATGGGATGCGCTGTACGATAGTGCTGATGGCAGGGGGTCAGCCAGGCATACATGCTTTTCGAAACATGGTATCAGGAATCGACCCACTCTTTCAAGTGAAATGTGCGAAAGGTCCATGCGAGCGAGACCTGGTCGCGCCAGAATCCGTCGTCGTAATACAGCTGGCTCAACTCCGCCTCGTCAGCTTCTTGCAGGATCCTGGTGATGCCGGGGACCAGGCTGCGTGCGACATCGTGCACTTCGGTCTCGGTGAACGGCGTGCATGTCTGTGGATCAGGGAACCCGCCAGCCAAGGCCTTCACGTCGTCGATTGCTTCCAGCTCTGCGACATCGATGGCCATTGCTGGGTTGAGAGGGCTGATTCTTTCGACAGTACAGAAGCAAGATAGCGGTGCAGAAGCAAGATAGCGGTACAGTCATGAGCAGGATAGAAGCGCCCTTTCAATCACGTCGTCGCCACGATTACGCTCGTCGTGCGCGGTCGTTATCTTCCCACAACTGCCGACCAGGAACTCCGACGGCCGACGGACCGCACGGGCGGGAGTCTCAATGCCGCCGCACCCAGGGCCCGCGATAGCAGAGCGCGATTCCTTGCGTGCATCAGTTTACGAGCATACGCAGATAGACACAGCAGAAATTGAACTAGACTACTCTTTCGCGAAATATACTCTGACTGTGGTTGTTGCTCATGATGATTTTGATTGCAATGCTCAAATGCTTTGGGTGGCGTCTCGCCATTCCCGGTGATTTTGATTTGGATGTGGATACGTTTGGCTAAACCAATTTGGACTCTCCCATGTGTCAAAGAGTCATCACTTTACTTTCTCTCCCTCAACTTGCCCTCAATCAAAAGCTATGCTTGATCTTCAGTGGCAGCTTTCGAGAGCTCGCTCCGACATGGAAAGTAACATAACCATCCTTTGGCAGTCTCCACTTCTGCATAACTGTGTCCCAGACCATTACATCCTTACGTCGGAGTGGGAAAGTAGCTGTACCACTCGATCCTGGCTGGAGTCTCTGAAGCTTGTCGAAACCTCTCAGTTGTCGAGGCGGCTGGTGCTCCGAAGCTGGGAACTCAATGTACTGCATGATCATGCTTGTAGTCAGTATCTCATGGTGGAAGTCACGCTGAAATGATGACGAGGGAGCTGAACTTACAAGCTGCGCAACCTCGCAGGCAACTACATCACCCGTGTTCTTGACATCCGCATAAACAGTCCATAGCTTGTCATAAATCGATTCTCCATCATTCTGACCGTGATACTTCTCATGAGTCTCCTGAATGGCATATTGATCCGCTTCATAGGTCGACTGGAGCCAGATATTATCATACTCGAAGGTAGAATAACTAAGACCCAATCCAAACTCATACCTGGGCTCGATATTATTCGAATCAAAGTATCTGTAATCGATGTTCAACCCTTCGTCGAAGAATGCTTTGGGAGCTACGACTGGATCTTTGACGATGCTATTTGGCAGATAATCATCTATCTTCTTTGCGATTGTGAACGGCAACTTGCCAGATGGGCTAACATCGCCGTATAGGACGGAGACGAGGGAGGGTCCGCTCTGTTCGCCTGGAAGCAAAGGAGCTATGATAGCTGTGATATTGGGATGGTTGACCCAAGCGTCAATGACGACTGAGCCGGGGATGTGCATGACCACAATTGTGTTGTTGCATTGACTGGCTGCAGCCTGGACGATAGCATCACCGTTGTTGGTGAGCAACAGCGTCTCACGATCTTGTCCTTCTTGGGCGTATGCATCCACAAACACAAGCGTAACGTCGGCTTGCGCAGCAGTGACCTGAATATCTTCGATGGCGGTGTTATTAAGCACGGACCTGACCAGAGAACGGTCCTTGACAGCGCGGTCTTGGATGGCACAGAGTGGGTTGATAAGATTCATAGGCTGACTGTATCCCGATCCGAGTCCTAGTGCAAAAGTACCATTATTCGAGCCTTCAGGGCAAGCATCACCGAATGCACCACATAGATAGTCAGAATGAGGAGATGGACCGGCATCCTCTCCGATTATTGCAATGGATTGTGGTGCTTTGAGAGGTAGAGCGCCATTGACATTCTTCAGCAGGATAGTACCGTCTTCTCCGATCTTCTTGATTAGGTCGAGTGTAGAGGACTTTTGGACATTTTTGTAGATTATAGGCAGGCCTGGAACACCAACTGCATTGATGGTGGTAGGCGGCAAGGGATTGTCTAGCTGTCCATGCGCAATGAACGGAGTGAGGACTCGGGTGACTGCATCATCCAGGCGCGATTCGGGTACTGTGCCATTCGATACAAGCCCTTCTAGCTCTCCATCGTAGAATATTCCCAGTGCTCCACCATAACCTAAGCCAGGCATGTCGAGATCGTTACCACCCATGATGGTATACTGGGTTGACCAAACGCCACCTAAAAGAAACGGTCAGCAGTCGGAGGAGAAGGGATAATGAGGTAGTCTTGAGCAGCTACACATACCCCAATCCGATATAACAGCTCCTTGGAAGTTGAACTCCGTTTTCAAAAGTCCATTTAAAATCTCAGAATTTGCTGAGGCGTGGGTACCTGTGAAGATTCTGACTTTTAGCTTCTAATTCAGCACGACAAGCCGTACTGATGCAGGAGACGGACCGTTGACCAAATTATAGGACGACATGACATATCCTGTGCCTGCTCTTACTGCTTCTGCGAAAGGCCAAGCGTAAAGCTCATGCGCAGTCTTCGAATCGAGGTAAGAATCGATAGGAAGCTGCCCGGACGCAGGGAATACGCTATAACTCGCAGTTTGTCCATAGAGATTACGATAAGTCTCGCTCTCGTATGCTATGAAGTGTTTTGAGGTTGCTGTGACGCCCGAGTCTTGTAAACCCTTGACCGAAAACCAGGCGGCCACACCAGTTGAGTAGGGATCGGCGTAGAATCCCTGTAAGGGAAGCGGATGTCAATATAGAGCAATCAAAGGGGTATTGAGCTTCCATTGGGCAGCTCTGTATACGTAATGGCAAAGTTAGTGGTTTTCCAGATGGCCGAGCTGACCGATGAAGACGTGGGCCTTGCCATCTGGAAAGCCACTATCCTTGCCTTCGACTTCACACACAGAGGACTTCCAGACAAGCTCAATTGATATCGAAAAGGCGAATGAAAAGCTTACCTCCCAGTTTCTTCCTTCGTAAGGAGATCGACCCAAAGGTCCTCCAGTAACAGGCGCAAGAGCAACATGGATGCCTAGATCGTAGAACTCTTGACCCATAGCTTTTGCTCTTTGATAGATTAGATCTCTATCCCATGTTGCAGCGACTGTTACTCCAGCTGGGAATTGGGTTTTACCTGTAGCTGGGCGGACTCCGGCTGGACCGTCTTGATGGCAGATCTGAGGAAGACCTAGACGCTCGATGGCACCGGTATTGCCTGCGCATCTATGAGGGTGTCTATATCAGGTCTCACGTGCAACAGTTCTGTAGCATCCCTCCCCTACCTTCCGATTTGACCGGTCACAATGCTGACCTAATCACACCACATTCTTGAGCAACAAGATTATAGTAAAAACCGAGCATGCGAACTGACCTTTTCCGTCAGATTCATCTGGGAGACAAATTCCACAGCTCTACCATGAGCTTCTTTCCAGGCTTTTCCGCCATTGGAACCAGGAGGAGGTACGGCATATGATAATCCAGTAGCGTTCGGCAAATTGGCAGGAGGAGCCGGTGCCTGTCTGATTTGGAAGTTGTGTCTCGTATAGCTGGAACTGAGTCCATCGGGGACAGCGGCGTTATCCGCGTATCTTCTATCGAAGGGGTCGGGGAAAGGCGAAGCTATGACACATGTCGATAAAGTGGATGCGATCGTAAGTAGTGCTGCACCACCTGCGGCGTAACGCATCTTGGACGTCTCTTGCTGTCCTTCGAGACGTTTTGATGCAGGAAGAAGAAAAGAACCAAAAGGTGGGGCTCAGTGCGTCAGTGATCTTCGCAACGCGGAGAACCCACCACGTGCACTCTTCGGTCCAGGATGAATGACTGAGCCGCGAAAATCTGCTAATTTCTTAAATGACTGACATTCTGACACATTCAAATGCAATGCGGGCCGTCCGAGTACCGATTAACTCACTAGTGCGGTTCCTCGGGCACTTTTTGTAGGCTGTAAGTAAGGTAAGCTGAACCGATCATGCAGGTGTAACCATCTAAAATGGTCACGAAGTGTGTCAAGAGGCTTTAAGACACCGAAAATTCATTATTCATAGCTTGAAAGGCAAATCTTGCTTATTTTCGCTTTTCAATCTTGCGATGCTTGTGTATCAGCCGTATAAGGTCCTCCTCTGGTAGCCGGTGCGCCATCTCTCAGACTGGTCTTCCCCGAGCGAGAAAGCCAGTCTAAGGAAGATAGTACGTGAGCTATCAGAGGATTACCTTTCGCGTTAGCAAACGGCAGTCTAATATGACTGCTGATTCGCTACTGCAACTCTTCGCTTTCCTGATTTCGCATTCGCGTCTCCCGAGCTCGATCATCGATTTGATCCAGCTTTTCATGTTGGATAGTCTCTTATGTGGTATACGGCGGTGAGGATTCCGAGAAGGGTTATAAGGCCACGAAGTGATACCGCTCGGTCGTACCGTATGGAGCAGTGTGCCCGCGGAAGGTCCGCAATCACCCTTCTAGAGCAATACCGGGCAAAGCGGAGTGGTGCTAGTAGTGACTGAGTCTGGCATACCGCGCTATGCACCGAGTGGTGGATCGCATCATTGATCAACGGCCGAAGACTGCACAACGGGGACATGCGAGAGGTGTGGAAAGTACACGCGTCCTTGACTCGAAGAGGCCACAGCATCGGAGAATCGACGTGTAAAGTGCAAGCCGGCTATCACTGTTCCACCACAGCAGTAATTCCGTTCTTGCCGGGATATCCGCTCTGCCCGTCGCATCCGTTCGTCCGGACGACTGCACTGGGGATAGAGAGGACCCAGCGATGCGAGAGATAGAGGCGCGAATCCGATACCGCTACACGCAGGCTGTTGGGCATCGATCATCGTCGGTCATCGTTCAGCTCTTCTCATCGTAGCTCTCACCAAGCTGGCATACATACTTCATTGCTTGCTAACCCTACGTTATTCCACATCAACCAGCTGGCACGTGTCGTGAGAAGATAGGCAGTTGGTTCTCAGCATGGGCGCACCACAAACGAATGGCCATATCAATGGCGAGAACAAGGCGCAAGTCCTCATCATCGGGTATGCCTGTACTCCATGATCCATTCGTTGAAGTTCTTTCTGACTGGCTTACTTCCCTCCGATCGTCCGCCCCATGATAGAGGCGGTATTGTCGGCCTCTCACTATCGCATGCTTTAAAGAGGCAAGGCATCTCGAGCATCGTCTTCGAGCGAGATGTAGTACAGGCTCGGAACCAGGGATGGGCCTTGTCTATCCACTGGTGAGGTGAAGCTCTAACGGGACTGATTTCTCGTGATCCAGCCAAGCAATGTGGCGAGAAGAGACGCATGCACAGTATGGTCCACATAGCCCGCTGACACACCTTACTCTGGCATACTGATAGGTGCAAAGCCATACTCGAAAACATGCTCGGACCCGAACTTGCTGCTCGACTCCCTGAAGCCAACGTAGACCCCGCTATCCCGCAAGTCAATCTGAAGTGGGATACCGTTGATGCTCGCACAGGGGAGATCATGTAGTGGGTTTAGCTAGTCACATCCGTTTCCAGTTGGGGATATTGTCTGATCCCTGACACCATTCATTTTTGCAGCCGCCTACCTACAGCAGGGAAATTCATCCGGGCAAACAGGCCAAAGTTACGCAAGCTACTCAGTACAGGGCTCGACATGCGCATGGGCATGTCATTCAAGAACTACGAGCTTACAGAGAATGGAGCCCGTGCTCATTTCACTGATGGAAGCATATATGAGGGCGATTTCCTGATTGGATGCGAGGGTGCAGCTTCAAATGGTCAGTTGTTTTGCCATTCGGTTTGATGAGATCGCATCGCAGTAGCTGACTAGACCTTCAATGTGAAACAGTACGAAAGCAGCTACTAGATGGCAAGGATGTACTGGATCCACTCCTCTTCACAGCTCTGGCGGTAGTACAGACAGTATCAGCAGAACAAATCGCTCCAATTCGAAAAGTAGACAATTTACTATTCCAAGCTATCAATCCAGATACGAAAGTATTCTATTGGCATTCTATTCAGGATGTACATCCGGAAACAAATGAAGTTTCGTGTTTGACGTATGTAAGTGTTGCTTTTCGTGTCTGGCTATCCTTCAAAGCGGCGTACGGTCGGGAATACGTTACTGACTTATTCGCTGGACGCTTTCGACAGATGTCCTACCCTGTCGACACGCTTGAGGACCGCTACCAAACATTTGCACCCACGGACGCAGATATCATTGAGGGTGAGTTAACAATCGTTCTTGCGAGTGTCCATATGGATTGCTCAATTGTTCTCCGTACGTACCTCTAGAAATGAAACGAAAGACAGAAGGCTTTGCCGACCCTTTCAAGACTTTTGTCATGAGGATGAAGCCTGATGCTCCTGTAAGGATCTTGACAACTCCCCAACTTTGGAGAGCTATCGCTAAATCCGGTTACTTTTCCCTAGGTCACTCGCTTGCAATTGCGGGATTGGGTCAGTCAGCCATGGACAGCTGGAAGTGGACGTGTCTCGCTTGCAGGCGATGCCGCCGGTCCGATGACGATGTGAATATTTCTTCCTCTCACCGATGCGAATCTCTAATTTGACATGGAATTTACTCCTTTTCTGCAGGTATCGAGGCGAAGGTGTCAATCACGGCATCCTCGACGCCTTCTGGCTAGCCCGGACCATTTCATCAATCGTAAAAGGCGAAGTCCCAGACGCGAACAAAGCTTTGAAAGCATACGAAGCGAATGTCTGCAAAAGGAGACAATTCAGTACTCCTCTGTCTAGACAAGCTACTATTGATGGTCATATTTACCCTAAAGCTGATTCTCCTCTGATCAACGTGTACAAGATCCCAACTGAAGAATTAGATAAAGCTATGGAAATATGTGAAGCTGAAGCGGTAGAAGCTTGATTGAGACGGAACGGAGAGCACAGCACCCGGATACTTCTTCAGTGCAGATAGGAGGAAGATTGACTATGCCTGGCTACGGATGTTTTTTTTGTAACCAGTAAATGTAGAAGTAAGGTAACCTGTCATGAACTTGGTCTATCGCAATTGCGGGTTAATGCAATTGAGCACCTTTGCGGGCAATGCCCAGACTGCCTGCCAGTAACAGGTCCGGCACAGACCCTAAGAGCCTAGAAACCGCAAATGCTATTAGAGGCCGCTTATATACTTTCGGTGTGGCCTTTCCTGCGCACATTCTCCACAAAGCACATGGCCTCAACACCTAAGCTCCAACAGCGGTTACTGACGAGAGACACGTTAGCCACCTCAATCAGATTCTGGTAGCGGAACCAACATTATTGCTTCAACTTGATATACTCTTTTACTCTCTACATCAAAGGTCGGATTACGCAGTCTCTGCGTTATCATTTCATAGCTGCTCATCCTTGTTCTCCCCAGAGTCTTCCTTGTCGGACTCTTCGCTTCTAGCATCTTGTTGCTTGGAGAGGTGCTCGCCGACCTTCTCACCTGCATCGGCAGGAACAGTACCTGACTTGTAGCCGGTTTCTTTAGGTGTGCCCTGATCGGCTTCGCTACCTGCAGCCTTGCCCGCTTGCTGTTAAAGCAGACCACGAGATGGTGTCAGTATGGCATAAAGTCAGACCTTATGAGCGACATTACTGACGGTGATAGCTTTTGTGTTACGTGCAGCTTCACCGCCGCCGCTTTCATTGGCGATCTGAGAACCGCGTGCTGGGCAAGGTAGATTTAGATCAGTAACAGTCCGGCATGAGCTCTGAAGCAGGCACGAACCTGCTGCTTGGAATTTGGCTGCATTTCCCTTTAAGCCGGCTGTGTGTAACGATGTGAATGGAATCAGTGAGGGTGCTCAGCGATGTCGAACAGATCAGGTTCGGCAAGAAACACTACTTACATTCGGTGGAGCTGCTCACATGGAAAGGGGTGTTGACAAGGATAATCAGCAATGACTTACGTGATATCGCTCCGCACAAGGTAGGTACGCCCTCCCCCTCCGCTCAGGAGCATAGACTCTGCTTCCCTCCGCGAGAGCACTTGCCGGGGAAGATATCGTACATGGCATATGCCGGTTATGCTTACTGATTATCACCAGTAGTCTCGGTGTCCGAGCCCTGCTTCTGCTTATCCTGGTGCTCAATGTCTTCCTCCTGCTTGGCGCGGAGACCGTGGTCACCCTCGCCATGGGGTCTGCCTTCTCCAGCGACGCCATTGAACTCCTCAGGAGCTTCGGGCTGTTTAGCGGCTTCTGGAGAATCTTCAGCATCAGCAGGTAGACGAAGGTGAGGCTTGTACTTTTCCTTCTTGTGCTCGTCGTGGTGGCCGTGATCCTTCTTGGACGGGGGCGAGGACATCCAGACGAGGAGAGGTGCGAAGACGAGGACTGATCCGACCTGTACATCCCATCGTAATCCATATGCGAAGATGGACACGCGTTGATTGTCGTAATGTGCGATGGATTGGCAAGATGGTACATGCATGCCAATTCGAACAAGAGATCGGAGACAGACCCAGGCGAATGACGAGCAGGCGGTAAGGTGCAGCCATTTCGAGCGGAGAGCGGCAGACAAGCAGCAGCATCAGCGTGCTAGTTCGCACATATCAAGTGGTCCACTCCACGCACCATCCAGGGAACATCAGAGCTCGGCTTGTGGTGGGCTGGGTTGAGCGCCTCTGCTGCCTCTTTGACCTGCAGGAAGCCATTTCCAGGTGGAAGGAGTTGGATGGGATAGCGAAGGACACGCATCAGCATGGAGAACACCAGCGGGGCAACTAGACCTGCCGCCCACCTTCTCAGCGGTCTGCTCGACCTTTGTAGCGAATCTCCTCTGGATGACGGCGCTCCTCATCATTGGCGCAGGAGTGGGTGCGGCGACCCTCGAGCGGGCGGAGCGCATGGCAGAGCTTCGTAGTGCTTGCATGGTTGCTTGGCTGACTGAGGTCTGTAGCTGTGTGCACACTTTATGCTTGCTGCTGTCTCGTGATTCAATACTGTGGAAATGGAGGGAAGAAGAGCTGCAGGCTGAGAAGATCGTCTTCTTGCACGTCGAAAAAGCAGGCTTGACACCTTGTGACAGCACCGATTGGAGCGGAAGGGCACAAGAGGCATTGAGGCATACAGGAAACTCGCGTAGAGGTGTGCATTCGAGTGCCAGGTACCTCAGCCTCAAGTCAGCGCTTCGACAGCCTCCTACATCCATCTAGCCGCACCTCAATCAGCATGGCGTCCGCAACGCAGGGCAAGCTGTCCAAGGAGGACTACAGGAAGGCAAAGGTGGGTTAGATAGACGAAAAAACATGGTAAACGATGCTTGCTAATGCCCTTCTTGCCATCGCAGGACCTCGATGCCGCTCGTAAGGCTGGTACAGCCATGCCAGAGGTGGATGCTGCCACTGGCAAGGCCATCAATCCGCACATTCCAGGTAGGCTGCGTATTAGCGGTACTCGTCTCTTCTACAGTCTTTAACTAACACACTGCCTCGTCCTCCTCCTCAGAATTCATGTCAAAGGCGCCATGGTACATGGATACCGGAACAGGACCTACGCTCAGCCACCACAAGTCCAACATCGAATACAATGCCGACCCAAGCAAGCTCGAAGCGAGGTACCAAAAGAAAGTATCAGCACCAGTAACCAAGTTCCGTAAAGGAGCATGCCCGAACTGCGGTGCAATGCACGCAGAAAAGGACTGCCTTGAACGTCCAAGGAAAGTCAAGGCTAAATACTCGGGCAAGAACTTTGTCAACGATGAACAGGTAGTCGCCACGCGCAAAGATGATTATGATTCAAAGAGAGACAGATGGGATGGTTATGATCCCGCTATGTATTCCCAGGTCGTTGAAGAGCATCAAGCCTTGGAAGAAGCCAGGCGCAAGCTGCGAGAGGAGGAAATCGACAAGACTACAGACTTGAAGACAGTCGAGAAGGTCGCTAAAGCTGGTAAAGGCAAGAAGAAGGCAGCAGACGATGATTTCGGATCGTCCGATGAGAGTGATGCGGATCTTGACGAGCGATATGCAGATGGAGCAGATGCAGTAGGACAGAAAGTAGACACGAAGACCCGTATTACCGTAAGAAATCTACGTATTCGGGAAGATACTGCAAAATACCTTCTCAATCTGGATGTGGATTCGGCTTACTATGATCCTAAAACAAGATCAATGAGAGAGAACCCAAATCCTGAAAAAGCACCTATCGATTTACCGTTTGCAGGAGAGAATTTTGTACGACATTCAGGTGATGCTACGGAAGCTCAGAAGTTGCAGCTGTTCGCTTGGCAAGCTGAACAGAGGGGAAATATCGTTCATGCGAATTCTAATCCTACACAAGCTATGCTCATTTACAAAGACTATCTTGAGCGCAAGGAGAAGCTGAAAGATACGAGTAAGACTAGTATCCTTGACAAGTATGGTGGTGAGGAGCATCTACAGCAGATCCCCAAGGAATTACTAGCTGGTCAAACGGAGAATTATGTTGAGTACTCGCGGACGGGTCAGCTTATCAAAGGAGAGGAAAAAGCAAAAGCCAGATCAAAATACGACGAAGATGTTTATCCAGGCAATCATAAATCAATTTGGGGATCTTGGTTCAATTTATCATCGTTCAAATGGGGATATTCATGCTGTCATTCTTACATCAAGCAAAGTTACTGCGCTGGTACAGCTGGCATAGAAGCGGATGAAGAAGCAACAGCAGGAAGAAGAGCAATAGCACCGCCGCCTAAACAAGAGACTAGGTCATTAGCTGAGATTCATGCTGCCAAGACTGAAGAACAACGACAAAAGGAGAAGGAAGAAGCTGAAGAGAAGGCGATGAGCAGCAAGAGCAAGAGGAAAGCTGAAGATACTACTGTTACTGAGGAAGATATGGAAGCTTATAAGAAGAAAAAGTCACATTTCGAGGATCCACTTGCTAATCTTGGAAACGAGGAACTTCTTCCGATGTGACAGACCTGCTGAGTTGTTTTACTATCTCATTATGAGCTATAAACAGATTAAGCATCGTCTTTGTCACTTTTGTATTCTCCTTTGTATTCTCCTTACGCATACATCACGCCCTGTGCATCGTTCTCAGCTTGTCACTTCTTAGTAATTGTTGCAATACTGAGTCCAGCCAGCCCCGGCAAGAAGAGGATGCTATTCTAACTGAGTGGTTACGGAACCCGTTCTTTAATGGGATGTGATGCTGGAGTCTTGCATAAGTTTCGTGATCCATCCCATTCGATGCGCTGAATGGACATTCAGATTCTTCCGTGCCATGATTTACACACAATCGGGTTTCCTTTCTAGGGCCTCACACGGGCCTTCCAAATAATCACAAAAACGTGACCGGATTTCCGCCACCGGCAGTGAAACTTGCGTGGCCAATTCTTTGATGTCGCAAGCTCTTCTCTTTCGACTTGCATGCAACTTCAATTGAGGAGAGCCTTACATTCAGTGATATGTCGCCTCACAAGGTAGAGCTGCATCTGTACGACCTCTCGAATGGACTGGCTGCTCAGCTCTCGTTGCAGCTCACCGGCAAGGTCAGGAAAGATCCGAGGCAAGATGGCACAGACTGACACGCATGCTTCCAACAGTATATACCTGCAATCTGGCACTCGAGCATCGTATGCTACGGTGTAGAAACGTACTTCGGACAAGTAAGCGTTACAGCCTGCGAGATCTCTTTTGCGTTCAAAAGCTGACGACTTCATTCAGGGAATCCAACAATGCAGACCTGGAGCATCACATCATGGTGCAGCAATGAAGGTGGTGCCCCTTGGAGAAACACATATCGACAAAGAGACCTTCAATGATTACATCCAATCCCTACGAGAGGTGTACACGGCCGACTCTTACCATTTGGTACGTTGCTCTTCTTTTTCGCCACCGCCACCCGCATGCTGATGATGGTGCAAACGCTACATTCAGCTGGAATGGAACTGCAACACGTAAGACTTCGAGCATTATCATAGAACCGAGAACGACGCTAATTGAATGCTCCACACAGCTTCTCCAACGACGTAGCTGGCTTCCTTACAGGCGGCCAAATACCCCAAGATGTTATAGATCTGCCTAAAGAATTCCTTAGTACCCCCTTCGGACAAGCATTACGACCTCAGATAGACGCGATGTTTAGACGGTCAACGCAACCTGGGCCTTCCTTACCACCGCCTGGTCCGAATGGAGCAGCTGCATCATTGATGAATCACGTAGCTAGAACAGTTCAACAGCCTACACGTGGTCATGCGAATGGATCGAGTCACTTAGAGCAGACGCTATCATCATCTCTGAGTATAGCTACCAACATGGCATCTTTTAACTCTATACTCTCCTCAAACAGATGCGTAGCCGTTATGTTCACAGGCGAACATTGTGGACCTTGTAGAACTATCAAGCCAACTTTCGAAAGTCTCGCACAACGGAAGGAGGATGAACCCCCTGTATCATTTATTCTTGTCGACACAAGCGCAGGAAGGGAGATAGCATCCAAATACAACATATCAGCTGTTCCTACTTTCAAATTCTTCCTTGATGGGAAAGAACAATACGAGTTCAAAGGAGCTGATGTCGGCGAATTGCGCACGCAAGTCGATCTACTAGCCATGGCTGGCTACCCTTCACATCCTCATTCAAAGCTCAAGCTCCCGACCTTACGTTTTCTGTCACTATCCCCTATCTTATACGAACAGAAACCGAATTTCGATGCTGCAATTGCCAAATTGGAAACATTCAAGAACTCCAGTAAAGTTGCGCAGACACTGGAGAAAGCGAAGCCACACCTCAAATCGCTCTCTGATGCAAACAAGCTATCTCAAGAGAAGGTTATCACTATGCTTCAGGAAGTAGATGTTCTATTACAGGAATTAGAAGCAGGACAGTGCTTCCCTCTTTTTGACATGCTCAAATATGCGGTCTTGCATGGCCAAGTGGCAGAGCTAGCAGCCGAGTCATTAACGTTGGAGGATAATATCGTCGCGAACATCCTCACCAAAGGAACATCAGAGCATCTCACTCGGCCAAGTCAGATCACACTCCTGCGGCTTCTATGCAACTGCTTCTCGAATCCAATCCTTGCCGGTCGACTGCTAAGCGAACATAGAGCGAGAGACAAGGTTTCATCCATCCTCGTTCGAGCATTACTGGAAGAAGATAATACGATACGAGTCGCTGCTGGCAGTCTAGCGTACAATGTTGCGTGCTGGCTGAGGAAACAGAGAAAGACCTGGGTAGATGCCAGGGCCTCTGATGAGCAAGGGTACGGAGAGAAGGAGGAATTCGAGATTGAGCTGTGTACAGCTCTCTTGGAGGCACTGGCGAGGGAACATAGCCTTGATGTCGGTGAGTTTATTTCGTCTGGTTCTGAACTGAAAAGGTATACTGAAAAGTCCGTTATTTCCCAGCACATCGCTTGCTAGCTTCATTAGGGCAACTTCTCCTCTTCTCTCCTCATTTCGAGACTGCTTTAGCACCTTTACTTGAAGCGCTAGAAGCGAAACGGATAGTACAGAGTAAGAAGAACGTGTTAGAGAAGAATGTAGAGGCGTTGAAGCTCATCAAGGAGATTAGTGATTTGGTAGAATCCACATAGAGGCTCAGTATCCAGTGGCAATCATCTGAACTGTCGTTGTAGATCATTCTGTTCAAAAGTTTAGCTCTGTTCTTGGGCATACTTGTGCCATGTAGAACCCCCCATCCGCACCCTATCGTTGAAATATATACTTTGGATGGTTCTATAAATTACTCGAGAGTAAGCGGATGGCAAGCAGCCGGATGTGGCTCTGCTTCTGAAAGATCAAGGGCAACAGCAAGCATGTCTATTGAGCACTGCATGCTCCTCTGCTTGCTATCGACACCATCAATACCATGTCGAATACACGCTCACATCGCGGACTAATGCAGCCTGCCTCACCGGCTTCATCCTCTGAAGACGACGACTATGTGCCGCCTCCATCGATGCATGAATCTCTGCGGGATGGACTGGAGGAAGAGCAAGATGACGAGGAGCTGGAGATGAGAGATGTGAACCTCTCCAACAATGATCCACAAGCTACTCTGCATGGGGATGCGATTGTAAAGGAAGAGCAGGCCCATCTGCTCGATAAACGCGGAGTTGGTTATGATACTGGAAAAGACGCGCTCCAGACGCGGCGGGCAAGAAGCTATACCGCGAGTAGCAGTAGATCAAAGCATCTTGAACTTAAACTTGAACAGAGCAACCTCAGGAAGCGACGTCGTGGCTCATCGTCCAAACGCCCAAAGGCACCTCGCATTGAAAGGGTGAGCTGGTGAAAGCACGTGTTCTTTCGACAAGTGCTGCCTGTAGCGCGTTGCGAAGCCGTGATCTAGCTGCATGTATGCTGATGATGGATTCCTGTGCAGCTGTTTCTCGGCCTTAGACCTCCTACAGCTCTCCTGCTCCTCGTCCCGGTAGCTGTCGTTCTCCTCCTCCTCTCTATGCTCTCCACATCCAGACATGCAGGATCAAGAAGCCCTGAACAAGCTGCCTTGTTAAGTAATGGGACTCACTGGTTCAACAACACCGTAATCATCGTGTCGTTCGATGGATTCAAACCTGCGTACCTGAAGAGGGAATTGACGCCTCATCTAGTCGAGGTTTCCGAGAAAGGTTTACGAGCAGAGTATATGCGCAGTATTTTCCCTACTCTTACTTTTCCCAAGTGAGTTATGGCCTCATGTAACTAATATGGATTAAAATTGAGTCGTTCTCCCAGCCATTGGGCTATTCAAACAGGACTTTACGCAGAAAGTCACGGTATTGTAGGGAATGACTTCTGGGATCCATCGGATAATACAGAGTTCTACTTTACGCGCGATGACACGTCTAAGGATCCGAAGTGGTGGTGGGGGGAGCCTGTAAATATCTCTGCTTTCATACGCTGAGCGCTCCTGGCGATTTCATCATCTAGAGTTGTTCACAAGCTGACACTATCCCCTGAATTTTCTCGACAGATGTGGGAGACAGTAGTCAAGAATGGCTTGAAGAGCGCTTCCATCATGTGGCCTGGCCCGCCTATCATGAAAAGTGGTATCTCACCAACTTATCATAGACCTTTCCAGAATCATGTATCCTGGAAGGAGAAGGGTGATCAAATAGCGTAAGTCAATGGCTTCTACGCGGCATGCCACCTTCTCTTAATCTATACCGAGGCGCAGAAGGCCAAGAAACATATATAGGTGAAGTAGCTGACGATGTTTACTCAGGACCTGGCTTGACATGCCAGATGAGCAAAGGCCCCAATTCATCTGTGCCTATCTTCCAGAAATAGATCAGGAAGGTCATCAAT
Organism: Cystobasidium tubakii; assembly: GCA_024345325.1. Classification (NCBI taxonomy): domain Eukaryota; kingdom Fungi; phylum Basidiomycota; class Cystobasidiomycetes; order Cystobasidiales; family Cystobasidiaceae; genus Cystobasidium; species Cystobasidium tubakii. Next base: position 1,178,906 of record BROO01000001.1, on the reverse strand, counting down.
ACGGACCAGAAAGTGACGAAGTGAACAGAACGTTGAAAGAAATGGATAAATTCAGTCAAGCAGTTCATCAAATCCTCTCATCTCGCAATTTACTAGATATCGTAAACGTGATATACGTATCGGATCATGGAATGTCGGAAACTTCGAATGAAAGGATAGTATACTTAGATGAGGTATTGGGTAGAGATGGCTTCAAGGCTATTGAACATAAAGAAGGATGGCCTTCTGCTGGATTGAGGTTCAAACCTGGTACGAACGAAACTTTGATGGTGGAGAGATTGAAAAAAGGTGCACATGAATCGAATGGCGGATATGCTTATTACGATCATTCTACTATGCCTCAAGAATGGCATTTCAGTAATAATGAGAGAATAGCCCCTCATTTCTTGGTTCCCAAGTAAGTTTGCGTAGTCCTTACTGCCACTTCTGTCATAAGCTATCCAAAGGTATTCTTAGTGGTGGCACTAAAGCTTACTCCTGGTTGTATTTGTTGTCTGTGCAGCGTCGGATGGGCAATTACAGACAAGACGGAAGGATGGTACGAAGCACAAGGTCGATATACGCCATATGGAAATCACGGCTACGACAGAGACGACGAAGACATGCATGCGATATTCGTAGCTCATGGACCATTGGCAGATCGAATCAAAGCGACCACAAAACGGAAAAGACACTTACAATCTAGACAATCCCTTCAGCGCGGTTCTCCTTTCCCTCGTGATATTGCCAAACATGAAGAAATAACTATTATTCCTGGTTTTGATAATCTGGAGATTTATAATTTGGTCACACGGAAGCTTCTGAAGCTCAATAATGTGGCCAAACAGAATGGAACGGAAGGCTTTTGGGACAAATACTTAGATGATGATTGATTTGCAGGGGATTCGTAGAACACGATAGACTTGCAATGCTTGGGCCGAAGCAAAACATAGAGAGCATAGATAGTGCACTGTGGAATGTAGCAATAGCTTAGAACGACCGTTTCAATGAACAAGGGAAGCAACGCCCTTGAGCCGAGTCATTTCAAGCACGATAAGCTTTACATTGACGCGCGCCCACTTTTGTGTTACTGGTTGAGATACATCAAAGGTCAAAGCGACAACAGGTGGGCAGATTACAGAAGAGCTTGAAATGCAATGCTAAACTAAAGAGACTCGTATAAAAGAAGAAACAGGGAAAAAACAAATTGAAATGAGTATTCCTCACTCTAAAAGATAGGAATGTAATCGTCAATTCTATCCCTAGCATTCTGCGCTATACACTCAGCAATCCAAGTGATACTTCTAATTTCCTGTTCCTTCAATTTGAAAAAAGCATAAAAAGGAGCCAGTGAGAATTGTTGTAAAAAAGCCAATTTATTCAATCTAACTTCTTCTTTGAAAAACTGATCTTCCATATCTTGAGCCGCTGCTGTATCTTCTCCATCATCTCCGCCAGTTGCAGCGTTTACTTCGAAAAAACTTCGGTATTCGCCTACCATTTCGACTGCGTTTTTAACTTGGTCGAAATCGTCTGCTCTTGATAGCGCTAGATGTCCTTCGGGGTATAACCTTCCTAGGTTGGGGAATAGTTTCGCTCTTTGTTCTTTACTTAGGCCTGTTCCGAGAGAATTGACAGCTATATTGATCGTCCTCCTATCAGCTTCAAACTCCAATATTTGAGACATCATTTCCGACGTAGGCGACCCTAAAGTTTGAACGAATTGGTAGAAATCTTCAAGGTAGGCTTTGTAGAGTGTGTTTCGGATGATCTCAATATGCAGTTCATCGAGATCTGCAGCTGACATGCATTGTTGGAAATAGGGAGCTAGGGGAGTTTCGACTAGCACACTGTTGTACAGTTCTTCCACGTTAGTTGCGATGCACAAGGCTGCCATGCCGTCGAATGTGCCCTAATGAACAAAGCAAGAATGGCATGCTGTCAGGTCCAGGCAGATTAAGGTGGCAATGCAAAGCTGCGTACTAGTGGATGGCATCGCTCGAGGAGTTCATGCGTGTCTCGCTCGTGGAGGGTGCCGGTGATGAGAAGGATGACCTATGAAATGTAATAAGTCTTCTAACCAAGCAGCCATGGAAGGTGTCTCTGCCCACATTGTCAACCATGAATGCGCGTCTGTAGGTGTCATGCGTAGCACACGTTCAGCCCGCCAGCAACTGACGTTCTGCCGAAGGGAGCATACAACCCACGTTATATATTCCAAGAACATCGAAAGCTGACCACCTGCATTACTCTTGATGTAGTTGAATTCATCCACCAGTCTCTCCGTCGCCTTCTCTGCGATTGTGCTTGTTGAAATGGGAGGGGTTTCGTTTGCGAGAAAGTTGCCATAGTCGGTTGCTGATAGCTGGAGTTTGAGGTCTGGTTATATCATAGATAGTAAATGAGCTTGATTGCGTGCTTGCTGTAGCATAGATGGCTGTCCCATCACCACTCACCATCCAGAGTCTCGCACTGCGTCAGATTGTTGTAGGCGTTCTGAGAGAGCAGGCCAGCCTTGTAGCCTCTGCAAGGTCATCGGGGACATGGATCAGTGATAGTTCCTGGCCCTACGGAATACCTAGACCGTCCTGGGTCATCCACCCACCTCACCACTCCTTCGAGGTACCCAGCATGGGCGTTGTAGAATAGCGCCTCCATAGCGTGAGGTAGTCGTTGGCTGGCTGCTGGAGTTGCGTATTTATGTTCTATGCAGCAGGTTTAGAGTGTGATGTCGTTGTAGTGTCTCCCAGCTGCAGTTGTTGCAGAATAGCAATGCGTGCGATCAACCTCGTCACTCTCAGCACACTCGTGATGCTGGACACAGTGGCCACCTCTGCTTCCTTTCACATCGACCATCCCGTTGATTGCACGACTGCAGCTGGACACTGACACTGACACTGTGGAGACAAGGCGCACATCTACGGCTGCCAGGTTCAACCTCGTCGACACCGTCGCTCTCTGGACCTCCAGGCGGGCCGTCATACCGCACTGCTGCATCGCGAAGATAGTGTCAACATAATCTATCGGGTCGACGCAGATTGCTGAAGAAGCATACAAGCATAGTATTGACTTTCAAAGATGGTAAGACATGTCTGATCCAGCTACTGCAACAGACGGCTGATTTTCTATGTCCCGCTTGAACCTCGCCCTCGATACGTACATGTAGGCCTACCGATTAGGTACGGGACATGCAGCTGGCATATAGTTCTTAGCACTATAAACCATACTAACGTTCACACTGACGCATAAATCGCTATTATGCGACCGCCTCCCTCTGGTCCACAGAATACGCCTCTTCCGCCAGGGCTGGCTGCAAGGGTCCTATGGTAGGTTTATGATACAAATCAGGTCTGTTCTCTTATCAGTCATCTTATCACCCCTTATCTACCACCTTCGTACTCTGCTCTTGCTCATCAGCCATGCAAAGGAACGAAAATAGCAAAAGGCACACTCCGTATTGGCACAATGGTCACAATTATGGAAAAACAAAGCATGGCCTGGAGACATTGGGGTAATCCTTCCTTCTGATAGCGGGTTTCTCGCTAGTCGCAATGATTGAGGTACATTCTCTCTGTCAACTGCAGGCTGCGTCACCCCTGCTATCTTTAAAAACATGAAAGACAAACTCAATGGCTTTGATGATATTGATGGTTACGAAGATCTGAGAGCTGAAGATCAGAAAAAGGTCCAGAAAGCTTGGGAGATAGGTCATGGTGAGCTATAGGTCGTTCAGGTCTCAAAGATCGACCTTCCGTATATGGCTTGCTGAACCCATCAAATCGCGCTTCATGGGAACAGTGGACGACGCAGATGTGCCTGATTCTGCTAGGAAGAAAGACGAATCTGACGAAGACGAAGACGGTGATGGTGAAAAACCGAAGAAGAAAACAGCTGCTAAGAAAGGCGCAAAGAGAAAGGCAGAGGAGAACGGCCAGGGTCCTGCCGAGGAGGAAGAAGAGAAACCGAAACGAAAGAAGGCTGTAAGTGGCATTTGTTTTAATGTGGTGACGATAAATGACCTGGACACCCTCTCTACAGGCACCTAAGAAGAAGAAGGCTGAATCCGAAGAAGAAGAGGAGCAAGAAGAGGAAGAAGAGAAACCAAAGAAGAAAAAGGTAAGCTTGGTCATTCTTTTTGCCAAGTGTGCATGAAGAGTTGACCCTGATACTCTGCATTTCCTCGATGATCCTGCCAGGCTGCTCCCAAGAAAGCAAAGAAAGCAGCTTCAAGCGATGCAGAAGAGCTACACGATGACCCTTCTACTCCTTCTAAGAAGGCTGCTCCTAAAAAGAAAGCAGGACGGAAAGCCAAAGCTGAAATGTCTGACAGCTAGTAGATCGTCCTCTCTTCCGACTTGGGTCAATATTGTGTTCGGAATATCATGATCAACACCAGAATGATACTCCGATATGCGGCATTCCTCGCTATTTCTCTCCTCCTTTCGTGCCACCTCTTCCACACCATCAGCTTACTCCTTGGCTTTCGAGGAGTGTATACCCAAGATTTGGAATGCCTATCTTTCAAGAGATGTACCATATACCACAGACGCTGAAGTTGCCTGGGAAGGAAAACAGCAAGCGACGCCTTTCTCTTCACTAGGTCAAAGTCGTGCAGACATGTCGTAGACGCCCTTTTTGCGACAATGTAGAATAGTTTCCCGGCCTGAAAAAAGTCAGCGAGCTTCTAGCAAACCTAGAGCTCCCATGGTGCAGTTACGATGCCGTGCTAGTTTACTCCTGGAGATACGCAGTTCAATTGCTGTCAAGATGAGATGCCTTGAATATCACGCGTTGATCGGCGCGTGTCTTTCTTGCTGTCGAATTTCCGAGAGCTCTTCATCGTCATCTAACTGAACTGCAAGGACACTCCAGTATAGGCAATTCCGCGGCCTGCAGCAACTCTCCTTCGCACACACACCACGGGCGACCTCCCATCAACGAGACGGGAGCCCGCGCATGCCCGCAGAGTCGTCGACAGCCGCCTCGCTTCGTCGACGCAGCTCTTTATCGCGCGACGGCGTCCCAGCAGTGGACGACCAGCAGCACAGGAAGCATAGTCATACCCGAGGTAGCTCTACGTCAACAAGCGTCAACTATCCGTATCCGCCTTCTGCCTCCTTGTTGCTGTCGAACACGCCAGACGAACACGAAGAGCTCCCTGTGGATTTTGAGGATTCCGTCCATTTGAACAGCTTGGACGAGTATCCTAATAGCAATCAGAACGGCAACATGGCACGCAATAACGCATACTCATCTCTGCCTACCACCTCAAATGGCCATCATTCCATGCACGACTACCCTTCTTCCTCCCATCATGGCTCAAAAAGACGTGGTTCAACAAGTGGTGATTCACGTTGGACTGCCTTAGCCAAATGGCAGAAGAACTCAATCATATTCGTCGCTGTGCTGATATTCGGCCTGATACTGCTCAACAGCGGTAAAGGGCCAGCCAAGGATTATGTCCTGAAGAAGACGACAAGCAGTGGTGGGACAGCTACGTCGGAAGAAGATAATAGAGTGCTACAACGTCCTGCACCTGTCAAAGGCCAAGACAAAGGCCCACAGCTAGATACGCATGAGACCGGGCTCGCGAAACCCGCCTCGACTGCCGGAAGTCTGGCAGATTCCAAACCCAAAAAGATCACAAGTGGAGCATCGTGTATTCTACCACCTGGGAAGCAGGAGTTCCAATGGGCACTAATGATAGATGCTGGAAGCACGGGATCTAGAATGCACGTATATAAATTCTCAAATTGTTTACCGGAGGGAACTTCACCCTCTTCATCAAAGGAAGATCCTTTACCTACTCTAGTGGATGAACTGTTCTATCCCATCACACCTGGATTATCCTCATACAGAGGCAGACCAAAAGCAGCAGCTGAGAGCTTGACTGAATTAATGGAAGAAGCAGTTAAAGCTGTACCAAAATCAGAGAGAGGCTGTACGCCAATCGCTGTGAAAGCTACTGCCGGATTGAGATTACTTGGAGCGAAAGAATCGCAGGAGATTCTAGATGAGGTTGAGAGGTGGTTGAAGACTGAGTGGCCCTTCCAGGTTGTTGAAGATGGTGTCGCCATCATGGACGGGAAAGATGAGGGTGTTTATGCATGGATTACTATCAACTATGTAAGTCGCCACTCTAGCTTCTGCGCCTTTGAATGACGTCCGGCAGCTCAATATGTGTTGACATCTCTTGGTATTGCCTTCTTCTCAGCTTCTGGGCCTCATTGGACCGGGTAAGAAAGCAGGACAATCAGCAGCAGTCATGGATCTAGGTGGCGCTTCTACGCAAATTGTTTTCGAGCCATCTTTCCCTTCTACATCCAAGCTATCACCAGGCGATCACGTATACGATCTCAACTTTGCTTCTGAAGACCATACTTTATATCAACATTCCCATCTTGGATATGGTCTTATGCAAGCTCGCCGTTCCGTACACAATCTAGTGGCCTTCACCCATATCTGGCAATCCGCAACTTCAGCGACACATAAAGACTGGGATGATCTCACGGCGGAAGATCTCGTCCATTCACCCTGCCTCGTCAAAGGAGGTCGAAAGACTGTACTTCTCGATCCACCTGGACGTAAAGCCGTGAATGTGACTTTATTGGGAACAGGAGCAGGATTTGATGCCTGTCGAAGAGTAGTAGATGTAGTAATGGCAAAAGATGCATTATGTGAAACTGAACCATGTGCATTTGGTGGAGTATATCAACCTAAATTAATGGAAACATTTGGAAGTGGTCCTATTTATGCTTTATCTTACTTTTATGATAGAATCGCTCCGTTAGGATTAGGTAAAGATGGAAAAAGCTTTACGATTGGCGATTTGAGAGAATTAAGTATTGATGTTTGTGCTGGTGATAAACCTACATCTGGTTACGCTGGAAGTGATATTAGAGGTTGGAATAGATTTAAAGGTGATCTCGAAGCTATGGCGGAGTTGGAAGATAGACCGGAATACTGCCTCGATTTGAGCTTTATGTATAGCTTGCTTAATTTAGGGTATGAATTGGCGCCAGAGAGGAAACTGGTCACAGGCAAGAAAATCAACGATATTGAGCTGGGATGGTAAGCGATTGGCCTTGATGCTTTTCAGCCGGTGGGAATTCCAACTGATGATTTCTTTCGTTCCTACTCGTTTCTTTTTTCTGTCTCTGCAGGGCTCTTGGCGCTGGTATTGCTTTGCTCGAGCACTCCTCGTTGCACTGCAGGAATCCTGATGCTTAAAATGCATTGCCTGGCCTTGTCGCATCTCTGTACAGCTGTAATATTAGATTCGCATAACCCTTCCGATGGGTGTTCTTCGCAATAGCAACTAGATGTCTTCGCCTTCGCACCTCATCAAGCTGTCCCTTTGCAATGCACCAAGCCAAGTCGTGCTCAAATTTAGAACAAGTAAAAAGATGCGAGATACGATTGCGGCTTTGCGGTACAACCCTGATAATACAACGACAATGTGAACCACTTCGAAACAAGAACAGCAGACTGACAGCCGAGAGCAGCGGGTAGCAAGCTGCTAATTCTCTTTCCATTGATGTGCACATTCCGGCCTTGTGCAGCGCTGCAACAGCAAATACTCGTTAGTACGTTCATGGTTCTGTCGGTCACGGTGGTAGACTCAAAGGACTCACGTAGAATGTAGTACTCGGCTCGTCTGTCCGAAGTATAGGTAGTACTCAGTACTGCTTAGAACTGACTGCCAGACAGAAACGGCAGACTCACCTGCACTTCGGATTTGAATTTGCATGTAGAACGCTCTCCTGTGGTCGCATTTTGGACACGTAGCTGTGCAGACAGGCAAACATACAGTCAGCACTAAGACGGGCATTCCTTGTGACAGCGGTCAGTCTCACCTTCTATCGAATCTACATTTTTCCAACTGTCTTCGCCACCCAGGACGTCGTCCGCTTGTTTCCTCGTGAGATAGTTTGTCTCAACGTACTTTGGACGCATGAATTCAGTTTGCTCAGTTTCTCATCTGTACTTCGACGATGATATGACCGGTTTTAGGCCTCACCTGCTTGCCATGCATAGGATATTCATATGGACATGTGGCGCATCCGAATCTGTAATCGCCCTCCTCGCCGTTCTTCATCAGGGTGAGCATGTTCCCGCATGTCGGACAGCTGTGGATAATCAATGTTTGATGTTGGCATTGGGTGTGGGTGTATTTGAAGACATGAGTGGACCAGTTGAAGTGGAAGTCGGCAGAAGTCAGTTTTTTTCGGTGTCCTGGTGCTGTACCCTGGAACAGCTTCGAGCGCCATTGAGACGTACAATATCATCTTCTGGTGTCTCCAGCTGGTCCCTCGTATGGCGAGGCAGGCGCTTGCTGCTGTGATTATCCGTTGCGAGCAGAGGCAAGACGGTGCTGCATGCTGATGAGCCCGATCACGTCGGTCGAGTGCACAAGACACATGTACCTCTCGACACGATACCATGCAGATGCAAGCACATCTCGTCAGGATACAGCAAATGCACCTATCTATACGTCCATATCCCACATCGGGCCTCGTGTCGTCGGCGAGCTCGACAGGGTTCGGAGCAAGTTCTGGCGACGACCGACCATACAGCGCAGGCAGGATACGAGGATTCCCTCATTCCGTTCAGCTAGACCAACCCCCATGCAGGGCTTTCTGCAGTGATCACCTCTCATCGGCATTGTCGATTTGGATTGTACAGCATGACAGAACGCATGGCGCTCCCCTGAGACACCCACTTACACATCCTACCATGCAATTGACGTCCATCATATCGTTCCTCGATTTCTGGCTTGGGCCCTGTATGATAGCGGCCTGACAGCTGACGGAATGCACGGCATGCGCAATGGCAGCTGGGTTGACTATTTGCAATTCCTCCCAGGTTTTATCGATCTACCGTATCAGAGCGACCACTCGGGCGGTGGACCGAAAGACTGCATCCATTGACGGGACCCAGGATCCCTCAATTAAGCCTTCTTCCGTCCAATTATCAGTCGCCTCAACATGTACATTATTCCTATTAGATAGTCGTCGCAGGTCTCTAGCGGCCGGCACGGCCACTTGTAGGTGAAGACCATCGCAATCATTGGATATCTTATCTCAAAGGACCTCCCTCGATACATTGGTTCAAAGCCTACATCGCTCCAGCTCCAGCTCCAGCTCCTCGTCGTGCTGCTACATTTTCTCTATAACGCTGATGAGTGTAGCTAGCCCCTTGACAGCTCTCTAAGCATGCGTGTACCACGTGCGAGCACGGCCACCCGATCTTGACGATGTTGGGCTTGTTGGACAGGGAGCTCAAATGAATCAGTTAGCCAGTCTCAGTGAGCTATACGAGCAGACGAGGGCAGTGTGAAGTGCTGTATGCGTCGCGTCGATGGCGGAAATGATATCCTCCGTATCTTGTAGCCTTATGTAGTGCGCCATGTCGATCTCGGTAATGATAGACTTGCCCATCGCCGCATCTGAGCCTACGTGACCCAAGCAGTAGGTCATGTAACCGCCTGGCAGTCTGTCATTTCGATATTGGTCCTGCTGCTGTCGTCGTTGTGGCACGACTTGAGCTTTCGATTCCGGCGTCGTTGAGGTTTCTGCAAGTCTAACAGTTGCGATGAGCATGGCAGGACAGGCTAGCTAGCAGCGCAGGCAAGAGCGAGTGCTCAGATCGGTGCTAGATGTCCTCCTGTCTCCATGAGCTCAACTAGCATGACTGCGTCTCTCTTCAGGTGCATGTACATGTCGTGTTGGAGACAAGGATAGAAGAGCTGCTCTGCCAGCTTGAATAGCAGCCGGCCTTTGCAGCAGCCCGACTTGACGCCTGAAATTGGCAGGAAGATACGCATGGCTGGCTTGCTGTATACTCGATCTTCGCCAAGCTTATCGTGTCTCTGCTGGGTGCAAATGCGACTTTCCATACTTGCGACTGAGAAGCGTCTCGTACATCACATGCCGGGCGCGACTTCCAGGGAAGAAGCTGTCCGAAATGCAACTTTCTGCAAGGAAACCCCACTGAATATAACATTGAAGCATGTACTTCATTGCAAAAGTACATCCGCAATGCTTGTCGCAAGTCCCTTCTGGTATATATCTCAAGCCAGAGACTGACCACGGACAGAGAGAACAGGCTGGCGGCATTGTCTGAATGCACCATAGCCGGCGAAGAGCTACTGACTGACTAGGGCATTTCTGCACAGCAGAGCACGCTATCCAGTGCTGAAAGGGTGCGAAGCCTCCTGCGCGATGGTTGTGGTCTTCTTCCCAGCTTAAAGCGTTTCCACAGTCGAAGCTAGCGCTATCAGGCTGGCCGACTGAGAAGAGTTAGCTAGGACCGATTGGCGAGGGAGATAGGCAGTCCAGCACTCTCAATTCGGCGTGATATCGCTCAACGAATGATCGCGCTTATGGCTGACTTGTACCTGTCGCAGCTACTCAACTATTAATGGCCCGCATGCGATGCCAAGCTATAAAGTGCTCTACCTCTGGCTCACCTGAAGATATTCCTGTTCGAGCATAGAAACAGCATGCAGAAGACTTTGCTCGCCTGTAGTGGCCATCTATATACGACCCGCGGTTGGGCATATTTTATCCAAGCATCTAGGCGGAATAGTCGAGCGGAAACTAGGGCTCTGTTGAGTCAAAGGCACGTAAGCCGCTACTCGCTGCGGAATTGTCTTAGCATTACAAATTGCAAGAAATCTGCCTGGCCTCAAGCCCCATTAAAGTGCATGCTTGGCTACTCTAATACTCATGGTCCGCCTGCGGTATAAGAGGGACGCCCATACGTTTTTGCCGCGCCATCGCAAGATCCAGGGTTCAAGCCGCCTCTCAACCTGAAAACGAGTTTCGCACAGTCGCTGTGAAGCTTTTTTGTTTGTCCTGACGTCTTTGATCAGCAACAGCCATCGTCCAAAGTTTGCCGGCTCCTCTTCAGCTGAGCCCCGCCCCTTTGTGCTGCGGGGTGTGACGTGCAGAGGGTGATGTGATTCTTCGCGATGCAGCTGCTCTTTAGCCCATACCACAACTGGAAAGCAGTGAGTACATTCTCTTGCCCTGCTTCGTCGCCTGTCTGGCTCTGCTGACCCTCACCACCTGCTATCGCGTCTGATAGATCACAAAGGCCCGTTCGCCAAGTCAGAACGTACAAACCGAGTAGCAGCGAAAGCAAAAGGTGAGGATTGCACGGCTACCCGTTGGGACTTGATCCCACTCCAATACGTTTGACATTAACGCATTGCTTTCCTGCAGGACAGCACCCAAACCCCAGTGAGCGAGGTCGCACGCGGTAAGCGGCGTCGAGTGTCAACATCCCCGCCCGCCGTACCTACCAGACCATTCGAACCCGCCCGTGGAGAAGATGTCAAGGTAAATCTCGAGAATCCACCACCGCTTCCAGCGCTTCAATACGTTTGTCACTAACGCAATGCTTTTCTGCAGGACTGCAACCAAACCTCAGCGCGCCACCGGGGATCTACCAGACCATTAAAACCCTTCCAGTGGGGCAGAAATGAAGGTGAATCTGGAGAACCTGCCACCGCTTCCAGTGCTTCCCCCTCATCTAGCCAATCTGCCATAAGTCCGCCACCTCTCGACACCTGCACTGACCGGAGACACGTAGAGAGAAAGAGCCGAACAGATGAACCATCAGCGGCAAGAGCTTGTTGGCGATGCAGTCGTCAAAGTATTTGTGGTTCGTTGGCTGATCAAGCGCCATGAGCATCTGCCATCCGGACTAGCAGGGGTAAGCAACAGTTCGCAAAGCACCTTTCTTTCGCAACGCTCCGTCCTAACATAAAATGTCTGCATAAACTAGGCTAGAGATTCCCAGAACCACTGCTGAGCAATGCTCTCTTCATAAGACTTGCTCGAGCTTATGGCATGGAGAAAAAAATCCTTGCGAACACCCATTATCTCGGGAACGGTCCTATCCCTGGGGATGAAAGCAAAATTCTTGCCGATGCCTACGAAGCTTATCTTGGCTTGGTATGGGACGAAGTCATGGAACTCAAATGGCCATTGACAGACCTAACAGAGTACTTCGAACGTCTCCTCGCCTACTTTTCGGCAGTCTCTCACAATCCGCATCTAGCAAGCGCCGAAAGACTGCATCATATGCGACATCCATGCACGCTTCGACTAGCTCTCATAGTGGAGAATTGGGTGGGGCAAGTCTCCGACGCTCCAGCCGTTTGGCACAGCTCAAAGCACAGGCACAGGCTGGCGAGAACAGCTCTCATACGAACCTCTCGACATCGCTGGAAAGTACTTCAGCCTTACCAAAGGAGTCCTTGCAAACTGCCCAGTCGTTGGATTCCAACACCGCACACAACGCAGCTGTTCATGAAGAAAATTGCTTCTCCCAGCTACTGGATTCTCACGCAACATCCGGTGAAAGTTCGCTCCACCTCCTGCTCAGCCACTTCATGGTAACCAAGTCTACCGCGAGTCTATGCTATCCCTCTTGCCGGCTCAGACTCTGATGCAGCGCCATCGGCAAGTGGATCAGGGTCCGTTCTCCCCCCACTTAGGAACTTTTTGGGTGTCTGAGGCTGGACCATCAAATGTCCCAGTCAGCGCAGCCGTCATCGAAAGCAACAAGCTAGTGCAGGTTCCAGAGCTGCCCGGACCGATCGTCACCACATCGGCGCAAGCCTGAAAGAAGCAGGACCTTGCTGAAGGAGTGATATGCTTGAATCTTAGTCTTTAGCTCAACGCATTCCTCTGCTTAGCGTAAGAAAGCCAGTCAGGCAGCCGGTTGTTCAGATGAACCAGAATTTTTCTAGAGAGGCAAGAGACGAGGCAGATATCGCAATTGCAATGGTTAGCGTCAAGGCTGCAAGGCGACTACCCCGAGTTTATCTATTGCTACTTGATTGCAGTTAGGACAGGGTTCTGTCTAAACGCGGGGTATCTCCATCTAGATGGGGTATATCCTTCTTGATGCTGCTATCGTATACTACTAAGATGGTTGTCTATGCCCTGTCATTACTTAATCTATTCCTCCATTCTTTGCGTTCATATTGTTCACAACATCATATCGATTGTTTCAATTCAGTTTATGCAACTACTTCAATATAACCCCGCTACTGCAAACTTTAAACCCTTGCATTAGCGAGACTCGACCGTTCCCTCTCCTTGCGACAGGCACGATCCAACTGACTCCAGGCACCTCTGATGGCGTTTGGGTTGCCTTCATGTAAAGCCTTGCTGCACGCGATAAGGAATTTATCTCGCTCGCTGTCTTTGACAGCTCTTGGTGGCAAACTTTGCACTGCGGTCGGAATCCATGTTGCCATCTCCTGTGGAAAAGACTGTGCCAAAAGTCTGGCGATGGTCACGCTCATGGGCGCGTTGTCCTCTTGGAAATCCGTCACTAGCCGAGTGAGGATAATTTGAACCAAGCGTTGACCTGCGTTTGCGCCTGACAAGACTTGTCGAATAGCAGCAGCATAGTTTGGCATGTTCGCTTGGTCTCGCGCCGAAAGGTGAGACGATGACCCGAAAGGTTGATTGTTTTGCGTGTTCAGTGCGTCATGCCCCACGATGACTCGTATCGTATCTAGGGCATCGTGCGAAACGTTAGGATTGAGAAGGTTTATGGCTGAGATGGCGACTTGTACAGCGCTGGGGAATGCAGGTGAGAGGAAAAGTATGCTTGGAGAGTCTTGAGCCATGTTCCGTACGAAGTGTGTGTAATCCTCAATGCCTATAGGAAAGTAAGGCATTAGCTCCTGACCTTCCTCTTAGACGTCATCATAACGTACAGTCTTGTATATCGTCCAACGAGCTTTTCCCCAACATCTCTATGATCCTATGAGTAATCCTCTCGAACGACTTCTGAAGGTGGCGTTCGAGCTCCAAGGCATGCTCTTGTGCCTCAGGCATCCTAAGAAGGTCGGATATCTTCGAAGTGATCCACACGAAGCCACTTACACCTGTCAGCTCGAAGCATGAAGCGAGAGCATCAAGGAGAGATGGTGCTAATGGTAGAGCAAGTTTGCCGAACAAAGCTAGACCTCTGCGGAGCGTCGAGCATACAGTCTCCAGAAGGTTGATATCAGACTGGCTTTGAAGAATGTGCGAAAGGATCTGCCAAACCTCGCTTGCTGTAGCGCCGCAGGATGCTGGAAGATCATCTGCAAGGTGACCATTCTCCTGCAGCAAAGTATTTATCTGTTCAAGGGCACCTACGAGGAAAATCAGCGAAGAGTTGGTACGCGCTTCATAGCAGAAGTAGAGCATACTTGTGACACCTCGTACGTCGTGCTTCGCACCGGTACCCGAACCTGTCGCAAGGGCTTGTACTTGACCCAACAGTGGGGCACAGAAAGTTTGTAATGCATTAATTGCATCGTTGGGTGGCATCTTGGCTATGATGTCGGCGTAACCGGAGTATATGTCCAGTAGGTCTTCTCTGTGCAGAGCGGTGGAATGCTGCTGTACGAAGTCAAACAAGGCCGGCAGGTAGCTTACCAGGTGCTACATTCGACACCTCGATGTTAGTCATCTTTCGATATCTGGGTAGAAGTCTAGCCTCACAGAGCTGCAGTCCTTGCAGAGGTACTTCAATGCTGATGCGCAGGCAGTGGTGACATCTGTGTCGCCAAGATTGAAGCCGGAGAAGACGTAATCCATCATTTTCGGGAGAAGTTCCGGATGTTCCGACAGCCATTCGGTATATCGTCCAACCACAAGGGTGGCTGAGTACCGGACCTTCGTGTTGATTTGGGGCAATTGAGGTATCGCTTGGAAGAGTTTCGGCATCACTACATTCTCCTGCAGATCTACTTTGGCGCCCATCGTACGTATGCTGAAGAGCGCTGCCTCGATGATCTGCCACTGTGCCCCGGATCCTTTCGCTACCTCAGTTTCTAGAGCAGTGAACGATCTCGCGAGACATGCCGTTGACCCCAGTACGGAACAGCAGTCCTTGAGCGTATTTCCGATATCATGTCTGAAGGCCCTGAAATCATCTCTCTCTTGACCGGTAAGACTTTCCGCATCGTCTGGATATCGCAGATGCAGGATGACAGTATCTACCAGTCGAGCTATCACTTCTAGAAAAGGTTGGCACGCTGGATCGTTGACGAAACCACCTTTTCTTAAACCAACAGCAAGCTGCCACCAGAAGTTGAGAGTCATGGTCACTACTTCGAGCTCTGAAAATGCTGAACATTCTGCGATTGCTTCTACTATCGGCATGAAGTCCGCTGGATGCTGAAGCATGAGTTGAGCATAGCATTCTCCCGCTTCGACGAATATCCGACAGTATCCTCGAACTGTGTCCAAGTCTTCGGCTTCAATCGCTGCTTTAAGCTGCTGTCGTAGGGGCAGAAGTCGAGGGACAATTGCTTGAATGGGCTCCATGTTGTCCGCGATATCTTGTGTTTCATGGATGAGATCGACAAGAAGATCGACAGAGTCATCAAACAGTGCTTCGGATGTAAGAGACTCGAAAATATAGTTGAAGAAGGGTGATTGCTGAATTGCTGAAGGGAGCATTTCTCCTGCTCTCAACCAGCTCGTTAGGACATTCAGTGTGGCGGCTCGCACATTATTGGTAACGCCTGCGATCGTCAACACGGGTCAGCCAGGCTCACAGAAAAAGCTGGATTTGCCCTACCCGATGCCTGGAAGTACATCGCTATGAGATTGAGAACCTCCGTTCCAGTCCTTTCGGAGCGCCAGTCCGGATTCTAAAGCCTGTTGTTAGTATGTCCCTTGCTAAGACTCTATTAGAACAGGGTCGCTCACCGTAATACGTATTCGAACATTTGACATGCTTTCCTGAGGTAGCTGCCTGAGGAACTCCAACAATGCAAGCACCGTCTCTGCAGTCTTTCCAAGCTGGTCGATCATGTCTTGCAGGCCGTTTGTCCATTCTGGCATCTGAAGCAACAAATCCGCAATAGCAAGAGACAGATGTGTGACTATTATTCTTGAATTGGAAGCTGATGCATGTTTCAGTGCCGCTATTAGAGTATCGCGTAGAGGTATCCGATGATCTTGAGGGAGCTGGTCGAGGTCGTAGATGATCTGTGGTCAGCGACACCCATCGACAGAATGTACCAGAAATGGATGACAGATAGTAAAGGGACGCGTATTAGCATTGATCTAGCCAAGAATGCTGTCATAAAGGCCTCTGCCCGGGCTTTTAAGAGCTCCAGTCCGCCTCCATGTTCGTCAATCCAAGTGAATCGTAGCTTGCCTTTGCTCGAAACGTCTGCGCCGCAAAGAGTTTCGGCTCGTTTGGCGCATCAGCAGAGGACAAGATGACATTTGCGGTCTCCCACGCTTCTGGCTGTCGCATGCAGGCTTTGCATCAGCTCTGTCCTGGCGTCTGGCTCGCTCCATTCAACGCATGCCGCACCTCTTTCTGAAAGTTTTGGAGCCACTCGTTCGCTTGCTGCTTGGCTTCTGGTTTGGGATCCGCATAAAGCGTCTGTAGTGCAGCGAGCACTGTCTCCATCGAGCTCATGCCTGTTTGATGTGGTGAACAAACTGCCTGCAAGAGAATGCTGGTTGTTGGGAATCAAAGCTGCGTCGGGATTGAAAGCTGGCTTTGACAAGGGCGATGATCACCAAACGGGCCCTCACAGACAATATGATGTTGTTACAAGGGGCGATGCGTGCACTGCATTACTAATATATGGTTACTCTCGCTAACAGTCTTGCTACTTGCTGAAGACAACAGCCTATCTTGACGTATTAGGTTATACAAAAATGACGGAAATTATGACTTCAACTACAGCCTCTTGTGCGCAAATTGCCCATGAAAGCCATTAAGATTCGTTGCATTATCAACAGACAGTTCCTGCCTCGTACTCAAATACCAGTGCTTGTTCTTTTGGCTGCGCTTCCTTGCCCATAAGCTGGGATAGACTCCGGCTTGTCCTCCAACGCCTTTTGCCGAAGCTGATTTGTCGCTCTTTCTCATCTTGCTGATCAGTTCACCAGCTCTACTTTTACGTTTCTCAGCATCCTCAAATTTTGGTTCCTTATCGTTCGAGGCCGTTTTCCGCGCGAACTCTCCCTTGCTGTACGTATGCTTGGGTCCTTCTGTAGCTTGTTGCGGGCACGACTGAACCGTAGGTAGCGCGTCTTTCGATGCTGTTAGATCTGTTCGTAAACTTTAATCTGCTCGCCGACTGGACGAAGTGGGATGGATCCGAAGAATTACTTGCGGCATCTGCTTGGTGATCATTATTACCGACGCTGATTTTACCATACATCTTAACAAGAAGTGCTTTCACACATGATTTGCCTGATGAGATTGACATGCCTCCAGGGCGGGCTATCCCGGTCGAATGAGGTATGTCGTCGACTGAGTTATGCCGACGTAGGTTTTGAAGTCTCCTGTTGACATTCGCCCTCCATAGATTTGTGCATTCACTTTGGCTCCTGGAGGTCGGCCCGCACCACCTCTCCCGTACAATGGCACCATGGCCAGATGAGACTTAGTAGTAGTGGTGATCGTCATCCCTTCTTCCGGCATCCCCTTCATCATTCCTTCTACTCCGAATAACAAGCTTGATGGCTCCGGTGACTTGCTCCTCATGGCCGCCGACCTTTGTCAGGGTAGCCAGTCTGGGTGACCTGGCCGTGCAGCGGTGTCAGGTCTGCCAAGCTGTGGCGCCTTAAGCATATCGATCTGATTGAGAGTCAATGGTGCCGCTACCTTCTGTGGCATGGTGGGTGGGTTTGGTCTTGAAAGGCTCAACAGATTGGTGTTGAACCACTATTATTCTTCCTTCGATTTGAACGCAAAGCCTTTTGTTGATTTGATAAACTTGCTGTCAGAGACGAAGAATCGCTTTAACGCGACTTTGTATGGTATAAGCCATATCATGCGCCGGTGCAACGCCTTTCCCAATGTCGATGTTGTTTTGACGGTATGCCTCGTCTCCAAGTACGAAGGAGGTTTTCGATGGAGAAGGTGCATCTCGACTAGTGGAGCAGGTTTACGATAGACCAGGAGAGCCCAAATAGCCATCACAGCTGCTGAGCTTATCCCCGAGTACTTCGATCTCTCGAAATGTATCCAGCGGTGATTCCGAGGCGAAGGTATCTGCCGTTGAGACGCGATATGATGGCGGCGTGGTCGATGGCTGCGACAGAAAAGCGGTACGAGAAAGTCGATCCTGTCAAACGCAAGGAACGCTCGGGATATGTACGCAACCAACCTGAGTTATAAGGCTTCCCTCGACAGACAGGGAAGGGCGGTTCACCTTTTTAGGGGCTTACCAGGGGCTTGCGGCTGCCAGTCTTCCGTGTGCAGTGTCTGAGGCGGTCGCTATACATGTGACCCAGCGTAGAGATAGCGCAACGCACAGAAGAAGAAGGAGTGAATGTCTATGCCGTGCTCGATACCAGCGGACCTCGACGATTGAAGAAGGGAAAGAGAGCACGGACGAAAAGTGGCGGAATATAGAGTCAGCAGACCTTGTTTGACCAGAGTTTACGCCTCTGAAGAAGTCCATTTCAGCCCTCAATTACGATAGCCGAGCATCCTCATTCAAAGGGAGCTTAATGCGTTCGTGAAAGCGGAGGTGCTTGAAATCAGATAAGCAAGATGACTGCTGGGGATCTTCCTGCAAAACAAACCAGGCCAGTTGTTCTCTCGCCTACATTCCTTAACATTTCCCGGGTGGGAGCGACTTGACTAGTTAGTAGAGATTCATGTAGGACCAGATGAAGGCTTGCCGACACCTTGACGGCGGGCAAGCGGTTAGCCATCAGTAGGAAGGCCATGCTATCAGGAGTCTCCGAAACGATAATAGAGAGCGCAGTTGTCACGACGAGGACTTATGCACCCGCAGTCCAAATGGATGCAGGACGTGTCGAGGTCGGTCTCGTGCTTCTCCCCATTGGATGTACACGGGTACCATCAGTGTTACCATGCTACAAGTCCGCCACACCCGAGCGGGCCGAAACATGGCGACGTTGCGCTGAACCTGGCAGGTGCGTCGTTCCGGATGTCTTGCAGCTATGAGGTGAGATTGAGTAAGGCCCGTCAAGAGCAGAAGCAGAGGTGCATCCCAGTTGCCTGCTCCATGAACGCGATCGAGGCCTCGTTTACGCGTTCAAGCGCGTTGCTTCTTCTTGCAAAGAGCACACTGTTTCGTCTTTCGAGACTCGACCAAGCGACATTACCATATTGACCATCCTCAAGCATGGACGTATCCTCCTCGCAAGGCTTCCCGTCGTCTCCCGGGCAACGGCGAGCGAATGGCGCTGGTGCAGTGGGCAACCTGGGCGGACTCCCTAGCAGCTCGGCAGGCCAGTCGATACCGTCAGAGAGCGATGGAGTGCCTGCGGGAAGAGCGAGGCATGCGAATGGACAGCGCAATGCACGAGCTGATGACGATAGGCGGCAAGATAGAGCCGATGAAGCTGCTGAAGAAGGCTTGGGCAGAGGTGGAAACAGAGGGCCTAGAGCGCGCAACCTGAGGAACATCGACGACATCCCAGCAGTCAGCGACCAGACTGGAGAGAAGGTCAGAGAGAGCTTCGAGCACTTCTTGGAGAGGTGCGTCGTCTATCTGACTCGCCAGGTGTGCTCCTTGAGGCTGATAACATGTAACGCTTTTCCAGCTACACAGAGTCTGAAGAAGAAGGCGCACCATCTTCCAGAAGCAGTAGAGCATCCAGCACAGGAGACGATGAAGACAGAGATCGATACTATTACGTTGATCAGATTACAGGAATGAAAGACTTTGAAATCACCACGCTTTACGTCGATTTTGCACACCTCAGCGCTGCAGAGAGTGTTTTGGCGCGTGCCATCGCAGAGCAGTACTACCGGTGAGCACAGATATAAATGCTGCTCTACGTTTGCTTGCTTCTTTACTAAAGCATGCCTCTTCTTGGATACTCAGATTCCTACCATACCTTCGCATAGCTCTGCAGAACCTAGTCAAGAAGTATTCACCTGAATACCTCTTTGTCAACTCGCACAGCAGCAGCACAGCAGCTTCAGGTCTTACAACACGAGAATTTAGCATCGCTTTCTACGGTCTCGATGGAGTATCAACGATCCGTGACCTACGCACAGAGAAGATTGGAACGCTGCTCAGCGTCAGCGGCACTGTGACGCGTACAAGTGAAGTCAGACCTGAACTAGTCTTTGGCGCATTTGTCTGCCAGGAATGCAAGACTATGGTGAAAGATGTAGAGCAACAATTCAGATTTACAGAGGTAGGCAGAGTGAATGTCAATGTATTCTGGACACAACGACACTGACAAGACGCGCTTCCACTGTTGTGCCTATCCAGCCAAACGTGTGCCCGAACGTGACATGCATGAACAGATCAAACTGGAAGCTAGCTATCGAACAAAGTAAATTCAATGATTGGCAGAAGGTGCGGATACAAGAGAATTCGAATGAGATTCCTACAGGAAGTATGCCAAGATCGTGAGTTATGCACATTAAGATTATTCGCATTTGGGATGTAAATCTGATTATACTTTCCCTTGTTACGTGCAAAGGCTCGATGTGATTTTGCGCGGAGAAATCGTAGAAAAAGCCAAAGCAGGAGATAAATGTGTCTTTATAGGCACTTTTATCGTCGTTCCAGATGTTGCACAACTTGGCTTGCCTGGTGTCAATGCGGAAATGATACGTCAAGCGGGAGGTGGTGGAAGAGCTGCTGGGCAACTCGGATCGAATATGGGTGTTGGAGGCTTGAAACAGCTTGGTGTTAGGGATCTCACGTATAAGACTGCTTTTTTGGCGTGTATGTGCCAGAGTGCAGACACGAAGGTAAGTACACAATCAGTTGTAGTCCATTCGAACTGTGGCTGAGATCTGGTAACTCCTCAATAGAATGGCTCAACGAACATCAGAGCAGACGACGATGCGAATGGGGAAGCGAATAGAGAAGAATTCTTGTCGTCCTTAACATCAGAAGAGATCGACGAGCTCAAGGATATGGTACACGGCGATCACATATATTCGCGACTTGTCAGCAGTATCGCCCCAACTGTGTACGGTCATGAAATCGTCAAGAAAGGTATCTTGCTACAGCTCATGGGAGGTGTGCACAAAGAAACTGGAGAAGGTATTCATCTTCGTGGTGATCTTAACATCTGCATTGTTGGCGATCCAAGTACAAGCAAATCTCAATTCTTGAAGTGTGTATAAAAACCTCTTCTGCAGTCTCCCGCGGTACTCAAATCTGACATCTATCGTTTTTGTAGGTACGTCTGCGGCTTCTTGCCACGGTCTGTGTATACGTCGGGCAAGGCATCATCGGCGGCAGGTCTCACAGCAGCTGTTGTCAAAGATGAAGAGACCGGCGAGTTCACAATCGAAGCCGGTGCACTCATGCTAGCGGACAACGGTATTTGTTGCATTGACGAGTTCGACAAGATGGATTTAGCGGACCAAGTCGCAATTCACGAAGCTATGGAACAACAAACAATTTCGATTGCAAAGGCAGGTATTCAAGCGACACTGAACGCGAGAACGTCGATCCTAGCAGCTGCTAATCCCATTGGAGGAAGATACAACAGGAAGACGAGTCTCAGAGCGAATGTCGCTATGACTGCGCCTATCATGTCACGTTTCGATCTATTCTTCGTCGTCTTGGACGAATGTAACGAAGATACGGATCTGGCTTTGGCTACTCACATCGTCAGCCTGCACCAGCACAAAGACGCTGCTATCAAGCCAGAATTCTCTACGGATGCGCTACAACGGTATATTAGATATGCACGGACGTTCAAGCCAAAGGTAGGCTTGAAGCGCGTTTTTGGCGTTAAGGGGAAGATCACGTATTGATGATATAATTTGTTCCGCAGCTTACACCGGCAGCATCAAAGGTTATTGTAGACAAGTATCGAGCTTTGAGACAAGATGACTCTACAGGCCATGGAAGGAACTCCTCGCGCATTACTGTCCGTCAGCTAGAAAGTATGATCCGCTTAAGCGAAGCCATCGCTCGGGCAAATTGCATGCAAGAGGTGAACCAGCGCCTACGAGTACCACATGTGCTCTCTCACTGACGTTGATCCCGCTATTATAGATCACCCCAGCGATGGTTCGCGAGGCATACAGCTTGCTACGGCAATCTATCATTCACGTTGAGAAAGATGACATCGATATCGATGACGATGAAGAAGACGAAGTTGACGGTCATGCCAATGGCATGAATGGTACCAATGGACATACGCATGACGACGACGTGGACATGAACGGAGACATCGCTGTGCCTCCATCGTCAGCGCCAGGCCCTGTGTCTACCCCGACACGGGGACCCACTGGACCAGCATCACCACTGGCACACCAGCCGACATCAGGTCCGTCAAGGATCAACGGTGCCACTGGAGCAACACCATCAGCAGATATCCCTCCTGCTTCGGCCATTCCACCCAAGAAGAAGAAGCTCACTATCTCATACGACAAATACCAAATGATGAAGTCGTTAATCGTCCTTAAGCTTTCCGAAATTGAAAGAGAGACGGGAGAAGGTGTCGCAAGGCCAGAAATCGTAACTTGGTATCTTGAACAAAGAGAGAACGAGATACAGACAGTCGAGGAGCTAGAGATGGAAAAGGCACTCTGTGAAAAAGTCATTTCGAAGTTGATCAAGGAGAAACAACTCCTTGAACTCGTCGGACAAGGCCTACAATCGGAAGACGATACTCAAGAGGAAAGTCAATCTGCCGTTCCGATTCTTTACGTCCATCCGGACTATGAGAATTAGAGTGGAACTTTGATGCCTTGTTAGCTATGGGCTCCTGAACCAAGTCCTACGTGTCTTCGTATTTCGTCAGCCTGCCTTGACATTGCTTGTTGTGGTGTTTCTCAGCTCAGTAGGTTCAGTTACAACGGTAGTAGATCAGTGTGTGTCGTTCTTTTATGTATTTCCATCAATCCAAGCCATATTTCACTTGCAGAAGTGGCGTTTCTTTCGTCGATGTTTTTCCACGTGCCCGCTTGCAACGCCCTAAGAATGCGGGCCTTGTTCAAGTCTGACCTCTTCTCTGCGTCGCGACAACAAGTCAGTTCACTCTCGCAGCCATGCCTCGTCTGCCGCAGCCAGCTACTATCGAGCACGAGTTTGTTATCAACACTTTGACTGAGCATTCATTGCGAGTCGATGGAAGGCAGCTTTTGGATGCTCGAAAGCTGCAAGTCAAGTTTGGCAATTCGTACGGCTCGGTCGAGGTTATACTAGGAGGAGCAACAAGAGTACTTGTGCAAGTCTCTGCAGACATCGTGAGACCAAGAGACGAGAGACCTTTCGAAGGCTTTGTAGTCTTGCAAACCGAGATCTCGCCTATCGCTGGCAGTAACTATGAAGCTGGAGTGAGGTGAGATAAATGCATTCAGCAAGGCTCGGGAGATCCTACAGCAACACGTAAACGTTATCTGCTGCAATGCTTACATGATCATGCCCTGTTATAGACCCCGACCAGCAGAAGTGCAAATCAGTCGTGCTCTCGAAAAAGCGATCAGAAGAAGCGAAGTTGTCGACACAGAGAGCTTGTGTATTCTGGCTGGACAGAAGGTGCGATGGGGCTACATACGGCAACTCCATCCACAAATAAGCTAAATTCGATGCCTCCAGGTCTGGCAAATACGATTGGACGTTCACTGTGTCAATGACGAAGGCAATCTCCTCGACTGTGCAAGTGTAGCCTGTATAGCTGCATTACGGCATTTCAGGAAGCCTGAAGTGTCCGTTGAAGGGACTGCTGTGACTATCGTGAGTTTTTTGTGCTGGGAGGTATCCATCCGGTAGTACTGACGCCTTTACGCATCACACGCAGCACTCTGTCGAAGAACGAGTACCGGTAGCTTTATCTTTGCATCATTCGCCATACTGCATATCTTTCGCTTCATTCGGCTCAATGTGAGTACTCAACGCTGTGACAATCTATCTTATGTTCAGTGACTGACGCAGAGATTACGTTGCATCTGCAGTACCATCCTCGATCCTTCGTTGCTAGAATCACAAATATGTACAGGAACGCTCACGCTCACCATCAATCCGCAAAACGAAATCTGCGTACTCACAAAAGATGGAGGAGAGCCTGTTTCCGTAGCCAATATCATGCGAATCATCGGAATAGCCAAGAATCGAGTAGCGGAAGTCGAACAGATCGTCAAGAAAGCTCTTGAGAAGGAGAAGGTCAAGCTTGAATCTCAGATAGGGTACTAGGCAGAGGCAGTGACGGACAATCTACGCTGTGTCGAAGCGACATGATCCGGGCGAAAGAACTGTACGCTTTGCACCTTCGCAGCCCCATCGGTATGCGCGCACGAGTCCGTGCAAGGCCGGTGTGCGGAATATTCTGAACACACGAAAGACGAACTCTCTGGGGTACAGCGATCCCGCAAGGTGCCCAGGTAAACAACGATAGATGCAAGAAGCAAGGAGGATACGTCAAGGCTTTTTACACTGCGCTCCGCAATCGCAATCTTTCCTACAAGAAAGATCTATCACAGTACAACTCTAGTACACGCCAGGGATGATCTTCCACTTTACAATCTTGCAATATATATACCAGTCCTTGCCGTACCTGCACATACGGGGAGTGTGCAGCGATTAGTACAGGTAGCAACACTCGACTCAATAGCGAGTTGTAAGAGAAACATACTTGGCTCTGCAAGCTTCATCATCTCTGTTCTGCCTATGTGCTAGTAGAATGCCAAAGTAGATGACATAGTAGTACGTGATGGGAGTATTCCAGCCTGTCGGCAAGCACCACGCCCAAGCCATGATCCAGTCGCCGAGCTGCAACCCTTTGTCAGCTTGTTGCACGTATTGATATAGAGAGATATGTGCTCACGTAGTTTGGATGACGACTGACTCCCCACCAGCCGGATGTGAGCAGATTCGTCCCTCGCTCTGTTTTCATGTACTTCAAGTCTGCCATGGGAATACCGCGTCAGTGATTGTAGGGGAACAAGACATGCATCGCCATGAAAGTCCTTACTCTTTGGGTTCTTTCCATTCCTGAAGTCGTTCTTCTCAGCATTACTGACTCTGAATATATAGTAGCCCAGGCAGTTCGTAGCGACGATTGCGCCAGTCCAAAACCAGCCCAGATCTACTGGATGTAGCGCTAAATATCTCGTCTGTAATCCATACGTAAAAGTGACCCATAACAAGTCTCCAACAGCAAGCATGAAACCGAATCCATCCGTTGTGATGTCCATTTGTGTCAGGATCCCAGCTTCGTTGTATACCGCATCGAAAACATAGATAGCCTGGAAGATCTGTACTAGGATCATACTGTCGGTCAAGCGACCTATGGAGGTGTATTGCTTCACAGCCATGCAGATGTCAAGGATCATCCATAGGATCAGACCCGGTCGAAGTTCGCTGCAAAAGGTAATACAGTGAGCTAGGGTGCATCTATGCACGGTCGTAAAGTCTGTGACGCGTACTTGAAGGTCTTGATGTCGAAGGCACCAATTCGGGGATTCAGATTTCGCCCAATAAACCACTGCAAAAAAGGCGAAGGCATATCATTAGGCATGGCCAGCGCAGGCCGTGTAGAGGCGAACACTTACATCGTACAGGACATTTCCAGTATTGCCGCCTGTAGCTAGCATCGTCCCCGGAATGAAAGATGTCGCGTAGCAGTAAGTAGCCTGCGTTAAGCCAAAGCAATGCGAATCAGTATGATAGCATAGTATCGCCCTTGGGGACCGTCAGTAAGCTTGGACTTACTTGCAATATCGACATCAACAAGGAAGCAGTGCAGAGACCGATCCAGTGGTCATATGCGAACAGGAAAGGTTGAAGGCCGTAGAGAAAGTAGACGGCGACCATCGCCGCCATTGTAGCGACGAATGTTTGGAAGGCTGATAGACCAGCGATCACGTGGCTGGATTCAGTATGGAGCATCGGGCAATGCGAATTGCCAACAGATTAGAAACTGACCATTGATCTTGTACCAAAGCTTCTCTCCATTGCGCAGTGTCGTTCCCTCGAGCCATTGCCCAGGAAGAACAGCCCAGCAGACAACACACCATGCATACCACGCTAGGTAGGCAATTGTAGCTTTCGTATCCCAAAGATCCGCATAGAACTGCCGTGTCTGCATTTGTTCAAGTCCATTCTTAAAGTACAATCCCACAGGCATCGGCGGGCATCCTCTCTCGTCGCAGCCGAATGCAAAGAAGTAGGTGAAGAGAGGCACGAGCAGCGAGATTCCCAGCGCGCCTGGTGGACCGAGGAACTCGTAGTGCAGCGAGCGCGGAGCTGGATCGTATGCAGGCTGGACCATTGCAAATCCGCTGCTCGGCTTTGCTTGCTTGATGGCGTGTCCATTGCTGCTGCCGTTCAACTTCGTCGATGTCGATGTTCCTTCATGCTGCAGCGTGTTGCCATTCTGCTCAGCGTGGCCATTTGCATAAGCATTCAAGCGCGGTATAGACTTTGAGCGAGTGACCACCATAGCGATTGATGGACAGACAAGTGGGACCGGTGTAGAGCAGAGTAGACAGCTGCAATCATGGTACGATCGTCGTATCGATTGGCAAAAAGCGTGATCCTTGAGAGCACAAAAGGACCGATAACTCCGATTTAATGGATTGGAAGAGCATTTGCATTCATTCCATCACTACAACATGCTACTGCCCGGCGGACTATTCTACAGCTGACCTCGGCGCACCCCGGCCCCATTCTGCATTGTTTCTACCTCAGCCGCTTTGCTGTGCCGGGGGGGCTCATCAAATCGGACTCGCGTCGTCGCTTTCTCTCTGTGCCATTGCCAGTACGTGCTGGACTGCCTGGTCCTTGCGGTATCAGAGGTGATAGAATTTCACAATCGCCTTCCCTGCAGATTCATAATTCACGTTAGCTCGATAAAAACAACAGGTCCGTCGCTTGGATCGATGAAGCCCAACGCACCTGAACATCTCCAGACCGACCACTCGCACTAGGCTCTGTACAACTGAATCCGGTAAGCCTTCCACATGAAGCCCGGTTTCATTCTCTTCGTTGTTCTGCCGTGCCATTGCTAACCCTTCCTCTTCTACGCTAGCGACGCCCAAATCGACAATCCCACCTTCCTGCATCTGTTCCTTGCGATCTGCAGTAACGCATCCAGGTACCAGGAACACGAATGAAGGTGGAAATTCTTGTTGAGACGCTTCATTCGTAACTTCCCCAGCTGCTCTAGCTAAGCGGGTGCTAATCCTCCGACCGGGAGTGTTGATGCTCCCGAAGTATGGATTGGGGATCATCAGTTTACGATAGGTGCATTGCGATCTCGTCTGTATTGGAGATCCGCCACTACCTGGTGAAGCGTGTGGAGGGCGCTGATGCTCAGAATCAGGATGGACAAGCGCAGCTGAAGAACCAGAAACCGGTTTCCCTAAAGTTCTTGATGTTGGCGATCTAGAAGATAGAGAGCGTCGTCGGCGCCGATTTGTCCGCGGACTGAGCATATTTATATTGCTTCCGCTTGCTCCGTGTCTATGGAAGCGAGGCCTGGACGGTCCAGGTGCCAGCATCGCTGAAACTTCCATCTCCTCCATCGGCGTGTCGAAATCCATCGGACTTCCAGGCACGATAACGGTCGCGACAACGTTCCTACCTTGAGCATCTTTGGTCGGAGTCACCGCGCGGTGGCGAGTGCTAGCTTCTTCCGCATCGGCAGACGCTGAGACACTTCGAAGTCGCTTCGATGTGACACGGACCAAACTCTCCCCTTCAGACGATGAAGGTGATAGACATCCAGTGTCTTCACTTATAACATCCATAGCAGCATCTTCTTCAGGCTCGGCGCGTTCTTTTCCCTTGCGACTAGCAACGGGTGTTCTGCGGGTGCGACTTCTGCCCCTTCGAGCTTTAGCAGGCGTCTTAGTCTCTGATCTTCGGTTCTGTAACAGGGTTGTAGCGACATGAAGATCATCGTCGTCGCTTTCTTCGGAGGAAGACAAGAGTGCAGGTGCAACAGATCGAGAGGTAGACTCTTGAGGATCTTCTGCCGAATCTTCAGATTCGACGATGCTAGAAGTCGTAGAAGACTGCTCGGCAGTCTCCGAGGCCGAAGCTTCCGTAGTGGTTTTGTCTGAGGCTTCAATCGTCTCGAGCACTTCGGGCTCTAGAGGTGGAAGCTCGGAATCTTCTGCTAGGACATCCTTGACAATGTCGCCAACCTGCAGACCGTCCATCCGATCAGGATGTGAACCTCAGTACAGTGGAAGACACACAGGCTATCGCCACGAACTCACGAAGTCGCCCTCTTGGACTGCTTCCGTTAGGCTGCCATCTGCCTGCTTAAGCCCGGGAGACGAGATGCGAGCGGGGATATTATCGTCTGACTTCGTAAGGCCTTCAACACCTGTTCCGGCGTCAACCGTTGCAGCTTCATCAGCTTCTGTGATATCTACAGTAACAGGATCGAGAGGTATAACATCGCTGCTTTCGTCATTTTCGTTGTCTTCGAAGTGAGGATGGCTATTCTTGCTTGACGAGCTCGCTGACGTTTCGGCAACTCTTAGTTGCTCATTCGTAAGGTTCTCGCCAGATTCATCATTTTCGGTATCTAGAGTCTTCCGCAAGTTGACCGATCTATCAGGATCATAGTATGCTTCCCTGATTGCTGCTTCTAGACTTCGACCGCCGAATCTGATTGGAGTCGAAGGATCCCACAAGCCCGGCTGAATCACGTTGAATGCCCTCGTTGGTGTGGCGACGTGATGTGGGCTGATAGGCACGTTGGGATTCTCCTCTCCTGCTGGTGCTGCTTCCGAGTTTTCACGAGTAGTAACTGTGCTGTCTTCCATCTCCAGTTTCGGTGGACTTGCTTCTTGCTCTACCGGGTTGGCAACCATCTCTTCTGGGTGCGATTTGACAGGCACAGCCGACGCCTCTTCTTCCACTTCCATGAGCTCGAAGCCTTGTTCGCTTGGTAATGGCGCAGATTCGAACAGATGGTTTTCCTTATAACCTATCTCATGTACTGGTCTGATGGGCTCCTCATCACCGCTATGCTGTTCCATCTCGTCGGTGGTCATATCCACCCCGGCTAGGGGCTTAGAGTCAGGATGCAGCTCTTCGCCAGGCAGATCGTCGAAGGGTTCCTGTAGTTCTGGCGGTGGCGGTTCGAAATGATGATCTTCCGTAAAGGCCATTTCAGCTATCCGTTCTTCATTCACCGCGCCGTCCGCACTATGCGATTCCATCTCGTCCGTAGTCAGATCCACTCCAGCCATCGCTTCATCGGCTCGCCGAGTGTGAGTCGCCGCCTCGAAGTGCTCCTCTACTTGTAGCTCAGGCGGTGGTGGCTCGTGATGGTGATCTGCCTTGAGCACAGATGAGTCTTGTTTGGTAGAACCTTCCTCCAGTAGTTCTTGGCGACGATGCTGCGGAGTTGCAGGTTCTGTTTCGGCATGCATAGCTGGAAAGGGTGGACTGTCTTCGTCTGCAGAAGCCGTTTCGGTAGACTCAACTGCTTTTTCTTTTGCATTTCCGTCCTCGGCTTCGATTTCTACTGACATCTCGAATTCTGTGGGGTTCGCCTGGGTTGATGCTTCCACGTCTTGCGAAGTGAGAGGCAAGGTATCAGGGGTGAGCTGACTAGAAGGCTCAGACCGCGCGATCTCGTCAACGAGTGTCGAAGGCGTAGCTGCTCTCCTTGGCAGACTGAATTGCTCCGGAGATACGCCCATTGAGGAGAGCTTTGGTTCCGACTTACGGGGTGTCCTATTCGCGGGTGGGATGTCTCGACTTTTGCTTCTTGCACGGATTGGGGGAACTTCTGCCACGTTTTTCAGAGTACTTTCTGTACTTGTCGTTTGTGCCTTACTTTCACTGGTGAGCGAGGTATCCTCAACACTCTCCCCTAACGTTGTGGGAGGGTTTTCCTGTGCTTCTCCAAATACATCGGCAAAGAGCTGATCTGCAGCATCGGCTAAGGAAGCCGGCAGTGGTGGTAAAGCGCTGAAGTCTGGTAGAGAAGGCTGAGTTTCCGAGAAGGATGCGGCGAGAAGCTGAGTGATATTAACTTGTTGATCAGACGCAAGGGTTGACGTAAGTTCCGGTGAGTTGCTCTGCTCGGACTTGGCAAGATCAATGTGCTCTTCGATTGTCTCGATGTCGATATTGATATCCGTAGCATTGGTTTGATGCATCGGATCAAGCGCTTCTGTGCACTGGCCTGTCATTTCGTGTTCTTCCTGGATCTGAATGCCCACCTGTTCGTCATCTAAAATCTCTATCTTCAGATCGTCCGCATCACCATCTGCCTCGGCCGTTTTCTCTTTGATCGATTCCTCCACTTTCATCTCCTCCTCTTCGGTCTCGTTTTCCTCGTCGAGATCATCTTCTTCATCACTGCTTCCAATACGAAGATCGTATTCTCCAGTCTCTTTGTCGTGCTTCATAAAGGCTGGTATGGGCACGCGTGCATGCAAGTCGGCTTGAAGGCGTCGGGCCTGTCGTTCTTCCTCGGCGACAGCTTCGTCACTGAGTTCGTCCTCGAATTCGCCTTCGGCAGCCTTGCGCTGTTTACGGCTGGAAGCGGATCCCTCTGCTTCGCTATCGTCATCGTCACTTTCGTCCTCTTCCTGACTCGAGTTTTGCGATCCTCTTTCATCTTCTCCTTCTTCCTCATCATCGAAGTAGCGATCTGCAGCGTCTTGTTCATCTTGGACGCGTTGCCCTTTCCCGGCTTTTCGGCGAAAATGCTGCCACTCTCGCGCGTGTTCTTCTGAAGCATCTGAAGAACCGGAAGCCATCATATCATCTTCTTCATCAAAGCCAGAGGTACGAAGATCATCATCATCCATGCGTCTTCGAATTCTTTGTGACATGTAGCGCGCTTGACTGGCGACGGGCGGATCCAGCTGGCCAAAGAGCTGCCGAGAAGGTTCGGGATAGCTTATTTGATCTTGCACTGCCGGAGGCGTCAAATCGAGAGCATCTACATCTTCTTCCTCTTCTTCGAACTCTTCGATGTCTATAGCCTCTTCATCTTCCGCTTTATCCTCATCCTCTTCTTGTTCCTCATCCGAGGTTGATCCGATGGAAATGACATCCGACACCTCCCCCGGCGCGCTGTCCTGTCTTAATTGGGAAATACCAGGAAATGAATCTGCTTCTGATACATCTTCCTCTTCCGTGGAGGGTATGGCGTCTTCGGCGTCGAGATTGTCGAGCTGCATTTCGTCGTCAGGAAGAGTGTGCTCGATTTGTTGTAGGAGAGCCTCGTCCAGCTCTTGCTCTTTTTCGTCTTCTTCACGAATATGACGAATGGCGTCATTTGCTTCTTCTGCATCTTGCTCTGCCATGCTTAGCAGGTCTTCTATACTCTGCATGTTCGAAGTTTGTACCTCGTGCGAAGGCGCTGTGTAACTGTCATAGCCTTCGTGTGTGAATTGACGAAGTAAATCGAATTGATAAGCTTCATTATCGAACACTTGAGAAGGACTCTCCGCCTGTAAGTTGTTTAGAGAAGGATAGAGATTGTTTGAGGGTATTTGGATGTCATTCGCTGCTTGTGCCGGGACCTGCTGCTCAGTGTTGTCAAAGTCCCTCAACGATGTGAGGTCGGGGTACAGCCCTTGCAAGGCTGGTTCGGCGAGCTCGCTTGTAGTCTGAGCTACACCTTGTGTGGATGTAAAGGGCAGAGACGATGAAGCAGGCTGATCGCCGACACTGTTTCGGAACATGACAATCAACAGGCTTCCTAGCAGGAGAGACGATGTCACTTACGACATTGCAGAGAGACTTTCTGCTTCATCTAAATCCGACTCTAGCTCTTCTGTATCTTCCATTTGCTCCTGAGGTCCGCCTGTCTGCTGACTCTCGAGCCCTTCATCCAGACTTCCATAGGCATCGACTTCTGCCTGAACGGTCTCGGCGTCTGGCAATTCCAGGATACTGTTCTCATCCTCTGGCGCTAGCTCCTCTGTGACCTCGTTCCCCACGAATTCGCCAGGCTTGCCGCCCATCTCTAGCCAATACTCCTCGTCATCTGCGTATCCTCTGCGCATCCGCCGGTCTCTGTTCGGCTCGTATGTAAGAGCATCGACGATCCTGCTTGACACATCGTCGACGAAGGTGTCGAACTCTGGAGCGGTCAGAATAGCATATGGATCCACGAGCGGTCTTGCTGCTTTTGTCCGCCTTGCTCTAGCCAGCTCTGACGGTCCTTCCTGTCTCCTGCGGTTTGGACTGAACGCCGCTGGGGAGTAGTAGGGTGCATTCTGCAGCAGGCGCGAGAAGGACATGTTCCTCTATCTCCTCCGGGTGCGGCTCGACCTGTCCATGCAGCGTGTCAGTCCATGAGTCTGGTCGCGTTGCGTTTGAGACGTAAACGAGGTGCGTTTCTGCAAGTGATGATGGGCCACAAAGCGTGATCGACAACAAAAGTCACATAGAATAATGTACCTTGGCCATGTTCGAGAAAACACAACCACCTATCTGATGATATCGGCTTCAGTCATATCTCAAGACTGCATTGACTGCAAAAAAGTGACAATTGTAACCAGGCGTCTCCAGCGTTCTGCGATTCATGGGTAGGTCAGCATCACGAAGGTAGCAAACGTATCAGACATGCATGCTATACCGAGGACGGCGCCGTGGCGACCCTGCAAAGATATATCTTCGAAACCCCCCGCCCACTCAATCGCGATGAAAATAGCATACCATGCTTGGAAGCTGAGATGACTGGGCTCCAACCAAAAACCGAAGTAAAAAACCTCAAAAAAATACGCACACCGGGATTCGAACCCGAGATTCCCGCTGTTCGCCTGTGGGAAGCGGATGTATTAACCACTATACTATATGCGTCGGCTTGGGGCCCCGTAGGTCCGCGAGGCGGGTCCGCCCCACCCGCTGGCGGTGAGCCTCTGGGTAATTTTTATTTTAAGAGGAGTCCTGTACTGTACGTCTATGATGCTTATCACGTTGTAGTCGTCCGTGCGTAATGCATTTCATCCAGCCACGTTAAATCCAAAGAAAAAAAAACTCCATTGCTGGCTTTTATGGCCCATTTTTCCTTTTAGTCAACGCGGCAATCCGCCTCAACACAACCGCATCTGTAGCACGAGGAAACACTCTAAGAAAGAAGTATGGTGCTCATAGGAGGTACCAGCACTGCATTTATCTCCTTGCCAAGCTCATGCTGCCATCTGAGGGTTATCTGACGCTCTGGCCAATTCCCGTCCAATCACCCATGCATTCCATTCGTGGCGTTCTTCAAGGTCGGACAATTGCATTTCCGACATACTGAACAGCTTACAACTCAAGTCGGCCTACACACAAGCAGCTCACTGTCAGTTCTGGCTATTCTCTATCGCTCCCCTGCAAGTAGCTTCGCTCACTACCAACCTATCGTCAATCGGCGAGTGCCCTGGTCTTCCGCAATCAACACAATCAGAGACAGCTTGATGTTCAATATGAGAAACAATCACAATCATAATCACGATGAGTTCCGACAATGAGACATACAATCCCAACTCATGCATATGCACCGGTGGTGATGCAACTTGCAGCCGCCTAGACTAAAAAGTCAGCGGTGATTCACTTTCGTGCTTAATCTGCCATCAGCTCTCGTCATCACACTATCAGCTTTACAGTCAGCTTCGCAAACTGCTCTTCATCAGCTTCTTGAATGAGCTTCATTACGATCTCCAACCATCAGCTTTCGCGATCCGTTCGTCATAGCCAGCTTTCGCGTTCATTCACATGGTGGTTCACGTCCTCGTTGTTGTATCGAGAAGTATGTAGCCTACTACAGCTGGTTAAGTAGCTATAGCCTCTCTTGTTTGGTTGCGATATAAGTAATTTGACTGGAATGCAGCTTGGTCGAAAGTCGAGTTGGTGCAAAAGCAAGGCACGTGCCCTTTTTGCTTCAGGATTTCTTGAGCTCCTCTCAGTTGGATGGACATTACTTGCGCCCTCACACCTCGTACGCATCATTGTGTGGGGCTATACTGGCGACAGCATGGCTCCTGGAGCGCCTGCGTCGCCCAATAAGCTGCGTATACCCGCCTCGCTGAGCAGGAGCCTGAGCCTGTCCGAGTCGTCACTCCGGCGCAAGTCGAGCTATCTGCAAGACCTCATCACACGCCAGAACCACAACACAGGCTATGACAGAGAGTACAAGGAAGCACTGCTCAATGGAGAAGTGGGCAATGGTGTCCGTACATGGTACTCGTCGTTCACGACCATAGGTGGGCTGGATGATGCTGCGAGATGCGTGGCAAGACTCGGCCAGCAGCAGGCCGGAAAATGGGATGTGTGCACAACACTGACTGGTTGTCCGTCCGCTTGTCTCGCCCTCACTCCTCAACTGGCTATTCTTCCATCCAGACTGGCTCCACGACCAATGCAAAGAGGACTGGCGCATCTCCAAGCTCAGGTCGCGCCGAGGGATACGCGGATTCCTGGCAAACCAGTGGGATCGCCTGCAAGGCTGGATTGCGGTCATCGTGATTGGCCTTGTTACAGCATTCATTGCAGCAGGAGTAGTGGGCTTCGAGATGTGGCTCTTTGACCTGAAAGGCGGTTACTGCTCGACTGCCTGGTGGAAGGCGAAACGCTTTTGCACGTGCCCAGAACAAGACGCGCCACTGATCAGCGTCAAAACGGCACTTGAAGCAGCAAAGCCAGTAGTCCGGTCAGCCATATCTTCAACCGCTTTCCTGAACACATGGGCTAGGTCGACCATCAACGATCCAGAACAAGGCTGCTCAGCATGGCGGCATTGGGGGGAGACTCTCGGCGACGACAACAGCAAGGCGGTCCAGTGGATGTTGCAATATGGGGTGTACATTGCTCTAGCAGTACGATCGCTTTGCTTACTGTTTCAAAAGACCAGTCTGCTGATACATGCCTTCAACAGGTCACCTTCGCAACAGTTGCATCCGTCCTTACAATATACCTATCCGCAAGTACTAGCGTCGTGTCAGGCAAAGACGTAAAAAGCGACGGTCCAGGTTTTGAAGCTTCAGCCCTTCCACATATTCAACAAGCGCGTGGACGACTACCGCGAAGTGATTCGGTACGCTCTTACGGCTCAGTCAACTTTACCACGCGCCAACCGCGGTGGGGCCATTCAGCCGGCAATAGCATTGACGCGCCGCTGTTAACGCATTCACCTGTCGAGGAAGAGAGCGCCAAGACCCCTACGGGGAAACACACTTTCGCTGGACCTACTATCGCTCCACGCAAGGCTATGTATTTCGCAGCCGGATCAGGTATTCCAGAAATCAAAACGTTGCTATCGGGATTCGTAATCCGCGGCTATCTAGGTGCGTGTTGCTGGTAAGGTTACAACGGACGCAAGCTGATCCTAGACGACCGTGGACAGGTGGCTGGACTCTGTAAGGCTTAGAGTGCTGCTCATTGGGAACGGTTTGACTGATGGGCTGTATCCTGCAGTATTGCAAAGGCTGTCGGTCTATGCTTCGCCGTTGGCTCAGGGCTTAGTCTTGGGAAGGTACGCATTGCCGAAACTACCGGAGTTGTCAGATCTGATACTGTATGGGCTACAGGAAGGACCTTTTGTGCATATTGCTTCATGCGTTGGAAATATCACCACAAGATTCTTCCCAAAATTCGAGCGGAATGAAGCTAAACGACGTGAAGTACTGTCGGCTGCTTGTGCCGCCGGTGTAGCCGTAGCCTTCGGAGCACCAGTCGGTGGAGTGCTGTTCAGTCTGGAAGAGGTTTCGTATGTGCCGCATTTGCTATCAAGGCGGAGGCTTAATGCTGATTGGTTCCCTTCAGCTATTTCTTTCCCCCAAAGGTGATGTTTAGAAGCTTTGTTTGCGCCATGGTGGCTGCCATGACCCTCAAAATACTCGATCCATTTGGTAGCGGCAAGATCGTACTTTTCGAGGTGAGTCAAGGACGTGCAATGCTGGCAGAATCCCCGCAAAAGTTTCGTAGTTAGCTTTCTATAGGGGACCTGCACACATTCTACGGCGGGCGCGAAAAGTTTTGTATAAACGCTTGCGGATGAACCTGCCAGCACGGAGATCACAAATTGGAGATCACAAATTGGACAGATCTTGTCGATGGTTGCTGACTTGCATATCCTTGTCGACAGGTAACTTACGACAAAGACTTTCACTACCTCGAGATCATCGGATTTG
This sequence comes from Cystobasidium tubakii, assembly GCA_024345325.1. Classification (NCBI taxonomy): domain Eukaryota; kingdom Fungi; phylum Basidiomycota; class Cystobasidiomycetes; order Cystobasidiales; family Cystobasidiaceae; genus Cystobasidium; species Cystobasidium tubakii. Next base: position 1,142,873 of record BROO01000001.1, on the reverse strand, counting down.
CTTTACTGGGTGTTTTTGGTGGTCTTTATGGTGCTTTGTTCAATAAGGCCAACATAGCGTGGAGTAAGTCTGCCCTTTCGCATTGCATCGTCCGGATTCCTCGCATTGATGAGAATCACAGCCAAGCGGATTCGAAACGGTACTTCCTTAAAACGACATCCAATTCTGGAATGCGCGCTCATCTGTCTCGTCACGGTTGCTATTGCGTTCTTCAATCCCTACATGAAAATGGGTGGCACAGAGCTCGTTTACGAGATGTTCTCTGAGTGTCGGGACGATAACTACCTGGATGGATTCTGTCCGCAAACCCCTTCTCAAGTTGGACCTCTGATGAAGACGCTGGCATTGGCTCTTCTCGGAAAAGCCTTGATAACAGTAGTGACGTGAATTTTCTTTTCCAGATCCAAGCACGACGCTGCTTTACTGATTCAACCCTTCTGCAGATTCGGTATCAAGCTGCCTGCTGGTATCTTCATTCCCACTTTGGCCGTTGGAGCTCTCTTTGGGCGGATTCTGGGCCTCGCAGTAGAGCTGGCTTATGCTAGTCATTCTGAAGCAGCCATATTCGGTTTCTGCCGTGCTAGCGGGCCTCTGCCCGCCCCCTTCGGACAAGCCTGCGTTCTACCAGGGGTTTGGGCCATGGTTGGCGCTGCGGCCACGCTAGCCGGTGTTACGCGAACGACTGTATCCCTCGCAGTCATAATGTTTGAGCTCACAGGAACCTTGACCTATGTGGTTCCTGTTATGATTGGTACGTTCGCCAAAACTTGCGAATTTGGCGTTACTGTCTAATGGCGATGTCAACCCTAGCTGTTCTATTTGCAAAGACTGTAGGAGATGCCGTAGAGACTCGTTCCATTTACGATCTTGTTATTGAGTGAGTATCCCACTGTTCATGCAAGGTCAAGGTAAGAGACTGAAGGAGACTTCTCCGCCAACAGAATGGCGCAGCTTCCGTTCCTTGACCCCAAAGAAGAACATGTCCTGCATGGATCCGTTCTAGATGTCGTCGATATCGATGCACCTCTGATCTCCTTAGATCGCGAAAATACGGTCGACACGATGCAGCTGAAGCTTTACAACAATACCGGGCTGGTCACTGGCTTCCCTATCATCAAGGAAGATGACGGTCCGCGCTTGCAAGGGTATATCGGATACGATGAACTAGAAGAGGCCTTGACGAGGCATCGAGATATGGCAGCGGACGACATACCGCAGACACCTTGTACTTTCAGAGATACGTCTGCCAGAGTACATCTACGCCTGGCCACTGACGATGGTGAAGAAGGAGAAGGCAGCAGCCGAATGGTCGATCTGGGCTATTTGACCGACAGAGCTCCTGTCACCGTGTCTGCACGAGCGCCTCTCCAGCTGTGGGTGTTGCGCTGCATGCTTGATGGATGAGTGAAGCTAAGTGCATGCCTTTTGCTAGTGTTCACCAATTGTTCGTCAAACTAGGCGTTCGCTATTTGGCTGTACAGGATGAGCGAGGATGCTACGTCGGCATCATTGAAAAAAATAGGTGAGTTCATGTTCAATTTGTCGCTCGCGCTGACATGACGATGAGCTAAGAACCCGTTGGCAGGTGGCTCGGCTACCTATCCTGGATAGAGTCGCAGCATTGACGAGTTGGGCATATCGTGGTCTCTGTCAAATAGTATGTGAAGAGATCGTTCAAACTTCCGCTCATTGTGCCGATCCAATCCCTCGTTTTCGCTTTTCGTGCTTGATGTTGTCTGCTCGAACCGCAGCATGGTTTGTACGTAGTTTCGACGCAGTGTTACTTAGCCGGTCGCTTGTAGTCCAGTCTTTAGACCAATTGAACGTCCCATGTATCGTTCCGCAGACATGTCCGGCGTTCTGCTTGCCACTGCGGCATGTGGAGGTAGAGATCACGCCTTTGGCCTGTTCTTGTGGCAAGCTGCCTCTTTCCGCTTGTAGCCAGCGCCTCACCGAGCAATACTAGCAGGCTTGCATGCTCACACGATTTCTGGCAACTCCTTCTTCTGGTGTGGTTTCTAGTCTGCGTTCTTCTGCTGTCGCCTTCACTGGTCTCGTCCACACCCAACAAGTCAGATCTGCAGGAAGCATGACCAGCCTTAAAACTTCGAAGCGTATCGAGCAGGAGCTTGGCAAGAGCGATGTGTGGTCTGTGTTCTCTCCTGGTACGCTCTTACCATCCCAACACTGCAGTATCATGCTGAAATTCGCATCGCGCAGCTGGCGGTCATGTTCCTAAAGACAGCTTGAATCTAGGTAGGCGATCGGGTACATGCTCGAAGAGCTACATCGGCTAAGTATTGTGTATGAACAGGTCAAGGCTTTATGGGTTAGTTACTATAGCCCTCAGGCAATCTTAGGTGTTTGATCATTGCGCTAAATCGCCTGTCACAGACTGGTCGCCTCCCGAGTACATTCGGCAAGCCGCAGAGCAAGCTATGAACAATTCGGCCGAAGCAAAGTATGCATGCCTTATCCCTATACATTTCCTTGATTTGCCTCTTGTTTGATGCTTCTTCTCACTGTCAGTCATTACAGTATTCCACGGGGGAGAGCCAGGCTGCGTAACGCACTCGCCTCGTACCTGTCACCGACGTTCAACCTACCCGAAGGCCGACAGCTGGATCCGAACACTGAAATACTCGTGACTTCCGGAGGTGAGAGACATTCTGCCCTGTTCAGTGCGGTTCTCTTACCGACAATGATCTTGAACCGCAGCCAATGTGGGGATGTATTCCTGTTTGGCTGCCTTCCTTGATGAAGGCGACGAAGTCATTGTCCCAGCCCCTCACTTGTATGTTCAGGTTCCTTGATAATCATATCCTCGGGGATGCTAATTTGGGTCCTTACTCGGCCTTACAGCGACCAGTACATTAGCAGCATAACTTTTCATGGCGGCAAGCCCGTGTATGTCCCTTTTCGACCACCCAAAGAAGCAAGTCATTCCAATGTCTCCTCCTCGGAATGGAAGCTGGACATCGAAGAGCTTCGAGCTGCGTGCACACCAAAGACAAAGGTCCTCATCCTCAATACACCTCATAACCCCATTGGAAAGGTCTTCTCGGAAGAGGAATTGCGAGAAATTGGAAATTTGGCAGAGGAGAAGAACTTCCTGATCCTTTCGGACGAAGTGGTGCGTCTCGGATTGCATTTCAGATGCTGAATCTCTACTTATCACCTCTTTGTACGGTTACAGTACGACGTCCTTGCCCTCAAGCCATCAAAGCACGTCCGCATAGCCTCACTCGATAATTTCTGGAAGAGAACGATCACTGTCGGCAGTGCAGGAAAACAATTCTCGGCGACAGGATGGAGAGTAGGCTGGCTCATTGGACCTGCCGATCTTATTAGAGCCTGCCTAGCAGCTAGCACGCGAGTCACGTTTTGCACCAACTCGCCCTTGCAGGAAGCTGCTGCTGCTGGGTTCGAGCAGGCCGATGAACAACGTTTCTTCGAAAGTGAGATGAATTGAGCTTCGCCGGAATCATGTGTCGTATGCTTATAATGTTTGCCTGCTCCCGTTCACCAGCGCAACGCGAGTGGTACGAGAAACTGCGGGACACTCTCCTTACGCAACTCGACAAGCTTGGTCTCCCTTAGTGAGCTGAATATGCCAAACAATACTGGGATGACCATCTGATGTTGGCTTCCAACCATAGCACTATCCCACAAGGCAGTTATTTCGTACTTGTCAATACAAGTAGGCTCCATCTGCCTGAGGATTGGGTGTAGGTTATGAGATTCTGCGTGTTCGCAGCCACATGGAACTGACAGCGATCCTCACAGCGTCCCCGATATCGTCAAGGATCGTCCACGCGACTGGCAACTAGCTTTCTTCATCGCTCAGATTGCCGGCGTGTAAGTTTGTTTCCGTCAATGCTTTATTGGCAGAGATTCAGTGCTGACTTGCATTATCGTCAAACAGCGTGTGCATTCCACCCACTGACTTCTATCCTCCCCATCTTCACGATATCGGAGCGCAATTCCTCCGTATAGCGTTTTGCAAACAGCCAGAGACGATTGAAGCTGCTGGAGAGAGACTATTGAAGCTCAAACCATACATCAAGGCGGCGTGAAGTAAAAAATCAGCATATGAAGCGGTCTCATCCACTTTTATGTAGATAAAGTAGAAGTATGCGACTTTGCGTTTATGCAATACAGTGAAGGATATAATGGTACATCTGTCAACCCTACCGGCAACGAGCCTGAATTGCCATTACTACAGCAACTAACAAGATTGATCAAAAGTGTTTGGCATCTATTGGAGTGTATATACACTAAGTATGACCGAGTCATGTCTAACACTGGTCGGTTTGAATATTCGGCGGTCAAGTACGACCAGCCTCCAGGCACTTCATTATCCAGTATATGTCTACTGCACTACGGGAACTTGCTCAGTCCGGAAAAAAAGCACATGGTCTCCTCTTGCAACGGCTGTCCTATCCAATTTCCAATTTCCCGCAGCACTTGGATGGCTTGCTCCACACTTTGTCTACTGACGCCCAAGTTCCTACAGCCGAAGAAATGACCTTTCGCTTGAGCAGCACAAGCAAGGGAGGCACTGTTGTTGTAGAATATATAGATAGCTCAGCAAACCGAGGCGAGGCAGGTGTATGGACCGACGGAAAGGCAAGCTTACCACCCTGTGAATTCCAAGAGAACTGTCTCCTTCCAACTCAAGACCTCTGTTCTCGATAGATTAGCCCCATATAAGTCATCGACAATCATCTCCGCCAAATCAGGTGATGTTTTCCCGATTCTTTCGATGATCTTCTCTGCATGCTGAGCATAGATAGCTTTGAAGCACGCCCAACCAGCCGCTGAGTCTTCTTCTGTCGTTTTAGTGGGTTTCGTCGATTGTGATGGTAAATCTCTGAATACTTCTCCTGCTCTTGGGTGTTCTTGTACTGCGTCGTGCAAGGCCGATAGAGCGTTTATGATGCGTGGGGCACCCACTAATGGGACGGCTTTGAAGAGTGCTGTCCGGAGACGCAAGACTAGCTTGGGAAGGAGAATGGTCGAAGAGTGTTTGGAAGAGTCTGCGAAATACCGAAATAGGACTGCAAAGTCCGAGGGCTCGTTATGCTGAATGAGGCAGATGGCTACCAGTATCGGAAGCATGGAGGTGTTGGGATCATCGTATTCAGGGAGGCTTTCGCTGCTGCTTGATATCTCAGATGAGGGTGTTGATGCGCCAGTCCCATTGGAAGGGCCTGCTGCATCTAGATACGATGAACCATTCTTCTTGCCGGTCTTGATTTGGGCGTGATCACGTCTCGATGGTTTATCGCCGTACACTGCTTCCAGTCGCTCGAGTACGGCTTCCAAGGGTTCTTGCGCTGAGTTGGGCTGCTTGACCGTCATCATAGACGAGTCTCGTGTATCAACGAAGAGTAAAGCTTTTCCTGCGATATCTTCTGCTTGGTCGGAAGGGCAGCCTGAGTGTCCGGATTGCAGTTCGCCGGATTGTCAGAGACTAAGCACAAGGTGGGTCTTCCGAGGTGGGTTCTCAGGCGGTCCCGCGCGTCAGATCAGCAATTTGTCGGCCTCGCCCGGCGATCGCGACTGTGTCTGGTTATCAGATTAGATTGCCTGCACCCCTCCAATACAGCCGCACGATGCCGAGTACTCGGATGATCCCCCCCCACCATCACAATGACATACCTCGCACGTTGAGCCAAACAAGGCTGCCGTCTGGCCGGCTTTGACCTTCGCCACAATTTCGATCATCCATGACATGAATCGAGGAACAAGGATTGGGAAAGCAAAGATAGATATTTGTAGTGGTGAAGCTTTTGTCGGGTTGAGGAGGGGACCTCATCCAATTGCTATTACTCCGCTGCGACTGACTGGCTTGCCGTATACACACTCATTCGACGGGGGCAGATCAGCAGCGAGTATCGGATCTTCAAACGGTGACTTTGTTGAAGAACTGTGTCGCATGAAAAGCGTGACGCCGCAACAGCTGGGGAGCCTCATGATGCGGTAGATGCAGGTACGGTCTAGGGCGAGGGGACTGCAACTCGTATGCTGTCGTTTACACATTGCGAACACCAACCAGAAGAAACCTATCCCCGATCTCGGAGCTGTCAGCCCTGCTTGTTCACTTGTTTGGTCATCTAACTGGCGTGGCTGCGGCCCATCATGATAGAGCAGCTGGAGGATGAAGGTCAGCCGCCACAAGCGCATGGCTCCAGCAGCAGCATGGCAAAACAGCGACAGCGTTCAAGCTCAGCATACGCGTACCGCCAACGCCATCGCACCCCATTTGCACTCATCGAGACCATCCAGGACTTTATCTACACCTTGGTGAACTCTCTACGCTTCTGGATAGACATACTTCACTATACCCTGCTCGTCGCACTCATCGACGGTTCAAAGTTTGCATACTCCCTCCTCACCCCATGGAGCAGGGGAGACTCGCTCAACAGCATCAATGTCGCAGTTGAAACTACCCCAACCTTCTTCCGGGCATTCTGGAAGCATATGCTCCTTAAAAGCACCGGCAGAACAAAAGCTGGACAATCTCTATCATATGCAGAGGGAATGGAACTCGTTAAAGAGTTCTTACAGTATGCTAGCAAGCATACCGTGGAAGAACTGCAGTCTTTCACCGGTAAAGAAACACCTACACCTTCATGGGTCGTCAGGACTGTTGTCGAAATTCCAACGGATAATCTAGATGCTGCTGCAGAACTACTCAAGGCTCATTTGGAACAGGACGATCCCGGTCTCAAGTACATAGGCGGGGCAAATTGGTGGAGGTTACGATGTAGACCACTCTATGGAGAATGGGTCGAGATGCGAAGAGACGCTGAAAAGCGGGAAGAGGCTAAAAAGGTTGGAAGCACTGCGCCGTCCACTCGGATTATCCTGTACCTTCACGGAGGTGCTCATTACTTTGCTGGAAATGGCACGCATCGCTATCAGATACAACGTCACGCTCGTAAGCTTGGGGCAAGAGCGTTCTCGGTGTAAGACTTCTCCCCAGTTCCGCCTTCTCAGACTGGGAATCTGACTATTGTTCTCGCAGATCGTTTCGTCTCGCTCCACAATATCCCTTCCCGTGCTCGCTCCTCGACGCTCTCGCTGCCTATCTGTATCTTATCGCACCCCCTGAAGGTAGTGGTGCAGAAGCAATTCATCCTCATCACATCATGCTCTATGGCGATTCTTCCGGTGGTGGTCTAGCACTAGCACTTCTCGTCCTTCTCCGAGATTCAGGTCTTCCCCTACCGGCAGGCACAGTACTTCTCTCGCCTTGGGTGGACTTGACCCATTCTTTCCCATCAGTCATGGGCGATCCAACGGGAGACTACATACCTGCCGAAGGCTTCCACTTTAAGCCTTCACTAGCTTGGCCTCCCATTAGGGAAGCACCGCTCGTCTTTAAAAGAGGTAAAAGGAAGCTTGTCATCGAGGAACAGATTCAGCAGTATTGCTCGAATCAGCTTATTGGTCACCCTCTCGTCAGTCTGATCAATCAAGGTAGCTTGGGTGGAATGCCGCCTATGTTGATCGTGCGTGCTTTTCAAAAGGGGCGGATTTTCGGTGAGAGGAAAACAAGCTGACCGTGTAAAGACTCCAGATTGGCGGTTCTGCTGAATTACTGGCGGATGAAATTACCTACATCGCCCATAAAGCTGCCAATCCAGAGCAATACCCGCCAGCAGAAGCGACCCTAAGAAGGTACCGTAAGTCGACTGAACTCCTAGTTGATGCATGAAAGCTTTTCCTGATTCAAACTGAAACACTGCGTCACAGCAAAACAACGAGACAAGGTCAAGCAATATCCACCGACTATGGTTCACTTGCAGATCTTCGACGACTGCTGTCACGTCGCCACAACGCTATCGTTTTCCACACCGGCTAAATTCCAGTATCGATCCTGTGCAAGTTTCGCCCTTTGGGCTCTCAAAGCTGCAGAAGTCAGAGTCGAAAAGGATGCAGAAGAAGACTTGCATAAAGTGTCGAAGGATCAACGACATTTCGACTTTGCTACAAATGCGAAAGCAGACAATCCGCCACCCCAGAACCACTCGCCACCGAAATTCAGGTTGGATCCTCTCAGAAAACAATCCTTGGACATGACAAAAGAGAAGAAGGGGTACAGTCGACCCGGTGCAGAAGATGGCGGACATCAGCGCCTTGCTGATGACGACGATGGTAATGATCAGGCTGGTCAAGCGTTGCGGAGTTTTCCCTTGTACAAAGCAAATGGAAAAGGTATCTATGGCTATGATGGTCAGAGTGGCAGTCCCAAAGTTAAGATAGCTTCTATGAATGGTCAATCTCTCACAATGGCAAGGGATGCAATAGCAGATCGACGAAGACGCCGAAACTCCATACAACAGCAGCTCGCTGAGTATGCCCGTGGAGATATCCACCAGATCACCGCTGAGGATGCGGTGGAAGCTAGTAGGGAGAATGAGGAATTGCCCGGTTACTCGGAAGATTCTGAGTCTGAAGATGAGCCGGAAGTGGATAGGGAAGAGGCTGGATCGATCATACGATCCAGAGGGAATAGTTCGACTTCCATGGACTTCAGAAGAGGGCCAAAGGGTCATCTGGAAGATGCAAAGGGTGTCCCTCTTATGAGCGGAACAGACAGTGTTGCCAGCACCATCATCGACGAGCCCGAAGCTTTCGAGCAGGAACTTGTCAGCGTAACAGGGCAGGAACCACCTTTCAGCAATTGCATCGTTCGGCAAAGAGTAACACCAGACGGCTACGTTAGAGCAATGGAAGCTGAACCTCAGGTGACAGCGCTGCAGGCGGACCGGGAATCGATTGGTCAAATCTCACCCGACGGCCCTGTACGACGCTGGTTAGAAAAGAAGATCGTATGGGACAAGAAATATCGCCGAGATCTGTTCTACTACCGAAAAATCAGGATGAAAGACCGAAAGAAAGCGGATCAAGCTGGTCACCTTTCGCGAACACTTTTTGACGAGAACCCACCTTTGTCGTCAGTGGCGGGCATGTACGACCAAGAATTAGCCTGGAGGTCAGTTAGAGATCAAGATGCATCTATCGGAGAGGATGGAGAGACTGAAATAGCAGGTCTGAGCATGCTGCTATGGAGTAAACTTTCCAGCAAACCCGATGCAGAACAGCAAGGCAGGAAGACGATCGATGAAATGGCCAAGAAAGGCGACGCAAAGCTGAAAAGACGTCCTAGTAGCGTCAAAACGCCAGAGTTAGAGAAGGAGTTGGGTCAGATTTCATATTCTGACAGCATTCCAGTTGCCAGGGACTGGCAATACAAAGCAGTGGCTGATGCATGGTAGAAATCTGATCGAGAGCAATAACAGTCATGTGGAAAAGTTGTCATTGTTGAGCACATAGCATAATCTGTTCTGCTGTAATGATCCAATTATAGCGCATTCGAGTTTTTTCAGACCTTCCTAGCCATGCGCATGATTGGACCTCGCTTGGACCACCGATGCTTTCGGATCATTCTGTGGTGACTCATCCAACGCGACAGTACCACTTCTTCTCTAGCATGAGCTCATCTCTCTTGTGCTTCACTCCACAAACGTTGTGCCGTGGTCCAGATGTCAGACGCTATATAGAAGTACCTGAGACCTCTGAACGCACACCACTGATCTCCAGCCCGTCAGCAGGCAACAGCGACGATGTGTTGGTTCCCAAGAGCGAGGTGTGGGAGATGATGCGAAGAGCTTCTCCTCTGATTGTGTACTGCTCCATGAGGCATTGGATCATGGGTGACTTCCTCTCAAAGTGTGTTGACTGGCATGCCGATGTAGCTGTCTTGTGGTAGAATCTACGCTGGTCCACGGTCCAGAGCGCTACCGCTTAGGTTTCATGGGCACCGATAGCTGTAGTGATTGGATATTACTACATCTTCTTTTTCCTATTTATTTATGCGTTTTTGACGAAACCAAGGAAAGCATGGTGTGGCCTCCCGCGCGCCGTTTACAAGATCCGCATGTCAAGTTTCGGTTGGGTTTAGCCGGTGTTGTTGTTCTGTGCAGCGGATGGTGGGGTGCGTACGGCATTCGAGCTTGGCGGGTATCAAGGCGTCTGAAGCTCACTCACATACCCGCCTAGCTTTCGAAGCTTTAGGTGTTGCCTCAACCTATCTCGGGCCGACAGCGCAGGCTACTACAGGGAACTTCTTCTCGAGTATGATAGCATTGTTCTATCCTATACCATATGCGGTGTCTCTTCGGCTGCCATACGCATTGGTAACTCTTGGTGCCGGTCAAGCAGATCAAGCCAGACTAGCTGCCATCGCTCATCGCGGCCAAGACGATTGCCTTGTTCGTTGTCACTTGTACAACGTGCAGCCTGCTGCTTTTGCGCAAGCATTTCGTAGCCCTCTATACAGAAGATCAGCGCGTGTCCAACATGGTCAACAGTAATGTGAGAGCAGTAAAGCAAGACGACTGAGGTACCACAGCGGATGCTGATAGGTCTTCCAGCAGACTCTTGACCTCATCATAGCAATCCTGCCCGATGATCCCCAGAACATCAATAGCAGCGTCCTGCGAGGTGAACAGGCCAGAGCTGCTTAGCACTATGGATGAAGCTGACATTGCAGCAGGTGCCGGCTTGCCTGGTCTGATTGCCCGCGTCAACGTTACGGCCTATCGGGGCGTTGGTATCTGGGTCGTAAGAACGTTCCCCGCACAGGCACCCACAATACTATTGCTGAGATATGCGATCGTTCAGAGTTTGGTTCTGGCTTTTGTCTACTGGGACTTCGCGAGCCTTTGGTCAGGCTTCGTAATCGCAATCGTTGGCGCTCAGCTTGCTGTTAGATTTATGATCTCACGGTAGGGAGGGTATTTAGCAATGGCACGCGTCAGCTAGCTGACACCCAACCGTAGTCTTCATAGGCAGAATCAGGCCGGAATAGCTGCATCGAGAATGGCTCTGCCGGACAATCGGGGTGACAATATGCCCATCGGCGAAGCAGAGAGCTAAGGTTATTTGAAGGGGCTATCCACTAGTATTAGAAATTACGTTTCCGAAAACTTCTCTTCAGAGACCTGGGAAGAGGGAAATATAGTCTATTCTTGTTCGTACAGGGTTTCCATCTTGTTCAGCTATTTACAATCGAAGCTCACTGCGCGTACTGCGATAGCAGCTAGCCCAGCACGTATAAGCTGGCCCAGATCATGAGCCCGCTCAACACGGGCATGATGACATTATCGTCAAGGCCGTAAATATCGATGCCTTCCGCTATCGCCGCTGAAAAAGCGCAGATTAGCTCCACTTGCCATAAAGGAAGTGTGCTTTTGGGCCGTGGTAGTCTTGTGGAGATGCGGGCTCCCTTGCCAATTGAAAGATAGTCTGGGAAGTGAGTCACTGGACCCGTCCATGATTGTACTTTGTGCTTTGGATTTGCTATCGCAGTCTTGGCGAACTTGGAAAGCAGAGGAGTTGCTTCGCCCAGCCATGTAAGGTCGTTCTCGGAGCCGAAAGGTGCAGCATAGGTGAAGAAGAGATAGGCGGAAAGGCCACCAAAGAAGAAAGCTCCTGTAGTACCAGCTAAGGACTTGCGTTTTGCGAAAGGTGGAGATGGTAGCTTGGGTGTGTACTTGCCGTACTGTCGACCGATGACCGAAGCTGCTGTGTCTGCCCACGAGAGGATCATGACAGAGAGTGTTGCCAGATCTGTGTGCGGTACTCGTATCAATACCGTGTTCCCATTCCAGATCCCGCACTCGAACGTACCTCTGGGCAATGTAGTCAGGACAAAGATGACTCCGACGAGGTACCAAATAACGCCGTTCCATGTTGTCTGGTACATGATTTCGTCAGGAAAACTCCACTAGAGGTCCGGAGAACCCTCGCACCTTCTCGCTTTCCCGCATGAGAAATCCTAGCAGGCGCTCATAGGTCCGCGCAAATCGCCGTGATGCGAAACGCAGAAGATCCGCCGTGGTGATGACGACGAGGGCAGACGAGAGAGCTTTGGCGATAGTGAAGACGTCCTTGTGCGAGACATACATATACAGACCCAGGAAGCCTGTCCAAGGGAATGAGAGAGAGCGCGTCACATGCTTTGTTCGTTGTACTATGTTCGCTGTACTAAACAATTCATGATCACGCAATGTCCAAGAGGCACGTACCTATTGAAGAGTGCAGCGCCTGGTAGCGAGGGGAAGCAGTAGGCGTAAGCACACGACTTGTACTTCAATGAAGAGCCACACACACCTTCCGTGGCACTTCCCATTTCACCAGCAGCTTCTGTATGTGCAGACTCCGCGGATTGAAGTACTCCTGGCCATTTTTCCTGTCCTCGCTGCTGATCTCCCTCCGCAGCGGTGACGGACCTGCGCCGGCACTGGTGTTGGTCTTTGCTCCTGCTATCGTGTTATCACTGCTTGGCCGTCTCTTCTTGAGCGTTGATGGTCTTCGCGGTTGGCTGTCGGTTCCAGAGGCGCTGGCGCTTGTGCTCCTGACCGGCGTGCTCGGCGCATGTGCATCTCCGTTCAGACCGTCCATGACTGCAGGCTTATAGACAGTTGATATGCCCTGAGTTGGCTTGCTGAGTCTGTCTTGACAAGGCTATTCCCTCGCTCTGCACATTCGGGTGGGTGCTGAAAAGCGAGGAATGCTGCAAATGCTGTCAGGTAAACAAGCGTGACACAAAATGGGCATTAGAAGTTTAGCGTAAAGTCGTTCTCAAAGGGCAAGTCATAATGGCTATAACATTTTTTAGTGTCTTTTAGATTTCAGAGCTGGAACTAGAGGAACAGCCAAATTTCACGAATCCCTACGCGAGTCCACAAACCGATTATCGCCACTAAAGCGTCGCCTCCTCTCCCTTCTTGCTTTCTCCCGTATCCTCGGTTCCATATTCCTTTGCTTCTTTTTCTCATTCGAGTCCGGAATTCGCCTTCTTTACGGACGACTTTGTGATGCTCAGGCTTCCCTTTTGCATTTATCTATGTACTTTTGAAATGGGGGCCAACACATAATCACTAAACGTGCACGACAGATAACGGCTAACAATCTACTCACTTTCAGCCATTGGCCCTGCTGTGCATGTTCCTTCTCTTGTCTTGCGGAGAGCACCTCTATTGAAGCTTTTCTAGAGACATGTCGATGTGAGACTATTGAGAATGTTAGCCTCAGCAAACATCGTTCTGAAAGGTAGACAATGGTGCTTACCTCGACATGAGCAATTCAGGTGGATAATATAGGTCACAGTGCTGGCAGAAATGTAGAGCTGTGGTTCTGGCGTCGATGATTTCCTGGTCAGCCAACTTGCAAGCATAATGATGATGATGATGCTTTGGGCAAAGACAGGGTATCAGCCTTTATCTGGGAGCATCGGCAAGGAGCCTACTATGATATACAGGCACAGAGCGTTCGGAGACTGGATTCTCGCACTATTTACAATTTATCATTGAGACGTGACGTCACGTCCACCAGAATCATCACATTGATACGACCCTTGACATGACTCCAGCAAGTTCCGAACCATAAGGGAAGTCGAATGTGGGTTTTCTACCTCTGTTAACAGCGAAGAGAGCGTTAGCTGCTATGAGAGGCAGAAGGTCATCGGAGCGCTGTGGTTTGGCAAATAGTGGTATTGTGTCAGATCGTGCAAGTCAAACAGAGAGAAAGCGCTTACACTAGCCGGGCTACTGATTCTCGGGCAGCAGTTACCAATTTCTCTTGCAAATGCTCGCATAATTTCTCTGTCGGTGATGATTTGCAGCTTTTGGCCGGGCCGGAAAAGGGGCGCGTTCCTTGCGCTAGACCTGCTGCCAGTTGGCGATGTGCTGACGTATGAGGAGACATCGGCAGCCAGAGCCTTGCGTTAAGTGTCAGAGACGACTGAAGCCGAGAGACCGAGACGAGCTTCTGCAACATTGGGAAATTTGGGTGGTACGAGGAGGGGTAAGGGCGTCGGGCGAAGCTGAGCTATCGACCAGCGCGAGACAGATGGGGGCGGTACTCTGCTGCCGATCTTGCGAACGGATGATGTATAGATACGCGTACATCGGCGGACATAGTGAAGCCATCTTGTTGGCGGGTTTGGCGTCCAGTGTGGCTGCGAGACGCAGTGAAACGGCGAAACCGTAAAGACGTTTCCTGACACTATATAGGCAGCAATGGAGACCTCGATCTGGTCAGTGATGGCTTAATCGGCAGTCCCCGTGGTTACGGCCGGCGATGGATCTTGACGCTGTATTTCAGGAAAGCGGTCAGGCGAAATGGGGGACAACGTGTTTCACTGCCACCCATCGCATGCGGTAGTCAATCGCTAAAGGGCATACATTGTTCTCAAGCAGCAACCTGGGCTACTTCATGTAGGTACGTTCCGAGCAGCTTGCAGCCTCTGATATAGTTATCGATGTCTAGCTTCTCGTTCTGTAGTCAAGACCGGTGGTCAGTCGGTCGCGGCAGCTGCAATGTCCGTATTTGCGCTCACAGTAGAATGAGCGCCATCATCAGATCTTCCCATTGGTAGAAGCATAACGTTCTTCTTCAGAACATCTTGGAAGCCTGTAAAATGATCTGTTAGTCTTAGACTCCATTCCTGTAATTTGCCATAACTTGCACAGAGTGACCTGCAAACATAACAAGCAGTGTTAGCTTGATTATAGATATGAAAGAGCGCGAATAGACCGGCCGGAATAGCTCCTCCCTCCCTCGTAAGATCTGGCGTCTTATTGTAGATCTTCTCTGTTGCCTGAATACCGCATTGGTAATTCCAGTGGTTGGTATCCGAGACCCAAGGTTTGCCACCACTCAACATCTCAACGGACAGCTTGTTCTTGCTGCCTAGCTTCGCAAACTCAGCTTCGAGGTATCCTTTGCATAGTTCAGCTACCTGGTCAGGCATCAGGTTGGGTACCAGTCGGATGCTGAATTTTCCTTGAACCTTGGCCGGAATGACGGTCTTGGCTCCAGGGGCGCTGAAAGCACCCTCAATACCATGCAGAGATAGAGAAGGATATCTCATTCTGTGCATAGATAGATTTTGGTCAGTCTTGGTGGACGTTCTCTGCTTCACATGTGTCGATCTTGGCGGAGTTTGGGTGGCGGAACCGAACCGCCACTTACCGGCCCATGAGCACGTCAACCTTATCATCAGACAAAGTAACCTTGCCTCCAGCAGCAGACTCCAAGTCGGATACCTGGAAGTCAATCTTCTCGTAGCGCTGTCTGTCAGTCGTGAACAAGACTTTAGCTTGCTCCCTTAGAACAAGGGACACGACCTGCTCACCGCTCGTCCGCAGTCAGAGGTGCGACGAGCTCTTTGATGCCGGGTACGAGGATCTCTCCTGACGAGGTAACAAGCTTGCTCAAGAGCTGAATGAGGTCGGTCATTGGCTCATGAACGGTGCCTCCGAAGACACCGCTATGTAGGTCGGCACCGGGACCGGAGACGACAACCTTCATGTAGGTTAAGCCGCGAAGGCCATACGCTAGATAAGTATCAGTCAGAAGGTTGGAGAGTGCATTCTTCATCGGGACCATGGAATGAACTGACTGATGGCAGGATTCTGCAGACAGTTTAGAGTCAGCCTCGATATATTAGATGCTTGTGTACATATGGCGAGGCTGGATCGCATAGGCCGCCTCCCGCTGCTGCGTCCGCCGATAGGGCTCTTGACAGCTATATAGTGATTCAAGAGCTCTATCGGCAAGCCCATTAGCGGGAAGCGACCGATAAGATCACGCTTCGGCTGCTGGATAGCATACGTCACTCACTGATGTCGTTCTGAAGTGACACTGTCTTAGCCAGGTTGTATCAAGACTTTACGTCAATGCACTAAACTTACAGCCAGTAGTTGTCGGAAATGCAGACTGCATCGACACCAGCAAAGAAAGCATCTTTCTCTCGCTCGATGAATTCCTCCAAGCCTTCGGAGCCGGACTCTTCCATGCCTTCGAAGCACATCTTCAAGTTGACCGGGAACTCTTGGCCGGCCTTCTGATGGGCCTCGATGACGTTCAGCCAGCCTGTGAAGGAGGTGGATTTAGTGAGCTCGACGTGTGGCAGCAGACCTCCTGTACGCACCGAGGACGGGTCCTTTGTCGTCGGTAGAGCTGTGCCGGATGTGCATTGACGCTCAGTCTGAATAGTATTTGATCACAGTGAAAACGCAGACGCACCCTCTACCGTACATGCGACCAGACTTGAGGTCGTGGTGCAGCTCAAAGGGCTCAGTGTCCCAACCTATAACGGACAGGGAGCGCTGATAAGCCTGGCAGATCAATCACATGATACGCTGAAGCACACGAACCATCTTCCTTCAACGCAGGTTGAACATCTGAGAAAGGTCTCAGCAACTGACTCTGCGTCCATTGCCAATTGCTGCGAACTTACCGTAATGGCCGTATACCAGGATGGTCTTCTTGTTAGGGTCGTTGCCGTATTGACCCAGAACGACAGGTGGAAGGTCGATCTCCTGGCCCTGAATTGTCTGCTTGCCTAGCGCATGAAGGGAAGCACTGGGGATACGCACATATACTCAGCTTGTGCTCCTCCACCTTCGCTGTTCGTGCCACTCGGCTTATACCGAGCTACCCATGTGATCGGGGAAGCACTCACTCGACATTCAATGCTTTGAGTGCGCTGAGAAGCCATTCGGCCATCTGGAAGACATGAGGACGGTATGCCGCATCTCCAGATACAGAGGGAATGCGCTGATGACAGAAACATACCTCAGCAAGCTATCAAAGTGCGATAATCCTACCCACGGCGGAGACTCACCACAACCTCAGCGAGCCTATCAATGAGACCCTGTTGGTTGTTCTCGATCCAGTCTGCGAAGCTCATGTTTGGTGATTTGCGTTTGCCTGTGAGGTCTAAGTTCTACTGTCGGTTGTTCGAAGGCACATCACCGCAGAGCGATTGACAGCCATAATAACACTTTCGATCATTGTCCACGTTTACATCTCGTCTCGACATTCAACCCATACAGTGGCTGCTTTGTACATCTTTAATGAAGCAGATGCGTTTACATTCGAGGCTCTGCAATGGTGTCGACAAGCTCACAAACGAAGCTGTGAGCAGACCGAATCACGTATCAGTCCTCCATTAGCTCTCCTAGCTCCCGCTCCTCTTCTGCTGTTATCATCGCGGTCTTTGGTGCCTCCTCCCGACCAGAACGTATACCTCGGAGCGTCTCCTTTTCAGCGTCTGTCATATCTTCCGGCTTGTTCATCGACTTTGCAGCTGCTTTGGCCAATTCGAGAACATCTCGCAGTCGCCATTTGCGGATTGTGCAATCTAGCCCTGCGCTGACTATGTAGGTCTCCTCCCGTTGATCTGATGGCTTGGATAAATCGTCTATGTTTTCGACCTCCAGCTGAGTCTCGCCTGTCGTTGACCATATCGCAAGCTTGGCTACTTCGTGGAAATGGCCTTCAATTTCATGCACTAGTCCAGGCGGGTTCTTGCCATCTTTGTACATGTTTGCGGCATTCGCAGCGCTAACAAGTTGTTTGATGGACTTTGAGCCATCTCCACTTTCACCTACTCGATCCGTGACAAGCGAGAGATCCCAGATTCGAATCTGCTCGTCTGTCGAGCCACTTATGGCATAGTGGATGTCCTGGCCCAAGGTCAATTCAGGTAAAGGTAGGATCGTTTTGACAAAATATGGGTGTGGCAGCTCCATTATAGGAACAGGTGGTTCTTCAGGTTTCGACAAGTTAAAGCTCCAGAGCGTTGCCAAGTGATCCGATGAGACTATGGGAAGTGAATATCAATTCAGCAGTGAGAACATCAGTTCAGCCATTCGTATCAGTTCAAGGGCGCGGCGCACCTGTCCAGCATTCCTCTTCTGCCATCCTGATTTCGTTGATAGCAGTCTCATGTGCAAGCCAAGTATACTTGAAAGAGACTTGGAATAAGGACGAACTACGGGACAGCTCCCAGATACATATTCTGCCCATACTATCTGCACTCCAGACTGCGTATGTCCCGGTCGCCTCAGCACCTTGGTTATCTTCCTCAACATCCATCACAGCATAGTAAGAAAGTGCTTCGATGGGCCTTGTGTGTTGTCCTTTCAGTGACTTCAAGAATGGCAAAGCAGAGAGGGACGTCTGCGACGGCGCAGTTCCTTTGTCGTTCAGGTTCAAAGCCTCCTTGGCTTGTTCAACTACTTGCTCCACCCCAGTCGAAAGGCCTTCAGCGACGCTTAGAGCCTGAGCCGTGGTCCAATCCTCTGACTCTAGGTGTGCGAGATCCCAAATTCGCAAGTCTTTGTCTGATCCACCTGATATTAAGATCTTGAGTTCCGGTATCACCAGCAACGATTTGACGAAATCCGTGTGCGCCGTCTGGTTTGATGATACGCAGTGTCCTGTCTGCAGGAAGTTTGGAAGGTATAGAAGAAGGTCAGAGGAGGGGCTGAAGCGACTTTGAGCCAGACAAGAGCAAGTACCTCTACATCCCATGTCCGTATGGACTTGTCCCACGAGCCAGTGAAGAGAAGCTCGCGAGGCAGCTGAGGTAGCTTATAGAAGGCTAGAGACGTGACAGGACCCGAGTGTCCCTTGAACAACTGCAGAGTCTTACCTGTCTGCATTCACATTCATCGAATGCAGAAACCGTTCATGTAGGCGTGGATGATCGACGGCTATCGTCAGCATTGAGACTGCTGCGTCTTTCGCGTGGACTGGATTCACACGCACCTTGAGGTCCACATTGCGAGCAGTAAAACCACTTTCTGCCACGAATGCAGTGGGCGAGCCACCTTTGCGAGGTCGGATCACGAGATCCAGAGGTTTTGAAGATAGCTTTATGGGCGTGCCAGCTCTGGCTGTTCTCAAAGCCTTCTCTTGACGAGCAGCACTCTTGGCGATCTCCGCATCACTTTGAAAGAGTGTATCAGTACTTTCAGCCTGCATGGTCGTGTCTCGGATCCGCCTTCGTAGGGCGAAGGACAACAATAATAATTGCGTGCAACACATTCGCAATAACGCGGATCCAAAGCTTGTTGCGCCACTGAACAATGTACACCTGTCAAATCAGTATGAAACTTATGGGCGAGCCTCATGACAGTTCCATAAGAGCACCCTCACGCAACAATCTAAGCTACGTCTGGGCCCTCACCACGATATTAAAAGGTGCACGATAAGCTAGCGGTCACGTGTCTTTGGAAAGAATAAATTCAATATGCGCGTCGAGAGGCCGTCATGAGGGGATGTTAAGTGATCGCATTGAGCTCTTCGGCCATGAGCCTAAAGGCGTACACAATAGCGGACCCGCTGGCCGGTGTTGTGTGTCCAGCTGTACCCTGAATTGTCAACAAAGTCGATTGGAACTGAAGTTCCACCTGAGATTGCTCCAGCCTCGCAACTCGACTGGCGTTCAAGTAGTCCCTATGCTAACAGAGGCTACAGCTGCAGGTCAATGTAGTCGCTGTTATGAACTCCAGCTCGAGTGTTAAATTGGCTTCAAGAACGTCTGTTCAATGGATCGAACGAAGAGTCGTCGATGTCGACAATCGCCAGCACCGAAGCGCGTCCGAACTGCATAATCTATGCGGAGATCTATCAGTGGACATCACAAACTATCTTCGGACTTCCTTGAGCCCACAGAGGGCACTCCTTCCCTTCATCTCAGCTAAGGTATATTTCGCTTGCCTCATACTTCTACGGATGTACCGGCCGAGTTGTACGGCGCCAATATCAGGATCAAGTGGGGACTCTGAGGCGATATCTAAGGCATGCTTGAGCTCATTCAAGATATGGACAAGGGACTGGTACATTCGAATCTGAATTCAATCTGCGTACTACATTTCAAGGGGAATCTTATGATCAGGGTTTGTATCAAGAACATGAGTTTGACTGTTATGGCGAACCGCATGTGCGCGCAGAAAGAGTGAAACCAAGAAGCAGAAGCCGCGTGCTCATACAGGAAGGTCACGAAATGGATACATCGGACCCTACCACTTTGGACGATGCTCCGGCAGAGCCAGCTCCAGCCTGCATTCGAATCACTGATGAGGATTCGCCAAAACTATCAAATTCTCAAGCAATCTCAAGATCGATAGCAAGCTCTTCTTCACATATGTACAGCATCGAGTGTTAAGGGGGATAGAGAGGCTAGTAGTACAACATCAAGAGACATATTTCGAAGCGAGAGCAAGGGAAGATGGATCTGCGTGATAGTGCCTCATCTCGCTATGGGAAAGCTGTGAGCCGTTGCGGAGACGACAAGGCAGCCACTTCAGAGGACAATACTTAGGACGAGGACACTGCGTCAGATGTCAACACCCTGATTGGATCTTATGGCAAGGCTGTCTCTGTATACTCCCCCCAAAGACAAGCTCATCTTGCTCAAAATGATAACGATAGGAGGACATCAAAGAGGTACGTGAACAGGAAGATTTTGGATCCGCTGACTTCAAGCCACAATATACTAGATGAGGCTGTTTCTGAAGCTAGCAGGGAAGTGAAAAGACAGAAGAAAGTGGTCAATCGGATTCAGAAGGAGTATCAGAAGGGCTCGCAACCGACTGCATCACACACGCAGACTTCAGTATATCAGACAATCAAAGAACAGGAGATTCTACACAGACTTTCCACTTGGTCTCAATTCGTCGAGGTAACCTTGGTAAAGATGAGCATCTTCAGGCGGAATATCGTTCGCAGCGGAATGTAGTCATATAGTGCAGCTAATTGCGGTTAAATATGCAATAATGTCCATCTTGTGCTGGCACGTCCTGATAAGAAGTATGTAGAGCTGCCGGTCCCACTTTTGTCGATGGAACAAGGTGATCGGGGAAGGCATGCTCCGGATTCACATTCTAAACAAGGTCTTCTCTGCCATCCTGCTTTTCCAATCTGTAGAGTGTCAGAACAGGCAACATGCCTAAGGATATTCATATAATCCTCATAAAAGCCTAACCTTCCGCTGGCGAATTCACGTAGAAATGGAAGTGGAAAGGTGAGGCCATGCTAAGTGGGTCGCACTAACCATCACACTCCTCAAGCATGCAGAAACATTCAAAAGGAAAGTCATTGCATTAGCAAAATGCTGGCAAGATCCAGGCTTCTGATATCAAATGCAATGATTGCATTCCGAGTACACGACATGAAGTGCTGGTTTCACACAAACACGGCCGAAGGAAAGTTTGCAGGTAAGGGATATCGCCGTACCCCACTTGGGATCTTTCTACCTGTCTACAAGCTGACTTCTGTCGGCAGACAAGCTTCCTTTCGACATGGGAATATAGACCAATTCAATTTGTATGTCCGATATTGTGCAGCAGCTGTGCTTGCAGGGAAACAATCGTCCATTGCAAGCTCCACCGATGCGCTAGCCTCATACCACCATGGCATTTCCTGGCTCATTAGAATCTCGAGCGAGTCATTCTGAGTGGTGCGCGGTCCGCCTGGCTCGTGACATCGGCAGCTACTGCTTTTAAGTGCAAGTGTTGAGGCAGACAGTCGTCCATACCTTACTGTTCTGACACGCTGGTTCCGAAGGCGACGAGGACAGCCAGGCCAGAGAAAAAAACCGCAAAGAGACACTCGGACAGACCCACCGTTATTCCTTGAGCTGTCCCTGGTCACAAGTCAGAAAGTTAGCGAGCCAAAGTGCGCTGCCTGATGGCGGCGAAGACGGTTGGTATGCCCGAGGCACCTTCTAAGTGCTTGAACAAGGCAAAAAGCAAAAAGAAAATCATGCTTTGAAAACGCCGTATCCCTGCGCTTTCATTTCTTCCAAGAGCTGGCCTCGAATCCCGGACCTCCTGAAAGCAGATAGCCTGTTCAATTTGTTAATGAATTTTCGGCAAAACTTCAGATTGCCTTCAATCTCTTTCGAGAATCCGGCGCCCATCCATTCCCCCACCTAAGCGCCCGAATTTAATACAAAGGCCGTAATCGAATGGTGAGTATTGAATTCTCAAAGTCGGCCTGGGATTTGACTGTCGTTAAGGGCGAACCTTAGAACCGTTACAATTTCCCTGATAACCATTTGGTAATGGCTAACGCGGCGCAACTACCCCTGCAAAACTCGGCCACGAACCACTGAGCCAAGGGAGCCTGAGAGATTTCCGTAAATATCATGCATTCGTCAAATCTTTATAGCTAGAGGCTTGCGGCGAGCTTCGCCATCATAATTGCGAGAAATATATATATATTCGAAATGCAAACCTGACAAGACTGTAGAAAGTGCTGTCAAACTGCATTGCATTGTCATGTAGTAGTTCCTTGCTGTAGCCTGTGTTCGCCCTCTACAGTTACATCTAACGAAATGCATGTAATACGGAATATCCACGTAACCCTTGCAGGAAGCATCCTGCATCTGCCTGTGCTTCTGGACGTGCAAGAGTGAGACTGCCTGGTCGTATCAGTGCCTACTCCAACGATGGAGGTTCTTATCACCACGCCAGCCACTTGCACGACTCCCAATGTCCCGACTCGCTTGTCGCCTCTCTCAACTCCAATGCTCCTGCCCATTCTCGATTCATTGCAGCCTGGTCTACGCAAACGCGAACGAAGCGATTTTACTGCATCTCCACTACTGGCTTACAATAAACGGCACCCACTTGCACATCCATGTCCGGAGCCTCCGAAACCACAGAGTGTGTTGCGCAAGGATCAGGCGCATGGACAAAGCAGCAGAACCTCGACAGACAATGCAAGAGCAAGACACGCCAGTCAAATGAGATAGCAGACGTAGACTACCCATATTGGTCATCAAGACCCGTTCAATATGCGCATGCATGTACAAGCAGTGTCCGAGTCGACCTCGTCAATCGCAGAACATGATCATACTTGCCTGCACACGTGCCACGTCTGCACACGCGCACCGTCTGCAGGACAAGCCAGGCAGCACATAATCATCGCACAACAATATCATCTACTTTCCAGCTATATACTCCGGCATTCCCACACCTGTTATCCCGGATGGCGTCTCTCGTCCGCAGTCTACGCGGCCTCTACCGCTTGCTCATTCAAGCAGTACAGGCATGTCCTCACAGCACTGTGTATCTGTGACACCTGCTAGAACATCGCGCAAAATTAGCAATTTGGCAGTTATATAAGGAGAAGGAGCAAATTCAGAAGACGACGATGATTTCTGTACACCCGATTCTCGTCTTAAAGCGGAACAAGTAAGTGCGCTAAGGACGACAAACCCAACCTCTGGCAAGGCTCGTGGACACGATGCTCGCGGTGAAATTACAGAAATTAATGGCGTGAGCAGGAGGAGAACGAGGAAGCTGCTTGGATGGACGCTGTTTGGTCTGTAAGTTTGGTGGGCTGAAGCTTGCTTCGCTATTGGCTTTGGGGGTAGTTACAAGCCTGGCTCTGCGGCTGCATGGTGAGTGAGGGCATGAACCAGGACTATGGGGTGATCTGTCCTTTGGACGGAAAAGTGACTGAGACTGGCATTTACAACCAACAGGTTATACATATAATATGGCACTCGCAAGCGCAGTCCTGCTCGCCGTTACCTTCTCCACCACCTCCTCCACCGCATAGGCGAGTCACAAGCTGAATCAAACGCTATAGCCTAACTCTACAAGAAGAGATTGGAGACTGCCTGTTTGTTAACAAATGATATGATTCATTCTGCTCTTCAACCCGGAGGCGAGCGGACTCTATGTTCGAAGCCGAACGACAAGCTGGAACCAGCTGGAACATCAGAATTTCAAAGTATTGCAATGCAGCTGGCTGCTATCTACTACAGTGCCCTTACGGGTCGCACTGACATTGAACAATACGCAGGCGACAGAAGCAATTACGCGCAAAATACAGGAACCGCAAGATTGTGAAAATTCCGCTTAGGAAATAAAGAGTGGAGAATCTTGGATAGTGCAGCCTCTGTTCTCAAGCGCATCTAATATCCCAAACAGCGAAGTAAAATGTATGACATCCACCTACAGACTGCTGCCTTCCAAAGGTACCTTAACAAACATGATCTGCTCCGCGCGAGCTGTGAGGCAGTCCTCGGTAGTCGAAACGGACTTATCAAGCACGCAAGACGCTCGATACTTGTTCCCCCTTGCTTCCATACATGCTCTAAGATCCCTGCTAGGCATACATGTCAAATCATTGCAGACCAGGGAGCTCTTGCTCCTGAAGGGGTCTTTGGCCGACAACACTCACGTGACCGGACTTTACTATCGTAGTGGCAAGAAGTGGGCTTACTACTGTCTGTCTCGGTTTGATACAAGCCCTAAAAACGCATCGTCTGCTAAAGATACTATCAACTGTGGCGTAAGTTGCGCTCCAGTCATCCCATTTGAGGACGATCAGATTTGGTCTCGATGAAGCATCCCAGAGGCTATCTTGCCTGTCCTACGATAACCTTCCAAGCGGCACACTCAGCAAGTAAGATGGCTGCTCAGAATCCCAACTTCTCTTTAAATGGGCTGCTGTCAATGAAACAGCCTGGCATGGCGGCCTTGTCTTCAAGACAATGGTACCCAGACCTTCGGAAGAAGACGTTGTTGATGGTGGGGCCCCAGAGGACCCCCCCCTGAAGCCGAGCCTTATGTTCACCAAGTTTGATAGCGCGCATACTCTATTGTGGTATCTGCGGATCGGATGCTTCGAATCTGGCTTACAAATGGGGTCCAGTACACCCCGGAGTAGTCTGCGGGTATGAGCTCATTGGAGATAATCACGAGAATTGGCTCGAAAGTCGAGGATGGGTTGAAAGTTGGTGATCTAATACTTGGTGTAGGTGCCCATGGAGACTCTTGTCGTGAATGCGACAACTGCAAGGCGGGTAAGTAGTCATCACTCGCCAGGTAAAACCAAACAGTGATGGTCCCGCACAACTGCACATGTTATGAGAACTACTGTGAAAGTATGGTTTGGTCTTTCGACTCTCCATACCATCGGGGAAATGCCGGAAACGCCGGGTACGTGTCTAAAGGTGGATATGCCAAATATTGGCGTGGATCGTCCAAGCTCGCTGTTCCTATCCCGAAGAAAATAGATCTCCGAGTCGAGCTCGACCACGCATGTGCGGAGGAATCACTGTCTACAGCCCTCTGATGCACCACGGGGCTGGAACAACGGCCAAAAACGTCGGTATAACTGGCGTTAGAGGACTAGGTCACATAGGCAGTTTGTTCGCGAAAGCCATGGGAGCTGGAGTCACTGCAATTTCGAGACGCGAGCCCAAAAAAAAACGTTGCAATGAGGCTGGGTGCTTCAAACTACATTGCGACTGGGAAGGACGTCAAGACAGCCGCGTCAAAGAGTAAACGTTGTCTCGATGTGATTGTCCACAATCAACCCACCACAAGTCCCCGAGCTTAGCGATTACCTCGGTCCTAAACGTAAGGCCACTTTGGGTTAGGAGGGATTGTCGCTATGCCTCTAGAGCTCTATACATTCAAGTTGATCTGGAGTGAGCATTATATCAGTGGGATCACGGAACACCATGCACTGTAGAGAGGTGATGCTGAACCGCGGCTGCATTTAGGTGGTACCGCGGTAGCAGGCTCAACCATCGGGTTACCGCACGAGCTCAAGGAGATGCTTGCTTTTGCTTTTAAGTGCAACATTCGCCCTGGATCCAAAAATACAAGATGGACCATCTCAACAAAGCGATGCCTAACTTGGAAGCGGGCAAGCCAAGGTACAGGTTGGTATCGATTAACACAGATATCGAAGGAAAGGTGTAGAGACAGCTATTGCTTGACTGTTCAGGCCCCTGTTGAGACGTTGCTTGATGATCCATTTCGTAGCAGTCCGTAACAAGCATGACGTTGCCGGTTCATAAACATTCCTTCCTGGCTTTCTTATTGAAGTCTAAGCTTAATGTCTCGTGAACATTTGAGTGGATAGCCAAAGGAGCCCTTGCTCATCGATTGCTCCTCTCCTCTCACTTGGGCGTACACCAGATAGCGGCGTGCTCGCGGCGAGACGTTGATCCGGCTTCGCTCGGCCCGGATTCCCAGGCAATTGATGATTATTGTATCCAGTAGAGCAACGACTTCATGCAACGAACAGCTTGCTTTGGTGCTGCATACTGTCATTGCCGCAAGCTGGTACTCAAATCCTGCTGGCACCATGGCTACGACTATCCAGGAAATGGTGTCTGTTCAGACTTTATCTGGAGCTCCGGACGGCAAGCAAATGTTCGAGGGTCTCTTCAAACCCCAATCGATGGGAAACAAGAGGCCTATAGCGTAAGTATACAAGACTATCTGCCCAGAATCAACGTCAACTGTCTGATTGACATGATCTGCATAGATTTGGTGGATGCGTGATATCGCAATGCATTTCGGCCGGCTTCGCGTCACTGGGTCCTGCATCCAAACGTCCCAAATACGAACTATACTCAGCTATGGGTAATTTTCTTGGACCCGGCGCTACAGAAATTAAGATTGAATTCCAGGTCGAAGACGTAAGAACGACCAGAGCTTTTGCGACGCGTATTGTCACAGCATGGCAAGATTGGGGTCAGCTTCCTGATAATAGCGTTCTCAAGACGCGTCCAGATTTACCAAGACGGCGAATTATGGTAGTCATTCTCGACTTTCAAGTCCGTGAAAAGAGCAGTATGATGGAATATTCCCCTAGTCCTCTATACATCGATAACAAGAATCCGAAGGCTAGCTTCCTCGAAAGAGTACGCCCATTCTATTCGCATCCTTCAGAAATCTTGCCAAACAAGGAGCACATGCGGGCTACCCATACCAAAGACATTGTAGAGAAGTTCGAAGCTATTTTCACACTCTTTGATAAGTTCTTTCGCGTTCGGGCTTGTCAGAAGAGTATGGGATGGCAAAAAGCGTACGGCATCGATAAGAACATGAAGACGACGCAGGATGATGTGCCATTGCAACGAAGAAACAACTGTACCTGGTATACACTACCAGAAGGTCAAGTTTTGAGCCCTGACAACGGAGAAAACGAAGCTGCGCTCGGGTAGGCAGATAACACCTCATAACATCTCGGAGTCTACGCCTGACACGTTGATCTAGATTCATAATGGACGGGGCATTGGCCTTTCTGCCATTGACCTACACACATAGATTCTTGTGGGATGCTGATGCCTGCTCGACGCTTGAATTCAGCTTGCGCATCATGCGACCAATGCAATGGACCTCAGACAGTGGACAGGGCAATTGGTTCCTGCAGGAACAGACAACAGAAGCCGGAAGTAATGGCAGAACCTTTTCAAGCGGCCGAATGTGGGACACAGAAGGAAACCTCATGGCGGTAATGACGCAGTTCTCTATACTGAGAGGTGACGAAACCTCTTCAAACAAAGTAGCGAAGTTGTAGCAAAGCATAAAATCGCAATAGATATACAGTATAAAGTAAATCGTACAGAGGAGCTGGCTCAGGCGTACAACATATGATACCCTTGTAGATGATAGAACCAAGGCCGTACTTTAGCCTTGATGAAAATTCGGGCGGGCGCTTCAGTTTTCCCCTGCCTTGGTGCGACCGCGATCTGCAAACATTGCATCTATCGTTGTCGCTTCCTCATTTTGCATGGAACGGATGCGCAGACGGCGTACAGACGGCTTCCATCAAGTAGGCGCATGGTGGATGCCCTTCAGCTATTGAAGGCAATTGGTAGACAGGTGGTTCAGATGCTTGCAGACCCTTTGCTATTTTTCGTCGAGAAAAGCTTGGCGCGCAAGTGGCTTTTGTTTGCGCATGAGATAGACTGGCCCTCGATACTAATTCCTCCGCATGCGGCTGATGAGATCGATCTTCGTGGTGATCTCGGCGCCGAGCGCCCTTATGTTTCACGGTGATGAATGAACCTTGGCTAGGTGTGTGCCGACCTAGCGCATGAGAAGGAGCCGTGCGTTCGTAAATGCCATGTCCTAAGAATGCGGTGATGTATGATCGCTCAATGGGGAACGGTCATGGCTAACATCAGCCCTCTTTGCGTTGAGTCGGAGACAGGAGGAGCGTGGGGAGCATCTGCTTGCCCATCGAACTTGAACACCGACTGAATCTCTATCGCAAGTCTTCACTGGCTAAGGAGGTTTGTCAGGGGAGAAAGGTTCTCTGAACTGTAATATACAATGACACTAGGGGATTCAAGCATTTCTTGACTGCCCAACTTGTTCATTGAACTCCCGTTTGCCCCCTAGGTCCTTGTAAACCGAATCCGCAAGTGGCCCAAAGAGAGCATTTAACCATTGAGCTGCCCCATGAACGCCATGTTCCTTCCTGACTGCCCAAGTGACAGCTTCGAATACGTTTGCAGCCATCTCGAAGGAGTGTATCACACTTTGTGATTCTTTATTCGTGTGCGAAATTCGCAATTGCTCAGGGAGACCGTAGAGCGTTGCTAGCCTTGCAAGGGTAGTATTGCGTACGAGCCAAGAGCGCATGACCTTCAGATAGTTGCAATAGGAGGGCGGAATGTTAGCGGAGGCTGAGAAGCTATGCCTTTACACAGCGAATGTGCGCGTCTTGTCTTACGGTAATTCCGCCAGTATGCAGATGGTCAAACCGTTCACTAAGCAGGTCTGAGATTTGAAACTGCAGCAGTGCATCGCCATATGTCTGTCGATGGCAGGCCGGGAGGAATCAAGTTAGCATATATCAGATGACATACTCTGCGCATAGCTCGGAGAGACAGTACGGCCTCCAAATGAATTCCCTACTCACCTCGTAAGTGTAGAGCGCTTTGTTAGGATAACGAGCTTCCAAAGCAGTTTTCGTATGCCATCGAGGCATAGCGTAATAACTATCATGAGTGAATACAATATCTTTCGAGGCTCGAGTGAGTCTAGGTAAAGGTGCTTGATTATCCAGCTCTTGCGGCGTCAAGCTCTTCAAGCGTTCGTACAGCTGTGGAACCTGAGCGGTTATAGAAGGCTTCCATCCTGGAAGGTCGATTTCTACCTTCTCAACAGCGGTTATCTTCGACTTGCGAATTCTTACTGCCCCACGCGGGATTGACAATGTAGATCGCGATAGAGCTGGAATCAAGCGTCTACTGCTGCTGCTCGCGGCTGTCATGCCTTCGCGCTTGTCTTACGAACAGACACTATGACAGGTGCGTCAGAATGAAGTTCTGTCCTCTATGCATGCTCTTGCGATGGCATGCTCTTGCGATGTGATTGCTCGCCTATGCTGCAGCATCCTGAGTGAGAGTGCGGCGGTCGGCTGCTTGACAAGCCTGGACGAAGAAACCCAGCAAGACCAGCAAAGGCGAAAGTTCGAAAGTTGGAGACAAGTGGCGAGACACGCGCAAGTACAAGCAAGCAATGTATGTATTCATAAGGTGATGGTATGGTGCTTCGAATTAACGGGCAGTTTTTACAATATAGAAGTAGCGGTAAGGTCGAAACAGTATCGCCGAACTGAGCGGATTTTCTGAACAAGTCATACTGTCTTTGATTCAGAGATGAGTTTGCTCGCGCTCTCTACATGTCATGGGTATGCGTGGAGTATGCAAGGCACAAGGGCCTAACTTAATGGTCAATAATGGATAGGTTTCCAGATACGAGCTCTGCGGTAACAAAGGGTGTCAGTCAGGCTCATGTAATCTCAGAAACGACAGTCTAAACTTACTATTCTCGAGTATGGAACCATCCGCAATATCGATCCTGCTACCTTCCATAGCAACGACGATAACAGTACCTCTCAACTGAACATTTCTACCAAATGTGACATCACCCGAGACAGTCAAGTGATCTAATTCCAGCAACGATGGAATAGACTTGAATCGTTTTTGATAGTTTGCTACCTTCTTGAATTGATCTCCTAGCTTGATGACAGGTGTAGAGCCAAACATTCTGTTGGGGTCTGTTTGAGAGTGAGGGAGTCA
Source organism: Cystobasidium tubakii (assembly GCA_024345325.1). NCBI lineage: Eukaryota > Fungi > Basidiomycota > Cystobasidiomycetes > Cystobasidiales > Cystobasidiaceae > Cystobasidium > Cystobasidium tubakii. Next base: position 1,113,142 of record BROO01000001.1, on the reverse strand, counting down.
GTTTTCCAGCATTGTCCTGCAGGTCTTACACAAGCAGTGCTCACTCATTTGCAAACAGCCGTGCTGCAGAGTGTATAGATTGGAGGTGCTGATTGAGAATTACAAGGTCAGCACATACATTTCTGCCTGGACAAGTCGACCCAGTCGAGTTATATTCACATCAAAAGAAGATCCGAAGAGCTCTTGACAGGCAAGAAACGGCTTCTTGGGACATTGATACCATGAGCACCGTTGAAATGCTTGATAGCAGCTCCGACGGCAGTTTCAAGCTGAATGACAGCTTCACCTGAATCGGTAGACTTGTTATTAACGATAATCTCGAGGTCCATTCCGTCTCCTTCCATGATTCTCTTGATTGCTCGCAAGTTAAGCCAGATATTGTTGGTGTTGAAGATCTTAAACTGTGGCAGGTGATACAGGTTGACCATTAGCTCTTCCATATTCTCTGCATGATTTAGCTCCGGAGGAGAATACGCCAACTCACCTTTCGGACAGACTTGAAATCCTCAACATGCTCATTAGGGACCTGGGCGATTTCCAACAATCTAACCTGACCTTCATAATCAATAATAGTACCACCTTTAACATCCGCCTTTGTCTTATCAGTGACCTCCATCAAGAATTCAGCTTGAGTGTCAATCATATGTTGCAGGATATTAACATCAACAGTAGCTCCCAAATTGTCGACGTTGGAGACGAAGATATATTCCTTGCCAGCTGCAAGCAGCTTATCGAGGAGACCAGAGTTGGTGAGTGCGTCATACAAGTCACCGTGTCCGGGTGGGTACCTGCGAAAATTGCATAATAGATAGCAGTGTCAGCCTTTAGTTTGACGAAACATCTGTCCCTGTCCAAGCGAGAATAACAACGCACCACATGCCGCGATCCTCGGTGGCAGAGCGAGGAGTAGGGAGGAGAGACTCCTTATTGACGCGAGGGAATCGGGATTGATTGAAAGTCATGATCTCGATATTGTCTGATTGAAGAAGAGACAGGTCAGAAGTTGCGTAATTCATACCTTTGTCAAAATAAAAAGAACGAAGTCGACATACGGTTGGCATATTTCTGAATGACTCGAGCCTGTTAAAATTGCATTACAAAAATCCGCATCAGCCAGCTTCATCCCCTCTACATCGATATCAGATACAGCAAGGCAACTCACAGTATCCTCATCGGTGTTGAACGAGTTCATCAGGATGAAAGGTACGTTGACGTTGTGTTCAGAGTTAAGATGCTATAATGTACAGATGCGAGTGCGAGGGAGTAATTAGAAATCAAAAGTTCAGACTTGACCTGCTCCAGATGTCGAATTTGGAGACAGGCTCATGAGGGCCGAGGCTTGTCAGATGTCTATCAACTCCCTGACGAGGTGTCTAGAGTTAATAGACGTCTGACGAGGTTTTCCAGAGCTCCGCCAAAACTCGCAAGGATCTGTGGGAAGCCCTGGGAGATTTTGAAATACCCCTGAAATCCCAAGGGCTTCCCAGCGAACCGTAGAAGCGTTTACTAGGTCCCCAAAAAGCCCTAGCGAGCCCATGCCCCAAAGACCCTAAAGAACCGTTAAAAGGAAAACTCACCTCAATCTGTCTAACAGACAAGTCCAAAAAAGTCATTCCCTCTCTAACTTCAATAACAGATTTCGGTCCAACACAGCCCATAGTAGTACCAAGACCACCATTTAATTTCAAAACAGCCAATTTATCCAAAATACTTGGATCCTGAGATGTTGGTAATTGACCATAGGGGATCACTTGATCTTCTGCGGGTGGTTTGATCTTGTCCCATTCGCTGGAGGGAGAGAGAGAGACACACAGAGAGAGGGTAAAGTAAGTCCGTCAGGGCTGTTTCCATAATGAAAATACGGCCAGCCTCCCGCTCGGCAAGGGGGATTTAGGCTTCTGCAAAAGACTCACATCTTAGTCTTCTTGACACGCTCGCTCAAGAATCGATTAAAGAGCAAGAAGAAGCTCTGCATTTCCTGTTCGAAAGCCTATTAATTGATGAGAGAACGGGAAAAAAGTATCAGTAAAAGAAAGCTCGATGCTACGGGTTCGGTAGCCTGATCTCCTGCGATGACGCATTTGTGGTAGGGTCAAGGGGGAGATGATATCCAGCGGGTACAGGACAGGGTAGGTCGGGGTAGCGAGCGAGCGACCGTAGTAGGGCGATGTTGATGGATGGAACGAGGTGTTTGACGATTGTGCCCAGATGTAGAAATCCCTTTCGGCACTTGCTTTGATGCCATGTTCTTAACTATATGTTCGACTATCACGGCGCGAGGAGGGGAGGGGAGGGAAGAGGAGAGGAGAGGACAGGAGAGGAGAATAAAGAACGTGGAAACCTACAGCTTTGTAATTCGGATCTTTGATTCCATTTACAAGCTTGTTCAATTCTGCTCTCATTGCCTTTGCGGTTACGCCTGTGATGTCGTCGGTCAGCGTCACAGGGCCAGTCAAGAGTCCATCTCAGCATTCGACGTCGGGACCAGTATGATGGAGAGCCAGCTGGCAGTCCAGCTGATGCTTGAGGACGCACCTGTGGTGGCAGACTGGAAGTCCATTGCTGAATGGCCGCGTGTCCTTCGCCCGTGCGCCTGCTGCTGCTGCTGCTGTCCGTCTTGCTGCTGTTGGGGCTGCTGGCCGTTGGCGTCTGCGGGGCTGAGCGTGGACATGATGGGTGATGCCTGCAGTGCAATGTGGCCAGTGTCAGCAGGATGGCGCAGCGCAGTGTGTGTGTGCCCACTTGTATGCTGTGCTGTGCTGCTGCTGTATAATCGCTGTCCGTAGTAAAAGAGAGAAGAGCGAGATGATCTCAACGCTCAAACAGGATGGATGGATGGATGGATCTCGACGCCAACACCGGATGCAATGAGCAGGACACGAGGACAGCATGCAGACATCACATGGCTGCACTGCACTGCACTGCACTTGCTGCATCCACCTGCACTGCTTCTCATCTTGTACCGGCCATTGCAGTATATCAGTGCCATCTGCCATGATAGCACGATAGCACGTCGATCACCTCGTTGAGATGGAGGATCGTCAATGGATGGACGAGCAGCATGGCCCAGTTGTAGCTGTGACTGATAATCTACCAATGCATGGCCAATGCAAGCTTCTAGGTGAGCCCGCTGTACACCCCGTTGCCACCCGCCTTCCCACTGCTGATGCATGAGGAGCTGTTTCGACGCTTGAAGTGCATACATTCACAAGCTGACTATAACTGCCATTCTGTGTATCTCTATCTGCATACAAGGACTGCTTGCTCCTTCCATGCATGTTCAAGATCACTCACGCATATATGCACTCACGCAGGCCTGTCTAGAAGGACGGAGGAAGAAGCTTTTCATATGATACTTGCGGACGAAGAGAGCTTACTCGACATGAGATGTCGCATAATGGTCACTCTATCCTCACCTCCCCACATCACATTTCATCCCAGTGTCACCGCTCCCTCTCCTTGCATCCCCATTCACCATGCACCATGCTCCAGAGCACAGGCCAAAGCACAGGCCCGTGACCGAGCTCACCACCTCGTCCTGCTGTTGCCCTCTCGACCCTGCTTGTGTTCTGCTTGCGTTCTTCTCACTCACATCCCACTGACCACCTCTCCTCGCCGCTTGCCATTCCCTCACCGCACTCCACCATCCACACCATGAAATCCATCCTCGCCCTCCTCGCTCTGCCCGCTCTGGTTGCTGCTCAGGCGGTGAGTGCCAGCACTGGGCGGGGGACTCGCCATACTTACTTGCTGTTCAATAGATCATCAACACTCCCCCTGCTATCGTACAGTGCCAGCCAGTCGGTGGGTCGACACCCCCTGTTCATACTTGCTGTCCTGCGCTGACTATGCCGTACCACAGCCGTCCAGTTCTCCGGCGGCACCGCGCCCTACTTCAGTCAGTGGATGACAGTGGATGAGCGAAGGACATGCACCGGAACACATGCTGACTGTCTTCCTCTACTGACGCACATCCACACTCTTATCGCTTTTCCCATCTGCTAACCACATCCATCCCACTTGCATTCACAACATCTGTTCTCTTCTCCCTTTGTTGTCCATCGCACGTGCCCTTCCCCTCTCAACGATCTTCCACTTTTCCCATCCAATCACATCACATCACATCATTCTATCCATCACTATCGCTCTCGTAATCGACTCACGCACCTCCTCCCATCATCGCCTTGCTCCTTCCTCCTCACTCGCAGTCTCGGTCCTACCCGGGGGACAGCAGTCTGCTGCTCCATTGAAGAGCTTCCCAACTCAAAATGCCGAAGGTTCATACACTTGGACAGTGTGAGTGTTATGGCATAGCATTGTAACTCCAAGTGTCAGGAGTCACTTGAACGAGCGCTGAATTATGGTCCTGTTTTTCCCCATCTCTTGGATGTCTTTGATACCCTGCTTGCTTTCATGCAGCGACCTACGTGCTGGTACTGCCATCACCCTCCAGATCAGAGATGGTTCAGGTAGACTCAACTACTCTGATCAGATCACCATTCAGGCTGGCACAGAGTGAGTTTCAGAATAACGTTTTATTAGACTCCTGCCAATCAGACTGAACTGATGGGTCGTTTCGTCTCCCTCCTCCTTCTTTCCTCCTTCGTTTCCTACCTCTTTATCCCTTCCTCTTTCCCTCACCGTCCTGAAATACCCGCTTAACCATCGCCCGGCTTCAGTGACGCATGCCTAAACGGTGAGGTTTCCATCCCACCAGCAGCCGAGTCTTCAACTCCAGCCGCATCAAGCAGTTCCGCAAGCAGTGCCGTCTTTTCTTCAGGCAGCTCATCTTCCGCTCCAGGTACTACTTCCACTACTCTTCCAGTCGCAGGAAGTGGAAGTACCACCATCCCTGTTGTATCCAATACTGGTACTACCACTACTACCAGTACTGCCGCTACCGCTCCTCCCTCCACTTCTCCTACTGGAGCTGCAATGGGTAGAATCGAAGCCGGTCTTGGATTGGGACTAGCTGTATTCTTGGCTGTCGTCGTCGTCATTTAAGGAAACTACAAGTGCGCTTGATGGAGCTAGTCAGCTCATCCTTTTATTGGAAAAAAGGACATATATTACAAGGAAGGGAAAGTAAAATTTGAATTCTAGATCAGAGCCCTTCCAAACAAATCAGTACCCATTGATATGACTAGCCTTTCTTTACCCTCGGGAAGTATCAATCGGAAAAAACACGCCCTTCTTTCCAGTAGTTTTGTCCTTTAAAGCCTCAAGGCAGCAGTTCTTTGAAAAATTTCCAGTCTCTGTCATCTCAACCCTATATACCAAATTAGAAAAACAAAAACTTGATTCTTATAATTTATTTTACCTTTCTTTTCTTACTTCCCCTTTTTTTGGCAATGGACTTTTGTGTTTTCCTTATTCTGCTTTTTTTGGTCCTCTTGCTTCAGGGAAAAGAAAAACTGCCTCTTCCCTCAATTTCTTCGAACCTACTTGCTTTCTTTTACCTTTTACCTCCTTGCACGTCGACATGATAAAACCAAGGCGTATGGATTCTGCCGCTATTTGCAGACGGAAGTCCTGCTCGAGCACGAGTTCCACCATGAAGAACGAACCCAGCGAATCAAGAGTATCATGGACGGGATTCTAGATTACTCGGGATTCGTTTCGATTCACTTAGTTAAGACAACGACAGATGATTAATAAGAAAAACAAAACCCCTAGAGGCGATCTACTTTCTCAAAGTACTGATTCTGATCTACAAAGACCTCCTGTTTCCCCCAGGCTGCTTGTACGTTCTAGGTTATTGATGGCAGAATGGAGTGCAAGCCCCAGCATTCCCTCACCGGCAGAAAGACAAGAGGTTTTCTTAGGAATAGGTCTAGAGGTATTGGGCGGGTGCGGCAATTGCTGAGTGCTCCTCCGCCTGAATATTCGCGCGTCGGTCCTCATGATTGGCCATTCCTTACAGCCATTCAAGTGGAGCTTCTCCTGACAGAGACCGGCGCGTTGAGCAGAGCAGCACAGTCGCCTTGTAGTGCTGAACGCTCTTTTCCGTTGTTCTTCAGTCGAGAGGGTACGTGCGCAGCTTGATCTTTCACCCTCTCTTCAGTCCGTAGTCCATCCAGCAGCTCTCTTGCTATATTTATCCAACCATATCCCAAGATCATTCAATAACATCTTACAGATAACCCTACTGAAGAAATCCGAAGTTCTCTTGAGTCTCATTTCGATGTATGCTCTTCTATCAGCTGGTATATCGCTGTATCCGGAATTCCCGTTACTGGGTGCGTTTGCTGAAGTAGTCGAAGATGGCGTATTGGACGATAATGATGGTGTAGTACTGCCTCCGAATTGATAATCTTGGTTCACTCGTTCGGAAGGAGTGTTTGAGCTCGTCCCGTCGACGTGTAGAGATGCGAGATGCCGATCTAGGATTTGGGCGTGCAAGCATAGCCGGGCGATCGCAGCTACGTAGGTCTCCGGTGAATCGAGACTGTTGAGGCAGCGTATCAGCATTGATTGCTACACAAGTAGTTATACGCTTGTCCCAGCAAGGCTCACTTCTTCCCCTTTGTCATGCGGTCCACGGAACGTGAAAGCTTGCTACTCCACGCCCCGAAAGAGCCCTAGAAAAGGTATCGGATCACGTGATCAGCCAGCATGAAATGGAGAGAGTCATTGCGATAAATTCTACTCACTCCACCACCTTTCTTCCCATTCGGTTGCTCAATGTACGGGAGTTTTTTGGCCAAAGTACTTTGAATACCATCCAACATTCCATCAAAACTTTCCAATTCCCTCATTAACCTATTAGCAGCATCGATTTTACTCCCAACATTACCAGCTTTGATTTTCCCATCAATCAATAAAGCATCACCTGCTGTCCTTTCAATAGATTCTAATCCATTAAGTAATAAATCCAACATTTTTACTTTAGTTTCTGTATGTATCAATTTGATACTTGACTGTGACCAAAGTTGTTTTGGTATGTACAATCTTGGGGTCAAGTATGCGCCTGAAAGGATTGATGCTCGTATTTGTCTCATGAAATGAAAGGGGACTCGCATGATATCTAATGGAGGAGGCTGATACTCCACTTGAGAACCACCTTTATCAGGTGAAGGTTGTGGATGTTGCTGCTGGAAGGACATAGACGCTGGCGTCTCTGGTTCGAGGAAGGAAGTAGCATGCGGTGTCCCGACCTTCGTATACATCGCGACTTCTTGTGTGCCAGAGGGCGACACGATCTGATCACTTGCACCATCATCAAGAGCCGAGTTGCCAGGCGCAGTATGTACAGATCCGGCTAGACTACCGGGATAGTCAAAGGACATCGGCGTAGTAGGCATATTAGGTGTAGGCGGAGGACCTTTGCTTGTAGCTGAAGTGTTCGATGGATCACTATCCGCGCGTTGCATGCTTGGAGCATTCGTGGTCTGTTTAGGGAGAGGAGGAGTACCTGATTCAAAGTCACTATGGAAGGAAGGCATGCCAGGCCGTTTTGAAGGCTGTGATAGCGCTCGTAGACGCATAGGCAATGAGCCAGCGACGTTGAAAGGTTGGGGACTAACAGAACCATTTGAAGCGATTGAATCGGTCGTGCTCATCCCGTCTGCTCTGATCGTCGAGGCTCGATTATTCGGTCCGCGTTCAGTAGAAGTAGTCCGAGTGAGGCCCAGCCCGGTCATGCCCTGATACTCTGACTGTGGCACACCTAGACTATTACTACTGCTTTCCTCATTGGGAAACGTAGCTGAATCTGCTATCTGCGGACTTTTCCTTCTCTGACTAATAGTTCCGTGCAGGGTTGAAGGGTTGATCAAGAGAGCACTCGCCCGCTGATTGTCAGTGGCCGAGGCAGGCACTCCATTTCTCAGAGATGAAGCCTCGGTAGGCTGTGATGATGCTGTCTGACTAGCTACCAGGCTCGCTGAGCGTAGAGGCCGATTGGACCCGACTATGGAAGCGCGATTCCCAGCAGGCTCTGGAGCAGCCGGCGGAGATACTGAAGCCACTTTCGGTACAGCTGTCATGGGTAATAGAGCCATCTTCGGCGCTGCACCGTTCCATTGCTCCCTTCCTACCGAGGAAAATGGCGTCGTTGAAGCGAGACTTTCATTACTCGTCATATGTTTGAGTGCATTGGAAGCCCTAGATCCAGCGCGAGATCGGCTCGATTCTGCCGCATTGGACTTGCGCTCCGCCTGATCAGGATGCGGTGCGAAGGTTTTCGAAAACGTGGTGTCAGGCGTGGCTGTCGCCTGACCTTCTGGTCCTACCCTATCGTCTACCTCGTTATGTGGCGAACGACTCGGCATCTTTGGACTAGACTGCCTCGCTAATTGTTGTGCAGCTAGATCGCCAAAAGTAGCGTACCCATCGGCACTCGTGCGCTTGGTAGAAGCCGTCGAAGATGCGTTCTTTCGATGTGCCCGTGAGGACCTCGAGCTGGGTGATCGTTGTTGTTCTGAAAAAGCAGTCTTGTCCGATGTTTCAGAGTCAGGAGAAAAGCTGAGGATCGATTGTTGAGCAGACGGAGAAGTTTGCTTTGTTTGCCAGGTATGGCTTGACCCGGTTCCACCGAGTGAATTCGCTGGCGAGAAGGAGAATGGATGTATGTCTGGAAGAGCAAGTGAGGGAGGGGAAGTAGATGAAGACGATACATTTGATAATCTAGCGTTACTTTGCGAGGAAGGCGACGAGGCGGGGAATGGGACAGCGCTGGACAGCACACGACTCGGCGGTGACCTAGACATCGAACTCGTAGCCGAAGCATTTGCAAAGGTAGGCGATATAGGTGACTCCGCAAGCATGGCTGAGCCGATACCGGCCCGTGCTACAGAATCTGCGCGTTTGTCGAAGGAGGTCTGGCTGGCATGACTTGCGAAGATCGGTGTGTGTGTCATCCGTGAGGCAGATAGATGCTCGCTGCGGTTCTCGCCATCAATTGATAATGCAGAAAGCCGTTGGCGGGCGTCAATTTCTTCGCTATATCTTGATGCTTGACCTGCCTCGCTTGATTGTTGCGGTGCATGCTGTACATCTCGCGCTGCCAGTTCTTCCTTCAGCGCACGCACACGCTCAGCATATGTATCGTGCTAGCATCGCATCTTTGTGATCAGCCAGCTTAATATAAAGAACAGGTTTGGAACAAGTGGCTCACTATCACTCGAAGCTTGGCACACTCTTCGACGCGCATACGTTCTCGCTTAGCTATCCTTGCCTCGCGTTTCTCCCTATCTCGCCTTTCTTCCTTTGTTTCAATCTCCTCATCATTCACATGTATTTCAGATGGGTTGATTTGCAACCCGGCTCTGCGATATTGGTCCAGCCGCCATTGTTTCCACCTCGTCATGCGTTCATTCTTGATTTCTGTAATTCTGTCCATCTCCTTCTGTCTGTAGGTCCCGGCATTTTCAGACACACGTCGCATGACTTCTTCAAGCAGTTCGACGCTCTTGGAATATGAAGCTATGGCAGCTTCTGCTTGATCCGACTCGTCTAGGTCTACAGCAGTTTGCGCTTCCAACAATGCGATTGTCAGAACCGTCTTGGAAGCCATTCTCTCTGTTGAGCCCTCTGCTTGCGTATTGAGCAGCGCTCCGTTACTCGATGCATGGCCTGAAGGTGAACTCCCAACGGAGGCATCAGTGCCAAATCGTGCGTGTAGTGACGAGCCAGGAGCTTTCCTATCAAGTGGAAGATCCTCGCTTGCTCGCTGACGCCGCTGCTTGGAAGCTGAGGTTGAATTTCGGTTTTCCTGTTCTCTTATAACAGATGTGATGCTACTAAACTCTTGCTGCGAGGCACCTTCGCTAGTCCCGAAAATAGCTCTACTCGACTGTCCGGTATTCGAGGACGATAGATTCGTCCAATCTCCGTTGTACACTGCTGTCACTGGTCTGCTTTCACTTGCCATAGCCAGCATTCCGCTAGAATCGCCTCGCTGTTGCGAAGGTGGTGCAGGCAGTCCGTTGCCAGGCGAAGGGCCTCTGCTGCCAGGTGGACCTGGAGGCAGCGCAGGTAGAGCTGCTCGAGGTGGCGGGCCTATTGGGCTTGTTCTCGCAGCCATGTATACTGGATCATACGCCAGTGCCTGATATGTTGGAAGTGCAATGCCTGATGGCCGCCGCGAAGGTCGAGCTGCTTCTTGATCACCATCGCCAGTTTCCAACGCGCCTGATGGGACGAAACTGGCGTTGAATGGCGACGTGCTAGCTTCTTGATACTGTGTCCCTCCAAAGCTACCTGCTGTGCCATTCCTGCTGTCGTATACACCCTTGCTGGTACCCTCGCCCTTGTCGTTGTTGACATAGCGAGGCATCGTGACTCGTTCACGCTCGGGATCGGCTGCATATTGCGATGTTGCTTGCATCCTGAGAACGTCGCCAGTGCTCATCAACGTCTTTTAGATACCTAGACGCTTCAGTCTGCTCGCCCTGTATGCCTTCCCGTCCAGCTTGAAGCCGCCGTCTGCTCCTTGCTCTCGTGCTTTGTCAAGGTTACGTCTCCACCGACAAGGTGATGGCAAGCAACCAGCAAGTTGCGAGCTACCAGCTATTGTCCTGACGTTCGTAACCCTCACGCTCCTATTGGGTCCCTTCCCTCTTCATGTTCACGCGTCTCGCCCAGCTGGGAATGACAGCCGCGCAGCTTGTGCGAGGAACTTCTTGCTTTGCCGCGTTCAGACAGTCTTGCTATCCCTTTGCCGGGTAAGACTACGATATGAAGTCGATTCGACGGTGATTTGAGGCACCTTCTATCTCATGAGTTGGCGCAAATTTTGCGATACTTTAGTGGAAGAGAGGCGTATTGTCGAGGACTTGGCCTCGGCGGTCCGAACGATGAGCATAACGGTATCTGCGAAACTAGGGAAGAGTCGTACAACGCACTTCAAGACAAGTTCTTGAAAACTGGTCGGCCTTACTGGATCAGGTTCATACAGTACTCTACGCAACGGAGGATGGCCAGTCAATTGCCCTCCAGGTAGAGTCAAATCCCAGATTAACAGATGTTGCCAGCCGTAAGAGCAGTATCCTGTACATGCTCACTTCTGCACTTGGTGCCCGCTAAGCACCCGGAATCAATTGTCCTCCGCTACTCAAAGAACCGCTCGACAAGGTCTTCGCCGACGTCTTGCCCCCTTTGCAAGCGCTTTTTGCATGGAGGCCATACGGAACTTGGGAAAAAAAGACCTCGTGGTAACTATTGCACGTGATCCAACATGCAGCTTGCTGATCTATTTCAGATTGGAAAGAACTACTCCCGTGCTGCAAGCAGACTGGCTCATGGGTAAACGGCTGCTTAGGCGAAACGCTGTATGAAGGACCATGCGACAAGGTTCTGTCTCACCATTTGGGTACATCTTCTAGACCTGTAGATCAAGCAGATGTGCGTTACAAGAGGGCGGGTTGATGGTGGTCGGTACTGGACTGCCCTGCGCTGCAACTGGAAATATGCAAGTATTGCTTTATTTCCGCCTTTCTTCTGCAGTGGTCAAGCCAGATACCACCTTCTCAACCTCCTTTCCATTGTTAGGATCCGCAAAGCAACAAAATCAGTCCATTTTCCATTAATCTGACCAATCCGCATCCGTTGGCAGCGGAAATCTTCTCAAACTCCGAGCTACCTTGTAATAATAGTTTAGCAAGCTTTTCATCATTCGTAAACACATCATGCTCTGATTGTTATGACACATCTCATCGAAAGACGCCAGCGCCACGACTAGCTACCCCTCCACGAAACGGAGGTTCGGGAGGACGCTTCGTAGTTTCAAAGGGAGATAAAGAAGGTAGAAGGGCTAAACCTCCCGCCATTCTGTCACTCAAAGTACTTCCAAAACTAGAACACGGGAAAAGGGAGCTTGCGCTTTGTGGACGGCCTAGAGTCACTTGCGCTTCCGCAGGAACCAGGGAGTTTGGTTCGCCGCTATGGAGGGAGAACGATTACCGTGCCGCATTGCAGTTGCCCGGAGGTCTGGAGTACTAGGCGATCTTGAGCGCTGCGTACTTCCGCCAACCAGGCTCTAATACACGGAGTCAATGGCGAATATTGTTAGTATGTGTTGTACTGGCTGCTCACCGCATTCCACATGCCGTTGTCTACTGCCGCCTCATGGTTCGTTGATGTGAATGAGGATGGCAACTGGCGTCTCCTTGGTGCGGAGAGCGGTGACAATCCCAAGCTGGTAGAGGGCATCAATTCGGTGTTGAATCCATCTAGAGGAGTTCCATCGTAAAGCGAAGGCGGGTAGCCACAGGAAACCGGGCCAATAAACCCAGTATATTTGGGTGCAGGATTCCCAGCCCGCCAGTTGGACGCGAGCTCTGGCTGTACATAAGCAGATTCCCTCAGGTTGGGGAGGCTAGACGAATTGGAGCGTTTGAACCGCTGTTCGCTTAAGAACTATATTCGAGTTGAGCCATTTGTCCCCATCAACGCTCGAAACACGCAAACCTACCGGCCTTCCATCAGATAACAAATTATCTTCATCTGCAAGGCTAAGCTCCCGGAAGGATGAAGGCCTTGATCTTGCTTCACACTCGGTACCTGCTCCTAAATCCAAATTTAGGTCCAGTCGCGCTTTCTCCAGAGGATAGTCAGGTGACAAGGAACTTCTTGGGTTGAGGTTCGGGCTATCCGTCTCATGATATAGTGATCTGAGATCAGAATTAGGCCTTCCCTGACTTCGGGGCTGGATGAACGGTGGAGGTTGATTGGTAGATGGCGGACAGTCGTTAGAAAGGAATTGGAAATCCTCATTACAGTGCGAAGTAAGAGCCACTGTTGACGCTTTTGAAGCATTTCCCAGAAAATCGAATATGGAGGACTGAGGTTGGGAAAGCTGAGGATCGCCGCCATGTGCGTCACGCGTTGCCTGCGATGTTGTACGAGACTTCACAGCGCCAGCTCCAGACCATCGCAGTGGTGATCCCCGGAATGAGGGAAGTGGGGGTAATGGCCTCAGAACCATTGAGAAAGCGTCTGTTTAGTTTTCAGGGTCTTAATGAGATTACTATGCCTCAGTCAAGGGACACTAATTGGACCTACCTAAAGACAACCCGGTGTCCTGCTGACCCAACGAAAGGGTCCCTGATGCTTGTGGAGGGCAGTTGAAGCTTGGTTGTGCAGGAATCTTGGATCTCCGCTGCTGACGATTTTGCCTTGCTGCTGGCAAGTTTGCCCGTGTAGCTTCACGGTACATTCCAAGTCCTTGAATTGCTGTAACCCCAGTTTGGGAGGCGAGTCCATGTCATGTGAAACATCATTTGGATCGAAGAGGCCAAGATGATGAGTTGTGTCAAGCTCTCGGATCAAATTGTGAAGCAGCACAGTTGACTGTAGCTCCTCAACAGTTCGAGGGTGGCATAAGGCTTTCCGGCCATCGAAGAATCCGCGAGCCGCTGCAGCGAAGTCTAGACCCGAGAGAAATAACAGGCAAGCGTCATTTGCACCTGACCATTTCGCTCGCTGTTAATAGTAGCGAGACGTACCGCGTGCCACGCGTACCCAATATGGATGGTCTTGCTCTATCGCAATGTTTTCGAGCTCACTCAAAAGCATACGTTCGTTGATTGTGCGACCTCGCTCAGCCAGTGTACTGTCAAACTCCCTCAGTATAGACTTCGCAAGACAAATGACGGGCAACGCTCGGAAGGGATGCGCCGCTAAAGAAAAAGCTTCTGTGAGATCAACGCGCAAACCGGATACCTAACTACTGACCTCTACAGAATGCATGTGCTTTTGTCCTGAGGATAGCCACTTCTTCTTTGAGCCTTTCACGCTCCTCGCGGACAGCTGGCAAAGATTTGAATTGCGAAGATCTAGAGGTATCCTTCGGGAACCGAAGCGCGTCGAAAGTTGGCGATATCTGTACATCACTGAAGCGCCTAGTATGGGACGATTCCACAGGCTGGTGGACCGGCTCATGCCGGCTTACGCTCTTAGAACGAAGGGGGTCGACCAAGTCAGAACTGCGCGACACTGGCGGTAACGGCCGTAATCTGGGCACATTGGACAGTGGTAGCAAAGAGGGAAGAGGAAGTTCGGCAGATTTCGCTACTCTACGCTTCGTTGCTCCTTCTAGGAGTACTAAACCTCCTTGAATGGTCGCTTCTTCTGAAGGAGTATATGCACCGCCCTTTAGGCTAAGACGTGCGTGATGAAGTGTCATTCCTGGGGAATTTTCAGTATGCCCAGCATGCTGGCGCTCATTCCAGTGGATACTGTTAGTGATTTGAACTGCTGCTGTTCTTGGAGGTCAACTAAGAAACCATCGCATTATGTATGATAGAGTAAACTTACTTTGTACAGTTGATTCTTCGGGCGTGCCAGCTGTGACAATAGCACCTGCAGCAAGTGTGTCATGCAACTTGGCACCTTTTATTCGATCATTCCCCGAGAGAATTGCACCCGCTCTGTGAGCCATACTGGCGACTGGTAGCTTGCTGGCACCGGGTTCCCCTAAAACCGGGCTCGAGCCGTCAGTAGAGGTGAAAAGCAGCAGACAAGGCTGAGAAGAGACCCAGGAGAAACGGAAGAAGGGTATGAATAGCTTACGGCTTGTGTTTGCGTCAATAGAATCCTGGAGCGTATTAGCACGATCGCTAAGAGGGGCGTTCCAGACACTAGATTGCTCGTTTGAGATATGTCGTTCAACAAGCCGCCTCTCCTCGTCGTTGGTGAAGGGCATGTCACTGGGAAGGCGACGATGACCATTTGCAAGATTCTGTAGTGCTTGATCTGTCCCTTCACGGCGTCAAGCGACCTTCATAGCGTTTGGCGAGTGCAAGAGCCAGCGAGAGAGTCCCGGCTGTCCAGGAGGGTATCCGCCTGCTGATGATGCGTTTGACATTGATATGGCTGAGATCTTGAGGGCTTGCGGATTCTAGCCCTTTGTAGACTGGGTCTGGCGAAGCGATGGTTAAACTAACACAGGCAACCGATACCGTTGCATGAAATGTGTGAAAGCAGGACGCAACGTTAGACCGCATAGCTTCAAGTCCAGCTTGGCGATGAAACGTCAGACACCCATGTAGACATGCTGGCAGTCACGCATGACATGGGTCTGTGGCTAGGCCTCATCTGACAGGTGGGACAGGTGGGCTGCAGAAAATATGCCACCGGGGGGGCCTTGGGGGCGGGGGGGGGGGGGGGGGGGTCAATCGGTTTTCCAAAGTATAGAGAACACAGGTAAGTCTTGCTGTGCTGCATTTTAATCCCCATTTTACGTGAGTGGATAGCGTGCGGAGCGGCCAAATCTGCCAATGGAAGGGAGGTCTTCAGCCTGGCGTTCCATGTCGGTCTTCTTGCACTTCCACCACAAATGAACAGCTGTGCCATTGACCAGAGTATACGAAGCCCTGTGAGCGCTTGCCGTAGCACTGAACAGAGCATCACCGGGGCGGTGAGAGAACCGCATGGCGGTCTGCCTGCCTTTTGCTCATCGCTTGATGTTACCCCCCTCCCCCCCCTCCTCCCCCTTTGTGCACAATATTATTCCTCTTGGAGCAGTCGGCCGCCTCCATCAAAGACCCTCTCTCATTGTCCTCCTGCCAGTCGAGTGACTGTGCAAGTCTCAAGAGTATGGGTGATAAGGTAAGCGAGAGACACAACGCGGTCTTCCTCATAGTTCCACCGCTGGAACCTAACGTCGGGAGAACGATGCGGTCTGTCAGGTGCCCTCAGAGATATTGGACCGCATCTTTGCACAGATGTGCCCGCTCTTCTTCCGTGGCTACATACCGGCGCTGATGGCTGCGCATGACCTCAGAGCGTGAGTGCAGCTGGTAAAGCTGTGCAGAATCCTGCTGATATGCCTCTGTCCATGGGTCTCGATCACCATAAGGGCATCACTCGTGTGTTCTACGTGGCGCGGACCGGCGCAGAGGCGGCTGCGAAGCATTCTCGTGCTGCACAATGTTCACGATCTATGCCGTCTGCAAGCATTTCCCCGGGATCATCCTGGCTTGTTCCGCATGCTGGTCGTCGTCTTTTACGATTCTTCTCTGCCGGATGAAGAACAGCTACTCCCTTCCATGTTAGAAGACCATACACATGACTTGCAGTCTTTACAGCATTTACACATCGAGACGCATCGTATAGAAGATGACCCTCAACTCGCTGTTCTTGTCGAGAGTTGCAGGAATCTTAAAACACTGATTGTAGAGCATGCCCTGGAACCTGTACACCAAGACTTAGACTACAGTGAATCAGAAGACGATGATCTAGCCAGCAACTGGAGTTTAACTCGTCATTTAACACACTCTATCGCTCGGCTTCCCAGCCTAAGGAATAGCCTCTCCAGCTTGCCCTGCATTACACATCTTGCGTTGATTCGAATCGATTTGGGAGAGGCTACTTTGGACGCTCAATCGCCAAGAAACTTGAAATCAGTTGCGTTGATCCTCAGTGCAATGGGATTGGATACTTTATCGTGGCTCCTAAGCAATAATAGACAGTGAGTTGAGCTTCGAATCCGGTTTCTTTTGCTGGTTGCTGACAGAGCCAGTTCATGAATAGCTTGCAGCATCTCGCCCTCGTGCATCTTGCTCACTTGAACAAAGACGACCTTGTACACGCAGTATCAGAGATTGCATTGCAACTGCATCATCTAGCTATCACCATTCCCTGGCCTGAAGACGAATCTCCAGCCCACCTCGCTGCAACTACAGTCATATTGCAAGGTGTGGTCAACAGGATGCTCGACATGTGCTGCAACCTCCGCAGCTTAAGATGTCAAGACCCTCAGGTAAGCATCGGCGCCCTGCATAAAATGCACAAGTTGGAGAGACTGTCTATCGCGATCAGCAATACACATGCTCTTGAAGACCACTTGACGATAGGACTTCCTTCCATAAAGCGCCTCGATCTGGACTTGAGCCATCTTACATTGTCAAAATACGAGAAGTTCAAGACAAAGTGGGCATCCCGAAGACTACAAGTCGACGGATTTGCTGGCTTGATGCCAATTTCCATGTATCCAATGAGAGAATTTTGTTCCACGGTTCTTGAACCTCTTGTGAAGCTGTAGGTCAAGCAGATGGGTGCTCCGAAACAGCGGGAAAGAGGCGCGAAAGCCTTGGCGAAAGCAATGGGTGGAGAGGTACTCCATTACTAATGGAATTATGAGCAGCGACGTGATTTCAATACGGGCGGCGATAAAGTATCGACTGTCTCGACGCCGTGCGCAGTACCTTCGGCATCCGGTCGAATAACGAAGGCAACATATAGCGACACCGGGAAGTGAATATCCAGCGGAGCCGGTCGTTACCTAGGTGGGCGCAGCCGTTGTCAGACTCTGCGCCAGAAATCATAACGGGGGGAAAGTGGCAGAGTCCGAGCCATTCTAGGTAATACTACTATGTATCAAGAGCACGACGAGTAGACTGTGTACTCGTGGAATACCTGAGTTTAGAGTCTGTTATAAAGCACTTTTACGCACTGGAAGCTTGCCAAACTTCCTGCTGCACAAGCGACTTGTAGGTCAATCTATGATTACAATATGTCTCCAATCGCGGCCAATGAGGAGACAGTTTTTCAACTGTCTCTATGCCTATTGTATAAAAACGCTTGCACCCATCCTGAGTATGTGAACTCAAACCGAAAATTCTACAATTCGACGCTCGCCCTTGTGTAGAGACGAGGCGGGCTTTCGCTTCATGAGTCTTTCGACAGTTGCTGTGCCATTGCTATTTCCATGCGGGCCAACCATTCTTAAGATACCCGGAGGAGCGAGGAGGAATCCTGTGACCCGGAGCTATCGAGCCGCGATGGGGGCGCGCCACTAAGAATACTGTCAGCAAAACAATCACAAATTGAGGTTGCTGGGTCGGGTCGAAGGTGAAACAGCTGGCTTTTAAAGATAGACGGGCTTCCAATTGGCGGGTAGTCCGTGAAGAGCGAGGTCTTGTTCCGATAGCTCCTCTTACCCCCACGACCAGCTTTCGCGCCTGACAGCTCAGCCATAACTGCTGGTCGATATTGACCGAGCTCCCCTGTTATGGCTGTGTCGCTCAATCCGAAGAGAGTTTTGTCCGCGCATTCGCCATTCTCGAAAAGACTAAGATTGTACTCGGTGTCAAGGATCCTGACTGCTCGATGGATCGCTTGAACAGTTGTTTCACCCATTTGAGAAGCTATTCGCGCATGTCGTAATGCGGTTCTGTCTTTATGCAAGCGAATTGCCATCGTGGTGAAGTCTAGGTAACGTTGCGGAGAGATCGCTGAACATGCAATGACGTTCGGTCAGGTTTATGTCAATCGTGTGCTAAGGTAGGAAGCCTGACTCTTCTAGAGGAGAGCTAAAGTCAAACTTTCGCATCCAATGCCATGTTGCTCCCCGGCCCATCCTAGACAGCTGGGCTACTAGGTCGGTTCACGGGACGTACATAGACCAGCATGTATCAAACTTCCAGCCTACAATACGGACACCTTAAGAGTTAAGGCTTGCATGTACAGGAGCCGCTCTTCTTGTTCATCCACACCTCTAAACAATCCGGCTAGCCAGTGTGACAGTACTGAGAGCTACATTGCGGCGAAGACAATCAGGAAACGATGAATGAGTATATCCGCTCTATTCGGCTGTGCAACTCGCTGTGCAACTCGTTTTGTCTTATGTTCGCTTCATGAAACCGCAATGAAATGTCGTCAACAAGAAAAGCCTTGTTCGATGTTGAGAAAAGCCTTGTCACTGACAAAAGCCTTGTTCGATACTAACAAAAGCTTAGCGCGCGAGAAGCCGTCCGGAACCGCTGGGCACATGACAATACATTGTGTCGCAGCAGTAGCTGACCTGCTGCTCGGGCTCTTCAACTCAGTCTTCGCTTCTCTTCTTCCTCTTCTCTCCAACGGCAAAGCTCAGCACCTGTACCGAACAAGTCTACCGCTACACGAAGCTTCATCGTATCAGTTCTCACAGCTAGCTCTACAGCATCTAGATCCCAGCTTCAAAGTACCATCAAGCAATGCCTTCTATGCAACAGTCAGCTTCAGGCTCGGCACCTCCATCCTCGGCCTCTCGCTACAATTTGCGCAATAGGACAGAGCTGAGGGAGAAGCAAGCAGCTTCCAAGAAGGCGCAAGTTGCCCTTCGACAGTTAAAAAGGCCGCGTTCATCCGCTCCGGTATGTCAATTGATAGGTTCCTGCTATCGACCATCGATGTTAACAGACCCTGATGTGCCTCGTCATTCATCCACAGCCCCCAACTACCGCTTCCAACTCTATCAAGAAGACGAAAGGGCACTCGACCCGCTCCAAAAGTAGGGAAAGCAAGAAGACCCGCTCTGGTGCCACGCCAGCAGCACGGCAGCACAGCGTCGAAGAGGACCGCATGAAACCGGAAGAACAAAAGCGGAACCGTGACGCGCGTGCTGAGGAGCGCAAGCGCGTCAGAGCGAAGGCCGAAACCGAACCCGCCTAAGATAGTGGAGAGGGTACCGATGCAGTCCAACTGCAAGGCGACGATGTGAGTTAAAAGTCCGGGCAATCAGTTTCCATTTCGCTCGCTCACCAATTTTCTCGGCCATTACAGACCACCGCCACCCTTGCACAAGCGACAGAAGAAGGCAGCCAGCAGACCGCAACCTTGCAATTGAAGGCTGGCAAGGACAAGGGCAAGGGCAAAGAATCATCCGCTCATGAAATCGTAACTGCCAACCAGGTCGAAAGGGCGCAGGCCAGCGCCGCATCTACCTCTTCCGGTCCTTTTTCCATCTCCAGGGTGGCTCCTTCTGGTTCTGCCTCGTTCGGCTCGACTAGACTTGGCTTCGCCCGTTATGCGTCCTCCGGTCCGTCTCCCTTCGCCAGGCTCGCCTCATCCTCTGGCTTGGCCTCGTTCGTCTCTACTGGAAACCCGTTTGTATCCGACAGATCGGTATTTGGCTTCGAGGCCATGGCTCGAGTACGCGCTGGCGTGTCCGGCGATACCGGCGCGCGAGATAACGTGACGCCGCCGGTACCTGACGTAGAAGCACTGGAGGAGTTTGATCTCGACCCTGATATACGAAGCAGGATTGACGCTATGTTGGCGAAAAGTCATGGGCCAGTCGACGATCAGACTCGAAGAAGAGCGTATAGGGAAGCCGCCAGACGTCCACGATGGCATTAGCAAGACTAGCTCCATACATCTCCTTGAACCTTCTGGATCATACAGGAAGGTCCCGTGCATGGACAGGTGCGTTTGTCTACCACTCATTCGTCAAGCTACTCTAGGAAATTAATCAGGGAGGTGTAGGCTACTGGGTTTTCTGAGCGCACCGATAGACAATATGGGGAAGCGACATATAAGAGATAGGTAATGAGGCAGGAAAGAATGTAGTATTGATATGTAGGGGTATAACCTACGAGCTTAATTGCTAGTAGTGCTACCCGGTTTTGTTTTCTTTGATACAAGTCACGTATTCTCTCCTCGTTTGCCTAAGGTTGTTGACCACTAGCAGCTACCATAGCTTGATGGTGAGCCATCAGCATTTGCCAAGCTGCATTCCGTGCATAGTCAGCCAAACACTCGAAACCAATACCCCGATTCAATCATCAAAATTTAGCTTCGAAAGGCATACCTTGCTGCGTTGTTTATGGCATTTTATCATATTAAAATGTGAGCCTAAATTAATTAAACGCTGCGTTTATGAGAGAAAGAGCACGCGCAAAGGGCAATCTTGGTTCAAATTCGTGCCTTTTTGGGCTGGCTGACAAGGATGGTGAATCTTGTCAAGATTGCACATTTTTGACAGTCATGAGTAACTCGCTTTGCCAATGCAACGAGTGAATTACTGCGCGTTACCTTAACACTGTTGGGATCTGTTCAGCAAGAAGTACTCATTCTAAACGTTGGGATAATTGAAATACCCCTGCACATGGCGTCTGCTTTTTCCTGTAAGGCTCTAAGCTCTCTTCTGCAAATCCCTCCTTCGTCGCGCACATTTGACAGAGGCGGTAAACCTAGACTCCCTTCAGATTCATAAATTGAGTACCCAACGTCTAGTCCACTGAGATCCAAGTTTGGGCTGTGTCCCAGATCGCTGGCGAACCGTTTGTGGCTCATAGCCCTAGCAATGCTTCGTGATCGAGAGCTCTCTCCATGTACTTATGCAAGGTTTCTCGGTAATGGCATGGCGGATCTAGAAGACGGCACGTTGAGAGATCAGTCCGCATCAGGCGTGGGATCCGAGAGATCAAGACATCTAGCGCCGGCCTACATGGATGTCATCCATCTCGTTGCCATCGAATACCCCTGCACTAGTGAAGGTGTTCAAGTGAGAAAGGGTCCTTCATATGCTACTCTCGGGATGGCCAGAGTGATTACTCTTTCCCGCTTCTGTCGAATCCGACCATGTTTGAGAGTCTGTGTTTGATTTATTACCAGTCTTTCGATACAAAGTGAGAGAAGACAGTCTTACACTGGATTAGATTGGAATGCGGAGTTTTTAGTGTTGCGGCCACGCTGGCTGACAGGGAAGGGTAAAAATTTGGGACCTTTGAGGCGTTCCTGTCCTGTCATTCTTCCCGGCTCAGCGGTCACAGCGGTGCCAATCGGTATGTGAGGATATCCACGCCCTAGGCCTGAAGGACCAAGTAGAATTCAGAACAGAGTTTTTAGGTCTGCAAGTTTGTACGGCTAGCACCTGCTTTCTGCCCACTGAGTCGTCTGCGTGCTCCAGGCATTCATGTCATCCTGTTCTTTGGCGTACCAAGGGGAACCGCCTCGGGTGGCAACTTGTGACACACGACCTCGCTCTGAATAGTCAGATAAGGAGATATCGCTGATACTTCGCCCGCTACCCTTCTGGCTGTGCGAGAGTGCTGCCTCAGCATCGGCAGATCGTGAGCTGTTCTGAAGGGCATCGGAGAGGCCGTGAATGTGAGAGCCGGACTGTGAGGATCCGGGGTCCAGGTTGACCTTCCAGTTGTGGTACCTCTGCTCGGCATAGTGCTTGAAAACCACTTTCAGGGAAACAATCGGCAATGGTTTATTGGAAGCAGAAGAGAGAAGAGTCCCAGAACGACGCAGTAAGAGATAATTTGAACCAGTGTTTGACGGCGGCGCTCCCCTGCCGAAGGTCAGCATAGCAGTCCGGCTTATCTAACGGGCGTGCCGCTTGTTCCAGAAGGTGGCGTTGACAGCAATCAAAGGGAAGTCAAAGCGCTTCCCAACCCGGGGGAGGAGCAAAGCATGATGCAGCTCCTCTGATCTTTCCATTTTTGCCTCGTGTGCTTCTCATTAGATACTCTTTCCGCCTTCGAGACTCACAGTGCGCTTGCAAACAATTAGACCAGGCGGAGCACAAGGCCCAGTGCATCTGCGAGGGCCGGTTTGCAATCAGCCCCCCCCCCCCCCCCCCCCACCTTCTGTCCCACAACCCAGATACAGACAAGAATATGCCGCCTTCTGTGAGAGCAGCGCTCCAATCCCTCAGTAGACCCGGCCAGTTTCGCTAATCAAAGACCATCCTAGCTGCCCCTGGAACTGCTGGAGAAGATCTTCTCGGTGATCTCGCCCTTTTCAGGCCCTTTCAGACACGACTCCACCTTGCGAACGTGACTGAGCTGAAAAAGTAGGCAGGATGTGCATTGGACATATCATGAAGCCCTGCTCAGCTTGAGGGTGACCGTTTTGAACTCATTCTGATCACGATCGACTCTGTCCAGCCTATCGCTCGTTTATTGTGCATGGCGCAGGCCTGCTCAAAAGCGACTACAATGCCTTATTAGGCTGAGCAATACGGATGATCTGCATCGCCCGAGCTCTCGTAGCCCTGAAGACGTTGATACTGTCTGCAAGATGCTCCTACTATGCCGCAACGATTCCGCAATTGCGTCCAGACATCGACTCGAATCCTGTATGCTGGCAGAACATGCTCCATGTTTTCAAAACCTTCATCAGCTACATATAGAGATACACAGGACCGAAGACGACCGAGAACTTGCCCTTTTCATACGAGAATGCTGCGCTTTGCAGGTTCTCGTGGTCCGTCATGCCCGTGCAGACTATCCCTACGAGTCAGATGAAGAAGACAGCGATACGTCGTCACTTGAAAGCAATTGAAGCACAGGTCACTGTCGCTACTTTTCCGCCTCTCTTGCTGTCTTTCCAAGCCTGATGTGCCTCGCTCTGCCGTTCTTGTGTAATTTAGCATTAGTTCGAGTAGATATCGACGCAAATGATGCGCTAACTGAGACTATGCCCTATAGTTTACGCAATCTAGTGCTATCTCGAGTAGCTCTCACTGGATCAACGCTCGAGTTGCTTTCGGGCAAACCCACTTCGTACATACATGCACAAACGCCCATGCGAAGCGCATCAGTCTGCACACAGCACTGAGTCGCCGGTCTGTTCCCCCAGGCTACTGGAGCATATAGCCATTGCACAGCCCGAGAGAGAGTCGAGAGAGAAGGCCTCATAAAGGTTCTGTCAACGAGGTGCAGTCGAAATACTCTCCATCACCTTCCCTTTGCCGGAACACACTTACTGGCTCGAAAAAGCAGGTGTGGGTACCAAGGTCTCTGGCGTCTTACAAATGGTACTGCCATATTGCAAGTCACTCCGGAAACTTAAATGTCAAGATCCTGCTTTGGACTTGAAGTGGATGGCAACACAAGGGAGTCGAGATCGAGCGGAACTGCCCACTGCCCATGTGGACACAGCCATTAATAGATGTTGATGCACTCCTGCCGGATCCCATCACGGGAGAAAGAAGGCGGATGTAGCCAGGGCAAGAGTTCTAGACCTCTGGTCCAACCTCGAGAAGCGCCGATGCTTCACGCCACTGCAGTATTAGGCAGCCTGGAAGGCTGCTCCGCCAGTGATCTTGGGACTACATGGACTCCTACCGAGCTTGACATACGTGAGCATGCGGGCGGTCGGAACATAAAGATATAGCCTTCCACATGCGGAACAGCGGTACATACAGGGCGGAGAGGTATTTCTCTTATTATGCTACAAGACGTGACACACTCGTGATTTTGATTCGCAAGTCGAGCACGCTAGCATACATATCCTGGCCTTTTGGAAGAAGGATCATGTCTATGTGAAATCATTGATAAAAGGCTGAGACTGGAGATGCAAATTTTTCCGTGCATGGTACCGGTTTGGCCAAGGCGACATAGACAGCTTACCGGAGCGGAGGGACTTGCAATGCGTACCTATTGACTGTTATCGTTTGTGGAGAGCATGGAGCGCTGCCCACAAAAGCAAATCAGTAAATATGGGAGATGTTCGATGATACAGAGCTGTAAGCTCTACATCTCTTCAGTAGCCTATCATCCTGCGACACTGACAAGCCCCTGCAGCAACGCCTGCTACGCTATCTGCACACCACCATCTCAATCATAAGCAAAGCCACCACAGAGCAGGCAGTGGGTCTGTCTAAGGCCGCAGTGGACATCCTTCCAAAGATCAGTCCGCGTGCTGAGAGAATCTAGGAGTGGATAGAGGTAAGGAGCAACCTTGCAAGTCACATCGCGGTGCTTGGTTGCTATCGCCTATTTGACCTTTATGAAAGCATCGCTACAGTGACAATGCTCCTGTTTTAATGCATTCTCTGCAATTCTTCAACAAGTCTGATAATGTCTTCCTTGCTTGCACCAACCTGCTCGTAGTCTGACGTCCCCTGCAATACCCGAGCAACCTCTTTGTCGTCCAGCGCGAGCACGGTTTCCAACAGGCTCCCATCGATGAACCCGGCTGAAGGTTCTGTTCTATACTCCGCTTTAAAGGCCCGGAACTCCTCTTGAGACAGCCCGCCTATGTTGAGATTGCCGCTTGTCGTCTCAAGGTACTTGCGCAGGTTTCGTTCGACGTTGGAAAGAGTGCTAGAGGTAGTCTGAGGTAAAGACGCTACCATGCCTATTGAGCCAACAGAAGTGCAGAAAATGACTTGAGGTACTGGACCATCCGATGACCGCGAGAAAGCGGGAACAAGGCAGCCTGTTTGTTCTTTTCAGCCTAATGCACATTATCAGACTACGCAAGGTCTTGCGCAACTCACCTGGCGCGAATTTGTTGATAACATCTCCCGCGTGTATCATCGCTTGCACCTTGAGGGTATAGATCTGAATGTGAGAATGCTGAGAATTGTCGGTCGTTACGATGCGTATGTTTTTGGCAGTAAAAAGATTGAGATCCAAGTCGGCAGCAATGATAGAGTCCACTTTTGGTGAGTCTGGAGTATCGTTAACATCGCGTAGGAAAGCTGCAGCGAAGAGTCCATATGCAGAAAATTCCCTCCCAATATCGTAGAGGCGCTTGTTTTCCTCGTCCCATCGAATCAGAGATGCAGACCGCAAGGGGTCCACTACACAGATCAGATCGTTCTTGATCGCAAGCGAATACGCAATGAATGTAGCTCCCCAATTTGCGAGATGGGTGATGGCATACCCATTCCAAGCAAAGACGATGACCTGCTTCAGTGATCAGCGACGTTATTCGGCAACAGCAAACCTGAACATCTTGACCTACTTCTGAATTAGAACTCGCTGCAAATCTTCCGTTGGGCAATTGGCCCATAGAGTGCACTGCGCCCCGGGTGTGCGTTTCGGCCAACAGGCTGAACTGACCTTCACCTTCGCTGGCGAACAGAAGTATCCGGCCTGCAGTAGATTCCTCCTTATCGGGGTCTATGAAAGCTGTTCCCACAGCGAAGTATTGTTGCTGTTCCGTGGAGGTCTCGCTCTCTGGTAGCGACAGGCATGCCACTGAGCGCGCTTCTTCATGTTGATTCAGGCCGAAATCAAGTAGGACTAGACATGAGAGGTAAACATAAGAGCACTTGTGCATTAGCCGGGCAGTCCGGCTCACCTTCGAAGCTGTCCTCACCGAGAACTTTGAAGGTGGAAGATCTGGTAATTTCACCCCTTTTCCGATCTAACGTTTCCCGCAAGAAAGCAACTCCGTACGCACGCATCTCCGACGAATAACACACCCTGCGGGGTGCATCTTCACCCAGTCTCAGAGTTTGCACGTCTAACTTTTCTAGCTGCTCAACTCGTCCTATTGACAGAGCGTTGGATGTAGCAATAAGAAGAGAGTCTGGGAACGCTGGAGTCTTCAGAGCAACGGCAGAGGCAATATCCTGTCGCGAAGTCAGGTCAGTCATGTGATAATTCTTCTCAAGCGAGTTGTCGACTCACCTTGGTATTCACACTCGAAAAGACCAGCTGGTGTCCTGCGCCACTGACGACTGTCGACCGGTCAGAAATCGCAAGCACAGCCGGCAACGAAGGAAGTCCGGCTTCTTGGCTGCCTGCGGTCTGGAACTTCACGAGCGTTAATGGACGACTGCCAAGCGCGACAGCCTTCCTCGAGCTTTTATCGATTATGCCAGACAGTGTCGAGTCTCGACGATAAGAGTACGATACAAGAGATCCGTCTCCCAGACCGATGAATAAGTACGGCGTGGGGTCTCCGTGGTCGTCCGCCAAAGAAGCGCTCAGGACGGATCTGAGCAGGAAGGTTGTGCCGACATCGATGTTGTCCAGCTGTTTGAGATTCGGCACGTCGAGAAGAGTCACTGAGTATGTATTCCACAGTCCGACAGCTGCAACCAGGGAGGAAGTGCTTCTGCCCAGGCAACTTAGGTCCAAGCATGCGACTTCCTGCTCGAGATGAGTGTGCGCTACTTGTCGGAGACCCGAAGTGTCAGAGAGTTCCAGTAGATACACAACGCCTCCAGATACAGCAATGAGAAGATACTGCTCATAACATGATGCCAGTGTGATCTTGAGATTCTGGGGCGCAAGCCATTGCGAGGTCTCCCCTGTGACTCCACTTGACGTCACTTGGTAGGCATTCCCATTGCGACTGCATGCAAGAAGCGTTGGTCCCGTTAGATCGAATTGACAGAGTGTGTCGAGTTCCCCTATTTCGCCTTCCCCACCATTGCCCAGACTGAGTATACGCGTATCGCTAATGGACGACACGACCAGCAGGGTTTGTAAACTAAAAGCGGTGTGTAAGCCCAGGAGAGGACGTCATTCAGACACTAAGACTCACTCGACACCTTGACTTAAAGTAAGAGGAAACACTCTCTGTATCCCATCCATTTCCAGACTAGCAAGCTCGTTGATCGCAACACCGTGTCTGACTATGCGGAGACTTCCATCGTTTTTACCTCCTGAACATGCTACCAGATGGCTCTATAATTACAGCTTAGTGAGCAGAAGACCACGTCTGCCAGCACAATGCAACTCACCGGCCCTTGTCCAGCATCAAGTTCCACCACACAGAAGTCGACAATGGGCGCAAGGTTTGTATAGGTATTGACGATATCGATGGTTGCGGTGCCTGGTGTGGGTGCAATATCGATATCCATAGCGGCAACTTTGGGTGTCGAAGGGCAAGCTTCTTCACTCTTCAATGGATAAGTCAAGCGGACTAGCAGGGAATCGCCGTAGTGTGAACCAACGAAGATGAAGCCTCCACCGAGATCAAGTAGTGCAGTGGGGCTGGAGAAGCGTCCTCGAGTGACGGGCTCAACGGTGAGCTGCACAGGAAGGGGCGGCTTCAATTTTCCTGAAGATGTCCGACTAGGACGCCTTCCCTGCATTTGCGAGCCATTGGTCGGACTTGTAACCGAAATTGGCGATGTTGGTGTGATGGCGTAGGTGGAAGCAGAAGTTGCAGCCTCGAACTCTGGCGACAGGCGCAGGAACAGTGCTTCTCCCCAGCTGTCAGCTAGGATCCAAGTCACATCTTGATCTGGAACAGGACAGTATCTGCAACGCATGAACATGGTCAGCAAGTTCCTGATTTTGTATTCATCCAAGCCGTCATTGACTCACGCGACATATTCTGAAATCGGCAGTCGACACTCTACAGGCATATTAGCCAACGCACTTCCTGATCTTGTCCGTGTTGAGCCTTTCCCTCGTCCAGATGGATTTGCAGCATCAGACAATTTTCGTTTATTGCCCGTTCTAGAATCGGCAGGATGATGGGACGTAGGAGAAGTTGCCGAGGGTACTTGAGAAGATGAAGCAGAGGAACGTCTTCGCGATGATCCTTGTCGATTGAAAGAGGATAGAAGAATAGCTGATTCGCTTGTCGGAGACATGGTCAATGCCGTGGCGTCTTCGCTTCTTCCTTTTCCTTTCGACTTTGGGCTGGAGGGTATGATTTCAGGTACTTCGTCGATTTCCATGGCTGTCTGATGCAAGCTGCCCCTAGGTGCTGAGCTGATAGATTTTCTCTTCCCGTGCGATTTGCTTGGTGAAGCAGTGCTGAAGAAGAGGGCGCTCTCTGACCCAATAACAATCACTCCTTCCGCCACCGCCGATTTCACGGGTATCATGAGTTGACTATCTGCGTCGAACAGTGTTATGCCAGCCGAGGGTGAAAAAGATGATACTGGACTATTGAATGAGCCAGGATCGTATGTGTCCATAGTTTTGGCGGAGAAATTGACGGCATGTGTGTGAAAGACGCGTTGACCGTGGTGGTTCGAGTGGATGGTGGCAAGGCGAGGATGCTGTCCTACTGGTGTCGGGAGCGTGCACATTGCATTAAGCAAGAGTTCTGGTAACCTGCAAGTCCAGACCGTGTATCAGTATGGTGATAGCGCATTACTTGCTTGCTCTCGATTCTAGGACAACCCGTACCGAGTGACAAAGCCTCGAGATAGGTCTAGCGTTTTGGCTTGCTGATCTTCCTGCGCTTCCTTTTGACTGTTCTGACCATCATCGAGTGTAATGAACCGTACGAGGCCTTGGAAGGCATGCAGAACTAGGAAAGGTGTCGGGGCTGACGCTTCGTTTGCCGATCCAGCGAGAAGTGCCACTAGATCCACCGACCTGACAGCACTTCGCTCGTAGACAGAATGACTAGCTAATGTCCTGATTTGAGAGTTCTGCTTGTCGAAAACGACCACGAAGAGCTGATACGTGGTCGTCAGAACTGCTAGGCCAGATGTTCGATGTGAGCGCAATCGAACGGGTGTAGTCTTGAGAATCACGCCATGAACCGTTCCAGATAGTGCCAGCCGGAGGCCAGACGCTACCAAGACGTGCACCTCTATCACGTTGTGTTTTCTGCAGTGATGAATGTCAGCTCTGCTTGCTTGATACTAGTCGACGATTAACATCTTGACGCGGCTCTGCGAGCGGCAGATTGATGCTGTAGTCGCCGACGTGAGAACTCACATTTGAACGACAGAGTCGACGCCAGGCTCGAGAAAGTCAGCCTTATGGGCTTCTGCGACGCTCGTTGGAGGCTGGCTGTATGCCAGGTATTGCATATTGAATGACTTCTCGATGCGTAGGAAACAGTAAAGTGAGCCCTAGCACGCGTAGATAGCTTGATGATATGGAGAGATGATCTAGAGCAAGGCAACGCAAACCTCGCCAAATCACTGATTTGTATAGAACGAGGAGAAACCAACACCAGTGATGCCTAGATGGATAGTCTGCTAAGCCGAATTGCCAGGAGATGCCCATGGAGCTGATCATTGCGGACGTGATCGAGCCAAGCTGCAGGAGTGAAGACTCCTTGGGCAGCTGTATCACCTAAGAGTAAGAAGCATGCTGGTCATCTTAGCCGTAGAGCTAGCAGACTATGGTTCAGTGCCCTTGTTGCTACACGTTCGCATCTTAAAGTATGGCTTGAGCGATTGTGGCGGAAGGTGATTTCCGAGTACAGCACAAGAACAGCCCAAAAACTTGGAGAACAAGGCAAGCACAGGCCGTGCCCAGGTAGTCTGATTGTAGCATGCCAAGTCATACACCGTTCGCCAATTTAGGTCTCTAATACGTCATCATCCCCCTTCTTTTGTCAAAGAAGAGTTCAATTTTTGGTTACCGAAATTGGTCTGGAGCCCCGCATTTCCTGTCTCGCAGAAATCCCCACAGCTGCTCAACGTGTTCAGATGTCAGATAATTACGACCTCACTTACTTCTGCCTCCTGTCCACTCGCTCGCTAAAGCTACAGCGCCCTTACGATGCTTACCCGAATTGTAGGTCTGGCCACTGCATTCTCTTTCCCTGTGCTGCTGTCATGGAGAAGCCAACACGCTTTCCTACGCTTTCCTGAGGGCTGTTTAGGTCCTCGTCAAACCGAAGCACGACCTGTCCAAAGCCGAGTTTGAAGATTATAGGAAGAAGTTCGATGACGAGTTCAAGTCGTTGAACATGGTCTACGACTACCGATCCGGCATAGACCAGCATTACTTGAATCAGGGATAGTGAGGCATCTGCTCTTTCTTGCTATGTTACTGACAAGACTCGGAACAACGTGATCGATTTCAACAGGCTGACATATGTCTCTTTGTTCTGCCTGTAGCACTTTTACCGCTCTCATTGAATTGAAAGACCGAGATGTAAGTGCTTCACCCATTGCTTCTGTTTAGAAAGGTCATCTAGTGGAAATTGCTGATCAGGGTTTATGCCGGTTTACCTACAGGCCATTGGTGCATACGAGCAGGCTATTATCGACCGCATCAAACCCTTGTTAGGCGAAATGGCAGATCGTAAGTTACGTGCTTGATTTTACCTTACCTGGTGCTCCACCTCACCATCTAATCCTTTCATCAGATTACATCGTCACCCATGTTTGAAAGACATGCGCCTAGTCAGAACATCTTTGGCATTGTATCCATTGTATCCATTGAGACCGT
Source organism: Cystobasidium tubakii (assembly GCA_024345325.1). Lineage (NCBI taxonomy): Eukaryota > Fungi > Basidiomycota > Cystobasidiomycetes > Cystobasidiales > Cystobasidiaceae > Cystobasidium > Cystobasidium tubakii. The sequence continues at coordinate 1,082,582 of BROO01000001.1, read as the reverse complement.
TTGTGCAGAACCAGGCAGATTCATTCCAACCTTCCAGTATATCCCGCGGAATATAAGCATTCAGTCTTTGCTTCTGCCCGGCCGCCCAGGGGGCGTGACTATGGGTTCCGTATGGGATAATGGCTCGCCCGGACTATCGAGCACCAGATGACAAAACCGGCAATGCTCTTTCATGTGCTGAGGATGAGACTGATTACTGTGTCACTTGATCACTATGCTACAATGATCTTTCAAAGGTTGGGGTCACCGGCAAGGAGCGATACACCGGAAAAGAAAACGGGGAGGGCATTAGATGGTTGGTGGAGGTTGTCTCTTGATCTTGGATAGCGTTCTTTGCACGTTCGCTCCCGCCCGAGGTGTTGAAGCAGGATCGTCCTGCCTCTTATTGTTGTTCGGGCTCTGCATGGTATTGTTCGACGTCGATCTCTTCATTGCCGCTCTCGGGGGACTGTCGCTTCGAGCTAGATTGAATTGACCCTCATCAAGTCCTTTCGTAAGTTCTTCAATGAGCGCTGCAACTTGGCTCTCATCCGCTGCTTCATACACCTCGAACTAAACAAGCAGCAGGCAAATCAGTACCCTAGGCAGATCACACAAGAACCCGAAACACATACCACTGATCGCGCTGAAGATGCATGGGTAGCGGCAGAAGTGCTGCGCTGCCTCGTGGAAGGGTGCAGGCTCTGTAAATGAGCGATCGTATCCATAGCTGCATTAGCAGTAATCGTTGGGCATTTGTTCTGTTCCTTCATATGCCGCTTGATCATAAGCTTAAGTGGATCGGACTCGGGGCTTGCATTAACGGATGCAACCAAAGCATCAAGCTCCTCCTCAATGCTGTTCTCGCTGTTCTGTCTTCTATGCAGGTCCGTAAGATAGTAGGTGCCTCTCTCCCCATCCCCAGTGGCTGGCGGTCGCCGCAGCGATTGGACAATATTGAAAGCGATATCGCCGTTGGCATATTCAGAAAGCTCAATGCGCGAGTTCCGAGAAGCAGTCGAAAGCCGCTTGGCAGAAACGCCAGGTGCGAGTAGCAGAGAAGCACGTTGACTTGCGTTTGAAGACCCTGGTATCCTTCCGGACGCCAAAATCATGTTCCTATCCGGAACACCAGGGGTGGGCGGAATTTCATCGTCTTCATCGCCATAGAGACCATAAATGGATCTCGCATCGTATGAACCGCTAGTCTTGCTAGACATATATGAAGCCCTTGAATCTTTACCCATCCTTGAGAAGGGAGGCGTAGGCACGCCCAAGCCATCCGATTGATTGCTAATATTCCGATGTCGCGCCATCGAAGCATACTGAGAATGAGGCTGCTGAATCGGTGGACTGCTCATCGAAACCGTCGACTTCCCTGGAGACATTGGAAGTTGCATCTCGGCAGCTTGAGCGTCCGATCGTTGTCTCCTGTGTGAGGTCTTCCTATCGGGCGGAGGCGTGGGAGGTCTGTCATGTACGGACTTTCTGTCTGATGAACCGTTGGCTTCGCTGAACGATCCATTCACAGCAGTTTCGCAATGCTTTGAAGAGTGACTACCTCCATTGGCAGACATGGCAACACTGGTAACTGATGCATTGCGGTTTCGTGCCGACCTCGCAGAGCGAGATCTGTCGATAGACGTGCCAGAGGTGGATCTAATCATAGACGGCGCGGATTTGCTAGGGCTGTCGGATGCAGGTTGATCCATAGCCAAAGTACTGACACGTGGGAAATACGAATCGTCCGATGGTGCCAAGATGACAGTGGAGCGTACAACCTGGTTGTCGGGATGTGATGCTTGAAGACTTTGTCGATAGCCAGCAGCACCGACAAGTTCGTTGACTCTGTCTGCGTCCAAGCCCAATGCTGTTGCTGCTTCGAACAACTTTCGCATAGAGTCAAGACTGTTGGCGGATGCTCTTACATCTTCCTGCTTGCTCTCTCTGACAGCCAGGTTCCTGAATGTAGATGAAAGTGAACCACTGCTATCACCGGTGTTGATGGCCAGAGCGCTCAGCTTGTCGGAAGAAGCGGACTTGTCCACATTTAAGGGTCGTACATCCGCCATGTTATCCGTGCCCTGAGAGCTAATGGAAGGAGGGCCCTCGCCTAGTCTTCGGCCGAACTGGGCTATGAATAAAGGCGCGCCCGGACTGAGAGGATCCTGCAATTCCTTCGGGCTTGACCAATGTGGACTGTGCAGAACCAGTGGATCGGGTATGAGTTTGTCAGGAATGTCGTTAGATGCTTTTCTTCTGCGAAGTTTTGCAACAAGCTGCCTGATCCCACTAGAAGGTGAATTGTCCATTGATCCCTGAACTATATGTCGGTGACCGGCCGGACCTGCCGAGGGTGAATTACGACCTGCTGAACCGGTTGATGTGTCCGCCGAAGTCGATGTACTCTCCTCGTCATGACTATCGCCGCCTCGGTTTTTGAAGCGCATCTTAAACTTCAAGCCCGCCATGCTCGCCTTCCTCGAAACTTCAGGTAAAGTGGAAGGAGATCTGTGCACATTGCCATTGCGAAAGCTGCTATCGCCGTTCATCAAAGGTGCACTTCTGTTCAAGGTGTCCACCATAGGCATATGCTCAAGATCTGCACTCGAAGAAACAAGCCGTGGGGTGCCAATCTTCAAGCTCTTTGCTGATTTACGGTGCGATAATGTTCGCCTAGCTGGCATATTTGCGACTCTCCAAAGAGCTTCATCGGGAGAATTGGGTTGATCCGTAAAGGGGCTCTTAAGTGCCGCTGTGGCCTCGGAGGCTTGTTGATGGACATGCCGAATGAGCATCGAAGGTGTGGAGTTGGAATTACGGGTCCGACGAGGTCGTAGCGTTGACGGCGGCGTATTCGTAGTTTCAAGCGGACGTGTTGAAGACCTATTGGAGCCGTTGCCTTGCATTCCGAATGAACTCATCGAAAGCGCCACATCGGCACTGGGTGATGCTGTTCCAGAGCGAGAGGCAGTTGACATGTTACTCTTAGACTGCTGCAAGCTTTGAGATGATTGTGAAGATTGCATGGGTTGTGACTCGGCTGCACTGGGATGCGCCACTTCATTACGTGCTTGCGAGGCTTCTTCTACTCCGGGCAAACTCGACAGCATACCCTCATCTGTAACAGGCCGGATCAGCTCGAAAAGTCGAGAGCAACGCTATTAGATATATACTGAAGCCTGTACTCACTCTGTCCCGTACTTGACTGATCTGCGAAGCCATTCTGTTCCATAAACGGACTGCCAAGTGTCTCATTACTGGCACAGCTAGCCAACAAGCCAGCGTCTTGCCTATCGGTCTCTGCCCTTACGACCGGCTCGCTCTCTGAAACGAACAGCTCCGAAGTGAAAGCTGTCGATTGTGGCATATCTTGCGATGCCCGATGCACTCTTGCGTTATCCTGTTCATCCATCGCTTCGTCGCCCAGAGCATCGAGATAATCATCGTCTCTATGTTGTAAAGCGCTCTTTACCAATCTTTCGTGAATATCTCTCAGGTCGCTCATCTCGAGACCAGGCGCATGAGCGTTCAGGTACTCCATTGCTTTCCTTCTCTCTTCATCCTGTTTCTCTGAAGAAAACAGGTCATCTTCATCTATATCTTCCTCTATGTTTGTCATAGGTCTATGACCAGCAACTTTAGAGGTAGGCGACGTGGGAGGCAGATCAAAATCCACCGTTGAGGTCGACAGATTTCGAGTATGACCTCCTGGACCGCCTCGCCAGCTTGAGCCAGTCGAAGCATTGGAATAGCGATGCGTTCCTCCGTCTGAGCCATCACTGCTACTTTGTATAGATTCATGACGACTGCGATCTTGACTCGTTCCTTCGTACTGATTTTCAGACCCATCATTGGCGATAGCAGGCCCGTCAGACTCTTCGGTGTACTTGGGGAACGCAAAACTGGTCTGGTGATCGCCCGTCTGCTCTTTACTTTCTGCCAATCCATCGTTACCATTATCCTGCTTCTCTTCCTCCTCCTCAGCATGATTGATACTTGCCCCTTGAGCGGAAGTCGAAGGCGACATCAAAGTGACAGAGTCCACAGAGGGGATATGTGAATGCATGGAACGTTGTCCCAAGCTAGCTAGCGAGTGACCGGAAGCAGACGACGGAAGAGGAGGCAGACCACATTGCGGCGGGGGTGAAAGCGGAGGATTGTACGTAATAGAAGATGAAGCCGAAGTATTTCTAGAATGGGTGGGTGAAGATCGTCCTTGTAAGTGTCTCGAAAGAATACCACTACCACTGACACTGTTCGTGATGGATGTGTTCGATGGTAATCGTGTCATGCTCGTACTTGGACTCGTGCCAGTTGTACGCGGTCCTGAATGAGACGTAACCATACTGGACAGCGTATGATTCGAAGTGGAACCCTGCATAGCTGCAGATACCAATGAGTCGACCGTGCCTATATTCGGTGAAGCTTGAAGACCTTGTTCTTGAACTGAAATTTCTGTTCCCACTGCACCGTTGCTGCTCGTAGGCGAATTCGCATCTGCGATTGCATTGGTGATAGCTGCAAATTCCGATGAAACGACTGGAGGTGTAGCTTGTAAATAAGGCAAACCCGGCGACGAAGCAGGTTTACTCAGTTCAGACGAGGCCGACAGTCGAGCATTGTTTCCGTTATACTGAGGGTGCAGCGATTGACCGTCTCCCTGATAAAGTTGATGATAAGGCTGTTGATATCGGTATGTATCTTCGTTGCCATCTATAATGACGTCCAATGTTGAAGTCGAAGTAGTGGCACTTCTAGAAGTCTGTCTCGCTTCGTTCGGAGTAGCCGTCGAGTCTGAAAGTCTCGTCCCATCGGAAAGTAAAGAATCATGTCTTTGTCTCTCCTCCTCCGAAATAAGGGTTCCTCTTTCATTGTCGAACTCAATTCTAGGTTGATCCCGCTCCTCTCCATCCATCGCATGCTGATGCTCGTCATCTTCCTTCAACGCTGCACCACCCAAAGCAGACGGACTCCTCGAGTCAAGTTCATACTGCGAGGGTAATCTACTGAGACCGGGATCAATCTCATCCGTATCATCATAAACAAAAGGAGCTCTATCAGAATGCTGATGATGATACTCTGAAGAATTACTTTCATCGGCTGAAATCGCCGAATGGAATGTTTTTTCTCCATCATCGTGCCTGAAGTTATTCCTTGCATTCCTGGAATAGTCATATGAAGAGTTATAACCACCTTCTTCATCCGATGGTGTATAATCAAAGCCACTCTCGTATGCTTGTTCACGTTCTGCAGATTGTTCATCATCTTCCTCCACCACGTTTCCATTACGGGTTTGATCATCGCTTTGTCCTCCTACGAAGTCATAGGTCCCTGTAAGTTCCGCTTCTATATCCTGTAGTGCTCGAGAGATGCGATGGATCTGTCTCTTCGACATGCGTACGTCCAGATGAGGCGGTATAGCGTTTTCTGCTCCCTTGTCACCGGATCTCAGACCGAGTCCATGCGGCTGTCGGTACTGATGACGATCGTCGTCATTATCTCTAGGTCTGTACGGATCATATTCCTCCTCTTGCTGTTTAACAATCTTGGGAACAGGAGGAATAGCCGATATGAACATATATTTATTCTTGAGTCCTTCGCCTTGGGTAACAGAATTGCCATCATTCGACAAAGAATGTTGAGATTCCGTGTCGCTAGACGTTTTATTCGAAGCAGCTGTAGTCGTATATCTTTTCGATCTATACCTCTTGCCTGGTGTTCCTGGAGTACCTGACGCACCATCAAGATCTGTATTTGAAGGCGAAGCGTGCATCTTGGTATGTATTTCGCGCTCTAGTCCCCCTCCTCCGAATAAACCATTCCCTCTCATTACTGCATCTCTCGCCGCGTAAAATTCAGCTGCTGAGGAAGACGCGAAGCCGACTGTTGATACTGGTGTAGGCGTACTTGATGGACTTGACGTTGAGCTAGACGAGGTAGTCAGAGGTTGCGGTGACGCGAGCATTTGAGAGTGATCATTGGAGCTGCTTGTGGCGTAGGGTGAAACTGGGTAGGGCGAGTAAGTGGCTCCAAACAATGGCGACGACAGCGAAGGAGACATTGACTCTGGAGTGTACATGTGTGCACGACTAGGTGCACGGCTCGAGTATAAAGATCCTGTCTCCTCGGGCAGAGATACGAGTCCTCTCGCTGATGGCGAAGTATGCGAGTAGGCTGCGCCAGCAGAAGACCCAATATCATGTGGTTGGGCAGCTTCATATATAGATTGCAAACGGTATTGCCTGAGCACCATTTCTTCTTCGTTTTCAGTTAATCGACCATTTTCACGTTGTACCCTGCATAGGTAGGGGTTGATTTGCATGCCACGCACAGGAGGTTATCAGCAACAGATGAGCATGAAAGACGATATACGCGGGTGAGACTCACCTCAGGTGAGCTTGCATCTTGTCGAAAGGGACTAAACTGCCATCTTTGCCTCGCAGTAGCGTAAATCTGCGCGTCAATTCAGGCTGTTTCCGGACAGGCGTCAGATCAGTCAGTGTACGGCCACTGCAGGCCATTACAGTGACACTGCTCACAAGTATGAGACTCGCTCGGAAGTCATTGTCGGTGGGCAGGGTCAACTGCGGACGTATTTGACTAGATGAAATCCCAAGTGCTCCATTCGCATGCTCGCTGTTGCTGCCATTACTCGCGTGCATGTTCTTGGTGTTTTTTCTATCCGCTGATCCTGTCATGCCTCGAAGAGAGGCTTTGAGGCCCCCACCACCGCTGCCGTTGTTGCTGCCGCCATTAGACTTCTCCTTGCCCTTTCCTTTGGCATCTGAGCTGCTTCTCCCACTCGTGCTTATGCTCGTGCTCGTGCTGCTCCTCCCGAACACTGATCCAGAAAGTGTTGATCCTCCTTCACCGGCGTCAGAGGAGCGAGTGCCCTCGTTGTTGTTGTTGTTGGAGGACACAGTAGCAGTAGAGCGCGTCCTCAGACGCAGCTTGTGCATGGTGTTGTGTCTGCCGATATGGTCGACCTCGAAGGTGCTTGATGGCTACTCGGCGCTTCTTCTTCAATCTACGCGCCGGCGTCCAGAGTCAAGCACGAGCTTTGATTGCAGGATAAGCGTGTGTCGAAGGCAGGTGGGTTGGAAGGCAGCAGTCACGATAGCGAGGCAGGACCGTGAAATGCAAGATCGACACTGCAAATCCCTCTACCTGATAAGTTCCTTCCCTCCGCTGCGCGCTCGGTGACACTCTGCCAGACTTTTGTGTCAGATGCTGTACAGACTCGACCGTCATACAGCATTTCAAGGGTCGGCACCCTCAGCAACAGCACCGTCTTCTACTCTACACGCACGGACTATCTATCACGTGCATGTTATGTGTTGTATTGTAGCCTGCACGGCTCCAGGACCGGCTAACAGCTCGGGGCTTGACATGTCATCTAGACGTCCCTCTGCTTTGTGCTGGCGGCGCGTGCGGGTAGACGGCGTACAACCCCTCTTTTCGGCGACGTGGTGTGGAGTGCGCCCGTTCAGCCAGTTGAACCGCACATATGAAGAAATAGCAGTACAACCATGCAAAGTAGCAGTACCAGCGCACATGCATGGAGAGAAAGCAGTCAGCATGTTTAAGAAGCGCCTATCAACTCCCCGAAGACTAATGTTTCCAGTGCACAAGCTGCGTTTCCCAAATCTCAAGCCGGCTATAGCTCTAGAGAAAGGTCGGTTGAGCGAATGAATGCTGAGATACGAATCCACATCTTGATTAGTTGCATGTCAATATACCGAATTATTTGTTGGATTTAACCAGTACAGATTTCTTTATCTTTGATTCTATGTGGCTGGGGGAAATGCAGTACGCACGCACGACTACAACGTGAGGGAGCTGTAGGCGTACAGTGTGGGACTCCTCTCTAGATCAGAGTATACCCACTAAAAGCTCCTTCACAGGATTAACTGGCTTGGGCAGAATCTAGCTGCTTGCGCTCCATCGGCGGATTTACAAGAAGTCATGAAGGTGGGGGCCCCCCTTTGGATTTCTTCTTTTTGGAATTAACATCTGTATCTCAAAGTAAACAAGTTGCTAATAGACGACTTCGCTCTGGATATTTTTTGCGCGCCGACAGTAGTCACATATAACCAAATCACAAACGCAGTAAACTTATCCAAGATCTGGGGCGCCGGTTAATCTAACGGGTAGCTGGTTTTCGGCCTGGTCATTGACCCGAATAGTGTCTGAGTGATCCTCCGTTAACACTACCAGCGCCTTGCGGGTTAATCCTGCCTGGCCTCATGCCCCAATTAAAGTGATACTTGGCTACCAGGTGCCTTCGACTATGGGAAGCACCCACTATGCTTTTGCTCCAGCAACCAAGGAGACCGGGGTTTGAACCTGGCCTGAAACAAACGCCACTATGTGGCTATGCTTTTGCCTGGGGCACCGAGCTAGACCCCAGAAAACGTAACCGCAAGTCAGTCTGAGGATGTTCCAGACCTGCTCAAACCATAGAACATAATAGCCTATCAATCACAAAGCCTGGTTCTTCTCACTCTGTCGCTGGAAAGAGTGGAAAGATCAAAGAGAACCCGACAGAAGCTAAGACGAGATGGTCTATGATACCTTATGGGAAGCGGGGAGAGAAAGAAGGAAAATAAGAGGCAAGGGAGTCAAACGTAAGTTTCAATGTCCAATTGATGCGCGGCAGGGAATTGTGGATTTCAACGCTCGCCAAGCAGCTAGATCCGATACCAAAATCACCACCAACGTGTTGTTCTTTGTTGGCTCGTGCCACATTACCAGGACCGATATGATGATTGCTGGCGCTGACTAGTCCAGAGAAGAACGTAAGGCCAAGTAGGAGGATGAACTTCAAGATGTTGGTTCGGCATGCTGCTATAGTGAAGATGCCAGGGATAATGTAGACGGCTAATATGGCGAGCATCACGTTCTAGTCAAAAGCGTTTGCGGGCGAGCTATAACCTGCAGACAACCCAAAGATGCTGTCAACCTTATGGGGGTTTGCTCTCGTTTTAGTGCCAGAGTGTCGGGTGGGTCATTGTTATCGTCGTACCCAGCCGAGGTTAGTCTTGAATTTGGTCCAGAGTTTTGTCCTTCTGGAGAGGAGAGTACGAATTACCAGCCGATATAGTCTATATATTTGAATCCATCTCAATCGCAACAGTCTTTCGTATTTCATCCTGTCGTATCGGTATACTGTCGTTGGCAGCAACCCGGTCAGTCCTCTACACCTGGGGAGGAGGCAAAGAAGTTCGTCGGTGGAGGCATTGGTCAAGGTCTCAAAAGGGGGTGGCCAACATAGAAGTTGATGTACGGTATATATAGAGGCCCTTCCATGCTACAACAATGGGAAGACCCGGTATCGTATCGTAACACAGTAAAGTCCCGCACTACTTGTGCCTTCCAGAGGAGTAATAAAATCGAAATAATTTCCATTGTTGCAAAGCGTGCATTAATGCTAGGCACTATGACCATTGGGAGACGTAAATAATGCGTACAACACAGCCCATGTCAAGGTACTTCCGTGCAGCTTGTTTTCTCACCTTTTCTTCAAAATTTATCTTGGATCAGTCTACGAATCAAAAGTCCAGTTTCTCTCCAAACACTTCTCTAGCCATATCAGCGCATTGTCTCTCCTCATCTGTCAATACTCTCAACACTTTGATCCTGCTTCCTTCCTTAGTGACCTCAACTACATTATCTTCCATCGTACCTGCTTTCTCATTGATAGCATCGTCGATTTGGATGCCCAGGTAATCTATCGCGCTGATGATGGAGCTTCGTAGGTAAGAGGATCGCTCGCCTATACCGCCTGAGAAGATGATGGCGTCGGGAGAGTTGCGGAGAGCTACTAGGTAGGAACCGAGGTAGTTCTGATTGAGACGTCAAATGTAAAGCAGTCAGTAAGAAGAAAACCCGCTATTCGGAAGAGGACTGCAGGACAATCTCATGCATGTTAGATGACTGGGACCGTAAGCTCACCAATATCCTGTTCTCAAATATCCTAACGCACAATAACTCCTTCCCTTCTTTACCCTCTTTCAACTGTTCCAAAGCTTTTTCAGTGATTTTTCCAAATTCATTAGTTCCACATAATCCTTTAAAACCACTTTGTTTGTTCAATACCAATTCTCCTCTTGATATTTCAATATCATTCGTTGATTGTAATGAACCTGATTTTGTTGGATCTTCGTATAGATGATATGTTAGACTTGGATCTAATGAACCGGAGCGGGTTCCGCCTGGTAGACCTTCTAGTGGTGTCAAGCCCATCTATAAGCACGAAACGCCGTTTAAAGATGTGAAGGTATTAGCTATGTATTGGCGTTACACAGAAGAACGCGCCTGGACCTACCGTAGTATCTAGACTCTTTCCATCCTTGACGACACACATACTAGCACCACTACCCAAATGGCACATAATGACGTTGATTTTCTCACTTGGTTTGTGAAGGTATTCAGCTACTTGTTTTAGGATATTAGCGTATGAAAGACCGTGAAAGCCATATCTTCGTAAGGGTACGGGAGGGGCATGTTCAGGTTGTTCGATGGGGTAGGTATAGATGTGTTTAGGCATCGTTCGATGGAACTTTTTCATATTGCCCAATCACATCGAAAAATATGGTCATTTATGTGATTGAGGTTGTTTGTGGTGGTTTTACAATGGTGGAGAGCAAGTATAGGTCAGTCACCGATGTTACTTCAATGGGGGCGGCATACATACAAGAGTGTCAAAGCAGCAAAAGTTGATTGCATTCGGAAGTTTTTCCAGCACGGACTTGACAGTGAGTACTGCATGATGGTTGTGCAGCGGTGCGAATGCCGAGAGCTGCAGTAGTGCGTGACGGATTATCGTGATCGGTGACAGTATGGGGTCCAATTGATTCAGTATAGCTTGCTCTACAAAGCGAGATGAAGGCATCACGAACTCACGTGTTCCATCTTCTCCAAATCCGCCGTGTTGTCCTTGCTCACCCTTATCGGCTCATCCAGCGTACCACCATGTACTATTCTATGCGTCACAATCTTGATCTGTCCAACATCATGAACTAGCTTTCCACCATCCAATTTCTTCAATTCCTCCAACACATGACCGAATATCTCACTGTGCGATTCACCCTGTACTGAATTTGTGTTAGTATGTCCTTTGTAGGATGATTTGAGAGTTGCTTCGGGTGAGCTGATTGATGAGGCTGATATGGTGCATATCTGCTCCAAAGAAGGGTAAGCGAAGAGAGTGGTCTTCAAAGAGGAAGAACCGCAGTTGAGTGCGAGGAGGTAGCTAGTCATGCTTGACGAAGGCAGTGATGAGGCTGCTCGTTGATCAGCAGATTGCGATGAAACAGAGCACTGACAACCGATGTGCACGTGGGTTTAAGAGTGAGATTCTGCTTGTTTGCCGCAGTATATGCGACAAGACGAGCAAAAGGCAGTCTATCTCCCCAAATTAGCATGAGAAATGCCTTACCTTAGAGTGTAAGTGCAGTATTGATAATGTCAGGACAGCCAGGCAATGTAAGTCTTGAGACTGAAGTGGGTAGCGGGTGGCGAATCGAACAGGACAGGAGCTGGAGCATAAGTAGTGGTGGGGCTGTAGCTTGAGAGGGCTGTCCTGTCTCGTTGAATGGTGTCGGGTTGGCGTATATAGTCTCGCCGCAGCTTCTCCTCAGACTTTCCTTCCCCCATATGTGGCCCCGCTTGCTTTTTAGCCACCATCCGATGTGTTCATGCTTCTTACCGGCATACCGGCATACCGACAATCCAACTCCTTCTACAGTCAGTATATAGACAGTCACAACCAGTTCATCCTACCGTGCTGGAGGAGCAGCCTACCTCGATATCCACTGCCCCGTGCACTCCAGCGACGGCGACATCGCTGTGCCTGCTTCTTCTTCCACCACTACTTCTGCACAAGAACCGACACAAGGACACAGGGACACAACAACAGCAAGCCATCCGCCGCAATGGCTTCAGTGGGTGGTGGTCATCCCCAGCATGGCACCCTCTACTCTGCTGCTTCAACCAGCAAGAAGCAACAGTCCAACTCCAATGGAAAGAAGGGCAATACCAGCAATGCTTCGAAGCAAGCACAGCAGCAACAGCAACAAGCAGCAACAGACAGCGCAGGTGACGAGGACAAGAAGAAGCAGAGGTCAAGCAAGGCCTGTGATGCGTGCAGGAGGCAGAAGTGCAAGTGCCAGAGGTGCGTTGGCCGAGCTTTCCCACCAGGCAATCGCATCGCTTATATGCTATGCTATGCCACCCAATCTACAGAACACTCAATGATCAAGGACAGGAAGAAGGTCCATGTCAGAACTGCAGGCAGAATGCTCTTGAATGCACCTTCTTCGTGACCAGCAAGAAGCGGTGAGTTTGTGATGGTTGATCTTCCCTCCTTATTGTGGATTCACGAAAGCACCCTGGAAAGTCCAAGCTCGGGACAAGTTGCCGGATCACTGCAGACGGCGTGGGCAACGAGCAGATCATCTAGCTCCAGGGAAGCTGCACACAGGACATCTCCGACTGCCCTACACTCTGAGGGTGCTTTCAGTAATCCCTCACTCGCTATAGCCAGCTTCAATGCCTCGTCCGCCCTCCTCCGGGCCCTCTCTGGGAGCTAATCTGCGCGATCAGTCTCGGCTTGGAGCTTTCTAGCTTCCTCATTGCAGGTGCATGGTGGAGTGGGCGAGCATTTGAATGGCTCTAAAGCATCGCCTTAATCCTGAATCGTATCGGAGAACCCCTAAACAATTGATGCCTGTCAAACTTGAGCTGACCATGCCTCCCCTGACTGCTCTTCTCCTACACAACAACCCACCAACCTACTGCACAAATACAAATCGGGCAACTCTGTCCATCCATATTGTCATGCTTTCCTCTAATGCTACAGAGGACCGCCAAAGGGCTACATCGAAGCTATCGAGAATCGAATGCATCGAATGGAGGCCCTCCTTGGTGGACTCTTAAACAATGATGACCCTCGAGCGCAGGCTTTGCTGGAAGAGTGAGCTGGAACGAACGGAATTGAATGTGCTTTAGACCGCATCTAACTTTCTAACTGTCTATCCCTTTTCCTTACTCCCTTTTGCCTGTCCTTTATAGACTTGTCGGCGACATTGAAGCTCGAGAGCTGCTCTCCAAAGATTTAGCAGAAGCAGCTGCGATAGGCCGTGATAATGCGCCTTTGCTCAAGTCATGGCAGCGTAGCACTGGCTCTCAGGCATTGAAGAGAGAAGATTCAGTGGGACCTTTGGCATCCATGTTCGGCCCTTCCTCGACAGACACCATAGGCGGCATTCCGTCAACGTCAAGAGCTTCAATCACCCAGAGAGGCTTTGAGCTTGCCGACAGTCACAGCAACAGCAATGCGTTCTCGACTTCTTTGAGTAATGCCGGGGTAATGATGGATGGAACAGCTTTCAACGGCGACAACATGCACAAAGCAGCTTGGATACCGGACGACGACCTACTAGGAGGCAGTGATGCATCTCCCTCTTTCTCAACTGTTGGTCTGAACAATGATGGCTCCATGGACTTTGATTCCGTCCATGCTGCATCTGCGATGGCTAGATCTATCGATAATAACTCAACGCATATTTCAGGGTCCCTGCCGGGTCCATCCTCCTTTGCTTCGAGTGCACTCGCGATTCCCACTTCGAATCCTTTTGCGAATCATACACAGCATCAAATTCAGTCTTATAGCAACATCAGTCAGAGCAGTAATAACACTATCATCGATCCTGCGAACACTGCTTTCTCTTCATTTGGCACGTCTCCTAGACAGCGTCGGAAGTTGGACCCGCAGCTCCAAGGAGGCGCAAGATCAGGTTCCGGTGGTGGCATCTCGCAAGCAGGTGGTAGTCGAAGATCTCCGGGTGTGGAGAAGAAGGCCTCAAGTAGGGATGGTGCCCAGACGCATAATTTATTCTCGTTGGCTCAGAGATCTGGTGGTGCTGTTCCTGCTCCCGATAGTATATTACACACTGGAGCAGCGTACTACAATCTTACTGCCAATGCTGGGAATATGTCACCTGGAGATGGCTCGACTATTGCCGGTGGTGGAGAATACTCGCCTGAGGGGGGGTTAAACGATGGAGTTTCACCTGGTGGAGCATCCAATACCTTTTCTGTCACTAGCGGGGCCGCGAATGGGACGCAACTAGCACAGCAAGATGGACCTTTATCGGAACTAGCGGACGTAGTTGGCCAACTATCGCTGGATGAAACGAAGGAAGTCAGATATCATGGCAGATCTTCCGGATTGTACCTCATCTCCAAGTCTAATCGATATCAAGATTTCTTCTGGAGATTCCCTAAACCCGGCGCTTGGGCACAAGCTAATCGAAATGATCCTACAGACGATAGCCCGAATGCTATAACAGATTCTACGCTTGGAAAGAATGCGGCGGGTGAAGCTACGGAAGAGAGCATAGCAGACCCGTATTCGAAGACGGAAGCGGAATTGGTGAACAGAACGAAAGCGTATGAAATTATGCCTGATAAACGCACTTCGGATCATTTATTAGAGCTATATTGGACTTATGTCCATCCTCATCTTCCATTGCTCTATCGATCTCTCTTCGTTCGTCAATATCGGAATACTGTCCATACATCGGAAGGCTATGCCACCGGAGCTAAAGAAGGCAACGACTCAAGCATCACCACACCACTAGGAGGTGCAAAACCAGCACCAGCCCTAGCATCCGGCGGTAAAGTTCCCGCGATTCTACTCCTATCCATATACGCGCTAGCAGCAAGATATTCAGATACAGGTGAAGATACGCGTAAAGAAGGAGAATATTGGAAAGCAGGGGAAATATACGCTAGAAAGGCAAGAGAATTGCTATATGAAGATTTCGGCAGTTCAAGATTAACTACTTGTCAAGCTTTGCTTTTACTAGCTTATCGTGAAGCTGGTGTGGGAGCTATGGCCAAGAGCTGGACTTATGTTGGAATGGCCATCAGAATGGCGCAGGACCTAGGTCTGTTCAGAGATGTTGACAAGTGGTTCTTGCCTGTCAATGCTTTTGGTTATGAGGAGAAGCAGACTAGGTGAGCTTCACTTCGGTCTTGCAACACGAGACCAACAGCATGTATATTGACGAGACTTTGCTTGCAGGAAACGCGTCTGGTGGTCTTGCGTCATTCTTGACCGTTATATTTCGGCCTACATCGGCCGACCTATGGGCATTTTCGAGCGTGACTATGATGTAGCTTTGCCAGCTGAAGATGAGCCGGACGAGCACGATATCTGGCGTCCACTACGACCCGACGGGACAGATTGGTCCGATCCACCTATCATGAACACAGACGGAGATCCGGTGTTGGCCTCTATCCGAAACTACCCTCAAGGCGTCAAATCCAACTCTCTATCCTGCTTCAACCACTCCGCTTCCCTGTCTGTTCTCTTCTCTCGCATCATAGCCAATCTCTATGCTATTCGTGTCAGAGTACTAGGGCAGAATAGCGAAACTCTGCTTGCACATTTGGATCAAGCTCTTGCTACTTGGTGGCTCAAGCTTCCTGCTCATTTGCAGTACAACTCAGCTAGCAAGAGAGTGCCTCCACCTCACGTCCTAGCTCTACACTGTCAGTTCTATGCCGCCCTTATCCTGCTACATCGTCCTTTCATTCCGGCTCAAGGATCGCCGCGAACGAATCAGACTTTCCCGAGCCATTCCATCTGCACTACTGCTGCTGCCGCCATAAGCAAGTAAGCTATCAATCAGCCTTGAGTCTCGATTGGGGTAGTCCCGTGTTGATACTTTCTTCTTGCAGCATTGTCACTCTATACAGCAAGACTTACGGACTTCGACAGGCTGTCCCATTCATGGTCTACTACATTTTCAGCGCAGGCATCATGCACTTCTACAACTCAACATACGATGAGTCGCTTACAATGACTGCCAAAGCTCATCTCGCGCGATGCATGAACGCATTGAAAGAGATGCAAGTGACGTGGGGCGCAGCAGCTCGTCAGCGTGAGTTGCTGGTCGGTTTCCTAGACGCCCAAGATTTGGAGATGTATGGCAATCTCGATATTTCAGGCATGTCAGACAGTCGAGGCCGAAAGAGAGAAGCTGAACATCAAGATGTCGAGTCGTTGCCTAATAGTGGGCGAGCAACACCTCACGCTGCTCGAGGCACCCCGGTGGACATCATGGCTCATTTTGCAAGTAACCCGCCTAGAGCGCCATTCGCGACTGCTAGCTTGGGACAGATGTCTTCTGGCGGTGGAGTGCCCAAGCCCCCGGTAGTACCCAGAAGGAATACCAGTCAGACTAATCAGAAGAATCAAGCTGCTTCCAAGAGAAGACATAACTCTATCAGTGCTGCTGGTCTACGTCAGTCAGCCAATCAAGCGGCTATGCTGCATGCACCAGCCGACATGCGCATCAATACTTCAACAAGCAACAGCAGTAACACCAATCAGCCTGGAAGCACCTCCACAGGTAAGGCTTCTCTGTTCTCTCAGGCAGACTTTACGTTCGTCTCGCCGACCGCGTCTACTGGCCCTCTACCTTTGCCCTCACCATCATGGGGCAAAGTGAACGGTTTCGAATTCGGACATGCTGCGCCTCCTCAACCTGGTACCTCTCCCTCGTCCGCATTCTTCAATTTCGCGTCTCCTCCAATGATCCCACCTGCATCCGAGTTTGCTTCACATGATAATCCGCACATCTCTAACATTCTGGGCTTGACGAATCCGAACGACATCATCAATACCAACGGTAATGCCAGTATTCAGCAGACTCTCAGACAGGGAATGGACCTTGGCAACAACCAGAATATGAGCAACAACGTCTCTCAGGGCCAGAACAACCAGGATATGTTCAGTGGTAATAACAACAACAGTAACAACATTAGCGACATGACCTTTGGAGCTGGTCAAACAGACGGTGCCGATGCACCGAGATTCGGTGATATTGCAGAATTCCTCTTCGACCCATTCTGGCAGTCTCAGATGAGGCAGATGGTCGCAAACAACAATAACAACACTAGCAATTTGATGTCTGGTGCTGGAAGCTTCTCCGGTCTGCCAGATGTCTCTTTGCCGTCAGGACCTATGTTCGGAGACACACAGGCGTCCGAGCTTTTTGCAAAGTATGAAAATTGTGTTCGACATTCATGTGAAGCTACGATACTAACACCTTGCCTTATCATGACAGTATGCCAACCGATTATAACCAGGATGACTGGAATCACTATTTTTCTCAACACACCCCGAATCAGCCTTAGTGGAGTCTTGACACCGGTTCAAACGAATCTTGCAGTTTTAGCCCTATATGTCCGTACGAGCATGTTTCTATAGCAGCATTCGAGTGGGTTCTGTTCATTATTTAATTAAGTCCAGATGTGGACCCGCAGGCGTTGTAGCTTTAGTCTCCGGCAAAGCATTCAAACCTCCCTTCAGAGGCATTGAGGGTCGCCCAAAAGATGCTTGTACCGCGTTTCGATGTTGCTGATGTGCGCTAGTAGATCTTCGTGTCGCTTTTCGAGTTCGGGAAGCCTTGACTTTATGGGTAATGGTGGCTCTTCGGCATCGGATGGCCATCTACGCCATGAAAAGGCAGAAGCTTTGCGTGCTGTTCTCAGTATGGTATAAGTAACAACTTCTTGTAAAGCTCGGAGATTCTCTCTGGGCCGCGTGCCGCTGTGAATGTTGTTGGGCGGAGCTGACGATCTCGCAGGTGTAGTAGGAAAAGCAGACGCCAAAGCCGGGCGGGATTGATTGTTCGGAAGCAGCTGATCTTCCGTGATCTCTCCGACTCGCCTCTCAAAGTCGTCTCTCTCTGGAAGGAAAGTGAAGCCGAGCCATCGTAGATCTGTCTCATCGGGACTAGAATGGCGAAGTATCGAAAGACCAGGCGACGAGAACAGGGCTGAAAAGTCGAATCCTCGAGAAAACTCCTCTCGAGAGGTTGGTCCTGTTCGTGCCTCTAGACTTCGGACCGGAGGACGGAAGGGTGCTGGCGCTGATCAGAATTGTTAATATGGGTGAGTCTGCACCTTCGCCTCTAGAACTTACTTTTCCGGATACTATCCCAAGTAAGCTCGCTGAAGAACCGGTGGTTTCGCAATGTAGATGATTTGATACGGCTTTGGGGCTGGGTGATAAGTCTGTTTTATGGACAGTCAGCGATGGTCTAACCATCACCTGGGGAATACTGACTGCTTTATAAGGTCTTTGGCTGACGCATCTACCCGTAGAGTCTGCAAGTCCAGGTATGTCTGCGATAAATGTCAGTCTACAGATTAGAGACGCAGGGATGAAGGTACTGTGAGCACACCTCATGCTTTAAAATCTTCTCATATGTCTCGGGGATGGTCTCGGCATAGAAGGGAAGAGAGCCAGTTAACATCTGGCAAAGCGTCAGGTACAGTATCTTTTGGGGTATGTCCCAACGCTTACCTCGTACATCGACACTCCTAGACTCCACAAGTCGACAGAGGCGTCATATAACCCAGCTGACATCAGATCCTCTTCGCCATCATCTTCATCTTCATCGCTATCCATTATGGCCTTCTCATGTGCAAGCAAAATATCAGGAGCAATCTGGCAGGCAGGGATCATGTCAGCTCACTGCAGAGGATGTATCGGTCTAACGTACGTAGTCGACGGTCCCTACGGGAGCGAGGCAGTATTTTTTCAAGAGGAATGAACCTGGAGCTTGCGTGTAAAGAGGTCCTGCCGACCCGTAGTCCGCCAGCTTGGCATGTCCAGAGAGTTCGAGAAGTATATTGGCAGGCTTGATATCCCTGTGTACGTCAAAAAAGGTGAGCCGCTAGACCCTTGCACGACTACAGCCGGCCTTACCTGTGTGCATAGCCCAGTTCATGTAGCCACGCGATAGCTTGGGCCGTTTGAGCGATCCACAAGCGCACCCATCTGAGCGGCAATACTTTTCTTTCGGTCAACAAAAGACCTATGTCTCCAGCTGGTAGATACTCCAGTACTAGATGCAGGTGGGTCACATCCTGTGTAGCAGCTATAATCAGTGGCGCGTGCTGCTCTTTGCTTCTGCGGGCTGCCACTAGTATATCTCTCTCATGCAGGGTTGATGTTTGCTGTAAGAACATTGTCTTGAGCTACGATATAAAGCGATGTTCGCGCATGCGCTTACACCTTCTAACTTCAGTGCCGAGGGTTTCGATATAGTCTTGACGGCGTGCACCTTTTTTGACGTCCCTAGGCTCCGAGAAGTTACGACAGTGACCTGACTCTCTTTGTTCAGCTACATGGAACAACAGTCAGATGGGATCCGGGCGTACCGAAGATCCAACGGAAGGCTCCTCTGCCAGTGTGTGAACGATCGTAAAGTCACGCTTGTATTTCAGCTGCAGGTCGGCAATCTGGTGAAAGAGTCGATTCGCTGCGAACAGACAAGGTCAGATGATGGATCAAATGCGTAACGGACACTTACATTGATGGTTTGCTGTACATTCTTGCTGATTGACGTGATACTCCAGAAGGTCCAGCAATTCGCCAGGATGATCGGAGTTGAGACATTCGACAACTCGCCTGGATTGACGGTTTCCCAAGCTGGTTTCGCCTCTTAGAGCTTTTCGCACATCTGGCAGAATTCCAAGTAGTTCCGTGCATCGCGTGCTCCATGCTGCAGCCATGAGGGCCTGCGGTCGCCCGATTCACAAGCCGCAAAACAAGGCCAACAGCAGTTTGATGCTTCGCCAAAGTGGCAAACTTCTAGGTGTCCCGAGTAGGCACTGCTTCGTTACGGGGGATTTGCAGCCAGCTTCCATGTTCTATTACTGATCTCCTACTTTGGAGGACTGAACCCAATTACCTCTGAAAAGAGGACAACTACAGACCGACCCAGCTGCTTCTACCGGCAGGGTTGTGCAATCTAGACTGCCCTACTTTCACACGCACAATACTCTCAGACATATTATGTTGTCCATCAAGCAGTAGTCCAGCACTTGACAAGCTTTCATTGCCGACGAAAGGCGATTGCGCACTGGCAAAGTTGTCCAAAGGCGGACTGACCATTGGCATCGCATTGTATGACGCGTTACTGACTGACCTCGCAGTCATGGGGGATGACGCTCTTGGACGTCCAGATGGGTGGGACCCATTTGTTGTCGCGGTCTGCATCGATGTTGATGCCGTGGGAGAGGCGACCATACTTGGGGATGGGAGAGGCAGATATACATCAGCCGCCCATTCGAACCAGACTCGCCTTTTGTTCCCATCGGTCAAGCGGAATATATGAACATCCAGCTCAGAACGTGGTGGAAGGTATAGAGGATCCTGAAGAAAATTGTTAGCAGATCTAACAGGGCGATGCGCACCGTACAAGTGACTCACTTTCAGCGGGAAGAACAGAGGAAACCACGACAACATGTTCTTATCCATCCGTTCTGGATGTATGGAAATACCGATATCGTTATACAGCACAGCCTCGAAGTATCCTCCGAATCCATGACAAACACCGCCGTATGGGATATTGAAAGTCACATGGGCACTTCTAGCATTGTGATGGTTCGTTAGAGGCAAGCCTGGTACACAAACGTCAATCAAGGGCACGAGAGGAGGAAAGGGAATCGTACTGACCTGATTCATCGCATGCCACATCGTTCCTAGGATGGTCAAATCCCCAGCACTCTGCAAATTTAGCCCAATTCTCCCGTCCACCAGCTGCACTAAGCACCGAAACGGCCTGAAACATCACAACATAAGGTTGTTCAGGGAATTTTGTATCGGGAGCATTCGAAGTTTCCGAGAAGAGCTTTTGATTCGAGACCGGAGCCAGATAAGATGTATACGAGCATGGTATTGAAATACCGTCTGGTGCCAGCGTACGCATGACACCGTCGAGACATTCCGGTGATAGCTCGTTGTCGCCGAAAGAGCCTAGAAGTTCGCTGACAATGATGTCTGCCGGTCTAGGAGGATTGAAACTTCTCATGTCGGAAAAGACAAGGTCTACTGCCTCGCCCCACTCTGTTGCTTTCCTCTCTTGCAGTGTCACAAAAGCATTTGGGTTCTTCTCAACCGCAGTCAGGCGTATAGGTACTTGGGATCTTTTACTTGCACGCAAGCAGCCTTCAACTAGAGGTCCTCTGCCAGCTCCACATACGAACACTTCAATGCTCTTCTTCAAGCTTGCCCTGTCGCATAGTGCCTCGAAGACGGCCTCTTCGTACTGCCGATACTTAACAGGATCTCTTTCGAACCCTTCATAGGTATCGTTCTCCAAGTTATCCATCAAAGGTTGTAAAGGCGCTTGCAAGTAGTCCATGTAACCACCAGCAAACTGCTCCAGAGGATCGTCGATGGGTGTTTTCCGCTCCATAAAGCGAAGACTGAAGGAAAACTTGGTCAGCTGTGGTCTCCTGTCTAAATTCTTTTCTGCGATTCACTATAGAGCATATGCTTCTGGACCTCCACTGGAATGGACCCCTTTCTCCATTCCGCTTAGAACTATCGTCGGCTTGAATTTGAACATGCTTTTGAAGAAGTTTTGTGCAGCTTTGCTAAGGACCGGGTACCCTTTCGCATTGGCGAGGAACGCAGAGGCCGGCAGGAAGATATGGCGAACAGGTTCGGCATGCCACCGCTCATAGAATGAAGAAGAAGGTAGCGGTGTAGAGAGATCGAGGCACACTGAAAGGCGAGGGTTGTATGAGCAGAATGAGCGAATCGTATTCCATGCTTCAAAAGATTTGCTAGCTCCGGCGGAAACAGTTGAGGGGGCGAGGGAGTCTGGGTTCGGATCTGTGATAGGGAGACGGATGGAGAAGTGGAGGTAACCAGGTGTGGATAGTAAGTTCGCTACAGCTCTAGCGTAGTCGGTGACAAAAGCAGAGTTGCGGGGTGGAGGGAGGATGAGGGTCTGCACGTGCAGATGCGCCGCATAGGCAACCTCTTGCTTCAGGGCTAGTTCTGAGTCGAAACGGATTCCTTCAACTTCTGAATCTAGCTCCAACCAATCCGAGGCAAGAGCGAGGAGATTACCGGTTTCATCTGCAAGAGTACGTGAAGGGATTATGGGTTAGCGTAGCTAGCAGAGGTGCACAGCGAAGCGAACACACCCGACCTCGTCGCGTTGACTTCTCCACGCTTGAAGCAGCCCGACAATCTCCAGACCTCCGCTTCACGTATGCGGGCTGCAGCATCTGCATTTTCTTCCTCGGCATACGCGCTATCCGAGTCTACTTGACCACGCGAAGCAAACATGGCGCGCGAGTCTGAGGCTGCAGGTCCAGGGCTGGCGATGCACATTCGCTCGAACCGCTGCCTCCAGCTTCCATTGCTCAGGGGTGCACATAGTAGCTCGAAATCGCTGTCCTCGGTAAGATGCTGTTGTGCCAGTCGCTGCAGCGGAGTAGGCGACGCGGGTGAGGGCGGCCCATAGCCTGACCCAGACCCTGGGCCGACGGAAGCTGAGGCTTGAGAGTGCGAAGGTATCTGCTCTTGGGGTACGTGTAGAGCCAGGGTGCTCCTGTACGTTGCTTGCGGTTCTTGCATGTTGGCAGTCCTGTACCTTCAGAACTGCAGGTTGGCTTGGGATCTTCGAAATTCGCGAGTAACCTCGTCGACTATGTTGCTTTCAAGCGGCCCAACGGATCTTCAGACAGCCATGATAGACTGTTATCCACAGTAGACTTAGAAGGCTTTCACTGAAAAGCAGTAATCAGCTTCTCAACAATTGCAGGCGCCCTGGCTGCTGCTTCTACTTGATCTTCTCGATCACCTATAAGGCAGCTCACAGTGGTCGGACAGCTTGTTCGACATCTGACAACTCAACTGGGCAGTTCCATCACAACCGGCATGGTCAAGAGAAAGGTCGAAGAGGATGATGATGGCGACGTCGACTGGGCAGCACCGCCGAAGAAGGCTTATCGTGCTCCGCGACCAGGTGCCCCTCGCAAGATTGCCACTGACCGCGTAAAGGACGAACCTCTTGAAGGCGAAGAGAATGCTCCGGCAACGGCAGTTCCGATAGCTGGATCATCCACTTCCACTAATTTTCCAAGTGTGCTCCAATCATTGTCCGATGGTAGCGTTCCAGCGACCACTACTCCCAAGAAACCGTCAAGACGGGTCAAGAAGGAGGTAGATGCAGGTCCGCCACCAGAGAAACGACTTGCACGCTTGCGCAAATCCTGTCCCAAGGTAGGTTATTCACGCCTGGAGAATATGCTATCGTACTAACACGACTTCACAGAACATCCAAGACCGCCTTGAGCGAGTGATGGCTCAGAGAATGTTCCTCGTCGACCGCGAGAGACAGGGTGATGAGCTACAGGAGGGGTTCAAAGTTCTGTATGCCTTGCATTTCATAGCATATTGTGGCGCTTTGACTTACTCTCGTCTCAACAGTGGTAGTACCGGCAACGTATATACCGTGGTCATCAAGCATCTTCCATCTTGCGATTGTCCGGACGCTCTGAAGGGAAATCATTGCAAGCACCTCCTCTTCGGTAAGCTGGCTTATGACTTATAAGGACTTGACGAGCGTTTCGCGTGATCGTTGCGAGTATAACCGTCGCTCACCCACATCCAAATACAGTTCTTTTCAAAGTCTTGGGGGTTTCCGCCGACTCGCCGAATAGTACGTCTATTGATGCAGAGAAGGTGGATTTCGAAAAGCTGACTTACAAATATAGTCTACCAGAAAGCACTTCTCACAGATGAATTGAAAGAAATCTTTGCAAATGCACCGCTTTCTGCAGCTGCTTCTCTCCAACAATCGCAACTGCAGAAGGCCTGGGCTGAAGCTACAGGAAGTCCGGTCAAGACCGCCGCTATTGAGCAAGGAAGCAAAAGGCGATTACCAGAAGAAGAGGATACTTGTCCTATCGTAAGCTTCTCCAGATTCTGCTCATTCTTTGTTACCGATGATTTCGCTTCAAATAGTGTTTCGACGA
This sequence comes from Cystobasidium tubakii, assembly GCA_024345325.1. Lineage (NCBI taxonomy): Eukaryota > Fungi > Basidiomycota > Cystobasidiomycetes > Cystobasidiales > Cystobasidiaceae > Cystobasidium > Cystobasidium tubakii. The sequence continues at coordinate 1,058,735 of BROO01000001.1, read as the reverse complement.
CTTTGGTGAAGATATTGATGCTCTCGTATTTTGTGAGACGTCATGCGGTAAAGCTGTTCACATTATCTGCATCGCTCAGTGGCTGGCCACGAAGCCTGAACCGACCTGCATTTACTGCCGAGCACCGTGGCCTAAAAATTGCACTGGAAATGGTGTAGCCGGTGCAGCAGCAGGCTTTGATGGACGCTATGTTAACCTGGCTGCTGCCGCCGGGATTAGCGGCCGTCGAGACACAGCAACTTATTATCACGGGTGAGTTCTCTCTATGCATGACGTTGAGAAGCCATCGTAATCATTGCTTCGTTTCATTACAGACCTCAACGCGGCATGACTCAAGCTGAATCATACTATACTGCTGCTGCGCGCTACAACGGTGGACGTATACCGCGCGCCGGAGACTATGATGCGGCCGACTTGTGGTGGGAATGATGGGAATGATTCTATATGCGAGAGACAGGGTAGCCGAAGCTCTTAAATCTCACGCTTTTGCAATCGCTGATTGTACAAACGAGAATTTGTAGTTGTCATTGTCATAGATTACGAATTCAGATACATGAAAGAGGTAAGGATCGCTATTTGCTGGATGCTTTGACGACAATCTTTTTTTTCCATGTAGCTATATTTTCGCATAAGTCTTTCCGCGATCGGTAATACATGCAGTGCTGTGCTATTTCCAGTGTGAGAACCTTGGCAAGCTAGATGCGTTCAGCTTACGCTCTTGCTAAAGTCGATTACCTCGCTGAGTCAGCAGGCTTATGCAGCCGATTGCTGTCCTGAACATCGTCATTGCCTCATTGCGAATTCCGGCAGTCCTAGGGCCTCGTCTCCTTACCGACGCTGTCACTATATTCTTCCTGCCCCGGTACCTGAACAAATAATCCTAAAGCATTCATCATGACGGGCATCACACCTTTGTCCGCGCCTGCAGAGTATGGTTGGCGTTCAGTTCCCCGCTCTCAAGAAGCAGTTCTGAAATTACGTACGAGTGATGCTTCTGCACACGCGAAGAGTCTTGAAGGTCTACCTGTTCCTTCAAGTAAACTCGCAAGAGAGATTCAAGAGTATGCTCGTGAAGAGCTGATTCCGGAAACCTTTAGCCATTCAATGAGGGTATATCACTATGGTAAGCTTCGCCACATTCTTGGAAGTGGCCGACATTGTGAACCCAGCTGACATTGCCTCAATTCAGGCAAAGCCATCCTCAAGGATCACTTTCCGCAGTGGAAAGTCTCTGATGAGACCTATTTCATTACTTGCATGCTCCACGACATCGGTACGACTGCCAAAAACATCCGCGGAACCCTCATGAGCTTCGAATTCTACGGTGCCAAAGTGGCATATGAGAAGCTACTGTCTCTTGGTGCGCCTGTGGCCCAAGCAGAAGCCACAATGGAAGCCATCATTCGACATCAGGACTTGGGAGAGACAGGCACCATTACCGAGCTGGGTCAGATCGTCCAGCTGGCTACTGTCTTCGATAATGTTGGCATGAACCCAGACCTGATCACAAAGGATTTAATTGAAGCTACAACCAGCAAATGGAAAAGAAATGGCTGGACTGGCTGCTTTGCTAGTACGATCAGGGAGGAAATTGGCTTGAAGCCTTACTGCCATACAACTGCCATTGATGGCTTTGCAGAGAAGGTTGAAGGTAACAGTCTGATGCAGCCATACGAGTAAAGAGACGTTCACAGTGTCGTAATACGCAATGCGCTCCGATCTGTGATATGTGGTTGTGCTTGACGTCCTGGTAAGGCCACGGTCCCAAGAATATAAATATGTCGAAGAGGGATTGCGGAGAGCCATGCAGAGGCTGAATGAACTCGTGCTTGTACGGGGCTATTGCACGCATGGTGGTGGTAGACTCTCTCTTCATGCGGGCAAATCCGAGAAAGGAGCTATAACATGATCACTTCCCTCTCTGGTTTGGGTTCTTGGTGCTTGAGGTACCTCAGGAGATCCACAGGAAGACTGTACAAGCATGTGCGAAAGATGTGAGAATCAAAAGCTTCTGTACACAGCCTTGTCGGAGCACCTCACCTAGCTGGAACCCGATCATTATCCTCCTCGTAATACGCCCACAACGTATCGTGTGTCGGCCCAACTCCGTACAAGTCTGCTAATAGACTCTCCTTGTGATATTCACGAGAGCCGCCGAGTCTGCGGCCCTGCCTCTCAGGCGGTGCATTCGGAAACTGGAATGTACTGCGCGAGAAGGTATAGTCTGGATAATACACGACTAACTTCCGAAGCGACATCTGGTATCGCAGGATCGTGCTTTAGGACAGTTACACATACAACTGGTCGAAACGCTCACTGTATTCATCAGGCACGAGGACCAGGCATCCTGAACAAGCCACTCTGTTTTCTAGGATATCAAACAGGCTTTCGTAAGTACACGACCGGCAATGTCGCCAGACAAGGTATGCAAGCGATACTGACCGTTCTCAGAGATCGAATCCGTTGCATGGAAAGTGTCTCATTAGGTTCGAAATGGTAGATATCGATAGCCACACGATAGCCTGCACGAACCTTCCTTACACTACAGATTTTCTTATTGGAGGTGAGAAATGCGGACCGAGGGTCGCCAAAGATGCCTATGCCTCTTTGTCCGGGAGGGCTGTCTGAGTCCACAGCCAAGGACATGTCAACCGTTACATCCCCTCCACAAGGTACGTATGCTTCGAAATTCTGCAGATGGCGTTTGAGAGCGGTAGCAGCTGTCGCGTCGTTCACACAAAGTGTCATTTGGTCTTCGCCTGCGTCTGCATTTCTGCCCATGAGGATATCAAGGATGACTCTTCCGGCTATGAGTCCTTCATGAGTGTCCAGAAGACATAGAAAAGTGCGCAGATCTTGAATAAAAGGCTGCAGACACTTGTGTACTTTCGTAGTAATCCTCTTGCTGACAACGTTGTGAAAGAATGTACAGACAGCAGCTAACCTGACCAGCTGGAGAATCTAATTAGCATACGAGGTCTACCGTAGGTGCGTCTGATGCAGATAATCTTACGTCTCCCAGGTTCAGATGCTGTAGTACTTCAGGCAGCAAGCCCGATTCAATAAGGCGTTCGAAGCCGATGCGGCGGATCTCGGCAGCGTGGACATCGTTCAACTTGAAAAAGGCGCTTGCCCCCTCATTGCGGAGCCCACGCAAGGACTCATAGATACTGTCTCTTGATCTTTTCATTCTGGAAGTGAGATGGAGAATCGGCTATCCCTTGGAGATGGGTGTAGCCGCTGTAGCGGCGTGCCAGCGGGTGGCAAACCTGACTGTCTGGAGAAGCGTCGGCGCGCACACTCTGGGAAGCAGGAGCCTGATAGATCAGCAAGCATCGATATTAGACGTGCCTTGTGTGTACCGCCTGTGCATATCAGCGTTGCTCGTGAGGTGTCCTCCTACGTTGGTATCGAGCCAAGAGTCAGAACAGAAACGGCCACAAGTTGTGTCTGACACGTCGCCACAAGGGCAATCGAGGGGGCATTTTCGCGTGCGAGAAGAGGCAATCAGATAACAAGTGCCTGGTTTGGTCTTATCTTCAGAGCGGTCTCAAAGAGCTGGCAGGGATTTGCAGAGACGTCCCGCCGTACAGACGGGTTCGCTTGCAGATGACGGACTTAACGAACGAGCCGTTCCTACCATTATTGAGAATGATAGGATACTGTGTCAAGGCATCTTGAGAACGGCTACGTAGGCTCTTAACCCTTTGGGTTACTATCGTCATTTCACAATGCGAAAGGTGTTGCTTCTTTGCCAAAGCCATCGACTTGACTGGGAGACGGAAGCAAGCCACAGTAAGTCTGCGAACGGGCAAACGGTACGGTGCTGGCGCAAACTCAGGTTCGTGTTGGGGCCCTGCGGGCTGTTCATACTTCATCCAGCAGGCTTGGTTAGGGCTTTTGGGGTGGATGCGGCATGAGTCTTTCGTCGCTTCATGAGTCTTTCGACAGTTGCTGTGCCATTTGCTATTTCCATGCGGGTCAACCATTCTTGAGATACCTGGAGGAGCGAGGAGGAACCCTGTGACCCGGAGCTATCGAGCCGCGTGGGGCGGCGCGCCACTAAGAGTAACGTCAGCAAAACAACCACAATTTGAGGTTGCTGGGTCGAAGGTGAAACAGCTTCTAAAGATAGACGGGCTTCCAATTGGCGGGTAGTCCGTGAAGAGCGAGGTCTTGTTCCGATAGCTCCTCTTACCCCCACGACCAGCTTTCGCGCCTGACAGCTCAGCCATAACTGCTGGTCGATATTGACCGAGCTCCCCTGTTATGGCTGTGTCGCTCAATCCGAAGAGAGTTTTGTCCGCGCGTTCGCCATTCTCGAAAAGACTAAGATTGTACTCGGTGTCAAGGATCCTGACTGCTCGATGGATCGCTTGAACAGTTGTTTCACCCATTTGAGAAGCTATTCGCGCATGTCGTAATGCGGTTCTGTCTTTACGCAAGCGAATTGCCATCGTGGTGAAGTCTAGGTAACGTTGCGGAGAGATCGCTGAACATGCAATGACGTTCGGTCAGGTTTATGTCAATCGTGTGCTAAGGTAGGAAGCCTGACTCTTCTAGAGGAGAGCTAAAGTCAAACTTTCGCATCCAATGCCATGTTGCTCCCCGGCCCATCCTAGACAGCTGGGCTACTAGGTCGGTTCACGGGACGTACATAGACCAGCATGTATCAAACTTCCAGCCTACAATACGGACACCTTAAGAGTTAAGGCTTGCATGTACAGGAGCCGCTCTTCTTGTTCATCCACACCTCTAAACAATCCGGCTAGCCAGTGTGACAGTACTGAGAGCTACATTGCGGCGAAGACAATCAGGAAACGATGAATGAGTATATCCGCTCTATTCGGCTGTGCAACTCGCTGTGCAACTCGTTTTGTCTTATGTTCGCTTCATGAAACCGCAATGAAATGTCGTCAACAAGAAAAGCCTTGTTCGATGTTGAGAAAAGCCTTGTCACTGACAAAAGCCTTGTTCGATACTAACAAAAGCTTAGCGCGCGAGAAGCCGTCCGGAACCGCTGGGCACATGACAATACATTGTGTCGCAGCAGTAGCTGACCTGCTGCTCGGGCTCTTCAACTCAGTCTTCGCTTCTCTTCTTCCTCTTCTCTCCAACGGCAAAGCTCAGCACCTGTACCGAACAAGTCTACCGCTACACGAAGCTTCATCGTATCAGTTCTCACAGCTAGCTCTACAGCATCTAGATCCCAGCTTCAAAGTACCATCAAGCAATGCCTTCTATGCAACAGTCAGCTTCAGGCTCGGCACCTCCATCCTCGGCCTCTCGCTACAATTTGCGCAATAGGACAGAGCTGAGGGAGAAGCAAGCAGCTTCCAAGAAGGCGCAAGTTGCCCTTCGACAGTTAAAAAGGCCGCGTTCATCCGCTCCGGTATGTCAATTGATAGGTTCCTGCTATCGACCATCGATGTTAACAGACCCTGATGTGCCTCGTCATTCATCCACAGCCCCCAACTACCGCTTCCAACTCTATCAAGAAGACGAAAGGGCACTCGACCCGCTCCAAAAGTAGGGAAAGCAAGAAGACCCGCTCTGGTGCCACGCCAGCAGCACGGCAGCACGGCAGCACAGCGTCGAAGAGGACCGCATGAAACCGGAAGAACAAAAGCGGAACCGTGACGCGCGTGCTGAGGAGCGCAAGCGCGTCAGAGCGAAGGCCGAAACCGAACCCGCCTAAGATAGTGGAGAGGGTACCGATGCAGTCCAACTGCAAGGCGACGATGTGAGTTAAAAGTCCGGGCAATCAGTTTCCATTTCGCTCGCTCACCAATTTTCTCGGCCATTACAGACCGACGCCACCCTTGCACAAGCGACAGAAGAAGGCAGCCAGCAGACCGCAACCTTGCAATTGCAGGCTGGCAAGGACAAGGGCAAGGGCAAAGAATCATCCGCTCATGAAATCGTAACTGCCAACAAGGTCGAAAGGGCGCAGGCCAGCGCCGCATCTACCTCTTCCGATCCTTTTTCCATCTCCAGGGTGGCTCCTTCTGGTTCTGCCTCGTTCGGCTCGACTAGACTTGGCTTCGCCCGTTATGCGTCCTCCAGGTCCGTCTCCCTTCGCCAGGCTGGCCTCATCCTCTGGCTTGGCCTCGTTCGTCTCTACTGGAAACCCGTTTGTATCCGACAGATCGGTATTTGGCTTCGAGACCATGGCTCGAGTACGCGCTGGCGTGTCCGGCGATACCGGCGCGCGAGATAACGTGACGCAGCCAGTACCTGAAGTAGACGCACAGGAGGAAGTCGATCTCGACCCTGATATGCGACGCAGGATTGACGCTATGTTGGCGAGAAGTCATGGGCCAGTCGACGATCAGACTCGAAGAAGAGCGTATAGGGAAGCCGCCAGACTTCAACGAAGGCATTAAGAAGAGTAGTTCGTGCATCTCCTTGTACCTTCTGGATCATACAAGAAGGTCCTGTACATGGACAGGTGCGTTTGTCTACCACTCATTAATCTTGTTTGCAGCCATGCGAATTGCAGATCACGCATGGCGCCCTCCAGGCCCAAATTGATGAATATGACGTTCTCAGCCTACAGAGAGACGCAGTTTAAGTCCAATACGGAGTATAGTCATGACTAATGAAGTAGTCTTAGCAGAGTTGAGCTGGAGCCGTGGCAAATGAAAGTACTAGAAAAGCAGCAAATAGTTCAAATAGCTTGTAGATCTAGTCAGCTCATCTTTCTTCGTTACAAGTCGCGTATTCTCTCCTGGTTCGCGTATGCGAGTGTATGTATTGCTATAAAAGAGGTATGGATAATATTTTTGGCGACGAGTGTAGGGGGTAGAGAAGATAGGTAAGGACATGATTTCCTTCAAAGGCAGTAATACAAGTAGAAATTTCCTTCTTCAGTTTGTGTCTCCCTCGCATTGTTTTACTACCCCTACGGCATTGCAAGAGATGAATACCGACAACTGACAGACAACAGAGGAGAAGTCGGAAGATTACAGAGGAGACCAAGGGCTACATCAATAAAGAAGTAGTAGATGTAAAATACTACGCCAAGCGTGTATTCCCGGTAGTAGACGGATAATTAGAATAAAGACTATATATGAAGCAAATCGCCGAGTAAGAAAGGTCCACTGATTATGTTTTGCCTTCTTTCAGTAGTAAGGTTGTTGGCCATAAGCAGCAACCATATGCATAGTTAGTCTGACTCCATACTCATTTAGAAGATCAAAGAGTTGTTAAAGTAAAGCACATCACCTTGCAAGCTGCCAATACATGCGACTCGACTGTTGATGGTACACTCCATCAAACTATAACTCTGCTGGCTTGTTCTTTAATTTCACAAAGATCACGTCTTTCTGAGCCTCAACGGAGCAACCGACCGGGCGAGATCCATCAGCAAGAGATGGGCAGACAAGGGAGCGAGTCAGTATTCAAGCATCAGCATTGTGCGTTAGGTCCCTTTTCTTCAGACCATAAGCAATATAGTCAAGCTTTAGTCGAATAACTTGAGCGTCCTGGTCGTTGCTCGCTCGGCCCCAGAACGTCGGTCCTTACACCTCATGTCAGCGCATAGCACGCACTTCTGGCGTACGAACAATGGCTACTTGCCATTGTCGAGCAGCAGCAGCAGGAGCAGCCCATCAATCAGCGAGAAGTCACGCACAGACTATGCTATTGAACCATCGACTTCTGTACATTACCGACTGGCAGTTTTAGCCCCAGCAAATTGGACTGCAACGTTGCGACGAAGGAGCTTCATCCTACTCCATTTAAGCTCGCTGGCTTTTGGTATATTTGGCATATGTACACTCATAGCCCTCAAGCATGGTAAAGTCATGTACGCGCCCATATATTCCAAATATGATATTGCTCAATCTGGATACAACCGTCACCTCATGACGCCACCACCGTCAACAAACGCTGGTACAGTGTCAAACATTGGCATTTCCGAAGAAGACCGGATGTTGTCAGGGTCGATAGAAGGCGCAATCCAAGATGTACAAGTCACTTTGTTGGACACATGGATATTTCCATCATCATCAGCATTAAGCCCAACTTCAATAGCAGAACCTAAATCAAGTGACCAGCATCTCTTAATCCTGAGTCCAATTCGAAACGCACATAGTATTCTACCGACCTACCTCCGGCATTTAGGAAATCTACAACATCCAAAATCAAATACTTCGATAGGCTTCCTACTATCGGACGAAGAAGACGAGACGGGTATACTAGTACACAACTGCTGTGACGAACAGCTTGCCAAAGGTGAATATAGACATATAACATTACTACGGAAGGATTTTCGTCTTTTCACCCCTTCAGGCGGAGCAAGACATGAGGATTGGGTTCAAGCGCAGAGAAGAGGTCTAATGGCAAAGGCTAGGACCTTGCTCCTGATGTCTACTTTGAACCCTACTGTAGACTGGGTATTCTGGCTCGACGCAGACGTGAAAGAGATGCCGAGCACAATTGTTCAAGATCTTATGCATTATGGTCGTGTGTTGCTCGAAGGTGGGATTATACATGAGCAAGCACCTACCACTGTATTAGCGGATATCATCACTCCTAATATTATGAACAGGAATAAAGGCCACCTGCACACCTATGATCTAAGTAAGTGTGTCACAAATACACCAAATCTTCTGTTTGCGTCCTTTGTTTCCAGCTAACAGATGTCAATTGATGATGTGCTCCTTTTCGTGCAGATAATTGGGCGGAAACACCAGCATCGCGGAGAATGAAAGAAACTCTGGATCCTGATGTAATTCTTCACGAGGGCGACCCTGGTTTACCAACCCAACGTTTACACCTCGCAAGGCAATGGGTAGCTCCGAATATCACGCTCGAACCTTTCCAACCTGTCATATCAGGGAACAGTAATATAACAGCGGAACCATCAAATCTGTATGATCCATCATCAGATGCGTATATCGGGAGACAGATACCCTTAGATGCAGTAGGGGGAGTAGCTACTCTTGTAAGAGCGTCTGTGCACCTATTCGGCGGCGTATTCCCAAGCTGGAATGTAGATCATTCGGTAGAGACGGAAGGCTTTGGGATCCTTGCCAAACTAGTGGGCGCTAGAGTGATAGGATTGCCTAATTATGTAGTCCTCCATTCATAGAAAAGGGGTAAGGACGCTGCACCAGATCCCTGGGCCTTGGAAGATCTCGAGAACTCACAAATGTAAGATTAATACGTACTGTAGCAGAACTTCTCACTTTCTAGAGTCAATAGACCCCTTTTCCCAAAACTCGCCTTCACCTACGCAGCCTGCACAATATCCCAACATTAGCACAATATTCCAACATTGGCAAGAAGGGATGCGTAGGCGTACATTCTCGTCATACATTTCTAGACATGCCACGAGAGAATGACAGCCTTTCTTCCAAAACCTTTGATACCTGTAAAAGTTGTCCTCCAAAAATCAGTTAGCATTCAATATCGTTTGTGTCACAACTATATTCATTAGGGCATAGATATTCAAACTTGCAAAGTGCAGTCATATTAATGTTAAACAATTGGTGATCGGATTCTAGAACCTGCTGATATTTCCAGGCCTTCGCTGCGTATGGCTGTGTCGGTAGTAACAGGTCCTGTCTGGTCCTTTTTGGCGCACGAACCTTTGGCCAACAGCGAATGTCGGTAGGATTACGAAGCAGCGAGACATTTCTCGATTGTCGTGTCGAGGCAGCCAGCGTCTTCTTCAGGTCTGGGCAGAGCTGCAATTTGGCCAGGAGGAGATACAAAGGTCTTGTTAGCGGACAAGAAGCCCATAAGAGCGCATCAATGTAAATTCTGCCAGAAGAGAGTACCCTGTACTGGCCTAACTATCATCTGGAGAGTCTATTTTGCACATGTATCCTGCCTGTTAAGCGATCAACAAACTAGCCAATCCCGCTTCTGCTTCTGCTATTTGTAGAGCTTGTCTAACTTCCAAATGTCGTCTTGCAGCCTGTAGCCAATCGCGAGCTAGAATCTTCGGCCATCCATCAAGTTGGTTGACTTCTCTAGCTGCACTTTCCAGGTCTCTATGCGTGAGGTACCATTCCGCTCTTGACAATGTTGAAATAACATCGTCGCCTTGAACGAATCCAACTTTTTCGAATAGTAGGTTCGATAGTGCTGAAGAGGTGAAGTATGCTACGAATCCACCATTTTGAGGGAATACAGCGGCTTTTCTGATTTTGGGGACGAGACGGTCTGTGAACCATCCTGCTAGAGTAGGGAAGGATTCGATACCATGTGCTTGAACAGAATCAGGAATAGTAGATAGAACAACGTCAATTGTGTTTTCTTCTCCTTGTGAGCTGGATGTAGGCGAACGCTTGGCTACATTGGTCAAAGCAGCCAATTCGCGAGCGAAAGGCGTATTGTCCTTGCCGTCGACGCTAGATTGCCATGATGTCCGAATAGCAGTCCATAGCTTGTTGACTTGTCTATTGTCGTCCAACCATGAAGAGTTCTCAAGTGTAGTCTTTCCGAGTTTTTCAAACCCATCCTGTAGAGCTTCGAGCTTGCCAAGACGACCTGCCCTTTCTGTCTCAACCTTTTCTTTTATTTCTCGGAGCCATCTTCGTTGCATCTCAACGCCCTGTGCTACGACTTCCTCATTCAAGCGCTGCTCAATGATATCCTTCTGGACTGAAAGCTCTCCATCTAGCTTCTCTCTGTATGCCTTGACTAGCTCCTCTCGCTCGTGCTCGAAAGCAGTCTTCCAATCATCTTCCTGCTTCTCGAGCCTTTCAACCATTTCACGCTCGGCATGCATCAAGTTCTGGTTGAACTCTCTAGCCTTCTCTTCCAGCCTTTCAGCTAGCTTTTGTCGCTCTTCCTCCTTGACGGCTTCCAAACGCTTGCCTAGACTCTGCAAGTCCAAACCCGCAACACTGATAACTTCACGTGCACCCTTGTTTTCCACAATTGAGGGCGAGTCGTTCAAGAAGCGAGTGAGGGAGTCGATGGTTGAAGCGAGTTGACCGAGAACCGGCTCTGATGCAGAGAGCTCAGAGACGGTGGGCGCAACAAGTGGGAGAGGTTCGGGTGCAGGCTTGGTGACTTCAACAGCTGCTTTCTCAGCGACTGGTTTGGGCTTAGCAATTGTATATCCCGGAGGTGGCTCAAAGCCAAGAGGCAGAGGAGGACCGGTGTACGGTTGAGCATCACCAACTTTGGGCGGTTGAGGGGATGCGTCAAGAGGACGAGGGCGCTGATAATCTACAGGTAGGGTCTCTTTAGGATATTCGACTTTCACTGCTTCTTTGGCTGAACCGACGGTTTCGGCGACGGCTTCCTTGACCTCTTCAGCTTTCTCCTTCGCCTTGCCGGTAGCTTCATCGACGTTGTGTTTCAGCTGAGCAGTATTCTCTTCGACGCCCTTCTCGATTTTGGCTGTAGCTTGCGTGACCTGCTCTTTGCCAGTTTGTAAAGCCTCCTTGGCTTTCTCTGCAGCCTCAGCGGCTTTCGCCTTTGCCTTCTCCGCCTGCTCTTTTGCGAAGGCAGCCATTCTCTCAGCACGCTGCTTCATCAACTCTTGCTGCTTTCCACTCGCCTGGGCAGCTCTCTCACTCAGGCGTTTGACGAGCTCCTTGTCGGTCTTCTGGTCCTCTAGAAGCTGGACGAGCTTCTCTCCAAGCGGCATCTCCTCGACGAAGAAGTCGCGGTATCTTTCAGAATGTTGCGAGAAGTATGCAGATCCACCATAAAAGAGGGTTGTTAGGAGGACGGAGGTGAGGACGATGCGTAGACCCCATCTCTTGCGCTTCTTGAGGTGTCCCACGGGAGAGCCAGGTTCGATAGGCTCGACCTTTGCTGCCGGTTCGTTTGGCGTGGCATAGGTCTGGTGGAGCAACGCACACGTAAGAAGCACGTTAGAACGTCAACTAACGAAGCTCTGGGTGTGCGTCCATGCAGTCCTAAAGGCCGCTTACCCGCCTGCTCCCGAGACGAGCTGCACCACCGGATTTCAAGGTGACCCTGTAGACAGGACGAGCACCGCGCAGGCCAGGCGCTCTTGCACGGAGAGCCAGCATGCTGTCGAGTGGAGCAGTCAAGCTTGCTCGTCTGAGCTGGAGCTGGTGTTGACGCTTTCTTGCGGTGGTGGAGGTGCGAAGCGGTCAAGAAGCAAGCTTGCCTCTGCTCTACTGGACGTCTCTCGAACAGGAGTTACGGCTTTGTCGAGTGTTCACAGGAGGGCTATGACGCAAGCCATTGCAGCGAGATTTACGACTCTGAACTACTCGCTACATCACTGCCAGTTGAATGTCAAGCCCCATGAAGCCCGGCAGTGGGATCAAGATTGGTTATTGCCAGCTTGGAATAGAAGCCGCTTTTCGCCATACGCTGACTAGTCGTCCTACACGAAGAACTCGAGTGCAGGCAACGCTGCAATCCGTAGTGCACCGCCAGCGAGGCTATACACGGAAACCGGAGATCTGCCTTTCCGTCCATAGGGCGAGCCGGAATACGCTTGACTGTTGTTCACGCACGTTTTCGGATTATCTACACGCATGCGAGTGAAACGATACGAATCATCACGTAATAGATTCTCCTCGTACCTGCACGGTCTGGCATGGCGTTTGAACAAGAGGAGGTCGCCAAGTCAGAACAAGCGTCTTTGCTGCCCACGAAGCCTCAGGACCGCAAGGGAGGACCCGCCTTCTACAAAGTTCCCAAACAGCGGGCTGGTCTTTCGAGAACCACGTATCTAGCGATCACCTTGCTTCTGGTGCTTGCTGCTTTCTTCCTTGGACGCTCCGAGGGCTTCCACTCAGTGCCCTCGAGTGGTATCACGACTGTACTCGAGTCGACGGGATCCCTTTGGCAGCTGACTCCCACTGGACAGAAAGCCCTGAGTATGGTATTCTACTCATTCAGCGGCGACAGGTCGCTTTGTACTGATACGCCCCTTGTATATCTTCCGCAGACGACCGCTTTGGCGAGCGAGACAGAGTCGAGGCCACGTTTCAAATCATCCCACCTTTTCTTATAGACGAGATCAATGCAATATGGCCAGAGATTTCTCCAGGAAGCGATCCATACTTCGCCGCAGCATACCTTGTTGAGCGACATCGCGAGGCGGTCCTGTGGTCCTTTTTCGTAGAACTCGCGGACAAGGATGGTTCAGGCGGCTACTCTTACGAGGAGAGGCAGACATTTTTACACCGCTTGCATGGAAGACTCGATGGACATCAACTTCTACTGAAAGACTGTTCCGTGGGTTTGGTAGATTGTTTCGGCGGTATCGATTACTTCGAATATGATGGTCCGGAAGATAATCTGCTGGAACCCCACTACATGTTTGAATGGATTGCCTTCGCCAATGCAAAGTGCACTAAGTGTTTGTTCAACGCAATAATGGCATCCGGAGCACCGTATAATGCTGTGCCTACGGATATGCCCAGGCTAGACTGTACTATCGGAGGGACCGAACGAATGTGGGAGGAAATAGACTACACATGGCCAGAATGCAGCGCAGCGACTGATGGCTTATCAAAAGACCAACTGGCTAGAGGTTTGATAGGGAGATATGCATACTCTGTTATCAGCCGGATAGTGGCGGCGTGCAACAGCTGAAGTCGTCTGGGAGTTGAACTTAGTCTGTTGCAGTGTAAGATGTAGTGTAATAATCTCATCTGACGTATATAGGACAACCCTTGCTGGCCTCTCTACTTAGTTGCTTCAACGGACGCCATGCCATTGCGCTGAGCTGACTGCAGCTGATCGAGCGCTTCGGCTTGCATTTCTGTAAATCAACTTTCAAACGCGGAACAAGGCTCTTGACCAAGCTTGTTCACTTATTCGAAGTGAAATACGTGATTCAGCATGCAGAACCAACTGCAGATAGACCCGGACTCGGCGCAGGTGTTGGGCAGCGATGAACACGGTAAGTCCAATCTACAGCGAGGCCAGGTCCATCCTGCAGCTTTCGAGGCAGGTCGGCGATTTACAGGCAAGTGACGCGTGATTGATATCAATACAGGACGACCTATCATCGTTGTGAGGGAACAGAGCAGGAAGACCCGTCTCAATGGTATCCCAGCTATCAAGGTGAGTGTCGCACGCGAACTGTCCTCGAGCTGGACACAAAATTGATGAATCGCTATACAGAACAACATCCTTGCTGCCAGAACCCTAGCGAGCATTGTAAGAACGTCAATTGGACCTAGAGGGCTGGATAAGCTTCTCGTTTCACCTGGTACGCAATACCTTCATTAGCTGCACTGGCCATTTGGGCTTTTTCACGAGTACGCGCAACAATGCTGACTTTCGATGCTCTTCCTTTGGCTCATCTTACAGACGGCGACATCACTGTGACAAACGATGGAGCTACAATTCTCAAACAAATGGAAGTCGACCATCAAATTGCAAAATTGATGGTTCAGCTAAGTCAGTCGCAAGATGATGAAATCGGTGATGGCACAACAGGCGTCGTAGTCATGGCTGGAGCGTTACTGGAACAAGCAGAAGAGCTACTGGACCGTGGTATTCACCCTATCAAGATTGCAGATGGATATGAAAGGGCTTGTACTATCGCTGTTGCTGAGCTGGAGAAATGCTGCGATACCATCGAATTCACGAAGGAGAATACGGAGGCAATCGAGCAGGTTGCACGGACGGCTCTAGGCAGCAAAATGTGAGAAGCTTTGTCTTAATTCAAGCATGAGCTTGTTGACTGACCTAATACCGTCCCCATCAGCGTCTCGAAAGCACCAGATCTATACGCAAAGATTGCAGTCGATGCCGTTCTATCTGTGGCAGACCTGGAAAGACGCGATGTTGATTTTGAGCTCATCAAGGTAGAAGGAAAAGTCGGAGGGTCGCTAGAAGATACAACGTTAGTTAAGGGAGTTATCATAGATAAAGACATGTCACATCCCCAGATGCCACGGGGAGTGAAAGACGCAAGAATCGCAATTCTCACATGTCCATTCGAACCTCCTCGTCCGAAAACAAAGCACAAGCTCGATATCACAAGCGTTGCAGAATACAAGAAGCTACAAGAGTATGAAAAGTCAAAATTCCTTGAGATGATTCAGCGTGTCAAAGATGTTGGAGCCAATCTCGTTATCTGCCAGTGGGGTTTCGATGATGAAGCGAATCACTTGCTGATGCAGAATGATCTACCTGCTGTGAGATGGGTTGGTGGACCAGAGATTGAGCTTATTGCTATTGCGACAAATGGAAGAATTGTACCTCGCTTTGAGGATCTCACTGCCGAGAAGCTGGGCAAGGCTGGCATCGTTCGCGAGTTGGTAAGTAGCATTACTCTGAGTCAACATATTTGTTTGAAGCTGATTGACCTGATCTCGTCAGTCTTTCGGTACGACGCAAGACAAAATGCTCGTCATTGAAGAGTGCGCAAACACGAGAGCGGTGACAGTCTTCGTTCGAGGCAGTAACAAGATGGTGAGTTCAGACCTCTTAGCTCCAGGTAAACAGGCGCCCCGCTGAAATACTTATGTAGCTCATCGACGAGGCGAAGCGATCGCTTCATGATGCGATCTGTGTTGTGCGCAACCTCGTCCGCGACAACCGAGTCGTATACGGAGGTGGTGCCGCGGAAATCAGCAGCAGTATCGCAGTTGCCAAAGCTGCCGACGGTATCGCCTCAATCGAGCAATACGCTATGCGAGCGTTTGCTTCTGCACTTGACCAGATTCCACTAGCACTCGCCGAGAACTCTGGTCTGAGCCCTATTGACTCGTTGGCCGCAGTCAAGAGTCGGCAAGTGACAGAGAAGAACTACAGACTGGGCATTGACTGCGTTGGTGCTGGCGACAATGACATGAAGAAACAACATGTATTCGATCCTTTGATGAGCAAACGTCAACAGTACCTGCTAGCTACGCAATTAGTGAGAGCGGTACTAAAGGTTGGTCACTTGTATTCGGCTGCTTGATGCATTATGTCTAACGTATTTGCCTTCCTCAACAGATTGACGACATCATCACGGAGCACGAATATTAAAAGCTAAAGCTGCAGTACTAGCCTGTCACCACGCATGTAGTACCATTCTATCTCTGTATACCCAATGGAGCTCCGAAATGCAAAAAATGAGGGTTTGATGCACATCTTCCATTATGTGGATGTCTCCGCTGGTACGCTATCATTAGCACCTATCATTCCGGCTAGATCCAGTCCTGACGGCGGACTGCATGGCTACTTGAACTGCCCTGTCTCCTGGACTGCAGCTTGTGGAAGACCTTCAATGATGCCTGATGTAATGCACAGAAAGTAAAGCTTGGTGTAGAAGATGTCGGCTATCAAACATCATCTTGAACTTGCACATGCTTGATTTCGATCACCCTCGTGCTTCGGCATTTGATGGAAAGCTTCCTTGTATTTGTACCTTTCTCAAGTCTTTTACCTGATTACTGCTGCCGGTCAGATCTCTTAACGGTATAGACTGTCAAGATGACCGCGAGCGCTTCTGGGCCTTCGACCAGTCCGTCGGATGAACGCACGCCACTTCTGCCACCAAAATCAAGCACCGAGGAAGATGAGAAGCCATTGCCGAAAGATCAGCTGTTCTTGCTATGCCTGGCACGTCTGGTAGAGCCTGTAGCTTTCTTCTCCATTTTTCCCTTTATAAACGAGATGATTCACGAAGTGAGCGTGTTTCGCATCATACGTTCGTCGGTCCATAATCAGAACTAACTTGTATTACCCTGTCACCGCAACTTGCTGTCATCAGCTCGGCGTGCCGAAAGATCATTGCGGATTCTATACGGGACTCGTCGAGTCTCTTTTTTCGTTTGTTCAATTCCTTATCATGCCTATCTGGGGAAGGTATTCAGACAGGGTAAGCTGGTACTATAGTAACGACGATCTTTTGTGACAGATCATCATGGCTATAACCCTGCAGCTTCGTTTCCAATATCAATATTGATGTTCGCCATTCCTTGATTTCAGCTCGGCCGCAAACCTCTCCTGGTCCAAAGCCTGCTCGGCCTAGCCATCACAAGCACACTCTTCGGCCTCTCACGCACAATCTGGCAAATGGTACTCTTCAGGTGTCTATCGGGTATCTTCTCAGGAAGTACAGTCACGATAAGAACAATGATAAGCGAGATCAGCACGCCGAAAACTCAAGCTCGCGCTTTTTCTCTTTTTGCTTTTGGCGGGAATATATCCATCTTCCTTGCTCCTCTCATGGGAGGGGTTTTCGCGAAGCCTGCAGAAAATTTCGCTCTATTCCGCAACGTTAAATTGTTCATCACGTACCCTTATCTACTTCCTTGCATGGTCACAGGATCACTGGCTCTCTTAGCTGCTATCATAAACCTCGTTTTTCTGAAAGAGGTGAGTTCGCCCGAAACTTATCCTATTGTATGAGACGTTAAGCTCTGTTTTTACTCTCAGACTTTGGCTCCCGTTGACAAGAGCGAATCTGAAATTGCAAGGCAAAACATGACTGTTAAGGAGATCCTCGCTTCTGATGGCGTACGAAGGGTTCTGACAGTGTATCTGTGGACCTTCATCATGGCCTTCGCATACACAGCTCGTGAGTGAAAGCTGTCCGTAGGTTACAAAATCCTGTTGACCAAATCCTTCCACAGTTGCGCCGTTATTCTGGTTTACTCCTATCGAATTGGGCGGCTATGGCTTCTCTCCCCAGCAGATTGCATACCTACTTGCAATTGGAGGGGCAGGCCAAGCGTTCTGGACTCTCGTCGTCTTCCCAGGGCTGCACGGTCGAGTGGGCAGTGTAGGAATCCTGAAAGGAGCAGCGTTCGGCTGGTGTCTCATGTTCTCTGTCTACGCGATGGTCAACCTGGCTCTGCGACGTGGCTTGTCGGAGGCTGCTTTCTGGACTATTGCAGTTGGATGTGCGCTCGTCGGCTCTGCGATATCCATGTCTTTCACTTCAGTCCAGCTATGTCTGAATGATATTTCACCGTCTCCGACATCTCTCGGAACGCTTAACGGAGTGAGTTCACACTATCATTCCTGTCTTCGCCCATCCCTCTGACTCTTCGACCTCAGATCGGACTGTCCGGCATGGCACTCAGCCGTTCTCTCGCACCTGCTATAACAACAAGCATATTTGCGTTTGGTGTTTCAAGACAAATACTGTGGGGACAGCTAGCATGGCTTGTACTGTTCTTCGTCGCGGTCGGATACAATGTGACGGTTCGCTTCTTGCCCAGGGAGGCGTGGGGTATCTTGTCGGACACGGTGGTAGTCGCGTCTGATGAGGAGGAAGGTAGATGATCCGCATAGTTTATCTGTCTACTTCCGCTGTATAGAATGTCATTTAGCAATGTACAGTTTCTTGCATCAAGCGATCTTCGAGTTAGCCTGGACTGGCTGCCATTGCTAAGATGGCATGAATTGTGTTATCATTACAGTCTCAACATGTCGCTTCTGTCCTTGTTGAAAGTGTCGCCTCTCCATCGCGTGTGAGAAGTCCCGCCACCCATGCAAGCAGCCAGGAGCACGCATTTCAGTCTCTGTCCCATTGAAAAAGAGAACACGTCGACAGCCTTTTACGCATCCGCCGCACAGAAGCGATACCATGGACTTCTTCTCTTCCATCTGGAGCTGGGTGTACGACACGCTCGCGAACCTCGGCCTCGGTGAGTTGTGTCCGCTCTTGCAGCGATGATGCGAGTTGGCGTGTGGGCAAAGCACGAGGTGGATTGCGATGCCAGAAGCGGGCAGAAGCGTGGTGACAGCCCTGCAAGCTGCGAGGCTCATCGCTAACAGCATGCGTACTGACTGTGTTCATCTTTCCCTGACCACCTGCTTCCAGTCAACAAGAATGCAAAGATCCTGTTTTTGGGCCTCGACAATGCAGGCAAGACGGTGAGTTGGGCAGATCTACAGAGACCGGTGCAAGGGAGGAGCGCGAAGTATTCAGAAGCGGCCTCACGAGCATACAATCAAACCCACGCGCTACAAAGAAAGTACCGGAGCTGACGCTGTCTTGCTCCCCGCTGTTCTGTCTCGCAGACCCTACTGCATATGCTGAAGAACGACAGACTCGCGACTCTCCAACCAACGCTACATCCGAGTGAGCTGAAGACATATTACATGCTTTAGGAGAACAGAATGCTGACTAGCAGCTTTGCTGTCCGCGCTTGTTCGCTATTGCAGCATCCGAGGAGCTCGCCATTGGAAACGTCAAGTTCACCACATACGATCTCGGAGGTCATCAACAAGGTACGTCAATCAGATATTGGTTCAATGACCAGAAACGACACCATCAATATTAGCGATTCAACTTGACTGACTTGTTGCTGTTCCTCTACTCTACATCCGTCTGACCTGGCAGCCCGCCGCTTGTGGAAGGACTACTTCCCAGAAGTAGACGGCATCGTCTTCCTGGTCGACGCAGCCGATGGAGAGAGATTCGGCGAATCGAAAGCCGAGCTTGATTCCCTTTTGTCCATCGAGGAGCTATCGAAAGTACCCTTTTTGATCTTGGGTAACAAGATTGACGCACCGGGTGCAGTCAGCGAGGAGGATCTACGACACTACCTCGGTCTGTTCCAGACAACCGGAAAGGTGAGTTTGGCATTAAATAGACAGGCATGAACCATGCCATATTGACTAGTACTCCTTAACAGGGCAAGGTACCTCTCGACAACATCCGCCCTATCGAGATCTTCATGTGCTCTGTAGTCATGAGACAAGGATACGGAGAGGGTGAGCGCAGATTCTGGCATTGGGCTGTGCCGATGCTAGAACTGACGATCCTTGTTTACGCAGGCTTCCGATGGCTCGCACAGTATATTTAGAGGATGATTGAACTTTAGCTTCTTTCGTTGCGAGTCTTTCCATCGAACTCCACCAGCACACGACTGTCCGCCTGCCGAAAGCTAAGAGCGAAGGTGCAAGTCAGACCTGCGACCGCACTTAGGCAGCCATATGAATAGCAGCTCGCTCGTCTCTGTCTGTGTGCACTCCCTCTCTCTCTGCCTCTACAAGTACGACCTGCCTCCCTAATTCGATTGAGTGTTGCCAGCAATACAGTACACGATCTTAGACTGGAGACTCTGGGCTATGATGCATGAAGAGTAACAATCATTCTCAGCTAACAGTGCTCGGTTGCGTGTCTCTGTGCCGTGCCGTGCGACTTGCTGCGTTTGTCCATTTGCGTCATGATCATGCATCACCTGCTGCTGCGCGCGGCTGTCGGCCAGTGGGAGCAGCTTGCTTCTTGCAGATATGGACCTGCATGCGGTCCTGCACGACTTACAGTGACAAGATCAGACAGAGTAGTCGAACGAGTCGAGTGCCAACTGGTCTGTCCTGCCATCAGCCCCCTCAGACATCACCGTGAGGTTTGACATCAGGGAGGATGCCGCACTTCAACGCCAGCGGAGTTTCGGACACCCTCATCGAGCTGTGCAACCACGACGAGACGATCGCATCCACGCTGCACAAGCGACAGGACTCGAGTGTGCATGCCAGCTGGGAGGCGCTGTATCCCAAGCCATTCGTGCTCAAGCGACTCGTTAACCGCTTCACGATCAAGCACGACCTGTACCATGGGAGAGGTGACCCGACCAAGGAGGACTTGGACAGGGCTGAGAAGTGTGGGAAATTCCCTTATAGGCCGAGTGACTTGTTCTTGAAGGTGCGTTGGATCTACTCGTCTGGTGTTTCGAGGCAGACTGACCGACTATCATGCCTATCCTTGCCTCATTTAGATCTTCTCCGACGTACTGCTATGCTTGGAACGAGACCCGCTGTCGGGCATGTGCGCCCCGCCTCTGATAGGCACTTCTGGTGTCATACCCTTATCCATCGTCTCTGTGTAAGTCGGGCTCCATATTGCTCCAGCCGTACTCGACAAGTCACGCTTTCAAGACCCCGGTGGCACACCTAGGCTGACTTGTATATTCCCTATTCATCGTATTGGCATTCAAACCATGGCTTGTACATCTGCAGAATCCCGGACATCATGCAGCATTGTAGGTTTCCCATCGCTGCATTGGCCGAGCTTGAATGTTTGTACTGACATGCTCGGCGGCTCAGATTACGACTGTATCATAAGAGCGGAGAAAGAAGTAGTGCTAGCGACTAATTACTGGCAGCCGAGTAATAGTGTCAACAAGATTTCGTCAGCTCTCATCGACCTCTCAGAAATGATGAAACAACGCAAACAGAAGGAAAAGATAGTCGTCAAAATCATGTGGGATAGAGGGCAATTCTCGCAAATGGTCGATAATCATGCCTTCGTCACTCCGGAAGGAATGGAAGCGCTGGACCTGCCGAGACCAGATGAGATACCTAATTTGGACTTGGAAGTGATTGTAAGTGTTCGCTTTCTGTCTCGAGGTGTGAGACCTGCCTGACAATGCGTATGCCCTGCCTGCCTTGCAGAACTTCCACAGGCCTTTGCTCGTAAGTATATCTTCTCTACAAAGCTCTTCACTCATCCCTGACCAATTGCACCTGCTTGTAGGGCACATTTCACGTTAAGTTCCTGATTGTAGACCGCAAGGTTGCACTGCTCAATAGCAACAACATTCAAGACCGTCCAAATCTCGAAATGATGATTCACCTGGAAGGAGCAGTTGTTGAATCGTTCTATGACATATTCCTCTACTCTTGGCATCATAAGTTGACCCCTGTACTTCCATGTCTTGCTGATCCTCCGCAAGAAAGAAGAGACCATACAGCAAAAGCAGCAGATTTCCAATTTCAAGATCAGAATCCTTATTTAAAAGATATTGAGCTTGTCAAAGCTGCCAAAGCCGCTCGACAGATGTTACATCTCGAGAAGGGCGACGATGACAGATTGGCAAAGCTGCGGAACGATGCGGAGAAAGAAAGGCTATTCGGAGGATATGGCGGACGATTTCAAGCTGCACTCGGAGCTATTGCCGAGTCTAGAAGAGGAAGTTTTTCGGCGGATGCCAGAGATCAAGACATGCTAAAGGATGGCGATGGAGCACATAAGCAAGGGGGAGCGGCAAAGTTTACGGATGTCGTCTTGAAGGCTATGGAGGCGAGACGCAAAGGCTTTGGGGCTTCGAAGGCCGATGAACCTTCAACGAGTCCACCGAATGGAGCCGTTGATGCCACTACTGGACAACGTTCTGGGCTGCCGAGAATAGACACAAGCCCGAAGGTGCAAGCAGCACAAGTCAAGAACAACACCTCGACTAGACAGGAACCAGGCTTAGTGAACTGGTCTCAACCTAATGATGCTCTCGAGGAGCTTCGCAGAGAAATGCAAGAATTAGACTCCCCCGCTCGCGCTAGGCACAATGCAGATAGTGCACGAGCTTTCGCAGCCGAAAGTCAATACAAAGATTCTCTGGCAATAGCGTCATCTTCCCAAGGTGCGGAAGAGAAATCTCAGTTCTTGCCTGCCCTCGACCTACCAGGATCATCACTGGAAACACCTACGGGATCAGCAGCGCCATCGATGCGCTCACAGGCATCCGTCGAAGGTCATGTTGAGCATGGTGATAGTTCGATGCCGGTGCTACAACCACCTACACATGGTGAACACTCCCTCAGTCCAGTACTTTCTGAGCGATCTTCAGCCGCCCACCCGAATGGATCTACGACGTCACTAAATCAGGTACCAGAAGCGAGCACTTGGAAGGGTGGTAACGATGCCTTCCAAGAGAATTCAGGTGCGTCTAGTGCGCTACCGATGCATGTCCGCGACTATGCAGCGTCGAGATCTGCATCAGCAGACACCACGCCCGCTTTAGCGTATTCGCAATACTCCAGCGTAACGGATCCTTCCTCAAAAGGGCCAGATACACCACCTGCGACAGGTGCTGGGCCAAGCTCGCCTACACAAGTACCCACATCGTCTGCGCCAACATCTGCAGGAGGAGCTCCAGAGTCCGCTCCTCAAGCCTCGGCTTCAAAGAATCCGGCGTCACCTCAAGGGTCAAATACAAGAAGCCTTTTCTCGCATATACTCGATCCGAATGGCAAGACTCTGACGACCTTCAAGTTCTCTTCTTTTGCTGAGAGAAGAAACATGAATATTAGCACTGGATCCAGTAGTGCTGGATCGAAACCACCTCCGAAGAAGAACTGGGTCGAAGGCTGTAAGAGACTGAATCCGTATCTGAGCTTTATTCCTCGTTGCTGACTCGTGTATTGTCGTTTTTGTACAAAGTGGTACTTGGTAAAGGAGCAAAAGCTGGTCCGGCAGTACCGCCTCCAGAAGTTCAGACACCGCGTCAACGAGCATTATCCAGCGCTCTCAATGCTGGTGCTCTATCTGCCGCTTGGTCTACTGTCGATGACTCAGACCTGTTGGACGAATTCAATCCCCACACCTTGCACGCTGCACACGATCCGTTTCCCATTGCCATGGTCAATCGGAAACCGCATGGTCTACCTGGACATCAGGATATTCGAGTACCGCAAGATGCTGCTTGGCTGGCTGCGATCCGTTACGCGCAGAAGAGCGTCTTCATGTGGGAGCAATTCATGGTGCAGTAAAATCGGTTCTTTGCTGATCTCGGTTTCATTTACTCCTTGATACAGACAAACCCCTACGTTCAATGCCAAACCCATTGTCACTGCATGCATAGATGCGTGTCGCCGCGGCATCCAAGTGACCATATGGGTCGATCTCGGCTTCAACGACAAGGGCGAATCTATGCCTTTCCAGGGCGGCACGAATGAACAGGTTGTCGAGAGAATGTACCAGGAGCTCCATCGGACGCACCACCAGGAGAACTTGCATGTATACTGGTATTGTGGTAAAGACCAGGTCAGACCGCTGAATGCCGTCAAGAAGCAACGTAACTGTCACGTCAAGGTAAGTTCTCGCATTTGCCTGTTCGGTCGGTCTGTGATATTGTCTGACGATGGGTATGTTCTCCAGTTCATGCAAGTAGACGACCAGGTCGCGATACAGGGCAATGGCAATCAAGACACTCAGTCATGGTATCACTCCGCCGAAGTCAATGTATTGATTGACTCTGCTCAAATAGTCGCGGACTGGATGCAAACACTACATCGACAGCAGAATACCCATCTATTCGGTCGTGTAGATGACGATGGTATATGGCGAGACAAAGCTACTGGAAAGACACCAGCCGAGATGGATGCTTGGGAAGCTGAGCAGCGCGCTGCTGGAATTGAGAAACCTCAAGGCGCAGCTTCGGTGGATGGTAGACCTATGACGGAAAATGGCTTGGACGGAGGATCAACACCTAAAAGCACGTTGAGCCGCTTGAGCTTGGGAAAGAAAGGCTCGAAGAAGACGGTCAGTCCGCAGAAATCAGCGGCGACCATCAATGGAGCGACTAGCAAGGACATTAATGGACTGTCGACGAGCCATGCAAATGGGACGTCCACCAGTCCGCCAGCTGTAAAGGCCTGAGGATGAAAGGCTGTTTGCAGTGTATGGCGCAGAAAAGCTTGAATAAATATATATTGGAAGAATTATGAAGAGCACTGGCATATTTCCTTTGAGAATAGTGAATAGTATTGTTTTGTGCTGTACAATCTATTTTGCTAATATCACCTGTATATATAGATGATTTTTTCTGTTGTTGCAAGAAAAGTCACCAGGTCTACAGCGGCATGTTGAGCAATGGGTACCGGAGGTAATTCAAGTTCGCACGTAACAGAGAGATAGTTGCAGAAAGTTGTTCTTGCTTCTAATGCTACAAAAGGGACACGAGGCATATCCTGCAAGGACTCTGCTTCCCTTCCAAGCAAACAAGGCGCAGCTATTCTGCGTTCAGGGATAACAGGAGCTGGAGCTCGACTATGACCAGGGAAGTAGGTTGTGAAGGAAGGGAAGAGAGAGATGGTAGTGTATGTGATGAAGAGGGTGGAGAGAGTAGCGGTGTACACGACGTACTACACGCTTGCGGGCATCCTTCCAAGATGACGATGGTGACTGGATCAGATTGTATGCTAGATGCGCTCCTTTTGTTAACAAGGTGTGGGTGTGAGGCTGAGCGCACGACTCTATAGCAAGATGCTCGGGAGGGTTCAGACCTGTCGCCGTCTGCAAACCTCCGCCGCAGCTAACCAGACGAAGCCACAAGAGCAGCCGTGGTTTAAACGCCAGACAGAGGCGAGACAGCGACTGGCCAAACGGGCACTCCGGCGAGCATGGAGCATATGAGAGAGAGTTCCTCACTGGAGTATCGTCATGATGTTTCTTCGAAACTTGGAAGGATGGGAGAAAAGAAAGAAGAGACGCAGACGGAGCTCTGCAAATTTGATCCTCCTGCCGACAGGCGATCGAAAAAAGATTATGGTGGCCAACAAGTACTTGGATTTCCTTCTTCATCTCTTACTACAGAGAGACTCGCTAACCTCTATTACATGCACAGCTTATCACGTTCCATCCATAGACATGCTCGCCTCAAAATCAGGGCGGCTTTCTCGTCTGCTTTGCCTCGACGCCGCTTCCAGGCAACCGAAGCATCGGCAGGCGTGACTGTACCATCATCAAGTGCATCCCCAATTGCAGGACCCAGCAATCCAAGAACGAACAAATTCTCAAACTTCCAGATCCCTACCCCTCTCCATGCAGATCATCGCGATTCACAGCTGTCCCAGCACACTGTCTATCCGGCTTCATCAACCATAGAGCAACTCGCCTTGCTGGAAGTCTGCCTTGCTACAGGCAACACATCACGAGCACGCAAGATATTTGATTCCATTCGCAATGTGTACCAGAAAGAAGCGGCCTTGAATGCCTCTTCAAGCGAGCAATATGACGGTTTCGACCCTTCATCTGGGCAGTGGCGAAGGCGATTGCGATTTTCAGATGTCGTACCTTCTTCAGTACATGCGCAAT
Source organism: Cystobasidium tubakii (assembly GCA_024345325.1). NCBI lineage: Eukaryota > Fungi > Basidiomycota > Cystobasidiomycetes > Cystobasidiales > Cystobasidiaceae > Cystobasidium > Cystobasidium tubakii. The sequence goes on along the minus strand of BROO01000001.1, from coordinate 1,033,006 downwards.
TCTTACGCGCATTCTTCCGGCAAGCTATCGTACAAGACAGTGCCCGAGTATCGAAACATAGCAAGTTGAAAAAGGAGGCTGCAGTTTCGCAAGCCTGGGAATGGTTTGAAATGCTGTTAGACGACGAACCTACGTATGGGCAATTAGATGATGCAGCCTGGGCAATCATGTTCAAAGGTCTCATAGCGTAAGTTTCTGTCGATGGTGCACTGTTTATTCCTTGCCATTTTTTTTGAACTTGACTTCATTACAGTACAAACGTCTCCAACCCGAATCTTGCAGCCATTGATCCTGCAGCACCCCACCTCAAATCCATTTCATACTTATATCACTTGATGAAAGAGCATGGGAAATCTCTACACACAATATTGCAAAACTCCATCTTTTCTCATGCTGGATTAGCAGGATTGAACGACCATTCAGCGCTTGAGGTGTGCGAAGGGTTGGCTGCTGTACTAGCCGAGGGAGGGGAGACAGATGCTTTGTCCGAGGTGGACAAGGCCAAGCAGGACTTATCTGATACTTTACGATATGGCGAATCGGCGGAAACCTCCTATGAAGCGAACGATACTACCGCAGACACAACTGCCTTGACTGGAGATGCAATTGCATCGACGTCAACACCGGCGCAGCTTTTGCAGCCTGCTAAGCGATCCGAGGGTGAAAATGTGCCTTTCGGGTTGAACAGTCTCATGGCGAATTTGCAGGCTGTCACAGGGCAGCGTAAAATGACACAAGATCCGTATGTCCGACAAGATTTGCTGGAAGAGTCAGGATACGATGCGGCTCTTTGGCAGGCTATGCACAACTTCGATAATCTAGAGAAAATTGGCCTAAGCACAGATGTCCGGATGAAGTCCGGCTTGGTACAAGAGAACATGTCGCGGTGGGTGGAAGCCCTCACGGCTCGCTTGGAAGAGGTCATCCAACATCATGAGGAACACGAGAGGCACACGAGGTTGTCTGCCGAAATGGAATCCGATGCCGATATTGTAGCTCTGTTGAGCCTCATGTCGACGGCGAAGCTGGCACACATTACTATAATCGAGACACTCCGAACCGTCACCCAGAGCTCAGGAGTAGCCGACGGTGTTCGAGCGGCAAGAGCCATCATCTATCTCGGTCGAGCAATCGAGGATGAGTACGGTGCGGAGGCTTGGAAGAGTTTATACCCCGATCTATACGACGAGGCAATGAAGCATGCTTCCGAAACGACGCGCAAAACAATGGTCATTCGCCAGTTCATGCAACAGCAAGGCATAGATGCCGGTGCAGCGAAAGAAGCTCGTGTACAAGGGTACGGTGATGAAGCTGATGACCTTTTGAAGATCGAAGATGCCGCTGAACGACAGATCAAGCTAGAAGCTAGAAAACGTGCTTTGCCATGGACACAGAAAATGCGGGCTAAAGTTGGCGGTCTGCTCATCAAGAGTCTTCTAGACGTAGCATATGTTAAGAGAACGACTGTGAAGACCGATGGATCGGGAGAAACGATTACGCACAAACAGCCTGCGTTCTGGCAGTCTTATCAGTTCTTACGCAGCCAAAAAGTTGGGATTATCAAGCTCAATCCAGTTATTGCGGAACGAATGGACAAGGATTACGTGGGTGCTATTGCTTTCCCGCGTTATCTACCTATGCTCGTCAAGCCGAAGCCCTGGACGGGCTGGGATTCAGGCGGTTATCGGATACATCCAAGTGAGCTTGAAATCCACATACGTCTGGCATAGCACAATCAGAGCGGTAGCTGACTGAAGGGCTTTTATCCACAGCACCCGTCATGAGAGCGAGAGAAAACCCAGAGCAAGAACAATATGTGCGCTTAGCGGCTGAAAATGGCCAAATGAAACAAGTCTTCGCTGCATTAGATGCGCTTGGTAGTACAGCATGGCGCATCAACAGGCCTATCTTCAATGTTATCAGCAAGGTATGGAACTCTGGAGAAGCGTTGGGTGACATTCCAATCGACAATGCCGAAACGAAGATTCCGGACCCGAAAAAACCCAGCCCTGAAGATCTGGCGGAACCTTCGTACAGAGAAGCATACCGTGCACAAGTGCGGGAAGTTCGTGCCCAGAGAGCGAAAGCGCATGGACAGCGATGTACTCTGAACTACAAGCTGGAAATCGCTAGAGCAGTAAGCATCTCTCAATGGTATCGTTGAAAGGTCTTGCTGCCCGCTAACACTGCGTTTACTGACCAGTACCTGGACGAGACATTCTACTTTCCGCACAACATCGATTTCAGGGGAAGAGCATATCCTATTCCGCCAAATCTATCGCATATTGGTGACGATATCACTCGTGGGTTGCTGGAGTTTGCAGAAGGTCGACCGTTGGGCAAACGAGGTCTCACCTGGCTTCACGTACATCTCGCCAACACCGCTGGGTTCGACAAAGCATCCCTGGCGGACCGCGAAAACTTCACGAAAAGCAAGCTTGAGGAAATCATGGATTCCGCCGATCGACCTTTGGAAGGGAATAGATGGTGGCATAAGGCGGATGACCCATGGCAATGCTTAGCTGCCTGCATGGAGTTGACGAATGCGCTGCGATCGCCTAATCCTGAAGAGTTTGTATCGCATATACCCATACAGCAGGACGGAACTTGTAACGGCTTGCAACACTATGCTGCCCTGGGAGGAGATAGAACGGGTGCGGAACAAGTCAATCTGGCTGTAGGAGCGAAACCGGCAGATGTATACACTGCGGTTGCGAATCTCGTCAATGCAGAGATCGACAAGGATCTGAAAGCTTGGGAGGCGCTCGAAGCCAGATTGAAGAGCGAAGGCAAAATCATCGATGGAGATCCACAGACCGCTGTGGACGTCGGGAATCAAGAAGCGGGACGTAGAGCCAGCGTTGCTGCTGTGCTTAAAGGAAAAGTCACACGCAAGGTGGTTAAACAGACAGTCATGACAACGGTATATGGAGTCACTTTTATCGGTGCCAAGCGTCAAATTCAGCGTCAATTGCGGGATAGGGGAGATATTCCTCAACAATGGCAGTACATGGCTGCGAATTATCTCGCCGAGAAGGTTCTTACCTCGATTGGAGATCTGTTCAAGGGAGCTTCAGGCATTCAGTTATGGCTCAGCATATGTGCGAGATTGATCGGAAGATCAGTTCTACCTCAACCTGGGAAGTCATTCGCGGAACTGTTCAGTAAGCCTATGGCTAGTGTCATTTGGACTACACCGCTGGGCTTGCCAGTCGCGCAACCTTATAGGAAGGTCAAGAAGTCTCAAATACGGACAGCACTGCAATCCGTCTATATTTCTGATCCAAACTTGCCAACTGCTATCGACCCAAGAGCTCAAGCTACTGCATTCCCGCCCAATTATATTCATTCGCTTGATGCGTCACATATGATGATGACAGCCGTAGAGTGCAAGGTGAGTAATCCCTCATATGTTAAGACTAAGAACCCGGAAATTCGCTGATGTTTTGATTGTGTTAGCGTCGTGGTCTCGTGTATGCGTCTGTGCATGACTCTTACTGGACGCATGCATGCGACGTAGACGAAATGTCGGCAGCTTTACGCGATTGCTTCATCGAGCTCCATTCTCAGGACCTCTTAGGCGATTTGAAATCTGGATTCCAGGAACGCTACGCAGGATACGTCGTACGCAAAACCGGCATTCGCCGGAAAAGACGAAGTGCAGCAAGTGCGACTCTTGATTCGACATCTTCATCTACTGCCAACCCAAAGATGAGCCAAGTACTGCGCGCAGAGGCAGCAGTGATTGATACTGCGATAGGTGGAATAGAAAAGGCAATGGAAGAAGATGAAACACCGCAGATCATGGATGTGGATTCTATTGCTTCTGAATATGGGATGTCAGCTCTACCTCCACTTGCTATCGCTCGAGATGAGAAGCTGCTGAAAGAGCTGAAGGAGAGGGAGAACACGACTGGCTTGATGCAGAAGAGCGATGAAGAGTTGGAAGCTGAAGAGGAGAAAGCTTTTGCTGTCGAGGAAGGCACTGAAGCTGAAGAGCAAGCGCCGGAAGAGAGTACCCAGGTTCATACTTCGTTAGCCGGAAAGGACGAGTCGACGGAAGTCAGCGAGACGACGAGAAAGACAGCAGGAAAACGTTCGAGTAAGAAGAAGGAGGTAGAGTCTGACCAAGTCGCTGCTCCTCTCGAAAAGCTTCCCAATCGCAAGAACTCAAGGATACAAATCTACGATCTTCCCAATGCTTTCCCTGAGATTCCACCCAGAGGTGATTTCGATCTGGAGATCATTAGGGACTCGCCGTATTTCTTTAGTTAGTGGCGGTTTAACAAGAACGGGTACACACGTGGTACCTCATCTTTCAAGTTCGCATAATTTGCTGTCTCGTTGCATCTGTTGTTTTCCCAACTATACATCAGTATGTCATTGTGATGAGTGTTGTTGTTACTGTATATTGGCACATCGCATTGTCGTTGATAATCAACTCTTTTCTATCTGATTCATGGTCGTGAAACTTCTGGTCATTATGGTTTATGGATGTGTTTGGATGGTAGACTTCTCTCAGTTCGGTCCGGCCCACTGCGGGTCATCCGTCTCGCATGCAGCATTCCATCATGATCATGCAGCAGTAGATGCTTCTTTTTCTCTCCATCAACCACCATCACAAGTGTAGCACCTCGTAGAATCTACAGGGGCATACCATAGTTCGATACTGACGATTGAAGATGGCCTGCTTTGACCTCAGCTCGCCTGCTCACGAGCTCCTCTTCAGGACTTACACAAAGTCATCTTTGGCTACTAGGCTTTGCAAAAGAAGCACAGGCGGGAAGAAGCAGCAAACAACGATGCAATTTATGGCGTATCTGAGTCTCGGCAAATCTTTGGCATTGCAGGAACGATGTGGTTGTTTGCAGGCCACGGCTGCAGTGTCGGCGGAGCTGATATCTGCCTTGTCCAAACAACATTTTGCATTGCTGAAAGGAGTCTTCAGTGGCATGAATCTTAGGCGCTGCTCCAGATGACTCTTGTACCGCTACACAACTGAAGTCTGGCATGAGACGCGTCCAATCCGTCTATTACAATTCTCAGACCATCTACATTTTGGCCTGGACCATTTGAGCCCGTTGCCCACACAGCTCCGCTGCGACCGGCGTAGATCACGAGATTGCCGTCACTGCAAACATGTACGTCAGTCTTTATGTCTAAGCTCACTCGAAAACGCCAAATGAAACACTCACCCTTGCAATATTGCTTTCGACTTGTCTGCAGGATCAGACTCGGCTGTCTTCCAATTAGGAGACCGCCAGAGAACGGATTGCTCTTCGACTTGTCGGGGATGACGGCTTGTATGTAGCACCAGTTGGGAAGACTTGGGTTCGAGGTATAGAAAAGCGGTGGTGGCAGGGCGTCTGTTCTGATGGCCTTGGGAGTCTCGCTGATCGTGGTCGAAGATGTTTAGGTTCGACAAAGCGTCACGCAATGACGTGGGACGTGAGTCGTGAGGTATTGGGGGAGGTATATCCGAGTCTCCAGTTCTCTGCACGTCCGGTGAGACAGCAATGAAACCGTCGGCAAACAGGGCAAAAGACTTCCACCAGCTCTGCGATGCATACAATGTGGACCCTGCATCTTTGACTTGCAAGTATGGGATGCCATCTGAGACGATTAGGACTGGATCGTTAGTCATCGTGGTGTATTCACACTGTTGGAGGAAGGGCGCTGGGTTCCATATGGTGGTGTTGTCTTGAACGATCTGCAAGCTGCCCGTCTTGCGATCTAGAGTAAGCTTAGGATGAAGAGCCGTTGTATGCGACTTTGCAGTTGAGCTGGACCAGAGTCTCTCTCCATTGTTGCAATCCCTCACAACGAGGCAGCCATCGTGTTGCAGCTCGATACGCACTCCTTGCAAACCAATGACTGTGCCTCCTTGAATTTGTAGCGCCCCTGCATGGTATTGAAGAGATTTGCTGAGACCATCTTTCACTCCTATAAGGTATCGAACTGGACCTTCGACAAATCCGTCTTGAAAGGTACCTTCGGCCCAGCCATCGTTTATCCGCAGAAAAGGTGTTGGTGGAGATACTGCGGGAATTGCTTCCATATCGCCTGAGAAGATCGTATTTGGTGCGATGCGGTTTTGTAAGACCGTATAACCCCGACAGCCTGCTGCCGCTATGCCGTAGCCGAAGCGGCCAGGACCGATGACACTGGTTCATGTTAATAGACGGTGTACATGTCGATCTGAGAGAATGGGGTTCACTTACTTGCCTAGGACGGATCCACCGTATACCTGCATGTCGTGAGCATCGCCCCATGTCGTCGATCCAATGCCCCTAATTCCCGGACTGCATCAGCGCATCCTTTGGCTGCCCTGTGAATGCCTTGCTTACATTGCCAAATGAATGAACGCCCCTTCAGATATGATTCGATTATTGAGTACATTTGTACCAGTATAGTTGCCTTTGAACAATGCTGGATCGACCCTAAAATGCGACAAGACAAAGTCAGTTGCAGAATCCCGTATGGCATTATTGCATGGAGACAAACTGATTGACACCGCCCAGTAGGTTTCTAGTGCGTGCTATAATTGTGTTGCAAGTGACCAAGGTACCCGGAGCCCCAAACTGGCGTTTGCGTCGCTTCAGCCATTCAATTACCATCAGAGGCCGGATACAGTGAGATAGGAGCTCACAAGTACGATTGCCCCGTCGGTTGCATCAATTATAGTATTGTTGGCCTGTGAGACCGGAGAGATCCCGTCAGCGCTACGTAAGAGCTACTGAGGCGCGTTGCAACACACTATCACACCATTGCGGCACGCAACTGACAGGCCATCTGCCCAAGGTCCATGGGGCGGGGGCTGGCCCGCCGGTCCGACCACTACGTCAATGAGGGCCATGATCTCATCAATAAATCTGCTGCGTGTTCCCTGAGGACTTGGATTATTGGCTTACAGTTGTTCACAGCTCTGCCACCTTGAGCTCCGTCGACCAGGTGGAGGCAACTCCAGCCTCTGGGGTCCGATAGAACGCAGTTCTCGACGGCTGGCTCCACTGCGTCCCAGTCACCGAGCGACACTAGAGCAGCTCCGCCTTTTAGCCACCCATAGTCAGTTCTGCAACCATGGACTGCGCTGAAGCATGACGGAAAACAAGTCAGCTGAGAATACACAGGATGAGGGTGCTTGAGCTATTTACACGTTGCGAACTGCCTGATAACGTTTATTGACGCCTCGCAAAGCACCAGCTTCTTCTTTGCCCCGCGTGAACAGTCTTGCTTTCGAAACGTTGTCATCTGGATATCCTTCAGTCGCCAGCTCTTGATAGTGACCCTTGAGTAGAATTATGCTGTAGAGGTTGTACGAGGCTCCCTGTTCAAGCAGAATTGTGGTGTGGTCGCCTCCTCGAGCGAACAGGTCTGTAATATACTTGGCCGCATCCTCGTCCGGGGGAAGCTGTGGAACATGGTATATCTCGGGCCCAGGCTGATCCTGTATGTCTGGCATGGCGGGTCCTACTGCTAGAGGAGCGAAGTTGAGAAGAGTGAAGTAGCATTGCACAATGGATACCTCGGTCAGCCAACAGATAAACGCGCACGTGCAAAATTGGGGCAAAAAAGCGATGTACGAAATTGTCGCTCGAGCAAAACAAAACGGGGTTCGAACATGCGCCTTTCGGCGGACAGAAATTCTCCAAGGACACAAAGGCCGCAAGGAAGTGTATGGATTGTAGTTTGCAACCAGCAATTAGTTCGGACTCAGTTTTCACTTCAACGTCACGAACGCGTGCCCGAGCACAAAGATAACCAAAACTGGTAGCCGTGGTAGATATCAAGGACTAATTGAGGTGAGAAAAAGCGGAAATTTGGATTTCAGCCATTATCTGCTTCGCAGTGCTGTGGGATGGGAGTCGAGTTTCCTATTGGATGGAGGAGTACTCAAGAGTGTATATATCTTGCTTGCTAATGCTGTACATGCATTCTCTTGGCCTCTCTGCTCGACAACAGTGATCTGCCATGTCTGACTTTTGCGATCAGCTTGACTTGCGATGCCGCGCGCATATACAGAGAAACAGCAACTGACAATTTTCGCTTTCTTCCACTCTCCATTCACTGCAAGACATACCTTCTACTTCATAGTCACTGTCAATCCACTAGACAACTGCTGCTGCTGCCCTCGTCTCGGCTGCATAGGCTGCCATCGTTATGGACGTTTCCGAGAGCAACATCAACATCTCGCCATCGGCTTCAAATCACGTGAGGCTGTCGTCCGTAGACAGCGAAGCGACCAACAGTAGCTGCTCACTAACCAGCAGCGATGGCTCTCATATGCTTTCACCTGAAGCTTTTTCCGACTCTCGTCTGACTCTGTCCTCCTTTACGTCTCCTCCAACGACCCCAAGATCACCTTTACCGCCCTCGAGGCTTCACCATCGATTCACTTCGCATGAACAGCTGTCTACCTTGGCCCGGGCCCACAAACGAGACTGGGAAAGCACTGCAGACAGACTTCAAGATGCAGAAGACAAGTTCACTCAGCTCCCTATGCCATCCTCGCGCGAACGAAGGAGCAGCAGCGTCACACTTTCCAGCCACCACTCAGCAAGAAGTCGTCGAAGTTTCGCAAATATACGCAAGTCGCTCGTTTTCAATGGTTCAGGCATAGACGAGGAGTTTTCAAACACACCAAAAGGTCTTCCCACACCCCCAAATGGAGCAATCGAAGGACCAAGACTGTCCCGAAAACACATCGACGCGAGTCGTAGATCAGCAAGGGAAGCTCTCGAGGAGGACCTTCGAGTCTTGGAAATGGACAACGGAAAAGACGACGGCTTTGTCTGTGAGTTAACAAATATTGATGGCTGTGACGGCATCACCATTGTTGAAATATAGTCTGACCGTTCTTGGACCCAGTGGACTGTTACTTCACCTCGCTTGACTATCTGATCAAGGCTTTGAAGACAGATAACCAGGAAATGGTCGACGTGAAAACGCGTAGATCAGTCCGAGCTCGGTTACAGACACTCCTTGAATCTCTGTCCACACCAGAAGAACTCGCCACCGAGCAAGCACAGCTTTACCAAAATATTGCTAAAGAGCTTCAAGGAATGCCCAACGTTCGAGTTGCACGGTGCTCTTGCATAGTCACAACCGTCACAGAATGTGTCACCCTTCTCTTCAATGTTTTGGCATCCTCGCTACTGGCTTTGATCGTTTATATCGTTGACCTGCTGGCATCTTCTCGGGATGAAGTCGCAAGGCCGAAGGTTGATTGAGGTCAATGCGAGAATAAGAGTCAGAAAATTGGCAATTGCACGGACATCCAGATCCAATGCGTCACAATATCAGGCGGCGGCCCAGATGACCTCAAGCCTCTTGTGCCGTACTTTCGATGAAGCTGGCATCCAGAACTTCCTCAAGAGACCGCGCACTCCACGTGAAATTCGGGTTCAAGGGCTCCCCGAGCTTGTCGAGACTTCCGACCGTCAATATCCGGAAAGAAGCAAATGCAAGAACACCCAAACCGCTTTGAATAAACAACGACATGGTTTAGCCACATCACCGAAAAAGGGGTCAAATGGCTGCGCACTCATCCTGGTGGGCATGACCATCGCAAGAGAGTTTCACATGTCAAAATTAAAGCCTCTGCCGGGTACTAGGTGCCACGGGATCTGTGTATTTAGACAAGGCATTCGCATGCCGAATACTCGAGGATACCGGGCGGAGGAAAGATGCAAGAGCACCTCAAATAACTCTACATATAAACCGCGATTACAAATTTTGATCATTCTTGTGCTCGGGCACGCGTTCGTAACGTTGAAGTGAAAATTGAGTCCGGACTAGTTGCTTTTTGCAAATTACGATCCATACCCTGCCTTGCGGTCTTTGTGTCCTCGGAGAATTTCTGTCCGAAGGTGCATGTAATACGCATTTCGGAGGAGAAAGATCGATTGGTTTGCTGGTCGATACCCGACGTCTGGAAAACGATGAATGTCGATATTACGGGATAGAGTACCTCCACACAGGCCAGGACCTAGGGAAATGAATTCTTTAGCCCTTCGTAACTTGTAGCGCCAGATTCGCATGAGCAGATTAAACGATACTACAGCACAAGGCGACATGGCTCAGGTGGAGGTCCAGGGTAATATAAAGGTCGCTTATCAGCGGCCGAGACCAGACCAATCTGATGTGCGGTAGGAAAATCGTCAGGATTTCGAATTCGTGATATGTGATTTTCCTCCACGTGGTCAGCAGTGTCAGCCGTGAGCGACAAGTAATCTTGAGTGAGCCTTCAACTACCCCGTCTTATATCATTGACCTGTTCCAGAGATGGCATAGTCTACGACTTGAAAATGCGAGACCTTTTATCATGATTCGGGCTCTAGGGGATGCACTCGCCAAGGTCCTTGGGATCGTCTGGCGGATGGACAAGCAGGGGGAGCTGTCTATGCGAGGGTCTTTACCTTGTGTCATGCTTTGTGCTCCATACCACGCTGTGTCTTCCCATTGCCACTCCCTCAGCAGTCAAGCGCCGCTGCTTTTTGGTCGCTCGCTTGCTTGCCAGTCTGGCGATCACGCAGCATTAACACGGGTGGTGGTCCTCAAGTAGGCAGTAGCTGCGCGCCCTTCACATAGCAGCTGGATCGTACAGCACCATGCATGCTCCATCCAGCGCTGCCCCCTCCGCCAGGGACACCATCAAGGTCGTCGCTCGGTTTCGACCCCCCAACAGCCTCGAGCAGCGCGAAGGCGGTCGGATTATAGTCGAGATAGACGAGGAGACCGGCACCAACGTCAAGCTTACTTCGAGCTCAGATCCGCCAGGTGGCTTCAACTTTGACCGCGCATTTGGCACGCAAGCGACCCAGCAGGAGATATTCGACTATGGCGTCCGTGGCATTGTGGACGAGGTCATGGCTGGCTACAACGGCACAGTGTTCGCCTATGGCCAGACAGGCTCAGGCAAGTCGTTTACAATGATGGTGAGTTTGCCTGGATCCCTGTCGGTGTGCTTAGAGGTCATCGCTGCCCTTGTCTTGCGGCCTTGCCGCTTGAGCTGGCGACGCCCATGCACCATCTCAACGCGTTCCATACACGTGACCAGACAATTTGTTTGCTGAGCCAGACCTTTCAACTTGTCCCTCTGTACAGGGACCTAGTATAGATGATTCAAAGCTTCGAGGTCTCATACCACGAATAACGGAGCAAATCTTCAGCACGATCATGGAAAGTCCAGCGAATATCGAGTACACGGTCAAAGTCTCGTACATGGAAATCTACATGGTGAGCGGACAGTAGGGATAGAGCTGAACATGCGGACTCCGTACTTACATGCTACGCTTTCTTCACCTCGATGCAATAGGAACGCATTCGAGATCTACTATGTCGTAAGCTCTGCATAGCACCGTCCACCGGCAGCAGCAAGGCTGACCATGTCTCGCACCGTCTCTGACGATGACAACAGCACAAAATGACAACTTACCGATACACGAAGACAAGCAACGGGGTGTATACGTGAAGAACCTAACCGACTATTACGTCGGCAGCACAGAAGAGGTCTATGAGATCATGCGACAAGGAGGCCAAGCACGAGCTGTTACTGCTACCAGTATGTCTCTCGGAACAAACATTCCCATCTTACCTATGATGAGCTTACTGCCTTGTTATAATAGATATGAATGCGGAGTCATCTCGTTCGCATTCCATATTTGTGGTGACAATAAGCCAGAGAAACACCGAAACAGGAACCCTCAAGAGCGGTAACCTCTACCTTGTCGATTTGGCTGGTTCTGAAAAAGTGGGCAAGACTGGAGCAAGCGGTCAGACTTTAGAAGAGGCCAAGAAGATCAATAAGAGTTTGTCTGCTCTCGGAATGGTCATCAATGCGTTGACAGACGGAAAGGTCCGCTATAGCATATAGCTCAGTGTGAGTGAAGCAATGCGCTAACAAACCTGTCCCGCAGTCTTCTCACATACCCTATCGAGACTCGAAACTCACGAGGTAAGTCTACTTGAATCACCTTCCCTTGTTTTATTTGCTACCTGAAAACTTACCTGGTTTCTGCTTACAGAATCCTGCAAGAATCGCTAGGTGGTAATTCTCGAACGACCTTGATCATCAATTGTTCACCGTGCGAGTATAATGAACCGGAAACGATCTCCACCTTGAGGTTCGGTATGCGAGCGAAGTCTATCAAGAACAAGGCCCGAATCAACGCAGAGCTGTCCCCTGCTGAGCTCAAAGTTCTGCTCAAAAAGGCACAACGCGATGTTACGAACTATCAAGCCTATATATCGCTTGTCGAGACTGAGCTTGCAGCGTGGAGAGGCGGGGGTTCCGTAGATAAAGCTCAATGGGCCTCGATGGAGAAGGCACTAGGCTTGCAACCAGGCGAAGCACTTGCATTAGCGAACCGCGCTGGTTTGACAGAAGATGGTAACCGTGCATCTGGGGCTGCTACTCCAGCCAGCGGACGTGCGACTCCCCGCACGCCAGCTCTCGATGGGGCAAAGTATTTAGATAGTCGACCTGACACACCATCGACAGTCGTGCTGGACAAGGACGAGAGGGAAGAGTTCTTGCGACGAGAGAACGAGTTGACGGATCAACTGTCTGAAAAGGAAAGTGCGCTCAGCGAACAAGAGAGGCTCGTCAAGCAATATAAAGAGGAGCTTGACCTGCTGAGGAGCAACGAAGGTACTATGGATGCCGAACATAAGGCCATGTCATCCGAAGTACAAGAATTGAGGTTGCAGCTGGAACGATTGACATATGAGAACAAAGAGGCCGCTATCGTATCAGAGGCAGTGAAAGAGCAAAATACAGACCTAGCAACAGAGCTGGAAGAGCTTCGAAAGTCCATAGCGGACCTGAAAGCTACACAAAGGACAGCTTCAGATGAAGGCAAAGAAAGGAAGAAGGCTGAAAAGCTTGCTGCCTTGATGAGCAATTTCGAAAGCGGCACTTTTTCGCATAAGGAAGAGGAAATGAGGGCGACATTGCGAAAGCTAGACGATCAAACGACACTGTCGCCAGACGATATATCGAGACTTCGTACACAATTGATGGACTCGCAGGTCTTTGCACGCGAGCAATCGGAAAAGGCGAGGCAGATGTCAGAGGACTACGAGGCTTTATCGCGGCGGAAGGACGAATTGGAGAGCAGAGTGGCTTCGCTCGAGCAGGAATGTGAAGAGCTTCTCGACAAGGCTGGCCTCGATGGGGCGGAAGATGTGAGGGTGCGTGCTTTGCGGCCCTGTTCTTTACTTCAAAAGGCTAATGATGCTTGCAAATTCGCAGACAAAGCTGAATATGCAGCACGCGGCCCGACGGGAGGGTGTCCAGCAAGAACTAACCGAAGCGAAAGAACAACTGGCGAAAAAGTCTACGGAGCTAAAGAATCTGGTCGCTACCGTCGAGTCATTGCGCGGCGCCAATGACGAACTTAAGCGCGCCTTTGAGGTTACAGCTGCAGCCAGTGAGGGAGGGAAGAACCTGGCCGAGAGTGCAAAGGAGATGGAACGCATCCGCAAGACAATGACGTCCCAGCTTGCCGATTTCGACATGATGAAGAAATCATTGATGCGGGATCTACAAGATCGCTGCGAAAAGGTGGTAGAACTGGAAATCTCGCTTGATGAAACGAAGGAACAGTATCACAATGTTTTGCGAAATAGCAACACCAAAGCTCAGCAACGGAAGATGCTGTTCCTCGAACGCAATCTAGACACACTGGCTGGCATACAAAGACAGCTAGTAGAGCAGAATACATCGCTGAAGCGTGAAGCTGCGTTGGCTGAGAAGCGCTTGTTGGCCCGGAATGAGCGGATAACTAATTTAGAAAGCATGCTCATGGAAGCTCAAGAGAAGCTCAATAGCTCGAATGCACGCTTTGAAGCTCAGATGAACGCTGTCAAGCGGGAGATATCAGATCTCAAGCAATCCAAAGCAAGAGCAGGTCCTCAGTTGATGGCGGGCGCAATGGGGATCGGCTCAAAAATCTCGAAACCTCTACGTGGTGGAGGTGGCAGCGTTGCAGAGTCTGGATCGCCCGTACCCAAATCGGCGGAAGCGAAACGAACGTCCTGGTTCTTTGGAACTACTAGTTGAAACAGCATGGCATGTCCGTTCCACCTCGAGGCTCGTTAAACATCATTAGTCGCAGGTCCGTCGCATTATACGAATTTAGCTTTGTTGTAGTCGTAGTCAATTAGTAGATAGTCAATCGTTTGACACCCCTCAAGAAATCGAGTCATTCCCAGCAGTGGTGTTATATAGCGGTTTTGCCTAAGGCTTGAAGGAATGTGCCTCTCTCTGTAGTATCGCTATGGCCCTGTCGCCCAAGTTTTGCTACTTTACGGTGATGCTGGAGAAATACCCTCAGCAGGCCATAGCCAGCCGAACTTATCTTCGACATCTCCTGATTGAATGCCGGTCATGGTCGACATGAGCTGGAAGAACCCTGGTCCAGCGGTTTGCCCGTTGCCAATGTCAATTTTTGCGGTCTCTTGAGGGCCAGTGTGGTACGTGATGGATCGGACTGCGGTGATCACAGCGGCTGTACCGGCTGCGGCAACCTCGTCGAACTTCTTTGCCTGCAGAAGAGAGACAAAATGTCTAAATTCCATGGTCGGTAGCTGGCACAGGCCATGAACACTCACCTTGACGTTGTCGAATTCAACAGGGGCAATCTGGACGTTCCATCCGAAGATCTTGTCTGCGATCTGAGCAATGGACTTGGAGGTGATACTCTTGAGGATAGAAGGCGACTCGGGAACATAGAGAGTAGGCTTCTTGAGCTTCTCCTCATCTGGTGTATTTTGGCCTTGCTCGTAAGATAGAAGCAGGCAGTTTGAGGTAGAGAACTCGTCGACCAGAGTTCGAGTAGCTGCCACGATCAATGAAGTTTAGTAGAGCCATACTTTGCGTAAAGCCAACCTCGGACTTACCGCTATCAAGATGCAGAGTAATGGCATACCCAGCCTTTTTCGCAGCGAGCATAGGGCCGAAAGCTCTGCGTAGGATGATAAGAATTAATCAAGAGCTATTCAGTTGAAGAAGAAGAATCGCCGCTCACGGTGCGTAGTTTCCGGCAAGCTTGGCGGAGCCGGTACCCTTTGGTGCCGTTCGGTCGAAGTCTTCCAGGACGTATGCGTCGACACCTGGGGCGTTCGGCTTGGGCGTGCCGTACAGAGAACCGGCAGGTGTGCACCAGACGAGGCTAGTTGGTAATTATCCGGCGATTAGAAAACGGTTGTATTGCGCACACGAGCAGCTTTGTATTGCTTGTGCACTCACAAAGTGAACTCATCGGGTGAAGCTAGAGCGAGCTCGCCTCCCGAGCCGAAGTATAGAGGTCGAATGTAGAGGGAACCGCCGCTTCCGTTCTTGCCGTAAGGAGGAACAAATTCCAGGTTTGCAGCTACACACAGTCTGCATCCTTCAAGGAAGACCTCTTCAGGTAGTGTAGGCATAGAGATCAAGCTTGCGGAGTGATTCATGCGGGCGGAATTCTCTTGAGGTCTGAAGATGCGGACTGATCCATCTTGCGCTCTGTATGCTTTGAGCTGGAATATAGTCAATGCGCATCAGCTACTTGGTACATCCAACACAGGGTGATCGGGAGGCTCTCTTACACCTTCGAAGCACTGTGAGTTAGTTGCAAAGAACTGAATTAGCATAGTCCTCGATACGGAATTGAAACTGTTCACATACAGATTGCCCATAGTTCAAGGCAACACTGGCGACGTGTAGATTCATGTAAGGCTCCTTGACAAGTTCAGCCTTTCCCCAGCTGCCGTTTTTCTGTTACAGGCATTGGAGTCAGCTGGACGCTTGATCCGCACACAATTTTGATTTAAAGACGCACCCAAGTATATCTAACGTAGCCATTGGTGGGCATCAAGCCAAACTTGAGGTTTGGCCAGTCAATCTTGTCGCTGGGCTGTCCAGCCTGAGAAGTTCCGTTTCTGCAGAGCATGTAGGGGAGGGGCGAGAAGGTGAGCTGTCTGCCCTGGACGTCCAATGGCGGTCATCTAGTCCTGCTCACGTCGCCATGCTGTATCTGTATGCTGTTGCTGCGGCTATAAAAGCTGTTGCTCCAGGGCAGAGGTGTGCCGCCGACTCGGCTGGCCTGACTCGGCATGCTCGCTGCTGGCAGGACCGGCAAAGCGGCAACGGAGAAGCGGACGACATAGAGAAAGTAAGCAGTAATATGGGAGACTAGTGTGTATTTCACAGGTATACAAGGCGTTACATAAAGGGGGAACTGCATGCTATGACTGACAGGACATTGTTGCGAACAGTCTTTTGTAGTAGGGGCCAACCCACTCGTCTCGCCTTGCGAGACGAGTGCTGATGACTGATGCAACAGTAGGTATAATACAATCATCCTGTACGAAGAGATGTTTGAGATGAACAAAGGGAAGGTTACGGAAGCGACGTAGCTTACGGCCGCATAATTCGAGTGTCCATCATTGCTTGATTGATACGGTTAGAAAACATTTCCACCGAATATAGGCTAGTGTCGTTGCGTTATTTGGAAAATTATCGAGTTCAAGAATACTTATCATGCATTGAAGAATGCACTACACCGAATGCTCATAAGGAATCATCTTGACGAACGGGATCATAAGGGAAAAAACTTGCACGACGTCCGAAATTCAGGAGAAGAAAGGTTGTATTGAAGGGAACTGCTAGACACGGTGGCGATTATGATCGCATATCGTCG
Organism: Cystobasidium tubakii; assembly: GCA_024345325.1. Taxonomy (NCBI): domain Eukaryota; kingdom Fungi; phylum Basidiomycota; class Cystobasidiomycetes; order Cystobasidiales; family Cystobasidiaceae; genus Cystobasidium; species Cystobasidium tubakii. The sequence continues at coordinate 1,016,321 of BROO01000001.1, read as the reverse complement.
TCGTTATTGTCCCGCAGGCTCGCAGACATCATGAGATCATTGAGTTCTCCATCGCCAGAGTAGCTGAACCCTCTGAAAGCGTCCTGAGCCTCTTCATCCAATCTATTCTTCGAGGGATGGATAGGAACAGGTCCTTGTTTTCTTGGGTCCGTGCTATTAGAAGGCTCATCGATCCAAGCGCCAGCTGGATCGTCACAGAAGTATGCGCCGGTATCGACTGGCGCTTCCCGTTGAATGTCCGCATCCGTGAATTCGGCATCGAAATTGCGGACGCACTCATCGGAGTCAACATATGGCTTGAATGGCACTGTGACTTGACGCGCTGCGAGAGCTTCCCAATCGATCATCTTGAAGAAGGGGTGTTCTTTCAGTTCAGCAGCATCGCGCTTAGCACCCAATCGATGAGCTGGATTTCGGTTTAAAAGCTGCAAATACGACAAACGTCAACGCTTGTGGTAAAAGTAATGACTGACTAAAAGTAGACTTACGCCCTTGACAAACTGTTTTCCGTCATCTCCAATGACTCCTCGCGGGAATTTAATTTTACCGAAACTAGAAGCATCAAAGCAAACGTGTCAGCTTAGTGAAACGCAAGGTCCACGGATGAATAAACGAGTTGAACTCACCAGATATTCTTGTACATCTGCTGAGTATCCTCTGCGTAGAACGGACTCCATCCACAGCACATCTCAAACAGTAGGACACCCAACGACCAGAAGTCCACAGTTTGCGAGTAACCATGATCATCGAGCAGTACTTCCGGAGCTAGATATTCCGTCGTACCACAGAAAGTATTCGTAAGGGCATTTGAGGGTAGATCAGGTTTCGATAAGCCGAAGTCGCATAGAACTATATGACCAGTAGCGTCCAGCAAGATATTCTCAGGTTTTAAATCTCTGTATACTATATTGTATTTATGTAAATATTCAAATGCCAGTGTTATTTCTGCAGCATAGAATCTTGCTCTATCTTCTGTAAATCTTCCTTCTTTTTGTAAATGATGGAAAAGTTCTCCTCCTGATTTAAAGTCCATAACGAGGAATAATTCAGTTTCAGATTGGAAGGAGAATTTTAATCCTAATAAGAAAGGACATTCTGAAGATCGTTGTAAGATCTTCCTTTCTCCAATTGTATGTTGAACTTCCTTCTTAGCGATAATCTCACGCTTGCTAAGAACCTTCATAGCGTAGATTCTCTTTGTATCCTTCTTGCGAACTTGGAAGACTCTTCCAAACGTGCCTTTACCAATCATTCGTAGGAATTCAAAGTCTGATGAACGGAGAGTTCGCCTTTGTTCGCTTCGTTCAAAGCGCATGCGAACGTGAACATCGCCAGTGACTTCTTCATCTTGCCTGGGATTGAGCTTATACCAGTCGTCTATTTGCCAGCCGTGCTGCAATTCGGGCTTGACGTCTACCAAGCCTAGGAAGAATTCATCGTCCCCCCTTCTGGCGTATACGCAGATGGTGACAGGGCAGTGGTCGAGCGTGACATCACTTTTGATAGACAAGGCAGAGGAGACGGACAATGAGGGACATCAGCATGACTGTATGATTGGAAAAGGCAACCTGCATGTAGAAGATCTGGAGATGAATACACTCACAAAGCCACTTCGTGTTTCCAGACAGGATGATACGCAGATGCCGTACTGGTATCCATATCATCGCCCGTCTGCGACGAAGAACCTCCATTCGCGTCAGCAGTACTGTTTCCATTGCTCTTAGTACCGCCAGCCCTCTGACTAGATCGCAAATGCGATGAAGTCCTAGGCGAGACGGGTTCGCCTCTAGCGTCTTCCTCATGTTCATTGATGGCTTCCCTCGAGACGAACTCATTCTGCTCAAACGTCGCAACTACATATGGACGAATATTGGCTTCTGGTGTTACTAGATTACGAGCTTCGATGATCTTGACTGTTAGTTTCCCTTTGAGTGCTGATGATCCGTGATCACCACGTTTGCGAGTGGACGATTGCCCGGCGCCAGATGTGGATGAGCCTGCTGATGAGCCAGTCGAAGAGGACATGCCTGTTGACGCGACTTGATTGAGTGTGTTGGATGATCCCTCTCCGGCAGTACCAGGTGTGGACGTCGTTGATGACGAAGGGAAGCCTTGATTGACAGGGGTGGGCGGCGCGTCACCAGCTTTAGTAGTAGTAGCCTTTGAGCCTGCTGAAGCTTTGCTATCTGGAGGCTGGCTCAGCTTGAAATCAGGATGCTGTTTCGATTTAGGCGATGTATTGGTGTTGTTGGTGTGATGATCCTTTGGATTCGGGTAGGGTGCAGCCTGAGTATGCTGGTGAGCAGTTCTAGTGGGTGTATTCCTGCCTGACGAGTTTGAGGCGCCTGCAGCAGATGACGCCTGATGGCACATGGGAGACTGGTGCAGAGCTGCAGCTGCAGTTTTCGAGGAGGTGTTGGGAGCATGTAATCCAGTCGCATTGACAGAGGAAGTCACTTCTGGCAGGACAAAAGACTTTTGCAGTGTCGGAGTGCGCAGTCCCGCCGGCAGACCATGGTGATGGTGTCCGCCTGTGAGCCCTCCATGGGAGGAAGAGGAGTGAGAGCTGCTTAGACTGGTCGTGCTTGCGTTGTTAGACGTATGTTGCAGTGGAGCAGGCGTAGCAGAGTCTCTTGCATTCGTGCCGCTGTTGGTTGAAGCTCCTGGTCTGCTGTTCTCGCGCGAGTGCCTTCGAGCGACAGAGGGAGACAGCGACGACTCGAAAGGATTGCGCTCCTTGTCTGGATTCGAGTGTATGGGTGCTTTGGGCGTAGTATCCCCTCCAGAAGTGTCTCGCCGCGAGTTCCAGAACGAGCCGAGCATGTTGGCAGAGAGGTGTAGGTGCAGCGCACGAAGGCGACGAGATGAGGGCGTGCTTCAACGGCTCTGTCGGCAGCGGCAAGAGTCTGCCTTGCTGGACAGCACGAAGACACCTCTAGCCGTGTGTGGTTACCGTGGATGTCTCTGCTGTCCGGCCTCGTACTCGCGCACTGTAGGAGTGCAGTTGACCAGCGAAAAGACGTGTCTCTCCTGCTGCCTGCTTGTCCGGGTACGAGCGCGGCGATGGAAGACGGTGGAGGGACGAGGGCAGTGCTCTCGAGGTTGATGATGTGGTTATACTTTCAGTAAATGCTAATCCACCCAGTCGTAATGATTACAGTATTGATGTCCTGCCTGCTTACATCCCATCTCCTCGGCAAGTTTCGTCATCAGACGTAGTGCAGGTTGGCCACTCATGCGGCGAGGAAGAAAAGCTTGCTATTCTCGAATGCTGGCGGCGAAAGGGTGCAATTTGTGGTTACAAGCAGACTGACAGGCTAGACTGCGCTACACTTCGACAATTGAAAAAGCCCTTGCGCTGTGGTCCTTCACTTCCAAAACATTCGCAAAGGACTACCCTCGGCATCACCATATACCGGATCCATCTTCAGCCAATTCTCCCTCTTGCCTAGATTTCTCACACTTGCCCACTGCTCTGCCTGCTTCTCATTCACTCCCTCACTGCCTCTGCAATTGTCCCAATTTGACGATCCAACAGGGTATGATCCTACCATTTGAAAATCGCCACTTTGAGATAATGACCTGTGTGTCATTCCTGCTGGGAGAATATACACGTCTCCTGGTGTAGCGTGGTGTTTGATGGCATTCGGAGACTCGTGATGTGCAAAGGCTAGTTCTGCCGTGCCTTTGTAAGGGACTAGTACCTGCAGTGTATAATTATATCCAAGTGTCAGAGCCTGAGGCTTAAATCGATTTGATACAGTGCTCGGAGAAACCGACTTCGTGTGTATTGCTGTGATAATGGTTGAAAGGGAACCTGTGATGAGGTTTCGTGTATTAGTAGAGCATTCAATTCACCCAGTAATACAATAAGGTCATCATGCAGATCATCAGTTTCACTCTCTGGTAGAAGTTGTACATGAAAGTCAACTCACACCCCATACCTCCAAGCAGGTATCAGATCATTACTCGAAATCAATTCTTCAACATCGTCAGGTTTTAACGATTCCTTCCCATTCGGTACAGCAGTATCTTCAAGTTCAGCAAAAGGTCGGTATATTATGAGCGGTAGGTTGTGAAGTGATGAATTTGGGAAATCCTTGTAGGATGGTATGAGGTAGGTCTTTGCGTTTGCAATCACTTGTGAGATTGGTAGCAGCTTCATCTTCTGATGTTTGTTCGGAGTTTCGTACATGGTGAAGCGGAAAGACGTGGAGGGCGACCATTGTCGAAGTACACACTTTGTGGCGAAGGACATGCCTGCCGTCAATATCAGACAGGTTCAAGAGAGCGGAATGGACGAAAGTACCTCCTCGTTCTCCACATCAATTCGGTGAGGACTGTTAGCTTACAAGGTGATACGGGCACCAGGATGATTTGAGCGAAGATAATTGTCGAAAGCAGAGCTGCATTTCAAAGCTGGCTACAAGGCTTCAGGGAGCATTGTCCTCGCTAGCTAAATTCACTTGATGATACACCATGAGCCTTGTCAATGGCTCATTTACCCCACGAATATTCCAAGGCGAGAAAAATATACCGAAAATAAGGCTACTTTCCAACCGTCAACTATTTGCAACTGAAGTACCAAGACTACCCTTCCTTGCGACGCATAAAACGACATATATCCATAAATACGAGCAATTCCTCAATCCGCAAGTTCATCTTCATCCGAAGAAGAGCTTCTCACATCGCTCGTTTGAGCGCGATAATTACTCAAGCTTAGAGGTCTCAGTTCCTGATTGAGGATATGCTGTAATGATTTCGGAGAGGCAGCTCTTTGCTTAATTTCTAATGTCTCGTCACTAGTGGCCGAGGAAGGGAGAATATCCGAGATAGGAGGAAGAGTCTGACGATCCGGTGTTACGCGCTTGGCAGCTGGGTAAGACGAAGAAGAAGCCTCGTGAGATGGTGATTTGCGCTTCATCATATTCGGAGGAGGGAGGAGTATAGCATCCCTTCCAGTATTAACATCGCAGAGACTCAATCCGCTCATTCTGCGCTCATCGTCGGGAGTCCTGACGAGCATGTCAGGTGATGATTGTCTTGATTCCGCAGAGTGACTGAGCGAGGGAGAGCGGGATGCTCCATTTCTGTGCTCTCTGTTCTTTGATTGACCAGCGGATGATGGCGACGGTAACGCTGAATGTGATGACGTGGATGGCATTGCCAAGCCTGTCAGTCTCGATCCTTGATGCTGCTGCTGAGCGTGATGGCGATAATGATGATGGTGTGGATTGGCTTGTCCCTTGACCGGCGGAGGATACGACGGACTTGGCATGGACGTGGCATGAGGGTAAAGAGGGCCATGGACGGCGAGATGGGCAGTGTATGCCCGGAGCTGTTCGGCGCGCAGGAGGTCCAAAGCAGCGAGTCTGTGGGCATGTACATGACCGTGGTGAGTGTGTATGTCGAGTGTGCAGTTGTCGACATGTCCAGTGTGCAGGTCCACGATAAAAGTCGCGTTCGATCACAGCCAAGCACAGGTAAGACGAGGTAGGAATAGAGCAGGAGAGAAGCAAGCACACAGTCAGCAGTGCAGGCATACTCCGTACCACGGACAAACGCACCTCTCGTCCTCCCTCGCCTTTGCATGCAGCAATGCCAGCAGCATGTCCCTGTCGCCGTTGCCCTCGGCGTGGTAGGCCGCCACTATGTCGGTCCACGAGGGCGTCTTGAGTGCGCTGTCATGCTTGCTGGTCGGTCTGGAAGCCACTGCCGCGGTGAGGGCTGCGGTCTGCGTTGGAGTCGAGGACATGGTTGCTGGAAGGGATCCCTGTCCAGACTGCACTCTGTTCTTGACCTGTCTGTGCAAGATACGTGTGCGTGTCAGCAGCAGTTCCAAGCGTGCGGTGCGGTGCGGAGTCGGATGGCCGTCGAGACCGCAAGGTCTGGAGGGCGAGGACGACCGAGGCAGGAGCACGACCTACCGATGGCAGTATGGGGATGGACGGGTCAGCAAGCAGGAATATGGCAGTCGAATGTACGATCCAGTGAGACGGAAAGCAAGAGGCGCTCCGCCAGTCTCGCCGCTTTCTCTTCTTTTCCTTGCGTCGAAGGGAAAACGCCAAGACCTGGTTATTTCGAGAGCTCTGGATCAAGAGAAGAGAATAGATCGGCGAGAGAAAGTGGCGATGGAAAGCGAGGGGAGAGTCGAGGCAAGGGAAGCTTGTGGACGAGCATCCTTGGATTACATGCCTGTGCACCTTCTCACCCTCCTGCCTACTCTTTCCTCCCATCTTCTTTCCCACTTTCCTCACGGCCAAGTTACTAGCACTGGATCGGCCGCCGTGGGTGACACACTTTTATTAGACACGCACACAAGAGGCTTGGGTATTTATATGGACCAGCAAGACGGGAGGGTAACCAATGAGATACGAGAAACACACGGTTCACTCATCCGCACACACAATCCATACACCCTAACATGCATCATCCATCGTTCTCCCTCTATCCTACATGCAAGAAACTTCCTCCTGCTCTAGACCTGCAAAAAAGCTAATTCCGTACACCCAAGCCAAAGTCCAGAAATATCATATAAAAATGTGATGAAGAAATCATTGGGTCACGTCTCGTCCAAAAGGTGCGGAAAAAGTCGCCACGGCCTAACGTCGTCTTTATTTACAGACCTTACCTTTTAATAATGATGATGGGCTGCTGCATATGCAAGAATGATTCTCCAATAGCGACATAAATAGAACATCCTCAATCAATTTACACATTCATGACCAATGTGTCTGTCTCATCTTGTCTTCCACGCTAGAAGCTGTTTCCCTGCCTTGAGACTAGTGCATCGGTATTATTGGTGTCAGTTATTTAGGTGTTGCACTCGTTCCTGTCTCATGGTGCAATGGCGAACGTAACATTGAGAAGTAGGCACCATATCACATCGCCGGCCAGATATACACCCTACCGTCACGAAACCATGACTACACACCTACGCAGCCCTGCTGACTGGCGCCGCATCCTCATAACGTCGACGGATATACGGAAGTCCAGAAGCTTAAGCAGAGCCAGGCCTGCCCGGCCGAAAGAATGGATAGCAAAAAACGACGCGTCTTTATTTATACCCCATGCTATTAACAGAAAGGAACACCGGAGAACGATCCCTTGCGAAAGGGGCAAGTAGTTGTCCTTGTGTAAGCCCAACACCTTTCGTAAGAGAGAAAGCTGCCATAGCATATCAGTACCCTATGAAATAAACCCGTCTAGAGCATGAACGTTCTCTTGGACATTTCATTCGCTTGGTTGTATCTCCGTTTTCTCCCGCCCTAAGCCCGCCGCCTAAAATAGGTAGGCTTGGCATTTTTATTATTATCGGAATATCCATTATACTCCGTGGGACCGTTGGTTAGGTCTACATCCACTCCTGAGCCAGCCGTGTATCGTCTCGTAAGTAAAGTAAACATCGAGTGTACTCGATTCCACTCGTATGTAGTAGAAATGGAAGTAGGAAGGTGAAGCCATGCTAGGTGGGATCGCACACCAACACATTCCTCAAGCATGCAGAAACATTCAATGGGAAAGTCATTGCGTTCGCAAAATGCTGGCAAGATCCAGGCTTTTCTGGTATCAAATGCAATGATTGCATTCCGAGTACACGACATGAAAGTGCTGGTTTCACACAAATACGGCCGAAGGAAAGTTTGCAGGTGAGGGATATCGCCGTACCCCACTTGGGGTCTTTCTACCTGTCTACAAGCTGACTTCTGTATACGACAGGCAAGCTTCACTTCGACCTGGAAATTAATTGGTATATCCGGTATTGTATATCAGCTGTGCTTTCAGGAGAACAATCGTCCATTGCAAGCTCAACCGATGGGCCAGCCTCATACCACCATGGCAGTTTCCTGGCTCATCACATTCTCTAGCGAATCATTCTGAGCGGAGCACGGTCCGCCTGGCTCGTGACATCGGCAGCTACTGCTTCTAAGTGCAAGCGTTGAGGCGGACAGCCGTCCATACCTTCCTGTTCTGACATGCTGGTCTCGAAAAGACGAGGACAGCCAGGCCAGAAAAAGAGATCTGCAAAGAGAGACTCGGACTGACCCACCATTATATCTTGAGCTGTCCCTGGTCACAAGTCAGAAAGGCAGCTTGTCAAAGTGCGCTCCTTGATGGCGACGAAGACGGTTGATATGCCCGGGGCACCTTCTAAGTGCTTGAACAAGGCAAAAGGCAAAAAGAAAATCATGCTCCGAAAACGCCGTATCCCTGTGCTTTCATTTCTTCCAAGAGCTCGCCTCGAACCCCGGACCTCCTGAAAGCAGATAGCCTGTTCAATTTGTTAATGAATTTTCGGCAAAACTTCAGATTGCCTTCAATCTCTTTCGAGAATCTGGCGCCCATCCATTCCCCCACCGTGAGCGCCCGAATTTAATACAAAGGCCGTAATCGAATGGTGAGTATTGAATTCTCAAAGTCGGCCTGGGATTTGACTGTCGTTAAGGGCGAACCTTAGAACCGTTACAATTTCCCTGATAACCATTTGGTAATGGCTAACGCGGCGCAACTACCCCTGCAAAACTCGGCCACGAACCACTGAGCCAAGGGAGCCTGAGAGATTTCCGTAAATATCATGCATTCGTCAAATCTTTATAGCTAGAGGCTTGCGGCGAGAAAACACATCACAATTGCGAAAAACATATATTCGAAATGCCAACCTGACAAGACTGTAGAAAGTGCTGTCAAACTGCATTGCATTGTCATGTACTAGTTCCTTGCTGTAGCCTGTGTTCGCCCTCTACAGTTACTTACATCTAACGAAATGCATGTAATACGGAATATCGACGTAACCCTTGCAGGAAGCATCCTGCATCTGCCTGTGCTTCTGGACGTGCAAGAGTGAGACTGCCTGGTCGTATCAATGCCTACTCCAACGATGGAGGTTCTTATCACCTCGCCAGCCACTTGTACGACTCCCAATGTCCCGACTCGCTTGTCGCCTCTCTCAACTCCAATGCTCCTGCCCATTCTCGATTCATTGCAGCCTGGTCTCCGCAAACGCGAACGAAACGATGCTACTGCATCTCTACTACTGCCTCATAATAAACAGCACACACTTGCACATCCATGTCCTGAGCCTCCGAGATCACAGAGTGTGTTGCGCAAGGAACAGGCGCATGGACAAAGCAGCAGAACCTCGACAGACAATGCAAGAGCAAGACACGCCAGTCGAATGCGATAGCAGACGTACACTACTCATATTGGTCCTCAAGACCCGTTCAAGATGCGCATGCATGTACAAGAAGTGTCCAGTCGACCTCGTCAATCGCGGAACATGATCATACTTGCCTGCACACGTGCCGCGTCTGCACACGTGCACCGTCTGCAGGACAAGCCAGGTAGGACACCATCATCGCAGAACAATGACAGCTACTTTCCACCTATATACTCACTCTCACACCTGTTGTTCCGGATGGCGTCTCTCGTGCGCAGAGAGCTATACTCTACGCGGCGTCTACGGCTGTTCATTCAAGCAGTACAGTCAAGTCCTCCCAGCATCCTGTATCTTGATAGCTACAGTCTCACCCCCTCGCTACCAACTCTGGCTATCTCATCCCTGGTATGCTTTCAAGTCAATACTGCAAGAAGGGTAGAACCATATTCGGAGGGCATGAGCATGAGACGGAAGTGAATGTCGCAATGCCTTGTACGCGTACGCATCTATTGACAGTCTCTTGCCATATGTTACAGGCGGGCAAGGTGCAGGAAGTTTCGGTGAGTGGGCATTTCGTCCTGGTAGAGCGACAATTCTGACGTTGTGCATGCACTTCTCTCTTCCTCTCTCCTTCTCGAATGTTGACAGTTCCTCCAATTTATCTCAAGAAAGTTTCTGTGATTCTACAGCATACATTGATGTTTCGCAGTGACAAGACTACAGCACCGTTCTGCGCCTCGAAGAACTTGCAGGACGCCCTGTTCCGCGAGCCAGACTCAAACCATTTCCGTCTCATCTCTTGTCGTCTCCGAGTTTTCTCGCTTCTTTACACAATCTACCCACAGCCGCTCTCACCATTAAGCCTTCATAAGTTAGGCGAACAGTACAACATATGACTGCAAGCTAACGGAAGAAGCACCTTCTCCAGTGCCCGCTCTGAGATGGCCTGTTCGTGATGTGCGACAGGATGGTAGGATCAGACGGGCTGGGACTATCAGCTCATGGACAAGCAAGAGCGAGTTAACAAACACATTTTCTAGATGACTCTGTCAGTAAGAGCTCATCTGCTCCCTAGGCATGAGCAGCGAGGCTTCCCAGCCATCCGCGCTATCACGCCAGACGATGTGACCAGTCACCATTGTCAACGACATAAGGCTTGAAAGCGGATACTCGCGACATGCAGCCTAATTTGAGGAGTATACAGTCCTCACGAGCTATCATTCCCCTCGGGAAAAGGGTCAGGCAGCATCGTCTAAACGGCCCGGTCCGATGGCGCTGTAGTTGCAGTTCGTGGTTCGTTTGATACGGAGTGTATCTATAAAAAGCTGCTTTACACCGGGCACCTTATTTCTTAGTTCACACACTCTCTCTCTCTTCACACTTCCCTTCTTTGACCCGACCCTGTCACTCCTTCCTCGTGTCCAGCCTCACCTACCGCTCACCTGCTCTCCTGACTCTTACATTCAATGTACCAACATGAGTCCCGTCGCATTCGTCCTTGGGTTTACTGTCTCTCATGGCTCACGCTGCTCCTATTCGGCCCTCTACTGCCGCCAGCTCGTCAAGAATACACATATATGTCTTCCAAGCCCGCCTGCTCCTATCCAAGCTGTCCCCAAGCAAAGTGTCAAGTCAAAGATATAGCAAGCCCTATCTCGAGCACTGTCAACACTCCCAGTGGTCGAGTAACACAGGATCGAATTCCAGCGTCGCCGTCCAGCCTAGCGGTGGTGCATCTCAAGGGCCCGCTAGTGTCGAGAGTAGGAGCGGAGTAGAGTACCCTTCGGACGCGTCTTCTTCTGTGAAAATGGTGTTAAACGGTCCTTCACCATATGGCGGCCAAACTCAATCCACCAAGGTGCGTTGACCTCCATTCAGCTTTGGTTCTTCGCGCTCTACTGTTTTTTTGTTTTTCATTTTCAGTCTTGGCTGACTATACTACATTCACAGAGTGCTGACCCGAACGCTCCCTTTGAGACCGTCGTCTGCCAGCCTTGTCCTCCTGATACGATTTGCAAGCTGGATTGCATCCCATACACTGTAGGCAACCTTTTCAATCCCTTTAAGGCATTGCCTCGCAAACGCTCGAGGCATTTGTTGCTGCTTCCATAGATACCAATCACTCCGAAAGCATCGGGAGCTACGCCTGGTCCAGTCGTGTCAAAAGAGAACACGGATGGTCCGCTGGCGAGGTCCGTAAGCTCATGCTAGACACTTTCATCAGAGGTATTACTTGTCTAAGAGGCCTGGCGCACCGTCCGGTTTACAAATCTGACACGTAGTTGGAGTTCATCTCGACAATCCTTAGGAGACTGTCTGCTGTTCATATTTCATTATCATTCATCTTGGTTTGGTCACTAGCGCAGCTTCCAATGGGTTGAAGGCCAAGTCCTGGTGACTCGGGTCCTGTGCTTATCATCCTTATTTCCCTTCCTCTCTCGGCGCGTCACAAATCTTACCTTCGCTCTATCGTGGTCAAGTCTGCTCTTCTTGGGGACACCTTGTTGGGCTTTGGTGGTGTAACAGTCTTGCACTTGGTCTTTGACATTCAGGGAAGTGCAACCAATAACATGGGGTTTGTCAGGTCTTATTGACGAGTACCACCGAAGCACAATGCCTTCCCTCATTTCGCCAGCTGGGCGTCTTCACTACAAGATCGCAATGCTTGCTATAGTCTTGTCAATGTGACGTTGATAAGGTCGCGGCCGCACACATTTGTCCTTGCGTGGGCTGTGTCATACTACAGTAGATTGCTCTTTCCTAGTACACTCTCTGCGTGCGTGAGTATCAGTTGCTTCTGCGATGCGAATCAACAAGGGAGTGTTACGTTGAGTGTAATCCTGTCTCTTTCGGCAGTCATGTCTTCTCGGGATTGCATAAAGCTGTGCCTGTTGGCTTCGCTCCATCCGGTCACCTGAAAGATATCTTGAAGCGCGACAGAGGCAGTGGTGGTGTCTTTGCGGTGTAGGCAGTATCTACAAAAGCTGCGTGCAGCGTATGATATCAAATGAAAAGCAAAAAAAGTGCAGGAAATCGAGAAGAATGCCGATGAAGCTGATCGGGCATTGCTGACCTGCACGGCCCCTTTGACGGCTGCAAAATGGGAAGCGTTGGAGCTGACACTTGTCCCTACTTTCCCTCTCTTTGACTGATATAAACGACATACTCGACATGGTGGGGCGATATCACAGTCAGCGGGCATCGGCTATGCTGCTCGTTCTATGCATGCTCGCTGGACTCGCAGTGGCGCGCGAGCCAGCAGGCGTAGACACACCAGGAGTGACACGCCCTACGAGCATTCCCACACCCACGCTGGCTATTCGAGACAGCAACCTACCCTCGGTCAATGAGCAGTGCAATTCAGATCACTCCGACTCGTGCGCCGCGGTCGACCGACTAGCTATACAACGCGGAGACGACCAACACCTTGAAAAACGTCAACAACCAGGCGAAGGACAAACTTCATCTCGAGTAGTCAATGTACCACAGAATGCACCGAATGGCGGTCTATCGATGACTCAGCCTCCTATCACTGCTCAAGCGACTGTACGTTTGCTGTGCTTCACACACGGTGCAAGTGTGGCTGGCTGACTGCCTGGATATTCACGTGATACCTCTTGCAGTTCTACAAGATTGCAGATGTAAGCGATTGATAGGATGTGAGAGGAGGAACTCCGTACTTATACATCATCTGTTCGTTCTGCACAGAGCAACTACATCACCTTCGGCTGGCAGTGAGTAGCGCGGGACTCGTCTCCCGGAACGCCATTCGAATACTAACCTCTTCCTATACGCCTGTTCCTGTACTTGCAGGTTTACCGATGTCCTAGTGCAACCAGAGGCACTCACTCTCCAAGCATACTGCTCTCAGAATGGCTTCACCTACCCGGTCGGTCCAACACAAGGTATAGCAGGGGATTCGACAGCATACGCGTGGAATCCATACGAATATGAACGATCGGGCGGAGCGACACCTTTAGCTGAAGCTAGTTATACTGTACGTATATTCGACGAGAGAGGATACTTTGCCGCTCCTACTGGGGGTTATATGAGACCTTATGCTGGTACCGTGTTTGCTCTTTATAGGCCACAAAAGTGTAAGCCCGTCCACGAATGCTGTTGATTGCTTTCAAAAGGCCTAGACTAAGCACATTCCCCACTTCCTGCCTGTAGATGTTGGACTGCAAGGTAATAGACATGTTGTCCAGCAGCCCTCATGACCTACCAGAAACTGACAATATCGCCACATTTCATCCTCTTGACAGAGGGCTGGGTTTGCGCAGCCTGCAGTGCAGCGCTAAGACGCCTACCAGTACATCCGGCAGTTCTAGCTACTAGCGTAACGCTGCTAGCAGGTGCATTTCTTGTATTCGCCAGGATTCAGTGATTCGGCCTTGTAATCTCGTACAGCCTTGTGATAAGCTGTACTACCCTCACATTAAGGACATCCTGTTTAGATCCGCATGTTAGCAATGCCTTTCCTCGTTCAGCTCGATGGAGCAATACTTCCCTATGCTCTCGTACTTGCTCTGCCGGTTACTGCACTTTGCCGCTTTGTGTAGTCCCGTGAAACACGGCTGGGCTGGACATCCGCGCCCTCCTTATGCGCTCTTTGTACCAAGCCGTCCAATGGGGAAAATCAGAAGGTCTAATAATCACCTGCAGCATTAAGCATGCTAAATGTCTACTCCAGCTATGCATTCACCCGCTTCAAGTCTCGTCCGGCGAAAGATCCGCTCGCCAACTGATTGCGCGATGATCTGATCAAATCCCGGATGAGCATGCCGACAGGAAAAAACCAGGCTGCGCGCGGTTGTTGCTCTTTGTCCTTGCAACCATCACCTAGCCTCGCACCACCATACAGGCCTTACCCTCCTGACTGTTTTTCACTCACAACAGACGCACCATTCAGACTAGCCTCTCTGTCTGTCATTACTGTCCGTTCGTACGAAGATCTAGTCGTCCGAGCAAAGTTGAACGATGGCGACTTCAACCTCGAGCAAGCTTTCATCAGCAATTTACGCGCAAAACAGCATGCACCAACGGCCATCAGCAAGCACCTCTGAGGGAGGATCCGCAAGCAGCAGTGGTGATGAGAGTGGCTTTGCTGCTTCTTCATCGGCCAGCACGCCTACTGCAACAACATCAACAGACGCTCGACCTGCGCTGGCTCGGTTCAGATGGGAAACAGACAGCTGGCTGAAGAATGCGGATGCTTGGGATCTAAGCGGCGCGAAGGAGCTTAGCAACTTGGTCAAATCTGGCACTGCTGAGGCTCATAGGACCGTAGAGTCCTCTCCTATGGTAGGGTGAGTGGTGGCTGCCTTGTTCCACAAGCTTGCAACCGTGCATAGCCGATTGCACAGTCAATTCATTGGATCATGGCTGATGAGCGATGATTGCATACAGGCAAATCCTCAGAGCTAGTCTGCCAGTCAATCTACACATCAAGTTCCTCGTCATGCTGTATCAGATCTACGAGTAAGTTTTCGGGTTTGCCGGTTTCCGATCGGGTTATGCTGGTGCAGCTTCCCAAGTGCTCATAACGCACATTGAAAAACATCGACTCTTGACGGACTGTACTGACACGACGACCTTCTCGCTCTTTCTCGGCAATGCCGCAGTGCACTAGAGATTGCGCTCTCCGAACATGCAGCACACGACCGTCTAGCGCGGATCTACAACCCAAGCATTCTAGCAAGAGCAGATCTACTAGGACAAGACATCACCTATTTCCTTGGTCTCAAACCATCAGAGAATTGGAAAACACATCCATCAGTCGCTTCCTTGCTCGAGAAACCGCCATCGGCACTCGTAGAATATGTAGAACGGATCCGTGCTTTAGGACGTGCTGATGGCAGCTTGCTGTCGTATGAAGCACAAAATGGCTCTTCTTCACCTGCGGATGGTAGCGTACCATCGTACGAAGGGTACACGTACCCTCCTCCACCTCCAGAATCTTGGCTCTTACTCGCACATGCATATGTTCGGTACCTGGGTGACCTGAACGGGGGACAGACGCTCAAGCTGAGAGTCGCAAAAGCATACGATTTGGATCCTGCTGCGTTGGATGGATTGAGATTCTTCGAATTCGATGGTAGAGACGGCGCTATTGCTACGCCTGCTGAGCTCAGTCGCCTGTCTGGAGCTTTTAAGAAGGGAATGGACGCTACTGGAGAAGGACTAAGTCCTTCAGAGAGAGGTAAGCTCAGTTGCTTGCTTTGAGACATTCCATTTCATAAACTGATGCTGCCTTCATCCTTATCTGTTCGCTCTCCCTCAGCCGCTTTCTTGCAAGAGGCAAACCACGCATTCGAACTCAACATGCGTCTTTTTACCTCATTCGAGAAGGATGGCGACGTATCAGCGACACTAGCTCCAGATGCCGCTCAAATGCCAGCGCCATCAAGTGAGAAGTTTACAAAAGCTTCAACGTACATGGAACGACGTGCACCAGCTTCATCATCTGCAACGACCGCTGTCACGTCGACGACCAAGTCTACATTACCGGTATCACCCGGCTTGCTGTTCTTGGGCATCGCATTGCCACTTTACCTCGTTGCAAGGCTCTACTTGCCGGGATATCTGGGTTGGGAATAGAGATAGATTTGCATGCTTAGTTAGTTAGATATTATGTTAGAAGGTGATATGTAGGTGTGTGTCTCTGTTCCAAACACCAAACATGTTGTCGATACCGTCATTATGCAAAATGAATGTAGCTGTTGTCAAAACACGTGAATCGTCGCAATCGAGTCGAAGAGTCGAAGGTTTTTCTGCAAAGCTGAGGGCGCTATGCAGTCCAGCTACTGTAGTGGGAAGGTCAGCTGGATCGTACGAGCCAGTGATGCGATTGAGTGACTGGATTAGCTTAAGCATGTATTAAAGGTATATTACGGGAAGCTTAGACGGCGCGAAGGTCCGCATTTATAAGGTCTTTACAGCTTGTCGAGGTAGCTACATGTAAAGGGGGTTTATCTGTGACTACTTGGAATAGCTTAGGTATTTGTTTGGGTACTTTCATTTCTTGTGCTCTTTCTCGTGCTTTGCGGCTGTATCTTTCTGCAACTCTTCTGGAGATCGCGTATCCTTGGTAGCTTTCACCTTGATTTCTGTGGAAAGGTCACCAGAAACAATCAGCTTCGTCACCCATAGTGAAGGGGATGTAGGTGGATTAGACTCACCTGCGTCCGAAGCGAGCTGTGAATCAATATAGCGGAGTTGGAGAAGCCAGTTAACCGGTAGGTCGATCAAGCTCTTCCATCTCGTTGCGATTCTCACCTTCTCATTCCATCCGGGAGCGCCTTCGACGGGGGATTCGCTCTGTCCCTTCAAGTTCTTCTGCTTTTCATGCTCTATCTCCTGCAATACCATTTGATCCATTCAGTATCTTTGATTCGACGAGCTCATCCGCCCGATCATCCCCTCCTACAGAATGACATCGTTCGGGACACATGTAAAAGACATACTTTTGGATTCCCAGAATGACCATGTGAATTGTGGTGTGCGTATCTTGCACCTTGAAGTGTGACTGGACGCTGGACGACTCGGCGAAGTGCGAACATGATTGTGAATATTTGCTATATGGGTGTCGAGATGGAGCAGAGATCCGGTGACAGTGGATAGGCGGAGGTTGGTACAGAGTCAACTTGATCAAAAGATGGAAATCCCAGGAACTGTAAAAAGCTTCTCGTCTGAAGGACTGAGAACAACGATAACCCTCATCAGGACCACTCCTTGAGCAAGTTTGCTCGTGTTGGAACACTCGCTCCATATAACCTTGTAGAGCCAGCGGCGATCCCTCCGCCCCAGATGTTATATAAACGCTTGAAAACGCATAATGCTCCCGTCTTCATACAAGGGAGCTGGAGCTCGAGAAGAATGACTCTACTTCACTAGAAAATCACGTAGATTGGGCATTTCTCTCTTCACGCCACACTGACGCCTCTTCTGAGCAAGCTACCGTCAAAATCCCCTGGATGTCCGCCTCATTCGCAATTCTCAGCGCCTGCTCTCCTTCAGCATCAATACAGTGTAGCATAATACGAAGCGACATTACATGGCACGACGCAAGCGAGGCTGTATCCGTTTCTGCTGCCATGGCTCAGAGAGGCGTTGCGCCTGGATGGACTTCATTGCCTGAGTTTGAGGTTAATGAAGAACCGGAGCATGATCCAGTCACAAATCATCAATGTATGCTGTAGAATCACAGAGACTGTCTTGAGATAAATTGGGGGAAGTGTCAACATTCGAGAAGGAGAGAGGAAGAGAGAAGTGCATGCACAACGTCAGGATTGTCGCTCTACCAGGACGAAGTGCCCACTCACCGAAACTTCCTGCACCTTACCCGCCTGTAACATATGGCAAGAGACTGTCAATAGATGCGTACGCGTACAAGGCATTGCGACATTCACTTCCGTCTCATGCTCATGCCCTCCGAATATGGTTCTACCCTTCTTGCAGTATTGACTTGAAAGCATACCAGGGATGAGATAGCCAGAGTTGGTAGCGAGGGGGTGAGACTGTAGCTATCAAGATACAGGATGCTGGGAGGACGTGCCTGTACTGCTTCGAATGAGCAGCCAGCCGTAGATGCCGCGTAGACTACAGCCCTGGGGGGACGAGAGGAGCCCTTTTCCGGGATAACAGGTGTGGGAGTGCCGGAGTGCATAGATGGAAAGTAGCTGTCATTGTCCTGCAATGATGGTGTACTGCCTGGCTTGTCCTGCAGACGGTGCACGTGTGCAGACGCGGCACGTGTGCAGGCAAGTATGATCATGTTCTGCGATTGACGAGGTCGACGCGGACACTGCTTGTACATACATGCGCATCTTGAACTGGTCTTAAGGACGAATATGGGTAGTCTATGTCTGCTATCTCATTCGCCTGGCGTGTCTTGCTCTTACATTGTCTGTCGAGGTTCGGCTGCTTTGTCCATGCGCCTGATCTTTACGCAACACACTCTGTGGTCTCGGAGGCTCAGGACATGGATGTGCAAGTGGGTGCTGTTTATCATAAGCAAGTAGTGGAGATGCAGTAGCATCTCTTGGTTCGCGTTTGCGTAGACCAGGCTGCAATGAATCGAGAATGGGCAGGAGCATTGGAGTTGAGAGAGGCGACAAGCGAGTCGGGACATTGGGAGTCGTACAAGTGGCTGGCGAGGTGATAAGAACCTCCATCGTTGGAGTAGGCATTGATACGACCAGGCAGTCTCACTCTTGCACGTCCAGAAGCACAGGCAGATGCAGGATGCTTCCTGCAAGGGTTACGTCGATATTCCGTATTACATGCATTTCGTTAGATGTAAGTAACTGTAGAGGGCGAACACAGGCTACAGCAAGGAACTAGTACATGACAATGCAATGCAGTTTGACAGCACTTTCTACAGTCTTGTCAGGTTGGCATTTCGAATATATGTTTTTCGCAATTGTGATGTGTTTTCTCGCCGCAAGCCTCTAGCTATAAAGATTTGACGAATGCATGATATTTACGGAAATCTCTCAGGCTCCCTTGGCTCAGTGGTTCGTGGCCGAGTTTTGCAGGGGTAGTTGCGCCGCGTTAGCCATTACCAAATGGTTATCAGGGAAATTGTAACGGTTCTAAGGTTCGCCCTTAACGACAGTCAAATCCCAGGCCGACTTTGAGAATTCAATACTCACCATTCGATTACGGCCTTTGTATTAAATTCGGGCGCTTAGGTGGGGGAATGGATGGGCGCCGGATTCTCGAAAGAGATTGAAGGCAATCTGAAGTTTTGCCGAAAATTCATTAACAAATTGAACAGGCTATTTGCTTTCAGGAGGTCCGGGGTTCGAGGCCAGCTCTTGGAAGAAATGAAAGCACAGGGATACGGCGTTTTCGAAGCATGATTTTCTTTTTGTTTTTTGCCTTGTTCAAGCACTTAGAAGGTGCCCCGGGCATACCAACCGTCTTCGTCGCCATCAGATAGCGCATTTTGACCCGCTGCCTTTCTGACTTGTGACCAGGGACAGCTCGAGGAATAATGGTGGGTCTGTCCGAGTGTCTCTTTGCAGTTTTTTTTTCTGGCCTGGCTGTCCTCGTCGCCTTCGGAACCAGCGTGTCAGAACAGTAAGGTATGGACGACTGTCTGCCTCAACGCTTGCACTTAGAAGCAGTAGCTGCCGATGTCACGAGCCAGGCGGACCGTGCTCCGCTCAGAATGATTCGCTAGAGAATGTGATGAGCCAGGAAACTGCCATGGTGGTATGAGGCTGGCCCATCGGTTGAGCTTGCAATGGACGATTGTTCTCCTGCAAGCACAGCTGATATACAATACCGGATATACCAATTAATTTCCAGGTCGAAGTGAAGCTTGCCTGTCGTATACAAAAGTCAGCTTGTAGACAGGTAGAAAGATCCCAAGTGGGGTACGGCGATGACCCTTACCTGCAAACTTTCCTTCGGCCGTATTTGTGTGAAACCAGCACTTCATGTCGTATACTCGGAATGCAATCATTGCATTTGATATCAGAAGCCTGGATCTTGCCAGCATTTCGCGAACGCGATGACTTTCCTTTTGAATCTTTCTGCATGCTTGAGGAGTGTGATGGTTAGTGCGATCCGACCTTGCATGGCTTCACCTTTCTACTTCCATTTCTGCGTGAGCTCGGCAGCGGAAGGTTAGACATTTATGAGGAGTATATGAGTGACTGGCTGAGCTCAGGCGTGTTGGCTGTTCTTACACTCTGCTGATTAAAAAAGCATGCTGACAGGGAGGAAGTTGTCCTAAACAGAAATCCGAACGTGCCGCCCGATCACCTCACTGCATCGGTCGCGGACCGACAGCTCTATCATATGATGCACACTGCTGTACTACTGATCAGGACGCACCAGCACAAGAATGCACAACATTCAAGTTGCATATATTAACTGCAATTGGCTTCCAACCATGACTACGTTCTGGTGCTAACGATATTCCGCCTGAAGAGGCTACATTTGCCAAGGCAATAAAGCTAAGCGTTTGTATCTCCTTGTAAAGTTGACCGCATCTGATAATGTAGCAGCTGAGTTATAAGGACACAACTAGGGAAGGAAGGTAGAGAGACTTGCAAATGAGTAAATGACGAGAAGGATACGATTGAAAGGGAGGCACCTCTGCAAAGCGACCCATTTCCTGGGGAAATTATTTCTATCATTCTACGCGTAAAGGCGTTAAAAAGGGAAACAAGAGTCGAAAAGAGGAACTGTTTCGCAACACAGTCCTTCTTGATTTTGAGATTACATAAGAGAAAAAGTGTCTGGCGATGTGGTAATTCTGATAATTCAATCTCCCACCTCATATCTATTTCCAGAAACCTTCAGAAAACAGCCTCTCTAGATATCGGTGTCTTCCTCGTCTGGTAGAGGAGCAGCGGCAGCTGCATCGAGCTGTGCCTGGTAGTCTGCCATGAGGGCAGCATCGACCTGGACCTCGGGAGGTGCTAGAGCAGGAGCAGCGACGAACTCGAGGGAAGGGTTGCTGCGAAATCATAGTGAATAGGGAAATCCCGAGAAGAGGTTAGCGTTTCGTATATCATCAGAGTAGAGGAGATGCCATCTCCCATTATCTGAAGGGAACGACTCACCCGACGAGCTTTCGTGCAAGCCATAGGAAAGGCTTTTCAAAGTTATAGTTTGATTTTGCAGAAATTTCAAAGTATTGTAGGTTCTTCTTTCTGTGGAAAGTTACATTTCCAGTCTTGACTTTGCGTTCCTGTTTATTTCATATACATACATTCAATGAAGAGAAAAGCGCCATCATTGTCAGCATGATCCGCCATTTCCGACCGCCTGCACGACCATGCCAGGACGCCTCGATAGCCGGCGAGACTGAGACTGACCTTGACATCAACCTTGTTACCGCACAGAACGATAGGAATGTTTTCACAAACACGTTCCAAATCACGATGCCAGTTTGGTACGTTCTTGTAGGTGATTTTAGAAGTGACATCAAACATGATGATACCACACTGTCCTTGGATGTAGTATCCATCTCTCAATCCACCGAACTTTTCTTGTCCTGCTGTATCCCAGACGTTGAAGACGATCTTGCCCAAGTTGGTGAAGAACCTGTTTAGAGTAGTAGGAATTGGTCGATGGTTGATTAACTGACTGATTCGCTTCGAGAAGGGCTCGCATTCCACGCGCGACACTCACTCTAGAGGGTGGACTTCGACACCGAGAGTAGCTGTGGACAGTCAAGAGAGAGCCAATACGTGCACGTTGACGATGAGAATTGCGAAGATGGAGGTTGTCGTCGTTCAATCAGCATGCTTGTTTCCTGTATGCAGCTGGACGAAACGCCATCCTCGTTCAAGCAAGCTTACCAATGTCTGCAGAGGGAAACAAAGCAAGTCGAGTTGCATCAGTGACATTCTTCCTCTTGCGGTATGCCAGTCCACGCTGCTGCTGCTGCTTGTGCCGTATATCGTCTTCCCATCGCATCGCTTGCTCGCTCGCTCGCCTCCCTCACAGTTTTTCGCCCTCAAAGGACAACGCGAGGACTCAAGCGGCAATTCCGACACGGCAGCAGCAGCATGGACCTCACGATGAACGACACTCACACTTCTTCTCGAATTCACCAGTCAAATGGCGCTTTACGAATGTAGTCTTGCCTGTGTATTCCCAACACCAAGTCAGCCATGGGCGTGCGAGGTCGTGATGGTCATGCAACCCACCGGTACCGCCGTCGCCGACGAGGACGAGCTTGAAGTTGGGCACAGTCTCAGCCATGGTTGTGGTGGTGGTTGTATATGTGGTGAGGTGTCGCGTGGTCGATGTGGTGGTATATGGTCAAGATCAAAACTCTCGCCTTTCAGAGGCTCGCACGCCTCAATCGCTGCAAGGCAGGCAAAGGCGATGGTGGCAACGGATGGCAGAGTCAAGCACAGGTGATTGGGAGCATACTGGGGTTGCATCGCATGTCCTCCTCGTTCCTAGTCATACACACAACATGGCTGGACCCGCTTTGGGGGATAGAAAGCTACACGGTGAACGGCCTCGATAGCGTGCGATACATAGACGGCCAACTTACTTTCTTCGGCGCTTACCATCCCTCATATCATAGCTACATCACCCGACCCAACAACTCCCTCTCCCACCCCATGGACATGTGAATTATGCATCTTCGCAGCCAGTTCTTTCGGATCTCCAACAAGTAAATCCATCGTAGGAAAATCCATCTTTTCACTCAACAATTCTTCACCCCAAGCCAACATTCTTAATAAATTAGGTAATTTAGGATGAGGTCCATGTGATTGTGATATTAATATCGCTGAATTTACTCTTGCTGCTGTTGCTTGACGGTGTGCTGGGTGTAAGAGTGATGCTACTGCTGATGGGAGTGAACCATCCCGTCCATCTTCAAAAGTAGCATCATCGCCTCCTTCTCGTCCCGTCAATGTAGCCGCCTGACGATGTCGCGCTTCGATAGCAGCTAGATCGACATCGTACGCCAATAGAGTCATAGTCTGCTCGAGATCAGAAAGGAATTCAGGATGTTCCTCCCCTCTCGGTGCTAGCTCCTCTTGGGCAAATAGCAAAGCTTCATCGACCTGCTTCTGACGGATCAACTCAATGAGCCGTTGTTGTTGAAGCTGAAAGTAGAGAGCTGGATTATTGTCAAGGATCTATAGGGAGGGAGCAGAAGAAAGGTTAGGATCGACATGGGAAAGACTTGAATAGTATCAAGATCGGAAGAGTGGTGAAAGAGATTGCTCATAAACGACGAAAATTGGTTGTGTCCTTTACTTCATCTTTGGCATAGTCTGCACGTCAATTGCAACTCGGACAATCCACGAATGGAGAGCTTCGAAGCAAGAGACTCTACAGACAGCCTGAGAGTGGTGCATTGTTTTATAATCGTAGCGAGGTTGCACTTCCTGAGAGCAGGCTTGCGTGTATTAAAGTGGAGAGTGTGGAAGAAGGAGGAAAGACGAACAGTAGGGATGGGCACTCACCTCTGGATCAAAATCATTGACCCGTTCAATAGCACCGACAATATCACCCGACTGAATAGCATTCCTAATGTTCATTCTATTCTGAATAGAGTCAAAGTCCATTGTCATGCCAGAGGACGAAGAAGAAGAACTAGACATTCCAGATTCCCTTGCGAAATTCTCTGCTGCTTCTTTATAGCCTTCGATGACGAGGTAATCCATGACGAGGCGATTGAGGTCACTGAGGGCACAGTCGAGAAGAGAGGAGAGATGGAGGTATGTGTATCAGCATGCGAGGACATGTATAATAAGGACTTGAATGAAAGATGGATGGATTTTTGCAAGCACGATCAGAAATGAAGTAAATTTGCATCGTCAATAGCTATAGAATTGGCTATGGATATTGCCAGCTTTGGAGAGATTCCCACTTCGATTATATTGTTCTCATCTTGTGATTGTGTGTGTGGTGGATAGTGTGTGGGTGTGCTACTGCCTGCATGGTTGATGAATGTGTGTCCATAGAATGGAGTTTTTCAAGCCATCGAGGTGCACACAAGGCCATGCAGGACAGAACAGAGCGGGCAAGATGATCACTCACTCCTTGCTGACTTGGACATCGTTCAGCCTGCTCTGCCAGTCTGCCAGGGAGATACTGACGCCCTTCGAGGTCGAAGCATTGTTCGACGGCGAGGAGGCCTGCTTTTGTAGGTGCAGTTGGGAGAGAGCAGAACAGAGAGGCAGATTGCCCGGCCACAAGGCGACGACGGAATGGCTGCTCAGCGATTGGACAGCGAGACAGGACAGCAAGCAACACACCATCGCTATTGGCGTGACCATGGGATGCGCAGGGATGCGACTGAGGTGTGTGATGGGCCGCGAGGTGATGGATGGAGCAGAGCAGAGAGAGAGGCGGCACTGGGAGCGGGCTGCACGAATCAGCTTGGAGTGATGGCGAGCGTGGAGCTGCGAGCCCAGCATCACCATAGCAGTCTGCAGCGTGCATGCACCACTGCCAGGCTACCCTTCTTCCTGCTTCTCTCCTCATCCACCGGCGATGCATCGCGTGGCCACTCCTCGATTGCCTTTTCTCTACTCGGTCTTTCTTCTACCATTCTCACATCAGGCGACGAAGCAACACTGCAACAGCATGCTGCGAGCAACTGCAAGAACATCGTCACTCGTATGCTCAGAGTGTCTCCTGCACCGCTCGTCATATGCCACGCCCTCCAGGAGCCAGTCTACCGGCAGTGCCTTTGAAAGCAGGCAGCAGCAGCAGACGCAGGAATATTTAGTGCCGTACAGCCATGGCAACAATGCAGGACATCGACAGCGCACTACCCGTTCAAACGATAGGACTGCCTATTCTGCTTCGTCTGACTTTACTCGGTCGAGCCAGAGAACTCCCAACGAGCCTCAGCAGAGAAGAAGCAATACTCGACCCCAATCACTCATGAAAGATTGGAAATCTGCTTCTCCTTCCTCGTCTGCACAGCGTTTCGCACAACAGCAGGATAGAAACAGTAACACTGCTGCAAGGACCGCAAACGCTGTCACTTTTAGAGGTGGCATGCGGCGCGATGCTCCTACTCCCAGAAGGACATCCGAAGATTCCCAAAGGCCAGATCAACGCCACAATGCTGGACAGACCCATTCCAGCACTACTAGCAACAGCAACAGCGTTCGAAGTAACTACAGCTTCACGCCAGGAAGCTCAAGCACAAATACCTCAGCTCCAGGCCACAGAGCAAATCTGAAAACACACACACCAAGATACGATGCATTATCATCTGAAAAGGATAAACCTAAACAAGTCAATTTTGGTAAAGGAAGTGCATTAGCAGCTTTCGCCATGAAGACGAGTCAAGAACAAAAGGCCAAAGAGCAGGCTGCTTCTACTTCGTCTGCTCCTGCTTCTCTTAAATCAAGTGTGCAAAGTAAAGGGAAACAACAGCAATCACTTGCGCATAGGAAGAATAGCAGAAAAGTGCAAAAGAAGACTGTGGAGATACCTTCTACTGTATCTGTCAATGCTCTTTCTCAGATATTAGGAATGAAGCTACGTAAGTCGCGTGGACCGCACCCTCTTGGGTTTAACCCCCTCGATAAAGTGCTAATCAGTATTTAACTGCTTGTTGTCATTTTCCCACAGGACGTCTGCAATTCTCGATGGAGCGTATGGGCCTGACCGACACTCGCGCAGATAGATGTGAGCTCATTTTCGAATGATATGCGCACCATATGCCGCAGCTGAGTCTTGAACGTCCCGTTGCCAGTGCTGCCAGCGGAAGATGCCTCTCTTGTTGCTGGAGAGCTAGGCTATCAAGCTGAAGTTGTAGATACCGAGACTGGTTTCGACATCTATTCGAGGTGAGTGAAACATATATCACCGCGCCGGATAAGGAGATGAGAGAAGATGATTGACTGATGTTGTATAATCGTAGTCCCCCGCCAGAAGATCCATCATCGCTGACTCTACGACCGCCCATCGTCACCATCATGGGACACGTCGACCACGGCAAAACTTCCCTTTTGGACGCCCTGAGATCCACAAAAGTAGCAGCGGGAGAAGCGGGAGGTATCACGCAACATATCGGTGCTTTCAACGTGCCCTTGTCGTCGCTGCTATCTACGGCATCAGAGGCGGGAACATCCGAGGATACCGGATCAATTACCTTCTTGGACACTCCTGGGCATGCTGCATTTGCTGCTATGCGCTCGAGGGGAGCTAGCGTCACGGATGTTGCTGTGCTCGTAGTTGCAGCGGATGATGGTGTGAAGCCGCAAACGAGAGAAGTTATCGATCTCGTAAAGAACAATGAAGATGTCGGATTGGTAATTGCAATCACAAAATGTGATAAACCGGGTATCGATATTTCAAGAGTTCATAATGAATTATTCAGTCATGGATTAGAAGTAGAAGCTTTAGGAGGTGACGTACCATGTGTTGAAGTATCAGCACATACAGGAAAAGGATTAGATGATCTAGTAGAAACTATAAATGTAGTTTCTGAAGTTAGAGATTTACGTTCTGAATTGACTGGAATACCAAGTGAAGGTAAAATTATCGAATCTAGAATTGATAAAGGTAAAGGAAATGTTACTACTGTTATTGTTACTAGAGGTACTCTTAAACTTGGTTCTTTAATCATAGCTGGAAAATCTTTTGCTAGAGTTAGACAATTAACTTCTTTTGAAGGGAAAAATTTGGAGGAAGCTACTCCTGGTATTCCTGTTGAAGTCACAGGATGGAAAGTACTGCCTGAAGCGGGAGATGAAGTGTTGGAAGCTAAATCAGAAGAAGATGCTAAGAAAGCTATCGAGACTCGCAAGAGAAGAGAAGAACGAATCAAGAACCTAGGTGATCTAGAAGCTATCAATGAGAAGAGACGCATCTTGAATGACGCTCAGGTCTTGAAGAAGAAGATGCAAGAAGCCGCAAAGAGAAATGGTCAAGATGTCAATTCTATTGCTGCTTCCTCATCTTATGATGATGGTAACGATGGTAGCAAGGTTCTTAACCTAATCATCAAGTGTGACTTTACCGGCACGGAAGAAGCTGTCTCCAACGCTCTTGCAGAGATTGGAAACTCGGAAGCCAGGGTCAAGGTTGTCGAAACTGGCGTTGGAGATGTTACCGATGGCGATCTAGCTTTAGCAAAGGCTGTGGACGGTAAGTTTGAAGATGCTACTTCCAGTAGACTCGCTCATACTGATGAATTTACATTGATTTCAGGCGTGATTATCGGCTTCAACGTCAAAGCGTCGCGTCAAATCCTATCGACGGCTCAACAGCTTCAGATCCCGATACTCCAAAACAATGTCATCTACCGCTTAATAGACGAAGTGAAAGAACGAGTAATTTCTCTTTTACCGAAACTATATGATCAACGAGTATTAGGGGAAGCTACAATCCAGCAAGTCTTCAAATATACAATGAAAGGATCAGGAACGAAGACTATAGCGGGTTGCAGAGTAACTAATGGTCAGCTAAGTAAGAAAAGTAAAATCAGAATCGTTAGAGATAGTGAGACTATCTTTGATGGTAGTATGGCTTCTTTGAAACATCATAAAGAGGAAGTTGATGAGATGAGAAAAGGTTCTGATTGTGGTGTTATGCTCGAGGGATTCGAAGGATTCGAAGTTAATGATATGCTGCAGTGCTATGAAGAGACGGAACGTAAGAGGACTTTGTAGACACGTAATAAGTCTATATTATGACAATCTGTTATGTAGTTGACAATCTTGCATGCTCTGTTTGTTCGTTATAGTACAGTAGTTCATCTTGCAAAACATACCACTCGTTTCAAATTATGATATGATCGATATAGGTCTTCGTAGCCCATCATTTGGCATAAGGTCGTAAATTGTTTCTGCGTAGCATTCCGCACGATTGTGTTGAAGGGCTTGACGGTATAATCGGATGCGATCGCTGCGACATCGGAAGCGAGAGCGACTGTAGTGGAAGTTGCTGCTGTGATGCCGATACTGAATATATTGCTGAGAACTGTGAAGAAGTTAGATATGGAGGAGGCGTTCTTCTTGTGCTAGGAACTGCTGGTCTCGGCCGTCGCGAGTAGGACGCTTGCCCTGATGCACGGCTCTGGAATACAGATAGGAAAGTAGGGGACTCGCTTCCTACGTACGTGTGGGCGGGAGGATTGTCCTTCTCCGAGCGGGGCCCTCAGCACAGTAATTCACCTGCTGCCTAGGCTATGCGTAGTTCATCTCGTCCCAGAGGTGGAGAGATCTTCAGTGTGATTAACGGCATTGCAGAACAGCAATCAGAACTCGCTACGCCAGTGTTATCTTATCAGCCAAGCTAGCGTAGCTGTCGGAAGCGGAGGGATTGCATTTATGGCCGGTTTGCCGCTTCAGCAAAAGTCACGTGCTTGGATTGCAGGTTTTGACTAGTAAAAAGGATGAATTTGGTGCGTAAACAAGGTACATTACCCCACTCCTCGGCTTGTAGTACTTTGGAGCTCGCGAAGTCATACAGGAGGGACAATTGTCCGGTCCTCAAGAATACTGGGAGGCAAATCCGGCCGACCAAGGCAGGAGGTCTTCGTTTCCCTCAATAATTACGGTAAGATGGATGAATAAATAGGGTATACTTGTTGAGATGTCTTCAATACCTTCATAACTTTGACAACATTTTGACTGCATGACTTCAGTGATTCAGCGAGCTTGCAATACCATTATTGAGCCGGAATTTCAGGTGAGAATAAAGATTGAGTGACTACCAGACCTTGATGATCGTGGTACCGGATCTCAGTTGGCCGTTCCGGGTTAATGATAAGTTTTCTTCCTCCTATTGAGACGTCGAGCACATATGCGCCATCTGCTGTCGGTACTAGTTTTGCAGTATTATCGCCTCTATCGGCTAGGAGGATCATTGTTTTCGGATTATAAGGTCCTGTCAATGGATTTTCTGGAAGGGAGGACCGCCGCCCGTCATACTGGCTCGCTTCCGTCTTCAGCAAACCGAAAACATCGGCATCGTCTCTCATGCGAAATTCCGGCTCTTGGACCCATTGCTGTTGCTGAACAAGTTTCCCAGAGTTGTCGGCCCGGTCAGCAAGGAGGGCTTTTGCATCTGTAGACGTTTTAGTATGGGTGTTCTCAGGAGTTCTTGATGTATCGAAGGTAAATTGAGACCGTCGATTGTCCGCGATAGGTATTGAAAAGTCCGTAGAAACAAAATTGCTACCCATTGCGGTTGAGGCAGGGTACCTGTCATCATCGTGGACGGCAAAGAAAGGTTGCGATATTTGTTGAGGAGGTGTAGCCAAAATTTCAGATGGATATGTGGATGTCGAAGAGTTGGAGAATTGCGTGCTTTCTGAGAGTGATCTTCCTGTTGTCCGATCTAGATGACCGTCCCACGTTGTTGGGCTTGAAGTGGCCTGCTGTGAAACAGGTAGAACCTCCGCATCGGGAGAGAGCTTCTCTCTTGTATAGAATATGGGCGGCGTTACAGGTTCGATGCTGTTTATTGCAAGTGTGTAGGGAAGCAGTCGAAGATCAGCCTTATGTGGGCCCCCGCTTTTTACCTATGACGAGCCGCATAATTGGACATGCTATCATGCGGGCAACAATGAACTCACGCTCGGGCTATGGAAGAGCGACGAAGGAGCAGAGGTCTCGGGGCCGGCGAATCGTTGTCTTGCGCCAATGCTGTATTATCCTCCTTCCTCGGAGTCGACCGCCTGACTACGCTTGCTTGTACGTCTCGAGATTCAGGCATGGCATTTGGCTCGTTTGACGGGAGAGCTCTCGAAGCTTGCACGGTATCCTGAGTGACGAGATCTGCATATTCTCTTGAGACGAGCATCGCAAGCAGGGGCCAGCAAGACGACATTTCGCCAGCTAGCTCCCTCTGCTTCTGATCTGCCAGCTCGTTCACCTCCGACGAAGCGGCCGCATGATCGAGCGCCAAAGTAGAGTAAAAAATGAGATATCGCCAGAATGGCAGCTCGTCCTGGTCCCCTGATGAGATATCCCGCTCTGATATCCCTATAAACTCTAGGTAGAACCGTCTTGCTGCTCGTAGCAAGCCATCAAGCTCTTCGGAGCTCCGAGCGAGGTGTGCGAAGGTGGCCTCTACACCCGCTACAAAATCGTCCACCCGGTTGTCCATGGTGATGGAATAGTGGATGTGACTTGGCAGAAGCGTCACGAAGACCTTTGTGAAAGATACATCGCCATGTGGGTGTATGCATGCAACATGAGGTCGCAAAGGGCAGAGAGTAAAGACGGCAGAAAGACGGCCTAGAAGAATGATCGAGGTAGTGCTCCGAAATAGTGCTCCGTAGAAGCGGTCCAGCCTGAGATACCGCAAAAGCATTGTTTGGACTCGAGTCAAGCAAGCTATAATTGGCAAAGCAGTTAACAACCACTTGGAGCATTCGGTCAGGTTACGCCCTTACTTTGAGTAAATTGGTGGCCATGCAGCTTGTCAGGTACCACAAGGCTGCATCGAACGAGCTACGGGATACTTTGCTAAGTATTATCAACAACAAACGACTGTGCTATGCAGCCCAGGTACTCTCAGTCATTCTGTCGTGTGATACTTGCACCCGCCGTGGGCAAGCAAGGGTAGCGTAAGGTCCCTCAAGGCGGACAAGCATTACGAATGAGCCTGTATAAGCAATCAGCAAGCCACTCTCATGACTGATTCTGATGAAGCTTGTTCTACTTACATTCGTATATTATTCAAGAAGACTTGTATCAAGTCATAGTACAAGCTTTCTTCCCCTCGTGCTGCTTTTTCGCCTTCTTGCATTAGCAATGGCATATCGCTGAATTCGATCTCAAGTTCATGCAGGACGTCTTTCTGTGTACCATCGAAAGGCGTGTGAGTGTTACAGCTTGTGTAGCTTTGAAATTCGTAACTCACACTCTCCGACGACCGTACCTGCGTCAGGTCAATCTGAAACGCTTGATGCTTGTAAGATACCCTATCTTTCCACCTTTCATGCGTCGGTTTAGAGGTCGGTATAGGAGCTGTGATAGCGTCCCTCAGTATAGATCCTAAGCAGTCTAGGGGTGTATGAAACTCACCAGCTTCTTCCACACTGACACTGATACGAAAGTCAAATCCCCTCTTAGGGGAATAAATATTCATATCCGCAATCCTACTCTTCCTAACACAAGCTTTAGGATCGTTTTTCATTTGACCAGTCATTTGATCTTTTGTTACTCTAACTTTTGTTTTCCCAGCTGCTCCACCTGCTATTGATTGAGTTGAATTATGGAATGCATCGATCTCTTTGGTGTGTAAGTATCGGATTGGAGCACCTGTGTAGCCTGGTTGAGCGGCTTCTGTAGCTCGCATATTTAGGATTTGATTGAAGTGATGGTGTTGCCGCTGGACATAGCCATTCTTGTCAGTAAGCCTTTGGAGGGGAGTAGAGCAGGACTCACTAGTGTCATATTGGATTGAAAGCGGGAAAAGGTGGTATCTGTAAGGACTGCATAGACAGAAGGTAAGTATCGGATATGTTCTGCATCTGACGGACACGTTCGACATACTGGTTTCGGTGGCCAAGGGGAATGTGACTCTTGTTTTGGGAGGTAAGCCAGGTCTTGCATCGACAAGTAGTCCAATCTTGCCTTCAATCTGTAAACGGGCATTGAACTATCAGCTGCTGAACGTTACGAAGGGTTCTCTCTGCGCAGAGTTAGCCAGCTCGTCACGTTTCATCGGGTAACGCACCTCAACATCAGCTCTGTTCTTGATCCATCCCCAGAGCCAGTCTCCAACTTCTCTAGTGAATTCGTCGCGAGGCTCAACTACAAAGTACGACGGCTCCAGTGTATCTTTGGTCAGTACTTTATCAGGTCTATCGATTCGAGCTGCTCTGGATGCGTGAGGTTGAGTTGGATGTCGCGAAGGCTGCTGGTCTCCCGGGCGATTATGACCATTACTTGTTGATGAGGCATGGCTGTTGTTATGGTCGGTACTTGGTGCTGGTTGTCGTGCTGTGCTAGACGATGGTGCTGCAGATGTCGGTCCAGGACTTGGGTAAGAAGCTCGACTGGTCTCTGCAAGCTGCGAGGGACCGTACGGCGAGGTATATGGAACTGATTGTGTAGCTAGAGCTGGTGTTGTAGAAGGTCCAGGGCTGCTAGAGCTAGATGGATACTGAGTGCCGCCGTTGACTTGTTCGGCCTGATCATCCTCGTTGCTTTCATCTCTTGCTCTCTTGCGCTTTCGAGCTTCGGACGCAGGGTATACGCCTGCAGCTGGTGGACTCGCTGACATGTCTCTCGCAGTCCAGTCTTGCTATTGAGCCATAGGTGTGCTGAAGATGGGTCGAGATGGTCATGAGCAGAGAAGCTTCGTCGTGACCTGCCGATGGCCTGCTTTGTCTCGGAAGTTGCCTGCATGATGAAGCTCCCTGGGAAGCAAGCAAGAAAGAGGCCTGCAACGGGGTGACGATGATAGGAAGTCACAGGCATGATTACGCCAGGGGAGAATAGCTATCGGGCACTAGCGAAATCAGCGAGATGAAGGCGGTTGCCGACAGGCGAGAAAGTCAGCCTTGAACTGGCTTCTGGATCCGTCATGCTGCAGCCGACGACGCGCAGACAGCATCAAAGCAGGATCGATCCCGAACTCAGACCCTACTCTCGCGTGCCTTCCATTGGAGCACCTGCCCTTACGCCGCCCGCTGAGGCGCTGCGAACGCACGCACGCAACTGGCTGCGGCTTGCAGACAACAACGAATGGCCCAGGGCAAGGAGGCAGCCAAACTCGTGCAGTCTGTACTGATCTCTCCCGCGCTCCTTCTGCTGTCCGATCTCTCTCTGCTTGCACTCCTATCACTCATGATCGCTGCCCTGCATCTCCTGCAGCTCGGCTTTGCTTCAGGACCTCGACGCCACCGCAAAGGCTTCTCTCTCCGCGACAAAGTCATCAGCAGACCTTTCGAAGGTCACGCCTTGTCTACAACACACCCAACAGCGACTACTCACCACATCCGAGAAGTCCGTCGCGGTCTAGGCGACACACCGGCAACCTCGACTGGACGCCTGTCTGTCAGCCAGCTGCAAAGGCGACCATCCACCGCGAGCGAGCACAGAGGGGAGCGGTGCTCAGTCAGGCCGCCAGATCAAGCAGATACATCGCCCTCGGGTAGCTAAGCCACCCCTGCACCTCTTCCATCTCTTGTACACCAACCAACTCCAGTTACCTCGCCAGGAGGGGCAACAGTGAAGGTCGATCACGCAACTTGTACGTCCAAGCGCCTTCCGTCAGCCAGCCAGCGCACGCTTGTTGTGCATGTAGAGGTGCTTCAAGACGAGTCTATACAAACTCTCCACCTCGGTCATACACATAGGTCGAATCTGCAGTGTCCACGAGGCGCACGTCCGACACCTCAACCCATTTTCCCTTGCGAGGTCGCTCGTCGCGATACCGAAAAGGCACAGCGACTGAGGCGAGGGTCACTGCTTTTGTTGCGACAAAGCCATACTTCAAGAG
The DNA here is from genome assembly GCA_024345325.1 of Cystobasidium tubakii. Taxonomy (NCBI): domain Eukaryota; kingdom Fungi; phylum Basidiomycota; class Cystobasidiomycetes; order Cystobasidiales; family Cystobasidiaceae; genus Cystobasidium; species Cystobasidium tubakii. The sequence goes on along the minus strand of BROO01000001.1, from coordinate 983,245 downwards.
ATAATCGTCCACAAAAAGGCCTTGCTCTCTTCATCTTCGACGTACTCTGTCCTTTCTACAACTTCAGACTTCCTCAATACGTCCAATTATGTACAACCATCAGTCCCTTATCCTTCAGCAGCACGCGCACAGAACGGCTTCACCTCAGTCAGGCACCTCTCACCCAGAGAGCTCAACAGCTCCCTCTGGAACCACAAGATCTATGCGTGCAGGTTCATGCTCAAGCGCATCAGCTGGTATCGCTGTGGATAGTGCAATGACTGCTGCTTCAGCTTTCGACACCGAGGATTCAGCACGTGCCGATATCGAATCCTCTCCCAATTCAGGCGGAGCTGGCCCATCCACATTTAGCACTTTTGAAAGAAAGCGCAAATGCGACGCTGTAGATCGTCTTCCTAGGACTCCTTTACCCACTTTGTCTCCACCTGCTCAGCTATCCTCGCCACGTCCCCGCAGCGCGACCTACTCCAGCGGGGTACTGTCAGCTTCAGTCTCTTCCAGTATTCGCCACCATTCACCCTCGTCAAGCTCATCGGGCACTGCCTCCTGTTCGGACGCTCCCATGGAGAATGGTAACCAGCCGAAGAATAGGTCACGCTCTGATCTCAAGAGACAGCGCGAGACTTTCCAACCTCCTCCCCGGCATGACCAGCGCAGTATCTCGTCCTCTCTTACACCACTGCCCTCATCATCCTTAGCAGTAAGACGCAGGTCTGTACAACTTCCCAAATCGGGAATGGTTAAATGGCCTAGATTGGAGTCGTCTGCTTCTACAGGTCATCTACAAGTCCCAGGAATTCCCTGCAACATGCAAATACCTTCACATCTCCATCTCGTCAGCGACTCTTCAGATGATGCACCCAGTGCCCCTCCCTCTGCTTCATTCTCCAATCTTACCATAACACAGCCTTCATCTCCAGCATACGCTGCCTTCTCTCTGCAGACGCCAGCTCCCGCACGTCCCTCTTTCGCCAGCTCGCCCGAGCACTTCGCATTTGATAAGGCAAATAACGGACAAGCGAACAGAGATGAATCTTCCCTGTTTCAAGTGGAAGCTTACCAATCAACCTCTAGTCAGTCACGACAGTCAGGTCGTTTCTCTGTTCGACGTGACAAGGTTCCTGCTAGACCTGTCAGACGGCGATTGAGAAGAGCAACCTCACTACCTTTGGAGGACGAGGTCACCCTCGGACGCTCCCAACAAGAGATGCACCACAGACGAACAAATAGCTCTATTAGCGTATTGTTAAATACCTACCATCCTATTCCGGAGTCCAGTATGGTGAACGCTAATCAAACAGGTATGAAGCAAGAGTCGGCCGGGGAAAGAGAGTGCTATGCTGGAAGCCAGAAGGAGTCACGTCACCCGGAGCTCGAGGCCACTAATCTTTCATTCTCAATCCCAAATAATGGTGATGCTTCTGAAAGGGGCAAGTGGGAGAATCAGGGGCCCCTTCCGCACCATGTCCGAAACGTTGAGGAGAACGACGAGACTACTGTTCAGAAGAACGACTCGGCGAAACAGCTTAACCGCCTGACCCTGCAGCAAAGTGAGGCTCCGCTACTTTTGACTTTGACCCAGCTCGCAGCAATGCATCAATTCAATATGCCTAAGCCTACCCGATTGGTACCGACAGCCCCTTACCTGAATCGAGCAAGCTTGGCTGCCTATCCCCCGCGGACTCAAGCATACGCACAAGCTCAACGACGCATTCCTCTACCCAAACTAAATCCACGCCCGGCTGCTGTGCCTGGAGCTCTTTCAATAGCTGCTTATCAACCAGACCTGCTTTCCTTCGCGCCGGCCCAAATTACAGTCTCGTGTGTGCATGAGCAGGTCAAGCCACCGCCGACTGCCAGCATTCCAGCTTACACACCGCCCATTGCAAGGGACACTCTGCGAGAACTCGACCTGCAGGAGATATTGCAATGCAGACAGCTAAGACACGATATTGTCTTTGATGCTAATCTTATGTTCAGGCCAAACTTTGACGGTGATAGGTAATTTGTTTTCTTTTTCTGTCTTTTAGTTTGACGAGACATCTACTGATACCAGGAATACATTTGCAGAGGGGACAGGAAACGTGAAGCTGCAGATCGGTATTGGACAGCTGTTACCCGGGAATTCGAGACGGGTTGCAGATGCACGGCATACTCCTTTGCCCCGTCGGCAACTGCTAGAATGATGGGCAAGCCGTCCGTCCCACTTCCCTGCATCTGTATAAACGCAACTCTTCCGCATCGCCGTGATTCCGTTTCCAGGCGCCTCCCTTCCCGCATCACTCCACTCATCCAAGAACTACGAGACATCCTTCTGGCTCTTCTGCCGTCACCTACCAACGAAATTAGGGCGCTCAACAGCCCGTCGCGCAAAGTATCGGAATCCAACATCAATGCAGGCTCTGCAACAGCGCAAATGATCATCGATACACTCGACCCGGTGCTCATAACCCAGGAAGTGGCTCATGGGGTCTTGGATGTATGCTCATTGGCGACATTCTTCAGCCATATCATCAAGTCCCACTGCGCTCCGATGCGCGATGAGATTGTTGAAAGCATGGCCCAAACTATCAAGAAAGGTGGCCAAAAAAACGACATGCCTACCGTCTCCAGCGGTCTGAGGATGTGCTTCGAGATCCTGGAACTCATGAAACTTGATATCGCAAATCACCAACTGAGAATGTTGAGACCCTACTTGCTGGAGACTGCTGGCGATTTCGAGTACAAGTCCTTTCTGCAGCTTCGAGAGAGAAGATCACAACATGACGCCGATTGCATGCCACTCGATATGGAGATGGAAACCCCCCCTCTATCGAAGACCAAAGCGTGGCTCTCAGCAGTCAAAGATAGGGCGGCATTGGATTCAAGCATGGTAGACTATCATTCCAGCATGATCGATGGCGTTTTAGAGCTTCTCTTCAAGCCTTCAGGAGGTACGTTCGACCCTTCTTCGTTAGAGAAGACATTGCCAAGTCGACAGCTCAGCTCAGCGGAGCGCGTTCGCAAGCCAAAGTCACAAGCTTTACCTCACCCGGACGAAGTACCAGAAACTTTGCAGCTCGATCTTTATCGGCTACAGTTGTTCCACGGCGATACTGTTGACCTATGCATTGTGCATTTGCTCATACTGCTCTATCGCCAGTTGTGCTCGATCAACAAGGTCGTCGCGACGCGCGAAAACGTGGAAGGCATCAGGAGACAGATATGGGTTATCATGAGCGAGATCAACACCACTGCTGCATCCTCACCTTCATTGGGTAACAGAAAGTCTGCATCGCCACTTCCACAAAGTATCAAGAAACTGGACTCCGAGAGATGGCGTGCAGGTATGAAAGATGTGCTGCTTCAGATTGCACGATTCTCTGCGAGTGGCCCAGGTCAAGGCAGCGACGGGGGCTACGTACCTGACCCTGCTACCCTTGCGATGCTCAATGGCTGGATGGAAAACAATCTGAAAGCCGACAGCAAGCTTGTGAGTGATAATGTTGCCGCCACACCCTGGAGTTTGGCTAACTGTGTTGTGGCAATATAGTTTCAGCTTGTTCAAACGAGGCTACGCAAGGCGCTTTTCGGCCTAATGGCCCATGAGATACAGTCTCAATCCATACTGCCTGTCCATCGAGGACGGGATAACGCTGCCACAGACGGCAACTCGGAATCAGCTTCGGAAACTGATAACATCATCAAGCAGACTGGCCTTGTCGACCTTTCTAGCGAAGTTCGCATGTTGGCTTCGCGCATCTGCAAGGTCGCTGGATTCAATGCTCGTGTTTTCAAGGAATTATATGCTAATATGCTTTAGCCTGCAATCGTTATTCGTTGGAGGGTATCACATTGTTATTGATCATAAATCTTTAGCTCATTTGAACGACACTGCTAGATTCGAAGCCCTAATGTAAGGCGAAAGCACTTTTAACTTAACAAACCAAATCATCTGCAATGCTTATATCCATATTACTTTGGGTTATGATGATACCTGAGGCAGGTTGAGCGCTTTTTCCTCGCTCGTCGGAGCTTCGAGGTCTTCTTGCTTCAGACAATTCAAGCCGATAGCAAGCAAGCGGACAAGCACAATCAGCCCTTCTACAGACACAGGCGATCCATGCACAAGACAGGGAGAGTCTTTACCACCGCAGACGTCTACGGGCAAGACTACTTTGTCGAGCCTCTGACTGTATAGATTGTGATCGTCAAAAGCAATTCGTGTCAATCATAAAACCCCAACAGCGATTTTTCGCTCATCTTGTGCGAAGATGTCAGCTGCAAACACCAAGTCTGGCACAGATACGCCAACAAGCCTGGAAAGCTCAACAGGTTCGCTCAAAGAGGACCGCCAGCTCCTGCAAGATGATGGAGCCAGCTCCTCGACCCGTCTGGAAAGGCTGCATTCGGTTGAAGGCGTCAGTGTGAAGGACTCGATCGAGAGGAGCATACGAGGTCCAGCAGGAGCAGGACGAGCAAGAGAAGAAAGAGTTACATATTACATCTGGTTTCTGACTGCGATGATCTCCATCAGTGCGTTGGCTGCCTCCTATTCCAATTTTACCGGCGGCTTCAGCATACTGATCTAGCCGTGAACTTCAGGTGGTCTACTATTCGGTCTTGATACGGGCATTATCTGTAAGCGAAGTTTCTTAATCCGGTAGAGCTTGCTATGTACTCACGCCAACTACTTTAGCTGGCATTCTCGTCAGTTTGGGTGACGATCTTGGGCACGAATTGAGAAACGGCGACAAGGAGCTCATCACATCAATCACTACGGCTTTAGCATTTGTGGGAGGCATCTTCGCTGGGATATCTTCAGACAAACTTGGACGAAAATGGTTACTCTGGGTCGCAGACGTATTCTTCATCGTCGGCGCTATCGTTCAAGCAGTTGCACACAACGTAGCTACCATGGCGGCTGGAAGAGCACTTCTGGGCCTGGGTGTCGGCATAGCTTCATGTGTTTGTCCGCTCATTCTGACAGAGCTAGCTCCAACCCATTTACGTGGCCGCCTAGTCACCATCAACGTTGTCATGATCACCTTTGGCCAGGTCATCGGTAAGTCGTCATTACTCCTTCTATTTGTGCATCTACTGAGTTCATGAATGTGCAGCATACGCCATCGGCGCTGCTTTCGAACAATCTGCCGGTGGATGGCGCTGGATGGCTGGCTTGTGTGCCATTCCGGCCGGTATACAGATTGTTGCCCTGGTCTTCCTTCCGGAATCACCCCGTCAACTCATCGTTAAAGGCAGATTCAAACCCGCGAAGGCCGCTCTTAAGAAGATCTACCCCTACGAAACCGATGAGCAGATCGATGCAAAGATTGAATTCTTGCAAGGTGAAGCAGCTCTACAAGCCAAGATCTTGGGTTCTGAGCCATTAAAGAAGCGTATCAAGGACATCATTCTCGTAAGCTCAAACAGACGAGCTCTAATCATTGCTGGCGGTCTTCAGCTGTTCCAGCAGCTGTCGGGTTTCAATACTCTCATGTTGGTGTTTCCGAAACAATGTGTCAAGGAGGTGTTACTGATGGGGCCTACCCGGAACAGGTACTATTCTGCAACTCTCTTCGCTTCTATCGGCTTCAACAACCCAACTGCTGTTGGTCTCATTGTCTCGGGAACGAACTTTATTGGCACTCTTTTAGTAAGTGGCGCCGCGCGCTCGCACACGGTGTCCAGAGTTTGACAAGTTTTACAGGCTCTAAAGTACATCGATATAATTGGTCGTCGACGAGTGCTGCTCTTCTCCGCTCCCGGCATGGTCATTGGCTTGGTACTAGCCGCAGTCTCCTTCCACTATCTTACCCTTGGCACCGGTGGCAAACTCGACCCAAACGCTGACTATCCTGGCAAATGGAGTGGTCTGGTCTTGTTTTCGATGGTCTTCTACGTGTTTTCTTATGCTCTTGGCATAGGCAACATACCCTGGCTGCAGGGCGAGCTCTTCCCAATGTCCTATGTGAGTATTTTTGACGGATTTCGTAAAGAATTGGCTGATTATATGTTACAAACGTAGAGGGGCATTGGCACATCGTTCGCAACCGGTTGTAACTGGGGAAGTAACCTATTAGTGGGTTCCACCTACCTCTCTATGATGGACGCTTTCACTCCCAGCGGCGCATTCGGATTCTACGCCGGTCTGTGCTGTAAGTACAGTTCTGAGCTCATATAAGCGTTTGCTGATTCATCTGTCATGTAGTCGTTGGCTGCATCTTCGTCATCTTCTGCTACCCCAACACCGCTGGGCTCTCCATCGAGGAAACTCGCATCATCTTCAAGAATGATTTCGGGATCCAGGCCGCTAATCGCATGCGGGCTGAGAAAGCGGCCGCGTATGAGGCAGAGACCAATGTGGCATTTGATGCGCGCTCCTAGGCCAGTCTGCATACGCAGAGTATAAGAAAGTAGACATCGTCCTGTTACTTCAGGTAGCCCGTTGTCTTAGCTAGCGCGCAGCCCAGCATCGCGGACCATACTGGAGACTTTTTGCAAACTTAGAAACATGCACAATATCCACTGGCAACATCCAGGTATGGGACAAGGATACATATACATTCACTGCCCTCTATTTTTAGCGCACAAACACAGAGGGTAGTAACATATATAAATGCTTGTTCCATACCTGATGTTGTCAGTTAACTCTCTTGGACACCGTTCACGCCAAAGTTGAACGAAGCTCTTTTGCAAGGCAGAAACTGATACGAGAACTGTTGCAACAACAAAAAAACTCCAATTAACAAAGTCTTACTGCTTACGCTTCTTAGCAAAACGGCCACCAGAAGCTTCTGACTGTTCTTTTCGCTTCTTCTCTTTGCCCATTTGCCTGTAGTGCTCTCTCTTCTCTTCCTTAGACTTGTCTTCCCGCTTGGAGGCCTCCTTTTCTATCTTCTTGGCTCGCGCTACCCGGGAGTCGCTCTTCTTCTCTTGACGCTTAGCCACCTTTGCCTTTTGTATAGCTTGCACCTGCTGCAATAAGCCAATAGCCTTCCTCTCCTCTTCGCTGAGTACGACAGCTCTCTTCTGCATGTACGTGGGCTTGCTTTGAGCTTTCTGAATCTTTGGCTTTGACGCGTACGGAAGCGCGGCCTGAAGCTTCCGTGGCACCTTGAGAGTATTGAACTTGCGCTCTTGCCTCTCGATGGGGCGGTATAAGGAGTTGACATTCTTTGGCGTCTTGATGGCTTCGGCGTTGCGGACTTCTCCAGTCAGCCTCATGCCCTTCCATGACGACTTGTCTTCCATAAGAAGGCCTGCCGTGGGATTGTAGTATTGCCGAGGCTGTATCTGATACCATGCACGCAAGAAAATAATGTCACTCATTAAGACCTTGTCCTCGAAAGCGGCTCGGAAATAGCCCTCTGGCTTGGGTAGCGCCTTCTTGATTTGACCTCGAATGCCAGACACTGTCCGCAAATGAGCACCTTCGAATTTGGCGACTTCGAGCGAGGATGTAAACATGTCCTTGATGTATGCTGTATTTTTGAAAATTTTGTCTAGAAAATCAAGGATGATGAGTCAGTACGCAGCTACATTTTCTTCTGCAGATATGGTTCACTTACATGGAACACCTGTAAGCTTCAACTTCTTGGTTATCTGACTTGAACCGTCAATATCGGTCACAACACCCGTTGCCGACACTCTGAAAGTGGACTTTTCGTTTGTGATGGTATTGAAAGCACAGAGACCAGTGTTTGGAGCGGAGATGGGTCCATAGAACGTGGCTAGACAATGCATATGCTCGGGGGTATATTTGAGCATTCGATTCCGAGTGCCGTCATCGATAGAGTAGATAGGCACAGTCTGAAATCGCCTCCAGCCTATTGATATGACGAGAGGATCGTTTGTCTTGAGGATCTTGGGGTGCCATCTGTGCTTCTTGATGCGGACTTGGACAAAGCCAAAGTTCTCTTCATGGGGCAACAGAGCTCCAACTACGAGCGGATACTTCGGGTTGAACTGCTCCAGCAGTTCAGGCGGCACATTCGAGAACTCCAAGCGAACGTAGCTGCCCGGACGATAGCCTTCCACCAAGGCACGTGTCTCGGCATCGTCATCGGCGAATTCTTCCTGCGTAGCTTCGAGCCGCTTGCGCATTTCCTCCTTCTGCTCCGTGTAAAAGTCCGTCTTGCCATCTTCATCGGACGAGCCGTCGTATTCAGCGTCGAACTTGCGCTTTAGTCTTTCTTTCTTCGCTGCAAGTTCCTCCTCTCGTGTCGGCTTGGTAACAGTCTTGACCACCTCCCCATTCTCATCGTCTTCTTCATCACTCTCTCCAGCTTCAAGATCTTGGAACCCTTGGTTGTTCCCGTCCGGAGCATCTTCATCCCCAAAATTCTGTCCGCTTATGAAGAAACGTCTGAAAGACTCCACTATGTCATCGTCTTGCCAGTCTGGCAGGGCTGCTGGAGCATAAACGGGTCGGAAGCGGTCTTCATGATCTCCAGCGCTCATGCTTTGGACATCGCGAGCGAGTTGAAATAGATCATCATCATCCTGACTATCCTTCTCATCAGCAATAGCAGCGGCGTTCTGCGGCCTTTGAATTGCAGCTATATCTTCTGGCGACTTGTCACTGGAATAGATGAGACTCATGAGATCGGCACGCTGACGTGAGTTGTTGTCCAAAAAATTCGCTCTAGCCTTTGAACTTAGATCCTTCTTCCATTGCGGACCAGAGTCATCGTCGTCATATTCGCCTCCGTCCTCCTCTCCAAGCAGATTGTCCGCTTCCAAGTCTTCGATGTCACCGATGCGGTCCGCCTGCTCGAATCCTAGGCCTACTCCGTCTTCATCGAGCCCGCCGTCTGAATCACTCTCGTCGTCATACGTCAGACTGCCGAGCTGTTCTACTTCCTCGTCGGAGTCGTCTCGCAAAGCTGGTCCAGCTTCCTCATCATCATTATCGTATTCCGCGTCACTACCATCCTCCATACCATCGTCTGACACATCGTCTTCCACTTCTTGTAGCTCATCTTCGCCAAATGCGAGGCGGCGAGACCGTTTCGAAGTACTTGCTTGTGGCAGGGACAAGGGAGCGGCGTCACTGGCGAATAGGCGTAACTGACTTTGCTGTATCCTGTCCGCGAAAGTGTGGTCGACATCTTGCAAGTCCATGACCATCCTTTCTCCTTCTCCTGCGAAAATATTCGGACCGTCCTCATCATCTCGCTTTGTGAAATTTCCAGCTGTGTTCACCCACACCCGGTCGCCATCGAATGATACCGCTCCTGAGCCAAGCAGTCCAGCAGCACCTCCACTGAATGGCGCATGCACGAGTCTATGTTTTTCGTTCAATTTTCGCCGCTTCTCACTCTCCATCGTAGGTAGAGGACAGGGGTCGGCCAGCTGCGCAAGCTTGGAAACCTCAAACGCATCGACTCCGGCTCCCGGTATGTGGATCTTGAGAGTCGACGATGCGGACGGAGCGCGCATGGGAATACCACGTAGATAGCCCCATACGGCTACTTTACGATCTATTCTAGGGTTCTGTCTGACTTCCTCCCTTGGTGTGAGGTCTTCGATGCGGTCTGTGAGCAGATAAGAATGTGAATTGCGGAATGTGAGAGGTCTGAATTTGGCGACACTAATGAAGCGAGAGAGGTTGAGAATTTCCCTGTCTGGGTAACGGCCATTCATGACTCCGCTGAGATAGAAAAGCTTGGATCCATCGTAGACTTCGGTCCAGAAACGCTTCTTTAAGCGCTTTTTCTGTGCTCGCAACGTTGCTGGAGATTTGACGAGGTCGAGATGAGTGAGTATACCGATAAGCTTTGGAAGACCGTGCGAGGACATGATGGACAGGGCTTCGAATGTTTCCTGCGTGCGAGCATATGAAGGTCAGTATGGCGCTGTAGAAATCTGTGGGTGGCGAAAAACTCCGTACCATTTCCAAGCCGAAACTGCCATCTATCATCAGAAGGACAAGATCTGCTATCTTGCCCATATCTATCATCGAGCCAAGGTCATTCGGGCATTCGATGATGGTCAAGCGCCTGTTCTTTCCTGTCACTACTGTCACAGGGCCTCGGATATCGGTCATTGTGGTTTTGGTGTAGCGTCTTATCAAACTGCGAATGAGGGTGGTCTTGCCGACCTGAGTATGAAATAACAGAATGTAATGATGAGCCTTGAGACTCTACAGATCGTGCTCTCTTGGATATAATGCTTACACCTGGAGGGCCCATAACCGCCACAATTACTGGAGGAGGGTCTACCGAAGAAGCTGCACCACCCAGGGTAGATGTCTTTGACCCTGATGGACCTGCTCCATGTCCACCAAACGTACGATCGATAGCTGGTACATGAAGCTTCTTCTGTTCCTTCTCTACATTCTGTCTGGCAAGCCTCGATGCTTTCGCACCAGACTGCGAAATGAAGGCTCGAGGATTCTTGCCCTTTTCGAACTTAGGCTTGACCTTGTCGGCCTTGCCTGTGCCGCGATGCGGCTTGTTCGTTTGTTGCTCAGCAGTACTCATGCTGCAGCTTGTGCACTCGCTATTGCAAGTCCGCAGATGCAAAGCCTCATCAGTCGCTGAAAAATTGTCCTTCAAGTTGCTCGATCACGTTTTTTGGGATTGCATGCAAAGCTCATCGTCTCTACCATCCTATCGACAGCCTGACATACCATCATGGGCAGAACAGCTAGAACACGTATGTTCCTTCCTGGAAAGGCGACAACACGCTCTGACTTGTGTGGTTGAATTGCCTGCAGGCGAGGAGAGGCGCGCAGAACCTACGCCACGGCCTATCACCCTTCCAGCAGCAGCGGAGGCAAATGCAGAACCTTGTGAGCATGCTGATGTACATGCAACTGCGACATTGCCCCAGGCATGCTGAACTGTTCGCATACGCTTCTTCCGAATGCACAGCTGTAGCGGAAATGCGTACAAGTAATGTACCCCTGCCCAAAAAGCGTATAAGCAAAGCCAAGACAAAATCGCAAACGCAAAGGCAGAGGGATGCTGCTGAGAAAGCGGCAGGTGCGTCTAACAGCCATTTGGCGACAATTGACCAGACGTTTTGCTGACTTCCCTGGTCTAACAACCGACAGAGTTCGCTGAGCGGTTACAAGCCAAAACTGACAGAAGAGTCACGAGGAAGGCCAAGAAAGAGTCTGCCAAGCGTCTATGGGAATGAAGGCTGTTCTGTTATCATTGAGTTTGCACTGTTGTGTTGCTATATATTGCAAGGAATGCTCCGTCCCGTACTTGACGAAGAAGAAGCCGGTTGAGTCTCCCAAGTATGGTACCATATCTGCTCGGTAGGCTGGCGATGATAGCTGGCAATTACGAGTGTCGCTCGAACGGTCAAGTCAAGCTGTCAGTCAGCGTTCTATATTTGGCTCTCACAGCTCCGACAGATTTCTGTGGCCTTCGGGGGTTGCCGATTTTCCATCGCGCATACGACCAAACAATACTACGTAGCGCACACTCATAAACGATGTGGGATAGCATTGTCACTCAAATCGATCATGGCCTATCCAAGAATGAGATTCGTATTTCACGACCATTCCGTCGACTTCCAGGCACCCGACAAGTTAGTGACAGCCTCTTGGGGAACATGTCCCGATCCAATGACCCGCACGCTATGTCCATTAGGATCAGCCTGGCATTGTCCAGACGTTCCTCATCAAGTAGGCGACAGTTCTAAGTCACATCGTTAATCCGTTCTGTTGATCGACTTGTTGATTCTCGATAGGGCGCGTCTGTCACACCGAACGGAACGAAAGGGACGTAGACAGACTCATATCTGAGGCGAACAAGACTCTCAAGCTCTTGAGTACGCCAGATCGGGAATGGCAAGGAGACCAAGAACGAATCTTCGCGGATTTATTTAAAGGCAAGGACATAATCTGGAGTAGCCCGACCGGTGAGTGTCGTGCGCGTGGAATGGGTTGAGGTTCTTTTGTATTAATGTGAGAAAATCTTGCAGGCAGCGGCAAGAGTTGGGTACTTGGTGTGATGGCCGCTATGCGGACTTCAGGGTGTATTCTGTGTATATCCTCAAGCCCGACACTGGCCAACTCAGAGGGTGTCAAAGCGTTAGGTCGTAACGGTCCCTTGTCTAGTGATCTCGAGCCAGATGTCGCAAGAGGACAGAACGCTCGCTAATGGATTGGCAGAGAATGACATCAGATCGGTAGCTGCAGTCCACGTCAGTCCAGAAATGGTGAGTACACGACTCGCTCAATTACATCTGACAACTCGTACTAAACGCCTTCATCGGCACGCTTCTTTTCTGTCTGTGTTGATACCAACGCTCTTCTAGCTCCTCAAAGACACATGTCTCATGCGCGCCCTTGTGAAAGAAGGCTGATGACGTTGAACGCTGAGTATGCGATGAAGTTCACTACATCTGGTTTACCAATCCTTCCGTGAGCCCAGTACACGTACACACTGTTCATCAGCACACTAGATGACTGATGGGACTCGAGGCATTACATGCCTTAAAAAAGACAGGACCTGCTTACAACATACTCGCCTCCCCCATGCCCTTGTTCTCTTCCATCCCATGCACCTTCATGTCTGGCACCTTGACGTCAATGCATCTGGATCTCGTCCAGAGGCTAATTTGCATGGCGGACATCAGCATCACTGGCCAGACCGACAAGAATGGCATCGTCTCTGTCATCAGAAGCAAAGGGCTCATCAAGAGAGATGTGCCAATCAGCATCGTATTCGAAACGGTGCAATTACATGCTTCCGATATCCTATACAGGACCTTGTCCGCGCATGCTGCCAAGGCTGCGGAGGGTCAACTGTCAAAGAGTACACTCCTATTGTCCGTGGCTCTACTCTAGATAAACCTCCCACTCTCACTAGAGTGGAGCATTTGCTGATTATAAATACTTTATCGTCATCACCTCACCATGTAATATCTGCCTTACAGCCGAGCCACTCGCAAATCGGCATACACCACATCGAGCAATATCGACCTGGTCTTGAGTCGACAATTCACGACTAGGCCGTACCACGCAGCTATGGTGAACGGGACACAATATGCCAGGGAGTGGGAAGCTGGTATGCACAACATAGTGCTGGCTACACCAGCATTGTCCGCGGGTATAGACAAAGGCGATGTCAGACTGGTGGTACATATGGATCTACCGCCGGGCCTCCTCGCCTATATACAAGAGAGACGGAGAGCGGGCAGGCTTTACCATCAGCGACGCCATGGTGCATGTCATCACGCACGGTAACGCTGCGAGGCCGACGAAGACAGTCTTAGGTGACGGAGAAGAGACCATCCGCCTTGAGTGCAGTCTCGCCGCTTCCGCCAAGTTCTGAAGACACACTGCTTATCCATTAGGTCCATGACGAAAAACTGCCTATGTACCTTTGCCGTGAGATCATATCATGCACGTTGCGTCAAGCTACGATGAACACTGATGGATCCCATTCTTAGTCATTCCTAAGAGATCACCTAAGCCTGAAGATGTTAAGTGGTTCCACTGGGACCCAGACCATTTCGAGGGGCACTTCGGCAAAGCTTTCGAGAAGGATGGGAAGGTGTATGCCGACTTCCCTGTCATCAAAGGAAACGTCATGAGTTGGTCTCCCGATAAGAATGGCTATGCGCCACCTCGACCTTCGCTCAAAACGTTTTTCGCGCGTTTCGAGCAGGATCCACATGCAACGGATCTTCGCCTCCCGGAACCCAACCGCCTTTGCGAGATTTCAGGGAGTTTTCCAGGATCGATGACCGATACCAGGGAAAGGAATACACGTATACCTTCATAGCAACCATCAACATGAAATACCCGTTGACCGCGAAAAGAGTCAAGGTCGACCATTCCCGGGTTGTTACTGCATTGGACGGATGAACAACAAGACAGGAGAGGTGGATTACTGAAGTCCAGGTTGGTACCCAGATGAACACTACAGGTTGACCCAGAGGCGAAGAGCTTATTGCTTCATCTTCGTCAGGACCATGCGCTAGTGTTGGCGAGCCATCCTTCCTACCGAGATCCTCCGATGCGCCCGAAGGCGATGAATTCGTCGTTTTCCGTGAGTTTGTCTCGCACGTGATTACCCTGGTGTCATACTAAGCAACTCGATCTTTCAATACCATCACAGTCATCAACCGCTTCGACACGGCCTTATCGGATTTGGTCGTTCTCGACACGAAGGAGTTCCAGCTGATCACGACGGTCAAACTTCCATTGCGCGTCCGACAAGGTCTGCATGGGAATTTCGTAGAGCACTCTACCATGCTTGAACCAAACCGCGAGCTGGTAGACTTCGAATGGGTTCCAGCCAAGGTGCGTAAAGTTCATAGGACCCTGTACGCTCGACTCGCACTGATACAACGCACCTTCTCAGTTCAGCGGCCCAGTTGCCGATGAGATCAGTGGCGCGAAGATACCTTACCGGGGAGGACGAACGCCGATGAGTGGTTTTGTTGACGATGGTGGGATCAATGGGCACTCCTGTCGATGTTGCTAAAGAGGTCAACGGAGCAAACGGGATCAGCGGGCATGCTGAAGTCAACAACAAGCTACCTCGGGATATCTAGCATGTTTCCTTAGCCTTCACAAAGCTCTTTGCTATTTCTACTGCTTGTATTATTGGGAATGTCCTGAGAGTTTCCGGTATTCGATGTAATCATGAGTGAAACGGCTGACTATGAGGCAAGAGTTGCGAGCCTGGGAAGTGTTGCAAGGCAATGACAGGCTGAAAGGCTGTTAAGTTTCGTGCGCAGGAGATTTAATTGAATTGAACCGTGCTTCTTCGTAATGTTCAGGCTTGTAAGCTCCAAGCCGTTAAATAATTACGCGCTACTTCCAGTGGGGGTCCACGCCCACAATACATACAGTTTCGGACCTATAAAGATGACCACTTCAGACTCTTAAAGACTACCTAGAGCAACATACACCGATTTGGTCTCCAACCAGTTCTCCAGACTGCGTGGACCGCCCTCGCGACCAATGCCTGACTGCTTGACGCCACCGAATTCCATATCGGCAGCACCTAGAGGGGAGCTCGCGTTGATGGCGACGTTCTGTTCATCTCTCATCAGTTTATGCTTCTATATACTACCATGGAAAGTCTGATAGACTTACGCCTGCTTCGAGATATTTGGCGTAATTGAGTGCCTTGTTTATGTCTCGCGTAAACACAGAAGCTGTAGTAGGTTGTCAGAGATGCATTACTGTCGTGAATCAGCCATGAACTACCGTGTAACCGGAAAGATGTGTCACTCACCAAACAGACCGTATTCGGAGTCATTCGCTCGCTTGATGACTTCCTTATCGTCCGTGAAGGAGTGGAGGACAGCGACGGGTCCAAAGATCTCGTCGGTATTAATCTTTGCGTCGTCTGCTACGTCTGTAAAGATTGTAGGGTTGACGTAGTATCCCTCCTTCTGTTGTGGATCGCCACCAAGTGAGACGGTAGCGGACCCCTTCGCAGAGTCCAAGAAGCTCTGGACGGATTTGTACTGTACAGCATCAGCCAGAGGTCTTATAGTAGGCAGTGAAGTCAGCCAGCCGATACTCGCGGTTGTGTTCATCGACACCTACCCCATCATTGTTGTCTGCGAGGTTGGGTCGCCAGACTTTACTCCGGAAAGAGCCGATTTGTATTGTTCCAGGAACTCCTTGAAGATAGACTCGTGGACATAAACACGGGTAGAGGCCATGCAGATTTGTCCACTGTTGGCCCATAGCGAGAATGATAGAGACCGTACGGCTTGTGCACTACAATGTGACAGACCTCAGCTACTGAATAGACCGATGGAGGCGTTGCGCAATCCTCACATATCTGCATCGGCCAGAACAATTGCTGGCGACTTTCCTCCTAGCTCTAGGACAACGTCCTTCAAGTTTGACTTAGCCGCAGATTCTTGGACTGCACGTCCAGTTCGGGTAGATCCAGTAAAAGAAATCTTGCGGATCTTCATGTGTCTGTAGTGCAAACGGTCAGCAGTCATGTTGCTTGAGGTTATTCCTGATGAAATCTGTATGCGGCCTCACTCTGCGAGCAATTTGCCTGTCAGACCAGCACCCGTGAGAACCTGCAGAACGCCGGGCGGGAATCCAGCTTTCTCAGTCAAGCCAGCAATGAAGGACCCGGAGAGGGGACTCTTTTCTGAGGTCTTGATAATCATGCAATTGCCTGCCGCTAGGGAGGGTCCAGCTTTGGCAGTGAACATGATGACGGGGACATTCCAAGCTGGCAGACAATAATGTTAGTGGCTTGAA
Source organism: Cystobasidium tubakii (assembly GCA_024345325.1). Taxonomy (NCBI): domain Eukaryota; kingdom Fungi; phylum Basidiomycota; class Cystobasidiomycetes; order Cystobasidiales; family Cystobasidiaceae; genus Cystobasidium; species Cystobasidium tubakii. The sequence goes on along the minus strand of BROO01000001.1, from coordinate 967,053 downwards.
GCAACAGCTGGGCAGAAGACTTGCACTCACGACAGATTCCTGCCACCACTCCATAAGGTACCTTGAGAGAAAAGTTGAAAAAGCCTGGTGTATTCGTCGAAGCGGTACCACCGAGGTATGTTTCGGCAAGATCCGCGGCGTGCTTGAGGTGATTTGCTGCAAGAGTGTTCTCGCGCATGTGTGCGGAGACAGGCTTGCCCATGACAACTGCATCTAGCTCAGCCAGAGCACTGGCATTTTCAACTGAAGTGCATAGCCAGAGTATGTCAGAGCCTGGAGAGTAGAAGGTAGGGAGCACGTGACTACACTCACTCACGAGGGCAGCCAGCTTGCGCAGGCACTCGGCTCGTACCGAGGGCGGACTTTCCGCCTACAGGAAGACTTTTCAGTACTGTTACTGTTTAACGAAGGTAGACTAGTGTCTCACCCATCCCTGTGACGCTTTTTGAGCCGCGTCTACAGCTGCATCGACCTCTGTGATAGAATTCGTAATGACAGTCCATCAGCATTTGGATAGAATTACATGCCAGCAGCTAGAAATAGATCGTTCCGTACCTTTCGCCCCAGCTTCTTGTACTTTCTCAAGGACTACCTTTCCAGTCGCAGGATTGTGGAGGGTGAAGCCCCTTTCCGTGTCTTCAACGTACTGACCATTGATGAAACATCTGGCATAGCTCTCGTAGTCGACAGACATCTTGACTGGATTCTGTAGGCTGGAATGATAGTGAAAAGGTGGAAGCGATAAGATGAACAGGGAATGTTATTTGAGACAGTGGCTTGTCATGCAAACCAGGACTTGAAGCTCTCCACGGGATATTCAATCTGCCTTTCCGTATCTCTCGGTACCCTCCGCAAATCGACCGTACGGGCCACCGGAATAGCGGTTCGACCGAAGGAATCGAGGCCGCATGCACGTCTTACTGGCAAGCGGTAAGCTCGGAAAGAGCAACAGCTTCTTATCCTCTGTCAAGGTATCGAAGCCTTGTCACGGTTACAGCCGTTCTGCCAAGGAAGACTCGAGCTTCTAGCACTACGCTGAAAATGGTCAACCTATTCATCGCAGGCGAAGACCGATCATCATTCAAGAAGACTTTCGAGGTCGTCAATCGTACGTGTACTCTGTCTACAACTGCCGAAGATGTGCTACTAGCCCCTGTGTTATATTGATTCAACGGTTGTGACCAACGTACAGCTCTCACTGGCAAGAGCGTGTGGTCTGCACCTTCTGCCAGCGTAGGAGACCTCGATGACGCTATCACGGACCTGGCCGCTTTCCAGCCAGAATGGGAGCGCATCCCACCTAGCCAAAAGCGTGCCGTCTTCCTCAAGGGTATGTCTCCTGACCGTTGACATCCTTGTAGCCGCGACTGACGCGTTCTACCCGCAGCTGCTGATCTTGTCATGACCGAGAAATACCACAAGCTTATCGTAGACAACATGACAAGCGAGACCGCAGCTTCAGGCGGGTGGCAGCATGTTAACCAGGTCGCCAGTGCAGGCATGTTGCGAGAGGCCGCTGCTCAAGCATCCAACATCCGCGGAGAGCACCACAGAAGCGAGAAGCCAGGTGAAATCAGATTTCCGTCTCAGCTTGATCAGGGAACTAACGCCACATTTCTTGCTCCGGCAGACGTCGACATGTATATTGTCCAGCGAAGAGCAGCCGGCGTAAGCTCTGATCAGTTTATGTTATCTAGGCAGCGCTGATTTTACATCTTGCTCCGTACAGGTCGTCTTTGCCATTGCTCCTTGGAACGCGCCTGTCAACCTTTCTGTGCGAGCAATTGCGATGCCGCTCATAAGCGGCAATACTGTCCTCCTTAAGGCTTCCGAATACTCTCCCGCGAGTCAAAGAATCGTGGTTGACCTCCTGCTGGAGGCCGGCCTTCCTCCTCGAGCGCTGTCTTTCGTCACAATGAGCAGGGAAGATGCGCCTCATCTTACGGCGCATGTCATAGCTCGCCGAGAAGTCCGCAGAGTGAACTTTACCGGCTCAGACGTCGTTGGGAAAATCATCGCGTCTGAATGCGGCAAACATCTCAAGCAATGTATACTGGAGTTGGGAGGCAAGGCGCCTGTTATTGTGTCGGAACATGCCAAAGACAACCTAGAGAGTGCTGCTTGGGGCGTCGTGTATGGCTCTCTTGTACACTCCGGGCAGGTGCGTGTGGTTCTACATCGACTCATGAAATGGCTGACTATTGTCGCAGGTCTGCATGTCAACCGAGCGTGTTCTAGTACACAAGTCCATCTATAAGGAGTTCGAACAACTTGTGGCGGATCGGGTGAAGAAGTTGCGGTCAGGCGACCCGAAAGAAGCGCAACTGGTAGGCAGCGGTGTGACCTCCTCGACTGTCGCAGGTGTCTTACTATATATGATGCTCTACAGGGTCCACTTTTCAGGCCTTCGGCTGCAGAGACCGTAGTCAGCCAGATACGAGACGCCGCAAAGCAGGGCGCAAAGCTCCTTGTCGGCGAAGTACCAGAAAGGGCTGCCGGTGATTACGCTACGCTGGTCCAGCCAACTGTCCTGAGCGGAATCTCAACCAAAATGGACATTTGGGAGCGAGAATCTTTCGGTCCAGGTAATGTCGACTATCCAAATCGGCCTTGAGCGAAAGCGTCGCCTAACTGGGCTTCGTCCGCTTATGCAGTAATTACCTTGACGCCTTACGAGAACATCGAAGATGCTATCAAGCTGGCCAACGACAGCGAATATACTCTCATCGCAGGCTTCTGGACGAGCAATTTACACGAGGCAATGAAGTATGCTCCTCAAATCCACGCCGGGTCTGTGCAAGTCAATGGCTCAACAATACATATTGAGCCTACTTTCGGTAACGTAAGTTTGCCCGCTTTCATGCCATCCAGGGGAAAAATGCTAATGTATCTGTTCAGGCTGGTCTCGGTGGCGCAAGTGGTTACGGTCGGTTTAATATTGATGCAGTAAGCAAGCATAGTCATACTCCCAATGTGGTATACACTAAGCACTCCTTGCCCCCCTCAAAATCTGTGTAATTCTAGTTTACGGACCAACGGTCTATTGCCTTCCATGCGCATGGAGGAAAATTCCCAATGTTCGCATGAACTCTGTGTTGCACCGTCGTGCACAAGTATGTGCTAAATTTCGAAACAAAAGCGGCGGAGCTGGCATTGCTGAAGGGAGGGATCGACACAAAAGACTATCACCAATAGAGTTTAACTATCAACATTTAAAGAACTAGTTCTTTAAATGTTATGCGCAGGTTAGATACTGGAAGGAGACATCAACAATAAGTCGTCGTGATATGGCCCAGAGAGAACTTCCGTGTTCGACGATTATACATGAACGACTTCAGACTTCTTCGATGTCAGGCTGCGGCATGTTATGATAGTTTGATATTTGTGTTGAGCACCGAGTAATAGGAATTTCCAGTGCTTGTAGTTAATTATACAATGTCAATTGGTATTTGAGGGGGTCGCCATCGATTGCCGTTATGCACACTCCAAGAAAACCAGACAACTGTCCAAATGACAAAGCTAAGGTGCTGCCTTAGCATTGTGATTTAGACAACGGTTGACTGTTTTTCAGGAAGTGTGCACATCTGCAGCATCGACTACGCTGGTGAAATGGAGTTTCTTCTTGCTTCGGCGGGTATTGCATTGTCGAGCTTGACGGCGAAGGTGCTGATACAATGGATAGTTATAGCCAGTGAAGACTCTCGCGTACACATGTGCATACGAGATACCTCAATCCATCTTTGTTCTGAGTCAAGTCGCTCAGAGCGAGAAGCACGTCGTCCGCCACTTTTCGAAGGTAGCAGACGGCTCAATACAAGTCAGCTCTTCACGGACGCAATCCCTATAGATACCGGGACGGAAGCTACTCGCACCAGACGAACGCGGCTGTTCATTGCATCACTGCTATCGTCTCTAGAGATTAGCGGGTCGAATCAGCAGCAACAATGGCGTCCAATTCACAAGAGACGGCCGACCAGACGTCAGTTGAGCACTTGCAATTTTCGAGGCTCCAGGGATATGCCTCGTGAAGCAGCTACTGACACTCGTTATACCTTCCATCCATCTGCAACGCGGGTACTTCGCTCTCCTGGTCGCTTGTACCGCATACAGCATCCAGATATGGAAAATCAAGCGTCTGGTCAAATCTTTGGAGGCAGCTCGAGGTGCAGGCACAAGCATGATCTCGCTCATTCTGTAAGCTAGAAACAAGACAGTGACAGATCCACGGCTGGCGACATACTCATTGGGCTCTGTCTCGCCCTGTGCAGCCCTCCCCGGTCCCAGATTTCTCAGGCAGCTTCCATGTTGGCAAACGAGTACGGCACAGCTTCAAATATAAAGTCTCGAGTCAATCGGCTCTCTGTGCTGGCAGCCATTACCTCAACCCAGCAACGTCTCAAACTTTACAACAGGGTCCCGCCCAATGGCTTAGTCGTCTACTGCGGGACGGTGTTGACGGTGCGTGTTGCGGCAATTATGCTGGTTTGGGTTCCGAATGAAAAGCTCATAGGATACATGACTTATACAGGATGAAGGGAAAGAAAAGAAGCTCAATATCGATTTCGAACCCTTTAAGCCAATCAATACTGTGCGTCAGGATACACCGCTCTTATTCGCTTTTACCAATGCTGAACCCAGCTTCCATTTAGTCACTCTATCTTTGCGACAATAAATTCCATACAGAGGCTTTGTCTGAGCTTCTCGAAAGCGATGCCAAGTTCGGCTTCATCGTCATGGACGGTAACGGAGCGCTGTTCGGTACACTGGCCGGCAACACTCGTGACATAATCCACAAGGTAATCCGAATGCTCAAACCATACGAGGTTCAGGGCTAATCTCATCGGCTCTCCGTACAGTTCTCTGTGGATCTTCCAAAGAAGCACGGCCGTGGTGGTCAGTCTGCCTTGCGTTTCTCGCGTTTGCGAGACGAAAAACGCCACAACTACGTCCGAAAAGTCGCCGAGCATGCAGTACAACATTTCATCACCAACGATAAAGTCAACGTCCAAGGCCTTGTACTTGCGGGATCTGCAGATTTCAAGACCGATCTAGCAGGCTCAGACCTGTTCGACCCACGTTTGGCAGCAAAGATTATCAAGATTGTCGATGTCAGTTATGGTGGAGAGAATGGATTCAATCAGGCCATTGAGCTGGCAGCAGAATCGCTCAGTAATGTCAAATTTGTTCAGGAGAAGAAGTAAGCACGGAAGAAGGGTCTTTATTGCGGTTGCGATGCTGACTTAGGCATCCTCCCAGGCTTATTCAAAAGTATTTCGACGAGATTTCGATGGACACCGGCAAGTACTGCTTCGGAGTCGATGATACGTTGCGTGGTCTGGAGTTGGGTGCGGTGGAAACCTTGATTGTCTGGGAGAACCTTGATGTCACGCGGCATGTCTTGCGCAACTCTGAAGGCAAGGAGGTAGTCATACATACAGCGGCGCCACCTCCGACAGCCTCCAACGCAGCGGCAGCGTCGGCTGAGAGCAAAGCCAGCTCGAACGCCACGGCAGTCGGCAATGCTATCGCTGCATTGAGCGAAGCAGATAGAGCGAAATTCATCGACCCTGCAACAGGAACAGAAATGGAGCAAGCAGCAGATCCACAGCCTTTGCTTGAATGGCTAGCAGAAAACTACCTGCAATTCGGAGCTACACTCGAGTTTGTCACAAGTAAGTATCAGTGTACTACAGACCAAGTCATTGATCTATCTGACGCTCATGCCTACAATAGACCGGTCACAGGAAGGCAATCAGTTCGTCAAAGGTTTCGGTGGTATCGGCGGTCTTCTGCGATACAAGGTCGACTTCAACATGATTGCGGACGCTATGGAAGACGATGACGAGTTCTACGATAGCGACGAAGACTACATGTAAAAAACCTCAACATGTTCGCCGTTCCACCAGGAAAATACGATAGACGATACGCCGGTATCCCTTCCTTTCCAACAGGGAAAGTGTTTGCAGGTCGTATGCAAGCTGTAAATGCCAACATTAGCCTTTCACCTGTAGACCGCGAGCGATGTCTGTATTACAAGTCTGCTGTTGCATTCATTGCTAGACTGCACGGGGTGCTGCCGGTCTTCGCGTTGTTAGGATATTACTGTTTGCCATTGCAGGGTCGAATGCAGTATTCTGTAGCAATGAGGACAGCTTAGTTTATTCATCTTGTTGACTCTTGCCATTGTCGACTACGGAAATATGCTACAACAAACTTGTATAGCCAAGTTCAAGAACTGGTACTATTCCGAATCCTCGTCATCCTCCACCACAGCTCTCGCCCGCCTCTGTTCAAGGAGGGCAGCCATTTTGGAGTTGTCTTTTCTCTCGAAGCCTCTGTCGGCAGCATCAATACTTGCATCTGCATCGTCCTCCACATCATCGTCCCCACCGGCTTCCTCCTCTTCCTCCTCATCTTCGTCAAGGGGGTCTTGACGTCTCTTTTGCTGCTGCGTGTTTGGGAGATCTGGTAAGTCATCATCATCATCCTCATTGTTGGCGTTGTTCGCTGCTGCTGCAGGTCTTCTTGCAGCGGCATTCGGTACACGAGAAGTGGTGGCGGAAGGGGTATTGACCTCTTCACATGCGTCAATCCATTGCGAATAGAGGTCTATTGGCTCGTCGAGGGCTGAAAGAATACGCATGCGCTTAGTATACGCGGGCGTAAGAGGTGTGCTTGACAGAACACACGAGTAATGGCAGCTTGGAAGCTCTGTAGGCAATCCTTGCAGTCAAGACGTCCTAGTCGATTTGCGCGGTCCATCTTGCACAGTACAGTGCCTATATGCTGGCAGAAGAGGCATTTGAACGTCTTGTCGAGCGGCTTTGCTTTCACCTTGCCCGCTCCTGGCTTGCGGGAGCTCTGTATGGAAGAACGTGATGTGGTAGAGGTGATCAGCCTAGGTCAAGCGTCAAGAAACAGAGAGCTAATCAAACCTATCGCAGCCGGCTATGCGACAGCGTGAACATACCTTTCTTTTGCCCATATTGGTTTTAAACGGGTACGCAAGCTATTCGAGATTTGACCGGTCCGTGCAAGTGAAAAAGCACCTTCAAGGCTTCGGCTTTGTCAACGTATCTCTCTGACTTCTACACACTACTGATCAATCAACAAGATACGAAGAAGAATGCCGAAGCGTGCTAGAGATACGCAGGACGACACTTCGTCTCAAGCAGCACCTGCTGATATTCCCAAACGCAAGAAAACGCGTACGAGTACTGTTTCGACTGGACTTGCATCTCAGCTACACCGACTGAGTGCACCAACGAAATCACACAGAAGTAAAGCAGCGAAACAAAAAGGTGTGCTAAAGCCTACCAAGCGACCAGCCCTACCAGGCCGTCTGAACAGGCTTGCTGTACCAAAGCCACAATCTCTAGCTGCTCGTAAAGGTGGTTCTGGTTCTACAAGACCTGATGTAAACCGCCGTGGCAACAAGATCAATAAGGGATGGGGAACAGGTGGATTCGACACTGCTCCACTGAATGGTCCTGCAGCTACGGACGATATTGGAGAAAGTACTTCTGCAGCTGGAAAGACCTTGTCAAACAAGTCGAACAAGTCTGTTCCTGTTGGTGCTGAGATGTGGATCACTAGGAAATCATCCTATACCGCCTACTTGCAGTCAGGTGTAGCGGCTTTCATGCATAAGGGGTAGGTTACTGCGACTCAAGAGTGTTGGAACTGCGTTTAAGCTGATGGACGATTTCTCAGCAATCACACCCTAATCTTGCGAGCTTTGGGTGCAGCTATACCCGTCTGCCTAAGCTTGACCCTAGCTATAAGAGACGCCCTGCCTTGCGGAGAGGATGGGACCACAATGGATGTTCGTACCGGCAGTGTGGATGTCAACGACGAGATTGTCCCAGAAGATGGGTCAGAAAATGAGGTAAGCCGGAACTAATTTGGTGCCTCTCCAGCCTGCACATAGCTGATATTTTTGTTCTTTTCGATTTGCAGGATGAAGATATACAGTACCAGACACGCACGAAGAGCTCGGTAGAATGTATATTGTCTCTCAAGAAGAGTATACGACAAAGACTGCTGGTCACTTCAACTGGCGTCAGCGCAAACCATGCGCTTGGCGCGAAAACGATGGGTGTTAGACCGGGTAGAGGCGGGCGTGGAAAGCCAGTCAGAGGAGGTACAGGAAGGCATCAAGGGCGTGGTCGTGGGCGGGGATCGTAGGAAGCATGTGAGCTTGCTGCGCACATCCAAGATTGCACAGGTTCAATTTCTACCATCAAACGTCGACTTTGCATACGTGTCCTTTTCGATACCAGAGGGCTGCTACATCCACGGCCCGCGTGGGAGTGGAGAGTTCGATGCGATAGTATCAGAGTACGTACTTGTCGGAATACCGCTAGCGAGCACAAGCTGCTTGAAGACTTATTGAGTATGGCGTAGGCCAGTCAGATTCGTAGACGGAGCAGTCGAATCGGCTATTGGCAAGCATGATAAGACTATTTCGAAAGGCGAGGCAACCACAGGAGCAAGCTTTCGTCCGTCAGCCGTGCGTAGGTATCGATGGTGCCGCAGGGCTTCTGGGTTCGACAGCACAAGCCGGGTTGAAACATTCATCTCAATTGCGGAAGACAGAGAATGATAGGCGTATAAAGTAAACATAGAACAAGAGCGCCAGCCCATAAAGTCATAAGCTAAAGCTATAGAACGGAATCTAAGAGCATGAGACGCATGAAACGCTTTTCAGCGAACATATTTCATTCCCTTTTTTTGGTGTTTGTATTTTCTAGATTGTATCTATGTAGGTTCTGTCTAATGACCGTTGACTCCGTTCACGGCTCCATTGCCGTTTAAAGCTCCGTTAACCTTGGCCTTCTTGAGTACTGGTGCTGCGTCTGTCTCATCTGCAACACGGGCTAGGATCTTGTCGAGAGCCTATTGAGAGAAAGGACGGGTAAGCTTCTGCGATCCAAGCCACTGTTCCCGTGTAAATGTGCGGGCGGTCTAACTCACATGTCTTTGACCAACTGCAATTTCACCGGTTGAAACAGCACGATGGTAGATACGTAGAACAGCATCCACATCTTCCATAGATTGGGTCTTGACATCAGCCAATTCCTTAATCTTAGCGGTAACATCCTTAATCTGAGCCTCTGTCATTTCTAATTGTAATTGCTCAACTCGAGACTTGACTGCGTGCCATCCTGTAATTCTTGATCCGATATGAATATATCTTGACATTCCGAAATCTTCGGGCTTGATTGCTTCGTATGTTGACGGATTTGCTAGGATTGCCTTGGCGTGAATACCGGCCTTGTGTGTGAATGCACAGAATCCAGTGATGTACTGCATGCATTAAGGTAACGATTATAGACGTCAAAATTGGCTCTAAGAATATACACGGTATACAACTAGAACTATTCTGAAAGTGACTCACATTGTTGAAAGGAACGGAAATGGAAACGGCATCGGCAACCAAGTTCTCGACTTCTCTCAAAGCAGCAAGGTTGTACTTCTTCTTTACGTATTCCGGGTCGGTGACGTACATTCTTGCGAGTAGACCACCTAGAGGGGTGATACCGTTTCGTTCACCGATACCGAGCACGGAGGTGTCGATGTGGGTGGCACCGGCTTCTAAGGCGCAGAATGCGTTTGCAATGGCTAAAGGAACGACAAAGAGGATTGAATCCAAATGCATCAGGTATCCGACATGGTGCTACAGATAGAAAGGGAGAGCGTTGCTCACCGCATCCAGAGTCATTGTGGAAATGAGTCTCAATATCGCACGAAACGACACCTCGGAGGGTTCGTACGAGGTCATACACCTGACGAGGGTTGGCGCAACCAACAGTATCGGCAATACCGACACGGTTAACTCCAATCTTGTCTACTGCTTGGTAGATGGAAAGCAAGTCGACTAGGTCGGATCTGAATGAATCTTCTGATGAGAATCTAATTTCAATGTTCTTGGACTTTACGAATTCAATGACTTCGATGGCGGTCTGACACATCACTTGCTATATCAGCTCTACGATCTTTGCAAAGGAGAGGAGCAGGCTGGCTGAGTCATAGGCTCACCTTCAAGATATAAGTCATATCCTTTCCGTGAGAGTGTTCTCTCAAGAAACTCGAAGTACCAATAACGACATCAACACCGTCAACACCAGTTTCGACTGCGATTCTAGCATCATCCATGTGACATCTGATGTGAGTTAGAATCTTGGACTTGAGTCCCAGCTTGCAGATAGCTTCACAGTCTTTTCTCGACTGTTCTGATGCTGCTGGAGAGGTGAGCTCAATGTACTCGACACCAAAGTCGGATAGAGCTGTTGCGATCTTGATCTTGGTTTCTGTGTCGAAGAAGGCATTGGCGAACTGTAGAGTAGGATGGATAGTGTTAGTTGTGGGTAGCTTTTCGGAGATACCCCCGATAGCGCCAGCAGGAGGGTATGCAGCATGGACAGGACAGCCGGAGAAGAATGCATGCAGAGCTGAGATGTGCAATGCCATTCACGTTGTGTACCTCTCCTCTCCTGCTGGCTGATGATAGTCGCTTGCTTGCTCACCTGTTCTCCCTCTATACTCGAGCAGATGTGGTAAGATGCAAAGCAGGATGATCGCATAGGTCAGATTCGAGAGCTCGAATGAAATGCACGCCCGGTCGACGGCGGACGGAGGCGCAGCGCGGAGCAGAGACTGCAACCCACCTCTCAGTGTCGATTCAATGATGGCAAAGTTGGATGTGTTGCTCAGGAAGGACGAATAGTTCAGAGGCGAGACGTTCTTTGTCGTCTTCTTTGCGCCGCTCTGCTGGGCGGAGCTTTCTGTGTGGACCAGAGAGAGGCGAAGCGGGTCAGCGAGGAGTGCAGTAATGGGCCAGGCGACACCATGCTATGCAATGGAATACACCCACGAGCCTCTGCTGCTGGGTGGCTGCCCTGCTCGTCAATCTTGACAAAGTCCTTGGTGGAGGTCGCGTCTGCGCCGTCGGCATGGAGCACGCCGTTTGAGGGTTCTGGGCACATGGTGTGTGTAGGGCAGGCTGTTCGAAGAGGGTGCAGTAGCTGTGTGCTGTGTATGATGCAGTCGAAAGTGAAGCTCTTCACCAGGTATTTCGTATTTCCCCCAAATTGCTCGATGACTTGCCTTTCGATCCTCCGATCGCTTTGTCCCGGTAAAAATTCATCGCTCTTGTCGGGGTTGGCTTTTTCTTGCTGTCGAATGGAGAGCGGAGCAATGTTGGGGGAGTGTGTTGGGGAGATGTCGCGGAGATGCAATCACTATATGCACACTGTAGTCGCCTCGTTTACTGCGATGGTTTGTCTGGTCCATCTACCTTCAGCCTACATGCTGCACGCGCAGCCACAGGCGCTTGGGCATTTGTGCGCGAGTTGACCGGCACACGCCTTCCAGCCGTCATCACGAGGCAAACGATCTTACCAGCTGCGGAGAGGCCTCACTTCGCCAGATAGGGTAGCAGACATCCCTGCTGTCATGCTTCTCCTCCTCAGCCTTGTCCGTATTTGAATCCCACCATTCGCCACATCTATTGCTATCATCTATCATGCTCGCGTCCGAGCAGCTCAAGCTGGTCGCAACTGATTAATACTGTGGAGATTGCCCTCAGGTAAAGCTAGACGACTCTCGTGAACGGGAACATGCCTCCAAGCTCAGATACAAGAGTCCTCACCGATGAGCAGGTAGCTCGCTTCTATGATGATGGGTGCGTCGAGGACCTTATCGCGATCGAGCAATGGCACCCGGGTTGCCGCTACACAGAAAGCAGCATGGATTGGCAGGCTCAAGCTTTCGAGTATTCCAGCTGGGCTTGAGTCAAGGTACTGCCGAATCCTTGGATGAAACATCCAGGCCCGTCAATGCACGCTGCTAAATGAACCGCAGCTCGCGTCCTTGCGGTCCGCATGACAGCGACACAATCCGATACCTCGACATGCCTAACTCACATGCTTTCCATCCACTCACAGGTACCTAATCATTCCCAACTTCTTCACTCCCGAGACCTGCGACACCCTCCTCGAGAGAGCTCGTTCCCTCATATCTTCCTTTGACCTTTCAACTCATCCACTAACAAAGTTCGGAACAGGTTCAAATCAAGTTGGAGATTCCTATTTCTTAACATCAGGGAACACGATTCGTTTCTTTTTCGAAGAAGATGCTTTTGATAAAGATACGAATGAATTACGATATCCCAAAGAAAGAGCAATCAATAAGATAGGTCACGGTTTACATGAATTAGATCCTATATTCTGCAAATTCTCACTAGAGAATGAGAAACTCAAGACTTTGGCTAGAGAGTTAAAATATCATCATGATCCTAGAGTACTTCAGAGTATGGTCATATGCAAACAACCTGCCATTGGCGGTAAAGTCCCCTCTCATGACGATTCAACATTCTTATATACAAAACCAAAACCAACAGCATTGGGCTTCTGGTTCGCATTGGAAAATTGTACAGTTTCAAACGGATGTTTATCATTCTTACCTAAATCACATAAACTTAATCAACCAATAGCGAAAAGATTCGTTCGAAAGACGCCAGATAATGTTAATGATGGTACTACATTTGAAGATCTGTTGAGTGAAGAAGAGAAGAATGATCCTGCGAATATAACGAAGAGAGATTGGAATGGTGAGATATATAACGATGATTGGAAGGTCGAAGAATGTGATAGAGGGACACTCGTCCTCATTGATGGAGCTGTCGTTCATCGGTCCGAAAAGAATTTGAGCGATAAGAGCAGATTCATCTACACTGTAAGTCTTCAGAATTGCTATCTCTCCATCTGATACTCGCTGCATCCCTGTCGACCGCAATGAGAAGACAGCTGACACAACCCTTGTTCCGCCTTGACAGTTTCACATGATAGAAGGCGAAGCGGAATATGACGAGAAGAACTGGCTGCAACCAACGGAAGATATGCCATTCTCGAAGTTGTTCAACTGAAGATACGGTGTCCCGTATATGGCCCTTGTGTTCCATCTCCAACTTTTGTAGGATTCTGTACCTCCAAATTGTTGTGAAATTACCCGGCAAAGATCCGTATGGAGACTGAGATTCGCGAAATGCCAGTGCCTTACACCCCAAGGGGAGTAATCAGCCCATAGACTCGTTCTGGAGGATTGTCCGCTGCACTGGGCCTGAATAGACTTTCGAATGCATGCACGCAAGGCAAGTAGTTGTGAGCCGTTACGGAGACGAGAACGTAAACACTTCAGAGGACAATACTAAGGAAGAGGACGCTGCGTTAGATGTCGATGCCCTGTTTGGAAGTTATGGCAAGGCTGTCCCTATATTTCCCCCGAAGACAGTCCATCCTGCTCAAAACAATAACGATAGGAGGACATCAAGAGGTACAAGAGCAGGAAAGTTTGGATCCGCCCACTTCAAGCCATAATATACTAGATGAGGCTGTTTCTAAAGCCAGCAGGGAAATGAAAATACAGAAGAAAGTGGTCAATCGGATTCAGTAGAAGAATCAGAGACGCTCCAACCGACTGCATCAGACACGCGGGCTTCAGTACATCAAACAATAATCAAAGAACAGGAGATTCTACCCAGACTTTCCACTTGGTCTCAACTCATCGTGGTCACCTTTGTACATGAGCATCTTCAGGCGATATATCGTTAGCACCAGAATGTAGTCGTAGTATGAAGCAAATTGCGGTTAAATATATGCAACAATGTCCATCTTGTGCTGGCACGTCCTGATAAGAAGTATGTAGAGCTGCCGGCCCCACTTTTGCCAATGGAACAAGGTGATCGAGGAAGGCATGCTCCGGATTCACAATCTAAACAAGGTCTTCTCTGCCATCTTGCTTTTCCAATCAGTAGTTGAGTGTAAGAACAGCCAACATGCCTAAGGTCATTCATATAATCCTCATAAAAGCCTAACCTTCCGCTGTCGAATTCACGTAGAAATGGAAGTGGAAAGGTGAGGCCATGCTAAGTGGGTCGCACAAGATCACTCTCCTCAAGCATGCAGAAATATTCAAAGGGAAAGTCATTGCGTTCGCGAAATGCTGGCAAGATCCAGGGCTTTCTGATATCAAATGCAATGATTGCATTCCGAGTACATGATGTGAAAGTGCTGGTTTCACACAAATACGGCCGAAGGAAAGTTTGCAGGTGAGAGATACCGCCGTACCCCAGTTGGGAGCTTTCTACCTGTCTACAAGCTGACTTTTGTATACGACAGGCAAGCTTCACTTCGACCTGGAAATTAATTGGTATATCCGGTATTGTATATCAGCTGTGCTTGCAGGAGAACAATCGTCCATTGCAAGCTCATTCGATGCGCCAGCCTCATACCACCATGGCAGTTTCCTGGCTCATCAGATTCTCTAGCGAATCATTCTGAGTGGAGCACGGTCCGCCTGGCTCGTGACATCGGCAGCTACTGCTTTTAAGTGCAAGTGTTGAGGCAGACAGTCGTCCATACCTTACTGTTCTGACACGCTGGTTCCGAAGGTGACGAGGACAGCCAGGCCAGAAAACAAACTGCAAAGAGACACTCGGACAGACCCACCATTATTCCTCGAGCTGTCCCTGGTCACAAGTCAGAAAGGCAGCGGGTCAAAATGCGCTATCTGATGGCGACGAAGACGGTTGGTATGCCCGGGGCACCTTCTAAGTGCTTGAACAAGGCAAAAAGCAAAAAGAAAATCATGCTTCGAAAACGCCGTATCCCTGTGCTTTCATTTCTTCCAAGAGCTCGCCTCGAACCCCGGACCTCCTGAAAGCAGATAGCCTGTTCAATTTGTTAATGAATTTTCGGCAAAACTTCAGATTGCCTTCAATCTCTTTCGAGAATCCGGCGCCCATCCATTCCCCCACCTAAGCGCCCGAATTTAATACAAAGGCCGTAATCGAATGGTGAGTATTGAATTCTCAAAGTCGGCCTGGGATTTGACTGTCGTTAAGGGCGAACCTTAGAACCGTTACAATTTCCCTGATAACCATTTGGTAATGGCTAACGCGGCGCAACTACCCCTGCAAAACTCGGCCACGAACCACTGAGCCAAGGGAGCCTGAGAGATTTCCGTAAATATCATGCATTCGTCAAATTTATATAGCTAGAGGCTTGCGGCGAGCTTCGCCATCATAATTGCGAGAAATATATATATTCGAAATGCAAACCTGACAAGACTGTAGAAAGTGCTGTCAAACTGCATTGCATTGTCATGTAGTAGTTCCTTGCTGTAGCCTGTGTTCGCCCTCTACAGTTACATCTAACGAAATGCATGTAATACAGAATATCCACGTGACCCTTGCAGGAAGCATCCTGCACCTGCCTGTGCTTCTGGACGTGCAAGAGTGAGACTGCCTGGTCGTATCAGTGTCTACTCCAACGATGGAGGTTCTTATCACCTCGCCAGCCACCTGCACGACTCCCAATGTCCCGACTCGCTTGTCGCCTCTGTCAATTCCGACGCTCCTGCCCATTCTCGATTCATTGCAGCCTGGTCTACGCAAACGCGAACCAAGAGATGCTACTGCATCTCCACTACTTGCTTATGATAAACAGCACCCACTTGCACATCCATGTCCTGAGCCTCCGAGACCACAGAGTGTGTTGCGTAAAGATCAGGCGCATGGACAAAGCAGCCGAACCTCGACAGACAATGTAAGAGCAAGACACGCCAGGCGAATGAGATAGCAGACATAGACTACCCATATTCGTCCTTAAGACCAGTTCAAGATGCGCATGTATGTACAAGCAGTGTCCGCGTCGACCTCGCTATGTCTCTTATGTCCTTGTCTTCACAGTTCTTGACTGTTCACGTGCGGGATGATCGGCAAGATGAAAGACACCGCAATTCCACCGAGGAGCTGTTTCCTTTCCTCCGTACATATGCAGGATTGTGCAAGAAGGACTCAGGCAGTACCGGTTTACGGCTATGGCGCCAGACAAGGTCAGAGTGACTGCTCCCAAGTCGGCTCGGACATGCGACATCTGCAGGCAGAGAAAGGTAATTGCAGCACTAGAGCGCGAACAAGCGGAGCCTTGGACCGGACTAAGATATCTCCCGACTTGCCGACAGATCAAGTGTGTCACGTATGCCGATTTAGCACGGCCTTGCGAAGGGTGTAACAGATTGGGAACTCCATGCTCCTACGACTACGTCAAGAAGAAGCCTGGGCGCAAGAACTCGTAAATATGAAACTTATGATTGAAATGTCGGCTCGGCGAGAGCGGGTGTGATACTGACGCACCAAATGCTTTGCTTTCATCCAGTTTTAGCCCTCGCACAACTGTCACTGTGACCGAGCAGCAACTTCCACGCCATGCCAGAGCCAGCACGAGTGCGAGTGCGAGTACAAGCAGCACGAGTACCGCTGTAAATAACGGCCAACAAGAGCCGACGCCACTCAGCCCTATCGGTACCGGTCTCACAACTCTTGGTCCGCAATTCTCTAGCGAGCAAACACCTCAAGCTTCAAGCCTGGATGCTTACTCGCTGCCATCAAGTAGCGATGCCTTTTTAGGCGCACCTTCGATTCCATCTTTTTCGCTCGATAACTCCGATGTTAAGTCGACAAGTAATCAGCATCATCAACACAAACGCAATGCAAGCATGTCCACCGGCACTGGTTCGTCTTCCGATATCTTCTCGACAGCACCAGGATCAATAAATACCCAAACATCTTTCTCCTTACCTCCTCTCGAATCCGCAAAGACCGAAAACGATCCTTCGAATCTCTCTTGGCTAGATTCGATATTGGAGGGAGCGGGATCATGGGGTAGTACTACAAATATCCTAAATGACATTCCAGGAGCTACAATGTCAATATTCCCATCAGACGCAGCTCATCTTGAATCTCAATCTCCTAATTTCTCACTGGCTTCTACTTCATCAGCTCAAGATGCTATATCTCAATTACTACATGCTCCGAAAGCGGGTGAAAGACAGCTGGAAGACGTAACTACTTGGGCAAATATATCTCACTTTATTTCGCTCTACCTACAACATTTGTACCCTCTTTTACCGCTGGTTCATCGACCGAAATTCGCGGAACATATGGCGATGCGGAGAGATTTGAGGGATCCGGATTTCAGGGCTCTGTTGCTTAGTATTGGTGAGTAGGCCAAAATGTTCACTTGACATGTCAAGAATCATGTCGATATTGGGAAAAGCTCAGCACGGTACTGATGCCTCATTATATTCCCCAGTCGCATTTGTCATTTCGCAGGTACCGACTACCCGTCTGGTGAACGATCAATTCGATATCGAAAGCCTTAAACGCTTGCAGAGGCAATGCTACCGGACATGTCGGACGCTTCAGCGTACATCACATAGTCCAACGAGTCTAACTCAAGTGAACACCCTAATCTTGTAAGACCTTCCCTTCCTCACCTTGTTTGCTGTGCGCTCTTCAGCTAATCACATGTTATCAACCTCAGCGAAACATTCTATCTTCTGAGTGTGGGATTGAGCCACATTGCTGGTTCAAGACTTGGACAAGCTATACAACTCGCTTTCTCGATGGGCTTGAATAGCGATGCAAAGACGGAAGCTCTTGGGCTGGATACCATTGAGGTTCAGCTGCGGCGGCGGACCTTTTGGCAGCTCTATGCTACCGACAAGTGCGTTGTTTCACTCGCATGAATGTGACATTCAACAAAGAACGGGTCTCATCTAATTGTCATCCTTTAAACAGAACACGCGCCATCTCTGGGCTGCCCATGCTCATCAACGATTTCCAAGGAGTCTGTTCCCTCCCCGAACCTATAGACGATGAATTCATCACATCACAAGGTTATTTCTTTCAACCTCGGACTCAAGTCTCAGTGATGGTAGGCTTCGTAGCAGTCTCACGAGTTTTCCGAATATTATCGGAAGTTTTCTTCTATCATCGGTGCTTACTTACTGGATTCAACAAGAACGTATCGCTAGATTGGACAATCACAATTGAACATCGATTACATCAGATATTGAATGAATTACCTAATGAAATCATGCAACCTATGATTAATAATACGGAAACTTTGAGACAGGTATTCGCTATGCAGAGAGCGAATATATTGATTACTATTGCGTGTTGTAAATTCGCTTTGGTGAGTTTTCCTCTCATTCTTTCCCATCACCCTCCCATCTTTGATATTCTTCCAAAAAACCAAATGGTTGAAGGTGACTTTCCTGCTGATTTGTTTGCTGTCATTTCTTGCTTTCCCCTCCCGTAGTACGATCTCAGGGCGGCCTTGAACGACAATGAAGCGCAGTTGAAGTTGGAGAAGGAGGGAATAGCACGAGAGATGCATTCTTTGCTTATGGGGTACGTTTCCAAATTTTCTTGACCATCTACTCGTCCAGTCTTGAAAGAGTTTATGCTAAATGGCAATGGTCTCCAACAGCATACCAGTCGAAGACTTGGCTTCAAACGGAGAATCTGTCCGTGCGAAAGTCTTTCATATCGTCACTGCGCTATGCACTCAAGTACCAGCTACGAATCTAAACTATGATCTAGTTCGAGATTGGTGTAATATGGTGAGCGTTCATGATCTCCATGATCTCTTTCCTTTCCTTCTTCTGTTATCCCGAACTTGCCATTCGTCTGCTTCGCTTCTTTTTCTTTTGCTGACGAAATGCTGCTATCCGTCTCTTTCATCCTTTCTCCATACGCTTCTGCTCTTGCACTTCTCGTACGGTGAAAAACAGTTCTTCGCTATTAGTTTCGTTCAGATGCCGCCTCCTCCGCCTGAAAATCTGGGTATCGATAGTAGAGCACCGACGCCGCCTGCTCGGCCTGAAGGTGTCAGGACGTGATGAGAAGTAGTTTGCTCGTGTATTCTATTGACAGTTCTGGAGGAAAGGAGGAGAAGGAGGAGAAGTGATTTGGTGGTTGCTTTGTCGTTGTTGGGCGATAGTCGGGGAAACGCAGGGATAATATAGGCAAAAGGTGGCTTGAAATACACACCAACTCTATCTGGCCGGTCGAACACCTTGACTTTTGGGTTCGACCCTATTCTGATGAAGAAATTGCCTTTGTCCTCCTGCCTGATGATACTCGGATAGTCACTCGTGTTCTTGAGGAGTCGAGTCTTCAAGCTTTGTGCATGCATCGTGTATTCTAATTCACCGCCAGCTGGTGAATTCCCAATAGTCTACTAGTCCACCTGAGGAGCGACTTGCCGCTGGGTGGCTCTGGACTATAGAGTACTGTTAGCGAGCGTATCTGCAAGCTCTCCTGCGCTTTGTTGCGGTTGTTGCTGTTTCAGAGGCTGATTCTGTGATAACCAGCAGCACGTGCCCATAAAATTTCAGCAATGTTGTAACTATGCAAGTTTCTTGTTCCAGGCGGTAAAGGCTGGATGTAAGCGTAAGTGTACATACCTTGGCTTGCTTCTTCTTGGAGGAACTGTTCAGAGTAGCGTGCAACTCTCCAATCGCATGCAATCCATTCATGCCTTGTACATCTTTACGATCACGGACTTTTCGACCTTTTGCTGTACTTTTGGAGATGGATGGGGTAGTAGCAGATGGCTTTGCTTTTGTATGTGAGGTTGAGCGGGTCTTGGTGTTGCTCTTTGATGCTGCCTTGCTTGACTTTGCCATTGTGGATAGTGTATGTTTCTAAGGACGAGACGGAGAGCTACAGATTGGAAAGTATCAAGTTAACGTCGGCTGAAGCGCAAGTGGCGGGTGTTCCCGACAAGAGGCCACTGCAGGCCTTTCTTTGGGCGGCCTATGGAGACTGTGTATAGGAAAGCATCTTTACTGTTGTGGCAGTACTACACGTTCTCCATTGTACTGCATCCAAGTGGGGACTTTCTGACTGCCGACTCGACCGAAGGAAGGTGCTTCTAGAGGAATGGAAGGCAGACTTTCCCGTCGTCCGTTACCTTGGATTCAACCTCAGGCCGACAATGACGAAGACCAATGCCGTGTCTACTATCTAGCACCCTTTCTAGCTGAAAAAAACCCCCAAGCGACGAGTTGGCTCCATGCATCCCGCCATGGCCTCGTTGTCGACGTTATCAGCGGGGCGAGATCCAACAAGCAGGGACGATTCGCATTGAACCCTGCCCACTGGGACTTGATTGCATTCCCACAGTATCACAGGGCTACGAAGCTGTGCCATTCCGAGCGGAGCAGAGACCCAGCGTGCTCGTGTTGCATGTGCGTGTCCGACTGCAGCCAAAGTCGTCCGGGCGAGACGTCTGGGCGCAGGCGTCGTGCTTGTGAGGCATCAGCGTGAAGGCGAGGGTCCGCCATGCGATAGACACACGAGCTTGCGGGATGGGCGGGTATCCCGGGTGGGGGACTGCAGGACGGCGTGCCCTCGCCTCCTCCGAGAGGGCCTGGCAGCGCATCCGTCCTCGTCACGCTGAGACGGTGGAAGTTGAGAGCCTGACACGGGAGAACTCTCTTTCTCTTTTCTCTTCTTATCGCTCATTCTGGCCCTTGTACTCGCTCTATACTTACTACACCGTCATCCTTCAGCTGCACTGAGCATCGGGGTACCATCATTCAGATACCGCCCTCCGTCGGACAGCCACACCTCTGTCACTGGCTGGACTGCCAACCAGGTACCTCGTCTCATTCTACCGCTCATCCTCGTCGCCTGCTGATCGTCATGCTCTTGCATCCCAGCACTGCGAGCTCGTCCATCCACCAGGGGCAAGGTCCATCTCTCCTCCCTCCTCCCCACGTCGCCGGCTCCCTTCCGCCCGCTGTCCAACACTCTTTTGGAAAATTGCAAGAGGCGAGGGAGTCACATCTGTTTTCTTCCTCTCTCGTATACATTCTAGCAAGTGTAGATAGGGCAACTGTCAGAAGTGCACATAAGGCTGATCAGTGCCCGCATCTCTGCTTTCCCGGTAAACGACACGCGTCCGACATCTGTCAAATATTGCAACATCCACGACCACTCCCTGTTCGACGTTTCACATTCACTTCCTTGTCGATTGGCTGTCCTGTTGGATAGAAGAACTACGTGCCTGTCCGCCATCCCTGTACTTCCATCAATACTCTGGCCGTTCTCATCCTCCCACCTCGGTTGCCTCGAACTTTGGCCCGTTCCACCTTTGGCTGGTAAGGCCTGGTCACAAACACTGCATTGCCTGGAAGGAGACCCAGCAGGTGCATCCACGCATCACCAGCATCTCTAAAGAGTGTATTCTACTCATAACATCCCTTCACGCGGTATACTCTCTGCTGTTCGAACACCCCCTACCTTTCCACGCGTCATAGACTTCCTGTCAAGCAGCCCGCCTCCCATCATGTCTTCAACAAGACATACCACTCATCCAGATCGCTCCAACGAGGCTCAGGCTCCTTCCCCAGCAACAATGAGCGCTAGCCCCGTGCCGCCCTCTTTGGTCCGAAGATCCTCCTTCGAGCCTATGAGACTAGGTCTTGGTTCTCTCCCACCTCCCGTCTTCTCTCGAGCACCACCAGGTCAAAGAAGCGTACCCGCTATCGAGGTCCCGAACAAGGATACCTCCGCGTCCATGACTGGCAATACTGGCAGTAGTGTACCTTCACTCGTCAGCAATGCAGCAGGTGGCGGTCTCCCATCTGTACTAGCTAGTGGTACGAACACACCGGGAGCTGGATTAGGAAACGGAAGCATGACTACGGAACCCTGGAATCTATGGAGTGATTCTACCGCTCCTCTCTCTGGTAGCACGACGACTACGGCTTCCAATACAATCGCACCATCCAACAGCGACTCGCCCGATGCTTTTGCTAATATAGCTCAAGAAGCAGCTCAAGCTAGTCTTAATGCATTTAAAAACGCAAGAGAGGATAATTCATTGGCTTCTGCGTTGGCTGCTGCTGTTGTTCTGGACAAGAATCATGATAAGAGATCTAGTATCGCTAGTAGGGTCTCTTCTTCTTCTAGAAGTAATGTGGGTGCAGCATCATCGGATGTGATTATAGACAAGACGGGAATATCAGCGAACAGCGCTGCTGATGTGACTGCTGCTTCGTCGTGGCCCGAAGGATTGTCGGTGGATCCGGCTGCTGCGCTACAGCCTCAGAGCTTTGCGTTGGATCCTAATGCGAATCCAGAGAGGCATGCTGCAGGAGGTGATCTAGTGAGTATCTTATGATCCTCAGGTTGATTGCATGCGTTGGGTGTTTGCCCCGATGCTAATCTTGGACTTCCTTTCTATCAATGTCACGAACAGACCATTGGAAAGAAAGGAACCCCTCTCATTCCTCGAAACGTTTCTTTCTCTTCTATGCTTGACCTCCCGCAGCCTGATCAAGTCCGACATTCATCCCCAGATGGTACTTCCACCGTAGGACTAGATAGAAAAGGATCTCTAACTCGACGAGTCACCAGCAATGCTCAAGCACCCTTACCTACACTATCTTCACCTTCAGATGCTTTCCCAACTCAACCTCCCGCTAATAATGGGAATGATTCACTCTCACTCCCAAACCTAGGGTTCTCAGTCCCTTCTGCTGCTGTTAGTGCTGGAAGTAATTATACTTCGCCGGCTACCTCTTACGGCTCGACTTTGAGAAAGAGCGGCGGTACATCTCCTATCCAGCCCAAGTCCAGTAATGACTATGCAACAGCAACAGGAGCAGGAAGGGCGGCACTAGGAATAGATGAATATGGTGTTAGATTTAGGCAAGGTACAAACATGAGTAGTGGTGCTTCCTCAGATTATCAATCTACTCCTTCAATCGCTTTTGGTACGCTTAACAACAATAGTAACAATAACAACAGTGGTATCAGCGGAATAGGAGGCTTTACGAATGATGGATACGGTAATGGTGGGAACGAACATCAAATCGATAATACTCGGGTATTCGGTGGTGATGGTTTTAACCCTAGAAGAGATTCGGGATACGCTCCCTCCATTTATAATTCGTCTCCTTCGGTTGGATTTGGTCCTTTTGGTGGTGATGATAGAAGAGGTAGTAGGAGTGCCGTGAGTCCCTATCCTATTTCTGGTAAACACTGCCATCAGAACACACTTTTGACTTTATTTTCCTTGTTGGTTCGATTTTCTGACTATTTCACTCCATCGTGCGGCTCTGAAATGGACCCAGTCATGGCAAGTGAACAGCCAGTACAGCTCTCCTATGAATACACGCATGTCTTCCTATTCCTACAGTCCACCTCCACCTCCCAATCCGTACAATTCTCCCTTCAGTCTCCAACCCGACGGTGGAAGCAGTTTCATGACTCTCAATTCGAGCTCATCCGGCACGAACAGCAGCGGTAGTACTTCTTCTTTATTTCGTTATCCATCTTTGAATGGAGGCGGTGGTATTGGAAACGGAAACCTGGATTATTTACTCGGTATGCAACCTGGTACACCTTCGTTGAGTCATTATGGAGCAAGTTTGGCTGTAGGAGGATTTGGAGCTCCTTTACCTCCTCAACCTACTTCACCTTATATGAGATTCCCAAGTAGTCTCCCTAATTTTGGTCCAGGCAGTGGATATATCATGAACAATGATTATGGGAGACCGAGAGTGTTTGAGGAGAAGAATAGACCCGCTAGAAGTCCGCTCTTGGAGGAGTTCAGGGCTGATAAACTGAAACGATGGGGCGTCCGAGTGAGTCTAAGTCCAACAAGTCTTTGTAATGTTGGCTAGCTCGAGGAAATTGCTGATGAGGTCTTTATACGTCGTTGGCAGGACATGCAGGGCCACATCGCTGAATTCATGTGCGATCAAGTAGGATCAAGATATATACAAGAATCAATATTAGAACATCCAACATCACAAGATTGTGATTTGATCTTTAAAGAAATAAATCATTTGATCTTAGATTTAGCAATTGATGTTTTTGCTAATTTTTGTGTTCAGAAATTGTTGGAGAAAGCTTCGACGGAACAGATTGCTGTTATGGCGGAAAATGTTAGGGGGAATGTTTTGAGATTGAGCTTACAGACTTATGGATGTAGAGTTATTCAGAAGGTGAGTCTTTAGGACTTCATTCTCCGGAGGGGCATGAGTTAGCCTCCTGTCCGTTGAGGATATCGACTGATGGAGATATGTTTCTTTTGTTACCCGCTATTGAAGACACTCGAAGTTGTGTCTCCTGATCATCAAGTCATGATCCTGCGCGAACTCGAAGGTGCCGTTCAGAAATGCGTTCGTGATCAGAGTAAGCTATAAATCTTATCCTCGAGGATTATGTTCAGGTACTAATAAAGATGCGAAAACTGCTTCTTCATTAGACGCCAACCATGTCATTCAGAAGATCGTCACTACCTGCCCTCCTGATCTCCTTCAATTCGTCGTCGATGCTTTCAGAGGCAATGTCTATACATTCGCTACTCATCCTTACTCGTGCCGAGTCCTGCAACGTATCCTAGAGAACTGTCCCGAAAGGATGACTAGACCTATCCTTGAGGAGCTCAAGAGCTACGCTCTGAATCTGTGAGTAATCTCTCTGTCGCGCTCTGAACAGCAATATGGTATTGAATGACAATCCGCCCTCAGCATGCAAGATCAATATGGAAATTATGTCATACAGTTCTGCCTGGAAAGAGGTCTTCCACACGACAAGGCCGACATTATCTGCCAGATTCATGGTCAAGTCCTACATTTCTCCAAGCATAAATTTGCTTCGAATGGTGAGTCCAGATTTATACAATGACACGACTGGCTGCTGATCTCTTATAACACTCTGTCGCAGTCATTGAGAAATGCATCATCAACGCGAATGATCACGAGCTGAATATGATTGCCGCTGAGGTGCTTGCTCCTGGTCTTGATGGCAACACTGGCATTCAATCCATGTTAAGACACGAGGTGGCTACCAGGCTTCGACTCTTTGCACGCAGGCACTGATTCTGGTTTTTTCTCCCTATTTCAGTATGCAAACTATCCCCTACAGCGTCTCATCAAGCACACTACTGGCCCTCTCCATGTCGCGATCGTTGACCAGGTCAGCATGCAGTTAGCCATCTTCAGCCAGTCAAACCCTGCCTTCAATGCGAAGCATCTGGTGGCCGGTAAGCTACGGACTTCTAATGTCGTGCATTATGATAGCATTCACTGACAGCACCGTTACCATGTGGCAGTCGAAAAATTGCTGGGGGACATCGCACCCGGCGAGTTTCCTGGCCTCGTGAGACGACGACACGAGGATCACTACATCTCCAGGAGATAGACTTCTCTGGCTCTATGCAGCATGCGCCCCGAACATGCCGAGAAAGAAAATGCAAACTAATAAACAAAACAAACAATGCCTCTCGCAAAACACAAGCTCGCGAGTTTTGGCTGCAAATGCAAAATATAAAAACCATCCGTAATTACCTGGCATTCCTCTTTCTCCTTTCTTTTTTTCATTGCAAATGCGCACAATAGGAACATGATATAATCTGCAACATGTTATAGTCAAGCTAGAACAACTGTGCAGAAAACAAAGAAACCCGCAAGATCCTTGACGATAGGGTAAGCGTTGAATAATCCCTTCTTTAGTCAGGCTGCACTCAGCTAATATTTCAATGCTTTGGTGTCGCACAGCAAAACAGCATACATCGGTCCTATCACAACTTGCATTTGTCTCAGCACAATTTCAACCCATCGTTACAATCTTAATTTTTCGCATTGACCTATTGATAGTCCGATAGTCCACCCTTAAGTCCGCGAAGTCCAGCCAGATACCCCTTATACTACCACTCCGATTCTCTAATATGATCCCTTTTCCTCACAATCAAAAGCTCACTACACATACACAATATCGTTGCGTAGGGGAAGAGCACATGTCCTAGATCCCCCCATAGCTAGCTTTTTTTTCTGTTTGTCAGGCATGATAACTATACCAAATCATCTGAGCTACTTTGAGTTAAATGCAAATCAAATGGTTCATTATAGGCCATACATCAGTATCGCGGCTGGCCGATCATAGCCCGACGTTACCCTAACAGCTACCCATATTCTGTTCTCGCAGATGGGCAGATGGAGATCGATAGCCTGTACTGCACTCGCACAATAATGGATTTATCCACTTGCAGAGTCATTTTTTTCAACATTCGTAAATAAGTCTATTTCACCAGTCCTAAATTCACCATATTTTGGATGTCACGGAAGGTGGATTTCCCAAACTATCCAGAAAGCTACGTGAACTGGCATAGCTCTGTAATAGCGCACGTGAAATCGGGGGGTATAGGTGAGTTATGAGCGTGTAGGCTCAGTAGTCACAACGCAGCTTGTGCGCTGCGTAGTGTAGATGTGGCATGCTCGTAGGACACAGTTGCATAGCCCTGTCTGTTGCGCGTCTCTTTGCAGAACACGCAATCTGGCGGTGACCCTGGAATACATACGCTGCTGCTGCGGATAAGGAGGTTTGAATGATTTTGTGCAAGTGAATGATTTGTGCGTTGGTGCTTTCTGTTCTGTTCATCTCATACTCTTGCATTGGAAGCGTGTTGGAGCAGAGTCGACCTTAAGCCACTTCGAGCTGTGTCACCTCGTCGTCCTCGCCGTCAACGTCTTCCTCGACAGCAGCTTGCCATTCCAGCAACTCGAGGCAACAAGTAGCTGGCAAGATATCCAGAGTTACGAGTCAGCCAGCAACGTCAAGGGACGTCGCACGGAGCGCACAGCTCTGCTCTGGCTCGAGAGCTTCCTCTCTCCACCTTGAGCGTCAGCCGCCGTCTCCATCATGCCTGCCATCCCAGCACGATGGAGACTCGTGGCGGCAGGAGTGCTCGTGATGGTCCTTGTGCACTTCAGCGCCGTGCAGTTGTCGCCTGAATCAGTCTATGCACAGAAGACATCCGTATGGCGGAACATGGGCAGCAATGGCACTCTGGGAGACGAGCGCAAGGCCGTGGAAGGTCTCTATCATGATGGCGCACTCGTCAACGGCAACACGAACAGCACGAGCAGCAAGCAAGCTGCACCTCGAAGAGCAAAAGCTACATTTGTCATTCTAGCTAGGAACTCTGATCTGTGGAGCATCATGGAGAGCATACGTTTCATGGAAGACAGATTCAACCGCAAGTACAAGTGAGTCGCACAGGTTCCTGGCTTTCTCACGGATGTGTGTCTGACGATTGTGACGGGCTATAACAGCTACCCATACGTCTTTCTGAACGACGTACCATTCGACGACAACTTCAAGAAGATGACGTCCGGAATCATATCAGGAACAGCAGAGTATGGATTGATCCCTAAGAATCAATGGTCAGAGCATCCTTCCTGGATAGATGAAGAGAAAGCTAAGAAAGCAAGAGAAGAAATGGCAAAGAATAATGTCATCTATGGTGATTCAGTGCCGTACAGAGAGATGTGCAGATATCAGTCGGGCTTCTTCTTCAGACATCCTCTCCTGGACAATTAGTGAGTTGCGATGCCATACCTTCTGTTTGTTGGTGGCGAAAGCGAAGCATGCGAACTCTTCGGCTGGCTTCCCCTAAGACTCGGGCACTGTGCTCACACTGTTCTGTTTTCTCTAGTGAATACTACTGGCGTATTGAACCAAACGTCAAGTGTAGGTCATCTGCTGAAGAGACGGTGAATGCTTCTACTCGACGCTCCCGCTGACAAGGCTTGGCATCTTACTTCATACAGACTTCTGCGACCTTGACTATGATCCATTCCTGTTCATGCAAGATAACAAGATGGAGTACGGATTCGCGTGAGTAGCGATGCAGGAACAGTTTGGTTCGGATGCCTTGCTGATCTGTCCTGCATCTATAGCATTTCTATCTACGAATATATCGAGACTATCCCAACTCTATGGGACACTACCAAGAGTGAGTGGGAAACGTAACGATGACCCGCTCTTACGCTGGACGTTGACCCTTTACTTCTTCTTGCAATGCATCAACAGAATTTATGAAAGAATTCCCACATCATATCCCCGCTCAAAACGCCATGCCTTTCCTATCAGATGACGGAGGAGAAACCTACAACAGATGTCATTTCTGGTCGAACTTCGAAATTGGATCATTAGGGTTATGGAGATCACAAGCGTATCTGGATTATTTCGATTACCTGGATAAGAGTGGTGGTTTCTTTTATGAAAGATGGGGTGATGCTCCTGTTCATTCTATTGCGGCTGCCCTTTTCCTACCTTTTGAGAAGATTCATTATTTCTATGATATTGGTTATCGTCATGAACCTTTCCAGGTATGTCGCGTGCATACAGTCCTGAGCTTGTTGGAAGCGCTTCTTTCTAATTCATTGATCTTCTTCCTTCCACCACATCAGCATTGCCCGAGAGGAGATGTGCACAAAGACAGGTGTTATTGCAACGATGCAGAGACCTTCAACGAGCATTGGTACGTCGCCACTCTTGCAAGTAATCCTACGCATGCGCACAGCTGATCCTCTTGCTTTTCAGGTATTCATGTACACCTAAATTCCTCAAGGAAAAGTCAACGAGGCGACCCTCAGTCTTTGAGGAGCCTAACAACCAAAAGCAAAACAAGCGTGTTGAAGGCTCTGCGCAATAGATCGATTGCAAAGCAAGCCAATGAACTACATGTCGCTCGAATCTATCGCGTACAACCGGATCATACCAACTTAGCATGCGATAGATAGAAAGCGCCTGGACGGACACTTCAAACACGCTAATTATCGGCATCGTTTCTTTGGGCTACGGAGCAAGCTTTGTGTATCTCGGTCATCGTTTTTTGAATGGTTTCGTTGGTAGTGAAGTGTATCATATTGAAATCTTGCGAACTGGATTCTCCTATGCCTGTTCTCAAGGTTATACTTATCGCACAGAACGAGCTATCATGCATTATTCGCTCCCTTTAGCTGTATTGTCTTGTTGCACTACAAAGTCTTCCTGAACTGGACTTCTTGTTTCTTCTGTATTTCAGCTACGCTTTCATCATCTGGTTCTTCCGGATAGGTTATCACACCTTTCGGAATCCCCACAAGAGCTGACCTGGTCCAGATATGCGGAGCTGCAGTCCAAGGTAATTCGACTCTATCATTCAAAGTCCCTGCTCTAACAGTAGTACTATCCATTTTCTCTCCATCAGGCGTAGAAGTTTGATGAATCACTCTAGTACCACATTTATTACAAAAGTAACAATCTAAAGTATTTCCTGAATCGCATTTACGAGTCCATTTGCTTAGCGACTCATTCGAAGGCGGAGGTGGGAAATATGGAAAGATGGCACTTGCTGCGAATGCGGATCCTGATTGTTTTTGACATTCTGTACAGTGACATATCCAGAAATGAGTAGGTCGTGCTGTGGGCGTGGTGAACGTCACTGTTCCGCACTGGCAGGAGGCTTCCATCTCTATCGGTCTGCAATGCCAGAGTGTAGCGAGGAATGATAAGAAACGGGCAGTAGATATGAGAAGAAGGCCACTGATACTACAGCTCCGGTAGCTTGCATACCGAGACTTATCGAGCAGGCTCGCCCTTCCGCTTTTCGATCGCCGTTTCGTCGGCTCCGCCGGGGGCGAGAAGAAAGAATAGCGTAGCTTTGCACTTGAGTCACCTTCTAGCTATAATTTTGTGATCTGCACAAAGTCAGTTCGCAATTCTTGCTCTCTGGTAGCTAGTTATACGCTGGATTCTTCCATACATTCATGACGATGCATAAAGAAGAGCCTGTGGTCGTGGTCGTTGGTGCCGGTAAGTACCAAAATAGATCAAGTATAATGGATATGAGATTGACGCTGAGCCCCTTGTGCCTGAACAGGTGTGATTGGACTGACCACAGCGATAACACTGCTTGAAAGGAAGCCAGATGTCCGCTGCTACATTATTGCAAGTTGTATGCCCGGCGATAACAAAACTATTGAATACACCTCACCCTGGGCAGTAAGTTTACCCTGTTCGTGTCAGAGCGAAAGATCGACTTAACTGATTCATACACAGGGAGCACATCACGTATCACACTCTTCAGATGCGGAACCCGAATTGGCAGGCACGTGCTTTGGCAGTGATGCTCCGGAAATGGAAGCGCTGATCGTTTACTTTTTGTATACAGCTCTTGAGAAAGAGACCTTCGATATACTCATGAATGAGTACGATCAGGGTATTACTAGTGCGCTCATGTCCATCGACCAATACGAGGTAAGAACTCGGCTTGGAATTAGGTTTTAGATGTACATGCTGATAATATCAACACACTGCAAGCACTATAGAGAAGGCACCGACAATGGCTCTAACCCTGAAGGCCTGAAAATGTGTAATATGCCCGGAGTAAGTCCTCGTCTTGGGTCCGTCTTGCATCATCTCCTGGCTGTACTGATATGTCGGCCATAGCTGCGAGACCTGCGTCCGGACGAGCTGCCAGACGGGTTCAGCAACGGCCTGACCTTTCAGACCTTGACGTGAGATCTCTGAGCATCTGAATAAGACCGGATTAGGCTGAGATGGACCACTTGCACAGCATCGACACCCCGGCGTACCTCGACTATCTCGCTCGACGCTTCACAGATCAAGGCGGTCACTTGCACCGTGCAAAGATACCATCACTCAGTGATGTCCAGAAGGAGCTTAGTTTGGAGAAGCCTCCCTCCGTCATAGTCAATTGTACAGGCTTGGGATCTCTGTACCTGAACGATGTGCAAGATCAAGCTTTATACCCTACTCGAGGGCAGCTCTGCGTCATACGCGCCCCATGGATGAAGTACGGAAAAACATTCACGGGCAAAGGAACGACCTCGTATACCATACCACGATCTTCTGGGCTGGTGGTGGTCGGTGGAACGAGGGATGCTGAAGATTGGTAAGAAGCGGAATTTGGGCGAACCGACCCTTGTCAGTACGTTGAGTAACGAATCTTGCATACAGGTACGATACAGCGCGCCCAGAAACAACGAAGACGATTCTCGAGCGGGCTTTGAAATTTGATAGGAACATTTTACCGCCTGACAAGCGAGCCAATGGAACGATTGACGATATCGATCTTGTAGAAACTGGTTGTGGCCGTCGACCATCTCGTAAAGGAGGTGTGCGACTTGAGCTGGTCCGCGCAGGTAAGCCAGCCTATTGAACCAATCGTGTCAAGCCACTGACGGAACCGCGGCTTCTCGTGCTGGCAGGGGTGTCGCCGATAGTGCATAACTATGGTCATAGCGGCTTTGGCTGGCAAAGCTCATGGGGTTTCGGGAGGAAGGCCACGGAGCTGGTGCTTGAAGCGTTGTCGACCTAGCTTTAGATTCCATCTAGTTCATGCCAACTGTACCATTTGTAGTCTTGCATGAGTGGCGAGAGAGGCTTTTTTGCAGAGCGAGGTGACAGGTCATCCTGCTGATAAGCACACCAACAACAATGCCGGTGACATTCGAGCCCATCGTCTGAAGTCATGCTCTGCATAACGCTGGACACATTTCACTACACAACGCACGTCGTCAATCGCGGCTCAGCAAAGCCCTTCCTGCCTGCTGTCTCATGAATATTGCGTGGTGATCGATATCTTTACCGAACCCGCATGCAAGCAAGTAGACAGGCATCAACATGTCCCATCATCTCTACAGTTCTGTCTCCTCCTCCCCATCGCGACCCTCCTTCAGCCCGCACAGCAGTCTACCACTTCCACGAGCAGCATCACTCCTCGAAGTGCGTGCTTTGCTAAAAGAGCATGGGACCGACGAGTTCCAGACAGCAAGAAAGAGTGAGGACGAGCTCAAGAGCATCAAGAACAAGGCAGTCAGGCAATACTACGAGCATCAAAACGACCTTGTAGGTTGGATCTTGTAGTTTTTCCGATATAGAAGAACGTTCCCGCTCACGTGCTCGAGGTGCTCCTCACCCTAATCTGAACCTGTCATTACCTGTCAACCCGGACTTCAGCTCGACTACTTTCAGGAAGTGGAGTAAGTTCCTCTTTTGCTTGTATTGGGCCTCAATACTGATATCCTGGTCTCGTTCCGAAGTGAACTGCTCTCAGAGACCACAGGCGTTGTAGCACATACGCTTGCGCGAGAAGGAGATCCCCTACTGCCCATAACACGCGAAAGTACCGAGAAAAAAGCTGCCGAACAGAAGCGGAAAGACAAAGTCGGTGCATTCCGACCAGTTCTTTCTACAAGCTGACATTACTGACTTGCACATTGATACTAGATTGCCGTCAACGTCAATTTCGGAATCAATGTCTTTCTTCTCCTCGCTAAGATAATCGTCGTGGTCCTCAGCAATTCGCTGTCTCTATTGGCATCCGCTGTAGATTCTGCAATGGACCTCATAAGTGTGCTTATCATCTTCTTTACTGCTAGAGCAGCAGGTGCGTCTCAGCCATCGTTCAGCTGGTCACTCAGCGACTATCTTATCTCACTTCGTTATTCTTGATTCCCGAAATCAGGCACTTCGGATATATATAACGTGAGTCATGTTGTTCAGCACCACAGTATTGGACGAGCATGGCCTGACGCGAGCTCGGAGCAGTACCCAGCTGGAAAGCACCGGATGGAGCCTCTTGGCATCGTCGTCTTTTCAGTCGTCATGATTACCTCCTTTTCGCAGATTCTGGTAGAGTCGATTCAGCGTTTGACAGATCGCAAAATCGCCTTTGCCGAACTGCCGATCGTAGCAATAGCCGCCATGGTCACTACTATAATCGTAAAAATGGTCGTATGGCTGACTTATCGAAACTTCGAGTCGAGAAGCATTCGCGGTAAGAGCATATCTTTCAATTGTCGCAAATGGCTCCCAGAATTAGATCTAACATTATGGCAACCTTAACAGCTCTATCACAAGATGCCGAGAATGACGTCGTGTTCAACACCTTTTCAATCTTGTTCCCTGTATGTTACTACGGCAGATGAGAATTGTATTTTCGCTGAGATCTACCTCTCGCCAGTTCGTCGGCCATGCATTGCACTGGGTTTACCTCGATCCCATAGGCGCATTGTTGCTGTCCATCTACATCATACAAGAGTGGATTGGTACTCTCTGGGAGTGCGTTAGGGATCTCGTAGGCCATCGTGCCCCTCCGATCCAGCACCAGGTTTGCGTAGTACAATCCTTCCGCTCTAAACATAGATAAGCTGACTGTGGGCTTATCAGCGCATCATATACCTCGTCACTAGGTTCAGTCCGCTCGTCAAAGCGGTGCGGTTCTGCAATGTTTATTCCGCAGGTGGTGGCCTGATCGTTGAGATTGACGTTCTGCTGCCGCGTGATATCTCTCTCCCTAAATCGCACGACATTTGCGAAAGCATCCAATATAGCATCGAATCATTAGCAGGCATACAGAGAGCTTGTAGGTCGTCCGTTTTCTTGAACCTCGACGGCCGCCGGAACGCTGATTCTTCAACCTTGAAAGATGTCCATGCCGACTATAAGTGCGTTTTTGCCCCTAGTCTGTTCATCGAGAAAAGCTGACAGAGAGTCCATGTAGTCCTCAAAATCCTTCTGGCCATCAAGTGCGATAAGACTGCTGGGGAGTTTGCGCCCGCGTTCATGGTTAAAGGGTACCTTAATGAAGGATCCCTCTCAGTACATCATATGTACCTTTACACATTAGTTCCATGCCTGCCTGCATTGCTCAAAGCCGATTTGCAGCATACTTATCCGCCATATGGCCGGGTTTGAGACGAGACAAGACTGCGGGTGATGATGCTGCCGATGTTGCAATGGTGTAGCGAAGGCTACTAAACGCTTCTGTTCGAACGACATTTTGCCTACACAGCATAATTCACCGCTTGATAGCTAAGAAGGTCATTCCATCTCGAACCTTATGCACTGCGCTAAGAAGCGCCCTATCATCAGACTCCATCCACTTGTCTTCATCCGCCATCGTGCTAAGCGGTGTACCGGTCCTGTAGAGTAGATCAAAGCGATTCTTCTTCGCCGTCAAGGCGGTGACCGCACGTGGATCGCTATGTCCCGACAAGACGATGAACGCCGTGTTTCTTGGCAACGACTCATAAATCCTGGCCAAGTTGTCGTTCAATTGACCGTATGCAATTGTGGGGTCTGTCTTCTTGGCTTGTTCTGGTGTGGCGGCCTCTACGATATTAGATTGTAGTGTCCCATTTGAACTTGAAACCGCCTGTGTTTTCTGCGCAGCGGTCGCGCCTTGCGCTGCTCTTGAAGGTTGGGCCCCTGTCGAGTAGTTCCGCATATCAGGATGGCTCGTTGTGTGAGCAGGCAGACCGTCTTCTTACACTCCAAAGCGTGTGACAATTCAATGAGACGCCCAAAAACGAGGTCGTGTGAAGCAGCGCTCGATACGATGCCCTCCACGATCTGCAGAGTATACAAGACTTAGACAGACACTCGTGATGCAGCTCGTTGAATGATGCTCACCTCAGTATCGTTCTTGCAGCCGATAGCTGTGTTGGCCTTCGAACCATGCCACTGCCCAGGATTGCCATGGTCGACTATGCTAGTCTTTCTTGGTACGTCTGCACGAGCTAAACGCTCAAAGATAGATTCTTGATCTGTGACAAATTCGCCGAATGTTGGTCCTAGCGGGCAGTTGCAAACATCGCTGTCAGCATTATGCAGCCCACGGACATTCAATGGACGCGAGAGAGACTTCTGACACACCTCGCTGCATCTTTAGTTTAAGTAGCTCGACAGCTGCGCGGGCATCTTCTTCGGAATCGTGACCCACTATGTCGACTTCTCCCGTTTTGCGAGGCTGCTGAATCTGCATTTGTAGCCATTTGTTGGCTAGCCATTTTAGCGATGCCTTAAATGGCGGGCCCCTTGTATGATGGTAAATGACGGAAGTGTCAATGATCCAAGGATGGACAAGCTGAACGTTGATTTCAGCTAACATTCTGCCAAGAGCTTCTGGGAAATAACTTACCTTCAAGACGACAAGATCACAATTGAGAGAGTGTCCCACCAAGATAGTATTATAATCTATAATCTCTGCTAACTTTCGTTGGACATCCACTAATGTAGTAGTTACTCCTTTTAGAAGCTCTTCGGTAATACCGGAATATGCGGTTGCATAATCGACAATATTGTTCTTCGGTTTGACGAAGCCGTTGTAGAGCAGTTTACCATCGCTATCGACTACACTGACGCGACACACTTCCGATCCGACGGTTGTGATACACTGCATTTGACAGGCATAAACTTCCGTTAGCGTGCGAAGGATTACCTGTACCTACTGAAGCCTTACCATTTCGCAATCAATGCCAACAACCTTCATGAGAGGCGGATCTTCATCCTCGACCAGAGGTTGTGGCGTCTCGACTAAGCCATCCGGTCGCAGCCAGTCTTCGAAAGGTCTCGGCTCGGTCTGCTTGGCAGGTTTCTTGCCTTCGTTCCCTCCAACTTGCTTTGATGCGATATTGAAAGGATATGTGGGCAAAATGTACCCTTGTTCCGCGAACTCCTCGACTGGTAAGAGGTATAGCGAAGGATCGTGAGAGCCTGTACTCTTTGAGGCAAGCTTTGACCGTTCGACATCGCGTTTCTTCTTCTCCGCTGTAGGCATGGGGGCGTGTAGAAGTGTCTGTGTAACACTATGGAGTTTGCGAGTATCACCAGGCGCACGTGTTGGACAATAGTGTGAGAATAATTGCTGGAAGATTGGTAGTTTGGAAAGTTTGATAGCCTCTGCAGAGGGGTTAAGGGTCTGAGGCAGACTATTCGTGGTCTCGCTAGGAAGACCTAGTGTCGTTGGCTCGATGCCTTGTACCAGAACCATCACTATGCCATTGATAGCGGCTTTGTTCTGCAAAAGCTGGCAAGTCAGTGGCGAAACGCTAGCATCAGTCGCTCCCTCAGCGAAGGCTCACGCTGATCTTGAGCCACTTCGGGTGTGGAGATCTATCAAGTATGTTGAGAACAAGTTCTCGTATGTCCTGAGCATTAATGAGCATCAGTGGTCTGAAGATACCTTATACAAGCTCCCACAGGCCGGGCAGACTGGAAGATGCCAAACTTACCGAAACCTGAATCTGACGGTGCTTGAAGCCAGCTGGATCAAAGTGAAAGAGAGGTGTAGCTAACTGGAAGAGGTATAAGATGTCAGTCATGTCGCAAGCCCGGCTAGCCTGCTGCAGCCTAGCCATCAATGTAGAAAAGACTGAATGGCCACCAACCTCTTGCTGTTTCACCTTCTGCTTCTTCGCTTTCTTCTTGGAAGACCCAATGACGGCAAGCCATTCATTCTCCTCATCGTCTTTCTGCTGTCCGTTTGAGCCGTCTACATCCTTGCTGCTGCCTTGCACCGGTGCTGGCGATATTTCGCTGCCTGCCTGATCAGCGCTTGCTGCTGACGGCGAGCGAGTGCGTTTGATGCCCGTAGTCAGCATGACGAGTAGCAGAGCAGTGACCAGGAGATACACCAGAGTTGCACTAATACTTGCCGTGTTTCTGTATGCTTGTCAAACGTCTACAGAGCAGCTCGCACTTTCTGCGCGAAGTATAGACGTGATCGAGCATTGTAGCGGCCAGACATGCCGGCCTGTCCACTGCATCTCTTCCACACGACTACAAGCTGGTTTGAAGACGTGAAGTTACCGCGCAGGCCACGCCCGTAATTGTCTACAGTCGTCGCCATGAAGCCTCTTAAGCGCATCGACTTTGCCGCGCCGCCCGTCATCGACAAGCTGTCGAAAGTGGGCGAGCCATTCGAGAACGACGATGATGCAGACGACGACGACGAGTACGACAACCGCAGGGCGAGCAGCTCTTCCAGCTCCGGTGGTGCTTCTAAGAGTCGTCAAGATGGCAGCGGTCATGTCCACGAGGACAGCGCCGGAAGCATTCACCAGCGTACGATGTTGCCTCAGCTCGTGGCCCACGCTGCGGCAGCAAGCAGCAGCAGTGCTCGTCCTGGTCCTGGCGTCAGCGGGCATGGCACCAGCAGTAGCTCTACCAACATCATCAACGGTCATACAGATGCTGGGGACGGCAAAGCTGCAGGCGGAGCTTTTGGCCGCTGGCTGTAAGTCTATGTTGATATGCAGTCTTCAGGGCGGCAACTGGTAAAGTCATATGATGTATGAATAGCAGGCCTGACTTCTTCTACCCCCGCCTCCTACACAGCTCAAGGCGCAATCACGCAGGCCCGCCCGGCAACGTATTCAATCCGGACGATGAGCTTGACCCTGACAACCACTATTTCGCTCGCGGGCTGGGCGGACTTGATATAGACTCTGGGAGCGCTTCCGAGGACGATGATGATGAATATCAACAACGGCGCGATAAATCAGCGCACACGCATCAGCGACCTCAAGCGGTACAGCCAGAAGACGGTAGTCAATCCGCAGCCGCGCCAATACAGCTTGCTTCATTTCCTGAGGGTGCAGAAGACCCTAAGTCATACTCTGCTCCACAAAGACCATTAGCAAGCTTCGATATCCGTGCCTACCCCCGCACAGATCAGAATGGCAATGCGTCACTGGAAGAATCATCAGACTCCGAAAGCGATTTTGAGGATGATGAAGCCGAAGCCGACGTTCGTTATGAGTGGCAACACATGCTATCGAACGTTTTACAGGGAGAAGTCCTCAAGACAGAGAAAACCCGTATCTCTGGCACACTAACAAATGACAATGATGATTCTTCAAACAGTAGGAAATGGCGAGCGTACCAGATTTGGCTGAGAGTCCGAGCATACGTGCGCGGGCGGACAGTGCAACAGGAAGCAGATTTCCTCGATGAAGGTCGGAATCACATTGAGAACATTTGGGCAGAAGTGGCAGAGTTCCGGGTTAAGAGCGTGGAAGAAATGTCAGAGCGCTCTGATGGGCAAGAGCCCCCCGACGCATTCGAGCAAATCGCAATGATGGTTGGCAAGATTGAGTGGTGTGATGGCTTATATCCTTCAAGCAAGTCAATGCGGTCAGAAAAAGCTCACGCTTTAGAAAAGCATATCGATAAACGGATAGATGCTCTTCTAAGCTGGCAATCAATCACCAAACGTCTGAAGACGCAAATTAGTATTCTCCAGAAATGGACGGGTAGTCAAGATCTAGAAGTTACTCAGCCGGGCACAGAAGCTATAGACGAGGTGATTACTGAGAAGCCTGCTGCCTCCAATTTGATCAAGCCTGCCCAGCGGTTACTCGACACGTCAACCTTCATTGAGCGTTTGTCGAAAGAGGACAGTCTGCAGAAGACATTAGAAAAGCGAACCATTGCCGACATTTATAGACTAGTTCACGACGCCAAATCAGTTGTCATCAACCTCAATGAGTATTTCACCGAAATGAACCTGCCATCCTTCTCCAATGATCTCATCGCCCTCGTCAACTTCCCTACCAATCTTGTCCAAGAAGCTCTCAAGCTCCGTCTTACATCTGTCCAGCGCCTCTCAAACGAGCAACAACCATCGGTCGTCCTTGTAGACGAGCTTACAAATGGTTTCAGATCTGGACTTTCGCTAGCTGCGAAGCTCAAGCAGAATTTCCTAGAGATTATGGAGCCGAATCCAGAGAAGGGCTGGCCAGGTGGCACGCTCAACGAAGAATACGATAAAGTGTTGCTAGACTCACTTCGATTCTTCTTCAAGTTACTCAATTGGAAACTCAAGTCCGGTAGCAAGGCGATCTATCTCAAAGAGACGGAAATCGTCGAGAATGAATGGAAGTTCCTGTCCGAGGCAGTTCAGCAGATTGACGGTGGCGACATCCTCGTCGGAGAGCACTTCTGGTGAGGGGTTACAACTGCGTTTGAACGAGACGCGAATCTGAACTTTCTTTTCTGGCAGTACACTCACACATCGATTGCTAATGCGTGTTCTATCGTATTTCGAAGAACAACTGGCAGTTTTGGAAGATCGCAATATGAGCGCCTCTGAAACTTCGAGATGGTTCAATCAAACTCTAGACAATGTTCGTCTGCGTCATCGAAAACTCTTGCGGTTTGGAAGGTTTGCTATCGATTCAATCTGAGTATTTACACCAGCTGACTGAATCTCTTTCAGGGCGATGCAACAACGCTTCGAAAATGCTGCAGAGTACCTCCTGGATCAAGTGAACTTGAGTACATTTGTTCACGCGCTTGCCGAAACGGATCACTTCCTGGTATATACGGGAACGCTGGAGTCACAAGCTATTTATGTCATAGCTAGCCCTTCTCTGGCAGACAATCAACCTTTACTGCGGCAAATACTCACGAAATGCTTCCCAAACAGCGCCCAAGCAGAATATTTGGATGCAGACTTTGTTGGAGAAGAGCCGCACTATCTTCTAGTACTCTCTCCGTACGAGCCATTCTTCTGGACGGGTGCCGTCATGCATCTCGAGGACATCACCCAATTCGACTTTGACATGCGAGAAGGTCGAGTGAGACTAGTGGCAGACGGCTCGTATATTCGACTGCAGCATTCCAAGCAGATATTCTACGAAATATTCCCCGCCTTCCGAGATCAAGTCGTAGTCGAGCAGAAAGCCCATTTAGGTCGCATCAATCGGGAACTAAAGAAGATAAAAAAATCCGAATATAAGCTGGCGGACAATATTCTTGCTTCCGTTGAGCGAGTACATCAAGTTTTGAGCAATCAATCGGGATCAGAAGCCCCTCTGGCCAACTACTTTTCTTTCACTGCGGACCTTGGCCAGCGATCGCTCAAGCACATGGAGTCTGCTCTGCGAGCCAGGTTTTCTATGTCGCTGATGAATTTCTCGATCGAATGGGTAGCATTCATCTGCGATGATTGCGTTCCTTCCGATAGCAGGACTTTCAAGTGGGCGGTGGCAGCGCTGGAGTTTGCTATGCTCATGACACGTAACGAGAACATCTTGCGATTGAGCATGGAACAATTTGCGCTGTTGCGCGCCAAGGTCGCCAGCTGCATCACTCTTCTCATTTCACATTTCGATGTCCTCGGCGCCAGATCAAGCTTCCAGGCGAAACAAGAGAAAGAAAGGATGGACATGGCGAAAGATGAGATACGTAAGCAGCTACATCAGACCTTGGGATATCTCAACTCCATCGAGCATGTGCGACGTCGCGCCGAAGTGCATGGCCAATTGGAATCATCGTGGTGTCCAGACGAGCAGGTCATGGAGGACGTGCTCGGCCAGGTCAAAGAGCGATGGATCGAGGAAACGAGGAAGATCGACGAGAAAAGGCTGGAGCTCGAAGCTGGTACTCGAACCGTTGGGCGTGTTCTGGACGAGCAAAGGCCAGAGGACCAGTCTCTCCTCTTCTTGGCAACCTCGAACTCGAATATCTCGGTCAGGTGGCAACAAGGCAAATTCATCGGTGGAGGTACTTTCGGCAGTGTATATTTGGCTGTCAATCTGGATTCTGGTGGTCTTATGGCTGTCAAAGAGATCAAATTCCAAGATTTGGCTTCAGCACCTCACCTCATCAAGCAGATTCGTGATGAGATGCAGGTCATGGAGATGCTATCACACCCAAATATTGTCGAATACTATGGTATTGAAGTCCATCGTGACAAGGTGTACATCTTCGAAGAGTACTGTCAAGGAGGCAGTTTGGCAAATCTCCTCGAGCACGGCAGGATCGAAGACGAAAGTGTCATACAGATATACACTGTCCAGATGCTGGATGGTCTAATGTACCTGCACTCTATGGGTGTCGTACATCGAGACATCAAGCCGGACAACATTCTCCTTGACCACATGGGAGTCATCAAGTTTGTCGATTTCGGTGCAGCCAAAGTGTTAGCGAAGAACCACAAGACAATCGCAGCAAGAACAAGAGTACAAGGAGCAGATGGCAACATGAACAGTTTGACCGGCACACCGATGTACATGTCACCGGAAGTGATCAAGGGAGATCATCGTGGCAGACGAGGCGCTATGGATATCTGGAGTTTGGGTTGCATCGTCTTAGAGTGCGCAACAGGTCGAAGACCGTGGTCCAATCTGGACAACGAATGGTGAGCTTCTTACACAAATTCATGCACCTCCCTTGGCCAGAGTAACTGACTTTTCGCTCAAACACACAGGGCTATCATGTTTCATATCGGTATTGCAACACAACATCCACCGCTGCCTGAAAGAGGCCAGCTTTCAGATTTGGGTATCGACTTTGTTGAGAAGTGTCTCGACATTGATCCAATGAAGCGTCCGACAGCAGCGGAATTGATGGAACACGAGTGGATAGTCCAATTCTCACAGGAGATTGCCCGAGAAATGAACAATCAAGACGGTTATGGCGGCCAAATCACTGAAGAAAGAGAGTTTGTTCAGGAAGGAGAGTACGTTCAGGAAGGAGAGTATGTTCAGGAAGGGGAGTATGTTCAGGAAGGAGAGTATGTTCAGGATGAAGACCGCATATCCCCTGGAGGGTTGCAGGATATACAAGGGGAAGCATCGGGAGAGTCGGCGTATAAGGGAGATGAACTTCAAGGAGCAAGTTAACGGTCGAATATACTTAATCTATAACACGGATTACATTTTCTGGTATACTTGCTTTCATAGTGTATCAATAGTAAAGCTGAACTAGCAGCGTTAGACTGAGCAGTTCTGCTCTCCCTTGTAGCGTATACGAAACATCGCATCTACGAGCAAAAGCAGTGATGTTGACGAACGTTGATTGCAAAATGAGGCATTCTACTGCTGATTTGGATACCAGGGTTTGAATCCCAGGGGGAGAAATATGCTAACGTGCGACACAGGTATAATGCATACAGCAAGCCGTGATTTGCGATAGAGATGTCTGATGCACGAGTGCTTAAACCATGATTTAAGCGAAAGGTTCCTATAGACCCATTTCTTTCTTCATGAACTTGGCGATGGTGATCAGCTGAATATTCGAAGTTCCCTCATAGATGCTGTAAACGCAATCAGAGTCAGCCTTGGTCTGGATGAGCGATAAGCGTCTAAGCGAGGGACACTGACCTTCCAATCAGGGCATCACGGTAGTATTTCTCGACTGCGAATGAAAAGCTTTGAATCAGCGGACTTTCAGCACAAAGATCGTCAAACGAGATTACTTACTTCCAGTCTCTCGGGTGTAGCCGACACCACCAGCCCATTCGATAGCCTTTCTCGACACTTTATTGGCTACCTGAGAAGCGTACCATTTCGCCATAGCTGCTTCTTTGGTGAAGGGACGACCTTCTTCCTTCATGCGTGCAGCGTTGTAGCAGAGGAGGCGACCAGCTGCAAGGCAGGTTCGACACAGTCAGTGCTCAGTCAAACCGGATCATGTGATAAATGGATGCTCACCTTCAATCTCGGTGGCAGCTTCTGCGAATTGCACCTGCATAGCCTGAAATTCGCCAACAGGCTGACCGAATTGTTTTCTCTCATAAGCGTATTTGACGCTCTTGTTATAAGCACCTTGAGCCAGACCCAACATCTGAGCAGCAATACCAATTCTGCCTTCATTCAAAATCTCGATAGCAATCTTGTAGCCTTTACCGACTTCTCCGATGACTTGATTAGCTGGTACCCTCAGATCATCGAAATTGAGTGTACAAGTTGATGATGCTCTAATACCGAGCTTTTGTTCTTTCTTGCCTATTTGGACACCGGAATCTTTCTCTACCAGGAAACAAGTGATTCCTTTGTAGCCTTTACTTGGGTCAACATTTGCGAAGACTAGGAAGAGTTCAGCTTCGGCCGAGTTGGTGATCCACATCTACAATGTTATGTGCATTTCAATAAGCAAGGTGTTGAGGGGGAAAAGATCTAGGTTTTTCTTACCTTCGATCCATTGATGATATAGTCACCGTTGTCCTGCTTGACAGCCCTTGTCTGCAAGGCAAATGCATCGGATCCCGAAGCTGGCTCCGACAAGCAGAAACAGCCGAGCTAAAGATGAGTCTGCGTCAGCTAGTGAATCAATTCAAAGGTCCATAACTCGCATACCTTCGAGGTCGCCAGTTGGGGCAGGTATTTGTCCTGTACCTCCTTTGTGGCGTATTTGCGGAGTACGGTATTGACGAGGGTGTTGTGGACATCGCATAGCACCGATACAGAAGGATCGACCTTTGCGAGTTCTATGGTCGACAGGCGTTTCAAAACTTCGTCAGTTTCTGGGCCTATGTTTGGGAACAATGAAGGTATGAGCATACCTTCGATGACTACGATGGCACTCGTAAAGCCGCACTCTGCACCACCATGGTCTGCGGATGTCTCAATGCCCATGAACTGATAGCAAATGCATAGTGGATTTGTTATTGCCATATCAGCGTGGTTTCGTGACTAGGCTATGAAAGATGTGTGACCAATGCCATGTGACACCAATACTCACCCCATTGTCGAAGAGCCCTTGTATGATTTCAGGATCCATCTTCTCAGCTTCATCCATTTCTCTCACTCTAGGAAGTACGACTTCCTCAGAGAACTTTCGTACTGTATCCCTTAGCATTTCTTCCTCCTCTGTGAATGTATGCAATGAGGGGAGTACTGGATTCTCGGAATGAGCCACTGCATCGGCTGCAGGTGATGGAGTGGCATACCGGGATGATGAGGTAGCTGAGATTGAGCGTGAAGATGTACGGATGCTTGTGCTAGTGCCGCTTTGCAGCCAATGAGACGTCGATATGGATGGACGTGCCTTGCTGGACAGCAGTCTTGCTGCAGCTGGAACCGACTTTGAGAGTCTGCGGGATGACGAGCTGAGCATGGCTGATGGGATGAGCTCTGTATGTAAGTAG
Source organism: Cystobasidium tubakii (assembly GCA_024345325.1). Taxonomy (NCBI): domain Eukaryota; kingdom Fungi; phylum Basidiomycota; class Cystobasidiomycetes; order Cystobasidiales; family Cystobasidiaceae; genus Cystobasidium; species Cystobasidium tubakii. The sequence continues at coordinate 923,671 of BROO01000001.1, read as the reverse complement.
CGTATACTCTCTCAGAGCAAAGTCAAGATGGGTCAGTTGATATCCAGGCTGCAGCATCCGATTTTCCGCTCGTCCGTCTGGTCGCGATCCGATTCCTTGATCACAGTACCTCCGGCTTCCTCGATTGCCGAGGCCCGCCTCGGCGACGGCAGAGAGCCCTCCCGAAGCCCCGAAGGCATGGCATGGAGAACTGTAGGAATCATATCATAGTTGGCCTGTAGTCTTAGCGTCCAATGCAGGAGCAACAGCAGTGTCCTGGCGACGTGATCGAGCGGACTGGGCCGTACTCCAGAGTCTTTGATGTTCGCACTTGAGCTTGCATCAACCAACTGGGTTCGTACGGCAGGGAGATACAAGCACTGCCCTCTAAGCATGCAAGCCAGTCAAGACGGCATTGCCGTCCTGGAAGCTGAGATTCAAGGCCTGCTCGAATCCCTGCTTGAACTAGGCGTCTGTGAGCGAAGAAGCTTAGCTCGACAGGACTGCTTTGAAGGCGGCCGACAGCTAATGTATTACTGTGCTGGACTCCATCATTTGCTGCAGGCACTAGCGAAGTACACCCCTCAGCTGTGGAAGCCGCTCCTAATGGAGACACGCCTCATGATCCACTAGCAAACCGTGTTCAAACTGCTACAGCTCCCTGGAGTGTTTACAAGCACCCTGGCGGCCTAGTGGGGAGAAAAGTGTATGATCAGTGTTACCTGTGTCTGACTATTCTGTCGCTCACGCTAACGGATACGCTGTTCCCGCTCCAGGCAAGACTCCATCGAAGCAATGCAATCCGTCTTCAACGCACATATCAACCTGCCTCAGACACGACAGCTATTGGTACCTCATGAAGTGATAGACTACGTAGATCAAGGCAGGAATCCAGATATCTACACTAAAGAGTTGGTGGATCGCGTTTCGGGCGAAAATATGTACACGAATGGCATACTTGATGCAGTGTCGGTAAGTACATTTTGACCCTAGCTTTTGGCCCAAACCCTCTGCCCTACTGAGAGTAGTTTCAGTATTGACCAATTCCTTCCTTCGACAGAGCTATCAACAGTATCTGGCTTCCGAGATGAAGATCGCTTTTCCAATGCTCGCAGGGGCAATCGATGAACTAGCTATCGAGACTGCCCCTAATGGAACCTCTGCGGCAGCGGCTGAAGAATCGAGAACTACAGCAGGAGGGGAGAGCATCAAGAATGAAGAATGAAGAATGAAGGATGAAGGATGAAGCGCCTCTCAGTAGTAGGGGACAGCATTAAGCCTGGACCGTAAAGCGCCTCTCACATCCATCGGATTCTCGCATTCCACATACAAAGCCTGGAAATGGATACAACAAATTTGCGAAAGACAACAATCAGAGGCCAACGCTCTCATCTGGCTTGCACTTCCGCTTCAAAGGCATCAAGACCGATAAGATGGCGGTACCTGTGCCTGCATTTGCGGTATAACCTGTCGCAAAGTCTGATGATCCTGCAAAATTTTCTCCAGCAAAGGTTTCATTTGCAAAAGTTTAGGATCTCGCGTGTTCTGGAGTGAGGTGAAATAGAGTTTCTGAAGACGCTCGTCTACCGCGTTGAGTGCCGCCATTCCATCACTTTCATACTCGGGTCCTCCAATTCGGGGGTATTGGCTAGACAGACCATTGAGAGACATGGGCGACATCGCTGATATGATTAATCAAGAGAAGTTAGCGGTGGTGGAGGAGTACATCGTTGAAGAGTAAAATAGGGATGTGCATACTCACGGGGCTGGTGCTGACTGTTGGCGGTGGTACCTGCTGGGTATGTAGGTCGGGAGGAGTTGTGGCCCATATCTTCGAGATCGTAGCTTTCAAGAGGGGTTGAGTCGCGAATAATAATATAGATGTGGATACAGATAGTATACGGAAGACCAATGGCTACATGTTTCACAAGCCATCTGGAGCGTGTTGAGCGAAAAAAGAAAAAAGAAATTGGTGTGCCACCGGCAACAATTTTGAAAAGATCTGGCGGTGCAGACGCAAAAGGTGCATGAAAGCTCGGTCGATAAGCCCAGTCACGAGTCTGCTTCGTATGAAGTAGAGATTCACTTCCGCGAAGTCTGTGTAATACGGACTGCAAGCTGCCATCCAGAGCGAAGTAGTTGAGCCGGATATCAGACAAACCATGACAAGGAGCAAGGGCACAGAGAGGATATTCATCAACGCGTGACAAAGAATGTGACATTGGCATCATACATGCCTCATTCAAATATGCTATCAAGTCCTGGAAATATACAAAGAATTTTCGATGTCAATCTTGTCTACCGAGGGAAAGAGGGTGCGCTAGCCATGACCAGTAGATTCGTCAATTCGTCCCAAATTCCGCTTCATCCCAAGCACTAAATGTGGATGACCTCCTACTTTTGCGTAGGCGTCCACTTTGGCGATCAAGAGGGCTAGATTTTCTTTCGTTTCGGGCTGTAAACGCGATGTATCAATGACTGGATGGTTCGGGTACCCTGTCATTGTAGGTAGTGGTGTTCCATATCCTGGTATGTATGGTGACCCAGGTGCCCTCGTTGGCCAAGGTGCTGCTTGCTGCGCGTTAGGTACAATTTGGACGAATGGAAAACTTTATAACACGCACTAGAAGAACCTTCCCGGTTTGAGCCACCACTCCTTGAGCCACCACCCCGTTGTGGTGGCAGTAAGTACGGCTGCAGCGTACGTTGGACTTCTGGATGCGACAATAGGTTACCCATGATGTCAAGTGATAACTGGACAATCTTTCTCGAGGTTAAGATGCTCCTATATAAGCTCTGTGGTGTCTATACCGGAATACTGAAATGCAATGAGTGGGCTGGTCAATGGTACTAGTTGATACAAAGACTAGAAAGAGGTGCTTTTCAAGCTGGCCAAACCCGATAGTCGGAGTGGTGTAATGCGTAACCAGGTTGGGTGTGTCGGAGGCAAGGCTGTGCAGGGTAAGACTGAGAAATGTAGATCCGTCGTGTAGCAGAGATACCTGTTCAGGGAAGTCAGGCCAGACGTCACTAACTAACGTGTTTACATCCAAAAATTGCGTGTGCTGCGGTGGTTGGACACCGGAGTACGTCTAAATTGCCCGCGGTACGGCTGATTCTGCCTGAATTGATGGGCGAACATAGCCTGAGTACGGTAAGCCGTATCCTGCCCGTTAATCGCCCCGGATCGGTCCTCCTCTTCCTCACTACGGCGTCTGAAGAGCCTCCTCAGCGAAAATTTGGTAGGGGGATCAGCTCGCATTGGCAGCGGCGGTGGAGGCGGAGGTTGAGTTGAATAGCCATTGGAAGATTGGTACATTCTTGGTGTGGGACTTCTGTACGAAGGCAAGCCAGTCGAAGTGCTTCTGACATCGTAAGGAACAACAAGAGGCTCGCTGTGAGCGTGAGGATGTGGTATCGTCGGCCACAAAGGTGGCGCTGGCGGTGGCACTGATGAAGACCACGTTCAGGCATCGGTATGTTCGCTCTTTCAGTCTTCATGCACTGCTTTATCCGAAAGTAGCATAGGATGCTACCAAGCACTTACCGCGGCGTGGCCTTCTATACCTAGGGATTGCTACCATCACGGTCTGTCCGGGGATTCCGTAGGGGTAATATGACTCAGCCGGAGGAGGGGCCAGATACATACGTGACATGTTGCTGGATTAATGCTCGAACCACAAGTAGTGATGGGTGCTTTTAGTTTTAGCCGCGCGATTGTAAAACTGCGTTGTGATCTGGGAATGTGAGTGGTGAAAGAAGGTGTTAATGGACGACTAAAGCGAGCTGAGCAGATACGCTTTGTAAGTGAGTTGTGTAAGAATAAAAAGCGCCGAACACAACGCTCAAATACGATTCGCTAGCTACCTGGCAAAAATTCCTACAACATCGAGAGTCGAGGCTGAGCCGCCGTCTTCCTGTCCCCTATCGTGCCAGACTTTTACTGGGCAAACTTTGGATCAGAGTTGTAAGCTGTAGGGTCTGCCTTTCCACCCATAGAAGCCATTTTGGCCGACGGTAGTCTCATTTCGAATTCCGCAACGCCGGGAAAATAATTAGCACCCAAAGGATTCAAGTAAAGTCTGCTTTTCGAAATGCTCATTGGAACAAGTTAATATATCTTTGATTTTTTGTCTGTAATAATAGAACATAAATTGAATAGAAGTAGTTGACTATCCTTGAAGGCGGCATAAACCCGGCTTCGGCTGCCGAAGCGCTTTTTGACTGGCTTGACATCGCACCGTGACGATTGCCTTGCATTATTTGCATATACTGATATTTGGCTGAAGCTCGCAGAGAATAAATAGGCGGGCGAAGAATCTTGGGGTATCTTGAACATCATACCGGTTGTATAGCGTGAGTATGAACATTGGAGAGGGAATATTACTCGTGGTAGAAGTCCGTCCGCTGAAAGACGGAGAGCGTTGCTAGCGTTGCGATGGTTGTGGCGTTATTGAGTTCTTGACCTCCTACTTTTTCCGCCTGTACTTAAGTTGACCTGACTGCGAATTTTTGGTAGTGGTGGATAATCAGGCGAAGCTCCAGATGAACCGCTTGCCATACCGAAGAGATCTTCTGCACTTTGCGAAGTACGGGTTCTGAATCTTTGCTGTGCTTTTGTGTATTCTCGCATATGTTGTACTGTTTCAAAAGGAGTGCGGGGCATGCCGGTGTCGCTATCGCTCGCAGAAAGCGGAGTAAAAGCCTGCTGCCCTGTACGTGCTGGATCTCTCATCATCGACAGCCCTTGTGGGGATGAAGGTAGAGAATGGCGAGCGTGCAACGGTGGCAAGGGAGAATCGGGTCTCCTCTTGTCGAATAAGAAAGGTGGAATAGCGCTGCCCAACAAAGTAAGTGAGAATGCAGTATCCATTTGAGCATCTACACCTGGCATCAGAGGTGGTGACGGCGGAGGCGGAGGTGACAATGTACCATGACCACCCTTCTTTCTAAAAGCCGATGTTCCTACTTTGCTGCTTGAAGTATTCATCATATCGCTTGGGGCAAGCGGAGTATGTGTATTTGGGAAGCTCTTGTCCAATTGCATGGCCGAGCTTTGAGCGAAGAGAGATGCGTTCCTCTTGACAGGTGAATTGGGCCATGATGTCGGACCTCGCTTCGTAAACGAAGAAAGCTGAGATATCGATGGGAAATGAGGTTCGACCTCGTCAAAGCTTGACGGGATTTCAAGAGGGGCATAATGTTTACTGTATCGATCTGCTAAGCCTGAGATCAACGATATTATCAGTTCATGAGAAAGAAACTAACTCTTCTGTCAAAGACCAACCTGAAGGGCTTGATTTCAGTCTACGCAGTGTTTTTTCTCCATTCGATCGCTTCGGAGTAGTCTGCACTGCTTTCATCCTGTCCTTCCATTTCTCATCCTCTTCTTCAGAGTCAGAACTGGCGTGAGTCATATCTACATCAGCAACAAAAGAACCGACAGGCTCTGTCTGGGCTGAGTGACTGTTCCTCTGCGATGTATAGGGCACTCTCATGGTGGCCGAGTTCGCAGGGGAGATTTGAGATCGACTGGTCTGAAATGCTGGCGGATTGAGAATCTCGGGTAGTGAAGCTCTTCGAGAGCCGCCTAACTCCATCGACATGCTAAAGGGCATGCCCAGCTGTGGCTGGAAGTAGTTGCCAATCAGATGTTCCAGCGGATCGTGACCAGTCGGTAACAGCAGTGACGAATCACCAGAGCTGGGGGTGGATACAGGTTTTATCCAACCTAAGCTCGAATGGCTTGACCTTCGTTGCATATCCAATGGTCGTACACCACGTGTTCCATGAAGTGTCGATTGCAGATGAGGTGTCGTACTTCCGGTGGCAGTAGAAGGCGGCTTCCAATCCCAAGACTGGCGCAAACTGCTATGCTTCCACGTCGGCTTCGCCGGCGACTGAGTGGACACCTGAGGCATTATGCTGCTGTATGAATGTGCGAGCCTTGTTCCCTTGTAAGAAGCGGAGGGTTCCGGTAGTTTCTGCCTAGTGCTTGGCCTCGAGTTTTGGGGATGGTGAGCAGGAGCCGGACCGGTATTTCTCAGTCCACTCTGGCTGTGAGACTGCGTTTGTGTGTGGCCTTGAGACTGGCCGAGCTCGAAGTTCGTATAATCAGCATTCTGCAATTCTTGACTATGAGATCTTCGAATAGGCGCGGGAGCTAGTATCTGCTGTTTAGACGTAGGCAGAATGTGGGGGAAATGTTCAGTAGACCTTCTGCCAGTTTGAGCTAGAAATCCAGCATTTCCCGATTCAGGCCGAGCGGTGATATCGGGCATACGATGATCTTCGAAATGAACGTGATTATCGATTTCCATATTTCCGGATTGATGGGAAGAAGGGCTTGATGGATTGCTTTGGTCGTAGCATGGGCTCTGACCGCAATGAGATTGTACGTCTGACATTGGCGGAGATGGTAGTGCTGTGCGTCAGAAAGCAAGTCCCCATTGTCAATAAGCTGACACGACGGACCTAGCTTGTATGGCTCAGAGAGGGGAAGACATTGCTCACCGTGCGAAGGCAGGATTACATGACTGTGGCCTGCATGCCCTGATACCCCCTGACTGAATTGTCCAACCTGGTTCCTCCTCCAGCTTTCAACATCAACTCTACCTGACCCAGCGCTGATATCCGTATTTGAAGCACTGGTAAATTCAGTTTCTCTGCTCTTTAGCAACTTGCCTGAGGTGGTGAGGGTAGAAGGCTGAGTACGTAGTGCTCTAGGATGACCAGCTTGAGTACGCGCAGGATGAGCAGCTGGATCATTGACATCCTGCTCTGGTGTACGAACAATCAGCTGAAACTGAGGCAGAGGACGAAGCTTTGGCCATGCCGAGGCGAGAACTTCGATGAGTGGATTCGATGGGACATTAGCAGGATGAAATAGGAAGGCTATATCCTTGCCGGAATACCCATGCTCGGCAAGTCCCAGATCATGACATGCTGTCGCTTTCGCTTCCTGTAGTTTGAAGGACGACAAAGAGGCGGTATGAATGTAGACAATGTAATCAGTTACTCGTGAACATACCAGGTCGAGCATGCATGCCGCTTGTCGAGCAATATCAGCGCATCAAATGCGCTCACCTCAAGCGAAGGCGACCAGCCGAGTACTACCTGACGTCCATTGTAGGTGATGAAGACGAGGTCGCTCCCCTCTTCGCGAGGAGAAGAAGGTGCAGATCCACCACCTTCAGAGGGTGAAAGCATCATTCTGTTTGAGAGAGGCTGCAAGTTTGCATCTGCTGCTCTCGCCGTGTTGCAGGTCGGACACGTGTAGAGGGCTTCTTATGATCGGGATTGAGCTGCGAAGGGCCAGAACGATAGTCGCAGTATGCAGAGCCGGTGTGTGAGATGGCTACGAGAGCTTGACTTGTCATGCGCTATGGTATGAATAGATCCAGAGTTTGACGGACAACCTGCGAGACGGCGCGCCTCGACTTGTGAAAAAGTCGCAGTTCGGTAGACGCAGTATGCGTGCAGGAGCTGGTGGTGGCGGAGGTTCTTGAAGGATAGATAGAAGAAGATGAGACGAGAGCAGACGAGAGAGAGAGAGAGAGAGAGAGAGATGCAGATCACCTCACCCCCGACGTGATACAGACTCTCGTGGCTCCTCGACGTCGCGCCCGTGCCTCAGCGTGAAGACCGGTCGCACTCCATCCGCTTGGATGCACAAGCACAAGACAGTCGGACAAAGCTAGAGACTAGTGAAGAGGGGAGGTGAGATGCAAGAGTGTCAGTGGTGGAGCTGCATCTCCATGTCACAGCCGGCATACTGTGTTTGTGTCGAATGTGCCGAAAAAGCCCAGTCGTACGCCCAGAGCCAACTTCCGTCAGACGAGTGTGAATATGGCAGGGCTTGAATGGCAGCGACGCAGAAGACCAATGGCCGTTTGCTTGCTTGCTTGTATGGGAGTCAAGCTGCGGGCATGGGTGCACCTGCCAGCCTCCATGCATCGTCCGTCTTCTCGCAACTGCCCGCTGCAGATCGATGCATGTCGTCGCACCATGCACCTTTTGGATTTGCTTTGGACAGCACTGTAGCTCCCGGCGAAAGCTTATCCAGATGGTCCAATGCGTAGTCCATTCACCCAGCCTTGATCGTTAATATGCCCCCACTCAGTGCAAGCACTTTTCCTTAGAGTCCAACCCGCAAGGTCCAGCTTCGCGGCCCGTTGTCATTTCAAAGGGCCATCGGGAGAAGACCGACGAGCTTTCCGCTTGCTTCTCGCATTTGTCTTGCATGCATGCCGCAACATAGCGTAGCAGATCAGATACCATGGAGGAACGCAAGAGCGGGCAAGTGGAGCAGGCCGACGCTTGCTTCGAAGCCCTGCCGCGTCGCAGAAGGCAATCGACTTGTGATGACGATTTTCTGGTTGTAGAATCGTACAAGCAAGGGGTGAAAACAGTACGCATCTTACATCTCATGCAGTGTCAAATATCGGGCGTGCAAAAGCATTGGACTGTTTCAACGTGCTTTCGTAGCAATCCGGCGCAAATGATGGTGGCAGCTTCACCCCGATAGTACTAATGAGTTCAGACGATTTCACGTTTCAGGCTTTGCTGAAAAAAAAGAGAGAGAGTGAGCGAACAATGTCAAAGTAAAGACGAAGCAGCGATAACGGGTCGACTATCTGAATAGGGTCAATTTGGCGCTTCGGGTAAGGGTATGTATACCAAAGTAATAGAGCGGACTTTACTTGACGGATGCGCGGCCATGCAAGCTTTATCTCTCGGTGATCGGTTCAGACCTCTACCACTGGTCTCAGGTTGCCAGACTTGCTCTGATGCTCTGGTACCGTACCATGACCTTCGTCCGTATCCGAATCACTGTCCAGATCAACGCTCTGCGTACTAGCGCCATCGCTTTCAGTGGAGCTCGCATCACTGATGGTACTGACTGAGCTCTCAGTTGAGCTAGCACTGTAGCCTCTCTGTCTGGTAACTAGAGAAATACTCTGCTTTCGTTTGATCAGATCTCGAGGTGAAAAAGCGGAGAGAGATCCATGTGACATTCGAGGTTTGTGAGTATACACACTGGATTTAGCGACTGCGATAGGAGGTGTAGCTTCAACTGCGAGGGTATCTATAGAATACAAGCCTATAATCAGTTCTTGTCCTCACAGCGTCGGCAGCATAAAAACCGAGAAAGAATCCTCGCTTACTAGTCAATGGAATAATACCCTCAGCTTGAAGCGCTTCCTTGGTGGCATAAGTAAACTGGAAGACAGCTCTCGGCTCTTCATCACGCCAGTACCAAGTCCAAAGCTTGCTGCCTTGAGGGCGAGTAGTAGGCGGTGCAAGTACAGGATGTGAAGTCTCATCATTTTGTAGACCGTTATTACCCGTCATGTTGCTGTTGTCTCGAGTTTGCGTGTTAGAGGGTGCTACATCGCATGTAGCCTCTGCGAAATGACATAAATGAAGGGACAGAGTGATAGTGCCCCTGATAGGCCGGTGGATGTCATCAGACTGAGCCCAAGCAAACTCCCTGAAACGAGTGCCATCTTCACTGATCCTCATAGCTCGTACTTTGACGATCCCCTTTGAATTTCGCATTTCAAGAGGAGGTCTGTGGTGAAATAGCATGCACAAAGATAGCATCAGCACCGCCACGGCTTTATCAAGCGTATTTGAACGAGATGTGGCAGCGCTCACCCTCCCCACTGCTCAACGCTCGCGCCATCATTAGCATCCTTGATACTCAACTTCCAAGCGACATCATAATCTTGAAGCGGGATGTGGTCATATCGAAGGCTGAAAGGCTCACCCGGCCTAGCTACAATGTAAGAGGTTGCCTTATTGCCATGTGTAGAAGGCATGAACTCGGGGACCTTGAGCGTAGTGGGAGTTTCGAGCCATGCTCTAGCACCATCGAGGACTGGCATGACTGCCGAGTGTAACGGAGAGGCGGAGTGGACGACCAAGAGGTACAGTAATACGCTGTCAGACTGTCCTAAAGGTACGAGTTGGGCTGAAGGACAGGAGCGAGAGGAGATGAATTGGCGCTGCTGTGATACGTTGATGCTGTCCCTGTGTGCCACCAGGCAGAGGCGAGACGCGAGTGCGAGTGGAGATAGGGCCCGGCCGTGAAGCTGGCTAACTAGGTGGTAGCAGTCCGACAGAGTTGTACTTCAAACTACGAGTAACGCGATACTAGCTTCAGGAGCCTTTTCTCGCTTTTTTTTTTTGGGAAGGCCAAGGCTGACTGTGGAGGGTACCGTCAGTGGCAGAGGCAGTAAACGTTAGAGAGACAACAGCGGCCCAGTGGGAGTCCAGTTGTACATAGATGAGCCGCTGCTCATCGTCTTCAAGTCGATTCGTTCTAGAACACAACCAGGCTGTGTGTCAAAGGAATCAGGGGAGCTGCGCCGACGCATAGCGGCGTGGCACCGACTATACTAGCAGTACAGTCATATGCCGGTCATCTCGTGGTAGTAGAAAAAGAGTCTGGCCGAGGGCGGGTGTATCGTAGTCAACTTTGGTGTTGAGCTTACGAAGGGATTAGTTCTGCTGGGCTGGTAACCGACGACTGTCGCAACGCGGGTGTTCACGCGCGGTAGACCGTAGCAGTTTGGAAGCATATCGACGATGTAGGTGCAGCATGATGTAGAGGTGTAGACCACAGTGCATTCGCATTCTGGAATCTTCAAGCTGACCAGCAGAGCTGTTTTCTTTCTCTTCTGTGAAGCGCTTCCTCTCCCGCCGTCTGTACCAGGGGCCTTTAACAGGGGTTTGTAAGTAAGGAAAAACCTAGTTTGGCGAGACGCATGGTGACTCTTCAGTAAGTCGTTCTTCTAGTGTCTTCGCTGGTTGGTCGCCTGGTTTGACCTTAGACACGATGTCAACGACGTCCCCTAGCAAGCGGACAGGCTTCCGGCCTCTAACGGCTGTCGTCGTGGTTTTACTTAGTTCACCGTCATATTCTATAAGAGGAGCCATTGAACCAGGCTTTCTAATGTTTGTACCGTATGGCAGCCGTCTGGATACGCCGAGCGCCTGAGTCCTGCAGCGCGTTTGTCGTTTGCAGGTGGATGACAACGATGCGGCCGAGCTCGTGCGGGCGGTCTTCAATGCAATCACCCTTCTGAGGTACGTGACGTGCTCCTAGTTGAGCTCTGCGCTTGACACCTGGTGCTTCCAGTTCAGGACTGCGATGGTGGTCAGAGGGAAGCCTTGACCAACTCTACCGAGCTTCTCGTTGCACAAGGCCGATCATCTAAAAACCATAATAAACGCAAAGGCAATATCTGGCCTGATCCTCAAAGAAATAGTATATCGCACTAGGTCACCATGGCGATGCACACCCCACCCAGCCAGTTCACACCCGTCTCAGTGTCTGAGAATCCGCGAGCGTGGAAGAGCGACATTGGCCTCATGAATGCAACGACTACAAGCGTAGTATTCACGATAGAGAGTCTCATTGGGTTCCTCAAGACTCATCAGATTGAAGTGGACAGCAATTACAATGGTGAGCATTCGCTATGTGCCGTTCTCGCAAAGATGTTTGGCTCGAGCTGAGCACCTTGCCCATCTCGTCCCGCGTTTATTCTCGCAACGATGCACTCAACCAACAGAGTTCAAGAACTTACCCAAGTATGCTTCATTCGGAAAGATGGAAGCTTCTCAGTCTACCAAACCAGATTCAGTCGCCTCTGGTACGTCCACCTCCTCGTATCCCGACAGATAGCCAGAGCTCACCTTGGGCACGTGCCATTTTGTGTACGCGCTCACCAACAACAGTCTCGACAGCAGCTTCGAATCAGACTGTCGAACCCAATCTATCTGAATCAAACACAGAGAATCAGTCAACACCATCTGTAAAAGATCGCCAGACATCTGCCCCGCTTCAAATCAGCGCTACTTCCCCTGTGTATGCTGCTCCAGCCTCTACTGCAGCCGCCACTAGATCTGCAGATGTGTTTATCCCAACACGAAAGGTCAGAGAAGTACCAGGTGCGTTGCAAGATATCACTCCTACTGCTCGCCGCTGACTAGAGGCTAATTTTCTGCCAGGCGGAGGCACACTTACCATCGGTAATCTATTTGGTGGAGCCGACCAACCTGTTCCCAACAGGCGCACTGTATCTAGTGGTAGCAGTGAGTCGCAAATTACACATTTGTCCCCGTCTTTAGAATACTTTGTGACCTCTTAGAGCCTGAGCTGATTGTGTCGAGCCAGGTGTTTTGCCCGAGAACTCTACACCAGCTATTCAAGGATTCATTCCCAGCCGCAAAGTCCGCGAGCCTCCCGGTAAGATCCTGCTTTGCGGTCACAGTGACTTCTTTACCGACATGTACGTATATTTACAGGAGGCGTCTCTCAGATCAGCGCCATATTCGGATAGACTGCTTATCATATGATCAGGTGTGGCAAATACCAGCCAAGTCTACTATCTGCAATTGCTTCGGGTTTACCTGCTCTTTGGAGCTTTAGGCGCTGCGTTGTACTTCTAGCATATGCTAATCTTTGGACGTATATCTGTCATCACGCAACCTCTATGTCGCATGTGCCATGTCCCAGAATTCGTCTATCTGAGCCTAGACTGTCCTCACGCTAGCCGGCCAAAAACCTCGTGGCCTTTCTCCCTGCACAAAGCTCAAAACGAGATACCAGCAGACATTCATGGCTTCGTCTAAACCCGGATTGAAACGCACAATGTCGCATACGACACACAAGACCAACAGCGTGCCCACCTCGACGCTGTCGCACATCCCCGCCGAGCAGCAACTTGTTAGCGTCTCGTCCCTGCCATCGAACAGCTATACACTCCGACAGACCGCCCAGCTCGATGCATTGCTCACAATCGTGCGGTGCGTTCGGTCATTCTTTCTGATATATTCTCAAGATGCTCTCAGGACGCTCATCAAGCCAAGGTGCATGCTGGCTGACGCTTGGAACACGCGCGCAGAGACAAGAACACCCAGCGGGGAGAGTTTATCTTCTATTCCGACAGAATCATTCGTCTATTAGTTGAGGAAGGCCTTAATGCTCTTCCAGTCGTGCCCTACGATGTGCGAACGCCGACGGGTGCTACTTATAATGGCGTCAAGTTCTGCGGAAAAATCGCTGGCGTCTCAAGTGAGGAAAATCTCCACCCCAAGAATTGGATGGATAGATAACTGACTTTCTCGATCATCCCTTGCCATACGATAAAGTCATGCGAGCAGGAGAAGCTATGGAAGCTGGTCTTAGGGAGTGCTGCAGGTGAGACTCAGGTCTGTGGCTGGCTGGGCGCGTGCTGATGGCTTGGGCTCAGATCTGTTCGGATAGGCAAGATCTTGATTCAGAGGGTATGTATAGTCTATCCAGCATAGGACATGAATGCGTCCTCCTTCGGCAGGATGCCAGATGTTTTATATGAATTGGTAAGGCATGAAACTAATCTTGGGGCGTTAATAGCCGAGTGAACCACCGATTGGTTCACTCTGCTATTAATGACTCCAGGTTAGTCTGGTGTTTTGCCAATTCCTGTGAACCTTCATAAGCATTCTGCCCTTGAAACGCGTGTGCGTTACTGATATGTCTCTTTCCCCGTGCAGGATGAGGAAACTGCTTTACCCAAGCTGTAGGTATACCTTCTCTCAGCACGCAGAAAGCAGGTAACTGACTATGCTGGATCGGAATTGCATATAGTTTCTACTCTAAGATGCCAGACGATATAGCCGACCGATGGGTTCTCCTGCTCGATCCCATGCTGGGTAGGTTCTATGAGTAGCAGGCCCTATCGCTTGCCTGCGAGCTTACAGCACGTTCATTGCGCGTCCTGCAGCTACTGGTGGCTCTGCATGTAAAGCTATCGAAGTCCTGCTAGAACAGGGTGTGTTAGAAGAGAGAATCATTTTCTTGAATCTGATAGCATCACCAGAAGGTTTGAAGAATGTTTGCGAAAGGTTCACAAAGGCCAAGGTGATTAGTGCATGGGTTGACCATCAATTGGACGATAAGAAGTAGGTCGATTCCTAAGGTTTATAACAAGACAAGTGTCTGACGAATTTGGAAACGTCTTGCAGGTTTATCAGTCCTGGTCTAGGTGATTTCGGTGATAGATACTTCACAAGCAATTGATATGACAATATTGTGCATTATTGCATTATCTGTGCAAAGAACAGTGATACAGAATCATGTGTTGCAAAGCAATATAAACACCACACTTTGCTTATACCTCTGCCAACTGTCAACTGGACGATCTCGTGATTATGCCAGCATTGCACTCAACTTAGAGACTGCATTTTTTTTTTGCAGAGATTAGTTTCAGACGGAATGGCAGCCGTAATTCGGTCCTGGGTGCATCTGCAGACTATTTCATTCCGGTGACGTGAACTGGGGATTGCGACAATAAAAATACACTACTGCTTCTCGTCAAGTTGATTTTCCTGATCTCTGGTACAATCAGTAATCATTTCCACGAGGAGGGTATCTGTTACGCTCCTCGTTCATCCAATCAGGAGCACCTCTGCTTCTTCCTTGACCTCTCTCATCTCGGCCGCGGCCAGAACCTCCTCCTCGGTAAGGGGAGAACGACGATCCTTCACCACGACGTCCACCTCTTCTATCAGATCCTTCTTCTTTCTTTCCTGTTGCGAAATTGACTGTAGGAGGATATCTGCTGCCCTCGAACTTGAAACCATCATCAATGGCACTGGTAAAGTTATCTAAGAATTCCTTTGCATCGTTCTTGTTTGTGAATCTAACAAATCCATAACCTTTGTTGTTTCTTGGAGCGTCTTTAGACGAGAAATCATTGTCTTCTTCCATTCGTTCTATTCTATTGAGTGGTAGGTGAAATTCGTCAATGGTTCCACTTGAGGGGTAGTATTCAGAGATAGTGGCAACTATATCGTCCTTTGACATTGATGGCGGGAAACCTGCTACGAATACGCTTTCTGATTCTCCGCCTCTTGTAGGAGGAGAGGATCTCTTCTTCTTGTCTCCATCAATCTTGGATACGCCAACTGTAGGACCCAACTCGCCGACTAGGGTAGGATCAGAGACGACAGTCTGTACTGCATCTGCGTCTGCGAAAAAGACGAAGCCGAATCTGAAGAATGAGACACAAGGATGAAAGCAAATTCAGCATTGTAGACACACTCGTACAGACATGAGCGCTTTCATGCTGCTCTTGAGAGGGAGAGGGTCTGGTACCCACTTCTTGCTTCTCTTGGTGTCATGATCATAAACGACATTCGCCTCTTTGACTTCACCAATCTGACCGAAGACTCTCTTCAAGTCCGCCTCGCTCATTTCGTGATGCAGTCCACCAACGAATACGCCATTTGGCAATCTCTCTCTGGAACCTGTCGATGCTGGTCTGCTACTACCATTGTTGCCCGATGAAGCAGCAAATTCGTTGGCGACTCTTCTTCCTGCGTGCAGCTGACGGACGATTGAGAAGCTCGTCGCGGCTGTGCCTGGAGCAGCACTGCGCTGTACCAGCGAGCGTGCGAAGAGTGATTGGATGGCGCGCTGCATTTTGTAAAGGTGAGATGGTGTTTAGCAATGGTCGTTGCGACGCTTTTCTCGATGCCGAAGCAATCCAGCGTGATCGAGCAGTGGCGAGGCGTCTCAGGATGAGAGTGGTTGGCTTGCGGGTCTTGTCTGGTTCGTGAAGATCTGCGTCATCTATATGATGGCCAGTCTGTCAGTCCTGAGCTGCATGCCCTGAATCGTCCCTGTCACAAGGTCCTCAAGCATCGACAAATGGCACATGACTGACTCGCGGTGACTGCTGTGCCGTGGATGGGCAATGTGTACCTATGTACGCACCCGTTCGAGGCACTGTGTGACGGGTGTAGATGCATACGACTTGCCAGGCTTGCGCATAGTCTATTTCCAAGGCATGCATGGGTTCCACCGCCGTTGATCAGGATGCCGAGTACTTTTCCAGGGACCCTGTCTCGGGTGTGGTAAGATTGTCGAGAAATTGCGGGCAGGGAAAGCAGCGAGAAATAGTGTGGATGGGGAGGTGAATGCGAGGTGGTTCTGCTCCATTACAGCACCTCGAGGTGATGCGCTGGCCTGTCGACTGCAACAGTCCGCTATCCGTTGCTGCACTCCGAAAGGCAAGGTCGCGAGCGAGTCAATCTATAGCGGGGAGGGCGCAGGAGTGGGCAGAATAGCAGGAGAGAAGCTGCAGGAGGGCATTAGAGGGACTCTGCTGTTCTTTGTCACAGCTGCCGCTCTTCGTGGCTGCCACCATGGCTTCTCACAGCCAGAGCAACAGCCTTTCCCAGTCAAGAGGCAGCGGGATCCCGACACCGTCTACAACTGCTACACGGCCGGCATCCTCGTCGACACTCCCATCCATACGCTCGCTGAGGAAGGCTTTCCAGTTCTCAAGCACTAGCAACAAGCACCACTCTCTTGATGGATCTGCTGCAGCTGCTACTGCCGATGAAGATATGAGGCGGAGTACCGGCAGCGGCAGCATGAGGACCATCACCGGCAACCTGCCTCGACCCAGTGCTTCATACGCTCGAAGCAGCAGCAATGTCATAACAAAGTCTTCTTCGGCAGGTAACATCACTGCCCTGACTGGTACAGGCACTGCTTCCGCTTCGCGTCCTGGTCCCTCATCTAACGATGGCAATAGCAGCGGTACCAAGAAGGTGCATAACAATCTTCCACATCTAAGAGGAATGCCTGCACGACCGCTCTCAGCACATGCAATACCAGATCACCACGCTGTCATCTACAGCTCGAGTATTCCTGTCAACTCGCGGCGTGCCTCGACTTCTACGAGCGCAAGGAGCAGTCCGCCCATTATTAGCGAAAATAACAGGCAACCGCAGCCTTCGCCGGCATCTCTGCTGAACGGCGCCAGTGCGCCTGGTGAAGCGACAGCTTTACAAACTAAGCCTGATGAGACACTTGAAAGTAAAGAAGACGATCTTGCCATCCCAATCATGCACATCACACAGTACAAAGGCAGTACCCCGCCTCCAGTTATACCACTTCCTCCAGTGCCTAGTCTACATCAGCACCCAAATATACCGATGGCCGAAGCACGCCTGCCGCAATTCATGAAGCAAGCATGGCCGGCCAAGAATACCAGCAGATCAAGTCTAGAAGTTCCACGCTCTCGAGAAGCATCGTCTGTCTTCTCCATACTTGACGAGAACGCACCAGAAGCACTTAACCAAGCAGACGACCTGTCAATCAATAGTCCACGTTCTTCTGCTCGTCCAGCACTCTCACGCAGTCGCTCTGCAATAGAGTCTATCAGAGCAATAGCAGCAGAGGCTGATATTCAGGATACTATAGACACGAATGGTACAGGCCCGAGGTCAAGACAAACGTCCCTACCCAAGCCTGTTATTATGAAAAGCCCTTCGAGAAGCCCGGCAGTGATGGATGCCAACAAGGCTTTCAACTTCCCTCCTTCTTCGAGCGCGCAAAGACTAGACGCGTCGGCTGATATGAGTAACGTCCAAGCTACTTCACCCGTACCCCGCCTGAATCCAATAGATACCAGTGCAGCTAATTCAAAGAACGAGCTGCAAGACAGTACACATCTCCGCGGATTAAGGCATTCTTCTACCTCGCCACTAAGCGAACTAGTCCAACGATTGAACACACAGGCATCAAGTCCCATAGAAGAAGATCACCACTCTTCTACTTTGTTTGCACATTATATGGACACTCCGGACCTGAGAAATGAGGAGGATCTTTCTTCAGAAGCTCATTACCAGAACGGTATATCCAGCTCGCCTTTCATACCCCAAAGCATGCTGGATGAGGAGGATGGAGCTTCGAACCCAGACGACGGATCTGTGGAAGGCTCAAGTGGTATCAGCGCCGCACCGCCTAGTCGAGTCCCCCAGGGACTACTGCCGCAGCCCAAGCAGAATGCCGCAAGGGCACAACAGCAGAGACAGACTTTTGAGAGACTGAGCGGTCGAAAAGTCAGTCAGGAGCATAGCTCACCGAATCTCAACGGTTCTGCGAAGAAAACACATTCGCAAGAGCTTGAGAATCGCATTAGCCCTCAGACGGAGAAGCGGTGGTCTATGGCCGAGGTAGAAGGTAAGTCGCCCCAAACGGACTTCGCTTGCGATATTATGCCTCTGACGCCGCTCAAAGCTGCATATGGACGTATACGGAGATTGGCCACCAGACGTAGCTCGACTGCTGCTTCCGAAGCGCCTTCTTTCCTCATTTCCGAAGATAGCAAGGATCTGACCCCGTCTTATGCGCAACACCTGTTGGATCGAGGCTTCCCCGTTGGCGCTTCGATGGCGAGTTCAGGAAGCTCACGCATCCCGTCCGGCCCTTCCAGTCACATTGATCATGTCACCGCTGCTCGGGCAGATAGTCCGTCGGGGGATATCGACCTGAACAGTCCGACGGACCGCGAAGAAGCTGGTGATGCTCTCACCCCATTCGTCGGTAGAGATCGATATTCGTCAAGTAATAGTCCTAAAGTGTCTCCTAGGACTCTTTCGCCACATACATTTGGGCAATTCCCCAATCGAAGTCCAAGAAACAGTTTCGTAGAGCCTAGGGGTGACTCACCTTACTCGTCCGGCACTGGCTCATCTAGCCGCGGAAAGTCCAATACTTCAGCTGGTTTAACTGCACCTACAACTGCCCGACACTCGCAACTCAGCGAGGCGAAATTGGATTATACCGCTCCTCGAATTTTGCGAAGCGCATTGGATCAGAATGAGCGAGCCATAGACGCATCAATGAGAAACAATTGGATGCGCCGAGCTAGTGCAGAAGCCTCTTCTGCTGCTAGCTCTTCTGCGGCAAGCGATGACACAGGCTGGGTTACACCGAAGACTTCAGCTGGAGATGTCTTGAATCGCAGAAGATCGGTCTCGCCTGCTTTGACTGCCGCAAGGCGTGGCAGTATATCGAGTGCTCTGGAGCATTACGATGAGGCTCCGCATCATACTACAACTACGAACCCGAATGCGAGAAGGGCGAGCTCGACTAGAATACAAAGACCCGTTTCCTACAGTTCTCCGAGAGGAACAGACAGTCTGCCCGGAGGTCAATATGGTCGCAACAGTTCCTATCGCTATAACCAGGGCCCTTCACATAATGCTAGTCAATCAAGTCTGTGGTTTGATGACACGCCGAAAGCATTCTCAAAAGGCCGGCCAAGCATCCCTACCGACTTCCGAGGTAGCATGGCTGCTCATTCTCACAGTCGAGAGGTTTCCTCATACAGCACCTCTGGTTCCTCTTATAGTCTTGATTCACTCGCAACCAGCTCCTTTGCTGAAGCCAAGAGAGCGGACAAGATTGATCTTTTCTTGCGCTGTACGAAAGCTGAATCTGCTCTTCAAGCTATAACGGCACATTCTCAGATCGAGAGGGAAGCTTTGCTAGATGCTCTTCAAGAATCAAGGGCTATGATCGATGCTCTTCGTCAGCAGAACGAAGAGCTCATCTCTGAGCTTGACCATGTGAGAAGAGCTGGAAGTAGAAGACCGGTGGAACACTCGCAAGAAGCTGCCCGACGTGTAGCTGAGATTGTAGAGGCTCGAGATGAATGGCAAGCGAGAGCTCAGACTATGGAGAGAGATTTGGCAGCTACGAAACATGCTCAACAGAAGAATGCGACGGAATCTGAAGCTGCGTTGGCTGTGATGAGGCAGGAAATAGCACGTCTGCAGAACCAGCTTATTGCGCGCCCGCCAACGAGCCCGCCGAAGAATATACCCCGAACAGCATCAGGCCTTCCTCGCAAATCCTCTCCTGGCGATAGTCCATTTAAGAGTTCCATATCCCCTTCTGGTCTGCCTCGAAGCACGGGTTCGATGAAATCCTCCGTTACCGGACTTCCTCGATCTAGACATTCTTCGGGAACCAACAGCAATGGCTTCTTACCTCACGGACGAACGACTTCAAACGCTTCATCAACTATACAAAGTGATTTTGGCGATCGTCTTCCAGCTTCGTCCGATGGCTGGTCTCTTGGTAATTCGCAAGATGCTTCGCTCAGACTCGATGATAGTACGGCGAGATTCTTGCAAGACATTGATGGACATTCAGTGCGTTCTCGGCAAAAGAGCACAACGAGCTCAAGGTGATGCCGTGTAGAGAGTTGTAATCAAGCTCATCCATATCTTTAGAGAGATCAGAGATGTAGCAGTACTCTGGACCGTTGTATGACAACTTTCATATATATATGTAGCCTGAGTATCCCATCTGTACACGCTATACAGCACGCAGCCTTCTGTGGCGTAAAAGCTTTGGTCCAAGCAGGCAAGCTTGCCCACAGCGGTACATACCGTTGTTATGTGAACACTTGAGCTAATGCAGAGCTTTCATAAGGCCGCTAAGCCAGTAAGATGGAGCCCATAAGCTGCCTGCTGGCAAGTTGCCCGTCGACGTGATCGAGGCATCTTCAGGGAAATTTCTTGACTGCGTACATTTGACTCTTCGCTCGTTGTTACAGCAAGTCATTCAAGTTGAGCAAGATGGTTGAGTCAGCTGCGCCATCTCTGAAGCACAAGAAGAAGGACAAATCTATGAAGGGCAAGAAACCCAGCAGCAAAGGCAAAGAACGAGCTGCAAATCCTGCCTTAGCCACAGAAACCGTTGAAGAGGCGAAAACGAATGGTGTTAATGCAGCAGCGGCAGCAAGCGCAGAGGGCGGCATAGACCCATACATCGATGACGAACATCCAGAAGATGCGCCTGCACCAAAGCGAATCTCGCGGGACGACCAGATTGAGCATGACATCGGGAACGCCGCTGTTGCGGTCGTGCCAGTGCCACAAGCATCTACTTCGAAAGGCTTACAAACAGAAGAGGACTCGTTGGCTGCTTTTGCAGCTGCCTCAGTGGCGGGTCCGACGGACGGACAGGCATCATTACCGGCAACATACAACCTGGACTTCGCTTCTCTAGGTCTCTCGGAACAGACAAGTAATGCGATCAAGGAAATGGGATTCACGAAAATGACAGAGGTGCAAGCGAGATGCATACCACCTTTGATGACTGGAAGAGATGTACTGGGTGCTGCTAAGACTGGTTCAGGCAAAACTTTGGCGTTCCTCATACCTGCTGTGGAAATGCTCAACAAGCTTATGTTCAAGCCGAGAAACGGTAAGGGTCGCAAATATACTTGTTCCTACAGGGTGGTACTGACACCAGGACTCTCGTAGGGACCGGTGTTATCGTGGTCTCGCCTACTCGTGAACTGGCACTGCAAATCTTCGGTGTGGCGAAGGAGCTGTGCAAGCATCACAATCAAACTTGTGCCATCGTGATGGGAGGAGCAAATCGCAAGGCGGAGGCTGAGAAGTTGGCCAAAGGAGTCAATCTATTAGTCAGTACGCCCGGGCGCCTTCTGGATCATTTGCAGGTGAGTTCTAGGGATCTTGCTAATTATCAGTGAACTGTCCAACATAGTCTGACCTGGTTCACATTCGCAGAGCACGAAAGGTTTCGTTTTCAAAAACCTGAAAGCTCTCATCATCGACGAAGCAGACCGCATCCTGGAAATCGGTTTCGAAGAGGAAATGCGAAAAATCATGAGAATCCTTCCTCGTGGTAATTTATTCTACCTTGCGGGTTTTGATGACTAGAGCTGACACTTACTGCAATTAACAGAGAATCGACAAACCATGTTGTTTTCTGCTACGCAGACTACCAAAGTCGCAGACTTGGCTCGCATATCGCTTCGACCCGGCCCTCTTTATATCAATGTTGATTCTGGCCGAGAGACTTCAACAGCCGAAGGTCTTGAGCAGGGTTATGTGGTCTGCGAATCACACATGCGATTCCTTCTTCTCTTCACTTTCCTCCGCAAGAACCTCAAGAAGAAAGTGATTGTTTTCTTCTCAAGCTGCAACTCCGTCAAATACTATGCAGAATTACTCAACTATATCGATGTCCCTGTGATGGATCTACATGTGAGTTCTCGCTCCGTCAATGTCCCTCAACGTGTTTGAATAGCTAGATTCTGACACATTTTGCGGGGTCTTGCGATTCTAGGGTAAACAAAAACAGCAAAAGCGAACGAACACCTTCTTCGAATTCGGCAATGCCACAAGTGGCGTCCTGCTATGCACAGATGTCGCAGCACGTGGCCTCGATATTCCAAAAGTAGACTGGATTATCCAGTTCGATCCGCCCGATGATCCGCGAGACTACATCCACCGCGTAGGCCGAACAGCGCGCGCTGGTAATTCTGGCCGAAGTTTGCTTTTCCTCCTGCCATCGGAACTTGGATTTTTACGATTCCTGAAGATTGCCAAGGTACCGTTGAACGAATACAACTTCCCACTGGACAAGATTGCAAACGTGCAGGGTCAGCTAGAGAAGCTCATCACGAAGAACTACTATCTACATCAATCCGCAAAGGAAGGCTTCAGATCATACGTGCAGGCATATGCTTCGTATTCTCTCAAGCGCATCTTCAACGTACACGATTTGGATTTAGCCAAGGTTGCCAAAGCGTATGGTTTCACTACACCACCTGCTGTCAATATTCCCATTGGCACAAGCACCAAGGGTGCCAAACGCAAGAACAGAAATGGCGAAGACGCGGAAGTTGACGCCGTCGATGGACAAGGGGATCAGGTTGAGGAAGATGATGACGATGACGAGGAAGAAGTCAAACGATATGAGCGTCCCAAACAGGCGAGAAACGACAGGAACTCTCAGAATAAGCGAAGGGAAATTGCTGGTGGCAAGCAGACGGACAGAGACTTTTATCGTGAGCAGAGGCAGCCAAAGCGAACGAGTGGTGGCACGCAATGGTCGAGATGAGTCACTTTGGGTAACAGCGTTCTAGTGGTTTACGGAGGTGATATGTTGTTGCAAGTGAGCCGTGCTGTATGCGTTGGGACGTAGCTTTCTTCCATGAAACTTTGATTGCGAATGCCCTACATTGTACCAAACATATGCCTGCAGCGATGTATGAAAAGCGACCTTATTGATGACACGACTGACAGCAGAAGCTAATTTCCAGTCAAAGTACGGGCCTCCGAAGAGTTGCTATCTGACGATCCCTGAGCTGCTGTAACTGCACGATCAAGGCCACGGCCTGTTTCTATTGCATTAACATTTGCATACGCGTCGGGGACTTCTATCCCAGCCATGGATAGCGCTACTACTTACCTGAAGGCCTGAAGTCTGGCTGTATTCGCCTATCCAACTCAATAAGGCATATACGAGTAGCGTGTGTTGCGAAACTGTGGCCGTCGACCTCGCTAGGCTCCAGAGCCCGGAAGAGGTAGCTTCACAAGCAGCTAGCGGAGAATGAACTACACTTCGACGCGCTACGATGGACCATATGGCCCGAATGGACTTGGAGATGCTGCTCCCACGCACTCTGCGTCGTCCAGCAGCTCTTCATTCGGGGGAGGCAATATGGCCGGTGTAGGCAGCCACGCAGCTGGAGGCAGCAGCGGAAGTTACGGCAGTGGCAGCAGCAGCACTATGCAGTTCCACCACCATCATCAATACGATAGTTCTGGTGACTATGTGTCTCCCAATACCTCGACTGCGCGATTGCAAGCCAGCAATGGCCCGTCAATGCGCGCCATGGTAATGCAGCAGCAGCAGCAGCAATCTTCGATGGCGTATGCATCAAGTCACAGACATGCACAGGCATCAGATGACTATGATGCAGGGACACAGTATGCTCCATATAATTCTGGGAATCCAGAAAGAGTTGGTACACCTACTGGATACCCTGGGGCGACTCCACGCGCAGACCGAGACAACAGAGGTGCACGCGACTTTAACGAAGGAGACAATTCGTTTGACTTTCTCTTGTCGCCTGGCCTTGCTCCTGTTGGTCCCATCTCAACTTCATTAAGCTTCGGAAATCTGCCTCCACCTTTGGCACCTCCCCCTAGTCAAGCCCCTCCAACTTTACCGAGCAGTAATAATGGCCTCTTTTCACCGTCAACAACGCCTTCTAGACCTATCTTCAACCGCAGTCAGACGGCGATGCCTGCTCCTTCAACCTCAGGGAGAGCTTTCCAAGCGCCGGCGGCTTATACAAGTCACCAGCAAGGCACAGCGTACTCCGGTGATCATGCTCCATCTACTGGTCTCAACTCCTCAATCGGTCCTGCATCAAGCATGCTCTCATCAGGCCAACCGATTAGTGGACAGCCAACTGCTCGCGACTTCACGCCTCCCCCTGCCATCAGTGCCAAAGCTCTTTTAGACATCGTCTTGAACCTAAAGGCCGATCAGCCGGGATCTACACAAGGACCGTCTACTTCTTCCTCGTCTGCAAATATGTCTCGTTCCCAGTCAGCCAACGCTACTGAGCGCCTGCAACAAGCTTCCCAGATACCTGCGCATATGCGGAATATATCGACAGGCTCGAATAGAAGCGACGAAGATACGGGAACGAGTTCTAGCCAGATAAGCACTGGCCTGATGGCACCGTTGCATCCTGGTATGGCTCGGACAGCTAGTAGCAGGAACATCAACGATACCTCATCGTCTAATCTGCGGACAGTCGACTTGACGCATCATCGAATAGCGGATGTGCCCGCAGAGGTGATTGATGCCTTGGAAGGCACAGTAGGAAGGTGAGGCGCTACGTCCCGTCTTTGCCAAATCGGCACAATTGGCTAAGCCCCTCTTCAGGCTCGCGCTTGGATATAACTACATCGCTACCCTTCCGCCTTCTTTCGCAAAGCTGGGCAACACACTCAGATACCTCAATATTCGCCTCAACATGCTTACGACTTTTCCCGCAGTGGTATGTGCCCCGGACACTCTAATACCCATTGCAGCTCACCGAAGTCCATTGTCTGTCATTAGCTCTGCGAGATGCCCTCCCTCGAGATCCTGGATATAAGTCGGAACAAGATCAAACGCCTACCTGCGCAGTGCGGCACGCTCAAAGGCTTACGGGTACGTTTCCCATTAGGCTGCTGGCAGTTGCATGATTTCTGAAGCCATCATGCAGGTCTTTTCTATATCAAAAAACCGAGTCAAGAGGCTGCCCACCTATTTCGCGGAAATGAAGCAACTACGGGTACTGAAGATTGACCACGTGAGTGCAAAAGTACCCGCGATCTTCCAATCACTGACGAACATCTGCACACTCAGAATCCGCTTGAATGGCCTACTCGGGACATCACGACACAGCCATCGATAGCTCCTCCATCTGTGGCTGATAGGCAAAGCAAGCGGGAAGCGGACGCACTTCACGCCAAACAGGAGGCCCAAGCCTTGCAAAAGTGGCTCACTGGCCTCCAGGACTGGATTAGAGATCACGCGTGTAAGCCTCCGCCTGGGAAGCGCTGGTACAGATTATAAAGCTGACCTGATCTTCTCTGAATAGCGGACAATGCTGGTCCTGCAGCAGCAACCCGTCAAGAAGAGCTCGATAACTTTGCTACATCACGTGCGCGACCAGAGCCTAGTCATAGTCACAGTGATCCCAATATTTTACGAGCCACTGTCACCGAGCCGTCGTTCCCGGCACTGGCATCCAGTGGCCTGGCAGACACCTCCTCGCCACAAGCATCTCCGAAACAAGTACCATCTATCACGAGTTCTCAATTTTCCAAAGACCTGCCAGCCATTGACACTGATCCATCGAGGCTGTCTCAACACGGTCGCAGCGAATCCCACTCTTTAGCGCCGGCTCCAGCATCGCGCAAGAGCCTCCTCAGATCCAAGAAGAGCTTACCTGACCTTCGGCAGAACCATGCACAAATCCTTGATGAAAGGCTCAATGACATTGAAGAACATACGTCACAGGAGAGTTCATCATCGCGCCCTCAGCCCCGTGCACGTGCACGGCACGCCAAAACGCATTCAAACGCATCTTCCGTCGGGCTATCGCCAATCACTGCTCGACCGGATGAAAGTCTACCGACACCACCGAGGTCGGCTGGAGGAGACAGACGGGAGGCGTCTTTGAATAGATCCCATCTGCGGTCGGACTTTGAAGAGCAAGATACTTTGGCGCCTTTACCATCTCCGGAGCACGCGCTTTCTCGCAGCCGTAGTCGAAGAATGGCCAACGGGCATGCGAATAACACAAATCACCCTACTGGCAGTGAACGAGGTACAAGCGGTGCATACTTCAAACGACTGTCTATGCTTCCTCCCTCGACAATCTCCAAGGCTGTTCCGCCGACGCTTCTTCAGTTCATCGAGGGTATCCGAGGTATCTTCTTCGCCCTCTCCCAGATACATGCTTCGCTCAAGAACTGCGTCGTGTCGCCTGCCATGGATCGCTTACCAGCAATTTTTACCAAAATGATGGCAAGCGCCGATGATGCTATGGGCTTCTTAATTGATGCCCTAGACAAGTTCGATTCAACAACTAGGCGTGGCTTGCCTGATACCGACGTAGTTAAGGATGTAATCGAGACTTGTCGAGAGAATTTGACCATCTTCTCAAAACTCGTCACTATCGTTCTCAATCAATCCAAGACCCTGTTCGGACCTACTGCAGACATCCGCTACATACGAACGCTAGTGCTAGGACTGTACGGTGGGATGGGAGAAATAGCTATATCTTGGGAGTCGTTAGGTCCGCTGCATGGCGAGATACTAGCTTGGCTCAAAGGGGATGGACAGCTTTCACCCACTACAAGCCTTCAGCTCCAGCCGCCAACAACGTCTGCGCAAGAGGAAAGCTTTACTCCCGGTCCACTCGCTATCTCAAGTCGCCCATCCTCGCCGATGGCAGCTAGAGGTACCTCGTCGCCAAAGTTCTCGCCCAATGGCTTGCCCTTACCACCGCCTAGCAATCGTACGCCGCTGGCGAAGGCTCGCCGGCATGCAGGATCATTCTCGAAGTACAATCAGCAGATGGGTGCGCAGTAGTATTGCATCCGACATCATGATCTTGTCGAAGCAATACAGTTCTGCGAATTTTGCTGGCGGTTCGCCGTTACCTGGATAGGTTGCAACCCATTTCACATGTATCGTTGCCAATAGATAGTGAGATGCTTGCTTGTAACGATGACGACTTGGCTTGCGGGTCCGAAATGCCTAGATGCCGCTGCTTCTGCTACTACAACAGGTCAGTGCTAACAGAGGCTGCAAGAACGGTATGTAATCCAGCACAAGAAATTAGCGCCCTCCAAGCAGACCTCCCATTCCCATCGACTGAGCCGCTCGTTGTATGGACGCGAGATCGAACCCGCCGGGGCCTCCACCTCCTGCTCCTCCTCCCATCGATTGCATCATGCTTTGCATGTCCATATTGCCCATTCCCATGCTTTGCATACGCTGTTGTGCAGCTTGTAATTGAGCAGGACTGAAGTTTGGCATACCTCCTCTACCCGCTCCGCCGCGGGCTTGCGCTTGTTGAGCCTTAGCTAGCCAGCCTTGCTTTCCACCTGCCTTCTTTACCATCGCTGAGAACATTTGATGTTGTGCTAGTAGCTCTTCCACTTCTCGCACACTTGTGCCACTTCCTCTCGCTACGCGTAAGATACGCTTGTTCGCTTTTCGAGGTTGTCCTTCTTTCAGCTGAGGACCTGAATCTTCCGGCTGATCCGCAACTTGCTTCTGCTTGTCTCGTGACTTGCTCGACTTTTCTACAGTTTTCACTTGCTTTCCTTTGCTTGTTTTCGGCTTGTT
Organism: Cystobasidium tubakii; assembly: GCA_024345325.1. NCBI lineage: Eukaryota > Fungi > Basidiomycota > Cystobasidiomycetes > Cystobasidiales > Cystobasidiaceae > Cystobasidium > Cystobasidium tubakii. Next base: position 896,151 of record BROO01000001.1, on the reverse strand, counting down.
TTGGAAAGGCTTGCCATCACTGTTCAGTTCTTCTGTGGTCATAGCATCCATGATGTATACTAATCGCTTCATACGTTTCGATGCGTCCTCCTCAGATCCATTTCCTCCTGCACTCAGCATATCACCCATCCCTGGAATCATCGAAGCAATCTTGGAAAGCGGACCCATGCTCATGATGTTTGTGAGTTGATCTCGCATGTCCCGTATCGTAAAGATGCCTTGTTCGACTTTCTTCATCATTTCTTCTCGCTTATCCTTGCCGTCGGTACCATTCGCTGATTGTATCTCCTGCATGTGCTCCATCAATCCGGTAAGATCGCCCATTCCGAGCATTTTGCTGATGAATGGTCCTGGCGAGAAGCGTTCCAGATCGTAAAGATGCTCTCCCGTACCGATGAACATAATTGGTGTCTTCGTTGCTGCTACTGCGGAGATGGCACCACCACCTTTGGCATGACCATCCATCTTCGTGACTATGATTGCACCAAAGCCGGCTGCTTCTTTGAACGCTCTTGATTGTGATTCTGCGGCTTGTCCAATAGCTCCATCCAGCACCATAATAGTCAGATCCGGTGACACAGCTTCACTGATCTCTACCATCTCCTTGAACAGCTCGCTTTCTTGACGATGCCGCCCTGACGTATCGACAATGATGATATCGAATCGCTCTGCTTTGAACTTTGCCACGCCCGCTGCTGAAATGGCAACAGGATCAGACTCGGTATAGGAACCAAAGAACGGTACTTTCGCCTTTGCTGCATTTTGCTTGAGCTGGTCAAAAGCTCCTGCTCTGAAGGTGTCAGCGCAGACTAGACATGTCTTGAAGCCACGCCGTTGATAGTGGACCGCGAGCTGGAAGGTGGTGGGAGAACACGGTCAGCTTGCATGGCTTTAAAGAGCGACGTCAGCGGTCACATACCTTCGTACAACTTGTCGTCTTTCCACTTCCCTGCAATCCCACAAGCATGATAACCTGCGACGTGCCCTTCTTCGGCTTGAATGGCGGCTGTGATTCCTCGCCTGGGTCGACCAGAGCTACGAGTTCATCGTAGACAGCCTGTGGTGAGTCAAATCATAGGTCAACTGAGGGTATTGCCATACTGAAGCTGCCGTGCCCACCTTCTGCAGCATCTGCTTCTCCCTGTTCGTGATGCCTGTCCCGCTCACATGCTGCGATGACTGGATGGCCGGCAGCACCTTTGCTTTCACCTTATTGCGCAGGTTGGCGACGAGCTTGACGTTGACATCTGCCTGTAGAGGCACGCGCACATACGTTAACAACGCACTCCTGTGCGCGCCTTCAGTCTGCCTCGGAATGCAACACCCACCTGCAGCAGCGCCATCGCTATCTCCTTCAACACCGCATCGAGGGCTTTCTCGTCAAACGTCGGCGTGCGACTCGTGTACTCATTGAGCGCGCTGTTGATGCGACGTCCCAGGTCTGCGAGAACCATCTTGCTGGACCTCCCGAGCTAGAATGGACCGTGTTCAACGGGAGCAATTGCTCTGTCCACTGTACTGCATATGCATCGGAATTACTGATGGAGTGGCGAACCAAGACAGAACTGAAAGGATCCTCGTATACTCATACATCAACACCCTAACTATCTCTGCAGTTATCGACATCGCTGGCCTGAAAGGTCGTTGAAAACTGGACTGCGTTCCGAAGAGCCTAACGCTTGATATGCCCAACATGGGCGGTAAATTGTCGATGGTCACGTAGTCGGAGCATCTCCCGTGTCACAAGATCGCGCTAGCATAGCCATGCCTCTCTCCCCTTGCTCTACTGCTCCGCTTGGGGCTACAGCTATGGCTATGACCGTGCAGGACGATAGCGCCCGAGGTGAAATCTGCTCTTTTGCTGCCTTGTCATCCCCTCTGCCCCTCTGCTCTCTCTTCATCCCCGCTATCATACTGTCCTTTTGACCCTTCCCCTTCGCTGCCATCCTTGAAGTCTCTTCCGGGTCCTAGTGCGTAGTACAGCTCGCCGCTCTCAGACTGCCTTGACATCGCTGACGACAAGACGTTGGGTCATAATTTCCGTTAGCCAATAGACCGCTCAATATGGGAGATGACTGGGTCAAGCTATGAGGCGTTTAGAGGAAGCGGAAAGTACCTTGAAGCAGTTTAGAGTGAACCCCATACGGTATTTCGAAGGGCAACGTGCTTCGCTTCCGCAGAGGATAAATCAGTCAACTGAAGAGTTCGCGGTATTTGTCCGTGTCCCTCCAATGAGTGCCAACGGCTTGACATGGCGCTATAACAAGCTAAATATACTGCTAGAGTCTCAGACGAAGAACAATCCTAACTTTCTAAATGCACATTAGCTATCTTTCTTCCACCGATCCATTTGCTGCCTCTAAAGCTTTTCCGGCTGCGGCAAAACAACTGGTCGACGAAGTCGGGAAGCTAAAATTCTTGAGGGCATGTTTTGATAACTGCTGGCGCGATTACACTGATTCCCATAAGTTACCTAGTCTATGCTCGTATGCGTTGCTCGTCTGAGTCGTGGTTTGCCTCCGGATACATCGCACTCGGATACACCTTGAAGCATCCCGGGAGTACAACGCTTGGCCAGACGTGTAGGGTCGCTATAGAGCAGATTGGCAGACCGAAGCCCCTATCTCCGTTCTGGCTGCACCGGGCAGTGCAGTAGCGATAATTGACATGTTCCGCCCAAGTTTATCGCCATTTGTAGTGAAATATATGCTCTATGAGTGTGAGAACTGACGGGGAATCCTCTCATCCTCTCTCTCTCTCTCTCGCCAATCAAGGCGAGGTCGTATAGGGCTTCAACAATCCCCGTTTCTTAATTTTAGGAATAACCAATAATTGGCCTGGACTCCGCTGAAGACGACGCGCGAAAGGCCGACCATGGTCAATCGTCTTGTCAGTACTTGAAGAGTCAGTTCATCTGCGTTGGGTCGGTCCTCGGTCATATTTTGCAATATCTGCAAATGTTATTGAGGCGGGGACGATCTGGCTCCGATAAATTCGAATTTCCCGACCTCGCTTGTCAACCTAGTGAACGAATGGTATTGTAAGTAAGCCATTTTCATATGGGGCTAAATGCAACGTGGAGGAACCTCCTCGGAGGGATGTACGTTCTTTCTTCGATCCCCCAGATTCTAGGTCCGCCAATTCCGTGAAGACGCTCCTTGTACTCGGAGTCCTTTCGATAGAGTGCCTTTTCGATTTGAAGAAAGACAGTGAGCTTCTGACAATACTCCAGAAGCTTTGATCAACATAATTCACATACCCTGGTCATTCTACCCCATTCCATTCTCATCTGCTTCTTTTGCATCACCCATCCTCTTGTCAGCGAACATGGCTTCAATCTCTTGTCGTCTTGTGTCCGTAAAGACAGCATACTGGTATGTCAAGTCGGAAGAAGATATTTGAATCAGTTCCAATCTGTTGAAACCTTTCATGTATCCTGCCTATGGGAGAGAGAAACTTCTGTTGGGTCTTGCGCCAACAGACTGCGTCTTGAGGTGCTTTGAAGTAATGAATACTTGTATATGACCGCTCTTGAAGCTGTGGAAGAGTCCTAGGACACCCAGGGTAGGCGATGCCAGTTGTGTGGCCAGAGCAGTAAGCAAGAAGTGTCAGATCGTAACGATTGGTTCCTTGCGGCTTCTGCTTTCTGTATGGCTTCATATACAGAAGCACTTTTGCTAAGACGTCTTCACGGACTCTTGCTTCTAGCGGTCGCCCAATCCGGTAGTGTTTGGGAATGCGATGAGCCGGAGCCAGAGCCAAACCTTTGCATGTCGGCCGATTCAAGCCCTTCAGGTGGATCCGTTCGCTTCGGTCTCTGCTGCTCAAATGATGATCTAGGCGACACTGATGTTTCCTCTGCTATTGCGACCAAGGAGGGAGTTCGGCTAAGCGAAGGTGAGCGCATTGGGGATTTCGGGTAATTGCGATCCAAAGAAGGTGACAAAGGGCCATTTGCACTGTATCGAGCATTTGTAAGTGAGAATTGGGCCGGAAGAGGCGAAGCATCCCCTTCTTGCGAGTCTGCCTGGAATAGTGTAGTAGGTGACGAGGTGCTTGCTAACTTTTTCCGCCATTCGTTTTGATGAGAAGTTGGAAGATTAGGTAGGTCGAGCACTCTTTCTTCATCTTCGTCTACTGTTTGCCGAGCGAGGTTACCGTACCCTCTAGCGTGCTGTATGCCACCACTGAACAGCCTGACTATGCGGTCTACCTTTTGCTGTCTGCCAGCTTTGCGGAACGTAGAGTTTTGCTGATGGAAGCGAGAAGCCAATGGCAATTCATCATCATCATCATCATCATCGTCTGAGCTGCCTTCATCCAGGTCAATTCCGAACGACACGTCGGTATGAGCATTGCCACTTCTGATGCTGGACGGGTCATTCTGCTCCAGTAAGCGGATATGACGGGCTATACCTAGTCTATCCGACAAGTCTTGGATGGCATGCTGCACTCGTAGAGGTAAGAGATGCGACAGGTTCCGGAGTGAAAGCCAGATGATGAAGAGCATGAAAAAGGTGAGAAGGGTGAGCCAGAGCCATGATGGGATGCCGAGGGGTGATGTCGGAGCTGCGAGGGGGACTGAGACGCGGCGAGTAACCGCATAGAATGAGCACTTGCGCTGTTCACATTGTTCCAAAGTCTTCAGGGCCAGACGATGCCATCAGCTCACCACTATGATCGTCATCCGCTGTCCGTCCTGCAGCAGGTCAGCTACATGCAAGTCTACCAGATGCTCGTCACGAGGCCTACGCACCCATGTCTTGATGTGATAGCCATTCAGCTGTAGTTGAGGACGGGATGCTCTGCTCTATCCAGACAGCGCCTCAAGCAAATAGTGTTGGCTTCCATGAAAGAGCAAGCAAGAGCCGCCACGCCTGGTAAGGTCCATCATATATCGACACGGCAGCTTCGAGCATCCAGCTATGGTCAAACGAGCAGGAAGTAGTCTGGCTCTACAACGCTGCTTGTGCTTTGTCTGCATGTCTCATCTGTGTACGCCATGTCTGCCGGTCACGCGATCGCACGCATGCATCATGCTGTGTGTCACTTCGACCTTACCGACTTGCTTCACCTCTTATCGCATCGTCTATCCACCATCAACATACTGCCGTCGCACCATTGCAAGCCAGGGAGTACACCTGCGCCTGCTCGTTCATGGGCGGCCAGTCCCGCTCGTCCTGGAGCAGTCTGCATCCTAGCAAGAGGCAGCTATGGGCATCATCGCCGTCAAAGCGGCCTCCCGCACCTCCACCACGGATACTGCTCCTGCTGCCTGTATGCTTAGCAGTATGCTTCATATGCATGCTGAGGCATCACTCGGCTGCTCAAGCTGCTGCTCGTGCTGCTCTGCCACAGCCTTCGCTTTCCGATGCCGTCAGGTCTCTACTGAAGCGTAGTGATGTCCCGACATCTGTGGTGGATGATCCATACGCACATGACGTGCCATGCTACATTCCTTACCATCAACTTTACGCCCGCCTGCCACCTGCAGCAGGACTCTTTCTCCTCCTGCTCTGGCTCATGTTCCTCTTCTCGTTTCTCGGCATCGTCGCATCCGACTTCTTCTGTCCGAACCTATCCACTCTCGCTGCAAGATTAGGACTACCAGACGATGTTGCAGGAGCTACCATGGTCGGGTGGGCTAATGGAGCTCCCGACCTCTTTTCAACCTTTGCATCCATCAAAGCTGGAAGCGGCAGTCTGGCCATAGGCGAGCTCATCGGAGCGGCCTCATTCATATGCTCTGTAGTCGCAGGCTCAATGGTTCTCGTCAAGCCATTCAAAGTGTCAAAATTCAACTTCTTCAGAGATGTAGGCTTCTTCACGATAGCAGTCGCATTTGCGCTCAACATACTCCGAGACGGTCGCATCAATGCTTGGGAATCGGGGTGTATGATCGCTCTCTACTTCGCATACGTAGTCTTCGTAGCTACTGGTAGCTATTGGAGGAGACGCCGGTGGAGACACAGGGAGAAGGAAAGGATGATTAGAGAAGCTTGGGATGACCGCGTGCCAGATGTGGCGTCCTATAGAGACAATCTGGAAGAAGGAGGTCCGGATGCCGTAGAGGCCGTTGATGACGCTGGAAAACCTATACAGCACCTCTCACACAGCCACACCCTTACCAAGCCTCGCGCCTTGACACCCTTGGTCATTCCAGCCCTCCGCATAGACAGCCGAACGGACTACTTTTCTTCGCCCATCCCAAATTCAGGCTCACAATCACCTAGAGAACCAGAATCTCCTTTTCCCCTCCTCACGCCTGGTGGCACGTCAACAGTATCACGTCGTCGAGCAGCAACTGTCACTGCTTCAGGTCGCAACACGCCTACGTCTGCATACCCACGTCATTCAGCTCATTCCGCATCGCATGGTCGTTCAGCATCACATTACAATGTACATATGCAGGGTCGTATGTCTCTACTAGGGGCATTGGAGTTCAGAGATGTAGTAAATTCATTACAAGCCGAAAGTCATGCTGGGAGAAATCTGGCCGCTTTCGATATGCCGAGATCTTCAGGCTCGTCGACTGCTTCCAATGGAAGTCACAGAAAACATCGCAGAAGCAGGTCGGAGCGGAGAAGAGGAAGTTCAAGCGAGCCTGATGATGGTAATTTCCATATACTTGCCAAGAGACCGTCTTCAGGCAGACCTCACACGTTTCATGATGGGCTTCGAGCGCCTGATCTTATCGATGAAGCTTCGAATCGCAAGAGGGCAATATCTGGACCGCCATCGTCCCCTCCATTTCTGAGAGCTCAGCTCGTCCACACGTCATCTCAAGATTTTGAAGTCGATGATCCTTGGAGAGGTGCTTCGGCGCCCTCCCACTTGGCTTCTAGCATGCCGGCTCTAAGTGTTCGAGACAGTGCGGGAGAAGTCATTCCTGATTGGAACACTCGAGATATATCCTCATCAGATGATGATAGGGATGAAAGTAGTACTGCAGGAGAGTCTGATGTAACTGCTCGCCCAGCTCATCCACCTCGGATCAACATCCGATCTCCTACTCTGCCTCTGCCTATCTCTGGCGCCTTTGAGCAATTTCCATCGAAAGCGCTCCGTCTTTTGGGTATCGGAGGCAGTAATTCTACTGAGAATGTAGTACCTCTGAAAGCTCAGCGGGTCCTTGGCATGGAAGACGACAGCCACAACGCACCAGTGCCACGAGCCCGCATGCGGATCAAAGACTATTTTTATATTCTTGGAGCCCTGGCGCATGCTCTTTTCCCATCTTTACATGATTTTTGGCACAAGTCGATCTTGTCAAAAGTTACAAGCATCATATCCACACCTGCTATTCTGCTTTTGAATCTGACTTTGCCGGTAGTGGACGAGTCGAGAACTGAGGAAGATCTGATAGAAGAATTGGAGAAAGAGACACTTGACGAGGTGTATGAGGATGGTGATAGCTCGGAAGGTAGCGATGGCGAAAGTGACAGCAGCAGTGCTGTCTCCATCAAGGATCTTCGACAACGCCATCGTGATATCGAAGAAGGCGCTGATAGCATAGATGCAGAAGCAGAGCAAGAAGAACGCGAAAGAGAATTGAGACATCGTATAGCAATTGTACAGGAGATGCACTCCCCTGCAGCAGTACACCACCTACCTCATCGCCACTCGCATTCTGCGCCCGCGACAAGAGAAAATTCGGATCCAGAAATTGCACATTCGCATCATTTCGCAAGTCTCGATGGCCATCTGGCTGTGCCTGGATCAAGAGAAGCCTCAGCTGAACCAGAGGGGAGGGATGCACACCCAACGAGTGCCGCGTTTGGAGTGGCTGCTTTGCCTGCACTTGAAGGCGGAACAGAGCTGCGAGTTGGAGGAGATTCGGGTTTCATGCTGGATGAGAACGACCTCGCAAGGTATCTAGTGGCTATTCAATGCCTGTTGAGTCCACTGTTTGTCGTGACTGCTCTATTCGGTAAGTTTGTTTTAGATTGCTGGAAGCTACACCAGTCGCTAAAGGCGAGTGTGCCCTTTCTAGGCGACGAGCTCGAAAACTGGTACCTGCCGACCGCAGCGGGCGTGGGACTTGCGTCAAGTACTATATCGCTCGTTTTCTTCAAGGATCCTCAGCACATCACACGAGTCTTGACTCTCTGCGTTGTTGGCTTCTTCGTCGCCGTTGTCTGGATCTTGACTATTGTGAATGAGGTAGTCGGCGTTCTTCAAGTAGGTTAGGATTGTTCTCATAGTAGGGGCCTTCGATGTCTTGACTAATGTGCTTACTGTCGCAGACCATCGGGCATATCTTCCGTCTGAGCGACGCTATTCTCGGCCTCACGATCTTTGCTGTTGGCAATTCGCTCGGTGATCTCGTCGCCAATGTTACAGTCGCCCGAATGGGATACCCGCTCATGGCGCTTTCAGCTTGCTTTGGTGGACCGATGCTCAACATCCTACTCGGCATGGGGTTCAGTGGTACATACATGAATGCCATTACTCATCAGCCAGTCCACATCAAGATGAACACAACGCTATTCGTCAGTGGTGTGAGTCTGCTCGTAGTCTTGCTCTTCACTCTCGTCACCGTCCCGCTCAATGGCTACGTCATGTCGAGAAGATGGGCATACGGTATCATCGCTGTGTACCTGTGCGTGATGACGGCCAATGTCGTGGTGGAGATAGTAGGCGAAAGAGAAGGATAGCTATCTTTGCTGAGCTCGCATCGTATAGGCTTGTTTGTTAGTAGAGGTAATCATAGTAGAACCAGTCAAGCTTGGTCATAGCATATGTAGTGTTGTTGTACCGACGTGACTTCAGTAATGCAACGCGAGAGGGCGCAATCACGGCCCCGTAGACTCCAGGGCGGTCTCCCTCAGGCAGACTTTGGTCAGTCCACCTGCATCCCATCGTGGGCTCATTCGTGTCCTTGATCCTGCAAGGCTCGCGTCGTGCCGTCGAGCTCGGGGATGGAATCAGGACTGGAAAGTGCTTGATGTAATCCTTGTTCCTCGCGAAGCTTGATGCACGGGGCGAGGTGACATGCCGCTCACGTGACCAGACTGTGGGACGTCTCACTTGGACAGGCAGCCCCCTGGCAGTTGCAATCAAGCAGAGCTGCACGTGTCCGGCGTGTGCTTTGCATGGGTGTATGCAGCGTCTCTGGATCGAAGACTGCCGCCATGCGTCAACTACTGCTTGCTGATCTAAGCACACCGGAACTCTCGGGATGGATGGAAATCGATGGATGGCCCTTCGAGCAGGCAGATGCGAGGGCCGGACGATCTCGGGAGGGCATCCGGTCGCCTCCGCGCGGACTGCCGAGAAGGAGCACGAAGCAGCGTGCATGGTCGAGCTGGCGCGCTCTCTGCTTCCTACCATCTGCCTGCACATCCACTCTGCGCCTCGCTCCCTACGCCCGCCCGCCCGCGCAGCCGCCGTCGCCCCACTCCAGCCCACCGCTCGTCATCGCCGCACACGCAGAGACCAGCCCCGGCTCTGTGCTCCGCGCCAACCAGCAGCTCTCCACGCACAGCTCCACCGACACTCGCGCCGCTTCATCACCACAAGCACCCCCGTATCCTGCCATCGCCGTACCAAGATGCCTGCAGCAAAGAGCGGTCTCTACACCCCAGGCCAAAAGGGCGGGGCTTTCACGCCCAGATATGCCTACGAGGAAGGCGCTGGAGGCGCTGACCTGACTGGGTGAGTTGTGGCTTGCATGTTCTATCTGCTTTGTCTGCATATACGCAACGCTCGTGCTGTGTGCCTTGAGCTACTCGTCTCCGGCATACGAGAGATGGAAGATTGCCGAGGGAGTTGCATGAGTGCCTCGTTCATGCGGATCCCGGCATTTGCGGACAACACAGCACCAGGCAATTCGAAGCCTTCATTCACTAACGATATCTCTCGTGTACTCCCTGCAGATCGTCCGATGCCGCCTACTCGCTCATGTAAGTCAGGCAGTCCTGTGGGCCCCGGTGGAACTCTTAGCCCACGGGAAAAGCACATCAAGCTAATGGCATTATCTTCCAAATACACAGCGGCAAGGACTTGAAGATGTTTGTGAGTATTGAATACTTGCTTCCGGATGTCTCTGGCCTTCCCTTGCTGAGGCTTTACCTACCTTTCCCGGATCTTTCCTTTTCCCGCCCGCTTCACCCTTTATTCTTATTCTCGCCGTGCTGCAAATCCATGGATGATCCTTCCCCGCCCACTTTCCCGCCGCTTGTCCAATGGTCATATATCACAATCATACAGTCAGATGCCGGTTTCGATGTAGAGAAGATCAACGTCAAGCGCAACGCTTCCGTTGCTCAGCTCTACGAAGATGCTGTCATGTACGAGCACGCCGTCATCTCCGCCAGCGGTGCTCTGATCAACTTTTCCGGAAAGAAGACTGGTAGAAGTCCAAAAGATAAGCGTATCGTCTACGAAGACTCTTCCAAGGATGATGTTTGGGTAAGTACAGCGTCTCTTGCTTGCTTGCATTTGTCGGGCACGCCATAGCTCATGCGGAACGACTTCCGGTGGCGTTACAGTGGGGACCTGTCAACATTCAAATGGACGAGCACACCTTTGAAATCAACAGAGAGCGTGCTATTGATTACTTGAACACCCGTGAAAACGTCTAGTGAGTGATTCTTTCCTGGAACACCTATCTTTGCCGATACTGATCTGCCTCTGTGATCCAACAGCGTCTTTGACGGTTTCGCCGGATGGGACCCCAAGTACAGAATCAAGGTCCGCGTTATCTGCGCTCGTGCCTACCACGCCCTTTTCGTGAGTTCATCGTAATTGCCGTTTGCAGTTGTCTGGCCCAATCCTGACCTTTTCAATGGTCTACCTACTATTAGATGCACAATATGCTTATCCGACCTACCGCCAAGGAACTAGCAGAATTCGGCACCCCAGACTTCACAATCTACAATGCCGGGCAATTCCCAGCCAACAGGTTCACAGCAGGAATGACCTCGAGCACCTCTGTCGAGATCAACTTCAAGAGACGTGAAATTGTCATTTTGGGAACTGAATACGCTGGAGAGATGAAGAAGGGTATCTTCTCTGTTATGCATTATCTACAACCTATTAAATTCGGTCAGCTTTCTTTGCACTCTTCTGCCAACGAGGGACCAGATGGAGATGTATCACTCTTCTTCGGTTTATCTGGAACTGGAAAGACGTAAGTCCAAGTCCGAAACTAGCCATATTTAATGTGATCTATGCTTATTTTACTTCGCTCTTGTATCGTTCAGTACCCTCTCTGCTGATCCCCGCCGCTCCCTCATTGGTGATGACGAGCACGTCTGGGCCGATACCGGTGTCTTCAACATTGAAGGTGGATGTTACGCCAAGTGCATCGGTCTAAGCAAAGAGAAGGAACCAGATATTTACAATGCTATTCGATTCGGCTCTATCCTCGAAAATGTCGTCTACGATGGCGCCACTCGCGAGCCGGACTACGATGACACCTCCATCACCGAGAACACACGATGCGGTAAGTCTCTGGCAACCATAAGACAACAAACTTGACTGACTTGCATAAAATTCCAAGCGTATCCGATTGAATTCATTTCCAACGCGAAGATCCCATGCGTCGCAAATGTACAGCCTTCCAATATCATCTATCTTACATGTGACGCATTCGGAGTTCTACCGCCAGTCTCGAAGCTCAACTTGGACCAGGCACAGTACTGGTTCTTGTCAGGCTACACTTCAAAGACACCGGGAACAGAAGATGGTGTCACTGAGCCATCTCCAACCTTCTCTACCTGCTTCGGTCAGCCCTTCATCGTATGCAAGCCATCATTGTACGCTACGATGTTGGCCGAGAAGATGCAAAAGACAGGTGCCAACTGCTGGCTCATCAACACCGGCTGGACCGGAGGAAAGTTCGGAAGTGGAAAGCGATGCCCTCTCAAGTACACCCGGGCTATCATCGATGCCATCCACGATGGCCGCTTGGCCAAGGCAGAATACACCAACTTCCCCATCTTCAACCTGCAAATTCCCAAATCTCTACCAAATGTCCCAGATGAGATCTTGGATCCTTTCAAGTCATGGCCTTCGAAGGACGCTTGCCAGACTCAACTCGAGTCTCTCGCTGGCATGTTCACCAAGGCTTTCGACAAGTACAAGGCAGATTGCAGCGAAGCTGTCCTCAATGCTGGTCCCCAGCTGTAAAAAAAAAGGGTTATATAAGGACATCTCTGCTTTAAGGAGTGGTCAGGATCCTACTTTCCGTCCCTTTTTTTTAAGTTGGAGTCCCTTCTTTTCTTCGCTGTAGTTTTTTAGACAATTTGTCGATACTCGACCTTCTGAATCAAGGCTGCCACTGCCAGTCTGTGCTTGTATAAGTCTGCTTTTCAGGAAGACCATCCTTTCCTTTCAGCACGTCAATTGGTTTGCTTCCCTCGTTTAACACTTGGCCTCCATCGACGCGTAGCATTACAAGTTGTGTAAAACGCCGTTTGCGCGAGGAGTCTCGCTCTCTCGACCAACTTTGCATCTTTCACGTCGGCGAGCTGTCGTTATCGCTCATCGAGGTGAAAGATGCGAAGCTGTGGGGAGAGCAACACTTTTCGTGCTGCCGGCGAGACCGGGTGTCACACGTGATGTCGATTTAGAGGCAAATGAACCTTGCCAGGCGTTGGCTTCGCAAATGGAGGATGACGTCGCTCCTCCTTGTTGTCACATTTGATGTCGCATCATGAAGCGGACTGCAGTGCCATTGTCTCTGTTGTCTTCGTGACACGGAGAACTGATACTGTCTGAGAAGGCTGAAAAGACCGAAACCCACAGCACAGGAAGTATGCCTGATCAATTTCAGTTAGCTCTTCATATGTATTCATTGTTGCCTTGTCTCTGACTGCTCTGACTGCGTTTAGTATTTCCAATTCGTCAATCAGTCCAACTCGCTGGCCTGTGGCGCTTTGAACGTACTCTTTTCATGCGTAGAACAAGCCCCAACGAGACAAATCCCGCTACAATGGACAATGGAGAGCAAGCGAAATTTCCTCAATGGTTTGTGGATCGTGCTCACGTTAGGAGCGCGAGATTGTGTTTTGCTGCGTTCTCCAGGCTTCACGTGGTCCAGCTTGATGAGAGTGGCGCTTGCTTCTGCAGCCTGCCTGCAACCTATCGGTCGCACATCAATCAATCATCATCAAGTCAAGAACATAGCTGTTGCATCAGTGCATGAGATTGGAAGAGTCTACGATTCTTTCCCAGCATCCATCAATCACACATACCCGTGTTGGCCGTGTCCTGGTCCATTCAACCTACGCTTCCAAGTGACCCGCAAGAATAAGGCCTCAGGAACAAGTGACACTATACTAGTCTCAGCTGATAACATAGCCGTCAAGCTGAGGCTCTATCCTGTAGGGTCTACTCCGCTACCTTCACTCCCCCATCATACATCGAATTCGCCCGCCCCCAACTCTCGCGATTCTAATCGTCAGTTCCACCTGATCAAGAACGAACGAGGTGCTCAAGCAAAGCATCAGAGCTTCAGGCAGAAGCGTAGTGGAGCATTAGGCTTGATCTCATCAGCTGGTAGATCTACGGGCCCTTTTGTCAGACTCTCGCGTATTTCGGTCGTCGAAACCCGTCACGTCTGTTCGAATAGGTGATTGTTCGCGATCCAACCTCAAACAAGTGCAGACACGATAATCGCCATACAGCTATATTGGACACCAGAGCAGACCTTGCTGTACATGCTCGGCAGATAATGCTGAAAAGCTACAAAGTGGTCGTGCTGGGCGACGGAGGTGTAGGCAAGACAGCTCTCACTATACAGGTACGTTTGCAGGCAGGTTGCCAGGTCGGACTGGATCAATGCGCGTCGAAATCGCTTCGATAAACATTGCGGAGGCCGAGGCATCTCATAAATATAGCATGCATCCATACTGATGCTCGAGTGCACCTTTTTTGTGCCATCCTCTATCAACCGATAATCCCGAACCCCTCACGTGAAACGCTGCTTCTCCAACCCCTACGATCGGGCTACACACGCACATGTATGCAGCTATGCCTCAATCATTTCATAGAGAATTACGACCCAACGATAGAAGATAGCTATCGAAAACATGCGATAGTAGACGATGAGCCATGCCTCATCGAGATATTAGGTGCGTGGTGATACATGTCTTCCCTAGCGTATGGCATCCTTCCGTGACTGACCTTGCTACTTTACTGCTTTAGATACTGCTGGACAAGGTGAGCTTCAAGAGTGATAGACTCTATCTTCAGGCTTTGATCTGATATGTGACCCTTGCATGCTCTATCTAACGTATGCAGAGGAGTACACCGCTCTTCGCGATCAATGGATACGGTAAGTGCTCCAAGTATGGTTTGGAAAGTCAAGAGGACAGAAGTTGATGATATTTTCCGTTTTCATCTGCCTCGTATATATATAACAATGGAACAGAGAGGGCGATGCATTCCTCATAGTGTATTCAATAACACAACAGCAATCCTTTGCTCGGATTGCCAAATTCAAAGAGCAAATAAACCGCGTTAAAGATAATGCGGACATTCCAATTGTTGTCGTTGGCAACAAGATGGACCAAGTGGCTGAAAGAGAGGTCAGCACTGAAGAGGGTAAAGCCGTTGCGAGGCGGATGGGTTGCGAGTTTGGTAGGTCAATGCTTTCGAGCGGTACAGTCCGCTCGAGGGATAGCTTGTTCCCGAGAGACGCAAAGCACATCTGATTGACATCACCTTGGTATTTTGGAATCCCTGCACAGTTGAGACGTCAGCGAAGTCACGGCAAAATCTAGAACTTGCATATTACACAGCGGTACGACTTATTCGGAAACAAAGAGGAGAAGTACCAGGTCATTCAACATCAAAACGTCGCGACAGAAAACGATGTATCATTCTCTAGAGCATTCCCCACATGCACCGCGTTTCAGATATGAGGTATCAGTCCACATTCCACCAGCCAGCCAATAAGCATGCATGACTTCCGCCGATGAGCATACATTCACGAAACACCGTTACGAAACCCAGTTACGAAGCCATCATACAGATCAAGAAAGAGGATCAAAAGATGCACTTCACGTGTCCTTCCGAACAACAACGAAAAGTTCTGTATTCTATAGTTTTTTCTCTTAGCCCACCCCCTTTGGTTTCTTTTTTGAGCCCGCTTTTATCTACCGTTCTACGATGTATCTGCAGTTCTTCCTTTCGCTTTCCTTCTCTTTCCAGCAGTCTTTTCTTAGCTTTTGGGTTTAGCTTCCGTTGTAAGCATTTAGAAGTCGTTCTCTCCTCTATCGACGTTTTACTAGACCTCATACGGGAAAGTGCATGTCATGGCAAAGATATACGCTTGAAGTGACATCATGTACCCAGTTGAGGCAAGAACCTAAACGAGCGAGAGCTTAACATGATGGGAAAGGCCCTCCTTACTCATACACCAGACTTAGAGCGACGTTGTGAGTTGTGTCCATTGTGACAAAACAATTGAGAAATGCAAGAATGCGGCAGAAACTGAAATATGATACAGAGCGAAAGAGATCTGCGTTTGCAACGGAATGAATGAGTACTAAATGACTAGCTCAGAACGAACGAGGATGGGGGAGACACGGAAGAAGGGTACGAATGCGAGTAGAGAAGAAAGGGGCTAGAATTGTCTGCTATCTCCGTATGCTAATCGCAAGCGGGGGTTGCAACTGAGGGAACGAGACACACCGTTGTGCAAAATAGTGTCAACGTGGTCCTTGACGATAAATGCGCAAGTATTGAAGTTTGTTGCCAGATTGAGAAAAGCTTGAATAGGCTAAGTCTCTCAACCTAATCTGCGAACACGTTTGAATGTCTGCTCATGAATTCTTCCTGCGATAGCTTGAGTTCAAAAGTTGCGCTTCCGTTGCGTTGTTTCCATTTCAGGGACGATTGTCGATAGGGTACACGACTTTCACAAGAGTTAGAGTGTCTTCTTTTTCCCGTATGATTGCTGTCACGCGACTGAATACCCTGTCGCTCGTCTGCAGTAGTGATGCGCTCTGTGGCGTTATTGCTATTTCGGTGATAAGGGGTTTGCGTCGGGGCTCCAGTCTTTATTTGGCCCGTGAACACCTGGTCCACCTCGTTGTGGGGAGAGCAGTGGGCAATCATGGCAGTATCGGTACAGCCATATCCATGGTGCAATGTAGCATCTGCAGTATCTTTGCTTGTTGTTGTGTGTGGATGCATGGATGCACTCTGTTCTGTGCTGGACCCGCCACTTGGACCGGTGGCTGAACTCGACCAGCCGTGACTGTTTTCAGAGCATTGGGAGGGTGACGAGTTCGCCGACACATCGCTGGGATCAGAAGTGAAGATCAGGCGCGGTGTGGGAGGTGCTGCCTGATGGGCGTCGTTGCGGTTGCTGTTGTGGTCGTCCATGACTGCTCTCTTGTGCAATAGACGCAGCATGAGCTTGGAACTTGCCAAGCAGCCAATAACAGCAGAACGAGGCAGGCTTACCAGTGGTTATCGGTGGTCTATACCCAATGTGGATGCTGCCATAACGTCTGTAACGAGAGAGAGAGAGAAGAAGCAGGACCTCGCCTTTCCTTGAACAAGCCAGCGACGTGTAATCTGCCCGATCGCCCAAAGGTTGCCAAGAGCAACGGCCGAGTTGCAGCCCAGTCAAGATGAAGACAGCTGTGGTCTATACAGGGTAAACTCGAGGCAGTCCTGGCATGCGGGCTTGCAAGCTTCCTACGCTGCCGTCAGGCTATTGCACACACGTGTGACTGAAGATTACGCTCCTTGCACTTTGAACCGGAAAAGCTTCAGGTTATCACAAAGCTTACTGCTGGTATGTTCGTGACAAGTCAGATAACATGAGCGTCTACAACTGACTGCCAGTCACTCAACAAGCACACGCACTTGTGCTGCTCGTGCCATGTCGTGTTCAGATAGATGCACGTGACCAGTCAGGTCGGTGAATTTCGATCTTCCACTCGCTGACTTTACTTTCCCTCCAGTCAATCAGGTAGTTTTCATTGGTATTAAGTACTATCTTGGTACCACACACGTCTGCTTTGCGAAACATGTCACGCCCAAAGATGTCCACATGGACACTCGGCGCCATCATGGTCATTGTTCCAAGTAGGCTTCAGAACAGCATTGCAGGACCATCCATGCCAATCCAATGCAGAAAGACAACGACATGCAGACTGAACCTCATCCACATTCTGTCATCCACAGCCTCCTTTTACCTAGGAACAGCCCTCAATAGGCATTATGCAATCACCCAGCCTCCAACAAGCGTGCCTTCAGACATGCAGGCAGATGTGCACGACGTCTCGCAAAAGCCAGTGACAAGGCTACAATACGAGCCATCTCCGGCATCAGCAGCAGATGAAATGGCAATGATCCAGAGCAGACTCAAGAGGTATGCCTTTTACGCTGTCGAAATTCTCACTGTTCCAGCTTCGACTGACAAGGGTTCCATCACTTCCGACCTACGCTGATTGAAAAGTCTCAAGACCTCACGAATGACTCTAGAGATGGAATTGAGAGACAACAAGGACAAGCTGCAAAGGTTAGAAGAGCGTGTGAGAAGACAGGAAGACCAAACATGATTGCATAATTCTCATCAAGCTTCTCGATTCGGAATGCTGGCTTCGACCTTGTTGAAGGTGATCGCTCGCACCTGGGTAACATATCAAATATTCAAGAAGAGCACAATGATCCGATGCCGGCCCATCAGTCTATCAGATCCGCAATAGATGGTGTGGTCAGCCTGAATTGAGGCCCCGCTGATCCCCATATACGACTCGCTCCGGCATACAGTGTCATCTTGCCTTCCGCCAAAGGCTCTGTCTGCTTGGGCTCATTGAATCAGAAGCTACAAGGGCAACCCTTTCGGTCATAAATCGCTGGGCTACTTTTGCTTGATTGTAGAGAAGATCTGCGGGATATTTGGTCGTACAACATCATGGCACTGCTACTTCCGAAACTGCCAACAATTGAAAGAGAACTAGGTCGTTGTACCGCGAAAAAGTTTCCTCATGCCGGCTCTTTACGTGATTGTCACATTGAGATGCTTCCTGAAGTTGTCTGAGGTACTGGAGGATCCTGACTTGGAGGGACAGGAATTGGCACAGAAGGAGCCGGTGGCGTTCGCCTCGGTGCGAGCTCTTGTTCAATATCGGCTACATGTTTCAAGCGGCGTGATTCGACATCATGTCGTTTGATGAATTTCAATTCTTCGAAAGCGGTCTGCAAGCGAGGATTGTGCGATGGGAGCACTGTCAGCGTTTCTCCTGCGGTATGAAGAAAGCTGGCACCTAGATCTCACCTGTAAGAGCTTGTCTGCACTGTACAGATGTGACGTTAGGTTCGTAAGAAGTACATAAAAGTTACTCGCGGAATCGGTAGCGAATATTTCCGCCGAATGAATTTTGAATATTGCGATTGCAATTCTGGACAAGGAGAACATCTCAGTCCATTCCTCCTGCGAATAACATTAGGATAGGATAAGTGCTTACTTGAATAGGGATATTGGGCCGTACACGAGCAGTACGTCCCATACCCTTAGAAGTGTTTGGATAGGTAAGGCATCGGTAAAGAGCGAGAGGAACCAGCCGAAAGTGATGGCTGGCAAGTCTACGCCGAGGTCTTCAAGGTGGTCGTACAGCTGCGAATGTTTGCTGTTCGTCAGCACAGACCCATCCATCTCGTCAGAAAGAAGATCAGCTCACCGAAGGCAGAGCTAGGCGAATCAGGTCCTGCAGGACCCTCTGATCCGCTTGCGACACCAGTAATTGAGACGAATAATAGTCGCTCGGCAGGATGCGTTCGAGTACACTAGCCAGCATCCAGAATGCATCCTCTTCATCTGGGTAGACAAGCAACAGTAGCGCAGCTAAAAGGTTCATACCTTGACAGTACCCGATAGATGGGTCGCGCCAAGAGTACGCAATGAGTACCCTTCGCAGCTTAGCCACGCCTGGCCCACTGCCAGCGAAGAAGACATTCGTCGGGAAGGTTCGATGAGTGTCCATGTCGATCTGCTCCAGGCACGGACTGCTCTCGCCAGCATGTCGACTCAGCAGTTCTTGGTATAAACCTGGCTCTCTGATTTCAGAAGCACCCGATACTTCTGCCCAGATCTAATCAAGGAATGCATGGGTCAGTCGCGAACCATATAGAGTGTCAAGCTTATCCAGAACTTACTGCAGGGCGGTAAGCTATCGGTATACCGGTGCGCACTAGATTGCGGAAGGTCTTGTCATCCTGCTTATCAGCACCCATGCTCGCTACTCCTACGAGATTATCCGCGAACTGGTTATCGATAAGGTCATCGTCTAAGTTGGCGGTCATTGTGCTAAGCGGCGCCTCAACGAAGTTCGCCCGCTTTTTCCGAGCTTTCTCCGCGGCCACAGCTTCATCGTCTTTGGGAGGCTTATGCACCTTCTTCCGTCGGCGCTTGATAAATCGATCCCATGCCTCCTTCTGAGATTGTTCGACTGATTCGTTCATCTCTCCAAGCTGATTGAGCAAGCGGCGTATGCTTTGGTTCGAAGGCAAGTGCGTTGCTTCGGATGTGGAAGCGACGGAATCACCTAGATGCGAAGAAGGAACGCATTCTTCATAGGCACGTGTGTCTTCCAAGGACTGATCATCTGCCAAATGCAATGCAGCATTATTCAATGCAGTCTCGATACCCGGCGTGGGACTGGGAGATGGACCAATGGCTTCCCGGAGGTCCTCTATGTTCACTTGCGCAGGTGGATCAAGTGATATCACAGTCTCTTCTGCTATCTCTTGCTTTCTGCGATACTCTTTCAAAAGCTTCATTCCGACCTTGATGTCGTATACGAAGCCGAAACGGTCGACCAGAGGCCCATTTTTCATTTGATCGGCAAGGTCATTCGAAAGGGTCGGAGGCTTGGCTTGAGGCGCAACTATCGTACCCATCTCAAGTGGAGTCGCGACAGGCGGCCGACGGGAGTGATCCTTAAGAGCAGACGAGGCAGGTATGGATGAAGAGAGCGCATTTGACGGTGAAGAGAAAGATGTAAATGTTGCTGGCACAGTCAGAGCAGGTTCGATGACTGCCTTGAGACTGTTGCTGCGAGCTTTATTTGACCGAGCTTTCTTGTCCGTTCCGATTGGGCTGCTGACCGTTTTACTGCTTGAGGAACTGCTAAGCCCTAGTGCGCGCCCAATAGTACCCTTTGCTGAAGCTATATAACCTTTCTGCTTATGGGTCTCGTTGATTGCTAGAGGCATCGCCGTATCTCCATCTGCGGTGAAAGTACTGAAAGTCACATCTTGACTGGATGCCGAGCTGACGGAGAGTCGTACGTGCTTGGCAGTGCTATCGGTCAACACTGCTGCTGGTGAAAGGGCTGCCTTGCTTTGAGCTTGTGATATTCTAGGCGAGATGGAGCGGCTAGTCGATGGCGACTTAGAGCTCGTGCGATCCATTTCAGCACTGATTGGCGAGCTTGCCGTCTCAAATATCTCTGGCAATTGACTAGTCTTCAACGACTCTAAAAGGCGTTGTGTCCATACAGAAACATTGCCAGAAACGCTTCTTGGCGCGCGGAATACTTCATCGGTCACTAGTCTGCCAGAGGACTTGCCAATGGTCGATGCAGATTCGCTGACTGCTCGAAAATGTAGTGGCATCTCATGTGAAGGTTTTGTAGATTCTACGTTTCGGCACTGGGAGGCCAGAGACTGCAAGATGGACGTCGATGTTGGCAGCGATCCCATCTCTCCCGAAAGAGATGCACGTGGCGACGATGCCGCAGTCACCGGGGCGGTCACGGAATGAGTGATTAAAGCTGCATCTGGATGCAGAGCTGATGGGCGCCGAGCGAGCAAAGTGCGGACTGGGCCTTCTTTCCTTGTTGGGGATAGCTTTTTGCCTCTCTCAGGGTCCTCAATGGTAAGCGTTGACGTTGCAGATGAGGACTTCCTGAGCTTGCCAGGCTGGTCATCTTCAACCTGATGGCTTTGAGTTATTGCGTGTGAAGAGAGAGATGTAGCGGCTGTTGTATCGCACGATTTAGTCGAGGCTGAATTACTGGAACTTTTCGATAGAGTCCTGGGCCGCCCTTTGACTGTCTTGTCTTTGTCCTGGTGTACTCTAGCACGAGCTTGACTGAGGGATGAGGAAGCTACTGGAGTCGCCTCATTTTCTGATTGTTCCTCGTCCTCCTCGTCATCATCGGAGAAATAGCGTGTCCTGCCATTCTTGTTCCAGCTCCACAAGCTGCCTGCCCAGCCTGACATCCCACGGTTAGACTGATGTGACGAGGTACTTGTCACGGATCTTATCGAATTCGCCCGGGACTTTTTGGGAGCAGGTAGCGCAGACACTCGAGCAGGAGAACCTTCGCCAGATGATGCAGAGGTAGGCGGAACTGCACTTGCATGAAATGAGTCTGATGTTGGCGAAAGATATGAATTACTGGGAGGAGTGAAGCCTCCGAACAAGCGAGCCGACAGGGATTGTGATGATTGGCGACCGCGTCGCTCATGCAATGAGGCGGTCATTACAGGTCCAGGCGATGGTGATTCTATTTCATGCAGACGAGGTGATGCCTTGATGTTAACGGGCATAGTGGGTGATACGCTTCGCGCCGTTTCCTTGAAGTCATTCTCGAACATTGCATCTTGCAGATCCTCCGCGAGAGGTGGCTAACGACAAAGTGTGTGAATAGTCAGTCCCTCGTACGGCTACACATATGTCCACTGCAACTTACTCTTACTGAAAGCACAGTACCGTGCGGAGTCGCACTTTCTTGGCTATCTACAGTTATCTTCCATGCTTGACTGTCAGGCCGTCTGGAGCCGGCAGTGTCTCCTGCTTCAACTTTCGCTCTGACGAGCGTCCGGCTGATCAGACTTTCGCTAACACTGCCACTCTCTCGAAGTAAGGCAATCAAGTTGCTTTCCCTAGCCTGTTGCAGTATCTTGAGTTCATCTAGCTCGCGCAGCGTTGATTGTAGTTGTCGAGACAGCTCCTGAGCCAGTATCACGCCACGCAGATCGTTCGGCAGCGCGCTACGTAGGGTCTCGTCGACAGCTTCTGCCGACAATTCATGCGGTGGACGCGGTAGACGAAGCGTAATGGACGACTGTATCGCATTTCCAGATGGGGTTTCTTGCAAACTTGCTCGCTTCGTCGCTTTTTTGGCGCCTTCCGCGGAAACGCTACTTCGCGCGTGTGCTTGGTTATTCAAGTCGTCTAAACCAGGCGTATCATCGTCGTCTTCAGGGAATATGACATCTGAGACAGGTGATACGCCTGGAAGTATGGCCGCTCGAAAGTAGCTTGTCCTATTCGCGTTTGCGAGCGACACATCCGGAGAGAGCGGGTGCTCGTTTGCAGCTACGGCCATACTTGACGCAGCAAGAGGGTCACCGGCTGGTGCGGCAGTAGTGGTAATTGATCCATCCGACGCTACTGTACTCAAGCTGTCGCCACGACCGGTCGCTGTAGCACTCTTCGTTGTATCGCTGTCATCACTGCTCCCTGTTGTCCCTTCTACCTGTCTGAGCGCGTCATGTATGATACTTCCATTGCGGACATGGCTGCTCGACGTGCCCGACACCAGCGCTCTATGCGCCGGTGTGACATCTCCCATTCCATGCGTATCGTGTTAGGATTGGTGTGCTGTTGGCCTGCTGCAGTATCAAGGTAATATGGAGGCTGGAATGAAAGCCTTTAGGTCCGTAGTGAGCTTGATCGGATTGATTAGCCAGTGCAAGGCATTCTGTCACAACAATACAAACACGAGAGGCAAAAGGCATATTAGAGCGTGATCAGGCATTGTGTTGTTCCGTCTGGCCTGACCTCCAGTGCAATTGGCGATGTTCACTGTGCTAACGCTGGAAGCTGGCCGGCAGAAATGTGGCGCCAGGTGATCGTCGAATTGTATGGACCCATGATTATGCTAATGAATGAACATTGACTACAAATGCTACGAGATTGAAGATTATTTACATGTACAAATACTGGTATATTGCTCTTGACTTGATTTTCTGCTCCACTGCTCACAACGATCCTTCTAATGCTTTACTGATGCCATAAGCAGATCCAGCAGCCATACCCCCTATCGCTAGAGTAGACAGTGCACTCTTCGTATATCCTCTCCATCCGATCTTGCTGCCAGTATAGTACGCTTTTGCAATACCAAATACGATGAGCGTTAACCCAGTAATGGCTATCGAAATATACAGCGCCGTCATGATGTCGCTGAAGAAAAAGTAAGGGATGAGTGGAATAATACCGCCAACAGCGTACGCGAATCCAATTGTCAGAGCGGATATGATGAGTCGTGAGTTTGGTACCTCTTCTTGACCTTCTGCAAACTTGATGAGGAAGGCGGTAAGGCCGAATTTCTCTGATGACTTCAAGCTTTTTGTATTGCCGTTTTCGAAGGTACCGTAGCTTTCGCTGTCTCCATTCAGCAGTCCTTTAGGTTTGCGCGCTATTGCTCGTAATACCGTTTGGAATGATGATATGCGTCGTGGCTTGTGAGATCCGCTTTCCTCTATTTCATCGAGTACTTCAGTTTCCACCTTCATTAAACCATGTGCCACTCGTCGGCAAGTCGACTCATCCAGACCGACTGAGCTCAGTACATCCGTCACTTCGCGTTCAATCTCTCCTGCACAGGAGCGCTTCACTCTTTGCCGGGTCGTTCGGAGGAGGTAGCGATAGTGGTCCTCTGTTCAGATCAGATAGACATCAGCAGAAAGCTTTAGAGTGGAAGGCCAAGTTGAGCCAGGTTCTGAGCTCACGTTCAGCTTGAGCGGATAGATAGCCACCAACGCCCATTGATATTGATCCTGAGATGAGTTCTGATATCCCACCTATGACTACGAGTTTTGCATTGCCGACAGCTGCTAGTCCCGCCTGGCAGAGGAGTGTGCATCAGCTGTAATCCATTGATAGGCTATGTACGGAGGTCATCGCCTACCGTCAGACCGAAAGGGACAGTCAGACCATCAGAAAGACCAATAATGATGTCTCTAATAGATACAGTATGTCAGTAAGTGCCTTACTCACTGCTCAGCAGGTTGGATAATCGAACAGCTGCTGGAAAGTACAACTCACTTGACGATGTCAGGGTCGATGAGGGAGCGTTCGTCTTCGCCTTTCAGGGTCCTGCAGCACACTGCGTCCGGTCGTGCATGGATGTCGCACATGCTGTTCAGCGGAGGTTGTGCTGCATTTCCGCCACTCGTCACAGCTGGAGCAGCAGAGGACGACAAGGTCCAGACTGGATTGTCATGGGCAGACTTGACGACGTCTCCGGTGCGTGGAGGCAGCTTGCTTGTGGACATGCTGAGCAGTGAGCGCTTCTCTGGTTGAGGGTGTATATTGGATGAAAAGCAAAGATCAAAGCATTACTTTCTGGAAATTGCACCTTTCCTGCTGACGGCAAAGTGAACGCCACCGAGGCTCGGTGACATGTTGACACGGGCCAATTAGACTAGGGGGAAATGCACGTGAGTGATTGGGAATAGGGGTAGCTAGGAAAAAGATATGCAAGCTATGGTAAGCAAGCCAGTCAACAGAAATACCGCATCCTGCCTATCAGAAGGCTGTCAATTGCTTGCTCTAAGCTTTGTACAGTTTTCGGCTATTCGCTGGCCTTCTATAGCGTACAATCAGCTATTGTGGGCATTCCATGCATCACTGAGGGTCCCGAATACTGCATTCGCTATAAGCCTTCGCTCTACCGGCAAGTCGGGTCCGAGCTATATATGGAATAATCAGCTTGACCATCGTGCAATCTCAATATTATCGCATACGTACCTTATCAGGATGGACCTTTGAGATAGCTCGGACATATCTGACTTTCAGCTGGCTGTCCGAGATAAGTTCATGCATCCCAACCTTCTTCCATCCCAGTTCATCCCACAGAATATTGTCCAAACTAGCGATCAGAGCGCGCAAATTGTTCTCTTTTCCGCCTCGCCATTCTGTGATCTTTGCCTCGACAGCATCCTTCACTTCTAAACGTTCTGCTTCATCGGCTTCTGCTTTCTTGTTCGTCTCACGAAGCTTGTCGACTGCATCTGAATGTACCGGACGTGATGCGGCAGCAGATTTAGACACCCTTACTGGAGGAGCTCGCTTTGGCGCATTCTGTATTGTCGACTTAGCGGCAGGACCCTCGACCACCTTGCGACATCTTGAGAGTCCTTCGGATACTACACGCATCCCTCCAGCGCTCTTCACTACGGCCGTGACACCAAGCTCGGCGATCATTTGCCAGTCAAGCATCGCAAGGCGCCATTTCTCACATCCTTCATAGCCTCTCGATCTCCGCGAGAGGGCTTTCCCAAGAGCGTCGTGCGCGTCAAATTTTTCACCTTCCATTCCTTCAACAGGATTACTGCCAAAGTCATGCAGGATCACCTCCCAATCCTCGCGGCCAACCTTCTGCAGGTCTGTCGGGGCGCATAGGATGGTCAGTACAGTAGTAGCATCTTCGACTACTGATCTCTCCTCGCCGTTCTTTAGGCGAGCATTCGCACGATTGTTCAGTGCAGCTATTCGAGCGATGTGACCTTGGGGAAGTGCTTCTAAAGCTGATGTGTATGCATTCACCGCATCGCCGTACCTTCCAAGCTTAAAATGCTCGTTGCCTGCCGTGCGATGTTTGCGACTAACCTGTAGCTGAGAAGGATTGAGTGCGATATGTGGGCGAGGTGGTCTTGATGGTTTGGCCTTCGACTGAGCTATAATTGGAGACCGTGGTGGGACCGCCGAGACAGGTGCTGATAAGGCAGTAGGCGTTTTTCGACGGTTCGGTGATGCATATGCCCTTTTTTCATTTTCATTTTGCGTCACTCCCAGTAGGGATGCGCTGTGTGGGTGAGTATTGCCTGAAGAGGTACCTGCCTGCCTGTGAGCATGAGTCTGCTCAAGCACAAGGGCAGGGAGTGATGCTGTCTCCGGACGGGACTGCTGGTTTTGACTTCTTTGGCGCTCGGCAGGGTGTGCTGGCAGAACATCTCGAAACGCGTCGTTGGCGGCGTTGTCCAGGTCTTGGAAACCACTTGAAATAGACGTGCTTCTGCTACCTCCCATGCCGTTTGCCTTGTCAGCATATTCAGTGTCTTCCGACATCCAGCGAGGCCGTCCACTTGCAGGAGAGCTTCTGCCGGAACTATGCCCTGACACAGTGGGTACCGACAGCTTCTTCTCTTCTATAGCCTTTTGTAGCTGCGCTCGGGAAGACTTCCAGTAACTGTTCGCAGACTTGAGCATACTGCTTCCGAAAACAGAAGCTTGCTGAAGTAGTTCGTTCGCTGTCAAGTCTAGTGAAGGTTGGCTTGATGAGCTGGCGCCATTCTGCGCAGCTCCTTGACGATTCAATTTCGCTTGTTGCTTTTGCTCACCCTTTTGCCTTTCTTTTCTAGCCTGACGGCGCAGGTATGCTTCGTCGTCTTCTTCACGATCATCGTCAGAGAATCTTCTGGACGACGTAGCATTCTCGCGTTCCCTAGCAGCGTGAGCAGCGCCATCACTTGCCAAGATCTCCATTGCAGCATCCACACTCCACTTGCCCGGTTGCTCGGCGCCCAGCGTTGCGGCTAAGGCCAAGCGAGCCTGCTGCACCGAGAAGCCCATACTGACGACTTCGCCTAGTACATGCGGCGGAGGTGAGGGTGTGCGAGCTGCAGTCGGACGAGAAGGAGGTCGGGAGGATGTTGACGGTGATAAGTTTCTCACGTCTGACGACTGTCGTGTGGGTTTGGGCGATGTTACAGGCGTAGGCGCCTTGGCTACTGTCACAGGCTCTCCCAGAGGTCCTAAAATATCGTCTTCGGCATCAGCTCCCAAAGACGTCGTCATTGGAGCACGTGAATTGGCATCTAGAGACAGTTGGCTCGTCGAGCTTGTTGTGGCTTCCAGGTCATCGAATACATCGAATGGGCTTGATGCTCTATGGATGGGTGCCTTGCACTGTTCCACTGGCTTCGGAGAGACAGACGGTGAAAGCATGTCGAAGTCCCAGGGATCACTTGAGGTTTTCTGTGCCACTCCTGCGTTTATCGGGCACGAGCTACGGGAAGTAGCATACATCAGCAATTGCAAAACAACCGCCACGCAATTGGTGTCTAACTTACAAGCCAAGGCTGCTTGAGTGCGCTTGCATTCGGTCTTGCAGGGTCATGGAGCTTTCTCTAGCCTTTTGCGAGTCAGTCTGCGAGCTTCCACTGTCGAATAGCGAGTCGAAGGCATCATGCGATGCAGAGCTAGACTGCTGAGGTCTCGCTGCAATGACTGATGGGTTCGGCGACGGTGTGCGCATCACAGGGGCAGGCGTGCCAGTAGAGCGTGGCTGACTGCTCTGGCTGCTGTATGAGCTCGTGTAATTAGGAATATAACTGGAGCTTGCGCTTGCTAACGAGTCGAAGGCGCTGTGCATTGCTGGGCTTGAAGCACGCGACGAGGGCTTCCATTGTGTCGAGGATTGTCCCGAAGCAGCACCAGCGGGCTTGTTCGAGGTATTGCTAGTCCAGTTCAGATCCAGCAGGTCGTCCATGTCGGTGTGCCATGCGTGCAGACTATACCACCGCTGTGCACCGCATGCAAGTCATATGCGCTGTTCGACGGTGTCTGGAAGACTGATCGCTCGATTGCTACAAAGTCAAGAAGCATACTAAAGGACGATGAAGCTTGACTCTGCATTCTATGAAACACATGCAATGCTTGCAACCACCTCATTTCATTCGTTACGCTCGGGCAGCTCAATAAGCACTCCTTCACATCGAACCTTTACCTCGTCTCGCAGTCGGCTTGCAGGATCTTTCAGAACCGAGAATGGGTTGCAGATCTACCATGAGCGCAAGATACTGCCGTGAGCCTGTGATGACAGCTTTAAGACAGGAACCTGGTATTAAGCCTTTCATCGTACAGATATTCACCCAAACAGCTGTATTCTATAGTCGCCGACACCGATTCGTATCAACGCTTTATTCCGTTTGTGACCTCATCCAAGGTGCTCCGGCATGAAGGACCTGGAGAAATGCAAGACCGACCATGGCTTGATACGAAGAACGGGGCGGGAGACACGCACAAAATGGACCATGAGATGCGGATAGGCGTTCTCGGGTTTGATGAATCCTGGATTTCCAATGTTACATGCGAGAAGTTCCGCCAAGTCGACGTAAGATCGTCGCTTTATTCGACAGATGTAAACTCTTGATGCTGACTTGAGTTCCCATTACAGGCTGATTCGCAGCAATCAAATCTATTCAGAGCTCTCCGTACCACCTGGACCATGACTCCAGCTCCTAGCAACGCACCACATCCATCTTCGCGAGGTTTGCCACAAGGATCGGCAGCGTTGAGCAATCCCGGTCAATCGACGAGGTCTACCGATACTGAAGGTAACACAAATGGACCCACACTTGTCAGTATTGATTTGGCGTGGCAGTTTGCCAACCCGTTCTATGCCGCCGCTGCTGGAAGCGCCTTCCAGCGAGTTTCAGGGAAGATCATGGAGGCTTTCGAGAAGCGAGTGAAAGAAGTACACGGTGAGGGTACTCGATAAGTGACAGTACATGAATGATAGAGTGTTCCCAGAGCTCCTGACGATAAGAAGCAACCCAAAGACACGGTCCTCGCCGTAAGCTTTCGTGGTCGAGCAAGTAGAGCGGAAGTTCGGTTCAGTCAGAAGTATGAAAGTCGCCGGCCCCAGTTGTAGCACTATAGATAAAAGACGATGATGACAGACATAAGCAAAACCGTATTAAGGATGTTGTGTATAAATAATTATCATCGTTCTCGACAGTCGAAGTCAACCAAATTTCGCCTCGACCTCATGCAGTTTCTCGACCACCTTCCAACCAAGACCATTTGGAGCCATGGACAACGTCGTAGGCATCCTGGGAGGCGGCCAGCTAGGTCGCATGCTCATAGAGGCTGCCTCGCGCCTTAATGTACCGGTCCTCTCGCTCGACGTTGGTGCCCAAGCGCCCGCAAAGCAGATATCTTCAGCCGATCACGTTGATGGGAGCTTCTCGGATAGCAGCAAGATCCAAGAACTCGCTGCAAAGGCAGATATTCTCACTGTCGAAATTGAACATGTCGATGCTGGTGCCCTGCAGCAAATTGCAGATGCCTGCACTGCAAGTGGTGGTCGAAGCGGTAAGGGCATACAGGTTCGGCCCAGTCCGGATGTCATTCGTATAATTCAAGACAAATACCAGCAGAAGCTGCATCTAGCGGATAAAGGCGTTCCAGTGGCAGACTACCTCCCAATTGTATCTCAGGGCACGTCTTTGGAAGCTTCCATCAATGATGCTATACTCAAGTTTGGCCTGCCACTCATGCTAAAATCACGAACGCAAGCATACGACGGCAAAGGTAACTACCTTTTACGCAACAAGGAAGATATACAACAAGCCATCCAAGCTCTCGGAAATGGACAGAGAAAACTCTATGCCGAACGTTTCGCAGCTTTTGAAGCTGAGATTGCCGTCATGGTCGTCAAGTCTGCTACTGGCGAAGTGAAGAGCTATGATCCAGTAGAAACAATACATAAAGATAACATCTGCCATCTTGTCAAAGCTCCTCTACGGAGAGGTCAGCGTGGTACATCAGACAGAGCAAGAGCTTTTGCAGAGCAAGCAATCACTGCGTTAGGTGATGGAGCAGTCGGCATATTCGGAGTTGAGATGTTCCTGTTGCCAGACGGTGAGTAGTGCTTCTACCTCGCTTACTTTAGACTTATTGATTGAATCTCTATATGTGGCAGGTACTCTCCTGATTAATGAGATCGCCCCCCGCCCGCACAACTCCGGCCACCACACAATAGAAGCATGCCATACATCGCAATTTGAGAATCACCTTCGAGCCATTCTCGGGCTACCCCTCGGTTCGACTGCTCTTAAAGTTCCAGCTACAGCTATGCTGAATCTTTTGGGGGCATCAAGTAGCATGGCCGAGATCAAGAAAGTCGTCGCTGCGTCACTCGATATCCCTGGCGCTACAACGCATCTATACGGCAAGGCAGAGTCCCGGCCAGGTCGCAAAATGGGTCACATCACGCTCGTAGCTGAATCAGATGCCGAACTTGAGGCCAATCTCCGACCTTTACTTGAAGCCCTTCCACAATTCAAGCATTACTACCCTGAATCCCTACCACCTATCACACCCCGGGAAGGAGGATTCTCCCATCCTCAACCTTTGGTTTCTATCATCATGGGCTCAACATCAGATCTACCGGTCATGAAGGCAGCTTCGAAAATTCTTTCTCTGCCTGGATTTGCGATACCTCACGAGTTGAGCATTGTCTCGGCTCATCGCACGCCTGACCGTATGTACGAACACGCAAAGAATGCTGCAGAGCGCGGCGTACGAGTCATCATTGCAGGAGCTGGAGGCGCAGCACATCTACCTGGAATGGTTGCTGCCTTGACGTGCTTGCCTGTGATCGGTGTGCCAGTGAAAGGTAGCACCCTGGACGGCGTAGACTCGTTGCACAGCATAGTGCAAATGCCTGTAAGCTTTACTCTCACCTATGCTCAACACTGTATCTAATATATCTGTTATCCAGCGCGGTATCCCGGTAGCGACAGTCGCGATCAACAATTCGACAAATGCTGCTCTGCTCGCTATCCGCATACTGGCAGCATCGAACATGCGTCTCCAGAAAGCCGTGCTGGATTATCAAGAAGCAGCGAAAGAAGAGGTCCTGACGAAGGTAGGAAAATTAGAGGAAGTTGGCTGGGAGCAGTACAAGGAGTGATTTGCGGTAATGCAGGCCACATAATGAATTTTTGAGTCTGGCCGTTCATGGCACACGAACACACACACGGCTATGAACTTGGAACTCTAATCGTGGCCGCATCTTGCTGAAGCTGACGGGCTTGTTGCTCGCGTCAGTTAACCTAATCTGCGGTCATGGCGAGATAACCGTCGGCAACCATGAAGGTACCTTCTAGGCGATCGGTGGTGGCATCTCTAAGTACGGCTGCGATGGTGCTGTTGCATACTGACTCTCCTTTTGTCCAGCTTACACCTGATAAGTAGACGTAACCCTCTCGCAGCTATTGGAGATGCTCTCAACTGTTACATGCAAAGCCGTTGAGCGAGGCCTGCAGTGCAATGTTGCGCCACCGGGTGAGTTTCCCAGAAATCACGTGTTGTGATGGGGTTGATAGAGCAGTCGGCGCACAGCGGGATCGAAGTGGTGTTCAAGACACGAAGAGTTGCAGGCGAAGTCTTTGAAAACATACAAGGTACATCCCTATGCATTCGCGGGGTTCAGTAGTACGCTGACGGAGAAAGTGTGTTATCCTTTGGCAGCGATTCTCATTCGAGCTTGAAGCTTTTGAGGAGTGTCAAATTAGCATTGCCTACATCAGAGAATGCGAATGTCCAGAAGAGCTGCACGAACTATCGGACTGCATTCGCAAGAAGTGGGTTCTGACTCAAAGGACAGTAGTCGCTCGAAACAAGCACCATAGGCTGTTCTATGCAGGTGGTGATGTGTCACACCAAGCCTTCATACACAATCTAACGAAGCAGAAGATGCTACTGGAAGAAAAGCTTTTGACAATAGATGAGCGAGCCTACGAGGTAATGCTCCGTTGCCTTGATGCAGGCCAGTTCTCTTGATGTGGCTGATCTACCCACTTCGTCAGCTATTGAAGAGAAACGAACAGGTTGGATGGTTGGATCGTCAAGTCCCAGCAGATCCCATCTGTGATGCTCCGGCTCCAACCTTCTCACCCGACCTTTGTCTTGAGGCTGCACCTACAGCGAGTCCTGTCGTATCAGCAAGTGACGCTTCCAGCGACGACAGCGCGTCACTAGAAGCGCAAGATGTCACAGCTGAGGATGTCTTCTCGGACATCGAAAGCGGATCGGCCTCCTCCAATTCTTGCACATCTACTTGCTGCCAGGAAATCACGGTTCGGCCTTTGACCTACCGCACTCGCGTGCTAGCTTATCTGGATTTTCCAAGCTGCTTCGCCGACGAGGCTGATAAGATGTTCGCTACTGTATACGTGAACAACGTTTTCCGCTACGTCATATCCAGAATTCCAAGCTTGTTGGTCCGAGCGAAGAGTGCAAACTGCCCTTCGATTATGTGCTTCCTAGAAAGCGAGGATCTTCAGGAAGCTGAATTTGGACGATTGTGGCGAGGTCTAAAGTACAACAATGTTCATGCAGAAGGAAAGCTGTCCGTCAATGCTATCCGCAATGCTCTCTGTGATGCTGAAAGCCGATCAGAAGGGCGTAAAGGCGCCTGTATAGAGCTTCTTGGCGGCAAAGTATGGAAGGACGCAGCCACGCACAACTTATCCAGACGGGCTTGGGATCATTTTTATCGATTCGTAAGTCGGGACTTTTGGATCATGAGTGTCGATGGCAACTAACTCAACAGGCGTTGCTACAAGGTGAGCTGCTCCGGCTGTGCGCTGTCTGTCACATACTCCTTCGAAAACTGGTGTGCAAATAGACTCCATGCTCAGCCGAATTCTCGATATCCTGCCTGGTTCGACGAGCAAGATGGCCCCGCTGAGCACCGTCTTCGCGCAAGTGGTATCATCGTCTGTGGAAGCCATCGTAAAGGTCGTATAGGGAGCATGGAGCATGTAAAAGCCAAGAAGAAAGAAATGCGGAATGTGTGGATCGAGCGCGAATCCCGGAATTGGTGCTTCCTGCGGATGGTGAGTGCTGAAAGCGACGCAGTTCATGGCTCGGCTGAGTAACTGACTGTGTATAAAGATGGCGAGCGAGGACAACAAGAAGCGGGTCTCAGAGCTTGGATCGTCCAATCTCGCTGTATGCGCATGGCCTTATCTAGAAGGACCGAATAATGTGCCAGACAGCGTCACCTGGGTTGCTCGACTTCGCAGCGGCTACAACGCAACTGACAGGAGGAACGCACGGTGGACCACCGAGGCGACGTTCCACCATACTGCAAAGACGCACGAGCGGTTGCTGTCGACATCGCCAGAATCGTATTTTCAAAAAGGCAAGCCCTTTTCCGATGCATCGCTGGACGTGCTCGTCATCGACACTGGCAACGAGCAGAACTTTGAGAAGTTTTTGTCGAATATCGTCAATAGGCTTGCTAGTTCATCAGAGAATGGCGGTTGCAGTGCAACCGGGGCAGGTCAGAAACCCCCAATCCTTGACCGTGCCTTGTACCTCGCCAGGAACATGTTCCGCGAGCAGAGTTAGGTTGTTTCCAAAAACGCGTTCTGACTGCTTGTCAGACAATCCAGCCAGCGAGTAACAGCAAAAGACCTTCTGATAGTTCATAATTATGTGTGTGCGGAATTGCCATAATATCGCATTCGAAGGTTCTCGTTGGTGTGGTCGATCACGTCTTCTTGCCAGCGCATATCAGAACACCTTGTGCAGCAACGGCTTTTGTGCACAGCTATCGATAACTGACACAAGTTATTGCATACAAGACACACCCTTAGTCACAATGGTACACCCTCCTGTATACTGGGCTCAGCGCTCGAGGTGAGTTGGGCAATTGCTGCAGCTTCCAGCGAACATTCGTGAAGGCTGACGCTGACAATTTCGTACAACCTATGCAACGCTACAGCGAGGATGAAGAGTCCAAGAACGTTCTGCTGATCACTATCGAAGCGAGTACGTTTGATCCCTAGACCTTTCTCGCTGTCTGGATACTCTCCGCAAACTGTTCTGCAGGATTTCGCTGACGTTGTGCACACCATGTTTCGGTGGACATAGCCGACCTTGACCCTACGTCGTACGCGCTAGAATTCCCAGATGAAGGCTCCCGTCTAGTCTTCAAAGGCAAGTCCAAGGCGTTCAACGGCGGAAGCACTACCGACTACGGAATCGACATCGAGCTTTTTGACAAGGTCCTGCCAGACGAGGTCAAGAAGAGCCTCACCGGAAAGAGCCTTTACCTTGTTGTGCCAAAGAAGGGTGAGTATAATGTTCAGCCATCGTTACTTGAACCTGTTCGGTGACTGATTCCCGGCTTTTCTACCTGTAGAGCTCAAGCAGGAATACTGGCCACGTTTGACAAAGGATAAGAAGAAGACACCCTTCATCAAGACAGGTGAGAAGCATTGCGGAGAGATTGACGCATTAGCTGGCTAACCTTGCCATGTGTCATGGACGCATTACAGACTTCGACAAGTGGGTCGATGAGGACGAGCAGGATGCAGCCGATGAGCTCGACATGCCTGCCGAAGATCCAATGGCCAGTATGGGAGGCATGGCGGGAGGTATGGGAGGAGGCATGGGCAATATGATGGGTGGCGGAGGCCCTGGAGGCTCTGGTTTTGACATGGAAGCTCTCAGTAAGCTTCCGTCGATTTCCACTTTTCGTGGCGCAAATCCGACTGACCCGGCATCTGTTTCCATTGTGCAGTGAAACAAATGGGTGCAGGCGCCGGAGGTGCTGGTGGAATGCCAGACTTCAGCTCGTTCGGAGGCGGAGGTGATGATGGCGACGATGGAGACGATGGCGACGACATGCCCGCTCTCGAATCAAAAGCAGGTGAAGGCAGCAAAGATGGCGAGGACGACATGCCACCCCTCGAGAGTGCGTAAAATTTGTAGATATATCGCCGCTTACATGAGATGTGTCGCTTTCCCAAATCTTCGCATCGTTTACCTCGACCATCTATGGGCGATAGACGGTATAGACGGTCGAGGTAAAAGATGCAATAACGTCGGGAAAGCGACACTTCTCATGCAAATGGCAACACGCTCATCTATTCTCAAGACGCTGATCTCTGACTTTTTCCTTAGATGCCTAAAATGACCTGAAGATCCGGACCAGTGGGCTACATGTGACGGATATTATCAGCTAGTTTGGATGTCTTAGTTCATTATGTCGCAGCCGTTATTGGAGACCAAAGCAAAGGCAAGAGCCAGAAATAAAGACTGTGGCCGTCTGCTTTGCCTCGAGTACCGGAGCCCGTGCATCGTCCGCTCGACAGCCGTTATGCTCTTGACAGTGCTGTCGAAAACATATCGATGTTCGTGAACATCGAGACGGTTGGAGTGTCGTTCAAATACTAAACTTGATGTACGCGATTGCATGCATTGCACTTGGACATGACAAGTATGGGGTACCCGCCTTGACCACACCTCAGGCTGATGAACGACTATACTCGCTAGATTGCAGCAGTCTCAAGCTACTAAGATTACAATCAGCCGCCGACGCACCCCTTCTAGCCATTTACTTTCCATAGTTTGCGAGTCTGTCTTGCTTTTCTGACGATTGAAACATTGCTCGCTCCGGCAGATGCTCCTCCGAAAGCAAGTACAACAGTCTCCTCGAATTCAGCGCCTGGCGCAGCTAAAGCAGCCGCTTTTTTACGTTCGGCAATGCACTTCTTAGCAAGATTGAACCTTGTCTGGTCTGAGAGACTGCTGCCTTCGCCGGATCCAAGATTAGAGGATTCAAGAACAGCCTTGAAGAGTTCGAAGGGTAGGACGGCATAGATGTGTTGTAAAGTTAGCTGAGCCTCTGCTTGTTCGGCTGGTGGAGTCTGATTGCTGAATGCGTGCAGCGATCTCGGCAGCGAGCTTGACAGCCGTTCACTAGAAGGAGAAAGGTCAGAACAGGTTATTCATCACAGAGCATGGCCAGGCTCACTACAAAGCAGCAGCGAGCTCCTGCTCATATGCCACTCCCATCTTGCCAGCGGTTCCACTTGACAAGGTGCCAAGGTAGGTGATCCAGTTCCTGACTTCCTGAGGAGACACTACAGATTGTATCGACTCGTTGCATACCGCTAGGGCATGCTTTGCGAGGTCCGAGATCTGCAGTAAGATGGCAGCTAGCAGGACAGACGGTGCATTGCTGCTGTTTATGTGATTCAGAGACCGTGATGAGTAGAGATAGCCAATAGCAAGCACAAGAGCATCTAGACGCGCAAAAGTGAAGACTTTATGCATTAGCTGAATTGAACCAAGCCGATTAGGTATCGCCGTTTCGAGATGGAAGATGCAAAGCCGTCGGTAGAGCGACACTTCTCGTGCAAACGACGATACACGACCCAAAAGATGCCGCCACTACTTACCATCCGTGACTTGATCGTAGCCGTTGAGAGGCAAGAAGACATCCAGAGTCTGCTGAGCGCTATGAGGGTGCTGAAGCAGAGCTGCTATCGTTGGTGACCTTGATACGATGAGCGAGTGGAGCTTCAAAGGCTGCCGGTCTGGCCTGTAATGCAGATTCACATCGCCGTATTCGCCGCTGTAGTGAAGAAAAAAGCACCCATCAATTATGCGAGGTTCGGCAGGTCCCATAATGCGCCCACAAGGCACGGACTGACCCTATGAAGCCTTTTTGGTACTTTGTGCGTTGTGTCAAGCTGGTCAGCCGATGCTGCCATGCTTCAACGGTATGGCTGCATGAATGGCTCACGATGTGCTCTAGCGAAGCAGTGTCTGGGTCCACATCCTCCTGGACGACAGATGGAGCAGCTTGAGGAGTCGGCACTCGAGGTCCAGCGGTCGAGGGAGTCGAGGGTCCAGCAGCAATGATAGCGTCGTCTTGGAAAGCTAGGCTGTTCATGCGTTGGGCCGTATCCTCCGCTGCATACGCCGCGCCTGCACTTGCGTTGGGCCCAAAGGACACGCCAGGGAGGTTGTCGCGCTGCCTGGCTTTGCCGTTGGGCAAGCTTCCTACTCCACTCGTGCCATTAACGCCAGCCATACTATGCCAGAGCCTGTTCCTGCAGGTTCCAAGGTGTCCCACTGCTTTTTGACGGCTGCACTCGCATGCAATCGAGGCGACAAATGATGCGGCAGCTTCGGGGCGAGTTAACGTGTGTCTTTGCAGGAGAAGCTCTCTCTGAAGCTGTTGTTGAAGCGTATGTGTATCAGTCAAGCAAATCTCTGTCTGGCTGGCCTGGTGAGTGCGAGACGATCTTAACCAAGTGTGACGGAAAGTGCTAATGGAGGCATCAATAGTCGAAAGCAGGCAAAGGTGGTTCAAACTGTAGACAGCTCAGTGAGACTTGCAGTTCGGATGATTTGAACTGTTTACCGCCTCGGCCATCGCATAGACTTGTCGCGGACGTAATCCCGATGCGATACTAGTACAGAGCTACAAGACTGATTCCTGATTCCAAAGGTATCCGTAAGGTTCACATTCCAACCAACGATTCACCAGTAGGCCGAATTTGCATAACTTTCTTCAAGCAGAAACTCCAGCTTGAGCTTCCGACATCTTTTCACCTCTTTCCTCCTTCTGCTCATCGGTCTCCTCCATCTCTTCGAACAAAGTCTCTGCTTTAGCATTCTTGAACAGTCGGCCGTGCATTCTGCCTTTGATGTACTCTTCACCGATAATTTCGACTCCCCTCCTGATTACATCAACCATGATATCTTCGACCCACTCATTCTCCTCGAATGGTATGTCTAGCCACTTGCTAGGCATGCTTTGACTTAATGTCTTGTGCACCAACTCATTCGTAGGGTCTCTCAGAATCATGATGAAAAAGAGATGTTGGTCTTCGGAGCTCGTGAGTTGAGATGATGGAGCAGAAGTGCTTGTTGAAGTGGATGCTTGAGGTCCGCTGAAAGGCATAGACGCAAGGACAGGTTGAATCCGCATGTATACGGGACATATCGTTACAGGAATGGTAACGCCAGATTCCTTTCTGCCATGAGATGGCTTCTCAGACTGTGACTCCGATGGCGGACTAGCCTCTGGCTTCTTGTAGTGCTTCTTGATGAGCGCGTCAAGATTAGCTTCGGCCAGCTTGTATCCCTCGACGAAGCCTTCAACAGTGTTCAGGTTTCGGTCGTCATCATCTTCACGGTCGCCAGCTGTCTCTGCTTTTGATGCACCTTGTCTTGGCGCTCCCGATGGCGAGTCCTCTACATGTCCTTTATTAACGACCAGATCACCACCCTCGACTTGCTCCATCACCTGTCGAGAGTGAGAAGGTCAGATTGATTTGGGCATGCCTTCTCGGGCGACGAGCTTACCTTTGCCAGAGCACGATAGACTAGCGTTTCGACACCTTCATAACCTAGCATATCATGACTGAGATTGACTTGAATGACTTCATGTTCCGCAATAGGTGGTGCTACGGCATTCATGATATCCTGCATAGCTTTCATGCCAGTCTCCGTGATCTCTCTCTTTAGCTTATCAATGTCCAGCTGATTCGAAAGCATGTTCATCATTCCACTTCGCCATTTCTGTGCCTGGGCACTAGCTGCATTCATCCCAGCTTGTGCCTGAGATGTGGCATCGGCTGGGGAGACTGGTATTTGATTCTGTAGATTTGAAATGGATACTGGCAGATTCTTGGGTAAATGCTTCGCTTGCTGTGGTATAATGGATCAGTTTAGCTCCTAATAAAAGATGTTCACAGTTCCTCACCTCCTCCGCTACTGTTCTAGCTTGCTGAAGCACATTACTTGCTTGAGACCAGACACTACCCCAGCCCCATCCTCCAGACTGAGCTGGTGCAGCGGCAGACGGACTCAGAGGTACAGGTGCCTCCTGCAGCTTCTCAGCCGCTTGTCCAGCTGTGATTGTAAGCGAAGCAGGTGTCATGTTGGTTGATCTCGCGGATTCAGTGCTCTTCCTAGGCGGGACAGTACTACCATCGCGTGCATTCCTGGTTGAGGGCGGTTCGCCATCGCGAAGAGCTGTACGCGGTGAGCTTCTGTTGATGCCAGATGTACTTGCCGTAGCAGCAGTAGGTTTCTTCGAGCTTGCAGCAGTCGAAGTGCCGCCAGCATTGCCAGGTGTCACGCTGCGTCTGTCGCGGTTGGCAACGATCTCATCCAAGAAGTCAAGCACTGCCTGAGGGTCGTCTGCATTATCACCAGGCGTAGCAGCAGCTCCAGAAGTAGATGGAGTGGGCTTCTTGACGCCTGCAGATGTTCCTGTCGTCGTTGCCGGTTTCGACAGCGAAGCTGATGACGATGATACGCCATCCTTGCTTGGGCTGCTCGAGCCTTCAAACGAGTCGAGATTGTCCAGGAAAGACAGCACGTCTTCGCGGTGTGAGCGTGTGCCCGCTGTCTCTGCTGAGGGTGTTCCAGGTTGCGACATGCTTGTGCTGATGGTGTGGTGCAGATGCATGCTATGATGTTCCCCATAACGCGAACGTGATCGCAGATTGTAGACAGCTATGTCCGGAATTGGAAGCATACCCTGCATTACTTCAGGTAGTCAAAGTAGCTAGCACATCAACCACAGTACCCTTGATTGGATCAATAGATTGTAGATGCTCTGAACCACACCATCAACGAGCTGAAACTGCCCCAGCCGCCACTGCGCGTTCTCGCATGCACTCTTAAGCTCCATGAAGCACACCTCTTTTTCTTCTACCATCAATGACCTCTGCTACCTTTCCACAGCAGTCTACGTCTCTGCCCATCTCAGTCGAGCTAC
Source organism: Cystobasidium tubakii (assembly GCA_024345325.1). Taxonomy (NCBI): domain Eukaryota; kingdom Fungi; phylum Basidiomycota; class Cystobasidiomycetes; order Cystobasidiales; family Cystobasidiaceae; genus Cystobasidium; species Cystobasidium tubakii. The sequence continues at coordinate 856,837 of BROO01000001.1, read as the reverse complement.
TGCAATGCATCGAGCAGTTCAGTCGGCATGCCCAAGTCATATTCGATGACCTTTCGAGATCCAATGCCCAGCAGCAGCAGCAGCAGTCATCAACAACAGGCACTCGAGTCGATGGACTGCCTTACACGACTGCATTAGCATCCCTGTCAGAGCTATCAGCAGTAGACGAGAAGCTCGCCGAGCTGCTGAACAAAGCTCAAACGCATGCAAAGAATCAGCATCGAATTGAAGAACTGGAAGATGCTCTGCTACAGCATGAAGTTGACTGGCGCGGAGAGATCAATCAACTGGAGACAGACAGAAAGAACCTGAAAGCTATTGTAGACAGAGGAAAGAAAAACAAAGATGCTATCGACCAAGCTCGGAAGGGTGAGTTACCATCTGCACGCCGCATCGCAGTGGAGCAAGTCCATCTAATCTCTTCTTACAGCCACCTTGAAGCCTTCGACGATCCTCTCATACGCTCGTTTACTGGCTCCTTACACATCTGCCCCGCCTCAGCATAGAAACTTGATGCCTGGTGTATTGGGATTGAGTCAGCCACCGCCAGCTACTGGACCAGGTGGGCTACCGCCAGGCTCGATACTGCCTTACCCAACCGAAGAAGTTATGAGGCGTGGTATACTTGCTTTCGCTGAGGTCAGCAATATTGGAGAGACGACCGAAATGACTGGAGGTAAGGCATGAGTGAAAAGGGTGCCGCTTTGTTTGTGCTAACAGGATATTCCAGCTCGACCACCATCTCCCAGTCAACTAATGCCCAAACGCAAAGAAGGGCACATTGCCGGACAACAGCCTGTGCCAGGAGCAGCACCAATACCTCGACGAGCCTATCCTCAACCTTTGGAAGAAGAAGAAGAGGATATCATGCTGGATCTCGATCTCAATCCAGGTGAGCAGCGTTACTTGAATACGGCATTTATTTGTGAACATGCATCTAATGATTGTGTATACATGATTAGATCTATAAGTATGGATGAGAATGCAAATGTCTTCAAAATACAATATAAATGGAATCAGCGCAAGCAAGACGAGCCAGCCTTGATGAGCTGTTGGCTTTCGCCTAGTCCCAAACCACGAACTCAGGCCATGCCATCCGCATCAGGATGCCATCTCTTAACACCAAATCGCTGTTGAAGGATAAGCAACGAGTATACAAGGAGACAAATTCTCAAGCATCTCGGGAGTCCTCCATAACCAGCTTCCCAATCTCCGGAAAGATAGAGATCGAACTGCTTCTTGATCTCGGTATATTCGATAAAGCCGAGAGACTCGATATTTTCTTTCGTCAACTGCTTTGTCAGCATGTTGATAATCGAACCTGGGCGGGATTTGCCCTGCTCAGCCTCTTTGGACTCGGTCTCGTCGGCTTGACCATTGGCGACCGGAGCCCGATTAATGGGTGCTGTGAACATCATCTTCTTCCGCTCATACTGCAGATAGAAGGGAAACCATGGAAATCTCAGTAGAAGTACTAGGCAGACTGAAAGGGCTCAGACTAACTAGCTCTTGAGTGATGAAAGGCTTTACAGCCTCTCGCAAGATCCACTTCTCCGAAAAATTCCATGAGCCATCCTGCTCTTTGGAAGGACGAAGCTTGACCGATCTAAATCAGCCATATACATACAGCTTCCACTGTCAGCGTTATTATATCGGAGAATTCAGAAGTATCAAGGAACCTCACGGCGGAAGGCTGTTGACGTATTCCACCAACTCGGAATCCAAGAACGGCAACCGTCCTTCAATCGAATGGGCCATCTCATTCCTGTCTCCTAACTGGTTGAGCAGACTATTGGCCAATGTAGTCTTGTTCTCCGCATAGAGAGCGATGTGAAGCGGATGCCAAGATCCGTCAATCGCATGTTGTCTACTTATACCGTTCAGATATTCGGCAATAGCAAGAGCGCCATCAATAGTCCCGCATGAATCTCTCGCTTCTTTCGTGAACATGTCCGGTGGAGGAGTCGCAACTGCGAAATTACGATGTAGCGAGATGCCACCTAGCATAGCTCTTGCGGTCTTCGCATCATTGTATGACATGGGCGTCATGCCCATATCTGACTCGAGGGATTTAGTCTCTAATTGCTTGATGAGCTTCTCCCTTTCTTCTTTGCTCGGTAGATCGATAGGCAGGTTCACAGAGGCCAAATCGGGAGCGCGTAGATAGTCGGGCAGGAAAAAGGGATATCCAGCTGCTATTTCGTCTGCTCCTTCTCCAGTCAAGACTACCCGGAAACCCTCCTTTTGTACCAGACCAGACAAGAGATGCTTAGCTGCTCCTCCCAGATCAGAGAGTGCTAGCTCCGAATGCCAAATGCATCCTTCGAATGCATTGATGAGCTCTTCTTCTGTCGGTTGGAGTATGCGCATATCCGCCTTGATAAATTCTGCAGTCCGTTGAGCGATGGGGCCCTCGTCGTATTTACTTTCTTCGCCTGGGAAACTGAGCGTAAAGGCGGTCACTCGAGCATCTGGGTTTTCTTTCTTCAGAAGGTAGTTGGCAATACCAGCCAAGCACGAAGAGTCGATACCACCGGAAAGATATATGCCGAGCGGTACATCCGAGCGTAGGCGTAGTCTAACAGCTTCAATTAGGCGCTCGCGTACACCCTGAATCATTTCCTCGATAGACCGCGTCTCTGGGACTCTGGCATCTGGATAGGTCTGGTCCCAGTATGGTCGGAAGTGAAGGGTAGTATGCTTGCGAGCTATCATATAATGCCCAGGCCGAAGCTATAAGAGCGCGACAAGCTCAGTTGGCAGATATGCAGACCGAAAGACCTAGAAGACTTACCTTTTCCACTCCGCGGAAGACGGTCCTGTCGTCGTGGTATTGACCAAACGACATTATGCTCTCGACATCCCACTCGGGTGTCCATCCCATAGCCAAAAAGGCTTTCATCTCACTAGCAATAAGCAGCTTCTCGCCGACCTGAACAAAGTACAATGGCTTGATACCGAATCTATCTCTTCCGGCGAAGAGGCGCTTCTGTTTATTGTCCCAGAGGATGAAAGCAAACTCTCCGCGGAGATTGTTAACGGCGTTCAATCCATACAGCTTATATCTGCACGGAAGGAGGAGGTCAGGGATGTCTTCGACAAGTATCAAGTCACGTGGTGCTTGTCCCGAAGCGAGAAGACTTACAGCTGAATGAGGAGCTCAGAGTCACCATTGGTCTTGAATTTAGCACCCTGAACTTTCAACTCTTCTCGGACCCGCTCAAAGTCGTAGAATTCGCCAGTGACGACTGCCCAAATATCGCCATCTTCATCTGATAAGGGCTGTTGACTGGTCGCCAGGTCAATAATGGAGAGTCTGACATGGCCAAGGCCTGCGATGGAGCTGTTTCAGCTAAAGAGCGAGCCTCGATTATTCTGAAGTACACACCAACGCTTCCGGAAGGGTGAACATAGGTGCCTGTAGAATCTGGCCCCCTAGGGTCTTCAATTCAGACGCTACTCTGGAGCGGCAAAAGACGGGACCCACCGATGCTTCAGGAGCTTGAATGAATCTTCGAGCTCCTTCTTTGTCTGTTCCTTCGGTGCATTGCCCCCAATGTAGAAGATACCAGAGAAACCGCACATGACCGACGAGAGTCAGTGAGCTATTGGACGAAGGTGTGTATGGTGTCGATGAAATGTGAAGAGGCCCGCTTCAGCATGCAATTTGTGAGCAGTATGTTCACCCTGCGACATACCTTCAAGCTCTTCCCCCGCCTGCCTTGCTATATCTTGGGGAAGCCGTGTAGTGGTTCTGTTTCAGGTACGGGCGTCACCGTCCAGTCCAGGCAGCCGAACCGAGAACCTGTCAATATGGAAGGATGCGAGGCAGTCTTCTGAGCAGGAATGCTATTGACACATGTAGAAAGTGATCTCAGCAAAGAAAGCAGTCAAGTGGAACAGAAGGTCAATATCATTGCGCATCCAAAATGATAAGGAACTCGAAGTGGCCGAATATCGCGATCAGTCGCCGCTGTTAGAATCGACAGCTACAGGGACATCGACGAGGACCGGCAAGGGAGGGTATTCATCGAGTTCCATATCGATCCTTATCAGCTCTGCCTGCAGGAGTCTCGGCTGATTGCAACATCCTCTGAAGTCGCTGACCCGATCTAGCCTTGTTCGTGGTCGCATGTGTAGGATGGCCAGCAATGCAGGCTATACGGCCGTCAGCTGCCCAAGGTGTGTTGGCAGCGATCAGTATTCAGTGACTGGATATGCACGCATTGCTCCATACATCGAACAAGTCGCTTCTCTTTCGAGAAAGCTGTTGCGCGATGCAGTGGGTGCAGGCAGCAACACCTTCGCAGCAATCGACCTCGACCTCTTGCTCCAGCCTCGACTGCTCTCACGTCGCAGCACACCATGGCAACGCTCGCAGGACCATCCCTCAGTATGCTTCGATGCAGCAGACCTGCTCTGTCTACCTGCTCCAGCTTGATCGCCGGCTGCAGCTACTCGTTCTCGACGAGCGCCAGCAGCAGCAGCAACAGTAGCAGCAAAAAATCAAAGAAGTCGAAGAAAGAAGCTCCGAAAGGACCCAAGAACACCCCACCTGGCACGAATGCAAAGCCGCCTGCTTCAGGACGTCCTAAGCGATACGATACCACATATGGTATCCCACCTTTGCACCCTGCGATGTTCCGTACAGGCGCTCAAAAGCTCAATCGCGAAGTAGAGGAGAAAGCACAGCAGCCGGATTATGAGAAGATGTGGAGGTTGCAGGATGAAGTTGCTTCTACTACTTCCAGTAGAGAGTTTGAAGAGAAGAGTAAACAGCTTGCTGAGCTGAGAGCGAATCAGCCTAAACGCCATCCTCTGTGGGCATTCTTCCATGAAAAGACGAAGCGAGATGCAGAAGATGTGGAAAAGAACGCCAAGTTCAGCAAAGGTCCAAATGGAGAGGATGTACCACCTAGAGGCTATTATTCATTAGCAAACTCAATAGATAGGCCAAACCGAGAGGCTTCCAAGAGTGGTAGGCTTGTTTGCTGTTCCATCTCTGCCTTGAATCACCCGCTGACCCATGTAATCCTTCAGGCCGGTCATGGGATGCTGCTGAACTGCGAAGAAAATCTTTCGATGACTTACACAAGCTATGGTATCTCCTCCTCATCGAACGGAACGCCCTGCATACGCAAAAGGACGAGGCTCGCCGTCAAGGAGTCGAGCTTATGTCGTACACATACGTTTCCGAACAGTTGCTCAAGGTGGGCAATGGCAGCACACGTCGCTTGAAAGTGATGCTATATACTGATAGATCTGCTATCCCTCGCACTGTTTTACCTCACAGTGCCGAAAGTCGATGGCCCGCATCAAATACATCCTAAACGAGCGCAGAATCGCTGCGGGTGAAGCACAAGATCTGGTCCTGGAAGCTACGCGAGGGTCTGGATCAGTAGACAGCCATGTGAATAAGAGAACGGCACCTGTAAACTTCATGGAGGAGGAAGTGCCAAAGACCGCTGGCGCACCATCTGCGCTGTAGTGGACGAAGCCTGCACGATGTGATTCGATGGCTAGATTGGGACAATTGACATATTGGATTGCGCTTGCAAATCTGTGCAATGTCGAGACCGAAAGTTAATTTCTGCAGAACATACTGGATGGGGCAGCTGCTGCTCAAAAAATACGATACATGCGCTCTCACCGCACAATCGCTGGCATCCTTTCTAATCGCTGACACCTTTACACGTCTCAGACTCATATTCGGGCATGACTGGCTTCTGGAAACGTCTCATGAGAAACAAATGGGATCGCTACTTTGTGAACTCATGAAGGATAGAGGGCCAGAATTCGGGATGTGGTGTTGCAAAAGAATTGCTTCTTGTCTGAGATTTCTTGTCTGACATATGCAACCCGGGACGAAAGGCTTTAGCAGGAGTGTGCTGCAAGTCGAACAGTGAGTGGGTGTGCTTACGAGACAAAGACATCATCGTCCGCGATTCGTTCTCAAACTCACGTGGGCAGGCTGGACAAGGGTAACTGAGTTAGAACATCCGTTACCACAAGAATCCTCAGGTGCTTGTGCCTGTGGTTGAATCCCGTCCGCTTGTGATTGTGCTGGCACTGCCCGTTGTGTTGCTGGTAGTAGTAGCCGCAGCACTACTAGTAGATGCGTTCGTAGTTGTGGTAGCGGCCGAAGCAGCTGTAGCCACAGGGCGAACGTAGCTGGTGGATTCTGCACATGTTGTACTGCGGCAGTCTACCTTCTTCATGACCGTAGACCATTTGCCTGGGCCGTCTCTCTGCGCGTGGTATGTGTTGTAGCACATCGATGGAAATGTGTGGAGCGCAAAAGTAGCCTTGTCTCACTGGAGCTCGACGAGTATCAAGGATACGGGATGCGTGATGTGTAAAGGAAAAAGAAGGAGAAGCGTACTAGCTAGCTCACCTGGGGAGTCGTTTGTGTTTGACAGCGAAAGAAAGTGTCTGACAGCGCAGAGAACCGCGAGTGGCTGTCAAGGGCGATACTGCATGTCAGACATGACTTGTCTCAACACTGGAGGGAGGCTCATGATGGCGTCATTGTGTTGAACGCTATGTTTGAGCGCTGTGGAGGTCGCTTCCGGTCGACGTGCCAACCTTTGGTCTACTTGCGACCTTAACGGGGTGGAACTACCTTGTCGTCTAACCGACATTTCAAGACTTTGGTGCAGCACGTTCGGACACATACGTTGCGCTATGCGTACTCAACTTGTATCGATTATGGACTATCAGGGATGCGATATTGGCCCAGAAACCATTCTCCGAAATGTCCGACCGCACGGCCGCATAGTGCTTTGGAAGGAGGTCGGCAGTCCCAATGTCTGGCAAGCCTTCATACCCGAAGATGAGTACAATCCCGAAACATTTGATCTCGAAAAACTGGACGGTGGACCGGCACCGGAAGACTACTATCGACTACCTTATGACCCTGCCTGGACAGAAGCAAAGGGGCCCGTGCGCATCAACCAGTATCTCAAGGCGGCCAGCTTGAGCAGCTACCGTCCCAACGACGACGAAGAGTACTGGCCGGCCAATGAAGTGAGCTTGATTCCGGCATGCGATCTGCATGTGTGTCACTAAGTGGTCCAAGTTTATCGTGCCTGCCTGTGTAGATGAGGGAGGAAATCCTCATTCATGAGCAGCTCATGTTGCAGCCGCATCCTAGTATTGTCAAATATCATGGCGTTCAGGTAGAAGACGGATATGTCGTTGGACTCGTGTTGGACAAGCTTGATGTAAACCTGCACGACGCGATAGAGAAGCCTACAAAAGAAAGTCACGTTTGGACAGTTGAAAAGGTTATGAACGACATCGGAGAAGGTCTAAAGCACCTTCACTCCGTTGGGATAATGCACGCAAGTTCCCCGCGCAACTTCACTGCATGTCTTCGGTTCCATCTGATACGTTCATTCCCTACTGCGTATTGTGTACAGGGCGACGTATCTATAAGCAACATGATGCTAGACAAGGATGGCCATGCGGTCTTGATTGACTTCGATAGCGCTTTCCCCATTGGTGGCCCTCGCTACGGAAAAATAATGAACGGGCGTTACATGCATATACACGAGAGGGTGAGTTGGGCCTGTGGTGTTACGAAGACCTTGACTGCAAGGAAAACAAACCAAGGGTGGCGGATTTTAGCTGATCGCTTCGTTCTATCAGTATTTCCGAATGGATGCCGACGGATATAGCAACCCATATGCCTGTGCGGAACTCGATCTGGACTGCCTCGAATTGACCCACGGAGAGCTCGTCGAGCTGAGCGCGAGAAGACCTGAGTTTGACAATAACGGAGTAGCTTCCATCAAGCATTGAAGGTTAAATCCGACCCAAATAGACATTGGCTTCAATTCTGCATGCTTCCAAGTTCCGTCTAGGATTCATCTGCTAGTTTTGGTGAAGAACTCGGCATTTCCTGGTTTTGAAATGCAGTCTTGATATTGAGGCATGCGTAGTCAGTTGAAGTGTATATTTTGAGTGTACAACCATCCTATATGCTGCAGGATCGGTTGGAAAAGAGCTGAAAGTGGGGAGTTGTGCGATAAACGGTGCCAGCAGATTGCTTTTGACAGAATCGAGATAAACGGGTAACTCCGATCAAAGGCAAGTCATTTCAGTTGATGCCTAAGATAGAAAACAGGTGCACAGCGCGCTATCTGACTGAAGCCTTAAATGAATCACAGTGTCACTGTTTCCTTTTCATCATTTACAAAGCACTGCGGAACTTAAAGGACTACTCCTAAGATTGGACACAAGATATGAATGATAGGCCTGAATTTTGCAGACTCAGAAGGCTAGAAGGTGGAGATACATGTTCTATTCCTCATCTTTTCCTTTGACAGCAGCATCTTCATCCCAGTGCATAGCTCGCTTGACAGCTCGCTCCCAGCCGTGATATCTGGCTTCCCGGTCTTCCTTGCTTACGGAAGGCTCAAAGTTGTCAACGCCAGCTGTGTTGACGGCCTTGAGCGTCTCTGGCTTTTCGAGATCCCAGCCGAAGAGGCCGAGTGTGGCACCAGCGAGAAGAGCTGATCCAAGAGCAGTGGATCTGTCAGACGAGCGAGGATTAGTAAATGTGTCTCCGAAATTATTGGAGGGAGTCTCTACTCACTCTCTCATTTGTGGTCGCTCAACGGTCTCGCCGAGAATATCAGCTTGTAGCTGCATGCAGGTGTCGGAGTTTGTCATTCCGCCATCAACACGTAAGACCTTGAGACTGTCCAAGTTGGCATCCTTTCTCATCGAGTCCATGATAGCTCTGGTCTGGAAGCATGTAGCCTCGAGGGTAGCTCTTGCAAGATGGGCCTTGGTGGTATAGCTGGTGAGTCCGATGATCGTTCCAGCAGCGGAGTCATCCCAGTAAGGAGCGAAGAGACCAGAGAAGGCAGTGACGAAGTAGACACCACCGGTATCCTTGACGCTAGCAGCGAGTTCGCCGATTTCTGGAGCATCCTTGATGAGACCAAGAGAGTCACGGAGCCACTTGATGGAGCTACCAGCGACAGCGATGGAACCTTCGAGGGCATACTGAGGCTTGGCGTTGGGGTTTGGCTTGTAGGCGACCTGTCGAACGAACGTGATGGAATTGTGGTCAGAGATCATTCGTACAGCATCGATCACGTGTCTCGGTCACTCACAGTTGTTAGAAGGCCATGGTTCGAGATGACGTGCTTGTCGCCTGTGTGTAGCAACATGAAGCATCCAGTTCCATAGGTGTTCTTGCCCTCTCCCTGAGTCAAGCACTTGTTACCGACTAGAGCGGCCTGCTGGTCACCGATGAGACCTGGATTGCGGAGCTCAATGTTAGAGACGGAGCTTGCTGCAGCATGATTTCGGATAGCAACTCACCAGCAATGGGGACGCCGTTCAGGAGGGAGTTGTTGTACTTGATGTCACCGTATCTCTCACCGTTGGAGACGATCTCAGGCAAGCAGGATCTGTCAACGTCGAAGAATTCTAGAAGTTCGTCGTCCCATTGTAGAGTCTCGATGTTCATGAACATGGTTCTCGAGGCATTGGTGACATCTGTCTTGTGTACGCCACCATCGAGGCCGCCAGTCAGTCTGTATAGCAGCCAAGAGTCGACGGTACCGAAAGCGAGAGTCTTGTTCTTGGCGGCATCCTGGACTTCCTTGACATTATCGAGGAGCCAGCGGAGTTTGCAACCGGCGAAGTAGGTGGAGAGAGGTAGACCGGTCTGTGGAGAAAAATAGAGACTCAGTCAGCCTTGTTGCTTGAGAGTCAAATAGACCGCCGTTCCACTGCAGTGACGTCCGTAAGGTGCGAATGCTGCTCACCTTCTCCTTGATGGAGTCGACGCCATTCTTGCCTTTCTTGGCTAGGGCTTTGACAGTAGCAGTGTTTCTCGTGTCAGGCCAGACGATGATGTTGTGAAGTGGCTTGCCAGTCTTCTTGTCCCAGACAACAGTTGATTCTCTCTGGTTCGTGATACCGATACCGGCAATGTCGGATCGCTTGTACTTGCCGTCTTTCTCGAGAGCCTCGATAGCTTTATCAACGCACTCCATGCATGATGCTACCACCTCTTCTGGATCTTCTTCCATCCATCCCTGATGAGGGTAGATGTCCTTGAATTCCTTCTGGTGAGATGCGACGACCTGTTTGATTCGTCATGGTATGAAGGTCAGCTCAAGCTTTTTCCTGGACTACTTTTCAACCCGGATTTCATGGATAGAAAGGCAGGAGGGACTGGACAACTCACATTCGCCTTGTCGTCAAAGATGAAGAAGCGGCCTGAGGTGGTACCGCAGTCGAGGGATCTGTGTCGAGCGTTTCAGAAGAGATTGACATGTCCCAGGTCAGCTAGGCCGGCTCTCGGATTTGAGGGGAAATTCCAAGTTTCCACTCACGCTATCAATCTGTTGCTCATGGTTGCAGATGGAGGAAGACTGTGCGAGCGAAGCAGAGGTGTGTTGGGATGGCGTAGTGGGAGAGAAGAAAGAGGGACGAGAGACGAGTGTCGGAATGCCACTTAGCCGGGAGTTCTGCCGCACGCGAGAAGCTTTTCGGGAACCACCAAGCCAGCGAGTGGCTGAGTGACACGCGGAGGGTGACTGACGTACCGAGAGCAGGAGCAGCAGGCGTGATGTGGTGTGGAGCAGAGGAAAGCAAAGATGGAGAAGAGAAGAGAAGAAGAGAGGACGACGGGGGGATGGACGAGGGCCGTCGGGTCGGCTGCGGTCCGGCCTTTCCTGCCCGGATCTTCTGCACCTCGTTTCCCTCTGTCTGGCTGCCCAAGCTGTGGCTTTGCGCCTGCGTGTGCCCCTCCTCCCCGCCATGTTTACCCGCACAGCACCGCTCGCCGTGTGTTCGGGCCCGGCTAATCCACAGCACGCTCCGGCTAATTCGCCTGCATGCCTGCAATGATTATCCCTGACAGCTTTGCCGCCGGCTTTTCAAGCGTGCGTGATCTGGACTCCCGGACAAGGCAAGGCTGAGCCCCGTGCAGGAGATGCGCCCAGAAACACATGCATGCAGCCCGTAACAAGGTGCTCCATGCTGAGATACGCAGCATGTGGATGCCCAAACCCTCTTTACCCGGTGGCCCCTCCCAGCCCGTTGCAGACGGATCCGCAACTTGCCTAGTTTACCCCGACGTGGATTTCTTTGACGCTTTTCGCCGGCGGAACACGCTCAGCTCTCCAGATTTATCCACCACTCTCCTCGTGCCTCCCGGATCAGCACAAACACACTCAAGGAAGATGCTTTTGTTTCAAGCGTCATTTCGTCAGCATGCCCTTGTGGAAAGCTTCCCTCTGGCCATTCAGTTCTGCCAGAACAGCGCTGGTGGATCCGTTTCTGTGGAAAGGCTGATCCGACTAGTACTATGGTCGCAGATTTGATTGCAGGCTGCAGGATTGTAGCATAGCGACGGCGAAGTCTTCACAGAGTATAATAATATTGCATTCGAGCAAAAGAAATGCAATGACCCCTGCTCTGATCACGTGACTCGGCCGGTGCCGATCACCTAGTCCGCCTTGACGACTGAATTCCCCAAACCTGGTTTAGCTGTCTTCCGACTTGGTACAAGCACGACACGACAAGAGCTAGCACGGTAGACTGTCCCACCACTGAAGTTAGGCCGACACCGGACTGCCACCGGCTGGGTTCCCCCACGTGCATACGTCAAGATCATGTCGACCTCCGCAGCTATAAGCAATTCCGAAAGACAACCCAGTAATGGAGTGTTAAAAGCGGATGATTTCCTGAAGACTCGAGTTTATTCAGATCCAAAGTTGACTTTCAATGATACTGGTAAACTGAGCAGAGCGCCCGACGTGAAAGAAGGCGGCGCCGTTGTCACTTTGACGTACGCTCAGTCCTTCGATGCCAAGATTGCGGGCAAAAATGGAAAACAGATACAGCTTAGTGGCCTAGAAAGCTCTGTCATGACGCATCGGTGGGCGCTCAATGCAAATCACGACGGGTTGAGTTGCTGTGCTGATAGCTATCAACGCGCACGGACAGGTTACGGGCTATGCATACTCATATCATGGTCGGAATTGGCACTCTCCTCAATGACAACCCCCAGTTGAACTGTAAGTATTCACAGGATGTTTGTACTCGAAGAGGAGACTAAACTTAGACTTTGAATGTCAGGTCGATTGCCCCAGCTGCTGCCATTGGAGGAGCAACCTAAACCATGTATTCTGGATAATCATCTTCGAACGCCTCCGAATTGTAGACTCATTCAAAATGCACAAGCTGGTACCGGGCATTATCCCATCATACTGGCCCAAATCGGGACAAAATCTGAGTCCGAAGAGCACACCATCGAAAACGATCGGAGAGACGTTCTTCAAGCAGCTGGCTGCACAGTTCTGTTCGTGATTCCTCACAAGTCTGGTAAGTCGGAAAGCAGATTCGTTTCATACATAAAGATCATCGCTCAAGATTATCCCCAGATTCCGACTTTAATAGCACCAACCAGATGGAAAGACTGTCGCTGAAAGAGATTGTGAAAGCTTTCGGCCTCGGGCCAAGTCACAGCCTGATGATAGAGGGCGGGGCTGGTGTCATATCGACAATATTGTCTACGCATGCCACCGCCGGAAGCCTTCATGTCGACAGGCTGATTGTCACGATCGCGCCAACTTTTATAGGAGAAGACGGGGTTGCAATCAGTCTTCCAAAGGCTGGGCATATAGGCAGCATGCAACCAGTAGCTTCAGAGAGCTTTGGCAGGGATGTGGTGGTTGCTTACAATTTCGATAATCAAGGAAAATGAGCTTGCATATTAGGGCCAATACAAGACGGTGTCCCAGCAAGAAGGAATCTCACGTGTGCCTACAAAAGCTCGTCCTGATTCCGGCCAGGAAGGAAATCCTGACAGCCCTCTATCATTGACGACAATCAAGCAAGGTAGCTCTTCAGCTTCTGGTGAGCTGCCTTTTGGTTTTCCGTCTTCTTTGCCCAATCGCTGATTTCTACTTTCTTAAATGTGTTATCAAGGAACCTGCCTTGCTCACGATCTACCTTTGCTAGTTTCTCCTCGCTCTCATTGGCGGCTAGCAGTACTGGGATCTCAGAGTACGATTCGGGTGAATTGCCGATTGTACGCTCGATGACTGGACCCAAGAGGGCGTATAATTGGGGAAATGGGAAGGGGAAACCTTGATTCGCTGCAGCCTTAGTGGTGACAGCTCCCGGGAAAACGTGGTAGAAGCGGATGTCAGGATACTTGGCTTGCAGAGCCTATAGAGGGGCGCAGTAGCATTATGTCAGTCTCTCGAACGTCTCAGCATAACAGTGAGGGCCCTCACCAAAGTTGCAGCATCCGTTACAACACCTTCATTTTTTGCTTTGGCAAGCATCAAGCTTATAGCGTTACTATCTTTGGAAGACTTGCTCTCCACATCGCTCAAGTCGAAGGTCGAAGCCTTTGCACCGGGAGCAGCGACATTTACACTTGAGATCTTGAGAATACCTTCGGAAGTTAGACCATCATTCAGCGCGAACCGGCTCAAGACTTGGGTCGCAAAGTGTTCCTCGATGCCGTCACTTGTTAGATTGTAGTTTCCCATCGGAGGACCGCCTTGGGTCGTGAATAAATAGTCTACTCGACCATCTGTCTTCTCTTTGATAGCTTGTATGGCCTCTTTCATGCCCGATATTACACTGTTTCCATCGTCGAGAGTAGGCTGTCAGCAAGCATGCTAGTTTCGCCACCACCAGGGGACGCTGGGGAGGTGACTTGCCTCAAATCTGCACTGATGTAGTCAAAGTGCTGAAGAATGGACATATATATGTGACTTGAACTTCGGGAGCATTGTGAATCTGTCAAGCTCACTGCATTCGCGGCACCAAAGGGTACGTTCTGTCTGCATCGATCAACCACCTCCGCCAGTCTGGCCTCATTGCAGCCAACAACGATAACGCTGCTGCCAGCCTGTATAGTATGGGACAAGGTGGCAGATCCAATGCACAGACTGTTCAGCCTCTAGATTGTGCGGCCTCAGTTCAAGGTCCCGCATTATCACTCACACGAGCGAGCCTGATCGCGATACCTCGGCCGATGCCTTGTGATCCCCCAGCTACGACAGCAAGCTTCGAGCTGAGATTCAAGCCGGCATTCAGATTGCGAGCCCATGTACTCATTGTGATGGGGTACGTATTGATCAGAGCAGAAGTCGGAGTGCGAGTGAGTGATCGTGAGATCCGGAGCCTGACAGCTCTTTTATCGCCAATTTCAGCTATGCTATTATACGACTTTTATCACAACTACATTACAGCACTTGTACTACTGTCTAGCGAAAGTCCTGCATCGTTGCTTTCTTCCACTTTGCCAAATCTGCTTTTTCTCCGAATACATCCATGTCAGCACCCTGGTACCGCTCCTCTGCATTTGGCACGTGCGTTTTGCTAGGCGAAACTTGGGTTGACATATTACCTAACCGCGATGGCTTCAAGAATCGATTACTGCTTTCGCTCATGCCTTGCGAAGCCATGGAAGACGACCTCCGATGCTGCATGCCATTGTTGGAGGAGGAAGACAAGTGCCGGCTAGACGTATAGAGCTGTTCTTCATGCTGATCTTCAACGGGTGAAACCATCGGCGAGCGTCTTGGTCGGCGTGTAGCTGTGCGTGACGAACTCGTGACAGAGCTGGACCTTGGTTTCGAACTGGCTGGGTGGTCCCCGTCACCATCGAGTTCTGCCAACGCTTCCATAATAGGACTCTTGCTTCGATAAGAGTATTCCGACGCAGAGGGCGAAAAGGTCGAACGTCTGTAGCTACCAGAAGATATCGGCGCTGATGGCGAAGCTCCCGTACCGGGACCAAGACCAACTAGACCCCATGCCTCTTCAACCAATCTCGTCAACGACCAGAGCCAGCCTAAGCCGAACATACCGCAACTCCAGATCACATTCAGAACAGTGAAAAGGTCCGGTAGATGCGCTGGAGGCGTGATGACGGCATCAAGAAACACGAGCGTGAGCCCGAAGACCATGTTGGACAGGCTGATGTATTTCACAGGGTTATTGGCCAGCTTGAATGGGTTACAGCCTAAACTGTAGTTCCAGAAGAGGGTGAGAGCTATCGACGGCAGGGCCAGACCATCTCTTTTGAGTAGCGGGTATAGACTACAGACATCGCAATATATCAGATGCATACTCAAACTGAAATCGCGACACGCTTACCTGAAAGCTCCAACATTATTGAGCAGAACAGACCACTCGTAGTCGCTTCCGGGCAGACCGGGTTGCTTGCCAGCAATAAGAAGCGTTAGGGGCATAAGAGGCAGCAGTATTGACTTCTCGTGCACCTGAAACGAGAAAAGGAAGAAAGCCATAGCGGATGCAAAGAGAGCGTGAGGGAGTAGCTTCACTGTTGGCGACGGCTCTTTGGCCCGTTCTGTTTCAAACTGCGCGGCAGCTTCTGTGTTGGGTATGTTGCTCGGCTTAAGCTGCATATTCGTCCATACCAGTCCTGCCACGATGGGGATGGTTGCGAGGAGCGAGCAGCCTGCTGCAAGCCTAGCCAAGGCCGACGTTGAGAATATTTGACGAAGTTTGATGGCAACATTCAGACTACACCACACGTTCGCAACCTTGTCTTCGAAGAGGCCTCGATGGAAGGGAAAGATACGCAGGATAGTCTGTTGCAGTTGAGTCGGCGGGTACAGGAACGGCGCGAAGCATGTGACGATGGTGAGGGTACTGAAGAATCCGAGATTGATGAAGAGATTGAGCCTGCTCCAGTGTCGATCAGCATAGAAACACACGCAAACGATCTGCGTAGATGCTATTTACCCTTCGCTTCCTCCAAGCCAAAAGCACTTTCCTAGCAGATAGGCAAATCTACAGAGCCAAAGTCAGATAAAGTAGATATTGAAGGCTTAGGTTGCTGCTCACATGCCGGGGGCGTAGAATAGCGCCATCTGCTTGAAACACATCGAGCAGACAAGGAGTGCCGCTCCAATGTAATCGCGGCCAGCATGCATTGCTAGCATCGCTGAAAGTGTCAGACCGAGCATAACAGAGTTATACTGGAAGTGGCCTGAATCAATCATGATGAGACAAGGTTGAAGCATAATAGAATAGAACGCCATCATCTTTGAGACATGAAGCGTGTCAGCCTGTATATAGAGACTGCTGTCCCATGTATGCTCACAAGGGTTCTGCTGCTTCTTTTAGAAGTTGAGCCTTTGTCGTTTGGACGCGCTTTCCAGCGACCTAAGCGGAGAGCGCACCACATTGCTACAGGCACCATCCAAAACAGAATATCTCCAACTATCACGGTGCTACGCATGAACAGGATTGCCTTTTCCTCCCGATATACAGCCTCTCTGCCGCCTATACGACCAGTCAGCTCCACCCAGCGCGGGTTTCCGAAAGCTCTGGCTAAGCGGCCCAGCAGATACGAGTGATATGCTGTAAGTGGTGGATAATCTAGTCCCCAATATTCCAGATCGTGCCAGTACCACTGAGAGATTGGCAGATGGTTCGTTATTGACAGCCAGTGGCGCTGAGCTTCCATATCGCCGTACAAAGGTGGGTGACCTTTCCCTGTGCAGATACACAAGTAGATCAGCATGAAATGTCCGTAGCAACGGAAGTGTAAGATGCAGCGTTGCACACCTGACCAGCTGCCTATTCCTACGGCCCACTTTATCCACACAATGGTAGCAACGGCGATTGCCCATTCTTTTGCTTTCTGTCTTCCAGGTGAGCCACGACAAGACTTCTCTACCACTCTACACCAGCGACGTAGAGGCGAGTCATGCGGCTGAAGCTCCTCAAGCTTGAGAGGTGAAGAAGCTCGCAACCTGATTCCAGGTCGGCCCGCGGCATGCCCGCTGGGCCAGTTCTGGCTTTTCAGGCCAGCAGACAGGATTGTGCTCGTTCGAGATGCATTTGAAGTTGTCCTTCTGCTCCTACTAGGCTGCCCATGCGACAATCGTAGGTGCTGTTGTTGATGCTGGTCCTTCGCGTATCCGCCGGACAGCTGGCGGTCGTTTGGCTGAAGCGAAGGTCGACTCGCATAGCTGTAATGGCTGGGTCCGGCACTATTTACACTTGACCGTCTCTTGCTCTTATTGCTATGCTCATTATCAAAGTCTCTCTGCTCAAGCTCGTCTTGCAGTTTGTGGAGGTCTCGCGCCCGCAAGCCGCCGCTGCTGGTTGCAAGCGACTGTCTCGAATAGCTCGAGGGGAGCCCAGAAGCGGACATGCCTCTTGCTTTGGATTAGAGAGAGCAATAGACGCTCGCTGTGATACTTTAGGCAAACATGGTCGCCGACCACGTATGGAGGAGAAGCAATGTGGGAGCTTCTTGAACTCGGAGGTCGTCCGGTAAACACGGCACGTGAAGGTCGGCTTCGTTTTAGGTGAATGCGGCATACTGACACATCGCATCACTCAATGACCAAAGCAACGCAAATCCCTAGGTCTCTGTTTCTCACGACAAGGTGCTCCATTGCGAAATCATCCTGGGAGCCCTCAATAAACCGTGGCAATGTCCTAACCCCGGTAGTTCTGCCATATAAAATATACAATCGCTCCAACAGCAGCTAGTACGCTAACCGGTAAAGCCACAGAACCAGCTAGTAATTCCACGTAATCTTTCACTATAGCTACCCACCTATATATCGTGAAGCCAACTTCGTTCAGTCCAGTATAAAGCCAATCACAGCATAGGAACATCAACGACTCACGTGATAACAGTTGCCGTCCGCTTGCCAAAGACAACGTTGAAGCCTCCAGTACCGAAGTATGAAGAGTCGTGAGGAACGATGAACACTCCTTGAGGATCTACAGGCAATGCTGCACCAGCTAAGTCTCTGCAAGTTGCGGCCTGTTCATATGCCATTTAGACTCTTGGGATCGTGCCAGTGCTTCAAGATGTCGACTCACATAAGTTATAGCATTGACCACATCCGGCATCTTTGTGTATGGCAACCCAGCTAGGAGCAGTCGGACTGGTACGTTCAATATGGGTGTCTTGACGAACCTGCAGAGGCCTTCAGCCACTTCCCACGCAATGAAGAAAGACCAGACGACGTACCATGGTGCTACCATATTGATATTGATCCCTTGAGGAGCAGCCGAGTATGCCACCGACCGGGTCAGGCCGTACACACCATGCTTGCTAGTCGTGTCTGTCGAAGCAAGTCAGAGCCAGCCTTTTTGTTTGCCGAATGTGAATAAACTTGCATATAGGGCCCTACAGACGATGGAAGGTCTCAGCACACCTGACTCTACGAGGTGAATCATGTTTACTCACAAGGGGCAGCCCGAAAAAGCTGGAGAGCGATCCTAGCAGAACGACTGAACCCTTGATTTTCCTCTTTTGCATATAGTATCGTGCCAGCTTGAGCGCTAGGAGCAGCAGCAGATCAGCGTCCATCTCCGTAAGATGATATCAGAATATGCGTACTGTATATCGTCCCTGTCAAATTTACGTCCAAGGTTCTCAAGCTGGGAGCTTGCAATTTGCCTTCTTCTGAGCTCCAAAGACCGTCAGCTCTGCTATTACCGTCACCAGTAGGACACAATGTGCTTACTGTCTACTACGTCAGTATCAAAACTTGGGTTTTGATCTTCCGTAACACCTGCACAAGCGATGACGGAATCTATGCCACCAAACTTCTCATCTGCCCATTCAAAAACTGATCTCAGGGAGTTCCAATCCTGAAGGGCATACACATCAATTTTTACCTCTTTGAGAGCAGTCTCTTGATGACAACATGCATCAGCATCTAATTGAGACGTACGGTGACGGATGTGCGAGGAGCCGTGAAGGCTTGCCCGGGCACGACGCTCTCATCTATCTCCTTCTTTAAGTCTTTGATAGCCTCTTCGTTGTAGTCTACAAGGATGAGGGTGCTTCTGTTGAAGCACGACCGAAGCTCAGCTATAATGGATAGTGGGACTGGTCGTGCTCGGTGGCAAAAGCATACCCTAATGTGGCTGCGAAGAGGCAGAATGCAAAGCCAATACCGCTGCCTGCACCTGTTCGCAGATGAGAAAGACACGTACAAGACAGTCTCAGCCTAGACGCATTGAGCTTCACCCTACAAGCTAATATGCTCACCTGTTACGAGGACGACCTTGCCCTTGAGTTTGTCGGTGTCTGCAAGAAGCTCGCTCGGAGGAACAGCTCTACATGCTCCAGTAAGAGAGTTGGAGAAGTTTGAAGCAGCCCTATCGCTTGCGTCAAGGTAAGAAGGATCTTGTGAATTCTGCTCCATCGTGCGGGTCTGGCGCGCGGTCCTACGGCGTCTATAGATCCGCCAGGCTGACTACTATTTCGAGATCCAGCTCAAGAATCGTACTGGGCTTGCGAGGTGTAGCCAGCAGTGCAGTAAAGTCTGAAAAGTCTTGAATTATCTTCACGAGTTTGGTACTCTGGCAAAGCAACGCACAGATAACAAGCTGGTTGTACAAGCCGTGATCGAGTTCGACGAGAGGCTGTCTTGTGGAACACTCGGACGCAAACACCCTTCTTGCTTCTGCCTACTCTGCTTCGCTTCTGCCTACTGCTCTGCTGAAGATTGTCTATCCAGCTGTCTGGCAGCGATAAGGCAGAGCTTGGGCTGTCCGCTGTGCCCCGCTACCGCGTTCGACTCTTCTCACACGGTCCATAGCTGTATGGAGAGAAACACTTGAAGATTTGCCTCCCATGCAACACGGATGCTGGAAGCCAGCAGAGCCCAGGAGAAACCCTCGTAAGTGCCCGCGTCTTCTATGCAGGGTGTCAAGCTGATTATTGTGACCTCTGCTATCGTTTGCCGCCACCAACTATTGACTCATGACCTGCTCTTGTCCCATATCAACAGGTGAGCCCGCTGCTCGGACTCTGCCCCAGTCAGCCGAAGGGGAAATACTAGTTGTGCAAAAGGGATGGACACAGTCAAGACGCTTGGTCGATCCAGACAGGCAAGCATCCAGTTCAAGAAATGTCTACTCCGCAAATGGTAGACATTTCCGCGATTTCAAGTCCCCCGACGGTCCTCCTTCGTGGCTTGGAAACGAGAACAGGAACGATGTTACGGCATATGCATCTTCTTCCGATGATGAGCAAGAACTGGTGATCGACAAGATTCCCGTGGCAGGTTTCCATCCACAAGCTTCAATACAGGTTGATGGAAATGGATGGTATGATTGGGACATCGGTCCATCGCCTGCCCAGCAAGAAGGCTCAAAGCAGCACGCAACTACACCGCCTTTGGCGAAAGGAGACTTTGCTGCTACACGAGTAGATGCTGACCCGCAGGCACTCGGTTGCATCTCCATCTCTCAATCGGTGGACTTTCCCCCTCCACCAGAAACCGTTGACATTAGCTTTCTTGAAGACTTTGATACCTCACTGGAAGAAATAGAAGAAACAAAGACTAAACATGAGGTCTTGTCTATCTCGTCAGCGGCTCTGCCGTCTCCTCGAGTCGTGTCGGCCAGGTCCGCGGTACCGAGCTCACCGCATCGCTACCAAGATTCGAGTCACGAGGATGGGGATCTGGGGGCTTTCATCCTCAATGAAGCCGGTGCAGGACTCCTACATGGCGCAGTAACACGTTATGGGGGGCTGGAAGTCACCACGCGGGACGAGCTCGAGAATCCGGCCGCCAACGGTGCAACGCAGGAGCCAAGTCCGTTGTCTCGGGATCGGACTATGGAAGCATCGCTCTTCCACGTTTGCTCTGATGAGGAAGCATTCGCTGATGCGGTCGAAGAAACTTGCGATCTGGCACATGATACTTCAACGGTCGTTGAACTTTCGGACGACAACTCTGCAGACGAAGGCGAACTCGGCGATGATATACTTCCAGTGATACCTACAATCGAACACAGCCGAGAGCAGTCTCGAAGACTTCGACTATACTCCACGCTTTATGCAGACTTTGCTAGAGATCCTTGGAAATGGCATGAGAGGCGTGACCTAGTCGCTGAAATGTTTCCCACTCTCGAGTCAGAAAGATCATCGGAAGATCGACCACCTAGCTATGACGAGATGGAGAGACTCGCGGTCAGTCTGGCTGATAGATGTACCGTGGGGCCTGACCTCCTAGACGAGGATGGTGAACCGCAGCCTAGCAGACGTAGTGCAGAAGCATACGTAGACCAGAGCACTAGCTGTATCGATCCACCTTCAGGCGCCAAGCCACCGGGCCCGCGTACCGGCAGAGTATTCATGCCTCTTGAGGGTCAGCAATACTGTCACAAGTGTCGGCGCCACTTCAAAAATTCCTGGCGGTTGCAGAAGCATCTTTCGGACTCTCACCTACACCCCTACTATTGTCAAGTGTGCACTGTCGATTTCAGCAGCTTCAAGGAGCTATACATGGTGAGCCTATTTCCCAGAAGCACGCGTACACTTAAGCTGAATATCAGACCTTCTGTGCAGCACTACGCCGAACACTGGAAATGTCGACCGCCAGAGCTAGAATTTGGGCCAGCCAAACCGTTTCTTCAGATCTTAGCCGAGTATCAGATCACGGGTCGAAAAGAAGCAGCGCGCAAGAAGAGTGCAGCAGATGCGGAAGAAGCACGCGAACCGCAGAATATCCATGTGCCAGAAGAGACGACAGATCGTAATGTACCGAGAAAGCGCACAGTCGAAGCGTCGGAACCGCCTGCATGTCCGATTTGCATGATTCCTCTTATGAAAGTGAAAGAAGTCCTAGCTACTGCATGCGGGTGAGCTTGTTCATTTTCGCATCATCCCGCAAGAGCTGAAGTTGGTTCCATAGACATGTTTACTGTTCCAGCTGCATTCTGCATTACTTCAGTAAAGAAAGCCCCAATTGTCGTAAGTAGGTGCGCGTTCGATTGTGACAGAATTCGCCTAACCCTGCTCCGTCTTACGTATTCGCAGCCAAATGTCGTACACCGGTTTCGAGAGCGACCCTCATTCCGCTCGAACTCCACTAATAGAGCGCGAAGGGATCATACTATCAATCATGCGGTCTACCATCTGGTATGGTAATATCACCGCCCATAAAACTGATCTGCGCCTTTCCAACGTCCCGCAAAACCACTATCAGTCCGTTGTCTTTTCCTGTAGACCAGCAGATTCTTCATGGATAGACGCAGTCCGCTTCATAGAGCGTAGTGAAAGTAGCTTGCTCGCAATGTAGCTTTCCAATGCCTTTCTTCCCATGACTGGTGAATTGTGTCTCACAACCGAGCGCCACCTGTCAGAACTTGATCGCACTTCTTGGCTTTTCTTTTTGCTGACCGTCCACAGTTTTCTCTCTTCCTCTCCGGCAGTACACACACACTCACTTAGAACGACGCACACTTTCTTACTCAGGTCGCACCCTCCAGGCGGGAAGAATCATGACTCGGGCTTCTGTCGAAGTGCTTCCGGTCGAACGAGCAGACCTAGAACGATGCTCGGAAATCATGGACTTAGCGTTCGTAAACGAACCGGTGACAGGATCATTATACCCACCACACCTAGCACAGCCTTACTCAAGTGAAGAACGATACAAACTCCGAGCTAAAGGAATGGAGAAATTGCACTTCAATAAATCCGGGAAAGTCATGTTCAAAGCTGTTGATAAAGAAACTGGCGAAATACTAGCTGTGGCAATTTGGGCAGAACCAGGGACGCCGATAAAATTGCCTACCGAAGAAGAAGAAGAGAAAGAGGAGGAGCACGAAAAAGATATGGAGTTTGATCCTCAAGCTGGTTTTAACATGGCTATGGCTTTGAACTCGAAAAGGCGAGAAATCCTGAAAGATCAGCCACATTGGTAAGAACAGTCTCGTTTCCAATCAGTGATGATGAACGCTAACGCCAAATAAACTACCTCCTCATTATAGGTACCTTAGCTTCCTGTTTACTGATCCGAAAGCACAAGGCAAAGGTGTCGGTGGGGCACTGCTCTCATGGGGTCTGGGTCAGGCAGATGCAGCGAAGCCACCTTTACCAGTCGTCCTGGAATCAAGCCCAGTTGGTAGACCTATCTACGAGAGGAAAGGTTTCGAGGCAGTCGATACCATCGTTTTGAAGGATATTGCAGAGTTCCCAATCATGATACGACCCGCCAAAACATCATGAGACTGAAGAAGCAAGGGAGAAGCCTGGCACATGATACCCGAACATTAGATGCCATGTAGGAGCAGGCGATCACGTAGTATAACTTCCAAGAAATAATCATTACGGCCAATGAACGTATCTGCTAGGCTAAGCAAGTCCTGCCGCCAGGGCACACTCTCTTACACACGCTGTCCATGCAGGTCCGCCTCCCACCACACAAGACCGATGTCCACTGCTGTTCCAACGTGTCCCTGTTCAAGCGACCTCCGCCCTTGTCGATGATGGTGGTGCTTTCGCTTGACGGGACTTTTTGTTGGAGTCAAGCGGGAAGATGCTCCGTGTTCTCGGTACTTATCATCCTTCGGAGGCAGCGGTGGAGGGGCGAGCATATCCTCCTCATCAAAAAAAGTCACCCGCGGACCTGTGAGCAATTGCTGCTGTTCCTTCGTGCTCATTTCCGAGACGGATTTGGTAGCTTCTCGTTCATGAAGATTTGATGCTTTGGTATGAGGTACGCTGAAGATTCGCCTATAATTGCTGCTTTTGGTGACACCGCCGCCACTCTTAACGAGGTGTTCGACCCAGGTCATCAGAGCTCGCTGGAGCATTGCACTGGCCTGTGTCTTGGGCAGTTCGGACAGCATGAATGTAAATGTCCTGATCTTTTGTCGCTGGCGCTAATTAAGACGGAATCAGACACCCATTTTTTCCAGGGCACATGATTTTCGATACTGGGTGGCGCCTACCTGTCGCGCTGATGATGGCCATGTCACGATGGTGCATTTGCCAGTAGTGCGAGAAACATCGATGATGTTGCCATAGAGCGGTTTTGGCCTTGTTTCTATGGGAATATGGTCGAGATATTGCAGCCTGTCCAGCAATATGGCATATCAGTCACATGTTCCAATTCGAGAGCACTGCAAAAGCCATACTCACTCTAAACCACCCGGGGTGCTACTCATCCGTCACAGCTGTGGTTGGCCTGCTTCTGTACCTAGTAGCTCATCCAGGACCGCTTCCTAACTCTATGGCATGCACGGATGGATGCGATGAATGACACAAGTATATAGCGTTGTGTTATGCGCGTGCCAACGAAGATGGGTGCACGGCGGCTGCGAGCCCTCACACTTGTATGAAAGGGTGCTTCTGATAGCGCTGGCGAACGCAACAGATACACAGCACCTTCTTGCTTGCTACCAAGCGAATGTATGCGCCGTCTCAGACTTGCTGCTGGGAAGTCTACGACGTGATCGTGAATATGGCTGTTCAGATGCGCACAGCTCGACTTCTTCCCTCGCTCACACACGGCACACACAGCGACGCAGGCAGCAGCTTCACTTTGACAAGTCAGAGGCATCCGGCTCGAGTCAGCGAGTCAGTCTGGCAGCCGGCCTCAGATGCGAAGAACGACATGAGCGAGAGACGGCGGAAGCAAGGGAGCGTGGAGGATCAAGGTGGGCACAACGAAGGCAGCTGAAGCCTGGGATAGGAGACATCCACTGCAACTTGCTCACTGTTGTGTGTTTTTGTGAACAGACGCTCAAGTCTGGTCAGCATTGAAGACCAAGCTCGCCTCCCTGCATGAAATGCAAGCCAAAGTCACTGAGACGACCCTTCTGGTGAACGGATTACAGAAGAAATGGGACGAGTTCGAAGAGTCATTAGCACAGCAAACGGGCGATGATCAGGTTGACAATGATCAGGAAGATGACAGAGAAGCTACGCGAGAGAAGCTGCTAGAGGCCTTCGATAGCCTGCAAGATCAGACTGAACAGGAGAAGGTGTCAGTGGGGATAGACTTCAATGTGCCAGCCACTAGTACACTCACACCACTTTACTCTTACAGAATTGCTGCCGAGGCATTGGAGTCGCTAGGCATTCTGACAGCACTCAGGGCGCCACTGGGTCAGCAACTTCAAGGTCAGTGATAGTATGCAGCTGCACGCTGCATCCTGTACTGATGGATCGACATGCAGTTCCCGCAGATGCCAACAGACGAAAGAAGAGACGCCTTGACGCTTCACCGGCTCCGTCGGATATTTCGTCTGCGCGGGCTTCCCCTGCTCCACCCCCCAGCGGACCACCCACTCCAGGCATCGACAAAGTGTCGCGCAGTCTCTCGCGCTCGCTTTCTATCAATACAGCCGCTGAAATGGCTGCATCGCCCGGTCCACAGCCTACTCAATCAACAGCGCAGACGCCTTCGACTGCTCGAAGCACAGGCAAGGGACAACAACCGATTGCAGCTGCTCCAACGCGAAAAGAACGAAAAGAAGCCTTCTTAGCTCAATTGCCTCTGAAAGAAGGAAGGCCTGTAGCTTTCAAGCCACCCGCTAAAGGCAGTGGGAAGGGAGCAAAAGGGGATCCTGGTTCGACAGACTGGATTCTGACTAGAGTCGTCAGATGCATTTCCGGCGACAAGAACAGGTATGAGGTTCAGGATGTGCAAGACGAACAGGGTATTGAAGGAAAGCCTGGAGCGTGAGCGATCTCTTCCATGTCTTCGAGCGCTCAATGTTGTCTCTCTGAACTGACATACCCTCCACCGTGCCTGTTTATAGGTCTTACAATACAACGCTCAAGGCTATCCTGGCGCTGCCTGACCCGAGAGATCGTTCAACATATCCTTCGGTACCACATGCGATAGGTAGCGATGTATATGCGCTCTATCCCGATACGACTTCCTTTTATAAGGCTCGCGTAGTCGGGATCCCTACTGGAAACAAAGTAAGCTTGGCTTCTTCTCGACCGCAGGAGAGGCTCAACGGCTAAATCTATCCGTCGGTCGCAGCGACAAGCCCAGCAATACAAACTCATATTCGAGGACGACAATGATGAGGTTAAGACGGTATCAACGGATTATGTGGTCGAAGCGCCTGATAAGTGAGGACGGAAGAATAGCACGTTCAACGTGTCAGCTAGAAAGAGTGGTCAAAGTGCGCGAGGAGAATCCTGCGCAGCTATTTATTCGGTACATCTATTTATTCAGTATAGTATTTCGTGTTGTTGTACAACAACCGTTTATTGCGACGCAACAATATTGACATACTCTAGGTAGCTCTGTCGCTTCTCACGCTCTTCGGACTACACAGTGCCCTGCACAGAGTGCTTCAAGATGCTCTTCGTGGATGCGTCGCTGTAGCTGCTGGGTACTGCTTACTCCGGCTTTGCAGACTTCCGTATCCAGTCAAGGTAGTCCTGCGAACCCGCAGTGATCTTGTATACAAAGACAACATCAGCAAGCGTATCCTTGCACGCGTTAGAGTGAATGTTTCTCTTGTGTACCGGCAAGCGAATGAAGTCTTGGAGTGTCATACGGGTGCAAAGCTTTGACCTCCGCCTGCAGAGCTGTTGTTTGCTCGTCGGTAGATTTGATGATCTGAAACCAAAGTCAGATCAGCTTTACGCCTTGTATTCGAGTTGATCAGGCAATAGATGCATACCATTAGCTCTTCCGAATCCTCCTGAACTTTGCCGTCCCACCACTATTGACAATACTTCGCGTCAGCGACAGGTGCTGTCCGACTCAAAACCCTTGAACTTGAGACTCATCCGCCCTCAAAGAACCATACTCACGTATAACGAAGTGATCTTGGGTACCAGATTCACGCAAGAAGCAAGCTTCTTGATCAGGATGGACTCTGCTATCTTGCTTGAAGTAGCTGTGCTAGGAGAGGTTACCGGGAACACCGATGTCGCAGTACCGGCTTCGACAGGGTCAGAGTGAGCAGCCGAGCTGCTTGATGAAGCCATCCGAAGAGGCAGCGAAGAGGTGTGCAAGGCGGTCATGTGTCTAAACGGCTCCAACCAGCAACTTGAAGACCTGTTGCGTGAAGCTTGGTACCCCAGCACACCTTGCGGTAATCGTACCGAGATTGAGCATAGACTAACACCCGGCGTGATCCCTCAGACCCTCCAACCGCATCGACAGGATACAGTACTCTCGAAGCTGCCGTTGCTTCTGCAACGAGACTATTACGCCTGCACAAGGCCTCATCTTAAACGCCGAAATGATCGAGCAGCAGCCGCCAAGCAAATAATCGCTCGTTCTCTCGTTGATGGGGTCTTCTGACAAAATACACAGCTTTCCTCCTCTTCTTCTGAACCAACATTCTGTAACATCAGGCCTGAGGCTTCCCTCTCTCTGACAGGGCAATTCCCAGTCACATATGAAGTCCGCAGGACGGCAGGACCGCCCTCCCGCATCCAAGAAAAGGACGCCACAGCGAGCATGGAAATCGCTCGCCACATCTGCTTTCCTCCGGTCAGCTGTTCTCGTAGCTGCATTAAGCCTGTTCACACTGGTGCAAGGTGCTCCTCAAGCTTCGACTTCGAGTTCTTCGCAGTCTGGCCAGAGCAATGCAACAACTTCCTCCCACGGCGGTATGAGCAATAGCACGAATACCACTGTCGTGCCTTTGGGAACGAGAGCACATCATGGTCTGGGTCAGGACTGGATGCAAGTGAATAGCATATACATTGGCTTTCTCCCGGATTGGAGCCGGTAAGTGACATCCGCTTCTCGTTGTCTTTACTATGCCGACAATCCTTTCCATCATGCCATCGACAGAGAGGACCCAATCGACATCAACAGGGAGCTAGGTAAAGCAATGGCAATCATTGGCGATTACGTCGATATATACGAAGACGATATTTCTCTGTCGCAAGCTCGGTATCATTCCTCTGCTGTTCTCCGCCTGCAAGGCCTTTCCGTTTATGCGCCTGCAATAAGACCACGTTTCACCCTCGATAAATGGACTGAAGCAATGTCGGAAGCAGTAGCGAACATGGCTGCCAACTTCAATCGTCAAGGAGTGCCAGTATGGCTCAGATTTGCCTGGGAAATGAACGGAGGATGGTATGAGTACGGTAACGACCCTGTGAACTTCAAGAATGCTTGGATCAGTATCACAAACAAGGTTCGTGCGACTACGAATGAGACATTCATGCTATGGTCGCCGAACGTTAGATATGGCGAGACCGAGAGCAACGCCGGCTACCAACCATACTATCCCGGAGAGCAGTGTGAGTACCATATTGTGAGAATTCATGTTGGCCGGTCCATACCTGTGGCTAATGTTGCGTGTCTTCAGATGTCGACATCGCTGGCTTGTCCTACTACTCTCCAGCGGCGGAAGGAGAAGTTGTTTCCGAAGGCGCATTTTCCAGAGGTCTTTCATCCTTCTACCGTCTGTACGGACAACAACATCCCATTATTCTAGCGGAGACCGCTGCACCGTACACATATCAGATTCCAGCCTCCCTTGAGTCCACATACTGCAGCGACTGCGGAGTCCGAGGAGCTCTACCAGCAGTAGATACCCTAACTCCGAAGCCCACCAATGCAGCAGACGAGGCAGCCATGAAAATTGGTTGGTTAAACCAGATTGTCAGTGATCAGTCAGCTGGTCGATACCCGAATTTGACAGCAGCATGCTTCTTCAACTACTTCAAATATGGAAACGAGCATGGCGGAAACCCTGCTACTCTAGCAGATTTTAGAAACGTTGGTGGTCATGGACAGACTGAAAATCAGTTTAGACAGATTGTTGGTAATGTCAGCGCTTACCAGGGTGGATATAGTGGAGGCGCTGCTGCCTCACGGACAATAAGTTGGCTCGTGCCAGTGTTTACTTTCAGTGTAGCTTGGTTGTGCCATATACTATTCTAGCATCCGAATGATGGATTGACATTGATTTTCAGTCATAGATAGACAGCCCTCTACCTACACATAGATTCCAAATTTATCACTTGTACAGTATAATTCAAGCATTGTGCATCATTCCCCGTCAATGTAATTCGCATGCAACGTTGGAGCGAATGCACTTCCTGCCTCTCGCCTCAATCGAGTCTTCCTAGTAATGATCCCTGCCGCCCGTGGATACCATACAAGCTGCCTCGTGTATGACGTTCTTCCGTGATCCGCGATATTTGCGCAGAATTTGCCAACAAGCTTGGGCTTGAGCTTCTGCAAATCTCTCCGAACTACGCAGGTCGACAATTGCACGAGGATGGGCATTGTATGATGCTAATTCTCTTGGTGTAAATCAGCCGTAAGCCGTCCGCTTTCACAGATTTTGCCGGCTTCTACTGGACAATCTTCTCCTTACCGTAAGCTTGTATCACAGAGAGGTGTCAAACATGGATCATTCGGCAACGATCAAGTATCACCATCCGAATAATACACGTGCCTGGCCTCCTGAATCGCCGCACAGTCACGAAAATTCTGCCTGCCAACGACCGTATGACAAATGCCTTGTACGATAAGCCAGTAACAATGTTACGGCGGGTCCATTGGCGTTCGCTTCAATACTCATTCGTTGTCTGTGCTGTAAGAGTTCACTTCTTGTGGTCCTTACGGTTCCTTGCGATTCTTGCGGCAAGGTTTGCCTATGACCGCATTTGGCAAGAGGGCCATTCCCGAAAGCCACGATGCGAAATTGTGACAAGCTACCATATCGAACAGGCAATCCAAGCTTGCAGTGATATAGCAATGGAGTGTGAGGTCATATGGCGTTGTGACGGGTGTTCATACGGAGTAGGCGCGAAATCAGGCCTATCTAATTAATGAGTTCATCTTTTCCCGAGGGTCAGGCTGTCAGCAGAGTAGAAGGTGAAAGAGGTCCAGGCTATGAGACACAGATGTACGAATACTAGTGACTACAATGGTCTGCTTGCCCATGTGACCATAGCTGACTAAAAATATTACCCGTTCACCTGATGCCTTCCGCAAAAAGAGGTATTTCATGACTGTTGATCAGATACCGGGAGGAACTCATATATTATGCAAAGTCCACGTGCCCAGCCAATGATACATGCATCATAATGTGCTGTAGAAGGCATTCTCTCATCCTCGATTTTGCTCCTTTTTTTTTAGGTTAGCTCATCCACCAACCGATAAGTGCTATTAGCCGTGAGCTGTGCATCACCCTGCATATTCAGAGACTGTACAGCCTCTTCGAGCGACAACATCAATGAAGTTGAAGAACATACGATCCTCGTAGGTTTCGAGGATCTACTGTTCCTGTGGGTCCAGCAGGGCTTTCCCACAGCAAAGGGAAAGTCTATCTGGCACCTGGTGTCTTGTGTTTACCAGGCCCTTCGGCAAGTGGATCCTGCACGTATCTCGCAAAGAAGATAGGCGAAGAGGGGCGAGACCCTTGATTTTGCATGATATCCTATCATTTCAGGGATGCAGCGAACCTTAAACCTACCTGTGCTTTCCAGACAGTCATCGCCGGCTGGTGTCGCGACCTGGCCAAAGTGCACGCGACCCTGCTCAAAGTAGAAAGCCAGAGCTTTCGAAGCTACGAAACATTTCTGCTTCCGCGTCCATCGTTCGCGACGGTGAATCACTCGATCAAGCATATGTGGCCGAGGATGGCGGAAGCTGTCATCTTCGCAAAGCCAGCAGGGCGTTCGCTGATCATCTCCTTACCTTCCCCCTCAAATCCAATCCATAACCTGTCCACCATGCAGTACGCTTCTACCTACGCTATTTCCCTGATGCCATATCGATATCGATAACATAGCAAGTAATCCGTTTGCGAGAGAAAGCAATCGACAAAGTCTGGACGCTCGGCGGAGACACCGGAAGGTCCCCGGACAGATTAGACAGCTGGGTACACTACCATGTCGAGCTTCAACTCCAGCGATGGTATCTTAGAAGAGACCATCCGGTCAATTCTTGTGGCTTTTGAAGCACCTCCATCGGTCGTTGACAATTTCCACCTCGATGATATTAGGGGCGACCCGTTCGCATGGGCGCAAAGCTTCTACAAGTTCAGGAGAATGGACGATAATTTCGGATTGAAGCTCAAGATTGTCTTGGTCCTCACGGGCTTGTGAGCTTGCTCGAAGATGTGTGTGGCCCGGACGTGTGAACTGATCTAGCTCGCTTGCGCCCTAAGGATATGTCTACAATCGATTGCCACCTTGATTTTGCAATATCGCATCCCCTCGCAAGCTAGCGTTCGATGGTTATTCAGAAGACAGTACCATTCGCAGTCAAAAATCCCTTACATCGTTCCGCATCCGGTCAACATTATTGTGTTGGCTTCTCTCATTACAAGCATTTGTACGTGAAGACTATACTCTAAGTACCTAATATGAAGCTGAGTTGTTGCTGTTTTCCCAAGTTCTTGCCTTGTATCTCGCGTTTATCTATAATGCCTGGGCTCTCGGCAAATTGGCAAGGCTCCTACGCATCTCCAGCTGGTTTTCAAGTGTCTGGATCACGTACTACTCGGCAGTCTGGTTCTCCGGCTTCGGCTCCTTCTATTTAACATATCTCGTACCAAGTCAATATACGCGCCGAGGCTCGCTGACAGGGGCAAAGCGACACGCCTCACCAGTCCTTGTCAATGCTGTCTGCTTTGGTGTTCCGATACTTTGCGCAGCGACCACACTACCCTTGCAAGTGAAGCAGTCTCAGGCAATGCGGTCGACAATGAAGAGTACGAAGAGCATCCTTACGGTTCTTGGGCCGCTGTCGCTGGCCTGGAGGTCGTCACCCGCGCTCGAAGGGTCCGAAGCGTCATTCGAATCCGTCAAAGCTGCAACCCGAGTGGCTCTGTCCGCCAAAAACGATTGGACGGCATTCTGGACCGCAGAATCGGCCGTATGGTGCTTTTGGACTCTTTTAGCTTTAGCAGTGGGCGCTTTCAATCAGAAGCGCTTCCGGAAGAGATAAGCTGACTACTTATGCAGGTCGCCATCCCGTTCTGTCTGAGCCTAGTTCTGTCAACACATCGTAGGATCAGGAGAATGGCTATCTCGCAATCTGGATTGGAACAATGGACAACAGGGCATTTCACCAAGCGAAGTCCGCCTATCAAACAAGAAGCCTCTCCGTCATCTAGGATTTCCGTTCAGGATGGGATACCCTCATCACCTTCGCGACGCGTCAGCTTGGAAACCTCTACCCCGAGATTGACTATGAACATACCCTTGTACACATCACCCGCCTCGTCTTTCCCCTCTAGTGAAGTACAAACCCCGAATGCTTCCGAGCATATGCACCAGCCTTTGTTCACCTTCCAATCTCCTGGTAGCTTCTCGTCGAAGTCGCCTTCAATGTTGGATCAAAGTCCTATCAGCTTCACCGGTCCTTTGCCTTTCTCGGGAGAAGGGCAACCTATAGGCAAGCGCAGTAGCTCTTACGGTAGACACAGCATACAGGTGATGCGTCGCATGTCCCATTCCGCGGTTTTCCCGAGCCGGGCTGGCGGAGGGGATGCCAAGCGGGGCACTCACTTAGAAAAGCTAAACGGACGGTATTGTGAGCCATTATGACTAGTGGCGGTGTATTGCTTTTTTCTTGGGCTAATGTACATTATAATTTCTGCAGGGCATATTGCCGCGGAATACACTACGGTCTTACTAGTCATGGTGCTTCTATGCGCCTTCGCTATCTTTGAATTAGCTAGCCAGTCGAGCATGCTAACGGAGTAAGTCGTTGCTCGTTTCTCAAAACGGCATCGAAGGCTAATATCGACCATCGCCATAGTTGCCGGAGAAAAGTCCTGACGACGCTTGTCGTATCATTTGCATACTGCTGTCTTGTCAATGCCTGGTTAAGCTACAACCTCGTAAGCCTTACCCTGCCCATCACCATCGTGAGTATGGACTGATCGCAAGTATGCTTGTCGCTCCTTTCTTCTATCCTCAGTACCGCTTATATCGCGATTCCAAGATTCCTATACCCTGCCGGAGCAATTCGCCTGCGTCAGAATCTTCCGGCAGCGAGGGAAAGCGTGACTCGACAGGACAGACTATGTTTGAGGATTACACCTTACCCCAAAGGCGACCCAGCAAGAATCTAGTCCATTTCTCGGACATGATCCGAAACGGCAGTCATTACGAGCCCGAAAGAAGACCTTCTTCTCCACCACCTACCTTTCTTGACACACCCAGCGAGGATAGCGGTAGACGAGATTTCCAAGGTTTACAGATCGAGATCATCACACATCTGGACACTCCTGCAAGTTACAGGTCAAGCGTTACTGGAAGTACACTGCACCAATCTTTCGAGAGGAGAAGGTCGAATTACAGAGCACAATCGTTGGATCTTACCGAGGCATTGGCTCTGGCACCAATAAAATTACACCGTCGCTGTAGTGTACAACGTTAAGGCTGGGTGTTTTAGGCATTCCAGGGGTAGTATCCAAGCAGGGTTTGTGAGGGTTTTCATCAAGAGAGGAAGGCACAACTTCCTGATTGTAAGTAGTACTCAACTACACAGGCTATATCGTCCAAGCGGACTATCGACTATCCACCATATCAGTCAACCACATCATCAATCGCATCATCAAACCACATCATCATGGTTCATATACAACATCATTGGCATCGTCCATGATTCGTATGCATCATTATTCATTTTCTACCAGCATTCATCAGTCACATACCCATCATGGCGCATACCCGACAAAGCCCAAAAGCCGTACGAAAGGGCAAATTAAGCAAAGACTGATTCCGACTAGAGCAGCTGTAGCAGTAGTAAAGATCTCAAACTTGTTCGTAGAGCCGGCAATTTCAGATCAACGTCGCGTCATAAGAATTGTTTTGCACGCTCCGAGGTTAAAGGGTCAGGGACACACTTTTGACCATGTGCCATACTGTCGAGGGCTTAATCGCATCGTCGAGCAATGCTGGGACCTCGCTTACACGGTGAGCAAAAGCAAAGGCTTGCAAGCGAGAACTTGCTCGTGTAGCAAAATTTATGTCTTAGCTTGATTAGGCTTCTGAGCACGGCGCTAGTGACCAGTACTTTAGGCATTAATTACCGAGAGTACGTGAGGGAGGAAGAGGAAAATTAAAGCGTGGCCAGAAGTAGAGCCTGCAGAACGAGTAACCGGTAAACAACAGGGATTAAAATAAGGCAGATGATTCTGAGAGCGGAAGAAAAAGGGAAGTGTACTGGGAACGGCTTCAAAGAGGGTGTCGACTACGATACTTGACAGCTCTAGATTTCTATGTAACTTATGTACTGCTGTGAAGGTTCCCCATGTCTTTACGGATATCATCAAGTACGATTAATGTGACTCCGAAGGGGGTCGTGCAAACCCGCCATGAAAACGTCTGAGCAACTGACTATTTCAAAGGAAGGTTCATTCTGAGCCAAAACCCAGGACGTCGACGTGACCTTCTCTATGCCGTAACACTGGCAGGAGTGAATTGAAGCAAGCAATCATCCTCTGGGAAGATAGTTGCGATAATCTTGATCTTGTCGCTCTTGTCTGTGATTTCGTGTCTCCAGTTGAGGGACAGAGCAGCT
Source organism: Cystobasidium tubakii (assembly GCA_024345325.1). NCBI lineage: Eukaryota > Fungi > Basidiomycota > Cystobasidiomycetes > Cystobasidiales > Cystobasidiaceae > Cystobasidium > Cystobasidium tubakii. The sequence continues at coordinate 822,563 of BROO01000001.1, read as the reverse complement.
GAGCCAATAACAGCCGCAATATGCATGACTGCATAATCATACGCGATGCACTTGTGTGGTCCACTTCCGAACTGCATCGATGATGTCAGCCAGTCGGTCTCATATCAGGCTTGTTGAGAATAGGCAGCGGGCAAAACTCACGACTAGGTAGTTGGCAGGGTTGGAATGCTCAGCTTGGCCGCCAGGTAGCCATCTCTCTGGGATAAAGGCATCAGGATCGGCATATACATCTGGGTCATGGAGCGAATTCCAGAAGCTTGGAATGACAATAGATCCTTTAGGTACGGTATAGTTCTCTTCAATAGGGAATGCCTTCTTTGCCGAGTAAGGAACCATGATAACGGGAGCTGTAAAGACAAGACAGTCAATACAACAGCTCAAACGGGAAGGGGCGGAATGCACGAGTCCCGAAGGAAAGGAATGAGAAAACTCACGTCGTAAGCGGAGAACTTCCTTTACAAATGCGCGCAGGTAAGGAGATTCATCCAGGACATCAAGAGTGATAGGTACATCTGGACCACCTCTGAGCTCGAGTTGTTCCTGTCTGACTTTAGCGAATATTTCAGGGTAGTCTGCCATGAACTGGAAAGCGTAGATGAGTCCCGAAGTCATTGCGTCTATGACGAAGAACAAACAAGGGCGAAGGGAACGCAAATTCGCCATGTTTAGCAACTTGTACATGTTTGTGTCAAGAGAAAAGAGGGAGAAAGCTCACCTTGGGAAGCGAACAAGAAAGACAGCAATACCATGGCGATCTCATGGTCTGAATATTCCCTGTTGAGCAGTGCTTTCTCTCCATCCACATTGCCATTCGCTTGTTTAGCATCAATCATAGCTTTGATCCAAGCATCGATCAAGCAGTCTGGTTCTTCTCCGGCCGCCATTCTCTTCTTGCTTTCGGCTGAGCAGTGCATGAACCTGTGTAGAATGAAGCCAGGAAGATTAGCTCCTGCTTTATGCTTGCCAAAGCGGAACAATGCCAATGATTGGTCAAATCAACCACTCACCAATGCATAACCCTCTTTCTAGCTTGAATAGCCTTGTAAACCTTTGTACCAGGTAAAGCCAAAGGGAAGTTAACCAACTCCATAGCTCTAGTAATCAACCAATATTTCTCCGAAATTTCATCTGCAGCTTCTTTAGGTAGATAATTACCACAGAAAACTCTTAAAGAAGTGTCCATATTTAATTCTCTAACTTGCATCATATGAGGTTTAGCTTGATCCTTAGTTGAGACCGACCATTTTTCAAAGGCTTTCTTGTAAATAGTCTCTTGTACTCTTAAGTAAATGCCTAATGCTTTACGAGTGAATAATACATTCAAAGATTTTCGATAGTCGGCGTGCACTTTTCCTGTCAAGAAGACCCAGTTTGATGGGATGAGGATTTCTTTTGCGCTCGCTACTAGACAGGGCTCGGTGTGGTTGGGTGAATTGAGAATCTTGCGTGTCAGTGCGTTGTCTGATGCCATTACGATGAAGCTGTATTGGTCGGACCAGCAAAGGGAGCGGAGCAGTGTCAGCTCTGATGAGGCAACCGATGATATATGTATATATCAGAAACGGCAGTGTTGGATGTGCTGTGTGACACTCTTGACGACCCTTTAGATACATCTAATAGCGTCCTGACGTTCATGATGACCTTGAGACAGCGTCCTGACACCATTGATGCCTTCAGAGATGCCATATTGACGCGCCCCGAGAAACATGTATGGACGTCCCGACGCGTGACGAGTACCAGAGACACTCTTTGGCCGTTGCTCCCTCATCAGGCAGATTTGCAGGGCGGCATGTGCCATGCCTGGCCAAACACACGGCAGGCTGCATCTGCTGCTTGCTTCCTGAGCGGATCTGGATGTTGCTGACTTGGTGTGGAATGCCGAGCTTATCCAGCCAAGCCGAGTCGCCATTTCTCACCTCGCCGCGACTTTGGGGCACAGAGCAAGAGGAGGAAGGAGGGAGGGAATGGAGACGTGAGCGTGCACGCTTACATGTTGAATACGCTGACTGCAGCCAGAGGGGTAGCCCACGTCTTCTTGTACTTGTCCATTGTAGGGGCGAGCGAGTCTGCAACGGAATAGCGGGCAGCGCGTGAGTCGAATTGTGCAGACGTTGCGAGAGTAGCGAGGGAGCGCTCACCTGCAAACTTGCCAATGACGGGAATAGTCCATTTGGCACCCGGCAGATGCGCCTTCTTGTATCTGTACACGGACTGCTCGACTACGAGCAGCGTGGCTACGAGGACCATGATCGTGGTGGTCCATGAAAGATCGGAAAAGGTGGCTGCGATGTTGGAGGGTGCGATGGATGCGCCGCTGTAGAGGGCAGAGCCGGGGTGCAGGGAGGCGGCCGAGGCATGGGCGTGCATTGCATGCTGCGAGTGCGATGCTGCGGTGTCCATGTTGGCGGTATGCGTTATTGTTGCCTGTACGAAAAGTCGGCTATCGAGGACTGTACTTCGAGTGCGATGGAGGAGCTCCTTCAGAAGAGTGAGCGAGTGTGGTGCACGACTGCTCTGGCAACCATCCAATGGTACGACTGTCAATGTGTATATCCAAAGCCAAGGGTGCTCATGCTATTCCACACTGACTCTTCGACGCTTTCCTTCTCCGGCACGAGATTATTGATTGATCGTACCATCCGCATTCCACACCGCACCTCGGCCACACTGCACGGTCAGCGCGGACGACAGTGCAGAGTGGGCAGATGCATACACGACTTTCACAAGGGAATGCTGTGCAAACACTCCACATCATCAGACAATCACTCGAGCAGTGTCCGGCCTGACTTTCTCCATCTCTGCTCTCCTCAACAGCGATATCGACAATCAGGCATTTGCGAATATTCAGGGGGACCTGCATAGTGGCGAATAGACAACAGCGATCATACAAGGAACAACTGTCCGTACATCGAGAGACAGCAAGCGGATGGACGCCCCGACCCATCCCCAACAATGTCCACTCCACGCCGCCATATTGCCGCCCTATCATGCTTCCGACTACCTCGTCCTCTTGAGATAGATTGCCGACATGGATTACATCCCTGCTTACAACACAATAACCACCAGAGATGACAAGTTCAACACGTATTATACAATGGGAGATTGCATTGTCTTCCAGCATGCATGCTTGCGCGCAAATCCGAAATCCAGATAGGCCGGACGAAGAGAAGACGACCTGCTTCGTTGAAGTTCTTTACTCGCTCCCTGAGCCGATAGAGAAGAGGTGAGGCGAAGCAATAGGTAAAGTCAGTCAAGTCTGCATCCCTATACACGCCTCATCTAACAAGGCATAAAGGAATGAATCCCTGCTACTCACCCGCTTCATCTGCGAACTTAAGATGCGCTGCTATACTCTCAGGAGGTACCGACGGTCTCGTAGCTTTAACAGCTTTAATAAAGTCATTGAGCTGGAATGTATTCATATTCATGAAAGGAGCACAGTCAGAACTGAAATTTAGATCTAGATTAAACAAGAAATCAAAAAAGGAAAAGCTCACTATCAGTGGTGGTTCTTGTAATTCTTTCTCCCCGATATCAGTCCATGTCTTCTCCACTGCTGCTGGATCACCAGGTGAACAAGGTGTCCATTGTTCTATTGGGTTGCCATCTGCGTCTTTCCCTTGGACCTACAGCAATGAGTAAACAAAGGCGAGGCATTGGAGACGGGAGATTGTGGGAAAGGTAGCGGAGTAGGACGACACAACGAAAAGCGACAGATCAGCCATTAGACGATGACGACTCCGGACGATTGAAAGATGAAGGAAAAAATCGCCTACCTTCTTGAAATGCGTAGCGCTCAATACCTTTCTAACAGGTTGCATAAGAGCATCCCTAACAACAACAGCGATATCACTACCAGAATAACTATCCGTAATCTCTCCTAAATATTTATAATCTTTACTAGTCAATTGACAAGGTGTTTCTCCAACATTCAATTCAAAAATCCTTCGACGAGCATCTGCTTCTGGTAAAGGTATATAAATACGCTTCTCGAATCGTCGTTTAATGGCGCCGTCTAATTGCCAGGGAATATTGGTTGCTCCTAACACTAAGACACCAGTATCGTCGTGTCCCACTCCGTTCATTTGTACGAGGCTAATGATCGTTGTTGGAAATGAGAAAAGTTAGATAATGCCCATACTTTATCTTCTGCTGCAGGGAGAAATAAATGAGAAAGTGGCCACACTCACAACTCCGTCTTGATACGCCGCGCAGCTTCCGATTCTCCCTCTCCTCTCGTGCCAGCTAACGAGTCAATCTCATCGATAAAGATGATCGCCGGTTTATTCTCTCTCGCCATCGTGAACAATTGCTTGACGAGTCTGATATAGATCAAATGAAAAGGCAAGGCGATTCGTGGGTCAGACAGACATGATGCGCGCAATGGCGACCGCCCGAAATGATATCTAGACATAGACGCAATGAAATCACAGCTTACCTCTCACTCTCACCCATCCATTTACTAACCAAATCCGCCGAACTAACATTAAAGAAAGTACTTTTCGCTTCTGTAGCTACTGCTTTAGCAAGGTATGATTTACCCGTTCCCGGTGGTCCATAGAGTAAAATACCACGCCAAGGTGTTCTTTTACCTGTGAAGAGATGTGGGAATTTGATAGGTAGAATGACGGCTTCTTTTAATGAATCTTTAGCTTGTTCTAATCCTGCGACGTCGTCCCATTTGATGTTTGGTGTTTCGGTAATGATGGCGCCTGTGGTAGCGAACGGATAGAGAACAATCGCCCAATGTTAGTGATGGCTAATAGACCCGACAATTGTGTGTCTTCAAAACAGAAGCGGACGCACTCGCTAATGCTCCGCGCAGCTTCTTCGTCTCGGCATCATCTTCGTCCTTCTCTCTGGCAATAGAAACGCGTGGAGATTTCAGACAATCAGCATGTGATATTTCGAGAGCCCAAAACCATTCCCTGCCAATGCATTTCAATTTCAAGAGGTCCCAAACCCACTTTGAACTGCCTCCTGACCCAGTGGGCTTTCCATTGGCACCAACAGCCTCTTTCCCTCTCTTTTCATCCATAGATTGTATATGCTTCTTGAGCTTCTCAGCTCTATCCAGATATTCCACCATTTTAGCTTGAATGAGCGTCTTCATTTTAGGATTCTTCTCATCTGTGCTCGACAAAGATTTATTCCAATGTGATTAGAGTAGCAGTTGAGTTGACCCGATAGCGATGATTTCGAAGGGTAAAGGAGGCGAACAACAGCGTCATTGACAAGCATCTCAGCCAAGTGATCCTACTTGTGAACAGGCGTCTTTCGGAAAACGCACATTTCAAAGCCAGATTGAAGTAGTCCAGCGAGTTCTTGTATAGCTGTGATCACGTCCATCATAAGCCAGGCTCAAGCGTACCATCATCATCGAGCTGCGAGGTCTACCTTGAAAGCCTCCTGCCAATTCTCCTCCCTATCCATATCGATAGCCTGTTTGACAATATTCGTCGCTTTCTGCGGTAGATTCCATGTTTGCAGTGCCGACAGGACGGGCGTAACAAACAACGTCAGTGGGAGGTCGTGCCGAACTCTGCACATCCATCTCTTAAAAGGCCAGGCAGTTGACACAGACAGCAGACGGCTTGTGATACACCAGGCTTGCTTGTGCTTCTCCAGATGCTGCGCCAGTCTTCCACCCGTTGACCGGGCTGTCGTGTTGCATTGCGTCCGTGATCTCGCCAGTTCGCCTGCCTTGCCTTGCCTGCCCGCTTGGCCTGGCCTTTCTCTGAAGCCTATGCAACACTGGGCCGATACTCACATCTAGAAAGTCGACGGTCGCCATCTTGCCCTTCTTATGCGGCTGTTGAACGTGATAACGCCGTCGCGACTTGCTCGGAGTGTGCGTGTCTTGTCAGATGGGTCAAGCGACAAGGATGCCTGCAGCCTCCTGAGGCGTGTCGAGACGGCAAGGTGACCAGCGAGAGCTTACAAACAAGCTATAGACAGGCTATAGAGGGCAAGGGCAACAGTCACAGCACGCCGCGATGCAATACAGCCGCAAAGGGCTCGTACAGACAGATGCCTATGTTAATGTGGCAATTCCAGTTCTGAGGTAACCGCTGCTGGGGAAGCAGTGAGGTTTGAACAGCTCGTCGTTCACATCTTATCAGATTTGGGACTGCCTCAATCAAGGGTTCCTTGTTCTATTAAGAACCCTTCTAACCTCCAAACTTGTTGCATCCACCCTGTCTCACAAAACAAGTTCCTCGCGTATCAATCCGAAAGGACGAACCGAGAAAGAACTCCACTATGTACAATATCGAACGCAAACAGTACCTTCTTTACGGATTCTTAACTTGTAAGACATGACCTTTCATAGAGCGGAGCCCTTTACTCCCCATCATCACCACTGTTTACTGGAAAAGTGGCTTTTCGAACGATGGCTGATCATCCGTGACAGCTACTTCTCGGCTGAGATGATAGGGGTGGTTCAGTCAGTGATCAGTCTCTTGCATTGCGAAAATATAGCTTACCGAGTTTGAGATTGGATGTGCACACCCTGGTAAGCCTGGTGCTCACGATCTTTGGATAAATTTCCAAAATTGCGGGTCGGATCGTGATTAAGTGATCCGCCTCTGTGAACGTTAATTCCCTTTTCATCATCATCATCGAACCGTCCCGATCCAGTCTGAGATTCGTCCGTTCCACGTAGATGTTGCAAGGGGTAGGTCGGGACTCCATCGGTCTTGCCAGTGAAGGCAGTCCCAGCGAGAGTATTATCCTCAGCCTTGGTGGTACGATATCTGGATAGCGATGCTGCTGACGCTTCGGCGTGGGCAGGATCGCGCATGCTTTAGAAGCATTTCGCATCAGCAAAACGGCAGTGATTCGCACGAGCCCAAGATTCACCTCAGGGATAGGCGAGACGCGGCAATAGTTGTTACGACCATTGCCAGTGGCTGCAAGCAGTAGAAGCTTCGCTTAGTCTGAGAAACTTGTACTCCAATTTGGAGAGTGTTGGAAGGGCTTACAGCATGCAGAGCCTGGTTCTCGGTGATAGGCTTAGTCAAAAACCATATGACATTAAGCAGATTGGCCGCGAGCGCACAAACGTAGAATACTCTGAGCCGGAGAAGCATTGTTAGCAAGACTGACCATAGCTCCGTGCGCTGTACTTACAATCCGTCTCGCACCAATCTGCGGAAGGAATTATCAATACTGAAGCTGGCAGTGGCTTGCAAACTTAAAGCTACTCACAGATTCAAAAGCGGCACCTTAGCTCCACCGGTTCGCATACGCAATTGATATGACCGTCTGTGAGGATACACATACGTTAATAACGTGCATGCAATAATGAAGACTATCCTTCAAGTGACTCACATCAAGACGAGCAAGACGATGACACTGTCCGTTAATACGGGACAGAACCAGTAGACCCAGAGCCTCTCAGCATTCTTTGGAGTCGAGTTGAGGATGCAGGCGTATATGTTCAGTTGCGGCGGAATAGGTAGAGGTTCGCTGCCGACTGAGGACAGAATATAGACAATAGAAGCGGTTCAGCAGGTGGCCAGTTCGTGAAGACGTCACTTTGTAAGATACTCACTCAGAACCCAAATGCTGATGCCGATTTCAGCAGATAGCATCACGATGAACAGGCACGGTACCCAGATAGCTCGATCCCATAGCGCCCAGACCCTCATGATGAGGAGGATTTCAGCAGCCAGTACCATGGCCATGAGCATGCTAGGCTCCAGCCAGACGACCTTCAAGCAAGTTCCATAGCTGATTTTGGCGGTGAATAAGATCTCTACGGTAGTTATAGCTGCCAGGCCCAAGTATCCTGCCATTCGTAAGCCAGGTCAGACTGGTAATATTGTGTCGTCCTCAAGCGAGCTCACTGCTGAACAGGAAGATGTAGGTAGAGAAGTTCCATTTGCGCCCCCAGTATCTCTCGATCTCTTGAGGCAGTGTGACGAGCCAGTCCCACAGCAAAAGAGTGTAGAGGCAGCTCATGTAGGTCAAGCTTTTGTTGAGCTGTGGTATGAATGGATTCAGCGAAGCTCGCAGTGATATACATCGCGCGAGATCTCTTGACTACTTACTACTTCGCGAAGGTGCTCAAGCTGAGCGATCTGCTCGGGGGTTGGAGGTCCCGCCATGGGAGAACCTGGAGAGCTCATCCTTCAGGAGATCGTCAGAACTGAGGCAGTAGGAGACCGGTCTTCCTCGAAGCCACGGACAGAGCAAGAGATAGGAAGGCTTGGGGTTGATTAGAAAGAAAGAGAGAGCGCGTTGCGAGACCATCGCAGAAGTAGGACTTGCGTCAAATCTCAAACGCATGCTGTGCGTCAGACGAGTTGTTGTGCTACAAAAAGCTAAAAGGCATGCTTCCGAACTGACCCTGCGACAGAGCCGATTGCAAGCCTTTGTCGTGTCGGGGGCCGAGGAGGTCTACTGAATGGAACGTAGAGTGTGAGCACATGCTTGGCCGCTAGCAGTGTCGTAACACAACCTCGCTCCAGGAAGGCATAGGGCAAGCGGCCGGCGCACACGCTGGTCTTGGACCTGCGGACCACCCGGACGGCAAGCCGCTTCGCGCAACGATGGGCCCCAGCCGGGCGGGTCGTGCTTTTCGGGGTGGAAGGGGATACCGAGCTTTGAGGCAGAATCTGCGCTGAAGCTACTGCAGCTTCCGAGGGGGACAAGGGGCGACTGATTCGAAGCATCGTGGTGATGCTGATGTTGCGCATCAATCCTGGCTTTTTGTCTTCTGCCTTACTGTTTAGCCCAAACGTCGTGAACTGTCGGTCGTCGAAATCATAAGACAGACAGAGTATGGCACTCGTGCACATCGCCCTGCCTCTACCGGCTTCCTGGGCAGCTCTAAGCGAGGTGTGTCTTGCGCTCTTGTGTGCTTACTGGACTTGGACCATCATAAAGGAACGATACTTCTCGCCTCTAGCTGGCATTCCTGGAGTGAGTCTTCAATCGAGGTGCTTCTCAGCGATAACTCGCTGTCTAGATAGGCCACAGAATCCTTCGGCTGATTGCTACTTTTCGGTGATTTGCCATATCAGCCATTCTGGTATTCCGTCTCGTACATTCCTCGAATCATCGATTCTGCTCTGGGTCGAGTGGCCTCTCGCAACCATGAATTCTTCGAAAAGTATGGTCCCATCGTGCGGGTGGAACCGAATTTTGTCATGCTGGCGGATCCAAGATATATGAAGACGATTTATGCATACGGCAGTGGGTTCTATAAGACAGAAGTGAGTTCGATGGCTATGCTCAAGCAGTGTCGGAGCTGACGGGCTCAACCTTGCTAGTTTTACCGGGCCTTCACCTTCTTCGGATCGGAGGACAAAGCCACTATGGCCATAATGGACAATCGCGAGCATGCCAAGAAACGAGCTTTGTATGCTCGATGCATGACCAAGACGAGTATCTTGAGTCAACAGCGCCGTGTACAGGTGGGTGCCACGTCCTGACAAGAAGGTAATGGAGTTGACGGTTGTCTGGTGTGACAGGAACGATGCGAAGCGCTGATACGAGGTCTGGCAACGAGAGCTCAGCAGAACGGAGGCAGTCTCGATCTTGTCAAAGAGATGAGCTTGTTTGCCCACGACGTTGTCATGGTTGTAAGCTTGTGAGTCTTCGTATTGGCGAGCCTTCCCACAGATTGCTTTACCTCCAACAGCCCACGTTGAGTGGGGATTTCCAGCAGTTGGATAACATGATGCTAAAGACTCCGCATGCAGGGGCCAAAATGCGAAAACCATCGAAGCTGGAGATAGAGATGAGCTCAGTCATGTAATGAACATCTCGTACACTCGCCAAGTTCAGCACTGACCTATTAAATCCAAAGGATCTCTATTTTGGAACCATCAATGCCTTCCTTGGGAGTTTCCCAGTGGTCAATGCCATCGTCAGCCGCATGCCTCTTGAAAGTGTCAAACAGATCACCACGACCATGGCCAGACTACGCGTGCATGGGCAGCGAATTTTATCTGAATACCGCAAGCTTCCGGCTGACGAACAGGAAGAGTATCAAGTCTTCCACCAGCTGACTGAGGATGCCAAACGATTAGGATATGGAGAGTGAGCACTCAGAAGCAGTTTGCATGCGGAATTACAGCCATGTTGACGCACCTATCTAGCTCTACCATTATCAACGAGAGTTTCAGCCTGCTAGCAGCCGGCGGGTGAGTAAGCCCAAATACCGTCAAGCTGACTTCATTGACGCGAATACCAATATCAGGGACACGACGAAATGGCTATTGAGTTATTTCACTTACGAAATCTTCCGCCGACCAGAACTGCTCAAACGCTTGCAGAGCGAAGTCGATAATGCTATGCCAGATGTCGAAACTTGCTTGGACTACGACTCTGCTCTCCGACTACCCGTCCTCAATGCAACAATCAGAGAGTTAGTCAGGTACTATGCTGGAGTTCCGGGACCACTGCCGCGTTACGTACCACCTGGAGAGGGCTTCATCGCAGAAGGAAAGTACGTCCTGCCAGCTGGAACTCAGGTCGCTCTTCAACCTTTCACTGTTCATCGCAACCGAGACATATATGGCGATGACGCCGACGAATTCAATCCGGATCGATGGCTTGTAAGTTGCTTGCATCGGAATGCTCGATGTTTGATATTGTTTGAGCTCGTCTTTCCATTCAACAGAGAAGTGCAGAATCTGCAGAGACTATGTTCAAGAATGTAAGGGTCGCAAGTCGACTGAAGTGCTTTTGACAGAAAGCTAACACCCACTCCTCAGTTGCTCACTTTCGGATATGGAGGGCGCCGCTGCATCGGCTACGAGCTCGCCTGGCTCGCTCTTACCTTGGCCTCCGCCTGCATCGTCCGTAACTTCGAAGGTCGCATCGCGACAACCAGCAAAGCGGCTGCTCCGATGGATTATTTCGTTATCTACACAACTTGTGGAAAGCTAGAGGTTGAGAACATGAAGAGAAGGGTCTGACCGGACCATTCGGCGGCGGATGTTATCGGATTTTCTTCCAGTAGTAACTTATCTTAGTGTCTGTTTGGCCAAGGTCCTTTTGTTTGATACCATCATAAGTTGGTGCTCCGGGCCGACGAATGCGAGACCTTCCTCAGACCTTGCCGGCCACTTGTGCCCTTGTAGCTATCGAAGGCTTGGACTTTCGCAGTTTAACAAACTGCAGTCGCGCTGGAGCGCTTGCATCACCATAATTACCGTCGTGTGCCGAAGAAGAGAAGAAAAGGAACTCCGATCGATCTCATGATGCTATCGAGGTTGCGAGCGCCACTACTCACTCAGATCAACGAACGATATGACTCGACGGTCTTGGACAGCTTAGCTCTCCCTACAATGAACCGAATAACAACAACAACAGAAGACACAGAGTATCAGGGAATCGTTTAGAGCACTGTCGGAGGTACTTTGCAAACCTCGGCATGCAGACAACCTTATACGTCTAAGGCTCGCGAGCCTTCCAGCGATTGCAAATTTCGCAATACAGACCATGACCGATCAATCCCCTTCTGTGCTTATTGGGCTCCCTTTTCCTCGTCGTCAAAATGACTTGCTCCAACCTGAGACTCATCGGTTGCCCGCAGATGTTGCAAGGGATAGGTCAGGACTCCATCTGCTTTGCCTGCGGAGCCAGTCGCAGCGAGTATGGTACTCCCAGCTTTCATAGTCCGAAACTGTGAGAGCGATGGTACTGATGTTTCGGTGTTGGCAGGATCGCGCATGCTTCAGAGCCATTCACATCAGCAAGGTGGTGATGAAACACATGAGCCCAAGACTCACCTCAGGGACAGGCGAGACGCAAGAATAGTAATCACGACCATCGCCAGTGGCTGCAAGCGGTAGAAAGCCTCGCTTAGTCCGAGAAGCTTGTACTCCTTAGGGGAGGGCTGGAAGGGCTTACAGCATGCATCGCCTGGTTCTCGGTGACAGGTTTGGTCCGGAACCATATAAGATTGATCAAGTTAACCGCAAGTACGCAGACGTAGTGAAGTCTGAAACGGAGGGATGGATTTTAGTAGGGTTGACTTCAGCCCCCCACGCTGCACTTACAATCCATCTCGGACCAGTCTGCGGAAGATACTGTCAATATTGAAGCTAGCAATACGCTGGAAGGTAGAGCTGCTCACATCTTCAGGAGCGGCGATTTAGCTCCACGGGCTCGAACATGCAGTTGATGCGACCGTCTATGTGATTCAGGTACAGTCAATGAGATGCTCACAGGGGATCAGACTACCGCTCGATGACCCACACCAGGACCAGGCAACAGATTACACCGCTCGACAATAGCGGAAGAAGCCAGCATAGCCAAAGCCTCTTAGCGTTCTTCGACCCTGAGTTGAGGATACACGTGTGCATGTTCAGTTGCGGCGGAATGAACAAAGGTTCGCTGCCGACTAGAATATGAAACAGCGTTAACTGAGAGCCGGCAGACCGTACGGAAGGCTATTCAACAAAACAACTCACCAAGTTGCCAGGCACAGATGCCGACTTGAGCAGCTAGCATGATGATGAACAAGCACGGTACCCAAATAGCTCTGTCCCACAAAGCCCAGACTCGTACAATGAAGAGGACTTCGGCAGCCTGTGCCATGGCTATGAGTGCGGCAGGCTCCAGCCAAACAAGCTTGGAGCAAGTATCATAGCTCATGTCGATGTTGAACAGAATCTCAACAACGGTAAAGGCTGCCAGACTCAGATATCCTGCCGGCCATAAAGCAGTTTAGACTGACTGCCAGTAGCGCTTATCTGTCGTCTAGAAGGCAGCGCTTACGGCTAAAGAGGAAGGCGTAGGTGGAGAAATTCCATTCGCGCTTCCAATACCTCTCGATCTCCTGAGGTAAAGTCACAAGCCACTCCCAGAGGAGAAGGGTATAGAGGCAGCTCATGTAAGTCAAGCTTGCATTAATCTGTGGCAAATATACTTTCAGCGAAAGACTTGTTGCACTGGGTACCACGCACTCACAACTTCGCGACCGTGTTCCAACAGAGCCACCAGGTCGGGAACTGGCGAGCTCATCTTTCGAGGGAGCGAAAGAGATACCGAGGTGATGGACCGCTCTTGCCTAGAGGCAGCTTATGAACTCGAGGCGTGAAGAGATCTGGAGGTGGATACTTGAAGAAAGAGATGGGTGTCCGGGCAATAGCCAGAAAGAGAAGCAGAGTCTGCGAGAGCACGATTCACTTGAGCATCCTGGATTGTGCTGTCCTTCAGGCATCGTTCCAGGCATCGTTCCAGGCAGGCGCAGGGCAACGGTCCGGCGCAGCGAAAGGGGAAAATGCGTTATTCGCGCCCAAACAGGAACCCAGCCGGGCGGTACAAAGCGCCGATTATCAAAGGGGCTGCGACATCCACGGGGAATGGGTCTGCGAACTGTATTAACTAAAAGGACGGATCGATATGACACTCGTATGTATCGCATTCCATTGCCGACTTCATGTAGGCCCCTTCGCCGGGGTTTCTGTTTAGCCAAGGTCTCTTGTTTGGTATTTTTTCACGACGATGCGCAGTCGCGCAGAACTCTTGCATCAGTGTCATCGCCGTCGTGCAGAGGAGAAGAGAAGAGAAGAGAAGAGAAGAGAAAACCGATCTCATGATGCTAAAGACAGGCGGCTCGGCTCGTGCGCCACCTTAAAGGTGAGAATGGCCGATAGACGTTTTTTAGTATCGGGTGCTAATGCTCACCGCATTATCCGCTTGGATCGCACCTTCGCGGGTCATCTCGGTATGCACATATATTCATTCCATTGTGACTGTTTTGTCGTCCTGCTTGATGTGATTGTATCTATAATGATGATTCTGTGGTATGGGCGGTGGCGGACATTTCGATTGGTGCAACCTCCCGCCAGCCGTACACCTTGGAACGACTCGAAGGCTTTGAAAGCTTAGCTCTGCGCTATGATAACTCGGATTACAATGGCATTGGAAGAGACAGAGTACGAGAAAACGTCTTACAGTACTGTCGGAGGTATCTATCCAACGTCGGCAGATCCGGCCAGCAATTGTACTGACCGAAACGCGTCAAATCCTAGGTCGACTCAAGTCTCGAGGCATCTATGACAAGGCAGTCATACATGCTGTTATCAACTCTGCCCTAGTCGTCAACGTAGCTTTTGTAGATGAGGAGGGGCTGCCATCTATTGTGCCCATGAATGGTCAAATAGAAGAAGACGAACATGGCGCGTACGTGTTGCTACATGGTTCGTAATCTCAGAACGACGTTAACTTCCTTGCAGCATGACTGACCGAAAGATATTACCTGACAACTACAGGCTATCAAAATGGACGCTTCATAAAGCACTGCTCAAAACCCAACACCCGGCTGGTCGTTTCCGCCACACAAGTGCACGCTCGCGTTCTAGGTTTGTCTGCGAAGGCACACTCGTACAACTACCTCTCTGCAGTCGTTCACGGTTACGCGGACGAGCCGATCGATACGCACGATCTAGTAACGAAACGGATTCTGTCAGAAAAGATCGTCAATCATATAGGTAATTTACGGATATAGGACCTGCCAAGAGGGGTAGCACTATTCATGCTGATCCGCTTGTGTAGTTCCTGGTCGCTGGGAGGAAGTACGTCAGCCAACTGACCAAGAGACATATGAAGTTGGCTTCATTAAAATGCGGGTAGACGCTGCAAGTGCTAAACGGCGTGATGCTGGACCAGGCGATTATCCGTCGGTGAGCACTCTAGCGAATCGTGTGGCGGGTTTTCAGTTATCTGGCTGACAAGTTGTGATGATGCTCGCAGGATATTGGCAACGAGGAGCTACGGAGCAGAGTTTGGGCAGGTGTCATACCCATCGAATATACGCACGGAAAGCCTCAGCCGACCGAGTATAACGCTGTTGGTGCGCCGAAGGATTATTGGAACGGTCAAGCGCCGTCCATGTAATATGATATGACCCTTATGAGCAACAGCCTGATGAAGCCAGGCTGAGGGTTCTCGCCACAGGCAGAAGCAGATGAATACGAGTAGACGAAAGAAGATGACGGCCCTACTGGTCTATACATCTAAACTTCTCGTGTCAAGTGTGCTCAGCTGTGTAGGCGAGGCGGACTGTTACTTTCTTTCGCCTGCTCGTATTCCCTGTCGATGTTGCGAAGTCCTCGGTAAAAGTGCGCCTGTAATTTGTAAAGCCACCAAGAATCAATGGCGAATACACTTCTGATGCAATACTATTGCAACCAACGACGATGGCTTGCTAATTTGACGAGCGACAAGGGAGGCGTGTTTCAGAGCGTATGCTACAGTTTTACAGGGCCGACAAGATCTTCATGGAATCAACGCTGACTTTGCGCCTGGTGCAGATCAGTGCCCTGAGGGAATGGAATAGTCTGGCTGCCATCTGTGTCTCGAAGCGTGCGAAGTTCCTCCTACAAACAACCGGGATTAGCTGAGGTTTGCGCGCAAACGGAAAAGACGAAACATACCAGCTCTTTCGCAGCTTGAGCATCCCGTCCAGCAGAGAGGATCGATCTGTGCATGAGACCGACGTCAATCAATCCAGCAACAGACACTCCGAGAAGTACTGAGGTAAATGCAGGTTGTGTTAGTCTTGCTCTGCTCCCTCGGATGGCCTTTGGAAGCGTCCAAAGCAGCAAATCGGCAGTCTCCGTCGGGGGCGTAGATGGTCACAAGGCGTCACTGCCCATCCAGAGTGTGGCTGTAAGGCAGTTCTTCCATCGTCGTGCTGCATTCGGATTGTCCAGATGGCCAGAGACTGACGATTCGCCTGGTGCAATGACACTTCCATCGGCCCCACGGCAAGCAACAACTCACCTGTGACGAGCGACTTGTGCAGGGTGTCTGCGATGCGTGTTTTGGCGGACATGGTGTGTGTTGCTGGTATGTGCTTGTGCAAGTTGTCGGGCAGAGAAGCACAGCTCGTCGGCTGCCTTCGACATCGATTGCCTTGTGCTCCTCCATAAAGTGATCGTGGCAAAATCCTGCACTTATGCTTCTGCTCTGCACCAAAATTTTCATACAGCCATGTCGGCATCAAGAGGAGCCCTCAAGGCCATTGCGCCCATTCCTACGGCTGCTGATTGTGCGTTGGTGTGCTTGTGCTGCTTTTCAGCCAGTTCAGCTGACCTATGTGGCTCCACACCGCAGTTTTGGATATCGTGCTGTCCAAGACGCAGCGAAAGACCCCAACGCAAGTCCACAAGGGTTTCAAGATCAGTAGAATTCGCAGCTTGTGAGTACTTGCCGTAACTTTCTCGTTCTTACTACGTCCTGTCTGATGACCGTGCCGTGCGTCCCTCACTTCAGCTACATGCGCAAAGTAAAATTCACACAAGAGGCATTCGGCGAAAAACTGCAACAAATCCTCGAAGAGTTCCCAATTCTCGACAATTTACATCCATTCTTGTCAAGCTTGTTGAACGTACTGTACGACAAGAACCACTACAAGCTTGCACTCGGTCAGATTAACACCTGCAAGCATCTCATCGACAGTGTCGGCAAGGACTATGTTCGCCTCCTCAAGTTCGGCGACAGTTTGTACCGATGCAAGCAGCTCAAGCGAGCAGCTCTTGGTCGTATGGCTACCATCATGAGAGGGCAGAAGGAGCCTCTAGCGTACCTTGAGCAGGTCAGACAGCACATGTCTCGTCTACCCGCTATCGATCCTACCACTCGTACGCTCCTTATCTGCGGCTACCCGAACGTTGGCAAGTCCTCTTTTATCAATAAGGTTACTCGTGCCGATGTAGACGTACAACCGTATGCTTTCACGACCAAATCCCTTTTCGTCGGACATATGGACTACAAGTATCTCCGGTGGCAAGTGGTCGATACACCTGGAATTCTAGATCACCCACTGGAGGAGATGAACACCATCGAAATGCAGAGTATTACAGCTCTCGCACATCTTCGAAGCTGCATCATGTACTTCATGGATCTTTCAGAGCAGTGCGGATACAGTCTAGAAGCACAAATCAAGCTCTTCACATCTATCAAACCTCTCTTTGCCAACAAACCAGTCTTTGTCGTCATTAACAAGATCGATGTCACTAGACCCGACGAGCTTGATGCTGACCGCAAAGCTATGCTTGAAGAGTTTGAGGCGGAAAACAAGGGCGATGGAGTCCAGATCGTTCAGCTATCATGCCTGTCCGAAGAAGGTGTTATGGATGTCCGAAACCAAGCGTGCGATGCTCTACTCAACGCACGTGTTGAGCAAAAGTCCCAGACAAAGCGAGTCGATAACGTAGCAAACCGAATCAGAGTTGCTATGCCAGCACCTCGTGATCGTTCGAAAAGACAGTCGTTCATTCCTGAAGCCGTATTGAAGAAGCAACAAGAAGCCGAGGCTAAAAAGGCCGCGCAACTTGCTGCTGAGGCTGCAGGTGACGAGGATGCTCTCAGTGGAGACGAGGACGAGCTGCCTAAGCGTAGACTGGAGCGTGACTTCGAGTTGGAGAATGGCGGTGCCGGTGTTTACTCGCACGATATGCAAAGTAAGACCACCTTTACTTACAAAGCAGCCTTGCAGAGCGATGCTGACGTATATTTGTTCTTTTACACAGAAATATACCTGCTCCAGGATGACGAGTGGAAATACGACAAGATGCCCCACATTCAAAACGGCAAGAACGTTGCCGACTTCATCGATCCCGATATTCTTGAAAGGCTTGATGCTTTGGAAGCAGAAGAAGAGAAGCTTGAACAAGAAGGCTTCTATAATTCAGATGAGTTCGACGACGAAGAGATTAATGAGAGCGATGAAGAAGCTATCCGTGCGACCGCTAAGGTCATTCGAGCGAAGAGAACAGAGATTAAGGATAGAAATCGCCTCAAGGATAAGAAGCAAAATAGAGCTGCCATTCCAAGACCTAAGCTTGGAAATAGAAACTTTGACGATATGACCAGGGAACTTACGATGGCTGGTATCGATACAACCAAGCTTGAAGAACGAGCCAAGGCACTTGCACTCGCACGAGGCGTGTCACTGAAGACCCAAGCTGGTGAGAAGAGGAAACGCAATGTCGAGTCCGAGGAGATGGCAATTGACGATGAGGAGGGAGATGCGACTGCCGACATTACGGGTGCCTCCAGCTCTAAATGGGCTGATGCAACATCCGACGATGATGAGATGGAGACGGACGGCAAGATGAGCTCGAAGAAGAGGAAATCTATTACCGGACGAGCTATTGCTGCTGCTGGAGGAAAAACGACCGCTCACGGCAAGCGTCACCCCATCAAGAACAGGAAAACCCTTGGCATGCGGGATACGGAGCAACAGAAGAAAGCCGCACAGCTGCACAGATTTTCGTCACGTGGACCCAATCACCACGCCGTCGCAGGAGAGTCCGACAGGCATATTTCTACCAAGATGCCCAAGCATCTCTTCTCAGGCAAGCGCGGTCTCGGTACAGCAAGTCACAGATAAGCCTATTGTATCTCTCGCGTCGGCTCTGGTACACATGGAAGTTCTTTCGTATTGTTGTACCTTCTTTGCACATTTCGTCTGGGCTTAATCTTCAGTTCATTCATTAGTTGCGGATTCTTCGTACTGCAATATTAGATGATCTCCAATCGAGAAGAATACATTACTGAGACAGATCAACGGCCGAAACGCCCTCATACTCAACTCATGAGAATATGGTACATGATTTCCACCCCCTTCCTCTAATTGACCTGGACTACGTGAACCTGTAATTGTCGCGATTTACGTTTACGGCGTGCACCGGAGGACTTTGCGAGACCGTTCAGAATTGCATCAGCTGCAAAAGCAGACTATTTCTGGCGACCATCCTCCCAGTCTGCACAGAGCGTTATCTCATCGAGAAACGCTGTGGGTCGAAGAAGATGCGCAAGCGGCGCTGCTTCCGGGAACATTGGGGAATTTGGTGGCTGTGACAGGAACGCAGCTGTTGCTCGCTGTATAAGCTCACTTTGTTCGAAACCAGTCTTGCTCTCTGCTTGTCGCATTAGCTGTACAGCATACGCATTCCCAGTCGCTTCGGCCAAGATGCGGAGTCTTTTACTGGAAGAGACGGCTCACAGTATCAGTATGACTCTCGCGCAAGCCAATAGCCCGACGGAAGCAGCAGCAAAATCTCCTACATCATTCCTGTCCGTATTTCAGTTATTTCAGGTGGAATTGGACTACGCTCAATTCCCATGTGTGGAGGCTGCTCGGGCGCAATTTTCATCGGAAGTGGACTGGGATAGACAGACGCGGGTGGTCTGATGGGAGTTGAGGGCGGCGGCGCCACTCAATTGACTTTGTTCTCCTGAGCCAATCTCGCCTTCTTGCTTTTGTGCAGATCCGATCCTGCAATATTTTAAGGATCCCGAGCAGTCAGCGTGCCAGCAGCCACCGCAGACCTATCCGCCAGCATAGATGCACCTTGATCTTCCGCAGCTGTAGGACCTGACCCTCCTGCTTGGCCAGGTATCAGTGTATCTGAGCTTGGCGCAAAGCTCTCCCCATACGCGCGCCGCTTCTGGACAACGCAGTGCAATGTGAGTTCGCTGTCGGGAGCCACTTATGACAGGGGCCAAGCTTACTGTCTGCTGGAGCCAGTGATACCCTCTCCCCATCTGCAATGCGCAAGCAAGCTCCCCATCCTTGTTTTCCTTTTCTTTAACCTCGATCATCTTGCTCCAGAAGCCTCTTCGAGCTTCCACCTCCCGCTTATCGGCTTCTTCTTCTTCTTGTTCTCTGATCTGCCTATCCCACACTCGGGCGTGCGAGAAGGCCTTGCTGGCCTCTATTATTCTCGTCTGTTTCGCCTCCATCTCCTCCGCATTGACCTGCTCGTACTCGGTATTAGCGATCAAATCGTCCATATCGCGCGTAGAATAGGTGATATCGGTAGTGGCGGCTGCATCTAGATTTTCGGTGAACAGTGCCTGTGCTCCGAACAAGAGCATTGACTCGACATTCGTCACCCCTTCTTCTTCGTCTGCTTCCTTCAAATCTTTGCTATCTACAATCAACTGTTCAAGTACCATCTTCTTCTTTCCTGTCTCGATGATCTTCTCTTCGCAAGTACCCTTGACCATCAGTTTGAAGCACATCACCTTCTTCGTCTGGCCGAATCTGTGGGCACGTGATATGGCCTGCAGATCTCGGAAAGGTTTGAAGTTCGCATCGAAGAGTATCACTGTATCTGCTGTCACTAAATCGATACCAACACCTCCAGCTCGTGTAGTAAGGATAAATACGAAAATATCTGAGCCCGGTGCATTGTATGCATCGATATGCTTCTGTCGCTCAGCTTGACTGGTGTTACCATACAAACGGACGAATTTGACTTCCATGCCTTCGAGAAATCGTTCAATGACATTGAGTACGATGACAAATTGCGAAAAGAGGAGGACACGGTGTCCGCGCTCTTTCAGCTTCGGAAAAAAATCGGCTGAAAAGAGCGACGTCAGAATGTAGAGACAGTTCAGCATTTGATCAGTCGATACCTACCCAGAAATGCGAGCTTGCAGCTAGCCTCGACTAAGTTCGTATGTATAGCCTGGGCATCGAGGTTTGTGTTGTACTCGAGTGCTTTTCGGACCAAATAAGGATGACATAGAGTCTTTCTCAACTCCATGAGTACGTTTGTCCTGTAGATGAGTGTCAGCCTGCTTTCAAGAGCATCATTTCTAAAGCTATCTACTCACACTTTGCCCGTCACGCCCTTTTTCTTACTTTTAGCTTTAGAAGCATTGTGAGCGGGGTGCCTGGTACTGCTGTACTTTGGAAGCAGGTGCCTCGCTCAGAGGGAATAGGGGCGGGGAGTGTGGGGAGTGCGGTGAGGAAGGAGTAGATGAGGAAAGGGGAGAAGGGCGGGGTACCGGGCTCAAAGGTGTTGGATACTCATCGAGATGCTAAAGCGTCCTTGTACTGTAGAGTACTTGATGGTACAAGCTACAGTAATGACGAGGCTTGGAACTGACCAAAGCGGATTGGGGCTGGAACGGACCAGGGACTTGGAACTGACCAAGGAGATACACTTCGAACGGACGAAGTAGCAGAGAACTGAAACGGACCAGTAAGGAGTGCCTTAGGGCGGTTTGGTTGATATAAACTTGATAGCGGTGGAAACAGATGGTCCGAGTGTAAGATACAACGAGGCGGTGTACAGAGTGTTGTATCTGCTCGCGCAAAGTCTGCATACGAGTCTAACAAAAGGCTTGTACCTTTTGTACCTTATTTGGACTATGCCTTTGTCCGTGCACTGCTCGTTTGCGCATTGGGTCCAAAGGAGGTCCATGGCTTTGCGGTGGAGGTGAGGGTCGGTGGGTGAGGTGTGAAGACCGTGACTGGTACTTAGATATGTAAGTCGGTTTGAGTCACGGGCTCACAAGCATCATAGATGGCTTTAAATGCGTCCATGTTGCTTTCCAGCACAGATTTGTAGACTATCTTCTGCATATGACTCATGCTCAGAGGCACGATCACCTCGGAAAGAGGTGGTAGATTGAGCACAGCTTCTTTGGTTCTCCGGAGGAAATAGGGCTGAGCCAAGGCTTGCACCCTGTGAGTGGGTTGTTAGAATGCTTGAGGCGTATGGCACATTCAGGTCAGGATGCACTCACTCGTCAACGAGCTCTGGGGTCAGAGTCTTGTATCGCGTATGCAGCTCATCCAGATTTCGAAAATCTGGCAGGTCCTATTTGTGACATCAAGGTTAGCAGGCCTTATGGCTGCGATATAGTTGCTGCGCGCTGCTTACGAGAAAATAGAGCAGGTTGAATAAGTCATCGAGGTTCTTATTGACAGGGGTGCCTGGCAAAATGTATATTGGGGAATCCTCGCGGCTGAGAAGGTCGGTACAGTCTACGCACCCGTAAGGAGAACAGTGTGTCCAAAGCGCAAGGTCTTCAATGAGCGCCAGAGCTGATTCTTCGGTCCTGATTTCAAAGGATGTGCTTCGTCGACTACTAATGCTTCCCATCGCGGGACTCGCTTGAAAATGGCAGTATCGGCGATTAAGCAATCGTACGTAGTCACCACCACGTGCGTTCTCAGCTTCTGATCAGAGACTGCGCCATCGCTGAAGAGCTCGAACTGTGAGGTGTCTATGGTAAGCATTGGCCACAAAGACGAAATTTTGTTCGAGAACTGACTTTTTCGATTATGCGGCGATACTGGTTGTCTACAAAGCAATACAGCTCTAAATACAGACGTTAAATACCAAAAAAAGAATTGAAAAAAAAAGATTTAAAAAAAAGGAGGAAAAAAGAAAGAAAAAAAAAGGGGGGGGGGGGGCACCTCGATGACTTCTTGTAAATCTGCCCACCCGGTGCAAGCAGCTAGATTCTACCCGAGCCAGTCAATCCCGCTGGAGGAGCTTTTAGTGAGTTCGGATCTAGGGAGGAGTCCCACACTGTACGGCTATAGCTCCCTCACGTTGTAATTGTGCGTGTGTAATGCATTTACCCGGCCAATCCAAAATCACAAGGATACTCTGCAACAGGGAAAAGCAGAGAAGACAGAGTAACACCTACGTCATCGCTTTTTTAAAAGGTACAAACTGTTGATTACCGCAAATTACTGCGGCCATAAACACTACCTCGACTCAGTGAGCTCTGCCCTAACCTGCTCGGGGTGCCGGATCTACCTGTTGGCGTGCCTTGCGAGCTCATGAGCACACGTTGTGGCGTGCCGAAAGCGTTCCGACCAATCCCACTGGAGCCGAGCTGGCGACTCGGTGTACCCGCTCGTCCAGATTGAGAAGTAGATAAGCCGGGCCATCGTCCGTTACTGGCTGTCTTTACTCGCCCTTCCAAGTCTCCTACTTGCTCGTTGAGCGTATCTACATTCTTCTCGATCCACGACAGACTACCCAAGTGTGCATTGAGGATAGCAGTGATGGCGGAAACTGGATCGGCGCCTAGCTGTTGCTGCGATTCAGACGACGAGGATCCAGACAACGAGTTCACCTCGTTGATCAGCGATGTCAGGGACCTTGAGAGATCGTCGAGCTGATTGTTTAGGGATTCTGCAAGCTGATACGCCTTTTCACGTTCGGTATTTGCATTTGTTGAGCTGCTCGACCCTGCTCCCGTGAGGGTCAATGCGGAGGAAGATCCTTGACGGCCTTGAAGTAATTCGTCTAACTGGCTTTCATATGCATCTAAAACGGCTTCCATCTCTTTCTGCTGATTTCCTACGTAGTCCAGGGATTCGTTCACGGTGTTGGAGATGGGATCGAGTGATTGAAGACCATTGTATAGCTTGCTTATCTCGTCGCCGTTCGAAAGCAATACACTGTCCCAAGCCTTCACCTCGCCAGCAAGGTGGGTAAACTCTCGGACCCGCTCATCAAGCTCGCCTGACCATCTGTTAACGATGTCTTCGAGCGTCATTCCCTTTAACAGCGAGGGAATCGGGACGGCAACCTTTTGGGTAGAAGCGGTAAGGCTGGTGCCGGCAGTCACGGATGCTGCTGCAGTACTTGAAGTACTAGCTTGTGTCTGGGCAGTGGATGAGGTAGCAGGTGTGGATGCCGCTGGTGTACCAAATGAAAAGCCAGACTTGGCGGGTGCAGCTGCAGAAGCGGCAGGCTGAATGGCATTGGGTGTAGTTGCCCCAGTCAACGCAGCCGCAGGTGTCGCCGAGGGAGTTTCAGTTGCAGGAGTTGCTGACTTGCCGAAGGAAAATGCGCCTGTCGTAGCTGGCTTATCAGAGGTACTGTCAGTGGCTGCTTTAGGGGCGCCGAAACTGAAACCTCCAGCAGCCGGAGCGGGGGCAGTGGTGGCTGTATTGCAAGTCGAGTATACAAGATCAGTCTCTTGAATCATATACCTACTATGTCGGGGCAAGCAGAGACACGTACCTGGAGTGCTCGTTCCAGAAGTAGCAGCAGCACCACCGCCTACCTTGAAGCCACCAAACGGTGCTGGGGCTGCAGCTGGTGTAGAGGGCTTGCTAGCGTCGTCCTTTGTCGGCTCTGCTGGTTTAGCACCGAAGGAGAAGCCACCGGCTGCTGGAGCTGGCGCAGCTGGCGTAGTATTGTTTTCCACAGGCTTTGCACCAAACGAGAAGCCAGAAGCAGCGGGGGCAGCTGGTGCATCTTTCGTTTCAGCTGGCTTAGCTCCGAATGAGAAGCCAGAGGCAGCAGGTGCAGGTGCAGGTGTAGTACCGGTTGATGATGTAGTCTCTGCTGGTTTTCCGAAGGAGAAGCTAGATGCCGGAGGCTTAGAGGCTGGTGTAGTCGATCCGGGAGTAGCATTGTTTGTAGTCAAGCCAGAGAATAAACCGCCAGCTGCGCTTCCAGCGTTAGCAGCTGGAGCAGGACCGCCTGTACTTGCAGCAGGCTTGTTCAGGCCACCAAACGAGAACGACGGCATTGCATTACTAGACGAAGCTGCGGGTGCAGGCGAGCCCGAGTTATTGTTCGATCCTGCCTGTCCAAAGCCACCGAACGAAGGAATCGAGGGCGCAGGTGAGGCGGCAGGTGTCGTTGAGCCAACTGCATTGTTGCCAGCTCCAAATAAACTGAAAGCAGGCTTTGGCGCTGGGGTTTGAGCTGCTGAGTTAGGAGCAGCAGGAGCAGCAGAAGAAGCTTGACCGAAAGGATTGCTAGGCGCTGCACTGCCTGCTGTATTGTTGCTAGCACCTCCGAAGCTGAATGACGGTGTAGTTGCAGGCGTGCTACCAGACTGTTGCTGTTGCTGACCTCCAAAACCGCCGAACCCGAACCCAGAGGTCGCTGGAGCTGTAGATCTGGCTGTCAGCATACGCTACTCCTTTGTATCTGGCACAGTCATCCATACCTGCCGCTGAGCCTGTCGCTGGAGGCGTGCTGGTGTTGCCAAAGCTGAATCCGCTGGGCTTGTTCTGCCCTTGCTGGCCGCCGTTGTTTCCAAAGTTGAACGCTGCGAGGTAGGCAGGCGTGTCAGTGTGATGAGCAGGTACTCTCTTAGATGCCTTGTAGACCTACCCATGATGCTGAACTTTGCACTCGTGGTTGAATTCGCTTCAAGACAAGAGGCACCGTGCAAGTCGAACACACTTGTTGAACAGACACGAACTCGGATGGAGACAACGGCAAGGCGATGGAATATGACGAGGAAGACCCATGGGCAAAGCGGACTCCGGTAGAAGAGAAGACTGATGTCCTGGCAGAATCGCCAGAGCCGGTGCAAGCTCCACTTCCAGCTTCCGAAGCGACTGGCAGCATTGTACAAACGGACATCGATAGCGATGGCAACGAGAACAGCCAACGGAAGGATGATAACGACGACGACAGTGAAGCATGGAATGCAGACTCCGATGCAGAGGCAGGCAATGAAGATGCGTTCGTCGAAGCCACAAGCAGGATGAGCTTGAACGCGAGCTTTGTATCTGAGGCGCAGGATACACAAGAAAGTATCGAAGTCTTCGAGGAAACACAACCGATAAAAGGGTCTTCGACTCTCACAAGCACTTTTCATACTGCCGAATTTACCTCAGGCCCGCCATTGGATGACTTCGATGTAGACGAAGATGACGGCTTTGGTGATTTTGGAGAGCCAGCTGGAGGGGGCACCACAAATGACGACGATGATGATTTCGGCGCCTTCGATGAAGCTGGAGCCGACGCTGAAGATGCACCATTCGGCTTCGACCAAGATCAACACGAGCAAGCAGCGACTGGCTTTTCGAATTCCCCAGCATCGGCAAGTGAGCCTCCACCATCCCAAACCGACGCAGACGATTTCGGTCCGCCTTCAAATATAGACTTTGAAAGCATATGGCAAGACGAACAGGCACTCACAGCTGCGATAGTTGGGCACTTCGCCAAATCCTATCCAGATTTATATGCTGGAATTGATACATCGTCACCGAGGCGAGAGGCTTGGAACAAGATAGACATGACTCTGGATCCCGAAGAGATTCTCCTTCGCAACAATCCTGGCGCAAGGAAGATGTTGGAGGAATACACAGATCCCAAGACATTCCCTTATAAACCGTGGGAGTGGAAAAGAAGCCAGATTCGGATACGAGCTATGCGGGAGAAGGGTATTCCAGTTAATCTAGACGATGTATGTCACGTGCTTTCTCGGTCTAGCGCAGGGGACAAATAGCTGATAATATGTATCCAATCAGTTTGCACCGCCGACAAAGATGCAGCCACTGCGTCTCCCATCAATACGAACGACAGCCGCTTCGCCAACGAAAGAGAAATCTCCTGTCGCGTCAACTTCAAATGGCAGGCGAAGCGGAGCTAATTCTCGTTCGGCGTCTCCAAGTCGCCTCGGTCGAGACGGAGCGAGCTCCTCGCCCGCTTCTCCATCATCAGCCTCACGGTCACCTAGCCGCCAGAACTCACAGATTGTCATTCCGCCGCTGGATAAAGAGAAATGCGAGCAATTAGCCAACATGTCAGAGGAGGACATGTCAATGAAAGCTATTGGCGAACTTGAGATACTTAGAGATGATTTGAATGCGAGTGCTATCGAAGCAAGCCAGCATCTGACAGCGTTACTGGAACAGAAGGAAACGCTGATGGGTCAGAATCAGACATATAATGCAATGATTTCCGTGAGTCATCTTATACCTGTTTGACACGGCGCTATGCTTGCTGACCTCTTCACATCGTACGATGTCTTTAACTGCAGGATCTGGTCGCTCAAGCGCAAAAGATACGATCAGCTGCCTCCTCAGGTGGTGTCTCTCGGAAAACATCTATACGGCGGTCGGATACGAGCTCCAAACCTCCAAGTAGACCTTCCAGTCCAGCAGGCGGCAATCCAAGTCTGAAAAGCTCAGTGGGAAGGAGTTCAGCTGGGCAAAGTACATCAGCCGGCAAGGATCCATCAAGGCGGTCTTCCCTGTGGTGAACATGACTTGCAAATTTGTGCGGTAGTTGACTTCAATAGCACGGCAATGATCACGCATTCGTCAAATACGACTGCAGCAAAGGACCTCTGCTCCGAGCGACCATTACTTCCCCCCTGTGGCTTTTGAACAACAAAAGGCTGACGACTGACGACACCAAAAACTACATGAAGGAATGAGCACCTCACCTTCGTCTATCACGGTCACGGTCGCCCTCTCTGTCCCTGTCACGAGGCGCCTCCCTTTGCCCGTTGCGCTCTCGATAATCATCTCTATGTCGTTTCGGAGAGCGTTCACGTGATCTCGATCGACGTCTCGTGTCTCTATCGTTATACCTCCGACTGCTTCCACTCCTTCCGACATCACGATGGGAGGGTCTATCGCTGTCCCTGCGACTATCTGCCCTGTAACCTCCACCAGGCTTGCCATTTTGCTTGCTTCTCTGCCTGTCCACTTCGTCCAGGTCAAAGAGCAGACCATTACTTCCTCCTTGATTTGCATTCCGGTACCGACTGAGAGGCGAAGTCGCGCTCGGCGATCCGCTATCTTGGCGACCATTTCCGCCGTCTTTGTTCGGTGGTGGCTTGCCCCCTGTCCGTTGATACACCCAGTCATTATGTAGCTTTGAAACACCTGAGTAGAGTACAGATAAAAATATCAGCATCGGTTCCAGGTATTCGATGTAGAAAGCGTGCCTTACTCTGAGAGAAGTCTACATGTATACGACGATCGTCAATGAGTACATTGTCCATCTTCATGTAGGCTCTTTCCGCATCCTCCTTCTTGTCAAATTCGATGAAAGCGTAATTCAGCGAGTCTCCAGTCTTCTTATCTCGTATCACTTCGCAACTCATAATCTCTCCGAATCGACTAAAGATAAGTTCCAGATCTTCAGACCTAGTAACTGCGTTGAGTTTGCATACGAATAGTACATTCTCCGGCGGTGCAACGTCGGCGAACGGTAGATCTCCGACCATTTCCAATGTCAAAGCTTGTGCTCTCGCTTCTCTTTGCCGCCGGATTGCGTCAAGAGCACCTTGATCTGACTCTTCGTCTGGCAATTCTTCATCTTCTGCTACTCGAAGACTCTTGAGTTGCGCCGCTGTCGGCAGTGGCGAGTTGGGAGGTACATTCAGTCCTTCTGGATCCGGGAATGGATCATCCAGTACGACGACATGTCGTATCCGTACATCTCGCAGTGGCCTTCCATCGTCATCCAGCAAGACCTCCGTGTTGAACTTCCTTAGCGTTTCAAAGCTCTCTTCTTCAACTACTTTGCCAAAGGGTGCATGTTTTCCGTCTAGGTAGCTTGCGTTCTCCTTCAAGGTAATGAAAAATATGCTTCCCGCCCCACCTTCTTCGCCTGCACAAGCCATTGACAGGGTGCCGAGGTCTACATGCTTGATGCCCGGATGGCGTTCGGGTTTGAATAGCCGCGAGACTCCTTGAGGATGCTGCTTTTGCTGGTCGATATGATACCATAGGCTTGACCCTCCCTCGCCGGTGTCGGTAGGATCACCGGATTGGACGATGAAGTCCCTTTGCACGTTGAAGAATGCACAGTAGTTGTAGTAGTATATCTTGCATAGCTTGAGGAAGTTCTCGCAGAGGAGCGGACACCGTTCGACTGGTGGTAGCATTTCATCAGTGCCATAGCCCGGTGCGTAAATCTCAGCCGGACTCACCATCGAGGTCGAATATGATGTCTCCAATGCTCGTCTCGAACAGCACGGACATCCTTGCTGCTGCTGTTGTGGTGCAGCAAATGAAAGAGCAAGAGGAAACACGAATGTGTGCAGAGTAGGTGATCGAGACAAAGTCGCCACATGCAGCTGAAAGCTCCCAGGGCTCTCAGCAGGTATCGTGCAAGACATACACTGTGACATGTGATTGTCTGTTGACCCTCGAGCTCTCCTGTACTGCCGCTTGCCCTGACTGGGCTGTGTGATATTCTGCATGCTCCGATCACCCTCGTGCGGACCTTCTAGAACACGCATGTACAACACCGTTGCATGCTTGCTTTCGGATCTATTGCACATTAGCAACCTGTATAGCTTCGACAACAGCCATTAAGACTACTGCATCAAGCCGCTATTCCCGCATTACTGCCGAGACTATCCGGAACTAATCACCTACAATGGCAGACGCATCATCATCAAATGCTCCACCAGCTCAAGAGAAGCAAGACCAACTGCAAGCAGCCCCAGGTGTACATCGACCTAAAGTCTACTTTGACATCACCATAGACGATAACAGCGTCGGCAGGATTGTCTTCGAGCTATTCACCGTACGTTGAGCCATGCTTCCACTTTTCATGTTTGCCGTAAGTACTAAGGATCTTTGATGTACGTGGCATTGCAGGACATTGTGCCCAAGACAGCAGAGAACTTCAGAGCTTTATGTACTGGAGAAAAGGGAGAATGCAAGACTAAACCGGGTCAACCGCTGTGGTATAAAGGCGTAAGCTTCCATTTGCGTTCATGCGCCTGCGCCACCACTGTACTATGTTGGCTGACACTGCCTGGAAACCCCATTTCTCAGTCGACCTTCCATAGAATCATTAAGCGTTTCATGTGCCAAGGTATGCTAGTACCTCCGTTTGCGAGAGTCACGGAGCCGTCGCTAACACTGTCGGTGCTGCCCCTTAGGTGGAGATTGTATGTCTACCTTCTACCTGCTAGATACCAGACGCTGGAGCTAACGTATACATACTTGGATGTTCAGTTACAAACGGTGATGGTACCGGTGGAGAGTCAAGTGAGTACAGTATTGTTAGCGAAGCCACCGTGGTACATTGCTGACACCGCACCACAGTCTACGGCGAGAAGTTCGAGGACGAGAACTTTCAACTCAAGTAGGTGCAGTTCTTATCTTCGACTTGATCTGATTAGCTGACCTGAATGAACAGGCATGACCGCCCATTTCTACTGTCAATGGCCAATGCCGGTGCAGTAAGCTGACTCATCTCACATGAAGCCAAGTAGACTATGCTAACTTAGAAGCTTCCTTAATTTGCAGGGCACAAATGGCTCTCAATTCTTCATCACTACCGTTCCGACCGCGCATCTAGACGACAAGCATGTTGTCTTTGGTCGCGTATTGAGCGGAAAATCCACAGTGCGATTGATGGAGGATTCGCCCATTAAGAACGACAAACCAGAAGAAAAGATTGTCATCGCTGATTGTGGTGAGCTGGGCGACGAAGAAGTCATTGAAGAGAAGAGACAGAAGGATGAGACCGGTGATGGGTACGAGAGTCATCCATCTGGTACGTACCCATTATTCGTCATTCCTCATCCTAGATGCTGATAAAAATTAATGCGATTCTTTAAACTTAGATGACGACGCGGATGTACACGATCCTGCGGTTGCTAAGCGAATCGCTGAAGAATTGAAGACGATTGGTACCTCCTTATTCAAGAAAGGCGATTTCGACAAGGCTCAACAGAAGTGTAAGCAAGCCTCACGCGTCATAAAGCTATCGACACAAACTGATCCCCTGCTCCTCTCTCGCTTTTCAGATCTCAAAGCCTTGAAGTACTTGAATGTACACCCCTACACGCCGCCAGGAGACCTAGATTTCGAAGCCGTATACGTCACACTCCGCTTCTCCATACTTCTCAACTCAGCTTTGGTCGCTCTGAAGCGGAACACGCCGAAATCGCTACGACTCTGTATCGATCAAGCTACTAAGGCACATGATATTCACTCTGATCCAGTAGAAGCCGGTAGAGTAGAGCCTATGACCAAGAACCTCACAAATGAAGAAAGGGCAAAAGCTTTGTACAGGCGTGGATCAGCGAGGGCATTGTTGAAGGAGTATGATGAAGCTTCGAAAGATCTAACTCAGGCTGCTGCATGGGTCCCATCAGATCAGACCATACAGGCAGAATTGAAGAAAGTGCAAGCTAAGAAGAATGAGTTGAAGCAGAAACAACAAAAGATGTATGCTAAGATGTTCGGTTAGACAGGCACATGTGTGCGATATGTTTTGAGGAAATGCAAACCAGCGGGCAATATGCCTAACCTTAGCAATATGAACCGGCCTTCTCAAGTGCTTCAACGTTCCACGACTGAGTATGGGGGTAAAACAACTTTTTCGCTCGCCCCAGTTATCACTTTGCAAGCTTCGAAGTTGCAGGAACGGCCCAAACAACGGACGAGAGATACGAGCTACACTGCCAAGATGTCTGTACAATGCCTAAAGATGAACAAAAATGGGAGGCTCGACCTACAAGATAGCCGACTCCTTTAGAGCTTGGCCTGGGGCTGTGCGTACTTAGAAACTCGTTGCAGAGCGGCGACCGCTTCGGCAACCATCTCATCCACAATGGCTTTGGCGGGCTTGACATCGTGAATAACAGCGGCAGTCTGACCTGATAAGAATGGTCTGTTGACTGGATCTTCAGGCTCCATACCTACCGGTACTACTCCCTTGGAAGTGAGCTCCGCAATCTGCTTCTGCTTGTTGTTTTCCCAGTCCATGATGAAAGGTGTTTTGATGACTCGTAGGGTTCGGCCGGTATAGATGAGTGTCCGAATCGTATCTGTGATGTAAAACGGGATTGTCAGAATACTGCTGTACATCCGACGGCCATCCTCGCTTACCATCGTAGCCCGCGTTTATAACAGCTTCCTGGTGCTTCTTGGAGGCACCAGCTTCTTCTGCGCAGATGAAGCGGGTACCAACCCATACACCCGTGGCTCCGTAACTCAAAGCGGCAGCCAAGCTGGATCCTCTGTATACACCACCTGTAAGATTGTCCAGTCAGCCGACGGCTCCAGAAGAGGACGGTATAGTCAGCAACACCAGTGCTCACCCGCAGCAATGACTTGAACAGGCTTTTTGGTGATGGGGGAGGTATATTTGCGGCAGATGTCGACAACTTCTGGGATGAGCAAGGAGAAGGGGATGGAGCCAGTGTGACCTCCACCTTCTCCAGCTTGGGCGCAAATTAGATCTACGCCGAGCTCACAAGCCTTGACGGCATGCTTGGGTGCTCCGACCATATTCATGACAGGAATACCTGCCCTGTGCAGCTTATCGATAACGTGCTTGGGAGGGACACCGACTGCACAAACAAAGAGGGCGGCTTTTTCCTCAATGATGATGTCTATCAAAGCGTCCAACTGTCCATTTGTGTAATCTTTGTTGGTCTTTCTCGCACTACCGCCGACTTGAGGCAAAAGCAGATCAACGCCAAATGGAGCGTTCTTGTCTTTGAGATCCTCCTTGAGCTCCCCGATGATGGATTTGAGCATTTTGGGCGTCTGTGAAGCTGTTCAGCAAGATTTTCGAGAGAAAAGCACATAGAGGCCTCACGTAGCCGACACCTCCTATAACTCCAAGACCGCCTGCATTGGTGACTGCTGCTGCGAGCTCGGGTCCAGCAGCCACTGTCAATGGAAAGCAAGAACATGAGTATCCTGCTTCACGCTGTACCTTTGGAGTTGGGTGCGCCTCACCATTCATACCAGCCAGCATGATGGGGTGCTAAGCGAGCCATGAATGCGAGAAGTCAGTATCACGTGGGATACCTATTCGGCAAAATGCATACCTGGATCTTGAAAAGCTCGGCTGGTGGTAGATATGCCCAAGTCAGCTGACTTTGTCGAGTCGTCCCATTGTAGCGTTACTCACTGCATGGTGTTTTCAAAGACATGATGATACTGCGTGTAATTATCTCACAGTCACAGTATAACAATGAGTAGAAGCAAGCCGGTTAAGAGTGGAGCACCACTTGAATCAGCATCGATCAACCACGGAGTCGGCAACTTCAGCTTCCGAAATGCCGGAGACTTTCGAATAGTTGCCGGACATTGACACTACATACAACAGAGGATCGCAACAACTGTTTTAACGATAAAGCTCGATACTCGGAGATGGACCGGCGTTGTACCTGATCGAGGGTCAATAGGACCAGTCTTGCCTTGTATCTGGGTTGCTTCTGCACTTGCAATAAAAAACGGATACCGCTTCATGTACACGTCGTACGCTGCATTGGTAGTGCAAAGTCAATAACAACTCCAGCGTCCTACTATTGATTAGCAGGCTTTGCTGCTGCAGTAGTACAGGATACGCAATGTTGCGTTCGGTTGCACACTTGGCTGAAAGCGGCTACATATGGCGATATTGTAATTGAAGCTACACGTTATAAACACTGGTACACATACGGCTTAAGTGTCTGGAAGCAATGGCACTGCGTTCAATGCATAATGCATGTACGTCTGACTCTTTGGATGTTACAAGGGGGTTCGCGTACCGCTATCGCGAATTAACGTGCGAGATCTGCTGGAAGGCCCGTAGCCTATTGTTACTTCTTTGAGCTTATCAGTTGCCAGCTTGAGTAATTCGTGGTCACTTTTATCTTCGCTTGTCACTGAGGTATTACCTTGTAATATACTCTTGTTGTGTCGTTCTTTGGCTTGACGTTCAGCCGTTGACATAAGTCCGCTAGAATGAGTGGGAGCATTAGCTCTTACTGGCCATCGAGACTCGAGTACAGTCTGCTTAGAAATTTTGACTTACTACACGAATTTGATGGCCTCTCCGCAACCATCCTCTGCACGGATACGCTTTCCGACATCCTCGGCTTTCTCCTGCATGATTCGATTGCCAGTGGCTGTCGTGAAAGCTTTCGCCATGTCGTTGGTAGCCAGTGACTGCAAGCGTATGCCGACACCCAGCTTTTGCACTCTTGTTGACCAGAAATACTGGTCTCCGAAGAACGGTTTAATAATTGTGGGGAGTCCTGCCCGTAAGCTGGCTCCTGTCGTTCCCGCTCCGCCATGATGCATCGCCGCGTCGATCCTCGGGAAGAGCCAATCCTGCGGACTCTCTGCATCAGTCTCAAAACAGGCAGATGCTAACTCTAGACGTTGTCGCTCACATGTGGAATTGAATCTACCAAGTAGACATTTGGTGGGGGATGTATGAGTTGGATCTTCCTTTCTTTCCCGTCCTTCCCCCGTGCCGACCAGCCTCTACTCAAAATAACTCTGACGCTGGCAGTCAAAGCCGCCTCGTAGATATGCTCAGTAACACCTTCGACGTCTTTGATTGTGATACTGCCAAAGCCCGCGTATATGAGAGGCGCGTTATCGTCACGGGCCCGTTGCATGAACTCTAGAAGTAATGGTTCCGGTGCCCATGTCGTATCGGGCTGATCCAAGAACCAGTATCCACTGATACGGATGAGGGATGACCAGTCCAGGGGTGGAGGAACGACAGCCTGACTAAAATTATATATGAATGGAACTTGACGCTGCTGCATCTTTTCAAAAGTGGTTTGCTTGATTCTGAGAACATGCTTGCGCCACTTGTTGATCTGACCTGCTGAAGCTTGCCAAAGAATCTGATCAAAAACCGCGTAGGACAGACTATTGTAAGCTCCGCCAGCTTCGAGTATTGGTGCAAAGGCTTGCGGGTAAGACGCCGTTGATGCTGTTTGCAGATGATGTGACATGATTAGACAGAACTCTCAATCAAACAAGGTCGACGCTTACTCCACGGCATTGTAAAAGCTCGAAAGTATGGTATGGCTATCATACGGATTAGCATCCCCGAATGATTAGCCTGATGTTAAGCAGGTCGGCTCACCGAGTGCCTCAGCAATGTGGATACCGGCAAAGGCGGTAGGGGATTCAATGAGAACGTCGGCTTTTAGAGATGGATCATGAAGGTGAGATTCAGAGGCTTATACATATAGCTGTGCTGAAAGAAGAGTCACCTTCTTGACAAGCCGCCCAGCATTCCCTGAGCAAGTCGTCAAACCATTCTCGAAACTGGATCGTAGTTCGAGACTTAGCCTGGAAGGTCAGTCCAGTATAACACTCCTGCTTACCTTGCCCAGAGATTCTCGGAAGAAACCAGGCGAGAACATCTTGTGCTCTATGGACAGCTGCATTAATGCTGTCGGCGAGCCTGTACAAGCCAAGGTTCAGAATGAGGTTCGCGCCAAAGCAACAGGATATCAATCTCACCGCCGATACACTTGTATTCGAGACCGTGACTCGTAACCCAACCTTGATACTAACCATAGGTGAGAAGGGTCAGGTACCTGTGTGATGATACATGTTCCAACATGTCGACTTACCTCTTCGTGTGAAGCGATTGTGACACGATGGCCTTCTTGGATCAAGCGCTTGCCCAGCGCAACTGTGAAAGCGACCTTTAGCAGAAGGAATTTATGTTGATAAAGTCTAAAGGCATACTATACGGCTGTACGTCACCTCTTGAGCCTATCGTCATGAGCACAAAGTGTCGAGACGGGATCTTTAACCTAGCCTCTGCCGGTAGGTTAATGATGGTACCTAGACAGGGCATAGCATGTGGCGGTATACGAATATTTGGGTCTGCCAGGCTTGCCTGTCTTTCTGGTATGGACCGCGTGCCGACAGAGACCGAAGAGGTGGTATCGATGGTGGTCGCAGGAGATGAGCTGCCCGAATCCTTCGAGGGAGTGAGCGTTGCCTGCCTTATACTCGGAGCATCGGAAGTGGTTAGGACAGTCGGAGAACCGCCACGAGAGCCTGATGAGCTTGTATTTGCTGTCTGATGTCGCTCATGGTACCCTTCCAGACGTTGCTCGATCTGCTCGATGCACTCATCCCTAATCTTCATAGAGTGAAATTCAAACTTGAAGTCTTTATCAGCATGTATTTGTACCGTCATACTGTAGACACGCAAGCGGTAGTTTTTCGATGCAAATACATCGTCGATCGTGCTCATTGATATACGAGCTTTCGAGTCTTCGGCAATGATTGACTTTCGCCAGAAACAGAGGTAGTTCCTAGATACAGCAATATGACCGTAACTACATACAATGCTAAGCTCAGCCAAGCAAAAAGTTTGTCGATTGAGATATGCACCGCTCACTCAGGATATGGACGTAGCACGTCGACCGATGCGACTATTCAAGTAAAAAGGGCTTAAGTTTCTGAAGATTCTTATACACAGGACTGCTAAGCGATATAAACTCACTATACAGGTCTTCAGGCTTATCCTCCAACCCGAAAGCCCGTACGAAATCGGCAGCTAGATTCTTGGAACTCGTCTGTAGTTGGTCGATTTCGCTCCGCCCCTTGCCATTATCGTAGCTAATAATGACTTCAGGTTCTTTCGCGAGTGATGCACGGGAGTCCCCTGGCAGCTTATTGTTTTCTAGTTGCATTTCGATTTGTGGCAGGATATGCCAACTTTGGCGCGTGACTCCCAGTACCACCCGACGTATTTCGTCTCCCACGGAAGCTGATTCCGAGGTGGCGCAATTGACATCAAGCTGCACCACTTTGCAGAACTAAGAGGTGAAAATGAGGATCAATGGCAGTCATGTAGGCTCGCCTCGGATTTGCCACTCACATCCATGATGTCGTCCAACTTGAACGACTCTACCCTCGATAACGGTACGGACGTCACAATGTGGTCCGACCTATATCTGTATCTAAATAAAGCTGCTTGCATTGAGTTATACCATTGCCGAGTATGCTCCTCCGTGTCGGTATAAAGCCATCGGTAAGAGCCATTCATTTCTTCCACTTTAAATCGAAGCGGATTTTCTGGATCCATGGTGACTTCTTTGAAGGCCGATAATGACCTTGCACTTCTTGGATGCAGCCTATCTGTAGCTGATGGATATGATGCGACACCGTAGGGACCGAGTACACAGTAGACACGCCGACTTGTTTTCCACTTTTGTGGATACATGAAAGTCAGTACGCCTTCTTGTAGGACCGCGGTCTCGTCTTCTTCCTTCTCCAGCGCTATCCATGCATAGAACACGAGCCGTTTACTAGTGAGAAATAGAGTGCCCTTTATCATTACTGTACGACACTGGACAGCCGGTACAGAGGCGATCAGAATCTCGTCCTCTTCGCCCCGTCGCGTTGACCACCTTCCTGCCTTGTCCTCAACGAAAGCCAGAGTATGTATACCGCCGTTCTTGACACCGTCAACGGCAGAAGACTGTACTGATAACGTCTCCACAGCAGGCGGAATCGTCTTGGCAACCTCATGAGCTTCATCCAGCCCTCCACCATGCACAGCTTCAGCTAGGGTGCAGCGTCCATTGTTGGCGTGTCTTGCACCCGTAGTTCCAATGCTGTTGCTCGTATCGCCAACACCGGTCATTACATCGTAACTTTCTCCTTCGTGTCCCGAATCATGGCGCGCATGATCTGAGGACAAAAGAGACAATTCGTCATCGCTCGCATCATCCTCTTCTTCGTCGTCTTCGCTGCTCTCGGAAGTCAGAGGTGGCACCAGGGTGGATGATGACGATGAAGACGCTATTGAGTCCGTCGCAATATCGAGCGAGTCTTCCGACTCATACCTCCCCAAATCACGACGGCTCCTGCCCTTGTTCTTTTGCTTGTGACCTGCTGCTTCTTGGTAGCAGCCGCTGAGAAGCTGTATCAGTGACTCTTTCACTTCACCGCTGTCAGCTGGATGATCGGTGACATTCTTGGTGGAAGAAAGTGCTTCAGGAGAGGGATCCGGACGCGGAGATCCTGACCGTGAGATAGATAAACTTCGCTTGATGAGGCTTTGCGGTGTCCACGAAGAAATCTGCTTGATGCCAGGCAGGTGAACGTGCGAAGTCCAGCCTGTCGAGCCTTTCTTTCCCTCCGCGACATTAGGAGCAGGCTGCACCATTGCAGAACCTACTGCGGCACCTAGGCCATGTTCTCATTTGTGCAGAATAGACCAAAGTGAAGGAGATGTCACTGGCATTTGGCTATGGAAGCACCCTGTATTTATTCCGCAAGAACTGAGCAAAGCTGATGATTAAGTCCCGCTGACACTCGGTGGCGTCGGGAACGCACATGCGCATTGCAGGCTGTCGGATGTACCGGCGGCAACAAGCGTAGGACAAGACCCAGATCTAATAAGCTGTCTTTCAAAACAGGAAGCTTACAGTACTTCGAGGCCTTGTGACAATGCTACATTAATGTACTGATATGGCTTACACAGAAAGCATATAGCGGGAAAGTCCTATCAATCGCGAACGAACGAACGAGGCAATCTTAGCTGTCCATATGGATGTCTTCAGATTGACCATCTTCAGGACTTGTATCCACCCCTTCCGCTTGATCTGCATGTCGAGCCGCCTGTATTCTATTCAGTCTATCCTGGCGGCGTTGCTCCCGGAAGGCCTCAATCTCCGCCCTCAGTTTGTCGTCACGCTCAACCTGGTCGATGGTCAGCGGGCTGCGATTGAAGGGATCTTGTTCGACTGTAAGCAGATGTTGCTTGATAGTGCTGTAATCGATGATGGTCTTTGACGATGGCAATAAGACTGGATCTTCCATGATTTCAGCCGTCAGGGGATCCAGATATTCATCTGGTGTCTCCTCCATTTCTTCTTCTTCTTCTTCCTGCGCTTTCAAGGCCTCAATTTCTGTGACCATCCATCGGAGCAGCTGGAGCTGCTGCTCTGACTTCAAACCTGCCCGGCCTGCAATCCGGATAGCATTATCAAATAGAGCCTTGGAGTAGCTTCTGCCATCTTTGGCCGTGGCAGTAATGTAACGATCCTTGTTTGCCAAGTTAATGATGATCTGCATGATATCGCCTAGGAGTTCGCGCGGTCTGAATTTGTACTTTTCCTTGTCTTGTACTCGCAGTTCCTGACATCTTGGTCCTGCAAGTACGTTGAGGTTGAAGTCCAGACTGGCAGCTAGTCTATCCACGATCTCACTTCTTAGGAACGGGTCTGGGGCCTCTGCTGTTAATGTCTTCAGAAGATGCAGAACCTCATACGTGTAGATGAGGAAAGAGGTAGCTTGTCCCTCTGCAGACTTGAAGAGCTTCTCCTTATCCTTTTTCTGTTCGTCCGTCTGTGCATCCCATGTTGCCATATCGGCCATCTCCAGTTGCAAATCATGTATGGTTTTAAGCTTTGACAGCGACTCGTCCAGCAAGAAGGTAGTATCGTTGAGAAGGTAATTGACGAAGCGGACGAAATCTTCTTTGCCAGTCTCCGCTTTGAATGCCTCCCTGTGCTCTTTCGTTTCCCAAATGAGTTTCAGAATCTTAGCGATCTGATGACGGACTTCGAACTTTTCGTAGAACTGATTGTGTTGCCCGGTGAACTCGATTTCACAATAGATGCGCATAAGGGCTGGCAAAAGACCCTTGAGAGCGAGTGGATGATAGTTAAGAGTATCGCCAAGTGTACCGCGGGGGAAGCGCGGTCCCCACGAGCGGGTATTGCGGTAGAGAATCTCGACAAATTTGCCTTTTAGATATGGGTTCTTGACATATGGAGTGCAGAGGAAAACGACAATGAAAACTAATAGCTGGTCCTTTTGCATGTCTATCATAGTTTGCGGTGCATATCTAAGGGAAATCGACATCAGTCAGTCTGTTCGAACTTCACTGTGAAGGGTACTGACCTAGAAATGAAAAAGTAAAACTCGGTTACGTCCTCGATAAAGTACTCTGGAAGCATCTTGAAAACTACTGGAGTCTCTTCAGGGAGATCCGAGAGCGAGATCTCCTGTACTGGGTGCTTGCCCTTCGGATCGACAAGCCTGACGAGCCATGACATGACGAAACTGCAGAAATTTGAAGTTTTGGCAACAAACCCGGGATCCAGCAGCTGGACCTCCGCGGCATATATGCGAGAGTGGAAACCATCTGTACTCGCTTTCAGACGTTCGACCTGTTGCTGGAAAGCAGCTTGTTGCGGTGTACCATCGAATTGACGATTGTTCTCTGCTTCTTGAAGGTCTTCTCGCATATAGCGTAGATGCCTATAGAGCTGTTCATGCCGGTTGAATGCGGGGTACAGACCATAGTGCATGAAAGATGCCGCCAAGAAGAATATCTCAGAAATGAAGTTCGGCGGAGGTGCTGTAGGGCGAGAGTATGTGAGCCAAAGTTCACAGGCATATATCATAAGGTTGCGCTCACCCCCTTCCGGAACCTGATAGCCATTGTAGTATTCCTTTGCTTCTTCTCCAGACGCGTTTATCTTTGTGACATCCTGAATATCTAATCGTGCTGACTTCCTGAAATACCTCGGGTCGATCTTGTCCATCTTCGAGTAGCTTGGATCCATGAAAGGGGCGCTGAAATCCATCAGAACAATGAATGCGTTGATCATGAACCCGTCGCTCGAGACGGTTCTGGGATCCACTTGCATACCGTCCCGCTTCATGTTGAGCTTGATTATATGTGCAAAGAATGCCAGGACAGCCTCCCGGTGTGTCGCCCCTGCACGGACAATATTGTTGAAAGAGCTGAACAGCAGATTTTGTAGTGATCCAAGCGAGCTTCGTAGAGCATTTGATGATGCTTCCGCAGCTTCCTTAGATAGCGCCGACGGCTGAGCAAAGTATGCCTTCGCCACGGCAGGCTGTATGTATGTCTCGTTAGGCCAGCATTACGCCACAATCGAGGCAAAACAGCTCACAAAAGCATCGAAGAAGCAACTCAAGCGCATTGCAGGACCGAGTAGGGATTCAATCTCGATGGTGTTCGGCGTAGCTGCATTTGGCAGCCAGTTCGGCATTTCCGTGAACTGAAGGAAAGCAACCATGCCGGGATCAGCGGAGCACTAGAAGTAGTGACTTGCGATGACATACCATTGCACCCAATGCCTTGACTTCTGTCACGTCGTTGATCACTCGTATGACTGCCCTCCAGTCAGAACTTGTGAGGTCCATAACGGGTGATGCAGCTCCAGCGTTGGCGCCATTGATAGCTGCTAACATCGCTTGAATGCTGCTCGACTTTGCTCCAAGCTTGTCTATGACCTTCTGTACGACTGGAACACCAATGATGTCGACTAGCTCCTCAGGGGATCCAGTGCTCGAATACGCAGCGGCAAGCTCGGTAAGTAACGTTAGGATCTGATGTTCGTCTAAAGAGAGCGCGGGGGAACAGGGGAAGCTAGGAAGTCGCAACAATGGAGGTACGAGCTCATCACCTCCAAGTGCTTTTCTGAGGCATTGATGCGGATTAGACTGATACTGAAGAAATAGGACATACTACTCACCCGCTTGGCTGAGGAAACAACTCAGGCTCTTGTAGCTGAAGTCCGATGCCTTCTAGCAGTTTTTGCTTGATAAAGTCTAGTGCCCGACTCCGCTTCACGACTTCTGCGTCCGCTTGCTTTGGATTGCCAAAGCGCGTCCGCTCAGTGTGCCATCTCCGCCAGCATCCTACTAGGAATTCGAGATTTGTCAGGTCTGTCGGAAGCCCTGCTAGAACGGTCAGGGCGACAGGATTGTTCTCTGCCTCTTCATCGTCAACCATCTGCGCAGGGTCCATGGACAGCCTGGCTACGATGGCTCTCTCCAGATTGTCTTCGTTGAAACGCAGGGTGCCTTCGCCATCAGCGCCACCAGCTTCTTCTACCAATTCATCATGCAAAGTATACAGATAGGTAGTCGTCCAATTACTAGCTTCAGCCCGAGATTGCGAGAGGGTGACTTGCAAGATGCGGGAAATTGTACCAGACAGCCATTGCGGATACGGTATGCTCAGATTCGCGGCTGTACTTGATGACGATGCAGACGTTGAGGGCGTTTTCTGGGAAGGTACTGGCGAAGCTCTGGAATGAGGTATGGAAGAACTTGGTGATTTGGATGCTGGTGTACTGGCCTTATTCGCTGCCACTCTTGGCGGTTCTTTCGCGACTGGCGTGGATGATGCTGATGATGCAGCTCCATTCACTAGTGAGGGAGCAGCAGGCACCGAAGAGCCGAACGGCGCTCGAGATGAAGCAGTGGGAGTCGACCTTGTACTTGGAACTGAAGTGCTCGACGAAGCACTCTCTGAGCTCTCCGCTTGCGCTGCTCGCAACCGTTCTAGACGTTTTAATCGGATCTGATAGATTGCCAATTGTACGGTCGTATCAGACGAGCAGGAACCATCAAGTGGAACAGCTACAGTGCCATAGGACTCACCCGGTCAGCATCATTCACGTTGTCGGACATAGTCAGCGTGCCAAAAGAGTGGTATTGCGCGATAGTCGTCCCTCAGAGAGTCGCATCTGAAAGGTGGTTGTGGTCGTGCATCTTTGAAGGTGATCGGAGCAAACAGAAACGGACACTGTGTTATACGGATCATTGCAAATAACGAGATGATGATTTACATTGCCATGCCCACAGCTGCTACCATACAACCTCAGCATTAATGCGCACTTCTCCATTCATCATCGAATACTTTGGCCATGTGGCGTTCCAGGAA
The DNA here is from genome assembly GCA_024345325.1 of Cystobasidium tubakii. Lineage (NCBI taxonomy): Eukaryota > Fungi > Basidiomycota > Cystobasidiomycetes > Cystobasidiales > Cystobasidiaceae > Cystobasidium > Cystobasidium tubakii. Next base: position 780,618 of record BROO01000001.1, on the reverse strand, counting down.
GCAGCAAGTCGATATGCTTCTGCTATGCTAGGCAAGCGTACGAGGTACTTTACAAACTTTTCTCCATCAGTGTGCGCACGGAAACTGGCGAGGTGGTGCAAAGTTATTAGCTTGCTCATTTGACCGGATATCTTGTAGCTTACCTCTTGAGGTGTACTATTTCATCAATTGCCGCCCATCCCTCACTCGTACCGGGTCCTTTGACTGGATAAAAGCCTTCTCTATTGAGTTTCTCCATCAGAGTGAATGGGTGAATAGTCGCTGGAAAGCCCGAGAGGCACACAGCACGTCCACTGAAGTTCAGGCCAACCTTCAAATTAGGCGGGCCTTGGTCATAGACGCTGTGCACGGCTGCTCGAGACGCTAGAGGAGTTCTGTGCTGAAGAAGCGAAGGATAAGGCCTCCTTGATATGTCCACCAAGCGGCAGTCCAGTAGATCATCGACAATGCCAGGACCGGTCTTGCCACGGAGCCTGTCGACGGCTGTCTTTGCATTGGCGGCCCAAAGAAACTCTACAAGTGCACTACCAGTGGGTCTTAAGTCTGAAGTAGGCAGAAGAACAACTGTATTCATGTTGGAGACGTCAGCGGCATCCGTTCAGCATCTTGGGCATCCTGGGCATACCTTCTTTAACATCCCGTGCATGTCCAAACCTTTGGGCAATCAATCGCCGCACGTCGCTCGGTGTCACCCATGGACACAAGCCTTCCAGCACGACTGTGGTTCTTTGCTCCCGAGCTGCCAGCTTTTCCGCTTGCGAACGCCCTCTGTATGGCAGCCTTGCTCTGTTTTCGGTCTGCGGCGCGAAACTCTGCGTGGACTGATGGCGATTCCCTGTAGCAGCCTGGAATAACAGCTGACGGGCAGAGTCCAATGTACCGCACGTGCATGGTGGCAGACCCGTAGAAGTTGCCAAGCTGCGTCTCAGAACAGCAAATCCAGCTCGTGAAGTGGAAGCCTGCATGGTGGCCAGAAATCGATGATCGATGATAAGCAAAGCCTCAAAGCAAAATTGGTGTATGAGCTATCATAGCTTCTTTCCAAAATAGCAGCCCTTGAAATATGTCAGTATTCATGTAACATCTCGGCAGCTATCTCCTCATCTTTTCTGATTGAGTAGCCGAATAACACAATTGCAGCATATTCCGACAAGACTTCCAGATAATTACATCCTTTGTCACAAGAAACTCTACAGTATACTCCTACAGTTACAACTTGCTCGGCTTCCATTGCGGTGTCTGTCTGGCTTGGAAAGCCTGGAGGCTGTCGAAATGAGAGGGGTGTTGGGTCAGCTAACGTATGAAACCCTTGCTGTCCCGTCGCTCACCCAATCTGTAGGTTCTCTCCCTCCCAAAGTTTCCTAAACTCGGTAGAGGATTCGTTCAGTGCAAAGGCTCTCTGGACAGAGCCCATCTCGTGTGTAAGCCGTATACCTGCAGCAAAGGGGGAAAATGAGCATTGTTGATACACGACGTGGCTGCTGCCTACGCACCGTGCATTAAAACAATGATGGAATCTGGAGAATTGGCAGCTATAGCTTTGGCCAATTCAAGCGCCTTCCCATCAACCTGATCGTCTGGAACTACCGCGTTCACAAGACCGAGTTGTAACGCTTCCTGTGCTGGTATATTTCGACCCGTTAACAGGAGCTCGGCAGCTAATGTTACGGAATTGCCGGAGGCATTTTCAGCTCAGACCGTAATAACTTTCTGAGACTGCTCACCTCTAGTGTGGCCAACAAGTCTGACCAGGCGGGGTATACCTCCTGCTCCAACTGTCACACCCCTCTTTGCTTCAGGAAAGCCTAGTGTGGCGCTCTGCCCAGCGACTGCCATATCAAGATTGACTACCATCTCTGCTCCTCCCCCCATAGCGAAGCCATTGATGGCTCCGATGATTGGTTTTCTGAGGTTTAAGGGGATCAGTGGGCTGCCGCGGACACTTAGCTAGCTGCACATAGGCCTACCGGGTAATTCGCGTACTAATGCCGCCAAAGCTGTTCTTGCCTTTTTGTATGCGAGCGCTTGGATGTGTCTTCCGGCGTTCAGCCTGATTCAGACAAGTAATTAGCAAATGTTCGGTCTTAATCTCCAAGAATGCTTCTATCACCATCTCTTTCAGATCCTGTCCTGCACACCACGCTTTAGTGTTCGTGCTTCCAAGGATGGCTACCCAAAGTGTGGGCTCGGCTTCAAACCAGTCAAAGACTTCGTTCAGAGTCTTTTCCAAGACTTGATTCATTGCATTGTATTGCTTGGGTCTGTTCATTGCGACGTGCAAGACATGCTCCAGGGGGAAAGTAACCTTGACGATCTCGTCTGGTATTTGGGGCATTGGCGTGGAGAATCGCGGGGAAGACATGATGGAGCCAGGTATTCAGCTGTTGTCTGCAGATTGTTCAAGAATTAAGGACTAATGTCAGTCAAGCTCTGTACGAGGAGTCCCTCGTCGAAGAGCGAGAATCGGCGTGTGGGGTCTTCCTCAACCTCGATTGCCTTTCGGCAGGAAAGACCGGGCACTGCCGGTGTTTTAACTCCCTTGGAAGCCTTCTGACAGAATAATTTTGGGAAGGACCTAGCCTTTGCTACAACACGATTAGAGACCAGAGTGTACCCTGTCTCCCCCGCCAGCAAAGCTATATCCCAGCACAATGGCAGACCGTTTGAAGCAGATCGGCTCGCATGTGTCCGGCAACTACCCTAAGGGCCTGCTCGCGGGCGAAGTGGCCATCATAACCGGTAGGTGACGACCATTACGATTATGTTGGATTTCGCCAGATCAAGCTGAGCGAACGTATGTTATCTCTTCAGGTGCTGCTCAGGGTATCGGCAAAGAAGCTGCTTTGCAGTTTGCACGAGAAGGCGCGAAGGTGATCGTCAGCGATTTGGACGAGAGTAAGTCTGAACTGTTGTTCTCTGGTTGAATACCATATACTGACACCTAAAGCTTCGTTTCTTCAGAAAAGGCACAGGCTGTCGTCGATGAAATCAAAGCAGCTGGAGGGGAAGCTTTCGCCATCCAAGGAAACGGTCAGTGTAGGGTAGATATATTGGCCAGAAGAGATACGCTGACGAGTATGTGCACAGTGATGGACGATGCTTTCCCAAAGAAGCTCATTGATGGAACAATCAAGTGAGTCCTACACACAGTAGCTGTACCTGCTTCCAAACCGACCGTTCGAGACCATCAGGAAATACGGCAAGATCAACCACATCGTTAACAATGCCGGATTCACCAACGACAAGGTGTGTGCTTCGTCAAATTGTCATGACTCATGACTTATACTGACGTGGCCGGTCCTGTGTCAGATGATCCATACTACCGACGACGAGACCTTCCGAGCCATCCTCGAGTGCCACAACGTTGCACCTTTCCGCATTGTGCGCGAGGCTTCTCCATACATGCGTATCAAGGAAGAATCAAAGCGAGAAAACAGAAGCATTATCAACGTCTCTTCTACGACTGGTCTGCATGGCAATGTTGGACAGGTCAACTATGCTGTGGCAAAAGCTGGCGTTGTGGGTTTCACCAAAACAATTTGCAAAGAATGGGTGAGCATTAGCAAGTACAAATCGACTTTCCGAAAGATACTGACATCGTATTAGGGGCCACTTGGTGTTCGAGCAAACACTGTAGCCTGTACGTTGTGTCTGACCTTGCTTTGTCGAGCCCACAACTGACAAGGTGAACTTCCTCAGATGGCTTCATCCTGACAAGATTGACAGCAGCAAAGGTAAGGTTCCCTTTCGCCTTCTCCCCTTTCCAAAATCTGGCTAATACATGGCGCGACACAGGAGTCTGGCGAGAAGATCATCATCAACGGTAAAGAGGTACCCTTGGGCATCCCTCAAGGCCCCGACTCTAAGGGATCTGCGGGCGTTAAGAGTGGTATGTAGTCCTTGGCTTGCTGGCAGCATCAGCAGTTATCTGACAAACAATCCTAGTTCCCGACATCCCACTTCGTCGCCCAGGAACCGCCGATGAAGCTGCACGAGCCATGCTCTTCCTCGCATCCCCTCTAGCAGCCTACATTTCTGGACACACACTCGAGGTGAGTCAGCGAACGACTGGAGGCTGGATCGATGTGCTGATCTAGTGTATCATCATTTGTCTGCAGGTCACTGGTGGACGCGGTATCTAAAATGTGGAGAATTGCCTTGCTGTCTTTGTCCCTCTTCTTTAATAAGCATTTCTAGGGGATATTTGCTACATATAGCTGCAATGCCAGTTTCAGACACCATCTACATATTTCTCTAACGATTATAGACGGGGACCACTAAGCTGCATCCGTGTGCCTCGTTTTCAGCCCGTTTTTGGCAAGCTCATCAGTATTGTTCGGCCATCATCAGTGTGACCAGACTCGTCCACTGCAAGCAACAAGTCAGCCAACCCGCCGCGCTATAGATACTTGTCGGACTCACTCCAGTAAACGGATGGCTGTTGCTCAGAAAAGTCAGACAGGCACAATGATGCGGAGTGCTAACAATCAAATCGGACTTGCCTCCTCTTGCCTTCACCAGTGGCGGCATCATATTGTTCCCAGGCATAGCCGGTGCGAACGAACTCCTTGTATACATTCTTTACAATGTTATTGCGGAGCTCATCGTATATCTCGGCAGCTTGCCGCTGATAAGGACCAGGCTCTTTGGCGTAACGCTGGAAAGATGTCCCGTGTCAGGTTGCACGAGTGAGGTCCGCGTCCGTCGAGTCATGGCTTACCGTATAGAGACTTTGCAAAGCCAGATAATTGAGGGGGATCCAGATGGGACTTCGCCAATAATCTTCGCCAGATCCATAAAAAGGATGATCGCGACTAAGGCTCCGCAGTCCGTAGTTTGTCCAGAGCTGCGCTGGGTCCCGGACTGCCTTCAAGATTGCGCCTAGATTTGGAGAGTCGGGCTCCAGCAGACCCAGCAAGAACGGGAAAATTGATATATAGCCCTATGAGGAAGTAACAGCAATTAGACTCGGATGTCTTACATGCTCAAACTCGTGCGTTGCATCTCACCTGATTGCAGACATGGATAGATTCCTCTGCAGACTTGGGTTAGTACATATCCATTCGATCTCCAGGAATTTCACGCACCGACTTCGTCAACGCCAAGATCACAATACATCTGCTGATCTTCACTCCAATGCAAGTCTGAACAGAGTACGTTCAGTAAGGTAAAGCATCACACGGTGCCACGCAGAAAAACGGGACTCACCGTCCAAGTTCGTCAAGATTGCCTTGTCGATCTTTTCGTACTCTTTGACATCTTCAGATTCCCCCACATACTCCGCTATTTCTTTCATGGTACGGGTGAAGAAAGCCATCCAACTCATCAGATCGACGTGGAGTTCTCCCTCGTGTGGCTTTGGTCGTGGGTAATCATCTAGACCACTAGTCAATACGTGATCTTCGGATCTACCTCGCCATCTGTAGGCCTCCGTCCTGCTTCCGCTTGGTCTACGACCCCACTCTCGTAGCTGGCCTCTTTGAGTTTCTCTGAACCAGTAGTAGTGCCTTCTAAGTTTCGGATAAAGCTGTTTCAGGTAAGATTGTGCCAGAACAGGCGATGACAGCAGAATCTGGGAAAGTGCTTCTGGGGAGGAGGTGCTTGACAGGGAGGCCAAAAGCTCGGAGGGACTGCCTAGCGTATCATCCGAGCCAAACGGATTCTCAGGAGTTGCTGCGGAGTTTGGACGTGTTCTCAATCGTCGAATAAAGCTCGTCACGCCCATAGGCAGCGTTGGCGGATTGCCATAAGCGGGGTACTGAGTCCTGAATTGCTCTGGCACCTGGTGCAAAAGTATCATAAGAAACGTTATATGCTTTAGAGGTGATCACCCTCAGTGGGTCTTACCTTGCTGCGAGCTTCTTCACCTAGTATCTGCTCTCGACCGACCCAACCATCTTCGTCAATCAAGTTGACCCAGCTTTTCAAGATCTCCAGACTGTTGATATCCGTATCAAATCCCTGCTTCGTACTTGTCGATGCATAGCAGCTCACCTCAAGTCATTGTCCCATGCACCGACCAGCATCAGGTGAAAGCCCTCATCCCTATATCGTGAGGCGAGGTCAGTCTATACACAGTATGATGGCACAATCGTCCTTACCAGTAGAAGCCTCTTGGAAAGAAAGACCGGCTTGGTGTAGACGTGTAAAGCTCGTACGGTTCCGTCAATTGGGGCTTTGGTTCTCTTCTGCTGCCAGAGCTTTCTCCATCATCATAGTCCTCCTCATCATACGGATGACGGAAGTTGCGATCTATGATGGAAGGACCATAAAAATAACCAATACCACCCATCATACTCGCCGTAAGAGCCTTTGCGAAGTCGATCTCAGGCATGGAGTAGCCTTTTGCTGCTAAGTGGAACGTCTCCTCGAAGCGTGCGTTGTATGCTTCTGCTGATGCGGCTATACCGCTAGAGAGTGCGGTGCTGTCCATACCTCTTGCAGCCGGCGTGGTCTTAGTCTCGTAAAATACATCCACAGAGAACGCCTGTTCGTAAACCTTCTGAAAGGCGTAGAAATTCGCGCCTGTCTTTACTTCGTTTGGTAGACTGAACAGGATTGCAGGATCTGGTGGGTTATCCTGGCCATGGACTTTGATCTTCTCTTGCGCTGCCTTGACGATATCCTGCAACACGATATCTTTGGCTCTCCAAGCGTTACCGGGCGGGACAGCCATCCCTGCGACAGTCATACGGTCAATAAGATCGCCGTAATCGTCTGCATGTCGACCTCGGCGGTTTGGCTGGCTTTGATGGGCTAAGAGAATTCCAGACACGTCAATCGTCAGAGCTGACTTGCAGTCAAATCGATGAATGAAGAACTGACTCTCGACTTGACGAATGCTGAAAGCGCCGAGCGATGTGACCGACCCAGATAATTCGATAGGTCCGTCAATGCCCTAAGCACATCACAGCACAGTATTAGACAGTTTCAAGTAAAGAGTTCGGGTAGTACCAACCTCGTCGAGTTCTTCTTCCGTATCGAACTGCAGGGTGCCAAGACCTTCCAAACCATAGTACGTGACCAATGCTATCCGCGAGGGTCGTGCTGCAGGGCGAAAAGGACATTGGAGTCAATATCATACCTACATGCCACAAACGCGAGGCCGTTAGCATCGACTAACATGCATCCATGGGGGATCCCGAAATTCTAGCAGCCCAGCTTCCGCCTTCAAGGCCGCCTGGAGTCTTCAGAAGCTCTACGGATAGCTTGACATTGTTCTCCTCATCGGTGATCTGCTGTACTCCGGCACTCCGCCCATCATGCATGATCCAGTTATAGCTTGACAGCTTGTCTTCTTGCTCGCATGAATGTCTCATCTCTGCATGAGGAGCACAACGCGACAAGTCAATACATGAGCGAGGTCGGAGATCGTATGGCTGTCTATTGCTCAGGCGGTTACTGACTCTGGTATCCATTATAGTCTTGTACGCCGAACCAGGCAATGCCGAACAAGGGCGAGTCTCCCTGGACTCGGGCACGCATACCGAAATACAGATTTGGCCGCTGCACCCATCTTAAAGACGAGTTGGAGACGGCAGTATACTCTTCTAGGAGATCTGCCGCCTCTGTCGTCGCGTGCGAGTGTGCCTTCACATGCGGGAACTCTGGGATGGCTATGAGGAGCGCCAGCGTGAAGGTGAACAGCCAGGGCCGCAGAGCGCTTGACAGCAGGCGTCTGCCAATCCCATATCGCTCTACAAGCATGCTACGGCAAGGTATGGCAATGTCAGGAGGGCATAACGGCGGAACTCGACACGAAGCGGCAGGTCTGGCATCGCATTGCTCGATCATCCTCGCAGAACCAGTTAGGCCTGCCCAATCTGCCCACGCTTGCATCAGATGGAGTGTCTCCCCACTTGAGTCACCGAGACAGCTTTGCTGAGCCGAAAGCTGGGCCTTCTAGGAAACCTGGATTACAGCCTCAACTGAACCCAACGGCAGTGCTGCCCAGATCGCATGTACACAGCAGGACGGCAAGTTCTGGCTTCCAACATAGCAGTCTGTCTTGGTGACACACTCTATAAGGGATAGGCACAACAGAGTAAGCTGTTCATCGACGTCCAAAAGCCCTGCTACCAACCACCGTACGGTACTAGTCTACCCGGATCCAGTTCATCCGAAAGTTGCTTGCATAAACGCGGCGCCACGCTCCTATGCCTTTGACAACCGAGGAAGCAGGGGACAACATGGGGCAGCGGGGTTTTCATGCAATAATTATCATATGCTAATCACCACGATGCGAAGACCACTGACAAGCCTTGATCAGCCGGAGCTGACGTCAAATTCGGAACCGACTACGCTGAGCTTGTTCCGAAAGGTTCGCCAAGCCTAATTTTCAATCAGGTACGCCACCTACCTCCGCAGGAAGATTAGCAGTATTTAGGGTGTGATATGATATCACCAATGCCCAGAGAATCTTTCAAAACTAGCGCTCGATGGCCTCTCTTGGAGCCGTCGTGATTTCCCCCGGACTGGGGACGAGGAGAAAATCCTCGCGCGTCTCCTCTCTTTCCCTCCTTGGCTGATTTTCTTCTGCGAACCGGACGCATCTATCTTTTCTTCCGGAGCGTCTACAGCTGGTCGCATCTCTGCTGGGTACCTACCTACCAAGAGGGGTCTGCTGCAGAGTTGGCGACGCATCCTAATCATGGGCAAAAGCACAAGCATGGCAGACACCAAAACGCCTGTCGTGCCAGATCACGATAGGTTTGACCAGGCATCAACGCTTTCGGATGGTCACACCTCCGCACATGATCCCAAACTGGGGAAGATCATGGAAGAGAACGCACGACTGGCGAATCCGCTGGCTGGACTTGGTCGAGAGAAACTGCTCAAGAGGGCGGACGAGTTCAGTGAGTTGTTATTCGCCTGACTAGTTCTACGTGAAACATAATTTACTTATACATCCATACTTTCGTTCAGTCGCTGAGCATGATCTCCACGACATGTCAGACCTCATTCGAAAGGGAGCTCTAGTCGCCGGAAATCAGCATACTTTCGAAGAGCTGCCAGACCTGAGCGAGGAGGAGAAAGCCGCTTTACGCATGGAGCATACGAACAAATGGAAACAGACCAAAACATTATATGCACTGGTCATCTGCTGTTCTATGGCCGCTGTCGTTCAAGGGTGGGAATAGCTTTGGTCTCTGGTATATTCACGCACTGACAACGTTCGGTTGAACAGGCAAGACCAATCTCTCATCAACGGTGCAAACATCTTCTTCCCAGACCAGCAAGTTATTTCGCGATAGAGGAGCGCGCGTTCCCGGTCACGTGCCTCACGGCTGACTTTTCCTTTCAGATTTGGCATTGGCTCCGACAGTCGCTATGATACTCTTATCCTTGGTCTCGTCAATGCCGCCCCTTACTTTGCGTGCGTAACCTTCGCATGCTGGCTCACAGTGAGCAATTGCATTTCCTGCAGCCTTGTTATATTGTTAAGGGGTGTGCGATTCAATCAGGATCCTCTCAATCACTACTTTGGTCGTAAAGGAACTATTTTAATTACACTGGTCTTCGTAAGTCAAGAGTGTCCTGCGCAGACACAATGAAGCTGACTATTTGGCATTAGGCTACTTTCCCCTGTATTTGGGCTGCTGTTTCACCGAACTGGAAAGTACTGATGGCTTCGAGAATTGTCCTGTCTATTGGCATCGGACCCAAATCCGCCACCGTTCCGTAAGTACGATCGAGACTGGACAAATGGTTTCCTGCTAATCCATAAACATCCAGTGTGTATGCTGCCGAGACGGCCCCTCCTGCAATCCGAGGTTCCCTCGTAATGATGTGGCAAATGTGGACAGGTGGGCATGGCGTGGTTCCCGAGATATCATAATACACTAACCTGTTCGAACAGCATTCGGCATTATGATTGGTTACATTTGCGGCCTCATCTTCTACAATGTCAGTTCAAGCACGATCGAGGGGCTAAACTGGCGGCTCATGTTGGGAAGTGGATGCCTACCTCCAATTATCGTCTTCTTCCAAGTCATCTTCCTTCCCGAGTCCCCAAGATGGCTACTACAAAAGAAGCGAACTAGAAAAGCTTATGCCTCCCTTGTCCGTCTTCGCAATACTGAAATTGAAGCTGCTAGAGACCTGTTCTACATCAGTCAACTGCTCAAAGCAGAAGAGGCACTTCACAAAGGCAACCGATACCTGGAACTCTTCACTGTCCCAAGAAACAGAAGAGCTACAATGGCTTCGTTCATCGTCGTGAGTAGGTTCGCTCTCGCCACCGCCGCCAAGGCAATCTGCGAACGACTACAAACCGCCTCGAGCAGAGAGACATTTGTAGGGCTTCTACAGACCATCTGTACACTTTCCCATACGTCATGTGGGGCGAAAGTGTCCAAGTGGTTTGCAAGGGCTCTAAAAATGCCCTTTTTGGCGGGAGACGATTTGTAGTCATTTGCGGAACACCTTACCGGCAATTTATATCGTTTAATACAAGCTGACTCCTTTTGCAGATGTTCATGCAACAATTGTAAGCCGTCTACTTGTGTTTTATGCCAGCTACTAAGTCACATTGGTCATTCAGCTGTGGTATCAATGTTATCGCTTATGTGAGTAGATCACCTGCCCGTCTACACGAAATACTGACGAGACATGTGTATCAAACATAGTACTCGTCGAGGATCTTTGTCAACAACGGCTTCAGCGAGTTCCAAGCTTTGCTCGCGTCCTTCGGATTTGGTGCTATCAATTGGTCAGTCCGCTGAAGTTTACCTCAACAAATTTTATTAAGACAAGTTCTGCTTCAGGCTCTTCGCAATACCGGCTATAAAGACCATAGATTCTTACGGCAGAAGAACGCTGCTATTGATTGGTGCGTATCTCAGCCCCTTTCCCGCGGCTTAGAGTCAGCGCCATTGACACCCTGCAAATCGTTGTCAGGGTTTCCCCTGATGGCATTCTGGCTGGCCTTTACGGGGAGTGTCTTCTATCTGCCCGATGGACAAGGAAAGTTGGCAGCTATTGCCATCGGTATCTACTTCTTCGCTATCAGTGCGTATTTGTGACGGCGAAGCAACAATTTGCCACTTTGCTGAAGCATGCTTTCGCATATCAGGCTATTCCCCGAGTGAAGGCCCAGTACCATTCAGTAAGCCGTCTAGCTTTGAAGTCTTCTGGACTTTATAACTGTGTTGCTGACATGGACCTCGTGTCAGCTTACTCCGCCGAGTGCTTCCCTCTGTACATCCGTCCGATCGGCATGGCGTGGGCTACCGCGATCTGCTGGGGATTCAAGTGAGTCGCCCATAGTGTGTTACTGGCATATTGATGGTAATCTGACGGGTCTTCCCGTGAAAAGCGGTATTTTGGCATTCACTTGGCCACTTTTGGAGGTCGCATGTAAGACTGACTGGTCATTGAACCAAGCGAGCTATGATCATGAGGCTGATCCTGACAAACCCGTTTCTAATCTAGTCACCACTTCTGGAGCATTCTTCTATTGTTAGTCTACATTTGCTCAACGCACATTTGCCACATTGTGCTAAAGACTATTCTCCCACCTTTGCTGCATATAGATGCCGCATGGAAGTAAGTTATATCTCTTCGACTTGAATCCCGCCCTGAAGCTTCGCTGACAGTCTCTTCTCATGGCAGTTTGGTCGGCTTCACTGTCGTTCTCCTGTTCCTTCCCGAGACTGCCAAGCTGTCGCTAGAAGAACTAGACATGGGTGAGGAAGGCATCTCCACTGCATCGATGCGCTTTGTGCATATAGCTGAATGATCGTTGCACCATATGTGATCAGTCTTCTCCGTACCTACTCGCAAGCAAGCAGAGTGGGGTGCCAAACAACCCCGCTTTTGGTTCGAGAGATACATTCTCCGCAAGGACGTACATCCTGAACCTTTATACGAGATTGGTAAGCTTCACCTCCCCTTCCACCAGTAGTCGACATATTGAGGAGAGGTAAATACTGATATTTGTCTCGACAATAGACCCCTCAATGCAACGAACATACGTTGAGAAATCTGGAGGTCACTAGTTGACCCCGACTCTGGCCATGATGCCTTTCGTAAAATTTTCATCACTAGGAGGTCGAACGTTAAAAGTCGTACAGCGACTTGAGTATTTGCACAATTCAAAAAGGCCGAAATGCGTTAGTAAAACAATGGCATTGTTCTTTTCTAATCTCTCCAAGTAATCTATGATCACGAATTTAGCTTGAAATAACCTGACTTTGACAAAAAACATTGCATTCTGCTAATGACTGCACTTTTCAGGTGCAGTGCGAGTGTGACACCTATATGTACGGACATTCATACCGACAGAGAGTCGTACACTGAGGTCGCGTTTCCGTGAACGTCAAACGGCCACTGCTTTTGCATGAACGAAATGCCAATCCAAGCGGTTAATTGCAGCATTGCATAAGTACTGAAACAACATGCCACAAACTAGACGAGATCTAGCACACACATACGGAGGCAAACAATCAACTAACGTAGAGGAGAGAAGTGAAGGAGAGATATTAATATAGATGGGATGGCCTTTCCCAAAGTTACTTCAATCGTCAAGATTAATAACCAATTCGCTTATCCAGTGGTATCATCTGCCTTGCACTTTTGGGAACCGAAGCGGATTCTAAGGGGCCCCAGTGTATACTGGTGCGTTCGAACTCCAGGGAAAAGACGATGGGAGGGCGTTCGACGAGTGAAGGCAGTTGGTTTGAGGACAAGGAATGTGAGGCCATGGGTTTTAAAATAAATAAAGACTGCTAAATAACTTGAATAAAGGAGTGTACGATTGCTTCTTGCTAAAAACGTTCTCTATCCTACCCCCCTTCCGCCCACTCTTTCGGAACTACATGAAGGCCAGGCTTCACATAGCCACACAACCACTGCAGCATCCTTTACCATGACTGTCCTTTTCCGTTTGGAACTGCTGCACACCACCTGGACCACCAGGTCTACCTGCCGTTTGTTCCTGGAACAATCAAGATGACACGTACGAGTCAGCGCGGGGTGTATACTTGCGGAACTGTAGTTGTCGGAGAGTGCTTACCTTGTTAAACTTTCGAATCTCTCGCACTAATTGGAAGAATGCCTCTTCGACATTGTGTCTCGCTTTTGCTGATGTTTCTATGTAATTGCATTCGAAATGTCTCGCTAGGTCGGTTCCCTCTGCAGTACCCGAGTGGGCGGTGGGTGAGTTATGACAGCATCAGCACTAGTACAGCGATGGATGGTCTATAGGAATACGTAAGGTGACGCACCACTCGTATGCACTTGACGCTCAGAGTCGAGATCAGACTTGTTGGCGACTACGATCACAGGGAAGTAGTCGCGGTCCTTGACGCGCAGTATTTGTTGGTGGAATTGTGTGCTATAGGGAGGCAATAGATGCAGAAATCAGCCTCTTGTGTTGCCGTCGGATGGACCGTTTTGCGCTGTTCCTCCAAGTAGCACACTCACATCTCCTCGAAGCTATTCCGGCTTGTGATGCTATAGACGAGCAGGAAGCCCTCTCCGGTTCTCATATATTGTTCGCGCATGGCGCTGAGCGTGAGGAGCATGGGAATTGTAGTCAGTACAATCCCACTCTAAACGACAATCCTGGAGCAACACATCCTTGTCTGTGTGCTCCGAGCACACGCACCCTCCACACTCACCTGTATTCCTCCTGTCCCGCTGTATCGAGAACATCGAGCAGGGCGACTTCGCCGTCTATCACGCATTGTTTCCGGTATGAGTCTGTCCATTACATGCGTAATAACATGTCAGCACTGAGTTGACTATCGTGCTCGAGCTGCCCGTGCTGCTGCCTCTCACCCTCAATCGTAGGGTCGTACTCGTCGACAAAGTGCGATTGTATGAATTGGATGGTGAGTGCGGATTTGCCGACGCCTGGTGAGAAGTATGGACCAGCGGGGATCCGAGTGGTGTCAGTGGAGTGACCTGTGATGCATGTGCCCTTGAAGCTGCTGCTGCTGCGGTAGGCCATATGCTCCACACGTCCAGCAGCAGCATTCGACTGGCAAGACCGAGAACTGACCACCACCGCCGACGACGACGAGCTTGTATTCGCGAACCTGGGAGTGAGCGGACCATCCGGTTCAGTAAGTCAAGCATACTCTGGTGATGCACAGCAAGCACTCGTCGTGTGCAACTCACAAACTGGGCCTGTGTCGCAGCATGATGGATTGATGGCGGCAACAAAGGACGGGGGCGAGAATGGACACTGAGCATGGCACAGTACTGCGACGACGGTGAGATATGAGCATACCGGCGACATGACTGCTGTGTGCAGAAAGCGTGGACTCTTGCAGCAGCAGCTGGAGTACTGGCTGTGCGATATACGATATAGCGAGGTGTCACAAGGTGGAATGGAACAAAAAGGCAGAGAGCGAAGCACAGGCGACGAGAGGCGACAAGAGGCTGCAATGGTGGCATGCTGATATGCAAGTAGACGGCTGCACTGTCCATCGCCTGAGCCACACGCTAGCTGTCTAATGCTGCACTCTGTCCCAGTTCCCAGATTACTGCAAGTCTGATTCACAGCATGCGTCCTCGCGCCTTACATTACTTTGACGCGTCCAAAGTCACGCCGTGAATGCAACAGGCAGGCCACACGGGCAGGAGTGGAGACAGGCAGGTGGATGTACTCAGACTGCAACAATAGCCTATTGCACTGTGTGTTGACATTGGATTAGACAGTACTAGCTACATTGGAACTGCCCTGCGCTACTGAAACCTCAAAGCAATACAGCCTATTTACCTGCTTCATGATCCCCGATACATGGTCCCCGCTTCTCTCCCTTCATATCCAGCAACTTGAAATAGTTACACTTCTTGCCTTCGTCTGTTGGATATAGGGCATGTCAATACAGTAGGTCGACCCTGATTGCATAGACTCCGAAAACTCACTCTGAGCACCCGCGAAACACATCCAGAAAAACCTCATCTTTCCACGATCCACTTCTTCATCTTGTTGAATATGCTGCTGATGATGAAACCTGGTCGCATTTATAGCGGCCTTTCCCTTTGCGTCTGCTTTTAGTACGCATGGTACTTTGCAGTGACATGTTGGTGTATTGGCAGGGAGGAAATCAGGTCTATAGAATCTGAATGTGATCTATCAATGGCCCCATTAGAGCGATGATTACATCGAGGTTAGCCACTAAACACGATTGGGTGCGCATTCTGGGCTTACATTAATACGCTCAATAAAGGTCTCAATCCTATCTCCATTCTTGCACTTGAAAACGTCAATACTCCTAGCGGGTGGAATGGTATGCTTGAACTTCTCCTGGCATCCAGCTCCCATTATACATAATGAGTTGTGTGGTAGTTCAATATCGTACGTGCGCGGTGGTGGAGCTGATGATGAATCTTGTAGCGACTGTACGCCTCGTAGTCTGAAGATGCGGGTTGTGCCGAGCGAGAGGGAGGCTATTGTTGGGTAGGGGCCGAGGTAGGTGAGCTGATCTGCATGGTAGCCTACTGTCTGTTTACGACGCATGGTTCAGATTAGTATGGCCAGTAAAGATTTGAGGGTCATTAGCAGCTCCAGATCTCACCTCCGCTGCCCCTCGATAACAATTCGAAGCAGCTACATTCGCCTTCCACTCTCCATCATATTCCAACTCATACCTATTCCTATGTCTGAGCTGTTCATTAACAAACTCTTCAACAATCAATCTCGCCTCCTCCATGTCTTTAATGTATGTTCTACCTTGCACATTGCCACCATTATCAAGAGTATCATTCAATTTACGTCCCATGTACCATTGTTCATCAAATCTACCATCAATTTCAGAATGATAAAAACATGTCTTGTGATTACTTTCTACTAATCTATCGTTCAAGTACCATTTATTTCGAGTCCATGTCGAACTTTCTGATAACATCGCTTTGTAGAGTGATTCTGCTAGATTGGAGGGTAGAATATCGTAGTGTAGTGAACAGGGCGTATGAGTTGAAATTGCTTGTGGTGTACTAAGCAATAAGGGAGGTAGGGATTTAGGAAGGGCTGTAGAGTTTGCATTCTTGTCTTTTAAAACATCATTGATCGTCTTGCTTGTCGATGGAACTGCTTTGCCTGGTGGCGGTGCCTTGCCGTTTGCAGGATGAGCAGACTGAGCAGACCCATTCTTCACGAACAGTATATCATCTTCTTCGTCATCCTCATCACTCAGTATGACAAAGTCGTCGTAGTTCTTGGTCGCATGCCCATTTACGCGATCGTCCTCGTCTTGGTCGTCCGAAACAGTCAGATCAATTGCTTCTTTCTTTGATGTACGATGTCGGCTTGGCCCTGCATGCTGTCGCTTGCGCTTCATCTTACGATGGATACTGCTATTGAATCTGTCATGGACGTAGTTTTACCATGTCTGCAGGTAGGGTAGAACTTCGAATGCAAGAAGAAGCTCTTCGGCAAAGACCTTGAAAGCAACAAGTGAACGGTGGCAATTTCCCGCGACACACGAAAATCAAGGCCGTATACCGGCTTCATGAAGCTTCACGCTGCGCTCAAATGCACGATGGCAGGTCTGCTAGCTCTCTGTTTGACACTGGCCTTGTACAGCCCATGGCACGTGTACGCCCACGCGGACCATCGGACCTTCGCAGTCTGTCTGAAAAGACAAGCATAACTTTCTCTACCTTCTCGCCTGCAGACTGTGACCATCCATTCATCACATGCCTCATCTCGTCGCCTGGTGCTTCGCTCTCCGTGCAAGATGCTCCCTCGTAAGCTGTGATACCCTCCCCTGCTAAGCTAAGGACTGACAGTCACTTGTTCACAACCGTCCACTCTGCCTCCCATCAGCGTGCACTGCAGTCAAAGCAGCTAACTGCGCTGTTCGAAGAGGCAAACATGACATCGAAGAAGCTTCCGAATTCAAGGCGAACGATGAAGCCGAGTCTTCGCCTGGACAGGAGACAGCACTCACCTTGAAGCGGAAGAAGGGTAGCGAGCGCATCGGCATCCACAGGATCGAGAAACGAAGACCCAAAGCAAGAGATGAGGATGTAGACCACGATGTTTCAGACCAGCCTCCTCGATTTGTGGAGAACCGATCTCTATTTGACAAACTCAGTTCCAAACACTCTTGATATATGCGTCTTTTCATCTGTACTGATCTGACTTCTGTTATTGAATTGGCAGCACCTTGCCGGACTAAGCATGTAAACCGTCACTCAGCTAGACAATAACATCTACACTATCATCAGCTACATGCTAGTCTCCAGGACCTTTCTCAACAGCATGTCAGTCAACAATGAAACCGAGGAAGACTGGGAGCATCGCTACTGTGGCCTGGTAGCTATGAAACGCTCTCCAGGGACATAAGAGCCGAATAGAGACATACTCTGGGATCGCACGAAGAAGATGCGCAAGGTGCTTTAAGATTACTACTGCAAAGCCTGGTCAATTGCTTGAAGTAGGACCGAGGTTCAATGTAGTCTGTGAAGACCGTCAGCTATGTGCTGGACGCTATCAGGTCGTCACAACTACTTCTGCTGTCCATTACTAGCTGTTTCAAAAGACCAATCATGGCAACTGCGATCCAAAAGAAAAAGGGTGGATGACAAGTACCAGGCCAAAGATTATCTTAGGAGCTCTGCCTGGAAATTGAGCAGGAGGCTGCAAGGGGAGCGGAGATCAGACTGCCGTCCAGCGTGCGCAGTCTATTCGGCATTGAGGAATGGTTTTTCGGAGGCTCCTTCTGAGTAAGGGGCGTACGTCATCTTGACTGTCTGGGCTTGTCAGATCTAGCCTTTTGCATAGGTTTATCACATCACATCATAAAGCGCCTGAACACACATAATCTCTCGAATTGGAACCACCTCGCTTGAAGTTTAGTATCCTCCATCCACAGAAGACACCTTGAACAATTACAGCTTGACTCCAGCATGCACGGCAGCCGGCTACTGGACATGGCAGGTCTATTGCCGCGAGGAAGGCTCAACTATTCACGAGGCCTACTGTACAGGTGTTAACACGCCTTTCACCAGCTAATCGTCCACCGCCACCCAGCCAAATAGACACCCCTCTCGCGTAAAAGACCAGAGAATAGCCGAGAAGGTGGGCCACACGTTCATGCGTGATGAAGCATAGTTACGTAAAAGCGAATGTGTCATGGCACGCCTGTACAGAACACCTCCAGCGAGCTGCGTTGCGTTGCGCCGCGTGCAGGAACATCCCGGTCAGCTGCCCGAGCGTCATCCGGCTCGCTGAACAAGACCGCACTCGGGCCGAGGATCCGTCTTCATACGCTGCAGATGCGCTTGGCTGCGATTTTGCCGAGCCCCTTGTGACCTGCCCCCACGAAATCCGAGGATTTCGAGATAGCTCAGTGGCAACTTGCCTATAAAAGAGGGCTCATCCTGCCTTTTGCATCTCTTCTCTCTTTCCATCACTTCCTCACACACCACTCCTCCACTTCACGCACTGTTCATTGCGAGATCGTGCTTTTCAACCCTTACTACAAGAGAGGTCCATCCCCTACACTCCAAAAGACACCACTATGAACCTTGGCCCCTTTCCTGCTGTCTGTCTACACCGCTTCACAAGCTAGTACGATAGACTCAGCAGTCACTTCAAAGGCTCCTCGCTGATCACTCCTGCATACAGCATACAACAGCGCGGTCATACACATCACAGTCATTGACTTCAAGTCAAGACCCATCTCAAATGTCGTCGGCTCGCATCCGAAATGCTGTAATATAAGGTACGTCGACTGTCCTTAGTATCCTCCACCTCTCCTCCTTCCTTCATCTCTCCTTTCTCACTTCTGATTTCATCTCCTCTCCCTCGTCTGTACATGCTTATCCTCCATCATCCATCATCCACCATTCAACACCCATCACCCATCATCCACCACCCACCACTCACTGTATACATTCCTCACTGATACCAACCACAGGCATTACAGCATTCACGGCACCTCAAGTTCCACCATACAACTCATACAGCTGCAATAGAGATGCTGGAGGCAGTGAGTCACACCGTACTTGAGCCGTATGCTTCAGAGTGGCATTGATCTGATCTCTCGCGTCTCTAACCACAGGACTCCCCTCAGTAGGCAGCTTCCTCTCTCGAAGGGGGACCTCGAGAGGAGAGGCCTATTGTGAAGACGGACTTCTCATATATTCCGTAAAAGGCCCGGGTGCACATGTCTTGACATACTAGCATTGGCGGACTTCCATGTAGACATGGCTTGTCCTGGCTGTCGGGCTAGGTCTACAACTACTTGCATGGGGTTTCGACCTTGTGCATTAGCTGTTGGATTCGCCTGATCAGCGTCACCTGCTAGCACCCGGTTGGAATGCAAGGGAATTCGTTGGCGAGAGCTGTTCTCACACCGTTTCGATGCTACAGAAATGGATCGGTCAGAAATGGATCGGTGGGCAAACAATTGTCCTCTTCGCGTTTCCACACTGTGAAGTCATCTGACTCTGACATGCCCCTTTCCTTTCCTCTCCAGCAGTGCGCTCGATTCCCTCAGATCACTCCATTCAGCTCGACCAAGGGACCAATATCAAGTCGAATCTTACCGTACCAGCGAGTTCGATGGATCATCGAGAGGGGTTGCAATCCTCCGTGGTTGATGTGCTTCATAGGATCTCTATCTCGTTCGTCAGTATTTCAGTGGTACAAGAAGTTTCTAGTAGGATTGTTGTAGTCCGTCTGAGCACCTTGTGAGACAATGTGAAGAGCTAGAGTAGTGCATTGCACCTTCTCATCGAGAGAACGTTTTGACAACCTATCCAAGCAATAGTTATCTACATAGAGTAAAACAGCCATCAGCAAACGGGTGAACCGTTTGTCTCGATGTACTTACCCTTCTGCTTTCACTAGCACCTGGACGATGCCACCAGGCAAGGGCTGGAATTGCTGGTGCTCACGACATTGAAGAACGAATGGCTAGATCACAGTAACGCGCGACACGAAACATTCAGCTGGAGCTTTTATTTGACGACCGTGCTTCTGAACAAATTCACATATGCCGCCGTGAGCTGTAACACTGGCACAAGCGCACGAATGAACAGAGAAGACGTATACCAGCACCCGACGAATTCGACGATAGTGCCCTGCGTCTGTCTCTTTATAAGGCGGATGATAGAGCTCGTCCGCTTCGGCGAAGCCTGTGTTGAAATTCCACTTGGATGTAGTGCTGCTACTTGTAATTTCGTTGAGCGTTGGTCGCAAGTGTTTGTTCGTATGATGGCAGAACGAGAATCGGAGTAGCCCCTACGTCTCTCTGAAATCCTCCATGATCAATGGAAGAAGTCCCTTACCGAGTTGATTATCACTCCAAGTGATCTGCACTGTATTCGTAGCTCGTTGAAGAGGGCTGTATAGAAAGACGAAGGTAGGGGAATACCTTCTGACTGCTGGTCTTTCCAAGCAGGGTTGATATCTAAAGCTTCTTTCTCTTCATGGGCAGTCAGCGCGGTGTCAGGTCCCCTTATCAGTTCTCCTTCGCTCTTTAGGTGAGATCAGTATTCATTCCAAGCTGGTGTATCGTATTTTGCTTCCGCTACGTCGCATACACCCTCTGAATGTCGTGCTCTGAAGATGAGCTTGTATGCTGTATGATCATCCTAGGAGTCGTTTAGCACATTGACGTGATTGATGAGCGTCTTCCACCTGTCTGGAGAAGTGTCTTTCAGCCCGAAAGTGGCATGGAGTATATCTTGTTTCGGGTAGAAGTCATCCAACCAAGTCCATGAAGATCAGTTCCTATGATGGACACTCTCCTTACCGTCGTCTTGAACAAAGATGCATTTGACAACGCTGTAAGCGATGAATTTTACGATTTAGTACTTCTTGTATATGGCATTGTTTAGTGGAGGGCGGAGGAAACATTCGCGTATCACAAGCCTCGCTTGTCCAGCGAAGCAGAAGCTCGGGATGAAAGCAGCCACTGCGATGACGTAGACGTAGCTCCATCCAGAAGATTGCAAATGCCAGTCGACGCAGGTGCCCATGCTCCAGCTGCGTGCGCGTCAAGCAGCTTGATGGGATTGCTGCAGCATACTCCCCCAAACGCCACCAAGCATGTTGAAAGCGGGAATATGGGGGATAATGTTCTTGGAGGGAATGACAAGGAGGCCTGTACAGCGTGTGAATTCTAGACTGTGTATTGTACTCTATCCTAGTCAGGATTGACCAGTCAGTCCACGCATGCGTGTTCATTTCCCTCTGGATCGATCGAGTGCACCTTCTCCTTACTTGGTTGCTTCTCCAACGTGCTTCTCACTTCTTACGCTTTACTCCCCATACCAATTCTACTATTCGCACACACAAACTACTGCATCTCATACTCCAATCAAGCTCACCATGTACGTCCCCTTCCAGGAAGTATTCACCGCCGGCCTCATTGGTGTCGGAGTCATGAAGAACAAGAAGGGCGAGGTCATCGCTGACGGCAAGATCTTGGACTACTGTGGGCGCGGACTCATCTGTAGCTGAAGCTGAGAGCGAGGCTGACTGCACATGGTCATACTAGGCCCCAAGAAGTGCGTCGATGAAGATCTAAACCAGCACTGCACTCGTCCCATCCTCGTGCACAAGAGCACCTGCTACACGGTGCGTCACCCCCCTCGATCGGGGCAATGATGGAGCCCCAGGATGTTGCATTTAGACGAGCATATAACTGAACAAGCTGATTGCTTGCAATAGATCGAATGGAGCACTGAAGGCGCCTTATCCCACACTACCGCCGAGTTCAGAGACGCAAAGAGCAACGAAGTGAGTGGCACGACTGCCATCATGAGAGGTATATTTGGGGGCGCACCTGACACATACTATGCTTCATTCCCGCCACAATCAATGGCCCCTTCCAGATCGTATACTACAAGGACGTCAACGGCGACTGGACACCTGAGAAGACCGAGTTGGTCTACATCGACTTCATGCCAAAGGTGAGCTGTTCCGCACATTTGAGGAAACTTACATACAATGACTGAATCTGCCATGCAAATCCTTTCCTCAGACACCCAATCTATGCAATTCGTCCGTCGACTACACTCTCAAGACATGCAAGTAATTCGACGCAGTCCATGCACGCAGGCTCAGACCGGCCTCGGGAGTTTTACTCGGCATAGGTCTGGTGGTGACCTTCCTTTGGACCGATTGTCAGGAACGGGAAAGTCATGCATGCACACCAATACTTTGATTGTTGTTTGAATACATAGCCTTCTATCAAGCTATTCACCTACAGTTTTCCTTTTTATCTCTACATACAGCCACATTCCAACAGCACCGCAATGCAGACAAGGGCACATAGCAAGGCCCTTGCATAAGGAACAAAGCAAGAAGGTCGTGCTTTTGAGATAGTTGGCGGAAGTGTTTCAATGAATGACATAACAATGAATGACTGACTGACAAATCAAATGCTGAATAACGCTAATGCTACATTTCCGGAATCCGTTTCTTGATCTGGGAATACATGTTACTCTTATCCTTGCTCGTTTGAATTTCAAGTTTGCGGTGATCTTTGTAGCTTTGTGATTCGATGACGTGGTTGTGATCCGGCTCCTTCAGGTCCTATGCTATTTGACTGTACAATTCTTTCACGTGATTTTGGTGTTCAATTCAAAGGACTCTCCAAGGTCCGTTTTTTGGTACTAATTTCAGAAAAGTGTTCTTTAAGACTTTTTCGAAGGAGACAATTCCCTTCATAGAACGCTTCTTTTAAAATGTGAACCCAGGTGATCCAGGAGGGCCACCAGCACCCGACATCATCATAGATTTATTAGTCGCAGAGCTATGTTTATTGGCTGATGATGTTCCCCAATAGCAGTAGCAAATTGACCAACTTAGGACTATACCAGCAGATGCGCCAATTACTGCCCAACCCCAGACTGGTACTCCACTGACACTGGTACTCAGACTAGGAGAAGCACCAGCGTCTTTCGCTCGGGCTACAAGATTGGAATGGACATCCACTGAAATGATTCAAGTGCAGTCAGATAAAGGCACTGGGTAATAATGTTGTACAGTATAACTGCAACTCATACCTGGCGCAGCCACGACTGTCTGGCAAAAGAGACCGAAGATGAACAGGAGATGAAGCAAGCGAGATAGAGCAGAAGCAGTAGCAGAGGATGAGGATGAGGAGGATGAGGTGGAAGAGGGGGTGAAAGCAGAAAGTAGAAGAGACATTGTCGATGACGGCATGAGAGGATCCTTAGTTCAATTGAACACAGTGAAGAGGCGGATGTCGTAGGCGGTAAGAGCTACTTTGATGCGGAGAGAGCACAGTTGTGCTAATGTGGAGGGATGAATTGACTGGTTATGTTAGAAAAACAAAACAGGGTTCCCTGGATTGTGGAAGACTGTGAGTTGGAGAAGAGGAGAAGAGAGAGGAAAGAGTAGAAAGACCAGTTGGAGTACTTGAGGCCCCCCGTTTTTCTTGTTCCACGAGTAGGGCCAAGAGGCACAGCCCAAAGGTCTAGTTTGCTAGACTGGGAAACTTGGTTGTGTAGAATGGTTATTCTCGTCTTGCATGACATACAATTTTTTTCTTTTTTTTCTTTCGAGGCTGTGCCAATGTTAGTCAAACTTCAATCCAACACGTTTACTTGCTTCCAGTGCGCCAGGGATGATTCCAAGCTTTCGAGTCGTGGAAGAAAGGCCCTACCCGCAACGAGATGTAGCGTTGTTAGCCTTGAGTAATGTAGTGACTGGGTCTGTCTGATCCATGGGTGGGGCAACCTGGAAAAAGAAACATCGCAAGCTAGCTGATGAACCAGTGTAAGATCAGTCACAAAAGCTCTGCATTACCAAAGGAAAACAAAGAGTCCTTTTCCGTGCTCCGCCTGGAGAAAGCCAAGCGAAGCGCGAAAGAGGCTGAGAAAATACAAAAAATCTATGCAAAGAATATGTTTGTTCGTTTACCATTAAGTCTTCCTTTAGCGCAGCTCTTGATTCTACGACAGAGATGGCTAAGTAGCTTAGTACATTTGTTGAGGAGCACCACCTCCCATCCCACCATTAGGAGCACCCCCTCTCGAAGCTTTGCCGTACTGATACGATGTGAATGCAGCGATCTGCAAGGCGGGGAGAAAGACCGTTGTTAGTGGTATGATACCAAGTGTCTCTGAAAAGAGAGGATATAGACGCTTACCAAAATGCCGGCAATTGCACCTGCACTCAGGCCAAGCGCAAGCCTTGCAACGTTAGCTCTCCACGTTAGCAAAACAGGGACCATAATCAAGCGGATATGAAGAGTATCGCTCACCATAGTGGAGTGGTATTGGTACCTTCAATCATACGATTCCAAGCGCACGCATTGACCGTTTTAGCTTTCGATGTGTTCTTTGGTGTCTCTTCTGGACCAGTTTCGTCTGTCGGGGATGATGTAGGCCTAGCTTTGCGAGTAGTAGTCCCTTTATCTGCATCATCAGCTGCACTGCGGGTGGCAGTCGCACGGCTTGTTGTCCGACTTGTCGTTTTTGATCTTGATGTTGTGGTCGTATCCGCTTCTTTGTCAGCAGCAGCGGTTTCGTCTGGATTTTTCACCTCTTGTCTCGCTACAAGCAAAGGATTGCCGAGCATGTACCCCATTTTAGGAGTCAACGCGCGCGCTACGAGGGCAGGCTGCGGAGCGTTGTACACAGCCTGTTGCAGTGCTGAGGGCATATCTTCATAGTGTGCAAGATGTGAAGTCCGGATAGAGGATGAAATGAGGAATATATCTACAAACAGGACTGTGAGCAGTATCAAGGAGGTAAGTGGGCGATAAACGAATCAGTCTTCCCCCCCATTGCCATGCATCAATCCAGTATACTGGCGTCTACTTACCAAACAGCACCGGCACCAGAAAGGCGCTAAAGGATAGAGCTAACGCTCCTTTTGTATCAATCTTACGATGGAAAGGGACGGGCATGGTGCTGCAAGCCTTTTTTGTATAGCAGGTGACGGAGGGAGTGAAGGAGGAAGGAGGTGGTGAAAAACACCAGGATCGGGAGGGATGGAGGGTGTAGGATAGACGAAGAGAGGAGTAGAGAGACAAGAGACGAGCCGACCACTTTGTGCAACAAGTCGAGGGGTTTGGGTTCGACCAGTGTGGCACTGCATGGTCAGTCGACCTTTTTGGGCTGTGTATGCGTTACAAGAGCGAGTCGCCTGTGCTAGGCCAAAGAGGCGTAAAACAGCCTGAGCAGGTCAGCAGATAGCCAGTCTCAGCTGATCCATCTTATCTCGTGAGGTGCTCGTGCGCAATCCCCAGATAGCGCATACGTCAGACGTCCATGAGCCGCCTGCCAAAGCCGTCTTGGTGCGGTCAAATTTTGGCAGGGTTCATCCGTGAGATCGCAAATTGCCCACTTAGTATCCGCTGTATCCGCCCATTCCTCCCATTCCTCCGCCCATGCCACCTGCTCCCATCCTACCACCACGAGAGGCTTTGCCGGTCTGGTATGCGGTGAACGCAGCGAGCTGTAAACGTTGGAAGGAACAGTCGATCAGCCGTACACACGACTTGACGGACACCGCGAATTCTTGGACTGACAATTATGCCAGCTGCAGCCCCGATAGAGAGGCCTATGACCAGTCTATGCATAGCGATGTAAAAGGTGAGATCTGTAGCCCTAACACAGTGACCGGACGATGGCGAACTTACTTCAGAGGCGTTGTACCAAAAGCGGCACCTTGCACTTGATTACCCCACTCGCATTGGAGCTGACTTTTCAGCTTTTTCTCGCTCTGCTGTCGTGCCATGATGTGCGGTGTAGATCCATCTAGCCCCGGCATGGTATCCAATGCAAGTTCTGGCAAGAGAGCAGGAAATCCACGAGAGGTAGATGCTAGGACTGAACATGAGGTTAGCGTGATTACTCCTCTTGAGAGCAAGGTATGTGTGTGTCACGCACGGAAGAAGAGGGGTAAGATGTATATGCATGCGATTACTAGTATGGCGGACTTGAGGTTCACCCGCCGCCGTAATGGAACGGGACGTGCTTGTTGTACAGTTGTTTGTGCCTCCATCGTGTTGAGTTGGAGCCATTGGTGATGTACCATGTCGCAAGCTTGCATCATGCGCGGGGACTCATCTTGCCTGCCACATTCTGTATGAGTTATGCACCGCTTTTTCGCGGCTCAAAAGGACTGGAAGGCACGCAGCCGGAGTGCTATCTGGTTAGGAAAGTCGCTTGCAAGTCACAAGGTATCAAGAAGAGATAGTAGTCATCTCATCTCAACGCAGAGTATTGTCAGTCTCGGGTGGCCTTCCTCCATAGAGCATTATCGACGTGCCGATGCCCTGTAACCTCCAGCATGATCAGAGCGGCTGCAGCAACTTTGTCGTGTCGTTCTCCTGAGATACCATCACCGAGATGGGTCGAAGTCTGCGGTATCCTGCTGCTCATGCCCACGCAATGCCTGTTCTTGCTGCATCCTCGTCGAAAGCCGATCGAACCGACGGCAAGCTGCAGCAAAATCCTGCAGTCGCGCTTTCGTTCCTCAGCATCCAAGATCCAAGTGCAGTAATCCGCACCCACAGGACTACAATGGCACGCCAGACGAGGTCAGAGACAGGCGTGAAGGACGAGGTGGCCATGAAGAAGGCGGGCAAGAAAGATGCCACAGGAAAGCCCGCAGCTGCAGCCACCGCAGGCAAAGACCGCAAGGTCAGAATACAGGATGACAACGCAGGCAAGCCCGCCAAGAAGGGCAAGAAGACCACTGAGAACGCATCCAGGCCTAAGAAGTCGGTAGCTGCAGAGCTTGTGCCATCGCTTGATCCAAATGGAGAGACTGGTGCCGAACAAGTGGCGCCAACTGAAATTATCAATGAATCCGAAAAGAAGCATACGCCCAAGCACAGAGACGGCAAGAAGCAGCCGTCCAAGCCTGTCATCAAGAAATCAAAGAAGAGAAAAGCAGAAGAAGCTGTTGCTTCGGACGCTGAAGAGCAAGCCGATGAGAGTGCTGTTGCAGAGACTTCCCTCGCTGGACAGTCTACCGCCGAAAACGACGACGACGAGGACGGCGAGAATGGCGAAATCGACTTCCTGGCTGGCTTCGAGAGTGGCTCGGATGATGAGGATCTAGACGGAGCCGAGGACAGCTCTGACGAGGAAGATGCAGCTCTCATAACAGCAAAGGATTTGCCACAGGCTACGAAAGGCAAAGCTGTCGCAAAGCCGGCTAGCAAGGGCAAAGCTAAGAAGGATGTTGTGAGTACAGGGTATCTAGTCTTGATATATTTATCCCCAAATACTGATTGCGTTGCGATGTCTGACTGAACAGCCCGGAGTCGTTTACCTTGGGAGAATACCGCACGGTTTCTACGAGGACGAGATGCGTTCGTACTTTGAGCAATTCGGGGAAGTCACACGTCTGCGCCTATCTCGAAATAGGACAGTAAGTACAATTTGTTTCCGACGTAGGTCTTATTTTGTACCGCTTGGCTTACATCAATGCCACTCCAGACTGGCGCCTCAAAACATTACGCCTTCATCGAGTTCTTGCACTCTGGCGTAGCCGACATCGTAGCCGAAACAATGAACAACTATCTCTTGACCGGCCATATTCTTCAATGCCGAGTTATTCCCACCGAGGAAGTTCACCCAAAGCTGTGGATCGGCGCGAACAGGAAATTCCGTCC
This sequence comes from Cystobasidium tubakii, assembly GCA_024345325.1. Lineage (NCBI taxonomy): Eukaryota > Fungi > Basidiomycota > Cystobasidiomycetes > Cystobasidiales > Cystobasidiaceae > Cystobasidium > Cystobasidium tubakii. The sequence goes on along the minus strand of BROO01000001.1, from coordinate 753,046 downwards.
TATACCCAAAGGACGTGTTGAGCGCCTGAAGCATAATGCCGTGCGTACTTGCTCTTTTTCTGCTTGCTTGATGTAAACATTTATCAGAGATATCAACTAACACTTCTTCCATCTGATGCAGCCTAAAACTGAAGAGCAAAAGGAAGGAATCAAGAAACGCCTCATCAAGCGAGACGAAAACAAGCGCAACAAGCTGAAAGATCTAGGAATCGATTATAATTTCGACGGATACAGTAAGAAAGCAGCTGCGTTACCAACTGTGGAACAGAAGAAGGCAATCGAAGATGCAAAGAAACTCGAGAGTGAAGTCAAAAAGGATGCTCCTAGTCCTGCTCCTGTTTCTGCTAAGAAGCAGAAGAAAGACTCAACAGCAGATAAGCCAAACAAAAAGGCTAGACAAGTAAGCATGTTACACATATCGGCGACCCTCAAGGCTCATTGCTGATGCAATGCTTGACTTTTCGCAGTCCACTTGAAGCAGCTGTTCTCCGTAGACTCCCCAGCTTCGTATCCAATTGTTGTAGTCTTCATTCACATATGAAGTATGTTGTTTCAACATAGCCAGTCTTGCCTTTCGAGCAGTAATATCTGCGTTTCTCTCACACTTTCGCGTCGCTGTCTGACTTGCAAGACTTGGCTCACTTTCGTGCCGTAGCTGGTGCTAGCGAGTCATGCTCGCAGAATGTTGTGGACATTCAGTGAAACAAGCAATGGAACGAGCCGATAGACCTTGCAGTCATGAAGAAACCAATGAACGAAGACAGCAGGCAATGCAATTTGAATCCAGAACAGAAAAGAGACCTTGCCACCTATGATACACGTAATAGAAATCCCTCAAAAAGCGGAAGGGCAGCATTTAAAACTTAACTACCATGATACTGATCCTTGCGAAACGAAAGAACTGGTGACCTCCCTGCGAATAAACTACCCAACGCAAAACCCGTACTGACTTATTTAGAAATGCATTACTGACCCATTCTGAACGAGAAACTGATTTGAAGGCCCGAGGGTGTTTCCCACGACAATTTTGTGACGATGATATCGTAGTTTTGTTTTGAGCATAGAAGGGCAGAAGAAAGAATGTCGGCAAAACAGGGATTATCAAACGATTTGTATTTTTGATGGAATGCGCTCAGACTACCTGAGTAAACGACGGCTTGAGAGTTTGCATTCCCGCTCAAAAAGAGCATGAAGAACTAATTTTGCAGCATTAAAAATGACCCTGGAAGAAGGCGGGAAACTTGCATGCTGTTTTGATAGATATTGAAATTAAGATGTTGGTGTAGAGGCATTGCAATTGCTTGTAAAGATTGTGTTGTGGGGAACCTGCAACGGTCGATATTATTGTGATATGTTGGAACGACTTGCGCGAAGCAATGAAGCAGCCACAGAGAAGTTTTGATCCGATTTGGACAGGATAGGAGCTTGTAACCAGCCGAAACCAGCGCGAAAGCTTATAACGGGAGGAAAGCGAAGAAAAATGAAGCCAGCTTCATCTTTCTTATCTTGTCTCTCTTTTGTTTCTTTAAATTGTCTAGCAATTGAGATCTGTATGGTAGAGCACCGTTGTCAGTCGCTATTGTAAAATGCAGTACAAGGGGATAAAAGCCCAATGAACCCACATTTATAATTGAGATCCGCAATCTCAGTCGCTAAAACAGGCCAGCAAATTCTACTAGCTGGCGATCTTGAACTTGCAGATTGTAGGAATGTAGCATCCAAACCATTACCGACCGATCTAGCCTTTTGATGATTCTTCTCCTTCTTCTGTTTCAAACTTCTAATCTCTTCTTCCCAAGTCCAAAGAGTATGCATGAATAGAATAGTAGGTTGAATGAGTATATTCAGTCTCCTAGCTCTGACCGTTAGATAAGCTTGGGCAAGCGACATATCTAAATCCATCATAACTTGCGCAATAACAATGGTAGCAGATCTAGAGACTCCGACTCTGCAATGTACCAGTACTTTTCCACCTTTAGCTCTTGCTTTTTCAATGAATTCAATTCCATTTAACAAATGAGGTAGAATAGAGTCTACTCCATCATCATTTATATCTTGAACATCCATGACTTGGATATTGCCTAGACTATGTTCGAGCCATAGTGAATTGGTAGGAGTTCGAGCACGAGCGGCAGAAGAAGGCGATGAAGGAGCGCATTGCTTCGAAGGTGGAACGAGCGCACTTTCACCGACCGATAGGACATGCGTGATGCCCAGTTCTCTGAGCATGAGTGCATTGGCTGCATGACTGAGATTGCCAAGGTAGAGATAATCTAGAATTCTCGAAGGGAAATGACCATCGAAATGTTCGCTGTGGAACCAAGCATCCGAGATGGCATTGACGTTGTCTTTAGGCTGTTGTAAGGCAGACGGAGGCGACAGAGAGGAGCGTGCGAGCGTAGAAGACAGAGCTACAGCGGGCTTGGATGGAGCAGGGCCCCTGATTGAAACGCTTGGGATACAAGTCGAACCAGCTTCAACAGTTGAAGATGAGCCAGTTGAGTCTTTCGAGCTAGACCTCGAAAACAGACCGGGTCTAGAAATGGTTGATTTTGTTGCTTCCTTGTTCCCGCTGACTGGAGATCTTCTAGACGCCTGAGCTGCAGCTTGCATGTTTCTCTCCAGAACCATCATCTCAGCAATTTCTTTCTCCTTTCTCTCCTTCTCCAAAGCAGCATCAATAACCTCCCTAGAAACATCATCATTAAATCTATCTCTACCTTGCGATCTAATGACTAGATTCAATTTCCTCTCTATAGCATGTAAGAAAGCGACATCCGACTGATAGACAAAGAAAGAGCGCTGGCACTCATTCTGAAGGTATAAATAAGCTCGAGGTAAAGAGATAGCTTGATCGTACATGACATAAGATAATGCCAGAACCGAAGAATCGGTATATCCATCCGTACAATGAATGAGTACTCTTCGTGCCATAGTTTTGAATTCCCTTTCTCCAATACGATCGTTGGCATATTTGACACTCGAGCCGAAAGGCTGTTGCTGTTGTAGATGAGGATATGGTTGTTCCTGCTGTCGTTTCTGATGATGTAAAGCACAAGCTTTCTGTAATTCTCTACTACTCCTCAGATGAGGTCTAGCCTGAGTTCTCAACCAAACGACATATTCAACGATAGAATCGACCATAGCTGGAACAGAAGCTTGATTGAAAGTTTGAGCAGTAGAGAGACATTCCATGTGTATAATCTCATCAGTAGAAACTTCCAATATCTCTCTCGGCTTATTCTCATCTTCTTCTCCATTCTTCTTCTTAGCAGCAGCAGCGGCAGCCTGTAGCTTTGCCTTTCGTTCAGCTTGTAGCTTCTTTTCTTCAGCTTCACGAGCCATCCTAAGACTCTTGCTCTTCTTATATTGCAATTTGATAGGCGTAGAATGATTCGAAGCAGTGGTATGCGAGCCAGCAGTATGCTCATACGAAGGAGGGGGAGAGACGCATCTTCCCTGTGCCTGCGCAACCGAAGCTTTCATAGCAGAACAAGAGCTAGAAAGCTGATCCAAATGCATCGAGAAATTCCCAGGCGAAAGCGTAATATCTCCATCATCGAATCGATCAGATACTGGACCTTGTGTCGAATCATACAGCAATTCCTGCTGTTGACCATCTGCAAACTCTTCAAAATCCGAGTAATCCTCTTCTACATCTCGCTGAAGTCGTCGATGATGATGACGCTGTGGATACGCGTCAATGATATGCTCTGCATCTGAATCTGAATCTTCAGCGGAAGAAGATGAAGCATACTCCTCTTCAGAGGAGGAAGAGGAGGAAGAGGATGAACTAGAGAACCAAAAGGCGTTAGATCTCTTCTTTTTCCTCTGGTTCATCTTCTTCGTTCCGTCTTTTGCATTCTTGCCGCTTAAGAGGGTAGCTGTTGCGGTGTTCTCCTTCCTCCTTTCAACTTCTGCTGCAATAGCTCTCTCCCGCTCAATATGAGTCTGCACTTCATCCAGATATCCCTCTCTTTCCGAGAGATGTCTAGTAGAGCACATAGCAGCCATATCCCTCCCTTCAATACAAATACTGAATTTGAAAGGATTATTGGAAGAATCCAATTTACCTTCCTCTTCTTGTAATTTAGCTGTTGCATTGAATTTCTCGTTCGATGAGTGAGCTAATGAAGCTGATGAGGTTGAAGAGAGCAAAGAGGAGCGTGAACGATGTTGTGAGAAAGAGGACCGAGCTGTATTGTGAGGGACAGGTATGTTCTCTTTGTTATGATGATTCTCGCTGTTCTCTACATTCGCTGCCGGACGAGGAAGGGGTACATCGAATGTATTGCCGAGCTGCATAAGATATGCCAAAAGCCGAATCAGCTTAGCTCACGAAGAAGAACAAAGGAGTCTGGCCCCGCTTCCAACAGGATGAAAGCGGAATGAGGAGAGCATTGAACTCACATAAACGTTTTCACCAATAGGAGAAGCTTTCGTCAATTTCCTCATTTCCTCATGTTCGCACTCTTCAAAGTTGATCTTGTTTGAGGCAGGGTAAGCGAATGAATCTACAGCTACTAGATGGGGATAACATTTCTCAAAGACTTCGAATGGTTCTGTTTTTGAAATTTCCATGTCCAAGAAACAGATGCGAAATTGAAATGAACGAAAGCCGGTAGCGGGTGGAGTTTAATAATCGAAAGTTATGTGTGAGACAGTTTCAGAGTATGGAGTAGTGGAATAGTGTAAGGGAAAAGATAAATAGGTCAGCTTCTGCATATAGAGAAAGAGAAATAGGAAGGGACCGTAAGAAAAACTCACCAAGTACAACATAAACATTATACCCAACCAGCCCTTCATTCCCCTCTCTCTCCCCTCTAACATCCCTCATTTTCCCAATAGCGCAGCTCAATTTCCTAGCCAAATCAATAACATGCCCATCAAAAGCACCTTTAGGATGATAAATGTAAAAATCAGATATAGTAAAATATTTATATCTTTGTAATCTGAAATGTCTGAATGAAACTGATTGTGTTGGAATTGATAATGATTGAAAACAAACGTATTTTGAATCGTCGTCTTCTTCTTCTTCTTCTTCATTTCCTTCTTCACCTTCATCATTCGCTTGATTCTCGTATAACCTGTACTCGGATGAAGAGGCCGTTGAAGAATATGATGATGATGTTGATAAGCGTCGTTGATGGTGTGAATCAGGATTATAATGCTGATCGTACGCAAGTATTTCATGTGGATGAAGCGTATTGACCAGAAGCGAAGCATATTCTTCAGGTCCATACTTTCTCTTCCTCTCCCTCTTCCCATTTCCATCCTCCTTCGCTCGCTCTCCTTGATGAACAGCAGCCAAAGAAGCAGAAGAAGGCACCGAAGAAGGAGGAGTAGATGTCATTTCCGTCTCTCCCCTATTGCCAATGGAAGAATCTGCCAATGCCAAATTGCACAGAGCATTTTCTTCTTCATCTACACTGTTCGAAAATGACTTCGTAGCATGGTGATGCTGTTTACTGCTCGTTGTGTTAACAGTAACACCAACCCCAGCTTCAGCACCAGCAGCATCACATCCTCCTGCGCTGTCAATACCGCTCGACACTCTATCATACGAATAAACAGAAGAAGCAGAAGAAGCCAATCCTGAGCTTGTCCCCGATATTCCAGAAGATCCAGACGAGGAAGAAGAACTAGCCTCTGTCCGAGAGGAGCAGAATGACTCCGTCGAGAATGAAGTGGCCATTGAAGCGGATGTCGGATTTCTAGCGTGTGGAGCCGAGGCATGAACATCTTGCTTGGGAGTTGAAGGAGAGTGGTAATGAGGGTGGGATGCATCTTCATGCTCCACTGCTGTACTATTAGGAAGCGTACTATCTGCCTTCTGGCATGATGGGTCTACAAAGATAGATTCGCAGGAAGATGAAGACGATGAAGTTGGCTGACGGGATGAATGCGTATATTCAGAGTCATGATGCTCATCATCAAGCTCATCTTGAGTAGTCAGATGCTCTTCTTCATCTTGCCCCCTTGGACCATGGGCAGCGACAGTTACCATGCCTCGGTATCTATCGTGGCGGGAAGTGGACAAAGCTGAACGTCAGGACAACAACCAACACAGTGCAATAGAGTAAAAGAACGACCCACCTCGGCACCTCTTTGAATGCCCCATTCCTGAATCCAAAATTCTCCGCCTGCGCAGAGTGTGGTATATCCGCCCCATGCAACCAAGGAAAGAGAATGCTCTCATTTTCGAGTTTTATAGAAGCGTGTTGGTGTGCGATTTGCGCGTATTGATGTGCTGTTATCAAGCGTACACTGCCTGATGATGTACTCGATGAAGTAGCAGAGGCAAAGCAGGGATGGAGAGGGAAAGAGGTTGCGTCGGGTTGGAGGCCGTGGATGGGGGAGGTAGAGCTTGAATGAGGATGGTTGTTAGTGGATGGCAAGGACGATGGATGTCTTGATGTCGATGATGCAGCACTACTACTGGTACTCAATGGTGCCTCTCGCTGCTTCTTCCCTGCCCCCCTCGACACCTGGGGATGAAAAGTGGCGGCCATGTCGAGCGATAAGCCGGGGTCAGTAGAGCCAGTCCCAGAATCCAGAGATCGGTCGATGGAGCGTGGAAACAACAGCAGAAGCAGCAGGCAGAGTTCGAGTGTTCTCTCTCTGCCGCTATCTCCCCTCTCTGTCCCTCCCTCGCTGCAGCTTGCTCCCCCTGGCTTGCTCGCTTGCTTGCTCGGAGTGCACAGTCAGTGGCCGTGCGGCAATGCGCGTGTGCGCGTTGAAGATGGATAGATGGATAGATGGAGAGATGGAGAGATGGAGAAGAGCTTCGTGTAGAGCAGTCAGATACGCGCGTAGTGGTTCTTAAGAGAGTGTATGTCGGATGTTCTATATCAGAGCTTCTCCCTGTTGTCCTCGCGAGCTGAGATTGACAGCAGCAGATGGATGTTGACGAGCCTGACTAACTTTGGAGTGAAGGAGGCTGCAGCGTGATGTCAAAGTGTATAGCGTGTGTATGGCCGTATCGGAGTGTGCGAATGAAATACAAAGTTGATGTGTCTGCTATCCGTCTCTTCCTGGGACCGCTGTCCGATATACGCGTGGCAGAGAGATGGATAGACTGTGAGGGGGTGATGCTGTAGGTCGAGGAAGAGCAGGATGAGAAGACAGCAGGAATGAAGCCGATGTACAGGCCTCTCTCTACTCCTGACTGCTCTCTGCTCGACGCCCTCTTCCCTCCTCCTGCCACCTGTCTCTGCGCTCTTCTTCACATTCGACCTCACAATCGCGATCACTCATCCACGCGTCAAACCACAGCGCCAGCAGGGTCGTAGTAACAGGCTATTTGCATTGTTCTATTCTGGCGCTGTATGCACCGAGAGTAGTGTCACTGGATTCATCATGCCTGCCCGAAGAAAGCATCAGCTTACAATCTTCCTGAAGCATCATGCTGTGCAGGTTGCAGACTGCGCACATAAGGCCGTATGGTCATCACACAAGCCGCGTTGATCCGCAATGAACCGCAACACAGGCACACCAAAGAAACAGTTTTCCATGCAGGAATCCCTATGATATTGCGATCAATCACGACATTTGTGACTGCGAAAAGGCAGCTTTCTGATTCTATCAGGTCCCCGCCTCAAGCCGACGACGAAAAAGGACGACTCCAGGAATAATGAATGAAACGCGTTCGCTTGGTTCCTGCTTCTGTACCTGATCGCTGATCGCCCAATTCCAAACTGAAAAATTCTGCTTCTCCCGCTCTCCCTTCGCTGTCTACCTTGCTGGTCATACCCTCGATCGCGTTTACGGAGAGAGAGAGAGAGAGAGCAATAAGTACCAGTATAGCATCTTAGATACAAGGGATCTCCAAAAACATGACCCGCGATCTCAGTATTAGTCTTCTCAGAGCTCGAGCTCGGCCTTTCTTGGTTTAATTTGTACATTATAGCAAAGCGCTTGTCCATTACTGGTTGTCTACAAAGCAATACAGCTCTCCATACAGATAATCATATCATTGTCATTGGGTCGAGCGAAGGTACTTTCTTTTGCGAAGAGATTCTAGCAAGAAGCTCTGAGCAGATCCACTTGGAAGTTGCCTCTACATAATAGTTGGTGTAACCATTTAAAAGAATGGACATGCTTATTATAGCATCAGTCTCCTGAATTCTTAAAAGCACAAGTCCTTCCTTCCCGCTCTGAGACTCCCAAATTTCGATATGCTAGGCGAGATAGGCTGCTATGCCTGACATGGCATGCGAATGAAACAGTGTTTTATAGGAGCTACATGTTATTTTCATTTCAAAGTAATGATAGCACGACTGGAAGTCGTACACTCGTCATACGCCACTCAAGTGCGAAAAGTGCATTCACTACTTAGCTTTCCAATCGTACTGTCGTCCCTCCCTCAGTTTAATCGTACTGTCGTCCCTCCCTTCAGTTTAATCGTACTGTCGTCCCTCCCTTCAGTTTCGAATCAGGGTTCAATACTAATGTTTCCTGCTGGATCTTGGAAAGCTTCTTGCTTATCATTGAACACAACAATCCTTATCCTTGCCAGATTTACTGTTCCCCTGTTGTGCTTCCAAAGCTTGTAGAGTTGCATATCTAACTTTTTCATCTTCCGTTAATAATCTATATTACCGTCAATCCGTTACGACGGCGGAAAACAAAAGAAGAAGAAACCAGTGCGAAATCCAATCATCAGACTCGGTTCCAAATGTTCTTCCTGATAAAGTATTCAGGGAGAATGTATGTATAAAGGCTTACCCTTTCTTAGCTCTATTCTTCAATGCCATAGCAGCTTGTTCACGTTCTCTAGCTGCTCTTCTACTACTTGACATATCGTTAACATTCGCACTTGTTTTCCCTTTAATAGCTTGTATTACATTCGAGGTCGATGATGGCCCGACATTTGTCTTACTCATCGTTGATGGCGTACAAGTGGAATTCTTGCTGGTAGACAATGAAAGTTTCGAGAATGGATTTTGAGGTACCAAGGGAGATGTCCTCGCTGATGTAGTTTGAGTACTATTTCCAGCACCACCATCACGAGAGCCACTCGTACTTGCACCACCAGTCGAGGTCTTCGCTTTCATAAACGGAGCAGAAGTGAAAAGAGGTGAAGATTTACCGGCTTGTTGCTGTTGTTGCGATATCGTCGATGTACTCGTACTTGGAACTGAACGATCCAAAGACGATGTACTACTATTATAATGATGACCATCTCCACATTTATGACTCTTTTTATCTCGATGCGAGGGACAGAATCTCTCTCCACAAGAAGGGCATTTTATTTCTACCCACATTATATTCTTGCATTTCCCGTATGTACATTTCTTTTCGTCCTTCGTTTTTGTAGTACTACTCCCATTAATTGACGAGTTAACTAATGTTCTACTACCTTTAACACTCTTTCCATTCCTACTATCTTGGAACAGTCCATCTTTTCCGACATCTTTTAACACTTTACATTGACCATTTGAGATATGGTATTCCATAGCAGTATTGATATCCGTTTCTCTCCCGTTTAGATTCTCGACTCGAAGAGGTTCTTCACACCATTGACATAGAGTAGCTCTATTATCAATCTTACTCTCATCATATTCAGAACATGAATGAGAGAATGGTAATCTATGATATGAGCAATAGGATAATTTGCAATATCCACATTTGAAGGGTAGGAAATCACCGAGGTTGCATGTTGGTTCCTGGCAGTGTACTCCGTAGGATTCTATATGACTTGGTCGTCGGTCGCCTGATGCTTGTGAGGAGGAGGATGGATCGGTTGGGATGTCCGGTAACTGCGGAAGAGTAGCTAGATGCGACATTATGAGACTCGTCTGATTGAGGTGCCTGAACGGGGATTGTATCGCTGATGTAATTTGAAAGCTGATATAGTCAGTCTCTTCGATATGACCTTGCTGCTGAGACTCGCTGGGTCGTAGTGGTGTTACCCGGTGCTTGCCAAGCAAAGTGTCAACAGCGTACAAAGAGACAGACGTGGGAGGCGGACCAGTGATCAGCAGAGCAGAGTAGAGGATGGAATCTGTGCTTTCTACAGCTTAAGACGCGAGCATTCACAGCTTAGCAAGCTGCCTTGCGGTGCACGAGGGCGTCGTAAGCTTTGTTTCCACGTTGATCTGTCACTTTCGAGAGCCTTGAGGGCCGGCCACGCGGCCTGCGCTGGTGGATGCTCGTTGTTGCGTGGCAGCGGGAGGAGCGGTACACGTAGAGGAACTAGGCCGTCATGAGTGCATCTTCGAGAACTGGTCAATGTCTTGCTGCTTTTGTTGCGTGTTGATTGTAATGTGAAGCCTCTGATACGACCTTGTCCACGCTTGTCCTGGACATGGTGGCACTCAGGATGCCCGTGGGTGCTGCTGCGATGAACAGACGCTCGCTCATCCAATGTCGAATGTAAAGACCAGTCGGTGGATAGGCAACATAGTGTCGAGCTTCGTCGTGTTCCTTGCGCTCGAGTCCGCCACGTCGGTCGGCGATCAATCACTCAACTTGTCGGCTCTTGACAGGAAATTGACACCTCTGACTCTGCAACATCAGTACATTCCGACTCACAGCTTTGAACACGGGAAGAAGACAGACCTCATTCATTACATACATACATACAGAGCCATCTAAGAAAAGTTCCATCTCGCTCTGGCTTGGGTTACCTCTCTATATCCTTACAAAGCAGTTATAGGATTCCCGCTGCAACTTTCTAGAATCCCGCAATCACACCTTGAACCGAGATAGACGGCATATAGAGATCATCCTTCCTTCTTGAGCACAGAATATTACAATAATTGAGATAATAGAACATGTCCGAAAGTATTCAAGTACCCGATGTAGCGCTCGGGAATCCGAATGTTGACCCCTCATCTCTCCACTCTGCCTCCACATCAAAGAAGAACGCCTCCATCCTTACATGTACCCCCGATGCACCAGACAAGCTTTCATTGCACAAAATAACACCGTTGATTTATTCAAAGCCATTATCAGCTCTAACAGGGCATAACATATACCTGAAACTAGATGCGCTTCAACCAAGTGGATCATTCAAGATTCGAGGAGTAGGGAGAACAGTCGCAATAGCAAATGAGAAATATGGTTCTAAAGCTCATATAGTCACTTCAAGTGGTGGGAATGCAGGTCTGGCAGCTGCTACAGCATGTAAAATGCTTTCTCTCAAATGCACCATCTTCGTCCCTATTTCTACTGAAGATAGTGTTATTGCTTTATTAAGGAAACTAGGAGCTGAAGTCATTGTTGGAGGTGATTCTTGGGATGGTGCTGATGCTGGAGCTCAAAAATTGGTCTCTAGTAGGGAAGAAGCAGTATATATTCACCCTTTCATAGGTGATGATCTAGTGAATGGACACAGCAGCATGTCACGCGAAATCTACTCTCAGCTTGAGGAGCTAGCACCCGGTCAACAGCCAGATATCATAGCATGCACAGTAGGAGGAGGCGGTCTAATTCAAGGTATATTACGCGGTATCACTCAAGTAAAAAATGCCCAAACGCAAAATGGGAATTCATTTAAATCACCTAGAGTAATAGCAACGCAAGATTTCGGGGCTGATTCATTCTCTCAATCCATAAATCTATGGTTTGAAGATCCTTCTAAAAATGCAAATGCTCATGTAACGCTGGATGCTATCACTTCAAAAGCCACTTCAATGGGAACTAAGAAGTGCTCCCCCATATCGTTACAAGCAGCAAGAGAGTATGCTTCAAATGGATCATGCAGTCTTTCGAACCCTTCGTCATCTACTTCTAATGGCACGAATGGTCACTCCACGCCGTCGAAACTGACCGACGAGAAATATCTATCTACAGTCATACAATCAGATTCACTAGCTGCATCATCAGCATGGCAGTTCAAACGTGATCACGATCTGATGGTGGAGCTAAGCTGCGGAGCTGCACTATCAGTTGCATACCATCACGATAGACTCCTGAATCCGCTCTTGAAAGGCTTAGAAGGTGAATCAGCGGATGAACCAAAAAACATCGTCATTGTCGTTTGTGGTGGAAGTAAAGTTGATCAGCGTATGTTGGACGATTATGAAAAGTCATTTGGTGACATGAGAGGAAGGGGTGAAGCTATGGTAGACGGCAAGAGTGTGTAAGGAATTGTCCACATCATTTCTCATAAGCAGGTGTAGTAATAGCAATGCAGAACGTGTGAATTATACACGACATGTTGGTTGACTAAGAAGACCGACGTGCTGCTCTGCATGATAACGAACGGCTAACTACTGCCAAAGGTACTTCTTCAACCATTTCTTAGCATCCGTGTCATCCTTACCCAAAAGTGGCAGAACAGCTTTAGCACAAGCTCTATTATGTTCTTTCAACCATTTCGTTTCCTCCTTTGCTAAAAGCTTCCAATCAACTAATCTAGTATCAATAGGAACCTGAGTAATCCTTTCAAAACCCAACCATTTCCCATTTCCAAATTGTCTGTGCGTCTCAACTTCTTTAATGAGATAAATACTTTCGATACGTATTCCGAACTGATTTTCTTCATAATATCCAGGTTCAATCGAAACCAATTGTCCCGCTCGTAATGGTTCGTTAGAAAATCCTGCTATTCTCTGTGGTCCCTCGTGAACATTTAAATATGATCCGATGCCGTGTCCTGTTCCATGTAAGAAATTGTAGCCATCCTTCCAGAGTGGTGCTCTTGCTAATGCATCTATCGCTGCGCCAGTCGTACCTCCTGGAAATTTGGATTCCGACGCATGTATATGGCCCTGAAGCACGCGTGTATATGCCCGTCTACAAGAACGTCCAGTGGTTTGAGCATGACACTCTCGGAAATCAGGATAATACAGGCTTACTTGTCTTCGGGCTTAGGTTTGCCAAAATGATAGGTTCGAGTAGTATCAATGGTGCCGTCTAGGTATTGCGCTCCAGAGTCGTTCAAGTAGCCATCACGTCTGTTCATCGGTACAGCCGTAGCCTTGTCGGCAGAGTAGTGTGGAAGTGCTATTAGACAAGACGAGAGATTAGATATATGTGCGCAAAAAGATTGCGGATCTTGCGATGAATACTCACCTGCATTTGCACCAGTGGCTGATATGTTCTCGTACGCCAAGCCAGCGAACAAAGGCTGTTCAGCACGTAACTTGGTCAAATGCTCAGCCGCATCGTACTCAGTAAAGTCTGAACCGTAATTCTTTTCCATCTTCTTCTCGAGCCATGCCATCCATTGTACCCAAGCTACGGCATCGCGAAGGTAGGCAGCTTTCATGCCTAGAGGATCGAAGCTTAGCAATGCTGGAAGCACGAGCGAAAGGAATGGCATTGATCTACCTTTGATTTCTGTCTCGTTCTTGATGGACTTCATCAGTTCCACCGGTGATTTTACGAGAATTGCATTGCCCTGCGATGAATAAAGATAAGCGAGTTCATCGCTTGCCATTCCTAAAAGCCTTACTTCTCCGATGGCTTCAAACAGAGCGAACGATGCTGAACTACTCAGCAGACACTGTCGGGGAACGAGTCAGACCTGGCGCTTTGTAAACGTATGTAATTCACTGACTGGTCGCTCTGCGTCGCCGATCTCCTTTAGGGCTTGCCATATCCCATCATATGCTTTTGTATTGACTTTCAACTGGTCCCGAAGGTAAGCACCAACTTTTTTAGTGACTTTATTACGATCCGAGAAAAGGCTTGTGTTGTCCAAGGTGATCAGCAAGTAAGCCTCGAAGACTGGACTGAATGGTATGTCGTTGCCTCGCAGGTTGAGCAGCCATGCGATTTCGGACAACTCGTGCACTACATATGAGCTTGCATTATAAGACTTGACGATTGAGCGTACTTTCTCTATTTTAGACGTTGATGCTTCTCCTGCATATTCCGCATGGAGTGTGAAAGGGTCCTTGCTGAGAGACGGACGATCCTGCCACATCTTATCTATGAGGTTCTCGTCAAGCAATACGATCTCGTTGCCCATCTTTAACAATGAGTTGCGTAATGTCTGCAATTCCGTAATGCTGAACAAGGTGGAATCAAGACCAATTCGCGTCCCGGAGGAAAGGGTCTGCCACAATTGTCAAATCAGTCGTGCTTCAGAACACTGTTCCAGAACCTGTCCACCAACCTCTAGATATCTAGACCACGTTGGCACTTCATCCACACCAACTTTGTACAATGTCCAGTTCTCGTCTATTTCCTTGCTTGCAGACACGTGATATCGGCCATCCACGAAAAGGCTTGCCTGGTCTTGCGAGACTATGGCCATGCTTGATTCGCCCGTGAAGCCACTGTTTACAAAGGCGTCAACATGAGTCCCACAAAGCATGTCGTTACACTCGCCTAATATACTCTTGCCGACGGTCCTTGCGAGCGACGTATTCTGAGCCATGTGCATCACCACTGTATCTCGAAGTCAGCATTCGCAACAACTCGAAAACCGTAAGAAATACCTTGGGATGACATAGCAATCTACTTTACTGTCTGTGATAGCTGCTCGTAAGGCTGCCAACCGTTCTGTCGTATTCACCGGGGTCGTCAAAGTGAAAGGTGTGGCAGTGTGAGAGTGTTTCTCCGATAAAGTATCATAGTCTTCGAAAAGTGCCTTCTGCTTGCCCTTGAAGCAGGAGAGCATGGTGGAGATCCTAGGAATGGAGAAATGTATGATGGTGTCGTCTTCTATCAGAGCTGGACTTCTCTCTGGATGGCCCAGCGACGTGATCGGGACTTTATGAAGTGATGCTGCTTTTCATCAGCACAATTCACTGCTTGCAAGGCTTTATGCTCGAGATACGGTATTGACTAAAGTGAACACGAAGATCCTGTGCTAGAAGCCTGCTGTACTGCGAGGCGCAACCATGTCAACGTCGCTCGCGAATATCAAGAATTGGCCCAGTAGTCGGCAACTTCGAGGACACCGTGACAAGGTGTGCAGAGTACGGCTTACAATGAACGGCCTCCCGCTGATGTCTTATTAGATATTCACCCTTGACTGGAGTTGCGATGGTACGTTGAACCTGGTTAGACCTGATTCAGCCAGGTAGTCTGATTACTTCGGTTTCCTAACCCGCAGGCAAACGATTAGCGAGTGGATCAGCTGACAAGACCCTCGTGAGAGATACCACCCCGCATCTAGCCACCAGCCGCGCGCTGATAACAGTCCACAGCGAATATGGACACCAGAAAGGACCGACTACGGCAAATCGACCGAGCTTAAAGGCCATACAGGAGGTGTCGACCAGTTACGATGGGATCCTACAAATCCAGAAAGGCTCGTCACAGCATCAACGGATTCTACCGTCCGCTTCTGGGACATTCGTCAAGGCAAAGCGACGCAGGTTATCCAGACGACTGGCCAGAATATCAATCTCACGATATCGCCTGACGGGAAATACGTAGTCATCGGTGACCGTAAAGACGTGATCACATTCATAGATGCAGGATCAGGGCAGGTCATTGAAGAGCTGAGCGGCCGCCCGTTAGCTCCTCGGGGCATCGAAGTAGGCCAAGCCCAGCTTTGTCTACCAGGTAGACATAAGTAGAAGACTGACAATGACCATTTCCAGATCAATGAATTCAAATTCAGTAACTCTGGCGAATTCCTGTTTATATTGCTCGGTGATGGAACGATACGAACGTATGAAGTGCCTTCGCTCGAGCTTTACCATAGAGTAGTAGCGCATCCAGCGCCTTGCTTCTGCGTGGATGTAGATCCGAGAGGAAGGTAAGTATTGTCTATGCGTGGATCTAACGATAACGCCCTGCTGACGCAAAATTGCTTAGATACATCGCGGTTGGAAGCACAGATGCGATTGTCAGTCTGTGGGATCTGAAAGATTGGTATTGCGCGCGGACGTTCACAAAGCTAGAGTATGTACTTGTGTCCGCGAGATCTCCTTCGTAACGCTAATCGTGGAACTACCAGCTCGCCCGTTAGAAGTGTTGGCTTCTCTGCCGATGGAGAGCTCCTGGCGAGCGGCGGGGAAGACTTGAAGATCGACTTGGTAGGTCCAATCTCTGACCGAAGTCAGCCTCTACCTGAGCATGATGTTCTTTTCCCAGTCACATGTCGAGACAGGGCAGTCCTTACATTCGATACCTACACCCGCGCCCTGCAATTCACTGTCGTGGCACCCGAACCGGTCGATACTAGCATACGCCGTTGACGAGCCTTACGGGATTGTCCGCTTATTCGGGTTATAGCATATCAAAGTAACTTTTGTGTTGTATACAATGCAATAGTGGCACTTCGTTCCAGCCGGGAAGCCCGATCATCGTATTGAGGACTGCTTCAGTCCAGCCCATAGCTCGTCTGTTTCACATGCATACGACTGCCTGCGAGCAATGGGATGGAGGAGGAATATGCGTATGGCGCACATTTCGCCTTGCGTGTGCTCGTCTTGCCGGTCGCGCCTCTCCGCAAGAAAGAATACGAAAGACAGTTCGCGTTGTTGAAACAACATTCGAAGATAGCATTGGCAGATATACCACCAACAACGACCGCAGGAAAGCAAATCAGTCCCCTCATTGCACCGACACCAGCTAGTCGTGGCTTTCTGAACATCAACTTTGTGAAATCATGGGATGCAGACCTGGCATGGCTCAACGAGTATCAAGTGCACCGGCGGGTCATGGGCATCGTCGGCCTGCTTGACTGTGCAGAGTGGACAGGTCAGAGTGGGGACGGTGATCTGCAAGATGGAGCGAGAGCTTTCATGGAGATTCTGAGGGAAGAAGCCCCAGCCGATGTGTCCGCGACTCGATGTTATGCATTCAATCCAAGAGAAAGCCAGAACGATAACGCAGAGGGCCTAGTCGTTATCCCAAACGTCGGAGATCTCAATTTCTACATAAATACCTTGCTGGCCGAACTGTCTTCTAACATGCTTGCCGGTGTGTCCCAGATGGTATGTTTTGCTGTAGACCGCGGAGTGCTTCCAAGCTCACAACGCCACCTTTCTGCTGGATTCTTATCCTTTCAGCTCAGTGCGCTAGAGAGCAAGACACATGTACAAATGCCCATGGGAAGACCTGTGATCACGTCCATTCCTGTCTACCAACTTGCAACAACGCCCAGTACGCCTAGTACCGAACAAAGAAAGTCACTATCCGTCCTGGGCACACCACCTTTCGAACGCTCAATCAGTCCCTTACCTCCACTTCCACCGAGTCGGCCTCCTTCAGTTGCACCTTTACCTGGATCACCGGCCGGATCTGGCGAAAGCTCGGATGCGAAAGCGCGTAAGAAGCATCCAGGAAGAATAGCCAAGCTGAAAGGCGATCTACTTTGCGTGGCAGGACGGCACCAGGAAGCTATGTCTAGGTTAGCTTGACCTTACATACACACGACAGCGCCAGCTGACTGCTTGACCAGCTACAATGAAGCTACCATAATTGCGCGAGCGCATAGCGACTACGCTTGGCAAGCAGCTGCTATAGAAGCCAACATCATGACCCAAACATACCAATCCTGGCTTCACTCATCAGCTGTAGGTCAATACCTCAGGAAAAAGTCTGTTGAACATCACCTGACCGGACAATTACAGCAGCGATCCCACGGGCACAGCGCGAGACCCAGCTTGTCGAATCTAACCGCTTCACGAGCTGAACCTCCAGTGCCGTCATCAATCAATACCACACTCGCTAAGGACCTTCCTCCGCGATATGTGGAGGCTTTGTCTCTGTACTTACGGGCTGCCGGACAGAGTCGATCCAGTGCAAGTAATGGTTCAGATGGTTCAGTCACGCCACAGCCCACGGGCTCGCCAGTGTTATCAGAGTCCGAAGGCGTCATACATCCTTATTTATACATCGAGAGCTGTATGAAATGTTTACGGATGCACCTAGCCTTACTTCTTCGAGGGGGTGCATGGGATGGAGCGATCGCCAGCTTGCTCATCGGGAGCACATTTGTCTGGCCTAAAGCTTCAGCTATGGACCTGCTGGAACGCGGGCTGAGGGCCACCGTGAGCAAAGCAGATATTCAAGCGATAATCATGCTGGCCTACTCGCAGTCGCGTAGCATAAGTCTGCGCAGGGAGGATCGACTACAAGTTCTGGGAGCTACGGCCCAAGTCTACGGTGCATTGCATCTGCACCGACGCAAAGCAGCAATTCAAAGAGAACTGGCGGTGATCATGTGCACCAACGTCGCTGCCGAGACAGCACAGGCTACAGAGATGGACCTGGCGGCAGATATATCGACAGCCCAGGGTGCGTCCAGCGACAAGAGCAGAGGAGATCTTGTCGCCAAGGACAAAGTCCTTAATATGCTTCAAAGTGTTTGTCGAGCATATGGCTTGCCAGAAGCGGCATCCGAAGGCAAGAACACGCCCAGCTTCCTTCCGTCTCGGGAGATGCTCACACTCTTACGGACCGTGTTCAAACGTTTCGGCTGGCTTGAGCTGCAGTATACTTTGGTAAAGGAAGGAATTTGCGTATCAAATCTCTTTCCAGGTAAGGATGAAAGCTGCAGGGTCCAAGAGAGGCGCTGACAATGTTGTATATCTCCCCCTTCAGATCTCCCCGGTACACTGTCCTTCACATCATTAGCTCTTCGCGACACTTTGGATGCCATGGCATCGAAAGAGCAGAGAGCCTACTTGGACGATATCCGACACCTTAACAGCGAAGCTTTAAAAGAGCATTTGGAAGTTGCCCGTACTTACTGGGGACCGGACTATCTTCGTCTAGCAATGGAGGTTTTGAGGTGAGTGCTCATGACTGCGCAGCTATACGAGCCTTGACCATCCTTCCTCATTGCAGCTTGCCAGTAGCACTTCGCGTAGTCGAGCAAATATTGAAAGCCGATGCAGCTGAAGCCACAGAGGAAAATCAAGGATTCTCGGATCTGCTAGTGCATAGTGTCGTGCGAAGTCAGGTCGCCGGAGGCAGCGGGAGCATGAGTCCTATAATGATCGCAAGGGAGCCCGGCGAAGTAAGCATTCGCCTGCACAATCCCTATTCGGTCCCGCTTCAGGTCGATAGTATCGTGCTCATGTGAGTTGACGAACGATAACTGCTAGTCGTGCGAGGTCTGACGTTCGTAAACCCTCAGACACTCCGGTGTGAACATCGCCAAGTTTCCCCCTGTGTCTGTCACGTTGCCAGCGCTGGAAACGCATACCATCACACTCGTTTGTACGCCTACTGAGCCGGGCGAGCTCGTCATACGGGGTTGTCAAATACGGATAGCTGGCTGCCCAGCAAGAGATTTCCTTCTACCTTCCAACGCTTCCATCAAAGGAGAGGAGACTATCAGAGCAACGAGCCTGCTTCTGCTCGAGCAGACTCGCTTGAAGGTCTGCAGCAGCGCATCCTGGCATGAAACGCGGAATCAGTTAGTTGAAATGTATAGTGAATGGACGGACTTCACCTTCCTATCTTGCAAAGTTATCCCAAAGCAGCCGTTACTGCAGCTCAGACATTTAGGCATAAAAGACGCTGTCGCGGTGCTATATGAAGGCGAATCGTGAGTCGTTGATATTTGGAGCAGGACGGGCATTTCTGATTTGTACGTTGCATACAGTTATACTGCACAGGCACAACTAGGAAACATCTCGGACGTCCAGATTACTTCAATGAAAGTACAGTTCGAGGACAATGTAACCTCGTATCAGAAAGGTTACCTCAGTCAGGAAAGCGTTACATCACTGATGGCTTATGAACTCGAGCTTGATATGCAGCAATTGCCTGTCATCAACTTCAAAAAAGATATTAGCGGCCTAAGTATTGACCCTGATAGCATGCTCTCAGCGGAAATAGTTTGTCGTGGGAAACCGGGCTTGTGAGTGCCAATTAATCGTGTCCTGGTCTGTCTGCTAACTGACGCACTTCTCCATGCGGTAAAAGAGCGCAGGGGTCGGTAACAATTGAGTACGCAAGTCTGCCATTAACATCCGATGCTACCCGGATCGACCGCTTCTATACGCGCGACCTTCGGGTCCCTCTCGCATTCAACGTCGCCCCATGTCTTCGATGCCGGAAGTGGAACGTCCTCAAAATGCCTCGCAGAAAGGACCTAGCTAAGCGACGGCTTCTTCGAGAGGCGAGCATCACCAGCAATGGACATGCTCTGGTAACTGATGAAGAGATCGAGGACAAACTTACAGACCTAGACGGTGCAGCAACTTGCCTACTGGTACTTGAAGTCGAGAATCTTTCACCCACTCAGGCATTCAAGGGCGTCTTGACCGGATCTGACTCGCTTGGCGACCGTACTGTAGAACGGATCGAGCCGAACACCACAATCAATATGCTAGTTCCGATGAGGAGGATCCGTTTATCGGAGGAGCAGATCTCGAGGCCTGTACCTGCCCTATCAAGTAGGCAATTCGTTGTTAGCAAAGATGTTCTGCCAGCATCGGAGTTGGAACGGTTTTGGTACAGGGAAGAACTTCTTCGTAGCGTCAACATGACCTGGCGTGAAGTGAGCTCGGGAAGATTCGGCGACTGCAATTTGAGGCACCTGTCCTTAAGCGACGAAATGCTATCCGCCATCCAGCTTACCGACTTCTCATTAAGTATCAGCGTGAGCCAAGACGGAGAGCCCTGCAAACAAGACGATATGGATCGATGGATTGCGAGGGAAGGCGAGTTCACAGAACTGACGTTTTTGTGCAGGAACCTCAAAGGTACGGCGATTCAACTGCAGTCCTCCGCATACGACCCCAATAGCTGATCATTTTGCACGCACAGCCCACGCTGTAAGAATGTCCGCCCGTATAGAACCCCGTATCTCGGCACACCAAATCATAGGGAACAACGACCTCTTGCGCAACATCATTATTGACGGCAACCCAGCAGTATTATTGCAGCCACTGGCAGCCGGACAAGAGACAGAGACAGCCGTCTGCTTTTCGCTCTGTCTCATGTCGAAAGGAAAGTTTAGTCTGAATATAATTGTCGAAGAAGAGGATGACGATACAACGACAAGATCGATTGCATTAGCTAACGCTAGAGTCGAGCATGCAGTACACTTCAATGTATCATAGACCGTACATAATGAGGGCTAGCTAATTAAATAATTCTATGAACGTATGACAGACCGTTGCCGAGCGGAGATTTGAAAAGGCCTCCACTGTTCAAACGGTTGGCTGGTAGATGGGTACGCTAGATTCTGCAGTGGCGAGACACTTTCCGCTCTGCCAATTGAGACTGTCTATCTGTTGCAACTGCACTTCTGACGATCCTATATGAATTCGGACTAACGTAGCAAGGGTACTGTTCAGCCCCTTCCTCTGTAATGCCCCATCTAAATTAGCTACAGAAACACCCTCACCTTTTCATGCCTACTAGGTCGTCGGTCGGGCTGGCAGCGCCGTATTCATTGCTGACGGTCAACGACAATTTCGAAGCTATTCTTCTCGTATCCATAGGACAGGGCATCACCATCCACAGTGTCATCCTGTTCCCATGTTCCGTTTCCAATTTCGAGAGTAGGCAATCCGAGAGGCATAGCAGGAGGAGGAGGTTTGGATCTTCTCGTCCCCGACGATCTTCCATAACTACCGGCAGACGAGGTTGAAACTCTGCGACCCGGGTCCATTGAATCAGTTCTCTGTTGATACTGGTACTGCTGTGCTTGTGAATTTTGCCGTTCTGCATAGCGTTGTGCTTGCCCTGGCGACATACGTGCTGGAGATGCTAATGAATTAGCTGAAAGCGAGCCGGGTGAAAGTACAGTCTTTCTGCGAGGAGCAGAAGTGGGAAATTGTTGCGTAGTGGGAGTTGTAGGATTAGAGGCTCCTGCATCTGCCGTCTGGAGGATGGGAGGTGACGCCGAAGGGAAAGGAGCGAAGGTCTCGGCGTTATCCTTGGGCGAAGGAGGTGATAGGATGAGGGATGGTTCAGGCGACATCGGTGGTCTAGGATCCTGTTCCGGTTGCACGAGGGCAGTAGTGGACGCATCCGGGTCACCTCCTGACGGGAAAGAAGTTTCTGTCGGAACATCTGTACCCTCCATGAGTGCTGATACGGATTTGACTATTGTGACAGTCTCGGGATCAGATTTGAAACCACTGTTGGCTGGGTTTGGATTCGATATAGATCTGCCAATCTCCATCTGGAATGGCGCAGATTTAGGAGATACTCCTTCTCTGCGAGAGTCTGCTCCAGTGCCTGGCATCGTGAAAGTCAAAGGGGGAGGTTTGCGATCTCTGTCGATACCACCGGTACGTCCATCGGCCGGACCGAAGGGAGGAGACCCGTCGCCGTTGACGAGCGGTATAATTTCTTGAGCTGGTGTGGAGACGGGCATTGGCATCCCAACACTTGACCATATTCTTCGTGATCTGTCAACTAGTGCTTCTATGGTCCCCAGACCTGAGTAGAGGGGACTTGCATCTATCCAGTCCAGCCCAGTTCCTACGCTATGGTTGCCCGACTGTTCTTGTCTGCCACCCGATGCATTTCTATACGCATCGTCGTCGTCATCATCTGACGTACGTCCTCCTCTTGTACTGCTGTCCCGTCTATAGCGGTCGTATCCATGTAGAGCCGGTGAAGCCGAGAGGTCATCCGCAAAGGAAGCCAGGAAGCGCGCCCAACCACCACCGCCCAGATTGTCATATGCGTTACTGTCGCCCCAACCATTCCATAAGACTGTCTTTGTGTCAATCTCGCGGCCGAATGCGATGACCTGTCCTCGAGCCGGTAATATAGGTGGTGCTCGCGAGCTATCAAGCTGGACTCTTTCGTCTTCAGATAAAGTGGGAGGGTCAAGATCGATGCCAATGTAGTTTCCATATCCATCTTTCAGCAGAGGGAGCCAAGATGGATGTGAGTATTCCTCCCGCACGAAACCTTCGGGACACGAGCGCATAGTAGCGCGGACGGTGCGGGGGTCCATCTCTGAGCCAAAGAGGAAAGCGTCCTGTGAAGGCACCCTGGCAGTGTGCGTCTGATGCTGCTGTCTTCCTTTGCCTTTGACATCGTTGGTAGTGTTGCGCCTTTTGGACGCGACTGGCGAGGGAGGATTGCTGACGTCGAGCCTCCTCCAGAAGGTGTATTCCTCTATGATCTCTTCGATGCTCATCCACCACAGACCGTATATGAAGCCCGTGTTGCCCTCATTCTCGCCATTCTCGCCCGTATGAGGCACACTGAATGTGTCTTGGCCGTCGTGTAGAGCGTATGCATCCAGCACATCCTTCGGAATGACATAGTCTTGGAGCAGCTTCTGAAGTTCGGCTACCTGCTTGGAGGTCGCAGCATAGGACAGCGTGTCGAGGACTTCAGGGTTGAGTTTCCGCATCATCGAGCGTATGCGAGCCATTGTATGCTTTACGCGCTGCACAGAAGCACCTATTGTCCTCGTTGCCATCGCCGCTGTCCGTGGAGCAGCTCGACCATATCCGCCTTCGTCGCCTCCATCCTCATCCGCGTTCGCTGCCTGGTCATTGTCGCCAGGATACGAAGCAGTGCTCTCGCGCCGGACTGGCGAGCTGCCGTTGCTGGAGCTGCCAGTCAGCGCCGACAGCGAGTTCTTGATGGCGCTGAACATGGTCGCGCGATACTGCAGTCCGTGTTCACGAGGTCTTGAGCTGCGTCACTTGCAACGACGTCCCCGGACTCCACCTGCACGCGCAGTAGCAGCCGCAAGCGAGTAGAGGTATACGTAGTTGCGTGCTGATTGTGTTGAGACTGTCGTCTAGCCCGTTCCTTGTCTCTTGCCGCTGCAGATGCTTGCTTGGACACCAGAAAGGCTCAGGCGACCAGCAAGCTGGAGGGAGGTATCCGCGACTGAATCAGCAGTTGAACATAGAGGGGGCTGTGATGAACACTATATCTGCTTACTATGCGACTCAATGACAGCTTGCTTCGATTGTCATGTGCACAAATCGCTCATTCGGTCGACCTCGAGCGGCATGCATATATGCATACGATAAAGGTGGCAAAAGTATATTCTGTTACAGATTCAGCAAAACAGCCTTGGAGTATTGTTGTATTGCATTGCATTGCATTACAGCTTCTAGTAGATTCGCAGACTCAGAAGCTAATCCACCATATCGCTGCCAGCAAAGCTCCGCTCTGTGCCTTCGTCATACTCTGCATTCTCACCTTGACTTTCAAACTCCGACTCGACACGCTGTCGACCTGCCCACGCGAGTGAAGGCTGAGCAGCACTGGCTCTAGTGGTGCGCCTGCTTGCTCCTCCATACCCATATGTCGAAGAGGATGCCGCACTTGCTGGCAAGGGCACAGTCGCGTTATTAGGACTGCTCTGCTGGAGTGACATATCTTGCGATGTTTCCATGTCTATCGTGTTATCAGCTTGCGACGTCTGCATCGTACTCGTAGCGGACTGCCTGGTCCTCTTAGCACCTCCTGCACGGGCAGTCGAAGGGGTCTGCTGCGTAGCTAATCTGCCTGATTTCGCCGTTCTCCAAGTCGGCGGAGCAGTACCAATAAGTGGATCTTCAACTTCATTCTCATCAATCCTCAGCATCTTTCCAAAGAATCTAGTCTCGTCGCTCCTGACTCTTGTATCCAAATCTTCGGAAACGACGTCAGACAGTAGAGGGAATTTCATAGAATGTTTCGCACTGAGCTTGGATCTGGTTTGTACTTCAACTGCATCTTGCAATACTAGCTTTAGCAGCTGAGTCGTTATTGGTTCGCCTGGGTGTATCGCCAATGCCTCGTGGTACGCTAGTATCGCTTCTTCAGTCTGATGGAGCATCATGTAGCAACTACCCAGAGCTGAGTGAGCGGTAGCATTCTGTGGATTCAGCTCCAGTGTACGCTTCAAGCTGGCAATGGCTTTTGGGTAATCCCTGAGCTTGCGATAAGCTTGGCCTAAGTTGAGATGGGTAGTCGCCCATTGGGAAGGTGAAGACTGCATAGACTCGGCTTGATGTAAAGCGGCATTGAGGAACCCTACAGCTGCCTCGTAGCTTTGATGTAATGTACAATGATCAGATGATAGCTGTAGCACGAGTACTGCATAAGCTTGCACTCACTTGCCATCTCTGTAGTCAACTACTCCAAGTTCATTCAGAATGAGTGGGTCCGTTTGGCAGATTGTATACGAAGCATCAAGATATTCGTGTGCTGCTTTGATATTCGAGAGCTGCAGGTATTGCATGCCAATGAACATAACTGGTAGGTGTGATCTAGACATAACCGTTTCAGTCTGTTTGCCCATTGCCGGTCTAGCCAGAGGTAGAAATAAAGCACTCACCCTTGAAAGTGTCTCTGAGCAGTAGAATAAGCAGTAATAGCCTGATCATGTTCTCCTTCCAACGCAAACGAATGAGCAAAGCAGATCCAAGCAGGACCAAACCTATTATCCAGCAACAATCCTTTTCCGAAATACCTTCGACTTTCTTCCCATTTTTTGCCTGAGAAATACCACAATCCTACGGCATACCACGATATCACACTATCTGGCTCTCGATCTACCAATTCGTGTGCAATCAGGAACAGTTTAGACCTTAGATTGGGGAGGTGGTGCATGCATGCCAGATGTAGCGGGAAGGCAGCGGCATGCGAGTCGTTGATCTCCAAGATCCTTGAAATCCAACGAAACACAATGAAAGCAGATTAATGCTAGCCTTCTCATGGCATGAGGAGCATTAAGCCTGTATGTGACTCACTTGCTCGTGACTTGGTAGCAGTCAGCGTATCGCATAGCACAGTAGAGCTCATCAGCAAGTCCGAACAAGACATCCGGATCTTCTGAAAGCCCGTATTCATCCATGAGCGCACGGCCACAGCGTTCCATTTCTTCCCGATGGTCGAACTTATCAAGAGACCTCGTCAGCTGTGGGTCATATACTTCAGAGGTCTGTTAGGCTGACCTTTCGTAGACGTATTGTGTACATCATCCTGATGAATTCAGCATCTTCCGGCGTCTGTTGCTTGAACTGTAGGCCCTGCACAATGTTCCATTCTGAGGCCAATATGCCAGATCAGCCTTGAGTCTGCTACCGGCAATTCAAGTGACTTACCCTCGATCACATCCATCATATTACCACTTACGAGTGCATCAAAGCTGTCATAGCATTTGACATCTATGCTCAGGGCCTCCAGGAAGCATTCTTGAGCTCTCTCCCCTGCGTTCAGGTGTAGTTGAACAAGACCTCTCAAATGACACATAGAAGCTTCGAACTATATCCTCGGAGTCAGTCCACCTCGCAGAACCAGACAGAACAAGCTTGCCATCTCACCTTGATACCTCCGTCGCCAGCTTCCCTCCCACCAGCATTTGACAAGCGGCCTTTACCCGCTCGTTTACTTGTGAATGGATTCACCTCACCCAGCATGTCCATTGCGGCACTCCATTTCTCCTGCCTCACCATAGCTTGTGCTGCCAAGTATCTACAAGCCACGCTAATATCCGTCAAGCGTAACTGTCTTGTCTTCTTGCCTGAAACATCAAAGGTGATATGACCTTTTTGAGGATTAGCTTTGAGCGTTGAAGCTTGACTTGCTATTGTTCTAGGTGCGTTCGGTGAGACTTGTGCTCGTTCCGTGGCTGAACTTCGAGGTTCTTCATTTTGCTGTGGGGCATCTAAATTATCTTCATTGTCTAGAGTCATATCTTGTTCTCTGACTTCTGGCTGTTTGCCTTTGTCTAGCGCATGCTCTGATTGCTCTTCTTCGTCGTCCACTTCAACTTGCCAGCCTCCTACCAATACTCGTTCAGCACGGCTATATAGGCCGGCCGCAAAATAGGCCTGAGCAAGCCAGAACCCATCATTCGGGTTTCTCGTCCTTGTGAACACTTTACTGCCCCAGAATATGGCTGTGGAGTAGAGATGCTGATTGAGGGCATCGTTCCGCCACACTCTCAATCGGTCCACCAGTTCCCAGGACGCTTCTCCAGATGTATCATCGGAGTAGTATTCCTCTTCTTCCTCATCTAGTTCTCCGACAGCTTCATGCGTAGCATTTGTATGATCATGCAGGTAGGAATGGCTATTCTGCGGTGGAGAAGAGCTTGTATGATCTATGATGGAAGCGTTCGGTGCGAGGATACCAGACGTTGATGCGGTAGACGAAGAGACGAATGAGGGATCATGCAAAACTCGCTTGTCGTGTCTCGCCTGCTGTCGCTGTATAGGTGTGGATACTATGCGTCTTCCAGAATGTGTGCGAGAAGCAGTGCCTAATGGTAGTGGACCTAGGTCTGCGGTGCCGGCAGCTGTAGCACTAGCATCTCCATTCACGCAACTGGTGTCATTGTAGGCCTTTCTAGAGCGTGTACGGGGTTTACGAGGCTCAGTACGAGGGCTTAATGCTATAGAGGAATTGTTATGCTGTTCGAGCTCGAGTATCAGTGGAGATTCAGAGCCTGTGCGATGCTTTCTCAGCCCGGCAAGGGAGTTCCGCCTCGAATCATTGATGGATCTGTCTGAGGACCCTTCTGCTGTGAATGAATGTGGCTGCGCTGCTGATGAGCGGGACGTATGGGTCTGCACAGGTGTAGATGTAGAGGGTCCTGCGACGGTCGAGCTTGCCGATACTACGCGTCTGGACGGCCTTCGTGGGAGAGGCTGAATAGCAGAGGGGCACGGATCAGCCTCACATCTGCATGGCAGTATCGCGACCCACCAATGCTGGCCGCTCGCTGGCCATCCCTTACACTTGCTGCCAGACTTGTCTATCGTCAGAAGCCAACTTGTTCGATCAATTGTAGACGATTTGAAGATGTAGCTATGCTGCTTGGGTTCGGTCTGTGCACATCATCGAAATTGTCTGACCTTGTTAGAGCAAGTCAACCATGGTGCAAGCTGGTCCATCCTCGAGCTACGTTCAGCCGAAACAAATCACATACTGTGGAGGTGCGCAAGCGATTCTGTCATGATAGATAGGTATGCCGGAAGAGCAGTGCAAGACTGATGTCCGACATATCGCACTGCAGTTTGTTCATATCCAGTAGAATACTGCGCATATGGATCTAAGCTCTCCAAATGCAAGAAATGGCTGTCAGGGTCTCACCCCGACCTGTTCACCAAGTACTATGGCGATGACCCTTCCAGCTCAAGTGGGCCAATAACCGACGACAAAGAGGCCAAAGATGACTCTGGAGTTTCAAAGACAGCAGACAAGATGGGCGGGCTATCATTAGAAGAAGAAGCATTGAAAAAAGAAGCAAAAGCAGAGCGTAAAGCAGCTAAAGCCGAAGCACAGCGAATGAGCAGTAAAATCCTAATCAAGAGACAAGAACGAACAAAACGTAAAATGACAACCTCAATTCAAGGTTTAGAAGTGTTTGGAATTGATCTAAAGAAAGCAAGCAAGCTGTTTGCGAATAAATTCGCTACTGGCGCGAGTGTCAGCAAGAATCCTCAGGGAGATGATGAGATTGTTATTCAAGGTGATGTGGCATACGAGGTGGAAGAGATGCTGGTCAAAAAGACAGGAAAGGAAGGTGACACGTTTGGTGGGAAAGTGCCGGAGGATAACATCGAGATCATCGATGTCAAGAAGAAGAAAAAGGGGGAAGAAGAGTAGGCATTGAGCTAGCCGCCCGCTGTCTCTTCTCCTTTTTGAAACGTCTGCAATTCAGCATATTACATTTGGTCTTGACAACAACAACATCTTTATAACTTGGATCATGCCAGTATACCTGGGGATGCCCTCCGCCTTCCATTTTACGACAGGACATCCGGCAAGCCAGCGTCTTGGCAAGACTGCTTCCACAGATCAAGTATCAATTGCTGATCGTTCCGCGCTTCATTTGGAATATCCTGCTTAATGCAATTGTCGTCCCAATAGCTAGCCCAGTTTTCCTTCTGACCAGCTTCGTCAGACAAGGCCGCATAGAGAGTAGGCTTTGCTCCGTTTGTAATTGCTGAAGATCATCTGACTCAGTCTTACGGACGCGAGCTCGTGGTACAGCAACAACTCACATCTACCGGCTAGCTTGATAGCTTTATCAGCCAAAGTGCTCATAAATTTCGGTAAATTGTAGTGGGGCTTGTTGGCCATGTCTGACCCAACGAACCCGGGGTAAACAGCTTGTATAGCAATCTTGTGATCTGCCTCGTTAGCCGACGCACAGAGAAGCTCCTGATAATGCTTCATGAACAGCAAGCCCATGAGCTTTGTATTCCCGTACACTTGCATGCCCCTGTCACACAAAGCCAAGTAAGTAAGGTATCACACTTGAGATGCAGAAGAGTAAATCAAGTAGACGCACATCTTGAACCGTGAAAGCCCTTTCCAACTGCTTTCTGGTATGGCTTCAGCGTTCAGGTTGTCCATTGAGATCTTGCCCCAGCTGGCGGAATTGCTCGAGACAAGTACCACGCGGGGAGACGGCGACAAGCGTAGATAGGGAGTCAGGAGGCGAATGAGCAGAAAGTTGCTGAGATAGTTGGTCTAGATGCAGATGGTGTCAGACATATGTAAGCAGGCCCCACAGGGTATTCCCAATACGCCCACCTGATAAGCCTGCTCGAAACCATCAGTCGTGCGCTTGTAATCTACAAATGTGGCGCCAGCGTTGCAAATGAGCAAGTCGAGCTTCTTGTCCTCTCGTTTCTCCCAGTCTTCAGCTAGCTTCCGTACGCTGGAAAGGTCCTGCAAGTCGATAGATGCAAGCTCTAGTTGAGCATTGGGGTGCGCCTTATCGATGTCGGCCATTGCAGCTTCCCCCTTGCTCTGATTCCGGCATGCCAGTACAACCCTGCAGGACCGAGACGCCTGAAGATTGTGCCAGTCAGTACCGGTAGACAACTATATACCATTAAGCACCTCACTAGATACAGTGCCGTCGCATAGCCGATACCGATATTGGCCCCTGATAAGTGACACGATCACACTAGACTCAGCGGGACGACATCAAGTAGCGGTACAGGCAGTCGCACCGGTAACGATGGCAGTCTTGCCTGCGAGAGATGTTGATGGAGGATCCTTGG
The DNA here is from genome assembly GCA_024345325.1 of Cystobasidium tubakii. Taxonomy (NCBI): domain Eukaryota; kingdom Fungi; phylum Basidiomycota; class Cystobasidiomycetes; order Cystobasidiales; family Cystobasidiaceae; genus Cystobasidium; species Cystobasidium tubakii. Next base: position 723,233 of record BROO01000001.1, on the reverse strand, counting down.
GTGCCATGTCGACGCTGCAAGTCGGAGTCGGTCGCATCCAGAGTTAGCAGTCGCGGAAGTGGCGACGACGTCGGCATTATACTCGCAGAGAACGTGGCAACGCAAGTTTGCTCGCAAAATCGGATACCTTTGGCACTGTTTATGCTGTGTTGTGTATGGTGACGGGCCATTCAACAGTGCAGAATTTATGGCTGGCTATATACAACAACGAAGACTCCGATGTTAGGAAATTCAAAAGCCTACTACAGAGATGCGACAACACTGGCTACCCAGTCCGCATATAGCAACACGTCTCTCAGCTCAGCCTACTCTTCTTAGGGCTTGGACTGGGTGGGCTGGTAAGTCTGACTCCTCGTCTTTGATGTTCACCATTCGTTTTCATAACATCGTCCTTGTCGTCACCCGTGAGATCGATAGGTCTTGGATCCGGAACGAGCTTGCTTGACTTAGGTGTGCCATTTGAGCCATTACTCTCTTTCTCTTCTTTCTTGCCGTTTTCCGTTGCAGTGCTATCAGTACTCGATGCGCCGCTGAAAAAGTCACGCAGGCTCTTTTGACGAGCATCGTATTGTTCTGAGCCGACTCCCCCTTTTGTGCGTTTCAGTCCGTCCAGATGCGTAGTGACATTCGCATGGGTCTGTTTTATCGTCACTTTAGGCAGTGGTTGTGAGCCCAGGGCTTCATGGTAGTGCGGAGGCAACTCGGGCGCAAGTATATCGGGAATAGGGGGATGAGGCAGTGGAGAGGAGGGTGAATGGAAGTTTGGAGGGAGAGACAATACAAATCGGGTCCATCCAGTCTATCAGGGACGCAATGTCAGTGCAGCCAAGGATTTATCGTGTCGCTCCCGAACTTACATTTGTATGGCCAGACCGCCGCTCGTCTAACAATCATTCATTAGCGTTGATTTAGAGAGGGTTAATTCCTTCCACTTACATTGTACCCTTGGATCCTCAAGTCGATGCAGCGCGTATAAGAGCTCCGAAATCATCTGGATGCACAGGTGTGAGATGAGTTCAGCAATTCACCTTCACAAGGCGAGAAAGTGTTCTGCCACTAACAATTCCGTGCGCTACCAGAACTACGTGTTCTTTCTTGCCTTCGGCGTTCTTTGCACTCTTGACGAGCCATGGAATGATACAACGCTGTATTATCTCCTGGGCACGCTCATGTACATCTTCCAGACTTTCTCCTTGTTCAAACTTGTAGCCTCGATTATGGTAGCTATTCGCGCTTGTCGCAAAGCCGGTCTTCCAATTCTGACCTTCTGCTAGACCGAAATACTGTTCTCTCAGCTTGTTCGTAGTTGTCACTGTATTCGGCAATAACGCTTCAAGCCAGATGGGTGCCGTGCGTCCGGTGGCGGTAGTAGGCGAAGGAACAGGCGAAGAAGCCGCTGCTGATGAGGAACAGCTGAAGTCGTCGGTGTAGTCGGGAACAGTCGCGGCACTCGAGTATGTCCTGTCTGTAGATACGAAGGAAGAGGGTCCTGCAGATATCTCGGCTATCTCTGCTTCTTCGAGTTCGCCTGCAGTGCGATCAGGAGTGGAGGTGCCATCCTTGTCGAGCGACGACGAGGGTCTGGAAGAAGCATGCTCTGCCGTATTGGTGCCATCCTGTGATACCTCCTGCTGTAGACGATTGAGCAGGCTCTTGTTCTGCGTCGCTATCTGCAGCGCTGTCCAGTGTGCTCGCTTAAGGTCTGACGCGTAGATCTTCGAAATATAGACATCTTCAAAAGACTTGCCTAGGCGTCGAGCCTGGTTCATACCTGGTGGTAATACGAAAGAGAGAATCCAGGTTCAGGTGGGAAGCCAAGATAACGTTGTATACCTTGTCCTGCAGGTCGTCGCATACCATGTGTGGTGAGAGGTGCATCGCGGTGGCCTGCGAGGGAAGGAAATAGGCAACTGCAATTCAGCTACAGCCATACTTGACGAGCTAGCACATGTCTTCTCACCTGCCCACAGTGCCTTGAGATTGTCTGTCGACTGTAGATTTGCGAAGCAATTGCGTTGTGATGGCACATCAGCGTGCCTCCTGCTACTCCTGCCCACGGTATCCAGCTTACCTCGCCGTGCCTCACCAAGGTGAGTATCAAAGTCATCCTTCTACTGCTTGCTGGATGAATCTTGTGACAGGAATGGACCTGAGCAAACGGCAAGGTTGTCCTGGTGGAGTTGAATGTGACAAGCAGTCGAAGTGGCAAAACACGATCGCTGGCGGCAATCGTCTGCAGTAGAAAAGCAAGCTTTTGCAGCTTGGATTGCGTCGATTACGGTTAAAAAATTCAGAGCTATCAATGCTCGCATCCATGCTGCAGTCACTAGCCACGTGGAAATTCAATAGTGGCTTCACGTTGGCGCACTAGCTCTATCGTCCGCGAAACAGACGCAGAGCATGATCGCCACTCGACGAGTACTAGTTACATCTTTCTCTACTGAGTGGAGCGCATGCACCAGTATTGCAGTGGATCTACACAAGTTACTGGTACACTGCAATTGCAGGCGGAGCAAGCTGGAATAAGACATTGGTTGCGCTGCATGATGAGCATCCCATCTCAAGTTTGCTTGAGCGGAACATTGGACGTTTCGAATAGAGCAGAAGCTTCGAGATGTGCGCTTATGCTTGCAAAAGCTCGGAAGGTCAATGATGTGGACTAGCTTTCTTTGCTTTGCTGTGCGAAAATGTGCAACACAAGTAGTGTGAGCCTCGGAGTGAATGTCACACCTAACCGAGAATGCTCACCAGGCAACGCATGAAGCGGACGCTGTGAGGACCGTCTTGTGACTCGCAAGCGGCGAGCATCGTTGCAAACACTCTCGCTGAGCCATGGAACTGCTGGTAGTGTAAGATTCGACATGATCTTTGTCCCCTGGTCGAGCTGAATGGAGTCGACTTTGGGAAGCATGCGCACTGTTGGAGAGGAAAGGAAAGGAGCATTTCAGAGTCAGATGACTTCACAGTGTGGAAACGCGAAGAGGACAATTGTTTGCCCACCGATCCATTTCTGTAGCATCGAAGCGGTGTGAGAACAGCTCTCGCCAACGAATTCCCTTGCATTCCAACCGGGTGCTAGCAGGTGACGCTGATCAGGCGAATCCAACAGCTAATGCACAAGGTCGAAACCCCATGCAAGTAGTTGTAGACCTAGCCCGACAGCCAGGACAAGCCATGTCTACATGGAAGTCCCCCAATGCTAGTATGGCAAGGCATGTGCACCCGGGCCTTTTACGGAATATATGAGAAGTTCGTCTTCACAATAGGCCTCTCCTCTCGAGGTCCCCCTTCGAGAGAGGAAGCTGCCTACTGAGGGGAGTCCTGTGGTTAGAGACGAGAGAGATCAGATCAATGCCACTCAAAAGCATACGGCTCAAGTGGAGTGTGACTCACTGCCTCCAGCATCTCTATTGCAGCTGTATGAGTTGTAGGGTGGAACTTGAGGTCCCGTGAATGCTGTGATGCCTGTCGTTGGTATCAGTGAGGAATGTATACAGTGAGTGGCGGGTGGTGGATGATGGGTGATGGGTGATGGATGGTGGATGATGGATGATGGAGAAAGGAGGATAAGCATGTACAGGCGAGAGAGATGAGATGAAATCAGAAGTGAGAAAGGAGAGATGAAGGAAGGAGGAGAGGTGGAGGATACAAAGGACAGTCGACGTACCTTATATTACAGCATTTCGGATGCGAGCCGACGTCATTTGAGGTGGGTCTTGACTTGAAGTCAAGGACTGTGATGTGTATGACCGCGCTGTTGTATGCTGTATGCAGAAATGATCAGTGTGGAGCCTTTGAAGTGACTGCTGAGTCTATCGTACTAGTATGTGAAGCGGTGTAGACAGACAGCAGGAAAGGGGCCAAGGTTCACAGTGATGTCTTTTGGAGTGTAGGGGATGGACCTCTCTTGTAGTAAGGGCTGACTCAAGCACGATCTCACAATGAATAGTGCGTGAAGTGGAGGAGTGGTGTGTGAGGAAGTGATGGAAAGAAAGAAGAGTTGCAAAAGGCAGGATGGGCCGCCTTTTATAGGCGAGTTGCCACTGAGCTATCTCGAAATCCTCGGATTTCGTGGGGGCAGGTCACAAGGGGCTCGGCAAAATCGCAGCCAAGCGCATCTGCAGCGTATGAAGACGGATCCTTGTCCCGAGTGCGGTCTTGTTCTGCGAGACGGATGACGCTCTGGCAGCTGACCGGGCTGTTCCTGCACGCGGCGCAACGCAACGCAGCTCGCTGGAGGTGTGCTGTACAGGCGTGCCATGACACATTCGCTTTTGCGTAAGTGTGCTTCAGCACACATGAACGTGTCGCCCACCTGCTCGGCTATTCTCTGGTCTTTTAAGCGAGAGGGGTGTCTCTTTGGCTGGGTGGCGGTGGATGATTAGCTGGTGAAAGGCGTGTTAACACCTGTACAGTAGGCCTCGTGAAGAGCCGAGCCTTCCTCGCGGCAATAGACTTGCCATGTCCAGTAGCCGGCTGCCGTCCCTTCTGTGGATGGAGGATGCTTGACATCGAGCGCGGTGGTCCCAACACGAGAAGCTCTGGCTATTCAGGCGCTTTTTAACGATTTCGTGACAAGGCCATGCAGAAGGAGAGATCTGACAAGCCCAGACAGGACGTCCGCCCCCTTCCGCAAGAGGAGCCTCGGAATAAGCACCCCTCAATGCCGAATAAACTGTGCATGCTGGACGGCAGTCTGATCTCGCTCCCCTTGCAGCTTCCTGCCCGACTTCAGGTCAGAGCTTCTAAAAGGATCTCTGGCCTGGTACTTGTCATCAACCCTTTTGTTTTTTGGCTCGCAGTTGCCATAATTAGGCTTCTGAAACGGCTAGTAAATGCAGCTGACGTGGACGTCTCGATCTGGTAGCCAGAGGGGCTTACTGACAGTCTTCATACACGGCGATGAACATCCGTCCTACTTCAGGCAATTGGCCAAGCTTGGCAGTAATTGTCTTGAAATATCTTGCGCGTCTTGCCAGCTCTTGTGGACGTTCAGGGCGTTTCATAGCTCCCATACTGCAGTAGGGATGCTCCCAGTCTTGACTGGCTTCATGTTTGACTGACATGCTGTTGAGAAAGGTGTTTGAGGCTAGCATGCAGCTGACGAGCCAGAACGAGCTTCAAAGAGTATAGATCAGTATGCAGCAGGAACAGATCGATGCATTGGGTAGAACATTCACAGCGTCCGTGTTATGGGCGAATTGGCGGGAGGCTTTCGGGAAAAGCTTCTCACTTGTACGTGGAGCGAGAGCAGCTATCATCCTCTGGCCGGAACCGCCGGACTTCTGACCTGACACCGCTTCATCAGCTATATCACTCGTAGCGAGACCAACGGCTGAAAGAGCTTTCTTGAACTTTTTGATGCTTGCGCTAATTGTTAGACAAGGCGAGAAGCTAGCTTTAGACTGTTCAGTCGGGGAAGTGAGCCAAAAGGAGCGTGGTATGAGGAAGTGTGAATTTCGATGAACTGAATATAGCTGATGCTGAAGATCCATGATGTGTCAGATGACCAGGCCTTTTATAGCCATGACACACCGTCCATGGACATCCGTGCCTGTCAAAAATAGCGGACAAGGACAGTCGGCCCAGGTTCGAATTGTGCTGTCAGCCGGCAACAGGCATAAATTGCAGCGCAGAGGGAATGATCATCGAAATAGAGCAGCGAACGCTCCCGTGCCTGTATCGGAGCAATCGTCGTCCTCGGTGCGATTAAGGCAGCCGGCGGGATTTGTACCGATGTGTGATGGCACGATGTGGGATGACCCTTGACCATCGAGGACAGTCCATTAGGGAGGCCCTTCGACATAATTTCAGCCCCGTCCGGTCCGGTCTGGCAATGGCGGCCTTCATTCGAGGGCCAATTACCTTGCAAATTTTGGTCAACGACCATGCGGCTGAGCATCACGGGAGGCCTGCAGATTCCTAGGACGACTGGACGAGCAGGGCGCTTGGAGCTTTGCATTGAAATCTTTGATGGTTGACATGCGGCGAAGTCATGTAGGTGTTCATCCAGTGTTATGGCACTGTTGACATGCAGAGGTGTACGGCTTCGAGGGCGCAGAGGAGAGAGTTCCACTCCACGACTTATCAACTCGATCGCGAAGCGAGCAAGTTGCCCAGCTGAAATACTTTACTATAGCTGATGAGAAGTCAGCATCTCACGCTCAGAAACCCTGCCAGCGTCATTAGTCTGTAATAGGTCAGTGAAGCTTTTCGGCTGGTGTCGTGACTGTAGCGCTCGTAGAATCGCAAAGGCGCCGTATATAAATTTGACCGACAATGTACTGAGCCTACGACTTGTCAGGCCCCGAAAGGGATTGTTTGAAAGTTCAGCTAGAAGCTCCGAGGTAAGCCAATGTATACAACTTGGGCACCGGGCCAAACCGCCAATGGTCCAGCTCAAACGAGCCTTTCAATTTAAAGCCGTTGGCTTGATAGAAGAAGACCTAGATGTTCGATACAATGCGTTCCGGCGTCAGCTAAAGATGGGGATCAACATTGCCCAAAACAACCCACATTTTCCCATTTGGACGTATCTAGGACGATTTTCGTGTGGGGAAAGGTCTGAGGGCACTCGAGATTCAGCGCACTGCGTAAGGCCTGATCGGTGCACCTTACCCGTTCGATGACGAAGTTGAGAAGCTGGCGACCAATCCCTTGACGTTGGTGTCCAACGGCCACAGCAAACTCGAGTATATGTAGATTATCTCGCTTGAAATTTGCGGGGTAGACCTCGTCGTACTTTGTTTGTTGCAGCCTCTCACACTGTGATTGCGCAGAGCGTTAGTGTCGCCTTGCCTGTCCGGGTAACTGCATACCTCTGAACTGAAATCTTTCTGCTTCTGGGGTAACTTGGCGTCTCGTTCCAATTTTTCAGGAATGGATGGGATATCTTCAAACGATACGCCAGGTCCGAAACCTATCGCGCACGCAACGAAATGACCTTCGTCAGAGCGAGCTGTGTATACCTTTCCAATCTGGCATCCTTTGAGTATTTCGTTCTTAAAGGTGCATCGCCACATCTCGGGATCTTCCTTTTCTTCAACACCTAGGAGCCGCCGTCCGATGGGATCTACCAATATGCAGTGAGCTACTTGTCCTTCGGAGTGCGCGTTGTATGCGTTCACCATTTTCGAAGGCATCCACCAGGAGGGTTGTCAAAGCCTCCACTTCTCCACCTGCGAGAGTAGGAATGCGCTCAGACGTATCTCAACCAAGCGGATATGGCGTCGAAGTGGCTCACCAGATAGTCCTTTCTCTTCAGCGATGACCACCATCTTGTCTTGTATGCGTACAAAGTCGAGCAGCAATTCCAGGATGTCGACGCTTGGTGTCAAAGACGAGCAGGATAATTGGGAACAAATTCGTTGATCTTGTCTGACAGGGTACCAAAGTCTACGGTACATACAAAGGGAGATTTGGATCGCCTTGAAATAGGTTACTGGCGTGCTGGCGTGCTGAATGCGCGGTTGACGAGTACAGAATGTCATGCACCACATGCCTGAAGTTCTCTTCGGATCGCCAACTGCTAGTAACGGGCCTAGACGTGCCAACGCTATATAGAAGGATACGTGGCCCGTGGTTAAGCAAGCGACGTCTGTGCAAAGCTGAGAAATCCGCATTCCCGTGCAACCTTCGTAAGTAGCTTGACGCAGCTATGGCTAGAAGGCAGGTTGCGGCACAATGAAGAGGACAATCCGGAGATGGTTCTAGCGCTCATCGTCATCATCATCACCATTGTTTTCGCTAGCTAACAGACCATCTTCCTCATTCGTCGAACGCTGTCTCGGCTGGAGGAGTTGGACATCGTCCATCTTATACTGCTCCAATCGCCGAGGTAGGAGAAAGCTTAGTCCCAGCGCCATCGCGGAGACTGGAACCATGAAAAACCTGGTGGAACCAGATTTAATGAGATGTTAGTCGTGAAGAAGACTAACATCGGTGATTTTGCTCACCACAAGCTACGTATAGACAGGGCGTGCGCCTTGACCACGGCATCTTGGAAAACCTGCGGCCTTATTCCGGCGAATGCCTTTGCGGGGAGCGCACGCAAACCAGGGTAAAAGCCAGGTATACGGGGCAGTCTTGAATCGAGTTCGGAAGAATATAGGACGGACCCGATCGTGACTAAGTGTTGTCATAATTAGTCAAGAAGTCATGTACAGCACAAGGCGGATATGCTCACCTCCTAGCGCGCCAGAGAGACTGCGAACTAGGCCAAATCCAGTCGTAGCTGTAGCTAATTCATCTTTTGATACCGAGGCTTGTATCATGAGATATGTCAAGGTCCACAGAGGGCCCATCCCTAACGCGGCGATCATTGTATAAATTCCTTGCAGGAAAAGTGGAGTTTGATGCGTTAGACCGCTCATGCAAACTGCGCCGAAGGTCATGACTACTATCGAGCAGATGGTGAGGAAGCGATGGTGTGGATATTTGACTAGCACAAAGCCGACCGCGGTCGAGGCCACTGAAGGTCGACTTGGGTCAGCATTTCTTTGCGTTGATGAACTTTGAAATACCTACGAGTTGATCCGACAGCAAACGGGATAGTCAGTATGCCAGACTTGAGTGGACTGTTTCCAAGAATCTGGAAGTACAAGGGCAGGTCTATAGGTTCCAGGTAGCTTGTACGTCAGTATCACGAAGCAAAGCCCGCAATGAAGAGAACAGCCCTTACAGAACGCTGCAATCATTGCTGTGAGGTTATGAAGACCATTGATAGCAGTCACTAGCGCAGCATTGCCTTTTTGGAACAGCTTTGGCGGTATTATGGGAGATTTTGTAGTTGTGGTCTCGTGGTACGCGCCGTAGATCATAGCTCCTGAGCCGATTACGAAAGGCAGTATGCCCGAGGTACCTTGATTCAGACCAAAGAGGACTGCTCGGATATCATTAGATCCAGTCTATCCTCTTCTACCGACACGTCGAAGCTTACAAGCAGCGGAGCCACCTCCGATCAAGAGTAGTCCAAGCATGTCGAATTGCCTAAGATGCTCATGAAGCGTCTTCTCTTGCTTCTTGGGTACGGCCAGGCCGGAGTAAAGCATGAGTCCAGCAGCACCGCCTATAGGTATATTAACGAGAAATATAGCTCGCCATGAGACCACGGTGATGATGGCCCCGCCGACGAAGCCACCTAATGTCGAGCTTAGACCCCATATTGCAGATATGCCGCCTAGATACTTGCCGCGCTCGCTCGTAGTTGTAATGTCTGAAGTGATGATGCGGACCACTGTACGGTAAAAAGCAGCTTGTTAGCGGGCATCCTGGCTCAGTGCGGACTATACTGGGCGTACTCTGCATCAAGCCTAACAGAAAGTGTCTCGTCAGCTTGTAGATGCATCCGGGCGACCAGCTGTACCTACCTCCACCTCCGATGCCCTGTATAGCTCTTGCAATTATAAGACCTGGCATGCTTTGCGCTGCTGCGCAGAAGAGGGAGCTATGTAGAACAAGACAAATGTCAGCTAGAAAGCACGTGACTCGTTTTTAGGCAAATGGTGGGGAGCAAGTCTAACCCGGACAAGAAGGTTGTTAAGGCGAAGAAAGCTGCGAATTGACGCCCGAGCACGTCGGCCATCTTGCCGTACACTAAACAAATTGGGCTTAGCTTCAGCTGGCTGGACTTTTCAGCAATCACGAGTAGATTGATTGTCATACAAGGAGCGAAGCATGCGGCAGTAAGAAGGTAGGCTGCGCCAACCCAGCTGTAGAGTCTGCAGAGCACAGTTAAGTTATTAGTAGCGGATCTGGTGGGCCAGGGCCTTGACTGAGCAGAAGTATACCTGGCGCCGCCAAGATCCTCAATCATTGTGGGTATTGCAACGGAGACCACGGTGGCATCGAGCGCTGCCAGCGAAACGAGCATCATGAGCGCCAGATAGACAGCTCGAAAGGAGCGCTGTTGCAGCGACAGAAGTAACACCATGTCACGAGGTCAGCGTGCACTCTGAACCGCCTTTTTAAAGCTATTGCTTGACTGCCGTGGACACACCTGACGCGGTGCGCCTTGCTCGTGTTCCTCCCTGGCTTGCATGTCGTCTTTCAGTAGCTATGGGAATACATGCAATTGAGCATCGCTTGAAGCTTGGTCGAGCGCAAAGTGCGCTGGTTTCTGCATAATGACCTCTGGTCGATCGTGTGCCTACTGCCGCCCGAATTGCACTGTGAGTGCGAACAAGCTGTGAAGTGGCTCCTCGATGCTCTCAGGACACTTCTGACTCCTTCATGGTGGATTGCTGGCGAGTGCCTTGTGCTGCATGGCATGCGGTCAAGCGGCGGCCTCAGGTGCCTAAGCCCTTCCTCCCCATTGCAGCTCTTGACCACAAGGCAATCGGCACGAGACTGAGATTCTGAAGGGCTGCAGATGACCCCGTATCCCAGCAGCAATGCGCGGAGAGGGCCATCAACGAGCACTCCATCTGGCGTGAAGCGGTCCACGCAGTCCAGGCCTCCTTCGCTGCGTAATCCACGCTCCAGGAAAAGGCGAAAGGCCATGCCCGATGAAGGGATCCTGCCAGATGTGCAAGAGCAAGACAGCGAAAGCAAGGGCGACAGCAACTACAGCAGTAGCGGTGGCTTGTGGGAGCTCATTACGAGATGGAGCAGAGTCCTCTCGTTCAATAAGCCAGAAGATATACAGCCTGTAGAGCCGTCATCGTCCAGCGAACTTGCTTCAACAAACAATCTACGCGACACACAGGAGTTGAGACATCCAACAGAGGGCAATTCGACTGTCTTCGATATGACACGCGAGCCAGACGAAGATCTGCTGTTCCTAGCGTCGCCTCGTCGGCCGGGCGCTATGACTTCAACATCATCTTCCGCAAGTAACGAAAGTGGATCTCGCAGAAGGCGTGATCCAATGTACAATCAAGAAGTCAGTAGGCTTCCGCATCTGTGCATGTGTAGCAAAACTGAAAAGTGACTCTGTAGTCTCAACAGCGCCAAAAGGAACGACGGGCGAGACAGCTTAAAACATGTGGGGTATTCGATGTAGTTCTACACAAGAACAAATCCAGACTCGACCAGGAGTCATCAATGTCTCACGACACATCGTCCGTTACCGTCTCAAGCCCAGCAACTTACAGCAGAATCAGCACTGCCAACACCTCACATGCAAGCTCGGGTCAACCTGGTCGAAGTTCACACGCTCCAGGTGAGCAAGGTATCGTCTTTTCAGCGCCATTAGACACTGACAGTGGTTTCTCGCTTCAGTCTACAACAGTATGTCTTGCCTGACGATCGACCTTTCGTCTCCCCGGAGTGCGCACTAATATCTATCGTTCAGCATCGCACCTCGGTCTTGAGTATTACAGGGCGTTAACGGGAAGTGACCATTTTGGGTTGCCCATCAGTACAGTACGGGGTGCTAAACCCACAGATCATGATGTATTTGCTCAAAGAAGATTACCTGTGAGCTTCCTCGTCGCTGATTATGCAATTTCGCCCTGACTGACGCTCCTCGCTCTCCGTCTGCGCAGCCTCAGCAGCGAGTAGACCAATTCAGCAGCACGCTCGAGGTAGCTAGAACGGCACTCGGTAGTCCAAAGCCTTCGCCTTCGAATTATCAGGTCTATAGACGATCCCAGCTGCGGGATCAGGAAGCCAGCGAACGCATAGATGACTTCACGAGACGTAAAAGAATAGTGAGTCCTGCTAATTACTACCCAGCCTCTTCTTGCGATGTGCTTTCTGACCTCCTGTTACCATACATAGTGGCCGAAGGAAATGCCTCTGGAGAACGAGCAAATTATCAGAGCCGTGCTTAGGACGCCCGGCGTGATATCAAGTCTACCAGCAGCTGAAGTAGCTCAAAAAGATATAGTCAAGCTCCTGCCAGGTGAATGGCTCAATGACGAAATCATCAACTTCTACGGCGTCATGGTCAATAGACGTTCAGCGGAGGCGAAAGCGAGAAGAGACAAGCATTTGGCCGAGCCTGGTGATGAGAATCTGTTGGATGTACATGTTTTTACAAGCTTCTTCTTCCAGAAATTGGTAGATGCTGGATATGCTGGCGTTATGAGGTGGACTAAAAGGGTGAGATTGGCAGGAACAATCGGAGGTTGGCGCCAGATCTGATTCTTCATTGTTCGTGACACAGTTTGATCTCTTCAAGAAAGATATAATCATTATGCCCGTCAATTTGGGCAACGCACATTGGGTCTGTGCGGCGATAAACATCGAAAAGCAGCGCTTCGAGTACTACGACTCCATGGGCAAGATCAATCTGCAGGTGTTGAAGGTAAGTTGAGCTTGACTAAAGAATGCAAGTCGGCACAGCCCTATTAATCTAATATCCTTGATTTCTATTTGAACAGAAACTCCGGGAATATGTCAAAGCCGAGCATCTAGAAAAGAAGAAAAAACCCATCGATCTAGACGATTGGGAAGATTATCACAATCCGAAAACACCACAACAAGCGAATGGTTATGATTGCGGTGTCTTTACATCACAATTCATCGAATGTCTTAGTAGACGAGATGGGCATTTTGATTTCGATCAGAAAAACATGCCGTATTTGAGAAGGAAGATGATTCACGAAATCAAGATGATGGAGTTTGGCGTTGAACCATGGTCGAATCCCAATGCATGATTATGGATATACCCAGACCATAGGGGAGAAGAGAGAAAGATCAAGCGATAAAAAAAGGCGTAATGACGCACTAATTCAGTTGCATTGCGTGCCATCCAGGTACCTTTGACCTATTCGTTGTTGAGAATATTAGTGTCTAACGCAGAACCTCCTGCGAACCTGTATCATACAAAGTATTGCACGAGGTCGTCGTAATGTGCGAAGCCTTATGGTACATTTAAATAAACCTCCATACATAAAGGTATTACAAGCAAATACGTCGGAAGCAGCTGATCAGATGAAGCCGAGCCACCGGAATACGAATATCCAAAAGACAAAGATGAGGAAGAGCATCCCTGATGACGGATGCCTTGTGTCAGTTCTGATATCTGGTATGTACGCTTTGTTTGCGTAATGACAACGCTTACAATACCACCATCTACCGCCTTGCCGCGATGCCATGCGGTTCATACGATTAAAAGTACCGCTTAGAAAGCTTCCAGCATTCTCGAAAGAGTCGTTCTGAGCAGATCTAGGAGATTAGTCTTGTTCGTTGCACCTTGGTATCGACGCAACCTACCATACTACTCAACAACTTGGATTGATCGCGGACTTCGTTGCCAATGTTGATAGTGATCTGGCAATGGAGTATGTCAGTAAGTCAGTCAGACAGATGATTGACTCATGAGAGCCTCACATCTTTCAACAGCTTGACTTTGGCACCTAAGCCTTCAAGCTCTTCCTCGTTTTGGCCTTCTAGGTCTTCTGCGGTCCGTTGGCTTGCATATTGAGAATTGCTTGAGCTGGGTCTACCATAGGGACTGTTAGACCTTGAAATAGCATCATACCCTCCGTTGCCGTATGAGCTCCCATAGCTGTTGCTGCCGTATGGATCGGATGTATTCAGGTGGGCTTGGCTTGCTGGTGAACTTGAGCCGAGCAAGGCATTTCTTTTCGACAATGTCGACTCGCCAGTCGCTCCGGCGGGCGTCAAGTAGCTTCGTCTGCGTAAAGTGTACGGTTATGGTGGGTAAGGTGCGAAGGATTGAGATGCATTTGATATTCCAGCATGAAGTATAGATATGGATGCAGTCGACGTGGAGGCGCAGCCATTTTAGCTTTCTCACTACATACGGCCCTCAGAGCGGGATAAAGCGCACCTCGACATGATCTGCAGATGATCATCTAATATCTTAATTCACACTACCCCCTGCTCTGTTGATTCGACATTGTAGATTGCCTGAAAGAGTCGTCTTGAGCTGAAGACGTGATCGAAGAGTTTCGGCGAGCTCGACTTCGGTCTTTTGCGATGCGAGTCATGTCTTCAGCTTCTTCTTATCACGAATGGTTCATCATTGTTCCATTACAGGGTTACCTTGCTCTCCTGTGGCTCTGCTCTGCACAAGATGGGCGACAGCGAGAACGCGGCCTCTGCTGTTTTCCGAGCGCACCTAGAGACACTCGTCAGGTCGACCTCTGCAGGAGCACTCTGTGATTCAGACGAAGAAGCCCTTAAGGCACTCGAGCAAAAGTATGCATCGCTGAAGAACAAACGTACATTCACCGATGCAGACGTGGAAGACTATCTGCAGTCTCAATGGAAGGATCTTGAAATTAGTGCGCATGATGAGGACGATCACGAGGATGAGCAGGCGAATGAGCCCGAAGTTCTGCAATGGCTTAGACAGTGAGCACATAACTCGCTCACAATTGTTCAACGCTGACCCGCGGATTCTGCTAGGACGATACCGTCAAGCGCCAACTATGACTCCATAGCTGCATTGCTTGGCTCACCTAGTCGTTCAGACGATGAAATGGTATCGGATCTGCTAGACCTGATAGGTTTCGACCACATCGACCTCTTACCTACCCTGATATCTCGTAGGAGTGAGATTAAGGCCACAGTCGCGAGCCAAACCGCCGCAGTACGTACCCGAATCTGAACGAGCCAGGGTTCCTGCATTGACTTCTCATACTACACGCAGCTCGCTGACAAACTGAACGTCCTAAGTCTGAATGGCACGCCTACGCACCAAACGCCTATAGAAAGTGATTCAGACGCGCCAGATTCTTTCTTCGATGGGAACCGGAATGGACAAGGCCGTAGGCCGCGAGGCAAACAACGGAAGGATGGCAAGCCGAAAGAACTCAAATTTGCTTTGCACGCGGGCATGACCATAGAAGAGTTGGAACAAATACATCTGCAAAGGCTGGAAGACGCGGCTGCAAGACCGCTCGTATCGCATAATGACGGCGTAAGTGACCTCATGTATCGCCACCATATAAGTAGCTGAACGAATACTTTCCAGCATGTATTTCAAGAAGCCGTCCGCTACCCTCATGTCTATGCAAATCAAGCAGCAGGTTCTGCTTTCGGGAGCAAATTAATGTTGCCAATAGGCACGACAAAGACAGAATATGATTATTACTCGGAAACGTCAATACCCACCCCACCGAAGCATCCATCCGCATACACGGCCAAACTCTTGCCTATTCATACTCTGCCCGACTTAGTACGCCGGTCCTTCCCGTACAAGGAACTCAACAGACTTCAGTCACTTGTCTATCCTACCGCATACGAGACGACAGAAAATATGCTCGTCTGTGCGCCAACTGGTGCTGGTAAGACCGATGTTGCAGTACTTACTGTCCTTCGAGCTATAAGCATGTATGCCGATGTCCGGATGACTGATGGCAAGATGCGCAACAAGGAGTGGAAAGTAGTCTACGTAGCACCCATGAAGGCATTAGCTAGCGAGATTGTGGGCAAGATGAAGAAGAGATTCAGTTGGTGTGGCCTGGCTGTAAGAGAACTGACCGGCGATATGCAACTTACACGGCAAGAGATCGCGGAAACACAGATGATCGTTACAACACCGGAAAAGTGGGACGTTGTCACACGCAAGACTACAGGCGAGGGAGAGTTGGCTAGTGTAAATTTTTCCACTCTGGCATTTCTATGTTGAAGAGAGCTAATGAGATTAACAACGTAGCGCTTGAGACTACTCATTATCGACGAAGTACATCTATTACATGAAGATCGTGGTGCAGTATTAGAGAGCATCGTTGCGAGAACACTGCGCCAGGTCGAGTCAAGTCAGACCCTCATCCGGATAGTCGGTCTATCTGCCACACTACCGAATTATGTCGATGTTGCAGACTTCTTACGGTAAGTGCTCCGTCAAACATTCCTCTGCGATGCAATCTAAGTTGTATTTATCTATTGATCAGTGTAAATCCTTACAACGGCATGTTCTTCTTCGACAGCTCCTTCAGACCTGTGCCGCTGGAACAGCATTTCATCGCTGCAAAGGGCAAGCCAGGAAGTCAGACGTCGAAGGACAATCTGGACCACGCAACATTCGACAAAGCGCTAGACCTGGTCAAGGAAGGTCATCAAGTCCTCATCTTTGTGCATGCGAGAAAAGACACAGTTAAGACCGCGCAAATGATCAAGGAGAAAGCCATTGCTGAGGGAGAGATGGAGCTTTTCAACGGCAAAGACGACCCGAAATATGAAACTTTCCGAAGAGAGCTGAATATGAGCCGTAATCGAGAGATGAAGGAATTGGTAGACGTAGGCCTTGGCATACATCACGCTGGTATGCTTCGATCCGATAGAACCCTCAGCGAGAGACTTTTCGAACAGAATGTCACCAAGATCCTGGTCTGTACTGCGACGCTTGCTTGGGGTGTAAACTTGCCCGCATACGCGGTTATTATCAAGGGCACGCAGCTCTACAACTCTTCGAAGGGTGCCTTTATGGATCTATCAGTACTCGACGTGCTGCAGATGTTCGGCAGAGCCGGTAGACCTCAGTATGAGACGCACGGTGTTTCCTATATATGTACGACAAGCGACAAGGTCGATCACTACATCACCGCAGTCAATCAGCAAGTTCCGATCGAATCCAAATTCATAGAAGGTCTAGTCGACTCTCTGAATGCTGAAATTTCCCTGGGTACCGTCTCAACAGTAGATGAAGGTGTTCGGTGGCTAGGCTATACCTTCCTACATGTGCGTATGCGGAAGAATCCACTCGTCTATGGTCTATCCTCGGCCGACCTCTTCAATGATCCTGCGCTCGGCACACGACGCCGTGAACTTATTATCAGCGCTGCCAAAATCCTCGAACGTAATGGAATGATAAAGTATGACGATGCAACTGGACAACTGGTATCAAACGAACTAGGACAGATCGCATCAAGGTATTATTTGCGCTCGGCTAGTGTCGAGGTCTTTAATAGCCTGTTCCGCTCAACAATGACCGAAGCGGATCTGCTTGCCTTGCTGGCAAAAAGCACCGAGTTCCAGCAGGTAGCGATACGGGAGTCTGAGGCGGAAGAACTGAAGAATCTGATAGAAAACGTGATTCCGTGTCAAGTCAAGGTAAGTCGAATGCCAAAAAGGAGTATTATGCCATACTAATGGACGTATCTCTGAACAGGGTGGAACGGACACCTCCGATGGTAAGGCGAATGTTCTACTGCAAGCCTACATCTGCAGAGCGTCCCTACAGGACTTCGCTCTTATATCGGACATGGGCTACGTGGCACAGAATGCTGGTCGAATTGCTCGCTCACTTCAAGATATTGCCATGTCGCGCAAATGGTCGCAGACGACGGCCTCTTTGCTGTCGATTTGCAAGGCCGTGGAGAGTAAGTGAGACCTCCTGCTTGGAGACACTTTGGCTGACAAACTTGGTTCCCACAGAGCGTCTTTGGCCTTGGTGCCATCCCCTGGAACAAATGTCTCTGTCGGGTGATCTCATATACAACATCAAGCAATGGGCAGATGACTTTACGATCGAAGAACTTGTTGAGATGAGCGCTTCTGAGCTTGGCAAGCTTATTCGTCTGAACGATCGTCTAGGCGAAGTAGCATTGACAGCTGCAAAGCAATTTCCGCGTCTGGAAATTACACCGAAGCTGCAGCCTCTTTCGAACGACTTGCTCCGGGTTGTATGCGAAGTTAAACCTGCTTTCGATTGGAACGATAAGCTGCATCATCGAACAGAATGGTTCTGGATATGGCTGAGTGACGGCGAGGATCAAGAAATCTTGCAAATCACCAAAATCTCTGTCAAGCCGAATACCACGACCATTCGAGTAGAATTCAACATAGCTCTTGCGGACAAGCCTGAAAAGCTGAATGTCCGCGTGATGTCTGATACGTGGCTGGGAAGCGAAAGCACGATAGCTGTTCCACTTCACGACCTTGTACTTCCGCCTCCGGCGCCTGCAAAGCGTAAGGTTCTTGATCTGCCGTTCCAGGAAAATCTGGTCGATTCAAGGCTGGCGGAGCTTCTCCGGTCACGCAACAGTCTCCAAAGTGCGTTCGATGTGCAGTGCCTCCACTCACTATTCTTCAGTCAGGCGAACGTTCTCATCGCTGCACCCGTGTCGCATGCGCGAGATTGCCTGATCACCGTGCCTATTTGGTGAGTGCTTACAGGGTCCAGACTACACCAGCATGCCCTTACCTTCCATTTTTAGGCAATTAATCAAGACTCAAGAGCAATCTATCACTCTGGTATTGCCCCCTAGCAACGCACAAGCTCGACAAATCCATCAATTCCTCTCCGAGGACCTGAAATTTGCAGTCAAAATGCATAAAATCGACATCAGACTGGGGATGAGGCAAGCTGTCTTTGACAGTCTGGCGTTATCAGCAAGGAACATTGGCTCGCACACTATCATTGTCTCTACACCCCGAACAGTACAACACATCTTCAGTCATGAAGGCAAGTCGGCGCTATCCTCAGTCAACTTGATAGTAGCCTGTGACCTCCACAATCTTTCGGCGGAGTACGAATTTGCGCTGGCGTGCATCGCCCGCTCAGCGGCAGCACCGCCGCGGACTATCGGTCTTGGTGCTCCTCTTCTCGATGCTAGCAGTTTGGCAGATTGGCTACATGTGGATCGTATTCACCTTTATTCATTCCACGCCTCCTCTCGTCCTTACCCGGTCATCACGTCTTTCACAAACTTCAACCTACCATCCTCACCCGGTCTGCTCAAGGCCATGATCAGGCCAGCCTACGAAGCTATGCGTTCGAACCTCGGCTCGACTATCTGTTTCGTTCCTCATCGAAGTCAGTGCTATACAACTTTGGCGGATTTCCTCACTGCTAGTGCAACGGACATGAACAAGCTGGTCGAGATGGATGAGGAGCTTCTAGCGCAATACGCGATGCGGATCTCAGACCCCAAAATTGCAGGAGGAATTGAACATGGCTTCGCTATCTATAATGAGTCCATGAGCCCCGCAGATCAAGTCCTCGTCAGACATCTCTTCAATACGCATGCTATCAGGGCATTGATCGCATCTAGAGACTCGTGCCATTCGCTGGAAATGACAGCTAGCCTGGTGATTGTCATGTCCACGCAGTATGCCAGCTATGACCGTGATACGGACGAGAGACGTGTGGTAGACTATTCTATGGACGATCTGCTGCAAATGCAAGCGATCCCTGCCGAACATCAAGAGCGAAACCCGACAGGCGACGGTACAACGGCGCAGTGTATGATCTTCACGCAACCGGATAAATCTTCTCTTATTTCCAAGCTCATGAATGAAGGACTGCCTTTGGAATCGGGTCTGCTCGGATCTGAGACGCTCTTTCATGCTATCTTGTCGAGAGTGGGCGATAGAAGTATCGACTCGAAACAAAGGTGTCTCGATGCGATATGTACTACATTTATGGGCGAAAGGATACAAGTCAACCCTTACTACTATGGTCGTGAGGCTCCGACGAAGAAGGGCAAGCCTGAAACCAAAAATGAAAGGCTATCATCGCTGGTCGATGACATAGTAGAAGAGATGAGGGCTAGGTTACTGATCAGATTCGATAACGAAGATTCTACGACTATGAAGATAACGCCATTGGGACAGGCAGTCAGCCGAAATCGGATAACACAGCTGCAGATCCATAACTTATTCCAGATGAAGGAAACCTCAGCTTTGAAAATGGCAAAGAAGTCTGAAAGTGTCCAAAAGACAAGCAAGAGTGTTAATGCGGATGAGTTGCAGGCTTTTGTCAAGCGTCTTCCTAGATCTATTCAGCGCAAAGTTCTTCCACAAGAAATGAAGGACTCAAGCAAAAGTAAGAAGACAAACGATACGACAATGGATGAATCAATCGTGCCTGGCGGTGAGCCAGAATTGGATATCGGAAAAGCACTCCTGCTTACGTTCCTGAGCAAGAAGTTGCCGCCTGCGGGTAGTAAACTGGAGGCGGCACAGGCGCGCGTGGCCGTGGCCTTACTGGAAGAGCTAGCAAACAAGAACGCCGCGAAGAAGTAAGGTTGTATCGCAGACCCCTTAGTAGCCTGTTATACCATTACTGTAGCCATAGGTAAACCAGTTCCGCAAAGCAACAACAGTATGCAGAGACAATCGATTATTTCTAGTCAAAGAAAATTGTTTATGACTGCACAGCATATACACAACGTATTGTGTCCGTTCTTCGCTGCTAATTCGACACATTTAGACTCTCAGGATACAAAGCTTGGACGATTTTGATACATGTCAACATTTTGGCACGGGGATACACTGTTTCAAGGTCCAGAGACGCATGGGGAAAAGCCGTCCGTTCTCTTGTTATTGTACTTATGAAGTCACCCAAGCGGCTGTAGGTCTCGGCGTGATGATGGTATACACTGTATCCAGGTACGTAGTCGTACTGAGGACGAATACAGTAGAGGTGACTTCCACAACAGTAGTCGAAGGCGTGGGTGCGATTTGTCTTCGTAATGTTTGTACTGCAGTGACTGTGCGTGTAGATCTTGGTCGGGTACGTAACTGCGCCGATCCTGACGGTGCGACCACGATTGTTTGTACGGATGCGCGAGATGAAGTTGTTAATGTAATCGTTGAAGATGTAGTTGGAGATGTGGGCAGTGCTATACAGATAGCTTCTCCTCCTAATGAGCTTGTTATTGTGCTTAAAGTGGCAATACTACTTGAAGCGCTGGAGTCGGAAGTCGAGCTGGAGAAGGTTGAGAGTGGAGTCGAAGTTATCGAAGGAGACAACAGATCCGAGCACCATGGCAAAGTAGAAGTGGAAGTAGAAGTCGGTGCGGTTTCAAGTACATCCGCAGCTATTTCTGTGGCGATGCAAGTATGATCAGTATACTGTCATTAGACCTCTTCGCGAGATATATACACTGCCCACCTTGTAGATGCAATACTATACTATCGCTTGGATCGACTGTATCTGGTTCTAGCTGCCTTTTCCGCCAACTGAAGCCATCGAAACTATTATGCTCATCGAGCTCGTTATGGACTTGCTTCGGTTCAGCTGCTTGTCTTAATCTTCTACCTGGTAGGGCTGTAGCTTCTCTCTGGCCTATGGCTATTGCACTGACGTGAAGACTGCTGCTTGATTTACTACTAATATCCTGTAACAGCAGCAGAGAAGCGAGAAATGCCGCCCATGCTGTCAGTGATTTTGACCTTCTCATCTTCAATCTTCAGGTTTAGACTAGTAGTGCTTTCCTTTTCTGCTATATAACAGTAGACTAGGGTGCGTAGGTGGTGCAGGTGTACGGTATTGATAGTAATCTCATGCTCGAGTGTAATATACAGACATAGGTAGAGTAGGTTCAAAAACAAAGAGAGCTCTTCATTGCACTCTGCGCGTTGTCTTCGCACGCAATCGACGAACACCAGCCATGGACGCACTTTTTGCCGGACAAGGACAGATGGATCAAGGTAGCAGTAGCGGTGGTGGCATACTGCCCTCTAATGACTCGTACATGCCTACTCAGGGCGCTATTCGACATGGTGAAGACACCGAGTTGTAAGCTTGGATATTTCATGTTATGTGTATGAAGGCTGATCGAGACCTATTGGCACACTAATCTGCATGCTCGCTTCTTTGACCGTATCTCTTGCTCGCTGGCATGACTGAACCATAATGGCTCGTCTCCTGCATGGCATCGACATAAAGCAACGATGCTTTGCGAGCACGAGGGATCATCCCCGCTAAACCACAAGAACGACGTTCCCCTTCACCCGAAGCGATATGCCATGCTCAATCATTGCAAACCAAACTAGAAAGTGCAGATCTAGAAGATGATGACGATTTGCTGGATCTAGAAGATGAGGATATTCCACAAAGTATACTAGAAAAGTATCGAGCTGAGCGTATGGAAGAAGTCAAGAAATTGGACAAGACGAGAAGATATGGTAGTGTGCTGCCTATTGGGAGAGAGAGCTATACGAGGGAAATAAACGAAGCGAGCGAAGATGATATAGACGAAGATAATCCTGAGTTAAAAGGGAAAGGAACTGGAGTGGTTTGTTTTTTGTGGAAGGATGGGTAGGTTCGGTCGCTTTATGAAAACTGATCCTTCGCGAGAGGTAGACAGCTTTACTGATAAAGTTGTTCCTATTCTTACTCGTTCGTCTTTCTTCGAACCGCTCCATCATCCTCATGCAACGCTACGCATCTTCATGAAACCTGCTTTGGATGCCTTCGGAAACGTATACATCCCTTACCCTTCCTACACAACAGTATTCCAGAATCTGAAATCATGTCACGGCATCTGATCACATTAGCAAAAGCATATCCTTCAACCAAATTCGTCAGCATTCGAGGCGATATGTGCATTGCGAATTATCCGGACAAGAATATCCCTACACTGCTTATTTACCGAAAGGGACATCTTGTGAAACAGGTTATTGGAATGGGAGGAGATGTTGGGCTGAAGGGATTGAAGACGAGTGTGCTAGGTGAGTTAATTCCTCCGTTAGCTTTAGCTCGTTCCAAATGCCAATAGCCTGAACAATGCTGACTGCCTTTTCCCTCTCGAATTGATCGTTCGGATACGGTTATGTTTGATGTTGATCAATGAAGACATCGAAGCTCTTCTCATACTGTGCGATGCGACAGACCCGTTCCTCAAGGTAGCACCTACTCAGGAAGCGCGGAGAAGGAGTGATGACGAGGATAGCGAGTCGGAAGGGCGGAATGGACGGTCGCAGGGCATCAGACGGACGACTGTTGTAGGGGACGATAGTGATGATGGTCTGGATTTGTAGGAGTCTTACTAGAGGATAGCTACATTGCATGCAGAATAACCCCAAAGCATCAGATACTCGGACATACTGCTTAGTAAGGCTGAAGGCCACCTATAGTGTGCTGACTCATGCAATCCATGACGCTGGATATGCGATCTATGATCGAGTCTCAGAGGCGGGCTGCGATCTGCGATCAACGCGATGCATTGCAAGGTCAGATGGATTGGACTCGCGCATGAGATGGGAGAGCCGTCTGTGTCTTTCCTTCCTTCCTTCCAACACCACCCATCTATAAGATATACTTGATAGAGCAGTCTCAAACACTCTCAAACACTCCACGCAACCATGTCCCAAGTACACGCAAACGGCCCCGCAGGCCACACATCAGCCCCGCCCAAGGCTGCCCAGTCCGGGGGAAAGGCATTCTCGAATGCAGCAAAGAAGTGGGCCATTCCACCTATCCGAGTGTACAAGTATCCTCGCTCATTGCATGCATACCGCTCCCCAGAGACCCCGCTCTTCTCCCTCTAGCCATCGTCATTGGCGGAGCAGGTGAGCATCGCACCTGTCCCTGTACTATACAGTAGCTGATAACCCCCCGCATGGCGTGTACACAGTCTGCACAGCGGCGTACTTCTTCTCGACCAAGGCAACAGGCAGCGGTGACCCTGCAAAGAAGTTTGCGTAAGTCGTGCTTGCTTCGCCTGTCATCTCATTGGTGGCTGTTGCGATCGCGAGATCTGCACCAATCATGCGCGTAATGGGTGGATGCAGAACAGTCCATGCTGACTCCTTACCGTCGTACAGTCCTCTCTCGCAGCCATGGAACAACAATGACAGGGAAGGTAGCGCCCTCTACAAGTACAGAGTGAGTTGGGACTCGCTTTTCCCTCTGCCGATGTGTGGACGCCACTGACCATCGCCGGTTCTATTCCTTACAGTACATGGGCAAGGGAGGCAAGATTGAGCAGCACATGCCTGCTACCTCCTACGAGACTGTGAGTTTCTTCACTGACTGTGGTATACTTTATCTCAAATCCCTTCACATATTGACTTGTACCCTGCACAGGTCCCAATGATCGGAAACGACAAGCTGCGAAAGTACAACCGTCACCAGCAGGAGGAGAACAAGTAAAGCGACACAGCATTGGATTCCCGGGTTTTATTGATCGCATCTGTCCGCTCCATTATGCATGATCTCGTTACTGTTTCCTCACTGGGTGTCTCCAGAGCTTACTAGGCCAGCGGACGAAGCTGGCTCTAGGAAAGCAGGTTCACTTTTTTGAATGTGATTGTACATTGGTAGCAAATTCAAAATCAAAATAAAGATGCAATGTAGCCATTATTTTTGTCCGACTGCATGAACGCTTGCGACTGTTTCGTACTGCGACCCGAACGGCCAATTCTTGGAGTGGGTGCTGGATCACTCTGAGCCAGTTGCGAGAAACAGCTGATTCAGTGAACCGAACCAGCTTGGCACCAGCTCGAATCTCTTTGACCGCCCCTCGAGAGCTGATACTCCTGGACACTATGTCATCAGACCAGCAAAGATTTCTGCGGCCAATGCCTGACTGTCGTGAAACATGCTGGAACGCGCAAAGGCACGTTTGGTTGAGACACCCGGCAGTGCGGAAGACGCAATGCATATCATAAAGCATATGTCGCTAGGCCGACCACTGGAAGACTTTCAGGCGATGAAGCTGTTATACAGGTTCGCGTACCAGCATCGGAATACAAACCTGCAATCAGCGCTCGACGAAGTCGCAAATAGCAGCATTACATCCAAATGACAAATTAATACTGGCTTCATAGAGGCGGACAAGCTTTACAATCCGCCGTACGAAGAAACAGATGCAGAGCATGATCTTCGAACTCGAAGGGTACTAGACTACATTTTCTCTGCTGACCTGAGCGCTTGTGCCAGTATTACAGCTCATGGCGGCAGCATGTGAGTTTGTTCAGAAGCACGGTAGAGGAGACAACCGGTTCAGCCGTTTGCTAATGGCTGTTTTACTCTATGTCCTCAGGGATTGCTTGGACAGGTTGGCCGAAACGTTATCTCGACGAGAAGGTGTAATGCACTATTCTAGCTTCTCACATTGTCTGACAAGGTGCTCACTCAGACAGACTAGAACAACCCTGCTGTAGACTTCTTGTACCACTGAAGCACTAACAAACGAGATGGACTCCTCATAAAACACATCAACCACGGAGAATTGGAAACTCTCTCGCTGATCCATCGGATAGGCTGGTAGTACAGGATTCGACTTGATCCTTCGTCCATGGGCGAGCTGGATGAAGCGTGTGCACTGTCGGGAAGGAAAGGAGCATGCCAGAGTCAGATAATTTCACGGTGTGGAAGCGCGAAGAGGACGTTTGTTTGCCCACCGGTACAGTGCTGTAGTATCGAAGCTGTGTGAGAACAGCTTTCGCCAACGAATTCCCTTGCATTCCCACCGGGTGCTAGCAGGCGACGCTGATCAGGCGAATCCAACAGCTAATGCACGAGGTCGAAACCCCATGCAAGTAGTTGTAGACCTAGCCCGACAGCCAGGACAAGCCATGTCTACATGGAAGTCCCCCTAAGGCTAGTATGTCAAGGCATATGCACACGGGCCTTTTACGGAATATATGAGAAGTTCGTCTTCACAATAGGCCCCTCCTCTCGAGGTCCCCCTTCGAGAGAGGAAGCTGCCTACTGAGGGGTGTCCTGTAGTTAGAGACGCGAGAGATCAGATCAATGCCACCCAGAAGTCATACGGCACAAGTTATAGCTCACTGCCTCCAACCTCGCTATTGTAGCTGCATGATATGCTTGCAATGCGTGAGTTGCATGAGATCCAAGTGATGTATGAGATGTAGGAGATGTATGAGATGATGAGATGTACGATGAGACACTAGGTCTGGTGAAGTACTGTAATGCGTGTCGTTGGTGTCAGTGAGGGTTGTATGATGGGTGATGGGGTGATGGAAGATGGATGATGAGTGAGAGTACAGATAAGAGTACAGATGAAAGTATAGATGAGATTACAGATGGGAGTAGAGATGGGGGTAGAGATGAGCGTAGAGTTGGGGTAAGAGATGAGCGTAGAGATGGGGGTAGAGATGAGAGTAGAGGTGGGGGCAGAGATGTGAAATGGGAGTACAGATGAGAGTACGATTGAGAGTACAGATAAGATTAGAGACGAGAGGAGAGAGGAGAAAGGGGAGAGGTGAAGAATACCGTGACCATCGACATACCCTAAATTACTGCATTTCGTAGGGGAGCGGAGGTCATTCGAAAACAAGTGTTCATATGATTGTGTAATGCATATGAACACGCTGTTGAAAGATGTGTACAGGAATAATCAGCGAATTCAGTGATCAGTGGATGTCTGCAATTCAACCTACTAGTGTGTGATGTGATAAAGACAGACGGCAGGACAAGGGCCAAGCCTCAGAGTGATGTCCTATTGGAGAGTAGGTGATGAACCTCAGGTCTCGTAGTAGAGGTTTGATTCAAGCGCGATCTTATAGAGGAGAGTGAGTGAAATGTAAGAGTGGTGTCTGAGGAAGTGATGGAAAGAAAGGAGAGATGCAAAAAGCAGGCTGAGCCTCCTTTTATAGGCGAGTTGCCACTGAGCTATCTCGAGGATTTCGTGGGGCAGGTCATAAGGGGCTCGGCAAAATCGCAGCCAAGCGCATCTGCAGCGTATGAAGGCGGATCCTCGGCCCGAGTGCGGTCTTCTTCTGCGAGACGGACGGCCCTTTTGGCAGCTGACCGGGATGTTCCTGCACGCGGCGCAACGCAACGCAGCTGGCTGGAGGTGTGCTGTACAGGTGTGCTGTACAGGTGTGCCATGACAGATTCGCACTTACGTAACTATGCTTCAACACACATGAACGTATGGCCCACCTGTTCGGCTATTCTCTGGTCTTTTACGCGAGAGGGGTGTCTATTTGGCTGGGTGGCGGTGTACGATTAGCTGGTGAAAGGCGTGTTAACACCTGTACAGTAGGCTTCGTGAATAGTCGAGCCTTCCTCGCGGTAATGCACTCGCCATGTCCAGTAGCCGGCTGCCGTGAACGCCGGAGTCAAACTGTGTTTGTTCGGGATGCCTTCTCTAGAGGATACTTGACGCCGAGCGAGGTGCTTCCAACTCGAGAGGTTATGTGTGTTCAGGCGCTTTATGATGTGATGGTGATAACCCTATGCAAAAGGCGAGATCTGACAAGCCCAGACAGTCAAGATGACGTCCGCCCCTTACTCAGAAGGAGCCTCCGAAAAACCATTCCTCAATGCCGAATAGACTGTGCACCCTGGACGGCAGTCTGATCTCCGCTCCCTTGCAGCCTCCTGCTCAATCTTAGGACAGAGCTTCTAAGATGATCCTTGACGTAAGACTCATCATCTACTGTCCTCCACTTGAATCTAAGTTGCCATAATTCGTTCTTAAGGATCGGCCAGTAATGAACAGCAGACGTAGAAGTGATGACCTGATAGCGTCCAGACCATAGCTGACAATCTTCGCAGACTACACTGAACGTCGGTCCTACTTCAAGCAATTGACCAGGCTTTGCAATAGTAATCCTAAAGCACCTTGCGCGTGTCCTGCGTGTGATCCTAGAGGAGGTCTCTCTCCAGCTCGTGTGGACCTGGAGAGCGTTCTATAGCTCCCATACCGCAGTAGCGATGCTCGCAGTCTTCCTTGGCTTCATTGTTGACTGACATGCTTTCAAGCAGGCTTTAGACTGGCTTACCAGGAAATAGGTGTGTCCAGGCGGGCGTATTGGACGTCAAGTAAGGAGAACCGTTGGAACAGCCAGTACACTATTGGAGTGTACATGGACGAGTTTTGGATCACTATGCCCTGTATTATACTGCGCTTGCAGCTTTCTCGAGGCAAGTCCCATTGAACCGCACTTGGGGGATGTTTGGCAAGAGCTGCTGCTGACCTGCGTGACTGGGACTCGCGAGTCGAGTCTTCGACATTGCCATGAGAATCGCAGACTGTGCCGGCACGATGCAGTTATGTTGTATATGTGTAGACTGCTGCGTGATATGCATCATCAAGTTAGTAGAAGCCAGACCGCCGCCACTGCCAAGTTGCGTGAGGCTGACGGCGGTCGAGGCAAGGTAGCCGCTCTCTGCTTCCGACCCTCCATAACCACATGCATTCACGGTGAAGAGTACGTTGCACACAAGCTACATGGGATGACGAACCCAGCACAGGAGGCTGTGGAGCAGCTGGCCCGCCTAAGGCTTGAGGACGGCAATGGCAGCAGCAGCAAGAGCAATGGTGGCACCGGCAGCAGTGCTCCTGCTCAGCGAACAGACTGGCAAGACATAGCCCAGCTGGCTGAAACATGTGCAAACTCACTAAGATCAGGTATGTTGCTACACCGTCTCTCAGAGTCTGAGTGACAGTTGCATATCTAACCCTGGCCTTGTATGGAAAACGTGATTCCGACCTCAAGAGCAAGTAAGAACGGAATTGGGAAGCGGACCGCTCATCGCAACATGCGCAGAGTACGTGACATCAAGTGATGAAGAGTCTATATCACCTGCGACCCTCGCTGCTCAGACGCAGCTGTGCAGGATCATCGGAAACGCAGTACTAGATCACCGTGAGCTTGCAGATCCACGGTGACACAGAACGACGGGCGTAAGAAGCTACTTACTGAACCTGGACTACCCGCTATTGTCTTGACCAACAGCCCAAAATAGACAAGTCTGCCTCAATGCTGAGGTGCCGCAGCGTATACTACGTATACTCTCCGCTCTACATTCCAGTGGCCAACCCACCCATGAGATTGAATGGCTTCAGGCTATAAAAGCCTGCACTGGCGCACTCCTCAATCTCTCCATAGACACACGTACGTCATGATCTGATGCTAGATGGATCCTATAGCAACTCACGCCAGCCTTTTGCAGCGAAGATAGCTTCCCTTTTGTACGATTTACAGGCATTGCAAGTACTCGGCAAGAACCTTGCATTATATGGAATAGGAGCCTGGACCACATCTGAAAGCGCATCGTCAATTTTTGCCAGAGCTTTGATAGCAGAATGGTCAGTTAACCTGATCAAGGAGATTTTGGCTCAAGAGGGTAAGTTTTTGCAGACTTCTCAGATCTTAGTATAGAAGCTGAGCCCTCTTTACTTCCGTCCAACAGGATCAGATATTACGCCGGTAGCTATGCCACTGGCCAACTCCATTACAAGCCTCCCTCTACCTGAAGGCTCACGTGTGGAAAGTGCTACGAACTCTGCTTTCGACAGTGAGCAGGCGTATACCCTACTCTCAGCAGATCTATCAATACTTAGCTCGGCGAGTGAGCTTCTGGAGTCGCGCATCTACACGGGAGACCAATGTCAAGAAGACATAGCCTTCGCAACTGGCAGCAATCCTGCCCTTTTGCAAGACATGGCTCGAATCGTCGAATCTGCCGAATTATTATCAGCGTGGTCACCCACTATTCAAGAGGACAAGGCAGACGGTGACGATACTCTAGAAGCTGAGAAGACATTCAGCCACTTCAAAGCGGACGTTGCGCGGATTGTCATCGGTGTCTCTTCCAACGATAGAGTCATGAACGAAGCTTTCAAGCGGGGTTCCAACGTCCATTGGCTCCTTTCCACCTGTAGGCGGTGGCTGCAGTCATCGCGCTCGGATCTTGTCATCACGGGCAGTACGGTGTTGGCTAATCTGGCCAGATCAGGTGTGTCAGGATGCTTGATAAGCGCGCGTGCGAGTGCTTATGATCTTGATATCCTGTATAGATGCATATTGCACGATCCTTGTTCAGGATTACGACTTGGCGGATATTCTATCGAACATCCTCAGATCATACACGCAAATTGGGACACAGCAAGCAGCATCTCGGCAACCTGGGGAAGCTGTGCAAGTCCTTCACGGTGTAGTCGGCTTGCTCAAGAATCTGGCCATACCCGGCGCCAATAAGCAAACTCTCTGTGATGCTGGTGTGATAGAACCATGTCTGTCGCTACTCAGCACATCATACGATACGATAGTTCCCCTGCAGAATGCCGCCGTCGGCGTACTCAAGCATCTATGCGCGGGCAATATCTCCAGCTCACTCAAGGTTATCCTGCCGCAGACTGCTCCTGGCGCGTCAGCAGTTGTCACTTTGGAAGTGAACGGGAGATCAAACAACGACACCTCGTCCTCCTCACTCGGCGAGATACTTTCCCTGATCTCGAGGACCAACGATGTGCGACTCCAATGCGAAGCAACTCGTCTATTGATCAACATCGTGCGATCGTTATATTCCTCGCGCTCTGTCACCTCCCCCGTGACTCCATCAGCATTAGGAGGGCTTGAAATGGGTCTGGCGAAAGCGAAAGCTCGTAGCGTCATTGAAAACAGTGAGGGTGTGGTTGAGGCTATCAGCGAGATCGTCCGCACGGGCGAGAAGTATCCTATGCTTGTCAATGAAGGTATAGTTGCGCTCACATTGCTCAGCACGACCGAAACAGGGGGTAAGCCCGACTGCAGAGCTCAGTCCCGTCATCACAACTTAGTCTGATATTTTCGTCTCTCGTGTGACAGCACAATTCGCGTTGAAGGCATTGTCGAGCGAAGCAGGCCCACTGCCAGAGGCAGGCGACGAGAGCCAGGTTTCAGGCAGCTCGTTGACGGCACCAGAAGAGGGCGTCCAGACGAATGGGTACCACCGTGAACGATCGGTCTCTCGAGCAGTCTCTTTGAACCCCAAGAATGCTCCCAGTCGTGCCATCGACGTGCTTGTGCGGTGGCTCAATAATTATGCAATTGCAGCTCGCGACATGCCTGCTGAGTTAGCAGGTAACGCCCTGAGTCTGATCGAAGGAGTAAGTAGGCTGCCTGGAAAAGACAAAGCTTTACCCACCGCGGACATTGTCAATTGCTTGGAAGGGCTGTCAAGAAGAGATGCCAGCGGTCCTACAGAACAAGTATTGAAGGACGCGGCTCAACGAAACTTAGAGCGTCTTACTGCAGCGTAACAGACAATTGTAGATTAGTTCTGTAAGTTTAAATGGGGAGAATAGTAGTACAACAACAGTGACTATGAGTTAGGTAATAATAAGATCGCAACTTGGGAGTCTGGAGTCTGCAGTATATCAGAGTAATTCGTCCTTTTCTCCCTGTAATTGATCGAGACGTTGCTGCAGATGTTCCATCTGTCCATTGACCACATGTAGCTCTTGCTCTGATTTCTGTATCCGCGAACGCAATGTTTCCGCATACTCCTCATTGGAAACTTTGCGTATTGGCGTTACAGCCAGAAGCTTTTCGGTGGTCCGTTGCCAGAAGGGCGGCTTGCTCCGTGTTGGATCGTGATATTGACCCTCTTCCTGACCGTTTTCCGTCTGCGTAGCTGCGGTATGCTTCGTAATATAGTTGATACGTAGTACATTAAGCTCGTTCAAAGCTAGTTGACCAGCTGTCGCGAAAACGGCAAAGGTGAAACCTCCAGATATGGCTCGGATTGATTGTCGGACTGTTGAAATGGGTCAGCGCAAGTGCATCGCTGTAAAATGCATTGTAATTTACAATGATAGACGCCTAAAACTGCTCCGGTAACGAAGCCAGCTGATGCGCTTTCAGCCGTATTGCGAAAATGTAGCGAATTGATGTGTGGCACTGATCCATTTGCTCGTAGGTATGAATACGTCGGTAACATGACATATTCTCGGATACCTGTTATGACACAGTCAGTCGCACTAAAAGGCCATAGGGAATGGTTCTACGACGCACTGAAAAAAGCAAAAGCAGGTGCTCCCGTACTGAGAGCCGAATGGAAGGCCGCTGGTATTGCTGGTGCATATTTTATCGCAGCAATTGCCGAACCTGAAAATCCTCCCAGTGCGACTGTGCGAACATGGATGCATACTCAGATAGTGTTCTCTAAGCCCATGCAACAGTTTTGGGACCTACCGAATCCAGCTGTGCAGGCTGCAACTTTCCGTGCATGTTCGGTAGAAAAGCCGTCGACGAGAGCTTGTAGGTATGCGTTCGGAGCATGAGGATCTTGGGACATGAGGGACCGCGAAGCCGACAGGCTAAACAAAGCGATAGATCTTCGTAGTAGCTCGCTTCAGCGCAATACCATCGAGTCTGGTTGGGAAAGCTCTTTAGAGGATGATCGGGCGCCAGAAGAAAACGTGACTTGGGGCTGCCCGGCCTCGTTCCGAGCTTCTGCTCCCACCACAACAAAGCACGGCTACTGCGCTAGTCATGCCTTACACTCTTTGTGTCCTAGGATGCGGTACGATGGGTGTCGCCGTCACCTCCGGCGTGCTCAGTACTGTCGCCGAGATTCGCGCCTCTGTCAACGGTAATGGCCCAGCATCAGTTGCTGCAGCTTCAAGTGCTGCTCAGTCAGCAAGGCAAGGCGACGCGATTCCATCCCCTGATAGTTCTCAGCTATTCGACAACGATCTGGAGACCCTGCCGGATGCCTACATAGCGACAGTGCATCGAGAAGAAAGTTCTCGTCGCTTGACCAAGACCTTCAAGAGCATACCCGGTGGAGCAGCTGTAAAAGTGCAAGCCGGTGGAAACGTTGATGCTGTGAAAGCTTCTGATGTCGTCTTGCTCTGGTGAGCTATACCTGCGCCGACCGAAAGCAAGTCCGGTAAAAGCTGATCGGTTCCGTTTCACCTGGACACTCGTGGGCTAATAGCTGTAAACCCCAGATGGCAAAGTCGATTCTAACTGAAGAAGGCATGTCAGAAGCTTTAGAGCACAAACTTTTGATATCGATCCTTGCTGGAACCACTATCGGCCAACTAGTCTCTTGGGTACCATCGTCAACACGCGTCGTTCGAGCTATGCCGAATACCCCATGCAAGGTATAGGACTTTACCTATTGCTCGCCGGCTTCCGCCGCTGATCAAATCTCTCATGTTATTCAGATCCGCGAAGGTATGACTGTCGTCACACCACCGTCGCCGTCATCGTCTCAGCCAGTATTGGACCGCAAGATCCTCACGTCCCTCTTCAGTCCAATTGGCCGCTGTCGTTTCCTTGAGGAGAAGCATTTCGACGCATGTACCGCTTTGTCCGGATCGGGACCTGCTTTTGCCTGCCTAATGCTGGAAGCAATGGCTGATGGCGGTGTCATGATGGGTCTCCCACGTGCGGAGGCATTGGAACTAGCAGCACAGAGTAGGGCGGCATACCTTTTCTTTCTGATATAATTGGTGCTGACGGCTGTTTATCAGCAATGCAAGGCGCAGCGAGAATGGTACTGCAAAGCGGCTCCCACCCAGCTGCCATCAAAGACAGCGTAACGACACCAGGAGGTTGCACAATTGCAGGTCTGCTCACGCTAGAAGATGGACGTGTGAGAAGTACGATTGCCCGCTGTATACAGACAGCGACACAGCATGCTAGCGGGCTAGGTGGTTCAAAAGACGCTGGACCCGGTTTCAGGAAATAAGCGATGCGTCGAACTAGTAATACCTCATGCAATACAGGCATAGTCTCGTTACACCATAGACAGGACTATCAGTCTCCACAGCCTACTTTCTCGGAGTCTCCTTCGGCGCGTTGCCGCCTATACTGGGGCCGCCGAGCCTTGTATCTCTCCTTCAATAGAATATGACGCGGTGGCTGGCGCGCCTCGATTGTTCGCTCTCTTGGTAAAGTCCGCTCGCGGTTTAGCTTCCCGAGCCCATTAAGCCTCGAATTAATATTGGCAAGATTAGCCTCGCATGCTGATAAAGCTTCCTTTGACGTAGCCTGCTTCTTGAGTTGCTTAATAGACATATAACCGTAATTTTGAAGCTGCCTTAGACACCGTGAGAGACCATACCGATCTATGGGGCGGTCTAAAGACGGTCGATAGTAAGTCTCGAGTGTGACAAATTTTTCGTATGCTTCACGAAATTGATTTGCCAGAGGTCGAACACGATAGGCGCTGAGCACGAAAAAGATCGTATGATATTTTGGACTAACGCCGGTAGCCTCATACCGGACGACGTAATTGTCGACGTATGCTTGTATCATCGATGGTGTGCTCCTACTGATGACGAGACATTCAAGTAGCACGTGCAGCAGAGCTAGTGCACTCTGTTCCCGACGAGCTCTTGCTCGGATCGCTTCAATGTCTTCTGATCCTTCCGCCTTCGCTGCCTCAGATGCGCCGTCTGGTTCTGCTTTCAGACGTGAGGCTCGGCCGAAGTCTTGGCCCTCTGCGTCCCACGACTCTGCCGAGCGGTCAAGGTACAGAGCCACCACATCTTCTGCTTCTCTCCAACGTAGTTGTTTCGCAAGTCGGTGGGCGATAACGAGTGTTGCGTGAAAGTCTAAAGGTTGCAGATCGTCTGGCATCATGAGTGCGAGCATTTGATCAACATCCATCTTTTGAGCCACAGATAGCTTGTGTAGCTGCAGCTGCCGGACCCCTTTGGGAAGGTCGTAGAGTGCGCTGTATATCGGACTCATGGTCGTCCCGATGCTGTTACGGTTCAGAGACGTTGTGCCTCGCTTGGTGACCGCCTGTGCCAAGCGTGTCCACCCGATAGCATTCAATGGTATACCTTCGTCTCTTCGAGCCGTCCATGACGCGACTACTCGATTCCAGTGACCGTGCCTTGCGAATGATTCCATCTCCATGTCATAAGTCACGCTGTCTCTCTTGACACCAGCTGCAGGCATGTCTTGCATCAGGATCTGATTGAAAGCCCTGAGATTTCGAATGTCGTAAGCGAGCTGGAGGATAATATTGTATGATGCGGTTGAGCGCAATTCAGGATACCAATTGTGCCACGAATACAGAGCTGTTAAAGTGGACAACTTAGGCGAGTCCAAGATTCGCAAGGTTCGTCTGAGTATCGCTATCATATGTCCGGGTGATTCAGGCTTTATCAGATGAATTCCTGCGAGTCCGTCATCATGCGTTACTGTCTCAGGCGATTCCGTTCTGTCCATAGTTGAAGAGGGAAATGGTGCCTGACTTGCGCTATCTTGATGATTGTGTGCAGGTGGAGAGGACGAGTTCAACTCCAAGATATTTGATGGCAAGAGCATGGGCGTCGTTTCGGAATAGGTAGGCTGCATATCCATATCTTCCATATCTTCTATCCGAACCTTGCTAGAGCTGGCGACTGAACTCGCTAAAGACGAATACGCCTTTCTGAAGGCTGGTCTGAGAAGCCTGTTGCTATCGCTGACCATGCGTTGGGTGGAGGATCCTTTTGCGAGTCGAAGATAGCTTTCGTAGAGATCTTGACCAGCTTCGGAGGGTCGTCGAAAGGATGGCTTGCGCCTGTTTGATGGCCTAGTTATGTCTACAGGACCGAGTGTACGCCGTTGTTGACCAAAAATAGTGTATGCATTCGGTATATGCATGACTGTTCCAGCAGGTACTACCCTTCCACTCGGTCTCGCATCTTGTTCACCGGCGGCAGCCTTTAGTGGTTTTCGAGGCAGCACGTCTACATTGGCATGAAGATGAGCTTCGAGCAAGCGAGTCGGCCGCCCATGAAGTGCTTCATCTAAGTCTGGGAGGCGCGTGTGAATAGACCTGTTTTCCTCTTCATTTGCGATATTCTTCGTTGATCGAGAAGGCCGACGGCGCAATGGGGACCTTGCAGCAAGGCGTGCCCGCGCAAGGCGTGGAAGACTCCTTCGCATGAAGATCTGATGGATGGCGAAGTCAGCTTCTAAAGGCACGCCTTGAAGTCTTCGGGACCTGCTGATTCTTGCTCACCTTGCAAGAATTCGGTCCGGCACGTAGAAAAAAAGTGCTACGTTGTCATGTCGCGTGGCCGTACGAAGAGAAGGTGCTGATGAGACTTCAAGTCGCAGATACTGTAGTCTCGAAGTAATCAGATCCCAAAATGTAGGTGTAGTTGGCAGAAAGCTGCGAGTGATGCCATCATGAAGAGCTCTCCGAGCCATGCAGAGGTGATCGAGCATGTTGGCTCTGCTCAACTTCATCTCCTACAATACAACAGCAGGAACATGGTTGTGAGCGGCGACTGCTTGCTCTGGCATCGGTATAATGACGGTGCGCTGAGATGTTTGTTTCCAGAAACTCAAGCTATCTCTCAAGGTACTGCGACTTGATTTGGGCCACGAATGCATGAGCAGCACTCCCATGGCTATGAAATGCTAATGCGCGCTCACTAGGCGACACTCGAGAATGTAACGAATCTTCAGCCAAGCTCTATAGATTACACTTTCTTCTGCAGAGTACAATGCTCGTCTTGTCGAGAAGTTCATTCTAACGTGATCGGCATAAGCAGAAGCGTAAGTATACAAGCGTACGGTCAGACTATCGGCTGAACTATGACGTGCTACAATTTGGAATGCTAATAGGAGGAACGAGAGATCACTGGAAGTCGGGGGACCGCAAATTTCGTTTTCCGATGCGACTTCTGCAAGGTACGTCGGCCTTCTATTGCCCTTTTTTCTATACTACATGCCACTAACAGCCTATGCCTTCTCAACTATCAGCGAGAGTCGACAGCCGTCTTCGACGATCCTAAAGGCAAAGCTCCTGTCAACGGCATACACACCCTAGACAAGGCGGAAGTCAATCAACCATCCACAATCGCGGTGTTCGAGTGTCGTGGCTGCGAGTTTATCGATTTCGAGCCAAGGGTTCGTATTGGAATCAGCAGCACACGAATGCTTCGTTTAGGCTGACCGCGTTATCATTCTTAGGGTACCTGGAAGTGCAAAGGTGCCGAGTCAGGTACTGACTTTGATGAAGTCGAGTTCGAAGACGGCCGATGGGACGATTACGACGAAAAGGTGCGTATGGCCAAGGCCTGAAACATCTTCTTTTCGCAATATTGAATGCGATTACAGGCTGGCTTGCCCGTCTCTGTCTCTGAGATATCCGCCAAGTTCGAACGGACATAATGTAACAACAACCTAGACTCTCCGAGCCGAAAGCAATCATGTGCGGATATCATATATCTTCGATATCATCTGTTTCCTCGTCTGCTTGCACGAAAAGTTCACTGTCTCCCGTAGCATATGTATAACATGCTGCTGCTGTGTCCACCGCAGTATCGCAGAGCTCTGCTAATCCGACTTGCGCAGTTATGTCTACTGGACAGGCGATTGGATGCGATGTTCCCGCACGCGAGACAATCAGGGGTCGCGGCAGTCGGTCTGTATAGTACGCCGATATGATGACATCGTCTACCGTGACGGGTTCGGAGCTAGCTTGCAAGAGGGCTTCCAGACATGGCTGCAGGCATGCCTTGGCACTTTGAGCATTATGCTTGTCTGCCAAGGAGAACAAGTATAGTACGTCTAGGAGCAGCCATCAGCTCAACGTAGTACGACTTGATGGTAGACTCACATTGGCCCGCCGGAGCTGAGAAAGAACCTTCTCCCGCCATCAATGCCATCGTAGGTTGTGCTGGGACATTTTCTCCCAATTTGCCAGGCGGAATGATGTATAGCGCGTTCTCGCATGTGCTTGTCTCTGGAGGAGTTTCCTCTTCCTCATTTAGTTCCTCCGCAGGCTTTTGCAAACGGATTGGCTTGCCGAGGATTACGATAGCTTTGTGTTGAACGTGCCGCGAATCATTATCAGGTCCGTTGCTGACTCTGATAATACAGTCGGCGGTGTAGGATTCATCATTGTCGAACTGAACCCTTGCAGGACTATCGTTCGTTGCCTCTACTAGACTTTGTATTAGTCTACCCAGCATATATGTACCGCCGAAGACTGCCGATACCCTGAGAGATATATGTATTGGCTTGCTTGCGGTCAAATGCGGAGAGCTGGGGGACTCACCTGCAGAAACCCTGAATGATTTCACCGACACCTCCATACTGACCAAGTAAGAATGGGGATTTGCCATACTTGCCGGTCGAACGCATATACTTGCGGAGTCTCGAAATCGCAGGGATGCTCAAACCTGTGACGAATCTTAGCACTTTCATTGTGGGCAGAGGCATGTTTATGGCCTGCTTACCCTCGGAAGACGCAGATAAAGCTGCAGCATACATCAGCATCTCCTTTAGCCGGCCAGAAAGATTATACTTCTGCTCCAGCGTGTCGCTGAATGCAATATCTGCTTCTTCATCTGCAGAGATGAAGCCATGCAGGAATCAGTAAGACGGGTCTGTACACGTCAAGAAACTCTTACCTTCAGTATCTGCAGTATCGTCATTTGCAGCCATGACATACTTCATGACTCGTCGCTTCTCGACGAGGGACAGACTCTTGTCCTTGAAGATGTCCTCCTTAGTAGTAGCAGCCGCCTTGAGGCGTCCATCCTCGTACAGCGCCACTGTATCTATCAGTCGAAAGGCGGAATATTTTGCGACGCCAGAGCGGACTAAACTTGAGATGAAGGGTCCTATGGAAGGGTATATAGTCGGACATAGAGTGATGTTATAACGCCTTGCGGATCTTGCCAGCTCTGGAGGAAGCTCGGCGGAATTTGTGTCAGAAAAGCTCAGGTCGACTGAACCTTTCTCTATCTCGTTGCGGGCACTTGCCCATGATACTAGCTCGTTGACGCTCAGTGTTGTTTGGTATTCGCCATAGTAAGATCGCTCGTCCACGTGCAGTACGGAGTGGCCAGATTTCGCGAGAGCCCTGTATTTAGAGCGTCAGAAAGTACAGAGCAGACCGCATAAGAGATATATATCGTCAGACTGCTGCTCAAATCTCCCACTTACGCAGCGAGTATGCTTTGTCGTAGGCCAGTCCCGATCACAAGGAACTCGAAGTGGGTTGGCTGAGCCTGCATGACTGCTGTCTGCTACTCTTCAACACAGAAGGACTGAGTTGGCAATTACTCTTCAGTGGCCAGATACTGCGATGACATGATGGGATATATCCTATGCTCGCACTGTTCCGACCGCATGAAGTGAAGGCAAAGCGAATGCTGGGACACCTCGCAAGTCAACGCTCGTGGAGCGACGGCAAATTTCAGATCAAGCATGAAGAGGCGGCTGCATTGCCTGCGCTTTTAGGTCTATCTACATCCTATGATGCTGCTCGCACGGTCTATGGAATCTAAAGTATGCGAATAAGGGTATATTCTGGCGGTCATCTGGGACTACCTGCTACAGGCACAAAAGTATCTATTGACTTCTCCCTCCTAATTCCAATCAGGGAATTCCATCTTGAAGGGCGCCCAGTTATGCTTCACAAAGCGGTGCGTTCTACCTCCGTGCATCTTGCTGATGACCTCCGTATCTCGCGAGTCAAGCTTCACCAGCTTCAAATTACCTTCAATGCGTGATGGAGTCACGCTCTTCGGCAATGGATTCACCCCTCTCTGGTACTGATAGGATATCAGGACGTTACCAGCATTGCAGTCATGCTTCTCCGCGATTTCGTTGACCTTAGGATCCTTCACCCTGTGTATAGAAGAAAGCAGCACGTCAACAACATTCACTTCCAAATTTCCAATGTGACGGCGGCTACGCACATAGGCGCTTGATTCGATCCTAGAGGGCTGTAACCCTGCGGTAAGATACCCTTCGACTTGCAGAAGTCCACAAGCTCTATCTGAGGGCAAAGAGGATGCAGCTCGATCTGATTCGCCGCTGGGACAATCTCCGCCGATTCCAGGAGTCTTTTCAGCTTAGGAATTGACATGTTGCTGACGCCAATAGCTTTCGCTTTGCCTTTCTTGTACATCTCTTCCATTTGATGCCAGGTTTCGTTAAAGTCGAAGTCGAGAAGCATGTCTCGTGTACCGCACGGAAGGCTGTGGATCGGCATCATCTGCTCAACTGATGTCTATTCATGCTGCTCAGCTGGCAGGAAGAGAACTTACGTAGGCACACGAGGATCATTGCCATTCGGATTCAGGGCCACCGGGTAGTGAACCTGATTATGTGCCAGTTCAGTATGAACGTGCAGCCGTAAGGCAGAATGAGTACTCACTAAAAACAGATCCACATAATCAAGACCCAACTTCGATAATGATCCATCAAGTCCTCCTTCGACATCAGTGTGGAAGGTCGACCAGAGCTTCGTCTGAAGGGATGGGTGTCGATATTTAGCAGATGCTTCTGTCCTCACACAAGCAGACGAAGCTCCCTTACAGTTACGAAGATCTCCTCCCGACTATTAGGGGCGGACAGACGAAAATGTCAGTCTCTATAGTTTGCCGGGCGATGATGGTCAAAAAGGACGAACGGTACTCCGGATTCTCTAATACCCTGTCCGACTTCGGCTTCATTCCCATACGCATGTGCGCAATCCTGCAAAATATGCGATCTACATCAGCTGTTGAGGTAAAAACAGGCGCGTATTGCCACAGCCCATCGGGGACGTACCAAGTGTCGATAACCAGCTTCAAGAGCAGACTTCACAGCCTGTCGAAGCAAAAGTTAACGCAGCCGAAAATTCAAAGGATCGCACAATGGTGCCCATTTACTGTGGCTACTTCTCCAGGGGCGGCTTTCCATGTTCCAAAGCCTGTCGCGTGAGCACAGACGTGAGCCAAGTCCGCGACTGGAAAGTTTCTTAGTAACTTCGAACCTATCTTACCAATAGCTGGGATTGTGGCACCAGTATTAAGTTTGAAATCGGGTACAGACATGATATAATTACGATACCGGGAGTGATCCACTCGATTGCTTGATATTATGATGGTGGCGGTTTCTTAAGTATGCTCGAGACTTTTCTTCGGAGATTCGAGTAAGGAAAGGCAAACAAAACGGAGATGCGATATTGTCAAGAGAAGAGGAAGAGCAAGAGCTGTATCTTATATCTAGCCTAAAGACGAAGAGTTTTTTCCAAAGCGAAGAACTTTTCTGTAGTGTAACGTGTGGCTACTTTCCTCGGAAAAACTACGTTCGTTGTTTGCTTGCGAACCCCTTCAAAGTCCCTGGGGAAGTCCGGATATTACATCACACAACAGCTGAAGGGAGGTCACTGTTCCGATGAACATGTACTACTTGAGGGCAGTCTTACCCGTCGGGCCGAAGGTGTTACAGCTGATATCATACAAAATTCGCGAGCTTTTGCCGAAGACAGCAAACTTTCTCGATCGCATTTGCTGCTCAGGGATGTATGTATCATATCCCCCAGAAAAAGGGTAGACTAGTGGAGCTTCAGTTCATGTTGGCACGTAGACCCTCGCTGATGTCAGACGTGCGATGTATGGCTTTTCGTTTCATCAAGCATTGCTCAGAGCAAAAAAACGCGATCTGAGACGAGATTTCTAGGAGCTTTGGACTTGTCCAGATTGCAATTAACGCAAGTCTATTGCACACTCTATGGACATTGTTGTTATTCACTTGCGTATAGATCTGACTCACTCCAATTGTTTTTCCACGGTAAGTATAATTCTACTCATAACTTGTGGGTTTCCTAATTCCAATCAGGGAATTCCATCTTGACAGGCTTCCAGTTAGGTTTAACGAATCTATGGACTTTACCACCATGCATTTGTGAAATGAATTTGAAATCTTCATCATCAAGTTTGATAACCTTCAAATTTTGTTCTATTCTTGATGGTGTTACTGATTTTGGTA
Organism: Cystobasidium tubakii; assembly: GCA_024345325.1. Classification (NCBI taxonomy): domain Eukaryota; kingdom Fungi; phylum Basidiomycota; class Cystobasidiomycetes; order Cystobasidiales; family Cystobasidiaceae; genus Cystobasidium; species Cystobasidium tubakii. The sequence continues at coordinate 682,166 of BROO01000001.1, read as the reverse complement.
GAACGCAAACTCCTCTTTGAGCTTGGTAAGAGATTAGGATGTTACTAACTGAGCAGTTTAGCTTTTCTGCGAGCTTTGTTAGGTGTTCATCCTTGAGGCTGAGGTATCAAGAAGCCGAGTTGAGAACATCGTCAAGAACAGTAATCAGTATGATTGCCAATTCTACAAGACCAATGCTGGCGTGCGCTCACATGGGTGACTCGGTAGATCCAAGAGGGCTAAAAGCCTGAGGCAAGATACCCTTCTCCTGGCAGAATTTGACAGTCTCATCTTGAGGGCACAGAGGGTGCAGTTCGATTTGATTCGCAGCAGGAACGACTTCGGCAGTCTTTAATAGTCTCTCCAGCTTAGGTACGGACAAGTTGGACACTCCGATGGCTTTGGCCTTGCCTGACTTGTAGACTTTCTCCATTCCTTTCCAAGTTTCGGAATATTCGGCATCGTGGAGGATGTCTCGGTTTCCGTCTGGTAGACTGTATGACCAGACATCCGTAGAGGGCAATAATCAGCTGCCCATTAAATCCATGCGGCATCGCCCTGCATTCATGATGGAATAGAGAAGTACGTAGGGAACTTGGGGTCGTTACCCTTGGGGTTCAAGGCAATAGGCCAGTGGATCTATTGACCGACCTGATTGTCAGTGGAATAGCTCTAGTCGTGGGATGTGATGCTAGCCTCGACATACAAGGTATAGATCGACGTAGTCGATACCGAGCTCCTTCAATGAGGCATCAAGGCCAGCTTCGACGTCGGTGTGGTACGTGCACCATAGCTTGCTCTGCAGATGAAAATGGGAGCAGCCAAACATTAGAGACCATCCTGAATCTTTTAGCCGGGCCATGACTGCATGCGTACGGTAATGAAGATCTCCTCGCGGCTATCGAATGATATAGTCAGAATTTGCACTGATTGCCTTGAGCTTGGATCAAAGGATGAAGACTCACGGAACACCGGATTCTTTGATACCCTTGCCGACTTCAGCTTCGTTGCCTGTATGAATTGCAAACAGTAACAATGCATTGCCGATCAGGTCAGTCACGATAGCCGGAGACAGGTGCCGTGCAGTTGGGAAAAGCACGAACCGTAGGCGAAGGCGCAGTCCTGTATGAGTAGAGGGTCAGTGTATCCATCTATTCAAGTCAGTAGTAAGTATGAACGCACAATGTGTCTGTAACCGCACTTTAAAGCAGCTTTGACGGCCTGCGAGTGAAACGGAAGCCAGCGTATGCAGATCAGCATCTCTTGACCAGGCAATCCGACAACAACATCATGAGAACCCAAGGACGCACATTAGTGACCTCTCCCGGAGCAGACTGCCATGTTCCAAGGCCTGGCAGAACTACAATGTCAGACGAATGACCCCATTGTACCCTATCACTGGAATGCCGGTCCCAACTGCACCACTCACCGATGGCTGGGATCTTTGCGCCAGTGTTGAGAGTGAAGTTTGGGATAGACATGGTTGGTGAAGCGTAGAGGTGCAGGTAGAAAGAGCTGTCGAGTGTATCGGTAAGACTGGCTTGTTGATTGGCCTCAATCCAACGATGGCGCTCTTCAAATATTCTTTTTATTGCTTTCTGCCTTTTCTCTGCAGCCGTCGATTGCCGCAGTTGTTCGGTAGTCGCCACTGGCGTATGCCGGATGGCCTCTGGAAATGGAGGGCATCAAAGCTGCACAGCCTGAGTACCTTATCAGCAATGACATGGATGAACGACAGCGATGCGTGTCACTGCAGTATGGCTGCAACCACAACGCCTTCCGAACCGAGACCCGCCCGGCATCTTTATGCCGGCTCAGATGCAGGTGGGGCCCAATGATCGGGAACGAGATGCCTCCTCCAAGCTTGCAGCGGCATGCACGACTCCGAAGAGCTTCTATTCATCATCATCGTAGAAGTGGTCATTCCATGCTGCACGCCTTCAAGCGCTTACTCGATCCATCAGTAGTACACCCTTCACTCGCAAGATCAACCATGACTTCAAGCAGACCTCTGCCGAACCTGACCTTTTTCCAGAGAGCACATGCAGCAGCGGTCGAGAATCCAAGCAAGCCTGCCATTATAGATGCAAGAACTGGAAAGGAACATACCTATGTAGACTTACTCAAGGACGCTGCTAGCTTCAGAGACAAGATCACCCAGGGAGAAGATGACATCAAAGAAGCTCGTGTCGCAGCTCTCATTCCAAATGGATGTGCGTCGTTTCTGCTCTATTTCGAGAACAGCTGTTGGCAAATCATAATCTAATACAGTCTTGCCTCTACCTAGACTCATGGGTAGTAGCTCAATGGGCGACATGGGTCAGTCGCTCTTGCTCTCCCGTCTTGCTCGCGAGCAGTACCACTGATACGCCGTACCCACACTCGTTTGATCGTTTCCTCAATACTATGCAATCTACAATCATACAATGATATCTAGGCAGCAGGAGGATTCTACGTGCCCATACTGCACACACATCCAGTCCCAGAAATGACATACATTGTGCAGAACAGCGAGACGAGCACGCTCATAGTTCATGCCTCTCTGGAGGAGAAAGGTCGAGAACTGGCTGAAAAGGCAGGGTGAGTGTCTTTCTACTACAATTGCTATTATTCCCTCGTCTCTGGGCTGACCTTGGCCTTTCTGGTGGTCTTCCTGACTAGCGTGAAGAATGTAGTGATCATCGGGGAAGATTTCTCGACATCTTCAGATGTCTCCGAACTACCTGAAATCAGCAAAGAGCCTTTCGACACGGACAGATGTGCATTCATGCTTTACACCAGCGGTACAACGTAAGCTAAGATCGGACCTGAATAGAGTAACATTTGGTAGTCTTTTAGGCTAATGACAAAATTCTACTTGACAGGGGACGACCGAAAGGTGTGGTAATGACCCATAAAGGCCTCACTGCGCAAGCAGAGAGTATGACACAATGCTGGCATTGGAAGGAGTCAGACAAGATTTTACACGTGGTAGGTCCGAGTATGCACCATCCGCCAGTTGTACATGCTACTGATAGCGATGCAATAGCTCCCACTGCATCACATACACGGCGTATCAAACGTCCTTCTTACAGCATTATACAACGGAGCTACAGTAGATTTTATGGCCAAATTCGACGCACCCGCGATCTGGAAGCGATGGCAAAACCCAGCACAAGATCTTACGCTATTCATGGCTGTACCGACGATATATTCCCGACTAATCGAAGCCTACAACAATATGACGACGGAAGAAAAGCAAAAGGCAACTGAATCATGTAAACAATTCAGGTTGATGGTTTCAGGATCGGCACCGTTACCTAGTCCATTGAAGGAGAAATGGAGAGTAATTTCAGGTGGTCAAGTATTATTGGAGAGGTATGGAATGACTGAAACTGGTATGATTATCTCATGTGGTATGCCAGAGCATGAACGTGTAGATGGTCATGTTGGAATGCCTATGCCAGGAGTACAAGTTAGATTATGGGATGAAACAACACAAAAAGACGTAACAGATCAATTAGAAACATCAGGCGAAGTTCAAATTAAGGGAGATTTAGTTTTTAAAGAATATTGGAAATTACCAGAAAAAACAAAAGATGAATTTACAGATGATGGATGGTTCAAATCTGGTGATATTGGTATTAGAACTAAAGAAACTGGTTTCTTTAGAATTCAAGGTCGTTCTTCTGTTGATATTATCAAATCTGGTGGTGAAAAGGTATCAGCTATTGAAGTTGAGAGAGCCCTTTTATCGTTGGATTTCATCAAAGATGCTGCCGTTGTTGGCGTGGAAGATCCTAGATGGGGTGAAGTTGTAGGATGTGTTCTTGTGCTCAGGGATCCGAAGAAGCAGCTGGATCTGAAAGAATTGCGAGATATCCTAAGAAGCGAAGTAAGCCTCGTACATCTTTGCTCGAGCACGTCTCTCTGAGATTACAAGCTGACAATCTGATTTGTCTGGCTGTAGCTCGCAAACTACAAGATTCCACAGAAAATGAGAATATGTAGGTCTCGCTTGACAGTTTGCGCTGCCCATTGCTACCGCTAACCTTCTTCCTATGTGCGCTCGCAGACGACACTGAGATCCCGAGGAACGCCATGATGAAGGTTGACAAGAAGAGTCTCGTGAAGCAGGCTTTCCCAATTGATGACGGAACAAGACTGTAAATACAATCATAGACTACTTGGCGTCCGTGCATTAGCATGTCGGCCTCAGTCACACCATATCTGCTATATAGAGCCATCGTCACCGTGCGCTAGATTATGCTCCACTGTCTAGATGATGTAGTTTGCTGTACAACAGGGATACAGATCATACCCATCCCTGCATCCCATTCACGTGTTTATACAACATAGTCCGAGCATACTGAGTGCCGCAGGCGGGTGTGTCTAGGAGATTCATTTTGCATTTACAGCCACTCGACTGTGCCAGGAGGTTTGGAAGTAATATCGTATGTGACTCGGTTGACGCCAGCGACTTCATTGGTAATTCTCGAGGAGATGTGTCGCAGTACTGGTCCAGGGAAATCGAACCAGTCTGCAGTCATGAAATCGTCCGTTTGTACTGCTCTGAGCGCAATAACTTGTTCATCTGGAAAAACAATGATCATCAGCATCGGCTTGTTGCTTGACTTTCCACAAACGTACAAGTCCTCCTGTCACCCATGACGCCGACAGCCTTCACAGGCAATAAAGCAGCAAAAGCCTGAGAAATCTGATCGTAAAGACCGGCTTTCCTAATTTCTTCGATGAAGATTGCATCTGCCTTTTGTGCTATTTCAACTTGCTTTCTTGTTACTGGCCCTAGAATTCGGATAGCTAAACCTGGTCCAGGGAATGGATGGCGTCCAACGAGATGAGCTGGAATGCCGAGTAGTCTGCCTAGTGCTCGGACTTCGTCTATTGCGAAAGCAGAACACCACATCAGGCTGAAAAAAGGGAAGGTCTGAAAGTGTAGTGACTCACCCTTGAAAAGCTCTCTCAATGGCTCAATCAGCTTGAGCTTCATATCCTTCAGCAAGCCTCCGACATTATGATGCGTCTTGATTGTTGCCGAAGGTCCCTTGAAAGAGATACTCTCAATGACATCAGGGTATAGAGTACCTTGCAGAAGCCATTCAATCTTTCCCTTAGCTTGTCCTTCCTCTCCTCTCGCACGAGCCTCCTCTAGTTCCTTCTCGGCTTGAACTTCCAACTTCTTAGCTTCCTCCTCGAAAACATTGATAAAAGTGTTGCCAATAATCTTTCTCTTTTGTTCTGGATCTTCGATTCCTTCTAATCTTTGCAAGAAAAGATCTGAAGCATCGATAACTGTAAGATTGACTCCTAGATCTTCGTTCAACATCTTATGCACTTGTTCTGCTTCGTTGAGTCGTAGGACTCCGTTGTCGACCATGATGGCATGGAACCGGTCTCCAATAGCCTCATGCATGAGCTTGGCAGCTACAGAGGAGTCGACACCTCCGCTAACAGCACCGATAACGCGACCGTGTTCTCCACATATCGTGCGGATGCGCTTGATCTCCTTGTCAATGAAGGTTTCCATCTTCCAGTCGCGCTTGACACCGCAGACTCGGGTGAATCGGTCGAAGATCTCCCTTCCTCGTGGCGAATGTGTGACTTCGGGGTGGAATTGTATACCGAAGAGAGGCTTCTTGTGGTGTGCGATGGCGGCGAATGGTGCCGATGGGGTAGTTGCGATAGTAGCAAATCCTTCTGGCAGACTCTTGACGATATCCGAATGCGACATCCAGACCTGTGAAGCGAAAAAAGTCACACTTTTATAAGTAGCCTCCTCACCCAGCGAGGGCATCGAACTCACCGGGAAGTCACCCTCTACACCCTCAAAGAACTGATCAACATGCGAACCAATCTCAAATCCACCTTTCTTAGCCTCTTCAGTATGGTCATGCTTGACAGTAACTACAGCTTTTCCATATTCTCTGTGATCAGATCCAGCGACTTCTGCTCCGTGGAATCTTGACATTTCTTGCAAGCCATAGCAGATTCCTAGTACTGGTACAGGGTTTTGCGTCTCGTCGAAGATTGCTGGGTCGGCTCGTGGCGCGTCTTCGTCGTAAACTGAGTATGGTGAGCCCGAGAGAATAATGCCTGCCAAGTGGACGACAGATCAGATCACGGCTTTAAAGACAAAGCTGTGGTGAGATGCACACCCTTAGGTTTGAATGGGACTTCGCTGAGCTTTGTAGTGCATGGAAGCATCTCTCCATAAACTCCAAGCTCTCTCAGGCGGCGAACGATAAGGTGTGAATATTGCGAGCCAAAATCGAGAACGAGGCTGAACACCCAGAGCACGAGAGAAAGCTTTTAGCTGATAGTAAGCATGCAGAGATAGAAGTTGAGAAGCTCACATTGTATCATAGGCATGAGCAATGTTGACGATACCTTGTACCTCTTCAGCCTGTCCATTGACTCCATCTTTCACAGCTACGCCGTTCTCGCGCAGCTCACCATCGATGCGCGTCATGTCTGGCTTTGTAGTCGGAAGGCAGCAGTTCCGGGTGAGATGTCCAGTGTATTAAGTGCAGCTTCCACACGTGTGAAGTGCAGCAGACCTCTGCAGTGTGCTTTTCTGCTGCCAGCAAAATTCAGACCTCCGGAAGCTCGATCATCCATGGGCCAGGTGGAAATTAGGGGGACTACATGTCCGCAAGTAGAAAACAGCTGTATGGCTTTCTCGAGGTCTCCAGCGAGCACATCTATGATAGCAGAAACGAGGCGCTTGTGTTGCCTGGTCACTCACGGCAAGTGCGAATTGCACTGTTGAAAAGGTTTCTTAATATTGTTCAAGTAGGTGAATGAAAGCAAAGCAATTCCAACTACTGCCAAACGATTTCTAGGCTTTCTACTTGGAATTGCCCGGTACTCTGCTACACTGAATGAAAGATCTATGAATGAGGCTTCTTAAAATTTAGGGGCGTTCAGAATGATACCCATTAAGCAACCCGATAATACCCCAACGACTGGTATAGTCAAGATCCACCCCATGAAAATCCATCCAGTCGCTTTCCAGTTGATAGCCCTTACATCACCATTACATAGACCGACTCCTACAGTAGCTCCAGTGATGCACATGGTTGTGGACTGAAAGGAATGCAATCAGCATCGGCTATACTGTGGGTGGCGCGGAAAACCCGGGACGAAAAGGAAAAGACACTCACAACCGGTAGACCGTATTGCGAAGCAAGTATAACAGTGATTGCAGCTCCAAGCTCCATACTGGAACCTCGGCTGGGGGACATGTAGGTGATTTTGTTACCGAGAACTCTCATGATGTTGTATCCGTATGTCGCGAGTCCGATTACCAGTGTTACAGCGCCAACGACCAACATCCAGATAGGAATTTCACTGTTCTTGCCTTGAACCATTCCAGAGCGCCACGTCTGATAGATGACCGACCAAGGTCCAATGGCATTCCCGAGGTCATTGGCACCATGAGCGAATGAAGCAGTGCATGCGGTAAGGACTTGCACGAAAGAATAGGTGTGTTCGAGTTCATTCGGGTATTGCTTGGCAGCGGCGAAGACAGCTCTCATATGATCTCCTTCTTTTGTTCCTGCTTCTCCAGCTTGAGCGGCATGGATATCGTACGATGTGCCATGAAGCAGCGTCTTGAGGATCCAAGGAACGGCGCGGTATTTGATGAGGATGCGAAGATTGCTGAAGGTATACCAGTCACCTTCTTGTAATGGATGACGATCTAATGATTCTAATTGACGCGCAAGAATGGATTGCTTTGGTGCCTCGGCTGAGTTGTCGCCTTCTACGGACTCATCAGGTTTGGCGGAAGATGGCTTGGACGATGGACCGGCTTCAAGTTCATATTCTTCTGCACTGTCGTCAGCTACGTCGGCTGAAGGAGCTGTCTCTGTTGGTTGCAGGGCAACAAGTCAGTCACCTAGAATTCAAGTGAAGACTCCCCTGAACCTACTTTGCAGAGTGATGTTTCCGTGTTCATCCTGAATCACCCGATAATCTGGTACGGCACTTGCCTTCTCCTTGGCGTCTGCGGGAGGCTGTCTTCTCAACAAAAAGGGACCTTGGAAGAAATGATACCATTTGAGGGTATAATCGAGCTTGATGATCTTGGTATACACGTAGGGGATCCAGAATAGAACCGCCAGTAACGCAACGACGAGTCCAGTGAGTACGATACCAAGGGCAGTAGTCGTTGGGCTCATTTCGTCCAAATTAAGAGATGGCGATCCTTTGTAGATGATAGACATAGTAGCTACGGCAGAGGCAACGAAAAAGAAGAAAGGACCCGTCCAAATTGCCCATCTGACTGGATCTTTCCTCATAAAGACGGCGAACTTGATGATTAGGTAGATTATAGCTCCGAATCCAGCTGCAATGGCAGGTGCCATTCCTAAGCCTGCGAAAATCGCTCCTAGACCTTGACCACCGTTCCAACCCCACTGGACTTGATCAGCTCCAGCTACGGCTACCCCGACACCTGCGACGGCAGAGACGATGGAGTAGGTCGTTGATACGGGGAAGGCCATGTAAGTCGCGAACATGAGCCAGCTGGCGGAAGCTACGATGGCACAGGTGAACGCTAGGAGCTGAACGCCGGCATTGCCTTGGAAAGCTGTACCGGGCTGCATCAACGCGTGTCGAATGAAGGGTCGTCGTCAGTAAGAGCGACTTTGACACTTCCATTTGAAGCTTTCCAAGGCAGACTTACAATGATACCATTCTTAATGGTACTGGCTACACGCGCACCGACGGTAACGGCCCCCAGGAATTCGAATATCGCGGCTCCGATGATAGCTTGTCGCAGAGTTAGCGAGCGAGACGAAACTGAAGTAGCCCAGGAATTCGCAACATCGTCTTGAAAATCACAACAAGAAACAAGGCAAAGGTGATCAGCACGCTGTGCCTATACTCGCGAATGTCTCGGCTGGCCGATCCAAATGGAAACTCACTGGCTCCGATATTGAAGGCATCAAGGAGCGAGAACATCGTTCCGATAGCCATCTATATCACACGTTGTACCATTAGCTAGCGTCCTACGCTAAGAGTCTCTCTTGTCGAAGCAATCGGACGCACTAAATAATCCCATTGATGGACAGGCATCTTGACGGTGTCTCGAAGATGGGTAAAGGGTTATTGGGTACCTAGTACGTCTTGAAATTGAGCCAAATGGAAGAGAAGATTGGAAAGATAGGACGTCGAGTCTTCGCAAGTTGTTGTGCTTTGCCTTTACAAACGTGTCTTTTTAGTCTGTTCGACTTGGCGGTGTGTCGGGTGATGTACCGATATCGGCTGCTACTTCCGAGGAACAAGGGAGAAGGCGAGAAGGTATCAAGAGAGGAGTGAAGGGGGGATGGCCCGAGAATTTGGCAGGTATAACAGTCCTCGTTCGTGCGTGAGAGACGGGTGAACAAATCCCAGCTTCGAGGCAAAGTGTGTCAGTTTTTCCAGAGCCTCCAAGAGATGAACACGGCAAGGCGGGCTCAGGCGCAGGGAAATAACGATGAACGAATGGGTTTTTTCCCTCAGGAAGAGCGTCTAGCCAAGGAGCATCAGCGGGCGGCCCGGATAGATATCGCGCTCAGTCAGTGTGCTCAGCCTGCTGTTTTCCATTCCGTCCATGCGAGAAAGCTTGTCCGCCGCAAGATAGTCTTGGGTGTTCATCATTTTCGCTGGTGGCGACGGATGGCCTGGCTAGAATTTTGATGATTTCAGCACTTCCATCACTAACGGGGAACCAGCAACTGTGAAACAGAGAGGCAAGGAGCAGTAGAAGCTGCCCGGATGTCCGTATACACTTGACTGCACTCGACTCGCTCAGTTGCCGCGCACACGGTCGAGCTTGCTTGCAGGGTGCTCTCCTGCAGCTTGCGACATGTCCTCACCACGCCCATCCTCATCTTCATGATGCACGTTCGTCGGCTCATTTACACCTGTCACCAGCTTCCAACACCAATCATTAGAGTTCTTCCGAAGTCTTGGCAGAATTGACCTTTAAAGATGAAGCACGTTCGTGGATCCGTATGTCGGGTGATCGAAGAAGTTGGAACGAGTGGCGAACCGACAAGGCCGTGTTGACGATGTATACGCTACTGGGCATCTGGATAAGATGGAATATCGTTCACAGAGGATTAAGAGCCCGTCCCATGTCAAATAACATCAGCTCTGGTTTCTCCATCTGAGCTTGTTGGTCTTTTTACGCCGGAATTGGTACTGTATGTACATCAAGCAAAGACATGCATGCACCTTGCTACAGAGCATCTGAGATAGCCGGAGAGGCACAGACTGACTGTATGTATACTGCTGCTACATATGCTCCTCTTCTATGCCTAGAGGCCTCTTTTCCAAATACGACTTTTACGCTACACCAATCAGCGTGACCGTATGCTTACTACGCAGCTTAGAAGGCCAAAAAGTTTTGCTGTGGATACCGAAGCTGATCAAGCATAGCGTGGAGCTCTGATTGCATCCAATGCTAGCTTGCTTGTAGGGTCCTAGTACATTCAGCAGTACCCTGGCACTGTACCTTACTGGTCTCGCTTCCCTCCTGAAGCTGCATCATTATCAAAGCATGGCCACCATGGAAGCCTACGAGCATGCATTGCTGCTGTTCTCGATATCTGCAATACCTCAATCTAGCGTTTCAGGGACGCCGTCAAGCAGTTCCCTCGACTCTTTGATAGAGTCATTGATAGTCAAAAGCGACTACCTAGGAATACTACAATCGTACAAGCAACACTTTCAATTTTCTCTCGAGAATGGCCTCTCGATCACCTTTGACGATGCATCAGCAATTGCAAACGATGCAGACAGGCAGTTGGAATTGTTGTTATGCAGTATTGCTGCGTTACATCTGTTCTTGCAAGCGAATTGGACTGGCCCAGCTCCAGAGATCGAGCCGAAAGAGCTCTTCACACCAAGCGAAAATGAAGCTTCTACTTCATGCTCAAGTACTTCGCAAGCATGGACAGAAAAGCAAGTGAATGCTCACTGCGTAGACGATCTATCAGTATCTGGAGAACCCGCTTATCATCTCACCAAGATGGCAGGCTATCTTCTCCTAGCTAAGAAGATCCTCTACTCGCCGCATCTCTCAGCCACCACACTTCCATCTCTACCAGTCTGGCAATTTCGCTTAGGGCTTATCAATATCCGCTTATTGGATACCGCAGTTGCCTTACCTGAGTCTCTCCTATCATCCGTCATATCATACACCTCCTCCCTTTCTCAATCTACTTCCTCCCTCATCGACCTGCAAGCATCTTTACTCCTCCTACAGGGGTTATACCATTCTCAATTCGTACATATATCAAGCAATGCAACCAAGATCTCAAATGAATACTTCTATAATTCAGCGAAAGTATCAGGCTTGAAGTATGAACTGACAGGTAGATTGGGTAAAAGAACAAAGTTTCAGATTGACGAGAGAACGCAACTTGTTGTGTTGGCAAAGTCGAGAGAGGGTAGAGATGACGGTTGGACTCCTAGGGAGACAATGTCGCTTACTGTTAGTGATGTCAAGGAGCAACAAGAGAAGACTGCAGCAAATGGAGACGACGGGAGCGTTCTCGCTCAATCGCTGGCCGTTCCTAGCGGACAAGACAAGAAGTCGGAACAACCTCAGTCAGTTATGCTAAATGACGATACTCTGCTCGAAAGGACGCATTTCACCTCTACTGCTTCGGATGGCGCCGCAAGTGGTCAAGACGGGGACAACGTACTTTCAAGCATTGATCCGAATCATCAGCCTATTCTACACCCCCTCGATGAATGCATACTTCTAGCTCTATCGCTAGTCATCACCAACACTTCCCCTTCGCATGGCTTGACGACCCTTCAAATCCAATCCTTCGTTGACCGTGTGGTCGCAGACGGATCACAGAACTGGTCGATATACTCTATGGCTCTTCTACTCCGTTCACGACTTGAAGCTAATCGAAGTCGAACGGTGGAGCGAGGCCTTCTACAGATCCAATCATTGGTAGATCAGTTAAAACTGGAGAGCGTTACCAAACAGAAGAATACCAATGCCTACGAGGTAGATTTGGAAAAGGGGGCATCACCTTACGAAAGACTACAGTATTTCTATCAGTTGAACTTACCTTCTACCTGGGAGCTGGAGAAAGAACTCGCAACGAGATACTTAGGTCTAGGTGTCGTCAGGAGTGCGATGGAGATATTCACTAGATTAGAAATGTGGGAGGAAGTCGCTAAATGTCATTCTGCTGTTGGTGATGACGACAAAGCTATACAGATCGTTCGCGATCTCCTGGATGAGAAGATTATGGAAAGCGAATCTACAATGTCGACGAGACGAACTGTCGCCCCGCCAGAGGAGAATCGTGATGCTGCGGCAACAACAAAACCGACTGTGCTTAGCAAGGGTCAAAAGGTCAAGCTCTGGTGCTTGCTCGGAGATCTTGAGCGCAATATGGAGCATTACGAGACAGCCTGGGAGGTCTCAGGCGGAACATCGTCACGAGCTATGCAATCGTTAGGGAAAACATACTTCACAATGGGCGACTACATTAAAGCGCAAGATTATCTCGACAAAGCACTCTCTATCAATCCTCTGAATGGTAAACTGTGGTTCATACTAGGTTGTGCAGCTATGAGGAACCAAGATTGGAAAACGGCGGAAAGAGCTTTCAGGAGGTGTACCTCTATAGACGATGATGATGGAGAAGCATGGAACAATCTAGCTACTGTCATCTTGAAGCAAGTCGATGATCTCAATTCATTCTCTGCACCTACTGCATCGAGGAGCGACGATCAAGACGTGGAAACGCTAGAAGACCGACGCGAAAAAGCTTATGATAACAAGAAACTGGCTTTTACGTGTCTACGCCAAGCTATCAGATATGCGTATGATTCATGGAGGATCTGGGTCAACTACCTGCTGGTCTCCGTTGATGTGGGAGAGTTGTCAGAAGCGTGTAGAGCTATGACTCGCTTGGCCGAATTGAGAGCCGACAAGGATGGTACGAATGCTATTGATCTCGATGTCTTGGATAAGCTGGTACAAGTCGTCGTCAGGGATGCTGCTAACGTCAAGATTGGGGAGAAGACGATCGCCAATGACCCAGAAGGTGGGTATCCCATCTCCTGCTCGGAAGGGCAAGAATGAGAAATTGATGGGCTGTGTTCTGCAGAGATTCAACAGCATCGCGGTCTTGCGGGCAGAGTCAAGGATCTCTTCGAACACACCCTTCTACCGCGCATCACGGATTCAGCGCATATTTACTCTTCTTACGCGCGTTTGTTGTTCGCTTTGGGCGGTCTTCAAGGCTCGCTCCAAGCGCATCTCAAAGCATACAGAGTTGACGTAGTCCAAAATGACTCGGTCTCGATATCCAAAGAAGAGTTCGCAAAAGCAGCTATAAGAGTTCAAGAGACTGTTGAGATTATGCGCAATCTGGGAGATAGGAAAGGCAATGATGGACAGACGGTATTGCCTAATTGGAAAACGCAAGCCAGAAGTATGGTGAGAACTTTCTTGGGAAGAACGAAAGAGGCTTTCGGTGAAGAGACTAGCTATGAATACTTGCAGGCGGAGTTGCAGGAGCTGAAGACGTAGTTCTATGCAGCTTTGAGGCGTTGTTGGGTAGCATCCCGTGTCTGACTGTGCAGTAAGATATGAAATGATCCCCCCAGCGTCTTCATCTTGTTTATTTCAGGCACCGCATCAACAGAGCGTCATGCTTGCTGTTCTGCTGCCACGCCTGTCGAGTCGTCGCGAGCCCGATGATCGAATAATCATGGTCGATAACTGTTGCTCGTGCACTACAACAATGCTTGCAGCTCTTGCCAACATACGACACCTTCACACACGCTGATTTCGGATATCATGAGCAAGGACACCGCAGTCGTGTTACCGGACAGCGCCGCTCCTGCTGAGGGCGTCCAGGTCTCGCTGCATCCGCTGCCACTGTTGAACATCAGCGAGCACTATACGCGAGTGCGCATACAGAATGGCGGCAGTCTGGACAAGAGCAATATCAAAGGTGTGCTCGAGCATCTCAGCAAGCTATGCTCCGCCTGAACTGATCATTTACGCAACCTTGTTGATTCGGCTGACCGCGTCATGCAGTCATGGGGGCCTTGATTGGTACTCAAGCAGGCAGAGAGCTAGAAGTCGTCAATTCGTTCGAGTTGGCTGCTGTTCTCGACAAAGACGCACAAGAATGGAACATCGACAATGATTTCTTCACGACCAGACAAAACCAATGTATGTGGCTACATGTTTGCCCGCGGGCCAGTCGCTGCGGTCACAGCTGACGATACTACCCTGTTGACCACGCTTATGCCGTCTTATAGTCAGACAAGTATTTCCTGCTTTCGAGTTCCGTAAGTCTTGTGTCTTCACAATCGTGATATCTCCGCTAAAGCATTTGGTACAGTCGGCTGGTACAGCGTAGGAGAAGCACCCTCGGCGAGCGATCTTTCCATCCATACGCAATTGTTGCAATACAACGAATCGCCCATTTTCCTCCAATTACATCCCAATTCAATACAAGCACCTTCAGCACCAGGAGGATCCGGCAAAGTAGCTGCTTCGAAACTGCCACTCGACATCTATGAATCGGTAGTAGACATTGCAGGAGGCAGATCAGAGACTAAGTTTGTCAAGATCGCAACGGAGGCTGGAGGCTACAAAGTCGAAACTTATGAGGCCGAAAGAATAGCTGTGGAGAGTGCCAGCAGAATTACCATATCCGACGCTGCGGCGAACGCTTCGGCTGCTCAAGGTGGCAAAGGCCCACAGGAGACTGCTGAAAGCACCTGTAAGCTTTCTCCAAGCTACTCTCATTGAAGCCTGTCGAACGAGTCTCCTAACGCCGCTGTTCCATCGCAGTGGTCGCTGGCCTAACGACCCAAAGAAATGCGATTTCTATGCTTCATTCGCGCATAGGAGCTATTCTCGAGTACCTCAATGCCGTGCGAACGGGTCAAATTGTCCCGGACCACGAGACTCTCCGTCAAATATCATCACTAGTCTCGTCGATCTCATCGAAGTCGGCTTCTGGACAACTCGCTCCAGCGTCTTCGGCAGCATCGACCTCTGATGTAGCGCATGCCAGCCTTGCGTTCGAGACCCAACAAGAACAGACAGACGTTATGCTCACTTCACTATTAGGGTTAATGACGAAGAATCTCGACGGAATGAACATGCTCGTAGACAGGTTCGGAATTGCTCATGCCAAAGAGCCAGGTCGTGGGGACGACGATATGTTTGGGATGGGTAACCAAGGTCGACATAGAGGTGGAGGTGGACACAAAAAGGGACTCGGAGATGCAGCTCGACGTCACGGGCGCCGTGAAGGATTCTTCTGATGCTCCATGGAAGGAACTTTAGCTGACGCCAGCAGGTCCTCGTGCAAGCAAGGGGTTGAGACTGCCACACAACCTGACATTGGTGCAAACCAGACTGTATTAGTTAGCTATGTCTGCCAACTATAGTGTCAAGTTACACGTCCACAGGCTCCAGCTGAGCTCAGGTGATCAGGAGTTCACCCGCATCGGATTATACCTCTGGTAATTTAAGAGTTGTGAAGACGACTGATGAGGTACCGGTGTACAAGCGCACAAAGATGCTGGCCCTTCTTTGATGCTTTCTAATGCATGTCGACTTGCTGGTGCAGTTGCTAGTTCTACATCTCATTATTTTGTGTTACCTCGGTTCCCTTCGCGCGGAGCGAGACGGCGGAGACTGGAAATGCCAAATTTCGGAGGCCAAACACCCGGCTGATCGAGCTTGGGAAGCAGGTAGCTATTGCGCTGCACCATCGCTTGTGAATGCACCTTCGAGTGCACGGTTTTTCTACTGTGCTGCTTCTGTTGGATCTGCAGCGTGCCAACACGTTTGTATCAAAGCGCCGGGACCTTTTCACATGACGGCGTCTAAAAACAGAACCGGCCCCTACAGGTGCTGCCGCCCTGCTTTGCTGCGCACCACGATGAGACACATGCCCGACAAAGGAAAGCAGAACGTGCACTGGAAAGGTGGCCGAACTCAAGTGCTCTATGACCATCGGAGTGGCGAATCTTCCCCCAGTAGTCGACTCTGGGGCTACGCCAGCTTTGCTAATATGAGCCAATCTGTGTTTCAGAGCGCGACGGTCCAGCCAGAAAGCCTACGGAGTGCTGCACCACTCGGAAGAAAGGTTGCTCGCTCGGGCCGATTGTCCACCCGTAATTCGGTTCCCGCTTTCAGTTTTCCTTCACCTTGCGGAAATCATAGAAAAAGCTCGAACGTGCGGTTTCGCACTTGCCCGATGTAGAAACACTGCAACTAACCGCTGTAACCAGCAATAATGCAGGCGAAAAGCTCATAGAGCGCAAGTACCGCAAGTTGAGAGACAAGCTGCTCAAGCTGAGGAATTTGCGAGAGCCATGCGCTTCTGACAGCTCACTGCACGTTTGAAGCTAAAGGCACTGCCACAAGGGCAAGGAATTATCTGTAGGACCATAAAAAGCCGTTTCCTTCATCTGCTTCTCTTTTCCATAAAAGCATCTGCATCTTCGTAGGCACAGAATACCCCCCAAGACCCGCAGGAACCTCAAGATGCCGCTCCATCAATGGGACTATCTTGTATGAGAGATCATCCCTTAGCGGCACTGGAACAAGTTAACTAACATCTTATGAATATAGATGGCCATCGGCACGATGTTCTCGTTGCTGGACGCTTTCAACATCGGAGCTAGTAAGTAATTTCGGCAACTCACAGCCTAATCCGGATACTTCGAAACTAACATGATCAATCATTGACTAGACGATGTCGCCAACTCCTGGGCAACATCAGTCTCTTCTCGGTCTTTGACTCTTCGACAAGCAATCATTGGCGCTGCCATCTTTGAGTTCCTGGGTGCCGTCACCGTCGGTGCTCGAGTAGCTGGTACCATTAAGAATGGAATCATTGTGAGTTTTCTGTGACAAGCACCCAGATTAGATATCGGACAACGCTTAACTATACCCATCTGACCCTGTAGCCCGGCTCGGCATTCCAAGGCAACCCCGGTATCCAGCTCCTGGCCTTCACCTGCGCCGTCGTAGCTTCCGCTACCTGGCTCATGTTCGCAACCTACATGTCCTTCCCCGTATCATCAACGTACTCCATCGTTTCCGCCGTCGCCGGTGTTGGTGTAGCGGTCGTTGGAGCCAACTCAGTTCAGTGGGGCTGGAATAACGGTAAAGGGTTGGGCGCTATCTTCGCAGGTCTGGGTCTTGCTCCAGCACTGGCTGGTGCGTTCGCTGCCATACTGTACCTGCTCGTCAAGTTCGTCGTTCTGGTGCGAAAGAACCCCGTGCGATGGGCTATCTTCACTGGTCCTTTCTTCTTCTTCACTGCCGTTGCGGTTTCCACCATGTCAATCATCTATAAGGGAGCACCCTCCCTCAAGCTGGCGTCGAAGGGCCCTACCACGACAGCATTGGCCATTGTACTCACTGCCCTAGTGGCCTCCGTCCTCGCCCTCCTTTTCTGGGTACCCTTCGTCTGGGCTAAGGTCATCAAGCGCGATTATACTATCAGGTGGTACCACGTAAGTTTAGCTCCTGTGCTCTACACATTGCTGCGAGGCGCCGTCTTACGCCCGCTCATCGTAAACAGTTCTTCATGGGACCCCTTCTATGGAAGCGACAAGCCCCTGCCGATGCTATGGACCGCGCTGCCGCTGTTCCCGACTATCGCGTTATCCAGGATGAGCATGGCAACATTTCTCTCGAAAGTGAGCAAAGCGTTCGGCATCCCAACGCAACCAAATACCCAACTAACATTTTTGACTTACCAGAAACTCAGGCCGCCAACATTACCTCCAGTGCGTCCGGCGAAACCGATGAGAATAAAGTCGAGGGTGGACCGGCCCCCGTGCTTCACGACAGCGACGCCACCGCAGCCGAACCCAAGAAGCAGTCTCTCCTTGCTCGTCAGGTAGAAGCGCTTGACCGACACCCACTTGAAGAAGGTGGATGGTATTCACCAAGCAACATTCTCATCATCTTGAAATACCGCGCCGTTCCCTGGCTCCTCAAGACCGTTTTGTACGGTACAAGCTACGACATTCATGCAGCTCAGGCCGGCCAGGCCGGAACAAAGGAAGGAGACCACATGCGAGGTGTTTATGCAGCTGCCAAGCAGTACCCCAACGAGCTCGAGCACACATACTCATTCGTCCAGGTCCTCACTGCCTGCACTGCATCTTTCGCTCACGGGGCCAACGATCTTGGAAATGCTATTGGACCCTGGTCCGTTATCTATCAGACGTGGCACTCTGGAATGGTTCAAGGCAAGAACAGTGAAATTCCTATCTGGATGTTGGTCGTTGGCGCTGTAACACTGGTAATCGGACTCGCGACATACGGATACAACATCATGAGAGTTCTCGGTAACAAAATCACCTACATGTCCCCCAGCCGAGGTTCCAGTATGGAGCTTGGGGCTGCACTCACTGTTATACTTGCTTCACAGTACGGTTTACCAGTTGTGAGTGTCTTTTCCTCTTTTTCCCGGGTTTTTCGCGCCACTTACAGTATGGCCGATGCTGATTGAACCTTACTACAGTCCACAACAATGTGCATCACTGGAGCTACAGTGGGCGTTGGTCTCTGCAATGGTGACTTTAAGGCTGTCAATTGGAAGGCGATCGGATGGATCTTCCTCGGCTGGATTCTCACAATCCCCATCGTCGGAACCATCTCCGGATGCTTGATGGGGATTATTCTGAACGCCCCTCACTTTGCTTAGGCGTTTCAAGCTTCGTATAACATTGAGCTGAAAACTTAATGCATAAAACCATCAAAAACCACGTAAAGTTGTGTTTTTTTCGGAATGACTGAAATCCGTTCCCATCAGTCTTAATTACCTTTTACCGTAGGTTAGCAGGGTGCTCGTTGTTCTCTCACGTAATATTAGTCCAAGACTGCGTGCAATTCATAGATGTTCGGCTCTCTATTTGCTATGCTGCTAACGTGTGGTTACGCTGCTTTTGCAACTGTTTTAGGCCAGTACTACTGGCAAAAGCTGGGTAGAAGAACTGCCGCAACATCGCCCTTTGCTGGACATTTGCCGCTTGGAGTTCAAGAGGTCACCAATCGTCTCGCTAAGAAAACTGAGGTCATGTTCTCTTTCGGCAGACAGAAACAGCGATGCCTATGATATCGAGTTCATCGCTATCGCACGTAACAGTGAAGATAGGATCGACCGCGAGGCAAAAAAAAATTGGTTTTGTAGCATCAGTAGATTTCATGTCTTTTGCAATAATGTATTGGCCGATAAAGCGCTTGAAGGTAGAAGTTGAAGGATTTTCTCTAGAAGGGCGTCGACTTCAGAGGGCTTAGTGCTAAGAGCTTCCGCGAGGGCTAAGGCGGAGATGGGCCTATTGGGCGAATCATCGGACAGGTACCGAGTGCCGGCTGGTGTGGTAAGCGGGCATGGATGGTGACCGTCTGAGGGAGAGCAGCTCGAATTTGAAGCATGTAACGATTTGCTTCAGTCCCAAAAACAAACACTTTCACTTATATGACCGCGTGCGTAGACGATAGCATCGTTCATCACGGTGTAGGATTCGGCGAGCGCTTGACCAACAGTATGTACGTTGGTCATGCCAGGACCAGGACAGTTTGGTTCGGTGTGGTTCACATTGCAAGCCATTGTGTTCTTCACAATGACTTGGCCAATGCCGTTCAGAAGTGTTCGAAACTCTCTGGTGAATACGGCAGTCGGACCTTGGTCCTGTTGGGGTGGAGTACCCTAATGCTTTGGAGCTCGGCAGTCGGGCTGCAAGGGTGCTACTGCAATACTCTGAATCGCTCGACAACTTGGAGAAAGCACGACTCGTATGGCGCTTGACCTTATCAATCTCGAATATGTTGCACGAGTTTGCGCAAGAAGCTCTCCAATGAGTGTTAGGGAAAGCAAGTGACCGCCGAAGCGGTCGAGAAAGAAAGAGACGCAAGAAGGGAGCTGCAAAAATTGCTCGGCTTTTATAGTCGGCTTTTATAGTCGATAATTTGGAAGGTTGGAAGGCTACTTGGGTCTTCCGGCTGGAAGACAAAACCAGTCAGCATTCTTCCAGGAACCTTTCCATGTGGATATTTTCAAAGCTTCTCTTCTAGGACGCGGATATTTTGAAAGCTTCCCTTCCGAGGCTACGGATATTCTGCAAGCTTCTTCGGTCCGACCGCTGCTGTCAAAGCTGAAAAGGTCCAAATTCTTGCTCGATTGACCCAATATATCAGATTCAGTTGTTGCCAACATACAGCTGCATGGTGCATCTACTCTTTTGTGGTCTCAGACTTTGACAGTGAAGACATCAGCCATACTTACATTTTGCACGGACAGGGTGACTGCCTGCAGCAATAAAGGCCGGTGCCGCCATGGCCGGAAGCATCATCTCAAGGTCGAAGCGACAATGATTCGGAAAGCCGAAAGGTGATCTGCCATGCGATTGTGGACCAGTGCAAGGGCTCAGTATGATAGACTGGACAGTATGTCGCGAGCTGGCGAGCTGTGGAGTAGACTTGGGACTCTGGAGCATGATGGACAGTGGTAAGAACTGGGCTGCTTGGGATGTTGTTGATGTTAGATGTGATGGTTTGGAGGAAAGTAACGGCAAAGAGCATTCTCGCTGATACAGAGGCTGATCGAGAAGATGCTCTCTTCTACCCTGCACCAAGCTGGAAGGTGTCCATAAGCATAGGACTCAGACTGCAGAACATCGACCTCTTCGACGTCTGGCCTTCTACGAGCTCGCCTCATGCCATGCGATGTACTCACTGCTCGAGCAAGTCCAGAGCCAGGTTGCCTCGGCGCGTCACGAGCTTCTTCGGCTTCAGCCTGCTCGCTCAGCTTGCGTTGCAGCAGGTGCAGCCGGTGACAGCACTGTTTGGGATTGGAGAGAGACGCTTCAAGTATGAAGGTTTGATTGATATGGGCACGCTTGGTCTGGACGAAGTCAATGGTATGGTTGCAGCATTGGGAGATTTAGAGGGTGGGCAATTGTGAGTGCCCGACGCGCGGAGACCGCAGTGGAGTTGTATATACAAGGTCTAAACCTAAAGTGAATTCTATTTTATGGTCTTACAGCCTGGAATTGTTCGTACTCAGTCCAGATCAGCGCTCCGTGTCGTCGCTACAATGGGACCGAAGTGAGCTGTGGCAAGGAGAAGTTGCAGGACTAACAGCAAGACATACTTATGACCGCATACCTGCATTTACACAGAACAGTATCAATTCGAGCCTGTACCGTATGCTAGAGGTATTCAAGCGCCCTGGACAATCACAAACATCGTCCCTGGCGACTACGACTATGATGGCAGGCTAGATATTCTGCTAATGGGTCAAGAAACTCCCGATGGCTGGTTCAGCGATACCGAAGTCAAGATGCTCTTCTACAAGGGTCTAGGCGGCGGTAACTTCTGTGAGGGAATGCTTATGTTGACAATTCGTTGCTCATATCGCTCACATTACTATTTTATTTTGCTAGCCGAACCGATTAATGCGCCATCATCCGCTTTGCAGCAACCCATTCCATTTGATGCAAGCGGCGACATGCAAGTCAGCCTACTAGGCTTTCCGTATGGTGACGATAAGAAGGAGAATCTAAGAATGTGGCGGAATGACTGGAGAGAGAGCAATGGCACCCAAGTCTTCAGCTTGTAGGTCCCCTTCCTGGGCAAGAATTAGCGACTGCTAATTGAACCTTGCTTACGTAACAGAGCGGACCCGCCTCTGGCTTCTGCTGCATTCAACTGCAAAGTGCCTAACCCCCATTCCAATGCTTTCATTGATCTGGATGGAGACTGCCTGGCAGATCTCTTCCTGGTCTGCCAGGACGACTCCTTATCCTCAGGCCTGTCGTATCAGATCTGGATAAATGCCAAAGAGTCCGGATTTCAGTTGGCTCAAACAGGTGCGCTGCCTGCCGGGACTGGTCAAATCAGCTTCGCAGATATGGACAGAGATGGCACAATGGACATGGTATTTTCAACATGCACCTCAAGCGAAGGCTGTCACATCAACATAGCATACAATCAGCAAATGCCACTATGCACAACAAAGGGCGGCCTGACCTCCTCGTCAGCTCCTATGACTCAAAGATGTCGAGATGTTGGGGATCTGTGCGTGGCCGATACCGAATTCCGTTTCGACATGTCTCGAGATGCCTCGAACTTCGTGAGCCTGATCTGCCTTTTGACGGCTGGATCTGTCCTGACGACATTTCCCACCTAGGCATTTTCAAGAGTATCTGTTTCCTCCCTACTTCCTTCTAAGCCTTACCTAGTCACCGAAGACGATGCCTTTCGCGGTCGCTTGCCAATACCGTTGCGGATAGGCGATTATAACAAGGACGGATATCCCGACTTGCTCGTCATTGCCTCAACCTCGGCATCCGCTCATCAAGGCTCGGTGGCCCTACTAGAGTCCATACCATGCAGCCGAAAGACTTGCTCGCAAGCAGAAATGGAAGCGGATCGCCGTACCTTTAGCGTGGTTGATGGAGACAGAGCAACAGCGCTAAATAATATAAATGATGCCAAGTCCGCTATCTGGCTGGACATTGACGAGGATGGGACGCTTGATATACTGGTACAGCGGAGTGGCTTGTCCAGTAAGGCAAGCAGACAATTCAACTTCATCAAAAATAACTACTTTCACGATGCATTCTTCTTGAAGACGTTGACGAGCAATGGCGCTTGCGACGGAATTTGTGTTACAGATGAAGGAGACAAGTTCCAGGTAAGCTTCTGCTCTTACCTAGGTAGGACAGCAACTGATTTAATATGCGCTCGCAGCCATATGGCGTGAGCTATTCAGGAGCGTCATATAAATTCACTGTCCTGGATACTGGCGGCATCAGGCGTGCCACGCAGGGTGAGTCATGGGCAAGGTACTCCATCCCATAAGATGCTGATTGATGTGGTAATTCGAAGTCGGACAGTTGCCGCAGACGGCTTATCTGTCGCTGCAGGCTCCGTACACCTACTTTGGACTGGGTCGGACCAACAACTACGTCGAGAACCTCTTCGTTGGCAGTACCCGGCATCAAGACGATCACTTCATGTCTATCGAAGGTGTAATACCAAATTCGCAAGTTGTTATCGTTCCTTGGCAGCCGAATGACGTGCACGACTCTTCAAGCTGGACGAGGCAGCTCTTCTTGATGCCGGGACGATGGATTCCATGGGTTGGGGTAACGCTGATCACCACAATCGTGATATTGGCGATCACTGTACTCTTCCTACATCTAAACGAAAAGGTAAGCAATGCTGTTTCGTCACTACCATGCTTTCGCGCTGATTGGCAATGTGCGTTCTCCCAGCGGCAAGACGAGCTTGAACGGCGGCGTGGCATGCATCTTATCAATTTTGATGGTAAGTGCCTGATGCAACTTGGTCCGTGATGGTGTCTGATTATCCTTGCTCCTTCTTATAGCCTTGTAGTGAAGGTCCATCGATATACACGCTGTAGAAAGGTATAATTTGACCACCGGCAGTACTGGAAGACATAGAAATCAGCTTCCTCTGTATTCATAGCAGTCTTGCAGGGACTATCGTAGTAAACATCTTCAGCAGGAGCATGTATTGTAACTGACTTCCTTCAGTTGACGCCCAACTGACGCTATGCCGTATAAGTCACCTCGATTGCCTGCCTCAGACAGGCTACGTGGATGATGGTGGCACAAACAACGACCGCTTGACCGCAACTCAATTGCAACACAGGAAGCGGAGGAAGTCAGGAGTAGAACAGGCAGGGCTTAGCGTAGCCCCAGTGACTGCTAGCCGCATCCCGCACAGGCAGCCATGGTGCGGCTCGCGGCTTACGGCGGCTTGTCCACCGCGGCAGCGACGTACGTCGTGCTGAGTGCCTTCAGGCAACGAAGCAACTTCTTCGCTGCTGCGGTGTATCTATCGAAAAGCAATGCTTCCATGATGGTGTGTCATGCACACTGCGGATATACGTGTCCGAGCTGACCTTGTGTTGGCTAAAGCTCCTCTGGAACTTTGGCATCTTCCTAACAATCATCTTTGGTCGGGGAGTACAGACTGTATTCTTCGGACCTCTGAGGCTCATTGAGGTAGAGGTACGCATTCGTGCAGGTGCTCTTGGCCAGGTGATCTCGCTGACCTCGTCATTCGACAGCGCATGCACGAGCGCGTATGGTATGCCATCACCGAAAGTCTCCTAGCTCTGACTATATTTCGCGAAGCGTTCGATACATCCTTCGTTATACTCTTCGTCAGCTTGCTCTTCCTCAAGGTATTCCATTGGCTGGCCAGTGACCGGGTTGAAATGGTACGTTGCTGTACCTACCACCTTTGTTACAGCCGTCGATCACCTTGTAGCACTGGACTAACGTATACAATAGATGGAACAGGCTCCTACGATTCCGCGCCTCTTCCATATACGCATGGTCACAATGCTCTCTCTACTGTGGTGCATAGACACCGTTCTGGTCGCCGTAGCAGCCGATTCTATCTTAACCGAAGGGCCGAGCGTCATGATCATGTTCGCTAGTGAATACATGATTCTTCTCGCAACGCTTCTGGGAACAACGTTGAAATACGGTGGAAACGCCTACGATCTTCGCAACGATGTGCCGTGGGAGCACAAATCCGTCTTTACATTCTATGTCGAACTCGCTTGTGACTTCTTGAAGCTCGCGACGTACCTCTGCTTCTTCAGCCTCATCCTTACCTTCTACGGTCTTCCACTTAACATCCTTCGTGATGTCTACATGACAGCGAGGAGCTTCATCAACAAAGTCAGAGATCTATCGCGCTACCGCCAAGCGACTCGCAATATGGACCAGCGATACCCGAATGCAACGGTCGAAGAAATGGAAAGATTATCGGACAAGACTTGTATCATCTGCAGAGAAGATATGGAGGCCATGACACAAGCTCAGAACCAGGCGAGAGATAGTCGGCTGGGTCCCAATGATACACCAAAAAAACTGCCTTGTGGCCACATCTTCCATTTCCACTGTTTGAGAAGCTGGCTGGAACGTCAACAAAGCTGTCCGACCTGGTGAGCGATATATAAGCCGGCCGTAGGCTGCCCTTGCTGATGAAGTAACCTTAAATGCAGTCGAAGGCCTGTACTTTCCGGTAGTGCACCTCCAACTCAACAGCCGCAAGTTCCCGCTCCACCTGCACCAGCTCCAGCAGCTGCTCAGCCGCGTGCGAACACTCAGACAACTGCTCCTCCAGAGTCAGCATCTAATTCTGCTGCGCTGCGCAATCTCCCTCCGGCCAATGGGCACCTGTCAGTACCACCGACGGCGACAATTCGACCACCCGGGCCCGCCATAACTGGACCGCGCAGGCGACCCGGGCCTGAGAATCCTCTCATTGCATTCCAATTAAGGTCTATGTCCAAACCTCCAACGAAAGTCGCGAGCTCAAACACTCTGTCCGCAACGAAGAGCGATTCGCCAAGGACCGACGCACCAACCAAATCAGGCGATACGACACCAGCTCCAGCGTCCGAGCTTGAGGTTTCTAAAGCTCGAGAGCAAAGTGTAGGAAGCCCCACTTTGCTGTCTGAAGCGCAAACAGGTTTACATTCGGCTGGGGCAGTAACAAATCTGCAAGCTCAGCGAAGGCAGCGGATTGAAGCCGACCTTCGCCGCCGTGGCTTTGCGGTATCTGATAAGTTTGCAGGAAGTGCAATACCTGCGGAGATTGCTTCGCAAGGCAGTCAACTCCAACCTACACCCACGATCAAGGTAGACGATGCGTCTAACTCCAAGGAGAGAGCCCTGGAATCGTTAGATCCCCCTACTGCTGATTGCGCGAATGGATCAAAATCTATGAATCGTGCTAGGACCTCAGCGGTAATTACGAACATGTGTTCCCAGCACATCACGCCCCTGGGCAGTCGTGCAGCCTCGCCTGTCACCATACTTGATCCTATGGGTGCATTTGGAGGGCGCTCAATCCCGCATGGCACCTCATCGGTGCCGCCGTATACTCCATCATCGACCCTTCCGGACATTGGAAGCACAGCCTCATCGCCGCAGCCGACATCCCAAAGTCAAACCTGGCTGCCTGCGGAGGGATCGTCAATGCCGGTACTTTCGTCTGGCGACATGCCACGCTTGATACCTCTATTCGATCCTTCAGACTCCACAAAACCAAGTCCTCTAACTCACTTCTTACCGTCGCTGTTAAGCTCAGGCCTCTGGTCCTCTGGTCAACAGATCACGCCTCAATTTCATCCAGAAGTGGATCAGCCGAATATGGTGCATCTACCGGCCGAATTAGACGAAGGGCAACTCTCTCTACTAGCTGAAATAACGCGAGAAGGGCTAGAGACACGACTGAGCTTGCTCAACAGTACTCAGGGGACGCTACAGGCTTGCATTCGACAGCTACAAAAGGCTATGACAGTGCTTGATGCCGGTGAAGTCCAAGGGGTCATGCAAGTTGCTGCGGAGTTGAATGCGGATACACCTGCTTCATTGGCATCGCCAGCAGCAGGCAGTATCGAGAAGGGCAAGGGCAAAGCGACTCAGAACGAGTCGTCACTAGACCCATGAGTGTCATGTACTGGGCATACAGCAAGTTGGCAGTTTGTACCAGGCAGGAAGTAGCTCATTGTCATACACGGCCTTTGCCAAGAAGTTGCATTATCACTGTACAAGACATAAACACGCAGCTTTGCAAATCAAGTCCCTAATGCGGCTTGCAATGTCCATTTGGGGCAGCTTCAGTACTCATCGTAAATGAAAAGGGTCTCTCGTCTTTCTGAAGCATTTTGTACGCCTGGTGAGCGATCTGCTGACTCCAGCGAAAACCCAAGACCCAAGCGTTGGACTGGCCCGTGTCTATCGCTGCTTGGATGTGCATTTGGTTGATTTGGGCTTTGAAATGCATAACCATCGACTGCTCCGGCTTGCGACGTACTTTTGTGTATGTATGCTAGGGGAGCCAATGATGCAGGACTGTGTGGTGTAGGCGGCATGGGTAAGTGTTGCCTGCTTGCAGGACTGCTCAAGCTGGGAGGCAAGATACCCTCAAATCTAGCGGGGGGTAGATCATGAAGGGGAAGCCACACGCCTAAGCTTCCTATACTATCCAGTGCTTGGCTGATCCTGTGAGAAGGGGGTCGAATATGGTGAGCAGTTCTTCGCTTGCTTGGTTCTTGTTGCGAACGAGTTTGTCCAATCAGATCAGCTGAACTATATAATGCTTGCATCCCGTGGTGGCCGGATGGAAGAGGCGGAGAGGGCGATACCACATTCATGGCTGTTGCGTGCAGCGCATACATATTGTCTACGTACGCTTGGTCGTCGAAACCTGGATATCGCGATGGTGATAGAGGATTTGGCATCTTGAGTCCGCTTGATGGCGAAGAAATACCTTGATGGAGTCTGCCTGTTCGGGTTGTTATGGCGTCTCGAGACTCTGGCGCTCTCAACGTATGGCTCGACAGAGAATGACCAGAGTGCGGCACTTGCAGAGCCGCAGTTGGATAATCATATGACATGCTCCGATCTTCCAAGATTTCAACAATGACAGGATCATTTCTCGAATCTGACACTGGCTTCAAAGGTGTATGCACTGCTCGCGAGTCTTGATGACGTCCGTTCCTGCCAAGTACCCGTCTAAACCAAGATGTTGGCTTGTCATACACCATTTCTTCAGCGTTTCCTTCGAGCCTTTCGGGAAAATCAACGCTTGTTCGGAGTGGGCGCTGGTCCGGCGGTGGATTTTGATACAGGATACCGGTTGATGAATTGGGGAGCTGACGCGCGTCCCCGAAAGTGATATGTTCGACAGGACCTGAGCGGAGGGAGGCTTTTGGAACTATGCCTATGGCGGATGATGGGGTCGGCGATGCTGTTCTCGTCGAGGTGCAGGGAGGCGTAAAGGCTGTCCTAGTGTTCTGCCATGGAGACGCTATTTCCCACTCTGCCCGCCCTAAAGCTGGCGATACCTCGCTTGCGAAAGCTTGGTGTGCATCTTTCCCCAAGCTCAACCTCACTCTTGCCAGCTCTTCCTCCACATCAGTCATCTCCCTCATCAACGCTTTCGTCGCATCTCCGCCTCCTTGCGAGTCTAATTTGGTAAGTCTTACCCTCCCTAGAGCATTTCCAAAGTGATCTGCTTCAATGATGGGACTCTTTTGGACTTTTCCTCCAGTACACAAGCGGAGTATTTGCCTTGTACCTGTCCAAACATCTCTCCCCACATCACGAAAATCGAGGACGTTCCCCAAGGCAGGTAAAATCTTAGTCTTGTTGAATTTTCTTTCTTTCGGATCGAGAGAGTCGCCTCTGTACGGTAAGTAGGTGAAAGATTTGACGTGTAAGAATCCGAATATCATCATGACAAAGCAAGATAGCACTGCCGATATTCCGACTTGTATTTCGTGCGCACTCCAGTGGTTGTTGCCTTTTATGACTCCTACGGATGCTAGGACGACCAGCATGCATTCTCCCCAAAACGTGAGGAAGACGACGGCTTTGACGGCAAAGAACTTGAGCATAGGTTGATATGGTGCTAATTCGACTTTCATAGTCACGTAGAATTGGAGGACAGCGTACATCGCTGATGTAACGGAGATGCAAATGACAGTTGAGGTCCAAACATGCGAAAATCGAGGAGACCAGGAACTGAGACAATAGAGATCCAGAGCTTCCGTGATGACTGCTGCAAGTGTGCAGCCTGGCCGGCAGATCCAGTATCTAATTGTAGTAGAGAGTGAGCGACGAGAGCTCCCATGTACAATGAAAACATTGGATGTTATGCTCACTGTCCGATGCTCCATTGCATGATGCTGAGGAAACGAGGACCAGAAGGCTTATACCGCCATCTTCCGAACGGCCATATCCATTTCCTGAATTGCACATTCTTGAACACCAGCGCATGCTCTTCTTCGGTATCACCTAGATAGTAAAGTAGCAACGAAAAGAATGATGCGATCACGACGGCTTCATAGCAATCTCGCAGGAGTTGAAAGTAGAGCGCTTCCTTCCACCTTTGAATTAGTTATTGAGCAATGTATTAGCTAACAACATCGCCAAACTGGAACATCAGGGTCTAGACGCACCAATAGTACGAGAACCACGAGTATGCCGCGTAGCAGGGCACCATGAACAGAATGCGGACAATGTATTTCTGAGATGGACAGCCAGAGGATTGTGAGTGCACGTGATCAAGGGGAATGCTTGCATCAGGGCGACCTACCTGCTGCGTAGGCTTAGTATAGAACTCGAGATGCTTCTTGATGAGCCAGAAGGATGCTGCTGAACCTATGACTGGTATGAGAGGGGGCCATTAACGCATAGCCATGAATGCTAGCTAGGTGAGCTCGACACGTGGGCTGGACAGGCTATGAATGACCGAGAGAGGACTCACGGCCAAAGAAGCCAGCGACTATCCATCCGACATAGTGCAGCTTGATGTTGAAGTTGCCATCGCCTGTCAGGAAAGGTTCGCTGAGGGAGCCATGTCATGAAATTATTTCAGATCAAAGCGCCTCCGACACACAGGACTCTCAAGCGAAGGCTTACGGGTCATCTGGCAGGTAGTGCACAGGACACCCAGTGGAGTTCCCGCCCATGTTTTGTGTCTTGTAGCTGTGTTGATGCCTATATACCAGGCTCACTCGACTGCCGCCCAACTCAGTCCGTCGTCCCGTCGGTGGTGATCTCTGGACGCGAAGTGACGCTCATGTTCTCGAATGCGTGCAGCAAGGCACGGCTACTCGGCTCAGAACAGCGATACCCTGACAGTCAGAACATAAGCAAGCAGTGATGTCTTGCATGTCGCGACCTCGTTCCTATCGTGGCCCCTCTTCGGGCCGGATTGCTTGGGCGAGCTGCGATTGCCAGGTGATGGCTCTGTATTTTGGACAACCGAATATTTGAAAAGCTTCCCATAGGAGCCACCATGTCCATCATGACGACGATGTCCACGCTAAGATGGAGACCTTGCCCCTCCTGCTCGCCTCTCGCTGCTGCTGTGAGGGCGGCTTCCACATCCTCATCAACGCAGCCGGATGCTGTCAACGTTGTAAAGAGCTTGCAGCAAGGCTTGAAGGAAGCGATGCGCGCAAAGAACAAGCAGCGTGCTACAGTATTGAAGGTGAGTTTGACGAGCTTGCCTTGCTCGGCATATGCTACTGCCGCTTTTGTTATGGGCGAAAGCTGACCTACGTTCGCACTCTGGAAACGACTTGTGAACACAACCGCTAAAATTTACATGGCAACGATGCAGTCCGCTCTCGCCGACATACAATCACTCCAACATCAAGAAAAGCCACCTTCAGAGCTACAGACACTCTTGCAGTGCGTCTCCAAGCGCAAAGAAGCACTCGAGATTTATGCTTCGCAGGATCGAGGGGACGTAGTCCAACAGTTCAAGGATGAAATAGCAGTATTGGACGAATACATTCCCGAAGAAGCAAAAGAGATGTCCCTCGAAGACCTGAGTACAATGGTTGAAGAAGCTATCAAAGAGCTGGGAGTTGAGGGAGATAGCAAGAGCCTGAACAAGGTCATCAAGCACGTGAGAACGCGGGCGGGTCTACGTGCATCTTCGTTAGGCAAAGATATGGCAGAGATGGCGAAGAAAGCCTTGTCCGCGAATAGCTAGATTACTCCACTGCAACGCGGAAGAACGTAAGAGACAACGAACACGATCTGTCCGACTGATTCGCCATATAGTCTAACTGGACCTTTGCAAGTGAATTTTCAGCCCTACATCATCGAGGTTTGGGCGAGTTCACTCTTCGTCAAAGTGAAGGTCCCTCCATACTGTTCTTTCATACCTACTATCATCTCACTGCACTGTCTCTAGCGCATCCCCGCTTAGTACACGAAGTCGCGAAGTGTGACCGGATCCATGGAAGCATAGATTGGGAGCTTCATGACGATTGCTTGTCGGTGCTTAAAGTAGTCCAAGTTGTATATCTGACAAGTATCAACGTTCAGAAGACACTTGATGCGCGCGTGCAGCGTTTCCCTCCCGAAGAAGCTCACCTCGGGCAACAGATCTTCAGATACTCCGGCGCCTATGTTCTGAGCTTTTGCTTTACAGTATGCGTGACGACCTTCGAATATACGCAAGATCTTGTCTGCTCGGCGTACAAGTTTGTAGCACATGGTAGAACCTAGCATTGCACATGCTTTGCTGTATTGTCTGAACCTTCGCATCGCTAAGATAGCCCGATCCATCGTACGCCAGCCCATATCGCCCACTTCCAGAGCTGCCACAGCGCCTGCTCGGTAGTACAGGATTATGCCTTGTGTTGGTTTTCCGAGACCTGGAAAAGGTCCTGTATGGCACAGGTATGTTGTCAAACGATATATGAGGAGTACATCTCGCTGCTCGTCCAGATCGGAGAGCAGTGCGGCTAGATCTTCTAAAGCCTTGCGATCCGGCTGCGTAGGAGGTCGAATATCTTCCATGTTTCGACTTCGCTGATGTGAAATTTGTTTAGAGAAAGAGAGAGATATTCATCAGGCTCTCTGAATACTGCTACCATACTGCCAAGAATCAAGAACGCCTTGTCTACCGTTACTGAGCCGGTCTCCTACTGACGGTCGCCACGCAATTCTCGCTGCGTTCGTTACAGCGCCACGAAGCCGATGAGTATCAGACGCAACAGTAGTCCAGACAGCACGGTCGATATGACGTTTTCAGCGATCTCGTCAGCCTCGCTAGAACCAAAGACAGCCACCGAACGCAATGCCGCTCCATGAGCGTGCCCACAGACCTTGCGTATCGCTCGTCTCTATGTCATCATTTTACTCGTTCCTATGTATACTAAATCATCTTTCGTCCTCTTCCGCCAGACCCCGACCTGTTCCTTCTCCAGCGATCTACGACTACAAAGACTACGAGACAGCCACCTAATCCACCCAGCCATTTTGCAGCGCCTATGAAGTTCAGGCCGCGTCTCTTGGTGGCTGTCTCTGCGAAGACCTTTTCTGTTCTTGCAGTGACAGTAAAGACCTCTCCTATCCGGTTCATCAACGCGCCGATGTTCTTGTTTACTCGCATAGCGAGACTGTCAAGTCTACCTGATATGCCAGTCACGTCTGCACTCAGGCGCGTCATCATCTTCACTAGGTATTGAACGCTTTGCTGCTCTATTTCTTCAGCTGTCATGCCATTCTGTGCATTTGATGCAGACTGCCCTGTCAGCCGCGAGAGAGCAGCTGAGATGTCTTTTAATTGCTGTGAATTGTCTCCAGATGGACTGGTAGCAGCCGGACGATCCAGCTTGCTTTGCAATGCATCGATTCGGCGCGCAAGAGCATCGATAGCCTCTGTCATTCGCATCTGCGCGGCGATAACTTCTTGAAGATTTCCAACACTTGCCTCTTCGCTTTCTTCTGTGCCAGCCAAAGGTTTGAATGAGGTAGCATCAACCTTGTCAATGACGGGCTGCGAATGCTGCTGGCCATCTGCCGCGCCAGTCACCTCCCATGCATCGAATGCATACACGTCAATCGAGTCCGGGTCGGTGTTGCCGCCAGAGAGGCCCGTCAGACCAAAATGATACCCAGAAGGAAGGGACACATCATTTATGGTGAAGCAGTGGTGTGTAAAGTGTCGCTTCTCGGGCAGCAGCGTTGTATGCGGTTGTAGATCAAGGTCGACCTGCAGCCACGTAGCGGATTGACAAAGCGACTAGTCAGCAAGAGCAGAATGAGGAGCGTTCTTTCGGATACACGCACTCTGATCATCTTGTTGAAGTGTGCAATGCGAACCCAAACGAGACCTGGTGCGTTCCTGAAAGCAGCCTCACATTCTCCCACACTACTCTCGAGATACTTGGCCTCCTGACCCGCTTGCCGTCTCTCACCAGCCTTGTATCCCTCATCATACCATTTACTGCCTGTCTTTCCATCATCAATAACAGCACTGATAACTCCAGTAGTATCTGCACCAAAAGCCCATCCTGCGGGATCGGATCTAGGCAGTACTGGAGCTGAAGCTGCAGAGTCGAATATAACACCGAGACCGTCAAAGTTTGTGCTTTGACCGAAGAAAGAGACTTTGCTGTCGTGGTTGTTGTGTGCTTGTCCAGCTGGCTGCTGGCCTTTTGTAGGAGAACCGGACTGTATGGAGATAGAACAACGGAGAAGCTCACGTCAACCTGTGCCCGCAGCAGGAGGAAACATGAGCTAAGATCCACCTTAGTATACCAGAAACCAAATCCTCTGCCACCTTTAGCACCACCCTGCCTTGACGAGCCATGTACTCGAAGAGCTACTTCGACAATCCATTCCTTGGATTTCACCGCGCTTGTGGAGAAGATTGCACCATTCGACAGCGGTATAGGCGGGGTAAGACGTATAAAGTCCGGAGACGTTGATAGACGCGTTCTGGTGGTATCAAAGAGGCCGAAAGCAACAGATGGTGGTTGGCAGCGGTCCGGCAGAGACACGTCGACAGATCATGATTATGGTGCGAGGGCGGCGTTCGAGGACGTAGATCCATGGCATGTAAGTCAAAGCGAGCACGGCAGGTGCATCCCAGAAGGTACTCACGCCTGTCCAGTCACTTCAAAGCCTCCAATCTTGGCTCCCTCTGGAAATGGTCCCCGAAAGCTGTATGCCGGCAGTGCCTTGACTTCAGGCAAGACGAGCGGCGCGACTGGCTCGTCGCTCTGTGCAGCGTCGTGCTGAGCATGAGCAAGCGCTGCGATGCCGAGCAGCGCTACGCATAGCGAGTGCAGCGATGAGAAGGTGCGCATTGCATGTCGTTGTTCCTCAGGAAGCCATGGAGCTCAGCGTGGTCGAAACGGCAGGCCCATCGAAATCTAGTGGCGAGTCTTTCTCCCTCTCATGTACTACAACAACACGAACCGTCATGGCAGTCTAAGGCATCTACAAGTGAAGATACACTAAAATCCATACTTCTGACCGCCCGTCCGCTTATTCGACTTCATGTGCGATATTCTATCTTCCAACTGTATGCGGTTCATTTGTGCATCAGCAACAAGCGTGGTAAGTTGATGTCTAGATCTAGCATTATGCGAGAATTTCTTAGCTTTAGCTTTATTCTGTTCTTGCTCAATCCTTTGCTGTTCCTCATCGGTGATTTTGCCCGGCTTAGCGAGATCGTTGTTCTGTTCGCCCCGAAGGTTCGCAGCACGCACTTCCACGCTTTGTTCTGCTGCAGCTGCGGAGAAGTCCGCTGGCATCTTGTATTCCTTCTCCTTCTCCTGTCGCTCGACTTCGGCAGTTGCTGCATCCTCGCCCCATCCTTGTGCATTCGACCAGACCTCCCACTCGTCTGGTCGTTTGGGCGCCCAGCTTCCATCTGGTTTCGGATAAAAACCAGGATATGGATCAGACTTTGTAGGTACTGGGAGCGTTGCATAGTAGTTTGACGCCAAGTCTGGAGCAGCCGTAGTCGGTGCGGCGGATACCTTCTTGGTAATGCTTCCTGATGCAACTGGAGCGGCGAAGGAGGAAGCTGCGTTGTGTTTGGCCGACAGGGAGGTTGATACTGGTTTGCTTGTAGTCTTGATAGACGAAGTCGTCGGCGAAGGTCCAGCCGTTGACAAGCCAAAGAAGTCTACTGGCGCGGCGTCTGCTTCTGGCTCATCCTCGTCGTCTTCCTCTGGTGCTGCTGGACCTGTGTGAATATTCAACCAATCATTAAAGCTTGCATTTACTGCAATCAATACAATGTGTTGAACCTACCTAGTCCAAAGAAGTCGAGCACAGCACTATCAGCTTCTTCCTCCTCCTCCTGGTGCACTTCATCTCCATCCTCAAGTGTCTGGGCTGGAGCCACCACGTTTAGTACATCATCTGACTGGGCTACAGGCTTCGCTACTGCCTTGCTTTTGCCCTTCACAGTATGTGGTACCATGCTTGTAGCTGGTTTGCTCGACTCAGGCGCCACTGCTGCAGTCTTCGGCTCAGGTAATTTAAGTCCACCTATTCCAGCTGGCTTCTTAGGCTGGGGCAGGAGAGCACTCAGACCACCTCCTGCGGTACGAACCTTCTTGACAGACGGCTCATCTGACCCATTTGAGCTTTCGTGCCCATCTGCCAGCTCAGAAGCTGACCGTGTCGCTTTCGGTAAATCAAGCACAAACTTCTTCGGTTGGTTCGCGGCTGCCTGCTTTAATTTTGTTTTCGGAGGTGGAAGGCCAAGTCTACTTGTGAATGAGGATGAGGTGCTCCCTACATTGCTGGACGTTGATGGTACGTTGCTGAGGTGGCTAGATATCTCTCCTGCGGATGTGCTGGCTAGTCCGTTTGGAGCATTTGACACGGCAGGAGGTTGTGCGAAGCTTGACGCAATTGGCGTCTCCAGGACAGTCGTCGACGCCTTTGGAGGTGGCAGATTGAGCGGCATCTTCACACAAGATGGAGTGGTCAAGAGAGAAGAAGTTGTGGCAACCAGCCTGCGGCAAGCGACATGCTGGTGGTGGCGACTTTTGGGCCGAGCGACGCAGAACAAGCAGGCAGTATTGTACGCAGGCATACACAGTCGACATCCAGCTATGGCAACCGCACAGCTCTCTGCATGCTTGCAACACATACCGTCCATGAGTACAGACTTCTTCTTGGAAGACGAGGTCGATCACTGGCGCTATCACATTTCTAGGACATACCATACTTGCTATTCAGGTCTTGTTTCACAAGCAATGGCAGAAGAGAACGCAGACGATGGGATCGCAGTCGTGGAAGTTTGCACAAAGAGGGCCCAGTCGTCTCGTTCTCGCGAACGGAGCATCAGTATCACGAATGCTGCTGTATTTGACTCACAATACGCTTCCGGCAGAGACATGGCGCGGTCAGTGTCGTGTTGACGCAATTCGAGCATACAGCTTGCTTTCAGTTCATCACTTCAACGGTCTTTACCTGTCAACACCTCTACCTTTGGCTGAGCTCTCTTCTCGGTCCCCTGGTCGAAGTGCCGTTCACACCGCACTCTCGAGTAGCGTGCTTTGGTGACACAGCGTAGCCTGCCCACCTGACCGATATGATACATGGAACCGTTCTATGGCTGCTGGTCGTTATCAATCTCAGCTTCCCAGGAGGCCTTGCGTTGATTCTGCCGCGTCAAGACCAGACAAGCACGACTGAGGCATACTTGGTCTTCGGAGATTCGGTTAGTCTGCCTTGGGATCACGTACATCCGATGTGACGTCGATCTGACAACAACGTGTTCTAATAGTATTCCGATGACTGCAACCTATGGCGCATACGAACATCTCCGGAGTTGACGGACCAATACCCTTTTCCGGCCTGCCCACGTGTGGAAGATCCTCATATCTGCATCTACTCCAGCTGACATTTAGCTCCAGCTCCCTCACTACATGCCTCGGCCAGATCCACAGGTGGATACATTTGGCCAGTAAGTCTGCATCCGTCCATCTCATAACCGCTTCCCGACTATATGCCGTTCTTGCCATGAGGAAATGCTTCGAAACGGGAGCGAAGTGCATGTCTTGAACTTCGCTGTATCTGGTGCTACGTGCAGCAACTCTCTGTATCCTCGCAATATCACTGTAGCAGATGGTGCTATTATCCCTCTACCAGCAGTCGACATGCAGATCGATACCTTCCAACAATACAATGGTACCCTCACGGAATCTACCAACTATACTGCTTTGATTTTCATCGGTGTAAGTACCAGTCAATACTAGCAATTCAGTGCGAAATACTGAGCATAATTCGGTTGCGCTTTACAAGACCAACGATCTAGGTATGTACTTTAGTGGGTTCCAGGACAAGATGCCTGCTCGAAGATTAGGCAGCAATATCACGATCGACCAAGAATCGCTTTGCGTGGTACAGCAAGTTCAAAGGTTGCTTGACATAGGTGTACAGAAGGTCGTAGTGCTGAATACTACGTGAGTGGACCTTGTCTGCACTCCTGCAGCGGGGTGCTTCGCTGACTGGACCTTCACCTACCAGGCCTTTGCAATATACGGCTTTGTTCTCGCAGGATCAAGTCATTGAATTTGGTGTGCACGTCAATCAGAATGTGGCGCTGACAGCGCTCTTGATGAAACAGCTCGTGTTTGCAAATAACGCCCTCCAGCGACAGCTTCTTGAGCAGTTCAACACCGCAAGTACTGCAAGTCGAGTATCTATATACGACACATACAGCTACTTCGCGAATCTGCTGTCAAGTCCCCCAGAATCTGCCTATGGTTCAGTACTCAACATAACAGGTTTTGCCGAGAACTGCTGCGAGATTGTGCAGTCTGCCCACTGCACCTCCTGTGCAAATCCTCACGCTTTTTTCTACTTTGATCGTGCGTGTCTTGTTGTGCTTCTCATGCGGTTCGGCAAGCTTTGAGACTGATCTCAAGACCGCAGAGCTACATCCATCAGAAATAACGAGTCACTTACTCGCGCAAGATCTGGCGCGATATCTCCATTTGTCGTATACGGAACAACCCCCGCAATGATCCCTGTGTACGGCGATGTGGCCCGTCCACGTTGCGTGTCCAGTCGGACATCAGAGGGACAAGGCATTGATGGTGCAAATGCTGGAAACGCATTTTGTGGCCAACTGGCGGTGTTTCAAGCTGCTGCCGAAGCCATGCCTGCACCAACCTAAAAAAACGGCGACATGAGCCAAGCTACATGCAGAACCAGAGGCACAGGAACCCTTTGAGTACGCAATGCGCTCAGAATGGATCTGGATCATCTTTCCTCACATGCGCGACGCCCGACAAGATGGCATGGGTTTGCTGCATTGGAGCCAGTAATACTACTACGAACACAATTTAACCGCCTCAACTCTGAAAGTGCATATCGTGAATTGGACGAAAGAGAAGAAAACAAATATGAAGGCCCAAAGGATTCTATCACTAGCTTTATATCGAGGAGAGCATGCTCTCTTAGATACTGTCCATGCTTTAAATGTAGTAACGAAGATTGTAATTTAATCATTACATTCAAGAAATTTCAAAGTTAATAGTGTGACTATTCAAATCGGTTCTAGATAGCGACCAGTTCGAAGACGAGGTAGTCTGTGTAACCGCAGTTATTGCCAGTGCAGGTCGAAATGAAGGAAGTCTGGAAATAAAGCATAAAATGTCTTATTAATCTCCACGATTATCCGTAGTATAGGCAAGGTCCCATAACCCACAATTTCGCCAGCATTGGGACCTGAACCGACACTATACGGTGCAGGGAGTATGCTGAGACCCTCGAGTTCGCATGTTACGGTGCCTGACCTGGAAGAACGGCATAAGAAAGGTGGAAGCGGATTGCCTTGAACGGTGTCCGCCGTTCCAAGGAGGGTTATGCTGCCTCCGGCGGCTGCAGCAGGGGGGTTGGCGCGGACTTGAGCATTGCCATCGGTTACATCGGTAAGAGCGCAAGAATTAGTGGCGTCCAGAGTGAATAACGAGGCTCGAGAAAGAGAGGTAGAAACTATAAGATACGGGAAACCAGTATCGAAGGAAGTGTCTGGCGAAGCTAGGAGGTAACCAGGGTTGGCTTGAGTGAATGTTGAGGTGGCTTGAGTACCATAAACGCGGAGAAGGTAGGTCGATCCCGGTAGTATGCCGCAAGAGCTGCAGGTGCATGGCACCTCTTGTCAGTTGCAAAGCTCACAAACACATCGATGTAGCAATCATTTCCCTCACTTGGGCAAGGCAGAGGGACCGGTCAGCTGCCTCTTCGGTAGGCCTCGAGCAGCGCGTTGAGCTCGAGCTGCAATCTGTGCTCTTGTGGCTTGTCTTCTTGCCTCTTGTCGCAAGTCGCGATGGACTACTTGAGGAACTGCGGCAGAATTTCCTGTGCCGAGAGCTGCACCTGTCCCTATGGCTCCGGTGCAGGCGACAAAGGCCACGAAGCAGGCGAGCTTCAAGATGATCTTCATGATGATGTTGACGATGATGTGAAACCTGACCTTGAAAGAATGTGATGTGCTGAAAGAGTGTGATGTGCTAAAAGAGTGTGATGTGCTGAAAGAGTGTGGTGTGCTGAATGAACGTGGTGTGATGAGTTGATTCAGAAAAGGAAGAGCAAGTCAAATCTGTATCATCATAGATGGTTCAGAGGGAGCAAGAAGCGGAGTGTGCTCCAGCTAATTTTTGGGATTGTTGTTCGTCAGGGTCTAGCATATGCCGTACACATTGTGCAGGAATTCATTAGTGAGGCAGTCACTCCTGTCTCCATGGTTTATTTGCCCTGCACATGCCATCAAACATCCACCGTAACTGCTGCCGATCCAAAACGCCCACGCCGTGTTGATGGATTTTCAGAGGGGGGAGGGTGGAAGGGTCTTATGTAGGCAGGCCAGAAGGACGGTAGCGCAGGTATATGCATATCGTACATTTTTGTGATGCTGACCACATCGGTATGGTTATATGTATATAACCAATATAACCATCTCATGGCCATGCATGCCTCTCGAGGAATGCAGTTGTCAGCAGGTCTGGAACAGGATGGCAACTCTCTCGGCACCGTGGCCGACAGAAAGGGTGTCATATGTAGATCCAGATGATGATGATTGCCCAGAGATACGCGTCGGAGCTGCGCCGTCGTCGAGGTTGGCCTGCATGGTAGCAGCAGAATGTGACAGTGCGGTGACAACGTCCAAGCGTTCTCGATCACCCAGCACACCTCGTGTGTTATCACAAGTGTGGTGCTCTACCACAAGCTAGATCACCGCATACTACTGCTGCACCTCCACCTGCACTCGTCAAAATGGGTCAGTGGGTCGTCCGCCATCGTCGCAGAAAGATTCCCATCATTGTGAGTGGCGAGTCTCGCCTCTTTCAGCATGCACGGCACTCGCGAGTTACAGCAGCCTGCCTGACTGACAAACCACGCTGCTCGCTCAACAGCCCAAGGTAGTCTACCTCGTCACATACGGCATGAACCCAGCTCATTGGAGTCTCAGGTGAGGCCAGGTTCCGACTCCCTGCTTGTCTGCTGGTGGCTGAACACGGGGACTGTCTCTCTTCTGGACAGCTTCGGATCTAGCGACAAGATCGAGTACAGACGTTGACCGGCAGACTTATCATCAAGGTCCATTCAGCGGTTCATATGATTCAGCCTGGCCCACCTAGCACAACATACACACACGCAATACGTTGGCGATACCTGGAATTCCGACATCAACTCTAGACTGCCTATGTTACGTGTATGTCGTGGAAACATGCCAGTAACGTTCCAATTTCATGCAAAGTACTTTACAAACTCGATACGCTACAAACCAAGAGAGCTTTCGAAAAGAGAGCAGGACAGTTTCCTATACGTGGTCTGAACAGGTCTTGCTGGGACAGCTGCATGGGCTACTTGCTGGACGACACCCCCCTTTGCAATGGAGGTCAAGTATCTCGGTTGAGGTGCCGCGCGGGGTGAGGTATCGCGGAAGAAGCTGGACAATCCCGGTTCTGGTAGATTGTTGTGGTGCACACCTTGTGGAGCCGGGATCTGATTAAGTTGTCGGACCACCCAGCCTGGGTGATGTTCCTTCAGATGCTTTTCCATCACGATACCATCGGTCTTCCAGTCGAACTTGGACCAGGCTGTATCTTTTGCGGAACATTTTCCATCCAGACCAACAGTGCATCTATGCGCATCACGCAGTACAGAAGAACTCGTCAGCTCAACGAGATGGGATGGCAATTGCCAGGGTCAACAAGCACAGCAGCATGGTATGTCACACAGCCCACGCTTCCAGCCAACTCACGGGACATTTCTATGAGTCAGCTTCCCTTTCTTGCGCTTTTCAAACGCATTCATTTTGATGTATCGCCATTGCCCCGGTGTGAGGCTTTCGATGGCTGCAGTTGTTCTCGCCTCAGCAGCCCCCGCTAGAGTTTGTCTTGACGGCACAACGCCAGTCAGGCGCCCTCCGGCTCCTGGTCCCCTTGCCGGGACTTGTGATTGCATGACCTCGAGTGACGAACCGCGTGTGTGCCAGGCTGATGGAATTGACGCTCCTGTCTCACCTAACCTTGCACCCAAATCAACACCTGCCTTCGCGCCAGTGTAGCCGATGGAATTCAGCTGCAGATGGAGTCGAAGTGGAGACAAGGTATGACTGGCATAACAGCCAGTTGTTGAAGCTTTGTCGGGTGCCCTGGTCCGACGCCAGGCGGTGAGAGCTCGTCAGGTAGTCAGACACATGCAGGGCCATGGCGAGAGCGGTTTGTCAGCCAACTACATTGCACGCCCTGCACAGCAAGGCCTATAACAGTCCATGGATTGTGAGGGCTGTCAAAGAGAAAGAGCAGTCGAGCAGGTATTGATGTCGAAGCGCTGGCAGTAGCAGATGCCGGGCAGTTCCATAGCAGATTTTGGCAATGTGGCTATGGCCACGGTCAGAGGGAGCGACAGGAGAGCAGTCAGCAGGATGAATGCAGAACGAATGCATGAGAGTTAATGCCGGTGAAGGTGTGATAATATTGCTTTGATACATGAACAACAGGGGTGGATAAAACAATGTACGTGCCAGAATGAAACGATGGGAGGTGGAGACTGAAAATTTGCCATCCTGCATCGAGATTAACGAAGGCCGTTGGATAGATTGGTCTGAGCGGCGGTTGTATGGTTAAAAGGCCACTCTCGGTGTGTGCGTGGACTCGTGTGAATCCACTGGTCCGTAGACTGGTGTGTTGATGCCGCTGTAATTTCTGAATTGGAAGGAAGCAGAGCCGCGAGGTGAGTCTGCGCAGCGATTTATCGAGCACGACGCAGGCAATCCGGCGAGCATGGTCCCGGCAGCACTCAAATGGACATGCACCGAGCAGATGACAGTGCGGCTGCAGTGCTGGCCTGCGCAAAGGGCGTGTTCGCTGTTCCACTCTGCCCATCCTGCAGCGGCGAGTCGGCTGCACCTCTCTTGCCATCCGCCCGATCACCATCCGCCGTAATGGAAGGCAGCACCATCGCCCTGTCGGTTCAGACAGCAGCACCAGTAGCAGCCTGAAGACCTTCTGGAGCCTCGAACTAGCACCCCGGCCCTCTGTCTGCCTGCCATGGGGTCGCTCACGAGGCTGTCTCCGACCTTACGCCCTTCCATACCACCTGCCTACCTTCGGCAAGCCCGAATGTTTGCTCTCTATACCCGGCGGCGAGACCAGCCGAAGACGTTCGGTAGGTGCTAATGTTCGGTTGCTCCTTGCTCACTTGCTGATGCCACCGTCCACATTCCTCCGTCTTCGTTAAATTGCATGATCTTCCTCCAGATAATCAAAAGTCTTTGCCACGTCTACCGGTTCCGACGCTCTCCGACAGTCTGCAGAAATACATCCAGTCTTTGAAACCATTACTTTACGAAGAGGCTCGCCTGTCCTCGCATGCAGACCCTGAAGCTTTCGTGTCAGCGGAAATCGAGAAGAGGTTAGCTCTAGCGAAAGACTTCGATAACGCGCGGGGTCTAGGGAGGAGATTGCAAGAACGTCTCTTGGATATTGAGCGGACTTCACCCATCAACTGGCTAGATGACAATTTCTGGACTAGGCTCGCATACCATTCATGGCGTGTGCCCTTGCCTGTAAATTCAAACTGGTGGATCAACTGCGCCCACGATGCCGATGCACCCCGAGCCATGACCGATTCTCGCCCTAATGATGGGGAATTCACCAAATGGCAAGTCAGACGAGCAGCGGTGCTAGCCTGGAGACTCTTGGACTTCAAAGATCGGTTAGACAGGTGAGGAGATGGATCTGCAGATTGAACGGCTTAGGCTGCGCACAGCTAAGTCGCCAAATCGAACCCTTACCAGACAAGAATTGATCCCTGACTCCTCAAGAGCAGGTGCTTTCTGCATGTATCAATACACTAGGTAGGTATAACAATAGCCGAGCAGGCTGAGGCGGACTGATGCCTGTTCGCAGAGTGTTCGGAGTCACCCGGATACCTGGTATACCCGAAGATCGCGTGATCATTCCTCCATTTCCAAATCCTAACGCGCATATTACGGTCATTATACGAGATCAGATGTTTACGCTGAACACGAGAGACGACAAAGGCAATCTCAAGTCGAAAGACGCTTTGGAGGCTGCCATATGGCTCATGGTATACAATGTCAATCAGACGCATCTGAAACCTTCGCCTGCCATCAGCGTTCTCACTGGACATGACAGGGATAGTTGGGCCGAGGTAAGTTTGTAAGGTGTTGATTTGGAGGCTTCAGCTGATCTTGGCTCGAGCATTCAGGCACGTGAACACCTCTTGACTCTGGACGAAATGAACAGAAGCAATCTGAACGCTATTGAAGATTCTCTTTTCGTCGTTGCTCTTGACGATTGGACCAGAGTCCGGCCAGATTCTCACGCTTCATCTCGGGCCAGCGAGCTAGTGCCTATCTCCAATGAGGCAGCCAAGGAGGACCTTGACCCATCTCTGGATCTAGACAGTCACATTCTCAATTCCTGCGCCGGCAAGAACGGTCACAATAGATGGTTTGATAAAGTCATTTGCGTATCTGTAGAGTCCAACTCGCGAGCTTCGGTAGTTGGCGAACATTCACCCTGTGATGCTCTGATTCCCGGTATAATAGCTGATTACATGCTAGCGGAAGGAATGGGAAAACCAAAAGGACCACCCAAAAAAACTCTTGTTGCACATCATGATGGAAGTGGATCGAAATCTGATGTTGAAGGCAAGGTGACTTTGGAAGATTTGAAAATCAAACGCTTATCCTGGACCACCGATGACAAGATTCAACAATCGATAAAGCAAGCGGAAGAGACGGTTAAGTCTATCGTTGAGGATTCGGACGGACTCATGCTCTGGTATGACGACTACGGCGCAGCATGGATGAAGAAGCAGGGTAGGAATGTGCCCTGTTCGAGTTCGCATCATCGAGTGAAGCTGAACCTCACTCCTTCTTAATAGCTAAATTGTCGCCAGATGCGTACATTCAGATGGCCATGCAACTCGCTTACAGACGAATGCACGGCAGAGGAACGCCGACTTACGAAACAGCATCTACACGACTATTCCATCATGGGCGTACTGAAACCATTCGAACATACAGCGAGGATAGCCAGAGATGGGTTGAAGCCGTAGTAGCTGGCAAAGCGGCTGTTAGTTCTGTCTGTTAGGCTACCCGAGGGAACTGAACTGATCCTTCCCCGCGCATCCTGCAGGAGCAAGAGCTTTACAGCCTTCTCTTCAAAGCCGTACAGGCACACAACAACCTCACTCGCGAGGCATCAATCGGAAAAGGCTTCGACCGCCATCTGCTCGGCCTCAGGCAAGTCATGCGCGAGGGCGAGACACACGAGCTCTTGAAAGATCCCTTGTTTGCGGAAAGTCAGACTTTCAGACTCAGTACTTCTGGATTATCTGCTGGGGATCGCTTCTTTGGCACCGGCTTCGGAACACCCGAGAAAGATGGCTACGGCATTAATTGTAAGTTCGACGAAACGCTGGAGTCAGGCCTACAGTGGAACGTATCGTGTTGACAATTGCCTGCCTGTCTCAACAGACCTTGCAGGTGCTGATATCATCAAGTTCGGCATGGAGAGTAAGAGAAGCAGCAAGGTAACTTCAACCCACAAGTTCCGTTTGGCCATCATTGAAGCTCTCCGGGAAATGCGCAGGATGTGCGAGCTAGGGAGACCGAAGGACCAGGAAAGCTCTGGCAAATTATGAAGTGTAATCATCTTGCATGTTGCTTAAAATCACCAGTCGCATGTCTGCCGATTTTCTTTGTCGTGTCAGA
This sequence comes from Cystobasidium tubakii, assembly GCA_024345325.1. NCBI lineage: Eukaryota > Fungi > Basidiomycota > Cystobasidiomycetes > Cystobasidiales > Cystobasidiaceae > Cystobasidium > Cystobasidium tubakii. The sequence goes on along the minus strand of BROO01000001.1, from coordinate 637,573 downwards.
CATTTAATGATGCCTATGTATGGAGCAATCAAAGACAGCACTTGACATACACAAGTGTGGCAACACGCCCTGCAAGTCACGTTTATTCCACATGCAGGCAAGTGGCAGTCGGACAAATCTCCTTCCACTTTCAGGCTACTGGTGCGTCGACCTGTACGGTCCGGACTGCTGTCAAGACCTCGCTGCAAGTTGTCCTCCTGCCATCTGGACAGGTGACTTCAATTCAACCTGGAAGCCGGACGAGTGCAACAAGCTGGGAAAGCCAGCTAGAGAGCGGGGAACACGCAACAAGCAGGCACATTCAGCATAACACGACCATATACGCTGCTCTGGCAGCCATGACTAGCCCGGTGCTGTCGACGGGCGTGCTCCTGAGCCCGTCAGCAGCGACAGTGCCACCAGATGCAGCGACGACAACAATGGAAGGAAACGAGCTAGTTGCAACAGCAAGCCAGCAAGGCCAGCAAGCGCATCAGTATCCACATCAGATAGCGGCTACCAATAGTGGTGGAAGCTCAAGCTCGACGACTAACGGAAACCATGGAAGCCTGGCCACTGCCACCAGCGCTGGTACTGCGGCATCTGGAGACACGCCGACGCCAGCAGCAGCCACAGTCACCGCGACAGCAAAGAAGAAGAAAGAGTGAGCAATTGAAATTTTACACGGTCTCCTTGATAGCTTATTGACCTCTTTGGTGCCCGCAGAGGAGCTGGAGGACCACCCAAGAGCAAAGCTTACGCGAAACCACTGGCAAGTCGCGCCGGTCAGTCCATAACACGACGTCCGAACCACCTACGAAGCACAATAAACTTACCATCTCCAATGTTTCCCACTGTATCTTCCAGATGAGATCAAATACCGCACGAAATACAAGCAGCTGCGCGGCAAGGTGAAGGAGATTGAAGAGGTGAGGACTACCACAGCACAGGGGTGCAGGCTTCACAAAACTTTCTAAGGAGCTGTGTACTGACTGAATGTATCTGTGTCACTGCATCTCTATCTCGTCGCAGGAAAACGCCAAAATGCAAGCCAAGATACTAAAGACCAAGCGGCAAATACAGAGGTTACGCCTGGAGCGGAGGTATGCACAGTCCGTATGTCCGCTCTTCTGATCAGGAAACTAACACGTATTGTGCAACAGTATTCTGTATGAACGTTTTCAAGAAGCCAAGAATGCAGGTATCCTGGAAAATACGAGTATACCAGCTTCGTCTCTTCAAGCGCCCCTCTCATCAGTCTCCTTTGGTTCGTTAAATGGTTCCAGCGCCTTACACCAGCCTATACATCAATCACACGTCATGCAGACGCATCCAACATCCTCCTCTTTTCATTCGAGCTTAAGTCAAGGCTATCACCCTTCGCAATTCATTAATCACCCTGGTCTGATGCATGATCACAGCGACACGCTCATGATGAACTCACTTCATCATCACGACATCAATGGGGTAGTTCCGAGCATGAGTATGACACTGTAGTCTTGCGGCGTGCCTTCGATGCCGTGTCATCACCAAGGAGCGCAACCCAGAGCCGCTGCTTGACTGTTGTAAGCGGCCTACTCCAGGACTATATCAAAGCTGTGCAGAATCGCAGTCGACCTGCCAAAGGCTTCAATGTGTTGTCGAATTAGATTGTGCAGTAAGGTACGGAGCTGTACAATGAAGGCCCTTCGTGAATTGCTAGCAGACACTGCTCTTGTGTATATGCTGTAGAGTGTATTACAATGATTAAATGGTAGACGGGAGATCGCTAGGCAAAACTTCAATACGAAAGTGCGATGCAGTTCTGCTTCTTTGCATGCTATTACAAGACTACGGAGTACTAACGGAAATTGTACGTTACTAAGAACAGAAGAATGTCCATGCAGACATGTACCGATGCCCAAACACCTGATTGGAGGAGACTATCCGTCAGCATGTGCATCGCGCTGATACGTTCGTGTCATATCGCTTACAAGCAGGGAGAAGTTCCGGATAGTCGCGCAATGTATCCAGTCCACTGCGCGGGAGGGGTAGGGGAAAACCGAGGGGCCAACTTTAGATCATTCATCCGGTAGTGACGTATACTACAAGTCCACTCACATATTCGTGACGTCAACTTTAAATGCCAGATTACAGATCAACCTCGCGAAGAACGAAGATAAAAGCTCAAAGAACCATATAACTGTCCAATTACGAAAAGTCAGAATGATTGAGGGTAAAAGGGTTATATTGTATCATTTCCAGACTTGCTTCCCGCTTGGAACTTACTCAGAGATGATATCGCCGTCCTTCGATAATTATATGGGTCTTCCTCAGAAAAGTCAAAGAAAGGGTATACATCCCTATTCGGACCAAAGTGGAGGATAGTGAGCCAGCCTAGGAAGCTAATACAGAGGCTGCATCACATCAGACCATGCTTGAGATGACTCCGACATTGGGAGAAGAGGCTGGTGATTACTCACGCTACCATAGTGACGTTCTCACTTAAATTCCGAACGTATAGATTGATCGCCACAGACTCTGCATGTTCGGTATAAGATCTTTCTGCTCCGAGTAGCCACTTGAAGAGCTTATGACTGGTCCGTGACATCCATGCGGGGTAGAAGGTTATAATCCATATTGACGAAAGTAGCTGGATGTATAGGAATTGTTCTGCTTTTCGTAATCTTGCAAAGAGAGTTCTCTTCGTGATAGCGATGCAATTGTCAGCCAATGTCAGTTGAGCTTTACTAGTCTTGTACGGCATACATAGAACACGTGCTGATAGAGAATGGGAAAGACTCAATCTAAAATGAACATGTTGCTGCTCGGTATGCCAGCTAACTCACGTAGACAAGTTGAAAGTAAAGCCTAAACACGAAATCGAGGGCTTGACTTCCAACTTTCTTTTCCAGAATCCAGCCAGTCAGGTTCCCGAATAGGCCACATGAGATGATCCTGAACATCTCATCAGCAGCTAGTCAAGTGCTAGCACTCACTCCCAAATGCATGCATGCTTCTGCTCACCAAGTCCAAACATAGACGACGCTCTCAACACTCCCATGAGGAAGTGTATTCAGGTATACACTCAGATAAGCTTGTCCAGCCAGACCAGAGAAGATAGCAATAGCGATACAAGCGACGAACCATAGGAAACGAATATACGATTTAGGTATCCGTCTTCCTATTTGGCGTTCCAAGAAAGTACGTTGATGTTCCGTTAAGGAATGTCGGTACGTCATTCGTCTGTCTCTGCGTAGTTTACCAAAGCACCTGCAAGTACGCACACAACGCCCCACGTCTTAGTATACTTTGGTTGTATTCGTCAGCTGATGCCGGTGATCACAGCTCACACCAACGCAGGCATAGCCATAGTCCCAAAGGCCAAAGATACCCAGAACGTTTTTCTCTCCCAATCTCCACTGCCATGACCTGGCTGACCTTTCCCGCCTCCTCTGTTCCTGCGATGCCTTTGTATGCCGAATATATCGAAGTAATGGATGAGCGCTCCTACGCATAGCGCGCCTGCCCAGAAGAAGAAGTAGGATACCCGACCTCCTAGTTTCCTAGGCCACCAATTGACTAGAATGGAGCACAGTAAGCGAGTAAGAATCAAGATGATGTCAGGCAGAATTGGGTTGTGGCACAACCTGTTAACTCCCACGTACGGCGATATAGATTGAATAGGCAAGTCACCCATATCAGGGCAACCGCAAGATATGCACCATAGTAGATGAAGAGGAAGAACCAGAAATTGATGTCTACAGGTAGATCATCAGGTAATTGGGGATGTGAAGGTGTCGTTGAATTCGTGTTTGTGGAGGTAGCGTTGGATATAGTTTTGTCCGCTTCTTGCGGTATTCCTAGTAATGAGATGATGCCTTGAAACACTGGTAAAGGTTTTGGATGCACTACTGGAATTGTCCAGTTCCACCCTGGTTCGGGCCATGGTAATTTTGGATCATAAGGATCTGAAACAGGGAATGGAATAGCGCACCACACCCTGCAAGCAACGCATAGTTCCGTAAGCTTGGTGGCTCATAGCTGATATAGCCCTGCTTTTATTCGAGAAGCAACTGTCTTCTGCTTACCAGACCTGTCAGGAAGCATACGAGTGGGTAAGCTTTCTGCACGCCCCTGCTAAAGGGCAAGAACCCACAATGACGCTCGGAACGATAACAAGAACCAGCCATCGTTTCCACCATGCATCGAGCCAGGTCTCGACCCTATCCCTCGTAGGTCTCAACAACCAAGTTCTCTCGCTTGCATTGTTGATATTATGATGACTCTGATCACGCGTAAAGTCTTGTATTCGCGTGCTTGGTCGCCTTCGACGCTTGGTAGGCGTACGCGGTGGTGGTGGGAGGGATGAACGGCCTCCGATCCTATGCGATGCTACGAAACCATTGCTTGATGTCGCTGTAGATGACGCTGCTGTGGTCCGACGAAACCGCCCAGGCACAATGAGACGCTCTGCTCATGACGGGCTGTCATGTCAGCATGCGGGTATGACCAGAGTAACCGGCCAAGCACACCTTCAAGAATGCGAGACTCCTTGCCTTGCACGAGGGGCGTGAACATCGACAGCGTTGCATTGGGATATTGTTAGATGGGAAGAACGGTAGGTAGGGAGTAAATAGATGGATCACGTTTCTCGAAGAGAGCATGATCGAGATCCATAGAGCATTCAAGAGTCATATCAATGCTGTTTCCAGTCTGGACAACTAGCAAGACATATCGTACACCATGGGATCTGTCGCACAAAGATTCAATGGTAGGTCGCCTTCCACCTTGCCGTCGTTAAAGCCTAGCTGATGAAGCTTTCCCGGTGGTAGTCCTAGGAGGACCTCTCCAGATTGTCAGCTGGATACTCCCTGAGATCTCATAAGCAAGAACCAGCTGATGCTATACAGACTCTCCAATGCAGTGCTCTACCAGACCCACCACGGGCTTCCTCCGCAATGGCTACTGCGACAGCGTATCATCGGTGCGTGCAACCGAACTGATCGAAGACGGCACCATCATACTTACTTCGCACTTTCACATTCACAGGACTATGGAAAGCATTTTGTGGCTGCCGAAGTCAGCGACGAGTTCCTGGACTATTCCGCCTCTCAAGGAAATGATCTTCGCGGTCGGATAAGTCAACCTGATGGATCTGTTGCGAATCTTAATGGCGGCTGCAAATGGTGGGTGTACCTTTCCGACTTGGGCCAAACATCTCTTTATGCATAGTTTAGCATAATGTTTTCAGTATCTTCTGATGCCTAATATTTCACAGGTGCCTCTGCGTCACGCGATGGAAGGAAGCTTTCTTGAATAGAGACAAATTTGGTGACAAAGTCGTACCGAAAGTCCTCCTGGAAGCCACCCATAAAGATACTTTGGTATGTCCACAACATTCTGAGAACCTCTAATACTCTACTGAAGTCTATGTATTGCGCAGGACAAGTCAGATATTACGCTTGAGATGCTCAAGCAGTTCGAGTTCAAGAATTCCGAGCCGGTTGGCCGTTAGGTGTAACAACACAGAAGGAAGAGCATTAGCAGGTTCTCAGAATAATTTGCATGTCTCATGTAGCTATCACACAGTAATTGTTCCATCTCAAAGTTACCATTGACCTATAGCATATCTGCCTGATGTTCGCTACCTGTCTTTCCTGAAATCACAGATGGTGTGCAAGTAGGGACGCGTTCTTGCGGGACCACTAGTACACCACGTCCGAAGGCTTGTTGACTACTATAAAAACGTGGACTGCATGGATAGAGACTGTTCAGAAACTTAGTGGCTGCCTGTTCATATGGATCGTCCACACCTGTGACGCGCAAAGGAAAGGACAGCGGCGATCATCCACAGTGCGGGCCAATGGGCGAATGCGATACGATCTAATCGCATCAGTTCAATTAAAGTAATCTCATTGCTTCTCTGCTCTACTTTCGATCTACTCGCACTCTCTCCTGCGCTTTCCGTCACATTCCCAGCACACAAAGCTAGCGAGCTCACATTCATATATACCGGTACCATGGCTGACTTTATCAAGGACACGCTCGAGAAGGTCCCAGGCGTAGATCCTCGCGTTGGCCAGAAAATGACTACATTCTCAGGCATGAACAATGGTGGGTTGGGTGCTCCAATTGCTTATTGCACAGGTCTCGCTAAATGCCTGCCTTTCCTGCACGTGCCTGCCGATCTCCCTCTCCCTCTCCATTCTGTGCTCAACGATGGTCATGTCCGACAGGCCTAGCTGAGACTGCAGCTCGCATTGCTGGGCTCGTCCAGAAGAAGGATCAAGTCGATGATTGCCCTTACTAGTGAGTGCATACTGTGTTCCACTTTTGATTCACCCACTATATGTGGCAATCTCCTCAATGCGCCCAACCCTGACGATCCTTTGGCTTCTGCGCCACCCCAGCACCGGCAACTTTGGACAGGGTGAGCTTCTTTATAGCTTGCAGACTGCCGAGGACACAACATGCTGACAATCCACCAATCCATCCTGCAGTCATTGCCGCCCCCGGCCATGCCCTCAATATCGGTGGCATGCCCACTCAGATTGATACGATCATGCTCGAAAAGCAGCAGGCTTTCGACAGATCCAAGATTTGTGTGAGTGCCAGGTTCTCCGCTCGCTTTTTCCAAGCTGAAGTAACTGATTCACTGAATTGTTGTGATCTTCTGCACCTGTAGGAGAGAATCGTACACCCATGCGGATCCTCTGCTTTCGGTCACTTTCAAGTCACAAAGGACATATCCCACCTCACACGAGCTGACTTCCTACAACCTGGTAAGAAGACTCCTACTTATACTCGTTTCTCCACTGTCACTTATGGCGTAAGTATAGGCCATCTCCCTTCAACATGCTCAACCACAAGCTGACCATTCTTCATGGGCGCAGCGAGAATTCCCTGATCAGGGAAGAAACCCAAGAGGTTTCGCTACCAAGTTCTACACTGCCGATGGTAATTACGATCTGGTTGGCTTGAATTGGCCCGTCTTCTTCGTTCGTGATCCTATGATTCTTCGTTCGTGATCCTATGATGGGTCCTGATAACAGTGGGTGTCCTCCAGATTGCGAATGCCTAGTCCAGATATAGTACCAGGCAATACTAACCAAACCAAACCAAACAGTCCGATCTCAACAAAGAAATCCAAAGAGTTTCCTGCTAGACTTCAACGCCTGGTTCGATTTCCTATCTCAAGTTCCCGAGTCCAACCATGCCGGTCTCATGTTGATGTCCGACTACGCCACTCCCAAAGGATGGATCCACATGTCCGGATACGGATGCCATACCTTTGCACTTGTCAACGAGCAAGGTGAAAGACACTATGTTAAGTTCCATTGGGAGTGCCATCAGAAGAAAGAACAGTTCAACCATGATGAAACCTTGAGGATTCAAGGCATTGATCCTGATTACTCGAAGAGAGAATTGTTCGAGTTGCTCGAAAATGGCGGTGAAGCCAAGTGAGTCCAATTTCATGGAGGGCAATGCGTCTCGCACTGGCTTCAGCTTCTGCAAATGGGACTTTGCTGATGGCAGTAATTTTACAGATGGACTATGTCAATCCAAGTCATGAAGCCAGAGGATGTACCAAACCTCGACTTTGATCCATTCGATGTCACCAAAGTCTGGCCTCGATCGCAGTATCCTCTGCAAGAAGTTGGTGTACTCACACTCAATAGAAACCCAGAAGATTACCACAGGGATGTAGAACAGGCTGCTTTCTCTCCTGGGTCTCTAGTTCCCGGTATTGAGCTGTCGCCTGATACCCTTCTTCAGTGGAGAGCTTTCTTCGTGAGTACATGCTAGAAATCTTTCCTTCATTACATGTTCGCAGTACTGAACAGGGCTATGTTAAACAGTACCGAGATGCTCAGTATTACAGACTTGGTTCCGCCAACATTCATCAGATGTAACTATTCAAGCATCTTGTTAAGCGTTAAAGGATTTCAGCTGACTTAATTGCTGGCGCAGTCCTGTCAATTGTCCATTCATGTCGAAGTATCACTCACCTGATAACTTTAATGGCAAGTGAGTCCAGCTACTTGTCTACTCGAACGAATGAAGCAGCCATCTGATACGATTCTGCCCTTATAGCATGAGAATCGATGCCAACCACGGAGGAAAGCCACCTTACTTCCCTAACAGCTATCATACCACCATGAACAGCTCAATGAGCAAGAAGAGAACACCAGCCTTTGACCCCAAGGTGGCTGAAGCTCCTTACCAAGTCGCCAATAACGTGGTTTCGCGACACTCATACTACAAGCATGAGGGGGATCGGAGCGAGTATAACCAGGTCCGAGAGCTCTATCAGCGTGTCATGACCGATGCTCAGAGGAGCAATTTGCACAGGAACACTGCCGAGCTTCTTAGAGTGGGTCATTCCTGGGACTTCGAGGTAGGGCTCTCTTGCTGACGCTTTGGACTCGCGTTTCAGTTCGCCGACGGTATTGTTCAGAAAAATTACCTCATTCAGGTAAGACTGCCTCTTGCATAACAGGCCCTTCATCGTGCTGACACATAGCCCCTGTTCAGCTGTATGCGATTGATCCCAACTACGCCAAGTCAATCTACGAGCTGCTACCATCCCACGATGGTTACACCATCGATGAGGTAGCAGAAGGCAGCAAAACCGCTCACCTCGTCAACAAGGATCCAGCATTCTTCTCACCTGACAAGAACTCCAACTTTATGGGTATGCCATTCAAGAAGACGGCTCCAACTGGTAAACAGGCTTCCGCCAATCATTGAAATGCTCCAGTCAGCCAAGATTGCGAAGCGTTGTCGAGCGGAACTGGAGTAACAATAGCGTAAGATTGTGTGGCCCTGTCGTCGTATAAGCGTGTAGCTTCTGCCTCACACAATTATCAAAGAATGCAATGCAACTTCTTCGTTTGACCTTTAAGCCAATCATAGCGTAAGGAGGCGAAGGGGCGTAAGAGGGACTTGCTCTATGACCGTCATAGAACCTATTCCTCTGAAAACATTACCAGATTGCGATGCCGATTGTGACTTTGAATCTCTGATGTAAGTATCATATGAAAGCTTGAAAGGCTAGGTTGGTGGCAAACCAAAGATGAGAGGTGCACGTCAGGCGGCCATCCGATGTCTCATCAAGAACGTCAGGACGCCATTAGATGTCGTTAGGTGTCATTAACTGTCTCATCAGACGGTCAAGACGCCACTAAATGTCTCGTCAATCGACGCCAACTGAAATATACTTTGAAAGGTCTTGTCAGTATGTAGCGACCAAAGCGTACTTAATCATACAATGATTCACGCATTTTCACCCGCAAGTTACGGGAGCTCAAACCCGCACTAATGTAAATGCTTTTACACATTCCCAATCGGTCCCTGATGTGCGTGACGGAGGCAAGCCCGCAGCCTGAAAGTTGTCGGATGCCTGCTTGACCGTCTTTCTTTCCTGTGGCTAAATCCTGTTAAAGTGCCATTGAGCGACCACCCAGTCTAGTTCAACAAGATCGCTCCTGCCCTACTCAAGCTCTTACACTGTCAACCTCCCATCCGTCGATCTCGTGGTTCTGCCTGTCATGTCAATCGGGAAAGAACTCGCCTGGGTGGTGATACTAACAAGATCTAACTACCTAGCAGCAACTATACTTTTAGATTACTCGTTGAAGAAAGTAAAGTCACAATATAAGCTATATGTGTTAGTTACGCGCTCTCTACCTGAAGAAGCTAGAGAAACTCTCGAGAATGCAGGATGTAACATGATTGAGATCGAGGAATTGAGACCCAAGATTCAAGTTTCTGTCGTCGCTGCTAGATTCACGGACACTTGGGATAAGCTACGTGCTTTTGGCCTTGAAGGCTTTGAGGTGTGTTTCCAGCTTTTCCTCCTTCTTTCTTTGCTTATCTCCAAGCACTGCCATTATGCAGCAAAGAAGCTCCTTTGCGGGCTATCGCGATCGGTCCAGGTAGATCAGTGGCTCACGTGCTTTTGCCTCCTTGATGGCATCGTTGAGACAGCGCGTATGTCTGCTTGATGCAGATATGCTCGTATTCCAGAACATGGACGAGTTGCTGGAGCTGGAGCTGCCGGAAGGCGGAATAGCCGCGAATCATGCATGCTGCTGCAATTGGAGTCGAGACAAGTGGGCTATGGAAGAATGGTAAGATGGTCGTCAATAAATGCTCGCCTATCCTGTCTAATCAAAGCTCTTATTTCGTTCACAGGCGTCCGTGGCTCTGTCCATGGACGCATGAGCAACTCACCGGGAAGCTCACACCCGTCAATCCCAATCCGCCACACAACAATGCCATGCTCAACAGCGGCCTGGTCGTTCTTTCCCCTTCGAAAGGTTTGATGGAAGACGTGATCACCTACTTATATGAGTCACCTCTTGTGAAGACGTTCAGCTTCCCAGATCAAGACTTCATCACTCACTACTTCAAAGGTAGATGGCGCAATCTAGGCTGGACCTACAATGCCATCAAGACTGCTCGATACTGGCACCCCAAATTGTGGAAGGACGGAAAAGTCAAGAATCTTCACTATATCGTCGCCAAGCCCTGGATGACACCTGTGGAGAAGTGGACCGCATTCGAGGGGGATGACCGTCCTACACACGGGTGGTGGTGGCACATGTGGCAGGAATACAGCACACAAGCTCCGGAAGAAGTCATCTCGACTTGCGAGAAACATATGCTTGGAGAAGGAGTAGGCGTAGGTGAAGTAGAGAGCTGGGAGGAGAGCGTACAGGCCGAATCGAAGGGCCGACCGAGACAGGACCCATGGCCCCCAGGCGAACCTTGGGGAGTCACCGTTGACGGTGTGGAGTACTAAATAAGCATTGAAAGTGCTCATCTCCGAAACGTCTGCTGATCCTCCATAAAAGCACATAGATTGTTTAGATAGGCCCGTTCTACATTCATGTTGTCAGCAGCAGTATATATCAAGCTGCATAGAGCACATCGCATCCGAATTATTCGTGGAGAAATGTGAAATATTGCCCTTTGCAGGACATACTGGCGAGAATGCCAATCTCTTGCTGCGGATGCTCTCTGTACTGGTGTTCGCGTGGCGTGACTTGCGTACATCCACTGAGGCTCGCTTGCTTCGGCTCTCTCAATCGATCCAATCGCCTATCCTACCGACCCTCACGCAAACAAGATGCTTCCAATGCAGAGAAGATTCCAGAGCACATCCTCGCGGTCTCCAGAAGAGCAGCTTCGTCGTCGTAGTGCCTGGCAAAGCTATAAAGGTGTGTGATTCTTTTTTTCGGTAGCTGTGTGATCGAGGTCTACAACGCAACTACACAGCTGACGGTCGCTGGCTTGTTTTGACGGGACTCTTCAACATATGTCTCATTGATTCCAGCTCTCACTCCCAATACGCGCATCGGACTCTCTCTCGGCCTGATGGCTTTCGCTTACGCCGGGCTGAAATACTCGGACACTCTGGAAGACAAATACCCTGACGAGGTACCTAATATCTTGTCAAAGAAGGGCAACTAGGACCATGCACGCGTCAAATATCTGCCAGCACTGTCCATCACACCTGCGAGCTCCCCTCCTACTTGTAACCTCGCTAAAGCCACGTACCGAAAGACATGCTAGCACCACTATTGGAGTATCGACCAGATGAGGCATTCAATGCTGCAGCCAACCCCACTACAAGTGCAAGTGAAAGGCTATACACTTTTGGACTGACAGGGCACAGTCTATATACCTACTTCTGCCGTCATGGTAATCTGACGCAACCGAATACTAGAAGTGGTGTGGCTCGAGGCGAAAGGTAGACTTTGGGTAGGAAGCTGGCGAACCAAACTTCCTCTACTGGCACGACCGCGAAATCTGGGATGGAGAGCTGCGGGTCGGTTTCCGTCGCCGAATTGAATCGCTGGGCTGGATTAACGAATCCAGGCAAGAGTGAGAGGTCCATAGCTGCCTTCTCCTATAGCAACGCTTCATGGACAAGCGGATCATAGAATACGTACGAAGATCAGTTATGTTCGTTATAAATTTTGCTGCTTGGCCTCGTGTTGTGCCTATTAGGATGAATGTCCTGCATCACTTGCAATCTGCTACTTTAGTCTATGCTGGTCGCCCGGATCAAACAAAACACGTGCAAGGGTTGCATATCCCTAATCACGAACTTAGGATGCATCTGCCTCCTTGTTCCGTCCCAATGCGCAACCTGGTGGGGCGTTCCGCCACCGACCCCGGGCCGCTTTCCGGCTGTTCGTGCAGTTGTCCTCTTCCGGTATTGGAAGGATGTTGCCAGACTCTCAGACTGAATGTGATACCTTGCAACTACCTAGTACTGAGGCACAGCACTTCCAGTCGGTGATTGGCTGCGTGACGAGGAAGGTCTTGTGGCGTCGGCTGACCTGGCAGCCGCGTGCCTGGCCAGGCTCGATTACACAGCAAGCCGGCTATTCCGGAGCTTGTGTACGCGGGATATCGTTCAGAATGACTTCACCTCACGCTTTCGTCTTCCTAACCTTGACTGTTCTATCGTGATGCAGTGACCCTAGCACAAGCGAAGCTACAAGACGACCCTACCATGGCGACGGGTTTCGCTATTGGTGCAGCCAATCCCGCAGAAAAGAAAGTGGAACCCGATCTCGAATCTAATCAAGCATTGCGGACTACCGCTACCCCGGATTCGGAATCATTGCCTGCGAATGTCAGCGTCATAGAAGATGATTATGATTATGATGAAGATGGCGGTGGTCAGCCACCTGCTAGAAGCCATTCCAAAGAAGCTGAGATTGCAAGGCAAGAAGCAGCTCAGACAGCGGTTGCGCTGAAGAAACTACCCGATAACGAAAGTCCGCTATTCTGGTCACGATGGAAGAAGGTAAAAGCAATACGCCAGATTTCTGCATAAACTTTGGCTTAAACGTGCTTCGCAACAGATCAAGAATAATTCGGTGTTATCTCTGGCAACCTTGTCAGCCTGTTATGGTCTGAGATAGATTTGGGGCAATTAAGCTCACTCATTTACAGCTCCCTCACATATTCCAGCTCTGTGATGACCCCGTCACTCTCTGGAATCACGCAGCATTATGGGGTGTCTCTGGAAGCCGCTATCGTCTCTCTCTCCCTTTTCGTCCTCGGTATGTATAGCTTGTACTATGACGGACCGGCTACCTTGCTGATCTCTTGCGTACTGCACATGAAGGTTTTGGTTTGGGACCATTCTTTGCTGGACCAACATCGGATGTAGTCGGTAGACGACTGGTCTACCTAGTGACTTTCGGCTTTTTCACTGTCTTTTCGTGGGGAGTGGCATATGCGCCAAACTACGCAGCCCTTGTAATCTTCCGTTTGTTGGGTGAGCAGCAACCTACAATTTCTGGCTCGACGGTGCTGATTACGACTTTCTGGTAGCTGGTCTGAGTGGAGCCAGTGCTCTGAACAACCACCCAGCGTCGATATCTGACGTGAGTCAATCCGAATACATGTCGCGTACAGTGGCGTGTCTTAGACGCTTACTTTTTATACAGTATACCAACGCGACGGATCGAGGCAAATACAGTGTAGCTTATGCTTCTTGTGCTTTCCTAGGAGCATCCATTGGCCCTTTGACCGGTGGCTTCATCGTTCAGCGAGCATCCTGGCGGTGGAATCTTATCATCTCTGCGATTCTGGTATCCATTTCCTGGTTCCTCATCATAGTTGGTGTAGACGAATCCTATGCACCCATCCTCCTGGCACGCAAGAATAAACATCACAAACGACCTGATGGTCCTAGTTTCGCTTCTCGCTATCGATTAGCTTTGACTATGCCCTGGAAGCTTCTCTTCACGGAACCGATCGTCGCTCTCACCTCCCTTTATCTCTCTATCTTATATGCCATCTTCTACGCCATTTTCCCAGTCGCACCCATTATCTACGTCGAGGTCCGAGGCTGGAGTGAAGAAAGTCTAGCTTTGTCGTACATCGCACCTTCCCTTGGTTTCGTAGCTGGAGCATTGGTTATTCGTTATGGTCAAGAGACTGCATATGCTCGGATAGCAAGCCGTATGCCAGCAGGTCAAAAAGCACCTCCCCATGCACGTTTCGCCACCATGTTGTATTTTTCGTGGATGGTACCAGTGGGAATCTTCATTATAGCCTTCTGCTCGTACAAGAACACCCACTGGATTGGAGACACCGTAGGATTCTTCATGCTCACTATGGGCATCATCATTGTTTTCACCGGTCTGATTCGTGAGTGTTTTCGTGCTGGAGGCACCCTCCTGTACCTGAACACTGTACTTACTGCTGTGGGTACTTGCACTTGCAGCTTTTACCATCGATCTATATCTCTCTCAAGCGGCATCAGCTCTGGCCGCTCAAGTAGCCACACGGGCGATTGCAGCATGTGCATTTCCACTGTTCGGCCGACAGGTATTTTCAAGGAAAGTCCGGGTATATGGCCAGGTAGCCTGACTCATTCTTCTTTAGATGTTCTACAAGCTCGGCATTCCAGGTGCTTCTTGCTTATTGGGAGGAATAACGATTCTTCTGACGGCAATGCCATTCGTCTTCAAGAAGTATGGATCGAGACTGTGGAATAGATGAGGTATATGTACCATTATATAATTGATGTTTATAGAAGCTAGCCAAGAGGCTATGTAGAGTGAATGCAAAGTAGAGTATACATGATGTTTGGCTACAGGTGAAAGCAAGACTTTCCAGTTAATGTATACTTCAGAAATCTTCGACTTCGATTTCCAGCTGTAACAGCAATTATCGTCAGATATGGCATATATCAAAGAGAGATATCATCTTTGCAGACTCACACCGCACTCGCTACATTGTTTTACGGACTGACCTGCAGCGTTCGTGAAGGAAGCTTCCGAAAAAGTATGTTCATGTTCAGCTTCTTTGCGCTCATGCCAACGATTGGTAGTTGTCCTGCGCCGCAAATCCTTCAGGCTCTGTTCAAACTTCTTGTTCTTTTTTTTCTTCCTTTCCGTTTCTCTACGCTCAAATTCTTCGTCAAGCTTTTCTGGCGATCCCCATTTCTGTTCGGAGAAAGCGAATGCTTCGACCTGTTCTCGGAGGAAGAGCATCATATTCGAGTATGTAGATCGATGTGGATTCGGTCTCAGAAGATGCGGTAGAATATCCGTGTCACGAAGCTCGGCTACATGAAATAGCAATGTCAGCATATCCATCACCAGTCCATAGCTTGTCTAAAGCTCACGATCTGTCAATAGGTAATCCTCCTTGCATTCCGTCTTGGTGAGTAAGGAAAACTTCTCCGGATTCTCGTGTTTGCATTGTGCACAGACATTCGTATTGAACACCTTATGGAACGTGAAGTCTATTTCTTGACTCCCGCAAATCTTGCATTTCGGATTCTCCCTTGTATCGGTAGATAGGAAATGATCATCTAGTAGACCCTGCTTCTTCATAGCTTCTAATCGTTTCCGCTTCAATTCGGCTTCTTGTTCTCTCTGCTTCTTCTCTTTCGGATCTTCAACCTCGTTATCCAACAAGAATCCACCTTTTGAATTCTTGAGTGTAGAAAGATCGTACTCGAGATATTTGCCTAATCGATTTGGCAGTGGCTGGTCAAAGCAAGGGAGTCAGTCGAAAAGTTGGTATCGACTAGGAGTTGCAAGTGTTTACCTTGTTCGGATCGTCTTCGACTGGGAAACCATCCCTTCCTAACCGAACTTTACCCTTGCTGGGGCTGGCATCGGCTTGGCCGGCCGCGACTGCATTGGACGAGGCCTCTCCCATGGTAAGGGCCTGCAGAGCCCCGACGGAAGTAGTGGCATTGCGTAAAGATGATCCTCCTGCAGCTGCGGGATAAGAACGCGTATTTGGGGCTGTCGGTGATGTCGATGTGGCTGGGGTGATGCCTAGCGGTCGTTTATTGAATTGATTCTTGACTTCCGCGGAGATTCGACTCTGAACTTCCTTCTCGCGGTACTTTTGCTTCACTACGAATGCAGAATCATCAGCTTGCCGCGCTCATACTTCATATATCGATGTCGAGCTTAGTCGAGCTTGTCAAGTTGGATCCAAAAGGCAATCGGGACAGTCCCAGCTACACACACCTTGCAGCCGTTTCTCATTCATGATCCTCTTGCGAGCCTCGTCTGCAGTTTCATTGTCCGCCATGTCGTCTTGGGTGCAGGTCTCCCCGTCCTCGCTCGAGGTAGACGGACGAGTCAGCAAGATGGAAAGAAGCGAAGTGGCAAACCAGTAGCTCTATAAAGAAAGAAAGAGCAGCAAAGAGCAAACGGGCTGGGGATTGTGCTATATGAATTTACATTGCTAACTTAGAATAATGTAGTGAAGATTACAAGGGCAATGACTGCGACTTAATAAGAAAAGCCAATTGATTACAAATAAGAGGAGTGGCTGGCTCCTCCGAGTCGCTTCCTCGACTACAGATGTGACATGACGAGAAAATATGGTGTATTGCCGGTATATTGGCCGCGATTCCATCTTCTCGTTATGGACCGACAGTATTGTAGGAGTATGCTATTGACTCCGGCGCGCTGGCTCAGAGCCGTCACGATGCGATGAGCTTGATGAAGCGGATTTCGTGTAAAGTGGTCCCTATGATTGTCCAAGTTGAGTAACAAGCCTGTATGAATGTGACACTCGTGAGATAAGCAGAGGATTATACTGATTGCCATAAACAAAGCCAACATACCAATCCAAGCCTTCTTCCAGACCTTCGCCCTTTATCGCACAACTCTTCATGATAGTCCATTGCCGACCTTTCAGGGTATCTAGCCCTAATGCCTCGCTAACTTCTGCCGCTGACATTGCATCAGGTTGATCTTGTTTATTCGCGAATACTAAAAGCTTGCAATCTTGTAATTCTTCCTCTGCTAACATTGCAAGTAGTTCTGCTCGCGCTGTCGGTATGCGTTCCCGGTCTGCTGAATCGACGACATATATGACTGCTTGAGTTGAGCCTGCAAATCAAATATCGTCGTAACAATAGCATAGGAATCAGTTTCTGTAGTTATTTGCAACTCGACTAGTCAGCTGCCACCGAGGAGCTTGTCGCGGGTGCTCGAGCTCTCGTCTGGTGCGATGACTCCAGGCTCACCGTAATAGCATTTCCCTGGATAGAGAAGGAGTAGCGTCAGTCTCAATACGAGTGAGTGCTCCGAGCAATGTCATGTAGACGTACAATACGGCCGTATACTGCTTTGACCGCCTAGGTCCCACACTTGCAGCTTGAGGTTCTTGTATGTCAACGTCTCGACATTGAAGCCTATAGTTGGATTCGTAGAGACGACTTCGCCAATCTGCAGCCTGTACAGTATTGTTGTCTTTCCACCTGGGTGTTCCACACACATCCTTTCAGTAACGCTCCTTGCTCCCAGTACTCTTACTAATGCATGTGCGACGGCTCACTTGCATCAAGCCCAAGCATTAATATCCGTACTTCCTTTTGTCCAGCGAACATGCTGGACAGCCGCGTGAACAGCGACGAGAACGACACGCCCATCTTGGAAGGGCTATCGACGTCGCAGGTGTCCCAGCCTCCTGCTTCACTGCAGCTGTGATTGACGGTTCGTGAATGGGTCGGAGCAGAGAAAGCAGTCAGGGCACAGCGACAGACCGGCTGGTGGTAGGCACGCGGGATTCGGACCCGCTAGAAGAAGCTCTAGGATGCTCTCAGTCGCTCTCACGCAATGTATGATATAACAGAACAAGCAAGTCAGTGCATTGCAGCACCAAAACCGCCACGCGACGCCCAGCACCGGTAAAGTTGGTGCAAGTGGAAACAGACACTAGAAACAAGAACATCCTGCAATAGCATATCCAGCTGCATGTCAACTGGTAGGGTAATCATCTATTAGATAGGCTTAAGCAAACAAAGGTGCAGGTATATCGTAGACTGAAACAACAGTTTGGGGGAAAAAAGGCAAGAAACACGACAGGTGTTCTAACTTATAAGTATTTATGCCCTATCGTTAGTAAAACATTGTGGTCTAAATCAGTTTTGTGCGGTGAGTCATCTGAGTTGATCGACTTACATTCTGTACTCCCTGCGTTCAGCGGCACCTTGCGCAGCCTCTCCAGTCGCATGGTAGTCAATGACAATGTCCAAATCACGAGGATTGCGCTCGTTGGGCTTGACTGATATTTGGCCAGTGATCTCATCATCCTCCTATAAACGTTGTAGATATGATTAGCATGACTGAGAGGCGTTCGGCCATGATGGCTGTCAAACAAAGACTCACATCAACCGCAATGGCGTCACCGAGGTAGAAGACAGTCTGTTTCCAGTCTGAGGGTGTAAACGCATCAGCAATGAGCTTCGAAGCAGCTGCCAACGTTTCCACTTACGTGTATACTTGGCGTGTGGGCCTGTAGAGAAAGTCAAAGGCTTGTGTGAAGCTCTGAAAGCGCAGTCGAACCATCCGAGAATGGCATGAACATCTGAAGAAGTCCAACATTGAGTTTCACTACCTTGCACTGAACACATAGAGAACCCCTTACAATCTTTCCGTACCGACTTGAGGGTGAACGGTGCGACGAAAGCGAGCTCTTCCTTGGTGACTGTCAAAAGGTCGATGGTCTGTTCGCAGTGAGCGATTAGATCAGTCTTTGTTCAGAAGCGCCGCAAAGTATTTGGAAACTTACCTTGATGGGGCATGCTCGAGTGACAACAGCCTTAATGTCCACAGTGTCGACCAGAGGCTCCCTGAGTGCAATTTCCTGAATGCAGGAGAAGTCGAATCCGTAGACATCGTTCCAGACTAAGCAGAGCAGACACGAATTAGTCCTTGCAGACGACGAGCGAGTTAGGCGGAAACGGGCTTACATCCAATCTTTTCCTCCTTGTAGTCGGCATCTTCAATACCAGCTAGGTACATCGTTGCTTGATCAGGGAACATGAGACCTCCCTCGACTAGGTACTTGTCTCTGGCGAGGAGAACAGTGTCCAACATGGACTCGTAGAGACTATTATGGAAAAAAGAGTACATCTGTCAGCTATAATCCTCGTACAATCGATACGTTGTTACGAGCACGTGACCGGGACTTACAGGAAGTAACCCATCCACTCGGAGATGATGATGTCGACCTTTTGGACTGGCAATTCGATGTCCTCCATCTTGCCTTTGATAAGTGTGATGGCTACAGAACAGTGTAAGTCTCGCAGCAAGACATGGTAATGGATGAAAGTGACATACTGTCTTCGAAGCCATTGGCCTTGATGATCTTTTGAGCTTGGTCGAGAATGTTTGACATGTCAATCTGCGCATGTTTAAGGCAATGTCAGAGATCTGCATGGCTCCCAAAACACTTTGAAGTGTTCCTGGCACTCACGCCAATAACCTTCTTTGCTCCAGCTCTTGCGGCAAACATGGACAGGATACCAGTACCGCAACCAACATCGAGGACGACCTTGTCCTTGAAAAGATGCTTGTTATCCCACATGCTCTTTCTGTATGTCAATGTTCTGACTTCGTCTTTGAGCATCTCTTCGTGGATACCTGTATGTATGAAATTGATAGATGATCAGGGTCAGCATTTTGAAATTTTGGATACCACATTGCAACAGACTAGGGCGATTCGAGATCCGCCGGGGGACAATGCCTAGAGCCAGACTTACCGAAGTGACTGTTGTATGCCGTTTGATGATGATGGATAGCAAGGTCGTGCCAGTGTCAGTATTTTCACTCGAGCTTGCAGGTCTTTCACTTTGTGCAAATGCCATGCAGGACGAGGTATCGACTACACACCTGTAACTGTCGGCATCTGTGGATATGCTAGACTATCAGCATGATGCGTATTGACCTAACAAGCACATCCTCATGCTCACAGTAATCCTTCGAGGTCATGTCCTCGTACTTGACCTTGTCGGCACTGCTCGAAGTGGCTGCATTGACAGCGACGCCTGGCTGAGGGGTGACCTGCATAGACTGGCTCGTAGCGTCGGCGATTCCCTCCATTGCAGATGGTCCAGCTTGTCCTTCCATAGTGTGGGTGCAAGGCTAAGTACTTGTTGTCATTGGAAGAGCTTTGTCGAGCTGGACTGCCTTGTCTTTCACTTTTTGCACGCCAGTTTTTCGATCACGTTTTGCAGCGACGGCCTTGGACGCGGTGAAGACAGGCAGAACAGCTTGTATCACATCCATTATCCTGTCGTTGTCAGTCATCAACACACTCCTGCACCCGCTGGTATCTCGGTCTAGCAGCCGCGAGACTCGCTGCCAGCATGGCCAGCTCTGTCGAACCCACTCCACAGCAAGACGCCGACCTGCAGGGCGGTATCGACTACTGGGCCGCCCAAGCAGCCAGCAACGATGGTGTAATGGGCGGATACGGTCATCTATCCCAAGTTGACGCCCTGTCGAGCCGCATGTTCCTGCTCACCGTCATGCAGCGGCTGTCTACAATCTCCACAGTCGCAAAGAAGGCCGCTAAAAACAGGCATACCAATGGCATCAATGGTTCGAGCACTGCTGCACCAAGACAGAGGACACGCGCGTTGGATGTAGCTTGCGGTATTGGTAGAGTCTGCGCGATTACTCTCCTCCCGCTCGTTGATGAAGTGCACCTCGTTGAACCGGTCGAACACTACATCAAGGAAGCGTATAGGGCAGCCTCAGCGGGCAGCTGGAGGTCACTAAAGAATGCAAGAGTGGATGACCAGCTAAAAGCTTGTACTTTCTACCAAGCTTCGTTGCAGGAATTTGATCCATTGGAACCGCAAGCTAGTCTAAGCGTCGGAAGTATCGGCCAGGAAGAACATGACAGACCAGGGTACGATGTCATCTGGGCGCAATGGGGTCTCGGGCACTGTAAGCGAGAGCTTTCCTTTACTTCAGTCCGCTACTCACATACTAGCCCAGTGTCGGACGAACAGCTCCTGATATTCCTGAAGAAATGCAAGGCGGCACTTAGAAGCGCGGATTCAGTCATTGTAGTGAAGGAGAATGTAACACATCCGTCGAAAGAACGAGAGTACGATGAAGAAGATAAATCATGGACAAGGTAATCATCAGCTCACTCGAATCATAGAGAAAGTACACGGCGCTGATTATCTATACGTCTCGTTCAGATCCTGCGCAGTTTGGGAAGAACTGTTCAGGAAGGCCGATCTGACTATCATTCGCAAAGATGAGCAGAAAGGATTCCCTAAAGAACTTTTTGCAGTCTGGATGTAAGGCATTTACGATTCTTGAATTTGCATGAAATTACAGATATACTGAATCCGAGTCTTCACGGACAGGTATGCACTTCGCTAGAACAAACACCCGATATTTACCAACTATATACGTTTGCCGAATCCTATAACGCATTTCAAGACGCGACCTACCGCTGAGGCGCAATTGACTGGCTATCTATAGCTAAGGTAGCCTGCCGAGCCGCCTTCTCAAGCCAGGCATTGAATGTCTGAGCAAGCCCTCCTGTTTGCCTCTTACCGATCTCGCCCTTTTCAACGCGCGTCTGCCCCACCGAGCAGTCACAATCGCCAACAAAATAGCAACTGCACTTATTCCATAGAAGAGATTTGGCGTCGCCTCCAGACCTGAAGCCAAATTCATTCCGAACATTGCGCCTAGAAAAGATCCCACGCTAGTTCCGAGCGTAGTGAAGGCTATCGTGATCTCAAGGTTCAACAATCTGTTTCGAGTGCTCGAGAGAAGAAGGGTGACGTGGTTCGTGATGCTTTGTAGACGGGTGAGGAGGGTGGCTGCAAGATCGGTGAGAGAATACGCATGATGTCGATAGCTGCCAGCGAAAATCACGTGATTGAATGGTACGTCAGTATGAAGGGGTAGTCTTGTTGTTGCTATTGGGCTGGAACGTACACTTCTAGCAATAATTCAATCTCATCGTCGTTTCCGACTGTGTGCGCTTTACTATTTTCCGCATCAGTGAGATACATTTGTGCCATGTCTGCTTCTTCTCGCAATAGTTCCGCGATTGCTTCTCTGAATTCCTCTGATGTGCTCTTGAACTCTTCGACATTGTCTAGCGGAGTGCCCCTTGGGCTCAGCTAGTGTCAGGCAGTCCAAGCTGTAAATGGGCGGGACCTACCTTTCATTTCTAGCATCTGCTGGAGTGCGCTTGTAGGGATCTGATCTGACGTCCGGAGAGTCTCCATCAGGTCGGCATATCGTTCTTGTAAGCTGTTCGAAGCCTTGAACAGCTTTTTGCTAGTTTGAGAGAGCAGAGCTTCGAGAGCTCTGTAATGACAATTCACATCTAGGTGTGAGGGTCTAGTGAATTGATAAGGCTCTATTCCACTGAAACTTACATGAACTCGAAGGGATTAGATTCAGCAAGACCTTCGCCAAAAGTCTGACGTCCTTGCTGGCTTATTCTTCTCATTTCCGTCTTTAATCTTTCTGGGAGGTCTGGTCCTTTCTCTTTCTCTTGTTCACTTTCTAAGTCTTGCTTACCATCTTTATCTTCGTCGGTTTCTTCAGCTACCTCTTTACTTTCGAACAATAACAGCTTGTTCCGACGTATGATTGCTCTAATATCAGCTGAATAGACAATCGTCCCAGGCCGAACGAAGATCTGAGCCCTTCGCCCCACCTGAACATGAGGGTTAGTGACGGAATACCAACACCAGTACCTCAGTAGGAATTAACCCACAATGTCAACTTCCAGTGCTCCGAGCTGTTGTGCATATCCGTTAAGGCAGTCAGCAGTTGAGGACGTCAGTATCATCGTCACGTGCTTTGAGCGAATGGAAGACGAATGCCCACATCACGCGGCTGCAGGTTGTAGCGCTTGCATAGGTCTACCTTCTTCAACTTCTCCTGCATCAACTCAGTCTGAAAGTCATCTCTGTGATCTGCTTGCTCGAGAGGCGTAATGACCGTCGTCCGAGCTTGGATGTATCGTCTTTCTGAATCATCGGTCTCGCCTATCGGACTGGAGAGGAAGATTCTGGGCGCAGTTCGGTCTACCACTGGTTCCAGTGATCTTGAGGTGGAGGACAGGGCCCTCAAGTAGACCGATGGACCTCCGTGACATGTCGCCCGTAGAAGCTGTCGAGGCAGCAGGAAGCACTGCATTAGTCGAAGGGCAAGAAGGAAAAGGAAGTATGCGAGCGGTCATCCAATATTCGACATCGGACCCTCTTCAGGAGTCTATATACGATTGTGGAGATGCAACGCAACTTCTCCATCAGTCTCTATCCTCCAGATCTTCACCTGTTCCGAGCTTTCTGCTTGTGTATGCTTTCAAGCAGAATCTCGCCACCAAGTCTAGCAGCCATTCAACTTGCATGTAGACCAGTATTCAGGCTTCAATGGGACAGACTGCCTTCAGAAGCAGAGTAATCTCACATGCTGACACATGCCTGGAGTCGAAAGCTCATGTCTAACCTTCTTGGTCGTGCTGCCTCTTTCTCTCCTCCCGATCACGTCGACAATCACCGCGACGCGTTGAAGGCCCCAAGAACACAGCAGCAACCGCCGGCCGGGCTGGCAGCTGGTCCACGATGCACATCAAGAAGCTGACCATCCAGGGCTTCAAGACCTACCGCGATGTCGTTGCTGTCGACCCGTTCAGGTGAGTTTCTGGAAGGCCTAGCTGGCATCAAGCAGGAAACACGGTTGGACCAAGCCGTAAGATATGTAGCTGACTGTTGATGTATATACAGCGAGAAAGTCAACATCGTTGTCGGTCGTAATGGTGCTGGCAAGAGCAACTTCTTCAGCGCCATCCGCTTCGTGCTGTCGGACGCCTACACATCGCTTGCACGCAACGAACGACAAGCACTTCTCCACGAAGGGTCATCAACAACAGCTACCTTTTCAGCCTATGTGGAGATCGTCTTTGACAACAGTGATGGACGTATTCCTACGGGCAAGAATGAAGTCATTCTTCGGCGTACAATAGGCGCCAAAAAAGACGACTATTCTCTGGATAGGAAGACCACCACTAAAGCAGAAGTCACGAGTCTGCTCGAGAGTGCAGGGTTCAGTAGAAGTAATCCCTTCTTCATCGTTCCTCAAGGTAGAATCACATCCTTGACAAATCAGAAAGATGCTGAACGTCTTGAACTATTGAAAGAAATAGCAGGAACACGCGTTTATGAGGATAGAAAACAAGAATCGGAAAAGATCATGGCGGAAACGGAACAGAAGCAGCTTAAGATTGATGAACTACTTGAAGTCATTGATGAACGATTGGAGGAGCTTGAGGAGGAGAAAAAGGAGCTCAAAGAGTTTCAAGTGGCGGATAAGGAGAGACGATGTACGGAATACTGCATTCACCAGCGTGACCTCGAGGAAGTCAAGGAGGCTTTGGACCAGGTAGGTGGTATTGGAGCTTTAGCTTGCTTCCTCAGGCTGACTTTATGGCTTCATAGATTGACGATGACAGACTCAATGGGCAGAGGCAGGCTGATGATATGCGGCAAACATCTTCAGCTCGAGAAGCCGAGATGGCAGTCAGTGTTCACGCCCATCTGGGAGGTCGGTTGTGTTTCACTGATCATGCTGTCTGATGATATAGGAGGCCGAACGTTTTATCTCTGAACAGAGAGAACAGCTTGAGCTCATCACTTTTGAAAAGCAACAGCTGGAAGTCGAAAAGCACGAGTCTATCAAAGCTAAAACACAAGTCGAGTTGATAATCAAAGATCTCGAAGACACGACATCCCGAAACGAGACAGAACGAGAAACTTTACAAGCTGAACTCGCTGAATTAGAAGAAAAGATCATTGTCAAAGAACAAGAGCTTGAAGCTTTGGAACCTAAGTATCAGGAACTCTTGGCTCAAGAAGCATCAGTGAAAGCTCAAATTGAACAAGCTGAAGCGAAGCAGCAAAATCTTTTCGCTAAGCAAGGAAGAGCATCACAATTTAAGACGCAAAGCGAGAGAGACAAATATCTGAAGACTCAAATTCGAAGCTCTACAACCACTCTAGAAGGACGACAAAAAGCCCTAGAAGAGGTCGCCGATGATATTGAAAGTACAAAACAGGTGCTCGAAGATCGAAAGAAGCAGGAAACTGAACTCCGAGAGACATTGGAAGTGAGAAGAGAAGAGGCGAAGAAGTACTCGCTTGAACTGAATGACCTGAATGCAAAGAGAGCTGAACTGGTCGAGCAGAGAAAGGAGGTTTGGAAAGAGGATGAGAAACTTCAGCAAACCGTGTCTCACGCATCTGCGGAGTTGAAGAAGGCTGAGAATATTTTGAGAACCATGATGGACAGAGTGAGTGCAATCATACCTAGAATTGGGATATCAACGAGCTAAAGGCTCTCGACAGTCCACGCAGCAGGGCTTGGAAGCAGTCGACCGGGTCGCCGAACGATTACACCTAGATGGTGTTTATGGACCCCTCTACAAGCTGTTCGACACGAACGATAGCTTCAAGACTGCCGTCGAGAATATCGCGAATAACAGGTTCGGTCAAAGCGTATGACTATCGAAAGCGTTTACTAAGTGTTTCTCTTCACAGTCTATTCCATATTGTGGTCGATACAGATGAGACAGCCTCGAAAATATTGGAAGTGATGGTCCGAGAAAAACTTGGTCGAGTGACTTTCATGCCCCTGAATCGCCTTCGACCGCCTCGGGTTACATACCCCGAACAGGAGGAGGAAGCTGTGCCCATGTGAGGCCTATTTCTCTCACTTCTGCTTTACAAATATTAAAGTCAATCTATATACGTAACAGGATCTCACGCCTCAAGTTTGATGAGAGATTCCGACCTGCAATGATGCAAGTCTTCGGGAAAGCGATCATTGTACCAGATCTCAACATGGGCGCAATCTACGCTCGCAGTCATGGTCTCACTGCAATCACTCTGCAAGGAGACAAGCAAGACAAGAAAGGTGCTTTAACAGGAGGGTTCCATGATATGAAACGATCTCGTTTGGAGTCAGTCAAAACACTCAAGCAATGGAAGGCGAAATACGATGCGGACCATAATAAGCAACTCCAAACGAAACGCGCTCAAGGTCGTCTTGATCAGGAGATCTCGAAGCTCAATGGTGATATCGCCGTTACCGAGCGGAGATTGAGAAAGGCGACTGGTGCTAGAGAACCGCTCAATGCTGAGTTGGCGAGTCTAGAAAGAGAAATTGAGCAGATCAAAGCTAGGATTACTGCTCTCGCCGAGCAACAAAGCGACTTGGCGACGCATGTATCACAGTTGAAGATCGAAATTGCGGCGCAAGAGGATGAATTGCGAACTCCCATGACTGGTGCATTGAGTGGGGAGGACGTGAATACACTCAACAAGCTTGCAGTCGATCTTCAAAGATACAAGAAGAGCCTGCAAAGTCACTCTAAAGATCGTCAATCTGTAAGTTATTGCTGATTCTTTTGCCATAACGATATATACAGACTGATCTGAAAATTGCCGAACAAACAGCTTGCGTCGAAGAAAAGCTCACTCGAGATTGAGCTTGGCCAGAACCTCAGGCGCAGGCGGGACAAGATTAAGCAGAAGATAGACGCGATGGCCGACGTAGGTGGCGGAGGACCGACACAAACAGACACCGAACTCGTTACACGGCGCGCCTCGCTAGAAAGTCTAAAGAGGGCTATCAGTACCGCAACGGAGAAGATCGGGAGTGTCGAAGAAGAAATGGAGAAGATCAAACTGAACGTCGCAAAGAAGGAGAAAGAGCTTGAAGCTTTGCAGGCGAAACAGAATGAAGACAGTCGGGGCTTTTCTAAACAGCAGAAAAATGTTGAGAGATACCTCGCGAAGCGGCAAATGCTGATTGCGCGAAAGGATGAGAATAGCAAGAAGATTAGAGAATTGGGTGCTCTGCCGCCTGATGCATTTGAGAAGCACAAGAAGAATGTTGCTATGAAGAAGGTACGGCGCTCTTGCGCCTCAGGTCAGCGAGCTTTCACGAGCTAACAGAACTTTCTACAGCTTTATAAAGATCTGCATGCTGCGAATGAGACGCTGAAGAAGTTCAGTGGCGTCAACAAGCGTGCCTTCGACCAGTTCAATGAATTTACAACGCAACGCGAGGAACTGGCTGGAAGAAGAGAGGAGCTCACGAAGAGTGAAGAGAGTATTCGCGAATTGATCGACCATCTCGACATGAGGAAAGATGAGGCTATTGAACGGACTTTCAAGCAAGTGTCGAAGAATTTCGTAGAAGTCTTCGAAAAACTCGTTCCGTCTGGTCGCGGGAGACTCATTATGCAGAAGCGGATCGATGACAACGAGGATAAAAGTGAAGAAGAAGTCGAGCTTGAAGCAGAAGAAGAAGAGGAAAGCGAGCACGAAGGAGATGAAGACGGCATGGACGTAGATGACGATGACGATGAGGAAGAGTCCGAAACCCTCGCGAATAAAAGACGCAAGAAGGGCAAAACAAATGGAAAAGCAGCAGCTGGACCCAGCAAGAAAGCGAATGGAAAATCTAAAGCTTCGAAGAAAGCCAAAGGAAAAGGCAAACAGAAAGCATCAGCAGGATCGATAGAATCATATACCGGAATAAGCATCAAAGTTTCATTCAACTCGAAATCAGATGAAGGTCTTCGCATTCAACAACTTTCTGGTGGTCAGAAATCTCTTGTTGCGCTGGCTCTTATCTTTTCCATCCAGAAATGTGATCCTGCTCCTTTCTATCTCTTCGATGAGATCGATGCGAACTTGGATGCAGACAGAAGAACAGCTGTTGCCAGTAAGCTAGATATCGATTCCGCCTTGTTAGATTACCAATTATGGCACTGACGCTGCTTCGCCTGTTCAGACATGATACGATCCCTCTCGGACTCAGCTCAATTCATCATCACAACTTTCCGACCCGAACTTCTGGCATGCGCAGACAGCTTTTTCGGCGTCATGTTTGACACTCGAAAAGTCAGTACGATACAGCGTATTGCTCGTGACAATGCGTATGAGTTCGTGGAAAGTGCAAGCAATCCTGTCGCTGGGGCGCTTGCAGGCCGATAAAGGCCTCTTTGGCCTGCTATGCTTTCTTTTGGGTAATCGTCACGTTCTATAGGAAGTCTATCTCGTTCGTCAGTCCCTCATTTGTCCAAGAAGTCCGTCTTAGAGTTGTTGTAGAGTGTCCGAGCACCTTGTTAGGGAGAGCGAAGATCTAGAATGCTACACTACACCTGTTCGTCGAAATAACGTCTTGACAACCTGTCCAAGGATTTCGGAGGACATAGAGAAAATCTGCCGTTGCCATACGACTGAAGTGTTTGTCTCGATGCACTTTCCCATCTACTTTCACTAGCACGGGTATGACGCCTGCCTGGCGGGGCCGGGAATTGTGGGTGCTCTTCTCTTGAAAACTTTAGCAAACCACCGTTCGTTCGCTTTTGACCACGAGTGCTTGTGCTTCTTCACGCGAGCAGAGGCCCTCGCACTCAGCACTAGAGCAAGAAGTATCCGTGCAAAGCAACGAGATGAAAGCGGCATTGTGCTGAAAGCCCGGTCGTTGGAGGGGTGCAATGCATCGATCAGCGACAGTCGAAATGGTTCCAGGTATCATAGATAATGAATCAATGAACAAGTGCAAGACGTGCCTGTTTCAATCTTGAGGCAGGTCCTTCAAGTGTGCGATGAACAATCAGCGGGAGAGCTGCAATTGCTCAGCCGTGCAGACTGGGAAGGCAAGTGTACAGGTAGGACAGTGGCCCAGCGATTATCAGCCAGAGCAGCCCGAAACCTGACCAGAAGGATAATACGTAAGAGGCCTCGCAAGCTTGATGGCTAAGCCATGAGCATGGCAGCAATTCTGCCAGCTCCCGAGGTTACTACTGTCCTTATGCACCCATCGCACGCGATCGCTCACGCGGAATATCGCACCCTTGCATCTGTCTGAATGGATCCGCGCAACCTTCTCTACTTTCTCATCTGATGATTCATACCTTCCATCCGTTATCTGCTTCGGTCTTGGCCTGGTGGTACACTTCTTATTCAGGATGCGCACACCATGCACGGGCTATTCAGCGTCACCAATGACTATTCGGAGGCTCCTCCCGAGCAAAGGGCGGATGTCATGTTGACTGTCTGACCTTGCAAAAGAACTCTCCTTCTGCATGAGCTTGTCAGAAAATCGTCAGAAAGCGCCTGGATAGCCAGAGCCTCTCGTGTTGGGACCAGCTCGCTCGGCGTCAAGTATCCTCTACAGAAGGCATCCCCAAGCAATCACAGCTTGACTCCGGCATGCACGGCAGCCGGCTACTGGACATGGCATGTTTGTTGCCGCGAGGAAGGCTCGACTATTCACGAAGCCTACTGTACAGATGTTAACACGCCTTTCACCAGCTAACCGTCCACCGCCACCCAGCCAAATAGACACCCCTCTCGCGTAAACGACCAGAGAATAGCCGAGAAGGTGGGCCACACGTTCATGCGTGATGAAGCATAGTTACGTAAAAGCGAATGTGTCATGGCACGCCTGTTCAGCACACCTCCAGCGAGCTGCGTTGCGTTGCGCCGCGTGCAGGAACATCCCGGTCAGCTGCCAGAGCGTCATCCGTCTCGCAGAACAAAACCGCACTCGGGCCGAGGATCCGTCTTCATACGCTGCAGATGCGCTTGGCTGCGATTTTGCCGAGCCCCTTGTGACCTGCCCCCACGAAATCCGAGGATTTCGAGATAGCTCAGTGGCAACTCGCCTATAAAAGGCGGCCCATCCTGCCTTTTGCAACTCTTCTTTCTTTCCATCACTTCATCACACACCACTCCTCCACTTCACGCACTATTCATTGTGAGATCGTGCTTGAGTCAACCCTTACTACAAGAGAGGTCCATCCCCTACACTCCAAAAGACATCACTGTGAACCTTGGCCCCTTTCCTGCTGTCTGTCTACACCGCTTCACATACTAGTAAGATAGGCTCAGCAGTCACTTCAAAGGCTCCTCGCTGATCACTCCTGCATACAGCATACAACAGCGCGGTCATACACATCACAGTCCTTGACTTCAAGTCAAGACCCACCTCAAATGACGTCGGCTCGCATCCGAAATGCTGTAATATAAGGTACGTCGACTGTCCTTTGTATCCTCCACCTCTCCTCCTTCCTTCATCTCTCCTTTCTCACTTCTGATTTCATCTCATCTCTCTCGCCTGTACATGCTTATCCTCCTTTCTCCATCATCCCTCATCCACCATCCATCACCCATCATCCACCACCCACCACTCACTGTATACATTCCTCACTGATACCAACGACAGGCATCACAGCATTCACGGGACCTCAAGTTCCACCCTACAACTCATACAGCTGCAATAGAGATGCTGGAGGCAGTGAGTCACACTCCACTTGAGCCGTATGCTTTTGAGTGGCATTGATCTGATCTCTCTCGTCTCTAACCACAGGACTCCCCTCAGTAGGCAGCTTCCTCTCTCGAAGGGGGACCTCGAGAGGAGAGGCCTACTGTGAAGACGAACTTCTCATATATTCCGTAAAAGGCCCGGGTGCATATGCCTTGACATACTAGCCTTAGGGGGACTTCCATGTAGACATGGCTTGTTCTGGCTGTCGGGCTAGGTCTACAACTACTTGCATGGGGTTTCGACCTTGTGCATTAGCTGTTGGATTCGCCTGATCAGCGTCACCTGCTAGCACCCGGTTGGAATGCAAGGGAATTGGTTGGCGAGAGCTGTTCTCACACCGCTTCGATGCTACAGAAATGGATCGGTGGGCAAACAATTGTCCTCTTCGCGTTTCCACACTGTGAAGTCATTTGACTCTGGAATGCTCCTTTCCTTTCCTCTCCGGCAGTGCGCACGATTCCCGCAGATCACTCCATCCAGCTCGACCAAGGGATAGAGATCAAGTCGAATCTTACACGACCAGCGAATTCGATAGCTCAGCGGGAGTGTTTGCAACGATGCTCGCCGCTTGCGAGTCACAAGACGGTCCGCACAGCTTCCGCTTTATGCGTTGCCTGGTGAGGATTCTCGGTCGGCTGTATCATTCACTCCGAGGCTCACACTACTTGTGTTGGAAATTTCGCACAGCAGTGCAAAGAAAGACTAGTCCACATCATTGACCTTCCGAGCTTCTTCTTCAAGCATCAGCGCACATCTCAAAGCTTCTGCTCTATTCGAAACGCCCAATGTTCCGTTACCCGCTGCATCCCTTAGAGCCGCTCAGTAGGCCCACCCTAGAGGTTGGAACACGAGGACGGCATGACAGCTTTGCAGAGCTGAAGCAACGCTTGGCGAGTGAACCATGGATCTTGGAAGGAATGCCACACGAGGTGTGCCATTAGATGATGATGAAGCACAAAAGGCGATGCTGGGACATGCCTGCATGCCTGTCATTGTCGATGTACACGACATGGCAAGAGCTCATCATCTCGACTTCACAAATCAGTGCTATGCCTCATCGGCTCAGGCAAGTTTGAGATGAAATTCTCATTAGGCAGCGTCTCATTAGGCAGCGCAACCAATGTCTTATCCCAGCTTCGACTACTTGGAGGTCGAGTGTACCAGTCGGCTGTGTAGATCCAGCTGCGCGGTCGTATCAATATAGAGATTTCCTCACATATTGCAGGGATTGCACACCACAACTTTCCGACTGGAACTTTCCTGTATGAGCAGACAGCTGTTTTGTGCGTCATGTTCGACAATCGAAAGGCAGTACGATCAAGCGTATTGCTCGAGACAATGCGGATGAATTCGTGGGAAATGCCAGCAATCCTATGGCTGGAGCTCTTGCTGGCCGATAAAAGCACTCCTTGGACGCTATGCTTCTTTCTCAGTGATCGTTATGTACTTATAGGGAAACGAGACAGACTGTCTCGTTTCTTAGTGCCTCGGCGGTCGAAATCGCAGGGTTGTTGTAGAGCGTCCGAGCAGCTTGTGAAACAATCTGAAGATATAGAATAGTACATTACACCTTCTCATCGAAATATCTCCTGGCGTGCTTCTCCAAGAAGTCCCTAGGGAAGAGGTGAGGATAGGCATTAGCAAACGGCTAGGTCTTCGGTCTCGCAGCACTTACCCTTCTGCTTTCACTAATACGGGCACGACACCACCTGGCAAGGGCTGGAATTGTTGGTGCTCTACGATATTGAAGAATGAATGACTAGGCGACATCAAAGCACGGCATAGAACATTCAGCTGGAATTCTGATTCGATGACGGTGCTTTTACACAAACTTACATGCTGCCGCCGTGAGCTGTAATACTGACACAGGCGCTTGAATCAGTTGAGAAGATGTAATCTAGTACTCGACGACTTCGGCGATCATGCTCCGCGTCTGTCTCTTCATACGGTGGATTGTAAAGCTCGTCGGCCTCTGTGAAGCCAGTATTGAATTGCCATTTAGGATGTAGTGCTGCTATTTGTGATTTCGTTGACCGCTGATCGCAGGTGTGTGTTCCGACGCTGGCACCGTGTAACATAGAAGTGTCAGCAATTGTGTATACAGCGGGAGTCAGATTGCCCAGCTTACGTCTCTCTGAGATCTTCCATGATCAATGGGAGGATCCCTTTATCGAGCTGTATATCGCTCCAGGTGAGCTGAAGCGTATTGGTAGCTCGTTGTAGAGGGCTTGTATAGAAAGACGAAGGTAGGGGAATGCCATTCGATAGCTCATTTTTCCAAGTAGCGTTAACATCTAAAGCTTCTTTCTCTCCGTAGGCCGTCAATGCGGAATCAGGTCCCCATACTAGTTCCCCATCCCCGTATAAATGTGACCAGTATTCGTTCCATGCTGGTGTACCATATTTCGCTTCGGCGACGTTATGTACACCCTCTCCGTGTCGAGCTATAAAAACGAGCTTGTAGGCTGTATGATCATCTGACGAATCATTTAGCTGATTGATTTGAGTAATGAGCTTCTTCCACCGTTCTGGAGAAGTGTCTTTCAATCCGAAAGAGGCATGTAGTGTATCTTGATTTGGGTCGAAGCCGTCTATATATAGCCGCCAGATCAGGGGCTCAGAAGAGACAACGCATGCAAGTACAGGACTGGAATATTCTCCCTACCGTCATCTTGAACAAAGATACCTGTGACAATGCTGTATGCGATAGGTTCCACGATGTCAGTACTTCTTAGATGCTGTACCCGCTTGAAGAGGTTATAGTATCATGCAATGTCAGTGGCGGCAGGGCAATCTTTCTCTCCCGATACAAGCCTTACTTGTCTGGCGAAGTAGAGGCTAAGGATGAAAGCGACCACTGCGATGCAGTAGAAAGAGCCCCAGCCGGCGCACTTCGAGAGGTAGTGGATGAACGTGTCCATGGTTCTAGGCGGACTTGTGGGTCTCCCGGGTTAAATAGCTCGACCGGATTGCTGCAGCAGGATCGTGTACTCAGGATCGTGTACTGAAGGTGCACACTGTGATCGTTCGTTTGCTCTTGCCCAGGAGTTTCGTTTTTCGCGATGATGGACCCTCTAGCAATAGGCCTCCCACCAAGTCTTGTGGAAGCATGCAAGTGGACAAGGTGAAAGCCTGTATGCAAAGCCTGGACATGGGGTACAATAATGGATCGATCAGCCCTGCAAGGTCGAAATGAGGGTCGAAATGGCACAAATCAGATGATAGATGAAGAGGTTTGAGGCGACTTGTCTAGACTCCAAGCGATTCCTCTAGGGTACGATATGGTGCGAAAAAGCTGCAGTTTGTACTGGAAATTTGGGAAGAGAGGCCAGTTGTAAAGTTATGCTGTGTTTGCGGTACAAGCGAGAGCACTACTAAGCCAGACCAGAGGGATGAAGAGAAGAATTGGACAGTATGAAGCCTAATAGAGCTTGATTGGTGCAGTCAACAGCAAGACAGCATGTCTGCCAGCTTTCCGGTCCACGGTTGCCCTCATGTACTCCATGGCACGTGATTCCCTGCGCGGACCTTTCGCATCTAATAGACAGGCACTCAACTTTTCTACAGCCATCATGGCATAGCTGCAATGCAAGCTCGAACGCTAATGAATACACTCAGGTTCAGACAACAATTCACGACGAAAGCTTGTATAATGGGACAAATGTAATGAATTGTAGGGAGGAAAGACTGGACATAGACCTTCCGAAGACGGGAGGAAGCTCTCAAATTGCAATGTTGCACGGCCTGTTCACGTGATTCATGAAGAGGGGTTGCACGTACCTTGTCTGGAGCAGAACTTCTCCACTCGTGCGCGACGGGCAGCATCTGGTGTGCTTTTCTAGCCGACAAGTCCTGGAAATTGATAGCTGAACAATCCTGTTGCGTCCTCGTGAGCTATAGCCTTCCACTTCGCACTCGTTACAAACGTAAGTCTGGCCCTGATGCGGCTGTCATTTCCCGTTCGACGCAGGACGTGCTGCTGCTGTAGCAGCGAGTGCAGCCATATCAGCACAGTCCAGGAGAGGTGTTCGATCGACGAAACAGCCAGTCAATCGAGATGCTAGTGGTAATGAAGCTGGAGAAGCAGCAGCGCAACAGCAGGCAGGACCCCCCTTCAAGCGAAAGAAGGTGGGGGCAATGACCACTTCTGCGACGGACAAGGAGGGCAAGGGCAAACAGAAGCAAGGAGAAGACGCGCATGGAGCGGATAGATTGAATACTACCAATTGGATATCAATGTTTCAGAAGGTACGGCAATCCTCGCTAATACGTGCGTTCTAGTCCTCTTACTGACTTACATCGAACCACAGCTTCCAGCCGAACTACGACAGGAAACCCTCAGCTATTTCGAGTCTGATCCCTACACGATCCTCAGCATGACACTCGTTTCAAAGACCTTTGTTGACAATTTTGGAATCCACTCTGAAGCCGACAGAGACTGGAGGCGACGCTGCCGACTTCTTGGTGGTCTCCAGAGGTTACCTGGCCTCAAAACATGGAGGGAGACCTATATACAGACCGTCAAGAGACACTGCGCTGTATGCCATAAGAGGACGCGTTCTGGACTGGGCCATCTGTTCGCTGTAGGACCAAGATGTATCGTGGTTTGCAGCTCTTGTCAGCAACTTCCAGGCCCATACCAGGTCATTTCGACCAGAGTCTTGAGAGCGATGATGCGGCACATGCCTAGGCATGTCTTGAAGGGAGCTAGGGGCCAATCGAGGAAGATCTATGAGAATCTATGGGTGAGGGAGCATCTCTTCAGCACTGTCGCGAAATTGTATGCGGATGAACTGGTTAAGAATTCGCAGGAGAATGAAGACGTACCAGAGTTGAAGGCCGATGCTGCTCTGCGGTGGGCGTCTATATCACTCAAATCAGCGAATGAATGGTATCGGTTACTGGTCGGTTACTGACTGTAGCAGTGGGATAGAGGAGTGGTATTGCCAAATGTGTATACTTTGTTTGGGGAACGGTGCAGTGTTGGGTTAGTATGTGTCAGCTATAGGAAGTTGTGTTCTGCGAGTGGGAGGAAGGAGTAGTAAACTGAATGCGCTGTTAAGTACTGGAGAAGAGAGTCAGTCCATGTATTGATGATCTTCCATACACCGATAATCTTGCTATTTAGGAGGAGTATTCTTTTGCGCTTTCAGCCAATAGGAGTGGAGCATTGGTGCGCGCAGCTGGTTGAATCAGAGAGCATGGCAGGTATCCGCGAGCTCGATAGGACATGGCGACGACTCATGGGATGCAACTGCAGGATCACAGAGGTGCATCGACTGCCTCGTCCACTGTCCACGGCGAGGTGGCGAAATCTGCGAGGTGGCGTCGGCTGGCCATTGGTGGCTGAAGTGGATTGCAGCTTGGAATGGTGGCCACTGGAGTGCGAACGGGTGTGCATTGATCCGCAAAGAGTGAGTCGTGTGCTGCATGAAGCAGTGGATGGTGTGACTGATGCAGCCATGCGTGCTTCTGCTCGTCGCTCGTGTTCTCGCAGCTTCCCTGAGAAGGACGACTCGCGCTTACCGCCACTCCGACCTGAAGAAAAGCAGGCAGACGACGAGCAGACTGCAGGCCACAAGCAGCGCGACACAGCAGTCGTCTACTCGGCCTCCCAGAGTGCGTCTATCCTATCCCCTCCCCCGGTTAGTCAGCTTCGGCTGCGACCTGGCTTTTCTCGCTCCTCTCCCGCTTCTCTCTCTCTCTGCCACATTCCGCACGCTGACTGCCAGCACCGCAATGACAGACAGCAACCGTAGCAACACCCAGTGCATGCGACACAGCCCCTTCTCGTACAGGAACGACAGATTGCGCCAACTGCAGCGCAAGCCATCCACCTCGGGCAATCCGTTCATTGCTGGCGTCGACGCCTCGGATCTCTGGCTGAGCCCTCCACAGGGATCACTCGACGACGACGAGCAGCAGCAGCACGGAGCGGGCAGCCTTCCAGTGCAGCGGCCTGCCCACACCGCCGCCTTGTCCAGCAGCAGCCATCGCGACTTCACCCTCCTGCTGCCCTCGTTTGCCTCGTTACCAGGCGACTCGACCGTCGGCGGACTTGCTTCATCATCATCAGCCCTCTTTCCATCCATCGACAGCTGGATACACCAGAGCTCTGTCCCGGGCAGTGGAGCAGCTGACGACGAGGCCGACTCTTCTTTCCACCACCAGCAACCGCAGCCCTCCACCAGCTACTCGCCGCCGCCCTCCTCCGCCGGCGCGCTCTCCTCGCCGTCCTCGTCCTCTGCGTCATCGTCATCTCTGCGGCTCTTCCCTCCGCGGCAGCAGGACACTGACAACCAGCAGAAGCAAGAACAGCAATCGCAACAGGTCAGACGAAGGAGTACGCGACGCAAGTCTTCCCTCTCCAACATGGCCTCCAACGTCGACAGCAACCCCGCAGTCATCACGACCGACGGTGGCGCTTTCAATGTCAACTCCAAGAGCCAGATGAAGGATGCTTGCTCGTATGATCTTCGCGATCACCAAGAGCCAGCTACTGTACAGAAGGAGTATGGTGGGAACACTTCAGAGAACAAGGACTTGCAAGGGTAGGTCTATTCATACTCCCCTCCTAGACTGTGTCTTGGGCTGACTTGACTTGCCCTTCCCATATTCTACAGCCTACAAGCAAAGGTCGAAAGCACTCCAGGACCTGTATGCTTTCCCAGAACTGCTATTACTCCAGCGCCCTCCTCACCATCTCGTCTTGCAAATCCACAGGACGTTCAATCTCATGTCGGTGCGGAACCGAGCAATGGCTCTTCTGACCTTGCGAGCGGCAAACCTCTCTCGTCCTCGTCGACAAAGAGCAACAGTGCCAACAGCAACAACAACAACGACATCGCTCTTGACCCATCACTTGGGCAAGAGTCTGGGAACAACCAGCGTCCAGCACCTAGAGCTGGTCAACCTTCATTCCTAAAGAATGCAGGGGACGGTGTCATTCGTGCCCCCGGATCCGGTCAGATGGTAAGTCCCAAAAAAGCATTCCGAGATTTTGAAGATGTACTTAAGCGTAGGCCACAGTCTCAACTTCAAGGTTCGCCTCGTCAACAACAGATGCAGATGTCTCCTTCTATACAGCCAGGTTCGCATATGCAACAGTCTGTTCAGTACAAGCAGCCTGGATCTCAACAACAACAACAGCGGGATATTCAGGTTCCTCAGATGGGCTTGCCCCAGATGCCCCATCCACAACAGCCTCAACAGAACTCATTCCAAGCTCAACTTCAGCCGCCCCCTCCGCCTGGTCAGGCATTCGATGGATCCGACGCTCAGCTCCTAGCTGCTCTTGGTGCCTCGCATTCTCTATCTCAGCAGGGATCGCCGCAGAACAGGGGCCAACAACTCCCTTCGAATCAGCAGCAGCAGCAGCAGCAACAGCAAAGGGGAATGCATCAGATGAGCAATCAAGGTTCACCTCAGCAACAGAGGCAGTTGCAGACTCAGCCTGCTCCACAGCCTATGACTGTACAGCAACAGAATGCTGCCAGACAAGCTGCTTATCAAGGCTTTATGGCACATCCTCCTCCTACTGGGCCGAACAGCTCTACAGACATTCAGGTACCTCAATCGAATGCTCCTACTTCAAACGCTGGTACCCCATCAGCTGGACAATCTTCCCTTCCTCCTTTGCCAAATTATCAGTCTGCCCCTGCTCCTCTGGCCTTCAATGATGGATCTTTCTTCTCTCATCAAGCTATACTTGCTTCGTTGGCGGCTGAAGAACAGGCGAAAGCTGCTGCTGCCGCTGCGGCTGTCATGGGTTTCCAGAATGGAACTTGGTCGGGCGGAAATGGTCAACAGCAACAGCAGAATGGAGGTAACAACCAAGGACAGTATAATTTTGCTCAACCTGGTCAGCAGGGTCAGCAGCAATCTCAAGGTCAACTACCCAACTTTGCAGCTCCTGGTACCTCTTCAGTTCTAGGAGACTTTTCATTCGAGCAACATTTCGGAGCACCAACGCCAGCTGGAAACTCACCCGATACCTCGACTTCAACAAGAAAGAGGATTAAAGGAGGTAAATCAGGATCAAGAGGTACGCTTTCACGATCTAATTCTACAACTTCCAATAATGGAGGTGGTAGGAGAAATTCACAAGCTATGACGACAGCTGAAGCTAGAGCTTTACTACAACAAGGTGCTGCTTCACAACCACAATACAATGGTGCTTTCAACTTTGGATCATACGCTGCGAACAACAATTCCGCTCATCCTAATAATAATGAATTCGGTGCGGATGCTGGTTCAGACGATGAATCGAAACCCCAATACAATTCACGAGGAATCCAAAAGAGGAAATCGGCTTCTACTGCTCGAGAATTGGCCCAAGCTCAGCAGAAGGATAATCATGGTGAAGAATATGAATACCAAGGTTATGTTCCTAAAGGATCGGGAAGTGCTGGAGGAGTTACTGGTGCCGTTTTACCACCTTCCGCTGGTCTTGGTCCAGGAGGTGGACAAGCTTCGGATGATTCAGATGACGATGATGATGGAGATGAATGGGTAGCTGAAGAGTCTGATGATTCGTACGGTAAAAAGAAGAAGGGTGGTAACAAACGAGGAAGGAAGGGTATGGGCAGCAAATATGCTTCTCTCACTCCAGCTGAAGCTGAAGCCTTACGTGCTGCTTCACCTACTACCGCCGCTGCCGCTCTAGCTTCCGTCAATGCAAACGGTCAATTCGATTTCTCTCAGCTTATGGGCGATTATAGCGTTGATTCACCTGATAGTGTGGGAGGTACACCAGGAGCAGCAAAAAAGAGAAAGAGTAACGCCGCTGCGCCTGGATCTGGCAATATCTCATGTGACTATGTCGATCCTAAAACTGGAGAGAGATGCCCAGTCAAATTCAGAAGACCTTATGATCAAGCTAGACATATGGAAACTGTTCATACTGGAACTACAGAAAAGGCCAAATGGGCTTGCATCACTTGCAAGAAGAGCTTCAGCAGGAAAGATGCACTCATTCGACATGGAAGAATTAGCAATCACCCTACAATGTAAATACCATCATCATAACCAGAAATCGAATCAAGGACTTCACAACTGGGGCTCTTCAATCTCTCCAAAATTTAACTCCGCTCTGCGTGCATGCTGAAGTCGAGACAAGATCGTTCCTTGGGTACGTCCTTCAGTACCCTGAATAGCTCATCAGCTTCTGTGCTTCAGTGGAGGCACTAAGAGTCTACTCTTTTACATATGTAACAAGATCTTGTATTAGTGTCGTGCAATTCCAAATAAGAATTGCTTGTGCTTTCAAATTACTTTCCAGTCTTTGCGCCTCTCATATTGCCCTTTCCTATTGCTACAGTGTTGTCACATGACTAAATGCATTCGATCCTGCTTGTGCTCTACTTCTACGGCCCGGCAGTGTCAGATCTCACCCTTGACTTTCGACGAAAGCGTCGGTGTTGGAGCGGACGAAGGCGGTAAAGATGCTGGGAGTGGATGATCTGCAGGTGTCGGATCTAAAGACCTCATTATTCCTCTTGTACTGCGTACAGAGTACCCTTCGCTTGGAGCTATGGTACTGCTTGGTAGGCCTCCCGAACTTGATGAACCTATCCCCGCATTGCCAGCTGCTACCATGAGTATTGCATTCATCATGTTTTCCCATCGCATATTGAGCTCGTCCGGACTAGAACAGAGCTCCTGCAATTGTCGCTTCAGAGCACGGGGCTCGCTTATTTCCTCAGTCTGTAGCTGCTGAGCTTGATAGTATGACTGTGTTCTCGCCAGATAGCTGCCTGTGTTCTGTACCATCATTGAAGCTGTCATTGAAGCGGTAGAAGGTGCAGTATTGCCTCCACCAACATTTGCCGTTGCCTTGTTCGGTCGCTTCTGTTGACGATGCGATAGGTATAGACGGTTCTTGAGGAATAGATACCCTTGCCCACTGCCAAGGACCTGGACGAAACAGCTCCCGCTCTTGTGTATGAACTGACTGTGGTCGAAAGGACTCTTCAGGTAGGAATATTCAGGATATATATGAGGGGGGAAGTTGCTGTCGGCCTCTACATCAAGTACATAACCCAACTCTCGAAGGAGCTGAGTTTCGAAATAGTTTTTGGTTACGACAGTCTTGCTCAGGATCTGCAACCGAAAAAGCATTAGCCCCAACCCAACTCGAGGGTTTGAAGCAACGTACATCCTCTATTTCCGGCATCTCAGGAGGAGGCAATACGAGCGAAATGTGTTCTGGGGCTGGAGGAGAATAGAGTTCTTAGCATCTTGCTAACCAGTGAGTTCTCGACGCTCACCTTGCAGAGGATTATCACGTGAGATATCCTGAACCTGTCGTATATTCTCCTCACTTTCGATTTCGAGACAGTCAGCCTGGAAAGTCTAAACACTGGCATACTACACGAACTTACACTAGCTTCAAGCCATACTTTTGCATGTTGCGCTGCCAGCTCGTGAGCAGATCTTCGACCAGTCGAGACGTACCTAACCAATCCAACTGGAAATGGAAGCCATTGGTTGTGTTATGTGCAGCATCAAAGTGGAGGAAGGCTGTCTCTCGTCGGTCTGACTTCTTATGAGGATCTAGATTGATCAGGATTGAGTGAGACATGGAAATGATCAATCTGCCATCCGCCTTGTACCGAACAGCTGGAGGAATGGACGCCGATGGCCCTTCCATCGACTGCTCCAACTGTGACAGGGATTGTGATTGATTGAGGCATGGAGATGGCGCAGCTGCTGAATCGTCCCCTAGCCATTTGAACGACGAGGACGCAGTGATAGCCTTGGGTTCTGATTTATATTCGGCCGCAATTTGGTAGAAGGTGTACCTGTCACGTCATTCGGAACTTAGCATGTCACAGCCAGATACAACTCAGGTCACGCACCCATCGACAAGCCTCTTTGGCGGATTCAAAGGGACTATGATGCCTTTTTGTACTAGGTCATTGCCAATTAATAAGGCTGTAGCCTTGTCAGGAATGTCAACAAACTCATCCTTGAGCCAAGCAACAAAGTCTTGACCGGTGAACGAGTCTTCGATACGGCGGAAGCCACTCCGGCGAGGCTGTAGACGAACGGGTCTGGATCCGTTCATGAGCATTCTTGTCAGTTCTCGCGGTGATAGATCTTCGAAGAATAGATCTTCCGCATATGCATCAGGCATAGCAGGTTCAATCGATTCCGATGTTAGGCGGTCCGCCTCGTCTGCCGCGTATATCGATGGGTCGTAAGGCGTTGTCGAATAAACCCTGTGAAGACGGACGCTGAGCTCGATTAAGCGGCCATTCAGGTTAGATTGACGGCTTACAACTGAGTTCTGGACCGCTCCTTCGGCTGCGCTTGCCATCTGGCTTTCGAAAATTGCTCGTAGAGGGTCATTACACCAGCAATACGAAGATCCTCCTCAGTAGAATCTTCTAGTAGAATTTTACTCTGACTTTGAATCATGCCTTGTAAATCCGGTACATCCATTGGAATCAGGACGAAGCGAGTGCGCCAATATCTTGTCTTCTCTTGCAATTTAGATTCTTCTAGCCCTGCTGTAAGTCTGTCCATGTAGCGCCAGTCATAGCTAGCGAGGTCTGGATAGGCGAAGCGCACTTTCGAAGTATGAAATGTGCCATCGCCTACAGGCCAGAGCATAAAGCTATAGTCGACAGGCTGGGCCTGCCAGCTCGTCTTCTCTCTCCAAGTTGTGATAGCGATGCAGGCAGATTTCCGATCAAAGCTTAAGCGATGCACTGTATTCGAGAAACCTAGGAAGATCGCTTTCCCTTCTCCCGCTGAAGTGTTGTACAATATCTGTCGGACTTCGTCAGCCGAAGGGAGACCCCATGGATTCTCAGACCTGCTGCGACTCGGTGCGCCGCCGTGCGATGTGTCTGTGTAAGGAGGTACCACTATTTGAAATGACTGGGCGAGTCGCTGGCACACGAGCTCCTGCAAAAGATTGCCAGCAGTCTCGGAAATATCATTCCCTGGTCGCAAGAGAAAGGAGGACATTCCGGTCGAAACCGGTAGAGTATATGAGTCCTTGATGTACGTGTCCGAGACATTTTCGAGGGATGGAATGTAGTCTGAGTAGAGAGGAAGACAAGCAGGCGTGCACATAGACTTCCATTTTACGCTTCTCTGATTGTTGACGCGTCCCGCTCGGGGAAAGATGTTCAGCCAGCGGCGAGACTGATCCTGCAATTGACTTGAGCTTCTAGACGGATTACTTGGGTTAAGCCGATTCATGCGCTTTCCCTTCTCATGTTGAATCTTGATCTTCAGATTCTTGGCGCCAGCTTCGTTCTGTCTAGCAGCCTCTAGAAAGTATTGCTGCAGACTGTGCTCTTCTAACGACCTAGGATCGGACATGATGTCGTTGCTTGAAACTTTGAAAGCGGTTGAAGCATTGCCCAAGCCGATGGGCTGCGTCTGAGTCGGCAATGGAGCAGTACCTGCTCCCGAAGTCATCGCTGCAGCTGGTGTGGCGGGTGTGATTGACAGCGAAGCGATCGGTCTCTTCATAGAGAGTAGAGACGACCGTCGAGATACTACACTAGCGGCCGGAGAGGAATTAGCAGCGTGAGAACCCATGCTGCCATCTGGAGGAGCATCTTTGCTGGTGCCAGCGAGGCTGTCACCAGTGACTGTTGCATTGGCCTTGCTGACAGCGGGCACTGCCGGCTTTGCTCTTCGTCCCCAAAGCCAACTAGTGACTGAGCTTGCAGCAGAGGGCTTTTCGCCATTTTGCCGTGAGGGTGTAAGTTTGGCTTGTGCAGCCATTAAGGTGGCCATTGCGCTGGTACCACCTCCGGCTAGCGCAGGCTGGGCACGTTCGACAGCTGTTACCGATGAAGCCGAAGAGGAAGCTACCCTTCTTTCCGGACGTGCACCTGACACTCCTTTGGAAGGTGTGACGACTGAAGGTGACTTCAAAGCCAGAGTCGATTTAGACCTTGAAACAGTCGAGAGACTCGGACTGCTATCGGCACGAGAGCGAGCTTTGCTGTGATCCCGATCTGGAGTTTGTGATAGCA
Source organism: Cystobasidium tubakii (assembly GCA_024345325.1). Classification (NCBI taxonomy): domain Eukaryota; kingdom Fungi; phylum Basidiomycota; class Cystobasidiomycetes; order Cystobasidiales; family Cystobasidiaceae; genus Cystobasidium; species Cystobasidium tubakii. Next base: position 594,426 of record BROO01000001.1, on the reverse strand, counting down.
CAGTGGATATAGATGAGTCTCGCGTTCCAGTCTGCGGCGAATCTAGCACCTCCGGCAGGATCGTACTGCGTGAGTGCGAGGCGCTAACGTCTAGAGGAGGAGGTCTCGTCGGCCTTCTGGAATGTAGGACTGCTGAACCTCTGTCCGTCCGTTGCTGCTGCGTTGTCGCAATAGCTGACAGCTCATCGTCAGTCCCACTTTCGCCAGATCCGCCTGACGAGTTCTGTGACCGTGTGCTTTGACTCTTTGTACCCAGACTGGAAGATGATTGCGTCGCAAAGGAGCTCGCCTTCCTGTTCTGCCTGTTATCATAACTGCTTCTGCGCTCTTTCATATCCAGCAGTTGCCATTTGCCTAGAGCCCCACAAGAAATACTGTCGAATTTCTCCCATTGTTTGTGCAACTTCTCTCGTTTTGATAGTTGCTCCCAATCAGGTCCGTAACCTTCAAGTACTTTAAGCTCTTCGCTAATGAAAGGCAGAGCAATGTTGGCATTCTCGTATTCCGCAATTCCGATACTTGTGATTGAAGGCATTCTACACCGTGGAAGGAAACGGTCGCAACGAAAGGGCTTATCTTGATGCTTCGCGTAGACTACACAAATGACAGCGAGTCAGCCAATGTAGACTCGATAGTAGCGGCTTGCCTCACAGCTCGAATCCACCCAGTATGGGATGGTGTAGAGCGGCTCTTTGGGCTTATTAGGATCATCGTCTGTATACAAATGATCGAAAGCTACATCCTTTCCGGACTGCTTTAAAGTCGTTCCAGAATACTTGAATAGAGGGACCGCATGCAGAGGCATCTTGGCCAAAGAGACGCAATCCACACCGAAGCCTTCGTCTATCATCCGCTCGGTCGTAAGGCGCAAGAGATTCTTGTCGACGTTGAAGTGCGATGTGCCAGCGGTGATGATGACGATGCTCAGCCCAGTCCTTTGTAAATCTCGATCAACATAGTGCTTGTCGAACGCCGATAAAGCCATGTTAACAGCTTCTAGCACGCCTCCTTCATGTGCAGCCGATATTTTGCCAGCTAATTTCCCATCGTCTCGAGGCGAAGATCGTAGTAACACGTCTTGGCGGAAGTTCTGAACTACACGGTGCCGAATAAGGTATCAGATTCAGTATAATGTGGCATCAGATTCAGTATTCCGAGCGCTTTGCTGTGCACTTACATTCTTGACGTAAGGAATGCAAAGCCTGAGACCAATCCATATTCGTTTCAAGGTCCACAATGACCTGAAATGAATGCATGTCATCGTTACTAATCTTTGCCTGACTGATACGCCTGGTGATTTGGCGCCCACCTTGTACACATCAGTCCACCTATCTTCCGTCTGAGCAGGATCATAGATCATCAAAGGTCTATCGACGACTTCGGCTTCTTCTTTGTCGTAAATGATGCGAGAGAAGAGCACAATAGAAACAATATGGTTCGTGCCCTTCTTCTCCCAACGCGAGAACAGCTCGGGTAAGAAAAGATCGACTGCCTTCTCGAAGAATAGCTGTCGTGAGGAGAGCGTCAGAGAGTGCAACATGCAGTGCTGCATAACAGATTGAGGTACTTACTGAGCCATCATCATCGAACATCCACATTTCTCTCGAGAGCTGAATGAAAATGTAGTACTTTGCACTCTCGGACCGAAAGACAGTCTTGGTATCGCTTTGGTATAATGCAGATTTACGCTAACTCGGATGATAAAGTAAGATGAGGAAAACAACTCTAGCCTAGATACCCTTGCGTACCTGTTTGCCAGCGACCCACACGCCGCCGATTCTCGCCCGGATATTGAGTCCTGCAAGCTGTACTTTTTGTTCTTTGTACACGCAAGAATCGGCGAGAGCAAGTGAGATGCGGTGCATGTCTGCTCGTCCTCTAAGATCACGCAGGGTCGAGCATCATTAACCCTAGTCTTCGCAGTCACAGTGCGGAAAAAGTGGACGTACAGGTACTGATCCTTGAAGTATAGTTCCACGTGATCTGCAATGTATTCCTGCGGCAATGGGGATGGGAGCTGTATAGTCCGGATTGACCAGGTATAATCAGTATCGTTATCGAATGTGAAGTGTATAGTGTCTGCAACTTACTTTTCGGATTATAATCTGGTCACGGTTCTTCAGCTCGAAGGCTTGAGCTAGTGTTTGCGAGATGGAGATCTGCCATTATACATAAAGTCACGAAACGCAAGGTCAGCAAGCGCATCAGAAGATTGCGATATTTATACATATGTTCGATGTACCTGTAATTGACCACTGCTTCCTTCATTCGCAAGACTAGAACGCTCTACCCGAAAGACCAAGCTATCGGTGTTCTTCGGCAGTAGACTCGAGCGCCGTCCAGATTGCCGATGATGGCGTTTATAGCGTGCTTCGTGTGTCACAGTCCCATTCCAACTTGATGCAATGCTAGCACTTCCAGCTCCATGGCTTCCATTACCAGTGTTCGAGCCATTCGCGCTTGAAGCTTTGACGAGCTCCACCACATCTCCAATTTGAAGATCTAGAAGCTCATTCTTCAATATTTCAGGCGAGAGGACTATTTCACTTGATAGTGTATTGGCTAGCGGCACGCCATAGCTTGGCTTTTCGGCTGTAGTGCTCGAGCTTTGAGAGGTGCTTTGCTGTGTTCCAGGCGCTTGAGAAGCATCATGCACCCAGAGCGTGAGCGTGACTTTGCCGGCGCTGTTCTGCCCTCCGCCGGCAGCATGGCCAGACATGAGGCCCAGATATGTTCAAGAGCCTTTGCTTCCTTTTCGCTGTCACCGCATGTCTACTTTGACCATCATTCGATAGCTTTACCGGGTGGAGCAAAGGCGAGTCGAGAGAAGGAAAACGTGACCTGTATGTACCGAGCGAGAACGAGTCCTACGGCAACATGAAAGACAATGGCAAAAGCAATCAAAGAAACGACCTGATTACTCTTCTTCTTTATTTCCATATATTTATGATTTCTCCCGTGCTTTTAGAGTAGGAAAAAGTACGGGGAGGTACAACTTGCGGCACCTCCCATTGAAAGCCAAAGGGCCGGGATAGAAAAGCCAAAACTAATAATTCGAGCAGATCAAAACGAAACTGCGCCCTCATGAAAGTCTAGGTTTTCCATTATCCAAAACAAGGCTCCACACATACTTCCCCCACACCTCAAGCTAGAATCTACAGCTTAGCTCTCGAAGGTGAAAGCAGCACCAACCTTGGCGGCTTCTGCTGGGGTGACTGGCTTCTCGGATTGACCCTTCTGGCTGAGCTTGATGGTGTCGAGGGAGAGACCGAACGAAGCCTTGACGCCTGGTCGTAGGGCCTGAGTGTAGCCGAGGGTGACTAGACCGGTGTTATCGACCTTGGCCTCTGTTGGAGGGCGAGTACGAGAGGATATTGGTCAGTGAACAAGTCTTGTAACGTAGGTATAGTGTAAGTTACTCACTAATGAAGGCAGCAGCGTCGAGGTAGGTCTTGGCACCAACCTGGAGGTTGACGGCGCCAGGTGCGCTAGTCTTGTAGGTAGCGATGGCACCGGCCTCGACATCGCGGTTGACGCGGTGGTAGTATGAGGCCTGGAAGGCAGTCAAAGCAGAGAGAGCCTTGAGTGTGACACTGTACTCTGGGGCAGAGTAGCCGAGAGCAGCAGAGTACGACTTTGGCTTGCCCTGAGCATCGACGGCGACGTCGAAACCGGCCAAGAAACCGTCTCGTCCGAAGACAGCGTCGGTGGTGACGGAAGGACCGTTGAAGGCATCAACGAGAGCTCGGCCGTGGAAGCCTGGCTGTCGGTAGATGGATGTGATGGTAGCCTGCTTGGTACCCTTCTCTGGCTGGAGGGTTCCGACAATGTCGAACTTGAGGCCTGCAGGTAAAGCGGAAGAAAGGATAGCATAGAGTCTTAGTATTCAATGGACTTCAGCATGACCTGTTTCAAGATGTCAACCCACCTCGAGCGAGGTAGCCTTCCAACTCAAGCTGGGTCTTGAGGGCGTTGTTGGTCAACCAGGTCTGGGTGAGCACGACGCCGTTCTTGCCGTCGACGTACTTTCCCTCGAGGTCACTGGGGCAGTCAGAAGGTACGTCAGGACTTGAAGTGAGGGTATTGCTGGATCGTGATGTCCGCCCACCCTAGAATGACATCGCGGGCATCGTCCTTTGCAATGCCGGCCTTGAAGAGCACGCCATTGGGTGCGCGGGTCTTTGCCTCGAAGGTGGTGACTCCGATGGGGAAGTCCTTGGTGAGCAGGTCGTTGGCGGCCTTGCCGAAGTCCTTGTACGATGGGGGGACTGGGCTGTTGGGCGTGCGTTGAGGGAGCGAGGCAGCATCGTCCAAGTGCATGTCGTTGCGATTAGGCCGGAACGACACGCATGACGGAGCAGGGCAGAGTGCAGCAGCGAGGGACGAAGCATGGTCAGAGGAGGCACAGCAGGCCGCGTGGGTGATGGCGGCCACCTACATGGACATGGTTGCTGCGGTGGGCTGCTGGGAGATGCGGCTGTGGAAGTGCGGATTGCTTGTTGTTGGAGCGAGATCAAGAGGCAGGCGGAGTTTGGGAAACAAGAAGAAGCTTCTCTTTTGGGAGAGCGGCCACCACAGCGACGGGCAGGACTTGCATCCACGACAACTCCATCCGCAGAATGGCCAGCACCGCGTCCTCCAGCGCGCAGGACCCTGCAGCCTCTGCTTCAGCGGTCTCGCTCGGCAAACGGACACGTTCAGCAGCATCAAACGCAGATGATCATGGAGGACAAGGAGGCGCCGGCAATGGGCAAGCTGGCGATGCAGCCACAGACAGCGACGACGACGACGTCGGGCCCATGCCTATGCCCGAAGGAGCAGAGAGCGACGACGAAGCTGGTCCGCTGCCTGCTGCGTCTGCGAAGAATGCGGGTTCATCAAAAGCAGCGGCAAAGAGGAGGAAGATACTGAAATACGAGAAGGTGTATCTTGACAATCTGCCTTCAGCGGATAGATACTATAGTGAGTTTCGTCCTATAAAGAACAGAATTCGACGAGAGCTGACATCCTGTAATCTGTGCCACAGAATCCTTCATGCACAGAGATATAGTGTCATGGGTTAGCGTGACAAGGTAAGTCGGCATGAACGGCTATCCGGATATCGCTTCAATATATATACTCAATGTGTATGCCTTCAGAACCGACTTCGTCTTGACCGCTTCAGTAGACGGACACCTCAAGTTCTGGAAGAAGAAGGATCCCTCAGACTCAGATGCTACTGGCTCTACATCCGGTGTAGGCATCGAGTAAGTCACCAGCAAACACCTCGCTACTTCAATACTCCAGCTTCTTCAGCAAGTGCTGACACACTTTGTCTCTACAGATTCGTCAAGCATTTCAGGGCGCATCTAGGACCAATTCTAGCACTACCAGTCTCAGCAGACGGCACACTAGCTGCTACAATAAGTGCAGATGGCAATGTTCTATCAGGAGGTGGTGCATCGGTATTAGGAAGTGTAAAAGTATTCGACGTGGAGAATTTCGATATGATCAATATCATATCGTTGGATTATAAACCTTCGACTGCATGCTGGGTACATCCACGTACGCAAGCCAGATCTTTACTTGCCGTCGCTGAGGAGGGATCGAATGTCATTAGATTGTATGATGGGAGAGGAGATGGTAAAGCTGTCGGCGTGGTGGAGAGCGTGCATCGTAAAGGAACTTCGGTCCAGATTATTGCTGTGAGGATTTGCTTTTCAAGCTGTTCAGAGCCCTGTGTAGAGGGAAAGAGCTGACTCTATTGTGTCGAATATAGTATAATGAAGCGTACGATACGGTTGTGTCTTGCGATGACAAGGGATTCGTGGAGTACTGGTCACCGAGGGAACCATTCGAGCTACCTGAAGTACCAGGAATGTGGCGGTACAAGAGCGAGACCGACCTGTACGAGTTCAAGAAGGTGCGTTAGCTTATTCAGAACTTTCTTTCTGTCATCGCTTTTGCACCTCCCTGCTGAATTCTATCCGATAAATTGTCGATCCTGGGAAATAGACCAAGTCCCTACCCAACTCGTTAACATTCTCACCTACCGGCTCCCATTTCATTACAACATCCATCCTCTCCGACCGTCAAATTCGAATATTCTCTTTCCTAAGCGGCAAGCTACATCGTAAATACGATGAAACCCTGTCAGCAATTCAGGAGCTCCAACAAGCGGGTACGAACGCTCAAAATGAACAAGGGTCAAATGGAACGAATAATAATATAATAAGCATGAAACTTGATGAGATGGAATTTGGTAGACGTTTAGCTGTTGAGAGGGAATTGGCTGAAAGATCTATTGATGCGGCTAAGAAGGAAAATGCAGCTTGGGATGAAACGGGAAATTTCATCCTTTATCCTAGCTTGGTTGGTATCAAGGGTATGTTTTCGTATAGTTCTAGTCCTGCCTTTGCGATCCTACAGTCTGACTCCGTGCTGGTTTTCTGTCCTTGGTTCTATCACTGGCGTTATTTCGGCATCAGTCGTGAATATCATTACCAACAAAGTCGTCCGGATACTGGGTAAAGACGAAAATCATCGTTTCTTGAACTTGGCTCTTTATCAAGGTCAAGCTACAAAGAAAGGACTTCAGACAATTGTAAGCTTCATTTTTGACACGGCAGATGCAGACACTTTTCTCAAGTCCGAGTGCCCAAGTGCTGAGTATTGCTTTTCTACTTGCTTCTTAGGCTATGGCGGCATCTGAAAATCCTCTTCTCAATAAATCGGTACTCAAAGATCCTACGCTTTTCTGTACCGCTTTCAAAAGAGGGCGCTTCTACATGTTCTCAAAAATTGAGCCTGATACGTAGGTGTTTCTTCGTGCAGGCATGCTTCTATTATGTTTTATATTTGCTAGTAGCTGACTCTCGAGGGTGCTCGTGCATATTTGCAACTCCCACAGCGATAGCAAAGCTGAGCGAGATGTTTTCAATGAGAAGCCAACGAGAGAAGAAGCAACGATAGCAGGAATCAGTTCCGCTCCTAAAGCCGTCAAGCTTGCTACTCATGCCACGCTACATACTACACTCGGCGACATCCAACTGGAATTATACCCAGATGTTGCGCCTAAAACTGTGGAAAACTTTATAGGACACAGCAGGAGTACATACTATGAAGGTTTAATTTTCCATAGAATAATTAAGAAATTCATGCTTCAGACTGGTGATCCACTTGGTGATGGAACGGGAGGAGAATCTATTTGGGGAGGTACTTTTGAAGATGAGATTGATGTCAAGAAATATAGACATGATAGACCTTATACTCTTTCTATGGCTAATGCTGGACCTAAAACGAATGGATGTGAGTGCATTTGATATTACCCTTTCCCATTGGATAGAGATACGTTCAGAGTTGAAGAACAAGAGGCTGATTCGACTTACTTGAATTTGTGGAAAATACAGCACAATTCTTCATTACCACGGTACCATGTACATGGCTAGATGGCAAACATACAGTCTTCGGGAGAGCAACATCGGGTTTCGAAGTCATTCATAAGATTGAGAATGTTAGAACTGATAAGAATGATAAACCTTATGATGATGTTAAAATTGTTAGTGTTTCTATACATTGATAAGGAGAGGAGAAGGCAAGGCAAAAGAATTGAGGTGATTGTCATCAGATGAGACGTGTAGAAGAATGTTGCGCTTTCGTAACGTGTGATTTGCAAGCGTTGCTCCATTCAGAAAATGTGTCAGAGGAGATATTCGGCTTGATTCTAAATACGAGAAACAGCCTTCATCAGGCAAACTATGATATCAGCGCGCATTTCATTCGCTCCTTGCTATGATAGTTGTTTCCCGAAAGGAACCAGAATTAAAGAAAAGACCGCCGCATTATGAATCCTGTCTCTCGGCGGGTTCCAGAGTTTCAGAAAGCCACGCTGTGGAGCAAGCTCGAGGCAATTACATGCAAGCAAGCATAAGAGTGACTCGCGTCTTCACCCAGTTAAAAACAAGGGATGATACCAGAAGGCACTTACATGTGCCTGTGATTCATGCACGATATGTTAGACCTAATCTACGCGCTGATAGGCCGGGGCCTTTGGACGAACCCTCCGCGCTGCGTCTTTGATGGCACCTGAAGACGAAGCGCAGCGCATTACGGCAATTTAGTTTACAAAGATCAAGCCACGTGGTTCTGTGATACCACCTGAATGACGATCAAAGAGGTCAGAAGACACAGGCGGAAGATTCTGTTAACCTTATGAACGCCATAATTAATTTCCGAAAGCGACCTTACGGAACTTATCTACAGGAAGGATGTATGGAAGCACAGAAAAGGCTTGATAAATTGTCACTACTTGTGAAGGTTGACCGGATTACTGGTATAGTTATCGTATGGCTACATGTTATTCCAGAGTTTAAACTTTTGTTTCCCCCAAGGTTTGACTGTCCCGGAATGCTTTCCAGATGTCATTTTCTTGTCTTGATGAGTTGACAAGCTGAGTTTGACAAGCTGGATCCAAGGGGCGAGTGAAGTAAGTAAAGGATGGGCGCTACCCTACGACGGTGCTCTCAAGTACCGTACAAGCCGTTCGAAAGCGTGCAGATCGTTGATCTGATTAAACCTTTCCTCACACACAGGAGGTGTGCCTTCCCAACATGACGACATGCGAGCAGATCAGAGCACGTGTCAGTCAGTCAGGCAGGCAGGGCAGTGTTTACATGAGGCGACGGATGGATGTGAAGTGTGTATACCGGCGCCGTACAGCAGAGTATGTGAAGCGAGCCGACGGCAGAAGTAGAAAAAGCCGGTGTATCTGATGTGCTGCAGACAGCATCATGGGAAGGATAGCAGAGACAGGGCAGAGACATGGAAGCACGCGATATCACTGGACAGGTAGGCAAGCAAGAGGAAGCTCGCACTGGCAGGCGATACACAGAGCACTTGCACGTTGTAAGAACAGCCTGAGATCCTGCGCCCATCGTTCCCGACCGCCGCTTGCTGGAGGCGTCCATCCATCCATCGATTGCAAGCTGCGACCGCTTTGCTCCTGCTCGACTCGACGACGACACCGACGACGACGACGACGCCGGCAGGACTGCTCTCACCGCTCTCTCCGCTCCGCTCCAACCCATCCACCAGTCTGTGCTCTTCCCCCAGCTAGGTGTACCCATCAGCGACTTGCAACCGTATCGTCATACACGCTCGAACGAAACAAGGCAGGCAGGAAGAGCTAGAGCAGCCATCCATAGACACCAAGCAACATGGCCTCGAGGCCCAATGGCGCTGAAAATGTGGGTCTGTCAATGCTCGAGGCTCTCTGCCGCCTCGTGCGTCCACCCGCAGCCAGGCATATCCATCTCGTCCATCCAAGCCTCGCCAGTTCGCCGACTGTAAAAAAGCTGGACGAAGATCGCGATGGAGGGCAGGGCGACATGGGTGGATGTTCCGGGCGGAATGATATCTGCACAGAGCGTGCATCGTGATGATAGTGCAGAGTACTAACTCCATCATTGATTCTCTCCTGCATTCCGCTCCTCCGCCGCTCGCCCTTCCACCATGTTCAAATCGATGGGGAACACCTTGCAATCCATCTCTACAAATGCCACTACAGGCCACCCAGCAAGGAAGCGAAGACGGAATCATAGACATGGAGACCTTCAATCAACTGCTGGAAATGTGCGTCGTACCCTTATTCGAGCCTGCCATGTTCAAATCTCTCCCTGCCTTCCATTACCCCCCGAGTGCATGAACCGCTTTCGTTCGGACACGAGGGACAAGTCGCAATGCTCTCCCTCTCCTCAGCATACACACGTAGTGGAGTGAATACATCTCATCGGATGCGATCCCCGCAGCCAGTGTGCTTGTCGTGGGGAAATGCAGGAGCCCGGCTTGAATTTGGATATGCACTGCTCGTCTCGTCTGCATGCAGGCTGCGAACGATATAGAGCCAGTGCGGAGCAGCATCATAGCTTCTTTTCGGCAACTATCCCTCTTCTATCATCAAATGCAGTGTAAAAATACAATTACTGATCCTTTCGCTTCTTCCACCCTCCTGCGATGACGCTGTCTTTTGGTATCCCTGGGGACGGCTACTTTCCGCTGGTCACTTCACGTCGTCGTCATCAAATTCGCCTGGCCACAACCGAACATACCCTCATGGACTATCATACAATCCATTCAAACTATCCATTCCTTCTGTTACTGTACGAATGCGAAACATTGGCAACCGTTCCTCTGCTGCGATTTGGTACGATCTGGTCCGGTTCACTACGATAAAACGCATACCCTCGCACGCCTTTCCCGAAAACCCCATCATAAATGCTCGGTGAAATGCATGGCGACAAAACAGCGATGATGATGATTCGAGAGACTTTTCGAAAGGATTAGCACAACAATATGTCGATCAAGCTACTTCGACGTTTGCAGAGATGGATGAAGCGCTGTCAGTTTTGCGCTTTTCCTCTCTCACTTTTTTATTAAGCAAAGGCTGACTGAACGCTTTCGTTCTTAATGCTTCTCTTGGTACTCGATATCCTTGTTCCGGACTTTCTGGGCGCTACTCTTTACTCTCTACAATGGCTTTTCTCTTGACCCTTGTCGACCGCGTCGAACGCAAACATCGCCGTCAACCACGTCATGTACGGCAATCAAATCCAAATATTTGGTCGGAAATATGCTGGTATGGTTACCAAATGACCGAACGAAAACTTTTGCAATGCCCATGTAAAAAAAAAAAACACAAATGGAAATGAAAAAATACATATGGTACACGAAAATGCAAAAATAACAGAGCTGCAAAGGATTTGGATAGATTATCCAAACTAGGACATTTTTTAAAAGGATCAAGTTCGTCAGTAGGATTAGCAAGTGTTTCAAAATTATGTGCATTAATGCAAAATTATGGAAGTGAAAAAGATGATTCTGGTTTAATAGATATTCCTAAAGAAGATGCTTATAAGAAATTGGAGAAATTGTTACCTGATTTGAAAGCTGAACAGGGGAAAGCTAAGAAATGGTTGGAAGGTTTTTATAAAGAGGAGTGGTAGATGTTCGCATAGCTTCATTCACATCTTCACATTCTTTTCCCGTTGGGGACCCCCCTTTCGTTACCTTTTTCCCTGTTTTCTTTTCCGAATATATACTCGTCTTAGTAGTGGTATTGCCTAGCTAGCTTTTCTTACAATCCCGACCGACTTCTTCCAATGGTACGATTTGCAACTGGAACCCTTATGAAATCGTAGGCGCTTGGAAATCTCCTGCGATGTCGGATCGTGTTCTTCCGCTGTCACATCTGCAGTGAGCATACTTGGGCAATTATATCTTTTCAGCCCCTTCCTTTTGCTGACTTGTTTTCCTGGATCCCTTGGCAGATTTGGTTTAGATAAGCTGCCCTTCTGAGGCTTCGTTCGGTCTGAACGGCTTGAAGGCATCACTCTCTCCTGCAAATGCCCAGCTTCTCAATTTACCTGATTCCCCGACAAGAGCTGCCAAACCATCGTCCCTCTTCTCAAGCTATCTTACAATACCAGCCTCTCCTGGCATCTCATCACCTCATGTCTATCTATCAATACCATCTTTTCAATCCCAATCATCTCACATCCAGCTTTTTCTTCCTTCTTCCCTGGTTATGACCCTTTTCCGTGACTTTTGTTACATGTTTTAATCAGATCCTCCTCTTTACCTTATCTACATCCTATCTTAGCAGTCGTACATATCAAGCCTTTTTCTTTCTCATTAGTTTTCTTTTCCTCCATAAGTACCTCACCATCACTTGGGGAATCTGCCCTTCTTATCGTACACCCATACTCCAATCAGCTCCAATCCTACACAATTGCCCCATTCCGGCAACTCCTTCAAGCAAAGGCAAAAGGCAACGCCTCAACTACACACGTTAAAGAATTTGAACAGATCTCGAAACACTAGTCTTTGTTTTTTTCCCTTTTTACTTTATGAAGAACTTGAAATATAGATCCAAAGCAGTCTTTATATCTTGCCTACGCGAGGGCATTCATATTGTTTGCATCGTGCTTTGCCCTGCTCATTGACAGACTCAACAACCATACTTTGCGTACAGATCTCAAGAGATAATGAGGAAGCCGACATAACTTGAATTGGCTTCATTTGGTTAGGGCCGTTTGCGCGAGAACTATCGCTTCTTCCACGATTCCGCAACCTCATCTCGACCATCTACAGACGATAGATCGTCGAATGGAAGATGCAGTGTTGTCGGGGACTGACAATTCTCGAGGCTACGGCGACAGCATGTATAGAAGTATTGCTTGCCCATTTCTTTCGACCGTGTTCTTGCAGCCACCGACAGTAAGCCAGCATGACTTCACGATTTGCAGCAGGCGAGCACGACATGCAGCATCCGAAGAGCAGTGGAGAGCGCACACACAGAAGCAGCTGTGTTGGGTGTGGATGCCAGCTGTCAGAGGGTGCTGCATGGCTGTCCTGCCAGCACGTTCATCCGCTGCTCTCCCACAGCCGGCAGAGCGACGCCACCCTTGATAGCCGCCGAAAAATACCAGGGGCCTCGTTGGCTCTTGCACAATTGCTGCATACCAGAACACAGTATACTTACTATCCAAGTAACAGCACATCCACACACCATGTCCGCCTCCCTCGACCAGCTCAAGCAGTTCACCACTGTCGTCTCGTGAGTTTCGCTATTGCATTGCGCCTTGTGTCGGCATGACTTCATTGGTGCATTGAACGAGATGGGGCATTGCAACAGCAGAGCTTTGTTGGTCATGGATGTGTACTGATGTTCGTTTGTATCTTGTTGTCCTTGCACAGCGACTCTGGCGACTTCCAGGGTGAGTCTATCGCCTGTCTCCGTCGCGCCGACGAACCGCTGAACTCGAGCACCCCAACGATGCAAATGCGCAACCCACGGACTTGATGCTGCAGGGATCGCATCTTACAAGCCGCAGGACGCCACTACCAACCCGTCCTTGATCCTCTCGGCGGTCAAGGACCCCAGGTACGCTTCCCTCATCGATGTCGCGGTCAAGTATGCAAAGGAACACGGCGGGTGAGTTGCGAGTCTTTGCCCCAATATTCCGCCGACGAGGAGGCGAGGCGGAAGCAGGAAGGAAGCAAGGGCAGCATGAGCAGTACAGCAGTAGACATGCTTGTCGCTTGCTCTCGTATACCCTCGCTACTCTGGCTTCCTCCTCTCCCTCTCTCGCTTTCAACTTTCGGCCGTCCACTGCGCTGACTTGACGCCGCCGCTCTTCCCCCGCCCTGATCCGCAATTCGACACGTCCAATCACTAAAGCGACCTCGACACCCAAACCGACGCATGCCTCGACCGACTCGTAAGTTTTTGCACTCCGCTCCAGCCAGTGTCTCGTGCTTGCCCAGTCTGTAATGCATGCTGACTTCTCGCCTGTCCTTGGGATAACACAGCTCGTAGAGTTCGGAAGCGAAATCTTGAAGATTGTCCCGGGACGAGTCTCTACAGAGGTCGACGCTCGATTCTCGTTCGACAAGGATGCCAACATCCGCAAGGTGCGTTAGCCTTCCTGTTGTTGCTAGGATGGTCTTTACAGTCGTCTAGAGTGCCAAGTCTATTACTGACACGTTCTGCTTGACTCCTCGCAACCTACGCCTTCCTGTTCTTATCGACACGTTCGCGACACTTGTCCTTACACATAATACAATGCAATTAACAGGCCCGTCACCTCATCGAGCTATACGAGTCCGTCGGTGTCCCCAAGGACAGAATCCTCATCAAGATCGCCTCCACCTGGGAAGGTATCCAAGCCGCAAGAGAACTGGAAGCCAAATACGGAATTCACTGCAACTTGACACTTCTTTTCGGATTCGGACAAGCTGTCGCTTGCGCTGAAGCTGGTGTCACTTTGATCTCTCCTTTTGTTGGAAGAATCTTGGATTGGTACAAGGCTAAGAAGCCTGATGGAGATTACACTGGCTCTAATGACCCTGGTGTAAACTCTGTTAAGCGAATTTACAACTGTAAGCTTCTCTCTCTTCGTCCATTCAGCCAGCGGCTCGGCCTGTGCATCGTGGTCGTTTCCACGGATGACTCTTGCTGATTCATATGCTGTCCTCGCCTCACTCCGTACCCTTGTCAATATGTAGACTACAAGCAGCACAATTACAAGACCATCGTCATGGGTGCTTCTTTCAGAAACGTGAGTGTAGATTGATTGCTCCGTCAACCTATGAGATCTTCCTCATCAACTCATCATTTGTTTCCATTTCCTGCAGACCGATGAAATCATGGAATTGGCAGGATGCGATTTCCTAACCATCGCACCCGCACTTCTCGAGAAGCTACAGAAATCAGATGCCAAAGTAGAACAGAAACTATCAGTCGAACAAGCCAAGAAGTCTGAAAAGATTGAAAAGGTTTCTTACATTGATAGTGAACCACAATTCAGATGGGAATTACTTCAAGATCAAATGGCATTTGATAAATTACATGAAGGTATTTACAAGTTTGCTGCTGATGCTGAAACTTTGAAGGATATTCTCAAGTCACACCTTCAGAAGTAGATTGGAGAGAATGACCAAGGTCTTCAAGGTCGTCAGATAGCTATAGCTGGAAAGGAGATCGATCTCAGAATTTGTTAAGCTTCACGAGCTACTTTCTTTCACCTTTAGGCTTTCCTGTTTCTTTTCTTCTTACAAACGATACGTCTAGCTTCATCGTCCTACATCCTATCATGCGGTTCACCCAGAAAAAATAAAAATAAAAAGCAATGAAATGCATGTGTACCTAGGCGGGGACAGTGTCCTGAACTTGTGTGACTATTGCCTATCGAGTCGATTGCAACACATGCCTTGCACTCTTTGCTCGGTTGTATATAGCATATGAAGGTAGATGACTTCATCGCAGGCTGCCCTCGCCGCCACTGGATTTCCCTCGTGAAAACGGGAGGTCGGCTTTCGCCATCGCTTTCATACCTCGCGAACCGCACATTGACATCCTGTACGAGACTCATTCAAACCAAGGCTAATCACACGCAAGTCCGCCATCATGGATCCCGTCTATCGTCAAATGCTCAGCGAGCTGTGGGCTCGTAAGTGTCGCTCGCCAATGGAGCCTGGTCTATGCCGGAGAGTTCAAGTTAAGCTGACAATCAATAAAATCCTATTCATCTGCCTCTTCATTGACCGCCATTTGTTCTGACCTGTGATACCAAACCCTGCCTCATCAACTCTCTGCTGTGTTTGTCCCGCATTATCCTTGCCATACAGCCAAACCGACGTTCACTATCGATGACTTCCCTGATCAGTCTGGGAGGGTCGCGATCGTCACAGGCTCGAATGTGGGCATAGGCAAGGAGACATGCAGGGCATTGCTCAAGAAGAACTGCAAGGTGAGATGAACGTCCTCCATTCGAGATCACCTGCGGTCCACTATGACTGGGAATGTGCGAGGAGGTTGCACACATGCAATCTTAAGCCCTCAACATCGTTATGGTACGGTCAAGCAGGAGCTCTGCATGCTGACCTTCTCCATTGAATCTATCCTCCCTTCTGATGACTTGAAAGGTCTATATGGCTGCTAGATCAGAAGAAAAAGCGAGCGCAGCTATGAAAGAGCTTATTGCCGAGACTGGAAAGAACGATATCCACTTTCTCCATCTAGATCTGGGCGATCTGCCAAGCGTCAAAGCGAGTGCTGAGGAGTTCAAGAAGTAAGTTCTGGCATACCTCTCCTATACATCCGTTCCTTTTCTTGACGTTCTGGTGAATCGCCCGATACAGGAAGGAGAGTAAGCTACACCTCCTCTTCAACAATGCTGGCGTTATGGCTAGTCCTCCAGACATGAAGACGAAGCAAGGCTACGAACAGCAACTAGGTGTGAATGTCGTTGGCCCATTCCTATTCACCAAGCTCCTCTTGCCACTTATGGTCTCCACGGCGGAGTCACTCAAATCAGACCCATCAGCACCAAAGGAGTATAACGTTGTCCGAGTCATTAATACTTCATCTAATGGACACGTAGGTGCACCTACAGGCGGATTCAAATTTGATGATCCAAACAAGTTATCTTCGAAATGGGAAGCTTATGGTCAGAGTAAATGGTCAAATATCATCGTTGCGCAGGAAATCGCGAAACATTATGGGAATCAAGGAATCACGGCTCATAGCTTGAATCCTGGAGTTATAAAGACTGAGCTTACCCGATACTCTAGCTTCATCGAACGGACCCTTATCGTAAGTTGTCCCTTCTTCGCTGGTTGTTAACTTTCAACTGGGCTTTCAGAGGGAGGGACAACTCGCTGATTAGAGTCGCCGTCTTCTGACAACAACCGCTCTCTGATACACAGAAACCTATTGCATATCCGGTACATATGGGGGCTTTGACTCAGCTCTACGCAGGTCTAATGCCAGAAGCAGGAAAACCAGAACGTAATGGGACATACCTCATTCCTTTTGGTCGGTACGGAGTAGCTAGAAAGGACACACAGGCACCCGAGATTGGCGAGAAGCTGTGAGTGACTCGTTGCTACGATATGTTTTTGGTACTGAGGTTCAACCTCTGTGCGTCCGCAGATGGAAGTGGCTTGAACACGAAGTCGCGTCTTACTGTTAACTATTAAGGTCGACCGGGTACCGTGGCTTGAACACGAAGTCGCGTCTTACTGTTAACTATTAAGGTCGACCGGGTACCGTGACTCGATACTTTCTGTAGCTATTAACCACGCCTCGACAATTTGACCGGACAATCTTTTGTGTCGCCAGCTAGTACCACATTTCAACCCTCGCACGGTGATACACTTGATTGCCATTTCTTCTATCCATATGTATACTACAACAACATGTTTATTTCAAGTAATGAAATCAGACCAAGCGAGTGCCTTGACTACTTGACCCCGGAGTCGCCTTTGACGCACCAGCCGTCTTGCCCTGTTCCAGCATTTCTTTACCCTTTTCACCCATCCACACACCGCCAATATGTGGTCCTTTGACATGATGTTCGTCCAATTCTGTCCCACCTCCACTTGTTGATATGTTCTTCTGTTGCTTCACTTTAGCTCTATAATCAGCCATTACAGTTTTCATCTTGGCTTGCTCTTTCGCTAGTGATCTTCGACAGACTTCCCAGGATGTTAAGCTTAGTATCGCCCATGTTGCTACTGCCCAATTCGAACTTGATAGTGGGCCTGGTTGTGTGAAAGGGATGTGCATAAAGCGGATGGAAAGAGTGTACGCCCAGAGTGGAGGCATGATAGATCCATAGGTCCAAAGTTTAATGTGAAGTCCGGAAATTGGCATGATCATAGTAGAAACACATATCGAATTAAACGAGATGAAGGATTGTTGAAGTAGTAACGTAAGTTGGTCGTCAGCACGAATAGTGTAGGTTGTCCAATGCATTGCATTGCAAAACTCACGTTTACTACTCAAGAACCTGATCGCACCAACAGCAGTACCACCACTTATACCAAGGAGTAAGCTCTGCCTCGAACAAGGCATAGCACCAAGATTAGTGATATCCTTCTTGAGATCAATTTGCTACATGCGTATACAAGCGATGCAAGATGTCAGCAAAAGCAAGTAGCTTAGCTCTTTTCTCTTCGATCATCATCATCATTTTATGCCCGGTACATACCTTCATAGCAAGCAAATAAGCATCAGAAGGTGATATTTCCGCTGTGACTTCGGGCTTTCTTGAGGTCGGTATGCCCTTGCTGCCACTGCTGTTGCTGGGCTGAGAATCGGCCATGCTTCTTAATGTGGTCGGTGATAATGCTGGAACGGAGCAGACAGATATCGACAGATGGAAGGGTGTGGCAACCGAGAATGTCACGCTGTACACTTCTTGCACCACTGATATACTGACGAACGAGATAGATTTCCTATGGAACACAACAGTCACTCTAAAATAAGCGTACCTAGGCCAAAGACGGCTTCTATCGGCCATTAGAGCTCCTGCCACAGGTTCGCTAGCACTTTCCACAAATTTATATGCATTGTTTCGAGCAAAACGCTTCATCGTGCTGACTTTTCAGATGTGAAACATGATGCCGAAACCGCTGTCTGCAGTCTAAAACCTCAAGTCGGACAGTCGTGCAATAGAACCCTGTGAACGTTCCGACCTGGAGATATCTCTATGTTGCTACGACCTAGCAGCTGAATCTACACAAGCTACTATTACACCGAACCTCCAAGTAGTGGAAGCTGGAATAGGACATTGGTTGTGGCGCATGAGGAGCATCTCATCTCAAACTTGCTTGAGCCGATGAGGCATATCACTAAATTATGAAGTCGAGATGAGGATGAGCTCTTGTGATTGTCTTGTTTATCGACACCCCCGTTGTGTGCTTCTTCATCATATGGTGGCACACTTCGTGTGTCATTCCTTCCAAGACCCATGCTTCACTCTAAAGGCCTTGCTTCAGCTCTCCCACGCTGTCATGTCGTCCAGGTCTTCCAAACCCTGATGCGGCCTACTGAGCGGCTCTAACAGACGCAAGAAGTTTCGGCGCAGAGCGGTGTCTTGCACAGCTTATGCTTGGGAGGATGTCCGGTCTTCCAGCGGTAGGGGATAGAGCGCACATGCAACTCCTGGACGTGCTGCGCAGCAGCGATGGAACACAGGAGGCTTCAATAGAGGAGAAGCTTTGACGTGTGCGTATATGCTTGAAAAAGAAGCTTGGAAGGTAGTTGATCTGAACTAGTCTTTCTATGCTTGGCTGTGCGCAATGTGAAACGCGAACAGTGTCAGCATCGAGATGAATGATACAGATGACCAAGAAGGCTCACCAGGGCGTTTGCCAACGCATAAAGCGGAATCTGCGAGGACGGTCTTGCGACTCGCAGGCGGCGAGCATCATTGCAAACACTCTCGCTGAGCTATCGAATTCGCTGGTTGTGTAGGATTCGACTTGATCTTCGTCCCTTGGTCGAGCTGGATGGAGTGATCTGCGGGAATCGTGCGCACTGCCGGAGAGGAAAGGAAAGGAGCATTCCAGAGTCAAATGACTTCACAGTGTGGAAACGCGAAGAGGACAATTGTTTGCCCACCGATCCTTTTCTGTAGCATCGAAGCGGTGTGAGAACAGCTCTCGCCAACGAATTCCCTTGCATTCCAACCGGGTGCTAGCAGGTGACGCTGATCAGGCGAATCCAACAGCTAATGCACAAGGTCGAAACCCCATGCAAGTAGTTGTAGACCTAGCCCGACAGCCAGAACAAGCCATGTCTACATGGAAGTCCGCCAATGCTAGTATGTCAAGACATGTGCACCCGGGCCTTTTACGGAATATATGAGAAGTTCGTCTTCACAATAGGCCACTCCTCTCGAGGTCCCCCTTCGAGAGAGGAAGCTGTCTACTGAGGGGAGTCCTGTGGTTAAAGACGCGAGAGATCAGATCAATGCCACTCAAAAGCATACGGCTCAAGTAGAGTGTGACTCACTGCCTCCAGCATCCCTAGTGCAACTGTATGAGTTGTATGGTGGAACTTGAGGTCCCGTGAATGCTGTGATGCCTGTCTTTGGTATCAGTGAGGAATGTGTACAGTGAGTGGTGGGTGGTGGATGATGGGTGATGGATGGTGGATGATGGATGATGGATGATGGATGATGGAGAAAGGAGGATAAGCATGTACAGGCGAGAGAGATGAGATGAAATCATAAGTGAGAAAGGAGAGGTGAAGGAAGGAGGAGAGGTGGAGGATACTAAGGACAGTCGACGTACCTTATATTACAGCATTTCGGATGCGAGCCGACGTCATTTGAGGTGGGTCTTGACTTGAAGTCAATGACTGTGATGTGTATGACCGCGCTGTTGTATGCTGTATGCAGAAATGATCAGTGTGGAGCCTTTGAAGTGACTGCTGAGTCTATCGTACTAATATGTGAAGCGGTGTAGACAGACAGCAGGAAAGGGGCCAAGGTTCACAGTGATGTCTTTTGGAGTGTAGGGGATGGACCTCTCTTGTAGTAAGGGTTGACTCAAGCACGATCTCACAATGAATAGTGCGTGAAGTGGAAGAGTGGTGTGTGATGAAGTGATGGAAAGAAAGAAGAGTTGCAAAAGGCAGGATGAGCCCTCTTTTATAGGCGAGTTGCCACTGAGCTATCTCGAAATCCTCGGATTTCGTGGGGGCAGGTCACAAGGGGCTCGGCAAAATCGCAGCCAAGCGCATCTGCAGCGTATGAAGACGGATCCTCGGCCCGAGTGCGGTCTTGTTCTGCGAGACGGATGACGCTCTGGCAGCTGACCGGGATGTTCCTGCACGCGGCGCACCGCAACGCAGCTCGCTGGAGGTGTGCTGAACAGGCGTGCCATGACACATTCGCTTTTGCGTAAGTGTGCTTCAGCACACATGAACGTGTCGCCCACCTACTCGGCTATTCTCTGGTCTTTTAAGCGAGAGGGGTGTCTCTTTGGCTGCGTGGCGGTGGATGATTAGCTGGTGAAAGGCGTGTTAACACCTGTACAGTAGGCCTCGTGAAGAGCCGAGCCTTCCTCGCGGCAATAGACTTGCCATGTCCAGTAGCCGGCTGCCGTCCCTTCTGTGGATGGAGGATGCTTGACATCGACCGCGGTGGTCCCAACACGAGAAGCTCTGGCTATTCAGGCGTTTTCTGACGATTTCGTGACAAGCTCATACAGAAGGAAAGTTCCTTTGCAAGGTCAGACAGTCAACATGACGTCCGCCCTTTGCTCAGGAGGAGCCTCCGAATAGTCATTGGTGACTCTGAATAGCCCGTGCATGGTGCGCGGCAGTCTGATCTCGCTCTCTTTGCGATTTCCTCCTCCATTGTACGACAGAGCTTCTAAGATGATACTTGAGCTAAGACTCATCATCCACTTTCCTCCACTTGAATCTGAGTTGCTATAATTCGTTCGTATGGATCGGCCAGTAATGGCCAGCAGGAGTAGAAGTGATGACCTGATAGCGTCCGGCACATAGCTGATAGTCTTCACAGATTACCTTGAACCTCGGTCCTACTTCAAGCCATTGACCAGGCTTTGCAGTAGTATTCTTGAAGCACCTTGCGCGTGTTCTGCATGTGATCCCAGAGTAGGTCTCTCTCCAGTTCTTATTGACCTGGAGAGCGTTTCATAGCTCCCATACTCGGTAGTAACGCGCCCAGTCTTTCTCGGCTGCATTGTTGACTGACATGCTGTTGAGGAAAGTCTTCAAGACTAGCATGCAGCTGATGATGGTGTAGATGTCATTTTCTGGCTGAGTGATGATCTTCATCCTCAATTCGGTAGGGAGCTGACAGTATCGGTGCTCAGAAGTTAGCTCAGTACAGGTGGAAAAGACGCACATATCAATGTGTTTAGAACTGACTTTGTCAAATAGAGATGGGTTCGCTACATGGCCATTAATATTACAGCAACACTAAAAAAGCAACGAGGATCGAAAATGCAAAAGCTCCCTCTCATTTTCCTTCTTTGCTTCCTGATAATAGACAGATGCAAGAGTGCTTCCCTCAGTGGCTATCCTATGAAAGTCCCAGCACTGAGCTTCAAGGCGATGAAGCCTGAACACTTCGCAAAGAAGATCAAAAAGTGACTGGCAAAGCTAAGCTAAGGCCTCTCTCTTAATTACAAATTACAGTAGAAAGCAGCTTGCGGTACCGCGCGACGCCCCCCAAAATTAGGAGCCACACCCAAGAGAATGAGTGTGTAAACAGGTACGCTACTGTCAAAAGAAAACGTACGAAGGATTGATCATCTGCGAAAACGACGTGAAGGGAGTTGCTAGACGTTACGACTAACGGAAGATAGAGGGTATTGAAAGACAAGGTAACGATGGTAGTCTTGAAGGCATCGGACAGTGCCTGAAGGACAGGCATAAGCTCACGATATGCACAGCATAATCATAGGCTCAGCGCAGAGGTGGAGGAAAGCAGATGAACAATTTTTTGGTCTGTCTAGCGCCCGCGCCTTTTGGAAGATAGTCTGAATTCCAATCAAGAGAGGTCTGTCATCTTGCATTCTTGCATTCTTTCATGATGGTAGTCGTAAGGAATGCCATCGCTTCTTGTTTAAAGAGTAAGGTAAGCAGCAGTTCCCATGAAAGCAGCCAAGCTGACTGTCATTCCACTCTTATAACCCAACATGGCAGCACCAGTTTCATTAGTCTTTGCGCCGGTAGCTAGGGCATTTGAGCCTATTCTAGCTGGTCCAGAGGTTGAAGTACTTCCAGGTGTAGTGGCAACGCCCGTCATTCGAGTACTGGCGAGCGATCTGGTGGTAGATGGAGCAGCAGAGCTGGAGACGCCGGAGATTTGGGCTAGAACTTCTTCGGATAGTTCTCCTGTCATGCCGGTCAAACTGTGGGAAAGAAGAGTACGACGCGTCAATCACCACAGGCTAACTAGATCAGATATGAATTCGGAAAGTCGAAATGCCGCACCTGAACTTGGCGGAGAAAGCTTGGAGTGGGTAGCCGGTAGCGGGATCAGTAGCCTCATTCGACTGGAATCTGACGAAGCTGTAGTGGTTTGCGTACGGAATATGGTAGAGTACAAGGAATTGTCAGACGAGTAATGGCTTAGGACGGATGCTTTGCAGAACTCACTAGAAGTCTCCATCTGGACCAAGGTTGGCTGTGTTGAATGACAATAGCCACGGATGAAAGAAGAGTAGCGACACATGAATTCGCATGAACAAAAAGCGGCACGTGCACGCATACAGTAAATGGCGCCAAGAGACAACAGAGACGAATTGAGTCATATAGAAGAGGGAAAATCGCATGCAATGAGTAAGAGGAGCACGTCAAAAAGCAATGATAGCGACGACACTCACCAGGAACCGTGATGGCTGGCAATTCCAACATCCTCGTAGGGTCGCTCACAGTACCAATATCAAAAAAGAGGGTCTGCTGGTTGACGGAGCCGGTATAGATGCCAACTGAGGTTTCACCGAATGAAGAGACTAGTGGGAGGATGGAGTCGTCTATCTGCCAGTTGATGGGCCCACATGCTGTGTAGCATCGATGTATTCCAATCAAGAAACGAAAAGGTGTCAGCTTGGGAAAAGCGCCTTGTTCTTTCGCTATAGACGAGGCACAGCGAGACATAGGCCAGCTACATCCAGATAACAGCAGCAGAAGCAAGACCCCGCTATGAATGTATCTCATCTATCTGGAGAGTCACGCAACTCACGCTGTCCGCCAGTGCAGGTGGAAGCTCCGACTGGGAAAGTAACGCTGATGGTTGCATGGGCGGTTCTTGCGAGAGCGAGCGCCGAGGTTGTAGCGACGAGGAGGGACAGCATGGTCGTTTAGGCTGGCTGACTTGTGAAGGAGTGTAAGTGATGCAAATGAGTGTGTGTGTGTCGAGGTTGGGCTGAGTGCACGACCTTGCAATATAGTACACTTTTGTATACCAATTGTCCATCGTGCACGCTTATTGATCGAGTCGCACGAGCTCGATAGATATGCATTAAAGCTGTGGAATGGAATCGTGCACTATCAAGGCATTCAATCAGACATTTCACCCTTTCGCCAAGATCATGGACAATCCTTCTCAAGCCCTCGTGGTCGTCGGTGCAGGTGAGCTCGCTGCTGTCGCTGCTGGCTGCTTTTGCTCTTGCCTGCCGGGCACGTGCACGGTATCGAGCCTCTGCTCATGTCCGAAGAACCTGATCTTAAAGTCATCATCATCGCGGCGCATGGACCAGATGAAGATCGTGGTGCTCTCCCCATTTGTGCGTTTTTTTTATTTGTACATCCACCACAAGGCGCATAGAAGGATGGATTACATGCTTCATCTGGCCTGGTCGACAAAAGGACGTTGAAGCTAAGGTCTGCGGACGGTGGCTGCATATGTCTCGTGCAGAAGGATTGGAAAGCTGAAAGTGATAATTGCTTCTGACTGGTGGAAAGCAGAATACAAGGAGCATGTCCAGACGCTTACTCGACACCAGGATTCCCAAGCGGTAAGTCAGGAGGGATAGGCCCTGGGTACAATCAGCAAATGGTGGTCGCTCGAGGGAAGGATAAAGCACGCAAGGCCACCATAGGGCAATGCATTCCATTCCCTGCACAGGCGATGTGAGCATGCGGATGTTCTATGTATTACAAAACAAGGTGTACCGGGTCAAAGGATCGTTAAGAACCGCGATGTAAGTCGTCGACTAAGTTAAGAGGCTGTTTACGCTTTACGCAATCTGGACAAGCCATGCTCAAGTCAAGCAGGCTCTCAGGTTACTCACTAAGTTATTCGCTGATCTGCATCCGGCACTCTGATCTGGACAAACCCTGTTATAACCCTTGCAGAAGTATTTCGCAAGTAATAATGTAAAATTATGTAGCTATCAAGAATAAAGGAGCGAATGTGAAACCTCATTGCGAACTGCGAGTATTCCCTGATTGTTCCATATCGCGAATCAGCTTCTCATATTCCTCCTGGTCTGCTATATAGCTCCTCTCGTTTCAATTTGAGTTCAGTTTCGAGTACTGGAGCAAGCTGAAGTAGTCGAAGGCACAGGATATGGCGAGTCAACCAGATAGTATTGTGAGTCGGGCTTCAAAGTCTTTGTCGCCGGCATAAGGCTTCTTGAGGCTACAGTTTGTGAGAGCCCTCACTGGGTGAAACACGCAACAAAAGAGCTATATCGAGCACTCGAGGAGCGATAAGTCTTATCGATCCATAATCATGGTCATTCCTCGTTCGGCTTTCAGACATTGTGGGATTCAGCCCGTATGGTAGTAGAATTGTACCGCCAATAATGTGGTCCATCAGAATGATTCCTCAGACGGCCCATGCGCCACATCAGTCTGTAAATTCATATTATCACATGCTATATTCCCATACACGAATCTCCGAGCGTCTACGTTTATGATCTACATAGGGAAGATAAAAGCGCTACAAGATACAGATTCCTCCCGAATGCCGAGAAAGCTATATGACTATATTTTAAGTGAATACGACAGACAATACAGAAGGGGTGTGAGAGTCCTTTTTGGTGGAAAAACTGATTCGTCGGGAAGTGTCTCGCTGCTCTCGCGGTCGGGCCTTGGCTACAGCAACCGAATGAACAAGGAAGCCTGTTGCGCTTCTTTGATTTCTTGCGTTTCCTGGCGATACAGAAATGAGATCAGTCAGCATCGGGATACCTCTTTCAGCCAGCGGAATACAGCATGGCTAATTCCGCTTCTTCCTCCTACTACATGGCAATGACCTCGGATGCATCGGAGCTTCCTCGGAGCATCTCGCCACTGGGTAGTGTGGAAATGCCGGCTGCCTCCGCCGAAAGTACGCAGTAATGAAACTCACTTCATAGTAGTCGTCCAATGAGGATGAGCTCGAGGAGGCGTACGATGCTGAAATACTGCTTGAAGTGATGGTAGCTGTCGGCAATGGGATTATCTTTGTCGGGCAGGGTGTTTCCTGTAGAGGGATACTACGTCAGCCGTCTGAGATTGCCCCGTGTCATTCCGGCACGTGACCCTCTTCCGGAAGCGCGGATATTGCCCTGGTACGCCGGAGGGTGGGACCTTGAAAGGCAGGCCTACCGGATTCAAGAGCAGAGTGATTGGAGCGAGCCCCAGTCTTCCTGATCTTAAGTATGAGTCTTCAGAGTAGTATCGAGGGTTGTCCTGTGTGTGTGTCCAATGGCGAGGTTGTCAGATCGCTGAGAAGGTGAAGGCTGCACATAGCCGGACGGCAGTGACACACCTCTAGCAAGCACTGAGCGAGGAGTATCCTGGCAGCCTGTTTCGCACGCTGATGGCGCACTTCTGTCCCATAATCACACTCTCCGTCTAATACATCATCGTACTCGTATTCAAAGTCTCCTCCATCCTCCTCATCACCGTCCAGCGAGGAAAGAAGGGACGAATCGCTGCACTCGGATGAAGTGGATGGTGGGCCGGGTAGAGAGGCGCCGGTGGTTGTCGTCGAGTTCAAGTTGATGCTGCTTAACGCAAGCGAGTGCTTCTGCTCGTCCAGTGCAGTTGGAGTGCCTGGAGTCAATGTCGCCGCGAGCGAGGTTGCGGTCGACGATGCTGAGGCTGGCGAGACGAGGATGCAGTCCTCGGCCATGAGGGGGAGGACCATGTCTGACTGGATCACAACAGCGGGCACGCTGAGATGAGGTGTCAGTGCATGGTTGGCGATGTGGTAGTGTGGGTAGTGTGATGTGGTGCTGTTGCCAAAGAGAAGGAAAGACAAAGCGAGGATCGCAAACTCCGACGCTGGTGCCCCATTTCCACCTCCGGAAGCTGGATGGAGCAAGCCGGAGTACGGAGCACATGGGATGCAGGCTGCTTGTGCTGGTCAGGCGGACATGGCGTGGTGCATTGCTCGACTGTATTGCGAGGACAGCTGATGATGATCGCTGTAATAGCCTGCTTGCTGTGATATCCTACGCCTTTCCTGACCTCCCTGCCTATGCCACACTCCGGACTTGCAGAAATCTCACACCGAGCCGGCTGGACCGGATGACCGGGTAATGCACGAGATGGGCAGCACAAAGACATTGGGATTCCTGTCCTGAAAGCACACTGCTCCATCGATATCTGTCGCCCATCGACCTCTCACCTCTGGCAATGGCGCCGCTGCTCCCGAGCAAGGACATCCGTCATCCAAGCGGGGGCCATGAATGGATATGGAAACATGCAGCGGAACGAAAGCAAACGAGTCAATGCTGTTTTATGGAAGATGTCTTTTGACTCTTATACTTGACACTGGTGACAGCTAAGCACGAATCCGTTTGGGCCGGTGGGGCCACTACTCGGAACTGCTTTTCAATCCTTTTGCTGAGAGAGCTCGAGGCGCTTGGACGGGCCCACAACAAGGCGGTCAAGTGGTACGGTACGGACAGCCTTTCAGGAAGATAGTCCAGCATCAACAGGACAGATACACTATACAGTAAGAGTTCTCGTCAAAGCAGAGACTCTCTAGAAGGGTTAATCAGCAGGCTACGCATTCCACCTCCCTTTCAAGAATTAGGCGATAGACTGCCCTGGAGGGTTCGCTAGTTCGATATCAGCAAGCTCCTCACGACATCACCCGAACAGAGACCATGTTGCTGCTCTATACGAATCGATGCTCTATCTTTATCGTCGTCGTCATCTTCATATGCTTGTGTGCCATACCGCAAGCAGCCTCTGCGAGGAAATTAAGGAAAAGAGGAGGTCACTGTGTACCTCGCAAGCCGTTCAACGCAGCAAACGGAGGACAACAATTACTAGGCGAGGATAAGGATTACTCATCTAGTACCTTTCAGACGGTCAATCATACAGTCACTGCCGCTGTTGATGGAGCTTCAAATGTCAGATCAAGTGATAAGGCTAGAACATCTCTGAAAGGGAATCATCAATACACCTCAAAGTATGAAAAACCTACTTCAGTAATTACAGCTTCTACAACTACAACTAGATCTGCCCCTATATCACCATACACTCCACCTTCATCACAAGCTGCAGCACAAACATCACCACCACCTCCCATCCCAGCTACAAACACCAAAAACTTGAAACAATGCGAAATATCAGTATACACATACGATTCTGTTGCATCATGCAAGAAAATCTATAATGAAGCTGGAGCTTGTGGTTTATCTACGTACTTTCAACATACACTGGAGAATTCATTACCTAGATTAGCTGTACCTATGGCTATTTTCGATGGTTATGGTGCTAGTCAGCATAATTCACTCTGCGGAAGTGAGTCCTTCTACCATTTCTCCCTTTGCGTTGGCGTTACGTCAAGTAAAGAAGACAGAAGCTCGTGAGAGGGTACTGAAACTGTCTTTTGATGATTATCATCCGTCCTTGTTCCCACCAGAAACTGTGACTATAAAAGCTGCAAATGGTAAAATCGGTAAAGCTATCATAGCAGATAGAAATGCTGGTACTTCTTTTGATCTTTGTATGGATCTATGGGTTGAATTTGGGTATGATGCGGGCGGTGGTGTGAGTTTACTTTCTCACTTTATCACTCCCTCACTCCCACTGTCACTCTCATTTTGATCTCCCACCCTCACCCTCACTCTCAATCTCCTTCCATTTGGCCATTTCCTTCATATTCTTGATGTATTTTGATCCATGGCTGACTCGTCTTCCCCTGCTGTCCCACATTGGCTCTGGCCCTGCAGCGTTTCCAAGCGGAATACACATTTGATTGAGACCTCATCACACCTCACTCCTCTAGCCTGCCACGAGTAAATATGCGGGAAAGTATTGGCTTGCGCTTGTGTTGTTGATCAACGATTCGTGGCGCTGAGCCTGGATATCCGGAATCCTCTACGAGCTCGAGATTAAGTCTTCAAATATTGCGCAGCATGTCATTGATACTCACAAGACTGTTATACGCCCGAATTTGATGCGGTTTTAGCTTTAAAATCACAAGCCTGTCCAGCGCGATGGTAGCGCAACATTTTACACTTTACCTGATATTGAGCTGCCTTTGATCCCAGATGGGATTGCCGCTAACATCTAATTTCGGCTTCTCACCCTCCCTACACGTCTTACACGGAGTTGTGCAGCAGCGTGTTAGTCAAGCTTACTGAGCTATCTCAACATGTGATCCCGCTCATCTCTGCTCGGCACCGCTCACAGCCAGGCTGTACACTACTGTAGACCTATAGCCTCCAAAAGCAGCTGAAGATAGCTCCTCTTCTTTGGACGAATACACGCAAGCACAAGGGTATACAAGACGAGCTGGCCTCCAAGACACCCACTGCATGAAGGCTTGAAACAGTCATCGCTGTCGATTATTGGACTCATTCAGCCATACTCGGAAGCCAGCCTGAAGTCCGACAACGATTGGTCACAGCCCAAGGGATCGCCCACCGCCGTGCTCCTTTAAGCGGCTAGTACAGCCCACACTGTATCTCAAAGCTGGCGCTTTATATAGAACGATCCGACCATCCAGAGCCTAATCGAGGGAGGCCACTCTCACCTTCCTCACATTCATTACGAAGAAACTGCTTGGAAACCTCGCTACATGCTCTACGACACCTGCCTTCAACACACTCTTGAACATTCACAACTTCACGCAAACGGTTCTTCACAGCAAATCCCTACGCCTCGGTCTGCCTTGAACGACACAGCACATCTACACACCTACAAGTGCACACTTCACTACCCCTGCGGTCCATTGATTGTACAATGCTCACTTCAGCACGTTCATTTCGTGTAATGCTGTTGCTGGCTCTCGCCAGCCTAAGGACCGCAATCGCACACGGGGAGGAGGAGCACGGCTGTCCTCCTAGGTCTACTGTCACTCTTACCAAGACGATGACCAAAGGTGGACCAACACCGGCGCCGGACGCTGGGGGAGGGATAAAAACTGTAGTCGTGACTCAGATGCATACAGTAACGAGGAGTGCAAAAGGTGGAGGCAGTGGAGGCGGTGGCAAAAATGGTAGGTTACGACTTCTGGATCTCAACCTCCAAGCGCGACAATCTCAACTGATCATGACTCTACACCATTACTGCTTCTATCCTTCCTTGTAATGTTCGTCCAGATAACTACGAACCCGATAACGACGCTTCATCTGATCCACTCAATGAGCCAAGTCAACATCCCGATGCTGTCGAATATGAATATGTCTATACGGACGCAAACGGCGAAACTTTCGTAGACGACGCTTCGGTTCTTTATTTGCCTACCGTTGGCGCAAATGCCGCTGGCGGATCCACTGCGGCTGCGCAAACAACAGGTACCGCAGCCGCAACTACAGAAGGGCCTATGCACGCACATCCGGAGGTTTCAGAGACTGGTGACTCATCTGCACAGTCTCCAGTGATGCCTACTCCAAGTACGCCCGCAATGACACCTGGAGCTACGTCCACGACTACCTCTGACGCCAAGTCCACGAGTCCCTCTGACGCCACTTCCACGACTACCTCTAACGCCGGTGGCCAATCAACATCGAACACTGGTCCAACAGGTGGGTCTAAAACGCAGAGTGGGACCAATGGTGCCTTCCAGCAGGGGAATAGCCAGACTTCTACAGCTGTGGTCTTGCCTACCAACAACAAAGAGGAAAACCATACTCATCTGAAACCTGGCGAGACTCTCCCTGAGACTAGCAGTGGTACCGCGACTACGAATACTGGGACAGCGGCAACCCCGTCCGGCTCGCAAGTTGGCGAATCAAATTTTCCAAAAATTGTAGCAGGTCAAGAATACGACGAGAAAATGTCATATTTCAAAGAGACTCAACATGGACCCGATTGCTCCAAACCTGGTGGTGTGTACGATACCAGAGGCGCATGTGGCGTAACAGACACGATGAAGGAGCTGCTGGCCAACCCGCGCAGGCGCGTCTCTGTACCGCAGTCTTTCTGGGACCAGTTCCTACCGGCAGGAGGAAATGCCAAAAGCAAGAGCGCGATCTGCGGCAGTGAGTATTTTGCTTGACTTGTAGCGGCTTGGAAAGCTGTAGCCGTCTCTAAACTGACGCTTTCGCCATCAACATCTGCTTTCTCTGCGTACAATGCTTTGACAGGGAATATCACCTTCAAGGCCAATGGCAAGGAGATCAAGCTGATGGCCGCCGACCATATGGGAGAGAACAATTTTGACATGTGCCTTGATGTGTGGCAAGACTTTGGCTATGAAGCAGACATGTCTGTAAGTAACACTCTAACACCGCAAGGCACGAGGCTTCCACTGAGGAAGCGCCGCTGCATAGGTACACCCCGTCAAATTTACCTTAGAACCAGAATCGTGAAATGTGAGACGTCTTTGTTACATCCATGCTGTGATTCAACGACAAGGCGACTTGCCAGACAATCGCGCTTAAAGCCAAATCTCCAATGGAGCTCGATGTCAGAAGGGTGTCACGCAATCGGGCCCGTTACCAGACTCCACGGGCAGGAAGACCTTTTGAACCGGTACCCTAACAGGGGGCTAGGCAACGCGGCCGTTTGTTTGGCGGGTGTTGTAACAGCAGCGCTCGGAAGGTGTACTGGGAGTTTCCTACAAGCAATGCAACGGCAGAGAGGGAATGAGATTTCATAGCAAGCAAAGCCGGGTGTCGTGTAAATAGAGTTGAACAGTGTTCATGTTGATCGATCTTGCCACAAATGAGCTGTCTGGCATGATTATATCTCGGGAAGGCGGATCTCTCGTCATAGTGTCAACCTGGATTACACCAACGCAAGCTGCCTGCTTCTGTGTACGTTTACAGGGCGATGAGCTGAAATGCTAGATAAGCCTCTGCTTCGGAGTTGCAGTCGCCATCTGCCCAGCATGTGCCGACTAGAGCAGTCTGTACAACTTGTCAGGTATTGTTCGAAAAGGAAAGCAATGACAGACTCCGGGCAACAACAGAAAGCCGAAGATTTCTTGAGCCAGACTCACCGTTATGCCACCTGGTCTTTGCAGCCCATAATAGGGGGTGATAATGCCCCGGCCACCCATCGTGCAAGAAAGGGCGCCGCCTGCCTCTGCTGAGCAGGACCAAGCTACACCCTCTCCATTCCAGCCTGCCAGATCGGCGTCGGTACCAGCGTAAGGGACTGAGCCACGCTCGGCGGATACTTACCAATGCCGAAGTCCTCGCGATTTAATAACCTTCGCACCGTACGGTGCCTGGCACGGTGAGCGGGTTCTCAATGCACGGAAGTCGCTAGACTCGAGTGTCCGGACAGCGTCAGAATGCAGTATTGGTACCTGTACGTAGGGTGTTGCGCTTTGCATACAGTAGTGGGATCCAGAGGTATCGCAATGGTTACGATTGTGATCGACGACGAGTTATTGCGTACTTCTGACTCTGCCCACTCTTCTGGACTGATTGCCGCCATCACCGCAGCTCCGCACGCGATAGCTATTCGCCTGGTCCTGACACTGCTGGATACGTCGTCGACAAGTCCATCGTTGGAGTGTGCAGAAGCCGTGCAAATCAAGGTTGAAGTTGCGATACCGAAACTAATCAATGGTTCCAGCGCAAGGCTGAACAATGCAGTATAGTTCGTCACAGGAGGAAGAGAGGATGTGAACGAGACAGTGACTATGCACTCGAGTGTGCCTTCATGGCACCTTTACAAATGCACGCGAGCCTGCTGTAGGTACCGCCTCACCTGGTCATTTCCGACACCACTCGTCGGGCACTGCAAGAGAGCTGAATGTCAAGCATGGAGTTGCCAGTCGTTAGCTGTTTCACACCAACCATGCGCACCTCAATACATGATCTGAACACATGTTACAATCACTAGATTCTTTCAACGACACTCACACAGGACGCACCTCCAAAGCGCCACGAGCCTCACACGGCAGTACCGCATTCACACAGGCTACGGCCTAGCCCTTGTTACACATAACACATTACCTTGTACACAACCAAGAGAACGACATATCGATTCTAATCGGTCGGTGTCTACCTTGTAGTCATGCCATGTCTCGAGGATACCGGGTCCCCTGGGCGCGGTAGCAGCAACAGACCAGTCCACAAACGATCAACCCCGACCTACCGCCTTGTCTTTCTGGCGCTTTTGATTGTCATTGCGCTTCCATTCGTATCTGCAAGAGGGCATCGCGCATCTAAACACCCCAAGTCGATTAATCGGCTAACAGCATCGATTAGTACAACGTCAGTGACGATCTTCACTGACTTACAAACTGCAGGCAAGCCTCGAAAGCTCCGTCGCCACGAAGGTGAACCTCATGGCGATTTCCCTAGAGTCCTTCCGCAGAAATCTAGAAGCTCTGGAGAGAGTATAGAAAGCGGGGCAAGTCCGGAGTCTGCATCCTCAACACTGGCACAGGAGGTCGATATGGTGCCCAAACCCTTCGGCGCTGGAGTACGGGACAGATTATCCGAGCACGTCAGCACGGACTATTCGTTTACTTCTACAGGGTGCAAAGCTAGGCCCACTACCACAATCGCCGTCACGAAGTCGAGTCCGAAGGCGGGGAAGAAGACGGGCACCAAGACGGAGACGTGGACAACGACGACAACGAGGACAACGAGGACAAAAACGATAAAGATAACGAAGGAGACAATAGCGACGCAGCCTGGAGAGGAGGAGGAGACTGTAACCATCACTGAAGATGTGTATACAACCATATATGAGGATGCTGGCAATGGCGTTGGTGGTGGGTCAGAACAAGTCGATGGACACGGTCAGGAATCGCCCACAAAGATTGCAGATTCCTCGTCTGGACCCACACCGGGACCCACAGCTACAGCGCCCTACCCTTCTGTGACAACTATAACTTCGCATGTGACTATCACGGTCGACCCGCCAATCGGTAGCGCGGGAGTTGGCGATGAAACCCTTCCAGTTTCAGTGGATGGTCCGCTCGCCACAGTATACATCAACGGGCCAGACGCTTGGCCATCAGTAGGACCTATCATCTGGAATTTAGGCTCTAACTCTACTCCTGAGCACACTACACAAGAGAGCGATCCTAGCGATTCTAAGCAAGCAGCTGCCACGACTGAGCCAAGTACGCAGTCATTGGTACTCCCAGACCAATCAGGCACTCAGCCTGTTTCTCCCAAGCCAATCCCTCCAGATAGTGACACTTCGACAATTTCGAATGGAGCGCCGACGTCGACCGATACCTCGGGAGTTACAGACGCAGATGTATCAGGGAATCCAAAATCAACATTGTCTGGCGGGACGTCTTCCAATACGGATGCAGAGGCCGGACATACGCATCGCGACCCAGCGCCTCAACGGCCTTCTGGTGCTGCTGATCCATCGCAGAGTCCTGTCGGATCAGGAACACAGACCGCAACGATAAACACTCCGGATGTTTCGACATCTCGGAGACCTGGGGAACCATCGGTCACAGATGTGGATGAGTCGACAACAGTAGCGACACCATCATCATCATCATCATCATCATCCCCATCGTCACCAGGAACACAGTCCACAACGCCCAAAACCTCGAAAGGTCCGTCAGCAACAGAAACACAGTCCAAATCGACGAACACTCAAGGAGGTCCGACGTCTCGGAGACCTGGGGAACCATCGCTTATAGACCCAGACGCGTCGTACACCAACACATAGAGACGCCCCCCGTGAACGGTCGCTAGCAGCGATCAGCACATTGGCAGATACCAAGTTCCGACTCGACCAGCTCACACTAGGCTGAAAGTGTGAGGAGACTAGTCGTAGGCGGGTGGGCGTGCCACGTCGATTATGAAGATACCCTCATTCGGCACCATGAAGAATCGCTGAACTTGGCACGGCCAGGGCACAGACGACAAAGTGGGACTGAAGGTCTATTAGTATGAGCAACGTGCGTATATATACGGACAGTCTTCTAGTTGTCTCGTTTGCGTAGGGTGCCTCCGCATCGAAGTTTGTACAACCTGGTACCATTTCACCCGGTGATTAATGATTCACCGTGAACAGAGAAACATAGAAAGCGTGCGAAACACACAGGGTGGAAGCTGCCCGCGTGAACTGTCACTGTCTGCGTGTTCGTTGCTTCCATCATGAGACTTTGCGATGGTCCGCCTTCTAGATTCGAGCAGGTTGACGGTATTTCCGAATCAGGCAGGCGGGCAGGCGAGTTTCGAGTGGCGCACTGCGACTATTTCATTAAGTCTGATAGTATCAGAGATGGAGAATGACTGGTGTACACGCTTGTACATCGGCTGACCGTCGTCCCCTGCTCTCATTCACACCACTTCATTCGAAATCCGCTCGGCCCGAAGCAGACCTTCGCCTCTGCACGTTTCTCTTCTATCTTCAACAAACCGCCGCTTTTGCACACATCGACGCAGAAGAAACACGCAAGAAGCAGCACGCATCCACACGGTCCTTACTACACATACACGCACCATGTCGCAAAAGAACGTCGACATCCTCATCATCGGCGCAGGCCCTACGTGAGTTCTGATAAGAGCGCGTCTGCTGCATCCAGGTGCCTGAGGATCGCAAATTGTCAAGAAACACCTGCATGCAATGACTGATATCGGGAGCCATAATACATGCTATGCAATGCTGACCTCCTCTGCTTTGTGTCCTCTTGCATCCTCGCTCTTCCGCCTGTTCCACACACGCGCCTCAACCTGCTTGCTGTCTGCACTCTATCGCCATCGTTACAGCGGCCTCGGAGCTGCAAAGCGACTCGACCAGCTCAAGAACACCAACCATCTCATCGTAGATGCATTCGAGACTGCCGGTGGTCTTGCTTCCACCGATGTCACCAAGGAAGGCTTCCTCTTGTGAGTGGTGGTGAGCTTCAGCCCTGCTGTGGCTAGCAGCTACCCTCATCCAAACATGCTCGAGATCTCATATCGACTGATTCTTCGCATTCGCACTCCTACGATTCCTCGTATGATTGGCAATACAGCGATGTGAGTGGATCAGTACAATGTATCTCATCTACCCTCCTTACTGAACAGCCTTGTACTTGGTTCAATAACAGGTCGGAGGTCACGTTATCTTTTCCCATTATTTATACTTTGATGTGAGCCCATAGGTTATCATTCGATGATTGCGCGCTTCTCGTGCTGATAACTTCCCGCTGCCTTCTTCCAGGACTGCATCAATCAAGCCCTTCCCAAGGAAGACGACTGGTACGAGCACCAGCGTGTTTCGTACGTTCGTTCCAAGGGCGTCTGGGTACCATACCCTTACCAAGTGAGCCTGGACTACCACTGCTCTAGCTTTCTATTGCTGATCTGGTTGATCCGTAGAACAACATCTCTGTGTTGCCCGTCGCCGAGCAGGCCATGTGCATTGAAGGTATGATCGATGCCGCCGAGGGTGAGTCCATACCAGCATGTTCATACTTGTGACAGCGTGTATCCTGACTAAGTCACATATGTTATCATCGCCTACAGTCCGCGCTCATACCAAGGACAAGCCACAAAACTTCGACGAATGGATCATGAGAATGATGGGTCAAGGTCTTGCCGATCTCTTCATGAGGCCTTACAACTTCAAGGTCTGGGCTGTGCCTGTCTCTGATGTGAGCTTGAAGATCCATTGCGCTCCATAGAGGTGTGGCAGATTCACTGACGTTAATTTTTGTCTATAGATGCAATGTGACTGGCTCGGCGAGCGTGTCGCCGCTCCTTCCCTCAAGATGGTCGTCAAGAACGTCCTCGAGAAGAAGGTTGCCGGCAACTGGTAAGTATTGTCAAAGACTTGTTTCTGTGCGATCTCTCACATTTCCAAATCCCATGCTAATTACCTGGTTTTCACGCCTCAGGGGCCCCAATGCCACTTTCCGTTTCCCCGCTAGAGACGGTACCGGTGGTATCTGGAAAGCGGTAGCCAAGACACTCCCTGCTGAACGTTTCCAGTTCAAGACTAGCGTCACTCGCATTGAAGGCAAGAACAAGGTCGCTCACCTCTCAGATGGTACAAGCATCAAGTACAACAGCATGATCTCGACCATGCCACTTGACGAGATCACCCAGATCGTCGACGGGGCTGATGAACAGACTAAGAAGGTTGGAAAGGAACTTATCTTCTCCTCGACCCATGTCATCGGTGTTGGTATTCGTGGTGAACTCCCTGACCGTATTGGTGATAAGTGTAGGTTGCGAATTCTCCTCGAGGAGCGCAACTTACGACGTTCAAAGTTGACATTACCACTGCTTTTGTTTTTCCGTCTCACAGGCTGGCTATACTTCCCGGAGCCAGACTCTCCATTCTACAGAGCCACCATTTTCTCCAACTACTCTCCTTACAACTGCCCTCCCAAGGATGCTAAGCTACGCACAATGCAGACTGCCGATCCATCACTCTCCAAGGGCGTCGACTGTCAGACTGAGCGCGAGGGACCCTACTGGAGCATCATGTTGGAAGTCTCTCAGTCGTACAAGAAGCCAGTCAACGAGGAGACTTTGGTAGCCGACTGCATTCAGGGACTCATCAATACTACAATGTGCAACGCGGACGACGAGATCGTTTCTGTCTACCACAGGAAGTTCTACCACGGCTACCCAACTCCTTCCCTAGAAAGAGATGGACAGCTCAAGCAACTCCTTCCTAAATTGAAGGATGACTTCGGAATCTGGTCGAGAGGTCGCTTTGGCTCGTACAAGTATGAAGTCGCTAATCAAGATCACTCGTTCATGATTGGTGTAGAAGCTGTCGATTCTCTACTCTTTGGAGCTCCTGAAATGACACTCAACGAGCCTGACTGGGTTAACGGCCGCAAGGTAAGCGGGCTTCGCTATCACCAAATTGACGGAGACTGATCAGCTGATTCATGTTCCTATCTATAAGAACGTCGAACGAAGACTCTAAAGGAGCTGGCCTCGAAAGTATATCTTGCTTATCCGATAATAAGCTAGATTATTACTATTTTTTTTAAGACCGACCTTATTATTGCTCCTACCCGCCTACATAACGCAGCTGTCCGGTACTCGACGCCGCAGCCCAGCATTAGAGAGAAATTTTAGAGGCACAGATTTCATTCATATACTCATCACCTCTATCATCCTTTACAAATTAGACAGATCTTATTTTCAATTAGTTTCCTTGAGGGCGCATCAAGACAGTCAGTTATCGCAGGAAGTTGCAATTATACACTTTGGTATCCCTATTGTCTCCACTCTCTCTAGACTACTCACTTATATCTTGCCACACCGATCATCCTTTTCGGTCATCATATCCACCTTTTCTTTTGCTCATCGCGTCGGGAATGGAGCTGACAAATTTGCGTGGAAAGAGAACGATGCATG
The DNA here is from genome assembly GCA_024345325.1 of Cystobasidium tubakii. Lineage (NCBI taxonomy): Eukaryota > Fungi > Basidiomycota > Cystobasidiomycetes > Cystobasidiales > Cystobasidiaceae > Cystobasidium > Cystobasidium tubakii. The sequence continues at coordinate 556,920 of BROO01000001.1, read as the reverse complement.
CATTGCAAGGCGAGGAAAGATAAGCTAATAGTACACGAACGAGCACGGCTTTACTGCTGTTACTTTTGAATAAACGGATTCTAGTCATTATACTGCTGACACATAATCTTCTATTGCGGATCGATTGGGGGGCGCGAATTGATGTTGTTACAACAGGTGTTGTTACACTGCCTTGTGACTTCCTAAGGCGGCCTGTGCCTCGTATTTCCCATTAAACACTACGGATGTTTGGCAGATGTAGCTTCTAGAAGGTTCCGACAGGTCCATCCTTTTGCCATAAACGTCCCCATTCTAATGCCAGTCTATATACGTAAACTTCCATATCTCTAGTTTTACCAAATTGCATTTGCCAATCTTGTCCCCTTTCACCTATTGCTTGTAATTCTGTTTCATGCGCACCTTCATTGCCGGGTGCACTTATGTGCGGATGCGGTTCGCACACTGTCTTTCGTTGTTTGGGCTTGTTGGTGACTGGCTTTCCGGAGTTGTCTACGAGAGTCTCGGGCGCTGCTTCCACAGCTGGTGAGCCCAGGAAATAGCTGTAAACATTGTAGATCTCCGAATACATCGATGAGATTGGGATGAAGTGGTACCAAGCTGCAACAGCGGCATTCGCACATTAGCTAATTAGACACATGGCAGCGGACCGTGAGTACTTACGCTGTATCTGGTCTGAATAGTACTCAGTATAGATAGTCGACTTGAGTACGGCAGCTCCGCTCTCGAAGAGTGCCATGAGACGAGCAGAATAAGCCATGCCTGAGTGAATGTGATACAAATGCGTCAGCCGAATTACAGGGAAGGCAGAATCCTGATAGGCTTACCATCAATATCAATGAGCATCTTATACTTGGTTACGTCGATCAGAGGAACCTTTTGATCTATCCTGTACCCTCCATTTCGAACGGCGTCACAGACCTTTTCATGTCCGCAGCCGTCGAGCGATGTGAAAGCAGCATCGATGGTTTCTTCATTGACACGTTGACTCGGCAGTTCGACATAAGTCAGGTCATTTGTGCCATTTTGTGGTGGCAGGACGATTGCCTTCGGATCAGTCGAATTGTCGGAAGTCATTCGAATGAAACGATGGCGTTGATACTTGAGTTGCCGTCCTGCGGGATTATTTCCTCCTCCTGTAGTTGATCCGCGCCAAAATATCTTGTTCCTGCGCTCGTTCCAAGCTGGAAAGTCTTCTAGGACAAGAACGTGACCCCACTTGCCTGTCTTAGGGTCTTTGACTGCTTTCTTCACTTTCTTTCGATGTGCTTCAAGGTGATACTTGGGTCCTGTAGCGGCATAATAATCTATAGCCATTGTGAAAGCGGGCTTTTGTTCAGCATAGTTGCGCTCAGCCGAAAGAGACTGGTCAACCTACGACTTGGTATAACGACATCTGCAAACCCAGGCATAGTAGAGGGCGAGAAAACAGGATAGAGCGAATCGAGCGATCGAAAGTCCGAACAGAATTGACCCTGCATATCGTGCGTTCTTGAATCATTGCACAGTTGATCGTGGGAAAGGGAAGTCATGTTGCTCAGGAATTGGAAATCTTGCGTACCAAGATGTACATCTCGAGTAGGTCTGTCGTTGCTGGCAGATGCTACAAAATCGGTCTCCCGATGGTTCAATGTCTTTTCTCCGTCGTGAACAGCAGGGGGTGATGGTTTCCGCACGTTTTGGGGTTGCTGTCCAGATCGCCTTCGTTTCGAGGGAGTCTTCCTGTTGATCTGTACCTCTACCTGATAACTTTCATTGACCGTATCCGATACCTTGTGGCCTCTTCTCTTGCTTTTTGCATCGGGTGTCATGCCATTATAGGCTACATGCATTACATCTGCCAGATGGACGACTTGATTCGTCATGCTCGTAAGCTGCTTGCGCACCGCCGAGCTTGGTGGGCATGTGCGAATGAAGACGTCCCATGTTGTACCGTCGCCTTTCCAAACGGGATCAGGAAAGAACTTCTTTGCCTTGCTGGGTATTGTGCTGAGTTGACGAAGGTTGACGGCTATAGGGAGACAATCATCACATCACAGAGATTGAGTCAGCTTTCAATCCAGTCGTGCGATCATCGTGGTGTCGGAGCAACGATGAAACAAACTCACTAGTGTTGCCCTTCAATGCCTCCTTAATGATCTGCTTCTCCTCCCACGGGACCAGCACTCTCGGTTCTGCCAACTCATTGATGGCGAATACCATGTTGCCAATGCCCGGTCTCCCTACAAACGGCCTGACCATTCTCTCAAAACCTCTTGCTCGTTCAACTCCATAGTACTTGATGAGCTCTTCGTCTTCGTTTGCATCCCAGAATGTACCGCCTCCATCCTTGCCTTGTCCTTCTTCCACGTGCACTAATGCAAAGGACGGCTGCATGCCTATTTGAAATGTTCTTCGTCGGATCTCAGCAGCTTCTATCGCCCAAAAAGGCTCGAGCGAAGCCATCAGTGAATCGTATTCATCGACCAGGACACTGCCCACGGCTGTACGCATAGTGAAGAAAGGGCATGTCAGGGATTCCGAATGTAGCCTAACCACATGCTTTTGCTTACACTTCGCATACGCAAACCATTCCGTAAAGCCATACGGCGGATCACGTTTGTATCTCCTTTTGTATTCTTGTATCGCTTCATCCGCCGTTTTTGACTGTCTCGCGACCTTGTCATGCCATTCCTTCTTCGCATTGGTCATCAGCTGCCCTATAGGATGCTCTTTGAACTCCGTTATATGCGGTCCTAATCTCTGCTTCTCCAAGGCATCAAGATAGTGTTGCCGCCGCACGATCGCAGCGGAAAAGTAGGCTTCTTGCAGCGTGTTTGAGAAGACGTAGCAGAGCAGACTCAAGCATGCCAGGAATATGAGGTAGCGTCGTGTCCTTGTTCGTATTCTCTTTGGACCGCTTGAGGGTGGAAAGAGTGTTTTGAGGGTTTGAACGAGCTGCAGCCACGCGGGCGGAGGTGCTTCGTTATCTTCAGCTCGGTCTTTGGCTTTTCCGCTGCGAAAGCCAGTCAGCAGACGCGAGGTTGAGGAGAGTGTTGGTGATGTGCTGGGGAATCCAGAAGATGGAGAGGGAGAGCGCGACGGAGAGCGACGCAGTTGTGCTGGAGACGATGGTGGGAATGTCGAATGTGAAGCTGAGGGTGATGGTGGACGAGCGGTGATGGGCGTTGAAGGGAGCACATTGATGACAGTCTGGCCGGCCAGCCCCAAAAACAGTCTTGCACGGTGTGCCAGGGCTCTGCTGCTGTATTGTATCTGTTCCGAGAATGTCTCAGGAGCAGGATATGCCTGAGATGTAGAGGATGAAGGTGTTGGAGGCCTCTTGGACGAGTCGACGGCGAGGCCTCGAGGAGCTTTGCGCGGGGACGAGTGCCGTTTCTTGCCATCGTCGGTGTCCGGGAATGCAGTGTACACGCTCAGTAGCGTCGGCCTGCCATTCCTTTCTGATGAATCGCCATTGCCATTGCTGCCAGCATGTCCATTGAGATAGGGCGAATTGCCACTGCTGCTGCTGCCTGACGGCGAGCTCGGAGCAGTGACCTCGACGATGCTGTCCACCAGCGTCCGGTCCTCTTCCAAGCAGCTGGGTGTGTCTGGCGGCGTTGGAGGCTCCCCTACCACCTTGCAGTCCATCCCGCCGGTGATCTCGATGGATGGTAGAAATACAAACGCAGGTCTTGACAGGCAGCAGGAAGGTGAGGGCTGGGTGAGCAGGGTGAGCAGAGTGAGTTTGGAAGGACTCGGCAGAGAGGCGAAGAGACCAGCAGTGGTAGCTCACAACGCCGTTACCATCTCAGCACATCTCACCCACACGAATACTCTGCCTCTTGCATGTCCAGTCAAAATGACACGCGCCAGTTCACGCGCTTAGCCTCCCTGCAGGCTAGCACCGAGTCAAAATATACATCTATATGTATGGATAGATTCGATGCAGACTGGGCACTGCAGTGTCTATTCCAATGTCCGCAGCAGACAGGTCTACACAATACATAGCTTAGGAAGTGCCAAGTCGGGCATCGGTTCATTCATTATTGCAAAGTGACAGTTCGTCGGGTCGCTCCCGGGTTGCTTTGGACAGTCACGGGCTTGCCGATCTTCGGTCTTCGAAGAACACGCGTGGTTGGTCCTTCTGCAAGCATGCCGTGTGTTTACTGACACTGTACAGCGTGGTGAACCCCCATCAATAGCCATGCCTCTCAGTCATCGCATCTACCCCATCCACCTGCCTTTCGCACAAAAAAGGCAAAGAAAGCCTCCTGGAGATGGAGTGATCGGGCGGGAGCTACTTTGAGCAATTGCATGATAGTTTACTGCAGAGCTGGGTGTAGCACGCAGCAGGGCTTACTACGAGACTCCATCTATCAGGCTTCCTGCAAGCCATTCGGACATCTTGCCATCCTGCCACCTAGCTATCCATCAGCTGTCAACCGATAGAAGAGTCCCTCGGAACATAGCACACAATATTTGCGATATTCATACTCTGACACCTGTCAATCACTATCCAGACTTCAGCAAGGGCAAGAGCGATTAGCGCCAGCGATTAGCGCCTGTACAAGGGCAAGAACGAGTTTTGGCATACTTTCTCAGGATCCAGCCAGCTGGTCTTTGCGCATCATGAGCAATCTAACTCCAGGCGGGGCAGGCTTGACGGCTCCGTCTCGAAGACCGTCTAGGCTCAACATGATCGGACAGTCGACCTCGTCGCATCCATTGTCCTCGTCAGGGATGCTCACGCCGGTGCAAGAGAAGGGTTATCCAAAGTATCCATCAGCAGGACCATCCTCAACCCATCGAGTTCCTCTCCATCTTCGTATACCTGGGCTTTTCAGAACAAGGATCCCTGTGATCGCAGTCCTACCGTTCTTCCTGCTAGGGTATCTATTCGCACCAGTGCAACATTTCGACCCTGAACAAGCTAGCGCAGCACATGCCTCTACCACTGGGCGAACGGCGCCGGAATCATCTCAGAATCGCCTCATATCCTATCAGCAGGGCAAGGAATGGGCACAGAGGTTTATGTATCCATCTCCTAGACCAGCTAGCGCACTGCACGGGGAGCCAGAGGAACATTATACCGAAAAGGACGGCTTGCTGTATTTTCCACCTGCATCCCCTGAAAAAGGCTCTGAGGGTGTTGAAGTAGCCTACTCTACGCTTCCCCCTCAAAGGCATCCTATTCTCCATCTCATCGAGAAAGGTAGGTGGCGTTCACCATTTCATGAATCTGTATGTACGTGGTCTAATTTGAGCTGATTCACTGCGAATTAACAGCTGAACAAGATTGGGAAGATCTCCTGGAGAAGCAGAGCTCTACATTGTCCGAAGCTGTTGCCGAATATAGGCGGCGATATAACCGAGCTCCTCCGAAAGGTTTCGACGCATGGTGAGGCCTCGAATCCGTTAGTCATGGATTAGAGTATGTATCGCTGACAAATCTTGATGCGTAAAGGTTCAAATTTGCAACAAGTAACAACATACAACTCGTGGACGAATATGATGCTATAATGAAAGACATTGAGCCCTTCTTCGCGTTACCGCTACGACTCTTGAATGCTCGAGCATACCAATTAGCTCACGATCCTAGCTTGAGCCTGTCAGCCCAATCATTCACCATGAATATCAAGGACGGCAAATTGCAAATGACAGGGCCTCTAGCTCAATCTGGTAGAGCTGAAGAAACTAGAGCTTTGTTGGAGGGCATTGCCCAATTCTTGCCGGACATGCAGTGAGGTTTGCGGGAGAAGTCACGCAGAACCAGTACCAACTGCTCTAACACAAAATGCTTCTGCCTCCAGAGCCACTTTCACAGGTCATGATGGACCAGGTATATTCCTTGCGGGCGAGAAAAAGCAAAAATACATTGAATACGCAAGATCTGGAAAATATCTCACGGAAGCTGAAGCGGAAGCTACGGGCGATCAAGCTGAATACCATGGCTGGTCTGGCGCTTGCCCTCCTGGCTCTAACTGGAGGCGTTCACTTTACGGAAATGGGCTCGTGAAGCCTTCTACTCAGTAAGCCGCACACCGCTACAACCCTCCCAATCTCTTGATCTCTGACAACCCTTGTTTCCTTCTCTCAAGTTCCTTCATTTCGGAGGTCGAAGAGTCTTGCGATGTGTGCAAACATCCTGATGTAGCTACACAACATGGCTTTTTCGGGTGGTAAGTTTCTTTCCGAGATTACTCGTCAACGCACGCTGACGTGATTCACATGTAATTCTGCTCGTTAGGACCGGACCCCTTCCATCTCTGCTGTACCCTCTCTTCACCTGGGCCAAAACAGCAGTTCATTCAGATATATTGGTAACCCCGCTTGAGCAATATCATCTCCAAGTAGGACCAGATCCAAACTGGGAAGACAAACCTTACAATAAACTTCTTTGGAGGGGATCGACTACGGGAGCTGCTTTCAATCGGGATTCGCACTGGCGAAGTTCGCAAAGAAGCAGACTTGTACTCAGTAAGTTTCAATCTGTACCGGAAGGATTATTGCTTTCTGAAAGAGTAAACTGAGGTGTGTCTCGTCGATAGTGGCAAATGAGAAGGAAGGGTATCGGTCTATCCACTGGTCTGACAAGGATGGTGTACTACACGCTACAGAAGAGCCACTAGTAGATCTCAACAAGCGTTATCTGGATGTTGCGTTTACCGGTCGTCCTGCACAGTGCAGCGTAAGCCGAGTCTAGCTGAAGATATGGTCCGTGTCGCTGACCTTTCCATGATCATCGGTGCAGGAGGATGATGGAACGTGTGCAGCCATGCTACGCGTGTTTGAGTTTCAACGTGGTATGGATCAGGAAGAAGCAAATCAATACCGTTACATATTTGACATGGGTGAGTCGCCGCCTGTTGAGAGGCTCATCTCGAGTGATCTCGCTAATGGCATTGTAAAGATGGCAATGGGTGGTCTGGCCGCTTCCACCGTCTGTTGATGTCCAACTCTGCTATTTTGAAGAGTACTGTAGGTGATAATCCACACAGTACTGCATGGCGAGAACCCAAAACCCATTCGTGCTTGTTCCACAGATTATGCCAGAATGGTATCAGCAGAGAGTTAAGCCATGGGTTCAGTAGGTGCAGATCAACAAAAGTACTGTTTCGAGCATTCACTGATATCTGCTTAAATAGCTACATCCCCGTCAAAGTGGATTACACCGATCTTTACGATATCCTTGCTTTCTTCATTGGAGGTCCCGATGGTCGCAATGGGCACGACGAACTGGGTAAGAAGATCGCAAAACAAGGCCAAGAATGGGCAAAATATCACTGGAGAGAAGTCGACATGCAAGGTAAGAAGTTCTCATTGTCGCAAACGTCGGCGTAGGCTGAGCCTCTCCTGTCCTCCACAGCGTACTTGTACCGCCTTTTCCTCGAATATTCGCGCTTACTTGAACGCACCGAAGCAGATCTTTCTAGAGGCGACTACAAGGCGTGACCTTTCATTCTACTCCGCAAGTAACATAGACACATTTGTAAAAGAGATTTCTGTCACATATTATTGTGTCCATACACTTCAACCACATGCGTTTCCATTCAACGGAGTCACGCTATCACTAACGGCTTCACCTGCGCTGTTCGCAATTACTTGATCTTCAGCATCCAAGGAGCAGCACAATTCAGGGAGGTAAACGAAACGTATGATTGATTGCATATATGCCCTTAATTACTCCAATGCTCTGATGCAAATGAAAATGCCAATGATGCTGCGAAGGGCCTAAAGCTGTCAGGCTCGAAATGTTGACTAATGCTGCAGAACAGTCCCGTTCTAGAGCTACATGTTTGCATTCTTGGAAAACACACAAAAAAAGGTACTAAAGTCTAATTTGCGCTGTCAAGCTTTCTTTTCTTGCGGTCTTCCGGCATTTTCCAAGTTGATAGGGGATGCTCTAGATGCAATTTGGTCAAAAGTCGTCGACCGAAGCTCGCGAATAGCAGCATCTTGCGACGAAACGTTTGACTGAATGTTATCTCTGCTATCATAGCTTTGGCTGCCTGCCAGTGTACCTAAAGAGACCGGAGTTGGTAAATGATTGATGCTCGCGACACTCTCGGCGGAAGTCACTCGGGACGAACCACTATCATAGCTCAGAGCTGGCACACGCTCTGATTGGCCTTCGGCTTGATGAAAAGAATGTCCCTGTCCTGACAAGTTTGCGCTTTCTCTGCGGCGGCCGTTACTTGTATTCAAGTTGATTGGTGGTCGCTCGGTATGTGGAGCGCTCCAGCTTCGCTTGTCATTGTCATGATGATCCGCTTGATTCTTATTGGGTGGTTGCATCAACGGGATAGCTGAGCCACAGATCGTATTTGACGCTGGTACCGTTGCAGTATGGCCGTAGTGAACATTGTGGGAATGGTGCAAAGCAGGCATAGATCCATAAGGCTGCTCTTGCACAGGAAGTCCTTGGCCTGCACCATGGCCAGTCGACTGAGCATGATAATTGCTACCTTGTTGCATGGCCATGTAGTCTCGGTATGAAGTCGCATTGTTGTGCCAAACGAACGCTGGAGGGTTGTGGGCGGTCGCCCCAGGTGTTCCAAGCGCGAAAGGATATGGTTGCGGCATAAATTGAGCGTAGTCGGAGTACATACCAGGCGTGCCATTTTTGTGGGCGGATGTCTCCACAGAGTAGTTCGCGGCAGGCGGTGGTTCGTATGGATGTCCCACGTTGGGTGAATAGCCTGCTCGGTAAGGCCACCAAGGCACTTCTTCCTCACCACCTATTGTCCCTGGTCTTGAACGTACGACCCCTGCGACCATGTCGCGCGGAAGAGGAAGAGGAGGAAGTTCAATATGATGTTCAGGATGCCCAGGCTGGTGGACATTGTATGCAAAATGCGAATCAGGTTGAGGGTAAGGGAGCCCGCCGGGCACAAGGTGATGGTCCATAGAGTTGTTGAGGGCGAAAGACTGTTGTGAATAAGAAGGTGAAGATGCGGATGAGTTTGTTGCATGGGTGGACGCGCCATCGATAGCACCTGACGAGGGGAAGAAGCGTTCATCAGTACAAAGCCTAACGTAGGCGGGGTGGCCTTGGTGGTTGGCCAGCATCCCCGCTCTCGCGCATCCCCGGATAGCAAGCGGAGAGCCTGGATGAATTGGATGATAGGCTCACCTGCAGGATATGATAACGCACGAGAAAGCAAGCCGCTCTCAGACGGAGGGATGCTGGAAAAATGTGAGATAGCGCTGTCCTTACGAGAAGGGGATCCTGCAGGAAGCGGCGCTTCTTGCAAAGTGCTGCTTTCCCCTAATCTAGGCGGCTGTGACTTTGCCTTCCGTTTGTTCTGACATTCACATCGCTCAGCGTGTGCGCTTCCACGTTGCTTGCACGCTTTGCACTGAGTGCTAGGCCGTCCCTTTTTGGCGATCGGAAACAGCTCGCGGTCGTGATGAACACACTTGCTGCTGCGGTGCCCAGTGATGCAGGAGCGGCAGGCATGTTTCGTCCCATCTTTGAGAATCTATGATAGATAAGCATGCTAAATCAGCAATCTAGCTTGTCTAATTCTGCCCCTTTCCCAGCCTGCCTTGCACTCACCATTGCGCTCAACGAGACGCACTACTAAATGCAAGTGCGCTGAACGACTAAGCCTCCTGCTTTGCACGCAAGGAGCTGGTGCTTGCGAAATGAACCAATTATAGTTGGGAGCTGATGTCCTACGATTTGCTTAGATGTGTGCTTGATATGCACTGAACGCTGGGCGAAGCTTTGTGAACCGAGAGGTCTCGAAAGTCGCAGACCGATGAAGTCGAGTAAGGGCTTTTTTCAGATTAAAGACGAGGTGAGAGTCCCACAAGGAAGAAGTCAAAGTTCCAGAAGAGCTGTACTATGAGTGCTACTACTGCCGATGCCGTGCTTGGTAAGTTGCTGAAGTCAACCGCGCACAACTTGATGAATACCGTAGCTATGTCCGACCCGACACCAGAATGGCACAGCTTCCGCACCAAGAGCTTGTATGTGTGGCTGACTTCGACTTCTTGAAGCTTCTTGCACTACTAGTCGTACTACTGGCTGGGTAGTGGAGTTTGGTTGATTCAGATTTGTCGTGAGCTGTGTGAGGTCACTGCTGCAGCAAACATTGAAAGACTGCTAAATAAACAGGCAGTTCGGCCAATTCACCGAGATGGGCGTAGCCTCGCATACCTCTGCCTGTAACCTGGCTTGACAGGTGGCAAAATTCCTGCTTGGTAGCCTTTTTTCTTCCTTGAGATCTGCGATCCTGCATGGTTTCGCTCGGTCTTCTGTCTTTAATTGGTTTTGAATAACCGACTCCGCATAATAAAAGTTGCGTGAATATTAAAGGTTATTACTTTATCCTCCCGCCTGTCAAACCTCAGCCTTGTCACATGTGGCGGGACGGCTGGGAAAATAAAGTTTACGGTTTTCTGTCATAATCATGGGGCTCAGCTTGAGACGGAAATGGCAGATATTCCTCTTTCCTCCTAATCCTTTCCCCTGGAAGTAGATCTCTCGTCATTCGGCACTGGCAAAATACCAATTTCCTTACGTCGAAAGCGGTTCGCAACCAGCACCCACGCATTTGCATGGTAAGCCATGCGCAGATCTAGAGTGGCGGAAGTCCGCCGCTTACGCCGCAGGAGATGCTTGACGGGAAAGCTCGCACATGTCACACTGTCACCCCTTCGTGAACGAAGGCATCCCTTGTCTACTATAGGTATGCAATATCCTCAAATCCTATGTGGGACCGTAAGTATACGGCAAGTAGTACGTGATGATGCCCAAGCTTGCTTTTGGCCGTGCCTGTACCCCTGGACCATCCCTATATTGACTATACAGTATAAGCCGTCTTAACTTGACTGTCCAGGCACAGTCCTGTATGCGATCCATGGAGTTGACAATGGTCCATATTTGCAGGTCGCATGTCTTGCTGGCGGTCTTGTAAAATCGTAAGAGTGTCTCAGTTTGCCGGTCGAGACGTGTTCGCCTACTACTGTGCATGTAACAAGAGTGATAAGTAACCTTGCAGGCCGTGCGGCTTGTAGCGCCAGAAAATATAAATGCTTATCGCCGATGGCCTTGACGACCCCAATAAGAGGGGGGCAGTAGGTACTTCGGCAATCGCAGTAAGCTGCTTCTCTCTTTATCTTGCTGATGGATTTTGTGATAGCTTTCTAATTCTGAAAGATATACGCTGGCTATAACACCTAGAGTTGCTGTTCTCTTGGAATAGCAGAGGAACTGTCGCGATGAGAACAGGCTGATTGTTGGTGGTGGCAAAAGGGTCTGAAGGTGACGAGACTGGGAGTAGACTGATGGGAACTAGATTGCAGAGACAAGAAGGGTCTGTCATTTTCTATTGGATTTGATACTACAGGGGAGGCTAACAAGATTCTAGCAGACATAAAATAGGCAAAGGCCCTGCACAAGGTTGGCGTGAGGTGGCGTGAATCAAGGATATGGTGGTACATAGAAAGATAATATTGTATAGAGGCTGGCAATGTACTAATTGATATATATTGGTCGTCTGAGCAGGCTAGCGTTGCACCAGCCATCGTATTGCTTCTTCTGTGCGTCTTGCAAGCCGTACTGACTTCGGAGTCGCTTAGTTCGGCCGCAACCATAGCTGGCGTCTTGAGGCTTTAGCGCGTGGCTGCTCTGACGCGAGCTTCTATGTCGCTGCTGTCAGTATTGAGCCTGGTGTTGATGGAGTCTGTCAGTGGCAATGGCTGCCTCAAACACGTCAAGCTCTTGAATGTCGGACGAGAACGAAGGCTGCCATGGCAGGCTAGAAGGCTTGGAGCACTCCGCGGAGATGCCTGCATAATCAGATCTGCAATGTCATAACTTATGGAAGCAGGCTTGTTGCGGTCGACTTTCAACTTCCAAGGTGCCGCATACAGTGGAGTGCATGTAGTGGAAGACCAATATGGACCATAGATTCGCGGCTTCCGTCCAGCATTCGGAAAGGCTTGCGCATGTCGAGCGAGAGTTTTATCAGGTGTCAGCCTCTACCTGCGTGAGTATCCTGAGTGTGCGGCACAATTCATCTTGCTTCTTGCCTGTCCCCAGCCTCCTGCCAAACCTGCATGACGGCCGAACTTGGAGTGGGCTTCTTTTGCTGAGGAGCTAACTCACCACTGATTCAAGTGAAGGAGCGATGGCGGCATCATAGTGGTCTGCAGGAAGCCTGCATCTCATCAGGTCGCACGGCTGTCTTGATAGCTGCTGCCGCGGTATTGGGATTAGCAGTAGAAGGTGCCTTGCCTCGACGCAGCAGCAGTATGAGCGCCTCATCGACAAGCCTGGGACGACGAGGGGGGTACAAGACCCGAACAACCAAGAGCGACAGCTCGAATAGGACGTCTAGGGTGAGCTATGGCACATATATGCGCCCTTCTGCTTTACCGCCAGGTCAGCACATCGCTGATCCATCGATTGATCTTACACCTATGACGGACAATGATTACAGTTCGCCCAGGTATTGCTGGCAAGGCTCTCGTATGCAAATCTCAAAGTAAACCAAGGCTGGATCAAACAGAACATCGACGAAGTGGAGCATCTGTATTCGTCCCGTTTCCGAAATCAGGCTCAAGAGCGGAGGTTAAGAAGGCACAACACCCCGTTCAATGACCGAGCTTTAAACTTTGCGAAAGACTCAAAGCTACCGTCATCTCTCCTTCCTCTACGACAAGATAACACTCACACAGCAGAACCCTATTCCAACGAAAGCACTCTCTCAGCCACACATACGCATGTGCCACCAACAAGGCCTTTTGCGGACGCTATCGAGGATCCTCTGGGCGGCATATGCCCGGCACCGCATAGTAGTCACTATTTGGGGTATACACCGGGATTATATGATGGATATGATCCAGGTGTCTCCGTTTATGCGCCCGTAGATGGACACCAGCCTACGACCACCCCGCAGGGCTACCTATCTTCGCGTTCAGGCAACTGGGACTCACCCCGACGGCAGTCCTTAACCTCACTTTCAGCGCAACAGCCGACTCATAGCATGTATACATATCTTGCTTCTCCAGTGGCCGGCTCTGCATCACAATTCGCTGGACCTCCAATTGTCGACAATATGGTCGTACATAGACCGACTGCACAAGCTTCAGCCACGGCCACTGCCGTCCCTCAGCATACATCCCTATACAAGGCAAGTCATACTGTATCTAATCAGTCTCCTGACGACACTACCAGTGGCTTTTACCGAGCCGACCTGGGAACGCCAGGCGTGCAAGCGCCCATGGGTGCTGCAGCTGCAGCTCAATACTTTTCCGCTCAGAATGCACAACACCAGTATCCTCTTGCACCCGTCCCTGCTATCACTCCACGGCCTGATCTCTTTGCTCCGACCTTTGGAACCATACCTGCTGCTAAATCCTCTCACGGAGCACGGCAACCCCACGCTGGCATCAATTCAGTCCGAGGTCATCTCAGGAACCCATCCCTCAGAGGAGAGTACTCTGTAAGCAACGTTACGATGGATGATCTAGATTCTCACTTTGGGCAATAGGACCGTCGTCAGTTTCGCTGGTGGCAAACTCCGTGCAGGAAAATGCGATGGTAGATGTGATATACAATAAGGAGGAAACAAAGCCATGTAGCAATATTTAGCCTCGAATGCATATGTACTTGTCCAGGTCCCGCTGCAATACTTTTTACAAGTTGCGTCTTTGGGAAGAAGCACACAGCTTCAGCTTCGTGACACAGCAGCTTGCATGCAGCCGCCTGAACCTCTCTATCTAACCTCTCTATCTAACCTCTCTATCTTTCCTATCGAGCAACATCGCTCACAATACGCTACACCGTTTGGCTGCATGGTGAGCTGCCCTGCTGTTGAGGGCACAGTGACTACGTTGCGCCTACTGAGCATCTTTGGGCTGCGTTGCTCAGTCCGGCACAGCTCGTCGTCGTTTAATTCGCGACTTCAAGGCACTCTCCAGTGATCCGCCCAGCGGCGTCTCTGGAGCGCCTTGTCCAGACAACATTTTGATATGGAACGCAGTCATATTTGGACCTCGTGAGCTGCCAGACCTTTCCTTCAGCCTGGTCCGCGGTGCTGTCGCTGATTAGCGTTGTGTGCTGCATCATCACGGCCACGGGTGTTGCAACAGCCGAAACACCCTTCGAAGACGGTACATTCAGGCTAGTCTTGACATTTGAGGAAACCTACCCCAACCGACCGCCTACAGTGAAGTTTCTGTGAGTCCACACAATCTGCCAGTTGGCTGCGAGTGGCCGTATTGACCACCTCGCTGACTGATGTCAATTTCCTTCATAGATCCAAGATGTTCCATCCCAATGTCTATGCAAACGGCGAACTCTGTCTAGACATTCTTCAGAACCGTTGGTCCCCCACATACGATGTCGCTGCCATCCTCACTAGTATACAGAGCCTTCTGCACGACCCCAACCCGAATAGGTGCGTCCGATCATTTCAGGCGGTCGGCGACGTATCAATGACGGGGCCATGTTCTGACGGTTGTCGTTTCTATCTGTTCTCTTTAGTCCTGCAAATGCCGAAGCTGCGAATCTGTATCGCGAGAACCTCAAAGAATATTGCAAGCGCGTCAGAGCAACCGTTGAAGCCTCATGGCTGGATGACTCGGACCCTGCAGCATAGACAGGTATTCGATGCCGCAACCAACTCTCGTACTTCTACTCTAGGCTCTCATCGTTGTTGTACAATGTGGGTCCTTCAACATTGCTGGTGCTGATCTATGCGCTGATGCGGCTTTCGCCACCAGCATTGCCCCCTGCTCCCGTTAAGTCAACAGGACTGTATCGTTAAACCTGCAATACTTCGTACGCTGTTTTACTGGACATTGTGATAATACCTTTCTCTGCACTCATGAGGACGTTGCACTGTATATTCAAAGCTATGCCGCTCTCGCCACTAAACAGTGAGGAGCGTTAAAGCAATCGTCAAAGTCAGGTTTAATGCCAAACGTCTCCAGGGGTTCCTGGTTAACGCCTACTAATAGTGCCAATACTAATGAGAGCTCCCAGTTGATATATTACATTCCTGCGACAATGGTCGGAACGGTGCGAAGAATGTCAACATTGCCGGCAGATACAGCTCTTTTCGGCAAGTCACATACCACGGCTAACGCTGTGCCTTTGCCAGATCGCGCCTCCGAACCCGTAGTTTGATGCAAACGACCAGAAATACAATATATCCAGAATTGCTGGCGGAGTCGGTTAGCTTTTGCTCTGGGTCATTTATGCTGACGGTCAGTACACGTGAAAAGCACTTGCTACACATTCCGCTTGCATAGGAAGCCAAGATCTCTAAGCCTTAGATACGATACATTGTGTCTGCCTCTAGGCTGACTGAGCTGGACCAAGGCTTGCAAGATGGGCAGCCATACTGATAAAGAAGGTTTGCGCTATCTGAGAGGTGTAGAACGAGTGCTCTGAATTATGGGGAAGCACCAAATTGTGGGCAAGCTGCAGATGTAAATATGGTAAGCAGGCTGCAGTCAAGGAAGTGAAGTGTTTGGACGTACTTCATGTGCCATTGAGAAGTAGGTAGATATGAGAGCACCTTCTAAATGACCCTGCTTGACTTCCTTTCCATGCCAAGCAAGGTGGAATCTGAGATTGAAGAATATGCTGCCAGATCTGTTGAAGGCGATCAAAGGTCCAGATCCGTCGTAGAATATGTGCAACGCCTTCGGATCGACATCGAAGATGCTAAGAGTGTACTGTCAGTTTCGCCAAGGCGAAGGAGAATGATGCGAGATTACGGGATCGCTTCTGCAAGTAAACTTACTTTCCAATAGGCTTCACGACAAATTGAGCATACTGCTTCAGTGCATCCCCGTGAATCTGAAGGGTGTTCTCGTCGGGCTCTACGTTCCGGCTGATGTAAAATCGCAAACCTGCAACATCCGTTACGTAATCGAGCTCGTTTGCTGGCGTACTGTCGCAGTAAGATGCGGACTCCTTCACTTCTTTCGTGTCGACTTGGCTTGTAATGTTTCCCGACCGATCTGGACGTGAAGCCGCGATGGCACGGATCACGTTGGTGCTGATGTTAGCCTGAGGAGTCACTATGAATAGGAAAAGTTACAGCTCAGTATTTAAATGACGGGCGAGGGCCAATTGAGCTTACCATCTTCGCTCCTACCTGGCCCAGGCCCTCCAGAGGGATCTGAGTCCAACGATGGGCCAGACGTCTTGTTTGGATCGTTGTGTAGCGGCTTTGAGTCTAGAGACTCAGTTTGGTGTTCTCGCTCAGCGCTCAAAGGACCAGGTGGCACCAGGGGATGGCCACGCAACTTCTGCCTAAATGAGTCGAATAATCCTTTGGATGTGCTTGGGGGCAGAAGCGGCGTAATTGCCGGATTTGACAGAGGTACAGGGCTAGGTTCGCCATGTGTGTTGCTGACGTCCTGCCTCTCTTCATATGCTATGTCCACACGGTGTTAGGAAGGCCCGTAAGAACAACAATCTTATAGACTTACCGGGTGGGAGTGGCTTACGGCTGTGCTCAGCGGCGATTCTCTGCTGTTCTGCTTCAATTCGAGCTTCTCTTGCCTTTTGCTCAATAGCTTCCTGTTCTGTTTTCCGTGCGTTCATAATCTTGTCCACATTAAAGCCTCGCCGCTTCAGATCCCGGAGAGATGTTTGAAGCAAGGTCATGAAGAGCAAAGTATCATGAATCTTCTGTTTGGCCAGAACGAGTCTGGTAAGGGCAGCAGCAACCTCGTAGTAGTCAAGATCCTGGAAGGCAGCTGATATCCGAAGCAGAAGAGCGCCTTTCTCCTGCGTGGCAGCTGCTGAGGCTGGACTGCTCTTGACGATACGGCTTGGTCCTAATATTAAACTCCGCTGTCGCTCAATTCGTGTTACTTCGCGTACTTTCAGATTCCGCTTGAGCCAATCTTCCGTCAGACGGACATCTTTGCCAGCTTGAGGGCGCTCATGCAGGAAAAGAACAA
The DNA here is from genome assembly GCA_024345325.1 of Cystobasidium tubakii. Lineage (NCBI taxonomy): Eukaryota > Fungi > Basidiomycota > Cystobasidiomycetes > Cystobasidiales > Cystobasidiaceae > Cystobasidium > Cystobasidium tubakii. The sequence goes on along the minus strand of BROO01000001.1, from coordinate 540,000 downwards.
CGCGCTACAATATCAGATTGAAATCAGCTGGCATCGTACCGTAACGGTCGTTAAGGATGCCTTCACCTCTAATATAAGCTTTCTCAGCACATCCGCCCGGTTATTCGGTTCTTCAGGTATTGTGGTGGAAGAATAAGTAGTAGTGACCAGCTTGCTGATCCTCTTGCCACCAAGGTTCTGTAAAGCAACCTGAGTAAACAGAAGATCACAAAATTATTGAAGTGATCGCCCACCTCAACGAATGCCTCAATCATGTCATCCTGCGGACAGGTTAGGATATGTTCCCGGAAATCGTTGACAAGCGTCGTGTCATCAACCACCACGATATCGGTAGCAAAGGAAAGGCGGAACTGTAGGAACCCCTCATCGTCTTCATCGTCGTCGTCTCCGTCGGTCGCAGTGGTCTTGCCTTGGCTACTTGATGCCGCACGCACACGTTCGTAGCCAAGCAGGAAAGGAGTATCTTGCATCCTTTTGCGGAGATTGTTCGGAAAGCTGGCATCTTGTGCTGCCACCTGGCGAAGCAAGGTGATGTAGCGATCAGCAGAACCGGCCAAAGTGAGAAAACGTTTCGGGTCATCGAGCAGCATTTGCGTCCTAGACACAGAGGCGCGGTTCCTTCAGCACGATTTCTTGGAGCAGACTACGAGTTAGGCAGACTCACAGCTCCGCGGTCGTGGGTTCATTTCGAACGCCTATCTGTAGCAGAAAGGAGTTCGCAGTACTGCCATAATCGATGAAGGTGAACAAACTTCGGAACTGTTCAGGTATACTGCTTTCGCTTGACTGGAAGTACACTGCACGAGGAAAGGCCAAGCTCCAAATGTTACTGCCAGGTTGCTGAACGGGGATTATTCTGGCGAAAGCGAGTGTGTTGTGATCGGCAGCCGTAAATCCTGAGGTGTGGATGGAAATCAGCAAAGCTTAGAGGCAACTTAAAACGAGTGTAGCTTGGCGCTCGAGCTGAGGAAGCGTCCGCGCAGCTTTTGGACGCATGACGGCGTCATTGAAGGCGAGCTGCTTTGCAAGACACGCCGGCAAATGTCGTGTGCCAGCTGCTCCAATCTCGAACGCCCTCGGCAACTTCCCAAGTGATGTAAGCGAGCTTACTGGATGCTTGCCCGGCCAGATAGGCGAAGAGCGGCCGAGCGTCGTTGTGAGTCCCGGGAGGCGAAGCCAAAAGTTTCTTCACCAGAGCGCCAGTTGGTGGATCGGCAGAAAGCTTAAACTTGCCGGCATGTATCTGATAATCGGGATCTAGAATAGCAAACTCCATCACACCAGCCCCAGCCGTAGTGTAAGTCTCTGTAGGCTTGGACCAGTCTTTATGGCCGTTCTTAATCACCGGAACAAAGGGCAGATCTTGCTTCGAAGGGGAGTAGGCAGAGGCATACTGTGCATCGAAATGCTCTATGAAGTAAGTAAGCGCATGCTTCCTGCGTTCGGGGACAGTATGGTCAGAAGCCATAATGAGAATGTCTTCTACTGCTGGATATCGCCTGAGACCCATACGGAACAATAGCTTGGCTTCATCGGAATGGGGTCGCCACCTGGCAGCGGTCCACGCAACGATCGAGAGACCCAGACGCCGATGGGCCTCGTTCGGCTCGTATAAAGCACTAGCTTTGAAGCGTGTTGGCCTTTTGCCTTCTTCCAACTGTTTCGTGCTTGCGTGCTCCTCTTTCGTAAGCCAGGCCGTCTTCTTAAGCTTGTCCAGCTCTTCGGCCGACAGGGTGTCCGCTACAGACACAAGGTACTTGGTCTAAATCGACTGTCAGGATTCGTATCAAGTTTATTGTCCGATCTAACTCACCACTTGCTCCTGATCCCAGCTTCCAACGCCGAGTAGCCGTGAAAAGACAAGTTGGAGGTCTACGTGATCTCGCACACCGAGCGACTTCAACAGCTTCTCCATACTGCCCTTGGCTTGCAAAACAGTAACAGGTACTGACAGAGCCAAAGAGAGTTAGCTTCTAGAGAAGCATTGCCAGTCTGCTTGACTTACGATCTTCAAAAAGAGTGACCTTGGGGAGATAGGCTTCTGTGGGCGTTACCATACCCTTCTTCGTCGGTATGCAAGCGAGGTGCCGTAGTATTGCAACAATCTGCGAAGATTGGTCTGCCCGGAGATTCATCCAAATTTTGGCCAAGACACCAAGAACGCGCTCAGCGAAAGCAGGAGACATTGTTATACTCGACTCTATCATTGTGAGCATTTGATCAGTCGCGAGATACTTGATCCAATCTTGCACGGCGAGTTCTGTGATGCCGAAGACTCGCTGTAGGTCCTGCCAAGGAATAGCTTTCGAAATAATGTACTGTAGCATGGTCAGTAGAGGACGTGTGATCCGATGAGTGGACTTACTGGCAGCATCTGAGGCGGAAGCGGTAAATCCGGAGGAATGGTCTTCGGGCTGAGGTAGTTATTGACCGTTGACATTGGCACAACTTGTTCGCTGACGGTATCCTCGGCGGGTACCGTGATGACCAGAGCATCTCTGAATCTTGGCATTAAACGCGCGTCGTACTGCAGATTTCCGGCCAGCCCAATCCACCACTGTAAAGCCGATGTCGCCTGGGCGACTGAAAGCGGTTTTGCATTGAGCTGTGAGATGACGTCGTCGATTGTCACCGACTGAAGCAAGCTTCGTTCTTGTAGCTGATCTATCAGTAAACCTGTGTCTTTCGCCACCGAGTCGGGTATTGTAGCCAGTCCCGTCAAGAATGAGAGCTCTGAAACGGGTAGCCTAACTCTAGATGACGGAAGTACCCCCTGTGTGCTGATCAGAAGGAAGTCGCGGGTATTGCTTGCGAAGAAGCTGTTCTGTACGATTCGGCCGACTTGTGCGATGGGCGTTGACTGGTAGAAGGTAAAATTCTGCATGACGTGCGAAGAGGCTGCGTATATCTCAGCCTTCGCGACATCTTCTGCGTTACTGAGCGACTTCCAACGACGTGCCAAGTCTTGCATTTCGCTGTCATAGATTATACGACAAGTGATACCAGAAATTGACAAGAGTTCGCGATTGTAGTCCGCTATGGCTTTGGCTTGCAAGTCTATCTGCTCTCTTTCGACCGTCGGTATGAAGCGTCCGGAAATGGCTGATGAGCAACCAGTAGTCTGAAAGAGCGGGAAGCCTATGTAAATCTGGAAGACATGAATAACAGTGAGGATGCATACGATCACAATCATGTAAGATTTTCGCTCTAACCTTTCCCTGCGTTCGGAGATCGGAGGTTAACTGGCTAAACAAACTCTGTATAGACTTATCTGTGCCTTCCTCAGACCGACTCGCGTCTGCTTCTTCCTTCGAAGAATACAGAACGCGTAAGCGACATAACGCAGGAGGAGGCTTCTTGGTACTTCGCTCGATTTCTGCTACTACAGCAGGGGAAGCTGTGAGTTTGGCTTGACTCGTGACGATCCGTAGGAAGAGCGAAGCTGACAGCTCTTCCGTCGGGTCTTGATTCGCGGAAGTAATATCAGGTGTGCGGACTGGCTCAGGAGTTTTGACACTGGAGGTAGCGAAACTCAGGAACTTGGTAGCAAAGCTCTGCTTGACTGCTTGTGCGACAGATGTTATGGGGGCTGCCGTTGAGGCCAATGCAATCCGTTTTGCGATGCATGTTAGCTGTAAAGGGGCTTCTTCAAGACTAGTAAGTTGCATCATCTTGCCGGGAGTCCTGAGGTTTGTGTGAGGAGGCACTGTCAGCGGTCTGGCAGGCGCAGGTCGCTTTTCGATGCGGCAGAGCTCGACGTTATTGAAATGCAACGACATCGTGGTAATGCTACTGGTGAATGGAAGAGCGGTCGCTAGGAACTTGCTGAAAGATGCTGGATCAGGCATAGGCTCGGGCGATCTACAAGGCATTGCGATAGAAGACCAAGATCGACCATTCGGCGCATCTTCATCCCGACTTCTAGGATTCTTGGCCCTCTTTACCGCTAGTTGCTGACCTTTCCAGAAGAAAAGCATCATCTGTTCACCGGACACCACGAGCGGTTCATCAGAAAGTGACCAGATCGAGTAGAACCCAACGCCGAAAGCGCCAATCTTCTCCGAGTCTGGCTGACCCTCTGCTACAGTTTTGAGCCTTCGCCAATCCTCTTCGCGGAAGATAATTCCATCATTCTTGACGGTTATCCGCGCGATGGGTGCAGTCCTTAGGGAAGTGATAGAGGTCGAAGGAAGATGAGAATCAAAGTGGATTTGCACAGTCTATTTGAGAGGAATCACGCTGGCCGATACAGCTGTAGACTGATTACCTGGATTGACCTGATCGCAGACCGCCTGCGATCCTTGTGCGACTTAGTAGTCGTTCACACCGTCGTAGTCGTAGGCGGTCTATAATCAGGCCAACCCAGGTAAGCAGATCCAGCTGCAATTGACCAGCAGTGATGGTGGCGTAAGTATCGAATGAAGGCTATATCGGAGTACCAGTCCTGAGTATACTCACCGACGCCTGTGCATCATCTGCATTCTGGAGCAACTCTCTGAATACCGTGTAATCGCCAGAGTATCGTGCGAGGATCTTCTCTATCAAACCCCGTTGATTCACCTCAACAGCCTCTTCATAGCCGGATTCAAAAGCGCGTTGTAGTTCATCATTGGGTTCCATCGTGGCCACGCCAGCAGAGATACGAGTATCGATGAATCACTGTCTGGCGACGTTCCTGAATACTATTGTAGGGTAACGACTTGCAAGAACATCTGAAGCCTCGTAATCGTTGGAACTTAACGTGTCTTCGTATCGTCTAGACGGTGGTTATGCCCAGCAAGCACGACGGATGTTGGATTCTAGGGGCAGCGGTAACAATCACCTGCAGTAGGGACAACAGACTGTGTGAACTCGATGTGTAGGCAAAGGAAACGCAAATGGAGCCGCTTGTCTTTGCTTTGTTCGTGCATGAAGGTGATCGGCGCTGGGCCTGCTGCGCCAGTACGCCGACTTTCGTGCTTCTCTTCCATTCTATCAAAGACATACGTTTGACAACGACAATATACCGTCCAGTGGTACTTCGAGTCAGCCTCTGCTCTTCTCCTGACGAGCCTGGGTGGGCAAGGCATCGACGAATGCGATGGATGCAAGGGGTTCCTCGAGTATCGCACGGCAAGATGACCTTCATAGCTTCCACAATCTTCATCATACGCGATGTCTCTACCAGCAGCATGTGATAGCTAGTGGCCATCACAGTCTGATACCGAAAGACGCTTGTTGCTACTCGCCATACATCCTCCTCTGTAAGATTACTCCTCCCATGTAAGATCCGCTTCAATCCCTGTAAAGGACGCCAACGAGACTACCGGCTGCGTGCGTAGCTCCGATAAACAAGATCAAACCTCCCTGCGTTGATTACGTCAGGAGATTCTGAGCCCTGTCGGACCTAGGAATCGTGCACATTCCACTCACATAATCCTTCACGCCATATGCAAAACGCGCATCAGGCAAAGCTGCCCCTTGCATTAACAAGCTTGATATAGGTCCAGACAAAACACTGCATACGCCTCGGATCATAAAGAGCACCCCAAAGATTGTCGGGGGGGCAATCGGGTCCCCTTTGGCGATGACCGTGATGAGGCGAGTCCACAAGCTAGTGAAGCCGAGACCAAAGAATCCCCATGTTGCTGCAAAGAGGCACAGAACTGGAAGGTTCTTTGCGAATCCAAACAGGAAGAAGGCGGAAAGCGACGCGCCCATGCACGTCATGAACACCACGAGTCTAAGGGGCCATTTGTCGCTGATGTAGCCAAGGGCAAGAGTACCTGGAATAGAGGCCACTGTCGGCTTGTTCAGCATCAAAGATAGCACCCTATGTGACTTAGCCTACTTACTGTTCATCGTGATCAGCAAAAGAGTGCTTGTGGTTTTGGACAGGCCGATGTCTATGGCATAAGAGGGCACGTAGATTGAAGGCAAGAACGAACTCAAACTGGTCAAAACGACAGTGGCACTGAAGGCCCAGAAAGCACTGGTCTTGAAAAACTTCAGAGGGATCTTCGTGCGTCGACCGCGTCCGAGCTGTGTTGCTCGTGCGGTCCGTCGAGTCACAGGTATGCGTGGTCGGATATATCGTATGGCCGCGCTAGCTAGAAGACCGTAGCCAATAGCCTATACGAGTGGGGTCACTAAAGCCGCCTTGAATCCGTAACTTGTTGTAGCATCTCACCAATACCGTGGTAGCTGCCCTGTAGCTATACCGCTGCAGTAAAGCCTGCATGACGAAGGGAAATATGACGCCTCCCAAGCCTATTTGAGGGACATTTTCAGCAGGACTCGAGGCACTCCAATTGTCCAAGACTGACCCGCGCCGGCTATATAGACAGTGGAGTTCAGCAAATGACCCCTTCGATAAGAACAGGTCAGGTCTCACAATACATTATCCCATTCGCCAAACCGCGCTTCTGCTGAAACCACTCGAAGAGCAAAGTCACAGCGGGGAGGTAGACCATGGCGCCTCCAATAGGGTACAGTAGCCCACTCGTCACGACCAGATGCCAGGGCCTGGTTGCGAACCCAGAGAGCAAGATGCCTAGAGTCGACAGTAAGCAGCCAGAGTATTGCACGGCCGATCTGTATTCAGGATATCTCGTGAGGGACGGTGTTATAAGAATAGCTGATATGAACCTGAGGTCAGAGGTCAGAAGAGTCAGATATTGTTATTTCAGGTCTGTCATGCAATTTACATGAGCCCGCTCTGCACGGTTGCAGCCAATGTGAGGACAAGCGCATTTTCAGGACCGGGAAAGAGAGTTGACCGCCAATACTCGGTGAAGATACCGATGGAATAAATATACCTAGATAGGAACGTGATCAACAAGTGCCGAGAATCAAGCCTTTCGTCTCCCTCTTACCCCCAAGCCAGCATTTCTAAAATTACAGTATCAGATTTGGTGGCAACGAGATCGTTTGGTCAGGTAGCCCGGTGTTCCTCACCAATAAAGAATGCAGCAGCCAAGAAAGTCCAGGCGTAGCCGGAATCTACTGGAGGTAACGCAGAAATGACCTCTTGGACATCTCGAATTGGCAAAGTGCCCCTTGCTGTTGCTGTTGAAGCAGGTGCAGGTGATTGATCGGATGGCAGATCCAGAGAGTTTAAGAAAGCTTGCGGTGATGGTGGATAGGAAAGATCCTTGAGATTCAGATCACTGGAATCCATTCCCAGAGAAAGTGTCGCCTCTGCTAGCGGTGCACAAGTCGGACAGGTCGAGAAGGAAGCCAGGACCAGCAAGTTTAGGTTGCAGGGCATGCCCCCACCTATTTGCGTATTGCCGAGTCACATGGCATATATACGCGAGCTCAAATTTGGTATATCATACCTACTTGGGTTCATAGTGTGCATTGCCGATGTGAACGAATTTACATGACGCAATTACTTAAGAAGGCTACGGGATTCGTAGATACAGGGTTTTCAGTCCTTATATAGAATACCAGCAATGCTGCCGACAGCATTGGTTGCCCCGATGAAGAGGATAAGACCTCCCTGTCGTGTGGGTGACCCAAGGCTAGGTCAGACTCGTGAAGGCGGCCTCAGTCAATTTCCATATATGTACTCACGTAATCTTTCACGCCATACGCGAAGCGTGCATCGGGAAGAGCCGCCCCTTGCAGCAACAAGCTCGATATAGGCCCAGATAATACGTTGCAAACGCCTCGGACCATGAAGAGCACTCCAAAGATTGTCGGAGGAGAAGTTGGGTCCTCTTTCGCGATCACCGTGATGAGGCGAGTCCACAAGCTCGTGAAGCCAAGGCCGAAGAAACCCCACATTATGGCGAAGAGGCATAGCACAGCGAGATTGCTCGCAAAGCCAAAGAGTAGAAAGGCGGAAAGGGAAGCACCCATGCAAGTCACAAATACTACGAGCTTCAGCGGCCATCTGTCGCTGAGGAAGCCAAGTAGAAGAGTCCCAAATACGGATGACACTGGCATGTGAAAGGCTTGTAAGCTTTTGTACCAGGATCAAAGGCTACGAAAAGTGTCGCTCACGATTCATGATCACCAGCAGTATAGTACCGGTATTTTTGGAAAGGCCAATGTCGACCGCATAGGTTGGTAAGTAGATGGACGGCAAGAAGGACCCCAAGCTAGTGAAAACCACCGTGGCCGCGTAGGCCCAAAATGCGCTATGTCTGAAGAATGTCAAGGGGATTTTCGTGCGTCGAGCTGGTGCGACCCCTTCGGCTCTCAGCGCTCGTCGACCAACCGGAATGCGAGGCCGAATGAACCGGACAGCAATCGTAGTCAACAGGCCGTAGCCTATCGCCTGAAAAGTGCACATTGTCAGGTGAGGTAGCACATGCGCTAGTGGAACAGAAAGTCCTACCAGAGCTGTCGTTGCTGCTTTGTAGCTAAAGCGCTGTAATAGGGCCTGCATGATAAATGGGAAAACGACTCCTCCAAGGCCTGTTTTTAGAACGCTATTAGATTGGCATTTGAAAAGCATACCTGCTTTGGTCCTCACCGGCACCGGCTAATTCAAGCAATGGAGATATAGTCAATGATTGCGCAAGCTTCGTGCAACAAGATAGGGTCTTACAGTACATGATTCCACTAGCAAATCCTCGCTTTTGCTGAAACCACTCGAAGAGCAGAGTCGCTGCTGGCAGATAGACCATTGCTCCTCCAACAGGGTACAAGAATCCACTCGTCACAACGAGATGCCATGGTCTTGTAACAAAGCCAGAGAGTAGAATCCCAAGAGCGGAAAGTAGACAACCTATATGCTGAATGGCGGATCGATATTCTGGATATCTTGTCATTGAAGGAGTGATCAAGATAGCTGATATGTACCTTTTAGGGAACACATTAGGTTGATTCCGTTCGAGAATACGCAAGGGACCCACATAAGACCACTTTGTACAGTCGCAGCCAGTGTGAGTACCAGAGCATTTTCGGCACCAGGAAAGAGGATAGATCGCCAGTATTCGGTAAAGATACCAATAGAGAAGGTGTATCTGAACAGAATTCATGTCAGGGCGCATCACTAGACAAGTGACACGACGCGCGCACCCAAAGGCCAACATTTCTGCAAAGTAACGTTAACATGGTGGCGAACAGAACCCCCGATCAGCTTTTTGCTCACCGACGAAGAAAGCAGCTGTCAGGTATATCCATGCGTAGCCAGTGTCAACCGGAGGCAGCGCGAAGATGACTTCTTGGTCATCTCTAATCGATGGTGTCCCAGCTCTTGGGGTGGAGGCCCCAGAGAAGGCAATGGATGTCCGTTGGCTCGTTGGTGAGTCAAGCGGCACTTTGGAGGAGAAAGTCTGAGCAGAAGGAGGGTAGGACGGCTCTCCAAGGACCCCTTCGCCATCGCGGCCGTCTTGCGAACGCATGGACCTCCCTGCCTCGTACCTTGAATTCTCGTCTCTACATCAGTGAGGAGAGCGTTGCGAGCTTTTTTTGAATGATTTTCCTGCAAATGCGCCTGCTTTGATTACCCCACCGGTTTAGCAAGTCACGAGGTGGGGCTCTTGCCACACTCAATCGACCCCAAGCGAGCAAAACATTCTCCAGAAACACATTTTCCGGAGACATCGGCGTGTACTACTAGACTGCTGTCTATGCCTTACAGATGAGTAGCCAACAGCGAAGAGCTAATCCTTTGTGGCTACATTAGGCCTTCTGAATGATGCGCCAACTTCCCTGCACATAGCGCTTAGCACCAAAAGCCACGAGTCCAGCAGAGATATAGAACACTCCGCACAACGCTATGGATGCCTGGTAAGTTTCTGGTGTCCTTATTGGCGCGTCTCCTTGCAGCCTGTCCAACAGAGCGATGGCGATAGGATTCGCCATGCAGGCTGGAGCTGCCACTATTACCCAGTATACACCCAAGGCCGATGCGAGGTGTTGAGTGCCAATCACACTTTGAGCTATGGGAGGTGTGGCACCCCAAACTGTGCCGCCCAGGCCACCGATGGTAAGTGCAAACACCACAAGTAAACCGAAAGACCTTGAGGGAAGCCAGAAGGCGAAACAGCTCAGGCCAGATAGAAAGTGTATGATGATTGTAGTGTTGATGCGGCCTGCAAAGTCGAGTCCGAGACCCACTAAGGGTCTACCGAGCATTTGTCCTGCACTTAGTATGGATTGCAAAGCTGCTGCTTTGGTTTGCGACAAGCCTAGAGCGTCGCTGGCATAAGAAGCCAGGGAGAAAACCGTGATAAAGAAGCCCATCACTGCATGAAGTGTCAGAAATGACTTCCTTGAGGATTGTGCTCCTGTGCTCACTCGCAAACATTCCTTGAAGCCATACCCAAAAGAAACCTGGATGCCAAAGGTAGTGAATCTGGAGCGGTTCGGACTTTGCTTTTAACTGCTTCACTCTCCCTATATGAGTATCATCAGCATGTGCAGTGTTCACAAATCCTTCCAAAGAGGTACTCACCTCGCATCAAGATAACCGCAGGCGTTAGCACGCAGAGCGAGATCAAACCGTTAATGACAAGAGAGTATTTCAAGCCAACGGTCTCGATGGCCAGTCGGGTAGTGTTACTGAAGATGAGACCGCCTACGCCGGATCCAGCATTGGAAAGGCCTTGAGCTAAAGCTAAGCGCTTGTCGAACCAGTGCGCCAGGAGAGGCTGACATGGTACCAGGGTCTGGTAACCACCACGGCCGAGATCAGCGCGAGTTCGATGATGCGTATAGACATCCCTGAAATCTCACCAGTCCGAGACCTAAGCCGAAGACGACGCCTTGGAAACCGGCTAACATCCCGTAGTCGGTACTGACACCAGCGAGCGCTTGTCCGAGGGTAGCACAAACGATGCCTAATGAAAAAGATGAGTCCCGCTCAGATGGTCAGGTGACCAAAAAAGATGCGATGCAACATTACCCAGTAGCATTGGCGCCCGAAAAGTGAAACGTTTCGACAAATAATTTGCGATAGGAGCAAGTATGAAGGCTGTGCCAACCGACAGGCCGCCGACGAAAGCATAACGTAGAGGGGAGCCACCGGTAAAGTAGTTATTCTGGAGGTAGAAAGACTGGTATACGCCGTATCTGCAAGATCAATTTAGAGTGGATGAGCATTCATGTCAAGTTCGACGTGAAATAGGTCGTACGTCGTATTAAGTCCCCATGTCGTTGCATTGACGGCTGCAATGCACGCAACTACCACCCTGTGCAAGAGAGGGTGATCGGTTTGGTTCGGCAAAAGATCTGTTTGCAGGTACGCATAACTCACCAGCCATATCCGCCCTAGAGGTCAGGAAGCAGTGCTCAGCATACTTCAACGTCCTTGAAGTACAAATTCACGCTTACCTCAGGGCAGACATCTTCTTCAGCCTCCAGAGGCTTCCCTTCTTCTCCGGTCAATTCGACAGCATCGCTAGGCGCAGGCACATCCCGCATGTCATCGCCAGCCATCACAGGTAGTGTAGACGACCTCTGAGTGCGAGGCTAGTGCTTTGACAATGCGGGTCGCGTTAGCATGCAATATAGCAGCATTTTGCCATGAGGAGCTCCACCTTTGAAAGCAACTTGAAGCTCGGCCGTCGATCACGTTAAGTGCCGACTATTCGGCACAATGATCCGCGATCCGAAAAAAGGAAACATTTACGGGAGGAACATTGAAGACAGGTAAATACACAGGACTACTGAGCTGTTCCATTGGTCGCTGAACTTCCTGCAGCCGCACGTTTTGCTGCCCATTGGTGCGCCATAGCCAATAGCTTGGAAGCGCCTGGTGTGGCGGTTTCGTCGTCCTAGAAAAATGCAAGAAACGCGTTAGCGATGTGACCCAATCAATACAGACGTTGGTGCCAAAACTTACTGGGAACATCATATCGAAGTACTCTTCCTGTTGCGAGCCATCGCCGCTGACTGCCCTGCGCTTCTTGACAACTCTCGGCATCATGGCTTCAACCTTTGCGAGTGATTCCGCATCGCCATCTGCCGTCTCTAACGCCTTCCAAGCCTCTAGCAAGATCAAACGCTCTTGCTTGAGTGAGCGCGACTTCAGGTCCTTGTATCCGTCCTCAAAGACCTTGCGGGCTGCTGCAAGACCGTCCTTCTCCGCTTGTTGGGCAGCCTCTTCAGCTTCTGGCGAGACGACCTTTTCTGCCTTCGCAGCTTGCTCATCGCCTTCCTCCTCCTCTTCATCATCGTCCTGGTCTCTGTATGCTCGTGCAATAGTTTTCCCTGCATTGCTTTCGAATTGTGCCCAGGATATCCAGACCTTGACATGCGATGTGCGTTCCAAGAGTCGCTTGTATAGTGCACGCGTCCGATCCCATTCTTCCTCATCATACTCAAAGTCAATGTATGCTTTCCAGACGACCTCTGGCATATCCAAAGGTTGTGTGATGGCAAGCTCAAAGATGGCTCGCGCACGATCCAGATCACCGAGCTCCTTCTCGAGTTCGGCAAACTTCATAAACGCAGTACCGTTCGTGGGATCGTACTAGAGCTTCGAGTCAGCCTCATAAATCATTACAAGCTGACGAGGAACAGCTTACCTCGATATACTTCTGGTATAATTGCCGACATCGATCAAACTCTCGCAATTGCAATTCGAGAGTGATGTAATCCTTGAAGAGCTTCTCCTTCGGACACATCCCGATGGCTCGTCCAAGTAATTTCCTCGCCTTATCCACACTGAGCTGGCGTACTTCAAATTCAGCATACAAAGTCCAGACTTTTGCAAAAGTGAACTCTTGGTGCGGTATGAGCTTGATGCAAGCTTCGTATATTTGTCTCGCCCGCTCAATATCCTTTGTGTCGAGCTCTTCGAAGAGAGCATACTATGTCGACTGCAGTCAGCACCGTCGCAGGCTAGCACTGATGTGTAAAGCTGTTAACTCACGTTGAGCCATAAAAAGATGTAGCGCCTCCAGTGACGTTTCTCGTTGCTGGGTGGCCGCTGTGCGATTGCACGCTCATAAGTGTCTCTGACTCGGTCGGCACCCCCTTCTGCCGCACTCGTGCTTTCCGATCTAAAAGCATCCTCTTCCAGTCGGCAATAATCGATCCAGATATCATAATTGAAGGGCGTGTGCTTGAGCTCTTCTTCGTATTCGATGCGTCGCTTGCCAAGAACAGTCGATTCGATGCCGCTTCGGTCACCAAACTGCTTTTCGAATTGTGTATACGCGCTGTAGAGACCCCCACTCTTGCTTCGCGGCAAGCGGTCCAAGGCGTATTTGTAGATAACGCGAGCCCGCTCATACTCCTTCTGGCGTATTTCCAGCTTTGCGAAAGCATTGTACAGGGATTGTGCCTTCTCGAGCTGCTCCTCCTCTTCGACTCCTCCTTCTCCAGCGCCAAAATATTCCAGGGACATCTGATATACTTCTCTCGCTCTATTGACATTGTTGCGAACGTCTTCTTCGTATTTGGCCCACTTGATCCAGATTCTTGGTTCAGGATGACATGCTACGAGACGTTCATATACGTTGGAAGCTCTTTCGTACTCGTGATAACGAATTTCCATCTGCACGACACGAGGCACATCAGTACAAGCTTTAACGAAGGCCGCTGTGGCTTGCAAAATGGTCGCCCAAACTCACTTTGACGTACGCGCTCCACGCTTTCTCATCCGGCTCCCAGGACATCCATCGTTCGAACACCTGACGAGCACCAGGGACATTGCCGAGTAGCTCCTCCAGGTAGACATACTTGTACCAGATCTGGTTGATACGTGGCAGAAGGGTGACGGCACGGTCAAAGAGGTTGCGGGCGTGTTGCACATTGCGAGCCTTCAACTCCATTTCTGTGTAAGAGAGCCATAGCTTCACGTCTGTCGGGTCGACATCCAGGGTTCGCTCGAAAACACTGCGTGATCTGTGAGTGAAGAAATGGTCAGCGAAAGTATAATGTGTAGACATGGGTGTTACACACCTTGCAAACTCATTCTGTCCGGCCTCCCAGTTGGCGTACTTCGTCCAAGCCGCAATATTGCTTGAAAACATGCAAATCAGCTTCCGCACGCCTCGACGAGACATAGCTGGGCACGACGAACCTTCTCGTCCGTCGAATAGTCTCTTCAAACTCCTTCCTCTTTCTACCCCTGAATTCGCTGAGCTCTTCATAGTCCTCGACTCGCTGCTTGGGACCTTTGGAAGGTGCTTCCTGCCTCTCTTGAGCCTCTCGCAGAAGCTGTTCGGCAGTGATCTGGACGGGCGCGCTGTGGACGAGCAAAGCGAGCAGTCAGTCTCAGCAGATACATCCTGACTACCATTATGCAGTTGCTTACGGCGCCTTGTTCTTCACCCGCGAAGTGGAACGGCTGTCCATTTTGACTCCACTTGAACTTCGTGAGGTGCTTCTTGTTCTTCAAGACCGTCTGGACCAGCACTCCGGCGATGCACACGCCAAGAGTAGGCTGTGTTCGAGCTTCCGCCGGTTCTTCTTCTATGCCTGCTGCCCTTCCTACGCTGGTTATCAGTTGTCTCCAGGCAGAGCTTCGAGCTGCAAAAGTCGATCATCGCCATACGATTCCGCTTTCTGGCTCAACATCAACGATTACTATACGGTCAACTAATTTGTACGCTGCATTCATGCCAATAGTTACAATATTACTGCTCAAATATCCCATCTAGTAGACGGCGTCTACCACGTAAACCAGAACCAAATCAGACCATGCATAAGCAAAGCAACCCACGCAATCTGAAGCATGTCGTGCAATGTACCGCTAAGAAGATTACCTGAATTAAGCTTGGCATACATAGCCTGTGGTCTTCCTGAAAATAGCTTATGAAAGACTCGTCGAAGAGTCCGCTCGACAGGTCGTATAAGGTATCTATAGACAGGTCCGAGCTGTTTCAAAAACTGGAGATGGTCATCCTCCGGTTGCGGATCCCATAGCCAGACTGCATACAGGGGATATTAGTACCAGTCCATTATGGTCAAACACCAAGTTCGACGTACCTCTGCTGACCCGCCTCACGCGGTTCTTCCCCTGGCGGGGCACAACTTCGAAAGGCGTGCTAATGGTAATGTATTCATCGTCCATTGGTGTATGATATGCATAATTGGCTTGTGGTGATGAAATAGGATACCCGGTAGCGTACGATGCGCTAAAGTCATCCTGCTCATTGTCCGAAAGCATAGCTGATTGGTCCTCTTCCGCTTCTTCTTCAGCTGCCTTTACCTGCGAGCGACGCAGTATGTTCCGTGATCGCGAGGAGGAGTGCATCGGAAGACCATTGGACTTTGCGGATGTTGCTGGCCGAGACCGAAGGTTTTGTAGAATGCGCGGTGACAGTAATGCAATGATGGTAACGAGTATGCATAATAGATCTACAGAGCAGAACAAAATTAGTATGGTTCAGATCGTACTGCAAGTTGATCTTACAAAAACGGGTATAGATGCTGGTTTCATTTGGAAGTAGGCAAAGCTGAGTTTGCTGAGTCGGCGCCTTGGTTACGGCCTGCACTTGCGGGTTTAGCAGCGAGACCAACTGGTACCCAGGGTTTTTCATGTCAAGCGATATGCTGAACGTCTTGCATGTTATTTCACGAATGGAGGCTTCAGCCGTATGGTGCGTTACCTCGCAGTAATCATGATCGTCACCGCTATATACCGCCGAAGGTGTGGTTGCGTCCAGTAAATATTGCGACGTTGCCTGGTCTAGCTCATTCTGATAATTCTCTGCAACAAGTAGAATGTCAGTGCTGCTTGTACAGATATCAAGTAGGCTTGCCCTTACTTCCGCGGCCTTGATGTAGATTACGGCGGGACTCGCGAAGGGGCCCGCAAGAGGTGCCCTCGCTTCGGTGGAGGGGTATATGCGAGAAGAGAATCCTGGGTAGCGTGTGTGGTTCTGCAATGACAACTCAATATTCTCTCCCAGACATGAAACTAGTTGAGCGCAACGCACGATTTTGGAAAGTCTGTAAAAAGTCCGCTACACCGCCTGCTGTAGGCTGGAATGCAGGTGTACCGAACTTTTCTCCCGCAAGAGTACGCTCTTCCAAGAGTCCAGGTGCATCTATCCAAACGATGGTGTGATTGCCAAGTTCCATAGCTCCGTTAAGTGCACCGAAAGTTTCTGTGAATCGTTCGCGGGCATACGCTGAACCTCCCGGTGAGAGATGGACTGTAGAAGGATAACGGGAGTCAGCGCGATTGAGCAGCAATGTAAGATATTAGTGAAAAGCTACGTACGGCCCAGATCATGGTTGCCTGCTATGTGGTATTTCGGCAGGGTCTGTGGAATCGGCTTGAATATGCTGTATGAATGAAGCAGAGTCAACGCAAATTCAGGGAAGCTGCTCAGGTATTCAACTGACGTCTGAAAACGATGAACGTAGTGAGAATGCCTGTGGAGTCAGATGCATTTGTGAGCCTTGCCAAGCAGAGATTCCAGGCACACGGTAAAGCTTACTCGTCGCGGTCTGTCACTGATGGTGAGTAGAATCAACATCAGTACAGCGCTAACGACTTATGAGACCATTGTCAATCACCTTCTACACCAGAATCCAGGAGATCTCCAAGAAAATAGACTGCATCTGGCTCATGGTGTTTGACCACTAGACGCCAAGCTTTACGAGCGTAGTTATCCGTGAACCAGATCCATAGATACCTAGAGAAGAAGTTCATCTCTGGATGTGACCGCAAGTCCAGTATTTGCTGTCGTAAACAAGGCATATATAATTAGGGTACTGTATTTATGGGAGTTGAAGATGGAAGGTAGTGTGAGCTCACGGGATCGGCGATTAGAAGAAGCTTGAAGGGCTTTGAGCCAGTACGGGTGAGCTGTACAAGTCATAGAGTTGTATAGAACGTAATCAGCATGGAAGATTCTTATACCTGCGCAATTGTCTGCCCTGATCGCCATATGCCAACAATCATATTGCTTTTGGCCATGCACCACGCACCTCGTATCGAAAGTCGGTTGGCCATTTGCAGCTGTGGATCTCCCCTGTAAAAGCCCACAGCTCTCCATACAGTATAACAAGGCACCACAGCAGGCGCAGACCATTCAGAAGCTTGTCGACTCCATTCGCTTGCTGTCCAGCTCCTGTACGCCGTCGACCGAATCCGCCAGACTTGTTTCGGTCATGCCCACGACCTTGCGATGGCGTCCGTATCATGCCTGACCCGGGACTCTGCACTGCAACGTGCTACGAGAAATCTGCAAGATTCCGCCGTTCCTCCATTTGTCAATGCTCTTACGGGCTAGTCGCGCGATAAGATAGATGCGAAGGCAACAACACATGCGCATGAAGGACGTGGCGAGGACACCCGCATCTTCTTGAAACGCGCGTAAATGGCAAACTTTCTAAACGTGTTCAATTGGACATGGACTCGGAATGTACGTCCATTCAATGGACAGCAGTTTCATGTGATTGCGAATTCAGGAGATGACATGATGTTTGGCCATCGAAATGACATGCAAAGGTGCTTTTAAACGAAGTCATCTAATCTAACGTGCAGGAAATCTATGGATCCTCAGATGGATCCCAGCTGCGAGAAGCAATTATAAGCCAGGCTGAACCTTAAAGTGAGTAGGTAAACAAGCAACTCACTCAGTAACGAGGTGTTCATCCAAGTTCTCAAGGGATTCCATATCTTCATCGGTCAACTGGAAGTCGAAAACCTGAGCATTCTCCTGAACTCGCTGTTTCTTGATAGACTTTGGGATGACAATACAACACTTCTGTAGTCCCCATCGGATCAGTACTTGAGCGGGTGACTTTTTGTGCTTGTCTGATAGAGCCTTGATTGCAGGATGGTCGAAGCGCATGCCCCGGACGAGAGGAGCCCATGCCTGGCAATGAAAAGCGTAGTTGAATCAGCTGAACAATCGTCTCTCTTGCGGTAAGAGAGCCTCACCTCCATGTAAATACCCTTGGACTTGCAGTAATCTACCAACTCTTTCCGTCTCATGAACGGATGCAAGTCCATCTGGTTGACGGCGATGGGTACTTTCAGACCCGCGCTGTAGAGCTGCTCTAGATGGCGAACACCCAGGTTGGATACACCAGCCGCACGAATGACACCTAGAGGTAATGTCAGTACCTCATCTATCGATCCATTGAAACTAGGTATATCTACCTTCCGAAACAGCATCTTCAATCGCTCGCCACGATTCCAGTCGCATTTTCTCATCTATGAAGCACGATCAGGCTCGCTCAGATCCATACGGCTGTAGCAGACTTACTTGGATGAGGTCCATGGATGAGATAGAGATCGCTGTGGAGCATGCATGTCAGCACAAGTCAGATCATTGCCATTGAACATAAGCGACTATTCACATGTAATCAAGTCCGGCCAATCTCAGCGATTCCTTGATACTCTTCTTGACATGCTCGTAGCCCAGGTTCTTCATGAGTTTGGTAGTATAGAAGATATCAGATCTGGGTGTTCCACTCTTCTTCATGAAGTCTGCGAGACGACCAGGTGAAGACATAAGTTCCAATTTTGTTCTGGAAGAGAGCTAACAAAACGCACCTCGGATAGCACGTCCGGATTCTTCCTCATTTTCATACCATTCTGCTGAACTGCATCATAAGGAACGTACTCAGCAAGACTATAGAAGACAGTGAGTGTTCGCGAAGCATACTCGATCAGACGGTACCCCGCCTGCATTGCCGAAAGAAAGTATTGCGGAAGTAACATCATCGTCAGCTTAGAGCATTACTGAGAAGGATACAAGGTTGATGATACTCGCCTCTAAAGCCCAAAGAACGGAGTTGTAGCAGTCTTCACCTTCGCTTTCATATACCCCTAGACCAAAACGTGGGATTCTCGTTTCTGGCACCCCAGGGGCGACAGGTAGCGATATAGCGTCTGTAAGAGAGGTCATCGTGTACTCCCTTATGCTGTTTGAGGTAGATAAATGCTGTTTCAAGCTTATGAGTCTTGCAGAAGTCTATAATAATGCACACAAGGCATAATTTAGCCACCAGCCTAGCTCTGCGAAGAGCTGCTTGAATCACCTGTCGAGGAGGGGACAGCTTGCAAGTTCTAGCGATGTGTTTGAAGTAGCGAGAAATAGCGGGGAATCAAGCAGATCAATTGTGACACTACGATTGTTCAACACGAGAGACGTGTGTCGGCTTTCAACGAAACCTTGGTTTCGCGACAGAATGATCGAGGCTTTCAATCATCCGTCACATAAAGTGCTTTAGCAGCAAAGGCAGCTCTGCTTGCGTAAGACTTCGCGACTGCTGACGACCTCATCTGGTACTTCATATCTAATATATCGGGCCTGGTATTTTCCGTTTGACTACAACACTACTCATACACGGTCCAAACCATGCCTGCATTTCTCACAAGATATCCTGTGTCCTCATGCTCCTATAGTACTCAGTCACTTAGCAGAAGCAGCCGGAGATGCACTACTAACCGCTTTCTGCTGTTTCAACTTCCGTAACGCCGCTGCTCTCTTGAGACTGTCCAATGCTGATCCCGAAAGTATACCTTTAGCTTGCGCAGATGGAGCAGAAGCAGGTGCGTCCGTCTTCGCCTTCTTGTTCAACTGTTGTGCATCACTTGATGGTTGGCCATTGCCAATAGCGGAGCCATCTTCTATAGCACCTCGCTTATTTGAACCTTCCAAGGCCCTGACATCTTCAGGATCGTAACCTCGCGGTTCGACTAATCCTTCCAATTCATCCATACGTCTTACGGCATCAATAAACTCTGGTGTCAGTTTCGAACCAATTCCTTTCTTGCCTAGCTCAACTAATCTTTCATATTCGTATACTTTAGCTTTTGGATTTGGATCTTCTGTCGCCCATCTGATGTGCAGTAGGAGTTGAGACCGAGTCAGCCTGGAGCGCAGGAGCTTGAGATAATGAACAAACGTACCGAACATTTAGAACCTCGTCATCATCCAAAGATTGATTCATCATAGCCTCCTTTGCAAATTGAGCTGACAATTCCGAAAAGTACGTAACGAATCCAACTCCTCTGCTATGTAGGAGCTTTATACGTTCGATATCTCCCCATTCATCGAAATGTCGTAGTAGAATACCTTCCATGTTGCTGCCTACGTGCATCTTGCCTACGTATAAGGTACGGTTCTGTCGTCCAAATGAACCCACGCCACCCTGTTGAATTTGGAATCAACAGACGACGCATCAGTATTAGGAATATCACGGCGAGACAGAGGGAAACGGTGAGACGTACCATATCATCTCTATAATCTGACCACTTCTCACGCCCGAATACATCCAGTGAAGCGTCAGGCAGGACGAGGTCGGAGGGAGGGAGTCGATGTAGGTATGTGCAATCGGATCTGGGAGACGACACAAACGTTAGAACGGATCACACAGGTGACTAGGCTGGACTAGTCTCCCACTCACCCCTTCGGACAGCAGCCTCTCGCAAAGAACAGGCAGCAATAAGGGTTTCCATTGGTATCCGCTCTCGTATAGCCCATATCAAGTTCGATATTACATCTTGTCTGACTCTTTGTTTTCGCATTGTACGAATCGTACTTGTCACCACCTGCCCATTTATGATACCATACATTGTACGTCTGCCCTGATTGTTCAGGAGCTTTCTTCTCTACTTCATCTTCGTCAACTTGCTTTCTTGCTGGTCGTCGCTTGATGACCTTTCGTATCACTTCGGTCTCGGTTGGCATGTTCGTGTGCAGCCGTGAGGCCTTTGTCGCCTTCTCTGCGACATCTTTGTTCATGGTGACCGGTGCCAATCTGCTATGGAATGGTGGTATTGGAGACGGAAGAGAGACGCTTGACTCCTTCAAACTTGAGTGGCTCGCTCGAGCTGATCGAGCAGTTCAGGATAGGCGATTCGAGGGAGCAGTCTTCTTGCACTCCAGCTCCAAGCCAACAAGCGAAGGGCTAACAACCGCAAACATGGCCTCAACATTCAGACACTTGACACTGTCAGCCACGCGGACTCTGCGGTCCCCTCTAGCGAGCCGTCAATGGGCGGCTTCATCGACCGCAAGCAGCAGCAAGAGCATCCGACGAGCAGCCTCATCGCAAGCTACGACGCTCGAGAATCTAGAAGTAGCAGATGAACCACCTCAGATCGTGCCTACCAACGAAGATATGGAGAAGGATCCTCAACTGGCAGGGTTGGGATACCCTATCCTGCCTGATGAGAGCAGGCAGACGAGACCCGCGTTGGGCAATTGGTGGGATAGACAGGAAAGGTGGGCGAGCCGAACAGACACAATCCTAGTCTTTCAGCGTGTATACGAGCTAACCATCCTTGAATCTCAATCCAGAATCAACTACAACGAGACAGTACGTTCTGCCTCGCTCCGTTCAGCCTGTCGCCCGCGAGCTGCGCTTCTCGCCGCGAGACAATGAGGTGAAAGTGCACATGAAGCTGACATCCACCACTTACAACTTTCTAACCACCACCAACGCACACTCGACAGCTACCGGAATCAGACGACACTCTATCAATGTGGGCTCCCGACGTCCACGCCATGCCAGCTGGTAAAGCACTCGCACAGCTAGCTTTAATGTCTGGCGTTATGGCTACTTTCGCTGGTCTTGTATACCTTTCTTACCCACAAATGCCAGCGGTGAGTTCTCTGCATATGCGATTGAAGGAGCAAGTAAACTTGGAGAACGAAGAGTGGAAGCTGATATACTAGTCTTGTTTCACCTTTCCCTCCCAGAAACGCCGGTCTTACCCATATGATGGACTAGTGAAGGAGCTATCCGGTACAGAAGATCAAGAATACGCCGTGAGTACATTCCTACCCTGGGTTTCCAGCTTGTAGTCCGCTTTCTTCGAAAAGCTAGTACTGAAATACCTTTGTCAACGTTCGTTCTCCTTCATCACATAACAGGCCATTCCAAAGGACGCGAAAGTTGGATCATCAGAAGAAGAGGAAGAGGAGGAGTAGAATCCTATAACTGTTCCGCAACCTCATTCCAGAGTCTCTCTGAAGGCTCGAAGGGATCCACTTGTCATCATGTAGAAAAGGAACAAGTTGTTCACGTCTGAAGTAATAGCACAACACTGTCGACTCACTCTCAATGATGCGAAAGGTCTTGATATTCAGCGAGGCCATTGTCAATTTCTTCAGAGTTACTATTCCAGTCACTCCATCAAGCGTCTCTATGGTAACACAGGAACAATCACCCTTTGCGCACATGCACCGTGACGAACCTGGAATAAAAGCACCTCGAGTCTATGTATTTGGCATCTAACTTTCACCCCGCTGAACAGACAGCTTTTATGCTAAACATTCTAAACATTCTAACACAATTTCTCTCGTAGCTTGGCTCTGCACTTGTTACTTGAATGATATCCCTCCCCGCAGCTGGCAAACCCAAGCACAAGAAGCGAAGCAAGCGATTTGAAAGGCTGTTGTAAGGTTGAATGAAGGCCAACGGTTGGTTTGTACACAGCTGATTTGAGATGGCCTTATTCGAAATTGAGCCGATTTGTCTTCGGCTCTTCGTTCTCCTTTCTTCTGTCAGAGACTAGCGAGTTTGTCAAAATGCAAGAACCAAGTCAGACAGGTGGAAGCTCTGTTTATTGCTTGCTTGATTTAATATATCAGTATAGTGACGGTGAATACAATGAGTCCATTTAGGCTCATTCTTATAATGTGGGTAACTTGGAAATGTGTTACCTTGCTTGCCTGCTCTGTTTAGCCGACAGTATTTCGGGAAGCGATCATAGAACCAAGGTATATCATAGCATAGAGTACTCGGCGTTGACCTAAACAATGACGCGTTCGTATTTGCGCGTCGATCTCTCTCCGATGCTGCGATGGGCGATTCCAGTACCGTGATACCCGAGCACAAAGATGGAGCGATTTCCAAAGAGGAACGAGAGGGGGATGTCGATCTGTGTGAACTTGGAACGGGGAAAGTGATTATTTGGGAGAGGACTTTCCCCACACTTGATGCTTTGCTTTGCTTCTCTTCTTTCTTCTACACATCTTCATCTCACGATAATCAAATACAGCAAACCTCACTTGCAGCAATGGACGTGAGTATGATATGGTCAGCACGATTGCGGCGATCATATCTCATGGTCGAGAAGCAGTATGAAGGCTGACGTGACACGACTATTGTGCGATATTTCAGCCCATGAACAAGGAATATAACCCAGAGCAGGGACTTCCCGATCCAAACCAGCAGGAAGCCAAGGATACCGGCAATGGTGGGTCAGAAGAGAACGGCTACTTAATATACGCACGTGATCACGCACTGATATTTCAACACCCAGTCATTGGAGGCTTGAAGGCATCTCTAAGCAACGATGGCAACTCTGAAGAAGCCAAGCAGGCTGACCGGTGAGCTGCTCTATCCCCTGGGAAACTTGTTCAAAGAGTATAGTCTGATTATCACATTTGATCACCTCGCAGAGAGCGCCTTGAAAAGATGGCCGACAATGGAAGAATGGGCTTTGACACCGAGTGAGCGTAATCTCACCTGGCTGGGTGCGGTCGTATCAGTCCGTGTTACATCGCTGATAGTGTTTGTGCTTCAAGTGCCAGCACCGGCACTGGTAAGCCGTAGGTGCCTATGTAGTGAAGAAGTCGGTAGCGAGCATGATGCCAGTCTATGCACGATGGCAGGAGAGAAGCAAGAAAGGACAACGACAAGTGTAGCCAGATACTGCTGTTCTGATATGCAACATGCTACAGATTTCCAGATCTACGATGGTGATGGAAGGCGTACACGATCCACCTCGATTGCCATTCTTCTCACCTGCTTGTCTTTCTACCAACTGGACGCTTTGGTCTCTTCGGCCCATCTGCCGAGTCGAGTAATGCATCTTCCGATTGCAGAGGATAAACAGGGACAAGGGGACGGTGCTTGGCCGACTGACGACTGACGATGCAGAGATGGCAGAAATTGGATCCCATCTTGTCTCCTTACTAAGCACTGGTTATTCTTGATCTTCCATTTCAAAGCATGTCGACCGTTAGCGTTCATCCTGAAGCGAGTCAAGAATACGACGAGCTGGACATGGAGGATGAGGACGACGACACTCCTCCGCCTGACCTGACAACAACAACACGCAGGGGCGCCAGAGAGGAAGGGAGGAGAAGCACTCACGACAACGGCAATCACGACGAGGAT
Source organism: Cystobasidium tubakii (assembly GCA_024345325.1). Classification (NCBI taxonomy): domain Eukaryota; kingdom Fungi; phylum Basidiomycota; class Cystobasidiomycetes; order Cystobasidiales; family Cystobasidiaceae; genus Cystobasidium; species Cystobasidium tubakii. Next base: position 516,009 of record BROO01000001.1, on the reverse strand, counting down.
ATTCCAGTCCCTCCTCCCTCTTCACCTGGGCTACCTCTGGACGATAACAATCATCACCCCATCACTGCTTCAGCTAGACGCGTTGACGCCTCTCCCAGTTTGAATCGCATACTAGATTTGAACGGATCTACCTCAGATCTGCCTACGATGACCCAAAGCAGCAGAGTGGGTGACCTCGTACACTGCATCACTCTTCAGCTCATCTTTCTCTTGCATGGTTCTCATCCTCTTCTCCCTCCCTCCCATGCTCCCTCACAACAGCTGCACCGTTCCCCTGTCCATCCGTCGGTTGGACCCCGACCCTCGAATGGTCAATCAACATCTACCTCGCACAAGCAGGACAGAGGAACGGTACCACCCCAAAGCAGCTCTCAGTCAACAAGCAGAACGACAAACACTACTACCACTCAGATCCAATCTCAGCCCAGCGACAAGGTCAGAGCCGCTTCCGCACTCGCTTCCGAATCACGACTCAGTCAGCTTCGTGAGGAACCCTTCCCAGGTTCCTCATCTCAGTCGGGAAGTGGTGGTAGTAGTAGACGAGCAGCGCCGGAAGGCACTAGTACCCTAACCAATCCAACTCCCTCCCCTGTCTCAGAGAGATCGGGTGATATCTCCAAAGACGCGGAGGAGATTCAAGAAAATCACACTCGAACATCCACCAATGGTACAGCTCCAGCTCACCTTACATTGACGGACATCAACGACAAAGAAACCCAGTCCAACATACGTAATGCTATATCTGACGACGAAGACCGGGACTTGACAGGTGAGTCTTCCTCTTGTCTTTGCTTTTCAAGCAATTCAAACAAGACCGAATACGGCGACTGATACTTCCAACATCCATCTTCGAAACAATGTACGTTCCGAACGTGTGTCCGCAACGAACATATATTCTACCATTAGACACCCAAAACGCATTCCGTTCCTCAGATTCTCAATCTGCCATGTCTCGAGGTGGAAACGGCCGTCCTTCCAGTCAGCTTCGAGAGATAGAAGGATCGAAAATGCATCAGGCAACGAAGAATGGAAGGAGTATTTATTCTTCTTCTTCTTCGATTACTACATCCAGTCAACCTTCAGGTAAAGTGGCTGCTCCGGATTGGGAACTCACTTCTAGATTGATACGGTCTCCTCCTGGAGAAGTGAGGCCCGACCTATCGTTCATATACGCAATGGAGGAAACTTTCTGACTTTGTTTCTTACTATTTCTGGCTTACTTATCTCGCTCTTTTCTCCTCCTTGGTCTTGCACTTTCTTTCTCCCTGTCCCTGTCCCCCTCCCTCTCCTCTCTCCATCTCTCTTTCTCTTTCTCCGTCTCGTTCAACTCTTACAGCAGACAAAACCATCCCTGGGACAATCTAAAAACCCTCTGAGAGACGACATCGAGACAATTGACAGCGGTGCAGGCGTAGGGGGAGAAGAGAAAGACGATGGAGAAGAAGAAGGGGCTGATACAACCAGGGTACATCGGAATAGTCGAGGCATTTCAGACTCCGATGCTGTGCGCCTCGAAGATTCTGGACGGCTGGACGATATGTTGACTTCCGATGACGATGAGGAGGGCCAGCGTGATTCAGCTACCCTTCACGGCCGTTTGACCAAAGGTAAGGTGCTTGATGCCAAGGAAAAGGAAGGTTTGGGCGCGCCAAAGAAAGCTGCTGTGGCCCGAAGGAGCGGTAAATCAGTCAAGGACAGCAGTTTAGGCCTAGAAAAGATCATTCCCGATCCCACTCTAGATGAAGATGAAAAGCCTCCGCCTTCGTCGACTCGTCACTCCCCTCGAAAGTCGAATCGTGCAAGATCATCTACTTCGCAAACCACAACTTTGAAGAATGGCGAGAAACTGGCGCCTCGTAGATCCATTAGATCTGCAAAAGATGCTGATGTACCAAAGCTTAGAGTTGGTGGGTGGATTTCTGTCCTTTTTAGTCCACCCGGGAAACTGCTTACTCTTCCGTACGCTGATTCCCGCCTTCTCACCCCTTGCAGGTGACCAGTACCCTCTCCGCTCCTACATGAAGCTCTTTGATGATGCAAAATCTTTCATCGAATATGGCGAACACGTGGCTAACTTAACCTTGGTTCCTATGTATCTCAACAATGACAACAAGTTTGAGGAGACCCAGGTAGCGGAAGCCAAACTCGAGCAGAATCCAGACGCTGCGATTAAAACATGGCAGATTTACATCTATTGTCGGAATCGTAATACAAAGATCAAGCCGCTGAAATCTAAAACCTCCCTCGAACGCGAGAATCACGCCACTCCATCGAGACTTTACAATGATGGCTCGTCCATCGCTGCGGCTACCCCAGAAGTTTCGACCATTCATACCTCTGCAATCGTAGATCTGGCGTTCCCTCCTATCGAGCTACCTCCTCGACACACCTACAGACACGCCAGGGATGCGAATTGTCCCGGTCAAATATCTGCCTATATCGAGATCGATCCTTACACCTTTGGTAAAAGCTTCTGGTAAGTCAAACTCCCTCATATGTGGTCGTGTACTTACCTGGAGTTCCTCTGATAATCCTTGCTTGCTCTTATTGTCTTCGGGGGTTCATTTCCGCAGGAGGGTCGACCAGGTAGCGAACCACTGCCTGGAGTGTATGTTCATGGATATGGAAATCGGAAAAGGGATGGAAGACCAGGTTGAGGCACGCAAAGAGGTAAGTGATAAATCTTCGATTATGTGTTCACCTACCTGCCACTTGAATCCGCTTACACGAGTTTCTTTCGACCATATAGTACTTTGAGTACTGGTCAAGCCATTGGGAAAAACAAATCAAGGTATGTCTTCTTTCTTCTACGTCTAGGATCCAAACCTCTCATGACAAGGGTCATACTCCAAGCGTCGATGACTGACTATGTAACTTCGTCATGTATCTCGATGCGTCTGATGTGCAGGCTGTGTTAACTAGTACCGAGAATTTCACAATCCTGCCAGAACCCACGGAGGTCGCTCAGGGAGCTGCCTTGAATGGAAGCAGTCGAGAGCGAGGTGATTTGACCGACATGAACGACACTGGGCGCGAAGGCGAGCTAGATGATGACGAGCTTCTAGACCTTGTCCGTATGTTCGCGCCACGCAAGTCGGCAAAAAGAAAAGGTCCACCCCGCCGAATCTTCCATGTGGATGACGCGGAAATTGATGGCCCACCCTCACCGGGCTCGGACAACGACAACCCCTCCCCACCGAAAAGGATCCGCCTTGCTGCCTCCAGCCCAGCAGGAGCTTCTGGGACCAGGCAAGTCGAAGGAGCTACTTCCTCATCGAGCTCTGCCAGGACCGCCAAAGGCAAGGGCCCTCCAAAGAAGGTCAATCAAGTTGCGCGCATGCAACAGATCGAAGAGCACTTTGATCTCCAGCCAGACACCCTTATAACCGAGCTCAACCTCCCCGAAGCAATCGACAAAGTGCTAGACGAATGCTCCATCGTTACCTTGGAAGACATGCGTAACGGAATTAAAGGAGACGACAGCTATTTCACCGAAGGTACCGACATCCCTGTTGAAGACTTTCTATCCTTTATGCAGATCAAATTGAGCCACTATGCCAAGGGCAGCATTGGATTTCAATACGATTTCAACCGAAAAGATGCCAGGGTGATAGTGAATGGAGAGGATGGCGATAATAACCACAATAACGTGGATCCGCAAGAGCTGGAAGACAGACAGAAGAGAGAATACATCAATAATTGCTTTGTCATCTTGAAGGCTGGACGAGTACTTACTAGAGCGCTCCGAGCCGTCCAGTGGGAGTAAGGCTGGAATTCCGAATTTCTTTTCCACGACGGCCTTGCATCATTGCTCTACTTTTCTTTCAATCTATCGGGGCTCTCGTCGTGCAGTGGTGGAGTCTGACGATCCAGGCTATACAATGGCTGAAGATTAGGGTGCGAGAAGAAAAATTAGAAAAGATCGGACTCAAACATTGGAGACGAGTGGTGAAGAGGTGGAAGCCTCGGTGTACTTTAGTTAGTTGCTAGTCAGTCCATTACAAATTGCAAAAAAAGATGTGTTTCGCTCATGACGGGATGGGCCTTGTCTTGCAGACCTACGATCTGACGAGTGAAAGGTTTCATGAATCGACAGACAATTGAGGAGCCAGCACCTTCTTGATTGGTCGTATTTTAGTAGTTTAGTCTTGCAGATTCAGCGCTGTTAGTTCGGGCTTGCCCGGGAGGCTCGACTACTGGAGCACAAACTATCAAGTCCAAAAGAATCTGTATTGCATTGCTCTCCCAAAGAACGCAATAGCAAGCAGCAGAGGGGTGTGTGGGAAAGCAGTTCTAAGCTAGATGTGCAATAAATCTACGATCCTGGTCTGATGAGGACAACGGCTAGCTAGCTTATGGCGTGAGTCGGACTGAAACTCAAAGTCGACTAGATAACCCTTGATGCGGATGACTTGATGCGAAGAAAGACAGAAGTTGTTGCAGTTTCGATTTGGTAGCGAAACGTTTACTGATGGAGGGAAGCATGCAAGCATGTCAGCACGTAGATTCCGATGAGCGACGAGACCACAAGACGACCGGTCTAGAGCCCATTATGTAAAGTTCAACGCACCTCCTGCATCTTAACATCCTGGCCCTCCTTCTTAGCAGCGTTCTTTCGCGAAAGTAGAGCCTTGCGGTCCTTGTCTAGCTTTGCTTTTGTGATAACAACGTTGGAAGGGTGAATGCCGATGGGTACGGTAGCGCCGTTAACCTTTTCACGGTGAACTCTCTCGATGTGGATGACCCATTTCTTGCGATACACTTGGACAACCTTTCCTTCACGTCCCTTGTATGAGCCTCGGACTACGAGGACTTCATCGTCCTTTCGGATTGGAATTGAGCGGGCCTGTTTGATCGTTTCAAGCGAGCGAAGCGAGCGTTCCGAGTTGCGGTTGATGGCGTTGTGTATATAGTTGAAGGGGCATACAAATCACAATGTCAGTACTGCATCCTGCCGGCACAGACTGGATACCAGGTGAAGCTGCTGTCGTCGAATTGCGCATTCGATTGTGCCCTCCATCTAGCAGCAATTCTCCATCCTCGACAGCAGCTGCGCCCGCATCTGTCCATCTAACGACAAGTCCACGCACAGAGTGCTCTCCTCTGAGCTCCTTGCTCAATGGAGCGGACATGATTGTCCTTCTGACGGATGAAGGTGCATCGAAGTGCGCCTTTCTGTTCTTGCGTGGTGCAGACGAGACATCTAGGCGAGGTTGCAGAACCGGTCAGCAACGAGCCATCACCAACACAATGCAATGCCCACCTTTTGAGTACTTCATCTTGACGGAATGTACGATGTCGTGGATGCGAGCGGGATCAGGCCTTCAACGATGTCGACAATCTTCAAGCTCGAGAATTGCAGCCGCTCTCTCTGTGCGGTGGACTGAGACTAGGGGAAATCTGCGATGATCGAACTTTTGTAATGCCAGGTTAGAAAATTGATGGAAAGATCAGAAAATTGTAGACTCGGCGAAAGAAGGGGTAGTTGGAGGAAGATTTCCTTCCGTTTCTAAGGGAGAAAATTCAAGCTTCTCAGCGCAAGCAGGCTATGGACGGCAACGAGTATATACGAATATATTCCATTGAACACAGCATGGACGACACGACTGCCAGCGCGGTCTTCAGGCAGCTCCGCGCTGCTCCCTCCGATGCTGTTGCTCATGCTGCCCAGCTCGACCTCGTCCGGCGGCTCGTCCAGGGCGAACTCGAGCTCCATCTCCCGAGGAAGGCTCGGGCTAGAGCCCTCCTAGAATGGGCGGCGGGCAGATGTGCCATCAAGGAAGGGTAAGTGTAACCCCCGTCACCTTTTATATCGCTTTGTATGCTGATAATGTTCTTCTGTACTTCACTGCTCATCGCTTCCTCGTTATTCCTGGCTGCCACTGATGATTTTTGCTGTCTTCCTGTTCGACAACTATACTAACGCTAAATCCCATACATCGTAAATGAACTGCTGATCAATGATGTAAAGATCTAATACACCATCAACGACTCTAGATGCAAGTTATTGGAACTTGTTCGCCCAAATTCTGTCTTTGAAGGATGATTCGTCACCTTCTGCATCGAATTCTTCATCATTCTCGCCGGAAACGTCAAATCTTCTCTCCAAGAGCGATATAAGGCAGATTGTTTTGATCAGTCGAGGCATTTCTCTCTTGAATGCTCTTAAAACATGCTTGGACAGCCTGCCTGGGCTTTTGACGGGTGCAGACATCGCCACCCCAGCTGCAGTTTCTACTACCTCTGTATCTGGATCAAGTAATGCCAAAGACCTTCTCGAGCACATCACCACGGTCTTCGAAATACTCTTCCCACTTTCTCTTTCGTCACCCAGTACAACCTTAGATGGCCTGTTACCTTGTATACACGCCTTCATCCACTCCTCTGGATCACTGGCTTCTTCCGGACCATCTGCGCAGGGCGTACTCTCGCAATGGAATACACTCGGCGACCTGATTCTGCAGACACTTTCGAGTCTACTCAAACTTTCAAGCTCATCCCCGAACGCAAGTGCGAACGATAAGCTACTCTTAAGGAAAGTAGCGGGAGCATTCCTCGATCAAGCTAGCGGATGTACCAATTGGAAAGCCTTCACAGGGAGCTATAGTAGTGTCTCGCAAGCTTTGGATGAATATCAATCTTTTGGAACCGTTGGGAAGAAAGGCAAAGGAAGAGCTAGAGAGGTCTCGTATGGAGGAAAGTCTGCAAACGTTGGTACTGTCTCTACGTTCAAGTCAACCTCAACAGCAAAGCAAGAGGAGATCGAAACACTACTAGCACACCTCAACAGCTTTATGAGTGTCTCCGTATTCTCGCAAGCTAATCTCGCAAAATACTTTTCTGCCTCGTCTGGTGTCTCTTTGGACTCGCCAAAACAAGCTCAAGATGCACTCTCGGAAATCTTCAACACCCTGAAAACTTCTGTACGCTCCTCGGTTGCGACAGAGTCATCAGGCTCGCCGATCTCGACCATCTCTGTTCTGCCGCGCTTGATGTCAAGCTACATCGACACTTTGACATCTCATTCGCACGATCTGTTCGCACCTTCAAGACGCAATCGCGCGACTGGGGATGCTGCAAGCACAGGAACGACCTCGTCCGCCGGCTCTAGATCAGCAGTCGAATATCAAGTACAGACGTGCTTCAGGCACGCAGTCTTCGGGATGCTACAAGGCCTGATTCAGCTGCTGCGCGAGGTGTCTGCTGATCAGTCCGCATCTTCTTCAGCCAAGAACATCAGCCCACGTAAGAGGCCGCACGATCTGTCCAGAAGGGTCGGTCCAGAAACACGTCGGGCAATTGCAGAGGCTTACAGAGTCATTCTTGCTCAAGTACAGGAAAAGAATATCTACATCTCAGGAGGAGCAGAATCGAATCGGGGATGGCTCAAGATACTCGAGGATGCAGCTCGATTCGTCACTGAAGACCTACTTTCAGCCGCCCAAATTCAAGGAGAAGTCAATGCAGATGTTGCCCTGTCGGCCATGCAGGCTGCCACAGCCATCGGGAAGATGGACTACACGGCCCTAGAAGGAGGATTGTTGTCCTTATTGGAAGCAATGACAACCGCCGTACCTCAGAAGGAGGCATCTTTTGCGTCGGCGTGCGGTGATTTGCTCGATACTGCTCTATCATACAATGGAAAGGTCAGACGCCTCAATACTTTCATCGCGACGGTCGAAAAGGCTCTTTCGACGGTCATTGATCAAGTAGCTGAAACAAGCGAAGATACCTCCTCGTTCGTCAGGAAGGTGGACGCTATCTTCAGAGCTCCTCTGCTGTCAAGGCGTACAATTGCGAGAATAAGCAAAGAGTGCAAAACTTCATTACCGGATACCCAGTTTGTTTCTCTATTGAAGGGCATACTTGATAATGTGCAACAACAAGTGCTGGCGCTCAAACCGTCAGGGACAGAAGCAGGTACTATGTCCCAGCCTCCGAAGAAAAAGTCAAAGTCCGGCCGAGGGTCCATAGGCGGTGTATCTGAAGCCACTGTTTATCAAGAACGGGCGACTTGGAGGATATATGCCAGCGTGCACACCATACAGTCTGTTTTATCAGGCAACACGGCAACGCAACTGCTCGGCTCTGGAAGCGATGGGAGTCAAGAGCTGGAAACACTCGTATCAGGCATCACGAGCCAGGCTGTCGACTTCGGCACAGTAGCGGCTGCCGACACTGCAATGCAGAGAGCCGCAGTAGCTATACTACAGCTACAAAATACATGGTCTTCATTCAAGGAGATGCCTATTCAATCAGACAACGCCACAAGTTCTTCTATGGCAAATGCACTGCAGGCCAATGGCGCTATTTTACCCGAGCTTCAGTTTGAGATCGTGAGTACTTCAGGTCGCATCCGCCCGAAGTCGAAGTACTGACTATGCATACACATCGTTGTAGATACGGACACTCTTGTCACAAGTTGCATCAAGCAAGGTCGATGCGCCGACAATCAACCGACTCATGGACAGTATCATTGCACTGTTGACGTCAGCTCAAAATGCAGGCCAGCGTCTCTGGGATGGCTACACTCACAGGTTGTCCGCTGAAGACCTAACTGTGGCAATCTGGTGGCTCGTTTCAGGCAATTATGTCGATGTCATCGAGTCAGCTCAACTTTTCCTGTACTTTCTCCCGTAATTTCAGGCTGACGTGAACTGGATCGCAGACAAGCCGCAACGGAACAACAGCTCAAAAGCCTCGTCACATTCATCTTTGCGCATGAGGTTGGAGATGCTGCAACCGCAGATGGTAGTATCTCTATTCCTGCTATAACGAGCCGCCTCTTCCATTCGGCCGATTTCTTCGAGCTGCTTCGTCTACGAGGTAAGAAGGTCATTCGCTACAGTGCAGAAAAGTTGAACAATCGAGCTAACTCACTCAATTTATCAGAATGTATAACCGCTTTCATCGGCGAGCTGTGTGATGCAGGGCGCTTGCAGCAGGATCATCTGAACATGCTCCTTCTATTGCCCAGAGAATACCTGGACAGAAGCTTGAGGCGCAAGATCGTATCGACACTTGCGCGTCAAAAGGACGCTGCAACAAACCATCAAAGCTTACTTGCTCTTCTCAAATTCACCAAAGATGACGCCGGTCAGCCTCTTGTGCGTACCGAGCTTAAAGCAGTAGGATGCACCGCGGGGACTGACATGCTTCTACAATAGATCAAGGACACAGCTTTCTTGCTGTCTTTAGCGAAACAAGACAAGGGCGAACCAGATGGCCTTCTGAGTCGTCTGTACGAACAGTTGTGGCGGCTGATGCTCCAGAACTGGTCTGCTTCGCCTGAGAGCTTTGCTGCTCTCCCTACTTTCCTTGAATCTCTTACGAACCCCAGCACAACCGCGGCGAAGAGCCTATATCTGCTCACTTGGCGAGTTCTCGCTAGTGAAGCGAAGATTAGCAGCATACCTGCAGAAACCCAAACTCACCTCCAAGCGCGACTAAATGTATTAAAGCAGTCCGCCATGGCCAAAGAACCCAGTCAGGTCCAGTCGTTTAGGAAGTGGGAAGTCTGCAAGACTGTGCAAACCGTTATAGCGTGGATGGAGCCTGATACGACCCCAGATTCTCACGATGAGTATGCAAAGCTTGCAAAGAACGCAATCTTGGCGCTTCTACAGCAAGATAACACGCAAGTGCAGGAACAGGAAAGAATAATTTACATGGCTCTTGAGCTCGCAAGCATGAACCTCTCGCCAACCCTGTTTGCCTTCGAATCTTTCGTCGTCACGTTCTGGCTATTCACGCAGAAGCTCGATCTCACAGGTGAGTAGTGGCCTCGCTCGTGCACTCGACAACGTCCTCATTGTTTTTTCTGGCAGATCGACGTTGGTCCAACTTGCTGGCGCGGACCGCTTCTACGCAATCTGAGGAAGCCTATAAAGCGGCGGTGTCGACAATGTCTGAAGCCATCTCGGTAGACCTCACGGACGACGCGCTTGCCGCGGCATTACAGGTGCTATCAGCTTTGATCTGCAATCCCCCGGATTTTGCTACTAGAATTGCTTCCCAAGCATTCTCTGCGTCCCTGAGGCAGATCAGTCTGCTGCGACGAGGAAAGTCACTCGCTTCAATCTCGCCTGCTATTCTGCAGTCAATTACAACCTACGTCAAATCGTTTTTAGAGCAAAGGGTAGGTTGAGATCACTCTTTTCAGCAAAATACCGTACTGATATGAATTTCTAGATTGGCGTGCCGGAGCTACAAGATGTAGCTGTCATCTGGACGATCCTGCACGATATATTGATGCCAGCTACGGCAGCGCGACCAGCAATGCTGCCCTCTGGACCGACTGCGTCAGCAATCTTCCTCAACTCTGTTGATATCATATCAATACTAGCCACACATCGTCGAGATCATGTCATTCCGACCTTTGCGCAATTCTCTCGGGTTCTTAGCGACATCCTCCTGCTTCTGCGCCTATCTGGGGTCTCCTCTTCCTCCAATGCCAAGGTTCTCATTTCCATGTTTCCTCCATGGGCTTCAGCGGAACACGGGCGATGGATGCAAGAACCCAAGTGCAGCAAGGCGGTAGCTCGGCTCCTGCTCGGACTAGGCACTCGCGCCACTGTTCTCCAGCGTTCAGTAACGCGCGCCCGGGGTACCTCCACGGCAAGTGTGGTGGCTCTCACTGGGCCGTTGAGCAAGCACGCGCCGTTCATCATGGTAAATTATCTCGCCACAGCAACAGATTCGAGATTTCCTCTATCACCGTCAGTTAGGAAGGAGCTTAATGCTGGTATTCTGGAGATCATTAGTATGATGGGCAAATCGGAGCGGGAAGCTCTTATGAAGGCGTACCTACAAGCAGATCATGAGGCGGAGAGAGCACTATTGCGAGTCATGTGGAAAGATTTCGAAGCCGTACGATACAAGGGTGATTGATCCCAGAGAGGGCACAATATGTAGTCCGTTTACATCGTAAATCAATCCCTCCTGCTCAATGCAGCATGTAGACTGCCAATGCACCAGCTTATAACGAAACAAACGAAACAAACCAGTTCAAATAAACCGAGAGACCTGACGATGACGCTCAACTGAAATCTCGGAGTTGCCTCGGTCTATGTCTTGCCTTTCTTTCGGACCTGCGTCGCCTCGGATGAGTGTCCAACAAACACAATTGCGCATCGACTCTCCTCTGCTATCTATGCCCTTAGCAGCTTGGTGGGAGCAGATTCGCTGAGGAAACCGAGCGGGACGGTGATTGGAGGTGAACCAGCATGCCCTGGGTACCACCAGTGTTAAGCCGAATACTTTTCAAGCTCGTCCTTGATGACATCTCTGCTTCTGTTCATCAAGGCTCTTGCCTCTAGGTACTGTGCAGATGGAACTCCCGGACGAGTAAGAGCCAATGCAAATCCAGAACAGGTGTCGTAAAATGCGGGCGATACTCACGGGTCGCCGCTAGTGTAACGCATGAGATCCTGGAGGTTGCGGACTCGGGATGGAAGACTATACAGTAGAACGTCAGTATAGGTGTACTACCTAGATAAGTACGAAACTTCGTTCCTTACTGTTTGAGTGACGTAAAGTACTGCTGAATTCCCTCTGCAAAACCGGGCTCCCAGACTGGAACCTGATATCCGGATTGCGGTTAAGCTGTATGCATTCTTCAGACGGCGCAGCCTTTACGACATCTGCCCTCAGGTCTGCCTGAGTCTGACAAGCCGCTTCGACAAGGCTTTTCTGCTCTTCCTGAAGGCAGTTTGCTGGCGCAGTCGGTCAAATTCACGGGAACAAGAAGTTTCACCCCATCTACCGTTTGCTTTGGTCCAATTTGTCTCCATAGACGCCTGAGCGGCCAGAAATTGCCTTGAGAATCAGGGCGACATCATACACAGTCCGACACAGAGGACCAAACTTTAAGGTATCTGCCGCATGCGGTATTGCTGTCAGTTTATCAAGGCTGAAAGGCTTCAAAGGTTCGTATCATACCCCTTTGCGGTGATATGGGAACTCCGCGCTTCTACGAAAGCGCGCCGACTGTAGGCCGTGTACCGACAAGCGCACATCTCGAAGAAGGACCTGAAAGTCTAGCCTCCGCAATGAAGAAAGGTATAGCGATGGAGCTCAGTCATGCATCGAAGTAAGTCGGCGAAGCATTAAGCACGTCATTTTCAACGCCAGCTGTGGGTAAGCCTGCAGCAACAGTGACGCCGGTCCAAGAAGAGCTTCCCACGGGATGGCCACCAGATACAAAATAATGACTTTAGCCACGCTCGGCTCAGGACGCAGTAATTCGACAGACATCCTACCTACGTAAGGAAAAATGAGGTTCAACGTTTTCAGCAGTGTCCCAGTGACCATTCGGGTTGAGAAGCAACTTACGTTCCCTGACACTCAGCCGGGCTCCAGCCGCGTTCAACAACATCAAGGAGCTCAGGTCAATGCTAAGAGCATTCTTCCGGAGGCTCGTCCTGAGTATAGGGCGGGCGTTATCTTGAATGTCTGGACTTGCGAGATAACCCTCCTTCTGCGTGAGCTTGTCACGAAATCGTCGAAAAGCGCCTGGACAGCCAGAGTCTCTCGTGTTGGGACCAGCTCGCTCGGCGTCAAGTATCCTCTACAGAAGGCATCCCCAAGCAATCACAGCTTGACTCCGGCATTCACGGCAGCCGGCTACTGGACATGGCGAGTCTGTTGCCGCGAGGAAGGCTCGACTCTTCACGAGGCCTACTGTACAGGTGTCAATACGCCTTTCACCAGCTAATCGTCCACCGCCACCCAGCCAAATAGACACCCCTCTCGCGTATAAGACCAGAGAATAGCCGAGCAGGTGGGCGACACGTTCATGTGTGCTGAAGCATACTTATGTAAAAGCGAATGTGACATGGCACGCCTGTACAGCACACCTCCAGCGAGCTGCGTTGCGTTGCGCCGCGTTCAGGAACAGCCCGGTCAGCTGCCAGAGCGTCATCCGTCTCGCAGAACAAGACCGCACTCGGGCCGAGGATCCGTCTTCATACGCTGCAGATGCGCTTGGCTGCGATTTTGCCGAGCCCCTTGTGACCTGCCCCCACGAAATCCGAGGATTTCGAGATAGCTCAGTGGCAACTCGCCTATAAAAGAGGGCTCATCCTGCCTTTTGCATCTCTTCTTTCTTTCCATCACTTCATCACACACCACTCTTCCACTTCACGCACTATTCATTGTGAGATCGTGCTTGAGTCAACCCTTACTACAAGAGAGGTCCATCCCCTACACTCCAAAAGACACCACTATGAACCTTGGCCCCGTTCCTGCTGTCTGTCTACACCGCTTCACATATTAGTACGATAGACTCAGCAGTCACTTCAAAGGCTCCACACTGATCATTTCTGCATACAGCATACAACAGCGCGGTCATACACATCACAGTCATTGACTTCAAGTCAAGACCCACCTCAAATGACGTCGGCTCGCATCCGAAATGCTGTAATATAAGGTACGTCGACTGTCCTTAGTATCCTCCACCTCTCCTCCTTCCTTCACCTCTCCTTTCTCACTTATGATTTCATCTCATCTCTCTCGCCTGTACATGCTTATCCTCCTTTCTCCATCATCCATCATCCATCATCCATCATCCACCATCCATCACCCATCATCCACCACCCACCACTCACTGTACACATTCCTCACTGATACCAAAGACAGGCATCACAGCATTCACGGGACCTCAAGTTCCACCATACAACTCATACAGTTGCAATAGGGATGCTGGAGGCAGTGAGTCACACTCTACTTGAGCCGTATGCTTTTGAGTGGCATTGATCTGATCTCTCGCGTCTTTAACCACAGGACTCCCCTCAGTAGACAGCTTCCTCTCTCGAAGGGGGACCTCGAGAGGAGTGGCCTATTGTGAAGACGAACTTCTCATATATTCCGTAAAAGGCCCGGGTGCACATGTCTTGACATACTAGCATTGGCGGACTTCCATGTAGACATGGCTTGTTCTGGCTGTCGGGCTAGGTCTACAACTACTTGCATGGGGTTTCGACCTTGTGTATTAGCTGTTGGATTCGCCTGATCAGCGTCACCTGCTAGCACCCGGTTGGAATGCAAGGGAATTCGTTGGCGAGAGCTGTTCTCACCCAGATACTACAGCACTGGATTGGTGGGCAAACAATTGTCCTCTTCGCGTTTCCACACTGTGAAGTCATCTGACTCTTGTATGCTCTTTCCCTTTCCTCTCCGACAGTGCGCATGATTCCCGCAGACCACTCCACCCAGCTCGCCCGAGGGACCAAGATCAAGACGAATCCTGTACTACCAGCGTATTTGGATCGATCAGCGAGAGGGCTCGCAATGGCGATCACCGCTCGCAATTCGCAAGACGGTCCTCACAGCTTCCGCTTCATGCCTTGCCTGGTAAGCATTATTGGCCAGCTGTATTATTTCACTCCGATGCTGACACTGTTTTTGTTGCACATCGCACAGCCAAGCAAAGCAAGACTACCCTAAGCTGCAGCAGTTGTCAAACAAGCCGCTAAAACTGGGACACCTTGCTCTCCCTTTGTCTTATAATGTCTCCAATAGCATATTCCCATTCTTATAGTCTCTGATCTCTGCTTGCCTCACAATTTCTGCTTGATACGCAGAAGAGGCATCGACGTGAACACGCCGGCGGCAAGAGTGCGGCGCTTCGAAAGTGGCAAAGTACCCGTCATCTGCAATATAGGTGCACAATCGTGAAAAAGACTACCGCCCATGTTGAGGGCCATGCGATTGCTTTCAAGCTGGATCACTTGGCCTCGATAAGCTTGTGTGCAGACGAACGGCTAAAATTAACGAGGTTGGTAGATTTATAAGACCGCCACACAGGTCCAAATTCGACAATGCTCTACATGAGGACCAATATGAGGATATGAGAAGCTGCTAGCAGTCTCGACCTTCTGATGAGTGTTTTTGGAGATTTATCTATCGTGTCCCTCTTCAGAGACAGCTTCAGCTCATCGTAGCATGCAAGTACATTTACGCCTCTACGTTGCGTCATGTCAATAGCGGATCAGTCTACTTCGCACATATTAATATTTGACGATATCGCTGAGCTGAGTTCTCGGGGTCGCCTCGGCATATGTCCTGCCTTGCTTCCGGACTTGCGTTGCTTGTTCAAAAGCGTAAGAGATTTTTATGAGAATCTCTTCGCTAAAACCTGCGCCAGCGAATGTTAGGCCGTACGGTCTGCAGGACAAGCTCGTCGTAAGCGTCACCTCGCACAGCTGGCGAATGAATCCACCCGCACCTATTTGGGTGACGTTGCCATAGCTCGGTCGGGCAGTCAACCTTTTCACCAGTCTTGGTTTTCACCTTGCTAGAAAGTAAGGCCTCGTTCTCTCCGCTGAAGCCCAGTGGAACCGTAATCTGTGGCCAGCCTGCATGACTCCACATCTCCGAAGTGGTACTTGTGATAACCATTGCATGCGCGTTGTGTTTGTCCAGCTCGGTTCGTATCAAAGACTTCGACCTGTCCAGTAGCTCTTTGGCCTGCAGATACTCGGACGATTCGCGACCGGGACGGGCAAGTGCTGACTCGAAACGCCTGCATGTATCATACCTAGCAGGCGACTCGCGCGGATCCTCTTTCGTATACTGTATCAGATCTTTGAGCGTTCGTACGCCAGATGGTACACTGCAGGCGAGGGTCAGACCCGCGAGATCTGGTATTGCAAAGGACATACTGCGTAAAGGTCTTCAGCGATGCGTTGATATCCTGCGCGAACTCCGTCTCCATCGTACAAGTCGCTGCATCTTCTGACCTATCGACTCGGATAAAGTCGTCGGATAGCGGGCTCTCAATGACTTTCGCACCTAGACCTCGCAAGGTCTCGCAGGCTTCTAGTAGCTTCGCCTTGCGATCAGTGCTAAAAGCTACTTCACCCCAATCTGTGAGATTGCTGGGCACCAAGAGGGTCAGGCCGTCCAATCGCTTTGCCCCGGCTGCCTTTGTGTAGACGTCTTTCTTGCCGGTGATACCATCAAGAACAATAGCGGCATCGACAACGGTTCGCGTCATAGGTCCGACTGAATCTTTGGAGGGAGGCGTCATCAGAGGCTTGTCAAGTTCCCTCCATTGTCGGGGAAGTCGAAGAAGTGCGCGGAACATACCTCGTTGCAAGGTGATGGGAATGACACCATCGCCAGACACAAGTCCTACAGTTGGCCGTATGCCGACCAAAGCGCACCGGCTGGACGGAGCTAAGAATACCTGCCGTCAGTGACACTGGTGAGCAGACGGCCTGAGCGTATTAAGTACAGATAATTGAGCCGCCAGTCTGTTCGAGCGGTGTCAGTGAGGCAGCTTTGAGAACCTGTTTAGGCTGCAATCCTCACTTCAGTGCCTAGAGAAACGCAGGCCAGGCCAACAGCAGTAGCTGCGCCACTTCCAGAAGAAGAGCCACAAGGGTCACCCCGAGGATACTGGCGACAGGAAAAGACCAAATCAATATGGAAAAGCGACAATGTCGCACCTATGATAGGCCAACGTACGTATGGTGACCTGCGGATTGGATGACTCAGAACTCGGCCAACTCGATAAGTGTGAATGCTGATACTTACGTGCATTGTCCGCCAACGGAGCTCCATCCACTAGAATTCTCTTGCATCAGTGATATTTGTACGACGATGTTGTTTTAGGTCTCACCAGGTACCAACGCCACGAAAGTTAGCCCACTGTGACATATTCAGCTTGCCTGACATTGGACAACAGAAAGGTCAAGAGGAAAACAATAAAGAAGTTCCCTGTATCACGCAGCCGAGCACCTACAGAGTATGATTGCACCAGCTTCTCGCAATTTGGCAACACAGTCTGCGTCGTCTGCTACAATTGCGCCCTGAAGAGCGTACGAACCACAGGTCGTGTCCATGCCATCTTCATATCTCGTTGCGATATTGTCTTTGATAGCAACGGGAATACCATGCAGGATTGACCTAATCTTGCCCTGTCTTCGCTCCTCGTCTAGCTCGCGAGCGGCCTTTAATGCGGCAGGACTGACGCCGATAACGGCGTTCAGGACAGGGTTGACCTCACGAATGCGAGCTATGTATGCCTGTGGCATTAAAGCACAGTTGATTATCGTTGACGCCGCCATCTGTGGGGCACGGGGTGCTGCTCACCTTGACAAGATCGACCGAAGTGAAGCGATTCGCCGTCAACCCTTCTTGCAGTTGCTGAATGGTAGCTTCTTGAAGATCTGGATATGCATCTACCATGGTTCGAATGTGCTACAAAGCTGGTAAGTCGCTGTGTGTGATTGTGCAGAGAGTGGCCTGCCCCGAAGATTGATGATCCCAGATGAAAAGTTGCGGAAGATGTCAGACGATCTGGCTGAAATACTCGGAACTCGCATGCACTTTGTTGTGTCGAAATGACCAGAGTATCATGTTGAAATGCCCATAAAGACTCCCATCTCTGATGCACCCATCTCTGATGGGATTTGACAGATCCATCGTAGGGCAAAGCGTGCCTCAGATCAGCCAGCTGCAAGTCTTCGCGAGTGTGCAGCTCAAAGTGGCAAAGCATCACCCTTTGCGAGAAGGGTGCCCGACGCGACCACAGGGACACCACTGTCCAGATGCAAGACCAGCCATCATTTTCAGATTGCAGCACTCCCCTATGATGAGGTTATATGCAAAAGAACAGCTGAGATCGATGAGACTGGCAGACTTGTAAGACCGCTACACAGGAACGAAACATGGCAATGCTCTATATGAGGACGCATACGAGACGATGAGGAGAATGCTCATATTCTCGATTTGGTATTGAGTTTGGTTTCAAGAATCATGCCCTCAGTTTTTACTTTTGCGCGATGCTAGCTTTTTCTTGATGATGCTTGGGAAGCTTGTCAGGATCGTAGCACCACCTTTGATTTGCATGCTGTGAGAACATGCTTCACGCCTCAGTATGACGACTTCCATCCAGATCTAAAGAATGCTTACAAGTAGAAGAGTCCATAGCAGAGGGCGAGATTAGAAATGTTGAAAGCGATGAAGATGCCAGTATCGCGCCTGAAAGTACTGAGGTTAACCGACATGCCGAAGACAATCAGAGAGGCCAGATATGCTCACCATCTTGTGCCGTATTCGATGTTGATGCTCGACAAATACTGGTCTGCAACGGTATATTGACAAAAGCCGCAATTGGCAGTCGCATCTGGGTTAGTAAGACTAGCCATAGCCATAGTCACATATTCTCCAGCATATGCAGCACAGCTGCAGAGGACAATCGAATCAGACCGAGGCTGAGGTGGGCTAAGGCAGAAACTGTACTTACCTCTGTCCTCCAGGAGGGTTAAAGTAGAAGAGCTCGCTAGGCGCACATTGTACAGGGCGGTTGTGACTATGGAAAGCAGGTCAGGAATGCCATAGTGGGGATTAATTTGACATCTCCACTTACAGAATGACCGCCAACTGACTTCGTAGAAAGTACACAATCGGGTCGGCGTAGTACAGGAACCATCTCCAGGCTGTAGGATAATAGGTCAGCAAAGTATACTGTGCCGAGTTTGTACACACTTACGAGCCGTCATTAACTGCCAAGGTACCAGGATACCCGTGTAGATGTTCAATGATACCAAAAAGAAAGGCAGCAAGTTGGCAACCAACGATGGCGAAGCTGCGGGAAATGCACGTGAGCACGAGGCCGAAGCAATTTGGCGTTAGCTACTCACGCGACAATGCACACATCCAGTGGGCAAAGGTAACGGTAAACAAGTTGAGAAGGACGACATTGAAGAAGTACAAACCTAGCAAAAGATAACCATGAGCTACACATCTTTTCGATTTAAAAATAGGTTACTCACCAGCAGGCTCTCCGAACGGAAGACCAACAGGCCAGTAAGCCAAAGGCCAGTAGGTGACACTCATTAAAATGGCATAAGGAACTTCATTGATCAAGACAGCTGACATCCACGCAATCCAACTGTAGGTGCTGTGACTTTCACGAGCTTGCCAGATCGACTTGAGAATGAAATGCTTGGGTATGGATGCGTTGAGTAGGGCAGGAAGGATCAGAATGGCTAAAAAGACACTGAACATAATTTGCTGAGTTTCATTGACGGAGTAGCCGAGCTGATAAAAGGTGAATCTGCGAGCGAAACCCAGTCAAGCTCCGAGTCAATTAACGTACCCAAAGTCAGGTAATAAGCATTCGACTGACCCGTTGAAAATTCCAACGAGGAACACGTTCACCAGCTTCGACAGTCCATATGCACTATCTCGATAGAAGTTCTTGGCGATCCGAACAGTGAGGAGTTTCGTCTGTTCGAAAATGGAAGCCGCGTAGACTCTATTGACGTCTGGATCGGAGTCAGAACTTGTCTGACTGCTTCGTTGCTGTACAATTTGCCCAATGTCTCTAGTGACTTGCCGCGACTCCTCCGATTCTTTCCATAGATCGCCCCACGACTTCTTGCATTCGCTTGGCTGACTAACAACTTCCAAAGCGTACTCAGCAATGTTCTCGTCATCTTCACAAGGGCGTGCGCCGTGAGCTTCGAAGTACTTGGTGCATTCAGAGACCGGTCCAAAGTAAGCTGTTTTCCCACCTGGAGATAGGAGCAGCATCTTATCGAAACAACTAGTGAGAAGCTGACTGGACGGTTGATGAATAGTTGACAGACATCCTTGACCACTATTCGCGAGCTTGCGAATGAACCGACCAATGGACATCGCTCCATTGGAGTCTAGACCTGATGTAGGTTCGTCAAAGGCAGTGTAGATTGTAGGACGAGCAGCGAGTTCTACACCAATAGTGAGTCGTTTCCTCTCTTCAATGGATAGACCAGCTTCTGGGCTTCCGATGATAGCGTCTGGTTTGTCAAAGTCAAGCAGCTCCATGATCCTGTTGCAATATTGGAGTTTTTCCGCCTTGCTGAACTTCATAGGTTGTCGCAGGAGAGCGGAAAAGTGTAATGCCTCGCGGATGGTCTGAGTGGTATCGTGAATATCAGCTTGTTCGGCAAAGCCAATGCGTCTTTGGTAGTCAGGTTGCGTCTCGCGTCCATCGAGGAAGATCTCGCCTTCAACCTGAGCTGGTATACGTTTCGTGATGGTGTTCAAGAGCGTAGTCTTGCCCGCTCCGGAGGCGCCCATGAGAGCGACAGACTCGCCCGGTTTAAGGTAACCGGAGACTGAAAATAGATTTTCTCGTTCAGTACATGTACAATCAAGAGGCATCATGCAAATTGGTCCTCACCGTGATCCAAAAGCATCCTAGGGCCATCCACAGTCTGTACGGTAACGCAGATATCCTTGAAAGTAAGTACAGTCTCGGATTTAGCAATACCTTCGACCTTTTCATCCGTTGCATTGACAGCGCCAGCAGCATTCGCTTCTTTCTCGTTAAGTACAGGCGGAACAACGATCTGTTCCTCATCTGACGACTTCCGCATATCTCTTTGTGCACGCTTAGCTTCTTTCGTCTTGATGAAAGTCATTGTATTTCCACCTGGTTCTGCATAGTTGAAGAATTCACTGAAGAAGGCCGCTGCGGCGATATATGCGATGGTGTACGCGATGACAATACCAAAGTTCCTCCAGACGTGACTGTATTGATATCCGAATGATTGCGAGATATAGTCTGAACCACTAACGAGGAGAGATCCAGGCGTCGAGCCAGTCAGAGCGCACGTCTGGAAGGCTTCCGTCGCGCCAGCAACTTGTGGGATGATACTTGCAGGTGAACATTGCATTGTATACCGGGAGAATTCGTTCGCCATAAGAGCTTCGAAGGAGAAGGACAATGGTTGAACGTACGAAATCCATTTGAACCATGAAGGCATCAATTGTCTTGGAATCACATATCCCACGAAGACAATAGCGATGTTTAGCCCAATGATGGAGTAACGATTTGCAGTGTCGAAGTTCGGTGATAGCGCGGCAACCGCACGGAAGAATGATGTCAAGGAAATGGTAGTGATGAAGACGAAGAGGAGATAGATAAAGAAAGCTGATGCCGATCTATGCAACTGTGCCAGGAAGTAGAAACATATGCTCCACAGGACCGCTTGGAAGAGATTGATAGGAATGTCCACTGCAATCGTGCTAAGAATCTGAGCGCTGGGACGGTAGAAGGCGAAAGAGTGTTGTCTTGCAATTACGGGTCGACCACTTGTAGCTTCGAAGATTTCACTCAAGTTCAGCCAGCCAAGCAGAAGAAGAGAGAAGAAAAGGGCACCTCCCTTCGGGAAGGAACCTTGCGTAGAATATCGACCGACATTGAAGAACATAGAGCCGACAATGAGAGCAATTACCACATTCGTAGCAGTCTTGACGTATAAAGCGCCCATATCACCCTTCTTGATCAATACCTGTCTCTTTGTGAGTGACTTTGTCATTTGCCATATAGATCGATTGTAAACGCTTGAACCACCCGATCTTTGTTGTTTGACAGCTTGTTTAAGGTCTTTTCCAGCATCATTCCGTTGGAACTGCTCCTTCAGATGCTGGATATTGGCACGCAATTGTTTATATACTTCTGATTCTCGGAATGCACGCTCTCGCTCTTCGGGCGTCCTAGGTGCCTTCTTTTCGAAACCTGGCTTGACTTTGCGTTCTGCTGGGTCAGTGATACCAGTGAGGAAGCTTGAAGAAATGCCATGTCAGAGATTGTCATCATGTAGAGAAAGGTAGGTCAGCCATGCACTCACTCTGGTACTGTACTTCTAGGCGGGAAGGCATATCCTAGTTCTTCGAAGTATCCTCTAGCAGATTGAGCGGGTCCAAAATAGATCATACGTCCTTCATCGATGACGCAGACTTTATCGAACAGGTCATAGATATTATCGGATGCTTGATACAGAGAGACTATGTTCGTTCTTCCAACCAAATCCGTCAACAGTCGTAGTGACTTGACGTAATCCAGTGCAGTTGAACTGTCCAGTCCTCTTGTCGAATTATCCCAACTTGAGAGCGCAGCAGAGGTAGCTAGTGTCTCGGCAATAGAGATTCGCTTCCTTTCACCTCCAGAAACGCCTCGGATGAATTCGTTTCCGACCTTGGTGTTTGCGGTATGTTCAATACCGAACATCTTCAGCAGGACTTTTGTGGCGATTTGTACATCTAAGTGAGGTCAGATTCACGGTTAGCAAGTGTTACACGCTGGACAAAGAGGAGAGAAACAGATGACTTGCATGTTGAAGCTGATTCGCCTTCGATACGGAC
Source organism: Cystobasidium tubakii (assembly GCA_024345325.1). NCBI lineage: Eukaryota > Fungi > Basidiomycota > Cystobasidiomycetes > Cystobasidiales > Cystobasidiaceae > Cystobasidium > Cystobasidium tubakii. The sequence goes on along the minus strand of BROO01000001.1, from coordinate 493,866 downwards.
TTTCTTGCTGGGCACTTTAGTCGAGAGGGCGAATTCAAGAGTTTGCTCAGTAGTGAGGGTCGGAAAGTGCTGTGGGAGAGTAAAGTGTTTTAAGTCATAATTTCAGTCTTGAACGAGGACGTCACAACTTACAACATCATCCTCGCCGTTATAGATGCACTCTTGCGAGTATTTCTTCGCTACCGTTTTAAAGTCTATACCGTTGTACAGCAATTCACCCTGAACATTTAAAAAGCCCTTGTGCTCATTGGCGACTGCACGTAGGAAGGTGGAACATCCTGATCCTGGTCGCCCAAGGACAAGAAGCTGCCGAAATGAAGCCAGCCAGTCAGCACTCTGCCTAATGAATATAATCGATCAGAAGGCAACAATATCGCCGCCACTCACCATCTCCTGCGAAACGCATCCTTCAAAGTTTTGTATCAAGTTCCTCGTTCTTTGTTTCTTGCCGGGAATTATCTTGGCCAAGCTAGGTATCCTCCCTACTACAAAATCTATGAGATCCTTAGCTAGCAAAGTACGTAATAGTGCATCTGGTAGAGTCTTTACGAAAGCGCCAGTTGAGTCTTTCCCTACTACAGTCAATCGTTCCCATGTTGTACCTAGGTACTTGTCCTTTACATCACCTTTGCGCTTGAGTAGCTCTTTGCGCAGGTTGATATGGGATTCTAGATCGAAATCATGCGGAGAGGTGCTTAGTACCCTAGTGAGCTTCGCAAACGCCTCTTCTGCCTTCTTGACATCGACAGCTTCCCCTACTCTTTGCTCGCCGAAATAGCCTGTAGCATGCCGTGTGACATGAGGGAAGTGGGAGCCGCCTGGAGTGATTGGAGTCCCTGCTGTAGTAGCAGGAGCTCTGCGGCCTGCTCGAGAGGTACGATCATCGGCTTGGCCCTGTACGCGAGTTCGCTGACTCTCGTCGGAGGTTGAAGTTGACGAGGTGCGGGAGTCTTTGAGATGTCGAGATGTCGATCCATCTTGTTGTTGGCGATGTTGCGGCGACGGCTCTAGATCCTGGCCTGCAGAATGATCGGCAGCTGCCGCCTGAGCAGCGCTCGTGATCCCCTCCACCGGTGCAGCTTCCATTTGATATTATGGTAGAGGGTAGAAGGGATGGACGGAGAGAAGAAAGCGCCTTCCTCAGCAGCAATGCATCAGTCTTAGCCTGAGAGCTCAATCGCTGCACCCATCAATATTTGTCCAGTGCATTTGAATCTTTAATATTCTGCTCCCCCACAGCGGCACCTTCAGTCAGCACCTCCACTTCACGCTTTTGGCTGGCTGGCCGGCACTGGGATTTCCGCGGGACATAAATTGTACATGACGACACTGTCGGAAACATCGACTCCAGCTTATCGCCGACAGCGTGCGCTGAGGTGAATGACTCAGTCGAGTAGGATGGAACAGGTAGAAACACCTCCCTTGGCAGGGGTCGTCCTTCTGTGTACATGCGTGATAGGTCAGGGCTGCAGGATGCGCCGTCTGTCTCAAGCTGGCAGCGGGGCGGCCTGTGGGCTCAATTTAGCGGGGACAACCAAGGTATACAGTAGCGAGAAGCTGGACACATTGGATCACATGCAAAGCGCAATGAAGCTGGTGCAGAGCGAGAATGGCGGCCTATGCTGCACGACGATGGACCGTGGACGCGATCGGGGGTTCCGATGCAGCTCGAAGCGGGAACTACGTGGGCCAGTGATGTGCGGAAGAAGGTCGGTATGGCACTCCAAGCCCGCATCATCACACTTCTAATCCTAGCATGCCAACAAGGCATTGAGTGGCACTCGGTCTCAGACCCGGACTGGCCCACAACTTGCTGCTCTACTGTACAGATCATCAAGCTTTGCAAGAGTCACTTCGCATATCCTTTGCGACCACTTGAAGCTTCTGCGTGTCCTCAGAGAGTCGGTAGATGTCTCTCATTCTCATCTAAACCCTTCTTAAGAAGAGCATCCCCAGCTAAAGTGGCAATTCGTGGGTCAGCCCAATCCAGCTAAGTAGCCTGAGGACGCCCGCAGCGGCATGGATGACACAAGGTACAACTACATGTACTCGCCGCACTGCTGCGCATCAGGTACAAGCCGCAGCCGCTGCTATTCGTGGTCTCGACGAAAATACCTGCGCAGTAGGGACGCGTCTTCTGGTGCTCTGCTATATACTGACGATGCAGACCCAAGAACGTGGCCGTGTTCGCCTGGAAGCCTTCGAAGGACGTGTAAATAGAGGACTCACTAGCTGACTGCAAACACTCTAAGAAGCATACAAAAGCCACTGGTGTTCTTCCCTTCTGTTTCTCCTTCTTTCCCATCTGTTTCATCCACTCCCCTCGCCCATTCTCTCAATTTGCACGTGCAGGTCGCGTCAGTTTTTCATCCTTACTTCCATCATGCGGTGAGTGAGAGCCTCTAGTTGAGTGCAAGACGCACAAATGGCCTATGCAGCTCCTAATAAATGTACTGACGCGTATTCTTCCCCCACCTCGTCCTTCATCGTCGTCCTTCATCCTCGTCCTTCATCCTCGTCCTTCATCCTCGTCCTTCATCCTCGTCCTTCTTCTTCGTGCTCCAGTTTCACTTCATACGTAACAATCGCCGCATTGGGCCTGGTGTTCAGCGTCGCAGCTCTTCCTCAAGCAAGCGGAAGTGCCTCTTCTTCTGCCTCCTCTGGAAATGACGAGCATCTCACCCTCCTCGACGGAACTGGCTCAACCGACAGTTCCGCTTCCGCTTCTCAAGATGCCGGCGCATCAATCTCCTCATCCTCTTCTTCCTTTGCTGGAGGTCCCAGCGCAACCCTGAGTTCTGCTTTCGCTGGTTCCAGGTCCATGAACGCCATGCCAGCTGGTGCCGCGTCTGGAGGCGGATCCGGCAACTCCACCACCTCGGGCGGAGGTAGACGATGTGGACAACGCTCATCATCAAGCGGTCAGGGCGCCCAGGGTGGCCAGGGAGGTCAAGGTGGTTCGTCTGACTCGACTGCTGCTACTTCTGGAGGCGACTATTCTGGCAATGGTGCTTCCTTCGCTCGACGAGTAAGCCTTGATAGCTTAGTCCTAAAGCGGGATTCATTCGTTCGCAGGCCTGATTCCTCCTATTTCCCTTAAGCATGCCTCAGCTGCAAGCGCTACTCAGGGTAGCGGAGCCACCAGCTATGACGACCAGGGCGAATGCATTCCCGATGACGCTACTGCTGGCGAAACGACTTCTGCCAATTCAGCTGGCGGCTCCAGCTCTGGATCCGACTCAGGCTCGAGCGGTTCAGGTTCCGGTTCCGATTCAGGGTCAGATTCAGCATGCTCCGCCAGCACCGTCACAGTAACAGCAACAGTCATAGCAGCAGCTCAACAGACTGGCATCGCTTCATCAACCGACGAAGTCGATATCTATGATCCATCTGCAACTTCTTCTGCCAATAGCGCCGAGTCAACGTCAGACAGCACATCCGGCTCAGGCTCTTCAGCTGACACCAATTCAAGCGGCTCTTCCAACTCTACCTCAGTTTCTTCCGATGGCATAAGTACGAGCGGATCATCAAAGTCTTCCGGTAATCTATCCTCCAATGGCATGTTCGCAAAGCTTAGGAGACGAGTCAGTAAGGAAAGAGACGCTCATAAAGCGGAGCTGGCCAGTGATTCTGAGGCATCCGTTCCTTTTCGTCGTTTTCGACTTTCGAAACTACGCAGAGATTGGGATGCGTACCTTGACGAATTGTGAATCACTCGAGCTGCATTTCGAAGGGTTTCAACGAGAGACACAAAATATCAGCTTTCCGTCTAAAGAAAGCTTGTGGACAATAAGAGAAACAACCCGTTGATCGGTTAGTAATCTTCGACTATGACGACTAGACATTATTTATGAGAAACATTGTAGGGCTTCTGATTATGGTGGAGACTATCCCAAAGAAATGTAGCTACTGCTTTCAAAATAAACGCGACTTCCTGATTTTTTTGCCACGCACTGTTTCCTTGCATTGCGGTTCCCAGCGACGAAGGACCTTCCTCTTCTGCGCTCTGACTTGTCGTCTTGTCGGGGTTCCTCTGGCCCAGTAGGGAACAGCAAGGCAACGAGACAAGACCTAGGCCTGTTTTACGGCAGCTTATTAGCTTTGATATGTCGCCTCGTCAAGCCTGCAAGCGTCTCCGTGACAGCTAATGCCCTATCAACTGCTGTCGCCGCTCACGGCCCAGCCCTTCCACCTACAGCATGGCGGCTGGACCATGATGTCAACCGCGAACCGCTGACACAACGTCTTCTTACGGATCGTGAAGCACCGCTCAAATGCCCTAGCAACAGGACAGATTGGACACGGAGACACTGACAGGGAGACGTCGCTACGAATTATCGAAATGATACTCGCTAATGTTGAAGGCCACCATTCAGTGCTCTTCACCCTTATAACATTCTTCTGCATCTTGCGTACATTCTGACAGTCCATGTGCTGGTCGCCTTCACTTCCCTTCACCCTAAAAGCCAGGTTTTGCGCTGGGTGCTCATCCGCTAGATAACGAATGATTGCGGTATTTGTGGGAATTTACGACGAATTAGATGCCGTGACTACTATTGAGGTGTCATTGCAATGCGGAGACTTATATGCATGTGCAATTACTTGTGATTTGACTGTGCAGTCACTCACCAATATCGTCAAATATTCTACGATGAGTACGATGAGTTGTTGGAACTAGTAGCTGCTTCTGCATGAATTACAATCACAGACTATCGCATATCCAAGAAGAGCCGCCCTCTTCCGCTTTGCATGGGCTTTCAGCTTCTCTGACTGGGGTCATCCATCGCTACCAGCCACTTGTTCGTATCTCTCTTGCGCAAAATTTTCAAACGGGGCTGCTCCTTGAAGTAGGACCAATCCCCTTTGTGGGTGAACATGTTGGAATTGCCACCGAGATATCTCCTCACTCGCCAAAGGTGGGCGATCTTTTCCATCTCGCCCTCGAAAGGTGCATTTTCATGGCTATTTGATAACTCATCGTCAGTTTTCTGGTTGCCTGCACTGCCGACGGCTTGAAGTTGCCCAGCATCGCTGACAGCTGGATTCGCTATGGAGCTGTCCTTGCCCTCGGGCATAGCACAAGCAGAAGGCTGCATGAGAGCCACTCGATGGTGACTGTTACGGCGATGCAAAGGCGCTGGAAGCTTCAATTGCGATGGCTATACCTGGTGAGCTCTGATCAACATATCCCTAAGCTTAGCTCACCTTCGGCTTATCGAGGGCTATAGCCAAATAGCTTTGTAACCTAGCTGGGCGTTTACAGACACGATAGAGATTGTCGTCGCATATAATAGGCGGAAGATGGACAACTTCAGGATACGCTTTCGTCTCTGAATGTTCGTTTGGTCGACTGGTGTACAGGCGGCCGGTAGGTAGAGTTGGCGGGGCCCTTGAGAGTCAGTTGTTGTTGTTGGTTGGAGTAAAGGCGAAGGCCACTGGCAGGCGGTTCGCCTCGGCGACGCATGCTCGACTCTGCCAGATAATGGGCGCTGGTACAGAAACAGCGAGACTACAGTGACAACATTGTAGTGTAGTGCTAGAACTGATGTATATAAGAATGGAGAATAGGTGCAACTTTTGGCGCATTTAGAGCTGCGAGCTGGCATGCGATGGTGACCTGTAAGGTGTGGAGCGCCACAGCCTTACGCACAGTTACGCTACCAAGTGTGCAAGTTACCATTGAACAGGGTTTTTTGGTAACCCTAGCCTTTTGCCTCAATGGTAATTGTCAGTCTGGCGCGTAGTCCGCGGTAACCCATTCTTGCACACTATGGATCCTTACATGACCGATCAGTCGATGAAGTGTTAACAACTATGACGACTAGACATTATTTATAAGAAACATTGTAGCGCTTCTGATATGCTCGAGGCTATCCCAAAGAAATGTAGCTACTGCTTTCAAGATAAACGCGACTTCCAGTTTTATTTTGCCACACTCTGTTTCCTGCCATTGCTTTCCCCAGCGAAGGACCTTCCTCTTCTGCGCTCGGACTTGTCGCCTTGTCGGGTTCCTCTGGCCCAGCAGGGAACAGCAAGGCAACGAGATCAGACCTAGGCCTGTCTTACGGCAGCTTATTCTTATTCGCTTTCAAACGTCGCCTCGTCCAAGCCTGCAAGCGTCTCCGCGACAGCTAATTCCCTATCAACTGCTATCGTCGCCAAGGGAGCAGCTCTTCCACCTACAGCATGACGGCTGGACAACGATGGCAACCGCAAGCCGCTGACGCAGGGTGTTCTCACTGATCGTGAAGAACCGCTCAAATGCCGTGGCAACGGGACAGCTTGGACACGAAGACGTTGGGAGATGTCGCTACGATTGTCGAAATGGTACTCACTAACAGCGAATGCTACTACTCAGCTCTCTTCTCCCTTCTAACCATCTTTCTTCATCCTTCGTACATTCTGACAATTCAGGTGCTGGTCACCTGCACTTCCCTTCAGTCTAAAAGTCAGGTTCTGCGCAGGTCGCTCGTATCGCTCGATTCGATTGAGAATACCATCATAAAATGCGGTAAGTGTGGGAATTTACGACGAGTTAGATGCCGTGACTACTATTGAGCCATCCTCGAACAACTTGGGCAGGTAACCGGCCTTTGACTATATCGAGGAGTTATGGCAGTGAATGCACGCTGACCTTCATAGCAATCCGCTGTCCTGGAAGCTATCAATGCTGTTTGCAGTCAGCCGGAGCAAGCTAAAGTTGCTGAAGACCTAGAAGATGTCGAGGAGGAGGATACTGGCGAAGCAGTGATGGGTGACGTTGAGCATATTTCTGCAGAGGAAGCTAAAGCAGAGGGCGCTACTGGAGACCAAACAGATTGAGGACGAAGATCTGGCTCACGACGCAGGGGAGGAGTCCGCTAGGGCTGCAGAGATTCGAAATGCGATGGGTATCGTTAGAGGTGGTCGCCTTGAGGAGAATGCCACAACCGCTCGTAGAAACCGGCGCGCGGCGAGAGAGGCCGTTCGAGACTCGTTTGTTCGCCCCTGGACCTATCTATCTGTGTTCTTTCTTTAGTATCACTCTAAAGAAGTATGAGCACCTGTTCTTTCTAATGCCTATTCAATGCCATTGCCAGCGATGTGCCAATGACACTGCAATGCATAGCCAACGTCTGTACCATTCCACAGGAATTGTTACGAAGTACACAGAATGCTGCCCCTACAGACTTATCAGACACCATGGCTAATTCGCATAATGCTGCATCCCAGCGGTAATACAAGCAATGTCCGTCTGGTCTAATCCCGAAAATCCTTTACACTCCCTACTCCCAGTCGGAGTCACTGTCATTGTCACGCTCTTTGCCAGCAGGAGCCTTTTCCGTCTTTGGGCTGGAAACATCGCCGGCACTGACGACATCGTAGCTTGACGTTGTACCTTCTTCCGACGAGTTTCTCGCTGACAAGCCTTTCGTGTTCAGGTCCGCGCTCGTAATGCCAGCTGCCTGGCCCGCGGTGACGGATGGAGAAGCCGGTTCCGCAAGGGAAGACCAGCTACCTTGGACTTCATCTGAACCCGCAGTGGGCGATGTCTCCGCTTCTGCTTCCTTCATCGCTGATCCACCCAGTTTCGGTGTCGAGATAGACTCGCTCGAGGCTCTCGCCTTGTCTTCGGCTTCTTGATAGTCTTCTGGAGCGGCCGATGAGGCAGACTCATCCTCCATGTCCCAGCTGAAGTCTTCTTCTTCCTGCTGTGCCGCGCCTGACGAGAGGAATGCAAGCCATGTGGCTGAGTATGCGCTGTGACGTAGACGCCCTAAGCAAGCCATCTCACCTTCAAGGATCTCCCTGCGTCGAGCTTCGTCTTCCTCGATCTGCTGCTTGCGGAAGAAGTAACGCGTCCAGAAAGCCTCTTCTGGGATCTTGCTTGGCACTGTAGGATAGACCTATGTCAGCACACCTAAATGTTTCGAATTCCCCTGTGCATTGGTCTCACCGATAGTCTCGTAGGTCTGTCTGAGGGCAGTGCCTCCTTCTTCGTCGTCCAGCTCAGACTTGATCTTCGCTTTCCAAGTTTCGCTATCTAGACCACCTGCGATTTGAACTGACGTCAGGAAGCCCGCGAAGGCTTCTCTTATATCCGCGTGGGATTCCTTCTTCTCTTCTCCGCCCTGTTCGCTTGATGTCGCCGTCACAGTAGCAGGTCCTTCAGCAGGGTCCACCAACAAGATAGCAGGCTCCGATCTTATGCGATGCAGTAGCATCTCTTTGCGTCCGGCAGCAGCGACAGCAGCATCCTTCTTCCTCTTATCTGCAGCTTTCCCAGCAGGTCCGCTTGATTGTCCTTGGCCATCTGCACTGTACCCCTCAGGAGGTACAATCTGCACGACCTCGCCAAATAGATCCGTCAACTCCTTGCTTGCAACCTTCCAATACTTCTCTCCTGAATTCATAGCTTTCTCATACTGTTCTCTCGCTTCATGCATGTCAATCTTGCTAAAGTCGTCAACTTTATGTTTCAATTCATGCTGCATGTTTTGAAACGAGTGCTGGAAGTTCTTGAAGTTGGGATTGGTAGACAGCTGTGTCTGTAGTTTAGAGAAGAAGGCAGTTGCATTCATGGTGGGCTTGCCTTCCTCGCTAAATGATTCGGGCACAAGGGTTCTCGTGCTTCCTGTAGGTGAGGTGGGATCGTTGCCACTCTCTCTATCTACACCTTTGCCTTTGTCCTCTCGTGGAGCTTGCAAGACTACGGAGGGATTGTCAGGATTGACACCTAATTCCGAAATGGATGCCGCTTGTCCAGCTGCGGCTGATGCTTTGGCCTGTTCGTTCAGCTTGTCTAGTTCTGCCTTCGCTTTGTCGAGATAGGGTGTAAGATCCTTAGCAGCACTGGATGCCAATGCTTGTGATTGTTTAAGGGCTGCTTCGCTCTATGAATATAAAGGATGCATCAACTTGGTTAGTATACCTGAAGGCAGTACTGCATGTCCGCTCATGACGCGAGCTGACTCCTGCAGCGGGGCAATAGGCCATTGACGTGTGCGCAATGACAGACGTGAAAGACCGCAAGGCATGATTCAAACTGAACATACCTGCCTTCGGAAACTGCTCCAGTAGCTACCTAGATTCTTTCCCATACCCGAAACAAGCGTTCCCATCTGTTCGATCTCCTGCTCAATGGTCGGCTTGGGCTTGCCGGGAGCAGAAGCTGCTGACGATGTTGAGCCAGACGCATTGGGTGAGCCGGCCTCGTTGGCGTCTGTGTTGTTATTACCGCTTCCTTGTGCATTGACATCTGCCGTCTCCCTTATGGGCGTGTTGGCTCCGCTGCTTGACGCCAGCGATGGATCCCAGGTGCCGTACAGATCCATGACGAATGCGCGAGCGCCTTATTGCCAGAGGTAGTGAGTGGTGCGCAGTGCAAGTAAGAGATGACTGAGTCTGTTATATCCTCTTAGCTCGATGTTGTTAATGTCCGAGCAAAGCGTGCTGAGTCGCCCTTATCTTGCAAAGAGTACACCGAAGACTTGGTGGCGAGAAGTCTGATAGAAGGTATCGTCAATTGCACGAGAAGAGCCGCTCTGCGGACGACTTCACATCTTCCACCTCGAAGATCTGTGGGCGAGGCGAAAGAATGCGAAGTCATCCGGCGAGCGAATCTTCGCGTGCAAAGGACAATACATGTAGCAAGAACAGACGGAAGAAGAGCGAAAGAACATATTGTGTTTATGGTTATGCATTGCGCAAACAGTGACAAAGATTAATGGTGCCCTTACTACAACATATCACTGACCGAGTACGAAATGCAAGAAGAGCAGCGGGCACGCTTTACTCTGTATAAGATTGGGGCCGGGACAAGCGAACGACAAGGGACTATTGCTGATGCATGTAATGAATCCTCCAAGAGGGTGTAATTGCATTCGGGTATACAGCTAGATGTACTAGCTTTTCTTTTTAAGCGGGACAAAATTGGGGCCGGGACATAGGGACTGATATATGCCGAAACATATGGGACATGGGACACTGACACACCAAAATTCCGAAGAATCAGATGCATCATGAAGAGCCGACGTGACATTCATCTGCATAACCGTCATCAAAGTAACGAGCCATCCGGTCGAAAAAGGAGCCCTCAGGTAGGAAAAACGTGACACCTCTTCAAAGAAAGAAGAAGGGTCTGTATACCTCATGAAAGAGGCTAATTCAAGCCAGCCAACCGAACCCTAATTGGGATCCAACAAATGAAACCGAAGATTGTGCTCTGCCTTAACGACTTTGCACTACACTCTCAAGAGAGTATCGAGCTTAATCGAAGGAGATCTTCTTGCCCTCGCTAGGTAAAGCAGCGCCGGAGCGGACAGCTTTGCCGCGACCACCCCATCCACCATCCATGCCTCCGCGTCCTGAAAGAAGAGGAAGACAGTATCCCAGTCAGCTCTTGGCACAATGTTTGATTTCAAACTGAGAACTGACCTCGAGGAGCACCTCGACCGCGGCCGCCACCGCCTCTGTCTGAGAATCCGCCTCGCCCGCCTCTATCACCACCAAATCCTCCACGACCACCACCACGGCCGCCGCCTCTTCCGCCTCTGTCGGAAAAGCCTCCTCGGCCTCCTCCTCGCCCTCCACCTCCTCCACGGGAGAATCCACCGCCGCCACCGAAGCCTCCCTCCTCACGAGGAGGTCGTGGAGTGGAAAAGTCCAATCTCAATTGTCGTCCATCGATTTCTAGTCCTCCAGAGTTTCGTCCCTGTTCAACAGCCTTGCTAGCATCTTCCTGGTTCAAGAACTCGACATAACCGAATCCTTTTGGTCGACCATCTTCCTTATCCGTTGGTAGACGAACAGAAGAGACTTTACCGAATTCACCGAAGATTTCCCATACTTGATCTTCAGTAGCTGAGAAAGGTAAGTTTCCAACGAAAAGTGTTTGCGAAGGAGCGGAGAGTTCATCGTTGAATTGTCTCTTTGGTGCGGCGTCACGTGCTGGTCGGTCAGCCTTAGGGAATGAGTAGTTGACTTTGATTGTTCGTCCTTCCCATTCGGTCTCGTTGAGTTCGAGCGAAGCAGTAGCGGCTGATTGTTCAGCGAAGTCGACATATCCGAAACCTTTGCTCTTGCCAGTGTTGGAGTCGGTAATGATGCGAGCGGAGGAGACATCGCCGTAGTGTGAGAAGTACTCCTTCATGGCAGCCTCGTCAACACCCCATGATAGACCACCGACGAAGACAGTCTTGGTAGCGCTGGGGTCGGATGACTCTTCGACCTTGGCCTTCTTAGCGGCAGGCTTGTTATCCTTCTTTGTTTCAGGAGCGCCCTCCATTTCTTCGTCAGATTCCTGAGGGAAAAGTGCATTTAGCAATGACCCAGCTAAAACGTTCAGTCTAGTAGAATTGTGGCTTACTTCCTCGTCATCGTCGGAGTCGTCAGAGTCAGACTCTTCAGCGGCTCGCTTGTTGGTAGCCTTTGGTGCGGCCTGTATAAAGCGGATACTGCATCAGCTAAATGCATAGAGTCAAACAGGCTACCACTTAAGGCGAACTCACCTCCTCGTCATCATCGCTGTCATCGCTATCATCGCTGCTCTCTTCAGTAGCCTTGCTGACAGCAGACTTGGCAGCCTCGACAGTCTCCTTGCCCTTCTTGGTGGCCTTGTCCTTGACGGCAGCGGCAACAGCGGCAGGCTTGGACTCCTCCTCATCTGAAGAATCTTCATCGGAAGAATTTTCTTCGGATGAATCAGAAGAGGTAGCAGCGGGAGCAGTGGTGGTCTCAACGGCCTTGGCGGCAGCGTTGACCTTGCCCTTTGCAGCTTCCTTTGCATTTGTGGCTGTCTTCTCGACGGCTGTCTTTACGTTAGTAGCGGCGTTGGCGGCGGCTTTTGCAACTGGTTTGGCAACAGGCTTGACCTGGTAGGGAAGGAAGGAAGGGTAGAACCGAATGGGCATGAGTTGAGACGAAGGGTAGAATAGATATGCAATGATGCAGGGCTTACCTCCTCATCATCGTCGCTGCTGTCATCAGAATCTTCATCAGAATCTTCTTCGTCAGAATCTTCCGAGCTTGAAGCTTCAGGAGTGGGCTCCTTGACAGGGACAGCCTTTGCCTTCTTGTCCTTCTTGCCAGCCTTGCCATTAGTGGCAGCTGCAGCTGCAGGTTGCTTTGCCGCAGCTTCAGGCTTGGAAGTGACCTTTCCGTTGGCTTTGGAAGCCGCAGGGTTTTGCTTTACTTTAGCTGCTTTGCCCATCGTGGAATGAGATGGAAGGTAGTAAAGGGGGAAGGGATAGGAACTGATGTTGTGAAGGATATATCAACTCTTTCAGCTTTCGTTGAAGAGAGTTTGCAGAAGAGAGAAAGAAGCAGAAATCTACAGCAGGTTCAAATTTGCAGGAAAGCCGCCGCCTCGATCGCTCTCCAGGTGGGGAGAATTTTCAGGTCGGTAAAAAGGTGAAAAGCATGGTCAGAGAAGGCTTACAGAGAATTCATGGTGGCATCAAGCAGGTTTCGTTGACTTTACTCGGTATCGCATCGTTCGCTTGCTGTCTGCGAGTATGCATTACACCAGCTGGACTTTTTGCGAATTGTGCAGTGTGTCCATATTTTGCACGTGCTTCGGCTGCACAAGGCCAAGTGAGAAGCAAGAAGACTGGCAGCTCAAGCAGTCAGTGTCTTATTCCACCGATATGGTACACGCATGCACTCCAAAGCATATACACTCTTCCTGCACCTACGTAATACGAGCCACCTCATCAACTGCCTGCCGTGCCTTGCGGGTCACACGGCATCCTGGGCAGCCAAAGCGAACAGCCCGCGACACGACATTGACTGGAAAGCTTACATTGTCTGACAGGAACTGGGAGCAGCAGTCAGAAGCAAAGGACGACGACCATGAGCAAGATCACGCCTTGCTTGCTCCTTCTAATCGTTAATCCTGGTGTATTCGGCTGATCCAGTTTCAGAGCCTACTCGCCCATATGCGAATCGAAGCAGACCCCGGGAGCCCGTCTGAGCTTGTGAGTCGTCACGACAGTGCCTGTCATACTTGTAAGCATGTCTCATTTGTGATATGTCCCGCTTCTGCTGCTCTATAGGCTCCAGGTTGGGTTGAGCAGCGCGATGAAGTGTAAGTTTATCGTCCCGTACTTGCAGTTGTGCAAGCTGTTCGTTCGTAGCCTTTGCTCACGTCCATTCGCATACATTCACTTCGATCCATCCTGCCATACTCTCTGACCTTCGTCATGTCTTAATGTATACGTGCATACTCACCTTCCATCTGGCTGCTCATCTCATCTGCATCGCACGCAGCTCTGGAAGAATATACTGGTTACACCTTCCCACTGACGGGATCTCATACCGCCGGCCGAGACGACCCCTCCCGCTTGAGCCAGCCTCTGAATATAACGTGCCAGCCAGCCAGCCTGCAGCCACTGCTGCCAACAGCGCTGGCTCGCCGCGTAATGCATATGCTGCAGCATCCGGATCGAGCAGCTCCCGGCCGAGACCAAATTATGCTTCGTCACTCCCTGGTATATCACAGACTTTCGACAACAGTAGACGGCTTTCGATGCAGACAAGGATCAACTCGTCTTCTTCAATCTCGTCAACTGGCTCCGCTCTTCTTCGTAGTCCTCCGCCACCATATGATGCTGCACCTTCCGCCACGAGGGCCTCACTACCTCCACCTTTGGTACCTCTGCCATCACTGCCTTCGGGTTTTCCTCAGTTTCAGACTTCATCCGGGAGAGTTGGAGCTGCTGCCAGTCCTTCACGAGCTCCTGGCGGGTTCCCAGCTGGCTGGGTTGCACCGACTTCCCCATACACGACGACGCACATTGCAACGCAGACTTCCCCTGCTACTACCAACGCTCGGTCTCCTCCGGCAAGATATCTTTCTCCCTTACTATCACCACCAAATATACGGAACGGGCTTGGACTTGACTTTAACGGTGCACCTTCTTTTCCGCAACCGGCCGCACCCATGCTGTCATCAGCAACAACGCCCTCATCATCTCAGGTGAATATACCTCATTGGAGCACTTTCTCACCCACAAGACTCCCGCCTCTGCCTCCTGTGCCACCGGGATTGAGGGCCGAAAGTAGGAGAGACCTGCCAACTCGAAACTCGCCTGCATTGACCTCATCATCGTTGTCGGCCGGCGCGATTCACCTACCTGAAAGATCGAACTCTGAGTCCACACAACCGCGTCCTGGCCTTTTTTCAACTGGAAGAGCTGCATCTAATCCTAGTAATTTGTTTCCATCCGCGCCCGCAGGATCAGAAAATGGACGTCCTGGACGCGGTACTCGAGCTCCTGCAGGGCGAACGGCTACACCGACCCCACTTTCGCCATCCGCACAGTCTGATCGGTCTATTGTCAGCGGGACAACAGTCGCTATGGACTCGGATAGTGATAGAGTTCACAGCCAAAATTACAACTCCCCCGCGCCCGCCCCTGCCTTCGGTAGAATAACATCGCCTATTACACGCACAGGAAACCTCCCTGCCTATAGAACGCAGACTCCCACACTTCATCAGTCGAATAGGGAAGACGAGGCGTCAATACCCTCTTTCCTGAATCTCCCCATCGAGAGATGCAGAAGACCATACGCTGCCAGTGGATCCACTCTACTGCCTTCTCCTGGTCCACGAATACTGCATCCACAGCCTACCCTCGATAGGTTGAATTCTGGAAGCCGAAGAAATAGCACATCCTTCCCATTGCCATACGATAGCAGACGGACTGGACTGACGCCTGACATGGAGGAATTGAGCAACTTGTCGAGCTCGCCGGGACCTTTCCTTACAGAACCTCGTTACGCATCTACCTTCCCGGGAACTCCCTTTATACGCGATCGCTCCGGTCGAGTCAACGACAGTACACGCGAAACCAGACCGGTACACGAGGTGCACGATGATGATCATGTTGCAGACGCTATCCGGAATGCTATGCCCAACCCTGGACGCCGACCAAGCTCACCTCGCCCAGCAAGTAGATCAACTTCTGCAGACCTCGAGGCCGCCGAAAATTACGCTTCAGGCTTGGAGTCCAGAGTCGCTTCAAGTTCCTCTCGCGAGCAAAGTCTCCTGAATGAAATATGGAAGATCAAATTGGAGAAAGCGAAACGAAAAATTGATGCATTACAAGAGAAATTAGTTGAGTTAGGGAGAAGAGATGCTAGACTGGAAGGAGAACTAGAAAGAGAGAAACAGGAATTGAATGATTGGGATGTTGGGAGACTTGATGAGGGCATCATGAGAGATTTAGGGAAGCTGACAGAGGCGGAGTATGCTAGATTGAAAAGAGGTCAGTCCGCTGAGCACTTACACCCGATTGTATTGCGACATTAGCCTGATGATTTGTGTTTTTGTGCAGAACTAGATCGAGAGATGACGATTGACGAACTGCGAGAGCGTCTACACTCCTATGAGCCTCTCCACTACGATTATGACCCTTTCGACCCGGATGGCAAATACTTGCCTAGCGACAAACACCGGGGCCATGCGCGTGGCGACACATACAGACCTGATTCGCCTGCCTACTTTAAGCACTTGGATCGCAACGACCCCTTTGACCCACCATACCCATCCTTGCCCAGGTCTCCAACACCTACCTTTCAATCTAATTACCCATATCAGCCATCAATCCCGTCTAGCTATCCGTACCATCGCCATTTCCCTGAAAGTGGCAGATCACCCTCCACGAGCGGTCTTTGTCCTTGCATCAGAATTTATGGGGAACTTACTTGTCGGAGACCTTACACCCATCGCCCTCAGAATATGCTGAGCAAGTATCATGGGCCTCACGATTCTGCAGGAATAGATGACCTGTACGACCACGAAAGATGGCCACGTATGGACGATTACCCAGCATCAGGCTATTCATCAGCGGACGATCGTATGTTCTCCACTCCAAACGTGTCGCCAGGTATACCATTATCTAGAAGGCGATCCGCTTCGGCTCTACGACCCCGCCCTATCCTCAGACGCGGCGATTCTCACGCTACGCCGGGACATAAACCTCGAGGAAGAAGGGTTTCGTTTGAAGATGAGAACGATCTCGGCGATGAAGGCGATAGCATGTTTAGAACTGCACCTGGCTTTCCCCGTTCGCCCGGGAGGCTGTTCTGATTCAGCAGGCCTCTGTTCTATAATCTCGGTTATGAGGCGCATTCTACCTTGTCAAAGCCTTTTGGCGAGGGGATGGTATTTCTGGTCAAAGGTTCTTCTCCATGAATACAAACTTGGTTCCATCTTTCTTAGTCGAGCTCCATTTATTGCACATCTTATGTAAAGAGCTTCCTAGCAGATACCATTTAAGCTGAGCCAGGACCAAACTCTCAATATTTGTACGCTCTTTTCGAAAAAAAGGTTGTTTCTTCTAGTTAGAATGCAAAAGATGGGACTTGAAGCCATAAGACCTGGGGTCATTTTGGCTTAGGCAAAATTCGTTTACCTATTCCGACACTTTTGCAGGGGGGGATTTATATTAAACTCGTTTACCATTTGTTGCTAGATCTAATAATGTGTTTTCTACAATACCAATACCAGGCACAATAACAACAAATCAAGCAAAGTATAATGCCGTACTAATTTGACCTACTGTAATGAATGGGTCTTCAACGTGGCATGCTCCCAAGTACATTAGTACAAAGAAGTTAGCAGTGAACACTCAAAAAGCAAATCGCATTAATGGTCGGAACTGAGCTCCTCGGATTCGAGATGTATCAAGGATAGGCATTGCTAATAGGATTATCAACGCAGCTAACATAGCTGCAACTCCCAATAACTTAAGGAAAGATAGCGGGAGTATCGGCTTGTGCTGCTCTAGGTACTTTATCCTTCATCCGCGCCTCAGGATGGAGAAAGTCAAGACCAGATGGAGTGGACGCATCTTGACAGTCTAGTGCTGAGGCTCTGGTGCGCAAGGTTGGCGGTGCTACCTTGTTGCGGACTTGTGGTGTGGATAGGCGGTTCATGGGATGGAATGTACGTGGTTATACTGGAGGAGGAGAAGAACGTAAGCGCGCGAGAGTACAATCAGCAAGGCATGGATCTGAATGCAAGCTTGCATGCTTTAAGATGTTCAGGTTGCCGGTCCCAGGTTGCATTGGAGGTGGTGGCATCGTCTTGCCAACGGGTTCCACAGGGAAGCGCCTTGCTCCGAACGAAGCGAGAGACTATGTGATGAGGCTATGGTGAGTGAGTCCTTTCGTTCGTCAGCGAGCTGTGTTGCATGTCAGTGAAATGCATCGTATTCGCAACATTGCAGCATGGGATGGTCCTCAGGTTGCCAGAGTGAAGTTAGAGGCCCTGGACATCTGCGATTCGTGAACAATGAACCTGGCCAGTTCATGGACTTGCATGGAATAGTCAGTGCAGTGTGAGTGTGGTGGCTGTCGGGTATGGCCCGCCAAGAAGTCAAGCCTGCATGATTCTCGATTCTTCGGTGTGCGTGATGGTGGCGGGATATGCATATGTATGGACACGGGACAAGTGGGAGATGAGAGTGCAGCATGGCCATGCTGTCACCGTGCATGCACGATCTGCAGTATGATACACCGTATCCGCACTCGTCCCTGCCCTCCTGCCCCATCTGCTCGCTGTGCCTACGTGGCGACGCGTCGAAGGACGGCGAGCATTGAAGAAAGTTGGAAATGCTCGCTCTTTCTTCCTTTCGCTCCGACTGACTGCAAGCGCGCCCAAGCAGAGGACACCTGCACACACAAGCCACACAGCGCGCTACCATGGCACGCACTACCCTCAAACCGAGGGCGGCGAAGCCCAAGGCATCGTCGTCGTCCTCCGTCCTCTACCGCGCGTTTGCGTTGGCTGCTCTCGCTGCAGCGGTTCTGCTGTTCGTAGGAGCACCTACACAGGTCGCTGCTCAGTCCAAGGAGAATGTGAGTGCTCGAGTCCCATTCTCACTGTTCATGCTGCCCTTGCTGACTTCCTCGTCTGTCCCAGCTCGGTCCTGGTGAGTCGTAGCTGGCGGTCCAGGACATCGACGTGTCCGAGATGTACAGCAGCGTCCATAAGAGCTACAGACTGACAGCTGGTTCTCACCTACTTCATCTCATCGTGTCCTACACAGTCATTGGGTATGTGCATCTTCCACACCGCGTCCATGGAGGGACTCGCAAGAGCTTCTAGCACCCTCCATGCGCGTAATTCTCGACAAGCCAAATTACAACGGGCTGACTTGACCGCCCCTCCTATTGGAAAACTATAGTATTGATCTCGGAACAACATACTCATGCGTTGGGTGAGTATAGTCGCCCTTGAATGCCCCGTCTATAAGCTCGTTCCTGTTGGCTGACTTGATTCCCCACTTCTTTCTGCTCGCCCCCATCAGTGTCCAGCAAAAGGGTCGCGTCGAAATCTTGACAAATGAGTAGGTGGAGCATGGAATGAGGATCTCTCACTTATATCTTGCCGAGGAGTGCCTGACGTTTGTTTTCCACGTTCCCACAGCCAAGGTAACCGTATCACACCCTCATACGTCGGTTTCGCCTCTGGATCAGGAGAGCGACTCGTCGGAGACGCAGCCAAGAATCAAGCACCACAAAATCCAGAAAATACAATTTTTGACGCTAAAAGAATGATTGGTCGTCGTTTTGATGATAAAGACATTCAACGAGACGTCAAACATTATCCCTTTAAAGTAGTTAACAAGGGTGATAAACCTAATATCCAAGTTAAAGTCGGCAGTGAAACGAGAACTTTTACCCCTGAAGAAGTTTCTGCTATGGTACTTGGTAAAATGAAGGAGATTGCAGAAACTTATCTTGGTCAGAAGGTCATCAATGCTGTTGTTACTGTTCCTGCGTAGTAAGTGTCTTTTCTACGCTACTTCTTCCTTAGTATGTCTGTACTGACGGTCTGTACTCTCACTCCAGCTTCAACGACGCTCAGAGACAAGCTACCAAGGACGCCGGTGTCATCGCTGGTCTCAATGTCCTCCGTATCGTCAACGAACCCACCGCCGCCGCCATCGCATACGGTTTGAACCAGTCTGGACCCGAAAAGCAAATCATCGTCTACGATCTAGGTGGTGGCACTTTTGATGTCTCCCTTCTTTCCGTTGAAGATGGTGTATTCGAGGTCCTCGCAACAGCAGGAGACACTCATCTCGGAGGAGAGGATTTCGATAACCGTATCATTGACCACTTTGTCAAGGTATGGAAGAGGAAACACGATGGTCAGGATATCACAAAGAATAAGCGAACAATCGGTAAACTGAAGAGAGAGGTTGAGAGAGCCAAGCGAACACTATCTTCCCAGATGAGCGTCAAGATGGATATTGAATCCTTCTTTGAGGGTGAAGATTTCTCGGAAACTTTGACTAGGGCTAAATTCGAGGAACTCAACATGGATCTATTCAGGAAGACTATGAAGCCTGTTGAACAAGTCCTCAAGGATGCTGGTGTCAAGAAGGAGGATGTTGACGATATCGTCCTCGTCGGTGGTTCTACCCGTATTCCCAAGGTCCAACAACTTCTACAAGAATACTTCAACGGCAAGGAACTCGCTAAAGGTATCAACCCTGATGAAGCTGTCGCTTATGGTGCAGCTGTACAAGGTGGTATCCTAGCTGGTGAAGAAGGACTGAAAGAAATGGTCCTCATCGACGTTTGCCCTCTTACTCTCGGAATTGAGACAACTGGAGGAGTAATGACAAAACTTATTGGACGAAATACAGTCGTTCCAACTAAGAAATCACAAATCTTTTCTACTGCCGCCGATAATCAACCTACTGTACTCATTCAAGTTTACGAAGGTGAAAGATCAATGACAAAGGATAACAATCACCTTGGTAAATTCGAACTTAATGGTATTCCACCCGCTCCAAGAGGTGTTCCTCAGATTGAGGTTACTTTTGAAGTTGATGCCAATGGTATCATGAAGGTGGGTTCACACATGCGTTCTATCATGAAAAGAAGTATGAGTTTGCTGATGCTGTTTTGTTATTTGAATTTCCAGGTCAGCGCCGCAGACAAGGGTACCGGCAAGTCGGAATCTATCACCATTACCAATGAAAAGGGCAGACTTTCTCAGGAGGATATCGACCGAATGATCAAGGAGGCTGAGATGTAAGTTTTCGTCGCATGCTGTCTTGACTTTACCTTTCGAGGGTTCGAAGCTAATGAAATCACTTTTCATCTTATAGGTACGCTGAAGAGGACGCTCAAGTCCAGAAGAAGGTCGAAGCCCGCAACGCACTCGAGAACTTTACTTATTCACTCAAGAATCAAATTTCAGACAATGAAGGACTAGGTGGTAAATTAGATGATTCCGATAAAAAGACGATTCAAAACGCTATTAAGTCAGCACAAGAATGGTTGGAATCTGAGGGTCAAACTGCCTCTGCCGAGGAAATCGATGAGAGAAGAGAAGAATTGACGGCTACTGTCGCTCCTATTACTTCGAAACTTTATGGCGCTGGTGGTGGTGCTGCTGGTGGTGACGAGGAGATGCCATCGCACGATGAGCTATAAAGATCGGAGATCGAAAGCAAGAAAGTGCATATTGAGGATGGAGAAGGGTATACTTATCTAGTGAGATTTGTAAGCGGGTATAGGGACAGAAGAGACCAAGCACGGACAAGCTCTACTTGTTCTCGGTGTGTCCTCAACACGTCTTCAGTCCACAACGATCTGGACAGTTGTTATCCTCTTCTCTGTCTCTCTGTTCAGTGTCACGCAATCGTAGATGGTCTTTATAGTTTTTACGATGAAATGCAGAATGAGAGAAATGGAGCAAGCTTGTGAAATTGAATGCATTGCATCCCCGTTGACGCTTGCTCAGTCGATTTCTTCTTTCCGCATGTTTCGCTGAGACTAGTGAATCCGCTGTCCGCTCTCTGACAACTAGTACAAGCTTTGGTCGGCTCTGACCGTATACCTATACGATGACTGGCATTGCTTTGCTTTAACTTGACTGATGTGAAGTGAATACTGCTACACTCTGGGCTATTTGACAGCGCGAATGAAAGATGAGACCAAGCGAACATAAGCTAGATGTCCGTCTGTATATAGTTTGGGAGCCCGCAAGGAACAGCCGAGATTGCCCTCTTCTTCCAACTAAGCATCACTCACTCTTTTTGCACCTGGCATTTCCACGTCTTCCGTATTTGCAGCTGATTCCACAGTAGCGTTATTGACATTACTACTGGCAGCAGGTTTATGAACCAATCCTCTCAAACTGATATCATAAACTACTTCCTCCATTTTCTTGATATCATATTTCATACCATCAAATCTTTTACGTAATGAATCGTTTTTCAAATTCAATAAACCGAAACCTGCGTGTATTTCTTTGCTGAATTTAGAAATGCGTAATGGGAGTTCAAAGTCTGAATTTACGATTGAATTGGGACATAGTCGGGCCTATGAATTTGTATTAGACATCAGAGTTGAAGCCGGTATTGACTGAAGCTCTTCAAGAACTTCAAAGACAGGCTAAGGCCGCTTACTAGCTCATTGACTAGACTGATCACACTGTGTAAATAGTCTTCTGTTGTCAACTTGAAATGATCCGCCCATTCTGGTTTGACTGGTAGTGGCGATCCAGACAAGCATATAATCAGCTTCACTACACCCTAAATCTACAAGTCGATGGGAACGATACTCACTGCCCATGGCTTCTCCGGCTTTGGTTGCATGGATGAGCTGCTCATGCTCAAGCCAGTGGATCAAAACGATGTCAAACGAAAATGCCTGGAGTGTTCTGCCGAACATGTCGGAGTACTGCACAAGCAAGAGAAGCGTACATCAGCTCAACACGAATGCAGGCATAGTCAGTAGCGAAGTATAAGTACTCTATAGAAGGAATCTTTCGGGATCATGCTGGCTAGAGATGCGATGTTGGCCTTGCATGCGGGCAGGTAGTCATTTGCTTCTTGTGCGAGCGCTGCAAACTGGCTTGAGGGTATCGCATGAATGTTATTCAGGCTGATAAGGGACAGTTAACATTAGCACTATGGGAATCAAAGTAATACATGAGTGAGCACACTCACTGTGCCGACAAAGCTCTAACATTGCTGTCGAAATCACGAACGCTATCTCTGATCTTTTCTCGTAGTGCAGCTTCGTCTTCCAGAGAGGCAGCTAGCACGGAGAAGACTTGCAGGTTCTGTTGATACCGCTGCGAGACACCTGCGGGGACTGAAGAGCTGGCAGAGGTTGACGCTTCAGCCATGTCGACCAACTTTGACAGCTATGTGTGCTGTTTGGGAAGAAAGTCAAGCTGTGGCTACAAGTACGTCCCAAGAGGTGAGTGATCGTGAGCATTCAGTTGCGTCAGATAATATCCGTAGCCAGCCCGTAGATGTAGATGGCATGTGCATTCATGAAGCAGGTCTCCAGTGGTCTCCAATCACATAGATTGTTGTGTATTCAAAAGTACCCTTATCTTATCTTGGTGGCGTTGACGCGTTGCATAGTGTATTCAAAGCCTCCTCGAGGTCGCGCATGCACACGGCACAGCTGTTCCCAGCGACCTGATTGCTGAAATGAGACTGCAGGTCTGATGCTTCTGGGTGCTGCCACCTGCTGTCCTGCAAAGCTCGTCCATTTCCAAGGGTGTCCATCCGAAAGGCAATCGAAACGAAGGTGTCCTTCGGCTGTCGGCTGTGTGACTAGTATCTACGCGATTAACAATATACTGACACACCACCCTAGCTGAACAAGATGGACACCTTCATCCCTCCGCATGCGAAACAGCGGAAACCTGGTCCACGCCTCGAGATTCCAGCTGGAGCGAGTCCGTATGCCTCTGGTCCATCATCCTCGTCGGGCGATGATGCAGAAGGCAGCAGCAGTGCAAGCACATCCCGCTCTGTGCATCCACAAAAGCCCAAGCTATCACTCTTTGGCGTATCGCGGACAAGTCATAATGCCGGCTCAGCCTCGGGAAGTGGTAGTAGTGGCTCATCAAGTCGTGATGACTTGCTTGTCGCACCTGCGTTCGAGCACATGTCGCTGGAGGACAAGACAATGACTCCAGCATACATGCAGCTGCAGCAGCAACGACGACGACAACAACAACAACAATTTCAGCAGCCCAAGCCATCATCTTCGTTAGGAGGAGTGAAGACGAAACCGAAACTTGCATTAGGATCACTAGTACGCACACCATCCCCTCATGTGAACGCAGCGTCGACATCCAGTGCAGCGGCGTCAGCATTATCAGAAGGCATGTCGAGGTCAGCCAGCTTCGAAGGCGCTCTTATCGCAGAAACTAGTCATGCCAATGTCGACGGAGACGATTATAAACTTTGTCCCGATACGCTCCAAGACTTGGGAAGGCTAGGTGAAGGTGCTAGTGGCGAAGTGAGAAAGGTCCTGCACAAGCCAAGTGGGAAGGTTATGGCTAAGAAGGTGCGCTTAGACTTGCCTATCTGTAGGGCTATGGTAAAACTGACGCACGCATCATGCATGTATTGCCATAGACAATACCTGCATCACCAAACGAAGACGTCCAGAAACAGATCCTGCGTGAATTGGCTTTCAACAGGGAATGTCGCGCTGACTGGATCACACGGTATTACGGTGCTTTCCTCGAAGATGTATGTACATTGCTGTACCACCAAAGACTTCGGCTGATACCGGTTATCTTCGTACAGAGCGACAGTCAGATTGCAATTTGTATGGAGTACTGCGAAGGTGGAAGCTTGGATGCTATCTATAGACGTATAAAGCAAAGACAAGGAAGAACTGGAGAGAAAGTGCTAGGGAAAGTGGCGGAAGCGGTAAGAGTCATCGCCCTTGGTGTACCAACTGAATTCTCCATACTGATTTTTTTCGGTCGTTACCTATTGAAACAGGTGTTACAAGGCCTAGTGTACCTACATGACCGCAAGATTATCCATAGAGGTTAGAATGCAACGCATGGTATTGATATCATGGATTCTGACGTATGTCATTTGGCAGACATCAAACCTTCAAATATCCTTGTTACGCGGAACGGACGGTTCAAGCTGTGCGATTTTGGTATCTCAGGCGAGCTGATTAACAGCATGGCTGGAACTTTCTGCGGGACGAGCTATTACATGGCGGTATGCCTTTACTTGCATATACAGATACGAGCTCTCGCTAATTTCTTGCTATGTATCGACGCCTGTAGCCCGAGCGGATACGAGGGTCTCGGTATACCATAACTGCCGATGTGAGCTTTGTGACCCGTGCATACGGTAGTATCGTACTGAGACTTGTCGATGCGTTACAGATCTGGTCCCTCGGTTTGACAATACACGAAGTTGCGATGAACCGCTTTCCCTTTCCACCAGAAGGAGAGCCGCCTCTTGGGCCTATCGAGTTATTAACCTACATCATCAAGATGGATACACCATTACTAGCAGATAATCCAGAAGAAGGTATAAAATGGACAAAAGGAATACAAGATTTCGTGGTTCATCAATGCCTTGAGAAAGATCCAACGAAAAGACCAGGTCCGAGAGAGTTGTTGAAGCATCCTTGGATATTGAAGTCGCAGAGTAGGCAGACTAATCTGGAGCAATGGGTGTCTTCGGTTTGGGAATGGTAGCATACCTTTTGAAATGCTTTCCTGTAGAAAATGTTGCCATTGCATGTATCTTACCACAAGGTCATAGGTGATGCCCACGCTCAGGAGAACAGCGAGCATCGAGAATGGACGGCGTCATGGAGAGTTGTCACGAGGCAAAACCGACATCGTTATGACGATAATATTGCATGCACTTGCAGCTGTGAATGGAGTCGCATCGCGCGAAACCTACGCGATCGCACACTATGCATCTCCACCGTGATGCCGCGTGTCACCTTGATAAAGCGATAATCCGGATTGCACCTTGCGCACAGTGCACGGCCTTCCACCAGAGGCTGGCTCGCTCGTCACCATGAGCTCCTCGACGCCTCGCCCGTCGACCGAGGACGAGTCTGCTTCTCTCTTGCAGATCCCCGGCAGCAACAGAGACCAAGACGACCAAGGTGAAAGCGGATCCAGACGAGGCAGCAGACAGAGCAGACGTTCTTTCCTGTCTGACATCGACGACAGACGCAGCATCAAGGATGTCATCACCAATCCTCGCTTGCTTACTACCTTTGAGCAGGCGCTCGTCGTCATTGCGATATGCTTGATCTGCCTCTCTGGTATCTTGGCTGGACTGTTCCTGGGATCTTTCGAGCGAATGCGCCGTGAAGCGAGAGAGAGGGAAAGAGAACCTCCTGTCATGAGAACTAGCACGGAGACGGACTACAAGACTACGACGCAGTATGCGACAACTACGATCAATGGTCCACCTACTCAGCCTACATCTAGTCCGCCTTCGCCGCCACATGACCCACCAAGCAAGAATGTACGAGTTCTCCAACACAATAACACTTGCGTACCCATTATACTGATACTTTGGTTCGTATCGGCCAGGATCAAATATGTCTCACTCCAACGTGCGTGCAAATCAGCGCGGCTATTCTCGATAGCATGGATAAAAGCATAGATCCCTGTGATGATTTCTACCGATTCGCAAATGGCGGTTGGTTAGCTACGCATCCTATTCCCTCGGATAAAGGCGCCTATGGATCAGCCCAATGGATTGATGAACGGAACAAAGATCTACTCAAGCGTATACTCGAAACTCCGATTGAAGAGCTTATACCTACGTTAGGAGAACAGAGCGAAGCTGCTAAACAAGCTGATAGAGAGAATTTGAAGGATCTAAATGGATTCTATACTTCTTGCATGGATGAAGATGCTTTGGATCGGATGGGATCGGGTCCTCTAGTGGAGGTAGTTGAAGAGGTTTTGTCAGCGTGGCGAGAGAAGGGAGAAACAATGGCTTTCAAGAGTGGTGATCGTCGGCAGAGACTGACAGATACTTTGTTGTTGTTGCATTCGAAAGGTGAGTCTAGGCTGGACTGCTTTACATGATCTTCAACCCGCACGCCGAACTACGAACGGTTCTAAACTTATCAAATGCTGTGATCTTGCAGGCATCGAAGCATTGTTTGGATCCAGCGTACAAGGCGACTACTACCAAGACCCCAACTACCTGCGCCTTTTCATCACTCAAAGCGGTCTCGGTCTTCCAAACCCCGACTACTACAATGATGAGAAAGTACAAAAGGTATATGAGGAAGTCGTCAGAAGTGCTATGAGCAGTATTTATGGCGAGCTCCAAAAGAGGGGCACCCTCGGAAAACAGAAAAAACCTCTGCATGATATCAATTCAAAAATAGTATTCGCGTTTGAGAAAAAGCTAGCTGGTGCTTTCTGGGATAAGTGAGTTGACCCGCCTCTGATCATTACGCATTAAAGCTGACTCGTCCCTCCTTCTTTCAGAGTCGATGAGGAAGATCCCGTCAAAGCCTACAATGCGTATAACCTCACCCAGCTAAGGACGGACGCGCCGTATATCAACTGGCCAGACTATTTCTCCGGTTTCGCACCTCGCATCGTTCCATCACCTCTCATAGTCTCAACACCAAGCTACTTTACGAATCTCACAGTCATACTGGAGGAAACGGATGATTCAACACTAGAGGCCTATTTTGTTTGGACCGCAATCGAGAGCCTCTCGAAGCTGCTTGGACCCCGTGAAACGGCACGTAAGGAGGTTACTCAGTTGTCGAATTACTTGAGTGGAATCGAGGAAGGCGTCAGAGGAAGGAGGGAAGATGTCTGCTTGCAGTCTCTACTTGATAACTACGGATTTATGATTGGACGGTACTACGTCCAGCGGGCTTTCTCGGGTGTGTCGGACCTCTCTGACGACCACAATTACCACAGGCTTTGCAGCTGACCACTTTTATCTTGTGCCTTACGCATAGGCGAATCAAAATCATACGTTGAGACGGTCATCAAATCGACAGTACAAGCCTTCAAAGATCGCCTACCTGAGTTGGACTGGCTAGATGAGCCAACTCGCAAAGCAGCAGAAGATAAAGCGTCCGCTATCGAAGTGAAGATTGGTTATGCTACTTCTCCTAATGTGACTGATCCTATAGCCTTGAAGAGTTATTATGCGTATAATAGACCTGTGAAAGGTCAATATTTCCAGAGTGTCCTGAGAACGAGAGTCAGAGAGGAACAGAGGAAATGGGCTACTATTGGAAGACAGAGGGATCCTGGAGTGTGGGACATGATTCCATCGGAGGTAAGCTTTTGCAATGTCCCCATCCAGTTATGCCGCTGACTGAACTTTGTCTTTTCGTCTCTTTTCGCTAGGTCAACGCGTACTATGAACCATCAGCGAATGAAATGGCCTTCCCAGCTGGTATACTACAAGCACCGTACTTCTCAAAGGACTATCCTGAATTCTTGGCATTTGGCTCGATGGGATCGGTTGCTGGCCATGAGCTTACGCATGCTTTCGATAATGCGGGTAAGTTGACATGCTTCCCGATCCTTATGAACATTACAGAACGTGTGGCTCTGCAATGAACAATAACAGGCAGACAATTCGACAAGACTGGTAAATTGACTGATTGGTGGACTAAGGGAACTATAAAACGCTATCAAAAGCTCACGGAATGTATCGTCGAGCAATATGGAAAATATTTCGTTCTTGGTCCCGATGGCAAGAAGTACCATGTTAACGTGAGCTGAGACAAGCAGTGTCACTTCATAAGCATATATGTTGGCTGAACCATAATTGATCCTGATCGCAGTCGAAGGCAACACTCGGCGAAGATATTGCTGATGGAGGTGGACTGGCACAAACATTCCGAGCGTGGCAGGATAGATTCGCTTCTGATCCGAAGGGGAAGAAGTACGACAAGTGAGCGATATAGCCTGACGTCATGAATGCTACTCTCCTGCAATCTTTGAAGTGTTCATGATTGACTCTTCTTCTCTGTCCTCAGCTTTATCCTACCTGGTCTCAACTACACCCGCGAACAGCTCTTCTACATCCAATTTGCACGCGGATGGGCTAGAAATATCAAGCCTGCTGAAAGTGTTCGAAGGATCCGAGTGGATGAACACTCGCCTACGAACTTCAGAGGTTGGTCGCGACTTGCATAGTGCATATGCTAAGTCTGAGCGGGACGTAGATACTGATTTGTTGCTCCTGTGATAAGTCATTGGGCCCCTATCGAACAGCGTAGAGTTCAGCAAGGCTTTCAACTGCCCTGTTGGGTCCAAGATGAACCCTAAACACAAGTGCCATGTATGTGGATGTTCTTCCAGCATTTGCCCGTATCACTGTTTGTCTGACGCAATGCTTGTTCTGCAGGTGTGGTAGATGTAGCCTGGAGGCGACCCTAGCTGGCTGGACCATGGATTGCCGTATCGTGTCACTTGCTAAATAAGATATCACGTGTACCAGTATTTTTTCGAGCAACGGAGTGCTACTTCCTAATCTGATCGAGTGCCATAGCCTATTGTGGGACCCTTGCTGGAGGTCTGCAAACAGCATGATGGACTGACTAGCTGACTCGGTTGTGAACTTACAGCTGGTGAACCAAAGGGACGTGTGATGGTATGCCTGCCCCAGTAGTACACCGCAACGGCAGGCAAAGTCGGCTTCAGCTCCTGCCATCACACCACCTCGCTGCTCCTCTGCGTGTCGGCGTCCCCGACTGGAGGTGAAGTCCGGCCGAGGCCTCCACCGTGCCGATCGGATTTCCGCTCGGCATAGCGAGCGAGCGAGCTCACGCCATCCACGGCGGAGGTGCGATGGATTGCAGGACTTGCTTTGTCACTTGCAACAGCACGACACACATCACCGGCCACCACACCCAACAAGCGGTACTCTCGACTTCTACGCATACACACCATGCTGTTCGCGACACTCGCTCGCACAGTCGCGACAAGAGCCACAAGGACCGCCACCAGCAGGACTTTCACGAGTTCGACCGTCGGGGTGAGTGGGAGAGGCCTCGAGTGGGATGTACGTACGAGCCAGTGGACAGTATGCTGACACGCTTGCTGTGGTCCCTGCTGCTGCTGCTGTTCCGTGACTTTCCCAGGCGAGCAATGTGAGGGTCATCTCCGACAGCATCGCACAATAATGACATGCTGACTAACCATGTATTCCTACCGAAAGCTACGAGCACGACACATTGCACAGTCAGACTTCAGTCCATTCATGTTCACAGCGATGACGGTGAGTGCTGCCTGTTCCCTTCCCTTCCTGCTTTCCTCAGTCATCATGCAGCTGGTCCCACCTTTTACGCCTTGAGCTCGCCATTCTCTGAGACACGCGACTTTGTGGCTGACTTGCATATCATATCGATCTTCCTACCAACAGACCGTCGCGACAGTCTCCGCGATACTCTTCAGAACTGCAGTCAAACGTAGAGTCAAGAAAGAAGTCGGACGGAAGTCTGTAAGCTGATACTGTATGCCAGTCACCTCGTCACGTGCATAAGCTGACGCATTTGTCTGGGTCCGGCTTTATAGCTTGCTCTAGCGTGAACACACAATGGACAGCCACAGCACCTGCTCAAGTCTTCTGCATTATACGGTCCAATCTTCGGGCCCGGCTCTGGCGACTTTTATCTTCTTGCGTTTTATACCTGCGCGGGCGACGAGTGGCAGCCTGCGTGCCGTGGTACCTCTTGAGGGGCGCTTTCGTAGACAATCCTACCTACTTGTAGCATAATATACGTAATACACCACAGAAGACCGACTCAAGAACCGGTTAGGCATTATCTAATGATACAGAATCATTCTCCCTCGCTTGCTGGAACTAACTAACCTGGCTGAAGAAGCAAAGCTGCCTTTCCCTGTCCTTCGTAGCTATACTCTCAGACACACCGTGCTTACGAGGGGGTAAAAAGAACATTTCATTGCAGAAGATACGGAAACCAGAAGGAAAGACAAGAGATGCTACGTCTAAGTGAAAATAGAAGATAATAGACGGAAATTGTCAGAAAACGGTACAATGCAAGTCTAATGAGTCTATAGCCAGTCTGCCAATGGCAAATCAGTAAGGCAGAGGGAGATTTGCACCTTTGGACCTTTTCGTTGTCGAAATAAATTTGTATTTGATAATCTGAAAACTCGATCTTCGAAGCAAGCGTGACCCTTCCCTTCAATTGTATGCCAGATCGCCCAAACCGCTTTGTGTAGATCGTTTCAATGGGCGGCTGCCACTTGCTCCAGTTCTGGTGCCTCTAGGAGGGTCACGATCTCGCCGGTGCTTGACCCTGTATGGCTGTGGATGAGTGCGACACTAGGCCCGATGTTAGCTTACTCACAGTGAGAGAAGGAGGAATGAACATGTATGTACAATTTCCTTACCTGCACTGTAATGCCCGTGCTTGTTCTGTGTACAAGCAAGAGCCTCCGCCTGTTATTGACGCCGTGTCTTTTGAGCGTCAGCCTTTCCCCGCTCTGCTGCCTCACGCTCGAGGCGCTCCAACATTGACTCAGCAGGCATAGACTTTATAGAATCGGCATCAGGCATCCGAGAGAGCCTCTCGCGCTCCTGTCGTGCCCACCATTCTGGGCCCATCGGAGGCATTGGCATTTCCTGTATCGTGACATGTCTGTTAGTCCCACTTGATGCTGAGATACATAGCGTGGAGTTCGAGACGCACTAGATAGTCTTGTGACGTATGTATGCTTCTTCAGATCCTTTAGAGAGGTAGGGTCTGGTGCGGTTGAAGGCTAGAGGGAGAGAGGGGAGCCTGGCCATATCAGAAAGGACCCACAGCGTAGCACCGGCTGGTCGTTTACTAGATGGCCTGCATAACGCAGCTTTTGCGGCCTTGGAGGCAGTGATTGGTTTGACCCTATAGCTGTGCCAGACTCGCTGTCATCGTCCCGACCACTCTTTCTACAAATGCGCCGCGTGCTAACTACCACTTGCAGCATGGATATGGTAGAGAGGGGACACTCAGGCTCACGGCCCGTAAGTCGGGGCTAACCAGCCTCGCTCGTGCTGGCGGAGATACCTTGAACAAACAATGAAGTTGAAGATATCCGAATTAACCCGCCGCATAATAGACGCTCTCGGAAAGTAGACATGTGTCATTGTGGTCGGTGGAACATGCGCAATACTTCATTGTATACGAGCTCATCATTCCAGTTAGCAATGCATTAAGTTCGTCGTGGCGACAAGGAGGCATTCTCAGGTTCTTGCTGACCGGCGCTCGATCCAGCAAGATGGATTTCTGTCTGGCTCAACGGATTCGGGATCTCTAGAATTGTTGGTTGTTCAGAAACGTATTTCGAGGCATGTCGGCGAAAGCAAAATCATTGAAAGAAGCAGTAAGCATTATTTGTTGTGGACTTTGCGTGATCGGCGAGATGCATTCGATGTGCAGTATGAGCTGACTGCCCAAGTACAGGGCAATGATGCTTTTCGTAAAGCACGATACGATGATGCAGTCCTTCTCTATACCGAGGCTTGCCAGCTTGATCCAAGCGAGTACACATACCCCTTGAACCGATGCATGACCTACCTGAAGCTCGGCAAGCTACGAGAAGCAGAGAGGGATGCCACCAAGAGCCTACGGCTGCTACCTGCTGGTAATCCCAAAGCCCTGTTCAGACGCGGTCTCGCAAGAAAGGGTTTAGGCAAGATTGATCTGGCACGTCAAGGTCCGACCCTTATACTTGGTCTGAATGATATCCGAAATACTGACTCCCATGAACAAAAACAGACTTCATTGCCGCTTTACAAGAGGAACCCTCTAATGCTAGTGTCAAGGCTGAGCTGGAGTCTCTGCCAGAGGTCGGCAAGGTACCCTCCGCCAAGTCGCAAGGAGACAACGCCGATGTAAGCTGATTGGAATCTTCACAATCCAAAAGTGAAATTAACATTGTGTCGTGTCCCTAAGTCGTCGTCGAAGAGCACAACCCCTGCAGCTGTACCTTCTAGCGAGGCGCCTAACACGCCAGCCTCGGACCGTCAGAATGCTCTCAAGGCTGCCATAAAGCCGGAACAAGATAGTAAAGCAAGCGATGGCCTTCTGTCTGAAGTTTCGACGAGGCGTTTGAAGCAAGTCCCCACTCTAGAACAAGTCAACACAACGGCATCAGACAAGTCGTCGCTGGCGACAGCTTCTATAAGCAATGACGCAGGGGCAGGGGCGTCGGCATTCCAAACCGCGTCAGGTTCGACAAGTAAAGACTTCAAGAGCCTGAGAGCTGCTAGAGATCAAAGGCTCAACCTTAACTCTGTGCAGCCTGCTAAAGAAGCCTCGAGGACGCCACACGCTGCGGAAGCCGAGAGGCCGTCCGCATCTGCCAATCGAGACAGTGCCTCTACACCTGCCCTGGCAAACACGATACCGCCTAAGAGCATGTACGACTTCGAGACACGCTGGATCAATGAAAAATCTATCGAAGCCAGAGCCGCAGTAATCATTGCTCTTGTCAAGAACTGCCGGTCTTTGCCGGATTTCTTTGGAAGCAGCTTGACTCCAGAATTGCTAGATGAAGTGCTTGTATGCCTCGACACGGCGTCAGTTCAGCACTTTAGTTGGAGACAGAAGGGTTTTGCTGATGGTGACTTCCACGCAGGTGTCGGCAATATCCTGAGGTTCGCGAGCAAAGTATTGGCTTCTTGTATGCTCTCCCGCGATGCGCAAGGTTCGACTTTGTGTCTATGCTCTGCGCGAATTCCGCACGTGAGTACATGCACACTGGCTTTCAGTACGCGTCCTAACCAATGTCACCTTCTGCAGTGGTTAAAAACATCGTAGCAGGCGATTCCAGGGCCGCGGATATCATGAGTGCATGGGGCACGAGCTAGCAGTCTTTCAGACTTATGCTGGAAACTTGATTGTAGTCTTGGCAGCCGTTGCTGATAATGAAAAGCGGGTCCACATTGTGATGCTTCTAGTGCAGGTGCGACTTCGTACAACATTGTTCGACCAAAGTATGGCACTTCATGCCTGACTTCTTATGACATTCCGAACAGGTCCTTCACTGTCCTGGAAGTAGCTTCTTCAACCTTCGTTGATGTGCTGGTGTAGCATACCCCGTTTGTCCTAGTCGATTCAGTCGCTCCGACGACAACGAGACATTCAGATGCCGCTTGCCAGGCCGTCCCTGCACGAATTAGCGGAAGAAAAAGTTTCAGCAGATATTCCGTCGTTCCACCGCTTTCCAGGGGTTCTCTGCCCCATTCCCATCTCGACGTACTCTCTTGTATTGCCCGCTTGGAAGACTTGTCCAACGTTTGGCTGCACCTTTCTGCAGATGGGCGAGGCAACAGTCAGCACTGCTCGGAAGGTTCATCATCTCAACAAGACGACGCACATGTGTCTTGATCTTAACCTTGGTCAAATCTGGACTTGAAGCGCTGAATTGCCTGATGCTTTCCATCTGTCCAAGCAGTCTGCCTTGCCAGCTTGTGGAAGAACTTGCCGCGGCGTTACAACAGCAGCCGGCCCCAGGCCATGATGAGAGCTGTCTTGCGCTGAAGAGTCTGGAGCGGAACAACCTGAGCATGATGTGTGGGGCTGTAGTGTGTCAAAGATGTCCATGCCATATTTCGCTGTCTCCCACAAGGATGATCGAGGATATGGTACATGCAGAAAGCCTGAGCAGGATACTATCTGTGGTCCTGTGCATCCTCCATCAACAGTGCTCAGCGGAAAGCAAATGGCTCTTGGCTTTATGACTGACAAGCTAGGCTACAAAGTGGGCGCTCAGGGTCCATTCATGGAGTACCTACCTGATCTTGGTATGTAAATCTACCTAGTATACATGGAATCAGGGGCTTGAAGGATGGTCTTTTGTCGCTGGAAGTCGACAGAGATACGTCTGCTTCAAACGTATCTAGTGGCCATTCGCAACGCTGGAATCATCCGTAAACTTGATGCGCTTCGGTCTCCCTACTTGAATTTCTCAACAAGTCGGGCTCGAAGGTCTGAATCTCGGGCCACCTTAGTAAAGGATGGCATATGTGCACGTCAGTATCGCAAACATGCATAGGAGATGCACTTGAAAGGCTCACCTGTTGGCTGGCTAAGCCTTTTAGACGTCTATCTTCCTCATGTTCCTCTTCTTCCTCACCACTTCCCACTGAAGCTGCATCGTCCTCGCCTTCAGCTTCCTCGATGGCATCGGCACGACTAAGGGCTCTCGACCCTTGGTAAGAGTGGAGTTGATGGATGAAGAGAGGATTCTCTGGGGGGCTCTGGACCTTTTTAGGCATAGGCGGGCTGGAGCGAGCAATGACTTGCGTCTGATTGACATATATCGAATTGACAGCTCCGCCAGATGAGTTTGAAACGTCATCAGGCGTGTTATTTTGCGTTTCAGATGGATACCTCCACATCTTGAAGGGCGACTGACGGCCGTTGGCTTGTCTGAAAGATTGCTGCTGCCTTGGCGTATCACAGCCGTTTTGACCTGCAATACCCGAGGAGGCAAAGGCAGAGGCAGGGAACGGGTTGACTGGCCGAGCCTGATCAGTCGGATCAGGCGACCTGGGTACTTCGGTGATGGATAGATTAGGCTTGCGTTTCGAGAATGATGATGTGGTAAATCCAGAAAGCATGCCTTGAATAGATCCACTTATGGACCTCTTGTGGCTCAAAGAAGGTCTGTCCACCGAGGGTGACAGTGGCAGTGTATTCGTATCGACCATGTGGTGAAAGGGCCTATCTGGCGTTGACACGTCTGTAGTCCCCCCAAACTGGCTACTCGCAGGCGCAGGAGGAGGCGATTTCCGTTTGATTGAGAATAGCCGGCTTCGACCGGAAGGTGCTATAGACTCATACGCGTATGTTTCATTGGGGCTAGATGATGGTTCAGAAGCGGATGTACTCCGCACAAGAAGATCATCCGCAGATGCTGCATACTCGCGACGGCGCCCTAGCTCGTCGGCCCCTTGCTGGCCGGCACCTGACGTATTTCCCTTAAGCAGCTCCGCACTCTGCTGCCTTTGATGTCTACCCATTGAAGGTCGAGTGTTTTGTATCTGCCGTCCAAGTCCCAGCAAACTCGTTCCGCTGATGCTGCGGCGACGCGGCGGGCCCACATATTCAGTAGGATGCCACAGTACCTCCTTCGACTGCGGAGTCACAGCAGGACGCATATTCGCTGCATTTGGGCTTGCAAAATCTTGGCTAATGATCGTGTGTAGTAATTCCGCTCTTTCTGCCTGCGGACTCGCGCCCAATCTACTCTTCTGGCTGTCTCCAGACGACAAGCTCACGGGTGCCCGGCCTTGCGGCGAATGAGGGTGGATCGTACTGTTGCTATGCGACGAGCCGAAGCTGACAGGGGGTCGATTTGTTGTCTTCAATGTCGATTGTGCCGGAGGATGCACCGCTGAACCTCCGGATCTCTGCTTGAGTTCGTACTGCTCCCTCAACCAATCAGAGATTTTCCGATCCGAGAAAGACGCAGGAATCGACTCGGGTGCTTGGCTTCCTGTGTCTACGAATCCTCGGGATAAACTGGGAGCTCCGGGCTGGCCGTTGACCAGGTTGCTGTCGAAAGCAGTCTCATTGACATCGACTATATGCGCCTCATCCGCTTGGGCTTCTTGGTCGAGAGCTTTTGCCTTGCCTTTACGATCCGTTGCAGGCTGTCTGTAGTCATGACCGTTGTTGGTATCTGATGGGGGTAGCGCCACCTCGCGTCCTCCATTGCTGTCATGGACAGACTCGTAGGTAGAGTCCGCTGATGGCTCATCGCGTGCTTCATCTGCGTTACATTCCAACGGAAGTATGGAAGTAGCCATAGGCCCCTTGATCTCAGCCGAAGGTGTCTTCTGATCACCTACGGGCATATGGTCGATGGTTTGGGAGGAATCTAATGTTGATACCAATGTTTCGGGCGATATGGCCCTCTTAATTATCATGGATTCTATCCTCGACGCTAAGGAAGTACCTTGAACCAAGCCTGCGTGCAATTGATCTCCATCGAGAGGAATGCTAGACTCGTTGATAGTATGCTCAGAATCCTCGCTGGGCACCGGCTCCGGCTGGGTTTTCATGGTACTAGAAGCATTTGTCGGTAACAAGCTCTGGTTCGGGCTATGTTTGTTAATTTTATATTCCGGCATGGCAGAAGATGACGCTGACTCGTCCGCAACTTGGAACGAGGCATAGTGTTCTGACGGTGGGGTTTCAGGCGCGTTGGTGCTGACTGTGCTATAGGAGTGAAAGCGATTGTGTGAAGATATTTTCTCTGTCGATAGGAAGAGGTACATAAAGACCACAACACAGTCGTCAGCATCGGTCGGACTTCATTGTATCAAGTAGCTCGATCAAGATACCTGAAGAATCACTGTCCGCCTCGCTTCCATGAGGTGAGAAAGCTCTTCCGTTGCTACGTGGACTAAAGGACACTGTGGAAGCGAAGAGAATGAAAAATGAGGACCTTTCTTCACGATCCCATAGTATTTGGTTTGCTCACAATTGTCGACACTCTGCAGGTCATCGTGATCGTTGAGCAATTGAAAGGCCAGCACATTCAGGGAAAGTAGGGATTCAAGGGAGTCTGACCGCTGAAGGGCATGCCCGTTGACATTGCCTTCTTGTAAAGGATATTGTGGCAGTGGCTTGTAGACGAAAGCTCCTTCTAGTTGGGACGGGCTTCCAACTTCCTGCGAACGCTTGTAGTCTGGCTGCTTCGAGCTCCCGGCGAGAGCGACAGGCGAACCTTCGGAGACGTAGTACACCTGCAGTGGACTAATGCTACTCATTGGGTTCTGTAGTAGACGTCTAGATGTTGGTCGCTTTATGCGGTTCTTCTACGCTGTCGGATCCCGGTGCTGCACCTTCTCTCCCCAGGTGTGGTGCAAGGCGAGGTGACCCCTCCTTTCGAGACTTCAGGAGTAATGAAAGATTTTTGAATGATTGAAGTGACAGTGTGGATGGTGGGGGATAGTTATGTCCAAACCAGCGCGGTCAGAGCTTTCCTTCAGTCCAGCTCTCAGATTCGGCAATGGGCTCTGAAAGCTTTGATCAGACTGCATAAGCTTCTTGCCGTTAGTGCCCCTTCCATTTGAGCACGACGTCGGGAGCGGTGTCTCTCTTACGGAACCGTCACTTTGCAGCCGATGTGGTCGATCGGTCATGATAGGGGGTGAGGAGGAGGATCTAAAGACACCAATGTCACGCACAGCACTGGCACTTGTTTGGCCTGTTCAACGGGAGAAAGTGAGAAGCTTGCTGCTGCGGCCGCTTTTCAGTCTCGACAACCATCTCGTGACCGTACCGAGTTGAGGCTGCATGACGTGTTGAAGAATCGACTGCCAGAAAGTGATAGAAAGTAGAAGCAGAGAGATTCCAGGAGAGAAACGAGACAGGTAGTCTGGTGACACTCCTCATATCCTGCTACGACTGACGGGCGCTGCTTGATTTGGCAGTCTTGCCACCATTTTCTACATGGCCATCATAGCACCCCATGCTCGATCTTACTTGCATCCTGTCCATCCCCATCGACTATGTCAGAAGCTCCAGATAGAAGCGCACGCAAGGTGTGTTGGGAGAAGCGAGACGAGTACTTCCAATGCCTGGATGCCAATGCCGATAAAGAAGCCTCATGCTCGAAACAGAAGGCAGTTTTTGAGAAGAATTGCGCCGCGAGCTGGGTGAGCGAGAGCTATGCAAAGCATTGGAAAATTGACATAACATGCTGACTCACTCGACCAGGTCGACTACTTCGTGAAGCGCAGACAGCTGCAAAAGAGGCAAGACGCAATGTACGCCCGCGATGCTGGCAATCTGGCGACGCAGGCCGCATCAGTGTCAAATAACGGCCGCCCATGAGGAAAGTAGTACAGTCGCATAGCATCATTACGCAAGACTCGTTATGCCCGACACATTCGTGCATTCGATATTGCAGCTTGTAGGACGATGTACATGCAATGTGCAAGCTTGCGAATGTTTCACCGGCATACATCAACTTGATATACGACATGAAGGATATAGGCCGAGAAACAGAAGGCTATTCGGTTCAACGAGGAATGAAGAGTGCAACCTGGAAGAGCATTTACTCTAAACGGCAGTTTGTATTCTCGGTCAAGATTCTTTCGGCTTTCGAAGCGCAACAACTGCCATAAGCCTTCCACTCACACACCTTCCTGGAGTGCTGCCTGTTGTTGGGATGGATCTGTGTAGCATTGTAGCATGTGCAAACCAAGGTCTTGCAGGAGACACAGGAAGGCCCTGTACGATACCGGTCGCCGATCCTTTTCGTGTTCGAGCCATGCAATTGTCACTGAACGGCTTCCTAACCGCTTGATCACGTTGCTCTTTTGGCCCCGTACAATTGCCAGTCTTCCAAAGCTCACAGCTAGCAAGCGCAACGATGGCATCTTCATTACTCGATAGATCACTCGACGACCTGGCGAGACAGGACAAGGAATCCCCAAGAAAGTCAGGCGGCCGAGGAAGAGGTGGAGGCGGCGGGCCACGGCGAGGTGCAGGCAGACCTGTGCCATATGTTGTAAGCCCGATGCATGGGTAATGCGCTGCTTAGAGCATGCATATGCTGATATGCCACACTTGCGCTCTTCCATCCATCTCAATACCTGCCCACCTGCTGTAACGCTGCAATGCTCGCTGGCCCTTCATAGAAACGGCCATCGCGAGTCGACCACGATGCCGATAGCTGGCAACACGACCTCTTCCATACCAACAAGCTAGACTACGGTGATGATCCATCCTCATCTGGTGATGCTGGTGGGAGAGCCGGTGCTGCTGCTGTAGAAGAGGGACCGCGGAGCACTCGCCTGAAGATAACGAACCTGCATTACGAAGTGTCAGAGCAGGAGTTGAGGGTGCGAGGCAAACATATTCGCCAGCAATGGCTGGCAACAGTAGCTTCGGATGACTGAGGCTCCGGTATTCTGTTTCCTGCAGGTGCTATTCGAGCAGATCGGCCCGCTCGCCCCTCCTGCAGGTGGGCGAGAGACATCGAACCCATCTATCAAAGTACGCGCCATTTCTACTGCTTACCGGGCCTGGACTTGATGAACCGATATGACGAGGAGAAGACGGAGCTCTCCATTCGAGGGCCAGTTTTGCCTTCGCGAAAATCAGTCAAAGCCGAGCGCCCGGTTTCTTTTCAAACGAGACGATTTCATTGCAGGACCCTTCGCTTACAACACATGCTTCTTACGACCTTTAATAGTATGATGCTTCAGGTCGATCAGAGGGAGAAGCAACGGTGACATATGTGAGTCCACTCAGCAAGCTCTCTACCTCAATATATAAATGACT
Organism: Cystobasidium tubakii; assembly: GCA_024345325.1. Taxonomy (NCBI): domain Eukaryota; kingdom Fungi; phylum Basidiomycota; class Cystobasidiomycetes; order Cystobasidiales; family Cystobasidiaceae; genus Cystobasidium; species Cystobasidium tubakii. The sequence goes on along the minus strand of BROO01000001.1, from coordinate 454,803 downwards.
GATAGTTTACTGTTCCGCTTCCTTGCAGGAAAGCGAAGCAGACGCAGCTCGCGCCAAGCAGGTATTCGATAATGCGTTAGCAAAAGGTAGAACAGACGTTCGTCGCTACAGTGTAAACACGGCTGACGCGCTCCCTGACAGGCGAACGTATCGCTATTCAATACGATTTCACCATGCCACGCAGGCCTCGCCATCAAGAGAATGATGTTCCGGTCCGGGGCATTCCCAAAGGAGGACTTTCTGGATCAGGCAATCCACTCCTGTCAAGACTGTAAGGACTGCAGGCAGAAACAGCTCCCTCTTGCCATAGCTTATCCTTGGCCGCTCTATCATAGTCAACCCGCACCTGCTGGAGCGAAGCGAGAGAGCACGACCGCTCTTCGAGAGAGAGGTATCCGCAACGAAAATCCACGAGGCCGAGGTACGCCGCCAAATCGAGGACGAGGAGCCCCTGGCGCGTCCCGAGGGAGGGGTGCCGCACGTTCAGGGAGGGATCGCCCATCCAAGACTGTCGAGGATCTCGACAAGGAGCTTGAAGACTTCATGGCAAGCGGTAGTACCATCGTAAGCGGCAAGCTCAAAACGTTCTCTGAAACCGCCTGACATACTTTTCACATTAGGAGAAAAATGATGCGGATGATATGGATATGGCATGATCTAGTCACAACCACAACTTGTAATTATGTTTTCAGTCTCCGCGTAATGGCATGTATATGGCTCACTGGTCACAACAAAGCTTGCACAGACTACCTGATATTTGGGGTTAAATGCACAATCATTGGGCGGGTCTCGTCCTAAACGTATGAGGACATGCCAGGAAAGGCATTCATAGTAAAGCTAATCAAGGCAGTGCCTTTGTTTCGTTCTCGAGCATGTTTATCATGCGAGCAATCTCGTCGTGCGGTTCGTTCTCATCAGTATTGACGGCAGCAGCAGACATGTCGTACACTTCTCCATTCGGCTGTCCATTCGAGTCCGGTTCTTCCAATACCGTGGGTTCGTCGACCTCCATGGTGTCATTCCCATGAAGCACAGCAGCGCTAGTTGAACTGATATTCGACCTTCTTGGAGGAGCGAAATACATTCGCTCTGTTGTGGTTGTCACGCGTCGATTTTCGACAATCCAGGAGCCTTCCTCTTGCCCAGGTATAATCTTTCGCACGACGTTTTCGTGCACCGTTGTCTTCACTTCCACTTCCTCGTCTCGTCGACGAGGCGCAATCGGGTGCTCGAAATCGTAGACTGTCTTGAAAATCTGTATAGGCGGTCTTTCGCGCCTCTCGCGGGTCAAGGCGACTGTTGGCTCGAAGCTCTGCCTTTCGATGCGCTCATAATGGTTGGTAGGAGGATGTTCTGTGCCTGGTCGCGTAGGAGCTGGCGAGCCGGCTGCACTGAAGGAGTCGTGCCCGGCGCCGTTTGGCAGAGCACTGGTGGACGCTGCCCCGTTGAAGTGCCTGAATTTGGCTGTCTTGGTAATGGCGCCATTGGGCTGTATGCCATTTTGACTATTGACCGGAGGCTTGCGCTTAGTCAAGGTATTCGCGGTGGCTGACCCAGCTCTAACAGCAGATCTCGCAGGCATCGATGTACTTCCATATTGATTGATAAGGAAGTCATATGGCGCTGCCTCTGTCCAGTCGGCCGCGTTAAATTTGGGTATTTCATCTTCCGCCAGTCTTGGTGTCTGATCTTCTTTGTCTAAGGCAAGGTACGTCATTTCTTGCAAATCCGCTGCCATTTGGGTGGGATTCTCAAGCAACTGCCACGGCACGTTGTCTTTCGCGATTCGTCGCCGCTCGGCAGATATACCCTTCGCGCCAACTTTCAGTCTGTAGGTTTGCTCCACCAAGAATGCTGCAAGCGATTTCAGACCTTCTAGTACTCGTCTTGGCACAATTTCCGTGCCTCTGAGACTATGCTTTGCCTTTTCGGTCTCCAGAAGTCGATGATAGTGCCAGCCAACGTACCAGCACATTGTCACGAAATAAGGAAACCTGAATTTTTTCGGAACCTTTGTGTTTAGCTCAATTTGATACACCCTCAATTGGGTCGCAAGGTTGTACGAATGCAAGAAATTCCCTCCTATGACGAGCGCATCGACCGGGGTGTACACGCAGTGGATCCAGCCAGATGGGATGATGAGCGTGTTCCCTGGCTTGAGTTCCACTCTATAGACACGGTCACACTCGTCTCCAAGCCAGGTGCCTGATTGTTGTTGAGCGGAACCAGACCAGACCTCGTATTTTCGCAAATTTTCTGGTGTGGGACTGATGAAATAGAAGACTTTCCGGCCACGCAGTATATGGTAGAAGACGCTCGAAGCCGAGAAGTCAATGTGCCAGTCCGTCCAACTCTCTCCTGGCGACATGAGGCAGTATTTGCTGACTTGAGGGTAGCAGTCTTCTGCCTTCAGGTTGCCAGGCCAGTGCTGTTCAACCCAGTCGATCTGGCGCACCAGTTTCGGGGAGGCTACACGGTCTTTGATGGGAGAAGATGAGAGTTCCAGAGATATGACATTTCTCACTTTTTCGCGGTTTGGATCTTCGTAATAGTCGGCCCACCGCCCTAGTGTCCAGTTGTTCAAACCTGACTGCGATGCGACGTCTAGAATATCGGTCGTTGCAATTGCATACTTTAGACTATACGTTTGCTAATCAACCCGAAAGCCACTTACCAATGACATCGATAGGCTTGTCACGTCCGACAAGCTCTGCTATCTCGGAGATCTTTATATCTGCAGGCAAGACCTTCATGTCCAAACCTTCGGGGTGGTCGATGAATATGGGTTCCATGAACGCTCTGGGGTCTGTCTCTAACCAATGCAGAGTTAGTTGATCCGTCTTCATCTTCCGGAAATGCGTCTTTGTGAGCGGCCGTGATTCTGCCACGGCTCTCCAAGGATTCACTCTAGACCCAGCTGGTTTTGGAGGCTGTGGCGGGGGAGCCGGGTCGGCTGCCACATAATCGCTGTAAGGCAAGTATCAGCCATAGACTGCTAGGCGGCTCGGACTTTTGGACTGACACCTCGGGCTTCTTCCTGCCAGATTTCCTATTGAATTCTTTGATCTTTACGGAAAGCGTTTCGCGTGCAGGGTCGGCGATCGACGCTTCTATACACGCCGTGCAGTACCACTACGGCATCAAACAACGACATGTCAGTATAGTCAGGTGTCATCCTGGAAGTGAATGCAGGCATACTGTCTCTAGATCGCTGGCTGCAGTACCCACTGCTAGATCGTCACGAATACAATGCCTAATGGAAAGGTGCCCCTTTATCAGGCTAAACCCATATGTATTTCCAAGCAGATGATGACTTTACCAATGAAACCATTGTTCACATTGCTCGCATGCAACCCAGTTCTCTTGAGAGGTACTGTTCCGCTTTCTCTGTGCTTCGGGAACGTTGAAGCATACCGGGCAGATATCCAACGCCTTGACTTCTGGCTGGGCAACTTCGACCGGTGCTACGGGCTTCAAGTCTTCGACTACCGCAGGTGGTGACGATGAAGGTACAGGCGATAGTGAAGGTGAACTCGAAGGCTGGGGAGCAGGTCTTGCCAATCCATCATTGCCTTTCAGCTTCTTCCTGCTGGCGGTAACTTCCAGCGACTCCTCCTCGCCATGCGGGCTGTCGATGGAATGGTGGTTCAGCGCCGCCAGCGAGCTACTTGTGCGACGACTCCGCTGCGGAGTCGTTCCCGACTTGGCCATACTGCTTCTTCTAACAATCAGTAATAAGGAGCGTGCCATACCTTTCGTGTCCTTCCTTGCGAGTCTACATTCGGTGGCCACAAGCTGATCGAGAAAGTATGCTCGTCAAGAGAAACAACGTTAGGTGAAGCTTTAACTCTTTCGTACGCTGAGAAGCTTTGAGATCAGTTCTCTCGACATCATGCGCGACGCCGACTATTCGCTGTACTATGTCACGGGACCGGTTCCTGAGGGTGTAGACTTCTTCGAGAGCTTGGATTTAGCATGCCAAGGTGGGCGAATGAATCCAGCTTCTAGCCCCTCAAAGGAATGCAGACTGACAAGACACCTCGCTTCATCTAGGCGGCGTCACCATGGTGCAAATTCGGGAAAAGATAGTCTCTACCCGGGACTTTCTGACTATTGCACAGAAAGCGAAAGCAGTCACCGATAAAGTGTGTATGCTGAACGACCTCACAGAAGGACTGAGGGACATTTGAGCTAACTCGTATTGATAGTATGGTATTCCACTGCTCATTAATGATCGCCTGGACATCGCTCTCGCAGTGGGCTGTGGTCTGCATGTTGGCCAGGTGTGTCGGAACTCTCGGTATACTCAGCACTTTACCTCTGAAGCGTACTTTTGGCCATCTAAGGATGACTTTCCAGCGCCGTTAGCCCGCAAATTGCTTGGTCCCAAACATTTACTGGGCGTCAGCGTGAACACTGCCGAGGAGCTTCTACAAGTCTTGCAAGAGAACGTAGCGGACTATATCGGCCTAGGGCCGGTCCATGCCACTCTATCCAAGAAAGATCATAATCCCAAAATCGGAGTCCGAGGCGTACGAGACCTGCTTGAACTACTGGGAGACTCATCTTTGAAGACAGTCGCTATCGGAGGCTTGAATGAGGAGACAGTCCCAAACCTACTCGCGCAATCGCCAGCATACATCGAGAGTACTGGAGCATACAGGCGCCTCGATGGCATAGCTTGCATATCTGCTATCTCGCACCATGAAGACCCTAGACGGGCGGCTCAGATCTTGTCCTCTATAATAAAATCAGGACCTTCGATAACTTGCCCTCCTGCCCGACTGCAATCAGACCTATCGGACGAAAACCTCATCTCCCAAGTCTGCCCGTTGTTTGACCGCCTTCGGAAGACAGAACCAGCCGTTTGCCATAACATCACAAATCAGGTCGTGATGAACGATACTGCAAATCTGACGCTAGCATTCTCGAGCTCACCAATCATGTCGGGAAGCCCAGAGGAATCAGCAGATTTGGGAAAGATCATTGGTGCTTTGGTTTTGAACATGGGAACCTTGAATGATCGTCAAATACAAGCCGCCACGATATCGGGTCAAACAGCCAACAAGTTAAAAAAGCCCGTCATTCTGGATCCTGTTGGAGTTGGAGCTACGCAGTACCGCAAGGAGAACATGGCCCAACTGATGGATGACATACACATGACGGTCATCAAGGGCAACGCAGGCGAAATAGGAGCCATCTCCGGGTTGAGTGAAGTACAGAGTCGAGGAGTCGACAGCGCTGGTGGCAGCTTCAGTGATCCTGCAGCTGTAGTTCGTGAGCTTGCGAGACGAGAAAGTGAGGCTGATTTTAACAGGATCTCGGTGATAGTTGCTAATGCGTCGCCCATCAGAAACCATAGTCGCAATGTCCGGGAGAATAGATTATGTATCCGACGGATGGACAGTCGTTGCGATTGATAACGGACACCAGTACCAGGGAGAGATTACAGGTAGCGGGTGCATGTGCTCAGCCTCTATAGCCTGTCACATGACGGCTATGAACAATCTGGGCGATGCCTTTGTAGCCACAATCGCCGGGTAAGTCCTGAAAACAATTGTCGATGACATTGACATGTCCCAGCTGACTTGTTTATCCTAGTATCGTTGCCTATAACATAGCTGCCGAAGTGGCAGGCAGTCGACCAGACGTAAAGGGACCCAATACCTTCAGAGCAGCTTTGATAGACGAGTGCTTCAATCTCAAGGTCCAGCAAATAAAACAGTATGCCCGGATCAGAATGTTGTAGAGCAGCTGTAGCCGCTTCTGTAGCATGAAAGTACTTAATCCAAGCTCGCCGACGCTAACGCAGAATCCCAAAAGGCGATCTCTAGCTGTGTGGCCTGGCGGAATATTTCGACCAAATGCTGCAGACGATCTCGCGAGAGCTGATTTGGCTTTGCGAGCTCTTCCAGTGCCGCTGTTAGAGATGAATGCTGCTCAGAAAGCGCAGGCATCGAAGTCAAGGAAAGTGATCTGAGCTTACCGCGTCCTGTCTCTACCGCTGTCTGATATTCCTGCTGTGCATACGCAGAAGCCCAACTGTAATAGCGATTCTTGTCGGTCCGATCCACTTCGGTTGCTGGCTTACTCAGAAGACGGTTGCCCATCTCACCGTAACCAATGAGGCACGGCATCGTTGCTACAGTGAGATCCAGCATATCTCCTGCGGATGCGATGTCCAGAATGTATCGGCTATATGCAATGCCTGTGTTACTTTGCTTCGTTGCTTCTAATTCCTCCTTCGTCACGCCTTGCAGCTCGCAGAGCTAAAGATACGGGAAGTAGTCAGAAATGACGGTTCAAACCAAGATGAAGAGCTGGTGCAACTCACGCGAACATTGACTTGCACTTCGTTAATGCAGTTTTGAACGACAATCATGCTAGCGGCAATCTCATCGAAATTTGCAGCTTTATAGGCTGCAAGTGCATATACTCGCGCATGGTGCAGGAGATAGATGTAGGCTTGACGAAGGAAATGCGTGAAGGCTTCCGGAGGGAGGGTTCCTTTTCCCAAATGCACGACGAAGGGATGCTCGACGTATTCTTTCCACAAATCCCCTATTTGCGAAATAAGGAAGTCCGTGATGGTCTCTCCTGGTGGTCTTTGGGATTCGATACCATGGTTTACAGAATGAGCACATCAGCTACGGTCAAGTCGGTAGCTTGTCGCAAGCTTCCACTTGATCGTACATTGAGAGCTCTCCGCTCGCCGGGCCGGATACGCTAGGGTTTTCATCATGAACCACTGGGTGCTGTGTCATATCATAGAGCTGCCCTGTCCAAGCCTACGTAATTAGAGTGACGGTAATCATATCGGCAGGGGACAAGGAGCAGGCTTCAGGCAAATCGGCCGCTGTGGGCCGGTTCATTTGTGTAATTGGGGCGAGACTCCCGCACGTGTCTCGTGAGACAGTCTACAGATAATGCATCTATTGTCTATCTACAGCGCTGGACAGCGAACATAACACGAAGAATCGGTTCCTTCTATCTCATCGAAGTTTCCCGTGCAAGCTGTTCCTACTCTTCCGAAGCCGCCGCCATAGCAGTGTCCCAGAAGGCAATCTCTAATTCGGTTGTTTGGCGGAAAATGTTCACCAGCTCATCGAGCCTGACTTTTGACAGTGACGCATCTTCGACCATCTTCTCCAATGACCCTATGATGGCGACGATTACAGGTCAGCTGTTGCACCTTTGCGGCAGGGTAAGCCACTTACGTCGACCCGTTACGACGGCGTTCTGGAAATCTTCCTTGCCGTAGTTGATCGCCCATTCATAGTACGGGTTGCTAGGTGTCCTGTCGACCTCGCTGTCCGGCTTGCTCAAAAGCCACTGCCCAACCTCACCATATCCGAAGAGACAGGGCGCTGTTGCCACGCGCAGATCTAGTATGTCGCCCGAGTTCGAGACGTCAAGGACGTAGCGGTTGTAAGCGATATTTGTGACACTTTCTTTGGTATTTTCGAGCATTTGTTTGCTTATGCCTTGCGACTCGCAAAACTTTGGGTAGAACAAGATCAGCTAGAAGAACCGAATGCAATGGTAGTAACGTACCTGTATGTGCAGATGCACCTCGTGAAGTACAGTCTTTACAATGAAAGTGCTTGCAGCTAAGTCTTCGAAGCTCTTGGCCTTGTAAGCTGCCAGTGCATTGGTGCGTGCATAATGGAACAGGAACGAATAATCCTGGCGGATAAAGTGTAAAAATGCCTTCATTGGGAGGGTTCCTTTGCCCAGTTGGACGACAAAAGGATGATAGACGTATTTCTGCCAGAGATCCCCCGTCTGAGCTATCAGATAATCAGTAAATGGATGTGGAGAATGCGGATGCGGCCTATCACGAAGCAGCACTATATGAGTCAGCCCCTTGCAACCTGCTCCACGCACAAAATCATCCTTAAAACGTACGAAGGCAGCTGCCGATGGATTTTGGTATGCCCATGATTAACAGGTCCGCTTCCCGTCCCGAGTGGAAATGCTGTTGCAATAGCATGATTGACGTAGTTGCCTGCAAGGTCTACTGCTTCCAGTATGGTCTTTCCTTTTGCAAGTTCCGCACATATGGCGGCCGAGAGTGTGCAGCCTGTCCCATGAGTATTTTTCGAATCCATCTTTGCCCTTGAGAATTGCACTGCATTTCCTGCATGCGAATCGTACAGAATATCCACTATGACTTCCTTGCCGGATGCGTTTTCTTCGGAACTCGTCGGCAAATGCCCTCCTTTGACGAGAACGTATTGCACTCCCAATTTTGCGATCCTCTCAGCGCATTCTGTCATGTTTTCCAAACTCTTGATTGAACCTCTTTCCACGCCTGCCAGTATTTCGGCTTCGGGTGTATTGGGCGTGACGATGGTCGCCCAAGGCAGAAGTTGATTGGACAATGTAGAAATTGCTGAATCCTGAAGAAGCGTGTGTCCAGATGTTGAGACCATCACAGGATCTATCACAACTATAAACAAGTGGAATGAGCTGCCGGTGTCAGCTCCCTGTATACATCCGATTTTTTGGCTAGCGCCACTTCCGGCTTACTTGGCGGATGAGAATCTTTCTGACAGTGGCCCTCCAAACACTTCACTATAGCTTCTATGTTCTCAGTCGAAAAGAGCATGCCGGTCTTGATAGCAGCAGGTGGAATATCTGCAAAAAGCGAATTGATCTGCGCCGAAAGCATGTCTGGGCTGATTCCTTGGACAGCGTCAACACCTCGCGTGTTTTGAGCCGTGATGGCCGTGATAGCAGATGTACCATAGCCTGAACGATGTTTCATTAGCTTAAAGACAACGATACTGGTTTCTACGGATGAAGCTTCTTCATACATGACAATGCCGAGAACGTGGAGAGATCTGCCTGGATGCCAGCTCCTCCGCCAGAGTCGCTTCCTGCAACCGTCCTGTCGAGAAGCCTGAGCTGTTGTGTACATTCAAGACATGCTAGAGCATTCTTCAGACTCACAGGCACACCGGAGGTGTCTTCGTGCCCATTGCAGCTTCCTGGAGGTGTTCGATCACCTCTTGGTCTAAGCAGAGCTTCGTCTCGAGCTTTTCTTGCAGTGCACAACTTGCGGCGTCAACAGCGGCAGCAGCTCGAAGCAAGGCAGTGTCATCATGGACTACCAAAACAGAGGTATGATATCATCGTCTTGCCGTCTTAGACCTGTGCTCACCTATCTTGATGCTTTGCAGTGTAAGCAATATACCTGATCACGCTTCAAAGACCTGTGATCTGGAGGTGAACGAAGACAAAACAATCGGGTTACTGACATGAGCCCCCTACAGTGGCTCCAAATTTGGTGGAGGTGGTGTTGCTGGCGAGAACGAGAGCTCCGTGGACCGAAGAGAACGTCTTCGCAAGCTCGCTGTAAGCAGTCTGCATAGTGCAGCGACTTCGCGACATATGCTGATGATCCTTGTCTGCGTAGTTGGAGACGATTGATCTCGCAAAAGTATGTTGCAATCTTCCTGCCGAGTCAGCGACGAGTGTCCAAGGTTGCGCAACTGTAATCTGGACAACGAAGGAGGCGGACTCGCCTGCTTGGCACCTTGCTCGATGACCTAGCTAATATATGATCCTGTCGTTTATAGGATCCATACCTTCTAAGAACACATTTGTAAGCCACGAACGAAGTGCACTGTTCGTATGCGGCACACTGATTGCCTTCTCGTACAGAGGAACAATCGAATGTCGTTTGTGCCTAACATTACATACAAATGAAGGATCATATCTAGCACATACACAGGGAAAGAAGCATCAGACGAATCTAGCACGAAGAGCGGCGAGAGAAACGAAAGATACGTCGGTATATCAGCAGCAGCTTCAAGCAGGCCAACAGACCGGTGGGAAGCCTACAGTACAGAAGAAGCAGTTCATCAAGATTGGCAGTCCTGGTTATCAAATCACCAAAGTCAAGGATCCCATGACTGGACAGCTTGGATTGCTTTTCCAGATACATTATCCGAAAATTGCCGAAGGTGTTCGGCCGCGCCATCGATTCATGTCGTCGTACGAACAACAGGTTGAGCCGCCCTCGAGGGATTACCAATACATTACTGTTAGTTTCTTCCATTCGTACCCACCGGTGATTGACCTTGCTAACCTCCGCATGATATACAGATTGCTGCTGAGCCTTATCAGACTATTTCATTCAAGCTTCAGTCGAAAGAAATAGATGATGGCGAGGGTCGTTCCTGGGAATACTGGGATCCTGATAGTCAGACGTACAGCTTTCAGTTCTTGTTCAAGTAGCACTCTTCGTCCGCATCGCGTAGTCTGTATCTGTGTTGTTTCATCAGTATAATTCTAGCCTTGTTGGCTGAAATTGCGGTGCCCGCTGGATAGTTCCTGAAAGCGTCTGAGAATGGTTCAAGGTCATACGACCGTCTGCCAGCCCTCTGGCAATACACACCATCGTCTAGCAGGAATTGCCTTCGGATCGCCGGAGCCCCAAGATGACATTCCGTGACGCACCTTCTGTGGCGAGGTGATGAAGCCAGGCTCGATAACATACAGCGTGTGGTTGTGCATGTCGGTAAGGCAAGCAAGACTTACAGCTTCAGTGCTGCAGCCTTGCCGTCTGCCAAACCTGACTGCCGCGATTCACTCAGCCACATACTGCTTCCCTTGACCTTGATCCAACACCACGGCTTGCGGATACGAAAAGGTCAGCATCAAAGTACGCCATCTGCAGGAGTCTACTTCCAATCAGTGCAACATGTCGGTCGAACTTGAGCCCAACTCTCAGCTGGGATTCCACCGTACGTTGTGTTTCCTTCAAAAGCCTCGTGGGCCGCAGGGCGTCGGGCATTTCAGCATCCTCTGACATTGTGGCTTTTCTACATGTATGCTATTGATAACCTCCTTATGGACGCATGATGCCTTGCTGTGTACAGGCCCGCTCACGCAGCTCGTCAAGCGGACCCTCACCATAACGAACAGCAATACGCAGCCCGTCGCGTTCAAGGTGAAGACGACTGCGCCAAAGCAGTACTGCGTGCGCCCTAACAGCGGCAGGATTGAGCCAAACGAGAGAGTTGAAGTGCAAGGTGAGTGACTAGATGCACATGCCATGCACATTTCGTCTTGCGGGACCACCTCCGCTGACGCAGTTCCTTGCCCCGACATGCTGCGATCGACCCGTTCCAACGCTGCTATTCCTCCTGTACTGTGAACACGCATGTCTACGCCTATGGCTATCCTCAGTCTTGCTGCAGCCTATGAAGGAAGAACCTGGCCCGGGCACAAAATGCAAAGACAAGTTCCTGGTACAATCGGCGGTAATCACGCCAGATCGCGAAACTAAGACACTGGCTGAACTGGTGAGTCACTCATATATACACTCTGCTAGGGGCGCATTCTGTGCCGTAAATTTGCTGACGTAGCACCGTTTTGAAACCAGTGGGCAACAGTGGAGGCGGATGTCAAGGCGGGCAAAGAGGGGGTCATACACGAGCAAAAGATAAGATGCGCATACCTGCCATCGGTCTCTGGAGGTGCAGACGAGACATACAATCAGTCTACAGCTGAAGGAAATGACACTAGCATGGGGAACGCTACTCCCTCCGCTTCTGGTTTCCTCAACGGAGCTACCCCTTCGCGCTTCGAGGATTCGCGTACCGCCCCCTCCTCCGCAATCAGTCACAAGCCAGAGACGAGAAGCCTCAACGGTGGCAGTGATGCCGGTCTGCCCAATGAAAGCACATATAGTGACGCAAACACTATCGAAAAAGTCAAATCTGCGATTCCCACCAGTGTTGAAGAGGCAAGATTGGCTGCTTCGAATGCAGCAACAGCAGTCGGTGCGGCCGCGACTGGCGCCGCTGCATCTTTGGGCCTGACAAGCGGGATCAGCGCATCAACGGGAGACTCGAGTGCGCTACAAAAGCAACTTGACGAAGCGAGAGCAGAGATCAAGCGTCTGAAGGAAATTATCGCTTCAAAAGAGGGAGAGGGTCTACGTCAGAGGAATGTTGGTTCGAGCAGCCAGGCATTTACTACCAGTGCCCCTGGAGCAGCTACAGCTACAATTTCCCAAGACGGCATACCCCTGCCTATGGTCGGTGCGCTCTGTGCAGGCGTCTTTCTTTTCACTTGGTATGTTGCGCTGCGCTGTTGAGCCAGCCATGTAGCTTGGACTGACTCCCCTCCCGACAGGCTATTCTTCTAAGTTGTCTGGCTGGTCATTCCTACTACGACCACTGCGAAGTCGACATACAGTCTTTTCCCTCCTCAACCTGGGCGCCCGAGGCACTTGGCCAATTAAGCTATCCGCTTCCCTCTGCCACCTCCAAATTTGCGTTGTAGCTCGTTTGTGCTGGACGCTGCTCGATAACAGCAATCCACCTGCCGACAATGGGACTTCGTGGCTCATTACCATCATCCCTCTATCCATGTTCCCGCGTCTGGCTTTTGTGTCTCATAATGTCTTCGCTGTCGTACGAAAGTATTTTTAGTCATAAACGAGCTAAGATAATGCAGCAATTTGTTATGTGCCAGCCTGCCTGTTGATGAGGCGAAGGATACGTACCTTATTTGAGACTTGTCGTTGAACAACGACGACATTTGCCACACTGCGCCTTGCCTCTCTACCAACGAAGCGACTGCTTATTACAATTGTAGACCCAGGTGCGGGCTCAGGGCGTGCTGTCGCTAATTGAAACTTTGAGGAGTAGTCCCTGCGGACGCCAAGGCATGGTGCGCTTCACATATGCCAGCCGCGAGGACGTAGCGGATCTCGTCAAGTCCGGCAAGGCGGGCCAAGATTGTGAGAAAGCGATGTAGCTCTGCAATGCAACAGGGGTCGCGGCTGAAGAAAGGAAACACTTATCCAGACCTGATTGTGGACGTGAGAGACGTAAGCTGCCCATGTGGTCCACCTTGAGACCGCATGAGTGACCTGCTGAATTCGGCTTCGCAATGCAGGACGACTATGTCGGTGGCAACATTGTTGGTGCACGAAATGTTCCTTCTTCGGAATTCAAGTAAGATCATTTTGGGCGAAACATATCCAGTTGTGAAGCTTATCTCAAACTTGGATGGTTGCAGTGACCGCTTGGAAGACCTCGTCAGCGCAACGCAAGGCGGTGAGTGTACCATTTGCGGTGATATGGCTCGAGCAAGGCTGACGACCCGTATTTCAGTCCCGAAAGTCATAGTGAGACTTCTGTGCAAGCACTCCAATGCATGAACTAACTCTAGACTTGGAAAAGTTCCATTGCGCACTCTCTCGTGCGTGTTCCCTGCACGCGGGCGAAATAACCACCACTGATGGTCTTGTAACATTACTAAAAGAGGTGAGAGGGCCAAAAATGGCACGCATATACGCGGAAGAAACCGAAAGACACGGCAACAAAGTCGAGCTTGCCTTTGACAAAGAAGAAGCAAAGCAGGAAGAAGCTGAACAGGTGCAGGCTTCTCCGTCTGATGGGACAAGCAAGGCTCAGAAGCCAGAGCAGGAGGTCATCGTTCTGAGAGGAGGCTTTACTGAGTGGTACGTGGATTTTGCAGCTATGGAATGGCTGCCCTGATCTGACGAATTCCATTCCAGGCAAGACAAGTACAAGGTGCGACAAGGTTGTAGTACTGCGGGAGTGATGACCGCGTTGACATTTTCATCTTAGAACGATCCTCAGCTGGTCGAGAATTGGAAGGCTTCCATCTGGACCTCGCCAGGTTATTGAGGCGTGTCTTTTCATGATGCAGCTGTGTTTGTTGTAAGCGATACCATCTATGATAGAGCAGCTTAACGGATCACGTGCATTACAAGCAAAATTGTGAGGACTTGTATGACCGGATGCAGACCACCCTCAAATCGGCTCTGTTCCGCATCGCCAAAGCCAAAGATGCCAGACGCTTAAACTATTTTCTCGACAGTAGGGCATTTTCTTTTGCGCTTTTGTGTTACGCAGCGCTGCTTGGTTCCATCACAACTGACACAGCAAGCATACACAAGGATGAGTCTGCTGGATGATGAGCGCTTTCAAGCTCATGTTACTGCGACCGCAGACAAGTTCAATATCCCTGGTATCGGCATTTCTCTGGTAGATCTATCGCAGAACAGCATCGCATCAAAGGGATTTGATTTCTCGTCGGACAAGAGTATCACGGACGAAACGGTCTTTCAAATCTATAGCAACACCAAGTTATTCACTGCTGTTGCTTACGGCATTCTAGTGGATGAAGGGGAATGTAGATGGGACAGCAAGCTTTGCGTCCTGCTCCCGGACCTCCATCTGCAAGATGAGTACGCTCAGAGGACCCTCACTGTAGAGGACATGCTCAGCCATCAATCTGGTCTGAGTGGGTAAGCCAAGCGCCCTTAGATTTCTCGGACACGGACTGACCTGCGCGTGTGTATTTCTGCAGACATATCATGGTAGAAGCCTCGATGTCCCTTCGCTTGTCCGATGCAGTGAAGGCCGTCAATGGCCTGCGATTTGCTCTTCCCCCTAGAACCGCATATCAGTACTGCAATATTGCTGTATCGCTGATTGGCCATATCGTAGCAAACATCTCGGGCATGCCCTTCGAAGAATTTGTCGATTCGCGCATCCTCAAGCCTCTTGGAATGAAGGATACTACCTGGAGTGGACCAAGCGCAGGGAGGGATGTCGTACAGGGATACATCACGACTTGGAGGGAGGAGAAGCTCAGTCTAAAAATTGATCTTCCTGTTGTAGGACTCCCGAGAGAATCTATCTGGGCGCCCTCAGGTGGCATGCTGTCGACAGCTCGGGATATGGCCAAGTGGCTGGCCTTCCTTCTGCGACTGAGCAACGGTTCAGGCTCAACCGAGGATCGCCAGATTCTCAAACCTGTTACATTGAAGGAAATGCTGCGTAGTCAAGTCCTTGCGAACCAGCAGATTGGTGCACTACCGGTGCCGGTGGGGGAGTCCCTGTGGGAAGAAATGTCAACCCCGACGTATGCTTTGACACAGCTCTGCGGAAGCTACCACGGAGTTAACTTCACTTCTCATAATGGTCGGTTTGTTTAGGCACAGTAGAAGCGGACTACAATGAGAACGACACTGATTCGTGGATCGTTGCAGGTACCGGTTTCGGAGGCGGGATTGTTCTTCTCTGGACACCCGGCAGCGATTTTGGCATCTGTGTACTGACAAACGTACTCGGAAGCGTGTTCCATGCAGGCATATCGATTGCCTTGACGGCACTCGACATGCATCTAGGACGTAGCGTGCTAGATTGGAATTATCGGTGAGCGCCTTGTCTTTCATCACCGCGTCATTCCATGACCTCTGACCAAGCCCTGCTGCAGCCTCGCACAACTGCCGTACGCACAGAACGGCACGCCAGAAGTATTCCCCGACGAGGAGGGCTCGCCGACGCTCGCGCTACAGAACGTCTGCGGAGAATTCGTTGCACCAGCGTATGGTATTTTGAAGATTCTGAACCTAGTGGAGAGCGCGAATAGGTTGGGTCTTGATCAGGCCGCTTTGGGATTGCTGAAGAGGTATTTCGCCTCGAAGACCTTCGGCAAGACGTCTGAGCGAAAGCCGGTTTTACTGGCTGTCTTTCCAGAGACTGTGACCACTTACATTACTGAACTCTACCACATCAAAGATGATGTTTACCTTGGCATCGCACTCCACCTCCTCGGTCAGCTTGAAGGAACAGGTGAAATTGTCCGAGTTCCGGCCTGGGTAAGCACGTATGAAAGTAGCTGGTGGCTTTCCCGCCCTGTATGGGCTGATCGGTGGTTTACCAGACATCCATTGGCAATTCCTCCATGAGATTCCAATTCTTTGGCCCAGAAGAAGGTCTCAAGGTTGAATATCATAAGAAGTGGGTTGACGAGTCCTCCAAAAATGACATCGGGAAGGGGGCAGCAACGTTCGTCAAGAAGGACTAAGCCGGCCGGAGTACAGGGAAGGTGTAGAACAGAAGTTATCATCAAGGTCATAGGGTTTGCGGGCAGATATATAGTTCAGGTTTTACAATCATTCGGTCCCATCTATACTGAGACAGTCAGTATAAGGTGATGTCACGTAGCTTGGAAAGCTGCGGCTTACCTAACGGATTGAGAACGTACCAGATGTACAGTACCGCCGGCATTCTCGTTGAGAGCCATTTCGACCATGTTTCAGCCCCAGGATCCACCGGCAGCCATGCAGTAGCCTGTAAAAGCACGACAATAATTGCGGTTCTTCATTATATGGACGCATTGTCAATCTCACATCTTCGCCAGCTGGCAGCATACCGGAATCCTTGCGCTGATTTGACGCTCATAGGGCTAGGTGGAAACACGTCCAGTGTGTGCTTAGCTTCGCGCCTGGCCTCTGTAGTAGTCCAGCTGCCATTGGTGCGCGATTCAGACAGCTGGCCGATTTTAGCGTTGAGTTATAGCAAGCCTCTCAAGGAAACTTGCAGGGGTCTCGCAATGAAGATGAATCGGCTGTAACCGATAGGTAATGGCATCTTCTTCCCTATCCCATCGGTAGAATGTGACGGGCTGACGCTGATTGAGCTGCCGTCGATGGTCTTGGGTGGTACCGATTGACTGAAAACAGAGTCGTATTCGAAAGATTAGGTATTGCTTTGAGCTGGGTTCGTGAATCAACAGGACTACTGCAGCTTACTTTGCATTCTTGTGAGCTTTCTGTCTCTAGCTCCAGCTCCAGCTCAGCGCCAGGCTGCTCCATTGGCCCTAGAAGATCCTTACATTCTTTCTGTAGCGCTGATGAGTGTAGCTAGCCACTTGACAGCTCTCTAAGCATGCGTGTACCACGTGCGAGCACGACCACCCGATCTTGACGATGTTGGGCTTGTCTTGTTGGGCAAGGAGCTCAAATGAATCAGTTAGCTAGCCAGTCTCAGTGAGCTATACGAGCAGACGAGGACAGTGTGAAGTGCTCTCTGCGTCGCGTTGACGGCTCAAATGGTACGCTCCGTATCCTGTAGCCTTGTGTAGTGAGCTCGCCGATCTCGGTGATAGAAAAGCAGCCCCTCCCCGCATCTGAGTCTACGTGACACGAGTCAGTACGTCATGTAGGAGCCTAGCAGTCTGTCACTCACATACCGCTCCTGCTGCTCTTGTCATCGTTGCACGACTTGCACTTTCGATTCCGGCGTCGTGCGTCCTGTGAAGTTCAACCGTTGCGATGGGCATGACAGGACAGGCCAGCTAACAGCGCAGGCAGGAGCCAATGCCATGGTGATGCTAGATATCCTCCTGTCCATAAGCTCAACTAGCATGACTGCGTCTCTCTTCAGGTGCATGTACACGTCGTGTTGGAGACAAGGATAGAAGAGCTGCTCTGCCAGCTTGAATAGCAGCCGGCCTTTGCAGCAGGCCGACTTGACGCCGGAAATTGGCAGGAAGATACACATGGCTGGCTTGCTGTATACTCGATCTTCGCCAAGCTTATCGTGTCTCTGCTGGGTGCAAATGCGACTTTCCATACTTGCGACTGAGAAACGTATCGTTCATTATATGCCGGGCGCGACTTCCAGGGAAGAAGCTGGACTGGAGTGTCTAAAATGCAACTTTCTGCAAGGAAAACACACTGAATGTAACATTGAAGAATCTGCTTCATTGCACACGTACTTCTGCAATGCTTTTCGCAAGTCCTTTCTGGCATAGATCTCAAGCCCGAGACTGACCACGGACAGAGAAGACAGGCTGGCGGCATTGTCTGAGTGCACTATCGCCGGCGAAGAGCTACTGACTGACTAGGGCATTTCTGCACGGCAGAGCACGCTATCCAGTGCTGAAAGGGTGCGATTCCTTCTGCGCAATGGTTATGGTCTGCTTTCCTGCTAAAGCATTTCCACAATCGAAGCTATCAGGCTGGCCGACTGAGCTGAGGAGCTAGGACTGATTGGCGAGGGAGACAGGCAGTCCAACACCACGAATTCCGTGTGAGATCGCTCGGCCAATGATTGTGCTTATGGCTGGCTTGTTCGTGTATCGCAGCTACTCAACTCTTCCCATTTGAGCATAGAAACAGCATGCAGAAGAATATGCTCGCCTATAGTGGCCATCTATATACGACCCGACGCAGAAGACTTTGCTCGCCTATAGTGGCCATCTATATACGACCCGCGGTTCGGCATATTTTATCCAAGCATCTGTGGCGCAATAGTGTAGCGGCCCCGACAGGTTTCCCCATGGATATCGCTCACATTGCGTTGCGGTTATCTCTAAGCATTACAACTTGCGAGATCTTCTGCCTGGCCTTAAGCCCCATTAAAGTGCATGCTTGGCTACTCTAATACTCATGGTCCGCCTGCGGTATATGAGGGACGCCCATACGTTTTTGCCGCGCCATCGCAAGATCCAGGGTTCAAGCCGCCTCTCAACCTGAAAACGAGTCTCACACATTCGCTGTGAAGCCTTTTTGTCCGCCCTGACGTTTTTGATCAGCAACAGCCATCGTCCAAACTTTGCCGGCGCCTCTCCAGCTGAAGCTGGGGACCAGCCCCTTTGTGCTGCCGGGCGTAACGTGCGCAGGGTGATGTGTTTTTTAGTTGTGCAACTGCTATTTACCTTATACTACAACTCGAAGGCAGTGAGTACATCCTCTTTCGCTGCTTTGTCGCCTGTCTGGCTCTGCTGACCCTCCACCACCTGCCATCCCGTCTGATAGATCACAAAGGCCCGTTCGCCAAGTCAGAACGTACAAAGCTCGAGTATCAGCGAAAGCAAGATGGTGAGCATTACATGGCTACCCATTAGGACTTGCTGCCACTCCAATACGTTTGGCACTAACGCAATGCTTTCCTGCAGGACAGCAGCCACACCCCAATGAGCGAGGTCGCACGCGGTAAGCGCCGGCGAGTGTCAACGTCACCGCCCCGCGGACCTACCAGATCATTCGAACCTCCCAGTGGAGAATTCATCAAGGTATATTTCGAGAATCTACCGCCGCTTCCAGTGCTCCCTCCTCATCTAGTCAATGTGCCGTACATCCGCCACCGCTCGAAAGCTCGAGTTGCCTGGGGGACCGTGCAAGAAAGAGCCGAACAGAGGGACCACCAGAGGCAAGAGCTTGTTGGCGATTCAGTTGTCAAACTATTTGTGGTTCGTTGGCTGGTCAAGCGCCATGAACATCTGCCATCCGAGCTAGCAGGGGTAAGCAACAGACCGCAAAGCAGCCGCATCTCGCAACGCTCGTTCCTAACATAAAACATCTACATGAACTACGCTAGAGATTCGCAGGACCATTGCTGAGCAATGCTCTGAGCAATGCTCTCCTCATAAGACTTGCTCGAGCGTATGGCATGGAAAAGGAACTCCTTGCGAACACCTGTCATCTCGGGAACGGTCCTATCACTGGGGAGAAAAGCAACATGCTTGCCGGTGCTTATGAAGCTTATCTTGGCTTGGTCTGGGACGATGTCATGGAACTCGAAAGGCCATTGACAGACCTATCAGACTACTTCGAACGTCTCCTCACGTCTGAGGTCTTTCCCGACTTGGAGTATGAAATCAGATTACTACAGGAAGACCGCATACTTTTCGGCAGTCTCCCACAATCCGCATCTACCAAGCGCCGAAAGACTGCATCATATGCGACATCCATGCAAGTTTCGACTAGCTCTAATGGTGGAGAATTGGGAGGAGAAAGTCTCCGACGCTCCAGCCGTTTGGCACAACTCAAAGCACAGGCTCAGGCTGGCGGGAACAGCTCTCATACCAACCTCGCGACATCCCTGGAAAGTACTTCAGTCTAACCAGAGGAGTCCTTGCAGACTGCCCAGTCGTTGGATTCTAACACCGCACACAACGCAGCTGTTCATGAAGAAAATAGCTTCTCCCAGCTACTGGATTCTCACGCAACATCCGGTGAAAGTTCGCATCCAACTCCTGCTCAGCCAGTTTACAGTACTCAATTCTACAGCGAGTCTATGCTTTCCCTCTTGCCGGCTCTGACTCTGATGCATAGCGCAGCGCCATCGGCAAGTGGATCAGGGTCCGTTCTCCCCCAATCAGGAATTTCAGGGGTTTCTGAGGCTGGACTATCAAAAGTCCCAGTGAGCGCAAGCGTCATCGAAAGCAACAATGTAGTACAGGTTCCAGGGCTGCCCGGTCCGATCGTCACCACATCGGCGCAGGCCTGAAAGAAGCAGGACCGTGCTGAAGGAGTGATATGCTTGAATCTTAGTCTTTAGCTCAACGCATTCCTCTGCTTAGCGTAAAAAAGCCAGTCAGGCCGGTTGTTCAGAGGAATGAGGAAATTTTGTGCGGGATTGGACGGGAGTCATCTTTTTCTTAAAGCGTGGCATTCTCGTAGATTTTCAGCACTGCAGTCCTGCAGTCAGTTTTCCTTCAAGCGATGGTCGTGGGGAAGTGGAATTTTATGTGCATGTTCGCAATCAGGACTTGTAGAAGCAGAAATGTCTACTTGAATGGTATTCCGAGTTCGCAAACGTTGAATGAATCACCACAATGTCATTTCAAGGAGTCATGGGCACGCCAGAAAAAGGCCACACAGCTTAATCGGCTGATCCGAGATGTGACACACTACGATGTGACCGGACGACTTCTGTGCGCGGTCGATGTAAGCCCGGCATCTTCCAAGAGGTTCTCTGCCTTTCTCATGAGCTCCGACAGCCTTCCCTCAAGCATCTTGCCGACTGGATTGGCAATGAGATTGTCGAAGTGAGCAACCACGGGATCCACTGATTGAACGGGACGACAGGAAGGCTGAGCTCGAAAGCAAGGTGTTGGATGTTTTGCGGTTCTGATGCTACAACGACAGATTGCGCTGGACTGGCTGTTACGGCTCAAGTGCCTTGACAAGGGGCCACAGATATGTGCTAAAAGCTCGGTCTTTGAATTGCGCCTTCTTTGCGAGGCAGAGTGATGACTTCAGATTGAGCGAGTCTTTCTTCAAGTTGTGCAGTCGTGAAGTTGTCTGAATCCCCTGAGCCGATAGTCTCGAAACCGACAATTCTGCAAAGACAAGGAGCAAGAACATCAGATTCTAAGACACGCCGTGGTATGGCATGGGGACAGGCTCTGCATCTACTCACTTGTCCTTCGTCACGCCGTCAACAAAAGTGATAACACACGGCAAGATTTTAACTTCCAGCTTGACGACTAGAAACGGCACATTCGCGACGTCGACCTTGATGAAGCGTGTTTTATGGTGTTTAGAAGCTAATTTCTATGGGTTAGATAGACATCCGTTTCAGTAGTTGTTCGGATATCCGCATGTATAGACGCTCGTATGCGCCCCCCGATCACGTACTTCTAGATGGGAATCCATCACTTTACACCGTCTGAAATCTGGATGGTAGAAATGTATGACTGTGTTCTTTTGCTTCCTATCATCACAGGAATCAGATCACCGTCCAGCTGCTGCTTTGAGCGTCCAAGATGCAATCACGCAAAGCCTCACAAAGTAGCTTGAATAACATCCTTCTCGACCTTGATTTCCGCGAGCTGTCCCAAGTCGTCTTGTCTCTTTTCGCGCGTTCGTTCAAGTCTGTGAACCAAGTGTACGGTCATTAACTCGGCTATACCACACTGCACTTGCGGCTCCTAACTGTGGGCTTGCCGACGCACTCTCGCTTCATCTGCTCCAGCCGTTGTTCACGATAACCAGCCATGAAAGCATCTTCATTTTCTATGTCTTGCTCTAGCATATCGAGCAGTTCGCTATCGCTGAGCTCGTCATCTTTGTGTATGACCATGGTGATGCGGCGGTACTTGCAGACCGTTTGTCATGCGGATATGAGGCAAGCTGTACGTACAGTTCCAGACGCGTTTATGAGGTCCACTCGACTCTAGCAAAGTGGCGAATCAGCCATTTGAGCAGAAAGGCAGCCAAGAGAGCACAAGAGGCATAAAACGAGGATGCTTGCAAGCTTGTGTGATCTATGTACTACTATGTTGCCGCTATAATACAAAAGATGTTCCTAGATTTCACGATTGTCCTTCCATGTACGAGGAGAATTGCCAATTTGCTAAGTTAGCAACACATTTTCTCCTCCTTGTGCCGACTCTACCGACTAGGGGCTATCAGAACATCTTGTAAATCCGTGACTGAGAAACTCTTCTCGTGCGTGGCTGTGGAAGCGCTTCTAGGACCCTGATATGAGCGACCATTCTGCTGGTGGCCGAGTACTTTCGGCGGGGTTGAATGAAGTAGTGTACTCGTCGAAACTGTTCGACTATCGAATGTCCGACTACCAAAAGACAAATTTCTCAGGGGCGAGCCTTGGTCTTGTGATAATCCTGCATTTTGGTCCGCATCAGAAGGTACTCTTTCAGGGTGTGTGATATTACAGCTAATCTGCCTGTTGAGCAGACTATTCGGCGTTCTCGGAGAAGGTATAGTAGATCCATGATTTGAATTAGCGAGAGCGACATTAACACCCAAGCTCATGGTAGAGCTCCGACTGTGGGGATCGAGGGATGAAATACTTTCAAAAGTGGAAGATGAACTGAGAACAGGAGAATTATGCGCCGATGATATACCGTGCGTTTTCTCATTGAGAAAGGTGGAAGGAGATGTTGATGATAATGAAAGAACGGGACTTTCGCGTCCATGTGAAGCTATTTGCTCTTTTTGACGTTGCTCGAGATCCTTGATGTATGTGTACAGCGTAGAGCCAAGGAGGATAAAGAGGATACCAAGGCCTCGACCACTATATTCGGTAAGATGGCCCACATTAGTATCCATATCATCCAAGCCTAAACTTCAAAATAGACTCACGCAGTTATGATGTCTCCGAATATCCACTTGCCCAAGAACGTCTGAATGACACCTCTTACTGCCGAAGCGATCATGTGCGTTACGGGACTGGTCACTTTGATGCTCAAGAATCCAGCTATACAGATCAGAAAGCCAAAGACTCCCGTAATGGATGCACCAGTCAAGAAGGTCAACAACGGTGATCCGCCTATCGCCACCATTTCGAGTACAGCCGCGGACTCTCCAGAAAGATAGACGAGCGGGAAGAGCAAGATAGCCGATAGGAGATTATTGTAGTATACCAGGTCCATTGTGCTCCCTTTGACGACGGACAAGCTTTTCTTTACGACTATAGCATGAACGCTTGTGGTCAGGCTGGAGAATACGCCAAGCATCGTACCAGTAGCGGAGGCGTTGATATGTTGACTCGTCACACCGAGGAAGAAACCTAGACATACGACGCCGACAGAGAGAAGGAGAGCGCCCGAAGAGCGAGTAGAGAGGAGGAGGTAGGAAAATAAAACGGTGAAGGGCAAAACTAGCCCTCGTGCGACTTGGTAGAAGGAAGTATCGACGTATTGGAGACAGTAAGTATTGAAGATGAGGCCGGTGACATTGATGCTGATCAATGGTAGGAGTCCTTTACACGTTGACCAATGTACTTTTGGGATAGTGAAATAACCTGTATGGGAGTGATGATATGCCAAGAGTACGCAAAATCGAGAATCAGTCTCACGTGACTTCTAGAGAGGAGTCATACTGCGACGTACCAAAGAGAGCACTGATGTGGAGGAGCATAACAGCGATGGCCAGCTGTACAAAGAGGAAGAAGAGAGGTACGCGGACGCTATTCAGCACCCATTTATTGGCAATGACCTGTGGAGCAAGAAGATCAGAGTCAGTTGGATGGCAATAGGCAATTACCCTAGTCTCGTTCCTCACCATGACTAGCGCAGCGACGAGATAGAACAGCACACTGAAGATGACCATTGCTCGACTGGCTGGCTGATTGTCTTCCTGCTTGCCACCATGGCTTGTCGGACTTTCCTTGCCGATATCGGTTGGAGGAGATTTGTGCAAGCGTGCTGAAATATGTGGACGCGAAGCTTCATAGCGGAAGGTGTTTGATGGCATGTTATAGTATTGATGATTACGATGTTCGTCCTTGTCGGTATTCCATCGATGGATACCACCGTCCGACGAGGATGGAGACAGAATTGCTGACGATCTCTTAGGGCTGCGAGCCATTGCTTGAATGCAGAGGGAACAGAGATTTGAGTAGCTTTTACTTGAGATTGACGAATGCGACCATGGCCAGCTCTTCTATGTATAACGTAGCCCTTCTCCTGTGCGGTGCTTAAAGAGCGTAGACTTGGAATTGCTGCTTTCGATGTGCCTTGTAGGTGTGATGGATGGATTCGACGCGTAGAGAGGTGTCGCAGGCGTGCAGTGTGGTTCAAGCAGTCTTCTAGAGTGTCTGTACAGATGATAGCAATGCCAGTAGATACGTATGCAGTGAACAGAGTTGTGGAACATATAGTACAGTGGGTCTGAACGAGAATCCAGAGGCATTCATTCTCCATCCTCCAGTGATTCGAGGCATGCAGCCATGCTTGATGCGGACAGGGATGCGAGCACGCACGATCAGCTGGAGGGTAGAAGCAGGACAACAGATTGGATGCGAGGTCTCCGCATCGGTGCATCTGGATCACCACATCGATGCGGTCTCTGTCTCGGCGCACATCACGCCCAACGTGAATGCTCCAGGCAGACGAGACGGGCATACACACAATTGGCGACCACACGGCACATGATCAGCAGCTAGAGGGATTTGAGACAAGCACACACATTCTTGTGGTAGGCATCCCCTCCATGCGCCATGGCGCACGCCCTGCTCGCTGTATCGCGGCCATTCAAGCGCCTCGCTGCGCCCCCCGTGTCGAGCAACAATGATGCCCATACAGACGACGGATTCAGCAGTCTCGCAAGCCATAACAACAGGAGTATGAATCTGCGGCATCAATACAGTATAGCAAGTACATCAAGCACATTGTACACCTGTAGCGAGGAGGACGAGCATTCTATCACTGAAGAAGAAGAGGAGGGTCCAACTGCCGACTCAGCAGCTTGCGATGAGGTGATCCAAGACCCGAGACTGAACGGCGCTGGACTGCCTATACCATGGTATTCGCATAATACGGAAGCGTCATCAAGCTCCGGTAATAGTAACAAGAGCAAAGAACGAGCTGCGAACCATGCTATGCGATTCAGGCGTAAGAATGCATCCTCGAGGGCAAGCTTGGAGACTTTAGGACAAGACTGGCATCCGCGTTCAGCATCGAGTAGCTTTAAAGCTGCTCATACGCAATCGCCTCCTAAAGACAGCTCGCACTCCTCGAGTAGCTCCCCTAGGAAGCTGCCGCAGTCGCCTTGTACATGTCACGTGGACGAGGGCTCTTCTAGGGCGCCAGGTGAACCATTGGCAGATGGAGTAGAAGAGGGGAGCGTGAGCATGGATGAC
Source organism: Cystobasidium tubakii (assembly GCA_024345325.1). Classification (NCBI taxonomy): domain Eukaryota; kingdom Fungi; phylum Basidiomycota; class Cystobasidiomycetes; order Cystobasidiales; family Cystobasidiaceae; genus Cystobasidium; species Cystobasidium tubakii. Next base: position 429,622 of record BROO01000001.1, on the reverse strand, counting down.
CAACTGGATAGGATGATAAGGATGACGAGTGATTTGCTGCACATCTCGAAGGGGGTGCTGGCCAGTTCCAAGAGAGTTACTGTAACGAAAGCGTCCGAATCGCAGGTGAGTTCGCCTAATCCTCTTCTATTGGTCACAACTATCAGGCTGATAAGCGACCCATCACCTGCTTGTATTTATCCGCCTCTGCAGATTCAACACAGTCACGAGCATGCACTACGGCAGCACCTTGAAAGTCTGGAAACCCAAGATCGATTCATGCATTACATTTCCAATGAAGCACACTCCATCCTTACCACAGCTGAACAAGCACATTCACCTCTTTCGTCACTTCATTCCAATCTTCCACATTCATATATTACTTCACCGCCTGTCTCGAGGGTCCGCTTGCGACCTCACTCTAGTAATGGCTCGATATCTGCCCCTGCGATACGAGCGACCACGATGTATATCAACGCTGAGATGGGCAACGGAAATGCTTCAGGGAATTCCCAGACGGTACGAGAAAGACATGCCAGTGTTGTCAGTCACGCAACGGGAGGAAGTAGCTTGGGAAGCGTGAAGGAGGAGGAAGTGGAGCCTCTTACACAGGATACAGCAGGTGTACAGGAGACATCGACACCTGCGCATATCTCAAAATCGGTTTCTAGAAAGCCTTCTCATTTGTCGGACCTGTCTATCCCTTCTTCTACCGGCATGCTACAGAGTGCTTCGGCCGTCCAGCAAGCAAATCCTACGGACAAACTGTCGGCTCCCGATGTCTCGTCAACGACGCTTTCACCTACCTTGTCATCAGCGACTGCAAGCTCATCTACACCCTCTTCCACCTTCTTCTCTTCCTTCTGGTCTCGATCGAGTGCAGCTACGAATGCGAGTTCCAATGTGTCCAGCTACTCAAGTCCCAATACAACCATGGAATCCTCGCCTTCTTTGAGTCGCTTCTTGGCGCGCAAGAGTGCTCCTCCCACATCTGCGGACCCGCAAGACGGCAAGAAGGATGCAAAAGGATTGCTGAGCGCTCTTGCTGCTTCTTCGCCGCCTATGCCTTCTTCAGAGGCTGACGCAAGCTCATCATCTCCACGCCCTGATGCTTCGTCATCTTCTTTTGTGCCGCCTACATCGCCTACGGCCACAACAAGTTCAATGCAGGCGTCGTCTCTCTCTCAGAATCAGATGTACGAAGCTCGCTCACCGCCCATGCCCAGTTCAACATCAACCGCAGCTCTCGCCCAATTAAGCGCTATCCACTCAAGTCCACACCTCACAGTCTCATCACGACCACGTCACAGAGCTTCATTGTCCGAAAGTCTGCTACGCGCATCTTGGTCGGGTAGCAACCTCAAATCCGAAGCGGCGAACGCTAGATTAGTGGAGAAAGATGGGGTGAAGGGACATAAGAGGACGAGACACTCTACTAGCCCTGCGGGACAGCTCAGCTTACAGGTGTCAGACGTACCTATCAACCACAGAAGAGAAAGATCAGCCCGAGAGCGGGAATAAGGGCGGGACCTGTCTAGAACTGGCCTTTGTTGGAACGAACGGTATTGATTGGAACACGAACAAGAACCCTCTCATTGCCTTCAGTCCTACGATTCCGATTCGGTCAGCGTCCGAAACAAAAGCGTTTCAAAATTCCCGGACTCCGGATCGTAGTCAAGTCAACATGTTTCAGAGTGAATTAGATTGTCGTTGTTTCACATAATGCACACAGGTACATGCCCTGGAAAATATTTGGTTGGAGCCTTCAGATCCCAGCCAGTGTCTTCCTCAACCACTGCTACCATACCCCCGACCAGGATCCGGGAGAACCCCGACTAGCGGTACATGAGGGGAAAAGCTCTGCCTGACGCTCTCACTGAATATGCTCAAACTCACCACTGATGGCTTCTCGCAGCTCTCTTGCCTCTCTTCTCCTTTTTGCAGTGTTAGCCACAGGCGATTGGCGATTTTTCTCCAGCATGCGACACATCCTCCAGATCGCGAGGCACGCACGAGCTTCGCAGCAGAACGTATCGATTAAAACATTCGCTTTTAGTCCCATCTATTACAGCAAGTCCCCAATACAACGGACCAATTCTCACCGTTCTTTCCATGTAGGAAATACACCGCGCAAACCCGGAGAAAGCAGGCACTATCTTGGCACTGAACGGCGATGAAATACAAGGCTTCAAACATCTATTCAAACTTGGAGGAGACCCTCACAACTGGAATTCTCCTGCCGAGCACGAATACAGTGAGCCTGTTGGCGACCCCTGACTGAAGCCCATGTTGATGATCTGAATCTGCTTGTAGTGGATCCTGATACATACTCTGCCAAACGCGATGGCGAAACGGATATGCATGGTGACAATCCTGCAGAGATTGCCAAAGCAGAAGCTCTCAATGCCACGTTGTTTGCACGGGATTTCGAGGGATCTGCAGAAGAGAACATGGAGGGCGCGTGGCGAAGGCTGGGCTTGTCTGCCTCATCGGACGGTTGCATCCCTGGGTAAGTCCGGTGTTCTAGCACCTCTGTCAAGCGTACTCTCCCTGATATCATTGTCCACAAACAGCACCAACATCAAGCCACTTCCGCATCAGGTAAGCTACTTCCCCCTTTGGGTATCCATGTCCCTCAACCTGCTTCTAGGTCATCGGTATAGATTGGATGCTGCAAAAAGAACACTCGGAAACGCGGGGAGCCATTCTGGCGGACGATATGGGGTTAGGAAAGACTATCCAAGCTATTGCTCTTATGTTGCTCAGTCAACCCAAAGGAAATGATGATCGGCGCAGTACCCTCATTTTGGCTCCCAAAGGTGCGTCTACTAGAATCATGCACGGATCTTGCTAAGACTCATTGGGCCTACAATCATGTAGGTCTACTTCATCAATGGAACGACGAGATTCCCAAACACAGTGGAGGCAAGCTCAAAGTCCTCATCTATAATAGTGGTGGCCGCCTTTCTTTCCCACAGGTATGCAATTCCTCTGCATCGCTATCGGAGAGGATAGCGAGATGCAGTTGAATAATGTCATGAAGCTTTGTTTTGCAGGACATTGGACGCTTCGATGTCGTCCTCAGTACTGTGGGCGCAGTACGATATGAACTTGCTAGTATCTCTGGTCGACGGTCCATCAAGGAGCAAATCGTGAGACTTGCAGAAGGCTCAACCTTGGCGCAAAGCATTGAAGAAGACTGGTACAAAGGTCTCGGCCTGTCTGGCCATCTACACAAGATCAAATGGCATCGCATCATCGTGGAGTAGGTTGGACTGACCTGTCTGCCCTAGACAGCTGTCTACGTCGCTGAACATCGAATGTGAATTACAGTGAAGCCCATGGTATCCGCAATCGCTGTGGCATGGGCAGTCGTGCCATCTGCTATCTTGACGCGAGATATCGATGGTGTCTAACAGGAACGCCAATCTTCAATACACTTGCCGACATATACTCGCTACTCCGCTTTCTGCGAATCCCTCGTAAGCGAGCACATTTTTCGGTGTTATTGTTCGTGATGTTAGGCTTACATGTGAATAATCACAGCTTGGAGCCAGGTAAGTCACAATGACAGAGAGTTATACAATTCCTTTGTGAGCCATCCGATGAGCAGGACAAATGGGGCCTCTGGAAGAAGTGCGTGCAAGCCAAGGAGAAAGGAAGCGCTCTGGTGGCAACTCGCAAAGTGCGAGCAATGTTAAAACCAGTGCTCTTGCGACGAATGAAGACCTCTACAATTTTCGGCAAACCTCTAATTACACTGTCAGTCTTGTGTCGCTGTACGCTTTTGCCATGTGCTGAGACCTCATTTCGCAGCCCACAGGTCCATATTGTAGATCAAACGGTTATGCTAACTCCACAAGAGGAGGCATTTTATCGGTAAGAAGGTCTCCACTAGTCATGTAATGATGCGTCTAACTGATCTGATCTCCATTAGGAAAGTGGAAAATGGATCTCAGCAAGTGCTTCTGGAGGCAGAACAGGTAGGTCTGCTACCAAACTGACAGCCTATAACCCATGCTGACAAATCTTAACTTGATTGCACATAGGACGGTGAGGTCTTCAAGGTCAGCGCGGAAAGATCATACTATGTACTAGCATAAGCTCACACTAACGTCGTTCTCTGCGATAGCGATACGATCATATACTGGAGCGTATTACACGAATGCGTCAGGCGTGAGCGTCCATCTGTGAGATGTCGTCTATGCTCACTGACGCAATCCGACATATACAGCCTTTGTCACTACGCACTGTTGCCAGGAATGCCAGATATGCCTGCTGTTGGGCAATCGCAGTCTGATGAGATCGAAATCAATACCAGACCGGCTCCGTCTTCAAAGGCTATCGCGCTTCGCACTGCAGTAGAGAGGATCCCTCGAGGACAGAAGATCATCATTGTGTCAGCTTTTGTGAAGCTGCTTGAATTCATTCGCCCTTATCTTGAGGCAGCGGGCTTTAGGACGATCGTATACACTGGACAGTGCTCTCCAAAGGAACGTATTCAAGCGTTGGAAAGCTTCAAACGCGATGACAGCATTCAGTGCTTGTTGATGAGCTTAAAGGCAGGAGGGACCGGCTTGAACTTGACCGAAGCCAATCACATGTTTCTCCTGGAACCTGCTTGGAACCCAGCTACGGAGCAGCAGTCTATGTCAAGGATTCACAGAATAGGACAAACTAAAGAGGTGTACTGCACCCGCTTCATTGTGCAGAACAGCATCGAAGACCGCATGACAGCGCTGCAGTCGAACAAGCAGAAGATGTCGGACGAGACCCTTGGAGCAGCCAGCGGCTTCAAATTGGACTTCAAGAAGCTGGGTCTTACACAACTCAAGTTCCTGTTCGGCTTGGACGCATCTGGTCGCAAGATAGGCAAGAATTGAGAGCTATGATACGATGCACTGAATGTTGTAGCTTTGACCACGTGACCCAAGATCTTCCCGGACGAAACCCCGGATACCCTGCTTATTGTTCGCGTGCTGTAACGTTCAGTAGAAAGCTATGCAGACGTGTACTCGATACCTTCGCTGCAATGAAGCCCAACTCAGCAGAACCATACTTTTACGCCACTATGCAAGCTGCCGCCGTCGCGCTCTGGGCGCACATCGGCGTTTTTAGAGGGACCTTTAGGAGTTGGCCCAGGATTGCGACACACCAACAAGGTGGAACGGTTGGATAGCCCGGCAGCAGACGAGGCAGGCAGGACACACTCGCTTAGGTCGCAAGAGGTGGTGGTTGCATTGCCAACTGGGCCGCGGACGGCTTGCTGGATTCAAGCCCACTTTGGACATAGATAGATAGTACAGGACAAACAGGCACGGGACTGGACTGGAAGCGGAGGAACACCTAGGCCTGCAGTATAGCTATCCACAAGCTGTACCGCTGCGTCTTGGAGTCTGCTTGGGTGAAGGCGCCTCGTTGCAGCCCATCGAACATCACGACGCGCCGCCGCTGCTGGACAGAGCGGCCAGGCAGGTCATTCAAGACGACGATACTGCAGCATTAGCAGCAAGAACAGCAGGAACCAACGTCAGCGACTTGATCATCTCAAACCTCTTCAACCTCGCCTCGAAGGTCCTCTCTGGCACCCTGCGGTCATCTCCCAGCACCAAGGCCGCAGCGGTGATCGTCCATCAACATGTGCTGCAGCAATGCCAAATGGAAGCGTGAAGTCGTGCAGGACCACAAGGTGCGCTGGAAGGGCTCTCGAATACCCGAACATCTCCTATGCAATGTACTTACGCGTCTTGCTGTTCCCGACTGGGCGCCGTCTGTGCTCGCAGTTTGACTTTGTTGACGTGCACGAGTATCGTGTCACTGGCTTCTTTACTCGCTTGAGGTGGGTTTGCACGGGCTCAAGATGGTCACGGAGAGTGTTAGAGTCACTGACGTTCTAATCTACGTACGCAGATATGCATTCGTCTACATCTTCCTCATCAAGTCTGTCCTGGTTTATCTTTCCGACATCTACACCGCAGTAGCCATGTTGGCAAATAACTACTGGGCAGGCAACATTTTAGATGCATCCGCTAAGGGCAGCACCATCAAGGTGCCTTTCACAATCGGTAAATGGATATTCACAGGGTGTATCATCTTTTCATTTCTGCTACTGGCGTGGGAATCGCGGAAGGCCAGAATGATCATCAGGTCTAGGGACATCTCGTATGCCTTTACAAATGTCATGGCGAACGACTATTACTCCCTCAAGAGCTATGATCATTTCTGCTTCTTCTCTCAAATAAACAATTCAAAAAAGAAAAAGGACGAATTTGCTTTCTTCGTCTTCTTCACCTTCAAGGGTAAGTCGCCCCGCTCCGCCCAGTGCTTTGATGGCCCCTATATTGTAGAGGTGCCCCAAGCTTATAGTATGGTATTCCTGTGCTTGCAGGCTGGAAACGCCTACTTCTCGCCGACGCGCCCCGTCAAGTCATCAACGCTTTGACTCTTTACTCCTTCGGCAAGGCTTTCAACTTCACGACCGATCTATCAAAATACTACAACAACGGGGACGGCAGCTTCTCGTTCATTCGGGCTGGTATCTTGTGTACCATGATTTTCACAGTCGTGATCTGGGCGGGGTCCGCTATCTTGCTTACGGTAGCGGCTTTCATGTACATTCCATTGCTATGCTACATCCAGGGCAATTTGAAAGAGTACTGCTGTCATAAGATCGACAAGAGGTGGGTTTTCCTCAATGAACACCAGTCTAGTAGAGGGTTGGAGCTGATCACGAATTTCGGCAGAATCGGTGAGCTCATGAAGCGGAAAACGAAGAAGAGACTGGCGAGGGAAGCAGAGTTTGCGAAGCGTGAAGCGGCAGGAGATTACCGGCATCTGAAAGACAAGAAAGGACGCTTCAAAGACGGACAGGCTCCTTTGCCGCAGCCTACTTTACCTACTATCGATCTGAACGACGATGAGCTATATGGAGAGGGCAAATCCGAAGTCGGATCTAAGCGAGCGAACAGTCAGAAAAGCGCGGGTGGATTTGTTTACGGCTACCCTCCGCCTCCTTCGATGCCTGATCTCACGTATGGAGTCGGAAAGGGATACAATGATCCGTATGGCCAATACCCGAGATATCAGCTCTCAGATGCAGCGCCGCAAGACTCGTCCTATTCGCTGGCATCGCATGGACAGCAAGCATATCCCTACCCTTCCCAAACATCGCTCAATATGCTCAATAACGATTCCTTCCTTTCTCTTCACGACGACAAGATGTCAATACGGTCGCGGGATCCGTTAGTTGGAGGGCGGAGCAACCGAGGGATGGATGGCCCGGATACAAGTCAGCTATCTTTGAACGATGCGCCTTCCTATCACACGCATCCAGATGAGGATGCATATGGTTACGCCCAGTCTATCGGGGGAGGCATCAATCCAGCGAATCCCTCTAATACATACGGAGCCTACGAACAGCGTTCCAGGACGACGCCACCGAGCCGAGATTATGAGCCTGACCCTCAACATCCATATACCGATCCACCATACGTTCTCAACGAGATGGACTTTGGCGAAGAGCAGCATCGCCAACATCCAGCGTATCCTTATAGCAGTGCGCAAGCACAAGACTCACAATCAAGTCAATATCCATCATATGTGCAACAGTACAGGAACGAGAGCCCTCACCACGGGCAGCAGCATCAGCACCAACACAGCAGGAGCAGAGACTCTGAACTAGCTTCACATCAAGAACTTCAGCAGCGGTATCAGCAACAGCAGATGCAAGATGGCAACCCGAACGCACGCGGTGTTTCTGTTGCAGGGCGGAGTGAGATATCAACTATGTACTTCATGGACGGGAGGGACAGAACGTCCATGGCAGACTCCCACATGGGTGCCTTCGATCTAGATGACTACGCGAGACAAAGCGTCATCCCACCTTCTTTGAGAGGGTCAACAGTCTGGGGCGGTCCGCAATCGCATGGAGCGCAAGGAAATCACCAAAGCTCGTATGCACTGCAGAGAAGAGGCAGTAATCTCGAATATCTACAAGAGGAGAGCGAGGAGAACCTCGATGATGACGCCGACCGGCGGCAGCACCGACCAGCAACACAGCACACACAGTTAGACTGGCGGCGGTAGTACTTGTCGAGCAACACGAAAGGAGCCCTTGAGCAAACGTCGACTGAATCGTCGAGTCTGACAGCATCGTCAGATTGCACTAGGGCTTGCGCTGCAGTCCTTGATGATGTGCGGTCCTCGTGCATTCGCGAATGCAGTGGTCCAAACGACACGCAGATATAGAACCACGCAAGAAGCATTTTGGCCAACAGTACTATCCGAACACATTTGTATATCATGCGAAGTAGTGTAGGTACAATTAATCTGTTCTCATAGTATTATTCCTCTAGGTCGACCTCAGTCGCGGTTCCCACCTGTACCCATACGTTTAGTCAGAGCAATTGCATACATTGTATCTTCTTTGTACTGCCAATCTAGAGAAAACTGATGCATAGCAGTAGAACAGCAGAAAATTCTGTTTTCCTTTTGCCAGGCGAGCTAGTTTCATCGTTACGTACAATCCCACAGACATGCTCGAAAGGGTATCAAGAAACCGTGAAGGTTGAATATTGATTACACGCCTAGAAGTAGCTTCATCTTCTCGATATTTGTACCCTCAAGCCAAGAGATGAACGCTTCGTAAAATTTATCGTGCTCTTCTCCTTCATTCTGAGGGAGATCCATCTTGATTTTGTACGTAGCTGACTGACCGTATGCCAGATATCCTGGAAAGGACAAACACATACGAAGTAAGCATATGATCTGGTTTCCAGGATCTTCAATCAGTACTTACGGTAACCAGCAGGGAAAGACTGCAATGTCGCTTCATCAAATTTGGGTACCTTTCTAGGATCAACAGGTATAGCTTTATCTTTCTCATAGAAACCTTTGAAGAAATGATTCTTCCATTCTCCATTGTGTTTCTCAAGGAAGAAACATAATCTGCAATCTGCTTCGATGTCTACTTCGCATTTCTCGCCTTCTGTTGTGCTGTCCATGATGAAGCGCTGGGTGATTGTACTATGACATGTTATTGCACTTCCGTGTGAGTGGAAGCTTTCGTTATACGTAGAACTGAGACTCGCTTACGCTTTCAGCTTGCCTAATGCTCGCTTGCCGGCATGTGGACCTGACACTGCGATGTCTACAGTGCCTCCGTTAACTCTATGGGCGATCTTTACGCCCTTGGAGAAACCAATTTCCGAAATCTGCAAGATGCCATCAGCGCTCTAATGATGCCAAAGATGAGATGAGGCATTGCCAGCTTACCTTGATGAACTCGTCAATAGGCACACCACCCGACCAAGTAGTGAAGACAAACGCATCTTTCTCAGCGAATAAAGCCCTCATTTTAGTCCATTCGCATGCATCTCGATGAGCTGGAAATCCTTCCATGAGTTCACGACATTTCCATCTTTCAAGTGCATCATTGTTCGTTCCGTTCAGTGATGTTGAGAGTGATAGAGGTGGAAGTGCTGGCTGGCAAGTTACGGTATGCACGGAAGTTAGTATATTCCCCCCGCTCAGAGCCGAACCGACAATGGGAAGAACTGCACACTTCAGCACCTAACGGGAGAGGCATCTTGGGAGGATAGGTAAAGGCTTGTGGTGGGTCTTGTGTCTTGGCCTGGTGTTTTGCGAAACTTTTTCATTGTAAAGAAGAAAGCGGCTTCAATGGAACAGCCGGGTGGTCGGTGCAAATGCCCTTCGGATCTTCCTGCTCCCAACTTCCAGGGACGTGTGGCAGAGTGGTTCAAATGCACCATACTTGAAATATGACGTGCTTCCATACCATGAGTTTGAAGCTGCCTCTACTACAGACAATATCATGCAACACTTATGACCACTCTCTGCAGACCGTGATCGAAACGGACGCATCCGACTTCGCTATATCAGCAATCCTGTCACAATGATACCATGACAAGCGGCTCTACCAGGCAGCCTTCTTATTTGCGCAAGACGCTTCCTGCCGAAAGAAGCTATGAAACCCATGATACAGAGCTCCCGGCAATCATGAACGCCATCAAGAAATGTGGCCATATTACCTCCAGGATTTAATCCTATAAATTCCGGGGTACTAAGATGGAGATGGTGCGCTCACTCGACCTTTCTACAGCAAGTAGCCACCAGCTATATCATAACAACGGCACATTCTTGAGCGAGCGAATGCATGCATGTCATGATGCACATGGCAGGTGGCGTCTGTGGCATCATGGTGTCATGGTGTCAATCCACCGCCTCCACTACACGCCAGGATTCAGTCAGAGGCCAACACCCTCTTGAAAATGAAACCGGCGTTGCCTTCCACATTACAGAAACTAAGGAACACTTCGAGGGCCTCTCCGTCCGCAGATATGTGTGGGATGTTGTCAATTCTGATCTCGACTGTGTCTGTTTGGACATTTCCATGTGCGCGCTTTGTGGCGATCACGAAGATCAACAGGCGCTCCTTCTTTGAGCTGTGCCTGAGAGGTCGGGGCCTCTGGTTGGTTTGGGGTAGACATATCTAGTCTAAGTAAGTGGTATAGTGTGAGTGTGGGTGATTAAGAGCGGTTGAAATGGTTTGTGATTGATTGCAGAGCTAACATTGATTCTACAATTCATACATGCTTTTATATTCCTAAGCTAAAGTGTGTCCTAGTTCCTTCAACAATGAGGAACTCCCTGAAACAATAAGGGACAATGGTATACAACAAGAGACAATAGCTAATTGCTCTCTTGTTGTATCTCGACGATAGGACATCTAGTAGGGGGACTTTTGTTGGCCTTCCTTATTGTTCCCTCCTGCTGATGCTTCCGGATAGGCGCTCATGCTTCCTTTGAGCGCGTGAGCTGGGGAAGCGGTGCGAGCTGCGTCAGCATCAAGACTTTGACAGAGTTCTGTAGGTCGTCTGTCCGCTTTTTTGGCAGTCGCCGTAGGCGCCGTCCTCTTGTCAGAAGCGGCTTGGTACTTGTGCCCATACCATTTCGAGACGTTCTCGTGCATCGTTCTTAGGCACGGGTCATCCATAGTAGGCCGATGTAGCTCTTCGAGTAGTTTTGTGACGCTCATTCCACTAAACCTATTTGTGGTGTCCTTGTGAGAGGCGGGATTCGATAATATACAATCATCCAATTTTTCCGCGAGAACCCCGGCTCCAATTTCTGGCAAGAGTCCGCTCCAGAATGTTTATGAGATTGACACTTGCAGCATGGGCATCAAGGGGGCTGAAATACACACCAACCATGCATGCCGCGGGCGGAAACCGATTATTTCCCTGAGCCATTTGTTGACCACCGATATCCGTGCAGCCTACAATGTTTAGTAGGTCTTGATATTGCCTTGTGTTGGTACAGATACAACGAAGAGCGGTCAAGCTGACCCTCTGTATCTACCAGGTACAACGGTCCCTATCCGAGTAGCGAGCCTCAACCCAACACCATTTTGTCTGCAAGTCCGTATGCTGTGGGTCTGTTTAAGCAAGGAATTAAGAGAGAAAGAAGCGGAACACAGCTCACGGCGCGTTTAATATCGTTCAACTCTTGTCTAAGTGACCACACCTTCTCGGTCGCTTTTTCTGTTCAGGCTGTCATGTAGGGGACATATTTGATCTGGTTATCACACCCACCTCTCGTTGTCAAAGGCGTCCCTGGTAGCAGTAAAGGGAACTTGCGCACCGAGCAGAATTTTCATGGCGAGATCACGCGGGGTAAGGGTGCGTCCGGCGGAGATGCACCGGTCGAACGTTGTGAAAACTCTGGTCGACCAGTGGGCTCTATCCTCGCCAGAAGACTGGTGAAGCGCATCGAACTCAGAGCGCCGGCGGCTTTCTTCAGCCAGGTTCTTCTTCTCGTACATGCCGAGCAGCATGATGTAAGCTGAGCTTCCTGTTTCGCATCGGGCAACTTGAAACTTGTTGAATGCGTCGCAGGCTAGCATGATTCGAGCATGGACTTCATCCTCTTTGTCCTCTGAGGCGGTCGGAGTGGGTGGATGGAAAGGCACCGTTCTGGCTAGGTTGCCTTCAGGCTCTCTCCATTTCTTGTCTATCGGACAGATTAATTACGTGGTAGAGCTTTTCGATGCCGAGGTACGCTTTGAAGTCTTGTATCCAGGAGGGCCAGGTACTTGTGGTAAGTACTGAGAAGGTGATCCTGTTTCCAGCTGTGGTAGACATAGCTAAAGTGGATTTAATCTACTTGAGAGAGCGCGTGGAGCGGAAGGGCAAATAGGGCTCACAACCTGATGTGAGTATGACTTGGTTCTATTGCAAGGTAGGTGGCGGACAAAGATGCAGATGCATACTGGTGGCAACTCTAACTGATACACATCACAATTCGAGCATTACCTTCCGAGCAAAGTCCACTTGTCGAAACTTCCAGCGTCCCTCAAGCACCATCTACCGAGTGACCCCTGCTCGTCGAATCTTTCAAAGGTCCTCGAGCACCACAGTCCGAGCCGTGGCTGCTCCTTTCTCTGCCGAGTGGCGCATCTTCTCAGAAACCCATAAAAGTCATACGAAGAAGGGAGAATACTGCTGAGATGTAGAAGGTACCACGATCTTCACAGGGATCAACACAAAGATGTCATAAATATTCACAGGTGATTGTATCGTAATGACCAATGAACACCTTAGAACGGACACAGAAACTGGATGATTCCAGACAAGCTCGCGAAACAGAAGTATACTAAATTTCGACAACACGAGAAAAGCCTGAAGAATGATTCTATAGATACACACTCGTTCATTACTCCGCGTTGCAGACATGTTGAGGAATCAAGTAGAGGCAACTATAGGAGACGGGTGAACAGCTTCGCCCTTGATTGTCTCAGCGTAGTTGAGCTGACCTGAATTCTCGTACTGCCATGTGAAGAGAGACGAATGATCAACATGCTATTTGGTTGCCGATATGGCAGGGCTAAAGTCTGCTCACCTCATACATGTCCAAAGCAACTTCGCACGATTCCCTGACGACTCTCGGACCCTTCGTCGCGAATTCTCTTAGGGTCTCCAAGACATCATCAGTAGCTATAGAGCCCAACGCTTCCGCCGCTTCATGTCTAACCATTTCATTCTCTTTCTCATCTTTGAGTACTTCAATCAAGGAAGGAACTGAATGTTCTGAGCTCAACTGACCGAAGATATACGCTATTTCATGTCTGAATAAAGCACTTGTGTCTTTGAATCCTGATGCTAATGCCAGTACTGCTTCTTTGTTTTCTGGTCCTATATTGCGTAATGCGAACATGGCTCTATAACGCTCGAAGAGGGATTTAGATTCGTTCATTAGGATCGATTGCAGTTCTGGGATTGGAATGTCGGTGGAAGGATGAGAAGTGTAGGATGTATCGTGCATTGAGCTGGGGTTGTGCTTTGATGGGACAATCATGGCTGGTGCTGGGTCGATGGAGTCGTATGGGCTGCGAGTGGTAGATCCACCAGCTGTCGATGACGATGAGGAAGATCTTGAAGCTTCGTCATGCTTGATCTTGTCGAGTGCAATCTCGCATGTCTCAATGACACTGATGTTCTCGCCTGGCTTGTAGAGGTATTCTTCTAGGATGGGAATGGAAGAAGGGTGCGAGATTGCTCCCATTGCTTCAGCGGCCTATAAAGAAGCGGGTAGTAAGCACAAGACGACCAGATCTGTGATGATATTCTAGGAAAATACAACAGACAACCCACCTCATGCCTGACCATAGGATGCTGGTTTTCGTCTCTTAGAACAGACTCGAGAATGGGCAGAGCGTAGGGATCATCAATCTGACCCAGGCAGTAAGCTAGTTCATGGCCAAGGAGAGCAGAAGAATCTTGGAAGCCTGTGTATGATTATATGTGTTGTTTGTACAAAGTATAGGGTAAAGAGGTAGAATTGGTGGCGTGCATCGGAGACATGCAAGTACCAGATCAGATAGTACTTCAATCAGCATACTGCAAGCCATCAGAAGCAGAGGGATGAAAGTCTGCACGCACCCTTTCCAATGATATCAATAGCACGCTGGCTCTTCAAGTTTCTCAAAGTGAAAAGAGCCCTGAACCTCTTTGCGAGCGGCACGTCGCCTGCAGTATTGAGGAGTGTAGCTTCGAGTGTTCTGTACTCTTCCTCCGAGGCTGAGAGAGAAGCTAGAGAGGGCATGATGGACTGCCTTGTATGCAACTCTCTGGTATATATATGCAGGGTTGTACTCGCAGAGGGAAAGCTGTCACTCGCATTTCTATAAAGTCCTACACGAGAAAAAACTGCACCTGGTGATCTCGATCATCGACCCATGCAGTCTGAAAATTACAACTACCGTTGCTCTACACGAAGACGCATACATTGGATTGACTGCATTGCTCTACTCTTACATCTCTGCACCTCTCTCCCTCGATTGTTCACCAGCTTAGTCCATCATGCCTAGATCAAGTGAGTAACGTGCTCCAGGCGCAAAACCAATTCCTAATGCTGATCTGGGGACTTTATCTACAATTTGCCTTACGTGCCATCAATGATTGATCCATTCAACCACTTTGCTGTACATCTATCAACGGCGATCATCGATCTGCCCACTACCCTGTTGAATGAACAGGGAGAGCCCAAGTCGTCGCTTTGACGCAGACTACAAAAAAAGCAACTCGTGAACAGAAGGCTGGAATTATTGAAAAGGTCAGTTAGAGACTGCAACGAATGGAACGACTGGCTTCTAACGGGCTAAGGATACTCCTTTGAGATTGTTTGTCGAGCAAAGTATCAATACTGAACTCTATCTTTCCCATTTCTTCTGAATCGCCACAATTGCTTTGCAAACTGCAACCATACCATATATGCATCTCATACTATACCGCGATCCACTTCAAACACGGTTGATTTCATACGAATGGTCCCGATACCTGCTCCATTGGTATCACAGGTCCATGAATACTGCGATACCTTCAAATACATCTGGGTCTTCAGAGTCGACAACATGCGAAACAAGTACATGCAAGAAGCTCGTGATTACTGGAAGGGATCAAAGTGCGGCTCATTCAGTCCTTTAACGTAGGGTCTGTTTCACAACGTTCTAACTGTTCGCTTCTGTGCTTTGCTTTCAAACAGGATCCTCCTAGGTCGCAATTCAGTCATTCGAAAAGCCCTAGGCAGTACCCCCGAATCCGAGCATCTACCAAACGCAAGCAAGATAGCAGCTGCATTAGAAGGAGATGTCGGATTACTCTTCACGGATGAAGAACAACAGGTAGTTGAAGAATGGTTCGAAAGCTATAAGAAGCCGGATTTCGCTAGGGCTGGAAATATTGCTTTGGAAGGATTTACTGTGCCGGAGGGTGAGTTCTTTGCAGATGTTGATGGCAAATGCTTTCAGCCAGAGCAGGAAGACTGACTATGATGCTTTCCGTATTTAATTCTGCCAAATCTGGCCTGATCACAACCTACTACTCTCCCACATTCGCTTTCATTATCAAACAATTGAAAATATGTTTCAATTCCTCTCTCATCCAGGCCCAATAATGATAAACGAAGACGTAGCACCACATTCAATGGAACCACAGTTCCGAAAGTTAGGAATGCCAACTTCATTAGTAAAAGGAGTACCAACATTAAAGAATGGAGAATTTGTCATTTGCAAAAAGGGTGATAAATTAAAAGTTGATCAAGCTCATTTATTGAAAGTGTTTGGAAAACCTATGGCTACGGTGAGTTTTCTAACTCTAACTCTAACTCTACCCTTTCCCCTCTTCTCCTCTCCTCTTCTCTCCTTTCTCCTTTCTTCTATATCTCTCTACGAGATCAAGGTCGTTTGGATACTAATGTATTTGAATTGTTCGCTTCGTCTTGTCTTACTGTAGTTCCAAATTGAGCCTTTCATCTGTCTTGACCTAAAAGAAGGGAAGATGATCAAGGAGTAGGAGTACGATAGAGTTGTGTTATCTCCTGTGCTTTCCTGCTTGTAATGCTGTACTATGTCTATCGGTGTCATTGTTGTCGATAGTAATGCCTGCTCGAGCGTTTCAAACCAGTTTACTTGCTGTTTCCTCTTTGAATCTATGCAATGAGGGTATATCAGGGATGCAAAGTATCTGGCTACGAACTCTAGCTGTAGGAATTGCACTCTCCCTCAAACTGTGCCTAGTCTTGGAAAATTCAGAGTTTTTTGACACAACGCTCGGGTGGTCACAAGCAGTTGATCCTCACCTATCGTTGACAATACTATTTACTCTCGTCATCGTATGACAGCCACACGCCTCACCAGCACGGAAGAACTGATATGCTCCAGGAACTGATATTGTTTAGAGTTAAAAATGCCTCACGTAAGCTGCTGACAGGACGGGCCATGATCGCGTGGCCAATGCGTCGCTGCATGTCCGGATGCAGAAAGCCGAAGCGACACGACAGGCCGACGCTATCATCAGGCAGACAGGACCGCATCTGAGCGAGTGCTAAGTATGGTGTGGAGGAATGCAAGATCGGGCAAGTGGTAAACAAGGAGTATAATAAGCAGTATCGCACTATCATCATACAGTAATCGCATTACAGTGTCCAGCTGTTTACGACAGCCCAAGCAGTAGACATCACGCCGAGTGGTCTGGACGAGCGCGAGATCTTCGTGTGGATACATAACTCGGGCTGGAGATTGGCCGGGAGAGGGAGACGAGAAGGAGGAGTCTCCAAGTGCAGAGTTGCTGCTGCCCATACAATACTCGTATACTATCGGTATACCATACCGTGCTGGACTGCTGCATGGCTACGGCGCGGTAGTCGGCAGCGTGCACACTGCAGAGCGGGAAGAGGGAGAGAGAAAGAGAGAGCTTCAAGAGCAGAGAAGCAAGCAGGCGCGGACACGAGCAGCAAGCAACAAGCTCCGTGTAAGCAGCAGCAATGACGAGGCACGTCGCATACGATAGCTGACACCTTGATCATCACGCTTCCTCGCTTTTAACCTTTTACTTTCCGCCTTGCTTCTCCTTCTTCCTCGCCTGTCGCATCCGTTATGCATGGCATCCACCGTCCACATTAATCGACGTCAACGATAATGGGCCTGTCACCCCGCCCTGATGATGATAACTATGTGGACGACTACGACGAACATCTCTATGACCGCCGACGTCCCTCGCTCTACTCGACCACGACCGCTTCCTCTGGCCCGTCCTCGCCGACCTTTTCGCGACGTGGTTCACTCGCTCACTCGCACGATGGGGGATTGGTATTGACACCTTCTACGTTTCGCTATTCTGGACCTGCCCGCTCTCATTCTGACGCCGGCTTGATTGCGCGATATGATGTTGGTTCTTCTCTCCCTCCTCGTGATCGCTCCGACGACCCTCAACATGGCCATGGCCCGTCGACACGCATGCCAACATACAACTACAATGGCATCATTAAATCGCCCTCTCGTCACCCATTTGCACGCTCGCACTACCCTCCTCCTCATCATCATCATCCGTATGGCGACCGTTCGACTTCCGCCATGCGCAGTGCCACATCGCTGCCGCCACCTCCAGGACACCCTTACTACACACAGAAGAGGCACTCATTCGCAGCATTGAGGACAGGCTCGTCCCCTTCATCATCATCTTCTTTCAAGATGGCAGCAGCTACGAATGAGCCTCCTGCTATACTGCCCCAAGTCAGACTCCCTTCGATGGATCATGGTCTTCCTCCATTTTCATCTAGCGATGCTGGAATGGTAAGTCCCTGACTTGCTTCACCCACGGATATGCGGATGCATACCGAGGACTTCACAAATTGCATGGAGACACATATATGAGAACCTCAGTTTGCTGATCTGTTCTTCGTACCTTTCCCATGCTATTACAGGTCCTACCCATGCGAAGAGGAAGCTTAACCGACCCACTATTACACGCACACAATTCCTCCGCCAATGGAGTATCGCCATATACCTCAATAGGAAATTCTTTAACCCCCAATTCATCTTTGAAACCTCATTTCGCTCATACTGGCAATTATGCATCCTCTTCGTCGTTTGAATCGCCAATCAGCGATCCAAAGAGGCTAGCTGCCGAGCAAGGGATCAGTAATGTGGGAATACCCTTCAATCCATACCTTTCTCCTGGGGTGGGATCGGAATCAATCGCAGACCCAGCAGGGGACGCGTCGAAAACGGAAGTAGTTCCATCACAGGAATCAGTACCCTTCTTCAGAAAGACAATAAAGACGCTGTTTCCGCAGCAGCATGGTGGTCTCATTGCGTCTACCTCACCGATATCGCCGTCCAGTGATACCAATGCGAATCCTTCGATACTTCAAGGCGCTAGCTCATCCGGGACTCCTTCGGTCCTAGGCACCAAACGGAAATTGGAGCCTTTATCAGAGTCTGATACTCTGACACATGGGAAAGGTTTAAAAACAGGAGGGGATTATTTCACTTCTACTACTGCTGCAACCATGGGCAACGATTCACTTCGAAATGATTTCAGCACTCCTCTTTCGTATTCGCATGCGGGAGCGGCAGATATGCCCATCAATACTGCAAAAAGAAGAGCAAGTCAACCTTTTATTCATGCTAATAATGCAGGTAATGACAATCCTGTGGAATTACTGCCTACGCCTGTTAGTATGGTATCGGGCAATCGGGCTGCTGGTGGAACTAGTCAGTCTGCTTCTTCGTCGGAGAGGAGGAGTTCGAATGATTCTTCGAATGATGCGACGAACAGCAACAACCATAATAATGCTGTGAACACGAACAACACGATACCACTACGCACATTACCTGAAGAGTCTGGAGGGATATACTCTAATACTACACCTGGGCATCATCAGCTTGGCGATCCATCTCATCAGCACATGGATGAAGGAATAGAAGTGGATCTTAAACCGGGTTATGCGTTTCCACCTTCGCATGGACAATCACAACATCGTCCGCCTCCGCTGCAATTGGATGGAGCGAGGTTATCCCCTTCTTCTGCGCAGCAAGCATACTATGATATGCCGGGATATCCGAGTAGACCTTATCCTCCTGGAATCTCATCGGTGAATTCAAGCATGCCTTCCTATGGCCCTGATGCCGTACAGACGCGCATCCCACCTCCTGGCGCAAGTCTACCCATCGACCTGAGGTCGAAAGCGAGTACGATCTTTGGAGGAGCTGCGAGCAGTAATAGTCGGCCTTCGTACGCATCTGATGGGACTCCTCTGCCGTTGAATGGCATGGCTCACTTGAGATTGCACCCTCGTGGTCCCTCCGCGTACAATGGACCTGCGTCAAGTCTGAAAGAAGGGTCATTGCATCATAGTATTTTATATGAACAGCAGCCGCATAAAGAGCAACAAGGAGGAAACGAGGCCGGTACGAGCAATCTTCCGTATGCTCGTTCACCCGCTCTGAAGGTGACCCACAAGATTGCAGAACGCAAGCGTAGGAAAGAAATGAAGGAATTATTCGATGAATTGAGGGATTGTATTCCTTCTATGTCTACTACTGCGCCTTTTTCTTCGTCTTCTATGACAATCGACGCAAATGGTAATCCTATACCTCCCCCTCCTCCCCCTCAACCTGCAGCCGACGTAGGAGGAAGAGGAATTAAATCTTCGAAATGGGAAGTATTAGCTAAAGCTGTTGAATATATCAATAACTTAGTCCTTGAAAATGCGGATTTGAATAATTCAGTATTGGATTTACAGAGGTTGAATCAGGCTTTTCAAGATGAATTGGCCTTGGTTAGATCTTCTGCTGGTGGTAGTGAAAGCTTGGGAGTCGGAGTCGGGAACAATACAGGTGCTGGAAGTGAGATCGAGGGCTATGGTGATATCGTGGGAGGCTCTGGTGGTATTGGCCAACAAAGTCATTTCCAACAGCAGCAACAGCAGGAGAATAATCAGCTGTACCCGCAACAACAGCAGCAAAGTACGCTAACTTCTGACATCCACGGCACGTCTGCTGCGCCGTCCCCTTCCCCGGTCAGTGTTCATTCAATCCCTCCTCTCATTCATCATTCCCATTCTATGCCGGCTGCTGTTGGAGGAGGAAGCGCTAGTGTCAGCGGTATGCAATCTCCTCATCTTGCACCTGCATCGATGCATCAGTCCCCTCTTCAGAACCAAGTCTACCCGATATCTGCACCTCCACATTTGGCTTCGCATTCTTTCTTTGGTCCGAATGATAGTCATACCAGCCACCAGCATCGTCCTCATCAACATCAGCATTTTGCTCAACCTACCTCATGCTTCTCCGAACATGCTGGATCTGCTCCTCCTGCACTGCAGCATCATCCTCATCCTCAATTGCAGCAAAGCTCGCTCGGACTAGGAGCGGGGGAGTTGGCTCGGGGTGGTTCGCCTATGGTACAGCACCAGAATGCACAGCAAATTTTCGCTCATCAGCCTCCATCTTACACGAATGAGATGCATCATCAATCTTCTACTTCTCAACATGCACAGCACATCCGACCGGGCTCTATGCGATCGCATCATTCAAATCAGAGTCTGTTAAGCGGTCGTGAGCTACATCTTTCTTTGTCGCCTCAACCTGCACACACTGCAATGCATCACCCTCATCATCAGCACCAGCACCAGCAACAGCAGGGACAAGAAGGTTGGGTCGGAACACCATATCAACATCAACAGATGAGAAGCGGAACTAACCCGCCTGGGTCGACTCAGGGAACACCCATGATGAGTCCAATGAGCACCACGTACTGAGGGAGTCGTGATATTGGTTATTCGCAATTGCTGGGTTGTTCCGGCATAGGTCGCTGGAGAGGCGTTGAACCAGATCAATGATGGTCAAACAGAAACAATGCAGGCCCATTTAGTATATCCGTTGCACGATCTCACATCTACCAAATAAAAAATGGGCATTTCAGTCCTCGTCTAAACTTTTAGGGCGCAATCCCCTGGTGGTTCTCCGTGTTTCATACCACCTTTTGATTGTTTTTAGGTCTTTCCTACTATTTGGACTGTTGCGCAGTTACGGGATCAGTAAGCAGTAGTACGTCTTTTATTACGTCCTTTTTCACAAGACACGCCGTCGTTGTATACAATGCAGACCGATCTATCTCCGTCTTTTCCGTGGGTGTTCTTTCACTTGGAGGAAACATGCTCGCAGTGCAGCATAATCGCTACATACGACAGTTGCGATTGCCTTATAGCTAGCCCAGAGGAGCATGTATGCAGGTCACAAGCCCTGCATGTCATGCAAGTTGTATCACCGCCAATCCGAACATCTGCCGAGCGCTTGCCACATTTGGTTCGGAAGGCGTGTCAATGTTCGGGACATGTTTCCAAGTTCTACAACACAATAGCTTTTGCCGTGGTGTTGCTTGCGTTGGACACAACTGGATTTATTACATTTACATGAAGAACATGAGCGGCAACAGCTACTTCATCGGCGTGGATGTGTGAGTCCTTGTCCATTCGCAGTCCACCTGCTCGTGGTCATGACTTCATTGAGCCGTTCAGAGAGCCTCAGCTTTTTGGAGAGGGCTGGCCTGGCAGGCTGTCATTCAGGCAGACTAGATAGGTATAGCAAAGCTGATACACCCTCATGTATTCAACAGCGGCACTGGATCAGCAAGAGCTGCTCTTGTCAGCACTACTGGCGAGATTCTGGCTGAATCGACCTATGCAACTACGACCTACCGCGATGAGAGAGATTCGGATATTTTCGAACAATCAACGACAGAGAGTGAGTGTTAGATAGTCTAGCTAGATGCATTAGACAACCCTGAAAGCTCATATGTTCATCTTGCCTCGCATGACAGTCTGGAACTCGATAGCGAAAGCCTGCAATGATGTCCTGCGAGATGCCAAGGTGTCAAAGGACGACGTCAAGGGCATTGGCTTTGACGGTGAGCGGAGCCGCCACGAATGTATAGATTGATTCGACATTGACCGAATTCAATACTGTTCCCCTCCTTCATCCTGCTGTGCTTGTCACAACGCCGTCCTACACCCGCCACAGCCACATGCTCGCTTGCAGTTACCGACAAGAACGGTATCCCCATGTCAGTCAGTACAGACGCGTGGGGTACTGGCAAGGACAAGCGCGATATAGTCCTCTGGGCGGACCATAGAGCTAAGAAAGAAGCTGCTGAAATCAACGCGACTGGATCTGAGGTCTTGAAATACGTGGGAGAGACAATGAGCTTGGAAATGTGAGTCGTCGCAACTCTGGCTGCACCCTTACTCATATCTATACTGATCGTGTGTACCTACTTCGATTCTTAGGGAACTTCCTAAGATCCTCTGGCTCAAGCGCCACATGCCGGCAGAGCTCTTTTCGTGAGTGGCTATCATAGTAGACGTCGCTGAGATGACACGCTTATGAACAAGATTTTTGGCTTTTCAACAGTCAAAGCATGTTCTTCGATCTTCCAGACTTTTTAACCTATCGAGCAACCAACGACCTTGCAAGATCAAACTGTTCGCTAGCGTGCAAGTGCTCGTACGTTCCCCCAGGAATAGAAGGCAGCAAAGGCTGGAATGCCGAATTATTCGAGACTATTGGTCTAATGGATATCGTTGAGTCTATAAACAAATTTCCGTCTGGCTACAGGTTGGCAAGATTACAGGATTACTTACATCCGGTTTGGTCTTCGATCTCTTCCTCTTCATCTTACCCTTCGGCCACTACATCACACACGACAACTGATGATGGACTTGGTCACTTCGCTAATTCAACTGATGGATCTCCTTCTTCTTCTTCTACTCCTCCCGCATGTGTGGAATGTGGTGGCGACCCTTCTGTACAACAGGCAAAGGACGGCTTCAGATCGCTCGGCGGCATTCCTGGACAGACTGGTCTGGTTCTTACGGCCGGTCAGCCAGTCGGCAAGGGTTTGTCCGCACAAGCAGCGAAGGAACTAGGCTTGAACGAGGGCACAGCAGTCGGAAGTGGCGTTATCGATGCCTATGCCGGTTGGATCGGTACCGTCGCTGCACCTATGCCAGACCTCGGTGTCAGCGAGGTGGACCTGAAAGAATCGAGACATCGTCTAGCCGCTATTGCTGGAACGAGTACCTGCCATATCGTACAAAGTCCGGAAGCGGTATTCGTCCCTGGTGTCTGGGGACCCTACCTTCATGCCGTATTCGCTGGGTGTAAGTGTGACATGCACCTGTATGGGGAATTAAAGACATGCTGAATGATATGTACGTACCAGACTGGATGAACGAAGGTGGTCAATCATCGACCGGTCAGCTACTGGACTTCATGCTAGAAACACATCCAGCATGGAACAAGCTACTCGAAACTTCGAAACAGAAGGGCATCAACCACTTTGTGTACCTGGGTGACCTACTCGACGAAGTTGTGAAAGAGCAACAGGCTCCCTTCTTGACTTATTTGACGAAAGATCTGCATATCTACCCCGATTTGCACGGTGAGCCTCACTTCGCCTTTAAAGATTGGTATAACCAGCATAAGCTGATATTCGAAATGTGAGGATAGGTAACAGATCGCCTCTGGCTGATAATAGCATGACAGGAGCTATCGTCGGCTTGAAGCTAGATCGAGGGGTCAAGGATCTCGCTCTGCGGTATCTGGCCACTTGCGAAGCTATCGCCCTGCAGACACGGCAGTAAGTGCTTCTAGTATAAGGGCAGTCGTCTCCAATTGGGCATGTTCTGACACTTAGGCTACAGCATCATCGAAGAGATGAACAAGCGCGGACACGAAATTAAATACCTATTCATGTCCGGTGGTCTTGTCAAGAATAAGATCTTGATGCAGCTCTTGGCAGATGTCTGCAAGATCCCAGTGCAGCTGCCATTCTCGCATAGCGCTTCAGTAGTTCTAGGATCGGCCATGCTTGGAGCAGCAGCATATCAAGAACACAGCAAGAAGGGCGACATTACATCGCAAGAAGTTGCCGGCAAGCGAAGTGAAGACATGTCGGATGAGCTTTGGAGCATCATGACTAAGATGTCTAGACCGGGAAGCACTGTCCTGCCTAAGGAAGGTAACGAGAAGGAAAGAAAGCTGCTTGACGTCAAGTACAAGATCTTCCATGCGATGATTGAACAGCAGAGAAACTTCCGCAAGCAGGTCGAGGAGGCTTTATCATAGTTGAATAGGCATAGAGCTGCTATAGAAATGCTAAATAGATGCTGTGGGGAGTTGAGCTTTAATAGCAATACCATAAATGCCCAGTCGTGCATACGCCACAACTACCATTACTTCATGAGGTAATGAGGAAGCTGGTGTTGCCCTGAGTATCTGTATGTCAGTCAAGAGTGTAACTACGCATGTCTGTCCTACTGACGGCAGTCCTGACTTGTGGACAAGTCGACCTGTGTGCTCGCACATTACATCGCGTCGATAGTGCTCGTGACCTGTCTGTCTTGCCGCTGCCAACACAGCACCAGACCATCTACAACTGGACGACAACCAGCAGAAGCGGCGCCAATAAGGCTGTGTAGGCCTGTCAGCATCTTGCTGCAGGTCCAGAGTACCGCCGAACCCATCTGCCATCGTCCTGCTGCATCATTGACACACCCCCGGACAACCGATACCGCCGCTACAATGGGATTCAAGCACCGGCAATACCTCGCTGGCAGCAAGGTGTACTCGTGCAGTGTATGCAGGACGCATATGGCTACCATAGAATGTATGATATCGCGGGTGAGTCTGTCCACGTCTACTGCCGGCGACCATGGCCGACCCTTGAACGGGGCAGCCTGGTTCGTGATAGCAGCGATGTGCTGACTCGCTGACATGACTTGGTGGACATTCCATTACGGTCCACACCTATGATGACAGCGCTTCAACGGACAACACGGACAAGCTTACCTGTTCGAAGAAGTGTTCAATGTCATAGAAGCAAGTGCGGAAGATCGACAGATGACTACAGGCCTACACCGAGTTCGGGATATCAGTTGCAAAAGGTGCGGACAAGTTATGGGATGGAAATATGTGAGTGCCTTCTATGACTCTGTTAGAATCGCTGCAGGTGCAGACGCTTGTTGCGGCTCCTCGTGTCTCCACCCTGGTCTTCCGGACTTGCCACATTTTGGCCGAAGGTGGCTGTCCGGAGCTTCAGTCATACCTCCTGAACAATCGTAGCATCTCCAGATGTTCCAATACTGATTCTGCCTAATCTCGTCTACTTCTATACCTCTATACGCCTTCATGTAGGAACGGGCATATGAACAATCTCAGAAGTACAAAGAGGGCAAGTGTATCCTCGAGAAGGCGTTATTGGTAGAAGCTGCCCCTCCCTCGCCCTCCGGAGAATCAATGACCCCATCTAGCAACGGATCATCCAATAACTCCGCTTCACCAAGCTCGACTAGAGCAACACAGACACATGGCGTAATCGGCAACATGTTCGCTGGCGGAGAGCTGATTAGTTCACTCTCGCCTACTATCGGCCCAAGAACGCAGCTCATCAACGTCGACACTTCGACGTTTACAGCTGCTTCTGAACCTAGCAATGACATAGGGTCAAGTTATTCTACTTCGCCTGGGATTAGATCAAGGCTGGGAGCGAGTGATCCCTCCGTCAGATCTGGATCTAGTATATCCATACGATCAGCTACCAATTCAGAAGCAAGTGAAGAGTCCGAAATGGCAGAGACAGCATAACATGTCCGGATTTGCTTTCGCTGGGTCCTCTACGTCCACGTGCTCTTGTCCGTCAATCGTAGCTCGTGTATAGCAGTCAATTAGCATGGTTTGTACAATCTTTGTACACTCACTCTGATATCTACCTCGCAAACTGTCCCTGTAGCTCTCCCTATCTCACAAGTTTCCGTCAATGGAATGAGCTTATAGCATTCTATGTCAAGGATGTTGTATCAAGAACTGGCGTACGTTATCATTTGGCTTTGTAGCACCACAGGACAATGTAACGCCATGAAAGGGTAGCTGTGGAGACTTGACATGAGACGCTGTCTTGTTATATTGCTTCTTCTTATGGTACGTCGTCGTTAGGGTAGAAACAGCAGGTTGCCACACGCCGCGCGCTCGGAAAGCTCGGAAAAGGTGTTACTTCAGGTCTGACCCTTGAGATTCTGGAGAAGCAGCACAACTGTCATCAGAAGGGACGAACGTGTCTTGCCGCCGGGGAAAGAGCACAGAGCTGACCCGAGCGCCTTCTGGACATCGCTGAACTTGTTGCTCTCGATCACTCGCCTGAGAAGAACGAGAACTTGCAATCTTCAGAGTTGCAGCTTGCTTTCCTTCCAACAACTTCCTGGATGTCGCTCATTTCTACAAGGAAGTTCATCGGCAGCAAACATGATCTACGGTAAACACGACTACCCTCTGAGGGGCAGCTTGCTTGATCTGGACTGCCACCACACACCGTGAAATTTTCGATTCCTTCCAGATTACAGATATGCACTTTCACTCACCGTGCAGACTGCTTGCAGCGGGTTTGAAGGCTCCCAGCTTCACGTCTTTCTGCTTGAGGTGAGTCCATGCTTTCTATGCCAGTTTGTCGCTGCCTGTGTGCTGACATTCGCGCTTCACCCGCCAACCGGCTAGTCTTTGACGTTTCTTCCACTCACACTCTCAGCAGTATACCATCCCACGCGCTTTTGCCTAGGATCATTCCTCTTCCTCTGTGGAGATATCAAATCAATGGAATGTTATACCTAACAAGCGAAGGTCTATCAGTGGAAGAGAAATCCTTACCCTTTACAAGGGAAGGCGGAAGTCAGACCCCGTAGACACTTCCACGCTTTTCAATTGCGACAGCAGGTGTCTCCCTTGTGGAATGCCTAGCTTACTCTTACGCTCTAGAGAAAAGCACTAAAAGTGTCGTATATATCTTGTAGCGTTCTCAGTTTCTTGTACTGCTATCGCACTTGTTCTGCAATCAAAAAGCTGCAAACGATATACTCGCCCGTGCTGCCAATATACCTTGCTTGATTACATTGCCAAAACATGACATGAAGGCTTGCATTATGCGCGTATTGTACACTGCTTTTTGTAAACTGCCATGAAAGAGCTTTGGTATCATTCTCAGTACATGCCAAACGAAGCCGCGGATCAAGTCGCTGCTTAAGCGCGACCATGCGAGTGTCTATCTACAGTGTCAGCATCCAAGGGTTCCTCTATTATTCGGGTATGGTAGCGGTAGCGGCAGGATCACGTTGTGCGCTTGTCTCAGCTGCATTTTGATCGTTTTGTAGGGTATCTTGGGAATCGGACTGAAGTGCATCATCCTCTTGTAATGCGCCTGCGTTCTTCTCAGGATCGTGCTTTGTCGATTCTTTGTTTGTGAGACTGTATACCTTGATGATAAGCGAGCAAAGGAGCCCAAATGCTGCTATGGGAGTCGCTACTATCCAGACTACGCGCAGGGAATCACCATAAGCTCGAAGAACGGCTTGACGTACTTCAGGTGGCTGTATGTCTCTTAAGGCTGTAACATGTGCTAGAGCAGCTTCACCGCTCGCGCCTGCGAATTGTGTTGTATCGATGCCTTGCACGAGCGGTAATCGCCGACGAAGTTCTGAGCCGAAAATGGTTCCTCCAATTGTGATGCCGATAGATCCGGATAAAGTACGGACCAGACCAAAAGTGGCAGTAGCACTGTATGAAAACCCGCGTCAGCGGAAATACAGCTTGGAGGCACAGGTCGATGATTATGACTAACGTTGCAATGGAGGACGGCGGGATAGCACTTTGTAGAGCCAGCAGAGGCACTGGGAACAGAACACCCAGACTATGTGGAAAGGGACTCGTCAATTAGGCTCTTCACTCGCCTGCAACGACGCTAGCTCACCCCAAGGCCGGTATCAAGATCAGAATCTCCTGCGCAGCCGTCGACGAGTCGGCATCTAACATGATCATCAAGCCGAAACCGAGCTACAGGAGGAAAATAGTGGGATATTTAGCCGTTTTTGCCGTGTACAAGTCCGAAGTTGGAACGTACCGTCATAATCGACAGGGAGATCATCATTATGACCTTGTAATTCCTGTACACTTTGGCCACGATAATTCCACCAGCCATCGAACTGAGTGATGATCCAAGGGCGAAAGGAAGATTTCGAACGCCAGCCATGAGTGCTGAGCTACCGAGTACTTGGAAATACACAGGCAGGTAAAAGGCACCTGCAAAGAATACTATTCCTTGTGCAAATACGATTCCGAGTACACCTGCTGTTGTACGCGTCTTGAATAAGCGAGGTGGTATTACGGGTGATTGTTTTGTGAAGATCTCATTGAGCGCGCCTGCTATTATTGCGGCTACTCCGATAGCTAGAGGAACGATAGCTTGTACTCTATTCCAGTTAGATTCGCCGTTGTTTAAGCCGACTAAAAGCGACGCTACACCTCCTGTGATGAGCAACAGTCCGAGATAGTCGAATTCTTTAGCATGCTGCTTGGCGGTCTTCTGTTTGTTTCGAGGCACTCGCAGGCAGAGTAGCAGGATAAGTGCAGCTATACCGCCTGTTGGTAGGTTGATCAAGAATATCCACCGCCAAGAAGTGTTCTAGCAGAGCAGAGGGGAGCGTACGAATGTTAGAATTGATTGAGATGCAAATGAAAGGGCGGAGGTACTCACATCGACGATAGCTCCTCCGATAAGAGGGCCTAATACTGATGCGATACCCCAAACGGATCCAACTCCTCCTGTATATTTGCCTCTCTCGGACAATGTTGTGATGTCTGAAATGGTGATTTGCACAAGCTGAATGATGCCACCTCCACCGATGCCTTGCAGACCGCGGCACAGAACGAGCCACATCATATCTTGAGCAGCTCCACACCTGTTATCGCATTGAGTTTAATATATGGCCGGCCAGGCTAGAAAAACTCTCTTACATTGCTGAGCCGAAAAGGAAAGTACCGATAGCAACCATAAGACACCATTTTCTTCCGATGACATCTGCTAGCTTGCCGTATACTGATGTAGAAGGATGAAGAGAGTCAGAAAAATGCGTACAAGCAACCTGATACTATAAAGACAATCTCACAAGGAGCTAAACAAGCAGCCATGAGAAGGTATGCACTCCCGACCCAATTGTAGAGATTTGCTCCTCCGATTTCTTCGACTAGGCGGGGTAGAGCAACAGCAACGATTGTTTGATCTAGTGCACCTGTATACATCGACAGACATTAGTATGGTGTTATGCAAATTTGCCGATCCAAGTCATGTCGGCATCGAAGAATAGGTGGGTCATGTGATTTACCGAGAAAGACCTAAGGGCATTTCGCAACTTAGCATGAATCGCCGACGCTCGTAATCAAGATGCAACTCACACATAAGAGCAGAGCGCCATAGACCAGTGCAAAAGACCGCTGTAATTGGGTGGAGTGATGCGTTAGAAATACTCGATCTACCTTTCAGTTCGGATACGATGGGGTCTACTGGACCCCTCCACCCAGCCGATTCAACACACCTGCTTGGGGATCTCTTGCACTTCAGACCTCCATCCCGTCCTCGCAGCTTCCTTCTCCTCATGGGTCAGCTTCGCATTTGCCTGTCGTGGCTCTTGCTCATCGACTGCCTGCTTGGGATCTGGATGGGCGGACTTTTCGGCATCGGTGGCAGCAGCATTGAATCCAGCAGCGGTCCTGTCGCTGCTTGTATCGCTCATTGTGGTGCAGCAGAGGCGTATCTATGACTCCACATGCAGTCGGTAGAGGATGCAGCCACACCAGAGTATCTGCAGTTCCTGTTTGCAGATTCAGCCCTTCTCGCCGTCGGCAGACTCGTGCGTACCGAGAAAAGACGCTTGATGGCGATCGTCCGCGCGAAGGTGGCCAACTACGAGGTAGCATGCTTCATAGTCGTGAGAAAGCGTGAGAAGGCATGGACCGCATAGCCCATCCACAGCAGGACCATGTGCGTTCCAACCACGATAGAGCGCCTTCAGCTGCCTCTTCCAGTAAAGTCGCCACCCGGCAGCTAGTCCGATCACCTTTTCCAGCCATGCACGACAACGCAGCGAAAGAAAGATGACTCTGCTTTTCAAGCAGCACAACAGCAGGCTCCCTGCCATGCATCGTCATGGTGAGCAGCTGTCTTATGGTACTCGATGGAACCTGCTGACGCCCGCTGCTGTCTCTGCTTCATCACCTGAACTGCCCGAACGTGTCGCACTGCATTTGAAATTGCTTCTATGGGTGTCTTTGGTCGGTGTTATGACTTTCTTCAGTTGCCCAAAGGACATCGACATGCGCTAAGTCAAGCTCTATCGCCTGCATTTCAAAAAGCAACTCGGTGGCCCTGGGTCCGCCATGTGAGTTCCTAGACAGCTGAGCCTGTACTGATGTCTTACATACTAATTATTATACTGCTAAAGTCCCCTCGGAACTTCTAATCCTAGCAACGCGCTTAAACACCTTCAGCACATATCCCACTATCAGACGACGGCAGAGCGAGAAAATTGCATTTCCAGTACCCAGGTTGAATGGAGTACCGAAAGATACAGATTCGATACCACCTTCTCAAGCCGAAGAGCCTTTCAGACGCTTAGAGAAATACCTACAAGCTCCGTATCCTCGTCAACTCCTGCCTATACACAATGAACTGCTCCGCAATGAAGTCTTTAGAACTTCACGACCGAATGGTCAACCTGTATCTAAGGAACTGCCGCAAGCGTACTATCATACAGCATTGGAGAAGAAGGGAGATGATTTGACAAGATTTATAGCGGATGAAGTCGCTATTTATTGGTGTCTACAATTTAGCGCGGATTATACGCAAGCTGCCAAGTTTCTGAATCGGCATTCATATCACCCTGTCAGTTCGCTGATTCGCAATACCCACTGGACTGTGCTATGTAAGTGCAAGTTGAATACGTGCTGAATTGTTATATCATATTGACACGCGTATATGTACATCCGCAGCACGCCAGTTCGGTGTTCATGCCTCCAGATTCGATTCGAGCGATACCTGTACAGCAGCATCTCGTCTCGCTGACAATTTCGAAGCGTATATATACGCATTATACCTGGATCAAGGCTTGGAGACAGTCTATAAGTTCTTGGGCCCTATATTCCTGAAGAAATTGTACAGTCAAGCGAAGCAGCTGGAGATTCCTATACCCTCACAGAGACGAGTCGCTGACGTTAACGAGGATGGTACTATTTCCGAGCCAACTTTGTGGGAGCGTTTCAAGAATGCTGGTCAGTAGAATCTCTCAAATAGGTAGCGAACGGTTACTGACCTTCTATACCTCAGTTAAAAAGGTTGTGCTAACAAATGAGAATAAGCCGGCCAAGATTAGAAGAGTCGAATACGATGGGTTAGCACTACCGGACTGGGAAGTGCCGTGTACCCATGGGAAAGATTGCAGACGAGGTAAGTTCTAGTCCCGTCCAATTGGAGCGATGAGGCGGCACAGACTGACAGACCTCTTCAGATGACTGCTATTTCGACCACACCGGAGAAAAGCTGGAAAGAAATGAGATGTTTGCTCCTTTCGCGGGCGACACACACATAGCCGAGTCTAAATCGGAGGCCTTGGATAGTACCTCAGATGCGCCGGAAGGGATAGCGATGATCACCAAAGTTGAAGCAACAGAAAGTACAATAGTGTCTGAGAATGAGGCCACTACCGAGCTTGACCACCGCATACAGCTTGAAAAAGGCATCTTCAAGCGTATAGAAGCCTTAATCAACTCGAAATTCGCAAAAGAAAAGAACGATCTTCGAAATCAGCTGGACATTCTCGTACGAAATCGTATAAAAGCTGAGATGCAAGCCGAAAGAAAGCAAGATCGCAAACAAGCCATGATTGACTTATCTAAAATATTGCATGAAGACTCAGAGAAACTACCAACCAAGATACAAAAGATAGTTCAGAATAGAACGGATTTAATAGCTGATCAAGCTTCTGATAAAATCGTCAAAAAATACGATGAAGCTAGGAAAGCTACTGAACAGAGATTGGCTATATTGGAAGTCAATCATACCGTGCTCGAAGAGGGCATTCAGATACCTTCCCTGGAGAAGCTTAAGATTGAAGAATTGGAAGATCGCATAGCTGTCTTGGGGAAAGCTCTTGCAGATCGGGGATAGACAACGACGACTGTATGCTCGTTACAAGACTCAATCGCGTACAGAGACAATGCATAATACAATGGCTCACCGGTTGTAGGATGCCGCCTATAGACTGTGGAGCTTCTCACAAAAGCCAGCTTCTTGGCAACGCTGCATTTGCGTGGGCGGAAAGAAAATCCAGTCAACGATATATTCAGCAAAATTGAAGCGCAAAGTCCATGTTGTTGTGATAGACGACATAATATGCTTTGCTTATCGGTAGATACAGGTATGCTTATTATTATTGTGGAATATCGCTATTGTTGACAATTAGACGAGGGCTGACGAATGGTATTTCAACAGCTTAGGCGGTCCTCGCGGAGAGGAGAAGACCTCGCAAATCGCAAGGAGTCCAGCCGGGAGCTCTGTATGAACACGTCAAATTGACGGGGAGCTCTGTATGGATACGTCAAATTGACGAACTCGTGTCTAAGAAGAGCATAGTTGGACCCTATATCGGTCTATGATGCCAGAAGAAATCCAAAAGAGGTGCATTGTGACATTTATGCAGCAGAAGAGCTAGGTGCTTCGGAAGCTATCGAAGTAAAGCCGATCACTGAACCTGCGGAATCAGTTGTAGTGCCAATAATGAGAGTTTGGGTGATTCCGGTTGGAGTATTGCCATTAGTGATGGGAAGAGTGTAGTTGATTAGGAGTGTACTTCCGAAGACGTTAGTCGGTGAAGCAACGACTGTGGCTGTTGTAGGTGTAGGCAGGCTTGGAGATGCTGGACCTGAGCTCGCAGCCTAGAGACCGCATATCAATCAGTATGCAATTTCTGTCCGGGCGATATAGCAAGTTGAGCAACTTACAGATGACATGCTAGAAGAGGTGGCGATGGGATTTCCTTGACCATCGATTGGTGTTCTGACGCCTCCAGCTTCGAAGTAAGTCCGTCCGTCTGTAGTGACCGTAGTGACTAGTAGACCACCTCCAGCAGCAGAAGAAGCAGTATTCATGCTAGTAGGCTGAGCTGCTCCGCTAGATGCAGCAGGAGATGAGGCAGAGGAGTCGCTCGTGGACGATGCAGAGCTTGAGCTAACGCCTCCGACTACTCCAGTTGCGCCGTCACTACTGGAAGAGCTATGGGATGTAGACGCCGCCACTGAACTGCTAGCATCTGAACCTGAGGTTGTCGAAGCTTGAGAACCGCTAGCATCCGAGCCTGAAGTTGTCGAAGCTTGCGAAGACATGTCGCTCAAAGCAGTTGTCGATCCACCCTGAGCTGAGCCTGTGCCCACTGGCGCAACAGCAATGCTGGTACCATTGGCGGAGGACATCGTCTCGGTAGACGAGATGGCAGATGAGGATGCGGCATCAGTGGAGGATGCGCCCGATGTAGGTGCGACGACTAGGGTGGTGCCGGAAGCTCCGGAAGATGATGCAGCAGATTCACTTGAGCCGGTTGATCCGGTTTCTCCTGAGGTAGGCACGATTACGAGGGTAGTACCCAATGCCTCCGAGCTGGAAGCGCGCGAGACTGAAGTGGCTGCTGACGAGGATGCTGCTGCTGTTGAGTCTCCAGAGATTGGTGCAACGACTAGAGTCGTGCCAGATGCTTCAGCGGAGGAAGATGTTGCGGCTGAGTCGGTAGATCCTCCTGTGGATGCAGGGGCGACAACTAGGGTTGTCCCGGCGGCAGATGAGGAGTCGGACGAAGCCGAAGAGCTGGAAGCTTCGGCCGATGGGACTACCACGATGGTGGTGCCGCTAGCTCCAGCGCTTGAGGAAGCGCCGCTGGACTCGGCAGCTGAGCTTGTAGCCTGGCTTGAGCTCGTAGGAGCGACGACCAGTGTCGTTCCGCTTGCTTCGGTACCGGAAGACGCAGCACTAGAAGCAGCACTGGATTCGGCAGCGGTAGTATTAGGCACAATAACAAGCGTTGTACCGCTAGCAGCTGCGGTCGAATCGCTGCTCGCCACGCCGGTACCCGTACTTGCACCACTGGTGGGCTCGACTACCAGGGTGGTACCGACGGCTAACCCACTAGATGCAGCCGATGAAGAGGCATCTGTAGCTTTTGTAGGGACAACAACGACTGTAGTACCGGAGGCGCCGGAAGTCTCTGCGGAAGTCGAGGTAGCCTGAGAAAGATTTAAGTACGTTTTAGCCGGTTATGCAAATGAAAAGCCTATATGCTCTCTGTACGCACAGCAGTAGTCAAATTATCGGCAGCTGTGCTGGATCCTGCAGCTGAAGAAGGTGTCAAGCCCAATGTGCTGAAAGCCACGGAGCCGACCGATTGAGCTTGGGCGACTGTGATGAGACAAGCATCCGCCTAAGTAGTTGCACAGCTTGAACAGCCTCCGTAGTGGAAGCGGCTTACTCTGCGTGGAAGAAGCGCTACTGCAGAATAGCTGACCATAGGTCTGACCAGATGCATAGTCGGTATTGTTCTAGTATAATCGTAATACGAAATATTAGTTGCCTTTCCACGTGATCTGGGAAGTCTCCCAACGTATGCAGGTTCCCTTACACAGTGGCCAAAAATGCATCTGCGCCGCAGACGATAATGTTAGCATTGAATAGTAAATACAGGTCTTCAAGCCTAATTGCAGCAAGCTTACTCGTCGTAAGCAGGCAAAAACTGTGGACTTGCGCACAGGCAAGTGACGTAGTCTGCAGAGCCGGGATCACAAGTAGGAGCGAGACCAGGGCTGTATACGATATAAGAGCATTCTCAGCTTGAATTCGAACTCTTTCTGGTGCATAGTATGTTGCTGGAGCGACTTCGAGCTCTGTCGAATTTCCCGGAAGCAAAGTACCGAGATGGGAAGGTGGAAACTGGGGAAGGCAGCTGTAGACAACTCACTCTCGAGCTTCGAGGATTTTGTTAATCATACAGTCTTGCGCACATCCTGGAGCAGCTGGATCCTATGGCACCAAATCAAAGAACAGTCGTTCAGCGCAACTTCCAGCTCAAATTACTTCTCCTCTCACTTACAAGCTGTCTCTTTTGAGCTGGGAAAGCTCGGGAAGCCGGAATGATCGCGGAGAGGAAGCCGGCAAGAGCAATGGAAGCGAGAGGGGAGGACTTCATCTGAAGGGAGGTAGAGCCTTGTGGGGATTGTGATGAGTATGAAGCAAGCAGCGAGGACCTTTGTTGCTTGAAGCAAGTTGATTGAATCCAGAAATGTCTCTTGATGAGAAGGACACCCGCGCGCGATCGAGAACGAACGGCCGCTCCCACAAAGAAAGTCCGAGGCCGAAGATGGGATGTCCACGAGTGTGACGCATCCGAGGGCTTTTCGAGAAATGAGCAGGCAACAAGAAACAACTGATTTGGACTAATTTGATAAGCAATGACGCCAAGGAGTGACACACTAGTAACTTTTGACAGCCCTGTCGCATCAATGTCATTCGACCAGCTACATCATTGGGTAGATTCTCCTTCAATTCTGCCATCATATTTCTGCGAGGAAAGAGGCCGAGAAGCCGAATCATTCGAAAACCCGCTGCACGTGCTCCAAACACCTTGGACCTTGACCTCATTTGACCGCCAGAGGCTTGACATGTATGATAATGCGTCGACTGTGCGAAGCCTGTCTTGCTTGAGGTAGCTCGAGGAAGCTCTCTGTCTTGATCAACGATGTTGCGACGTACCCATGATTCCTGACGGATCGCACTAAGCGGAGGATCCTTCTTCAAGCTACCATTCGAAGAGCTGTGCCGGTAGCCAGGTATAATTGGGTCGAATACGCTAAACTGTCCGTGAGATCGCCTTTACTTATGACATTCCTTGAGGTACCACGTAAAAACTAAGCGGGAGTTGTATGTCTGCTCGACTAAGCGGGAGTTGTATGTCTGCTCGCAACCGATCAAACTTGAGGATTCTGCGCTGGTTGATCTGCAATGCGCTGTTCCATATATCTAAAACCAGTGAAGGCGATAGTTGAAAGTAAGATGCAGTTACTGGAGCCATGAAGTACATGCTTGCTTCGGCACTGAATGCACGATGTGCCTTGAGTTCAGGTTTATAGCGAACTCCGGCCGCCACACGCTGCGATTCTTCAAGATCTGTTCTTTTTCTGGGCTTCAGCTCTCCTCTCAGCCTCTTCAAGAGATGCTTTGGTACGTCTCAGGAAGGCTTCCAAGTCCGTAAGGCCAGGTGGGGTCGAGTCTGAAGGTGTCGAAGTGGAAGATTGAGAATCAGGCGGAGGTGTCCGAGGATCATTCATTTTTGACGATCTTGGCTTCTCGAAGTCGTGCGTGCGGGAATACGATTGATGCGAAGGGCTTGACTGATGTGGCTGGTGTGATTGCTGCTGCTGTGCTGTAGCTTCGGGTCTCTCTGAAGTATCGTCGGATCCTACATTGTATCAAGAGAAAAGAGGCAATCGGAGGGTATGTAGCACGCGTAAGCATGTCGGCATGGCAATATTAGGAAGCATCTACACCCACGCTTGACTTCAGAGCTGTCCTTTTGTTTGCGACCTTCGTCTATCCCTTCAAGAAAAGCTGCAATTGCCCCCTGTGTGTTGTGGACGAGCGAGTTGAAAGTTGGTGATTCCACTAGCTGGAAGACTTGACACTTTAGCATTGGCAGCGAACGCGAACATACGGGCAAAGCATACCTTCTGAGTGAGCTTGCGGACAAGATGTTCTCGCAACGGTGGTGGTATCATTGTTGTAATATCTGCCAGTTGTTCAGATGTCAAGAAGCCACAGAAGCGCCGGGACATTGATCGGAGACGTCCAGGTTCACGAAGTCTTCAACAGGCTGATCTGGGATGCATCTTTCCTCTGTTCTACTTGCAGCATGCAAGCTTAGGGCACAATCAAGTTTGTACACATATGGAATACTCGCTAGGTTTGATTCTCTGCGAGCAGCCAGGTCTCCGTGACTGCGATCAATATACAGTGCCGTTGCAATACGGATGACGAGAGACTACTGAAGATGACCGGTCACGAGCAACATGTACTAGAGCCATTACTACCAGACTCTGCATGAACGTCAGCAATACGCGCCGCTGCTCGAGGAAAGACGAAATCATCACTAGACTGTGACTGGGAGACCTAGTGACCCGGTCTTGAGTCGTAACATGACTGGGCATGTCCCAAATCGGCGTTAACATCTGAAGCTCTCCCGTCATTGCCATCATCCTGCCAATGAAAAGGATCCTCGAAATTATGTGACTCCATTCGGAAGAGATATGGTCTTGTATGATATGATGCGGAGCTTACAAACAGGCGCCCTCTTAAAGAATATGGGGACGCTTGGAGAAACGATATCGAAATTGAGGGTCGGGACATAGGTGGGAGCGGCAGCTTCCATGGGGACTCCTGCCAGTCTGATACTGACGAGGGCGAGGCCGAAGATGGAGATGGTGGGAGAGAAGTGGCCTCGGTGGACGAGATTGTACCCAGCCTTCGGAGGTGTGCGAAGTTGTTGGACGAAGTGGAGCCGGCTACAATTGTCGTTGATGTGGACAGATGTATGCTGGATGTCACTGCCAACATCCTTGAGTCCGGACCATAGGGAAGACCTTGGTATGTGTACTGAAATTTGGCGAATTGACAATTGGTGCTCTAGGAGCAGAATTGATTCGCACGTCATCTAGTAAGTGGATGTACCAAAGTTGATCTGATCATAGCCAGCATCGTAGACCTAAAGCAAGACGGGGACCATATCAGCTCTTTTTCATTCGTGTCATTCGTGTCATTCGTGTCATTCGTGTTATTCGAAGTAAAGATCCACCGCAATAGTAGACGTTAATGCAGATCAGTAAACATGACTCACCTTATAATAGTCCTTCAAGACAGCCAAACCCAGTATCCACTATCCAGAAGTATTGCCTTCATTAATAGCACCGACATATTAATCGCTCAACGTGTCAATTTCCCCGAAATCAAGGTCGTCATTGCTTATGTAGAAAGGCTTTGATTGACCTGTGAAGCTGAAGCTCGCATTTGGTTGTGATGCGCAGGGGTAGGCCCAGTATCCTCCTGCTGCGTCGTATGTTGCTCCCGGAACACCGTGCAAACGCAGCCAGTATTGAATTCAGCTACTTGTCTGATGATCTTGCATGTGAGGTTAGGCGCTTGGGTGGTTGAGGGGGAACACTAGCGAAGGGGGGAAAAGGTGACTTTGCATTGTCATCTTGACTTTTCTTGATTTCGGCCAAGCGTGTTTCGGTGCAGTTGCTAAATGCCCTTCTGACTCCATAAGAGGTGCGCTCTTCTATGATGTGATAGTTGTGTTAGATCTGCCAGTCTAGCTTCCAGTAAAGGAACAGTAAAGCTATTTAAGGAACCATCTAGCTTGAGACTAGCATTGAAATTGACCATGCTTTCTGCCCATCCTATGGAGCGTCTGTTCACTCGTTGTAGTGGAATACTGATAACAGGACGATGATCGGGAAGTGCCTGAGCGTGAGTTGGAAGGATGAGAATGGAGAGAGCGACGAGGGGCAGAGAGAGGTGACTACTTTGCTAGTTAGGAAGAGGCAGGCCAAAGCTACCTCTCTAGCTTTGCACTGTTCAGAGGTTCGAGCATGTAGAAGGGATGTAGGAGTAATGAAGCTGCAGCTACGGAGAGAGGGGCCGGTAGGGCGAGCGAGTGAGAGCATGCATGGGAGGGTGTGAAGCACGCAAGCAAACACGGACACATGCACTCTCTTTGCTACCACTCGTACAATGAGATCCACTGCAAAATCACGCTCGCAGGTCGCTCTCTCGTATATGATTCCATCGGCTCTTGAAGGTGTGTGCCGCAACTCTCCTTGCCGAACAGCCAGCTGTTTGGGCTGTTCAGAGCGGCTGTAATGATGATCATGTTTCCAATGAGAAGCGTGTGCCGAATGCTGACATTGCGCGCTGTCGGGAGACGAGTCCCTCAGGTGCATACTGCATGCACGTGAGGTACAGCATAGATGATCGGGCGGAAATCATCGGCGATTGAAGCTGGCTGGAGAAGGGCATCGACAGAAGCTGTGACATCTACCATATCTGCATTGCGTTTCAATGACATGCATGCATGCTCTTTGTCGATGATCGCATCACTGGCTGCTGTCGTGCAGCGTCCCTGTCGCTGTGCTGCCCCGTGCTCAAGGCGGGAAGATTACTATTGGGCGACTAGACCGCTGGAAGAAAGAAGAAAGCGGAGCGCGAACCAGACCTATCCTGGCTGATACTCTGCGAATGAAAGCGTGCATACATGGCATTCCACTTTTCCACCTTCCACTCTCCTGCGCACAATGACTTGGCTTTTCCTTCCGTCTTTGACTTGCCTTGCAGGACCCACTCGCCACCCACCGAATGAAAGGGAGTCCTCCTCATGACCGCAGTATTAATGCTGCTTATACATGCTATCATCTCAGGACAAAGGCGCGATGCAATGCAGTGGACTGCACGACATGAGAGCTAACGGGCACAACGGGCATCTCGGCTTTGCTGCGTTTGCTTCGCCAGCTGGATACTCTCAGCCTGCCGGAAAACTTCCTTTTGTATTCTCGCTGGCTGCATGCTGACATTGTCGGACGCTTTCTCCACCTTTGAGTGATGCTTTGCCCATCCTCTGGGGGAGCAGGTAGCAGGTACACTCACCTTGACTGCATATCAGCCATTGAAGTAGCCAGACTTTGTTTCGAGAAACAAAGTTTAACCATACTTCAGCCAGAGCAAGAACAAGCACGAGCTCACTCACACCCACACCCACACCTACAACAGCACGCCTATAGGATGGACAGAAGCTGGGAATCGTGAGTTATCCCAGCTTACCAGCTGTTATAGCTAGCCCAGCAGGGGGTGTCCAGTATAGCAGAACTGATCGATGCCTCTCTCCCTCTCTATGTCTCTACTACACAGGCCTCAAGCGCCGTCCTCGTACAGCGCCTCATCCAGCAGCAACTGCATCTGGGATACACCAACGAACGGCGATCCGTGGGGCGAGGAGTAAGTTATACCATTTCACCTAGCACTGTAGCCAGCTGGCGATGTCTAGTATATCAGACTGAATGGAGTCCCCCTGTCTCTCCTTCTCTTGTGCAGCTGTCCCGATTCTATCGCCGCGGCAACGTCCGCCTCAGCCACCGTTGCTGATCCCTGGAGCTATGAGTGAGTTATACCACTTCACCTCCTACTACTGTAGCGAGCCAGCCATGTCTCGTATAGCAGACTGGATCATACCTCTCTCTCTCTTGTTCTCTTGTGCAGCGGGGCTCCCTCCTCAGCCAACACCTGGTCCTCCTCAGCCACCGTCGCTGGTCCATGGGGTGAAGAGTGAGTTATACCATCACACCAGCTACTGTAGCGAGCTCAGAATGTCCTGGATGGCAATCTGATTGATATTCCTTCTCCCCTCTTCCTATACAGCTCTTCTTCCGCCTTCCCCGCGGGTTCCTCGTCATCCGCCAATGTCGCTGACCCATGGGGCGAAGAGTGAGTTATTCCCTGTTAGGCGATTACTGCAGCCAGCTCGGATTGTCCAGGATAGCAAGCTAATCGATACTCTCTCTTTTCTTCTCCTGTGCAGTTATCCGCACTCTCCCGTCGCCGCCGCCTCCATAGCATACTCGGCCGCCCCGCAACCCACTCTCCAAGGATATGGACTGCCATTGCCGGCAGCATTGGCTCAGCATTGGCTCAGTCACTCTACGCAATCAACAGTCCCGGTGCAAGAGCCACAGCAAGAGGCCAGCGGCAACAGCAGCATCGGCAGCAGCAACAGCCGCAACGGAAGCAGCAGCATCGGCAGCAGCAGCAGCAGCAGCAACGGTAGCGGCAGCATTGATGAAGACTACCCGGAGGTCGAATCAGACGAAGAGGTGGAGTACGTTGAACAGCAGTACATGCCACATCCACCAGAAGAGGCAGAGAACAGCAACCCTATTCCCGTGGTAGAAATGGAGCTAGACGAACCCAATGTCCACTCCCGCGACGAAGTATTTATGGAAGGTCAAGAGGCGCTCTCGGAGGAGAACCGAGATACCGGGATGTTCGTCGACAATGATGAAAATGAAGACGAAGAAATGCTGGCAAATGATATTGAAGATATGCTCGTCGAGAACGCTGAAGCTACGCTGGCAGCTGATGAAGACGACGATGCCATGGATATAGACGAACAAGACGAACAAGACGAGGAAATGCAGGTTGACATCGTAAAAGTCACGTGGGTTCGCGCACCAGAGCCGTCGAACATTCCAAGCATCTTCAGTTTCCCTCTAGGCTCGACACCTATCGAACATGCACCTACCAGCCATTCTTCCGTCGCTGGCCATCCTGTCCAGCTTCCTCTTGATGCTCCACATCAAGCTCTTCCTCTCTCTCAAGAGCCGCCCAGAGCGGGCAGACCAGAAGCTGTAGACCTCTTCCCGCAAACGGCATCACCTCTACAACTTCGAAGCCCAACTTGCCGACTTTTAAGCTCCTACCACAAGCAGAAGCCTTACCAGCGACATGAGCCATACAAACGACCCCGCTCGCAAGCTCTTCCCAAGAAGAAGACCAATGTTACCCTATGCAACGAGACACTAGCTCGCATGCACAAGAGGTCTAATGATGCCCGTCTTGCATCGCAGGCTGTATATCAGACCAAGCCTTCACTTCAAAATTCCTCGAACACTGCAACGCTCCCGAAATCAGTCGCGTCCACTTGCAACACGCCGGTTCGGATGCAAGACGATGCAATTAATGAAGAGAAATCTCCTAAGACCCCTTCATACCCTAAAAAGGTCTCATTTAGAGAGAGTTCCGCTCAAGTTTTAGCACCGTGCGTCGAGAACATACTGAAGCCACGTAAAGGAGAGGAACTCACAGGCAGGAAAGATAAAGCATTGGAAAAGAAGGATGAAGAGAAAAAGATGGAAGAAGAAGGAAAGGAAGAGGCGGTTGAAGAAGCTGTCGAGGGAGCCGATCAGGGTCTTCAGGGGGAGGCAGAAGTGCTGGTACTAGCCAAAAGCAAAGCTAGCCAAGTTTTGGCGAACTACAAGTGGCTTGCAGTCTCTGCTTTATGCATAGGCGGTCTTTATTTGACGGCTACTTCGATTTCAAGGGTCTTTGGTTCATGACTAAAAACGCTTCAAACAACAAGAACAACATGGCGACTTCTTCGGTTTTAAAGGTTCCAATCATATTCTCTCGAGAGGCTTACGCATCGGATCAAAACGCTCAGGCAGGAAAGAAAATCTAGCTATTTGTCAACTTGTTGGGTTCTGAGGGGCTTCAAGATGTTCACTCGGCAATCTCACCTAATTCTGGTTCACTGTCAAATCTACAAAAGGTGATCAAGAGCAAGATATGCGGGAATGGTAACTCATCTTTTGATGGGTAGTATCGATAGCGAAAGTACCACAGCTCATCCAATGCGTGGAATAACTTCTGTAAGTACCGATATCGAATCCTCTCGCTTCTGACCTATGTCCAAATCTGACAGACCAATAATCTCGGGATCAGCCTTATCGACTGCGCGTGAGCAAGTTCAGACCAGCTCCTATTAAGTTGCCTAATCCTGACAGCTTGCTTCTCAGGCCCAGGTCCTTCATCCCGCAAGCAAACAATCGACACATGTGGGAAAAGCTGGCGAAAGGAGGATCACAACAACTGTATCTCAAGAAAGTGATGTCGATGGCTTCCACGCGTACAATATTGGTCTGCTCAGCTCGAGAGCTTGCTACATTCTTTTTTTCCCTTGCACTCCTGAAGGCGCTATGCCTCTCCTTCGAGCACAGGCATTGCTATCTCAGGCAGACATGCTTTGGTGTTGGAAGGGTTTTGTTACATCTCATCGCTATGCTGGAGGAAGAATGCTACAGTTACTCAGTGCCACAGCTGGACTCAGGAAACCTGTGGAATTGTAGGTCTCGAAGTCCATAATGTTTCTCATGACTGGTCGGTTTGGAGAAGAGAGGAGTTGCTGACCCTACATGATCATGTTTGACTCACAGCTCAAATCGCAGATATCATCATTGCAGCTATTGGCATTCCTGAATATGTCCAAGACGAGGAAATCAAGCCCGTAGCTATTGTCATTGAAGGTGGCACAAACCAGATTACAGGTGGGTTCCAGCGCTAGTACCAGCTTCCAACGATCTATACATTGACACAATTTCTTACTGCTTGTAATGCCTTGCTAACACACAGATGCATCCAAGAAGTCAGGCCAACATGTAGTCGGTGGCTTCAACATCGAAGCCGGAAGCAAAGTCGCGAGCTGTACTATTCCCGTACCAGGCTGTCTTTGACCTAAGACTGTTGCTATGCTCAAGATGACCATCTTGACTCCTGCTGAAAGATGGGTGGAGATGCGCCTGGAAAGACACGTCAAACCTTTGAAGCTTCATTTTTTGGAATAGGTTCCTAGGTCTAGGTGAGTCAAACCTTCCGTTCTCAGCGATGATCAATATCTCCTCGCTGATACCATCCTTCATCATCAGCGACATTGGAAACTGTCATTGATTTCCCCCCTTTCTTATTGCTGCAGCAGCCGCCATCGTGCCAGATACTTTCACGAATCCACCATATCCAACAGGGCTCTCTTCAATCGTCCTTGCACTGCCGAAAAAGGTGTTCGCACTTTCGCGCCTATCACGCTCCAACGCCCGGAGAAGCTCCGGATCGACAAGACCAACCCTGCTGATCTGACCGAAGAGTAACAAGCTCCTCTCGCCCGCCGCGATATTGACCCGACTGCTGCGATATGACAGCGTGTCTTGCATGTCATGGACCGTTAACTATGCAAGATGACATTCGACCAAGCTCCAGTGAGAAAGGTGTGATTCGAGAAATAGGTTTCGATATAGCCGGAGCTTCAGAATGTATGGCTTTGCTGGTACCAGTGCACGGATTGAAAGATGTGAAGGGAAGATTAGGTAAAATGCCAGTTGCTCCGAGGAAAACTGGTGAATCTATCATTTGAGATGGAATTGGAGTCACAAACTTGAGTAGTAGCCCGAACGGAAACTCCATATTGGTTCCCTCTCGAATATCTTTTATATCGTCAATCGTCAGTCAACTTCGTTCAGAATTTCAAGGTCGCAAGTACCCAGTGGGAAGTCATAGCGGCTCAGAGTCACTGGTCGACAGTCCATCCATCTCTGTGCAAGTTTAGCAAAGCGTATTGGATCTTCCACCTTCCATCTCCGTGTCGCGCGCGGTATGAAGGAAGAAGAGCGCCGGCGGGGCTACTCGTCTTTCGACAGTGTCAACAGTCAAAATTCAGTAGCTAAGATGAATGCGGGCGAAGACTTCTGTAAGTACCGATGATGGATCCTCTCGCGTCTGAGAATTGAACGAATCTGATGAACCAATCTTCCATTTGCTAG
Organism: Cystobasidium tubakii; assembly: GCA_024345325.1. Classification (NCBI taxonomy): domain Eukaryota; kingdom Fungi; phylum Basidiomycota; class Cystobasidiomycetes; order Cystobasidiales; family Cystobasidiaceae; genus Cystobasidium; species Cystobasidium tubakii. The sequence continues at coordinate 385,461 of BROO01000001.1, read as the reverse complement.
CCTTTTCGATGGCGCGTGAGCGAGTCTAGACGTACTTCTGCCAAATGGTCAATTCTAACAAGTTGCATCTCTTACCCGTCATCTCGCAGGAATGCGACCGCAATATATTACTGTAATCTTGACAAAGCCATACTGAAGAGGAACCAAAAACCAAGAAATCAGAGCCAAAAAGCAAAACCACAAAGACCTCAGCTATACTATAATCATTAGGAGGGTTCCGTTTGGGAAGTGGCAAGAAAGAACTACTTCTGGCAGAAGTGACCGAAATGGAGAAGACGCTACTGCTGCAATCGCTACCAGCTAAGAAATGCGATGCTGCTGCAGAACATAATCTCGCACAAACAGATAGAAGTAGCACTTCTCGGTACTCCACCTTCTGCCACCGACTTCTGCAAATCGAAACATCCATCACAAGTAATCTCAGAAGTAGCCCATACAGAAACCCCACATTAGTTCACTTTTAATATTTTCTATATCTTCAATGCCCACTGAACTTCATTCGTCATTTCTGCATTCACAACCAGTCAGTGAGAATCGTAGCAGGCCCGGAATAACCGACGGACAGTCCATCTACTCCTGGGCAAGTACCAGGCGATAAGTGTGTTGGATCTGGCCACCTTCCGTCTCCGTCTCCGAGCGCGGTGTACAGAAATGAGCACGAGAGCAGCGGTATGCAGAGCAGGAGCATCGTGGAGTGAGGCTTCTGCCGATGGGAGGAGGTGATTTAGCAAAGAGCGAGAATGGAGTACAGGCATGTTGAAAATGAGGTGTTGTGATGGCTGAGCAAGCAGGATGAGGCACATGGAACCTGGCCGCAAGACCTCAAGAAATCACTTTGGCGAACGCGAAGATCAGGATCATCAAGCGTCGGACCGCGAGCTTGGCGGAATATGGTGAGTTGATCCATATAGTCCAGTAGATACTCCAGAAGTTTCGCTAATTCCAAGCTTTTGTATTGTTTCACGTCGGGTCGTGTTCGAGTTGCTGCAGCACTGGTTGTTACAGCAGCTCGAATACGACTCGAGTCCTGATGCTTCCGTCACCCGTCACACCTACTGGACCCCCGAAACACAAAACCCACCGCCAGACGCGTTCCAGCTGCCTCATCCTGCTTGCTCAGCCATCATTACTTCATCATCTTTAGCGTAGTGTGCACTCCTCTCCCGCATACTAGAACACCTCCTCCCGTCGACAGGAGGCTGCCTCCGTGATGGGAATGCTATTCACTGTCTCAGAGTGATGCTTGAATTTCCGCTCGGATGTCGGTGACGAAGGGGATCCATTACACGCTGCTTGGTACATGCAGGTGAGTAGTAGCTGTGGTCTGTCCTCTAGGTACGCTGGGTAGGGAGGGAGAAAACAGTCTTTCCCCACGGCTGGAACTCATTCGAATGGGTGTGATTCTTGATGTTGGATTGTAGGACGGTGTGCTTTTCTGCTTGATGCGCTTGTGAAATATAGTTAGTCCTATGTGCATCTTTTCAATTCGTGTGTAGCTTCGATATCGGTCGCAAGCCACCGTTTCATTCCTAGTAGACCTACAAGTCTCATTGATTGCACTACAATCAACAACATTGTTTGAACGGGCGAGCTTTATAAACCTGAAGCCCGCTGGGTATACACAACCTACCGACTGGGTTGTCAGAATGGAGTTATGAGACGGAAACACACGCCCACATGGCTCAGACACCTGCACACTCTATGGCTACCCGCCATCTGACAAGCTCCTAGAACGACGGTGTTTAAATACTGGGTCGGTTATCGTAGTTTGCTGCTTCACGTCCTGCATGTTCTAAAGCAAGAGGGAATCAGCAGCCGAAACAGACGTTCTCGTACTGAAGCGCATTCTAGAGAGCAATCAGAGCAGGTGTCTCGTTCTGGAAGAAGTCTCAGCTAGTGAGGACCACCATACTCTGATGTTCCTTCTACTACCTCCACCTACAGCCATGCATGCACCAACCTCGCCCAACTGGTCAGACGTCTTCTCGGGCTGCACACTCTCGAGCCGGTGGAAGCGGGCAATGGCAATTAACCATGTGAAAGAGTGGGAGGGGAGAGTGCGCATGCATGGGTGTCCAACAAGTGGAATGAGATGCCGTGCTCGCTCTCCTCACTCGCTGTCTGACCTGCGTCTTTCGCCCTCTCTGCTTCAAGCTTTTTGTCTCACGGTACAAGCAGGAGATTGAAAGAGCAAGAATAGCGATAGACACACACAAGCACATCTGTTAAGACATACATCGAGACAAGGCACAGCACAACCACGATGGAGCCCCTCGGCATGCGGGACGACGCACCTCTCGCTCACAAACCTCGTCCATTCCTCATCAGCCTCTGCTACAACGGCCGTCAACAGGCTCTCATGCGGCCAGAGACGCTCAGCAGTGTGAAGAGCAATGCAGTATGGACATTCAACCTCCCTATAGACACCAACCTCGATACGATCGCCCTCTGCTATCGTGATGGGAGGCAGACGCTGACAGTAGGCAACGAAGATGACTGGACCGCTCTACGCAGTCATCGAAAGGTGAATAATTTCTCCATCGACATTGTACGTATAAAACAACCCTACAAGCTACTTAGCTCGCTGGTATAACTCACATCCCTGACCCTCTCCTCGTCCGTCTCACTGCAGGTCCCCAAAAACAGCTTGCCCATGCTGAAGTCCGGCGAAGACTCAGGTTTTGATGCCTTTACCTCATCACCTACAAAGCCCAGCGCTTCAGAACTGCAACATCTCGAGTCTACACACGACATGTGGACAAACAACGACCATGCCGGAGATGCTTGGGGCGACACTGCCGCTACTGTCCAACCTGGCTTTGCATCCACTTCAGCAGATGCCTGGGGCGATACCACTGTACCGGAGGATAGCAAAACAGCAGCTACGGCCACAGATGTATGGGGAGAAGCTCCATCAGCCCCAGATGCTGCTTTAACTTATCCAGACCACGCAGACTCTCTTAATCCCTGGGGAGAAGTCAGGGTTGTGCCCTCTACTGTTAGCGCCAAATGTAAACAGATCATATCAAAGGCGGTGCCGAAGGGGAGAAACACAGATGGAGATGTCATTAATGGAGCTAGGCAAGAGAAAAGGATCGCTGAGAACATTTGTGAAGTCAATCAGACTGCGGGTCCTTCCATCAACCTTAGCATCTGGGACGAACAAGAAGATACCGAAACAATTATCAATCCTGCCGCTCTTGTCGACGCCCAGGAAGACGATCCGACCACTAATGCTATCAAGGAACATCCATCAACCGGTAGTAATCCATGGGGCGAGCCAGATGAAGCGGTTAAGCCTAAGGGTCCTATCATCATCACCAGCGCTTGGGGCGATGCCGATGAAGAAGGAAGGACTACCTCTGCGCCTCCAGCTGTCACGAATGACGATGCATGGGGAGGATCATCTACTTCTCAACCCAATGTCTATTCCAATCAATCCTCTTACGCCAGCAGGGGAGGTGGAAGAGGGGGTCCTAGAGGCGGCGGTAGAGGAAGAGGGCGGGGTGGTGGATGTGCAGATCATGTGAATCGTTTCAGTGATAATAACCGCGATAGAAGCGGATCCCCAAGCAGCATCCAATCTCGAAAATATGATTCTGGACAGGAAGGGAAGCAAATGTATCAAGCTCCGGACAATGGCTGGAAAGCTCGGACGCAGCGTCATCGTCCTTATGCAACATTGAACCATCAGCAGCATGTGTCTACCGATGGAACTGGGGGACGAGACACAAGATCTGATTATTCACTATCTCCACAACAGTCATTCACCGCGGGAGCTCACCAGACTGGATCTATGCAATATCTTCGTTTTGACTCCTCTAACAACGTTCCTCAAGTCAGCGCTTCTCCCTGGATGCCACAGGAGCACATGGATGCTAGTCAGATCCCACGTCAAGCTCCGCCTCTCTTCCACGCGTTTGACACCGCTATCAATGTTGAACAGGCGCCAGTCGAGAATCTTGCACCTTACCATAGCACATCTACCCGTCCTATGGAAAGCAACAACTCTGCCACCGCCCCTTAAGACTGAACGTTGATGCTGTAGGCGGCGTGATATCATCAGAAGCAAGCCCTCGAGACCGGCTTACTCTGCCACCTCACTGCTGTTTCACTTCTGCGAAGCTTGCTGTCATCACCGAAAGCGCTGGCTGTAACAAAATCTACATCAGTTGAGGATGACCACCAGGCGATACACGAGATCACATCACTATTTCACTATTGGAACCAGGGAGTGAATCAACTTCAACCCTCTTGTAGCTAGTTTCAGGATTTTCGACTTTCTTGTAGCGATATTGGGTTAATGCTGCTAGCTGGACTTTCACATGAATTTCTGCGGAGGTCAATCCTGCACTCTGGCGCACCTTTCCGTTATAAGGTATCTGACATAGGCCATCTCCTACTAGTCATAGGACAAGTGGACGAAGTCGGTCGCTGTTATGCTGCTGCACCCAGCAGTTGGCTGCAATGGCGGCAAGACCACCCTGTCTAAAGGTATTATGGGAGTGGCACACTACACAGGTCGCATTCTCCATGTTGGAATCCATCAACGTTCGAAGGTGTCATACGGAGATGCTATACCAGCAGAAGCATTCCATCACATGCTCCAAACTCTGGGTCGCTTCCAAAGAAACTCGACCGAATGTTCCCAAATGCGACTGACCATTGGTATATCGTAGGCACAGTGGTACAGCCCATACAATGTTCCCGAGTCTGGATTCAGCCTAGAAGATCAGACAGAACCTATGAGCAGTGTAACGAAGACTGCAAAGCACAAATCGTCAAGGCAATTCTGTACCGCGGGCAAGTTGGTATGGTAGCACTGCATTCCGTCATACGCTTTCCGGAAATGGTCAAGTGAGCTAGCTGAGCGATCGAAATGGGACCTCTGAATCTTCAATGAAAACCTTGCAATGTACAAGGTGTTCGAGTGCAGTTTTCGGTATTGGAATGCCCACCTGACTGTGGAGATTCAAGTTTAGAATCAATTGTCCATGTTTCGCCGTATGTGTGCTGGTGACCAAGCTCAAGTCTAGCGGTCACCGACGACTTTCAAAACTAGAGATGATTCACGAAGGACCAGCATCGGTGTTGATCAACAACGTTCGTACGACATCATCCATATAATAAATAAAGACCACTTGGCTCTCCCAGACACCTCTGGCCGCGTCTTTCTTCCTCCGATCGTCCTATTTCTGGGAATATGCAAAGGTGGCTTGCGTGCGAGAAGACAAGAAACCGCCCATAGGTATCAGGAGGTAATTCGGCGGCACCACATTCGCAGCTCTTCCTTTCGTGACCATCTTCCCAAGCTTGCATCTTCCTAAGAAATGCCTGCTATATCGAAGCTTTCCTGCAAAGCACTCCTGCTTCTTACCATCGCCTCAGGCTTCTTCCTGCAAGTCACGCTTTCGGCACCTGCGAACTTCGCCGCTGCGAGATGTGGCACAGTCGAAGATCAGCAGGAACAGGCACACGCAGAGGAGCTAGGTCTGTTGAGGAGATCATGTACTCTAGCTAGAACAAGGAAACTGGCTGCTCTTGCGAGCGGTAACGGTTCGAGCTCAGATGCTGCCACTACCTCCACCCCTTCTACTTCATCACCTGCATCAAGCTCGGCTTCCAGCAGTGACCAGGCTACTTCCTCTTCCATACCTTTGACGAGGACTTCATCCGATGAAGATATTTCGACAAGTAGTAGCTCTGTCCAGCCAAACACTTCTACCTCTTCCGCGACTACGACGTCTACGGCCAGTCCTAGCTCATCTTCGTCAAGGGGCAGTACACCGTCGAGTTCTTCCACGCCTTCCAGCTCATCAGCCCCTTCAAGTTCTACATCAATCCCTTCCTCCTCATCTGCCTTGTCTTCTTCTTCTCCTTCATTATCATCGACATCGACGACTTCCAATTCACCCTCGTCATCCAGTATCGCCTCGACGAGCACTTCCAGTGCAGCGTCCAGCACAGTCTCGTCCGGCAAGGGTATGGCAGGCTGTTCATGCGGGTATCAATTATCAAACTTCAACAATCAATACCTACGCAGTGCTTTCAGTATGAACTTTAGAAAGTACTCCTCAGTATCTCAGATCCAAGCAGCAGGAATGACAGTAGCCGACGGGTATCAAATTGGAAATACTGCGCCTGATGGAACCTATGTCTATGGAGTGGCTTCAAACGTCAAATTCGGTCGTGATGGTGTCCATCTCATTGTTCCTGGTAATCAGACAGCAGGTGGACGAGTTACTGGAGCCCAGCTGATCTTCAATAATAATGGAAGAGGCATGACTAAAATGTACGCTGAAGCTGACATTCGAGTGGATGCTACACCTGGTACATGTCAATCATTCGTACGTCCATCTCTCCAATCTTAAGCTCTGTCTATAATCAGCTGACAATAAGTGGACCGGGCCTTATAGTGGACTTTTACAAACGATCTCTCAGCAAGCTCAGATGAGCAAGATATGGAAGTGATAGCAGCTTCTTTACTCACAGACAGCAAAGTGCACGCGGCGGGACTGCAGCTCACCAATCACGCACCCGACAAGAGCGGAAACAAGGATCATAGAACTGTTCCTTTCCCTACCGACCCTAGCGTCGGCTTCCACAAGTACACGTGAGTCCTGTCTACCACTGTCGTAGTGCCCCTTGTGCTGATGTATGCGCGCGCTCCCGTTTTCATTGGACCATGCAGTATCGCCTGGGACAGAAGCTCCGTCTCTTACTCTTTCGATGGGCAGCTTCTGGATGGACCAACAGAAGATGGTCAGTCAGCAAATATATGTCTGCCTCACCCTGTTCCATTACTGACCATCTATCTCGAGTGCAGTCTCAAAAAATCCTTCCAATCTACTTTTCAACCACTGGGCAAGCGGTAACATTGGTTTTTTCGGCGTATGTGACTTTGTTCTCTTGCCAAGCATTGATTTATGCTGATTGTCGTTTGTAAATGCCCACAGGCCCCTCTACCAAATAACACAGTGACCATGAGGGTGCGGTCTATGCGACTGTATTATGAGACAGACTTCGATTCGTCGCTACCGTCGGGTTGCACCCAGTCAAATGTCTGCGTAGTGTAGACCACCGCACAAGTACTCTACTTTAAACAAAACATAGCATCTTGCCCTGCTCTCCAGCAGTGCTCCCGCAGTGGATGCTCTCGCTGATCCCTCGATAGACCCTCAAGTTTGTATTGCGTTAGCAAATGATAGAATCCCTCAAACCATGTCACAAAGCCGTAGTAGCATAGTGTAGTACTTCAATATCAAAACAGATTAATGTTAGTTCCAAAAGCCTATCAAGCAGAACGGCAGCACGGCTACAGGCCAATCAGCAACAAGCGCAGATGTGCGAATCTGAAGATATCTAATATTGCCTTTACCGTGTTGAGAGCGGTGTGGTGCTCCCTTGCCTTTGCTAATGTTACATGCCCTTCCGAGATCCTCTCTAATAAAGCTACAAGTGTTGAAACGGAGCAGTAGTTGCGTATTGGAATAAATCCACGCACAGGTATTGTCATTCAATTTTAAGTTTTTGCAAACGCACACAAAAGTGACAAACAGTTGCATGCATTTTTTGGAGTGTGTCAATCCTCGTCCACTTCATCTTTGGGATGATCTGTCAAATGATCCGGGAAATATTGTTCTAATTTGCTGTCTAATCCTTTGCGTCCTACATGGGAATTGACTTTGTATCTGTGGAGCCATAAGAGAAGTTGCGAAAATGTAAGTAACGAGTAAAGTGGTATGTTTCGAGGAAAGAATGTTCAGAAAGCAGACATACCTTTCCAGACTATAATCCTCGAACTTCCGCCCAATCTTTCTGGCGGTCATTCCACCGTCTTTCAGCTTCCCATGCGCCGAAATCTCAGCAATAGTGGTCATTACAGTTTCTTGCTTCGGCTTCAATTTTGACGGGACATATGATAACCTTTCATAGCATGTGAGTACGTTCTTGAGTGACATGTTAATGCTCGATACGAGCACTGTCGGTGGTTGTGTTTCTGGAGCATGCGAGCTTTCGGGGACCAAGAAGGTGACTTCACGAGCGTAGCTTTCAGCGCTGCCACTGCCAAGAAGCTGTTTACCATACATTCAAAGCTCATCATCAGCCTCCAATAATTGCCCAGAAGAAGATCAGGGCAGCCAGGCATAAGTGGAGAGGTATGTGGGGGGAAAAGCTTACAGACGTCACCCATCGAGGAGTAGGCTGGATGACTCCAATCAATCTCTCCGTCCTTAATACTCCAGTTTCCGGGTCTATGCTTCTATCGAGCACATCAACACTAACGACATGTTGAGCGTATTCATTGGGATATTTACGAAATAGAGTACCGGCCAATTGATGGAAATTGAAGCTTATAATCTGGGAAGAGCTCCAAGAGACAGGCATCGATTAACGAGAGACCCCGGAGATGATACTCTCTGCTTTTCCGGAGACAGTCTTTTGCTGTTGCTTTCGTGTGTTCTTCCCACGTTGCAGGGTTCCTGCAGTTCGGTCGTTTCCGCAGTCGAGATAATGAGAGTGATGTCCGCGCGAAAACAGGGAATCCTAATCGCTCAATGTGACTGGCACGCGCATGAGGCTGCAGTAGAGTGAAGCTTGATGGCCTGTGTCGTGGATGTGTGTAACAAGGTGCTCGGAGGCAAGGTGTAGCCAATGCACACCCACGGACAGAACGCAGCAAGAGGTGATCGAAGAAAAGCACGCAGATAGGATGACCCGGAGGACGCAATCTGTACTAGAATACCTCCAACCACATGGTATTGCCCACTCCAACTGAAGACTGCTCGTGGGGAATGGATGCTAATGCCGAGTAAAGAAGGCTAGACCGCCATGGGGTAAGGAAGGCGATCCACTTTGATATACAACGAACAGGGTACTTCTGTGTGCGTGGGGAGTATGGCGATAGTGCACTGGCCTGTCGCAGGGGTACGAACAAGCCGACAGACGGGCCAAGTGACGCTCTCTTAGAGCAAACCATACTCCGGCGACTGCTCTTCAAGGGGATACTTCAAGATACTATCATGTTGATGTCCGTAAGTGAAAGGAGAAATAAGGAAGAAAGACGAGGTATGGCAGGGATACAAGGTCGTTGCTTGTCTTAATTTCTCGCAAAGACACCCTTCTTTTTAGCTTGGGGAGGCGTCAGAGGTCGTCCAGACTCGAGGCGGCGTTCTGTCAGGGGGATCGCAGACCCATCAGTATCACACACCCACTTCATCGGAGGTCGACCGTCTAGCCAATACTCACTCTTTTCGTCTAGATCCGCACGAGTTCGCTCGAGTTGATCTTTCATCTCTTTATGACGAGCATAGAGCTCTTCCTCGGATTGCTTCAGCTTGGCTTCCTTTTCAGCGACCTGCGACAACAAACGATGATGCACGACAGTCAGCAGGAATGAATAGTGAGGCTCAAGTTGACTGTGAAGCGGATATACCTTCTGCTGGAAGACCATCTTCATTTCAGCTTCCATCTTCTGTAGCTTAGCTTCGTGCAATGCGCGCTCCTCTGCCATCTTAGCTTGGGGGCTGAAAGATACCAAGCACGAAGCAGAGTCAGCAATCTCTGAAGCCTCTACAAGGGAAAATGACCTTACTTGATCTCCTTGAATACCGAATGATCCTGCGTGACTCCCATACTCATCAATTTCTCCGATCTATAACGTTCATAAAGGACAGTTTGGGTATGTTCCTTTAATTCCTCCATGTGAGTTCTAATGAGCATCTGGCGCAACTTGACGAAATCACAGTGATCTTCATTGTCTACGTCTACTGCGCCCCAGGGGTAAGAGCGACCTCTGACTTGTCTACCGTCGGCTGTGTCGACTAGTGTGTTCGAGCCTACTACTGCGAAGGGGATCTTGCGCTGCACGAACACATCATGGGTGAGTTGTCAGTTAAGGCGTTGGAGGAAGGTGACAAAGAACCTTAAGGCGAGTTACTCACCATGATCTCCTCGTTCTCGGCAACAGTCTCTTCGTCGTCCTTGTCGTATAAAGGAGCTCTGAAGATATCAACACGGTGATACTCCAAATCACGTAGGATGCGCTCCTTGAAAGCGATAGTCTCCTCCTCTGAGAGCGTGTCACTCTTTGCAATGACAGGGATGAGGTTGACCTTGTTGCACAGTCTCTTCATAAACTCTAAATCCAGAGCTTTAAGGGAGTGACCAGTAGGTTCGACAAAGTACAAACAAGCATGTACTCTATTATCGACCATTTTAGCTCTGTTGACACGATTCTCCTGCTCGAGGTAGGCATCAAAGCGCATCTCGATATTGTTCAAGATAGGCTGCCAGGATTGGTTGTTGTTTACATAGTCCCCGAATCCAGGTGTGTCGACTACAGTAAGCTTGAGACGGACGCCCGACTCTTCAATGTCGGCCGAGATGGACTCGATATTGACGGTCTTGGGTCGGTCGACTGATGGATCTGCGACCTCCTTGGGTGAGTAGAGCGCGGTATTGAAGAGTGTGTTGACGAGTGTCGATTTTCCCAATCCAGACTCGCCTGCAGGTCATCAGCAATAGAGGCAACCGGTGGACCATAATGGGGGGCGTGCACGCGCATAGAGAGGGTGTCAGAAGGGCAACAACGGCCGTCAGCAGGCAGAGCGGAGGACAAAGCAGCGCCAACATGAGACGGACCGACTACCATGACAGTAAAGTGGAAGCCTTTGCGGACCGACTTGCGGTGGTGCTGGTTGGGCAGATTGGCGACTGTGTGCCATATACCCAGACACGGGTCAGCTGGCGGTTGTACCAGTAGACGGTAGCAGGCCACACCACTCACACCCTACATATCCCGCGAGCTTCTTGGCGATGTCTGCGCGTGGCTTTGCGGTGTCTGGCCCATCGTGGCCTGCGTGGGTGGTGTGTGGTGTGATGGATGCATGCAGCACGGACACGAGTGGTGTTCATGGTCAGCCAGGACGACGACAGCAGCACAGCCCACGCACCGTTCGAGTACTCGGCCATGGCGGCAGTGTAATGAGTGTGGATGTCGATGCAGGCTGAGTTGGCGCAAGCATGGATGCTGTCTGCCGTCCATCCGTCCGTCCATCCATCGCTGCGATCACTCTTCGCCGTCTCGTGCTCTAAAAGTTCCAGACTCACTTCAAGCTCTTCAATCCACACACATCCACACACAATGAAGCTCACCGTCGAGCTCATTGCGGGCACAGGTGGGCTATACACCGCCAGCCAGTGTCGCGCTGCTCACACGCCTTCCTGTTTCCCACCACAGACTCCTTCCTGAACCCGCTCAAGGACAGAGAACTCGACCTGCGAGGTGGGTAGACGCGCGTGCACACAGGACAGTAGTGCTAGCTGAACAGGTGGATTCTCCCCTTACCCTATGCCCCATCAAGGCCTCAAAATCCCTGGCATTGAGAATCTCGGTGCGACAAAGGTGGGTAGATTTCATCAAGGCAAGATCGAGGTTATGCAGGCATATCCCACCTTGTCAAGTCTAAGATCTCGCAAGACGCCCTCCATGCTCACCTCTACAGCAATTCTGACACTCGCCTTCTTCCTCTCTGTCACTTCCAGGACTCCGTCGACGCCCTGGACCTCTCCGACAACTCCATCCTATCCCTCTCAAATCTACCAAGATTGACAAGACTCACCTCCCTCAACCTCGCTAACAATCCAGTCTCTCAAATATCTCCTAATATTGGAAGTCAGCTGCCAAATCTCCGGACGTTGGTCCTTACGGGCAGTCAGGTGCGTGTTTGGGCATCTCTTGTCCTTCTCAGAGACAATCAGCTTGCTGATAGCCATCTTCTCGTACATTCTCTCTTTTACATTCTCTCTTTTACATCTCTCTTTGTCGATTGAATCACAGCTACAAGACTTGGCATCCCTAACGCCCCTCTTCGGATTGAAAAAGCTCGAGATCTTGAACCTCAACTCGACCGCCATCTCACAACTACCCAACTATCGCTCCTGGATAATCCACAACATCCCATCAATCCGATGGTTAGATTTCAGCAAAGTAAAACAATCAGAGCGTGATCATGCACGTTCATTATTTGTAAATGAAGATGGAACACCAACATCACTATCGACATCAATGGGAGGACAATCAGTATCAGCAGAACAAGCAGCAAGTGGTGCAAAAGGAGCTAAAACATTCCAAGTCGAAGGTAATGCGAAACAGGGCCTGACGAACGAACAAAAGACTAGAATCAGAAAAGCTATTGAAAAAGCTGGTACTCTGGAGGAAATCCAGAGATTGAAGAGAATGTTGGCGGATGGTTTCGTTCCGGACGATAGAACATTGAAGGCGCTGGGCGGGAAGTGACATCTTGAAAGACGACTATCTCACTATCCTGTCGTTTACTGCAGGCTGAATCTAAGTAGCCCTTGTATTGATAAGATGATGCTGCTTCAATTGCGATGTCTGGTGTGAAATGTAATACCGCTGTATCAACTCTCTACGCAACAGACAGAGAAGCCGTCTTCTCGGAGACAGCTAGATGGCTGAATTGGATGATGCTAGACTCCTGATTCAAGACACATCAAGACCTGTCGCGAATCTTGCACTTGACCTTTTGACGGAGCTTTATTCCGCTTCTCGCCACCGTCATTTCGCAGCGCCGTCTTCCAGTACCTCACTTCTACCTATCTTGCCTTACAACCATCAAGGTTTACTTGTATTCACTGAGACACGTCCTATCGATCTCAAACAATGTCATCGTCACCTGTAAGCTCGCCAGCATGTATGGTATGCACATTTCCACCTGTCCTTCCGCTTACTTGGATGAACCGGGACGGACGGCACTTCTCCATTCTTGCATATCAGCCTTGGACTCGACTCGTACGCTTCATCGCCCAAGAAGATAATAAGGAATACTATGGTCAACCTACTTGCTCGTCTGAAACAGATGTAGGAGAGCTCTTCTTGTCCGGTAGGTTCATTGCACTTAGTATGCATGCCCATCGGAAGGAGCCTCGCGATCACCCTTCGTTTTCCCCAGACAGTACAACTGACGTACCTTCGCTTCCTTATGCACAGGCAAGCTAAAAGCGAAGATACTATCTGGAGACCCACTCTCATCATCATGCTCCTTCGTGAAACCTGAGAAAATACTCACAGTCAAGAAATTGTTAGCTCCTGTTGATATACCTCGATATGGAGCTTCTATAAGATGCTTGGGTACGAATTATCCTATTGCTGGAGCGAAGAAGCCTCCTTTTCCCATTCTCTTCTAGTAAGTATTGTCTTAGTGGTTTAGATCTTGCTGGAAAGCAATGTAGTATTGAATGGCTGATTTGCATTTTCCATAACAGTAAACCGTATACTTGCCTAGCTGGCTTTGGGGATAAAATAGTCGTCCCGAGAGAGGTGCAAGAGTAGGCAAATACCCGTATTACTACTTTCTTCAATATCTTCGCTGATGCTTCTTGAGTCCAGTGAAAGTGATTACGAAGTCGAACTCGTCATCGTCATTGGAAAAGAGGGAAAGAATATCTCCAAGGAGAAGGCATTCGAACATATCGTCGGAGTAAGTCCTGGTATTGGATTCAGCTCTTGGTCCATGGCTGAGCCTGTCGTCACTGCAGTACACATTATGCAATGATGTCTCAGCTCGGAAACGCATGTTAGTCAACTGTGGAAGCGTCGAACATCGTGATACCCTACTTAAAGTTTCCCCACTCTCGACACCACTATTCAACAGGTTTGCGACACCTCAATGGGGTATGGGCAAGTCTTTCGATGGTGTGTGACCTTTCAGCTTCTTCACACCTTACGACCATAGTCTAATGCTTGAGAAACACTAGGCTGGCTACCACTGGGACCATGTCTCGTAGCATCAAGTCAATTCTCAAATCCACAAGATATAGTACTCAAGACACATCTAGCACTTCAGTCAGCCTCACTGAACCCTCTACAGAACGGTTCGACAAAGGAGCAACTCTGGCAGATTGCAGAGACGGTTTCTGCTCTTTCGTATGGCACGTTACTCAAGAAGGGAGATATTATATGCACTGGTACACCACCTGGACAAGGTAGCAGCCAGAAACCGCCCATTTGGTTGCAACATGGTGAGAAGGTCACTGTGTGGGGCGAAGGGATCGGAAGTCTCGTGAATGAGGTGGAATGGGAGAGCAAAGCCTCAGGACGGTCGAAATTGTAACTTGTATGCGTAGTCATTGACGTGGAAGTATGTTTATGCGTGTGTGTGCTATGTCGATAATCTACATGTTGCTCTTTAGACTAAGCCGATAATTTATCGGACTGCTACAGCGCTGAGGGCATGTTCACTATGAAGTCTCAAACAGTACCTATGGAGGGGGCCTTATAGTAGTACACGGTCCATGCTTCGCCAATGACTACCATCGGCACGATGAGAGATACAGCCAAAGGCATAACTGTTAAAGCGAAAAAAGCTTCTGCGGGACCATCAAAGTAAGCAGTCATTGAATATATAAAGATAGTCCATCCGATGCAGCATAGGAAATAGTAGATCAAGAACTTTCTGGTCCATATACGATGATTATTCTCTATCATTTGTAATTTTTCTAGACCGAGATTAAAGTCGCAGTCATAGACGACATGTCGCCTAGCTCGCTGCTTCTCTCCCGATCCATCCCCAAGGCCTTGCGCCTCTAGTAGGGTGTACGATACTGATGAGTGCTCGGGAATACTTGGAGCTACTGCTGCTGCCGCTGTCGCTTCGGGCTCTTCAGCCTTCGATGTGGGATCTGTAGCGTCACGTATTGGTGGGTATTGAGGCTGACTGCTGCCTGAGCCGCCAGGACATGTATCGAAATCTTGTCGCACTGTCCACCGAGACTTCTTTGCATCTGCGACCAGGCAGATTGCTTCGTCCCGGATAGAGCCTGTGAGTGAACATGCTCCCGTTATAGATCCGCTGAAAGAGGTCGGCACAGCGACGAGGCTGGAAGCGGTGCATGTAGCAGAGACATTGATGCTGAAGTGTGTTGGTGGACTTGGCGTACCGTCAGGTTGGGCTTTTGCATCGTCGACCTGTCAAAATAGAAAGTCAAGGATAGACACGCATTGCAATCAGTACCGGGCTATCTTCCGCTACACTACACAGCACGTTGTGACAGGTGAAACGGGTTGATGGAGGAAAGGCCCGAAAGCTTACGATGCGTATCATAGTCCGTCCATAACTATTGTTAGTACATCCTTGAATTTCAATCTTCGCCTTCTTACTCCCTGAAAGTCGAATCTCCGCTGATATAGTCTTGGCCGAAAGATATACATTTGGAGCTTGATCTTGCTCTTCCTGACTGTCGAAACGACCGTATGCAGCTGGTTTGTCGGTGTCTATGTGGTATACTGTGCCTATGATATCTCCAACATCGCTTGTATGAACGTAGTTTACTGCTTGACTGTACGCTGGACGAGTCTTGTAAGACGTGGCATCTCCAGTGGCGAAATGCGAATTTGTGCCGTTGTAGCGAGGAAGCTCTTCATGGACACCAGTTGGACCATCCTCTTGTGAGGCAAGTGCTTGATACGACATCTGTGTGCTCATGCAGAAGGAATTGAAACTCCGACTGTCGTGCAGGAAGAAAGCAGCTCAGGCCGACAGCTGCTTGTCATGACCGGCACAGGCCGAGGTGGCCCCCACCCAGACCAGAAAGATGGAATAGAGCACAGAGGCAACGACTGCACCAGAGTGCTATCAGTAATCTTGGCATTCCTCTCAACCTTACGACGCAATGCATTCGACCCTATGCGTCCACTGCTTTACTCTAGCTTACGAGAAGAGTTCACAAGTCTGGTGAATTACGATGTTCCAATACTAGTAGCCCTCGTTCCCAGGCAGTATGTCAAACTACAGCAGCGGTGTTTAAAGTACCATGAGGTGAATGCATTTGTATGAAGCATATGCTGTGAGATGCATTCTATACTAAGATCCGATGGTTGACTGCTTCCACTGTCAGAAATCACAGTGTGACCATGACCCCTCAGAATCTAAGCTGGGCATCTTCCTTCAGGGAACATTTTCCCAAGTACAGGTAGCCCTCTCTGTCGATACTCTGCAAATGATGGAAGCACAGATGTTGCGCCAAGCTTACATCAAATGGAACACACGAAGCAATAACTCACTGAATTGACAGAGGATTAGCATCGGTAGAACGGGCCAATCCACTTCTCGAGCTGCCGGGGACAGAGTCGTTCATCTGGTAAATGTTCAAAGTATGTCCCGCTTCATGGTCATGTGTCTTTTTTCCAGTATGAGCGGTTTGTTCATCTTCATTGCCAGTGTATCCCGACTTCCAGAAGGATTTCCTAGCTCCGGTGCCTCGACTCCGCGTGCGACCTCGTGGGCTGAGCTTTGATTGCTGTCCTGCAAGAAGGTATTGCGTTAGTGCCAAACGTATTGGAGTTACTATCAGGCCCCAAGAAGCCATGGTCAAAGCAAAATATGACGGCCTCGTCCTTGCGGAAAGTGACAATACCGTCGTCGTGTGAGTGCGATGGTGGAGTCTGGCCTGAAAGAGGATGGGGCACCACGTTCTGACTTGCTTATCGCGCACTTCTTTTGGACGTAGTGATGGCAATCACTAATGGGTCAGGCTGTCACTTCCTGGACGCCAAATCGTTTAACCTTCGATGCAACAGTTTTCCACCTCAGGATGTGAACAAGGAACTATTCACCCCATAGGCCACTCACAACACTTGCGGCTGGAAAGGTGCATTCAAGTTGCATCAGTCACGGCGAGTATGCTTCAGAGGCTAATCATGGTTGGCTCGTACTCCAGGAGTAGCCGACTGCCTCAATCTCAAGCCGAGGATGGCAGTACCATCGATGACGCCGCCTGGTATTACCCCGACTGCAAGGTAGAGATCACGGCAGCGGCATCATGGGACGGGCAATAGCTGACGGTTCATTGCGTTACAGGGAAAGACCAAGGACTTCGAGAACTATGTTGCGTTCTACAAGAACAAGGTCACTGTTGCCTGAGGCTCCTTCTGTGTGAGGGTTCTTGGGGGATCTGAGGGGGTTCCGATGTATCTAAGGACTATCAGGCGAAGACCGAGATCAGAGTGGACAGAAGTCAGAGTTGAGACTAGGGAAGCTATCTGATTTCTGAACTGAAGAAAAGGAAAGAGAAAGAGAGTCCAAAGTCTTCTCTCTTATAGGCTAAAGATACAAGGCTGTGCATAGCTGAGGCTGTATCGAGGCTGTGTCCTTTATCGAATACTAACAAGGCTATGTAGAGATCAGAGACTAACAGGCTGTGTAGAATCAAGGTAGGCTAAGACTATGTATAGTCGTGACATTCTGTGTGGCACGTGCATTTCAATCGAAGTGCAGTAATCTTCCCTTCAGCAAATGTAGTCAGTTGCCACGACGGTGGTAGCGTAGTGTATCGTGCAAGTAAAGAGCATTTGCCCTATATACGGTATTCCCTGCATCTTGGATTGCCGTAACTTTCCATTCCCTGTCTGGATATGGAGGTATGCATGATCGAGATCCTGGAGAGCGCAGGAGTAATCATGCTTGCAAGAACAGCTTCATCAGCTTCAATACATGTGATCATCCACGACTACCTGGATCTACAAGAAGCATGCTCCTCTTACGGCTACCCAAGGCCACCCATACGAAGAGCCCGCTGTCATATCTATTCAGACCGCAGTAGAATTGGAAGGGCTAGCCACATTTATATACGCCGTGGCTATACAGCGCAAGGCAAACAGTCTCGAGCCTGGATCCAGCAATAGCCTGCTCGTATTGCTCTTGAATGACTTCCCGCCATGAATGCATCTCCAGCTCGCAAGACAAGTGATGCTTGCCGGCGATGGAATGTGAATGCCCGCGAATTCGCCCACATCATGCTAGAGTGACAATAAAGTGACATACCGAGCTGGTTGCTCTTTTGTCAACTGCAATTACCGACAGACCAAATGCTCAGCTGTAACTGCGCCTTAGTGGAGAGTAGAGCACCGTGCAAGAATTGCACTCGTCTCGAGGTTCCTTGCACATTCGACTATGTCCACAAGCGAGGTGGGAGATCTCTAGGTAGCCGGCAAGCTTGCCAATCTGCCTTACCTGTAAATAGGAAAGAGTAGAAGGATTGACTTTTACGCATCCACTATAGCTATAAAACAGCCCGTACAAGAGCAAAACGAGAAAGCGGCGACGATGGACAGTCTAGCAAGACCCTTCACTGCGAGAGGGAACAGATCTGCCGGATAGCCGACTGAGCAGTCAAGTGGCCCACACGACGCAAGCTCAATCCAAGCGTGAGCAGACACAGCTTCGTACCTGTGACACATTCTAACAAGGAACTGATACCTATCTCACATCTTCTCAGCAATTCCAACTTTCTGCAATGGCTCGAACTCTAGTTATCCGATTGATGCAGGTACATACATGGTCAACGGCCTTGCTTCAGCTATACCTCTCATACTTTCAGCAAGTCCAAAATCCCAGACTATCTTTGCTGGCGGCATCGGTGGTCCGGGTATTGAAACAGAAGATGGCACCGTTCCATTCGGGTTAACCGTCCCTGCTCTACATACTTCAGATAGTCTTCCAGCACCAAAAACGCAAGACTCTCTTCATCTCTGAAATCGCCCGAATGTAATCAGTCCATAGAGTATCTAAGTCCTGGAAGTCAGATCAAGGTAATTGCATACGGCACTTCAAATATCACGCGACAAGCAAATAAACCACAATTGAGGCTTTCTCCGGATTCTAATAGACTACCACCCTTCTGCACGCTTTTATACCTCTTTAGGACCGCCCGAGAAACTGAGGTTGTGACAGATTGGTCGATTGTCACTTTCTTCACTTCTTTGTATCTAAAGTACAATCATACTCTTTCTCCCATCTTTCATAAACCTCTTTTTGCACATGACCTAGCTACGCGGCGAGATAAGAGAGACCGTCAAGTCCGCTTCGCTGCTGTTCAATCTTCGTGCCAATGAGAAGAGCAGTAGCAAGAGGCCTTCATACTTCAGCTGAGCCCGAATCGAAAAGCGCATCCTCTGGTAAGACTGAGGTACTGTCCAGGGTTGTAGAGAGGCTGATGTGAGAGCTGTTCTCGCCAACTGGAGCCTGTGCCTTGGGTCGTGTCTAAGGGCTGGAGGGTCGTAGACTTTCTCTCTCCAGTCCTCCACCATGAGAGTTAGTCGAAACTTGCATGGATGTCGCATATGATGCAGTCTTTCGGCGCTTGCTAGATGCGGATTGTGAGAGATTGCCGAAAATTATGCAGTCTTCCTGTAGTACTCTGATTCCATACTCCAAGTCGGGAAAGACCTCAGAGGTGAGGAGACGTTCGAAGTACTCTGTTAAGTCTGTTAATGGCCTTTTGAGTTCCATGACTTCGTCCCATACCAAGCCAAGATAAGCTTCGTAGGCATCGGCAAGAATTTTGCTTTCATCCCCACGGATAGGACCGTTCCCGAGATGATGGGTGTTCGCAAGGATTTTCTTTTCCATGCCATACGCTCGAGCAGGTCTTGTGAAGAGAGCATTGCTCAGCAATGGTGCGGCGAACCTCTAGCGTATTTCATGCAGATGTTATATTAGGAAGGAGCGTTGCGAGATGCGGGTGCTTTTCGAACTGTTGCTTACCGCTGCTAGGCCAGATGGCAGAAGCTCATGGCGCTTGATCAGCCAATGTACCACAAATAGACTGATGACTGCATTGCAAACAGACTCTTGCCGCTTATGATCCATCTGTTCGGCTCTTTCTCTCTCCGTACCTCCGGCCAGTGGAGCTTTCGAAAGGTGGCGGACGTACGGCAGATTGAGTAGATGAAAGGGGAGCACTGGAAGCGGTGGCAGGTTCTTGGTGTTCACTTTTATTTTTGCACCAGTGGAAGGTTTGGATGGTCTGGTAGGCCTCCGGTAGCACGCCCGGTTTGGTTGCTGTCCTGCAGGAAAGCATTACATTAGTTAAAAACGTATTGAAGCACTGGAAGCGGTGGTGGGTTCTCGAGATTTACCTTGACATCTTCTCCATTGGCAGATTCGAATGGTGTGGTAGGTTTGGCGGGCGGGGAAGTTGAGCGACCTCGCTCACTGGGGTTTGGTTGGCGTCCTGCAGAAAAGCATTGCGTTAGTGACGAACGCATAGGAATGGGAGCAAGTCCCGATGGGACTCACCATGCTGCCTTCGCTGCTACTCGAGGTTTGTACGTCCTGCCTTCGCTGCTACGCCAGGTGTGTACGTTCAGACGTGGGCGAACGGGCCTTTGTAATCTATCACACACGATGGCAGGTGGTGAAGGAAGTGTCAGCAGAGCCAGACAGGCGACAAAGCAGCGAAAGAGGATGTACTCACTGCCGTCGAGTTGTGGATGAGGCAAAGAGCAGTTGCATAGCTAAAAATCACATCACCCTGCGCACGTTACGCCCCGCAGCACAAAGGGGCTGGTCCCCAGCTTCAGCTGGAGAGGCGCCGGCAAACTTTGGACGATGGCTGTCGCTGATCAAAGACGTCAGGGCGAACAAAAAGGCTTCACAGCGAATGTGTGAGACTGATTTTCAGGTTGAGAGGCGGCTTGAACCCTGGATCTTGCGATGGCGCGGCAAAAACGTATTGGCGTCCCTCATATACCGCAGGCGGACCATGAGTATTAGAGTAGCCAAGCATGCACTTTAATGGGGCTTGAGGCCAGGCAGAAGATCTCGCAAGTTGTAATGCTTAGAGATAACCGCAACGCAATGTGAGCGATATCCATGGGGAAACCTGTCGGGGCCGCTACACTATTGCGCCACAGATGCTTGGATAAAATCTGTCCAACCACGGGTCGTATATAGATGGCCACTATAGGCGAGCAAAGTCTTCTGCGTGTACTGAGTAAGAGAGCGAACAGGTATATCTTCAGGTGGGCCAGAGATAGAGCACTTTATAGCTTGGCATCGCATGCGGGCCATTAATAGTTGAGTAGCTGCGTCACGCGAACAAGTCAGCCATAAGCATGACCATTGCTTGAGCGACGACATACCTAGCTGGGAGTGCTGGAATGCCTATCTCCCTCGCCAATCATTCCAAGCTGACTGACTGGTCCATAGCTTCGAAGGCGAGAATGCTTTTAAGGACGCAAGAGGAGGACAAACATCGCCCAGAAGGAGTCGCACTCTGTCAGCCAGCCCTAAGGTAGCCTACACTGCCGTGCAGAAAGGTTCTAGTTAGCCAGTTTGTTCCAGCCGGCAACGGTGTTTTTAGACAATTCCAGCCTTTTCTTCCCGTTTGCCTGCGGCATCTCGCTTGAAATATATTCCAGGAAGGACTGGCGAAAAGCAATGCAGATGCACTCTTGTGATGAAGTAGATGCTTCAATATTACATTCAGTGTGCTTTCCTTGCAGGAAGTTGCATTTCGGACACTCCAGTCCAGCTTCTTCCATCCATGGCAGTCGCGCCCAGCATATGAAGAACGATACGTTGTTCATTCGCAAGCATGGAAAGTCGCACGTCTACCCAGCAGAGATGCGAGAAGCTTGCTGAAGGTCAAGTATTTAGCAAGCCCGCCGGGCGTATCCTCCTTCCGATTCCACGTGTCGAGTCGGGCAGCTGCAAAGGCGGGCCATTGTTCAAGCTGGCAGAGCAGCTCTTCTATCCTTGTATGCCAACACGACATGTGCATGCACCTGAAGCGTACACAGCCATGCTGATTGAGCTTATAGATAGGAGGACATCTAGCATCACGATGGCATTGGCTCCCGCCTGCGCTGTTAGCTGGCCTGTCCTGACATGCCCATCGCAACGGTTGAACTTCACAAGGCACACGATGCCGGAAGCGAAAGTGCAAGTCGTGCAACGATGACCAGAGCAGCAGGAGCAGTATGTGAGTGACAGACTGCTAGGCTCATACATGACGTACTGCTGCGTGTCACGTAGACTCAGATGCGGGGATGGGCTGCTTCTCTATCACCGAGATCGTCGAGCTCACTACACAAGGCTACAGGATACGGAGCGTATCATTTGAGCCGTCAACGCGACGCAGAGAGCACTTCACACTGTCCTCGTCTGCTCGTATAGCTCACTGAGACTGGCTAGCTAACTGATTCATTTGAGCTCCTTGCCCAACAAGACAAGCCCAACATCGTCAAGATCGGGTGGTCGTGCTCGCACGTGGTACACGCAGGCTTAGAGAGCTGTCAAGAGGCTAGCTACACTCATCAGCGCTACAGAAAGAATGTAAGGATCTTCTAGAGCCAATGGAGCAGCCTGGCGCTGAGCTGGAGCTGGAGCTAGAGACAGAAAGCTCACAAGAATGCAAAGTCAGCTGCAGTAGTCCTGTTGATTCACGAACCCAGCTCAAAGCAATACCTAATCTTTCGAATGCGACCCTGTCCTCAGTTATTCGATACCACTAAAATCCATCGCCGCCAGCTCAATCAACGTCATCCCTTGCGACAGGAGGATAGTAATCTGATGAACAGTACACATAGTGTCAATGCGGTGGCCATTTTACCGATGGGGTAGGGAAGAAGATGTCGTTTCCTACCGGTAACGGCCGATACATCTTCATCACCAGACGGCTGCAAGCTTCCTTGAAAGGCTTGCCATATACCAACGCCAGATTCGGCCAGCTGTCTGCATCGCGCACCAATAGCAGCTGGAATATTACAGAAGCCGGACAGGCGCGCAGCCAGGCACACACTGGACGTCTTTTCGATCCAGCCCTGTGAGCGTCAGATCAGCGTGAGACTGTCGGTAAGCTGCCAGCTGGCGATGATGTGAGATTGACAACCCGTCCATATGATGAATAACTGCCAATATTGTCGTGCTCTTAGCCTGGTCGAAATGGCTCTCAACGAGAATGCCGGCGGTACTGTACCGTCTGGTACATTCTCAATCCGTTAGGTAAGCGGCCGCTTTCCAAAGCTACGTGACATCACCATATACATACTGACTGTCTTAGTATAGATGGGACCGAATGGTTCAACACCTTCCTTTAGAACTGTACCTTCCTGTCGTCCCGTTCATTCAATGGATCCCGTGGTTGCTCACTTCGACGATCTCATCGCCAATCCAGTTGGCAAGATGCTTGAGGTGAGGCTGTCGGAGCCAATGAGAAGGGCAGGAGAACCTCTTGGAGGATCCCGGGCTTACAGCGGACGCGCACAGAAGTTGTCCGGTCACATCGTAGTGTGTCACATTTCGGATCAGCCGATTACGCTGTATGGCCTTTTTCTGGCGTGCCCATGACTCCTTGAAATGACGATGTGGTGATTCATTCAACGTTTGCGAACTCGGAATTCCATTCAAATAGACAATTCTGCTTCTACAAGTCCTGATTGCGAACATGCACATAAAATTATACTTCCCCACGACCATCGCTTGAAGGACAACTGACTGCTGTGATGAAAATCTACGAGAATGTCACGTCCTAAGAAAAAGATGACTCCCGTCCAATCCCGCACAAAATTTTCTCGTTCATCTGAACAACCGTCCTGACTGGCTTTCTCACGCTAAGCACAGGAACGCGCTGAGCTGAAGATTAAGCTTTATGCATATTTCACTTCAGCAAGATATCTGCTTATTTCAGGCTTGCATGGATTCGCTCGAAGCAGGCCGATCGCGACTTCTACCCACGCTCTTGGTAAGGGTGCGAATTCCGCTTCTTCGCCCAGATCTGCAAACACGGCGTCCGTTTGGCAATCGAGAGGCAGATCTAGAAGACAGGCCTCATTGCCGATAGGAAGTTGCAGATCAAGTCACGTGTGACACCGACAGCATTCTTAAGTTCGATGCTGGTAGCGAGCTGTCAGCCGATGCTATCACTTGGTGCACGGTACGCCGATAAGAACTTCCGAACAGTATTGCCATCGATGTTCAGAGAAGGAGGAGATCAACTAGCATCGAGAAAGCACGCTACCTGGCAAATGGACAATGAAGGCGAGATCAGGGGAATGTGAAAGCGCCATTCGTACATCGATAATTTCTGAATCACCGGCGGTTTCCCCACTCAGCACCGCTACTATTCCCGCTTCCTTGCGATCCAGCTGAAGCAGCTATCGAAGGGAGACTTCCATCTGCTTATCGTGATAACCGAAGGCTTGTTAATCGAGTTAGATCGCATCTTGTTTATCCTTAGCAGTGTTTGTCCTCATTTTTAGCAGTCACTGGAACCTCATACCAGTCCGAACCACTTATCGTGCCATGATATGCAACTAGCGACTCTGAAAGTAGACTTGCTTGGGTTGAATCTTTTGCATTCTTTATTTCTACAACAGTCGGCCCGAGACGCCCCCTTGTATAAAGCTATCATTACGCTTTCAAGGCCTTCAAGCGTTGCCATCCTGCTGCTTTCTCCTTCTCTATCAATGAAACGACTTGCTCCTCTTGCAAGATTCTTCGCTCTTGTAATCTCTTGACGATCTCCGAGTGCCTTGCTCCAATACCTTGCTTGGTGGCACTTGATCCTCTCCATCTGAAGGATCTGCGTCCGCGACCTGGGCCACCGTCTCCAACAGGCATCAGTCGCTTAGTGAGTGAGTCGGCACGGCCGGTTCTGATGACAATGATATTCGGTCAAAAACTGTAAAACGGGTACGCTAGTAAGGCAAGCTTACTTTTCGAAGTTATCCCTCAGCCAGGTCTCTGGGCGTTTCTCCGGGAACCAGAAAGGCTCTTCCATTCCTACAATCGCCTTCTTGGTGTTCTTCATCCTCCTCTCAGAAACATAACGACCAGGACGCATTCTGACCTTGTCGCCCATCTCTGTAATAGTGGATATACTCGTAACTTTCAGACCGTAAACTTGCCAGAGGTAGGAGACGATGTCGGGCTTGGTGAGTTGGACTGGCACGCGGAATGTAGCGATGAAGGGATTGTTCTGCTCTTTTGGAGAGTTGCGGACGAGACGGAAGACGAAGTTGGGAAGGTAGATCTGTTGCGCTTCTTCTGCTTTAGCTGCTGGAATAGGCTGAGGTGCGCGCCTTGCTTGCGAGCCTGAGGGCGGTTGAGGTCGAGGAGTGGCTGTTGAAAGCGTAGACCGAGCAAGAGTAGGAGCAGGGAATGTTGATGAAGACTGCTCTGCAGTATTCGTTGCAGCTGTCGCGGTGCTGCTGCCTTCCACCGCTGTAGCCAGAAATCTTCGTCCGCCGATACTGGCTGCCATGCTGCTGCAGGAGCATCGCACTGCCTGCATCGAGCCAGCTGAGCGCAGAAGAGAGGCCAACGGCGACTTCACGAGGTTTGCCATGGTGATTGTGCGACAGTAGCCAACAGGTCCTGTGCAAGCTGGCAATGCGAGGTGGTCGCTGTCCACGAGAAGGTGATCGAGGAAATTGCTGCATCCCAAGTGGCTGCATTTCTGCAAGAGTTGCTCAAGTCAACAGCAACACACCCGGTTTTGTTATCCGGTTCCTGGTCGAATACCTCTGTTCAAAAGCCCCATCTCTGGCTCACCATGGCTCAACGGGGGCCATCACTGCTGTCCTCGCTGCCGAATCTGCAGAATCTGATCAAGCGGGATCCCCAGTCCTACACCGACGAATTCCTCATCCAGCTGTCCCATTACAATGCACTGAGGACAATCATCGAACAAGGCATCACCACGTCTGCCAGTGGTGCTGGTACTTCTGCTGCGGCTACTTCAGGCGGCAGAGCGGGTGCAGATGAAGAAAGATTTCGAGAGCTCGTCGGCTTTGTGGCGCAGGTGTGCTGGATGGAGCTCTAACTGGTTTACGAAGAAGTACAACTGAATCGCTGTACTTTGTCTTTCTTCAGACCGCATCATGTTATCCCAAACACACCAAAGATTTACCTACCCACTTCTCGAATCTTTTACTACGGTCAAATGCGAATCTTTCTGTCGACACGAGGAAAGTCCTGGTACACTCGCTTGTATTGCTAAGAAATCGCGGTGTCATTAGCGGAGCAGAGTAAGTGAATGTCCAGTGCGGTGTGTTGTATCGGCTGTATGACAAAGTCTAATGTCGAACCTGCATCTTTCTAGTCTCTTGAAAACCCTCTTCCCCTTGCTATCCATGACTACTTCAACGTCCATTCGCTCATCCATATTGAAGACCATTCTTTCGGACGTCAAATCAGCCAATTCGAAGACGCAGAATCACAAATTCAATAGACTGGTACAAGGTCTTCTATACGACATGATTGACCGCTCATCCAGCACAACTGGAGCGAATGAAACCGTCAATTATACCGGTACTGGCACGAAGAAAACAGGGGAAGCATCCGCGACTGCAGGTAGAGAAGCAATGTGGGCAGTCAAGCTAGCTGCAGAGCTGTGGCGCAAGGGTATCTGGCGTGATAGTCGAACAGCCAATCTAATTGCATCGGCTTGCTTCCATTCAAATACGAAAGTTGAATCAGCAGCAATGCATTTCTTCCTGGATGCGTCCGCTTCCAGCGGTCTCGACGGTTCAGACTCGGAGGAGAGCGAGGAGGACGCCGCAGGTGCGATGAGTACTATCCGACGAGCGAAGCATCGTCAGCAGATCAACAAGAAAAGTAAAAGTTCAGAAAAATCAGCAAAGAAGGAAATTCGTCAAGCGAATGCTAAGCGGAAAGCCGCAGAAATTAAAGCTACAGAGAAAGACGGAGGAGTCGACAACTCTGCTTTAAATCTCTTGCATGATCCTCAATCATTTGCAGAGAAGCTGTATGATCTACTCTCCAAAAACGACAAGAAATTCACACTCGACCACAAAGTCCTCATCATGCAGCTCTTCGGCCGTGTTACTGGTCTACACAAGCTTTACGTGCTTTCCTTCTACTCTTACATCGTCAAGTATCTCGTACATCACCAATTGCAAGTCACGACTATCCTCGTATCACTGGCAAATTCCGTTCACGAGCTAGTGCCGCCCGATGTGTTGACTCCGGTCATCAGGAAGCTCGCACATGAGTTCGTCCATCCAGGTGTATCTTCGCAAGTCATCGCAGCTGGTCTCAACTCTATTCGCGAGATCTGCAAGAGACAGCCAGAAGCGATGGAGCCTGATCTTCTGGAAGATCTGATTGAATACCGTAAAAGTAGGGACAAAGGCGTCATGGCGGGCGGCCAGGCTATTCTACAGCTATATCGAGAAGTTAATCCAGAGATGCTTAAGAAGCGTGAGCGAGGCAAGACGGCTACTATGAATGCCCTTGCTGGAGTGGCTGCGCCTACTCTTGGCAAGTACGGCGTCGACCGCAATGCGCAAACGACCATCGAAGGCCTTGATTTGCTGGAATCCTATCTTACGGAGAAAGCTGCAGGCAAGCCTGAAGGTGAAGAAGGATTGGATGAGGAGGACGAGAAAGAGCAAGATGACTGGGAGGTCGACTCTTCGGCTAGTGACGAGTCAGATGATGGCTGGATTGCAGTCTCATCAGATGAAGAAGATGGTGCTTACTTTGACGAATCGGAAGATGAGGACACTCGAGTTGAAAGACGGTCCAGAAAGCGCGTCAGACTATCAGAAGTCAAAGAGACTGCTGATGACGTCCTTCAAGCGGGCAAGCTTGAGGTTTCTCAGGCTGAGCTGGCGGAGTTGGACAAGGCAAAGGCAGAGAAGGCAGAAGCTAGTTTGTTGCTCGCAACGACCAGAGTATGTTCTGCATCTCATGTCCTCCAAATCTCATACTGATCATTGACTCAACCTCTAGATTCTCACTCCTGCTGATTTCGCAAAGCTGAACGAGCTTCGAACGGCAGCTGCAGAGGCAGAAGTCAAAGCTGGAGGGGGTGGAGCCGCCAAGCGTAGACTCGAATTGCTCAAGTCAGCCAAGAAAGCTCTCAAGGCAGGAGCAGAGTCCGTTGAAGGAGGTATTCTAACAGAAAGCGAGATTATCGGAGTCGGCAAAAAAGCAAAAGCAGATTATGAAGAGCGATTGGCCAGTATTGCTAAAGGTAGAGAAGGAAGAGAGAAGTTTGGTAGTGCGAAAGGAAAGAAGAAACAAGCCAACCCGAGCAGTACGACCAATAAAGAAAAGCGAAAAGCAAAGAACTTCGCTATGGTTGCTCATTCTAGAGAAGTTACTGGCAAAGCTCGCGCGTCCCTTATGACCAAGAGGAAGCGCTTGTTGGGCCACACCAAATCTCAGAAAAGGAACGCTCGTCAAGCTGCCAGGCTCTGATGGCTTGTGCTGTTATGTTACCATCTTAGCGTTGTTATCAGTACTTCTGCGTGTTGAAATACCAGTATTCCCGCTTCAAACGTGCATTCATTTGAGCAGAAGCAAATTGCGCAAGTCACGAGAGAGTATACTGAAGTACTTTCCTTGGGCTTGATACAGGCGTATATAGCCTTAAAATGACCTCGACATTCGTCGAAGTTGATAAAAGTCCATTAGCCTGCAGTAAGCCGGGGATAGTACTTCAGCTGCTCTTGTGACTTAAGCATCTTACTTCTGCATCCTGTCAGTCATTCAGCATTCTTGACCAAACCACACCTCAGCTCATGAAGGGTCGACGTACTCTACGAAGGTGTTGTTGAAAGCTCTTTCGCGTCAAGTCAGACGTAACGGACAGGCAGGAAACGTCTTTGACGCTGCCAGTCGAAAAGCGTCGTGTATAGCATTGCATTCCGAGGTGTAGCACAAGTGCGTACATCAACTCGATAGGAAAGTAAATAGAGTAACGAAAAAGGTTTGTAAACAGCAGAACAAACAGTATTCATTTGAATGTTAAT
Organism: Cystobasidium tubakii; assembly: GCA_024345325.1. NCBI lineage: Eukaryota > Fungi > Basidiomycota > Cystobasidiomycetes > Cystobasidiales > Cystobasidiaceae > Cystobasidium > Cystobasidium tubakii. The sequence continues at coordinate 356,870 of BROO01000001.1, read as the reverse complement.
TGCCTTCCTTCCCTTGTGTCTCCTCAACAGGCGTTAAAGCAAAGCATGGCTCCTCGATTACGTTGACCGATGGGTTGAAGTGGATCTTCAAGTATTACCCACTACTGCGCTTTCAATTATTGGTGCTCTTTACCATCCCTTGACGGCGCAGCCCTGAGTAGGATTGCCCCAGCGAGTGTCGGTGGTCTGTCGGGAAGAGCATTCAGCCAATTTAATCAACACTTATTTAACAGTGAAGTGGGAAGCATACGTAGAATCCAACGCCCCACATGACTTTAAGAGTGAAAGACGAACGTCGCAGGGACAGTATCAGCTGTCGTGTGGCCTACGGTACAATTAGTTTTGGGAACAGCTTGAAACGCACCGACATCGATGATCCACCAAGCGAAGTGAAGGGAAAGACCGGTGAAGAGGGTTGCAACAGCTGCAATAGGACCTCCCACCAAAAAGAACAGTAGTTTGGGAACTGCCAATTGCCAGTTATGACTGCATAACCAGCCGAGGGAGACAGGTTAGCTTTTGAGCAGTCCCCTGACAAACTACATATAAATCCAAGACGTACGCGTAGAACTGATCTATAGCCAAAAAGCCTCCAAGCAGGCTTGCCACAAAGACATTTGTCTGCAGTGGAAACGGATGTCAGTGCATGCAGGAAGTGATGGCAATGGCCCCGGTGGCGTCCAAACCCAGTATGCCTTACCTGCTTCTTCTGCTTGGCGCAAGTACTTCCTTTGAGTACGATTCTCTTGTTTACTGTCGTGTGTAGATCCACAGATGCATCAGTTCATGTTCCCTTTGTTGATATCGTCTGCACTCACAGCCACCTTCGGCAGGGCCGTCAGCTGCAGAGTGCATGTTGAAGAGAGCGACGACATAGAAGAGCAGGCAGGCGGCCTGGACAGCGAAGATGATCTTCTTGCGCGGCATGAGAACAGCTCTGACTCTAGCGAGAGTGACTCGACCCTTGTTGACAGGCTGCACGGTGCTGCCCGAGCCTTTGAGCAGAGGCTGTTCGACGTCCTGCTTCATCTTGTATACTTCGGCTCTGGACTTTAATATGTGAGTGCGCTGGTTGTGCTTGTTGAGACGACTCGTTGGTACGAAGAAGAGAAGCACGGACAGGACTGCGCCTTGTAAACAGCATCTCTTGTTCCCGTTCGTGTTCGCCCCGTCAGACGCAAGGGTGAAGCTTCCCCTTCTCTGACGCACGCACGTGACCAAACAGGCCGAACGAACATTGGAAGCATGTTTAGAGCGCAGATACGACGCATCGGAGGCGAAGACTATCTCAGTCAGTCATCTGGTCAGTTGCGTGAAAAGCTTGGCTTTAGATATTGCTGGTGTTCAATCTATCGAGCTGAATGAACGTTTCTTGCATGAATGAGAGGTGGAGGTACAACCTCTTCAAGCACTGACTGCCATCTTTGAGTTCGTGCAGGCGAGATTGACTCTTATATCTTCTATTCTTGACATTCGGACTCGGCGCGGTGCTCATTGGCGATGAATCTGGCCGTTTGCATCAGAAGTGTTTCTCTCCCGACGGCTTCGCATCTTCACGATGACGATCTATGGGTCCCGATGCGAACTTGTCGGGAGAGCGACACCTTCTTCGTGCAAACAGCGATGGTGCTGCTTTTTCGCCACAGCTGGTCTTGAACTTGACTGCATTGATCGAAGGGAGTCTTGTTCTTGTACCAACACCCTTCCCCATCGCTAAACACCACAGCCACGCCGACTTCGACTGCATAACAAGTCGTGATGCTGTCTTCTGCAACGTACGTTCCATCTTGACTCGCTTCCGCTAACTGCCTGTCTTCCACCCTTCCTGCACCCATGAAATTTTCGATTCAACCGTCAACCCGGACACCCAGCTCTTTAACACTCTGGAGCAAGCGAAGACGAAAGGCCAGCCACGCTCTCACGCGTGTTCTGGTCTTTTGTTATATTCTCTACGTCTTGCATCCTCATTTTCTGAGAGCGATATCGAAGGATTTCATCGTCTGCGTGTTGGGGATCGTTTCTTTGATTCTGCTTCATCGTACCCACACCGGGTTGAGCGTAGAGTCTTGGGGATGATTTCAAGCACGACCGCTGCTAGACACCTCGGTTCTTTTCCTTCTGGGACGTGCTTCTGCATGTCTTCAGAACTATGGATAGCCGAGGTCAAAGTGATGCGGGACATTCTCTCACTTCCATCCCATCTGTTCATCGAGGATGCTTTGAACCGTAGCTGGCTCGTAGGCAGGAAAGGCGGTCTTCGGGCTACTTGAGAGCGATGTACTTGATAGCTCCTGTATGCTCTTTGCTAGCGTTCTGCCAGTAATGCAATACTCTCAGCCTGCCTGTATCCTTTCGCAATGCGTACATGACACGAACTCACCTCGGTGATGCTACCGACGCCCAGCCGTTCTTTGCCATTTCTTCTGCAAGCTCGGTCTGATGCGAGTCCATGAGACTGTCGTTGGGCACTATGATGAGCTGCTTGGACTGTGTCCTTGCTGCTGGCGATAGAGCTGGTCCGCGCAATGCAGCCAAGATGGATCCAGCACCTGGGAATTGCATGCACGCAAGTCAGTCTTCAAGCATGCAAAGCAGTACACAAGCATGCAAGCCCACCTGCATGACATATCACTACGTCTGACGAACCCATTCTCGCATCTATATCATCCAAGAACGGGTACATCTCCACGCTGACTTGCTCCCCAGTCTTTATCATGCATGTAACTCCGCCAGATGCAGTAGGAAAGCCACCTTCTGGGTCCAAAGCTACGTATCTCAATATCTGGCGTATGTTCCCTGCTCCATACTGTACGACGAAGCGGGTCACTCCATGCTCTCGAAGAGCTTGCAATGCCACTGGCTCCAGGGCCGCTTTGACGAGCTCGTCGAAGTGCGTGGAGCCGACTGTGAGCAGCGCGCTCTTTGTCCGCTCCCTTTCTGACATGGAAGTCTGTATGACTGACTTGATGCAAGAGATATCTTTCGGGAAGATGTCTGCCTGCTCCGCCATGACAGCCGCCTGACCCGTGTGGCGTGGCTACACCAATCTGCAAGACTGCGCAGTTTGTGCACAGCAGGCCAGACCTATCCAACGTGGTTTGGATGAGGTAGGAAGGTAGACTCTCTCTACAACGCAACGCCTTGCTGTATTGCATTTGCTGCTTTGCATTTGTGCTCGATCACGTCCTCGCACGCAGTCAAGGCTTCGACGATTGTGCAGCTCTCCATCACCGCCATCGTTGCAACAGCAGAACACCCGCATACACGCAGCCATGGTGAAGAAGAACAAGGAGAAGCTCGCGCAGCCCGGCAAGGAGCATGCCGAGGAGCTCAAGGTGGGTTTTCACCCGGTGCATACGCGATTCGCACAGTGGAAGCTGAAAATTCGACCCTTCGACGCATGCATCCCAATTTTCGTACTTGATTCGCACTATTGCAGGCCAGCTTGACGGCATACAATGACTCGTTTACTACACTCCTCAACCTGGTGCCCGCCAAGTACTACCTTACCCAGGAAGACGAAGAGGAATCAGTCAGTGGCTGCAATCTGCTATGTGATAGTTGCCCTTGTCTGATCGACTGACTATGCATCTCATTTCGAACGATAATACAGGCTGAAGCGCCTGCTGCTATGGGAAGAAAACAAAAACGTAAAGCCGCTCAAGAAGCTGCCAAGGAGAAGATGGAACTTTCACTAGCGAAACGAGCTGCTAAGAAGGCAAAGGTAGGCAACCCTTCGGCGTAGACCCGTCTCTTCCACATTATGTGCCTAACGTTGTCATTTTCACAGTATGATCCTGCTACTCCTCGAACGGTCACCGAGATACAAGCTGCGCGAGAGCAACAGAAGAACACCAAAGAACAGCGAAAAGGGAATTCAACCTTCTTGAAAGGCTTCGATTTCGAAGATAACTCAAGGCAAACGAACGGTCACCCCAACAATAACGATGAATCTGATTCTGAGAACGATACCGACTTTGTGGGCTCAGATGACGATGCTGCCGGCCCTGCTGCTCCTTCCACATCGTCACGACCCAGTATTGCCGAGTTACGTGCAAACCTACAATCTCAGAGCAAAGCTGGCTCAACAGCTGGTGATACTGCAAATGGTGACGATTCGGTTGTCGATGTTGAAGGGACTTCAGCTGGCAAAGAAGCTCTACTAGCGGAGCGTAAGCGACAAGCTGAATTACGAGAGAAGAGACGCAAAAATACAAAGGCTCGCATCAGAAAAGAGAAGGAAGATGGTACGAGTAGCTTCAAGGGTAAGCAGAGAGAATCTATGTCGGCACTACCTGAAGCTTCCAGCAAGCCTAGCAAGATGAGCGACATCAAGAAGCAACTGAAGAAGGAAGGCAAACGACAATTCTTCAACTTTGATACGGAGGGAGATGCTGCCAAGACCGACGCAACTCCGTCATCCGCTCCAGTAGCTCCAGCACCTATTTCGCACAACGAGAGCGCCGTTGTGCCCGCAGCTTCCACCTCATCAGCGGCCATACCTTCCAATTCCATCGCTTTTTCATCGCTTGACTTTGCATCATCTTCAGCTCTGAATGAGGTTGATGCACCAAAGTTGACCAAGAAGCAGCGTGAACAGCTAGGCAAGAATACGAAGCTCGGTGTTACATCTCATAATCCCACGGTTGCCTTGAGCGCACTCAACAGGAGAGAGGAATTCTTGTCGAAATTGACACCGGATGCTCGAGAGCGTGCTGAAGAGAAGGATAAGTGGGAGAGGATGGCTATGAGGGCTGAGGGTACGAAGGTTTATGACGACGAAGCGAAGCTCAAGAAGATGTTGAAGAAGAAAGAGAAGTCGAAAGACAAGAGCAGAAAGGACTGGTATGTTGACTTTGCTTATCGTCGTATGGCGATGTTTTTGCCAAATCGTCTTGCTGACTTCGCAACCATCTGCAGGGCTGATCGCAAAGAAACCATTCAGAAGACACAGCATGCGGTAGCAAAGAAGAGGGAGGAGAATATCAATGCTCGCTTACAGCAGAAGAAGGATAAGAAGATGGGTGTGAAAGCCTCAAAAAGCGTTGGAAAGCAAAATGCAAAAAAGAAGGGAAGACCTGGCTTTGAAGGCAAGGGTGGTAGCAAGAAGAATTAAATGCGACCATCGTGGCCGGCGCGATTCGTGTTGTGCCTTGACGTGTATACCGGGATTTGGTGCAAGTATTTCGAGTTATTTCGTGTTGTCCTACGTCGGCTTTTGTGCAACCTTCTCTTTCCTGCGATGCGTCTTGAGGTGCATGCAAAGGCATGCGTTTCTTGTCTCCTGTAACGTGTGACAATGCTTTGGGCCTTACTGCGCAATGCAACACTCCTTCTGTTCAATTTCTCAGTCACATGAGCAATGCTCGATCACAGCTGAAATGCACCTGCGACAGCTTCGCTTGACTTTCCTTGTCGATCTCTTCATCTCTGCCGATAAGTACTATTGCCGCCTATCTCTAGACCTACGATATCAAGATGCTGCAAGCTCTGCGCCCCGCTGTCTCGCACGCTCTCAGAGCACCCGCATGCCGGGCTGGCACTTTGAACGCAACCCGCATGATGGCCTTCAGGACCGCACGATTTGCAAGCAGTAGGTTCTCCACAGGGCTAGTCTGAGTACGCAGATCTGTACTGATGCTGTACCGCTACCTACTGCCTTGTAGCGAAATCCTATACACCTGAACACGAATGGGTTTCCTTTGACTCCGACACTGTGAGGCCAGCCGGATGCGCCTCCGCCAGCCAGGCAAAACACAGATTGCGAGCGCATTTAACTGATGCACGTATGTTTCTATAGAAAATTGGCACTATCGGTATCACCGAATACGCTCAAAAGGCTCTTGGAGATGTCGTTTTCGTCGAGTTGCCAGCAGCAGGAACAGAAGTGGCTAAGCATGGTGAGGCAGACAATCATCTATACACCTTACAGCACTTTGCTGACAGTGCGTATTTTTCCACCTCAGATCAAATTGGAGCGGTCGAGAGTGTCAAAGGTATGCTCAACAATGCGCGTCTGTTTGTATGCTCGTGTCGCGCTCTAATCCCCTCCTGCAGCTGCGTCGGATATCTATGCGCCTGTTTCGGGTACAATCGAGGAGATAAATGAAGAACTAGGCGACCAGCCTGCTCTCTTGAACCGCAGTCCCGAGGAGAATGGTGAGTATAAGCTCCGAAGAACTTCTTGGTAGCCATGCATCTCCCTGACCTACCATTATCACACAGGCTGGCTATGCAGAATCAAGCTCGCCAACGCCGACGAGCTGAAGGAGCTGATGACCGACGAACAGTACAAAGCCCATTGTGCAGGACAAGAGTAAAATCATACATCATACGACTGCAGGAATGATAGAAAAGCGTGTGAGGCAATGCAATGACTACTCAATATGTCGTGCTCCCGGAACAGCATGCGCAATTCAAAACTTTTGGCGAACGAAGTGGAAATGAACTGTTGCTGATAATTGCGAAACTGCGACTTCTGCTCATGATTCTATTGCAATGTGTCTATTCTTACAGCAAGACCCAAGGTTCCTTGACACCAACCCAAGAGAAGCTTTTCTCTACGCAGAATGGACTGCTCAAGGCGGTATGAATGGAAGAACCTCCAACCCTGATCTCGTAACAACCAGCTTCGCCGACCCAGCCCTGCTTCTGAACATCATAGAAAGAGAAAGCTTGGTGCTGTACAAGGCAAATGGTGGTCAGAATTGGTAATGTGCCGCGCAGTGGTTACATCGACCTACGTCGAGATTGACTGTTATCGTTTTCGACTCGCCCGGCTGGAGATCCGCCTTTCCGAAGCCCTTAAGCTCCACATCGGGTCTCTCCACTCGGGAGTTCAGTGCATGAACGTAAACCTGGGCCGCTTCTGCTCCGCTAAGCTTGCCTGTGTTCTTGATGGTGAAGCTGACATCGACGCCAAAGCCAGCGGTATTCTCTAGCCGAATATTCGAGTAAGAGAAGGTCGTGTATGAAAGTCCATGACTGCAGATACCAAGTCTGCACTTCAGTACTCAATCAGCCGCGCTACAAGAACGATACGCACCCAAAGGGAAACTGGCTGGAAGGGTTGCCAGGCCTATCAAAATACCGATACCCGACCTTCAAACCTTCGGCGTAGACGGTGGTCATAGCTTGACCGAAGTTCGCATGACTTGGACAATCTTCAAGCACCTTTGGGAAGGTCATCGGCAGCTTGCCCGAAGGGTTGACTTTTCCGAAGAGAACGTCCGCGATGGCATTACCGCCTTCATTACCGCCCAGGAAAGCCTTCAAGACAGTTCAACAATCAGTCCGTAAACCTTCGCATACCAATGTCAACTATGCCGTACCTGTACAACTGTTGATGCCTTCTTAATCCATGGGAATTCGACAGGCATTCCCGACTGGTTCACGACGATGGCATTGGGATCAGCCTTCAGTACAGCGTCCACTAACGCGTCGGTGTTTTTCGGTAACCTGTTGCTAGATATCAGATGACATTCAATAAATCAAGAAGACATCCTTCACTTACTTGATGTCAAAACGATCGTAAGCTTCCGACTCCCACTCGCTGCTCGTTCCAACGACAAGGACAGTGACTGCGAAGTGAGGCGTTAGAAAGACAATCTGAATATTTGACAAACCGGACGTACTGTCGGACTCCTTGCAGAGCTCTACAGCCTGGCGGATACCGTGTTCGCTTTCCACCTTGAAATGGCCACCTATTCGTATGCCACCTCTTCGACCGGCCTGTGGAGGAGTATTCAGCGACGGATGACCCGTGTGCGAAGCATGCACTTACATAAGGAGATGCTGCACTGAGCTGCTGGAAGTTGGAGAACCGTACTTCTAGTTCGTATGACTTTCCAGCCTCGACCGTAACCTCTTGGCACACTTCTTCAGCTCCCGTCGTGAACTGGTCCATTCAGGATCAGCTATGCCAGATATGCGCTCTTGGAAACAGCTTACAAAAAGTAAGCCGGGCGTTTGGTCGGTAGAGTTGTCAATAAGCTTCTGTCCGTTTACGTAAAGATCGGCTTGACCAGCAACGCCGAGCCCAAGTCGCCACTGTCAACGTTATCCGGTCAGACCATCACCGCCCATACATTGCAAGTACAACTTTGTTGCTCACTGTTCCACTGCGATTGGGAATGAAAGTCGTGCGAAGCTAGAGCAACATGCTATTAGCATTTCGATCGCTCTTCAAGCCCAGAAAAGGTACACACCCTGACCCAACCTCGTACGGGCACCTCCTTGGGAATGCCATCGATGAAGTAATTGAAGGCGGAAACGCTTTCGCGGACGTGGAGTGGCTTGGCTTCTGAATTCTCCCATGGGCTGTTCAGGAAAGGTATCAGCTTGAGTTGACGACGATTGAAATGTATGCATGCGTACTTAACATCAAAGAACTCAATATACACCCGCGAGCTGCCAACCTGTCTCCTTTCCGGCATTCTCAAGTACTCCGTAAGTAGAGGCGTCCATCTAGAGGTTTCCACACCTTGTTCGTACGTGACGGTGGCGCCCAGCTCTTCAGCCAACGCTTTGATGCCCTCCAAAGGCTTCACGGCATATGTTGCAGCTAAACTTGCACTGCCTCCTCCGGCTAAGAACAGGTCATATAGTCAGTCTGGACAGCTGACCATGCTGCTTAGGTAATGATGCCTTACAAATGAACGCTTGATCAGCATTCGGGCCGATAACAGCGATTTTCTTTCCTGCCACATCCGTCAAAGGCAGAACTGATTGTTCGTTCTTCAAGAGTACCACGCCTTCCCTCGCAGTATCTCGAAGCAAGCTTCTCACTTTCGGTGTGTCTATTGTCTCTTCTGGGTGCTCAAAGGGGATGCCAGAGTCTACCGCTCGCTTAATGAATTGTAACACCTAGGTTTCAGAATAATCAGCTGTCACTCGAAATTATGGACCCGGAGCAGATAAGCTAACCCGCAGTACACAATCATCGATATCGGCGTGTGTGAGCTTCCCGGTCATCACATCTCGCTCGCAAGCCGCGCCTCGCATAAGAGCAGGTCCTGCCAGACATACAGTCAGTCAGGGCAACTAAGTGAGTGAACGGATGGCATACCTGGCATCTCCAGATCCAAAGAAGCCTTTATAGAGTCTGCCGAGGAGGTCGTGCCCGACCAGTCGGAGATAGCGATACCATCAAATTGGAAATCCTCTCTCAAAACCTTGCGCAGGAGATATGGATCCTCTGCTACATGAATGCCATTCACACGATTATAGCTTGGCATCTAGGTCTTGTCATTAGTCCAGCGCCATGATGTAAAGAATCGGCGCATTCACACTTACGAAACCACTAGGACTGATTAAGCATTGTAAGCGGAAGGGTTCCAAGTATAGTTCGTGCAATGTCCGCTCATCAATCACACCTGCAATCCCGTCTTGTTAGCATGGACCGGGTATTGCCTTTTCGTCGAGACTCACTATTATTGCTGCGTCTCATATATTCCTGTTCATTCGCGACATAGTCTGCAAGCGCACATGAGCCAAAGTTCGCTTTGACCGGTCGGCAAGGTAACTTGCGCCAGGTCGAAGAGACAGTCCGGACCCACCGTATCAGCCTGTCTTCAAATGGCAGGCTGCAGGCCCATGTCTGAGCAGCATTTTGGAGACAGGATGGATACGGTAGAATCTGGACTGAATCTGCACCAGCCGCGAGTTACTTTGCCGGCGGTGGTGTTTAGCGGGCAATTTAACGTACGCTTCGGCGCTGTGCAATAGAACATCAGTTTACTCTGTCCGCTCCACTAATTGCATAACACCTACTTGTCATAACCTTCTTCGACTGCAATCCACGAGACCATGCTGTCCCAAGAACTCCTGATAGTCTTGGATCTATTGTTGAAAGGGTCAGTGTGATGATGGCCTCGAGGGGTATCATGACGAAACTTTACCTTCTGAGTATGACTCAAAGCCTCGACCTCCACAAGGGTGTCGGTGTATGTTCGTCGTTGGCCCCAACAGGCAGTGTACGCCTCGAGCTCTACACTCATCGCCCAGTGCCTGACCAACGCGCTCCAACAGTGGCTCGTTGAACGAGGCTCCCAAAGCTGTGGCACATGGGAAACAGGAAGCAGGAGCCCCTCCTATCCCTGAAGAGCTATGTCAGGACATGCCGCAAGCATAAGGATGTTCAGACTTACAGGCAATTCCTCGGACACCATTCTGTCATATTTCGGCCAAGGCGGCTGCACTTAGTGGCGATAAAAAACGAGGCATTGAAACAAAAGTGATCCCTTACAGGTCCATCGCTCATCTATGAACAGGACAATATTATCAGTATATAACTCGTGGTCGTCTTTGTCCTTGCAGCGACGATTCGTGTGCACCCCAACGTACCCTCACTCGCGGAATATTGAGTCTGGGTATGGCGACAGTGTGCCACATATCGGATCCAGATAACAGAGCTATCTTCTCCTCGCTCGTAAGCTGCTGCAGTAGCTCCTTGGGGTCTATGACCATCATGGTGACCGCTCTGGCGTTCTTCAGATCTGTGGGCTCGCTTCCTACTTGCTGTTGGACAAACGCATTGCATACTTGTGCCCTTCCTTGCATACCAAGCATGGTGGCATCCCGCTCTCCCGTATGATCGACGGCTGTTGGTTGCGCTTTAAGCCTCCTCCGCGGTCACGTCCCGGTTCACGAACTGATGGCCGATGCCCTCCGCCACTGATGAGGCATTATAAATAGCGAGGCGTACGGCTAGCGACACGGGCCGATTGTGCCGCTTTTTTTCACTTTCTGATCCGTACGGCAGATGCGGAACCCCTGGGGATCCACAAAACCTGGTTGAAACGCAGAGCGCCCCCCTCTCTCTCCTCACTTGCTTCCACTAAAATACTCCCCACTAGCGCTCAGATTTTTTCAAAAGCCCGGCCTTCTGGAAACCTGTGAGATGGCGACTAAAAGCTATGCAAGCGTAGCCAACAACACGGCTTCCAAATGGTGGCAAGATCCTGGCATGAGAAAAGGTAAGCGGGAAGACACCATGGCGAACAGTGCACATGCGCTAACACATTGCACAACAGGAATGCTACACATCTGTGTGCTATACACTTGCGTGTAAGCCATCACGGGTCGCGAGGCTTCATGTGGACCACAGACTGACCGCATCTATAGCTATTCCCTTGGTTTCGATGGATCGCTACTCAACGGTCTACAGGCTTTGCCTGCTTGGCAAAAGCAGTTCAATCATCCAACTGGCTACTCATTAGGCCTCATCGCCGGTAAGTTGCGATTCTGGTAGAGGCCATCAATACACGTTCGCTAATCATAAGTCGGCCGCTACTATCTATGATTTTGCGCAGCTTCATATTACCTGCAAGTCCTCGGATATGGTTTTTTGTTACATCCCTCAAGTCTGATCTCCTTGACCATTTCAGACCTAAGATACCGGCCACTTTCGTTATTGCAGCTATCACAGATCGTTATGGTCGAAAGTCTACACTGGTACGTCTTCTTCAACGGGGCAGACCAGTAGTCTTTCAGTGACATCTATGAACCGCCTTCCAGTACCTTGGTGCTTTCTGGATGTTGGCAGGAGCACTTTTCGGTACCTTTTCACAGAACAGAGGACAGCTCATAGGATCCCGAATTTTCCTTGGAATCGGAACAGCCTGTGCTCGTAAGTGGAACACTATAGCGTGAAGATTTCAGACACGTCTGATGAAGCATCGTTTCGTCCTCAACAGAAATCGCCGCAGCCTCAATGGTTCCTGAGCTAGCTCATCCCCGCTTGAGACACTTTGCAGGAAGTTTTCTCAACACTACCTACTTTATCGGATCCATCTTTGGCGCATGGTTGACCTTCGGCATGGTCTACTTCCCTGGACAGAGTTCCTGGGCATGGAGAACTCCCACACTCGTGCAGGGTTTCGGACCTCTCCTACTTGCCGTTGGTGTGTGGTTCCTTCCAGAATCGCCAAGATGGCTTATGCGAAAAGGAAGGGAGACCGAAGCCCACGCCATCCTCGCCAAGTACCAGTGAGTGAAACATGCCTATTGCTTAACGGGGTATATCCATCTAATCATTGGTTCACCTCTACAGTGCCAACGGCAAAATGGATGACCCTCTTGTCATGATGGAAGTAAAGGAGATCAAACTGTCAATCGAGGTCGAAGCCAAATCCAAGAACGCTTCATGGCTCGCATACTTTGAAAATGCTGGTCAGAGACGACGGTTCTTCACGACCGTAGTGCTAGGAATGGCTACACAGCTCGTTGGTAACGGCATCATCAGCTACTACTTGGTGCCGGTATTGAACCAAGTCGGCATTGTCAAGCCAGCCCAAACAGCTGGTATCAATGGCGGTCTTACTATCTGGAGTTGGTTCTGCGCATTGACTGGTGCCAGTTTGGTCGAGAAAACCGGCAGAAGAACGCTGTTCTTGATTTCGACCGTTGGCATGATCGTCTGTTTCTGCATAATGACAGGCGTCGCTGGTGGCTACGCTTCAACCCATCATCAAGCAACCGGAGTGGCCATTGTTCCGATCATCTTCCTCTTCAACGCATTCTATGCGTTGGCGTTCACCCCACTACCTATGCTTTACGTCCCAGAAACCCACACTCTCACTATGCGTGCCAAGGGCGCCTCCCTGTTACTCCTAGCTCAAAACATCTCTCAGACGTTCAACCAATTCGTCAATCCTATTGCTCTCAAAGCCATCACTTGGAAGTATTACATCGTTTATATCGTCATCCAATGTCTCTTCCTGGCCTTCTTCTTCTTCTTCCTGCGTGAAACCAGAGGTTTGACCGTTGAAGAGGCTGCTGTTGTCTACGACTCAGACGATATGAAGAGCTCTGCCTTGACAGCAGAGACGCGTATGCGAGAGGCTATTGCCGAAGACGATCACAGCCTTGCAGGTGTGTCGGAGGATGAGAAGCTGAGCCCTATTAAGAAGGAGGAGCTTACTCATACAGCATGAAAAAGGGCTACATGTTCTACAAATTCCCAAATGCATGCTATGGCACGCTTTGCCGGGCCAGGCTGTCCAGCCAGTCGAAGTTATAGTTAAAGTCAGTCTGCAATGAGTCCAGATCTAGAATATATATGTCAGGCAAACCAGCTATCGTTGTATTCTGTATCGTGATATTAGACTCACACGTTGGATCAAATGCAAAATTGTTTTGACTCCAGTCGAAGCCAAGATCGTCGAACGCGGTAAAAATCTCCCCGTTTGCCTGGTTGTAGAGTGGGAAACTTAGAAGAAGCGCTTGCTACGATAATATAAGAAAACTTACAGCTGGCCAAGTTGCTTGGCTACCTTGTTCGACTGTCACATTGTCTTTGTTCTGCAGTCCGCCGTCCATTGGACTCTCGCCGCGTGATGGCGCATTGGAGGCTGATAAGCCAATCTGCTTCAAGATCGCCTGGTAGAACTGCTCTATAAGCGTTGATACGCTGTTTGAGTCTGTACTTGCTGATGCCCTTTGACAGGCCTTGTATACTAGGAGAGATGCTGTCAGCCTCCCCCAATCAGTACAGGCAAGCACATCGCTCACAGCGCATGACCCATTTGACAATTGTCCTGAATAGTTGCCTTTTTTAGCCAACGTCAATGCTAAGCAAACGAGATTGTGAAGTACTCACGGCTGAAATTGTGGGGTCGTAATAGTATAAATGCGACAGAGTGTCTCGGCGAGGTAGAATAGCTGGAAGGCCACACTATCTTGAAGGAAATTGAGCATGCCGAGGTCGCAAATATTCTCCATAGCACTTATTGCTTCTTCCATATTCCCTACTAGATCCGGTGTTGACATCATTGGATGGGCCTCTCCTGAATTCAGGAAGAACATGCACCATGCCCTTGTCGACGTAATCAGAAACGCCCACTTGCACTTGGCTCGGCGTAGAGTATCCCAATGCGGAGCATCTGCAAGTATCATGTTAGAGTGCTTGCGAGAACTGTGAGGTATTTTATGGCTGCTACTGCACGTACCGGGTCCATCTAACCACTTCTGCCTCAGATCGCGAATCATACCAAAGATGTATTCCTTGAAATGCTCCGAGTAACTTTCACCGCACTTGACGCTTTCGATGATGTGTCCAATGCGAACGAGTTCAACACTCATTGCCAATTGAAGATCGGAGAGATTGTTGAATGCCCGTGCCTCATGGATCCAACGCGTCAGGTCGCGAGGCGTCTCCGTCGGAGGAATCATGAATGGAGCATATTGACCAGTCTGAGCGTTGCGTACGCGATAAGCTCCATCGAAGCCTGCTTGGGCCTTGTCAGTGTCTGCGAAACGAACGATCTCGATGACCTACAGATCATCTCTGGGTGTCAGTACCATGCACAAGAGGACCCGGTTCAGAACATAATCAGCTTGCAGATACCATCAGCGTAATGCATCGTGCAGCACGTTACTTACGGAGCCATATCCGTTTGTGCTCCTATAGCAAGGGTCAGGATCGGAGCATTTTACATTGACTAGCGGACTCGCCTTCTGTTTGAGTTTGCCTAGAGAGCCCTGACTCCCGTCGTCTGTGTCCGCCGAGTCCTGAGAGAAGTACAGACCGAGCTGATAGCACATACGAACTGCTATGCCAATCTTGACAAAAGCAGACTTGTCCGTCGTTTCTCTCCAGTACACGAGTATCCCGATGGATTGAACAACACTAATATCGTAGAGGCTTTCGGCCAAAGTTCTGTTCAGAAGCTGCTGCGTATGAGCTAGCAAAACTGGGTATAGGTCTTTTCGAAAGAATTTGGAGGCAGCGGCCAGAATGGCAGAGAATAGAACAGTGCTGTTTGCACGCACATAATCGAAGGTGTGCACTGCTCATTAATATTGATGTCAGTGCATTGTGAACACCAGATGCGCGGTTGTTCAAAGCTCACAGGCTGGATCCAGCATGTTTATGTAAACATTCAAGTTGCTGTGAAATCTAAAGGCCAAGTTAGATAACTGCCGCTGACATTACACGAGCCAGAGGCAAGTACACACTGTTGAAAAAGAGCAGCCGCCTCGAAGCTGGCCAACAAGCTCATATCGATGGCGTCTGGCGCTTTCACCGCGCGGGTTCTCGTGCTTCCAGTGAGCGGCCTTAAACTGGTAGCTAGAGATATCGGAGCTTCCGCAACAGCGTCTGCTACAGAAGTAAAAGCTGCCGCAGCGTGCATGGAGGATCTTGAGGGGCCACTCAGAACGCCTGGCTCGCTTCGCGTGGTGGACGAGGTGGCCGCGTCTATCGGCGGCTGGGAGGCTCGGTTATCCTCAGCTTCTGTATTGAAGGTGAATCCAGCTTCGAACATGTCCCTTTGATTTGACTGTAGAGGCGGATGTTGTGTTTCAGGTAAAACATGGCTGGCATGACTCTCGAAACCCAATCTCGGCCGCTGAATTTCGTATGGTGTAAACCTATTGGTGTTGGTAGAGGCTTCTGAAGCTGACGTCCGGACTGCACACAATTAGACTCATCAATGAGACATATCGCTATCGCCCGACAATGCTCAGCGTACCGATTGACTGCGATGCAGCTTGCTCTGATGATGCCGGCGACCTTGTGTCGCTCTTGCTGGGCCTCATCGACGTGAGCACTGTATAATAGCAATCAATGCCAAGGCGTCGGCACCGAGCGCATGCTGCATTTTCTTTTCCCTGGTCCGGATCAGTCTCTGATTCAAGGCAGCGTATCTGTGAACGCAGTGTCAAATTTGAGGTGCCCCAGCCTATAAGCATATTCGGACCTGCCTTGAGTCGTCGACACGGACCGCAGCTTTTAGTTGCAATCGCGGCGGACCGGGACGGTTGACGGGAGATGTGGAGGAACAATGGAAAGAACGGCGTCAGCGGATCTCACACTGACAAGATCGAACACAACGTACGCATGCTTTGCTTTCGCCTGTCGAGGCGTGGAAGCGCCGCCGTTCGAAGCCGATGCGGGTGCTGTTCGTGCGTAAACAATCGCATGATCCTCCATGCTCCACGAAGGCCGGATAAATGCCGTAGCGAGCCAGGATTTACAAGTACATGCGTAGCGAATGCTCGACCGTGGCAGCTCCCCAATCAAGCACTGATCCCCAGGGCGTTGGGAGGGATTGCAGCAGGCCTCCCCTATACTGTATTGCCAATATATTGGTCAAAAGTCAAGCACAACAATAAATACTTTTGCATCTCAAGGGCCTCACAATAAATAATAAGTAATGGTACAACAATACAGCGTCTTTGTCATTCATTGTATAGCTATCGTCATCAGATCCTATTTCTACAACATTGACGCTCTGGGGGGTGCTATTTGCCTCCTTATTAGCTAAAAGAACAGCTTAAACGGGTCTAAACATCCCATAGACCCATTCATGTTCAAAATCATGATGCTTTCCAAAGTAACAGGCTGCATAGACTTTCGATAGTCGGCCAACACCGCACAAGCATAACTAAACAGACGTTCCTCCATACTAGAAGTGGGGGGAAGAAAACCCACATCCGTATAGCGACTTTGAGGTCCGTTGAGTTTGCGATTCTTGCTGGCAATGTCCTCAGAGGGCTTGACCGTTTTCAGGTTCACTGCTTCTGCTCGTTCGTCTCTCTCTATTTCCGGAGGGACGCTTGGATGGTTTGAGATGCTCTATCTCCTCTTCAGTCAGTATGGCTTCTTGGCCTCGCTGTATTTTGATGACTCCACTCATGAAGTTAGGAAAAGTCCACAATGCCGTTGTCTTTCCGGAATAGCTTGTGGGCGGGGCCATTGAACGCCTAATAAAGACAAGCTAGATCAAAGTAAGCTGATGCATCCGAAAGCAACAAATCTTGCTTTTGAAGAGACTCGAAGATACTATTCATTGTCTCAAGTTCAGGCAGCATGCGTTTCGAACGTATAGACTGCTCATTGTTTAGCAGAGTTGCAAGTACGTCTTTGCTGTCCTTGAACAAGTTCCGGCGGTAGAGAGCCATGAGGTCTTCTTCCAGACGGAGATATCGCTGAACCATTTCATAGGTGGATGACCAGCGGGTCACGTTGCGAGTTGTCACCTTGGGTTCATAGGTATTGCTGCGAGAAGACCAGCCATTTTGAGGTTGTTGAATGACTTCATCAAATTGTGCAGCTGATACAACAAGGGCTGCTCGTCTTTTAGCCAGGCACGAACAGCAAGCTAGAATCGATGCACGCGCACCCAATCAGTTATCACCAGTCAATGCAACGACCCGCAATTCAGTGAGCTACAGGCAAGAAGATTGCAGCTGATCACGTCTCTATGCCGGTGTGGAAGCGATTGATATCGTCATTTCTAAGAGATGTGCATGCTTGAAGAAAGAGACACTTGGCGACTCTATTGACATGATTAAAACACTAACCATCAAAATGATACATCCAGTATTTCGGAGAGCTCGAGTGCCTTTTCGAGCACGAGAGCCGATATGGCAGCGTCCATCACGCCGACGCCGACCGATTTGCTGCAAGGGATTTTTGCAGATCAGCATGTTGCGCACACGCTGCCGATTTGATGCGATTGAGACGTACAAAATGGTGACATTGTCGTCCGATTGATCCGAAATGTCGCCTCTCTGTGATACGAGCTCCCCTAATTCAGGAAGCCATTCGCGCTGGCCCTGTTCTACCTCCTGATGTTCCTTCATGAGATGTTGTATCTCTCCAGCTTCTGCCAGACATGCTTCACGGCTATCTACGATAACGCGCTTCAAATGTCCAGCTTTAGCTAATGGCACGAGATCCATCTCTTGCATGTGTGGTTTATAAGAGCCTAGTATGACTATGAGCGATACCCTTGCATGTCAGAGAGCCTTTGAGGCGCTGTGACTCACCGATAAGCGAGATTGCGACTTTCAGCTTTAGAATCCCAACAGGGAAAAGCGGTGTTGTACTTGGTGTGCAGCTATTACGCGGAGTTCTTCCGTCAGTAATCTCACAAAGTCCGGTTTTATGAAAGACTCACCAGCATATCACGTCTGCCTTGCTTGCAGGCCCTCCTTCACTTGCAGCATCTTGGAACGAGCAAGATGAGACATTGATTTCTCTATTTGAGAAGAAGGCCGAAAGTTCGTCGGCCAAACTCTTTGACCGCGCGGTGGCCGTACGAGAAGCAATGATGACTTCTTTCAGTGCGGGACATAAGCTGGACACCAGTCGAGCATGCCAGAAGGCTTGTAAGCCGGCTCCATAGATGAGCAATGATTCTGCTTTGCTTATGCTTTTGGAACTTGATAGCGCAAGAGCTGACGCAGCACTACGGGAGAGCATTCTAGATCAGTATGCGTCCGTGTAGGGGCGGAGACCGAGGCGCGCACGCGGTTCTGACTGCAGTCAGTGCGCACGCATTGATGATTGCCCGAGCTTCGCCGGTCCTCTCATCGAAGACTAGTGTGGTTGCTGGCAACCCTGTTTTATCGTCGGCATGCCTCGGAACGCTTACTACCTTTATGCTTGTGGTATTCGAGCTACAGACGGTGCTCAAATTCATTAAACTCGGATCTGAAGCTTGTTTGTACTCACATTCCTAGCCTTGAAGGCATATATAATAGACTGTGATTCGGAGTACACGTAGTGATGCGGAGAGGATTTTGAATGGTCGGTGTTTCCAACTCGTCCCCTAAAGGATGTGTAGAGGTACCTTCAACAACTCCATTACTCTGTTCTGACAGTGTATGTAATGCCTTTCCCACTGTTGACGACTGTGTAGGGTTTTCGCGGTTATTGACTTGCTTAGCACGTGCTCCGACCCATTTGAAAAATCACCCACGATTTCTGCTGTGGTCAGCCTATTCAGGACTTGCGTGACGTTCTCCTCGTTCAAGACGAGTAGACCTGCCTTCTTCAACGGCATCGTTAATGAAACAAGGACCTTCGAGTGTGTAGATGATCGAGGCGACTCTTTCTGTGCTTTCCTCTGTTTCTTCCTTCCTTCGACACGAATCGAAAGGCACGATGGCTCCACAAGACGTAGCTCCAAAATGGGATGATCTCTTCCAGATCAAAGGCAAAGTTGCTCTCGTTACTGGCGGAAGTCGCGGTAAGCCAAGGGCTGCTTTCAATGATGGCATCAGAGAACGACAGAACTGATCGCAGAACGGCATGCAGGTATTGGCAAGATGGTAAGCTGACTTCGGCCGATGGGGACCTCGTCTACTTGCTGATTCTCTCTATCGCCCATACTGTCCGATTTCCATTGCATGCTGCATTGTCGATACTTTTTTGACACCGGCGTTCTTGTTACCGGCGGGAAGATTGCCACTGGCTTTGTAGCTCATGGGGCAAAGGTCTATATTACTTCCAGAGACAAGAAGGCGTGCGATGACACCGCCAAAGATTTGAATGCTATGGGTAAAGGCTCCTGCATTGCCATCCCCGCCGACTTGAGCAAGCTGCCCGAGGTCGACCGCTTGGTGAAGGAAATAGGTCAACGCGAAGATAGTGGGCCTCCATAACCTAAGTTGCTTGACAGACTACTTCTTGCTGACGGAATCCTTCGCAGAAATACATATTCTTGTTAACAATGCAGGCGCCAACTGGTCGGCTCCGATTGCTGAATTTCCGGACGAGGCCTTTGGCAAGGTCCTACTCCTGAACCTGCAGCGAGCCTTCACCCTTACCCAGAGGCTGTTACCCATGCTCGAGAAGGCAGCAGTTAGAACTCAAGGTAGCGAGACGGCTTTTGACGACCCCTCTCGCGTGATTAATATCGGCAGCGTTGATGGCCTTCGAGTACCTGGGTGAGTGGATATCATGTCGGCTTGATATGCTCGACTAATAAAGGCATCGTTATGCGTTCTACCCGATGTGTTTTCTGACTGGTTCTGATGTACTTACCTTCCCGCCTCCATTCAGGCACGAGACATATCCTTACTCCGCCAGCAAGGCAGGCCTGCACCACTTGACGCGACATCTCGCCGGCCATCACGGCGGAAAAGGTATAACATTCAATAGCATTTCACCAGGACCATTCCAGAGCAAAAGTAAGTTCTTTGCCGACACCACTCACTGCCATGCTGCGCTGAACAGATTACCTTGTGGCTTTCGCAAACAGTGATGAAAGCTACTCTCGAAGCTTTCGGAGATATTATCGTCTCACGCGTACCCATGGGCCGCATCGGCTCACCTGAGGATGCTGCTGGTACTTGTATCTTCTTGTCCTCTCGAGCAGGCGCATACGTAAATGGCGCAACTATCACGCTAGATGGTGGTAGCGTTGTTAGCCCTCCGCACCTTTAAACGCCACTGCTATCATGATCATACTTTAAAGACAGTGCTTGCTCTGCCGGTTGGCTTCACCTATAGCTACATTAGACCCTTCTCGCTTTCATCATATCGTGTAGAATCAATCAATATCTGCAAATCTACATGAACATGTTGCCTCCGCCGCCCATACCTCCGAATCCGCCCTGAAGGTGGTGAACAAGTCATCAGTCACGTGCATTCCAAGTAACAGAGCCTTTGTGATTCCACTCACTCTTGGACCAGCGCCTCCGAATCCGCCTCCACCTGGGTTGAGGGGATTGAAACCTCTTTGCGGATTACCGTCCAGCTCGTTGTCAAAGCCCTATTCAAGAAGCCCGCTCAGTCAGTAAAAGCCAGACGCGTGCGTTGCGTCTGTACACTAGGGAAAGACGGGCTTACAGGAGGAGGGAACTCATCGCCCCAATTCCTTCTAGGTTGCTGATTAGGTACATTACCGGGAATCCCAAAAGGTGAGATAGGGTCGAATCTAGCACCCGGCGGAGCTCCAAGTGGCGGCAAGAATCCATCACCACCCCAAGGACCTCTCTGTGGTACTCCACCAAGCGGGTTCTCCTGACCTTGTTCCCTTCCAAACAAAGGATGATTAGGTCCTACATACATGCCATCTCCACCTGCGCCTGGCAAACGACCGACCGTACCACCTAAAGGATCTAGATCGCTTCTTCCTATCTCAAGTGGGTTCTGGCCGAACCCAGGTCGAGGGAAATTGGGTGGTGCCCCTATCCTGCCTGTATCTCTCTGTGTATCAGGACCAGACTGACTAGGTCCAGCGGCGGGCGTGGGAGCTGTACCTCCTGTATTTCCACCGTCGCGTGAGGTGTTACTCGTATCTTCGTTGTAGCCGGGTTTGAGGAGACCTGGAAGCAACTTCTGGATGACTTGTACTTTATAGGCTTTGATGAAGTCGTCAAAACGTGCTGGGCTATTGAAGAGCTGGGGTAGGGAAGTGATGGCGTTGTCGCTTGTCAATGCCTTTGGGAAGTTGGATGCTGATATATAGTCATTGGTGACTATGTCCAACGTGGCGGTCTTGTCATCCTGCGTAGGTGAAGTGTGTCATATGGAACAACATGAATCGCCGTGAGGGTGTGACAGAGGGCAATGAAGTAAATCAAAGAAGGTATAAGCGAGCTCATTGAAATGAGGAATAGCAGTACGCGCAAGGCAAAGTAGCGTTCCGATAAGTCGACCACTCACCTCGACAGCCACCGCATTAACTACGGTCCGACCACCCAATCTTGCAATCCTAACTTGAAAGACCAGACTGCTCTGTTCATGTCTATACTCGAATGAAAAACTCTCTTCCTTAGAATTGTTCTCGAACCATTCTTTCGATACTTTATTACGTTGTACTGGATCTTGTGATGCATTGCCGTCTGAATCGACAGTAGGTGGTGCGGGGCGAATTTGTCGGAATCCAAGCGATGTATGGAGAGAGTGTATGAGTAGGGCTATTAGACTTGTACTGTTTGATAAAGTGATGGAGGTATTGCTGCTGGAACTTGGGGTCGAGCTGGTTGATTGCTCTTCTCCAGGTGTAGATGATGAGGTCGAAGAAGCCTCGAGCAGCACACTCTGCAGGATCTCAAGCAATCTCTCAGGCGAAAGTGGATCGCCCATATCTGATACCTGACTTATGGCGGTATGGTTTGGTTGGAAGTGATTCGACACAGATGAAGTCAATCTGTCATGCACTTCAGTGCGATAGTGACGCGTAATATTGTGGCGGAAAAGCCACAAGATACACATGGTGTATAGACAAGCAAAAAGGCGGAACTCTCGAATTTCCAAGGGACTTGGACAAGAACGGTGCAGACCTACAGGTTGCTCTGGGTCATGATTGGTCTGTAGACTCCTCGGACACGAGTGACCAGACATACAAGCCGAGTGCT
The DNA here is from genome assembly GCA_024345325.1 of Cystobasidium tubakii. Classification (NCBI taxonomy): domain Eukaryota; kingdom Fungi; phylum Basidiomycota; class Cystobasidiomycetes; order Cystobasidiales; family Cystobasidiaceae; genus Cystobasidium; species Cystobasidium tubakii. The sequence goes on along the minus strand of BROO01000001.1, from coordinate 334,772 downwards.
GTATAGCGGCTGCCCAGCACAAACATAGAGCAACATGTCTTTTCTGGAAGTTTCACCATTACTGCAATACAAGCAACGAAAGAAAGAAGGAAAGGAAAGGCTATACAGGCATACACAATGATTTCGACTCAAAGAGGGAGACCAGGCTAGGGAGGGCCGAGAGCAGTCTGACGGGAGCCGGCTATTGTCTATTTCCGCACGAAGACATTGTTCGAAACCAGATTCAACAGGTTTTTACCAGCAGCTACTGGCACTTGCTCCTCTCCCTAGCCTTGCGGTAATCACCTGTCAGATGAAGAAGGTGGTTGCAATGGTCGATACACCAGTCAAGCCGATGACGATATATCCGGCAGTCCACGATTTCTTGAGGTCAAGCACTGGAATGACAATGTCGAACGTCGACAGTGGGAAAGATAGACAGGAAACCAAGCGTCAAGATGTACCCTCCTATACCAAGTAGAAGGCAAACCCTCCTTCGAAGGCCAGAAATGAAAGCCACTCACGGTAACCCATATCCCACGACAAATGTCTCATTCCATTCCAGGTATGGAACCAGAAGGGAGCACCAACAATTGTCTTTGCTGATAGTTTTGCCCACATTGGTAGGGATGAGATGAGGGAGACGATGGAGGATGAATCGAAGTGGAGTCCTGCTAGTGGAGCTGCGACGTATGTGATGGCTAGGGCGTAGATGCCTGCGTGACCATAGAGTGAATAGTGTATCAGGTGGGGAGATCGTTGTGTAGTGGTATTCGGTTTCGGTTGATTGTGGTTCACAGTAGCCGAATGGTACGGGGATCGACGGACAGTGAGAATCAAGGACAGCGAGGGGACTACAGTCAGTGACGGAAGACAGCACTGAACGTGTGAGCGAGACATACCGACAGAGAGACCGGTACCAGTAGCACGATTAGCAATCGATGTAAGCCACGACAATTGCGGCTCGTAGATTGTGAAATGCGGGCTTGAAGGACGGAGTCTTCGCTGGGCATTGAGCAGGTCTAGCTCTTGCTTGCTGTCGAGGATTTGCGTGGTGAGGGATCTGTAAAGAGCAATGCATGTAGTTTACGTTCAGCCTTGAACGTCCATGCAGAAGTAGCTCTTCCATGTCGCGCTTTCCAATGCTCACCTCGATGAAGCTACCGAGGTCGAAGCAGCTGCACCGCGGAGGACGAGGCTGTTCTTCGAGGCGGCATCTGAACAGCGGACAGATGCGTCAGTCTACTGGCTATCACTCGGTCGGGCCGTCCATCCATCCCAGCCTGCGCTGACCACCCAATCGAAGGTGCTGCAACGGGGCCGCAAGCTCACTCACTCCTCGCCAGCTGGGTGAATGCGCGCTGCTGGAGTGTCCGCGTCGCCTGCATGGTAGCCTGGATGTCCTGCCTGCTGAGGTCGGTGGTCCGTGATGAGCAGTTGTGATATGGCCTCTTCGCCTCTTGACCTCTTCAAGCTGTCCATCCTCGAGGTGGAATGGCCCACTCCGATCTCCTCCGGCCTGCTGCTCGACCGGCAGTACGCTGCTGCCGGCTTGCTCCTGCGGGCGATCCCACTCGCGCTTCGCCTGCCCGATCGAGATATCGGATATCTCGATCAGCAGTCGCCGCAGTTGACCGAGCACGAGGAGAGAGCACGCAGGCATGAATCGACGGCATCGAGCCGGTGCATGGAGCAGTGGAGCTTGGACCGCCGACAACTCTTGCACTCCACCATCCAGTCTGCTGCTAGCTATGATCACTCGGTACTGAGCTGCATAGCAGGTGGGTCTAGGCTTTCCTACTTCGAGAGCACGCAAGGCGGCACGCACGTTGGAAGGGACATCCATCCATCCAACACGTGTTTGCTAGAGGACTCCCTGGAGCGAAGGACGGCACAGACCACAGCACTGACATGCATCTCTACACATATCACCCTATGTTCGATCAACGCAGCTCCTCTCACCTCCATTGACCCCGCGTACTTGTACCCGTCGGATCAAGCAACCCTTCCAAAGACTCGCCTCACCGCAAATCCCCGCAAGACCTGCTCTGCAGCTCCTTGTCTATCGTGTAGACTGGTGTTGTGGTGTATAGCTGGATCGATTCATCAACTTCCACGTCGTATAGTAGCCCTTGTCGTAGCTGCCACCCCCACGCTGTCGGTCCACTGTGGCCCCTAACTACCTTTGAAGGAGAGCTATCGTTCCACGATGAAGTGTGAGTGGGGTAGCTTGTTATGCCATTTGGGTGTATTCAACCATTGACTTGCAATCTTTCACTCTGCTTCGCATCGCAGACCTCGACGGCTATCCAGAGCTCGACCTCCTCTCGAAAGCTCTCTCATTTTCATCCCCTTCTTTGCGCGTCTCTTCCCGCATCGAAGCTTACTCCTGCAAAGCAATAGCAAGAGAGCGCAAGCTACTCAAAGCCATTGAACATGATCTACTGGACAACTTGTCCCTCTCAACATCAATATCACCACCTGAACACCACTCTGATCTCGTATCGTCCGCATTCGGACCCTTGGACAAGAAAGATTCAAGAAAGACATTATGGCTTTTGATAGCAACACTCAATATTGCATTTCCAGATCATGACTTTTCGACTCTACCTGCTGAAGAGTTTGTCAAGGAAGATTCACCTAGGATCGTCCTTGCTAGCCTTACGAACGCTCTATCTCATCTAAGATCATCAAACGGCCAAGAGGGACCACCTGCTATGCCTTTGAATCTGGGGATGGCCATCCCGTCTGCTTTGGAAGTGTATCACAAGTCGTACTCGTCCTCCGCACCTACTAGCCATTCTTCAAGTAGCAGGAGAACAATCGAACAGAAGGGTCAATCAAAGGCGAATACGACAGGACAAGCCAAAGGTCAAGGACAGACGAAAGCTCAGCAATCGAAGTCTATAGCTAGTAATGAGCAGAATGCAGGCGCAGAAGAGACTGCTGGAAGTTCAAATCACGCAAGTAAAGCATCGCAACATCAGCCACGCTCAAAGTCGAAAGTTGCGAGTGCAAGTCATCATTCCACGACGACGGCCTCATCTTCCAGCAAGAAGAAGCAATCACCCATATCACATACTACGCTCATCTCCAAGCTCCGTAATGAGCTAGATGGTACATACGAAGTACCGACACATCCACTGCTCCGTCAAGTCTTGGATCCTATCATTGATCTCGGGGAATGCGATGTGTATTCCTACACTCCAGACTTGGATTCCGATCCTCATGCATATCAATCCGATGATGAGGAAGAGGAGGACGAAGACGAAGAAGATGACGAGGAAGAGCATGAGAGGCAATCTGATGGACTCGATATGGATCTGGAAGACAATGAATATTACAAGCCAGCTGGGATGATGACGAGCTTTGACGGTGACGCTGGCATGAGCTGGGACATGGAAGGTGTTGAAAGTACGCCTGCTACGAGCCTTCCCGGTACGCCCGCTATTGGCAGTCAGCCACAACAAGGCAGCTCCTTCTTCGAAGGTCAGGCCTCGCCCTCTGCAGGACAGTCGCAGTCACATGGACAAGGGAAGAAATTGGCTCAGAAGAAGAGAGCCAATGCAGGAGGTTCGAATGCAGGGAGTGCGAAACGACAATCTCGATCTGCTAAACAGCAAGGTAGTGCAATGCACGGTGGGCCTGGATCTGCATCTTCTCCATCACGAACAAGAATAGTACCTGGTGCTTCTATCTTTGGCGATTCGCAGCGTCGAAACGCTCCCTTTCAGTACGGATCACTGGACGAATACTCGTATAATCATCATCAATCTACTCAACAGCAACAAGAAAGGGAATCTTCCACTCGACGATCACCTTTCCTCGAAGGCATGTCTTTGAACGACGCTACGGATGAAGAAGACGAAGAAGATGATACAGATAATGGAGGCTTACTCTGGTCTTCCAATTATTTCTTCTACAATCGAAAGATGAAAAGGATTCTCTTTGTTTCAGTATGGGGTAGGAAAATTGGTAAACAATTTAGTCCTAGTAATGCTTTACTTGCTAGAAGTGCTGGAAATCCTTTACATGCTTATAGGAGGCAATTACATGCTTCTCTTGGATCTTCGAACGCAAAGAATACGAAAGATGGAAAGGTCCCGATCAATCTCAATCGACCGAGAGCGGGTAGTAATTTCGCTTTACCTCCTACTGTGCCGTCTTCTCGTGGCGGCAGCGATGAGAATGGGTCAAGTCAAAGTGGATTAAATGCAAATATTAGCGGGAAGAACACAAATTCGAGTCTAACTAGTGCCCTGCGTGCAATTGCAGACTCTACAGTCCTTAACACCTCTTTCTCCTCTCAACCTCCAATTGCAAACGCTGCTGCCATATTCAAACCATCCTCACCTTTCCCTAGAGCGGACAATCGTCCAATGACTGCACCCAGCACTCCTTCGAACCTTAATCCTCATCGCTTCACAGCAGGGGATGATCCACAACCGCCTACTATACGAGATTCCGCGTCGAATTCGAGGCAGGGTACTCCTCTGCAGTCGCCCTCTACGTCTTCGTTCGCACATGCTGGAGGTACCACGGCAACGTCCATAAGCGCTAGGAGAGTAAGACAACACTCGTCAGGTGCTAGTACACCCTCCAGGAAGACTCCAAAGAAGAACGTCAAGAGGCGTGCTGGATCTGGAATGAAACCTTCAGCGTCAGAAACCTCCTCTGTGGCTGGTCCTGGATCAACTGAACAGTGATCTTCTTGTGCGAAGCATATGAAGCAGGGCAGATGTGATTGCCACTCAGCCAGCTATTGTCAATACGAGCGAATCAGATAAGTGCTTTACATAGTTCAGTGCGACAGGGATCATGGTAAAGCAGGAATTTCATATTAGCTGTACGTAGTGTGTATCTGTTTCCTCCGCAGCCTTTTCGTTCGTGTGCGTAGTTAGGTGTAGCAGTTGTAAACTTGAATCAACAGACGTGTGCAGTCAATCAGTCAGTCTGTGCATAATTGCAGGTATTCTATCACTGTGTTCTGTTCTCTCTAAGCGTTTTGCTGCTACCAGATGGAAAACGTACCAAATGATTTCCAGGCTCAAGACAGGCTCAACGCCTTGCTCGCTTGTCTCGTGGCTTGGACGTTTTATTTGTACAGTGCAGGCTACAGTCATGTACTGTAGTGCCAACCCGGCAACGTCTCGCTCAGACTTTCAACACGACATAGCCGCCGCGAGAGGGGGGCAAATGATTCCCAAGAACACTGGCATTGCACAGCGCGAAGGCGCACCATACTACTCTACACTTTCACACAACGCTAAGACCTATTCACAAAGCCTCAGGAATTGCTGCCTTCGGATTTGTTCTACCCTATTGGGACACTGCGAGATCTAGTGGATTAGCATCCAAGTCCTTCGACATCGATGTACCATGCTCTGCAAATGAGATCCACAGTCAGCAAGACTCAACAAGCAGAACATCTAACAACAGAAGACATACCTGTCGGCTTCATCATCAGCGTCGGCCGCAATTAGACCATTTCCAAGGAAAGTGAAACGATTCTTGCGATTGAGACTATATGCCGCAGGTATCAGTGGATGCAGCTGCAAATGATGGTGTTGGTACAAAGTGCTCACGTCGTGAAGTCAAAGTCCTCGTATCGAGGATTTAGGAACACCTCGATGAGCTGAACAAAGTGGTCGGATGTAAGCTATAGTTCCAATTCTTAGCTACAATGCAATTGCATGCACTCACGTGTCCGACTGAGCCTGGCCAGAGTGCATGCACACGGCCATCAACTGTATGATTCTTGAACCAGGATCGGCACGGTGCGGTCCCTAAAGAGGTACAATATTGTAAGAAAACCAAAGACTGTCGACTTGAAGCAAGCTTAGCCAAACTTACAGACTGAGCGAGGCATCCATGCGTCTGAATAGGCCGTGAACTCTTGAACTACTTCGCTCTTAACACAGAAGCTGCGGAGATCTTCCTTGTACATCTTCTCGATCATGCGGATCATGTAGTCACCAGCCTTCTCCATGCTGGGTAACAAACTACCGTTTGCGAAGGGTGCATTGGCTACAAGAAACCCTTGTCAGCGTCAATGGCCATGATGCGATGGAGAAGACACGACTCACGCTAATCGCGGGAAAACAAGAGTGTCGGCGAGAGAAACATGTCAGCGGAAGAACCGTGTGCCGTGCCAAAGATGTGTCTTACCCCATTGAATACTGGTAACGGATAAAGTCAACAAACTGAGCGTCTACTTAACTATCTTGGGTACTCACAGAAGTAATTGGGCATGTTCGCCAAGCAGATAGATAGGTAGCCGGTAGGGCTTGCTGCCCATTTGTCATCGAATTGATAACCATCCCGACCTTTGATCTCGAAGCGAGGCTTGTTGGTAATGTCAAAGCCAGTGCCGCAAACGAGGACATCGAATTTGTGTTCCACGCCATCATTACTGTGCATAGTGGCTGCATTAGCACAAGCTGTCAGCACGCCCTGCTTCTGAAAGGAGCTTACGTCATGATTCCATTCGGTGTGATTCTGCGCAATCCGTAAGTATGAACATCAGTATTGAAGGAAGGTGCCAGCTTACTTCTTTATTCCGGTAGTGCAGACTTCAACATTTTCGGCGCAGAGGGCCTCGAGATAGCCAATACCAGGTGTAGCTATGTCAAGTGTCAAATGACCTGTCCACCGACAATTAGTGACACCGTCCACTCACGGCGACGGCAGCCAACGTTCCATTCGGGAATGAGGACATCGTGGAGTTCGGGTTTGGCGGCCAGTCGCTCCTCCATGAGGGCACGAACACGCGCCATAGCAGCAGCAGCTCCTGGGGTACCTTTGAAAGCAGTCTGTACGAATCGCATGTTCATTTCGTGCTCGATACCACGGCGGTAGCTGTGAAGGTGACAAGGAATCAACCTTCATTGGTCAACGACTATACGGGTGATGCAACTGACTCTTTGTGGTAGTTTGGATCATCCCTGAACTGTTGCTTCTCTGCCTCGCTATACTTGGGGTTGACGGTGGAGGCGTTGTACAGAGTACTTTTGGCGTTCACGGCAGATTTGGCTGCAGATGGATTCTCAGGGTCGTATTCGGCAAATTTGCTCTCATCAGCCTTGGCTTGCGCTTTGGTGTTGGCAGCATGAGGGGTGATCTGGGTTCACAAACTTTAGTACGCATTCGACTTCAGCAGCAGGCATCAGCTCACCCAAGTCTTGGTGCGGATGAACGTGTAGACCTTCTTTGCTTTGGCTTGCATCTGAGGTAGAATTTGAATAGAAGAACTATGGAAGATAGCTGCACTCAGTATGGAATATCTTCTTAACCCAGCTCAACGTTATCTCACCTTCCATTACCAATAACTGCGACGGTGGTGTTCTCGTCAATGGGTACGCTGTAATCCCAATTGGCGGAGTGAATTTTGGGCCCCTTGAAGTCGTGTAGACCTTCAATGGCAGGCCATTTCCAGGAGCTAGCCAGAATTGTCTGTCAGTATCAAGTAAACAGGAGTCTCTGAAAACGCGAGCGCGTACTTGAGCAGACCGTTGGCATTGATGAGAATGTCGGCATAGTCTGTGAAGGGTTGGCCATCGGCCTGCTGGATCTTAAGATCCCACTGTCCGCGATCATTCCAGACTGCACTAACGACCTTATGGTTGAGCTTGATGTAGTCGTAGCAGCCAAAGTCACGCGTAACCTTCACGAAGTAGTTGTGAATTTCCTTTGCTCCCGAGTAGAAATCTGCGAAAGCGGAGGGCAAAGGGAGTAAGGCGAAGTAAACTGGGTATAACTTAGTAAGTGAAACTTACAAGACCAGTCTGGATTTGGTGCAAATGTGTATGCATAGAGGTGAGAAGGCACGTCGCAGGCGCATCCGGGGTATCTGTTCTCGAGCCAGGTTCCGCTTACTATGGTTGCATTAATCTCAATTAGTCAAGGTTCGTAAGCTCGCATACACCCAGCTATGCATTGCCTCACCTTCATGGTTCTTCTCGTAAATCTGGAGTTCGACCTGACCATCTTTGAAGTATCGCGGGATCTTCGCTGCGAGCATGATACCGGCAGCACCGGCTCCAATTACAACACTGGAAAGAGGTACATGATCAGAGAATGAACCTACACCTCATATCTGAGCTTCAGTTGAGCAGGTTTTCTCTCGACTTACACTCGCAGAGGGCGGCCTCGACCTGAGTAGGCCAAAGCCTCCTTGACGATTCCACTGGTGTACTCGATGTCATCGTTTCCAGTACTGTGACTGTGACCGTTACCATTGGTTGTCACTTTGGGCTCTTTATGTTCAACATCTTTTGGTTTGAGGCCGTTGGTAAGAACGGAAGCGTTGGCGTTGGGAATTTGGACCGAGGTCATTATGGCTGTTGGTGGTGTTTTTGAAGCAATATAGGAGCGAAGTGAAGCAGAGGACAACTGATGAAACGAAAGATGATGAAGCTAGAGATTGGCGAAACCACCCGCTCTGTGTACAGCTAATAGTGGCGAGTGGGATTGTGCGTCCTTGTTCCACTCGAGTTGATATTGCGACACGTGATTTGCGGACCAAAGAGACCCAACGACAGCATGAGTAACCTTTTACGGCAGGAGTAATGTGTGCGGTTCCCGCAGCCTCGAAATCCGGGGATGTAAGGGAGCTCCAGGGCACTGTAGCCTTCTTGTGCCAATACGTTGTCTCAGCTACCAAACATCACTTAGCGAAAGAACACTTTACACACGTTAGGAAAGAGATCACTTCAACAATGGAAGCCTCCATGGGACAGATTGATGGCGTCGCTCTTGTGAGTTCTTGCCCCACGTAGATACTCCTGTCTGGCTCGACTACCTTTCTCTGACATTGTCAATGCACCTGACATAGATTACCGGTGCAGGATCAGGCATGGGTCGCGCCAGCGCCGTCGCATTCGCACAAGCTGGAGCGAAGCTCATCCTGGTAGATGTTGTTCAGAAGGGACTCGATGAAACAGCTGCTTTAATTGGCAAAACGAAGCAACCGATAAAGCTAATCGTGCTGGATATCACGAAAGATGAAGAAGTCATCTCTCTGATCCGAGGCATCCCTCAAATGGAAGGCTTTGGCAGGCTCGATTATGCACTGTGAGTCATCAAGGCTTCGCACGGCAGAAGATTCGATTGTATAACAAACATCGGAAGATGCTGATTTAATCCGTTGATAGCAACTGCGCCGGTGTCCTCGGCAGAGTACGATCTCCCTTCGGCGGCAGTGACCAGAAGGATGTTGACTTCGTGAGTCCCTCATATTACACAAGAAACTCTTGATGGAGCACAGGCTGAAAGTATGACTTATGAACAAAGGTCTACTCGGTTAATTTGAGAGCCCAAGGCCTAATGATGCAAGAGGAGATCAAGTGAGCCGCTAATCTGTAGCCGGAAACCTTGTACATCCCTGATCGATTCTCGAGAACAGACTTATGCTCAATCAAGAGCCCCTACCAGGCTCTGGAAAGGGCAAAATCCCGGGCACTCGAGGAAGCATCGTGAACTGGTGTTCTTGGGTCTCTTTCCATAGCTCAAAGACCAGTTACGCTTACGCCGCCAGCAAAGCCGCTGTACGTGCATCTTAGCAAGGACTTTGAGGGAATCAGCGTGCTAATTTCCTCATCTGAACCAGATGGCTTCTCTCACCAAGAGCGCCGCTGTTTCTCACGCTGCCCAAGGCATTCGATGCAATGCTGGTATGTTTCGTTCACTCGTGACCACGGCTGTTGGGACGAAGGGTAAAAGCCATTACCAAGACTCCCTCTAGAGGTGCTAGGTTCTAGCACCTACAAAGACAGTTCGTGTATTGAACTTTGCTCGTCGACCTACCGGCCGTGGACAAGAAGAATGACTTCTAAGGCTAATGTTTTTCCCCCTCTGTAGTTGCACCAGGTGCCATGGATACTCCACTTCTTCTTGGTGCTTCTCAAGAGTTCCGTGACAAAATGCTAGCCGCGTAAGCAGTATATTCAGGCCATGTTCCACCTTTCAAGCACTGACCCAAGTCGCTTGATCTCTATAGCGTCCCTCAAGATCGCTTCGGTGAGCCAGAAGAAGTCGCCGATGTTGCACTATGGCTCTGCTCCAACCGTGCGACCTACGTCAACGGCGCCATCATCAACGTCGATGGTGCATGGCACGCTGCTTAGTGGCTTGTGAGCTCGGTCAAAGTGCAAGACCAAGATACCCAGAAATGCGCCTTATGTGCATCTGTGTTGCGTTGTTGGTAGCCAGTGCCAGTCGTTCAAAGGGCAGACCTGAAAAAGACAGAAGTTTGAGCTTGACTTGGTGCGAATGACCGCTTGTCTGCGCTGCATAACATCGTGAACGTATCGCCAATGCCTTGCCACTCCTGACTTTTTGATCGTACTAATGCGCCTGAGCATCCTGTTTGGCCATTGGACACGTCGGTTCATCAATAGTCTTCAACCGATAGCAGCGACCCAAGCTTTGCACTTTCGGCAGACAAGGTAATGATGTGTCAACACTTTCGGCAAAGTCTCTCCGGCAGCATCTTCGGCGGAGAGGTTCAAGCCCAAACGGCCTATGGCTTGATCAAGCGGAGCAGTTGAGGTCTATTCCGGCTCATGAAGTCAGATTCTAAAGGTCAAGTGGCAGCATTGTCCACTGAGTCTCTCAATAACCTCAAGTCATATTTACGATGCCAGCCGAAGATCTTCAGCGTATCGACGTAGAGTTGCGCCAGCAGTATGCGAACTTCACCGACAAGTTCGTTGTTAACGAGGAAAGCCTTGCAGGTCTCAGGGCAGGCGGGGGCATGTCGTAAGTGTTGCTTGAGCACATCTTTTCGTAGTAGTGAATCTGACGACTGTGTATTGGTGCTTCCAAATGCAGCAAACCACCACCGCTTCCTGAAGATATCGAGCTGATCGAGGTAGAAGAGGCTGGCGTTAAAGGCTTGTTGTATCGCCCTAAAGATGCAGCGAAGCGTCGGGATGTTGGAGTCGTGTGGTACCATGGAGGAGGTTTCATTTTCGGTCGCCCAGGCATCCATCAACTCCTGTATATTCGCATCGTATCGGCGCTTGGCGTAACGGTATTTGCCCCTCAGTATAGGCTCGCGCCTGAGCATCCTTACCCTGCAGGTAAGGGCAATTCCGATATCTCAAGAGACCGTGGCTGATATTTTATCTTTTCAGCCCACAACGATTCCTTCGCTGCATGGTGTTGGTTCGCAAAGGAAGCTGGCAACAAGTACGGTCTAGACACAAAGAAGACTGTGCTAGGCGGCACAAGCGCTGGTAAGGTGACAAGTGGTCTCAAGAAGCGGCAGCCAGTTGATATCTCCTTGCATTGTCAGGCGGAGGACTTGCTTTCAGTGTCGCCCTGCGGATCAGAGATGAGGGAATTACACCTGCTTCCTGCCTCGTAGCCAATATTCCATTCTTCTCCGGCACATATGGTGGATCGCTGAAGAAGCCGGACCTCGAGAAGTGTTGGTTAGTCTAGTCGTCCGCTCTATACTCTTGCGACAAGCAAGGTCATCTCCACCTACTTGCTGACTGTACGTTTGTACTCTTCTATAGGGGCAGTCACAATTGCAGCATGGCATTGAAATGGTATACCCCAGCCGGCACCGAAGATCCGAAGAAGTATGCCTGGGTATTGGACAACCCTTCGTTCGCCAACCTCCCGCCGGCATCCATTACTGCGGCGGAACTCGATACCCTCCGAGACGGTGCCATCGCCGTCGCAACAAGATTGATGGCGGAAAGCGGGAATGGCTGCGAACTTCATGTTTGGAGAGGCGCTTTCCATGGCAGTGTTTCACTTAATCCTCAAGCCGTTATTTCTACAGCTCAAGATGAGACAATAATTAGCTTCATCGAAAGATCAGCTCTTTCCAATGCAAGGTTGCCTAACTAAGGCATAGCTTGATAATACCAGGTGTACAGACTTGTTTGCTTCCTCAAGTGGAATCAATTTTGAATGCAATCCAGCCGAATGTTTGAAATATGGAGTGTCAAAAGAAACCTACACGTCGGTTCTCTGACTGCTACAGCAAACTGTGTGGCAGAAGACAAGGGCTATGTCCCTCGGTCCGCCCATTAGAACTACCCATTGAGAGTTACCTCTGGCTGCACATTGTGACCGACTTGCATTTACTGCAGTGCAATGAAAGCCCATGATTTGGCAATACAACGCAACTAAAACTAGCCCAAACAGACCCTCTCTATGGACCGCTGAAAGACACTATGGCTCGATGAAAGCAGTATCCAAATATGGGGCCGTGTCTGATCCTGGGGTGATGTCTGCCAGAGTGAATCCATTGCCAAGATAAGCATACGGATTCTTGGAAGACAAATACGTGTATTCATAATCCTCGTATCGTGGATTCTTCAAGATCTCCATGAACTAGTGCAGGACAGCCTTAGCGACCTGCAACAGCCAAAACAGGTAGATATCACGCTTACATGAAGGATAGAACCGGGCCAGAGTCCGCTGACACGACCGTCAATTGTACCGCCTTTGTACCACGAACGACATCCACTCGACCCTGCAGGGCAATCAAGTGTGAGCGATTGCGACTAGATGTAAGACAACTGGGTCAACTCACAAATAGAACGGGGCATCCAGGCATCGGTATAAGCAGTGAAGTCCGTCTCGGCTTGCTTCTTGATGCACATACTGCGGACGTCTTCCCTGATCATCTTTTCAATCATCTTAATCATGTAATCGCCCTCCTTTTCCATGGCAGGGAGGAGACTGCCATTTGCGATGGGGGCGTTTGGACCGTTGAAGACTGAAGACAGCATCCGGATCAGCATAGCTTTGTATCGACTGCATATAGAGCATACCCACTGAAGTAGTTTGGCATGTTTGACATGGTGACAGTCATGTAGCCTTTAGGTGCTTTGGCAAAGTCGTCGGTGAATATGTAGCCGTCCCGTCCAACCACGTCGAAATGAGGCCGTGTGGATACATCGAAGCCCGTTGCACAGATCAGAACGTCGCATGGATGAACCTGTCCGTCCTTGGTCTGAATTCCCTCTGGCACAATACGATCGATGCCTGTTGTAACCACGTCCACATTGTCCTCACACAAAGCTTCTAGATAGCCAACGCCTGGTGTCACTGTCGGTGAGGGTGTCAGCGGTAGTATATGTAACATTGGAGAGAGCTCAGGAACCCACATCTGCGACATCCTACGTGCCATTCTGGAATCAAGAGATCTGCCAGCTCCGGTTTTGGAGCAAGGCGCTTCTTCATGATGCCAGTCAAACGGCCAATCGCAGCTTCTGCACCAGGGCTGCCCTTCAAGGTGGAGCCTGCAAAGCGTGAATTATTCTCTTGCTCAATCTTCTTGCGGTATCGTCGAAGCAGTTCGCCATCGCTTCGGAATGCCTTCTTCTCGGCCACAGTGTAGGCTGGATTGGAAGTCTCCGGGTCAATGAGTACGTCTGCAGCTGAGTCCTTATCGGCCGTTCCTGCTGCTATTGCTCGTTCCTTGACATTCTCGCTTGTAAATGGAAGCGCGATCCAGGTCTTGGTGCGAATGTAGGTGTCGATGTGCGCGACTTTGGGTTGCAATTTAGGAAGGATCTGTACTGTAGTGCACATGGCCAACGGCAGATGATCAGCATCTTTAAGAAATCCTCTTGGTGTATCGACTCACTAGCACTACTTCCGTTTCCGATGATAGCCACCTTCTTGTCTTTGTTTAAAGCGACATGATCATCCCAATTGGCAGAGTGTAGCATAGGTCCCTGGAACGAGTGAAGACCTTCGATGTCTGGCCACTTCCATGCGCTATGCAGACAATGCATCAGTCATTGTCGAACATCAACGGCTATGTTTTGCGTGTATTCACTTCAGAATGCCTCCGGCGTTGATAAGCATATCGGCATGATCTTCGATGATGCTGCCGTCCGGCGTCCCGATCTTCATGTGCCATACGCCTGCCTCATCCCAGTGAGCAGACAGGACCTTGTGTTCAAATTTGACGAGGTCCTGCACATCTGATAGTAGATCTAGCAATCAGAATGTGGAAGTTGTTCCAGAGTCACCTATAATGGAACTTACTGTACTTGAGCGCCACCCCTTCAAAGTATTTCTGAATTTCAGCGGAAGAAGAGTAGAAGTCTGAGGTGGCAGATGGTCAGCATATAAACAATGCATGGACAGCCTGTAGTTCGCTTAAGAGGTAAGAAGGGTACGCAGAGCTGCATTATCCAGGTCCCATTGTTTGGCACAGCGTCCGATGCACGGACGCTGTATAAAATCTTTAATCGAGATGATGCAGCTCTTCGTACCTTCTCCAGCCCCTCTATCGAGCTACAGGCAGTCGCACTGTGGCCTAGTTAAAGGCAGGATTTTGCACTCACGACTCCAGTCTGGGTTTGGCGCGAATGAGTACGAGTACACATGGCTCGGAATATCGCAGGCACATCCAGCTGTTTGGAGTCAATCAGCGAGACTCTTTCAGTATATCATGAAGAGTCTAGAGGCTTACGATATCTATTCTCAAACCAGCACCCGCCAAACTTTGGATTCTTTTCGTAGATCTGCAAAGGCAAATCCAGTTAGTCACTCTGATGCTGCGGGACGCAAGAACATTCAACTCACCTGGAGCTCGCAAAGGTCTTTGGAAATAGTGCGTGGCAGTTTCAGACCCAGGTATATACCTGCAGCGCCTGCACCAATGCAGACCACTCTCAATGGGCGGCCTCTGCCCGTGTTGAATGGTGCTTCTTTTACTACGCTCGCCGAGGCATGATCGTAGCTGCTGCTCTGATGGCCATTGACACCATTCGTGCCATTCGTTCCATTGATTGCATTGCTCTGGGCCTTGCTGGACTTCAGGTCGCGACTATGGCCGTTGAGGCTGTGGGCTTGCTCCTTGATGCTGATGGACGCGTTCAAAGCTGGGGCGGTCATGGTGGCGGTGAGGTTGATCTCGGAGGGCAGTATAATGAAGAGTAATGTCTAGAACAATGAATTCTAGGAGGCTGATGCCCAAGCTTCACAAGTCAAGGCTTTGAGACTATCTAAGCTCAACAGAGGAGAAGTTGTTTTTGCAGCTAATGCTTAAATCTGCTACATCCCAGGTGAGGTCCTCCGCCGGCGCATTCAAGACACCGTTCTCCGCCAGCATGGGGCAGTGAGTGCTTCCTCGAATGCCCAACCGCAATTCCAGACTCAGGCAATCGGGAGTTCCGGCGTTACCCACCACTCGGGCCGATTACAAATATGAATACCGATGGATGCGCGCAGATGCAGCGTGTTGGTCAGTAGTATGTTCACTGCTTCGAATGTTTGTACAGTCTCAGCAAGGAGGTCGCTTGCATCTCACTTCACGCCACTGGCCTACTGCCATTGTGCCCCGCCTTCACAGCCCCACCTAGTCAGGCTTGAGCTGCCTGCTGCCACCGGAATTTGGCGCTGCAAAGCCGCAGGTTGCTCAAAGCTAGGTCTTTCCTCCTTCCAACTGGAGCCCCACAACCAGAGGAAACCACCCTCGTCAAGATCAGCCATCATGAACAGCAATGGCACGTCGTCGTCAGGAGAACAAGCTGTTGGTGATAACAGGCAGCAGCCAGCCGACGCGACAACGACCTCTAAGCCAAAACGAGCCAAGAAGTCCCGCTTCACGACAAGCTGCCTTCCTTGCCAGAGGCGCAAACGCAAGTGTGAGTGTCACAGTTGGACCTATATAGTCGCCATGTCTGTTTTGCGTTTATTGATGCTACACTCTTCTGTGCAGGTGACAATGGATCCCCGTGCGGCTGCTGCAAGAGTAATACGAAAAACTGCCATTCTGACGATTACACCCGTGGATCTCGGCTGACACGTCAATTTCTTGCTAGAACGAGGTGAAGATGATCAGTGCGAATATGCAGTCGTAAAGTTTGAAGACGGAACTACGGCTCAATTGGAGCACGCCAAGCTTAAACAACGTGTAATGGCGGTACGTTCTCCCGTCTCTGGCCTGACTTGCTTTAGCATGACCGACACTTACCAACTTTTTTGCAACACTCGTCATTAGCTTGAGAAGGCTCTGACTGCCCTTCAAACCAAGACTGAATACCTGCCAGGCCCACCAGAATCGCCCACCTACTCTACGGAAGGTCAGACTGAGCAAGCATACCCTCCTCTCATGTTCAGTCAGCAGCAAGTATTCAGCTCCATGGCCATTTTGAAAGATGCCCCGGCAAGATCCACTCTCCCATCTATCTCTCCTGTACCAGAACTCGAGGCCTTTTCGAATGAACATATCGACGAAGCCGAGGTAGCGGCAATTCTACTGGAGAACAAGACTGTTGGGTGAGGATACGGTCTTATAGGCTTAAATAACGCGCGGAGGCTGAATCCGCACATCTTCGGCAGCCGCGAGCAATATGGAATGCTTGGATCGAATCATACGCTACTTTCAGCAAATATGAGCACGGCGGCGGATCAGAGTCCAGGAAGCAGTACTCTAGCGCTAAGGTCTCACGCACCTCTCGATGGAATACTTACCACTATTGTCTTACCTCCAGAGGCGGGAGATGACACCGCTGACAGCGATCTCTCCTTCCTTCTGGCCGCAATGCCATCACGAAAAGATTCAGATATGCTGGTAGAAGAGTGTGAGTCTCCGCTTTACTACGTTATCAGATCTTCCTAATGCAATCGGCTGCTGCTAGTCATGACCGACGTATACTGGATCTACAATGTGAGTGACAACACAACAGTGTCAGACAGCTGGTGGGTCTGACGATCTGGCCCTGTAGGTTCTACATCGACCTACCTTCATGCAAGAGGTGTCCGAATTATGGAACTGCGTTGCCGAAGGCAACACATCACGTATCGATCCAGCTTGGCTAAGCTTGTATTTTATGGTGAGTATCGTAATCGAGCCCGCTTGCATATCGCATCTGACCGGATTTGTCGCCACTGCAGGTCCTGTGCTGGGGCGCGACAACGCTTGCGCCTGCGAAACGTCAATTACATTTGGCCAAATATTCCAAGTCTGGACATCGCGACGTGCCTGAATACTGGAGAAGTGCTGCGCAGAGAGCTTTGAGAGCTGCAGATTGGGTCGGTAGACCGCAAATCCGGAGTCTTCAGGTCGGTCCCTCGCTTGATAGCTCAAGTATCCGAGACTGAGAATTTCTGTCGAACATGCTAGACTTTGTGCTTACTACTGAATTGGCAAACGCCTGGACCCTTGAGTCAAGTCTCAGATTCCGTCTGTGGGTAGAGCACTTTAGCGCAGGAAATCCATACTTCTCACACTGTCTCCCCCGATGATATTTTAGCCTTTGGCGTTTGGATAGCAGCAGGTATCCGAATAGCACAGTAGGCATGGTCGCCCTTTATGTCGGGACGAGCTGGTGGACTAATGCTTACCGAACACAGGGCTCTCAACATTCACAACTGCCCAGAAGACGATCCTACTTATCTCGTCAACGATCCCGCTTTTCCTAGAGGCTCGTCCTCCCTCAAGACTGAAGTCTGTCGGAGACTCTGGTGTCTTTTAACCACCTTTGACTGGCTTTTCTGCTCGCGAAGCAACACCAACATGATTCGGCCAGGAACATGCAAGTGTAGTAGATGTTTACCTGCATTCGCATGCCTCCACGCTGACGAGTCTGTATGCCGACAGTTTCGACACAATTGCCCCGGAAAGTCAACGACGAGGATCTCGGTCTGATGACGGAAGTCAAAATACGACCCGAGGAGGAACTTACAGATAGCGATTTCCACATTGTGAGTATATCTGATCCCTTTCAATCGATCGAGTAATCTAAGTTACGGATTGCAGGTACGATTCGGATTAGGGGAGTTCCAGCTGGCAATGAGCGTTTTCCTAAATACTCCGATTAAATCATATGATCTTATCCTGGATCTGGATCGCAAGCTGCAGGAAGTTGTGAGGCTGTTGCCCACGACAAACTACAGCGCAAATGGTCGCTGCAAACCAATCTGTCAGTCTCGCTATTGCAAGCCACAGACTCTCGGTGAATTACTGACCAAAACCCTGCAATATTGGCTCCACAGACCGAACAGTACTTACCAGTCTGCTCCTTAATAGAGTACGTGTTTAATACACTAAATATCACGCCCAACTCTAGCTGATCCCTGGTCAACTTTTACAGGTGGTTAGATTACACCGGCCGTTCCTGATTAAGGGCCTAGAAAATCCGACGAGCAAATACGCTTATTCCGCAAAGATGTGCATTAGCAGCGCGAGAACAATTTGCGGTAGTCTCGATAATGGCGCGGAAAGCGACATGCCCGTGTTCTGGTATGTTTATGGGCAGGTTTTCGGAGCCGTCATCTGTATTTTCAGTAAGTTCTCTGGGTCAGGCTTCGGCAAACATTCGCTGACGGTCTCCACATATTTCTGCGATCCGCCATCTTCAGTCGAGCACCTCTTTGCCAGTATGTGGCAGACGCTACGAGCAAAAAAAGAATGTTGTAGACAGCGACGGCCACTGACCATTGCCCTTCCAGGCATCAAGACAGGTATATCGACCCAAGTCTCGCTAAGTGGTGACATGAGTATTGCGGCAGCCCGTCGCTTCTTTTCTCGCGGTCTGCAATCCTGGTCCAATACTCTCCAGACAATTTCGCGACAAGCTCTGATCGTCATGGATCAATTTTCTACGCTCGAATATCGACTTCCAGGGATGAATCACAACAGTACTCAACCATTCGAGGAACGCTTAGCAGTAATCTTGAAGCAGATTACCGGGGTCATAGACAGTGATAACCCGCTCACCTCGGTCACCAATTTCTTCAACATGGCGCCTGGAGGCCCCAGCACAAACAATTCCTTGGGGGATCCGACAAAGTACGCTACACTTGGCGATAGTAACAACTATACAGATTTCCTGGGGTATGACTTTTCCAACGGGGGTACGCTATCAGATACCTTCGGAGAGTCGCCGGCTACGGGAACTTCGAGTCAGTCATTCGATTGGTCTGCTTTTTTGGGTGAGTTTCTTGGCTTGCAGCACAAGGTGATCAAAAGTGACACGATCTTCAGTTCCAGAACAAAGTGCAACGTGGAAAGGCCTTCAGATGCCACTCGACATTCCGATGAATCCTGCATAATCGTCTAGTCAGTATAATGAGGTTCGAGTCAATACGTTGGGTAAGTTGGGGCCGTTGTTGTGAGTATCATTCAGGGTAGTGTTGTGAACTGGAATACAGAGATAGTATCACACTTAAAGCTTAGCAGTACCCGAGATTGCCTCCGCCGAATGGACGTGCGGTCCTGCCATTTGTGGTCCAGGAATGACGAGGTTGCTCCAAGTGATAGCTCGATGCCACTGCGTAGGAAGCTGAATCTTCGCGCCAAATTCGGTTGCCGCGTTCAATACGAAGTCTGCCTGTCGAAGCAGCTCTCGGCCAAGGGATACGACATCTGCTGCGCCACTCTGCAGGATTTCCTCGGCTGCAATATGGCAGACATGGTCAGATTGGTCACAGCGTAGAAGCTATGTCAAGTCTTGGCGTACCTCTCTGCGGGGTCTTGATGAGTCCGACAGTGCCCATGGGGGTATTTGGGAACGACTTTCTGAGCTGAGCAGCCAGAGGAGCATTGTAGCCCGGGCTTGGCCAAACGGCTTGGTCATATGCAAGGCCGCCGCTTGTGATGTCAAAGAAGCTTATACCCATCTTGACTAGTCTGTCCATGAGAATTTTACTCTGTTCCATGCCCCAGCTAACGTACTGACCGTCTCCATTCTTTTCGCCGTCTTTGAACCAGTCCGTAGCTGAGAGACGACAGAAGACGGGTTTATCCTTTGGCCAATTATCGATAGTTATTTGTGCGATTTCTATTGTCAGTCGCATTCGGTTTTCCCTGTGGGGGTTGAGTAGCATCACTAAATGGCATTATTGTACTCTTCGAGAGAAGGACTTACAAGCTGCCTCCATACTGATCTGTACGCTTGTTCGACAACGGTGAGATGAAATTGTGCAGGCTGCGAAATGGCGGCAACAATGTCAGCAGGTGCATGTGGTAGTGTTAACATCGCAACTTACAGATAGCCATGTGATACGTGAAGCTCAATCTGCCCGTATCAGAACGAGAGGCCTTAGTATCCGTTTGCCTATGTCAGGTAGTCGTTTGCATCACTCACGACATCGAAGCCTGAATTCAACGGTGTTAGCTCGTATTCCTGGAAGCTCAGGCACACAAGGGCTTACCTGCTTTGTCTCCACGACGAACAGCATCTGCCCACTGCCTCTTGAATGTCTGAATGTTGCCCGAGGTCATCTCAACAGGTGTGATACTGCCAAGCACACGTTAGAGAACCTCCCAAATTTTGCGAGGCGGAAGGCTACTCACTACTTGGGAGAGTATGGCAGTGCAGAAGGTGCCCAAACATCTGCCCAGCCTCCGGCATCAGGTGGACACACGTGTGACTCGAGATCCGGGAACTGCTCCAGAATTTGTGGAGTGTAAACTGAGCCTCGTCGACCAGCGTGATTCAGCTGTAGACCCATGTAGGCGCCTGGAAGAGGAACAAGTGAGCTCAGATGATTCAACAGATCAGACGTTCTGTTCATTGTTCACTGACCCTGCGAGTGAACAAAGTCGGCAATTCGTTTCCATGCAGTGACATGATCATCACTCCAGATACCGCAATCCTCTGGTGTCATCTGCAAGCAATGCAACGAGCTTCAGTACAGGGAAGCCATAGTTGCTCCATTACGGCTTATCGGTTCCTCACTCGGCCATTTGGTGCAATAGCAGTAGCTTCGGTCATGACACATGCGATTCCACGCATGGCAAACTGACCATAGTGGACGAGGTGATAGTCTGTAGGGAGACCTGTACCGGGCTTGCAGCTGTATTGCGCCTTTATACGGAAGACCAGTCGAGGAACCCAGTCAGTACGCGTTCAGTCGCGAGAGAGCGGCAGCTGACTTACCATAGGACTGAGGAACAGCCGATTCTTGAACTCAAGGCTCTTCAGCTTCAGCGGCTTGAGCAGCATGGGAGCTTCCCAATTGCGAGAGTTGACGCCATCTGCGTGACCAAAGCAGGTTCCGGGACGTGGGACCGTCAATGGAGTGAAGAAGCCGCAATCCGAGGATTTGGTCAAGATTGAGCCAGATTTTGTTCGCGTCACTTGAGACTGCTCCATGGTTTATAGCTAAGAGGACGATTATTTGGCAATGGAAAAGAGCCGTTGGTCCAAGCAAACAGGCGAGAGAGCACATCTTCGGCACTCTCCACGTTCTGTTCGACGGAAAAGTACACCATTAGAGGGTGCGGGATTGAGCTAGATTGCTCCACCCACCGTTCAGCTCCGTGGGATGATCGACAGCAGCCTGCGACATGGATGCCATTTTGCCGAAACGGCATTGGCGTTCTTTACTCTGTGCTGCTCTGCCTAGGCCCTACTCTCTGTGCACAGTGTCCGAGCAACCATGTCTAGCGATGGCTACCTTGGAAATATGGCAGGCGTGGCTCTTATCACTGGAGCCGCGTCTGGCATTGGGAGCTGTTGCGCCAGGGTGAGTGCAATCGAGCGCGGTGTTGCATTCGACAGCTAAGTGGAGCGGAGTATTCTTAAGGCTTTCGCACAACTCGGTACGAAGCTTGTGCTGCTGGATCTCAACATGGCTGGCTTGAAAAAGCTGGAAGAGGAGCTCAACTTGCCACAAGGGCACGTGATGCTGAAGGCGATAGACGTGCGCGACTCCAAGGGAATCGCAGACTTCATAGCGACTATCCCATCCGCTATGGGAGGTCTACATTTCTGTATCAATTGCTCTGGTATCCTCGGTGCGGACTACAACAATGACATAGCAAATCAGAAGGAAGAGAACTGGACGATGGTAAGGTCATACCGGAAGATCCATCTTGTAGCTACAAATGACTTACCCTAGGGTTTTCGTTTCAAACAGGTTCTCGATATCAACCTGAAAGCACCGGCACTAATCACCAAAGAAGTTGTCAAAATCATGCTGGAACAGCCGCCACTACCTTCCCAATTTGAAGCTTCTGGCCGTCGACCTCCAGGTTCTTGCTCTCGCAGGGGCGTCATTATCAACATGGGTAGCTCCGCATCTCTCCGAGCTCGTAGCTCAGCGGGATCCCCTTACATCCTGTCCAAGCATGGTTTGGTAGGCTTGACCAAATCTACAGCAGTCAGCTACGGGAGACAAGGCATCCGCTGCAATATCCGTGAGTATGAGGTCAACGAACCTCAGTGTATCGAGGTAGCTAAAGTTGTTCTTGCCTTGCTACACTAGTCGCCCCCGGTTTCGTTAATACGCCACTCATCGCAAACATTGCAGACAAGGTGAAGGAAATTGCGGAAGGAATCGTTCCAATGGGCAGACCAGCATATCCGGAGGAAGTTGCAGATCAGGTGGTATATCTGTGCTCGGAACGAGCGAACTATGTAAACGGTGTTATCATGCCTGTAGACGGTGGCTGGTCCTGTACATAATGTAAAGTTAGCATTTTTCGACCTTGGCTATGTTCCCGACCTGACATTGAAGGCTTGATGAGCGCAAAGAGAAGTACGTCTGATGACTCATCTTAATCACCGTCTATTGCACCAAGCACCAAGTTCAACAATCTACAGCTTGGACGTGCGAGATGGTATCCAAGCGGATATGCAATCTGCTAGAGTCTTAGCCGCTACCTGCGGATCTTCTTGGACTATCATGTGATGGGTTGCGTATAGTTGCTGATAGGTCGGGGTCACGATTGCGAGCTCGTTGAGCAAGCGTTCAGGGGATATGCTTCGCGTCTGTATAACAGAGGCCTCCGGATCGGCCAGAATGATATGCACTTTCAGGCTTACAGGGAGATATCGCAGCCGGTTCCAGCAAGCTCTGGCACCTCGAAGATTCGGATCTAAGAATGTCACCTGTTGGCAATGATGACTATCAGCTTCATTCAAGCTGTACGTAAGACGCATACTTACGGCTTCATCCTTTCGCCGTGTCTTCAAGGTGATCTTGCCATCCTCTCGCTCGTATAGAGCATTGTCAACATAGGATGCCAGAGCTTCAGGATGCCACCTTCCGAAGAAACCCTTGTTCTTCCTGAAGCCAGCCAAAGCTTCTGACTTGCTTGACCACATGTCTCTCCTGATTAAGGCCCCATGAACGAGCGGCATGACCCGGTCGACTCCGCCTATGTCGAGCGGCTGTACAGTGGGATCGACCAGGACTAGACCAAGAACCAGACCTTCAGGAAAGAAAGAGCACGCCGAGACGGAAGAGGCACCCCCTATGGAATGGCCGACCAACACGATGTTTCGGCCTCTCCATGGCGGGCCTGTATATTTCGTGTCCCTTCGCGGACCTTGCAAGTGGAGCATGTCTGACGAAGGGACGCTCAGTCTTGGTAGCTGGGACGCGTATTGGCCAACTCTTTCGTCGTACGAATACTCCGGAAGGTATTGTAACACGAAGTGCGCGATATCGCGCGCAACGTCCATCCAGTCGACTGTCGCGAGGACAGAATAAGATGCCAGTCAGATTGGGGAGATCAGAGCTGGTAAGTCTGTATGAATAGAACTCACAAGCTGGTCCAAGGTGGTCTGCATTGAGAATCGCACTGTCGCCTTGATTGACCAGATCCAAGCTCCAAACTTCATCGACATGAGCGTCGTCCTGGGCCAGATTCGCTACCATGCGATTAAGTGCGGGTTCCCAAGTCTGTTTATTAGATAGTCAGCGTTTCCGTGTCATTCGGGTGCCTGTCTCTGTGTGCAGCCGCTCACTTCTTTGTGCAGACCTGTGGCGTGCGCAAGTATCATTGTTGTGCCTGCATTGTTTCTGCTGCCTGCGGAAATTGCAGGCCGCCCCTTCTTGTTTCTGTAGCAGTTGACAGCGAGCCACATATGTCCAGCATCCTTTTCGCCTTGCAGGGGTGCTCCGTACTGCTCTTCCTGCATTGCAGCTACACAGCTCTGCACCTCAGCGCTGGACAGACGCGTGCCTGGTGCATCGCTTGCTTTTGCAGTGGAACCAGTGTATGAGCCGACACGCGAGCGTGGGTAGGCTGCTGCGAACACATGCCGGCTGACTGTCCAGTGTTTTTTTGTCTCGGGTGTTGGCACACTTGCAGGGAGCGTTGTAGGCCTTGCTGATAGCGTTGGAGGAATCTGAAGCGGCAACACTGGTGTGAGGTTATATATGTGCATGGGCGAATCCATGATCTACTACAAATGGTCGTCAGCAGGGTATAACGGTAGTGTGATCTACCCTCAAGCCCGCGATTTTGGCGGCGAGAGCGGCACAATACTTACAAGAGTATGAGGTTTCCCTACGCTCTTTCTTTAGGCACTCAAGGTGCCAAGGAGAATAACGAATAACACACTTCTTGGTGCGCCAATCTGATACCTTCCGAAAACAAACAAAAATGGTGATTTTGAGGGGAGACTGTTTTGAGTGAGGCAGGATCCCGCCGCGATAGCCGAGCAACACTAACGGTTATTGCCGACGTGATGAGGTGCAGCGGGATTTGGTGCTTGAAATCCATTCCAGATTTCGTTCGCAATGACAGGAGGATGGGCACCAGCATTCCAGCCCGGCAGAGCTCCGCAGTGCAGAAAGTAATGCTTTAATATAAACCGCATATTGCCAGTTGCATTAACATCGCGGTTGAGGAGCCTGCTCTGCTGTACCATGGGAGCATCCGGCGCGATCTGTATCTCCAGATGATCGGCAGCCAGTGTAGCCCGGCCATCCGGGACCATCTCCGCCTCCACAGCTATTGCTGCCAGTCCACGAAAGCATTCACACTCGATAACTTCGGTGTCCTCGGAAACCTCCAACGTTGTACGTGAAGATGAAGCATCCGATGAAACCACAGCCCAGCCTGCTCTTTCTCGCAAAAGAACTAAGCGTGCTCGCGCAACCACCTCCTGCTTTCCTTGCCAGAAAAAGAAAAGGAAATGTAAGTACCTTTTCATTCTCCACATTCCTTCTATATAGGCAAATATACTGACGACAGTGGTTCTCTTCATAATAAACAGCTAATCAGGCGATCAGAAAAGTCCATGCAACAAATGCAAGGGTAAGCAGAGACAGCAACGAAGCTGCGCTCGCTATACCTTTTGATAAAGGCTAATGTATTTCTACATTATCCGCGAATCAGAACACCCTGATGAGTGCGAATACGCAGTAATTAGGTTTGAGGATGGCAGCATGGCAGAACGGGAGCACATCATGCTGGCCCGAGAAGTAGTAGTGGTAAATAAATCCAATTGCCTTGTAATTGATCATCTCAAGCAGATATACTGACTTTGACATGTGGATCTAGCTTGGTGATGTGTTGCATAGATGAGAAAGGCATTCGACGCCTTGCAGTCGCAAATGCCAACGTTAGCGCTTCACCCCGCCTCCGTGGCAACGGCAACATCTGGTCTTCAGCACATGAACCCTGTCCCCTTCCTCGGTAACAGCAACAGCACCGATACCAATACCAGTACCAGTGCCAACCTTGAGCTCAACAAGAACGGCAATGACCTCGACAACATTGACTTCCCTCACAACTTCGACTTCAATACCAACCACAATAGCAACAACAACAACAACACCCGCAGCGGCAGCGGCAGCAGCAGCAACATCAACAGCCGCAATACCAATTTCGAGAATGGCTTTGGCTTTGACATCCCTAGCTTTGACTTTTGGAACGCTCCGACCCCCGCCAGCAATCCCGGACAGGCCACGCGTCAGTTCTACGCGCCGTGGACTTTTTCTGCCGCTCCCTCCAGTACGTATGGTGCAATCAGAAACGGCCTAAGGTGTGAATAGGCAGAGCTAACCCGTTCCCCTCCCGCACCCAACAATCAAATGAACTGGCAAGGAATGCCGTTCAACTATCGAGGCTAATTTTCTGGCTGCTCAATACTCGTTGAAATGGCTGCACATCAATTTGGTACATGAAGATATCTGCCCAAAACTGTGGAAAAGGCATTGTTCTGCCTTGGCCAATGATTACTATATAGATGCTGCGCATTTGCTTACTCCGTGATACGTGTCTGCTCAATCTATTGAAGAAAAGGCTCATTCCTTCTCAGTTTGCTGGATCTTGTAAAGGCTTTCTTAGGATGATACACTGTAGCGCTACTACTTTACACGCCTTCTGCTTCTGCAATCAATCTCTATTGAGGAGATGTCTTGCAGCTTGCAATAAAATATTAAAAAGAGCACCGCACTACGTCGGCAATAACCGTTAGTGTTGCTCGGCTATCGCGGCGGGATCCTGCCTCACTCAAAACAGTCTTCCCTTCAAAATCACCGTTTTTGTTTGTTTTCGGAAGGTATCAGATTGGCGCACCAAGAAGTGTGTTATTCGTTATTCTCCTTGGCACCTTGAGTGCCTAAAGAAAGAGCGTAGGGAAACCTCATACTGATGTAAGTATTGTGCCGCTCTCGCCGCCAAAATCGCGGGCTTGAGGGTAGGTCACACTACCGTTATACCCTGCTGACGACCTTCAATGTATTGCCATATGCCGGCTTAAATCATTAGCCTGCTTGGCTATCCAGCATGGATACGGCAAGCTTCTCATTCATTGCTTATTCTCTACTGATTGTTTTGTACTGCTACATACACATCATAGCTTAGCTGGTACAGGATTTTGCAGTTGCAGGATTGGAAGTAGCCTGCGGAGAATCTTGCCACTCGGATTCTTTGGAACTACAGTCGACAGGGCATCAGCCAAGCACGCCGAAAGAAACAGATGTTGAAGAACTTACTGTCGTCAACCCATACGATTCCTCCAGCTAATCGCT
Source organism: Cystobasidium tubakii (assembly GCA_024345325.1). Classification (NCBI taxonomy): domain Eukaryota; kingdom Fungi; phylum Basidiomycota; class Cystobasidiomycetes; order Cystobasidiales; family Cystobasidiaceae; genus Cystobasidium; species Cystobasidium tubakii. Next base: position 308,090 of record BROO01000001.1, on the reverse strand, counting down.
TATAATATGCTACGGATTTGTTCACAAAATCGTGTATTTCGCGCTTGACTTCCTCATTGCGGTGTTCTGGCTTGACCACCACGAAAGCAACAGGAAGTTCCGTATCTTCCGCCACACCTCTGTTCACAGCTGCGTCGATGACCTTTTCGTGCGACAGAACGACTCCCTCGAGTTCCTAGCACCTCACACGTCAGATTTGCGTTCGCGTCTGCTGTAAATGAGGATCCTCACAGCTGGCGAGACCTGGAAACCCCGGACCTGTAGAGATGACCGGTCAGTGTAAGGCGGGCAAGAGAAGTCTATTCTCGAACCTTGATGAGTTCTTTGATTCGATCAGTACACCAGTAAAGCATGGCAGTATTGCGATAGCCAATATCCCCTGAGCGAAGCCAGCCGTCGGTGGTGAAGCTGTCGGCGGTCGCTTGAGGATTGTTATAATATCCCCTTAAGAGGCGCGGCAAAATCCCACATCAGACTTGTTCAACAGCCTGTTCCAGATAGGAAAGCCTGTGCTCACATCATGACATTCGGACCTTTGTACTGAAACTCTCCTTCTTTGTTGAATCCAACCGCTTCCTCAGTTATTGGATCTACTAGACGACACTGCCTGTACCTAGGATAAGCGTCTTCTATAAACTTAATGATCAGCAACTTACATGCCAGGCAATCTTTCGCAGAGATGAGAGCGTCAGCGGAGCAAACGTCAACCCAGCAGCAGAGAGACCTACAGTTTACCCACAGAGCCTTCGCAATGCGCAAAGTGCGCTGGCAATGCAAACGCGGTAGGAGAGACTTCCGTACAGCCTGTAAGAAGTTTTAGCTGATGTTGCATTCACGGCAGTATACCGCCGTTACTGACCAAAAGTCTGAAGGATCTGTGTTAAGATGGTCAGTCCGAAATGTGCGACAATGTGCAGGAGGTGATTATGCTTACTGGAGACCTGTACTTGCGCGCTAAGCTGACAACGAGAATGCACGGAGCTCGTCAGTCTCCGATGAAAGGACATCCCAGCAAGCATTTGTGCCTGTACTGCCGCTTTGCAGAACAAGGTGAAATGGACAGTATTACCAGCCTGCCCACTTCATCTGTCCTGTAAAGCAGCAGTACAGGCCCAAAAGCTTGCCGGACGGTTGGCATGAACATCTTTACATTTGACAAATTTCTGGCTTAGTGGGAGCAGCGGCAATCATGATCCTGTTTATCGATGAGAGGTCGTACTTTGAAGTCAGGCTGTTCTTGGCTAGCTGGACAGCCACTGGCGGTACGATTGGGAGAGCTTGGACCTTGTACTTCTGTATAGCTTGTAGAAACTTCTCAAAATCGTATTTCTGCATTCGGACTGTCAACATGCCCTATATACGGCAAGCTTAGCGTAATGTAAGAGGACTACTAGACGCGGAAGGACTGATGAAGACTGTATGCATTCCGTACTCACAGATATTGGATTGACTATACATATCTGTGTGTGTGAGTAAGAATGATAGTCTGCCTGTGAAGGTCTGTGTCAGCAAGGCTCAGCTTAGAGGAATGCTCATTAAGCAGACATACCAAGAAACTGATACTTCTAGGTTTAGGTTCCCAGTAGTCGGCCCAGCCTTGCATCAACTGGAGGACGTTCGAGATTATGTTGGTGTGAGATAGCATGACACCTTTGAATGCTCCCGTAGTACCGCTGGAATGATGTTGTTTTATCAGTAAGAAGCAGGAAGCAGAAACAGGCCAACAGTAGAATGCCCACCTCGAAAATGGAACCAATGCTAGTGTTTTGCTTCCTTTTCGGCCCTCCAAGCCTACAAAGGGAAGGATTGCACTGTCCTCGACTGAAGCTACCAAGCTGAAAACGTTGCCGTCTTGCTCGTTGGTGTCGCTTGTCATGCCAATAATGGCTACTGGACGGTCAGATTTTGGCAATTCGGCCATCGTCTGTGACAGTGTGCCACGACAGGACGGATGTACAACGACTGCATATGGCTTGACCAGCCCAATGATGGCCGCTAGTTCTTTTGAGGTTGCTGCCGGACTTGCGGGTGCTGGCACCAGGCCAGCTCCCATAATGCCAATGTAGAGCATCTATTAACACATAGAAAGCATATATATCACTTAGGAAAGCTGCACCTAAGTTGAAGTACCGATGACAACAAACTTAACTTACCGGGTAATGTGGCTGATTTGGCGAGAGTATCAGGATGCGAGCATCACGTGGCGGCTTTAAGGTAGATTGACGCAATCCACTAGCCAGTCTCTTCGAAAAGTCGATGTACTGGCGCCAGGTGATCTTGTCATCGGATTCTGCGTCGATGTAGACGACAGCGTCCGGGTCAACATGGTACGGATTGGATTCCAGGAATTGCTAGCGCACAGGGAAGACGCAATCAGACCTGTATAACGTCCACGATACATTCGTATGTCTCACCGGAACTGTAAGCTCGGGCGCAACTCTGCACGGAGGAGCCTCGTCAATCATTGGTACCTCAGTGATTTATTGTAAGTCGCTGTCAAGGCGCCAAACAAGATAGCTTTGGAAAGCATCATAATAATGTGCGGACGAAGGTGGTGGAGGTCAAGAGGCAATTTCCGCTCTGACCGGCGCCGCAAATTTCGGAAGCCGCCGTCTTCCACCCGGCATTTGTACTGAGAAAAGCCCAGTGTCGTCCATCTGCGATTCTTCTTAGCCATTATCATCTGTCAATCCAAGTTCTTCTGTTCAAGGTGTGAACGCGATGGCTCTCCTACGTACGCCTGGTGAGTGGATATCCGATCGAGGTCCAAACCTTGCTCTGCATTGAGTCTGCAAGTTCGCAGGCTGATCTTCGAGTCACACGGCAGCATGCGAGATTTTCGGCATTCAGCATCCTGTATTGGTACGTTGTGATTACGGGCGTCTTCTGCATCCTTTGCAGGCCTGTGGAAAGACTAGTTGCGCCTCTGCAGAGCTGATCGAGGGCAATCTTACCTGATTGACAGAATGCTGGAATGGATGTATGTACAGGTCGCCGATTTGAGGACTGGACAGAGAGGCCGCTTTACTGACTCATAGCAATCCTCGGCAACCAGGTCGTGGCATCACCTGAGCTGGCTGCGGCTGTCACAAACGCAGGCGGTCTTGGAGTGTTCGGTGGCGTGCATTATGCGCCATGGCTTCTCCGACAGAAGCTGGAGGACCTCGTAGTGAGCAGGCTTACGAAATTCTTGGGCTTATGATAAAAGCTGAGCAGACCAACAGGAATGCTTGGATGACAAGAACGCCCCTTTCGGTGTTGATCTGGCTCTTCCACCAGTAGGAGGGAACGCTCGCAAGACGAACCACGACTACACCCATGGAAAGCTAGACGAGTTGATAGACATCATTATCGAGTTCAAACCGAAGCTATTTATATCGGCACTAGGCGGTAGGTGCTCGCCCTCCAAGCGTTGTGTCGATGTAATCTGCTAATGTCGCGCCCTTTGAAGTACCGCCGGTTCATGTCATACAAAAGCTGCACAAAGCTGGGATATTGGTCATGAACATGGTGTACGTATCGACACCTGACCTTTCTCAGTAGGGTCTGGAGGGCTGACATTCACCTGTATAGAGGACATCCAAAGCACGTTAAGAAAGCCCTGGAGGTACGAGTTCATCGTATGAAGTGCGATCCACCGACCCTGACCACGTCGCTACACAGGCTGGCGTAGACCTGTTATGCGCTCAAGGTGGTGAAGCTGGCGGCCATACCGGGGACATACCTTTCTCGATTCTGATTCCGGCCATCGTGGATGCGGCTAGAGGCGCGCGCTCTCCACTGACTGGCAAGCCGGTCTACGTTATCGCAGCTGGAGCTGTGCACTCGGGTCGCAGTCTCGCTGCCGCTTTGTCGTGAGTGGATGCTCTTAGCCTCGCTTTCGACCTGTGATATTGGCTTGAGCAGCTCATTTTCATCTTTTTCCGATCTCCAGGTACGGTGCCATCGCTGTTTGGGTGGGAACGTGAGTCTGCAGCGTTGGTCGTTATGGTAGCAACCTTGAATGCTAATACTTGCGTCCCTCCTCAGCCTTTTTATTGCTTCAGAAGAAGCGGGATGTTCGACTATGCACCAGAAGGCAGTCCTTGATTGCGACCATGATGGTACAGCCGTGACGTTGATATTCAGCGGAAGACCTCTGAGAGTGCGTGCAACGCCAGTAGTGCGGGACTGGTGAGTTTTGCCATCGATGTCCGTGACTGTTGCGGCAGCAGAGCACTGATCATATGTTCATCTGGACAGGGAGAATAACAGGCAAGCAGAAATTCAGCGAATGGTTGAAGCGGGTGTAGTTCCCGTAGGTCTGCCGCGCACCTAGTCAGTGGTCTTGCTCTGAAAACGAACTGAGAGCCTTCTTGACAGGTTGGCATGGACGATGCTGAAACGAGGCCGTATCTGATGGGCAAAGTGGCAGCAATGGTAAAAGTATGTTGCATGGTACTACTGTCATTAGATTTTGAGGCTGACTCTGCTGCTTTGCGCATTATGAAGACTGTTCGCCCAGCCAGACAGATCGTTGAAGAGATGGTCAAAGACGCCGTTGCAGCAATCAAAGAGACATCGTCATTTGTTGTTAACAATAGGGTAGCGCACCTTTGACTCTGAGTAGTAATAGATTGGTGCCTACAACAATATAAATTGCAAGCGTCAGAGCAACAGCGAAGCTGCCGCTGCAGTCTTCAGTGCATATGGTTTAATTACAGCGCTATGGTCTGTATCGTTAGCGGCGGATAGATAGCGAAGCCGTTCTTCCTATTTCAAGAATTGCACGGACTGTAGTGTCAGGAGATGCCAATAGAGATTGATTGCAGAAAGAACTGCTCGCAGAGCAGCGGAGCTATAGTGTTATCCCCAAAAGGCCTTTACAAGATTCAACGAAATGTGAAAAGGTCTTCTTCCACAATTGGGCAGATGCGTATCACTAAGTGAGCAAATCCGGAATACTCAAATAATATTGGATCGCCAAGAAAGAACAAGGCCTTCCCCGTTGTTTTGGGCAGACGTGTATGATGTACCAATCGATCCAGAACCGTCTTAATGGGAGACGAAGTCAGTGATCCAATAGGAGCGATGGATGAGGAAAAGACTTGCTAACGTGCAAAAACCGTAGTTGCTTGAAGCTATGAGGATATGGGAGGATGGGTGTATGATACGTGTGTGTCTAGTTGATAGAGAAGAGGGGAAGAGGCTTCAAGAGGCGCTCATCAATCTAGCCAAAGCAGAAAGCGGTTATTCGCCTGCACGTTCGCTGGGCCGAGGAGGGCGTCAACGTGACCCATTTCAAGCTCGAAGCTTACGCGACGCCAGTTCCTACATCGTCACCTTCCAGCCTACCTTCTACTTCTTCATCCTCCTCGTCGAATCTTCAGACCTCTACTGAACCCCCCCCTCCCCACCCCTTCCCCCCCTCGCTCGTGTTCCTCCTACGCCCCCAATGCCTATGCCGCTCCCGGTATCGGCTGTGATCGGCCCGGCCTCCCGACCAGCCGGCGCCCTCTCCGCCTCCACAGCTAATACCGCCGGTCCACGAAATCGCTCGCACTCGATAACAACGGTGTTCTCGGAATTCTCCGACCTTGCATGTGAAGATCAAGCAGTTAACGATGCCACAGCCCAGCCTGCCTCTTCTCGCCAAAGCATTAAGCGTGCTCGCACACCCACATTCTGCTTTCCTTGCCAGAAAAAGAAAAGGAGGTGTACTTTACATAGTCTACATTTCTGCTATATATGCAAGTATGTTGACCACAGTGGTTCTCTTCATGATAAACATCTAATCAGGCGATCACAAAGTCCGTGCAACAAGTGCAAGGGTAAGCAGAGAGCAGCAACAAAGCTGCGCTTGCTATAGCCTTTGATATAGACTGACGTTTTTCCACGTTATTTGCGACCAGACCACCCTGATGAGTGCGAATATGCAGGTAGCAAATTCGAAGATGGCAGCATGGCAGACCGGGAGCACATCAAAATAGCTCGCGAAGTAGTAGAGGTGAGCAAACTCCCGAAATTCGGCATTCTATAGTGATTGTTGATCTACGCAGACATGTTAACGTTGACGAATGAATCTGGTTTGGTACTGTGATGATAGCTCAAGAAAGTATACGACACCCTGCCATCACAAATATCAATGTTGGCCTCTCTCCTTGCCTCTACAGCGATTGCAACAGCTGGTGTTCAGCAGATCCGACATGGCAACTCGATGGCCAACATCAACATCAGCATCAATATCAACCCTTTCCCGTTCCCCAGCAACAGCATCAATACACATCAATCTCAATAACAACAACAATAACAACTTCTTCAACAACAACACCAATCACAATTTCGACAACAACAGCGGCAGCAGCAGCAGCAGCAGCATCAGCATCACCAACAGCCGCAATATCAATCCCAATGACGGCTTTGAAGTTCCCGGCTTTGACCTTTGTATTAACCTTTGTATTGCAGCAACGCCCGCTAACAATCCTGGACAGAGCATGGGCCAGTGCTACGCACCCCGGACTCCTGATCCTGGCCGTCCTCAGGATCGGGCTACTCCTTCTAGTACGTATGGTGCAATGAGAAATGGCACGAGATGAAGCATGAGTAGACAGAGCTAATCTGTTTTCCTCCAGCGCCCAACAATCAGATGAACTGGCAGAGGCCGTGCAACTATCGAGGCTGATTTTCTGGCTGCTCAATACTCGTCTTGGTACATGAATATGTCTGTTCAAAACTATGGGAAAGGCTTTGTTCTTTCTCGGCTATTTCATACTATTTACAATGCTCCGGATTTGCTACTATGAGATACGGGTCTGCACGATCTCTTGAAGCAGATGTCAGTCCCCTTTCAGCTTGCTGAAACTCGTAAAGGCCTTCTTAGAATCTGCACTATAGCTCCGCTACTGTGCGACCATCTCTATCTGCAATCAATTTATATTGGCGCTTGCTGACCCTACAGTTCGTGCGATACTTCAACGAGGAACAACGACTTCGCTATCACTCCGCCGCTAACAAGATAGACCGTAGCACTATTGCTGTACCATTTGTGTTAGATTACCCGGATCCCCCACATTATGGAGTCTGGCGGACCGAGGAGCGAGACGACAAGCCTCGTAGACCCGAAGCTTGCGAGGGACGCCATTAGATCTTGTACCTTTTAGTCCTTCCTTGTCTTCCTAAGTAATCATAAGAAATTATAAAATTCAACAATTTGCAAGGAAGACTGCAGTGGCGTCTTCACTGATGCTCCGACGCTTGCAATGTATATTGTTGTAGGCACCAATCTATTACTACTCAGAGTCTTGCCGGTGAGGACCGGTCAAGCACCGGAGTAAACTAGTTCTGAGCAATAGTAGTTAGGACATGCGGGATTTGCTGCTCGCTTGCGATGTTTGCAATAAAGATATGCCCTGCCAGCCCCGGACCTTCGTGCGCGACCATCACACGCCTGCGAAGAGGCAGCCTGTTCCTCTTCGGTCCCGTCTCTGCTGCTCGAAGATGGATTGAAGCGACTCAGATATGCTCAGTCTTGGTGCTGCTGCTCACATGGACTAAGGAGCAACTACAATCGGCTACATGCATGCGGCAATTTACATGCTGGTCACGAGCGGATCAAAGCCCTCCATATCCCGCGCTATGTAGACTAAGTTTCAAATAGGTATATGACTAGATGCAATAGGCATTTGGCTCGCAATGGAAGGTCTCTGAGTTTCCGACTTTACCATTATTACACAATTATCATGAAGATCTCTGGGTCTGTGTGCTATGTCACCGGCTGCAACAACCTAGACGGCATCGGTGAGGCCAGGTTGAGCTGATCGCCTCGATTACCCGACCTGCCAGCGTCGAAGCTATGGAAGCTGAGAATACACCTCTGCAGGGTATGCTCTGCTGACAAACCTGCTAGAACAAGGTGCAAAAGTCTGTGCAGTAGATTTGGCCGTCGACAACATCGAGCGGGATCTTGGAACCAAATGGGGGTGAGCTCCCTGTCCTGTTGTGCTTGAAGGGTACCGACAGAGTATGCTCAACTTTCCCGTATCGAATCATTCGTACACTCTATCCTACCAGAAACAATTTGACTACCTTCGCTGCCGACCTTTCGGACTGGAAGCTGTATCGCAAGTCTCTCGACCATTGTGTGGCGAAATTCGGACGCTTGGATGCCTGCTTTCTGAATGCAGGATGTTATGAGCCAAAGAGCTATTGGTGAGGACTTAATTCCACCGCGCAGGAATGATCCAGTCCTCTGTTCGCTGTCTTGCAACTGACTCGACAATGTATCACAGGGCCGACCAAGAAGAACAATCGTATATGACTATGGACATCAATGCTGGTCTAGCTATGAAAGGCACTCGAATTGCTGTGAGCCTTTACGCGATCAGACTTGAATTATAGTACTATTCTCATCAATGCCGATGATTTCCCATGTTTCTCGCGTTTAGTGTGACCAATTTTTGCGCCAGAAATCGCGCGGTCTGGTTGTGATAACAGGCAGTGTTGCCGCTCAAGTAACAAGCGTAAAGACGTGAGCGCAGTCCTTCAACCTACATGTCCTTCATGTTTGACGCATTCTAATCATTCAATCTTCTCAGCCCCGTTTACTGCGCCAGCAAGTGAGTTTTGTTATCAGCTGGGACCAACCGTTGTATTCGTGTAGCTGACTTTAGCGTACAGATGGGCTGTGGAGGTGCTTGTCTAGATCCTGACAACTGGTTCTAGCTGACTTCTATCTACTGTCGACTCAGGGTTTCGTGCGTTCCCTCGGATTCCTGGATGAGGAGGCATATATAAGAGTAGTCGTGCTGGAGCCTGGTGTGATTAAGGTGAGCTTCCCAGACAGCGCTATCTTTCTTGACAGTTGCATAGACGCTGAGACTTGTGGGACTCTCAGACCAGCTTCTGGAGTCAGATTGGCATAGATCCTGAACAGATGCAAGGACAAGAATGGACTCTGATACCCGATATTGTGAAGGCATGGAACAACATAATCACTGACGAGAAAGGCATTCCAGGCGGTGAGCCGGAGTATTGTCACTGCTCTGAGTTGCGGGACTCATGCTTTCTAATTCTCCCAGGCACTGCATACGAAGTCACCGCTCGGGGTATGCGCGTCTATCCAATTGAAGGTCCTCGTACAGTCTCGTCAAACGTGGCGAGAGCGGCAGGTGGGGCTGAGATTGTGAAGCAGATGCGAGCAAGATTATAAAAACATGTGTTTCTCGCACTCCATTATCGCAAGTTCATGCTGCATAAGCCATAGTAGGAGGAATACCCGGAGCTTGCAGCAGCCTTCGAATTGTTTTGCATGAACGGCACCTTCATGTGTTTTCTAACAGAATATGCACCGTTGTTTTCGCATGTATGTCAAAGTGGACTGCTTTATGCATCGCTTTCTATCATGCTAAACCAGCAAATGTTCTACAGAGTCGCTTCACCTTTACATGCAGCCTGTGGCTCGCCGGTATGCAACATGGAGAATGCACCCAGTGCAGCTGTCCTGGCCGATCGTCTGGCTGCCAGATCGAGCCAGCCGCTCACATGATATATACTGCTTCGATACTGCGATGCCAATTCAGCTGTAATTACGTCGGTCATCGTAAGGTACTGTTTCCTGCAATGTGGCGTTCTGCCGGGCTGCAAATGCCGGTGCTCGTCCTCCTGTCAATTTGCATATGAGAACTTGAACGGATTTGAAGTCCCAAATCCCGCGAGACCTCGTTAGTTTGTCATGTCCAACTCGTCCCCCTGGAAGTGCTATTTCAATTCCTGCGGACTTGAGGGTAGATACCTCCACCATGGTACCCCGCCAATTAACCATCATTTATATCTCTTTCGACACAATCTCCTCTCCCCAAACATTACTCGATACTCCTTACTGCATGCCCACACGCGATTCCTTTCATCCATAGCCCTCACCAATATCGCATTTCCTCGCACATACTATGAAGACCGGTCTCGCCGAAATGCCCCTGCAGCTCAATATGCACCAAGCAGTCTGGGTCGCAGGTGGCCTGCTTCTTGTCGCACTGGTAGTGCGCCAGCTTTGGCCTTCGCGACACAATAAAGCTTTTCTACGTCTGGATGGTCCTGCCAATGCTTCCTGGTTGCTTGGTATGTCTGTCTACTTGCCATTGGACGGCCGACATTTGCAACTGACACATTCGACGATCGCTATTCATACAGGCTCTTGGGGAGCAGTACTGGATAATGAAGCTATGAGTTTGACCACCACTTGGACCAAACAGTATGGAGGGGCTTATCGCTTCGGTGGCTTCTTCAGTGTAAGTTTTGGCGTTATCTTGGCTCGTAACCGTAAAATGACATTACCGCACTCGGCAGCAACCTCGCCTGTACATCAGTGATGCTGCGGCTCTCAATCACATTTTCAAGTACCCTTATAGATATCCAAAGCAAGAAGCCACTAGACAGCGAATCTCTCGTGTTCTAGGCAAAGGTCTGGTATGGGTAGAAGGAGAAGATCACAGGCGTCAGAGAAGGGTTATGTCCCACGCTTTCATCCGTGCTCGCATTAGAGATCAGTTTCCCGTCTTCCAAAACGTCACATCTCGCGTAGGTCACTCTTCTTAATTGTCTACGCTGCCGTCTTTTAGCACTATTACTGATGTTCTAGCTTCACTCTACTTCCCAAAATTATAGCTTCGTCAAGCAATTGATCGCGACATTCCTAAGAATGCTACCTCCGGTGTCGTCAACTTGAACGATGTCATGTCGCGAGCCACTATGGATATCATTTTAGAAGCTGCTTTGGATCACCCATGCAACACTCTGGAGCATGGTTCACTAGAGATAGTGGACATCTACAGAGGTTTTATGGTGAGTAATAGTAGCACGAGCTTCTGGTATGCTTTCTCATGTACATTTACACAGCTCGCCGTACATGGAGGTCAATCAGACATATTCAAGGTATGTAGAGTCTTGCTTTTATGGTAAGGGATCCCGTAGTGACCCTAATTGGCTACAATCTGTGCGCAGGTTGTAAACGAGTACACGGCTAGAATGCCCGAGTGGGTTCGAAGCATCATCACTAAGCTTCCTACAGCTCGCTATCAGGACATTCGACATCGTATGAGCGTTACTCAGGCTTTTGCAACCAAGATCGTTAGTGAGAAAATCGCTCAGGTGCAAAGGGATGGTTTGGTCCCGAATGACTCGCTCGGGCTAATGAGTGAGTTCCATTCAGCGAGCTTCTCCAGAGCTTGTAATGATTCTAATCCATGACTCGTTGCAGTCAAAGCCAACATGAATGAAACCGGTAAAGCCAAGTTGAGCCAGTCTGAAATCATTGAGCAGGTCAGGTATGTCCTTTGACTCTGCTCCATGCTTCGACTTCAAAGCTGAGGGAATATTCAGTACTCTTATTCAAGCTGGCCGTAAGCAACTTTCCTTCGGATAGATGACCGATGCAAGACTGACATGCCTTTCAACAGACGACACCACTGCAGCAACCCTATCTTGGTTGTTAGACGTCTTGTCAGAACAACAGGACTGGCAGGACAAGCTACGTGAAGCTGTTTTAGAGTTCCTTGAAGAGCACCCTGATCCTATCATGGAAGACTATGAGAACTTTGCTCTGCTCAATGCCATCGTCAAGGTCCGTCGTTGCTACATTTTGCATCCCACAAAAGGTTGTTGACGATATGTCATATGTCTTGCAACTACACAGGAAGGAATGCGCTATCGAGTAACAGTCCCATACGTAACGCGGGTTGCAGCCGAAGACGACATTATTCCTCTTTCAAATCCCGTTGTTGGCCGTGATGGCAAGCTCATAAACGAAATCTTCGTACCCAAAGGTACACCAGTCGATGGTGGCTTAGTGAGTTGAAGAGTGCTAAGGTTGAAAGAGTCAGGAAGATTGACGATATCGGCTCTGAACAGGGTGACTATAACCAATCCAAGATCATATGGGGTCCGGATGCCGAAGAATTTAATCCTAATCGCTGGCTTGACCCCGCTGGACCTCTGAAGACCAAAGACGTTGCCGATGGAACCTGGGGAGGAGGGCTTATAACCTTCATCACAGGCCCGAGAACTTGTCTCGGCTTCAGAGTGGCCGTCTTGGAGATGCAGATGTTCTTGACGGAACTCATTGCCTCATACAAGGTAGGTGATAGGCAGTCTTTCTTGATAAAGAATAGAGAACGTAGCTGACAATACAATATGTGTAGTTTGAAAGACAAGAACAGAATCCAGTCTTCTACAGGCCACATGCACCAGTCGTACAGCCAGTCTCAAAAGGCCAGGTACAGATGCCTTTGAAAGTCACGAAGCTCCAGCGTTGAGAGTTGAGGAGCCAGCGCGCGTATTTTAGTAGCGAGGGCCCTTGACTCCAGTCAGAAAGGAGAAATCAAGTAGTCTGGCCTGTGACAAGTTGTGCCTAGCCTGCCTTTGCTCTGAATAGCTCCGGTGCAATTGAAACAAGTCTGACTGGAGGGCTGGGTGCGGACTATCGCACAGCTTACGATGTCAAAGAGGTTCCCCAGGTTTACAAACACTTCACTGATGCGCTCCACAAGGAGAACTGCGACGTCACGCTGCCATCGATCCGTGCGATCATCCCCAGGAATCGAGGCACGATCATCCGCAGGAATCGAGGCAGCCCGAGCGCTAGCATTTCTGCTTAGGGACCGCATCAGTAAATCTCCCTTCCATTCCTCACCGACCAGCTTAATATACAGAGATGCGACAATGCCCTGTGATGAACCAAGAGACATCGTGCTATGGTTGGGAATGATCGAGCTCCAGTCAGCCCTTCAGTGTCGAACCGAAGAGCGTCGGTTCATCAGTATCAGCGACGTCAGACGATTTCTCATCAGGTCTGTGCGTACCCGTCAAGAGTTTGGAGTTCTCAAGCGGTTCATGAGAACACTTCTCCACTGGTTCCCGGCCAACCTTGAGCCGCACTTTTTGCCAAGACATTCGGAATACAGCCCCGTAACACCGCTGGTTCGTTACGCTGTTGTGGGGCCAGCCCGATTCTCGAAAATGGGCCTCCGCAACATCCACTCCTTCAAATAATGCAGTACCTGGCTCCTGCTTGACTCTCTGTTCATTGCAGACCTGATACAGGTTACAGATTGAGATGGATTCCGCCGCTCTCGCAGCCGCAAACGCTGGCGGCAAACCTGAACAGTTGCACGATGTGCTAGACGCTGAGGGAAAAGTCGATGAAGAAAGACTCTCTCAAGCTCCATACCAAGACTTGCAGACCCTAGTTCACCCTTTCGAGTCCACCCGGGCGTACAAGATTGCAAGATGGAAAAGTATTGCAAATCGAATTTTTCTGTCGGCGTAACGTACACTTATTTGATTTCTCCAATCAGTGGACGTGTTTGTGACTGGAATGGGAATGTTGCTTTACTTCCTATCGTAGGTCTGCTTTGAACAGCTGAGTCACGACCAACGACAAACTGATCTTTCGGGTTCAGTTTCCTCGACAAAGCAAACTTAGGCAATGCAAGAGTAGCGGGATTAGAAAAAGATCTCGGCTTGACTAGTACACAGTTTTCCATTGCTCTCACCATCCTCTATCCTCCCTACATCGCCGTTGAACTCCCGTCCAATCTGGTAATCAAGAAGATCGGAGCGCATCGTGAGTGTGCATCAAAGCAGCCAAGGCTCTCTTCGCTGAATCTTTCGCTATGTTAGGCCTCCTGCCAGTTATGACTGTGGCTTTTGGACTGGTATGCTGTCTTCAAGGCAGGGTCGAGAACTACGCTGGCCTGTAAGTCGCGGAAGCTGCAGACACATTCCGGCCATGGTTGACCATCGGTATACAACATCAAGCCTCGCATGCCGATTCTTCCTGGGTCTAGCCGAAGGTGGTCTGATCCCAGGTATCGTCATGTGGGTCTCCACTTGGTATAAGCGATCGGAAATGCAGCTTCGGCTTGCTTGGATATTCTCTTTCATTTCGTTGGCTGGCGCATTCGCTGGATGTAAGTACTGTGCAAACAAAAATTATATTTCGGCGTGTTGACACTTCATCCTCCTGGCAGTGCTTGCTGCGTGGGTAGCCTCCCCATTGCCCGAATGGGGACATGCTAACATGCATTTTTCCCTAGCGCGATTCTCACTCTGGATGGCGTTCACGGAGTCGCAGGCTGGAGATGGGTATTCTATGTCGAGGGAGCAATGGCCATTGGAGTTGGACTCTTGGCACCTTTCATAATGTCGAAAGACGTATCCTCGGCATGGTTCCTGACCAAGGAAGAGAAGGAAATGATACTGGCAGTGCACGAGGCTGGCGGCAAGAATAGCGAGATGGAGACTCATTTGACAAAGGTAGAAGTTCTCAGCTTCTTCAAGAGCTTTTTCGGAATGGCCTTCCTTCCAGCCTTCTTCTGCAATGGATGCATTCTCTTTGGCATGTCGTATTTCCTGCCCACTGTGGTTGCCACGTGAGTACAGCAGATACAGATGAGCTGGGTCTGTAACTGAGACTTTTTCGCTGCAGTTTTGGCTACTCCCGTATTCAGACACAGCTTCACACCGTTCCTATATATGTGGTCGTCTTTGTCTGTAAGTAGACCGAGACATTTGGACCCCTGCACATGAGACCTTACCTGCCGCTCCGTCAGGCACGATGGTTGCAAGCTACTTCTCCGACAGGTATAAGGTTCGCGGAGCTCAATTCGTTATCTTCGGCGTCATCAGCATCGTTGGTTATATCATTGCTCTGATTGTAAATAGAGAGCAGAACAAATTGTAAGTACCGGTTCCTTGCAAAGATGAATCATCCATACTGATTATCTTTTCGATTTCGACAGACGCTACGCCGCTTTGTTGTAAGTCGAGCATCGCTGCAGCCTCAGGTTTCATGCTGCGAATCTAGACTCATGCCTGTTCCAATTCTTAACTCAACAGCCTTCAAATCTTCGGAGGTCCAGGTCTCTCACCAGGCCTCAGTGCCTGGATGGTGGATGTGAGTCCTTACAGAGGCTGTAGATGTTGTAAATTTTTGACCTGGAACGCTTTCACAGAACATCGCACCATTCTACAAACGTGGTACAGGTGAGTCTAAGAGATTTCGTGCCTGTACAAGTCGTAAACCTTGCTGAATGTCTTGTATACAGCTATCGCCATTGCCTTCATTTTCACTCAAGCCGGTGGAATCTTGTCAACCTGGATGTGAGTGTCAAAGAGTCCGTCTCTACAAGAGTCTGGTGGCTCACAAGTACACCTTATCAGCTACCCCACCAAGGAAGCCCCTCTCTTTCATACAGGTGCTGGCGTCTCCCTCATGAGCGCCATCGTTCTAGTGATCACAGGCGCTGGTCTGTCACTCTACACCGTTGTCTCCAACCGCAAGAAGAGCAACTTCATGTCCAATGCCGGTATAGACCATGTCGTAAGTCTTGGTGTCAGTCAAGCCACCTTTGCCAGTGCCTCATTGCTTGTTCTACAGTTCCCACCTGGACCTATTGCAGACACAGATCGTAAGCCTGCTTATATAAATATCCGATGAGGACTGAAAAGGTCTGACCTGCTTCGTCCAGCCCGATACAGATGTGTCCCCTAAAAATGTAGGTTTCTTCACGACGGTCGAGCACACACCGAAGAGTCTCCGGTCTCATTCGTTAAAATTCAGGCAGCTGCAGTCGACAATGATAAGGATTTCGTGCAACGGCAGATTAGCTTTAAGGACTTGTTCGATATAGTTATGTCAGGGTTACTATCCACTTTCCGCAGGTTGGGTTTATCAGGGGACAAGCCAAAACACTCGAGTGATTTGGTTGCCAATCCTGTTGCTTGCACTTGCAAAACCTCCGTGAACCTTGCCAGTGGGCGTGCATGATTTGAACTTTCCTGCTTGACTCACCGTCTTTGCATGTCCAACTGAAAGTGGAGCGCAGGGCATAGTTCTTCACCGCTCGACCTGCGCGAAACCCAATCTCAAAACTTAGTTCATTACTAACATGTGCGTTGATCCAGCCTTCGTGATGCTACGTGGTTGGCTTTTCGGACCACGCGTATCCCGGCTGGTCAATCGAGATGGGTAGGCAGCGGAATGGTTCTGCACAACTCCACCACCTCCTCCGGCACGAGCGATCTTGAATTCAAGATAATGCTAGCTACGCTTTGACTGTTTGATCTCATTGCATTTTACTGGATCTTGATCTTACAAGATGACGGCGGGGTTCCAGATTGATGGCGTTCTGTTGATCACTGGGGGTGGCTCTGGTATCGGTCGTGAAACAGCCATGGCATTCGCAGCCGAAGGGGCAAGAGGCATACATCTGTGCGACATGAACGGCGAAGCATTGCAGCAAGTCGCCAAGGAGCTTCAAGCTTGTGCGGTGTGCCCGACTTTTGAAGTCATATACACTGTAATGAACGTTACCAAACCCGAAGAGTGCGAGCGTGCAGTTGCAGATACTATAACAAAGTGGAGTCGCCTTGACGTGAGTACCAGAGGAATGCAATATACCGTACCTTGAGAGAGTGTAGACTCATGCGCCCAGGAAATGCGTCATATAAATACAGTATGCAGTCAATTGCGCTGGTATCACGCGACCTCGGACGCTTATAGGGGACTACGCTCTGCAGGATTACCAGGTGAGTAGATAGCATCTCTCTGACTTTGATGGAAGCCTCCCTCTCTCAAGGGTCCAGCAGAGAATTATGCAGCCAATTTGAGTGTATCGCCGATCTCACCTCCAACCTCTATGTCACAGGCTATCCTCGACGTCAATCTATCTGGTGTATTCTACTGCATGCAAGCCCAGTTGAAGCAGCTCACCAAGCAAGTGAGTGCCGCTCAAGGACAGACAACTGACGCGTCTGGAACATATGTCTGATAGTTGCACAACAGGACATCGTCAAGACGAGCGAGCACCCAAGCATCACCGGAACTCGAGGATGCAGTGAGTTCCGCAGCTGTGAATAACCGTTCTCTGTTCACCCCCTTTCGCGCAGTTGTCAATATCGGCTCAGTATGCGGTATGGTGGGACAAGCGGAGCTAGGGCCTTGTAGGTTTTCAGCGTTATACTCCTGCTTGCTGAAACAATCTGAATTTGTATGGATCACTGTAAGATGTGGCGAGCAAGCACGCAGTAGCTGGCCTTACAAAGACAGCAGCAGAAGAGTATGGCTCCAAGAACATTAGAGTGTAAGCACCACTTCAAGCTTGAAGTGGGTGCCCGCATACTGACAAGTCCTCGATCAGCAATGTTGTTTCTCCTGGATACATCCATACTCCATTCATCAAAACGCAGAAACAGCTGGATTCCGTAAGTATAAGACTGTATCAAGGAAGCAGAAAGGAAAGCTGACAGGGATGAATGCAATCTCACAGCTAAATAAGATCGCGAATGAAAAGGTACCGATGCGTAGACCAGGGTATGCAGAAGAAATAGCAGCTGCCGTGCTCTACATCGCTTCGCCCAGAGCTTCATTCATCAATGGTGCCAATCTGCCCGTGGATGGTGGGATGACAGCGCGAGCTTGATGATTTGTACGTGCAGAATTGTCTGCTTCTAGTCGTCCCCAAACGCAGGGCTTTTCAACAAGTAAACACAGACTGGGTGTGCTGCAGAAATGTATTGCATCCCGCCTTTGCGCCCATGAAGCGGGGATTGACTTGCACATGGCTTGACATCGTGAACATCGTTTTAGCAAAGTAGCAATTACTGTTGCGGAGCTTGTGCTGGCTGCCATTCCTTCTGCGGTCGCGGAATCAGTTGGTCGAGTTCTGAGCGATTGACTTTCCATAACTCGAGCGTGCAGCGCGGCTTTGCAGACACCATCACGACATCCACAGACGACACGCTGCTGGACGCCAGACAGCGGCAGCTTCACTCACTGTACGTGTGCCCCTACATATACCACCGGCAACTTACCGCCCATCTGCATCAACAAAGAGCTGACATTCCTCTAAATGTTACCCAGCATACCCGTCAAGCTGGCGCGGATCCAGTTAGGGCCGCCAACGAGGCAGAGGTGAACCACTAGCAAGCAAAGCCTGCACGTTGCAGCTCATCCTATAGTCCGAGCGCGTCTGAGCCGCAGCGGCCTGGAGATGGCGCTCCCATACGCAACAAGCCCTCCTCCCTCGCATCCGGGCACGCCTTCGCAAGGCTTGTCCAGACCAGGGACGCCATCCAAGACATCACGGACACTCACGCCGATCTTCTCTGCTTTCTTCAGAGATGCCACGAGCTCTGCTGTCCTCGAAAAGCAGCACCATCTGTCCTCTGCGAGGTTTCATGCAGGCCAGAGCCACGTGCCAGAATTCCTCAAACCGCTGAAGCCATACTTCACCGCTCTGCATGTGCCAATACCACGAACAGGGAAGATCTTACTCGTTCCCACACCAAGTATACTCCTCTCCTCTACCTCTCGCTCCCTCCCGCCCCCGCTTACGCCTCGACGCAACCCGGATGGGCAGTATGTCCATCATCAAACTCGCAGGGTGCGGCCTTCGCCTCTAGGCTACATTGTCCTCATCCTCCTCTTTATCCTCACTCTTCTACGCATCAAGACCCATTCTCCTCATATCAATATTCCCTTCGCCCCTTCATCCTCAAATATCCTCAATAACGATCAGATTGCGCGGGTCTGGCAGTGGGAGATCGGGCGAGGTCACTATCCAAGCTCACGTCGACTGCCTACGACAGTCAGCTTGTCTGGCGTTCCCAATCCTGGCGTAGATTTCGAAACATGGGACTCTCATCCAGACTATGACAGTTCAAAAGCTTCTGGCCTACCACGCGGCCCTTCTCGCTTCCCTAGCCAATTCGCAGGTCTGGATAACATTCGCCCTGATGGACCCCGGCGGCACTATCTGAATATTACCAATACGGAAGTGAAAGAACATGCAAAGCTACCTTCCGCCTATCCACCGCGTCCGCAACCGGACTCGGTGATCGATCTAGATATCGTCATGGATCACTGCGACTTTTCAACTGGCCGCTACGTGCGAGACTGCCTTGAGGTTCTTCGAGCTGGTGCGAATCTTGATAATGGCCACCGGTATCGCCGAGGAGCAATGGATAGGTGGAAGCACCTATTCGTGGAAGAACGTCAGCCCATCACTGCGTCTGAAGCTAGTCCTCGAGGGGCCATGGGCGTCGATGGCGAGGATGTCATGAAAGCACTAGGCTATCTCCAGCCAAATCCACAAGGTCTTACTCCAGCTTCTGCTCGGGATCTACAGAAAGTCCTGGGCGCTGGCAACGCGCCCTCCGGTCAACAAACGGCAGACGCCCTCCGCCCTCCCGTGCTGGATAAGCGACAAAACATAGTCGGATTTGGCGCGGCCGCCGCTCCACATCCTACGCACCCTACTGCAGATCCCTTGTGTGACCCAGACTATCCTAAAGTATTCCACATCTTTTGGGCTGGACCTTTCACAGATAAGCCATATTTAGCCGTCAGTTCTTTCCTCTATACGCAGAATGTAGGCCTCCACCTAAAGCGAGGATCAGCAGAGATGGATGACTTCCTTCATTCAGTGTGTCGACCGCAACTGTGGATATGGATCAACCCTGGCCCTGCGGCATCGTTGCCAAATCCTCGAGCGCGAAAGCAAATGTTTGATCAGCTGCGGGAGAATCCATGGTCTGCGCCATTTTTGCACGAAAGATTCAGCGAAGCGGTCAAGTTCAGACTCTGGAACACGACTGAACAGCTGGACGCGATTCCGGAAATGAGGGATCATTGGCGGTCACTGCCGCTTTTTAACTCAGGTGGTGTCAAATATGGAGCTCCATCGCATCAGCCGGAGAAGGAAGAGAGAGAAGATGGAATAGATGATGCCGTTGAAGGTCCCGATCCGGAAGACGAAGAGGAGAAGCTTGGACGGTTTGGTGAAGAAGCGAAGGGCCAGGATGCTGAACATGTCGACGAAGCTCTCCGACTGAAGGGCGCTGGCCTCAATGCAACTGCAGCACCTCATGCAGACAAGATCAAACAACATGCTCGACCTAGTGTCAAATCGAAGAAGTCGAAAGATGAGCTGCTTAATCGGATTGGCTCGACTTCAAGTAAAGACTATGACCGACTCACAGTTGTTCTTTCCGACATGGCTCGCTTTGTTCTCACCCATCGCTTCGGAGGTGTTTACTTGGACGCAGACACAATCTTTCTCAGGGATTGGGAAGAGCTTTGGGGTTGGAAAGGCGCTTTTGCATATCGATGGTCTAGGCTGGAGAAGTATAACACGGCTGTTCTGAAGATGCAGCGCAATTCGGCCATTGGAAGTTTTCTGTTCAAGTCGGCTCTTGCAAATGGTCTCGACTTCCACCCTATGACCATTTCTCGGTACACCAAAGATGCAAGTCTTGAAGGGTTGCTGCTCCGACTTCCCGATGCGCTTTTCGATTCGGCTTGGCTCAACACAGAATATTATCAACGCGATAGACCAGCATATCCGTATTTTAAGCGATTCGAGGATGTGAGTCTAACAAGAATAGCGCACAGTACATATCTAGACTGTTCAACTGACTCTGCAACCTCTTCAGCTCTTCGATCCGCCAAAAGAAGATAGTGCGGCACCGGCCTCTGTCGGCTTTGAAGGCTTCTACAGAGGAGCATACAGCTACCACTTCCACAATTTCTGGTGCGTTTCTGACTACACGCAGACTATGGGCACGGTCACTGATAATGCTCGCATACAGGTGGATACCGTTTGACCCTGCTCGCAACTGGCCTGATTTGGGTCCTCGGTTTGCCGCTGGAGAGAAAAAGGCACGTGCAGCAGCCATGCAAGCTAGACTGGCGTCGGAGCAGTCCAACTCTGCAAAAGTCGCAGATAACAGTCTCTCTCGGTCGCCTACAAAACCTCCCTTGCATGCGGCATCGCAGCCAGATGAAGCTAAACCAACCCCAGATCTGCAACGCAGCCAGCATCGGACTGACCGGTATCTCAATGCTGAGGATATCCGGATCGATGATGACGATGTCAGCGATGACACAAGGGATTTGAGCTGGGCAACGGTCCTGAAGAGAACGTTTGAGCAATATCTGAGGGAAGAGAGACCGAATATGGTGAGTTCCAGATTGTATGCCATTCCGAATGACTGGCACTGATTTGGCTCTATTTCCTCCAGTATGGGGAATGGATTAGCTTTCGACTTAAGCAGTGAGAATGTACCGTTCGTTTAGAACTGATAGACGCTTATCCGATGTACACAAGTGTTATCTTAGCTGTTGTAGCAGTAATATACGGATACAGTGGCAAGAGAATCTGAACATCTCGCCGGATGTTTCTATGTTACAAGTTAGGTGTTGGATCTCTGCTAGGCAGAACCGATGTGATATCCGCTGATGCGATGGAAACAAAGACAGTCAGTGTATGATGATGTCACGTAGCTTTGGAAAGCGGCCGCTTACCTAACGGATTGAGAATGTACCAGACGGTACAGCACCGCCGGCATTCTCGTTGAGAGCCATTTCGACCAGGCTAAGAGCACGACAATATTGGCAGTTATTCATCATATGGACGGGTTGTCAATCTCACATCATCGCCAGCTGGCAGCTTACCGACAGTCTCACGCTGATCTGACGCTCACAGGGCTGGATCGAAAAGACGTCCAGTGTGTGCCTGGCTGCGCGCCTGTCCGGCTTCTGTAATATTCCAGCTGCTATTGGTGCGCGATGCAGACAGCTGGCCGAATCTGGCGTTGGTATATGGCAAGCCTTTCAAGGAAGCTTGCAGCCGTCTGGTGATGAAGATGTATCGGCCGTTACCGGTAGGAAACGACATCTTCTTCCCTACCCCATCGGTAAAATGGCCACCGCATTGACACTATGTGTACTGTTCATCAGATTACTATCCTCCTGTCGCAAGGGATGACGTTGATTGAGCTGGCGGCGATGGATTTTAGTGGTATCGAATAACTGAGGACAGGGTCGCATTCGAAAGATTAGGTATTGCTTTGAGCTGGGTTCGTGAATCAACAGGACTACTGCAGCTGACTTTGCATTCTTGTGAGCTTTCTGTCTCTAGCTCCAGCTCCAGCTCAGCGCCAGGCTGCTCCATTGGCTCTAGAAGATCCTTACATTCTTTCTGTAGCGCTGATGAGTGTAGCTAGCCTCTTGACAGCTCTCTAAGCCTGCGTGTACCACGTGCGAGCACGACCACCCGATCTTGACGATGTTGGGCTTGTCTTGTTGGGCAAGGAGCTCAAATGAATCAGTTAGCTAGCCAGTCTCAGTGAGCTATACGAGCAGACGAGGACAGTGTGAACTGCTCTCTGCGTCGCGTTGACGGCTCAAATGATACGCTCCGTATCCTGTAGCCTTGTGTAGTGAGCTCGACGATCTCGGTGATAGAGAAGCAGCCCATCCCCGCATCTGAGTCTACGTGACACGCAGCAGTACGTCATGTATGAGCCTAGCAGTCTGTCACTCACATACTGCTCCTGCTGCTCTGGTCATCGTTGCACGACTTGCACTTTCGCTTCCGGCATCGTGTGCCTTGTGAAGTTCAACCGTTGCGATGGGCATGTCAGGACAGGCCAGCTAACAGCGCAGGCGGGAGCCAATGCCATCGTGATGCTAGATGTCCTCCTATCTATAAGCTCAATCAGCATGGCTGTGTACGCTTCAGGTGCATGCACATGTCGTGTTGGCATACAAGGATAGAAGAGCTGCTCTGCCAGCTTGAACAATGGCCCGCCTTTGCAGCTGCCCGACTCGACACGTGGAATCGGAAGGAGGATACGCCCGGCGGGCTTGCTAAATACTTGACCTTCAGCAAGCTTCTCGCATCTCTGCTGGGTAGACGTGCGACTTTCCATGCTTGCGAATGAACAACGTATCGTTCTTCATATGCTGGGCGCGACTGCCATGGATGGAAGAAGCTGGACTGGAGTGTCCGAAATGCAACTTCCTGCAAGGAAAGCACACTGAATGTAATATTGAAGCATCTACTTCATCACAAGAGTGCATCTGCATTGCTTTTCGCCAGTCCTTCCTGGAATATATTTCAAGCGAGATGCCGCAGGCAAACGGGAAGAAAAGGCTGGAATTGTCTAAAAGCACCGTTGCCGGCTGGAACAAACTGGCTAACTAGAACCTTTCTGCACGGCAGTGTAGGCTACCTTAGGGCTGGCTGACAGAGTGCGACTCCTTCTGGGCGATGTTTGTCCTCCTCTTGCGTCCTTAAAAGCATTCTCGCCTTCGAAGCTATGGACCAGTCAGTCAGCTTGGAATGATTGGCGAGGGAGATAGGCATTCCAGCACTCCCAGCTAGGTATGTCGTCGCTCAAGCAATGGTCATGCTTATGGCTGACTTGTTCGCGTGACGCAGCTACTCAACTATTAATGGCCCGCATGCGATGCCAAGCTATAAAGTGCTCTATCTCTGGCCCACCTGAAGATATACCTGTTCGCTCTCTTACTCAATACACGCAGAAGACTTTGCTCGCCTATAGTGGCCATCTATATACGACCCGTGGTTGGACAGATTTTATCCAAGCATCTGTGGCGCAATAGTGTAGCGGCCCCGACAGGTTTCCCCATGGATATCGCTCACATTGCGTTGCGGTTATCTCTAAGCATTACAACTTGCGAGATCTTCTGCCTGGCCTTAAGCCCCATTAAAGTGCATGCTTGGCTACTCTAATACTCATGGTCCGCCTGCGGTATATGAGGGACGCCCATACGTTTTTGCCGCGCCATCGCAAGACCCAGGGTTCAAGCCGCCTCTCAACATGAAAACGAGTCTCACACATTCGCTGTGAAGCCTTTTTGTCCGCCCTGACGTCTTTGATCAGCAACAGCCATCGTCCAAAGTTTGCCGGCGCCTCTCCAGCTGAAGCTGCTGGGGCCCAGCCCCTTTGTGCTGCGGGGCGTAACGTGCGCAGGGTGATGTGTTTTTTAGTTGTGCAACTGCTCTTTGCCTCATACCACAACTCGAAGGCAGTGAGTACATCCTCTTTCGCTGGTTTGTCGTCTGTCTGGCTCTGCTGACACTTCCTTCACCACCTGCCATCGTGTGTGATAGATAACAAAGGCCCGTTCGCCCACGTATGAACGTACAAACCTCGAGCAGCAGCGAAGGCAGGACGTACAAACCTCGAGTAGCAGCGAAGGCAGGACGTACAAACCTCGAGTAGCAGCGAAGACAGGATGGTGTGCATTGCATGGCTACCCATCGGACTTGCTCCCACTCCTCTACGTTCGTCACTAACGCAATGCTTTTCTGCAGGACGCCAACCAAACCCCAGTGAGCGAGGTCGCACGCGGTAAGCGCCGTCGAGTGTCAACGTCCCCGCCCGCCGCATCTACCACACCATTCGAATCTGCCAGTGGAGAAGAAATCAAGGTAAATCTCGAGAATCCACCACCGCTTCCAGTGCTTCAATACGTTTTTTACTAATACAATGCTTTTCTGCAGGACAGCAACCAAACCGAAGCGTGCCACGGGAGACCTACCAGACCAATCGAACCTTCCAGTGGGGCAGAAATGAAGATGAATCTCGAGAACCTACCACCGCTTCCAGTGCTCCCCCTTCATCTATTCGATCTGCCGTACGTCCGCCTGTCGACAGCTCCACTGGCCGGAGGTACGGCGAAAGACGAGATGGAACATCAGCGGCAAGAATTTGTTGGCGACTCAGTCGTCAAACTATTCGTGGTTCGTTGGCTGATCAAGCGCCACGAACATCTGCCTTCCGGCCTAACAAGGGTAAGCAACAGTTCGAAAAGCACCCGCTTCTCGCAACGCTCCTTCCTAATATGTCATCTACATGCAATACGCTAGAGGTTCGCAGCACCATTGCTGAGCAATGCTCTCTTCACAAGACTTGCTCGAGCGTATGGCATGGAACAGAAAATCCTGGCGAACAACCCTCATCTCGGGAACGGTCCTATCAGTGAAGATAAGAGCAAAATTCTTGCCAATGCATACGAAGCTTATCTTGGCTTGGTCTGGGACGAAGTCACGGGATTCAAAAGGCCATTGACAGACCTAACAGATTACTTCGAACGTCTCCTCACGTCTGAGGTCTTTCCCGACTTAGAGTATGAAATCAGAGTACTACAGGAAGACCGCATAAAATTTCTCAGCAGTCTCTCAGAATCCGCATCTAGTAAGCCTCAAAAGACTGCATTACACGAGACAACCATGCCTGTTTCGACTAGCTCTCTTGGCGGAGAACTGGAGAGAGAAGGTCTACGACCCTCCAGCCCTTTGACACGACCCAAGGCACAGGCTCCAGCTGGCGAGAACAGCTCTCACATCAGCCTCTCTACAACCCTGGACAGTACCTCAGTCTTACCAGAGGATGCGCTTTTCGATTCGGGCTCAGCGGAAGTATGAAGGCCTCTTGCTCCCCCTCTTCTCATTGGCACGAAGACTGAACAGCAGCGAGGCGACTTGACGGTCTCTCTTATCTCGCCGCGTAGCCAGATCATGTGCAAAAAGAAGTATATGAACGATGGGAGAAAGAGCGTGATTGTACTTTAGCTACAAAGAAGTGAAGAAAGTGACAATCGACCAATCTGTCACAACCTCAGTTTCTCGGCGGTCCTAAAGAGGTATAAAAGCGTGCAGAAGGTCTTGGTAGTCTATTGGAATCCGGGGAAAGCCTCAGTTGTGGTTTATCTGCTTGTCGCGGGGTATTTGAAGTGCCGTATGCAATTACCTTAATCTGAGTTCCAGGACTTAGATACTCTATGGACTGATTACACTCGGGCGATTCCGGAGAGGAAGAGAGTCCTGCGTTTTTGGTGCTGGAAGACTATCTGAAGTATGTGGAGCAGGGAGGGTAACCCGAATGGAAATGTGCCATCTTCTGTTGCAATACCCGGACCACCGATGCCGCCAGCAAAGATAGTCTGGGATTCTGGACTTGCTGAGAGTATGAGAGGTATAGCTAAAGCAAGGCCGTTGACCATGTATGTACCAGCATCAATCGGATACCTAGAGTTCGAGCCATTGCAGAAAGTTGGAATTGCTGAGAAGACGTGAGATAGGTATCAGTTCCTTGTTAAAATTTGTCACAGGTACGAAGCTGTGTCTGCTCACGCTTGGATTGAGCTTGCGTCGTGTGCCTCACTTGACTGCTCAGTTGGCTATCCGGCAGATCTGTTCCCTCTCGCAGCGAAGGGTCTCGCTAGACTGTCCCCGTCGCCGCTTTCTCGTTTTGCTCTTGTACGGGCTGTTTTATAGCTATAGTGGATGCATGAGAGTCAATCCTTCTACTCTTTCCTATTTACAGGTATAGCAGATTGGCAAGCTCGCCGGCTAGAGATCGCCCACCTCGCTTGTGGACATAGTCGAATGTGCAAGGAACCTCGAGACGAGTGCAATTCTTGCACGGTGCTCTACTCTCCACTAAGGCGCAGTTACAGCTGAGCATTTGGTCTGTCGGTAATTGCAGTTCACAAAAGAGCAACCAGCTCGGTATGTCACTTTATTGTCACTCTAGCATGATGTGGGCGAATTCGCGGGCATTCACATTCCATCGCCGGCAAGCATCACTTGTCTTGCGAGCTGGAGATGCATTCATGGCGGGAAGTCATTCAAGAGCAATACGAGCAGGCTATTGCTGGATCCAGGCTCGAGACTGTTTGCCTTGCGCTGTATAGCCACGGCGTATATAAATGTGGCTAGCCCTTCCAATTCTACTGCGGTCTGAATAGATATGACAGCGGGCTCTTCGTATGGGTGGCCTTGGGTAGCCGTAAGAGGAGCATGCTTCTTGTAGATCCAGGTAGTCGTGGATGATCACATGTATTGAAGCTGATGAAGCTGTTCTTGCAAGCATGATTACTCCTGCGCTCTCCAGGATCTCGATAATGCATACCTCCATATCCAGACAGGGAATGGAAAGTTACGGCAATCCAAGATGCAGGGAATACCGTATATAGGGCAAATGCTCTTCACTTGCACGATACACTACGCTACCACCGTCGTGGCAACTGACTACAGTTGCTGAAGGGAAGATTACTGCACTTCGATTGAAATGCACGTGTCACACAGAAGGAGCCTCAGGCAACAGTGACCTTGTTCTTGTAGAACGCAACATAGTTCTCGATGTTCTTGGCTTTTCCCTGTAACGCAATGAACCGTCAGCTATTGCCCGTCCCATGATGTCGCTGCCCTGATCTCTACCTTGCAGTCGGGGTAATACCAGGCGGCGTCATCGATGGTGCTGCCGTCCTTCGGCTTGAGATTGAGGTAGTTGGCTACTCCTGGAGTACGAGCCAACCATAATTAGCCTCTGGAGCATACTCCCCGTGTCCCATGCAACTTGAATGCACCTTTCCAGCCGCAAGTGGTGTGAGTGGCGGATGGGGTGAATAGTTCCTTGTTCACATCCTGTGGGGGAAAGCTGTTGCATCGAAGGTTAGACGATTTGGCTTCTAGAATGTGACAGTCTGACCTACTAGTGATTGCCCTCACTACATCCAAAAGAAGTGCGCGATAAGCAAGTCAGAACGTGGTGCCCCATCCTCTTTCAGGCCAGGCTCCGCCATCGGACTCACACGACGACGGTATTGTCACTTTCCGCAAGGACGAGGCCGTCATATTGTGCTTTGACCATGGCTTCTTGGGACCTGACAGTGAATAAAGTGTCAGTCTGAAGCAATGTCTTGCAGGACACTTTCGTGCTTCGTAATGAAAGCTGATCGAGGTTCCTGCATGGCACATGAACCCGGATGGTCATCACTTTGCCTTTCGGCCTTCAGAACCACTTTCTACGAGCGATATGACTGCATCACCTTCCTTTCAACTGCGTCCAGCAACATCTAAGGATGTCCCGTCCATTCGTATGTCCGCATGATACTCCTCAATGAGACAGACACTTGAAATGCTGAGTACCGTACGCGATCACGGCAACTTTTGCTCCAACATAGTGCACCTCATCAAAGAGCTCGCATTGTACGAGAAAGCTCCCGAGAAGGTACTAGCCGATGAAGAGCTTTTACAACGTACTCTATTCGGCGAGAAACGATACGCTGAAGTTATCCTGGCTACGAATGGACCCGATGTAGATGGCGAAGCTATCGGGATGGCTCTTTTCGTAAGTATCACTCTGTGTTACGGACTACCTTGTTCACTTACTTACATTCATAATATCCCTTCAGTTCCATAATTATTCGACATGGCTAGGAAAGCCTGGTATATACCTCGAAGGTGAGTCAAAGTAGGGTCTCTCCTAGGATCCGGACTATACTTAGCAACTACGTACAATTTCTTCGCAGACCTCTTCGTCCTCAATGAGCACCGTAATAAAGGCATAGGCAAAGCACTATTCGGATATCTTGGTAAACTAGCCAAGGAGAGAGACTGCGGTCGTCTGGACTGGTCTGTCTTGCGTGTAAGTGGGCATTTTCTACTGGTACAGTATCGCTAGAGTCAATGCTGAGAACGGCAAAACACCACACAGTGGAACGAGGTGAGACTCACTTTGTTACTTACTTTGAGACATCGACAAGAATGCTGATAGGCCGCTGTCAATAACAGCCTTCCATTGCATTCTACAAAAGCCTGGGCGCGCTATCGATGGGCGAAGAATGGGACATCATGAGACTGGAAGGCGAGCCGCTGCAGGCTTTGGAAAAGCTGTTACCAGGCAGCGTAGCTAATTGAGACGACGTAGCTTCGCCCGAGTCCAGGACACTGCTTGCTTCGTTAGCCGGTGGCACAGGACAAGAGTAAAACACTGTCAGAACACACTGCATCCTATAGCTAGAGCGACAGATGGTAGTCATGTTTTGCATTGTTCACTGTCAACTATATAGATACAACATAGATGCATTTGCGTCGTCGCACAGATATTACAATGCGGACTCTAGGCTAGCCGGTGTCGAACTCGATAAATCACCGTGCCTCTGTGCCAATTGTATCGCAGGCTCTCGCAGTTCTGAAGGTAGCGGAAGGAATGCTAATATTCGTGAATTGAAAACTTGGAGTGCTACTGCTGCGCCCTGTGTATGTCATCTTAATGTCAGCATTGATCTTCGGTGCGCTCATGATACGGGGAACCTACATATTGCCTGTACAGACCGCCCAAGATCGCTTCTACTGCTTGCCCTGAAATCTTCTCCAATCCTGTTGGTCTACCATCTGGTCCGACCTGTACAATAAGGAAGAACAAGAAATAGGTTAAGTGAAATGCCAGATTATCGATGCATCTACGCCTCAGATAGGAAAAAGCTAGACTTACCATCTGCCGCCATTGCATATTGCGTTCTAGATTCCATCTTGGCGCAACATACCTCCCCAATGTGTGCGTGTGAGCTAATCTTTCCAGTATGTCATTCATAGAGGAATCTACTGATTTCGAAGGTGAGTTGTGGGCGTGTAAGAAAACGGCCAGGTACAGTCTCAGGACACGACGGCCTG
The DNA here is from genome assembly GCA_024345325.1 of Cystobasidium tubakii. Lineage (NCBI taxonomy): Eukaryota > Fungi > Basidiomycota > Cystobasidiomycetes > Cystobasidiales > Cystobasidiaceae > Cystobasidium > Cystobasidium tubakii. The sequence goes on along the minus strand of BROO01000001.1, from coordinate 278,784 downwards.
TGGAAGAATACGAGCATGAATCAGCGAGTGGTTGCATTGATGGAATCAATCTGCAAGCAGACACGCACCGATGAGGCTGAGCTTGGTGTTGTGCTGCGATGATGAAAGATTTGAAGAACTGGATCCCTTGTGCGTTACCATTCGCATGGCAAGTTCAGGTGACAGTGGAGGTTGCAAGCCTTCGAGGAGTGTATTGAGGTGCGAGGTGACTTGCTCAGCTGATGGTTGATAGTACATTGTGTTTCCATCACTGCCAATGTCGATGCTGTTGCTGCTGCTACTGCTTGTCGCTCTTGCCGCATGCACTGGAAAGCCTGAAGGTGCAGCCGAAGTTGAAGCTTGAGGCGTGGCAGCTGGACTCGCGTATGGCAGAGCGCGCGAAGAGTGGAGATGATGGCGGTGTGTCGACTTGAAGACGTTGCCTGTTTCTGTAGCCGTTGCCGCTGCTGTCTGCGCTTCGCCAGCCATGTACTGCCGGGATGTCGATGTCGCCTGCTTTGCGAGCGCTCTCAGGCAGCACGAATACATGGGCAGGATTCCCTTCATGGTAGAAGAAGCGGCCCCACGCTACGCTGATGTCTGCCGCAGTGTATCCACTCTCTTCGTGTTCTGCTGTGCCGAGTCCGCCGTATGCTCAAAGCGAAGAGTCGAAAAGTGCCAAAATTTCAGATTTCAGACGGCGAGAAATCGAGGATGCGAACAATCGGACACTCTGCGCGAAGCATGCGTGCCTGCTTGACCTGCGCACCACCACAAGCAGCTGCTCGACTGACAACCACAATGGCGTGAGCATGCACATGCACGCTGCCGGGATCGCGACAGACGCTGAGCTGACCCGTGTGGTCTATTGTGCGTCCTGCAGCTCAAAGATTGACTGGGCAGACGATGCCGCCGCTGGTGAGTGGGAGAGAGCTGGCGTGTCCTGCGAGGAGCGCAGCAACATCAAGGCTGTAGCAGTGCACTCGAATGCCCACTCATCGCACGTTCTCTGCAGGCGACGAGTTCCAACGCACCGACACCGATTACGACGAGAATGGCATCAAGACTGTCGTCGAATACAGGATGGATGAGCAAGGCAAACGCATAAAGGCGGGTGGCAGCTCATATATCACACCGGTTCTATGAAGACTGACATCTCCACTCCATGCAGGTCACGCGAAAAATCAAAAAGACCCTCGTTACTACAGAAGCCTCTGCAGCTGTCGCGCAACGACACAAATGGACAAAGTTCGGCGCTGAAAAGAACAAGAAGCCAGGTCCTGATTCAGCGACTACATCTCTGGGAAGCGAGAACGTCCGCATCAAACTTAGCGTAGGAAACAAAGAGCAAGAGAAGAACGAAAAGGATGAAGCTGAAAAGGCTAAAGCTGCTATGGGTGGAAAGAAGGTCTCTTGTCGTTTGTGTCAAGGTGATCATTTCACTGCAAGATGCCCTTACAAGGATACCCTTGGCGATATCGATGGTGAGCACGCTTCTCTATCTCGACTTGGGCCCTCCAGAAGCTTGCTGATGCACACCCTGTTCCTCTCCAAAAGACGCCGCACCACCCGAGGATGGCGCTGAGGGATCAGGCGCAGGAGGCATGACAATTGGAGGAAAGTACGTTCCACCCTCACTTCGAAGCGGAGCAAGAGGAGCAGGCGAGACAATGGGAGGAAGAGGAAGGGACGACTACCCTACATTGCGCGTTACCAATTTGTCCGAAGAAACCGAAGAGGAAGATCTCTGGGGTATCTTCAACCAATTCGGACGCGTTCATAGAGTCTTCATGGGACGAGACCAAGTTACTGGAGACTGCAAGGGTTTCGCTTTTGTCAGCTATGAGAGCAGACATGATGCCGAGGCTGCCATCAAGCGTGTCCATGGGTGAGTGGCGACTTCTTGGTTTGCTGCGTCAGCATTGTGATGTTGCGATACAAGCCGCTGACGTATTGCCTCTTGTGACCGACAGTATGCCATTTGCACATCTCATCCTGTCTTGTCAATGGTCTGTTCCCAAGGACAAGCTATAAGCTGGCTTGTCTTGGATATCTGGTCCTTTAGCCGCGATGTTGTCCTGTGCAATTCGAGCCTTTCCACCGATTACTCAACACAAATCTGCGCTCGATGAGTGTCAACTAACCTTACACACTTGCTATTCATATCTATCTGCATACTGACATAACTGGATGAGATAAGTGCCAACTTCTCACGTGAAAGTGATGATAGGCTTTATAACCGAGCCATCATGCATAGCATGAATAGCCTCATCTAATTTCGAATAATGGAAGGTCTTCGATATCTTGTCCAAAGGGAATTTACCTTGTTCATAAAGCTGAATGAGCTTCGGGATGAACTCAGGCGGATTGCTATCACCCTCTGCGAGACCTATATATTGTTTTGACAGGACTATTGTATCATGGATCGAGATGGGCAGGGCATTGCCGGGACCTGGATCGCCTAGTTGCACCATCTTTCCGCAGGAGCCCAAGCACTAGAACGGGAACGGCCCTTTATCAGCGACAGGATCCCCCGATCGCCATGCTTGGCCGAGTACGCACCTCCCAAGCTGCCTTGATGCACGGAGCAGCGCCAGTTGCGTCGATGGAGTAGTCGCATGGCCCTCCGCAGATCTCCTTTATCTTGGCGAGGACGTCTGTTGCGAGGTATATGACAGTGCGTCAGCCTGCGAATTCATGCAGAGCCCAGTAGCACCTTCTCCGACCTCACCAGATCTTCCATTAATTCCATGTGTTGCTCCTAAAGTTTTTGCAATGTCCAAGCGAGAATCTTGCAGGTCCACGGCGATAATAGTCTTTATCTCAATTGCTGCAGCTGCAAAGATGGCTGCGATACCGACAGCACCGGCGCCGAATACAACGATAGATGTTTTCTCTGGACGTGCGGGATTTAGGGCTACATATTGTGGAGGGGAAAGGGGTGACTGGGATCAGCCGATGCCATCAAGTAGGCTGATATAGTGAAAAATAGGCAGCTCACCGTTGAAAATAGCTCCTGCGCCAGTCTGCAAGCCGCAGCCTACGACAAGGGGCAAAGAAGTCTACATTCAGCACGAGGTCAACATGATGCTGATGGTGCAGCTAGTACCCAATGGACTGAGCTGGACTAGGTCAGATCCTGCAGGCACTACAGTGCAAGACGATTCCGCGACCAGAGCATGCTTAGCCAAAGCACTCTGTCCGAAGAAGGTTCCATGTATACGCTTGTTGGCCAGGGTGGCATTCACATTAGAGCCATCAGATCGAGTGCGACCAAAGTTACGCTTTCCCCATGACTAGCAGTGCGGATGGATTTAGTCAGTCTATCTTAGCGGAATTGACCTCCGGCTCGTGGACCTACCGTGCATCCAGCAGGATGACCGGCATCACATGTCTTGCAAGTTTGACAATAGGAAAATGATAGAAGAACTTCGTCTCCTACTTTCGTTCGGGTTACGCCTTTGCCTGTCTTGATTACGCGACCGGCACCTTCATGACCGACGGTGCAGGGATACGGGCTGGGTAGATGACCGCTAGCGATGAGGAGATCCGTACTGTAGGTACGATGGTATTTCAGTCTTTCGAGTCTCTCAGTGCTAGTCGAACCCCCTTCACCAACATACTGGCACAGTCCGCACGCTACGACTGAAATCGACAAGATATGCTTTAGCTTCGAAGCCTGGCAATTCGAATAAGGTCAACCCATACTTACTTTCCACAAGCACTTCGTCGTCCAATGGGTCATCAAGTTCGATAGTCTGCAGCACGAAAGGTGCATTCTTCTCGGATATCACGAATGCTTCAGTTTTGAACGGCATGATGACCAGTTTAGTACCACTTGGAGCAGAGCGTGCTCAATGGCAGCACCGTAAGCCGAACAATGTCTAGAAAGGTTCACGTGACTGTCCCATCAGTCGACTCTGGAGTAACCCTGCGCCAGGGTTCCGGTGTCATACATGCGGCCCCTCGGCACTCGGATGGACATTGTACCTCCGGAAGAAGGCGTTCCGAGGGCTTGAAATCGATCGTGCCAGAAGTCAATTGGTGCGGGCGAAGAAGCTGCATGGGGCACATATGTTATTGGCGCATGAAAAGTCGGGGCGCGGATGCATTGTGCGGAACAAGCTTCCTCCAGTCTGGAAAATCGTTGACACGGGGGTGGCTACACTACGGTGGCGGCACCATGCGGGGATGCGGTGAGAGTACTGCGCCCGAAGGCAATCTGACCGATAGGCAACAGAATGCTTTCGTGCTCCTTCCTTGCTTTGGAACTCTTATACTGGAGCCTCGCTCATATACCTCAATAACGTCTAATACGGAGGCCGTCTCGCTTGCTACATCCAAGTTGCAGCTGTTCTGCTTCCTTTCGCTACGCTACTGGCTCGCGGACTCTCAGCAACCGGCAACCGGCAATCCCGTCATCGAGAATGGCTAAAATACTGGATGTCCACATCCAGCCCACCACTCTTGTAGTCGGCTCGATTGTGGCACTTCTCGCCTATTATGTCGTTAGTAATATCCTGTTCAGCAAGAAGAACCTCCCTCCTAGCCCGCCGGGCGCATTGCCGCTTATAGGACACACACTTACTATGGCCAAATCTAAGTACCCATGGCGTACATTTCAGTGAGCTACGGATGGTGGGAAGCGATATCCACTATGCCTTTCTGACATATTACCCACAATGCAGCGAAATGTCCCAGAGTCTAGGACATCCACCGGTCATGTATATGAAGCTCGGAACAGCAGACACCATCATCGTCAATACCGTTCGCGCTCAAGTCGATCTCATGGAGAAGAAAGGAGCCATCTATTCGGACCGACCTCGTCTGATCGTCCCTACCGAGCTCATTTCGTATGTTCACCTATATGAGGGCAACGCGCGTGATTTCTTGTACCTGACGATCTGCCTTATATATTATCACAGCAACAACCGAAGAGTTGTCCTAACATACTATTCAGATAGATGGCGTAAGATGCGGTGAGTTCTGGACCGAGCATGTCCTGTTTCTGCGTGTCCATACCAGTGCTGAACTCCTAACAGTAAATTCTTGCATTCCGTGCTTCATGACAAGGTGGCGGCGACCTACGAGCCTATTCAAGAAAGGGAGTCCAAGGTAAACACACTCTCACCGTGACTGGACTCCTGCCCTATAGGAAGCTAGAGCTTATTATGGGTCCCACTGCAGGCGCTCCTGCTAAACCTCTTGAAGACTCCTGACGATTTCCAGGATCATATCATGCTTTTCAGCAGCAACATCATTCTTCAGGTGCTTTAGCGCTTTATCCCATTGCCTGATGACATCAGCTCATGTCTTTCCGATACGTAGACAACTTTCAACAGACGTGCAGAGTCTGCTAAAGACAAGGACATCCAAGACCTCCTGTATGATGTTGGAACTTGGATGCTTTCAGCCAATCCGGGCCATCATCTCGTTCATGATTTCCCAGCACTTCAGTGAGCAGCCATCCATCCAAATTACTTACCAGAACGATAGTCAGCTGAGTAAACGATTGTATATAGTCACCTACCAGCGGCGCTTGCACCATGGAAAGCACACGGGAAGCATCTCCACGACTTCGAACTGAAGCTCTACGCAAGTCTCGCGTCAACTGTGCAACGCCAGATGGCGAACAACGAAAGGCCAGAGGTTATCATGCGATGTGCGTTTGCTTCATTCTTGTTCGTTTCTTGCTTCGGACTGACAAGCACCGACGGCATAGATCTGTATGATGGTCAGAAGGAGTTTAACCTCGATGATGAAGACGTTCTCTATTTAGCGGGTAAGCGGCTTATGAAAGCGAGACCTGACCTTTAGCAACTATCTGACGCACAACTCCAGGCACTCTGTTTGAAGCTGGCGCAGACACGACGACTTCCACCTTGATCTCTCTCATATTGGCGTGCGCGCTGGATCCTGAAGTATGCGAGAAGATTCAGGCTGAAGTGGATTCATATACCACTGCTGCTCGCATGCCAACGATGGAAGATGCGAGACAGATGAAATATATCGAAGCGGTATCGCAGGAGTTATTGGTAAGTGTCCAATCATGATTCGTATGGCCGGCTGCAGCTGAAGATTGACGAATTCTCTCCTGGTCTATCTAGCGTTGGCGTCCGGCTGTTCCTGCAGCTGTACCTCACAAGGTCATGCAAGACGACGTGTATAACGGATGGCATATCCCAGGCGGTGCGACCGTCATTGGGAACACATGGGCCATTGGTCGCGATCCTGAATTCTTTCCAGATGGCGATACCTTCAGGCCCGAACGATACATGCCTGGACCAGAACGAGAAAAGATTATGGCTGGACTGGCTAAAGGTCATACCAGTTTCGGACATGGTCGGCGAATTTGTCCTGGTCTTCATCTGGCGGAACGTTCTCTTGCCGTTTCAATTGCTCAGATCTTCTGGGCGTTTGACGTAAAGCCTCTTGCCAATGCACCAAAGCCAGACCCGTAAGTCCAGCATAGATCACACCGAAAGGCTAGCTGATGACGCATTTTCTTTCGTGCTTGTAGCTATGATTTCACGCAGGGTTTCGTTTGGCATGCACGTCCGTTCCAGGTGTCCATCACTCCTCGCTCGGCCGAGAGAGAAGCCCTGCTTAAATCCGAAGCTAGCATTGCTCTGGACGAAATGAAGGAAGTGTACGGTCATTGATGAGGCCTTTTTTGTCAAATATCATGATCATAACCAATTTCATTACTGCATATATCCATTACTAATTCGGGTTTTGTGGCTTTTTGGTCATTCAAAACCCGTTACTGATCGTTACCAAAAGAAGATAACAATCTACTAAAGAAAATGATAAAGCCTGCCAAGGGTGAAACAAGCTAAATGTGATAATATTTGATATACCACCTATTTGGAAACCTAATCACACTCTTCTCGATAGGTAATCTCCTGATAAACTGCTTGTTTGTAATGCATCTACAGGCACTGATAAGAACGCTGCACTACCCCGTATAAATCTACTTCTTTTTCAGTCAATTTGAAAGATTCCAATTTCCTAGACTCGTCTCCCATTGAAGAACACGCGCAAAGATCACTTTGATCAATCATTCAAGATCTAGCTGAGACAACAGCTGTTACAGCTTCAGGATCAGCTTCCTTCTCCTTGGCTCCGATCACCTCTTTCTCATGGTGGGCAGCGACTAGCTTTTCGACTCTGGCAGATTCACCAGTCTTGTTCAGGATGCCGATGCCCCATAGACCTGGGATAGCAGCGAAGAAAGCGAAGTAGCCGAAGGCTGCTGCTGTCCAGAAGGCAAGGTTGAAACTCTTGACGACATTGTGGATGTCTGTAGGGTCCTTCTTGAACTGGTTCTGCTGGACAATGGTGCCGACGACCTGTAGGGGTGATACGGAGAAGATCAGCAGCTGAAGAGGCCCAAGACTAGTCGGAGTGAAAACTTGAATAGCTTACGTTACCGAATGCAGGCGCCAGCGAAGTCATAACTTGGTAAAGACCACCAGCGGCTCCCATCTCGGAGGGCACAACGACGGAGACGGAGTAGAGGATGCTCCTTTAGATAGGACGAGGAATCAGCGTCTGCCAAGCGCGAGATGCGCATGCTCAAGACTCACGAAGCGTAAACGTAGCAAGCACCGTTGATGGACAAGAAGAAGCCAAAGAATTGCGCTCGCTCCCAGTATGAATCGTTGTACTTTGCGACAGCGAAGATGGTAGCACCACTAGCGGCGAACAGGCATCTGTAAAGAGAAGAAGGAGCAATGACGGCCGATCAGCTTCGTCTACCCTACGGACTTTCCAGGAGAACTTGTTGTCGAGGAAAAGGCACCACTCACCCGAGACAGAACACGATCTGAGTGGACACCTTCTTCAAAAGCCAATTGGCAGAGATACCGCCGACGAAGCCACCGATTGTTTGAGGTAGGAAGCGCAACATGACTTGAATGGCACCTAGACCCTTAACTTGGGTATAGAAGAGACCACAGAAGTAATCCCATAGTGCGAAGCTCATGAATCTGCAAGAGGCGAAGCCCTTAGCTTCTGCGAAAGATGTCAGATACGTTGCGGTAGAGAATGACATACCCAAAGAAGCCGAGGAAGTTGATGACTCCGAATCTACCTCTTCTGAAGCTGTACGATCAGAAGAGAGTATCAGCATCATGAACTGGCGACGCGAAGGCACCTTTTGGGGTTTCTCAGCCATGAAAGAAGAAGAATTGAACTTACTTGGACATTCGGAGCATAGGTGTGTTTTGCTTTCGCTCGACCCAGATTTCATAGAATACGAAAGCAGGGAAGCACAAGCATCCAATGACAAGCAAGCCGACGACGTAGCCTGTGCTCCATCCCACGGCGGGGCCTGAGAAGAGCAGAATATGACAGTCAGCTTACCCAAATAGGCGTCACAAAAGCACTAAGGGTCGAAGACTCTCACCTTGAGACATGCAGAAGAGCACGAGAGTTAAACCAGCGGTGATGATTAAAGCTCCAATCCAATCCGGTCCACCAGGAACTTTGGACTTTGGGTTCTTGGGAGCAGTCCAGATGGTACAGAAGAAGGACAAAGCAGAAAGACCAGCTAGAACAGCGAAGATACCTCGCCATTTGATAGCGGATAGACCTGTTGGGAGACCTCCGAAAATTGTGCCCATGGCTGAACCAAGAGGAGCACCGGCGCTGTGAGGTTACAAAAAGCAGACCGATTGTCAGCTCTCGAGAAGGCCAAATGAACGCTCCTGAAAAACAGCTTACGCATCTGCGCGAAGAGGAGGAGTACAGTCAGCTTGGAGTTAGGCTTGATCAAGGCAGCATATCAGAACGCAACTTACAAACGCCAAGAGCATTGGCTCTGAACAGATTGCCTTCAATGACTGGGAGAGTATTTCCGATGACACCGAAACCGGATGGGATCTAAAGCAGCAAGGGAAAGAAAGGATGACGAGGAATTCAAACGAACTCAGCGTCCATCGCGAGAACGATACATGATCCAGAACAAGTGAAGGATGTCACTCACACCAGCGCAAGCCCCAATACCCATAACTACTCTGAAGGCGATGAAAGCTTCATAGGACTGACAAGCCGAGCATCCTATCGAACCAGCTGTATATACGATAGTGGAGAAGAAGAAGATTTCACGATTTCCGAATTGAGTGCAGAGGGGCTGTATGGAGGGCAGAAGTATGATCAGCTAGTGGAATAGGAAATAAACGATGTGTTGGGTGCTTACAATGAAAAGCAAGAGTAGACAACCGGATGTGAGGGTGTAGCCTGAGACGATCCACTGAATAGCTGGTGGCGGAAATTCGAGTGCCCTGAGAGAAGATTGAATGGCGAGGTCAGTTTGATGGAAGAGGAGGACCAACATGAGAGAGCAAAGGTTCAAACATACTGTGCAATGAAGCCGACTTTGGTCGAGATGATTCTACAAGTAAGTATCTGGCTCTGAGATGAATGAGGCAGATCCAAAGCACACCTGCGACATTCATAGACTGGATAGCGGCGGAGCTGAAGAAGGCAATCTCATGAGCTTCAAGAACATACTAGTCAAAGTTTAACTCAGTCACTCACTTGGCACCAGTCATTACAGTCAATCCGAAAATCAAGATGCTGATAGTGGGTAGATAGAGATAGGCGAAATTAGGGGAATGCGACAGAGCGGGGTAATCGGCGGGGGAGTGGCGGCGGAGAGTCAGAAGCGGCCCTTACGGATGCCAGCAATGCGAACACTCACTATGTCTTCCACTGTGTACATATATGCACGACATCGAGTTGATGTGAATGTGTGGTAGAATGAACGGGATTGGTAGTTGTCAGTCGTCAATGCTGATGCTGATGAGGGATTGAGCACCCACCATAGGCAAGATGGAACAGCCATTGTAGAGCTGCCTACCATCACTATCGTAGGCATTCAAGCCGGCAGTGCTGGACGAGGCGCCAGTCTTGTCGTCGTCTTGCGCGAGTGCGGGCAGGCCAGTGTGCGAGTCGGGGGTCATGTCTTTTGGTTCGTCTGCCATGGCTGCGGTGGATGCTTGCATTCTATGCTATGCTGTATGCTATGCTCTTTTGTTCGTCAAGGCGTCACTGCAAGCTGCCTGTGGTGGGCGATAGCGATAAGGGGGAGGGAAGAGAGAGGGAGAGATAAGTCGGGAGATAGTAGGTGGTAATTATGGACGCGAGATGCAGAGGAGAGAGAAAGAAGAGCGAAGAGTGCGTGATACCACAAGATCCGTGAAACCCATGGTCCTGCTGCTCCTTCCCTCCCGCTCCATCCACGCCCCGGCCGCGCTGGCCCGCGTCCAGGGCCAGTGCACGACGATAACATGGGCAGCCTTTCCCTCAGCGACCAGCTCATGCACACCAAAAGCGCTGTCTGAGATAGAAATTTCACCTGGTTGCGCGGGGATTGCACACTTTGTCGGAGTCGAGGCGAGCAGAGTTCGCCAAGTGGTAGGAATCCCGAAGAGTGTTGCCGCAACTCCGACGTGGATGAGGACGACAATCTTCCCAACGGCCAATCAACGGATGGAATCACTCTCCCTGATGCTGAGGTGGTTTGCCCTTTCTGGCTGAAGAACAATGGGAAAACAGGCCTCGGAGGAGCGAGCAAAAATCAAGTGGGCGTAATACATGGAAGGGCCACTGCTGTATCATGCAACAGAGGAAGCACTTTACGCGTCGTTGCATCTGTACTGCACTTGTCTAAGATAATTGGCTTGTCTGCTAGATAAGAGCGGTTGTCTATCATAAAGTACTCGTGGAAGTACTTAGATGTGCAGATTACCTAGATGTGCATTTGCACATCTATCAGACTACTTGCAGATCATTGCAAAAGGACTCCACTAGAACGAATGGACTGCACCTGCGTGACGACCACAGCATTGGTCGTACCTGACCCATCACCTGCGACCGGGTCATGAGCGTGCTCGTTGCGAGCGAGATGTCAAAGCTCCAGATATAGACGCGGACTGATAAACGCGTCGCCCATGATTCCAGAAACACGGCTTTCAGATCCCATGGCTTGCCTTGCCTTGCTTGCTTGCGTCCCGGCTATCGCGGGAACAATGATGTCTCACCCGTCTCTCTATGGGTCCTTATCACCGTATTCAGCAATCGCTATTCTTGTGGGTCGCGGCTTTTAAAGCGCTAATTTTACCGCCCGGCCGCGATAGGCCGATGGGATCAGCTGATAATCTGATAGGTACCGTACTCTGGACTTTGATAGCTGGGTACTGTACATGCGAAAGCTGTATCACCGATATAACTGTGCATCAGATGATACACAATGCCACTGCCATACCGATTCCTCGGGAAAAGCTTCTTTCCAATTTTATCTGGTGAATCGTTGCTTACCCCTGCTAGTCCGGATGGCAGATGCTCATGGCGCTTGATCAGCCAACGAACCACGAATAGTTTGACGACTGAGTGGCCAACAAGCTCTTGCCTCTGATGGTACATCTGTTCGGCTCTTTCTCTCTCCGTATCTCCGGCCAGTGTAGCTTTCGAGAGATGGCGGACGTATGGCAGATTGACTAGATGAGGGGGGAGCACTGGAAGCGGTGGTAGGTTCTCGAGATTCCTCTTCATTTCTGCACCACTGGAAGGTTTGTATGGTCTGGTAGGTCTCCGGTGCGGGGACGTTGACACTCGACGGCGCTTACCGCGTGCGACCTCGCTCACTGGGGTTTGGTTGGCGTCCTGCAGAAAAGCATTGCGTTAGTGACGAACGTAGAGGAGTGGGAGCAAGTCCGATGGGTAGCCATGCAATGCACACCATCCTGTCTTCGCTGCTACTCGAGGTTTGTACGTCCTGCCTTCGCTGCTACTCGAGGTTTGTACGTCCTGCCTTCGCTGCTGCTCGAGGTTTGTACGTTCATACGTGGGCGAACGGGCCTTTGTTATCTATCACACACGATGGCAGGTGGTGAAGGAAGTGTCAGCAGAGCCAGACAGACGACAAACCAGCGAAAGAGGATGTACTCACTGCCTTCGAGTTGTGGTATGAGGCAAAGAGCAGTTGCACAACTAAAAAACACATCACCCTGCGCACGTTACGCCCCGCAGCACAAAGGGGCTGGGCCCCAGCAGCTTCAGCTGGAGAGGCGCCGGCAAACTTTGGACGATGGCTGTTGCTGATCAAAGACGTCAGGGCGGACAAAAAGGCTTCACAGCGAATGTGTGAGACTCGTTTTCATGTTGAGAGGCGGCTTGAACCCTGGGTCTTGCGATGGCGCGGCAAAAACGTATGGGCGTCCCTCATATACCGCAGGCGGACCATGAGTATTAGAGTAGCCAAGCATGCACTTTAATGGGGCTTAAGGCCAGGCAGAAGATCTCGCAAGTTGTAATGCTTAGAGATAACCGCAACGCAATGTGAGCGATATCCATGGGGAAACCTGTCGGGGCCGCTACACTATTGCGCCACAGATGCTTGGATAAAATCTGTCCAACCACGGGTCGTATATAGATGGCCACTATAGGCGAGCAAAGTCTTCTGCGTGTATTGAGTAAGAGAGCGAACAGGTATATCTTCAGGTGGGCCAGAGATAGAGCACTTTATAGCTTGGCATCGCATGCGGGCCATTAATAGTTGAGTAGCTGCGTCACGCGAACAAGTCAGCCATAAGCATGACCATTGCTTGAGCGACGACATACCTAGCTGGGAGTGCTGGAATGCCTATCTCCCTCGCCAATCATTCCAAGCTGACTGACTGGTCCATAGCTTCGAAGGCGAGAATGCTTTTAAGGACGCAAGAGGAGGACAAACATCGCCCAGAAGGAGTCGCACTCTGTCAGCCAGCCCTAAGGTAGCCTACACTGCCGTGCAGAAAGGTTCTAGTTAGCCAGTTTGTTCCAGCCGGCAACGGTGCTTTTAGACAATTCCAGCCTTTTCTTCCCGTTTGCCTGCGGCATCTCGCTTGAAATATATTCCAGGAAGGACTGGCGAAAAGCAATGCAGATGCACTCTTGTGATGAAGTAGATGCTTCAATATTACATTCAGTGTGCTTTCCTTGCAGGAAGTTGCATTTCGGACACTCCAGTCCAGCTTCTTCCATCCATGGCAGTCGCGCCCAGCATATGAAGAACGATACGTTGTTCATTCGCAAGCATGGAAAGTCGCACGTCTACCCAGCAGAGATGCGAGAAGCTTGCTGAAGGTCAAGTATTTAGCAAGCCCGCCGGGCGTATCCTCCTTCCGATTCCACGTGTCGAGTCGGGCAGCTGCAAAGGCGGGCCATTGTTCAAGCTGGCAGAGCAGCTCTTCTATCCTTGTATGCCAACACGACATGTGCATGCACCTGAAGCGTACACAGCCATGCTGATTGAGCTTATAGATAGGAGGACATCTAGCATCACGATGGCATTGGCTCCCGCCTGCGCTGTTAGCTGGCCTGTCCTGACATGCCCATCGCAACGGTTGAACTTCTGTCAGACCCAGACAATCTATCGAGCGTGGAGCGCGGACTGATTGAGGCGGGAGTGGCGGTTGTCGTTATAGCTTGAAAGGTGCAAATAGAGTAAAATGACTTGAAGCTCTGCTATATTGCTTCTGGTCTCAAGGAAAGGACTAACTACAACGGACTCATCGCTAACACACACTGAAGTCCTTATTGTTAGCTTTCCTTATTGTTCGGTGGCCGAGGAGTCTCGATCAGCCTTGCACCTTACATCTTCCCCCCCCGAAAGCCATACTAATCGTCCTTCTCGACGTCCATGCCGTGCATTCGACGGTCGATAGACTGAACTGTGTCATAGCTGCCTTCTCGGCTCTTGTAGCTATCAATTTCGCTCTGAGAGGCGGTAACTTGCTTGCGCTCTCGAGCACGTGACTTATTAGGTCGTGGATTTTCCACTTTATAAGACATATTCATGCCTTCGTATCGGCGTTTTTCAGCCTCTAGGCGAGCCAGTTCCAACTGATGTTTGGCCTGCTCGAGTCTAGCCTTTGCGCTAGCCTTGGCTTTCTTCTCGCGAAAGATTTTAGGGTCCATCTGTGGCGAGTCATCAGTATCGATGCTCTCGTCCATTGATCCGGAGCCTACTGGAATGTTCGAAGCGTCTAGTTCAGAGGTCTTCTCTACGCGTATGCGTGCTTTGTACGCCTTTACGGCGGTGTGATCTTCATTTAGATCCGGGTGATTGAATGGAAGCCATTCTTTCTTATTACCCATTTTGCATAGGTAATGCCATTCTGTCTTGCTAGGGACATCTGCCCTTCTGCGCATTCTGTGTGTATCGATTTTATCGATAGTCATCTCCAATGTGTCTATTGGGAAAACAGGAACCCTATTAGTTAACCTGTTCGGGAATTTCGCGTCATCTGACGGAACGAACCGTTTGGTCTCTTTTATATGCACACGGTCGTGTATGCCTCTACGAGCTAATCTTGCTGGTAGATCTAGAATGACTGTATCTGTATCTGGTTGGAAACCAAGAACGGGATATGGTCCTAGATATTTTGGAGCCCATTTTCTACTTCGGTTTACCACCGTAGACAGATTTGAAGTGCTCAACCATAGCATATCGCCTATCGTTGGTGCTATTGTTGATCTTCGATCCTTATTGGCTTGTTCAGCCCTGTCTATTGCAGCCTTTTCCATGTGCTGCTTAGCTTTAATTTGCCATTGTTTTGCCTTTTCAACAAAAAGGGTCGCCGGGCTCTGAATTGATACCGGGCTCTGAAACTCAGCCGGTAGATTAGTAGGTATATACCCACGTGTCAATTCAAAAGGCGAGTAGCCAGTAGGTTTGCTCTTGGCACTATTGATTGCAAACTGAATAAATGGGATTTGCTCGGCCCAATCCGTTTGCTCCTCCGATACCAATTGTCGCATCATTGCGTTAATGGTACGGTTCATCCGTTCGGTCTTACCGTTTGTTTCCGGATGGTAACTGGTAGACATTGCTAGGGTTGTACCCAACAAGTGCTGCACTGATTTCCAGAAATCGCTAATAAAGCGTCTGTCGCGGTCACTGACTATTACTTCGGGTATGCCATGATGGCAATACACGCGACTAATATATGCCTGTGCTATTTGTTCCGCGTTATCTTCGAAGTGGACTGGTACCAGTTCGACTTCGTTTGAAAAATGGTCTATACAGACTAGCAGGAAGTCATACTCTTCCTTGCCTAGCCTTGATACCTGCAATGGACCCATAAAGTCCATGCCGATCACTTGCCATGGCCTGTCCGGTATTGGCAGAGTATGCAGTAAACCTTCTTGTTTCTGCGTTGATGGTTTGCAAGCCTGACACGATGGACAGCTTTTGCAATACTGACGAATATCAGTCGTCATTCCAGGCCAATAGAAGCTATGCTTCATATAGGCTTGTAACTTCTCATCGCCACTGTGGCCCAGTGTGGCGTGGCAATGTTCCATAAGTACTTCGCGTACTCTTCGTTTACGCACTAAGGCGTCGGGGACATACAAAGCGAGTAGTTCGTCTTGTCCATCAGTATCCGTGTACTGTTGTATGTACCATAGCTTGTATTCATGATCTGCAATGTATTTTTCAATGCCGATCACGTTCTTTACGGGCGGCTTTTCGCCTGAGCCTTGCTCTATTGCCCTTAATATCTCATGGCGGTAATCAGCATCGAGCTTGATTGCCTCATTCTGAGCCTCAGCCCATGCTTCGGCTTCTCTGTCTGCTAATACTTGACTGTACTTAGCATTTGCGCGGTCGCGCTTCGTGTTTTTGCCCTTGCCTTTGGCTTTGGCTTTTGTCTTTGTTCGGGCACGTGCTTTCTTACTGCCAACGGGTGTCTTGACCTCATTAGTCGGTGGTACTTTCAGTACTCGCTCTGGCGCTTTGTTCGCGTTTGCTTCCTTCTCACTCGATGTAAGTACGGAAGCCTGGGTACCCTTGGTAACTCGAGAACGTAAAGTCATTGCGCTGACTTCGAACTCTTCTTCGACTAACTTATCAGCCGTAGCGAACTCGCTGGGATCGCGGGGTTCTTCATCATCTTCATACTGACGAGATAATATATCTGCAAGCAGATTGTGCTTGCCTCTAATGTATTCAACAGTGAATGCAAACTGACTGAAGTAGCTGTACCATCTTGCGGTACGCCCTCTGGTCATCTCTTTGGTTTTCAAGAATTCACTCAAGCTTCGATTATCGGTAATGGCGACGAACTCTCGTCCCCTTAACCTATTCTCGAAATGGCGTACTCCTTCCAACGCAGCGAGAAGCTCCTTCTCGTGCACTGGGTAGTTCTTTTGGGCGCCATCAAACTTCCTTGAGTGGTAGCCTACGGGCTTGGCGGACCACCAATTCTTTCCGACTAACAGGACGCTCGCTGCCCCGGAATCAGAAGCATCGGAAGCTAGGAAGATATAATCTCCTAGATCTTCATTCGAAATGACTTCGTCATCCGGTGGAGGTGAGTCCCTGTGTACTGGTTTAGTGCCATTCTTGGCTAACAGTTCTGAATTTATACTGATCAAAGTTACGTCCGTTGAAACCAGGTTCTTTATTTTATCAAATGCCTTAACACACTGAAGGCTCCATCTGAAAGGCACGTTGCCTGTTAACTGGGATATTGGCGCAGCGACTTCTGCCAATCTTGGTATGAAGCGCGCGTTATAATTCACAATGCCCATGAATTTCTGGACTTGCTTTTTGCAGGTCGGTGCCCTATAATTTAGGACTGCCGTTACCTTCTTGGGATCCATGCGCATCCCTGTTCTAGTAAGTACTCTACCTAGAACCTCAATTTCATTAGGGTCTAACTGAAGCTTTTTCATCGTTAGGTCTAATTGGTTTTTTCGACAAATGTCGAGCAAGATCTTAGTCCGTTCCTTGAACTGAGCCCAAGTATCTGCCATGAAGAAGATGTCGTCTACATAGACGCGCATCCACGTAGCTAAGTGGTCTTTGAATATTTCATTCATGACCATTTGACAGGAATTTGCTGAATTCAAGTCTCCTTGTAGTGCGACTCTCGACACTACGGTTCCGAAGATGGTAGAAATACCATTTCGATTAACATGCTCTTCCGCGCAGAGAATCTGCTGGAAAGCTCCTTTAACGTCGGCAGATCCTCTGAACTTGGATCTGGTCATCGACTCCACGATTTCATCTTGATCTGGCAAGAACGAAACGTGTTTTGCCGTATTGGCGTTTCTTAGCCTGAGGTCTATTGCTGGCCTCAGTTTACCATCCTTCTTGGTAAGCGGTATTAGTGGACTGGCGTCGTCCAATGCCTTTGGCACCCATACTCCAGCTTTCACATGCTGGTCATAGAATTCCTTTACCTCTGGACGCAATGCATCCGGCACCTTGTACACTCGAGGTCTGACCTTCTTCGAAAGGTCTATTAATGGGATAGTGTGCTGAACACTTCGTTTTGGAGGAAGACGCGGGTCTCCGCCC
The DNA here is from genome assembly GCA_024345325.1 of Cystobasidium tubakii. NCBI lineage: Eukaryota > Fungi > Basidiomycota > Cystobasidiomycetes > Cystobasidiales > Cystobasidiaceae > Cystobasidium > Cystobasidium tubakii. The sequence continues at coordinate 261,449 of BROO01000001.1, read as the reverse complement.
TCTTCTACCAGAACATCGGCATATTTCTTCATGATTTCGTCATGGAAGGACTGCCTTTCTATATCACTAGGTATGTATTCTGGATCTCTGTGATCTACCTTTGCGATTATAGCGTTAACTGATACTTCAATTTGTGATTCTTCAGGGTCTTTAGCTACGAGGCCAATATCTTTGGCATCAAGAACTACGTTCGGGTTAAACCCTACAAGTAAGTTCCTGGCAGACATTACGTCTCTGCCAATGATTACTGACTCTCTTATTTCTGCTACTTGCATTATAGCTTTCGTCATTTTGCCAAGTATCCTCAAGTTCACTTCAACTGATCCGTCGATATCGGCTTCTTCCCCCTTGGTCGCAAGCTCCATATACTTGGGATACTTGCTATCAAGTAGGTCGATATCTAATTCATTTATTATATCGCGACTGACGAAACTGTGTGATGCTCCAGTATCGAACAGCGCGTTTAATGGCTTTCCATTTACTTCAACTTCCATTCGAACGAACTCAGGCTGAACAGCCTCTTTTACTGGTTCGACGGTTGTTTGCTGGCTAACACCTTTCACGACGTCGGCATACGAACGAGTATGTGCCATTGGTATTTCTACCACATCCTTGGCCATTACTATATTCGATGTCGTCGCCTTGTTAGGACAGTTTATGGCCAAGTGGCCGGGCTCCTCACAGTTAAAGCATAGCTTGTTTTCCATGAATCTAGCCTTCTCTTCGTCTGTCAGACGTTTACGCTTGGGTTTATTCTTTTTCTTCTTTTCTCCTTCAGCATCGGTACTTCCTGGCTGATAGGGTTTATTTCCGGTGGACTTGTCGCCACCGTCTTTCCGCTTATCCTTGTTATTGGATTTAGGGGCTGGTGATTCTTTGTTCTCTTTGAACAATGCATCTATATCTAGAGTAGCTGATGTCAAAGCCGTATTCGACAGGTTCTTGATACCTTTTCGTCGGGCATCCTCTGTCCGGCGATTCATCATGTAGCCACGTTCAGCGTCTACCGCTGCTTCCTTGACATCGGTGAATTCCACTTTCGGATCCGATATGTCAAGCTTCTTAGCGACATCCATTGCTATCTTTGGATGGAGTGCATCCAGGTAACGCGACTTTGCTTTGAATCTGGTCATCTCTACTAATTTGTCTTTGTAGTACCAGATATCCTCAGCAAGAGCCGCGGCATCCTTCCAAGTGGTACCATCCCACTGGCGGATCTGGTTGAAAGCATACTCCGCGTCAATACGCGATGATTTGCTTACGAACCTGGACTCCAAGGCTCGGTATACGAAATCCAAGGTCCATGTAGTGCGACCTCGCATTGCTGGATCACGCATTTCGAATGTTACTACGGGCCATCCGTATTCATTCAGGTATTCCTTTGCTTTACCATCGGTGAAACCAGTTATCTGGGTAAAAGCATCTACGGAATCTTCGGTCATTCCCACACCATGTAGGTAAATCCTCACGGCTAATAGCCAACTGGTCAATTTAGTCGGGGCTTTGTCCGCGCCGGTATACTTTTCGCCTACTTCTGGCGCTCTTGGCTTAGGTCTCATGTAACGGGACTCACGTCTCCAATTATCACGATCTACTATCTCTGGTCCTTTGGTTGTCTCGAACTCATTGACCAAGGTCTGTGCTACAGCTGATTGGCCTGGCCGTACAGCTTGGCGAAGGGTATCCTCTCCGCTGGAATCATCCAATAGCGATCTGCTAAATACTGGATTGAGTCGCTCGGTTGGATCACCAGTTCCCAATTCATTCGGGTTTACTCTGGTTCTAACAACAGGCGTAGGTGTATGAATCACGCTATCGTCTGCAATCGAGTCGGTTTCCTCTAGGCTGACATTGTTCATTCTTTTGTCTAGCCTTTCGGTCGCCTGCTCGTAATTACGAACGAGCTTTCGCTCGACGGTTGTTTCTATGAGATTAGGCATTGCCTTATTCTCGTTTTCTATTGCAGTGAGTCGCGTTGCGATCTCTGTACTGCTTTTTTCTAACTTAGCATTGGTTTGCTTAAGTTCTCTTAGTTCGGCAATAATCTGCTCGAACTGCTGGCCTAACGGCGAAGTTTCACCATGTGGTGGTGTAGCTGACATCTTGTCTAGCTACCTGTTTCCCTATTGCTGATCAGGCTCTAGGTACTGTTCTGACACGGCGACACGTCAAGCTCGTGTGGTGAGTACGTCTACTCAATCTATTGTTGGTAGGTCCGGCCTACTAACTTTCTTTCTCTGTTTACTTAGTTGCACCTCGCAACAAGTCAAAAAATATGTCAGACCCAGACAATCTATCGAGCGTGGAGCGCGGACTGATTGAGGCGGGAGTGGCGGTTGTCGTTATAGCTTGAAAGGTGCAAATAGAGTAAAATGACTTGAAGCTCTGCTATATTGCTTCTGGTCTCAAGGAAAGGACTAACTACAACGGACTCATCGCTAACACACACTGAAGTCCTTATTGTTAGCTTTCCTTATTGTTCGGTGGCCGAGGAGTCTCGATCAGCCTTGCACCTTACAACTTCACAAGGCACACGATGCCGGAAGCGAAAGTGCAAGTCGTGCAACGATGACCAGAGCAGCAGGAGCAGTATGTGAGTGACAGACTGCTAGGCTCATACATGACGTACTGCTGCGTGTCACGTAGACTCAGATGCGGGGATGGGCTGCTTCTCTATCACCGAGATCGTCGAGCTCACTACACAAGGCTACAGGATACGGAGCGTATCATTTGAGCCGTCAACGCGACGCAGAGAGCAGTTCACACTGTCCTCGTCTGCTCGTATAGCTCACTGAGACTGGCTAGCTAACTGATTCATTTGAGCTCCTTGCCCAACAAGACAAGCCCAACATCGTCAAGATCGGGTGGTCGTGCTCGCACGTGGTACACGCAGGCTTAGAGAGCTGTCAAGAGGCTAGCTACACTCATCAGCGCTACAGAAAGAATGTAAGGATCTTCTAGAGCCAATGGAGCAGCCTGGCGCTGAGCTGGAGCTGGAGCTAGAGACAGAAAGCTCACAAGAATGCAAAGTCAGCTGCAGTAGTCCTGTTGATTCACGAACCCAGCTCAAAGCAATACCTAATCTTTCGAATGCGACCCTGTCCTCAGTTATTCGATACCACTGAAATCCATCGCCGCCAGCTCAATCAACGTCATCCCTTGCGACAGGAGGATAGTAATCTGATGAACAGTACACATAGTGTCAATGCGGTGGCCATTTTACCGATGGGGTAGGGAAGAAGATGTCGTTTCCTACCGGTAACGGCCGATACATCTTCATCACCAGACGGCTGCAAGCTTCCTTGAAAGGCTTGCCATATACCAACGCCAGATTCGGCCAGCTGTCTGCATCGCGCACCAATAGCAGCTGGAATATTACAGAAGCCGGACAGGCGCGAAGCCAGGCACACACTGGACGTCTTTTCGATCCAGCCCTGTGAGCGTCAGATCAGCGTGAGACTGTCGGTAAGCTGCCAGCTGGCGATGATGTGAGATTGACAACCCGTCCATATGATGAATAACTGCCAATATTGTCGTGCTCTTAGCCTGGTCGAAATGGCTCTCAACGAGAATGCCGGCGGTGCTGTACCGTCTGGTACATTCTCAATCCGTTAGGTAAGCGGCCGCTTTCCAAAGCTACGTGACATCACCATATACATACTGACTGTCTTAGTATAGATGGGACCGAATGGTTCAACACCTTCCTTTAGAACTGTACCTTCCTGTCGTCCCGTTCATTCAATGGATCCCGTGGTTGCTCACTTCGACGATCTCATCGCCAATCCAGTTGGCAAGATGCTTGAGGTGAGGCTGTCGGAGCCAATGAGAAGGGCAGGAGAACCTCTTGGAGGATCCCGGGCTTACAGCGGACGCGCACAGAAGTTGTCCGGTCACATCGTAGTGTGTCACATTTCGGATCAGCCGATTACACTGTATGGCCTTTTTCTGGCGTGCCCATGACTCCTTGAAATGACGATGTGGTGATTCATTCAACGTTTGCGAACTCGGAATTCCATTCAAGTAGACAATTCTGCTTCTACAAGTCCTGATTGCGAACATGCACATAAAATTAGACTTCCACACGGCCATCGCTTGAAGGAAAACTGACTGCAGTGCTGAAAATCTACAAGAAAGTCACGCCCTAAGAAAACGCTGACTCCCGTCCAATCCCGCACAAAATTTCCTCGTTCATCTGAACAACCGGCCTGACTGGCTTTCTTACGCTAAGCAAAGCAATGCGTTGAGCTAAAGACTAAGATTCAAGCATATCACTCCTTCAACAAGGTCCTGCTTATTTCAGGCCTGCGCTGATGTGGTGACGATCAGCCCTGGAACCTGTACTAGATTATTGCTTGGGGAGAACGGACCCTGATGCACTTGCCGATGGCGCTGCGCTATGCATCAGAGTTTGAGCCGGCGAGAGTGATAGCATAGACTCGCTGTAGAATTGGTTACTGTAAAGTGCCTCAGCAGGAGGTGGATGCGAACTTTCACCGGATGCTGCGTGAGAATCCAGGAGTGGGGAGAAGCCATTTTCTTCCTGACCAGCTGCGATGTGTGCGGTATTTGAATCCAACAACTGGGCAGTTTGCAATGTCTCCTCTTGGTTTGTAGAGAGGCTGGTTTGGAAGCTGTTCTCGCCAGCCTGAGCCTGTACCGCCAAACGGCTGGAGCGTCGGAGACTTTGTCTCTTTAGTTCTCCACCATTAGAGCTAGTCGAAACTTGCATGGATGTCGCATATGATGCAGTCTTTCGGCGCTTGCTAGATGCGGATTGTGAGAGACTGCCGAAGATTATGCGGTCTTCCTGTAGTACTCTGATTTCGTACTCCAAGTCTGGAAAGACCTCAGATGTGAGGAGACGTTCGAAGTACTCTGTTAGGTCTGTTAATGGCCTTTTGAGTTCCATGACTTCGTCCCATACCAAGCCAAGATACGCCTCGTATGCATCCGCAAGGATTTTGCTTTCATCCCTACGGATAGCACCGTTCCCAAGATGATGGGTGTTCGCAAGGATTTTCTTCTCCATGCCATACGCTCGAGCAAGTCTTGTGAGGAGAGCATTGTTCAGCAATGGTGCTGCGATCTTCTAGCGTATTTCATGCAGATGTTTTATATTAGGAACGAGCGTTGCGAGATGCGGGTGCTTTTCGAACTGTTGCTTACCCCTGCTAGGCTGGATGGCAGATGCTCATGGCGCTTGATTACCCAATGGACCACAAACAGTCTGATGACTGCACTGCCGACAAGCTCTTGCCTCTGGTGGTCCATCTGTTCGGCTATTTCTTTCTCCGTACCTCCGGCCAGTGGAGCTTTCGAGAGGTGGCGGACGTACGGCAGATTGACTAGACGAGGGGGAAGCACTGGAAGCGGTGGCAGGTTCTCGAAGTTCACCTTCATTTTTGCACCAGTGAAAGGTTTCGATGGTCTGGTAGGTCTCCCGTGGCACGCTTCGGTTTGGTTGCTGTCCTGCAGAAAAGCATTGTATTAGTGAAAAACGTATTGAAGCACTGGAAGCGGTGGTGGATTCTCGAGATTTACCTTGATATATTCTCCACTGGCGGATTCGAATGGTGTGGTAGATGCGGCGGGCGGGGACGTTGACACTCGACGGCGCTTACCGCGTGCGACCTCGCTCACTGGGGTTTGGTTGGCGTCCTGCAGAAAAGCATTGCGTTAGTGACGAACGTAGAGGAGTGGGAGCAAGTCCGATGGGTAGCCATGCAATGCACACCATCCTGTCTTCGCTGCTACTCGAGGTTTGTACGTCCTGCCTTCGCTGCTACTCGAGGTTTGTACGTCCTGCCTTCGCTGCTGCTCGAGGTTTGTACGTTCATACGTGGGCGAACGGGCCTTTGTTATCTATCACACACGATGGCAGGTGGTGAAGGAAGTGTCAGCAGAGCCAGACAGACGACAAACCAGCGAAAGAGGATGTACTCACTGCCTTCGAGTTGTGGTATGAGGCAAAGAGCAGTTGCACAACTAAAAAACACATCACCCTGCGCACGTTACGCCCCGCAGCACAAAGGGGCTGGGCCCCAGCAGCTTCAGCTGGAGAGGCGCCGGCAAACTTTGGACGATGGCTGTTGCTGATCAAAGACGTCAGGGCGGACAAAAAGGCTTCACAGCGAATGTGTGAGACTCGTTTTCATGTTGAGAGGCGGCTTGAACCCTGGGTCTTGCGATGGCGCGGCAAAAACGTATGGGCGTCCCTCATATACCGCAGGCGGACCATGAGTATTAGAGTAGCCAAGCATGCACTTTAATGGGGCTTAAGGCCAGGCAGAAGATCTCGCAAGTTGTAATGCTTAGAGATAACCGCAACGCAATGTGAGCGATATCCATGGGGAAACCTGTCGGGGCCGCTACACTATTGCGCCACAGATGCTTGGATAAAATCTGTCCAACCACGGGTCGTATATAGATGGCCACTATAGGCGAGCAAAGTCTTCTGCGTGTATTGAGTAAGAGAGCGAACAGGTATATCTTCAGGTGGGCCAGAGATAGAGCACTTTATAGCTTGGCATCGCATGCGGGCCATTAATAGTTGAGTAGCTGCGTCACGCGAACAAGTCAGCCATAAGCATGACCATTGCTTGAGCGACGACATACCTAGCTGGGAGTGCTGGAATGCCTATCTCCCTCGCCAATCATTCCAAGCTGACTGACTGGTCCATAGCTTCGAAGGCGAGAATGCTTTTAAGGACGCAAGAGGAGGACAAACATCGCCCAGAAGGAGTCGCACTCTGTCAGCCAGCCCTAAGGTAGCCTACACTGCCGTGCAGAAAGGTTCTAGTTAGCCAGTTTGTTCCAGCCGGCAACGGTGCTTTTAGACAATTCCAGCCTTTTCTTCCCGTTTGCCTGCGGCATCTCGCTTGAAATATATTCCAGAAAGGACTGGCGAAAAGCAATGCAGATGTACTCTTGTAATGAAGTAGATGCTTCAATATTATATTCAGTTGTGGTTTCCTTGCAGGAAGTTGCATTTCAGACACTGCAGGCCTGCTTCGTTCCTGGTAGTCGCGCACAACATACGATGAACGATACGTTTCTCAGCCGCAAGCATGGAAAGTCGCACGTCTACCCAGCAGAGATGCGAGAAGCTTGCTGAAGGTCAAGTATTTAGCAAGCCAGTCTTGCGTATCTTCCTTCCGCTTGCATGCGTTGAGTTGTGCTGCTGCAAAGGTGGACCCAAAGCTGGCAGCGCGGCTCTCTTCTGCTCTAAGTTTCAGGTCGATAGGATTCTTGGTTGTGCGCAAATTGAACAGGGCCGAGCTTTCCGGACCCACAAGATAGAGAGTCACAGGAAAGTTGGATCAAGGTATTGATACTGTACCGTACCAGGCAAGGCAACTCCCTGACCGGACCGGCTAGCTTTTTATCATACAGCATATCAATCTTGCACGACTCCTTGTTTATACATGCCCAGTGCTTCTAGCAGTCTGCATGTAGATTCGCACTACAGACCAGTATCAAGAACTCCTGACTATGTCACATATCAGCCCCTTTATGCGTCTTGTATCCATTCCACTTCTCCTCCATTCTTGACAAATACCAACTCCCTTAGACAATTCGCAACTCCTGCAAGCACTTGGTGTCTGCATACCACCCTAGAGGTTGAGCCAACCTCTCAATAACATGGTCTCTCTACCAAGATAGACCCTTCTTTTGCACATATTCACTAGCCAACTTTTTCATAAGCGGATTAAACATATCCTGCACGGGAGCCCCAGATTCAACAGCACTAATCAAGGCAAAACCATGTTCGTCCTTCCTTATACCGCGTTTTATGTAACGCTCGAAGAAAGGAAGCCAGCTAGTCTTGTCATATACGAAACCAACGTGGGAGAAATAGATTTCTAGACGGCCTTGTGTGGTGTCTGCATATGAAGCTATCTCGTTGACGATTTTGCCCTGTTCAAAGTTGATATAAAAGATTAGCTTGCTTCTGACCTCCACCCGCTGGGAACCCATTCAAAGAGAGTGAGATGACTCACGAAGTCTTTCCTCAATTTGGGCAGCAACCACACAGAAGCATCTTGATCTCTCACGACAATCATACCACCTAGCCAGACCAATCTCCATGGTACGTCACGCTCAGGAGCGGCCATCAATTTCGGAATGAAGCCATCCAGAAATGCAGTAATTGACCCTTTCGTGACTCTCAACTTCTCGTCTTGCGTTTTATCAGGATGCGAGAGGATTCCGAGGCACCTGTAGCAAGAGCACGAAAGGACTGAGCAGTCAGTCCCCTTTACCTTTTGCATGTAGCTGTTGCGGGTACATCCACATGGGTGCACGTGTTTTGGACTAGTACCCCCTCGGCTCACCAGATCGCCCCATCGCATGAGAGCGCTTCTTCGTATATCTCATCAGTATAGCTGGAGAAATCTTCATGGATGATGACTTTTATCTTCGAATCTTCAACCTTTAGAGGCCGTCTAGATAAAGCTACGAGAGAAGTGACACTTGGGTCCCGCAAACATGCTTTCAAGACTCCACTTCCGATATTACCTGTGAGCAATGTAGTCAGCAAGTTCACAAGCTCCAGATGTATAAACAGGCACATACCAGTACTGCCTGTCAGGAGTAGCTTCATATCTGTGCCAGAACGCGCCCAGCCGGTCGGTACCTCCTGTAGCGCTGATGTGGCGTTGCCGATGCCCTCGTCGCCGAGAATAGACCAAAGCGAAGAGAACCAGTGAGCAAGCTCGAACGGCCTATAATCACTGGTTGAAGTTGTCTCGCTAGAACGACAAGGCTTATGATGAGGTGCAGATTTGAATAGATAAGATGCAAAGAGCAACACATAAGCGCATCAAGAAGGCCTCTCTGTCGGAGAACGATCGAGTGTCTTGCACCTCGCACCGAGAGGCAGGCGGCAAGCTGGATGGTACTGTACTCATGTAAATTCCCCTTCCGGATGTTTGCAACTCATGTTGTATTGCAGGGAAAGCTGTCTAAGCTTAGAAGATGGGACTGAAGTCCTTCGCCGAGACTATTTTACGAGGGGAAAGTGTGCGTGCAGAGCTCTAAGGACAATGTATATGTTCAAGCGAGATTGACCGGATACGAGTGAGATCATGTACTGAGCGACAGTGACACGCAATTTCGACGCTGAATGGATGCCATCAAACTACACTTATTCCCATCTCATCATTCAGGCATTGCCGATGATTATGCTGCCAAAGGAGGCTGTCTAGAGCAGGACTTCATTCGCGTGACTCTTGTCCAATGTCTTGTGAGGTAGAACGATGCAGCTTCTGACGCTAATCTCAGGTTTGACAGTAACATCCTTCGCGAGGATAGCAATCGAGAGCTTGTCGTCTGATGTTGTGGATGTACCTTCTACACGAGACCATTGACCAAGCTTGCAGCCTTCAGAGACGATTGCGTACATGGCACAGGAGTTTCTCTGTAAATTAGGTGCACAAGCAATCCGAATGGACTTGTCAGCAACGTACCCTCATACCGACGACATATGACAATCATTTGCTTCAGACTGACCTCAAGAACAGCGTTATCAAGAATGAGAGCCTCTTTAACTCTGCATCCATATCCAATCCTGACTCCAGCGCCAACAGACACGTTGGGTCCGATCTTAGCGCTTGGGTCGACATCGGCGGTTTCATCGATGAAACAAGGCTCAACAATAGTGGGTCCGCTGCGTTGATGAGCAGATCTTGATTTTGCGCTGATGGTAGGTGAGCGTTGTCGTAAAAGGGTAGGGTTGGTCGTCTTGTATGATCCCAGAATGAGAGCATTGGCTGGGACTGCGGATCTGCGGGCAGTGAAGGTCAGTACAGTCGAGGAGACAACACAATAGTAGACATGAGAAGGCAATTGACGCACCCAGCCGACTTAATCTGCCTCCAGTATCCTGGTGTCATGAAAACGAACAGCTTTCTTGCGCTGGCCAAAGGAGCCAAGACATCCTGCTCAAGACGGAGTTGCTCCTCATCATCCTGATCAGGGAAAGATAGGGGATCTTCTTGGACTTTCCTAGTCTTTTCATCCATTGCGACTTTAATCTCATCAAAGATGGACTTGTCGAAAAGGTAGACACCACCGTTGATCGTGTCACTGATGTAGGAATCTGGCTTTTCGACGTAGTGCAGGGCTTGCATGGTCTGAGGGTTTGTGACGATGCAGCCATATTGCTTTGCAGTCTCGCGAGGAACCTATGATGAGCAGATTGAAGATATGCACAACGGTTAGTGGGCCGTTGTCAACAGCACACTACCGATGTTCATGCCAGGAACGTGTGCTTGCATAGCAGACGAAGCCTGCGTGTCTCACCTTGACACCCATGATGGTGCCGACACCTCTATGGCTCTCATGGAAGGCCATCATTTCAGACAGAGGGTAGGAGAAGCAGATATCGGCATGGATGACAAAGATCTGGCTTGGGTTGCCCTTGAGGATAGCATCTCTGAAGTGGTATAGACCGCCCGCTGTTCCTAGAGAGGTGTACTCTCGCATGTATCTGGGATACCAAGGACACGTGGTCAGCGTCGCGCATGCTGGTACACTCGTATGTCCGAATAGTCTTCGTTGGTCTCACCGAATAACAAGGTTGGGAAAGTCGCGCGAAGCATCTTTGACGAAGGGCGCCATGACGGCATCATCGTAGAAACCGATGAGGAGGACTTCGCTGAGGCCGTCGACCTTGCTCAGGGCCTGTATGTGATGCCATATCATAGGCCTGCCTGCGATTGGGAAGAGCGGCTTGCTGTGGATCGGCGTTGTTGTCGAGCAGGGTGCCGGTACTCAGTGCCTCGGTTGGCGGTGACAGGCGCGCTGCAGCACGACTCACGGGATGTCGAGCGAGAGCGGACGCATGCGGGTTCCCTTGCTGGGCCCTCCAGTGAGGACGCTGTGTGTCCATGTGTGCACATTTGGGCGATTGTCGAGTTTGTATCGAGGCAGCGAGGCACGCGTCCCGAGGTGCGCATGATTGCATGAGGTTGCAGACGATGCAGGAGCAAGTCAGCCATGGCCAACGGAGCACGCCAGGCTGCATGCACTCACACTGCCTTGCTGCTGCTCATCTCGAGTGCGGTGGTGCTGCTGGTCAGAGTGTCGCAATAATCCACTGCTGCAGTCGGAGTTCTCCAGAGAGACAGGCGCCGCGATGTGATGTTTTTCAAGCAGGCGAGGTGGATCAGGCTCTCGTCATGGCGGACTGATTGCTCAGAGTGCAGCACATACATCTTCCATGCACATGGTCATCTACATACGTCTCTGAGACAACGCTGGCTGCCTCGCTGGATTCAATGCCTCTGCGTGCACATGACGTCCGCCAATGCATCAACCTGGCCTCGACGGCATGAGATGCCTGCAGGAACAGTTGGCAGTGCTGCCAATGCTCAGCCTACTATCTTGAGGATCAGAAGGAGGAAGCGTGATGAACACGAGACCTTGGATGCCTTGGGTAGGCGTGTGTCCCTCGCACGGCGAGCTTCTGGAGGGCTGACCTTGAGATATGCCCATGGCAATTCGAACACAGTCATTGAGGACGGAAGGCAGAACAGCAACCGGCCCGTCAAGCGAAGCAAGCAGACTGGTTCATCAGAGAATGATTTAGCACCATCGACTCTCGCTCCATCGAAAGGTAGCCACCCATGTTTCACAGTCTCGGTGGCTTAGAGGGAAAAATGCTGACGGAACTACGTGTGTACTGTGTATACTGTGGCAGGCGTCTTCCGCTTCCTCGAGACGGTACCGACATCAGCCTTCTCCTCGGAAGACTCGAAACGATCTCTCCGGGATAGAGTGACTTCGCTCCTCCTTCATCCACCTCCTCGGCAATCCTCATCGACCAACCTAGCAGCTAAATCCCCCAGAGCTCCGACACCCTCACGAAGTGCACCATCTAGCCAGCTCCTGCTAGGCTCAGGACGGCACTCCAAGCTTTCCGCCCCTCCTTCACCTTCCTCATCTCGCGCTGGCAGCCTTCAGATACAAGAAAAAGCACGTAGACATGCTAGATATAAGATTGTTCAGGAGAAACGATCAATATCGTCTTTGAGTGGCCAGTCGAGGAGAAATATACATGGGCAGTTTCCTCCGACTGTCAGATCGACTGCAAAGACTTCCGAAACACCTTCGACAGCTAGCTCAGCGACAGAAGACTTCAAGATTTTAGAAGCGGCTGCGGAATCAGACTCTGGATCGGATAATGATCCTCATGACCCTATAGCTCGCAAATTACAAGCTTATAGCAAAAGTAGACGGCGGCATGATGCATTGAAGTCGCCATCTTGGCAATCTTCTTCGTCGAGTCTGGCGCGAGAGCTGTCCTTGTCAAAGGATCCCCCAAAAGCTTCAAGTCAGTCAAAGGAAGAAGACGACATGATGACGAACTTTGTTCCGATGCTACAAGAGTATTTGTCGCGTATGTTCATGCCACTACTGTTGTTAATTTTAGCACTGACAGCACTGAGGCATGGCTTCCTACAGTCAATCGACCGTCTACGCCTGAAACTACGCCGACCCCTCCAGATGGCAACAACGATGTCTCCCCTCCCCATCCTGGCTTTGGCTCCGCTCATGACCTTTCATCCGGAGATGCAGCAGACTCGGATTCAGAGTGGGTATACGACGTCTACTACAGAGATGTGGGTACTGCTGCTACATCTTTTCCTACATCCAATGATGGCATTGACATCGGAGGAGTAGGCGGGTTTGAACGGATAGCAGCCTTGTGAGTAGTCTCGGGCTTACTAGCTTTGGGAAAGTCTCAAGCGTTAAAACTTACAGGCAACTTGCAATAGGACTGGCTTGAATGAGGACGAAGTCCTACTTGGGGAAGGAGAGGGTGAGGAAGAATCAGACGGTCCCAACACGGAAGATGAGGATAGCAACGGTGTGTCTCGTATCTACGAACGACCTCTGATAGCAAGGAGACTCCCAAGCTGACCTGCCTTAACTGCTCCTAAAGAGGAGGACTTTTATCGGAACGACTATCCTGAAGGAGATGAAGATGCCTCTGACGGAAATGCGAATTCAGACATGTCACAAAGCAGCGATGACTACGATTGATAGACTTGTATCGTCGCCAGTATAGATCAGGCTCCACGCGCTGTACGTGTATGGTCTATCCCGCTGCATGACCTTTCCCACCGTCATACTTTTCGCACTTCAGAAATACTTGTCGTTGTAAAGTAAAGTAAAACTCCAAAGTATGCGAAGGTAGCCTGTTAGACTGACACAAGCTAATAGGCCTTACATGCGGAGTATTCCAAACCTGCAGCTATTAGGAGGCGTGAGGGACGAAGAGCCTTTGCTCGATCACGTTGCAATCTGGCTCGCAATTCTTCTACCATGGCGTGTTACTTCATGCGCAAGTATTGGGCTTTTGGCCTTCAGCGCTACCTGTACTGACTGTCCACATCAAGATGCATCCTCGTTCTCTTGCAAGCTGGTTTTGAGATGGTGAAGCTTCCTGCTGCTGCAGCTTGTCAGCTGCGTGGAGCTCTAGTAAGGTCATGCATGACGGTGCGGTTCCAATCATCTGCAAGACCTCCGGCTGCGACAGGACAGGCCATGCGGAATGCGAGTATCGACAAGGAAGCAAACCCCTTATCCCGCCTGGCGAACGCTTTGCCGAAAGCTAGCCATAAATTTCGTGTGAGTGGTACCGCCAGCCAAAAGGGAAGGGAGCTTGGACATAGTTTCGCCTTTGCGGTCAGAAGGCTGATATCTCGGGATACCCGGCTCGCTATAGTTTACGTCACTTCCATACGAGTCAGACAGCCCAATCTTTCCTGAAGGATTGCGCAAGGCTGGTTCACAGCCATTAGCTGTCCAGCGACCCAACCCAGATGATCCACAGTGGCCAGCGACGAGTTGGAGTTGCCAATACTTCTCGATAAAAGCCACACCGCCCTCAAAGCCGAAGCCTCAATCTCATAATCAACGTAAAAAGAATTGGATCGTATCACCTTTCCCTACTACTATACCCCGTAAAAGTAGAGCAGACTTTGGAAAGCCGAGCTTAGCTTTGGACCACATCGTACTTCAAGACCATCTTATTTCATCAGAGGAGAAAGCAGCGTTACGGGAAGAAAGCGAAAAACAGAAACCGTATACTATGTCTCTTACGATCATCATAAGCAAGAAAAGAATACACAAGCTAGCGCACATCCGCAATACGATCCGCAAACGTATCAGGGCAGCAATACGCCTCGTTGTGCAGGGTGGTCTCTCACCGAGCGGGAGTGGTACCTTCAAGAGAACAATCAGTGGACCGGCGCAACATCTTCTTCCTGGACATCGTTATATCGTGCAAACTTCGCTCGAACTGTATCGCATGCCGATGGACCGGCTTGTCCCCTTGATGGCTAAAGCACTCCGGGATATTTATGTAAGTATCTTTCCAATAGTATATGCCGTATTTCAGGCAGGAGAAAGAAGCAAAATAGCTTACAGACGGGTCTATATAGGTCTTAGGTCAAGTGCAGCTTGTGGACCAAGCTTTCAAGGAAGAATGCGACATTGAGCAGGCTTCGAGTGATAAGGGTCCAGCCACCACAGACCAGCAAGCAATTAGACTATAGGAATCAGAAGCACTTACAAGGTATTCACAATCTTTGAAGAGAACTCGAGACTACCCTGTTGTCTACGGTCACGTGCCTGTTTCGCCACCGTTTCGCAGCTCCGGAGAAAAAGGGAGGCCAAAGAATGAACTCCTGTCTGTACCAATGGCGTTTTCAGGCGAAGGATATGCGACTCAGCGATGCCTACCTTCCTACTTGCTGTCTTTCTCAATACCAGTGCTCTATGCAAGAACTGAGAACACCCAGTCCAGCAACGTCAAAGTGTTCCGTATGTCAGAGGACAGAAGTTACAGCAACACGACCAAATAGAGAGCTGTGCAACTTTGAAAGCCAGAGTTTTCTCCCGGTGTAGAAGGACTTCTGTTGATGTCTATGAGGTATGTTTTCAGTCTTCCTTATTCTTGCGCTTACAGGGTATGCGCATAGTCGCTGCTCAGCCGTCGATGGCGCACTGACGCCTGTGTTCTCGCACAGCAAAAGGTCGACATCTTGATCGCGTGTCACGAGTGAAGAATGGCTCAAGCAGGAGCTCCAGTGCAGCGTGAGTGTACTCATTCCCTGCTATACATTGTGCGCTAACTGAGATGTCTACTGCTGCTTTTCCGTCTCCAGCTCTGCCACCATGGATGGCCACGACCTGCCTTCAAACCGGCCCATCCAGTAGCACTTTCGTCACTATCCAATACCCACAAACATACTCTGGACCAAGTCTTCCTGGTCTTACTTGGCCATGGGTCTATCGGCCTACAGATGCGCTGGCCGGCACAGCTGTCTCAATTATTGGGGGTGCAGCAGGCTTGGTGACCATTGGAGGAAGTTTTGCCACTTCGGGTATGTGTGCACTCACGCAGCGATATATTTGAGTATAAAACATCTTATCGTATCTGACTGACTCTTGATATCTTTCTCTTAATGCAAAACAGGACCTTCCAGCCCTGCCATGTCGCTCTCTGTTTCAGCTCTCCCGACCGCAACTGCGACAGCCACTTCCTTCGACACTTCAGCGTTCCAGACTTCCGCGGTGTCACCCACTATACCAAGCACAATTATTCCATCAACAAGTACTCACCCTCTCACTTCCAGCTCAACTTCTGCGTCCATGGGCTCTAGTGCGGGCCAACCCTCAACATCAACAGCTACACGGACAAGCGATGCTCCAGTACCCTCTGAACCTGTGCAATCCGCCACTTCTGCCAGTAAATCTCTGAGTGCAGGAGCTATAGCCGCAATTGTCCTGGGTATTCTAGCTTTTTTTTCACTCCTTCTGCTTCTCCTTACGTTCTGCCGGCGCCGACGAAGGAAAAGACGCAGTCAAACAGATTTCACCATGCTTGACCCAGACGGTCAGTCTGTCGGTGCTGGGGCGCTTTGGAGATTTTCGAGAGTACGTCAACCAGACAGAACAAGTCAGGTCGCAATAGTGCCGACGACTAGCAGGGGCGGTAGCCCTCGCCGCTACATGTCAGAGCGCAACGGTGTGAGGAGTTCGCCGGTACCAGATACCGGTAGCAACGGCGAAAGCAATGCATTAATGTCCTACCAAGACGAAAAGGAACGGCTGAATGATGTGGAAGCTCGGATTGTAGGACCATCAATCATGCTGCAAAGTCCCGATTCTGGTGATTCCGTTCGACACTGTCCTAGTAACAATTCGCTAAGCACGACGAACAACACTGACTCAACCAAAACACGAGCAAGTCTTATCAGCCAGTTCCCTATATACGACCGCAAGCCAAGTGATCATTCAAGTCAAGGCGGACACGGCCAGGGTGGAGCAGGTGGAAGCGCAACAGGTCCAAGTGGATCTCGACCTATTGAACCTAAAGAGGGACATGATTCAGGGCCGGGCAAAAGTGGGTCTGATACGGGGATGTTTTCCTCTCCACCACCTAGACCTCCTAGTCGAACAAGAACGGTACCAAACCCAACTCAAATTGCAAATCTTGGTCTCGGTCGACCGCCGAATTTACCGAGAGGACCACTAGAACCAAGGCTGGCATCCTTGCCTGCGCGGTCCATGCCCTCAGCTTATATGAGTACGCCTTTGCAGCGTAACATGTCAAATAGGTCAAGTCGAAGCCTCATGGGTGCACCAGTGTGGCTGAAAGGCTTTACTTGGTTGAGGCCTTTCTTTGATTCTGCCGCCGAGGGTCCGCCTACACTGGAGGAGGCCATACCCCCAAATGAAGCAGATCCGGAGCGAGGCCTAGAAGCAAGGTCATCAGAAGATCGACTGCTCCCCACTGCTGCACCCATGATGCGACAGGTACCAGGGTACAAACGAGTCACAACAACCGCAGCAGCTTATGACGTGCAGGACCTCCGAGCTCTCGCTCAAAGGCGGCCCGGACACTATTCAGAAGAGGTAGAGATGGTTTCAAATGGTGAAGACTCGGGTAGTGATGGTGAAGGCGACTTTCTCTTGGAGTCACCCCAGGTTCCAACACCCCCTGCTGCGGCTACTGGCGGTCAGAGCAGTAACAGATGGAGCCGAGCCACCCTAGGCCAGTGAGTCTGATAGTCCTTCAACTGCGTTTAATTTCGAACGGCTGCTCATGTTCATCTCCACAGGCCTTTGCAGCGCATCTCTGCCATCTCTTCAATCTCCCTTTCTGATATTCCTTCCATTTCGGAATCAATGACTTCCAGTGCTAGAGCACGAGCGAAAGCCCGTCGCTCTCGGTCGGATTCACTGTCAAGTAGTTCCCACAAGCTTAGAACTTCTGAACAAGGTCATAAATCACCAAGTAGCTCTTTGAGCAGAGCTGCATCTCGAGGGACCATGGCTTCTCATGGGCATTTACACTCTTCCCGCTCCAGAAGTGGATCTGGCTCTGAAGGAGTTCAAGCTGGCAGTAAAGCTTCGAGCAGGCGAAACAACAACTCGTCGGGCGGATCTAATGCTTCTTCGGCGCATGGAAGCCACCGTTCTGCAAGATCTGGTAGGACGAACTTCGGACGAGTAACCGAAGATAGCGAGGTTGTCCCGCCCCTTCCGCCGAAATCATCAGTTTATACTTGAATAGCGTTTGAAAACGCTTCTTGACACACTTTTCCGTGCTATGACTTATTACTCGAGAGCACGAAAAGACGGACACATTTCGTTTGGTATTTTTTACTCGTTTCTTTTTTACCTCGTTCCGCACCCGCACTAGCCTTTTTGCAAAGCCTTCGTTTCAAGCAATACTACTACATTGTTGAATGTAAAAGGCCTAGTGATGAATCAGACACTGATTATCTAAACTCTAGACATACTCTTAGTAATGAAAGTCTATAGTTAATCTAGCTATGCCTTGGACCCTTTTAGCTCCATACCTGAGGTTGAGCAGCTGTTTTCTCAACTTTACTTTCTTCCGCATTACTCTGCATCATTTCCTCCTCTAGACGAGCTTCCGGTGATGATGGTGCAGCACTGTCTATTTCAAAGATTGAATTATTATCCTGAGTTTCCTGTTTGAAATGTTCATTTGAATTTTGCATTCCTTTTAAGTTCCATTTATCTAACATTGCTGTATCTTCATCCCATCCATTTGTCGGCGTAGTTAGCATTCTATCACCGGTGAATATAGCATTCGCGCCTGACATGAAACACATTGCTTGTTCTGATTCTGTATAGCTTGTTCGACCTGCGGCGAGGCGGATGATGGATGTCGGAAGGACAATACGTGCTGTTGAGATTGTGCGAAGCATCGTTTGGATGGTCGTGAAGTCGTTGTCTTGTAATGGAGTGCCCTTGATTGGAACGAGGGCATTGACGGGGAACGACTCGGGAGGTTCAGGAAGCCTGTATTCCGGAAAATGTTAGGATTGTGACTAAATTCGATGACTCGTGCAGATAACCCACTGGCTCATCTCCCAAATCAATCCCACACGATCTTCTGCTTTCTCGCCTAGACCAATTATACCCCCACTGCAGACCGAGATACCGGCAGTCCGCACATTGTCTATGGTTTGCAACCGTTCATCGTACGAGCGTGTCGTGATAACTTTTGGATAAAACTGCACATCATAGCAAAGGAAGGTCGAGTGTAAGCTGTCGGAATTATACTGGATTCTGGGTCCAGCCTAAATGCACTCACCTCTCGAGAAGTATCGAGGTTATGATTATACGCAGTCAATCCTGCTTCTTTCAACTGCTTTGCTTGCTCGGCGTTCAACATGCCGAGTGTCGTACAGACTTCCAGTCCCATGCCACTATTTGCAATTAAAACTCATGTTCAGCATACTAGCAGAGGCATGTAGCCAACGCTAGCAGAACCCACTTGATCTCTTTGACCATCTCCAAGATACGCTTGAAATTGGTCTTGCGGCCATTCATGTCACGCCAGGCTGCACCCATGCAGAACCGCGTTGAGCCGTTGGCCTTTGCCCGTCTAGCTTCCCTGTGGGACGGAGCGACATTGTCAGCATGATGCACACTCGATAGTTCCCGAGAGAAGCGCACGCACTTCAATACAGGCTCAATGTCCATGAGCTTTGTAGCTTTCAGGCCTGTTGGATTCTTGCTGGATTGCGAGCAGTAGGAGCAGTCTTCCGAGCATCCTCCGGTTCTGTGTTCAGTAATCAGCATTGCAACACACCAGCAAGAGCCTCGTCCAGAGGGTTCCAATCCAACGCACTTGATGTTCAACAGCGTGCATAGCTGTATCTTGTTAGGGTCGTGGTGCTGTCTATGCACTGTAGCAGCGCGAAACATGAGATCCATAAGCGGGGCGTCGTAGATTCTCTGGATCTGTTCGCGCGTCCATCTCTTTGTGATTTGTGCTGCCGCCGAGGAAGAAGCTGATGGAGAAGCAGCGGCATCGACTGCAGTTGCCAGTCGGCGAATGGCACCTCGAGCTGCCGAGGCCATTGTGTGTTGCTGATTGGATTGAATGCAATGCTATTGCTGCGTCCGTTGAGGTGTGCAGACGCCAGCTCGATCACCTTCCGACAAGTGGGACCTCCAAGGAACGACGGATGCAGTCCATTGTCCAGGATTAGCTAGTACTGAGTGTCCTTGTGGTCCATCCGACCATCAATACGTCGAAAGCTAGTCGGAGTCGAAAGCCATCATGACATGCAGGTGTAGGGCCATTCAGGAGCAACCCTATCAGAGCAATGATATAGTAGACTGCATTCAAGCTTGATTACTAGCTACATACTTTGCTCCTTCTAAGCACTTTCTACCGCCTTGACAAAGCCCGACCACTCCTCCTGCGAAAGATCAGTTGGTATCCGTTCATCTTCCTTTAATTCCGGGAGGAGTTTCTTGAGCTGCTCCAGCTGTTGTTGGGTAAATGCTTTCCTTACATCCCCTTCTCCCGCTTTACTCATGATACTAACAAGCGCATTGATAGCTTTATCGCTATAATCGACATCTATTTCTTCTACCTCTCCATTCTCACCCACTGGCAAAGCCGTAGATTTGCTTAAAGACTCTCTGAACGTACTTTGGACACCTGCTTCTTGTGCTGCTTCGCTGTGCTTTTCAGCATCAGTTGTTGATGAAGCATGGAGGAAGAGTGATTGGATCAAGAATGCGACTTTTCGTCGTAGTGCAATTGAAGGATCTCGTAGACCTGATGCTAGGGCGTTCCATCCTCCCAATTCGTTGAAGCGCGCTTCAGCTGGTGCGTTATGGCGCAGTAAACCAGAGATGGCATATACTGCTTTACTTCTGATATCTGCTGAGGTATCATGTTGAAGTAGCTCGAGAAGTCGAGGAAGTGGGTCTAATGCTAGAAAGGCTTCTTGTGATTTCGGATTGTTCTGAAGACAGATGGCAGGCATTAGAAGTAAGTAGGAAAGAGAGTATATGTATTACATACCTGGATAGCTGTGCCTAGTACCCAGCATGCTTGCAGGCGCATATCTTCTTCAGGATCATCAAGGAAATCGGTAATGGGACGCCACAGGTTCATGTTCTTCATGTCTATGGAAAGAGGTTAGGGGCATCAGATCAATCAAATCGATCCCTGAAGCTCACCATTTGCATTGTCCATGTTTTCGACCAGCTGAAGTTACGGTAAACAGCACTCATTAGCCACTGTGCATAACAAAAGGGAGGGTCGCACTCACCAACTCCAGCTCATCCCAGATGTTGAGCTTCTGCTCTAAGGAGAATTGACCTTGGCTCTTCAGATCACTAACTGCTTCGAGCATACGCTGACCATCAGATTTGCCCATGATAGCCTCGAGTACTCCCGGGTCTAGCTTGTTTGAAGAAGTAGCTGCATTGGTGGCGGCGGATGATGATGATGGCAATACTGCGCCGGTGCTGGCAGTGAGAGGAGGCTGCGGTGATGTTGAGGTGCTACCTGAAGCTGGTGCGACTGCTGTCGACTGGTCATGGATGGTCTCTTCACCTCCAGCAGGTCGAGGTGAGTTCTCGGTGCCTAACGACACCAAGTCAGCATTTTCGACGACGACAGACTAGGAGAGGCCAGCCACTCACTCCATCTGAGCAGCGCTTCCAGGTTGCGGTTCATTGTGCGATGGTATTGCACGTGTGTTGTGCAGGATGTCTGGTGTTATTCGTCAGAAAGCAAAGCCCGCCATCATGACGATATTTCCAAAGCGCCTCTTCACTTCGTTCCAGAATCATCATGAAGCAGCCACCGGCGTCCATCGAGGACAGCGAGGCACACGAGTAGGCAGGCCTGCCTCGCATACATCGATAGGGAGCGAGCGTCCAATGCCCTCGTGGGCTGCGAGGACCTTCTCGTCCTCGTCGAGCACATCCACCCCGAGGCCTGATCACGCTCGTCTCCATGATGGCGCCCACGTTCTGCACGGAAAGGTGGGCAAGGCCAGCATGGGCAATGGAAAGGGCAAGCAGAGGGAGCGTGTGGCCGACAGCCAGGGAACATCAAGCGCAGGACACGCTGCTTCTGCCAGCAAGCAAAGAATGATGTCCGACGGGAAGGCCGTCCCAGGCGCGGATACAATGTGCAATGGAGACGCCGCAGTCGACGATGGAGGAGCACAAGAAGATGATGCTTCAAGTCGGAGCAGCGACGTATCGCCAGAAGACGCAGAAGCTCTGCTATGGGATGCACAGGTGAGTTGTGATTCCTTGCAGCTGCCCTGCTCCTCGTCAGGCCCGCTGCCTGTCACGAGCAAGCTCATTCTTATCGCAAATTCCTGACCGATTCTCCGAATCATCCTTA
This sequence comes from Cystobasidium tubakii, assembly GCA_024345325.1. Classification (NCBI taxonomy): domain Eukaryota; kingdom Fungi; phylum Basidiomycota; class Cystobasidiomycetes; order Cystobasidiales; family Cystobasidiaceae; genus Cystobasidium; species Cystobasidium tubakii. The sequence continues at coordinate 239,734 of BROO01000001.1, read as the reverse complement.
TGATCCTCCAAATGATTGCAGATGGCTCTTATATCACATCAGTACCAAACTGCAGTGTCCTACATGAAAAAAGCTGCTAATGCCGGAAGCTCAACCGCCTGTCTTTCCCTGGCCAAGTAGGTCGTTTTGAGGCTACCTTCGTCACGGCGATGCTGGACCAAGACTGATGCGTTCATTGTATCTTCAGCATCTACCTCAAAGGCTTACCTTGTACGACTCATATGCACAGGAATCGTGTCATATCGCCCTCCAAGCTTGTCGAAGGCAGTACACCAGTCGATCCAACCAAGACTGCTGCATACACAATCAAAGCACTGGAACTCGAAGCAGCCAAACCTTCCTTTCCTGATCTAGATCTGGAAGTCTTAGCGGATGCATCCCTCCTGCTATGCAACATGTTTCGCTATGGGAAGATACGTCCAAGGGACGCAGCTCGCGTTACTGGCTCACTCAGGGAATTGGGCGTCTCCCCTACCATGCACAACTCGACGTCGTTCTTACAGCCTCTTATTGAAAATCCTTCCGCTATTCAACCTCAATCCGCATGGACTCGAGGTGGGAACGTCGCCATAGTACTGACTGGTCGCTTGGAAGGGGGACTACATGAAAAGGGAATCACATGGAGTGCTGTCGATACTGGTACGCCAGAGGCACAAGCACTCTCGACTTCCACGCTAGACGATGCGACGATTCAGCGCTTGGAATGCACTCTCGTGTGTCTCTACTATATTACTGCCCTTGTCAAGGGTGTTCAAGAAGGACCAGATGCGGTGGAAGAATCGATACAGTCCTGGAAGAGACTGCTATCTTGCCATGCTACTCTCCAAGATCTGCATCGTAGCAATCACAAGCCAAAGGGAAAGAAGAATGGTGGACCTCCGACTAGACAATCATCTGGAACTATATCAACTATTCTAGAGAGTCTCGTCAATAAAGCAGACAAGCGTTTACAACTTCTTACTACTGCAGCCAAAGCGCATGAAATGCCTTGCAGTAGTTCCCGTCATCCCAGTCCAAGAGACATCCTCCTTCGACGCGATACGAACGAGCATTCCGGTTCGTCGTCGCTTCTCAGCCCGACCTCGGAGAAAAGTATCAATTTCGGTTCGATCAATACAGAGTCGATTAAACATGATAGTCCTAATTCTATCGCTCAACAGCCGTCGGAGAGATCTGTCGATTCCATATGCAGCTGTGTTCTACCTCCAGCACTTTCTTCAAAATCTCTCAAACCTTCACCCGCAAATGTTAAGACTACCCCTCAACGGAAGCGTGCCGCTAAATTTGCTTTACACGATAGTCCGAGCTCGGTTAGATCGACGTTACCGATACACGAGGGAGATCATGCACAGAACCCCTTGAATAACAAGAAATCAGTCCCCGCGAGTCTCTTCAGAGGATTTCAGAAATCAAGCCGCTCTGATTTACGTCAAAGCCTTGCTGGACAATCCATGTCTTCTTCGCATCTATCGATAGCGGACATGGCGTCATCCGCTTCTTCCATAGCGCCCAGCACTCGAATGAGGGTTGGAGAATTACGAAGACCCCTGCTTGATAGGCGTCCTTCTCAGCTTAGCTTGGCTAGCACTTCTACATTTGGTCGCAGAGCTTGGATGAACTCGAGTGCTGCTCCTATAAGCAGGATATCTAATCTTTCTTCAGCTTCGTTGCACACTCTAGCACCGACGACGGATCGTCACGTAGCTAAAGCAGATGTGTCGAGCTTGCCTCATGTCCGAGTGCAGCAAAAGCCACAAGCAGCTGGCGCAGCTCATTATCTATCCTCGTTATCGTCATCAACGTCTTCTCAAGCCTCAACATCCGGCTATACCGGACATTTCCGGAATGCACTCACCTCGCTTTCGTCTTTCTTTACGCCGAGTAATCTGCATACGCAGATTGAAGAACCAAGCAAAGCCCAAGCACAGCTATCAAGAGTTGCAGATCAGCATAATGCGGAATTGGAGAATTTCGTTTGTTGGGCTGACGATCGTACGAGCTCGGATGAAGAAAGTTTACATTCTGGTTCTACGAGCGATAAAGCTCACGATGAGGAGGAAGAAGAGATTGCCGTATCGGTATCAGAAGTACTGAAACCATCCGTTGGTATGGCTAGGTCACATGTGGCGGAATCGCCTCGTCTTTCTAGGCTTGGACGACATATGGAATCGACAACACAAAGGCCTGTATATCCGCTCTCTACTAGTATCTCATCTTCGTATCTTCATTCTTCTTCTCCGACAACCTCACCGCATCGTGCACGTACTCCTTCTTTCCACCAATCATCATCGGCAGCTACACCCACGAAGAGTGCTTTGAAGCATTCCATTGCCTCATCCGCTTCCGCACATCCGCCGATGCGAAACGGTGTGACTGCTATCTCTCAAACATCTACTCCTAGCAAATCGAACAAGATAGATCCCATCTTGGCTGCTCTCGAAGCTGCTTCGAGAGTCAACGTGAAGAGTAAATGCGCAGTATGCGGGATACAAGGTGTTAATTTCCCTAAATGTCATCGCTGTACTATGACGTTTTGTTCGAGGGACTGTAGGATGGCAAGCGGAGGTGAGGCTGGAAAACATATTTGCCAGACGGAAACAAGTCAGATTGTTTAGATATCATCATACACGAAACGTCATGCATTTCTTCGCATTCTGGGAGAAAGACAAACATACCTCGCTTTCGATGTAGCATAGCTCTTTCTCATGTCGCCAATTCCTTGTCTTTCGGTCCTGCCAATCATGCTTAGACACGAGCGATCTCTGGCATCCTTCTTTGTTTGATGCACTTGCTGACTACATTGCGTTCGAAGCGGTCTTCAGTGTATGCCGAGTAGCTTATGGACTAATCATGCTTCTTGCCACCTTTGGCTACCCAGCCTTCAGGCCATCGCTGATCGTCACCTTGTGCTGCTACATCTCGGACGCCAGGATGCTCGTACTGATCCAACATCTTCTTGCCCCGTCGAATCATGTACTCGATGGTCGCGGTGTCGCGCTTCTTGATGCCACCTCCGAGGGCATCCGAGCGAAACTGATGTGCGACGAATTGATACCAGTTTGAGCGTGTTTCCTGTTGTTATGGCGTAGCAAGAGGTGAGCCGGATCGAATTGTATCAGGTTATTGCGACTACATGGCCATGTAGATGCCATTTGAATGCCTACCACCGGCTTGGAAGCCACAAGCTTCAAGGATCGTCTGTAGAGTCGCAAGACTTCTCGCTGCAGGCCTGATTGTCTAGCCATGTATGCTCCGCTCTGTTGATGAGATGCTATTGATGCATTTGCGATTCGTGCTTTACGGTGCCACTTGATGATTGTGCAGAAGAAAGAAGACTTGCGACTTGTAATGACAGACGGCACTTTTCCTGACGATCAACTGCACCAACTGCACTACAATCATGCCGCATCGCTGACGCTGCAAGCAGTGATGCAGCAGCCTCGCATGCTCACCACTTCCGGACTACCACTACAGGATGGCTGCTCCGTCGCCAGTCAACGGCGCCGTCAGCGATGGACCATCAAGCGCTCCCTACGCGTCCATACTTGAATCGCTGCAGCAGTGGCGTGAAAAACCAGAAGATGGCCAGCTTGACAAGCGAGTGCAGCAGACAGCTTTAGAGTGGTTGTTATCACAAGAAGACCAACACTGGTTCTGCTCTAAGGAAGGTGCACAGAAATCCTCCCCAGAATACAAAAAAGCACTTTTCGAGGTCGCGACGTTCAATGTGCGCTTGATCGGCTTCAAATCAGCAAATAAGGTCCTCGACTGGAGAAACCACGTAGAGCATCTGCTTCAGAGCTGTCATTACTGCGTAAAAGGGTGGATCAAGGCGCAGAAGGACGTTGGACCTCGCTACCTCAAGTCTAAATGGCCCGAAACTGCCGTCGCCAATTGGTACCTATCTCTGCATTCTCGAGAAGTCAGCCGGATCAAGACAGCACTTGTCGATGCTGATAAAGCACCAGAGGCTCGCAATCTCCTCATCTACAATGTTCTATGTGATTCAGCAATCTACTCTGATGCTGAACTTGGCCAACTTTTAGACCCGCATCTCCCAGATGTCGCCACCTTCGAACAATCCCTTCCTCGAGATATAGAGACTCCGCCCGGCACAGTAGCCTTCCTCGTCAGTTCCAAAAGCGGTCTCAGAGATTGGTCATCTCGTTTCTTATCCCTTCGACTGCAACTTACTCTGAAAGAATTTGAGAACCCAGACCTAGGTATATCATCTGCCGTTTTCGCCCTGTTCGAACACATCGCCAAGCGTGACCGGCAAAAGTCGACCGGGACCTCAGAGACTCCCAACGGAGAATCAATCTATACTTCTTATGATAGGGAACTTTGGCACGGAGTCGCCCTGGCGCTCGAGTGGCTATCCGATGATATCTTCAAGGCACATTTCACGGGTGGCGGCAGGAATCTAGATATAATGCGAACTGTATCAGGTCACTTGGGTGACCGAGGCGTTCACTGGATAGAGGTAGTGAGATGCTTTCGTACCATCCTTGAACGGCTGGATACGAAAGCATGGAACAATCTCCTGGACACAACAACAAAATCCGACGCGCTGAGGACCGAAGACGACAAGATAGATGCTGGATATGCTGGCGCACGCCTTCACGATGCCCTTGACAATAAACAATTTCTAGCAGAGCTGCAACTGGCCAAGGATGCATCCTCGTCAGAGCAGGCGTCAGTCGAAGAAGCTCTTTTCGGATGGATATACTATTTTTTACGGTCTCTTCGGGCATCTCGGTTCTTTCATCCGTGTTTCTCTATTGTCTGCAACCGCCTTCTAGACGAGTATGGTTCAAAGGGTCTGTACGATGAAGATACCCGCACCCGCACACTCAAAGCGACTTTTAAAGTTCTCAATCTGGTTTTCAGGGAGGAAAACAATGATCAGCAAGCTGGTGCTGCGTGGCTATACTGGCGCAGCACACTTCCAGATCTCGAACGGCGAGCGACTCTCATCGCCGAAACTGCGTTCAAAACCGTCCCTGGGGCCAGCTCGCTAGCTAACAAAGCATCACGCGCCGCACAGTCCCTAATTCACTTGTTGGCTGCGGTAGACAGTCGAGCTATACGGGACTTTACCTACAAGCTTGCTTCTCTCCGTGACACCCTCAAGAATGGACAGAAGGTCACAGCCATCATCGAGCACGCTCCTTCGCTTTGTCAGGAGCTTTATTCACGGAGTGAAATGCAGCTGAGCCTCAAGTTCAGCACGACAGGAGCTGCTGGTTTCGTCAAAGCACTTTCAATATCAGCTCACCTCCCTCGACTGAGCTCTCGTGCATGGATAATCAAAGACGCCGCTATCTTCGACAAGTACATCAAGAGTGATATGAAGACCGTGAACGAGCAGAAAGAAGGTTTTGCAAAACCCATCTGTGGTATATTACGCTCATTGGCGAATGAAGATTCTACCACCATACAAGACTTTCTGAAAGTAGATGGCGTTGCTGAAGCTGTCATGGTGCTGGTTCTATGTCCGACTGAATCGATAGCGATGCAAGCGCAGTCCATTTTGCGGCAATGCTACGATGTCTCAGGTCGTGTCGAGTGCTTCAGAGCTCTCATCGAAAAACACCCGGAAGCTTCGCTCAAGGGCGTCATTGCAGCTCTCCGAAGCTTCAGGGAAAATGCGACTCGCCTGCCAGAAGCATGCGCACAAGCTAAGCGACTTGTGCGATGCCTGACGGATGTCATCACAGTGATTTGTGATCCGACCGATGTTATGATCAGGAGTGAACAATGGGTGGAGCGCAACAATGCCAAAACCCTCATCTCAAAACTGTGGAATTTGATGTGCAATGATATTGCACTTATTTTCGAGAAAACTGAACACTGGGCAACTGCCTTTGAAAATGAAGAAATGACTACATGGGTGAGCAGTCCGGCGATACGAAGGCTAAGCGGAGGTTGACTCAATCAATTGCAGATGCGGGATGCGTTGATTTTCCTGAAAGAAATGGTAGATGAGGTCCGCACATTTGAAGCTGCTGCGACCGGTACCTCCTTCACATCCGACAACCCCACGCCTAGGAAAATGTCAGGCCGAGGACGACAAATGGTAGAGGCATTGAATGAGCCATTAGCGAAGATGACAGCCTGGCTACGTCTGAACGACCGCGATCTTCTGGAGCAAACTACGAGCGTGACGGTGCAGCTTCTCGACCGTTTCGGTAAAGCCCGCATACCGTTGAGCGAGGAAGTCGTTAAGCGCATTCGCAAGCTCGCAGACAAAATGAAGGACCCAACGAGTCGAAAAGATCAACTTCTCAAGCCAGAACAGATTCAAGCTATGATAGGTGCACTTGCCAGACATCCGGATTATGCTGATGATCTGTTACATCTGATCAATCCGGCCAAGCGGAACGCGCAGAAGGAGCAATGGGGCAAGTTGCTCAACGGCAAAGCTGGTGATAGATCTGGCAAGTCGATGCCTATTGATATAGACTCTGGTGATTCGAGCGACACCGCATCTCATGTAACGTCTTCCACCAAAACCACGCGCCAACCAATCTCTTCAAGCAGTACGAAGAAAGTCATCAATGCCCAAAGGCAATCCAGTACGGCCCAAATCTCATCGAAGCCTGCTACCTCGTCATCGAGGCCGACTTTGTCCACGACAAAAGGTCAGCCAGCCAAGCCCGCCGCTCGGTATAAGACCGCACCAACACGAATGAAGAATGCAATATACTCACACGCTGCAATGCGCGCTGCCCAGGGACACACTTCCAGCGATGACGATAGTGAGAACGAAGGTCATCAGCGGGCAGGGCTAGCGGGGTTCGAGCCCAATAAAGCAGGACCAAGTCGCGTCAACAAGCCAGCGCAGCTTCCTCAGACGGCCGAGCAGCGTAAAGCAAAAATGCTAGATCTGTCTATGAACACTGTCCAGGAAGTGCAACAGGGTCAAGGAGCACGTCGACGAGGTCAGCGTATCATGACAGCGGCAGATCTGGCTGTGCAATCTCAAAACAAAGCACGGATGCGATACAACCCAGACTACTCTGACCTTCATCGTCGCATTCTCCAGTGGAATCTAACACAGTCAGGCCCTATACCCGATCCTTCATTTCGTTGGCCACAAAAGATACCAGCCTCTTTCGAAGACGTTGATGAGTACATCAATACCTTCCTACCTTTGCTACTACTAGAATGCTGGAGCGAGATCATGACAGCGAAGGAAGAAATGCAAAGCGGAGATTCAGAGGTTGAGCCATTTAAAGGCCGCCTGGCAGGCAGAGTAAGCGTTGACGACTTCACGGAGATCTTTATCAGCGTAGATCGTCTGGGCGAGCGCAATTCTATCTCCGAGAATGATGTAGTCCTGCTCAACGGTCCTGCCCAAACCATTGGAAAGATACACCAGGTAATCAGGAAGCCTCGGAACATCGATGTGGTTATCCGCTGCCACCTGGAAAAAGATGACGGATCCGTCAGTCGGTCCCTGATGAACGGTACAAACTGGACTATTCGGAAACTTTTCTCGTAAGTGAAAACCGCAAATGCCCATCACAATTTATTCCCTAAACTTTTCTTTGCAGATTGAGCACAGTGCACAGAGAGTATGGTGGTCTCATGTCGATGCCGTATTACGATCTTGTAGATGAGATTCTTCAACCATCACGCCACGGAAAACCAGACATAGATGATGCTCTGGTAGATCGCGCCATGAAGGCTTATCGAGTCAACAGACCTCAAGCATCAGCTATTTTAGGGGCTATGTCTACCCTAGGTTTTACTCTCATACAAGGACCGCCCGGTACCGGCAAGACTAAGACTATTCTCGGCTTAGTCGGGGCGGTCATTTCGAATCGAGGCAGGAGGGCAACAGGTTCCAGTCTCGGCTCAAGTGCAGGCGAGAAGATGCTGGTGTGCGCCCCCAGTAATGCCGCCGTTGATGAAATCGCGAAGCGGCTCAAGGATGGTGTATACGATTCGGAAGGTCGCAAGTTCGTCCCTAAAGTGGTCCGTGTCGGAGCAGAATCTGCTGTCCATATCAGTGTCAACGACATCTTTATTGACACGCTGGTCGAAAAGGCACTCGGCGGTACCTCTGGCAAGACAACAGCCGGCGAAGCCCAGGCCAGCATGGCTGCTGTTCGTACCCAGTTGCAGACCCTGAGAGCGGAACGAGACGACAAAAGGAATGAAAAAGCAAACATAGCGAATAATGATGCACTCTTAAGCAAGCTAAACACCGAGATATCGAGCATCACACAACGCATCAATGACTTGGGAGAGCAGCTAGATCGCGAACGAGATAGGCTGACCCAGTCCAATCGAGCTATGGAGACCTCCAAACGGAAAGCGAGAGCGGACATACTTGCAAATGCAGACGTCATCTGTACTACTCTGTCCGGAGCGGGTCACGACTACTTGGCGAACTTCGACTTTGAGACGGTCATTATCGACGAAGCAGCACAGTCGGTAGAGATAAGCTCTCTCATTCCGCTTAAGTACAATTGTCAGAGGTGCATCATGGTGGGAGGTGTGTAGCAGACTTTCGTGTTTCGTAGCGGACATGTGCTGATCCTTCTGTACAACAGATCCCAATCAGCTTCCGCCGACCGTCAAATCCAGAGAAGCGACTAATGCCGGGTACAACAAGTCCCTCTTCGTACGGTTGCATACAGCAGCTCCCGATGCTACGCATTTGCTTTCCATCCAGTACCGTATGCATCCCGATATCAGCTCGTTCCCCAGTAAAGCCTTCTACGAGGCTAGACTGGAAGACGGTCCGAATATGGAGGTCTCTACCCGTCAATCATGGCACGAGTCGACCGATCTCTTTCCCCCGTATGCATTCTTACATGTGCGCGGGTCTCGTGAAGAGAGAGGCAAGCATCATTCACTCTTGAACAGGCAGGAGGCCAGTGTAGCTGTCGCTCTCTATGCTCGTCTAGCACAAGAGTGCAAAGGCGTAGATCTATCGCAAAGGGTAGGTATTGTCACTGCCTACAAAGCCCAGGTTGGGGAGTTGCGGAAACAGTTCAGGAATCGATTCGGACAAGAGATCTTAGATAAGATAGACTTCAATACAGTCGACGGCTTCCAAGGCCAGGAGAAGGATATCATCATATTGTCTTGTGTTCGAGGGGGTACCGCAGATGGAACAGGCATCGGTTTCCTGTCTGATGTCCGACGTATGAACGTTGCTTTAACACGAGCGAAGTCGTCGCTATTCGTACTGGGTGACGCGAAAGCACTCCAGTCGAACGAAAATTGGCGCAAGCTAGTCGAAGACGCCAGAGAAAGAGGCGTGCTCCGTGAAGTCGATCCTAACTCGTTCACTTTGCGGGCGACAGTGCCAGGCAAGCCAACGACTGCAACAAAGAAAGGTCCAAACAAGGGCAAGAAACGGGAAAGCGACTTATCCAAGTTCGCGATACTCCCTGCGCCAGAGGGGCTGATGAAACCTAGTGAATTAGCTAAGAGCACCTCTGGTATGAACGCCTCGGACGGCGTAAAGTCGCATATTGGAGTTAAGAAGCGGCTACTAGATAGCATGAAGGGTGAAGATAATCGAACGAACGAAAACAAGCGAGTAAAGAAGGAAGAAGATGTCGAAGAGGCACCTTCGAATGCGGGTGTCGCATTCGCCAAGCCAGTCGTCAAGAAGGAAGACTCACCTGAAGAGGGCGAATTGATGCAAGGCATAGAATATACCAATCCTACACCTGATTTTCGGGTGTCTAACGGGCAGGCACAGACTCTTCGCCAGCCGGAAGTCAAGACTCTGCCCGTACCGAGACCTATCGCAACGATACCACCTGAGGCGCCTCCCAAGCTGGTGGCACCTAGCAAACCGAGCAGTTCTATGTTTATACCCCGCAAGGTAAGGCAAAGTATCTAACTCAGAGGGTCGTATACTGAACGTGTCACTGCTCGTTCTCTTTGTTTAGAAACCGCCTGTCGGCGGCAAACCTGGTGGCCCTGCAAAAAAGTTCCAATAAGTAGTGGGAAATTCTAGGTTCCTGTGTGTAATTGAGGCGAACAGCATGAGGGGCCAAAGCTGAACGATTTATAACCAGCAATCAATGAAAGTAATCCAAACAGCAAAATCGTCGCCAATCAGTATTTTCAAACAAGAACTGTTTACAACCATTGTTGTCACAATAGATCTAGTTACATAGAGCAATTCAATTGAACCATACTCATTCGTGAGACATTCGCCTTCATTTCGTGCGCGATTTCGTCCTTTACACGTAGCTTGAAGTGTTTTGTCTCGATCCTCTCGTTCAATTGGTCATGATACTGTTCTATAATCCGCATCTATTGCGAGCGGAAGAGCAAGAGTAGTAAATGCAGATACAGTCGGCATCGTGTCTCACGGCAGCAACACAGTCAGGCATATGCAAAAACGCAACGACGAAGAACATAAAGTGAAAAGACCCCAAAAATGGACCAAATCACATCAAGGTGAGGTCGCATGCGCAAACAAAAGTACGGTTGATGTTTTGAATTTTTATACACAGAGAAAAGAGCGAATGGTGCGAACAAAAAAGAAGAAGAATGAAGTTAATCTACAACATTTTAGGCATTGCATGCTCGGTTCTCCTTTCTTTTGTGCTGAGGGTAGACGCAATGATAGGGTTGTTTGACGGGCGTGTAATGACTATACTCAAGGAGCAGGAAGATATAAAGAGTTTGGACGGCGGGATCGAATGCATGTGATAGCATTGCGTGCTCGATTGAGGCAGGGCAGAGCAGTAGGGGGTTCGTCTCGTATGGGGTTGTACTCAGCGTATGGCCGCCGGAAAAGTTGTAGTTGCAAGTTTGTTGAAGATCTCTCTTGCCAGAAAAGGGAGGTTTCGTGGTTGTAGCGGTCACCATGCTTCAGATTTCGCTCGTAATAGGCCCAGTTTTTACTCGCTAATGAATGGTCCTAATGCGTTGCAAGGGGGCGTCTTCACATCATGACACTCCCTCACTGCAGTTCCATTCCTTCAATCGATTCATCTTCACCCGCAGCACCACGCGGCACCGCCATCCCTTCTTCTTCATCCAAATCTTCATCCTCCATCAATGAATCCGGAGTGATAGAAATAGCAAGTGAGCTCCTGGGAGGAGGAGAAGCTGCACTTTCTGCGAATCCCATATTACTAGCTGCATTCACAGCAGGTAGTACAGATCCGATAGCTGGTATAGTAGCTGAACCATCCGATTGAGAGGTACGTCTGATCTGAGTCTTTCCAATTTGATTGCCTGTAGTTGCAGAGATGTGAGGTGAGATACCGCCGAGTCCGGTTGTTGAGATCCCAGAAGGGGGAGAGAGGGAAATGTGACTGCCGATGGGGATTCCAACTCCAACGCTTGAAGAGAGCGAAGGTCCAGAACCAGTTGGGGAAGTGGAAGAGGAAGAGTATGAATTGTGATGATTGGACGCGTTGTGGGAATGTGCGATGGGGAAGGACCCGAATGAGCGGGTCGGGGATGTCGCTAATCCATGATGAGAAGCAGCAGAGATAGGTCCACCCATTGAACCGCCAATGCCAACTCTGCCAGGTGACATGGACAAGCTGACTGCTGATGCGCCAGGGCCTGATCCAGAGCCAGAACCGGCGCCAGCGATGGGCACTGCACCCGGTGCGCTTCCACTTCCAGGAGGAGAAGCCGAGGGTGCATTGTTGCTGTTGTTCTGGCCCAACCCAGATGAGCCTGTCGGGCTTGTTCCCCCGGTGTTTCCAATGACGAAAGAGCCAGGTGGAGAGCTGGAAGCAGCACCACTACCGACAGACGAAGGCATCAATCCAACACCGGGCGTGCCAACGCCATTGCCGGCGCTGCTTCCAATTGATCCTACGAGTGGGGAGGGAGAGGCGTGTGGAATAGCATCTGGAGTGGGAATCTCCTTGCCATATTCGCCTTTTTGCTTGCCTGCTTTGGATAGTGCCCAGTCGCCAGAGTCTGAACAAGTATCAATACAGGGTTTAAGCGAGTCAGTTGCATGGTCCTTGAGTTGTGTGGTGTCGGCTGCAGTGTGCAATGCGCTAGTCGCCATGACTGCCAGTGACAGACTTGGCGAAGCAGGCCGTAAGAAGGGTAGGACTGACCAAAGTACTTTCGTTCCTGTGATGGAGCGACGGTAACAGAGTAGTACACTCGTCAGCATTGCCTTGCATAGACCGGAAGAGTGTCTCCCAGCAAACAGGGACAGGCAGGGCTGACTGTGACGCAGAGACAAGAGAAACAGCGACCCACCTGACTCTTCGCGATGGGCCTCGACGGCAGCTTGCCATACAGCCTGAATGTCTGCTGTTCCGCAGGCGTGAGCTTGGATATGTCGACCTTGTTCCTGTATTGTGCAGATGGATGAAGTGGAGATGGATGGATGGATGCGGCGAGAGGGCACAGTGGGTGAGCGGGGGATACAAGGTAAGCAGGAGCCACGATGGCCCACCTCTGAGCTGGCAGCATGGTGGCAGCAACGGCTGGTCTCTGTGGCTGCTCGGTGCTGTCTCTGTGCGTGTGTCTGTCCTGCTGTCGATGACGGGCTGCTCTCAAGGGCAGAGACTGGCCCAATGGGCTCGGACGGCCAGGCAGGCGGGCTGTGGTGTGCGGAGTGCTGCGATGTGCCGACAGCCGGAGGGAATGCGTTATGTGAGTGTGCAGCGAGTCGTGTGGATGAGGCCAGCGTGCGGCTGCTGCAGGTGGACAGCGTGTGTGATCGGGGGTGGATATGGCTATCCACATACAAGACGGAGTGAGGCAGCACAGACGAGGGAGACAAGCCGCAGCTGCAATACAGCGCCATGCTGACTGTGCTTCGGCTTCGTGCCTGCGCTGCATGTGCTGCGTCTCTCCTGCGTGGTGCCACCGACAGCACACCTCACACGTCGGCTCGGCCCGCTCTCATCTCTCGAAACTGCCAACAGTCTTCGCGTGTATTTCCTTGCTTGCACTGAGAGAGGCACATGTATAAAGGGATATCTAACACAGTCAGGTACGTACGTAAGATAGGCTGATAAAGTTCGAGGTCATGTGTATAGAAAGCGTAAAGGTGAAAAGATCTGGGATAGAACAAGCTACGTCTGGTCTAGCGGCTCTTCTCCCTTTGTAATAGTCTATGAGGAAATTGTACAAAACTAGGCATTCTACCTGGGATAGATGCTTTAGAACACCTCCATCGCTGCAGGGCCGATCCATGAGAATTCCCGGAATTCCTTCTGATCCTGCGCAGAGAGTTGGCTATGGACAGGAGTGAGGGTGGGCTGTTCCTTGGTGAATCTATATCACACACAAAGATATCATGGTCAGCATATCTACAAGTCTGGTTTTGTTAAAAAAGTAAGGTTGACCCACTCCTGGTCGAAGTTCGAAGTATCCAAAGGTCCCGAAATAGTAGGATAATAAGGAGCAGGCACCTTCTTCGCCATTATATCATCCCAATTGATATCCTTGAAGAATACGTGTCTCTTGATGGCTTCTGCATCATCTGGGCCCGCTCCAAGTCTATTGTTCGGTTCTCTGCATAATAACTGCTGTAGGATCGATACCGATGCGTGTGGCATGTGAATAGGATAAAGTGGTTCATCCTCCAAGATCGCATCGAAGATCTCATCCTCGTCATCTCCCCTGAATGGAGATTGACCAAGAAGCATCTCGTAGATTAGAACTCCAAATGCCCACCAGTCGACGGCCCGGCCATATCGCTGCTCCCTCAATATCTCTGGTGCCATAAATTCAGGAGTACCGCAGAATGTCGAAGTGGTATTCTCATACCACATATTCTCCTTGCACAGACCATAATCAGCAAGCTTGATGTGTCCATCCAACGTGAGCAGGATATTATCCAGCTTGAGATCTCGATAGATGATTCCTTGTTTGTGAAAGTATTCCAGTGCCAGCAAAACCTCCGCAGCATAGAAGCGAGCACGTCGAGGTGTGAAATGTTCCCGCTGGATATGAAGCATGAGATCTCCTCCTGAGACATACTCCATCACAAAGTAGATGCGAGTCTCCGTCTGAAAGCATGAATGTAGATCCAGCAAGAAAGGATGCCTTTCTCGAGCGGCAGCGAGGAAGACCCGCTTTTCAGATTTGGTGCTATACCACACACGGGCATACATATTAGCTAATGCCCAAAACCTCAGTCATGCTAGAGTTTGCGCGACTCACCTCTCAATCTCATCATTCTCAATGATAAACTCCTTCTTCAAAACCTTAATAGCCCACAATCGATTAGACCTCTTCTCTTCAGCAAGCATAACTTTTCCGAAATTTCCTTTACCAAGAACAGCTAAGAAGTTGAAATCGTCTAACCCTACTTTTCGCGATGTTTGCTGCTGCTGTACTGGCTGCTGTTGTTGCTGTTGGACGAGCTGCTGCTGTGGCTGCTGCTGTTGCTGTTGCTGAGAAGAAGGAGGCGTCTTGGACTTGGTAGGCGTAGATGGCATACCTCCGGCAGCCTGCGGTGTTTGCTGCAGCTGCTGTGCCTGCGGCTGTTGAATATAAGACTGTCGCTGCTGCTGCTGCTGTTGCTGCTGTATCTGCTGCTGCACTTTAACAGGTGACTGTTGAGGGGTCTGCTGGAATGGCTGGGGCACGGGCGTTTGTCCTTGGCTTCTGTTGTCAACCAGCATTTGCGAAGGTTGCTGTTGTCGGTCATACTGGCTATGTGGCCTTGATCCTTGCATTTGAGGATAACCCTGCTGCTGTTGTTGTTGTTGCGACTGCTGATTACCATAGCCAGAGTAAGGGCGCTGACCTTGTGGTACAGTTCCTGGCCTCTGCTGTACGCTGGCCTGCTGCTCACGGCCACCGTCAGAAAACCCACCAATACCAGGCGGGCCAGCCGCTCCTGGTGGTAAGGGGTATCCTCCCTGCTCTCGCAATGGAGCTGCAGCAGCTGGCAGGGGGTACTGATCTCTTGCATCCTGTGGGACAGGTACGCGGCCTTGTTGGGGAGGAGGTCTTTGCTGAGAAGGCGGCTGCTGCTGCTGCTGATCCCCTCCAGCGGTATACTTCGAACCGGCTTGTGCATATGCTTGCTGTTGCGACTGCTGAAGCGGCAGGAGAGGTCTACCAGTCTGTCTTGCGCCATCTAACTGCATTCGACCAGTACCATCCGTCAATTCCTGTACCTGAGTCCGAGATGGTGAAGAAGGTGCTTGTTGCTGACCAAATGCACCCATGCGTGACTGTGGAGGTCCAGCACCAGACAATCGGCTCTGCTGTTCGCGCTGCTGCAGAGCTGTAGACCGAGTCTTATTGATAGTCCTGATATCTCCAATAAGCTGACGTGCCATTTCCATAGACATCCCACAAAAGTCAGGGACGAGATGAGCACAATCCGCATGACAGGATAGTCCACATTCGGTACATCTTCTAGCTTTCTTACGGGTGAGTGGCACGATCTGACCACAGTGGCAGCACCAACTTGGACTTAGAGTCGTGATAGGTTCGAAGCGGTGAGGAATACGATGATTGACCTTGTCGGCATCCTTATCCTGCAGCAGCACAAGAATTGGAAATTAGCATCATCACCAGATACCGTCACAAAGAAAATATGCGACAACCGTTCACTTACAGCCTCCGCTTCCGTCTTACTGACACACTTGGTAACGACTTTATCATAGCACTTCTTATGACAAGTGAATCTACAATCCTCACACTGCATACCAGCAGCTTTAAGCAAGAATTCCTGACAAAACGCACACAAAACAACTCCGTAGAATTGCCTCTGCACGAACTTATGTCCATTCTGTTCGTGGATCTCTTCTTTACGTTTGCGAACGGCACCTTGACGACCTAGGCCAGCTGCGTCGTATGGTCTTTTGCGGACGTTGGATTTGACTGGAGAAGGAAACGAGAGTTAGTCAGACAACCTGGATTTTAGATTGCATGACACATTCCGTGACATAACGTACTGAAGTTCAAGTGGAGATCGATCTGACCAGCAGGCTCGACGGTAAACCACGAATCAATGCCATCAACAGCAGATAGTGTACCCGGTCTCAAAGCTGCACTTTGAGAGTCTGGCGGCAAGGTAGAGGCGACTGGCATATCAAGAGCGCCACCAATGGAACCACTAGATTGATGACCTGTGGTCCCAGATGGTGTCTGGCCGCCTTCAACACCAGCAGCGGTAACCCAACCAGCTCCAGCTTCAGCACCAACTTTCTTCCTTCTCAGCTCATCAACTACATCCGAGAGCCTGATCCAAAGCATGCCAATAGGAGTAGGCGTTTCACTCGCACCTGGCCCCTTGTCGTAGATCGTCACTTCGACTTCGTTAGCTTTGTCGACATGAAGCTCAAAATCTTCGTTCCATCTGTCGGCTCGAGAAGGATGCGTCCGGGCGCGAGGCGTGTCTTCTACTTTCACCACTACGACTGTCTCTGTCGGTTTGCGTCGGTTCGATGGGAGATGATCAAGATCACGAGCTGACTTGATTGTGATTTGTAAAGTACCAGAGACTGGCTTTCTGTTGAGACCTTTTGCATCTTCATCGTGGCCTGCGGTGAACAGCAAAGTATTACAAGTCAGCTACACGAGTTTGCTTCGGTTGAATAGCACAACTTACCCTCTTCGTCGTCAAAGACACCACCCATAATGTCGAGCGTTTTATAGCGCTTCAAGGCAGTTTCCAATAGATCCTTCTTTCCCTTGCTCTCAATACGTTTAGCTTCTGCATCTTGACGCGCCTTCTTGTCACCTTCGACCTGGATAAGCGGCAAAGCAGAGGTGATCAGCCCTTGTACGCTTACGGTCTGTACAAGTTTGCAGCCATCAAGAAGAATATAGCGCACCTGATAAAGCTTGGCCATCTTCTCAATACCCTGCATATACTCCTTCTCGACGCGTAGCTTGAACTCGAGCTGATTGAGCATCTTTGAGATCTTGGCAGAGTTGAGAGGGGTGTCATATTTGATGAGGTCTGTAGATGTGGCAAGATAACAGAGACAGAAGGGTCAGCATCGCCGCTCGAGATCAACATCATCACAAGCTTGTCAAGCGAGCCGACAAAGGCTAGAGAGGGGTCGACACGCAAAAGTGAAGCGCACCTAAATTTGTGTAATTGGGCTTCCTCCTTATCGAAAGGGTAGAGGCGCCGTTCTGTGAAAAGTTCGCATACTGATCTTGCTGTTGTGGGTACTGTTGATTGTACTGCCGCTGCCCGGGATGTGGCAGGCCATATCTAGGATCAAACTGTTGCTGTCCATTGCCGCCGTTGTTTTCAGATCCCGGCGTGGGAGGGAGTACTTTTCTCGTTGATGAACCAGTCACAGCTGTACTAGCCGAAGATACAGAGGAGCTGCGTGGATAGTCTGATGCGTGGTATGTGGATGCCGATGAGGAGGATGCGCCAGTTTGTGACGTGCCGCTTCCATCGGGACCTTGCGAATTGAGGTAGGCATTCCGTTTCTTTTCCAATTCGCGTAACGACTGCTCGAACCATTGAATAGTCTTTTCGCTCTCGCGCACTTTAGCTTCGCATGATCTCTTCGTGTCTATATTGGCAGTCGCAGCAGCCATTGCGCGGAACCCTTCTACCATCTTGTGTTCCTTTTGTATGCGCTTGTAGACCTCGCGGATCTTGTCATCCATGTCCTGTCATAGGGTTAGGGGTGGGATGGTATCAGCATGATCTGGAGCGCGGTCCGCAAGATGCACGAGTGCTCAAGAGTGCCCTGCCAGACAGCTCAACTGCCAGACTGCGATGTTGCTGCCCTTGGCTGCGAGCGAGGTCTGCCCTGAAGCGCACACGACTTACGGCCATGATGGTGGTGCTGACGATGAGCGAAGAAGCTAGAGCGGCTCCTCTTGCCGCTGTTGCGGTCTGGCGTGATGCTTCTCTACCGTGCACTGTGTTCTTGCAGATGCACCCTCCTGCCGGCAGCAGTGGCCTGATTGCGCTGTTTGTCGATGGGTTCCTCGCTCTTGAATGCAAGGCGAGAGTGGTGGCTGGACCGCTGCAAGGAGGGCACGAGTGGCACGCCGAGTCGAGTATGGATGCACCGCACTGCCTCCCGCGCAGAGTACCGCATGCGAGTGTCGGTGTCCTCTGAGCCGCGCTGCGGTGCTGTGCAGGGAGACTGCACGCGGTGATCGGGAAGACTGGCGGATGGGTGTCGCCGTCGTCACAGCGCACGCAGCGCAGCGAGTGTGTGAAAGCTGGATGCTACACTGCTGCACTGTATGGAGCTCGTGCTGACATGCTTCTGGCTTCGTATTCCTACAACAGCAATCACCGTGTTCTGGTAGTACAAATACTGCCACCTACAGAAATGCAAACAGCTTCGAAACTACGTCTTGTCGAGAAAGGGTATAGCGAAATGGAAGCTCACGAGAGGCCTCTAAAGAGTGACTGAATGACCGAAATACGTACTATGGTTACTGCGAATAATCTGAAATGAGTGTGTGTTTGTCTGCTTAGACCATGTCATGCGATTTACATTCGAAGGCATGCTTCCTCTACGGTTTTTGACTTTCATTTTCCGCTAGCTCCCCACCTACTCTCACGCGATACAAGCACGAGAGATGTTCATTCCCATGATTGTCGAGTATCTTGAACACCACTGCCGAGATTGGGACCTTTAATTCCTTTATACCTTCATCCACTGCGAAAGTTTGAATGTTGTTGCCCGCTTCGACATCGTAAGCTCCCTCGACGAGCCTGATCATGTCCCCGACCTTGTTCTCTCCTTCTATCAATGAGAAAGCTTCGCTTGCATCGCTCGAGCTTGCTATCCGCTCTAGATCACTCGAGTCAGAAACGATGCCCCAGGCTTCGAAATTCCTAGGCGCCGAAGAGACATCGAGCGCTACGTCCTTGCTTGCATGTTCGACTGTGATGTCCGACGGGTAGATTATTCGACTGAGCAGAACGCCCAATTGTCCCGACGGTCCATTGATAGCCCAGCATTGACCAGTGCTAATATCAGGGTGCAGCGCCGTGACAGGCGCTTTGCCCCTTATAATGCCCGATCCACTCAATCTTGCTAGTACTGAACCAGAGAAAGTAGAAGGCCGGATCTCATAAGATGGGCTAGTGAGGCTCGGGATGACCCGTCCTCCAGCTGTATAGAGCGCAAAGTCGGGTTTACCAAGTACGTCCTTGGAGTATCTGGACAGAGCTTCTTCGATGAGCGTAGAAACGATTGAATTGACATCCTGGCCTGAAGAAAGCTTGATGGAAGAAGAAGCATGCTTATGTCCACTCTCGTGTGCTTTTTGTAGTTTACTGATTTTCCCGTCAACTTCATGTGACAAATGAGCGATTTGCTCAGAAGTAGACTGAGAAAGCTTGTCGCTTGTCGACCGAAGCTCCCTCTCTAGCGCTTCACCGAATGACTTTTTGCTCAGTATAGCCCCTTCCCTGAATTCACGCATGAGCTGTCCATCAACTTCGCTATTCACCATCTTACGAAGCTTGTCCGAATTCGAATTGATGAAATCCTCCCATGACACAGCGCCTTTCGATGTAGAGCCCGCTTTGCTATCTCCAGCCGAGAAGTGAGATTTGAGGTACTGCCAGAATTTAGGATCCACAGTAACTTGTCCAGTCTTGGAATCGACATTAACAGCCAATTTCGATGGCAGAACATCCTCAATAGCTTCGCGAACAAGCTTGATAGTACGTTCCCGATCGAGAGCAGCATCCGTCCTGCCGACGAGCATATCTAGTCTTCCTGTATATGCATCGAGGTCCTTGTGTACTCTCCCTAAATCAGTGTTCAGTTTCAGCAGATGAGACGAGTCTGATTTCCTTTCCGTCTCGTGGGATTTGATTATTTCATTCAGGCCATCTAGCTTGGTTTTGATACCATGAAGCGTACTATCGACCTTAGCGCTTTCTTGTATTTGCGCCTTTTGCATGTTATCATGCAGCTTTGTAGTCTTCCGACGTTCACTCTCAAAATCCGCTTCTAAGCCAGCTAGCCGTTTACTTGATTCGCGCAGCAGGGATGAATGCTCGGTGGAGGTCGTATACTGGTTCTTTGAGTTGTCTGACAGAGTACGAAAGGAGCCTTCCAGTGACATTAGGCGCTGTTTTACTTCGTCAAAGTTGCTCGGTAAACTGTCGGGAGGTGAGAAGGATGTGCCTGAATGGTGCGGCGATGAGGTGAAAGGCAGGCGGTCCCAGATTGAGCCTTTCGAAGACTGATGAGCTGGATTTTGTTCGTACATCGAGCCTATGAAGGAAGGCCAGTGGTCAGACAGTCGCTGACTTGTACCAGTGTACGCGAAAGCCATACCTATCACGAGTCCAATCAGCAACACAGCACCAGCAGTCTTCCAAAGAGTCTGAGCATCTTTCCTCTTCGCCCATTGGACAGGCCCAACAACAGCCCAGTAAGCCATGACGAACAAACCTCTAACAATCTCACCCAATCGTCTACCTAGAGATTTCCTAGCCTGTCTCTGCGCGAAACTGTCTTCATTTTGTCCATCTCTTTCTCCTTCATCCATAGAAGAGGAAGCACCATAATTCCCAGGTGGGTGATTTGTATTTGTTGTTGTTTCTGATGGTACGGCACTTGATTCTCTTAGTGGAGGAGCAGGGGCTCTCTTCTGTGCTAGTCGCGACGTCGCTTGCGCATTTGCATTTGCAGACGGCGACTGATGTTGGGCGCCAAACCTTCCGCCTTGTTGAGGGCGATAAGGTAGCTGAACTTCCGAGCTCACATCACTCCCAGCCGACAATAGAGATGCCTCCCTCTCCTTCTGACTTTGATGCTGGTTCCATCTATTAAAAGCCTGTTGTCCATAATTCCTCGTAAGCAGCATATCAGGCAGTATAGCTCTTCCTTCCGGTAGGCCTTTAGCTAATGATCCACGCTCTTTAGCGGCTAACAAAGCAGCTGTCATTTTATCCTCTTTCGCGTAGTCGTATTCACTCCCTCTTTGGTCGAATGAAGCTGTCGAAGAGGGCCCTTTGCCTGATTCATCGAGAAGAGAAGCTCGACTTGCGTGTGATCTGTTTGGGACTTGGCTTGTAGCTCCACCTTCTGTGGACGTAGAAGCTGTAGTATCTCTACGAGCGCGAAGAGGTGCGTTGTCATTGTGGCCGGTTCTGTTTCCGTTCGAAGCGCCTCCGCCAACCGTAGTCGTCGAATATGCAAAGTATGGTTGGAAATTGCCGGCTTTGGGATAGGTCTGTATGAGACCCGCTTGTTGGGCAGTCTGGAACTCGGGTTTGTTCGTTTGACGAAGTGCGCTTGAACCGGCTTGTTGTGCTGATACAGAGTCTCCCGCATCTGACAGTGCCGGCTCGTGGAGATAGTATGAAGTCACAGTCTGACCTCCAGCTTGTGATGGAGCTTGCGAGTGAGCATCGTCGTTTGACATGATTGACCCCTCCGCTGATTCATTGCGTGTTCGAGAAGGTCCACTTGATCCTCCTCTTTTGCCCCGAGTGGATGTACGTCCTCGTTTTGCAGCTGCGGTCCGCTTCCTTGTAGCTGGAGAAGCAGCAGCATCGGCGGTGTTGCTCTCGATATCTTCGTCGTCTAAGAGTATTTCTTCCTGCTCTTCATCCTCATCTGAAGCATGTACATCCTCCTCATTATCAACGCCCTTAACTCTCTTTTTACTCCTCTTCTTTCCATTCCTCCTCCCAAAACCTTCATATTCAACAGTATAAACTTTCTTACCCCAAGGATTTTCAACAAATTTAGTTAAATCCTCAGGATCAGTCGTAATTGCTCCTTCGCTTGTATATTCATCTGTACTCATACTAGCTAATTCTTCTTTTGACGGCTTCCATGATGTATCTTTCGTACTACTTCTAGCTTTTGTAGAGGAAGATCTTGATTTGCGTTTCTTGGCGGCCGAGGAAGGTGCTTGATTTTGAGATGCAGGAGGTGAATTTGACAGATCCTGTGGAAGAGGACGAGGATCGTGCACTTCGTCTCTATTGAGGAGAGGCACCTCCCTGTCCCCCGCCCTCGAAAGAAAGCCAATACCGCTTGAAGAGGTAGTAGCAGGAGGCATGACCGCCTGTCTGCTTATCGAGGTGCTCGCGTGTATACTCGCCGAAACAGACTGCGATACAGGTAGAGCAGAGTTAGTTCCTAGATTATCTCCACCGACAGCGGCCTGCCTGAAAGCCGTTGCGATATTTACGCTTGTATCCTTTAGACTTGCTTGTGAGGGTCTTTCGGATTGCTGGATGAAGGAAGTTCCTCGCCCTCTTTGCTGAGGTTGTTGATGAGCAGCTGCTTCTGGGAATGTCGTGTTCTCGTGTTCTTCACTGTCCGGTTCGACTGCTCGCTTGCCTTTTGAAGCTGGCTTTCGAGCGGAGCTGGCAGGATTCGCAGATGCAGTACGAGGAGGCGACGAGGCAATTCCATTCCATGCTCCTGGAGCTGACGCACCGTCTTGCATGTTGTTGTTGTTGTTGTTTGGCTGTCTCGTTGCCGGGTCAGCAGGTCCATCGTTTGACCTTGCATGATGGATGTTGCCATTGCGAGAGCGCCTTGCCGTCGCAGATGAGCTGGCTACACTGCGAGTGTCGTCGTCATCGTCGACTCCACTCTCTTCGCCGTATTGAAGCTGTTTCCCGGGCGTGCCACTGCTGCCATTCACACTCGTGCTCGTGCTCATGCTCCGGCTTCGCGATCTCGTGCGCGTCGAACGTCGCGGTGAAGGCTGCATGGCGGTGGTGGCAGCAGCGCTTCTTCCTCGGCCTCGTCTGGCAGTAGCTCCACTTGCTCGTGCTCTGTTTGATGTGGATGTTCGCTGAGAAGCAGAAGGTGCAGTGGTGTCTTGCTGTTGCTTGTTGCTGTTGCTCGCCGTGGCGGCAGTCGAGGACGAGGGCACAGCAAAGACTGCAGCAGAGCCAGGCGCAGTCCCGCTGTTCTCCTTGTCCGAGGCAGCCAGCTGGAGGGGATCTGGCGAGCTTGGAGCGGTCATCTGGGCAGCTGTCCTCCCACGTCAGTTTCGCATACATACTGCTCTCCAGAAGGCAGCTCTCACCTGTCCACACGTCCTGCGTCTGACTGCGAGCTATACCGTGATGGAGGTGCGATCCAGAGGTAAGGTAGTGTCATGGATATGGGAGTACAAGTCGCAAGGCCAACATGCATCTGTCAGTGTTTCATCGTCCTCCATCCATCCATCGTCGTCTGTTGCCGTGCTTCGAGGTCCAAGCTCCGCCACTGCAGTCTGAAGCACGTGCAAGAAGGAGATGCATGGCGATTGTAGCAGGTAGGAGAGCTGCAGCATCAGAGGACCAGCAGCATCAGATTCCTGGTAGATGTATGCACCGCCAGGATCAGGCATGTGCTGCTTCATCAGCATCAGCTCATCCGCCCTCCCGCCCGGATTATCAGAGCATGATCAGAAGAAGATCATATCAGATCAGATCAGATCAGATCACCCAGCTTGCTTCTTGACTTCTTCCATACCACTTGATTCCCTCGACCCACGGGTAGTGCATAATATCACGTCCGTAGACACATCAAACCACCCATGAAGTGAAAAGCTCGGCAGTCCAACCACACCGCTGAAGAAGAGACTTTCCACCTGGGATCCTCCGAGGATGATCAAACGCCATGCTCAGATTGCAGCTTTCCTCGCAACAAGCGGACTCGGAATCAGCTTCCTAGTCTTCCTCAATGCAGCTCAGCCGTTCGTACTGCGTCAGATCGTGCATGTCCCAAGCGAGCGTCTGTCGCGCGTGTCCAGGTGTGTTAATCACGGCGATCTGCCGTACATTCACCTCGTAATCCACTAATGCTCACACTATGGCACGCTTGCCATATCTAGCACACTCATCTTCTGCGATGAGCTTCTCGCTCTCGTTATGGTCCTCCTATGGGGTCGCATATCAGACCGACTCTCTGTTCGCACCGTCACAGCGACGGCAAACCTCACTGTGGCGTTAGCACTGGTGCTATTCGTGCATGTTAAATCAGCTTATCCAGGTCTTCTCTTGGTGTGTATAGCATTACTTCTACGTCATCTCAGCTTTCCACTCGAGCAGTACTAATCATCGCTGTTGCATGCCAGGTGCGCCTTCTGTTCTCCATCGGCGCAAGCGGAATAACAACCATGCTCAGCGCATCCCTATCGATCCTTTATGCGTCCGCCTACGTCTCTACCACTACTACACACACCATCACGCCCACAGTCTCCCAAGATAGCAGCGAATCACAGCCGCTGCTAGGGTGGCGGCGTCCTTCCCCTCCAGATGATAATCAAGGGATAATCAAGAAGAAACCAGCTGCTCTTTCTGCTTTACTCGGTATTTCAGCGGGAACAGGCGCTCTATTAGCTGTGTTCCTCTTCTTGCGGATACCTACTTGGTTCTCTTCTTCTTCCTCAGGCAATGGAGCAGATCAAAGTGTTCGAGGCCTCAGAATCGCATTCTACATTGTGGCGGGTATCGCAGCCTTGAATGCTCTACTAGCTTTCTTTTTACTGCCTTCCAAATTGCAAGACACATGTAGTAAACCACATGATGATGGTACACTGGCATACATCAAGCATGAAATCGGGCAGATCTTCAATGGATTCAGACTGGCTGGGAAAAACGCTAATATAGCACTTGCGTGCGTTGGTGGATTTGCAGCTCGAGCACAAACGATAGCGGTTTCGTAGGTAGCGTCTCGAATATCCAAGTCGACGCATGTACAAGTCTGACTACTTGTTCACCTTCATTGGCCTACACAGAGCCTTTGTACCTTTGTATGTTGCTTCTTACTTCTTCAAGCGTGGGCTGTGCGATCCTTCTTCCCCAGAGGAGTTGAAGCAAGTGAGTACATTACCGAAGAGCCCGTGCTCGTTTTGACAAGCGTGTTGGCTTAAATCGTGATCCACATCCCCTCGCAGTCATGCCATGAAGCATACGCTCTCGCATCCGCCATTTCAGGCGTCACTCAACTCGTCGCCCTCCTAAGCGGTGTCGTCTTCGTCTGGGTAACTCGTCTATCACGCACTCTATCTATAACGTCTCTCCTGGGCTGCGTATCATTCGCTATCCTAGGAAGATCAGCTTTCGGTTCAGCCCTTGGTGGTCAAGGCCCTAAAAATCTCGGAACTTGGATCGCTGCGCTGGGTATTGGCATTGCGCAGACTGGTAGTGTCACTATCAGCCTTGCTCTGATAGCGAAGGAGAGAACAAAGTTGCAGAATGAGAGGCAGTTACTGAGAGACGAGGACGACGGAAGTGAAGGTGGCTATCAAGTGGAGGAAACGCACAGCGTTCCTGGTGGCAAGCCTGAAAGTCAAGAAGCCGAGACCGCTGGTGCACTTGCCGGCGCTTACAGCTTTTGTGGAGGTGAGAAACACTCCAATGCTGGCATTGGCAACATTGCACCTCATCGCTGACTTTTGAGCCCCTTTCTACTCTCCTCATTCCCCTCGGCTGGCATCGTGCCTCCGCATGTAGGCCTGGGCGTCCTGTCAGTATCTGCGTTGGCTGGCGTGCTAGCGAACCGAGCACCGGCTGGCGCGCCCTTCCTTGGCATTGCTGCAGTTGACCTTCTACTGGCCATCGGTGCAATAGCAGTCACGATCAGAAGTGTGCATTAATGAAGCATTGTTGCTGATAGGCCATCTACATGTAATAGCAATGTAATGGTTGTTCTTGCAGCATATGCCAGTTCTCCCTCCTCTGTTCCGCACGCGCATCAAATAAAGACAGACTACATATTGATTTGATTCGCTTTTGCGAGCTGAACCCCTTCGGATGACGCAGCTCTATATAACGCCGCAAGCTCGTGGGCTGTAAGTCCAATAGGATGACTCGGCACGTCTCCAATTTCTCACAATTTCTTCCAATTTCCCTTCCAATGCTCAACATTTCTTCCCTTGCTTGACCGTAAGCAGGCTCTGACCAGACATTGAACAATTCCAATGGATCCTCTTGACAGTCGAATAATTCCCACTCCATCTCGCTTCCTACCCTTATACCAGGCTGATTCAATCCTTCATTATACCAGAAAATGATTTTGTATCTTTTGTTTGGACACCCGTAATGCGCCTATGCATTGTGGAATATGTACCCATGCATCCAGTACCAGTGACACGCTACTGTTTGTCGCTGGCAGCGATCTCCCGGACGGATGGCAAGAACACAGTGCCTTGCATGTATGATGGCGCGCGAAGGCCGGCGAGGTGGAGCCACGTGGCAGCGAAATCGACATTCGAGACGATATTATCGCAGACCGTGCCCGGTTTGATGATCTTAGGGTACTTCACCAGGAATGGCATTTGGAAAGATTCCTCATACATCTTTGTAGACAAAACACTTGGTCAGATGCGTTCCGAGGAGCAAAAAAAGGACCTCCTCACAAAACGTTTGTCGAACCATCCATGTTCACCGAGAAAGAACCCTTGGTCCGCTGTCGGTCGGAAGCAAGATGTGAGAACCTCTGCGAAGTCCCCACGAGATCATGACCTACAGGTGTAGATGAACATGGTAACGCGGCTCAGACCTTCTTGATCCAGCCAATCTAACAGTCGTCCGACAGTGTCGTTGATCGACTGGATAGTCTGCAAGTACCGCTGCATGTATGCAGATGTTTGAACCTGGATAACTCATCTCGGGTTTGGAAAGTGAAGTTTTCGCCGGTTGCCTTGTCGATAAGCCGTAATTTGGTCACATCGTCTGGCATGGGGAATCTTGCGGTCTGTCCTGATCCACGAAGTCTCTATGACCAGTCCACCATATTCATCTCCACCTTCTGGTTGAGCTAAGCCTAGATCTAAGTAAGTCATATCTTCTTCCACTCGCATCTTCGCAGCCGCCGCTACTTGGGCTCTGTTCTTGTAATCATCGGTAAAGGTATCGGGTAATGCTATCGGGTCCTGATACAGATCCTTGTGCTTTGCATCACACTGCCAAGGTCGATGGGGAGCATTATGATGGCACATGACAAAGAATGGTTTCTTTTGATCTCGATGCTTGATGAAGTCGAGGATTTTGTCGGTAATGATATCAGTGATATAGCCCTTGTTTACTGTTAGGCCAACTTCGTTAATGAAGATTGGATCGTGACGTTGACCTTGCCCGGGGACAACTTCCCATTTGTCAAAACCGCTTGGTTCATACTGCTTTCCTTGCCGAGATGCCACTTCCCAAACATGCCTGTCGAATAGCCACCCGAGCGTAAGTGCTTAGCACTGCAGTCAGTTTTCCTTCAAGCGATGGCCCTGTGGAAGTATAATGTTATGTGCATGTTCGCAATCAGGACTTGTAGAAGTAAACTTGTCTACTTGAATGGAATTCCGAGTTCGCAAACGTTGAATGAAGCACCACATCGTCATTTCAAGGAGTCATGGGCACGCCAGAAAAAGGCCATACAGCGTAATCGGCTGATCCTAAATGTGACACACTACGATGTGACCGGGCAACTTCTGTGCGCGTCCGCTGTAAGCCCGGGATCCTCCAAGAGGTTTCTCCTGCCCTTCTCATTGGCTCCGGCAGCCTTACCTCAAGCATCTTGCCAACTGGATTGGCGATGAGATCGTCGAAGTGAGCAACCACGGGATCCATTGAATGAACGGGACGACAGGAAGGTACAGTTCTAAAGGAAGGTGTTGAACCATTCGGCCCCATCTATACTAAGACAGTCAGTATGTATATGGTTATGTCACGTAGCTTTGGAAAGCGGCCGCTTACCTAACGGATTGAAAATGTACCAGACGGTACAGTACCGCCGGCATTCTCGTTGAGAGCCATTTCGACCAGGCTAAGAGCACGACAATATTGGCAGTTATTCATCATATGGACGGGTTGTCAATCTCACATCATCGCCAGCTGGCAGCTTACCGACAGTCTCACGCTGATCTGACGCTCACAGGCCTGGATCGAAAAGACGTCCAGTGTGTGCCTGGCTGCGCGCCTGTCCGGCTTCTGTAATATTCCAGCTGCTATTGGTGCGCGATTCAGACAGCTGGCCGAATCTGGCGTTGGTATATGGCAAGCCTTTCAAGGAAGCTTGCAGCCGTCTGGTGATGAAGATGTATCGGCCGTTACCGGGAGAAAACGACATCTTCTTCCCTACCCCATCGGTAAAATGTAACGGGATGACGCTGATTGAGCTGGCGGCGATGGATTTCAGTGGTATCGAATAACTGAGGACAGGATCGCATTCGAAAGATTAGGTATTCCATTGAGCTGGGTTCGTAAATCAACAGGACTACTGCAGCTGACTTTGCATTCTTGTGAGCTTTCTGTCTCTAGCTCCAGCTCCAGCTCAGCGCCAGGCTGCTCCATTGGCTCTAGAAGATCCTTACATTTTTTCTGTAGCGCTGACGAGTGTAGCTAGCCTCTTGACAGCTCTCTAAGCATGCCTGTACCACGTGCGAGCACGACCACCCGATCTTGACGATGTTGGGCTTGTCTTGTTGGGCAAGGAGCTCAAATGAATCAGTTAGCTAGCCAGTCTCAGTGAGCTATACGAGCAGACGAGGACAGTGTGAAGTGCTCTCTGCGTCGCGTTGACGGCTCAAATGATACGCTCCGTATCCTGTAGCCTTGTGTAGTGAGCTCGACGATCTCGGTGATAGAAAAGCAGCCCATCCCCGCATCTGAGTCTACGTAACACGCAGCAGTACGTCATGTATGAGCCTAGCAGTCTGTCACTCACATACTGCTCCTGCTGCTCTGGTGATCGTTGCACGACTTGCACTTTCGCTTCCGGCATCCTGTGCCTTGTGAAGTTCAACCGTTGCGATGGGCATGTCAGGACAGGCCAGCTAACAGCGCAGGCGGGAGCCAATGCCATCGTGATGCTAGATGTCCTCCTGTCCATAAGCTCAACCAGCATGGCTGTGTTATGCTTCAGGTGCACGTACATGTCGTTTCGGAGACAAGGATAGAAGAGCTGCCAGTGCTCTGCCAGCTTGAACAATGGCCGCCTTTGCAGCTGCCCGACTCGACACGTGGAATCGGAAGGAGGATACGCATGGCGGGCTTGCTAAATACTTGACCTTCAGCAAGCTTGTCGCATCTCTGCTGGGTAGACGTGCGACTTTCCATGCTTGCGAATGAACAACGTATCGTTCTTCATATGCTGGGCGCGACTGCCATGGATGGAAGAAGCTGGACTGGAGTGTCCGAAATGCAACTTCCTGCAAGGAAAGCACACTGAATGTAATATTGAAGCATCTACTTCATCACAAGAGTGCATCTGCATTGCTTTTCGCCAGTCCTTCCTGGAATATATTTCAAGCGAGATGCCGCAGGCAAACGGGAAGAAAAGGCTGGAATTGTCTAAAAGCACCGTTGCCGGCTGGAACAAACTGGCTAACTAGAACCTTTCTGCACGGCAGTGTAGGCTACCTTAGGGCTGGCTGACAGAGTGCGACTCCTTCTGGGCGATGTTTGTCCTCCTCTTGCGTCCTTAAAAGCATTCTCGCCTTCGAAGCTATGGACCAGTCAGTCAGCTTGGAATGATTGGCGAGGGAGATAGGCATTCCAGCACTCCCAGCTAGGTATGTCGTCGCTCAAGCAATGGTCATGCTTATGGCTGACTTGTTCGCGTGACGCAGCTACTCAACTATTAATGGCCCGCATGCGATGCCAAGCTATAAAGTGCTCTATCTCTGGCCCACCTGAAGATATACCTGTTCGCTCTCTTACTCAATACACGCAGAAGACTTTGCTCGCCTATAGTGGCCATCTATATACGACCCGTGGTTGGACAGATTTTATCCAAGCATCTGTGGCGCAATAGTGTAGCGGCCCCGACAGGTTTCCCCATGGATATCGCTCACATTGCGTTGCGGTTATCTCTAAGCATTACAACTTGCGAGATCTTCTGCCTGGCCTTAAGCCCCATTAAAGTGCATGCTTGGCTACTCTAATACTCATGGTCCGCCTGCGGTATCTGAGGGACGCCCATACGTTTTTGCCGCGCCATCGCAAGATCCAGGGTTCAAGCCGCCTCTCAACATGAAAACGAGTCTCACACATTCGCTGTGAAGCCTTTTTGTCCGCCCTGACGTCTTTGATCAGCAACAGCCATCGTCCAAAGTTTGCCGGCGCCTCTCCAGCTGAAGCTGCTGGGGCCCAGCCCCTTTGTGCTGCGGGGCGTAACGTGCGCAGGGTGATGTGTTTTTTAGTTGTGCAACTGCTCTTTGCCTCATACCACAACTCGAAGGCAGTGAGTACATCCTCTTTCGCTGGTTTGTCGTCTGTCTGGCTCTGCTGACACTTCCTTCACCACCTGCCATCGTGTGTGATAGATAACAAAGGCCCGTTCGCCCACGTATGAACGTACAAACCTCGAGCAGCAGCGAAGGCAGGACGTACAAACCTCGAGTAGCAGCGAAGGCAGGACGTACAAACCTCGAGTAGCAGCGAAGACAGGATGGTGTGCATTGCATGGCTACCCATCGGACTTGCTCCCACTCCTCTACGTTCGTCACTAACGCAATGCTTTTCTGCAGGACGCCAACCAAACCCCAGTGAGCGAGGTCGCACGCGGTAAGCGCCGTCGAGTGTCAACGTCCCCGCCCGCCGCACCTACCACACCATTCGAATCTGCCAGTGGAGAAGATGTCAAGGTAAATCTTGAGAATCCACCACCGCTTCCAGTGCTTCAATACGTTTTTAACTAATGTAATGCTTTCCTGCAGGACAACAACCAAACCGAAGCGTGCTACCGGAGACCTACCAGACCATCGAAACCTTCCACTGGTGCAAAAATGAAAGTGAACACCGAGAACCTGCCACCGCTTCCAGTGCTCCCCCCTCATCTAGTCAATCTGCCGTACGTCAGCCACCTCTCGAAAGGTCCACTGGCCGGAGGTACGGAAAGGGAAAGAGCCGAACAGATGGACCATAAGCGGCAAGAGTTTGTTGGCAATGCAGTCGTCAGTCTATTTGTGGTACATTGGCTGATCAAGCGCCATGAGCATCTGCAATCCGGCCTAGCAGCGGTAAGCAACAGTTCGAAAAGCACCCGCATCTCGCAACGCTCGTTCCTAATATAAACCATCTGCAGGAAATACGCTAGAGGTTCGTACTATCATCACTGAGCAATGCTCTCTTCACAAGACTTGCTCGAGCGTATGGCATGGAAAAGAAAATCCTTGCGAACACCCATCATCTCGGGAACGGTCCTATCCGTGGGGATGAAAGCAAAATTCTTGCCGATGCCTACGAAGCTTATCTTGGCTTGGTATGGGACGAAGTCATGGAACTCAAAAGGCCATTAACAGACCTAACAGAGTACTTTGAACGTCTCCTCACCTCTGAGGTCTTTCCAGACTTGGAGTACGAAATCAGAGTACTACAGGAAGACCGCATAATCTTCGGCAGTCTCTCACAATCCGCATCTAGCAAGCGCCAAAAGACTGCATCATATGCGACATCCATGCAAGTTTCGACTAGCTCTAATGGTGGAGGACTAAAGAGACAAAGTCTCCGACGCTCCAGCCGTTTGGCGGTACAGGCTCAGGCTGGCGAGAACAGCTTCCAAACCAGCCTCTCTACAAACCAAGAGGAGACATTGCAAACTGCCCAGTTGTTGGATTCAAATACCGCACACATCGCAGCTGGTCAGGAAGAAAATGGCTTCTCCCCACTCCTGGATTCTCACGCAACATCCGGTGAAAGTTCGCATCCACCTCCTGCTCAGGCACTTTACAGTAACCAATTCTACAGCGAGTCTATGCTATCCCTCTCGCCGGCTCAGACTCTGATGCCTAGCGCAGCGCCATCGGCAAGTGGATCAGGGTCCGTTCTCCGCCACTCAGGAATTTCAGGGGTGTCTGAGGCTGGACTATCAAATGTCCCAGTGAGCGCAAGCATCATCGAAAGCAACAATGTAGTACAGGATCCAGGGCTGCCCGGTCCGATGGTCACCACATCGGCGCAGGCCTGATTTAAGCAGGACCTTGTTGAAGGAGTGATATGCTTGAATCTTAGTCTTTAGCTCAACGCATTCCTCTGCTTAGCGTAAGAAAGCCAGTCAGGCCGGCTGTTCAGATGAACGAGGAGATTTTGTGGGACTGGACAGGATTCAGCGTTTTCTCAGGGGGTGACATTCTCGTAGATGTTCAGCAACGTTCGGCAGGCCTGTGGCCATTTTGCTATCTAATGTCGTGACGTTACCCACATGATTACACGTTGCAGTAAGTATAGAGGCTTGTGAAGGGGTGCATATCGAGTTGGTAACGTAGCAGTGATTGAACAGCATGCCATCCTTCGCAATTTGATCAGGATTTGGGGTGTATTGATGCCGGCTCCCTAGCAGCTTATTGGCTTGGTGGCGTGATTGTCAGACATGATGAAAACGATATTGAGTCTTGCATTTTGTCCCGTCATGTTCGAGAGGTTCTGGAGCGTGATCGACGGCTGATACAGAAATAACGAGTCTAGTCGATGAATTTTCTGGTTGTGACAGGAATGATACGTATCGACCTGCGTGGCAGCAATGTGAATGTGAGAGTGAGCAGCCGAGACAAATATTAAGTTTCCCCGAGCATGTAGTGCAGATTTCTAATAAACTTTACGATACGGCCGGTCGGTATCGGTCACCCTTTCATGAAAGCAGTCTTGGTGGATGGCAAGAAAACTTCGCATCGGGTCAGACCATCGAAACGCAGCCCCTCGCGCGTGACGTGTACCCGGGGATCGAATCCACCATTCACTGTGAGCTCCCCCAGGTGTGCCAAGGAGAAGAACGCAGCCGAAGCGCAGGCGTGAACCGCCGCATTAAGGCCCTCGTCGTCATCAGTGTACGACAGCACTTTTTGTAAGTCTTGCAGGGTAATCGGGTCCTTCGGCGGCTTGACGGCGGAAGCAGGCTGAAGGGTTACTGCTGCCTTCAAATCTAGATGAATCCTCTCATGATTGCCGTACCACTCGCGACCATGGAGAACATGCCACGCCCGAACGTCTGCTAGCCCTCCTTTCATAGTGGAACCGGCGAAGAAGCAGAAGGCAAAGAGGGTCCTGCACTCCCTTCGTTGCTCAGACCATGCTTTGGCTCATTGGTCGCCTCAACCCCCGGCCTTCGCGTCTCAAAGCACGGGACAGGATATGAGATTGGATAGCTAGAAAGTCGACTTCCCATGAACGTTTGTATTCGCATTGAGAGATATCAAACTTCGAGTAGTGCCATCAAACTTTGATCGATGGAGTCCATCTCCGCTTGCTCGGCTAAGTCTGCCAGCTTTGCATCGATTTCATCCAGATACTGATCTTCGACCAGGCTGTAAGCTCCATCTTGCGGAGAACTGTCTGGGCTATCGATAAGCATGTCTTTACAGTCATGGAACAGGTCGCAGTTGTACTCAAGTTGCAGGTTATCTTCATTTAGATGATTTTGGTGATGTGTTTGATCGGTCATACTCTGTAAGCGATCGATAGTGCATTTGAAGTCGTCTAATGTAGATAGATCATAGTGTTCGAAGGAACCTGAAAGTGCCAACCAGGATCTCTCTTCGTGCTCCAGTTCTTTGTCCAGCTGCATGGTTGCTTCCTCAATAATAGCTGGCGACAAAGCTGAAGCATATAGCTGGTCGGGAAGAAGATCAG
Source organism: Cystobasidium tubakii (assembly GCA_024345325.1). Classification (NCBI taxonomy): domain Eukaryota; kingdom Fungi; phylum Basidiomycota; class Cystobasidiomycetes; order Cystobasidiales; family Cystobasidiaceae; genus Cystobasidium; species Cystobasidium tubakii. The sequence goes on along the minus strand of BROO01000001.1, from coordinate 206,271 downwards.
AGAAGGGCAAGTCTCGTGGATGAAGTGAAGGAGCAGAGGGCAGAAAGTGTGCAAAGCCCTCTGCACGCCATGGATCAAGATCAGGTGGACTTTCGTCGAGCTCTTCCCATTGCCGACTTGGGATAGGCGACTCGTTTGCCCATGGACAATCTGCAGGAATCGGATCGGGCAACTGAAGATCAGGGCGATCTAGCTCTTGATGCAACTCCGTCGACGCAAGATCGGCAGTTCTGTGATGACCGCTTGCGAGAGAAGCTTGACAAGCGGGAAGCATCAGCTTCGTGATTGCATGCTTACGCTTAGTAGCATTTATCAGAAGATCGAAGAAGGAAGTCTTCAGAGCGCCGGCTTTCTCATTCTGAGCTGTTGTAGCGGCTGTCTGTGATGAATCTGCTGCCTGATGTACAGAGTCTTCGGATGCAGTGGCGGTACTGTTGCTTTCGGTAAAGGCTTGTGATTTGTCCAATCTCTGGTAGGATGGAACCTAGGCTCAGCCTTTATATCAAAGCTACAGCAACGTACTGATGCTCACCATCAGGCATTGTTGGAGAATCCTCGATGTGGCTTCACTTTCTATTTTCTGAGTCAACCGATGTAGAGACTTGGCTATACTCGGCAGGAAAGCGCTTTGATCTTGTAGATACTGTTGCAGGCAAAACAAGAATGCGTACTCAGCTCCTCAGGAGATCATACTCTCAGACGTCGAAAACGTGAAGACGCACTTCCAGCCAGCGCGCATCAAAAACCAGGGGATACTTGATCATGATCTTGGAAAAGCATTTAAGCATAGCTCGAAAGATCAGACTTGATAACGACGCATCGAGTCGGGTCGAGCCTAGATCCTTGCGGAGGCTCGTGGTCGGAACAGCGCTAATTGTTGGAGTGTAGACTAAAGCCAAAGCCAGACTTTCGAGGCGGTGGATGGTAGTGCCAAAATTCTGCATCAGTGGAGATGGAAAGGGCTGCGACAGCAAGGGCACTGAATATGCAATAAAGATTTCAGGTCCTGGAAGCATCCAGGGTTCAGATAGCGTCGGTACCTTCTAGGCCCGCCTGGTTGCGCTCTACTTCCAGCACAGCTTTAATTCGTAGTCTTGTTCCGTACTGAAGAGGTAACGACGAGCAGGAGCAGGAATTCAGCATGGGACGACGATACAAACGCGCAGAGGAAGGGTTTGAACTAACCGTGTTGAGGAAAGACACGACCGCCTCCAGCAGACCGGAAGCCTGCAGCTCTTCAGCCGGCATCAGCTTTCGGTCGATCCGCATTTGTAGCGTGAGTGGGACCAGAGCATTCGCTGGAGGAAGGATATGAAGGGGTCTCTCATGCAGCCGTGAAGCCTCATCTCTTGTGATCCCAGCTGGAGAGAGGATGATATGCTTTGTAGTAATCTTGAGCAGCTCTCCACGATTGCCTTCGCACTGGATGCTGCTAAGGCGCGTGATTGAAGGCATCGTAGGGGACAGAGGTTCTACAGTATGATACTGGTGGTGAGGAGTCGGTAAGTGGATTGCTAATGGATTGTAAGACCTTTCAGGCTGCAGAAATGATGGCCGAAAGCTGTCGACTGCTTGAAGTCACGCGAGCCTCTCGTCTTTGACGCACACCAAGTCTTCAGCGGCGACAAGGATGGACTATGCCGGCTACTCGTCGGTGCCTTTGGAGAGCAAACGCAGCTCTCGCTCATATACGGGTAACACGAGTCCTGGATTTGTGGATGTCTTCGAGAATACGCAGCATCGGACGTTCTTGAAATGGTGAGTGTGTGGGAAAGAGAGGCCTTGAGCCTGAGGGTCGACGAAGTGTGTTCTACCAGGCTGCAGCAAGGCTGACGAAAGATGCTCCATCTCCTGCATGGAACAACAACCTTGACTCCCGTACCATAACGCTACTGTCGTCATGATTCCGCTGCTCTGTGTCATCGCGTCCCTCAACTCTTGTTGATCATGGTCGTGTACAGGTTGAATACCCGACTCGAGACTGCCAACATCCCAACAATGAAGAATCTGGCTACCGATCTTTCAGACGGTGTCCGTCTGTGTCAATTGATGGTTCGTCTTTCGTCGTTGCCTTTTTTGGAGTCCGCTGTAATAGCATCCTGAGATGCTTCTTCTGCCGTAGGAAATCATGTCTCAGACGTCTCTAGGGCGATACAATCACGCACCCCGTATGCGAGTACAGAAGGCTGAGAACGTAAACAAGGCTTTACAATTCATCAAAGGCAGCGGTGTCGTGTTGACGAATATTGGACCTGAAGGTAATATGCTACAGATACGACAGACCCGTTGGTACCATAATTGACTTCTTGGGTTACTCTGGCAGACATCATCGATGGCAATGTGAAGCTCATTCTCGGAATGATTTGGACCCTCATTCTGCGCTTTACGATAGCGGATATCAAGTAAGTAGAAGCGCGCGGTACTTCATTCATGTGCTCACGTGACCCAAAACTCTTAGCGAAGAAGGTTTATCTGCCAAAGAAGGTAAGCTAGAATCTTCAACGGTGTAGTGTACTGTTGGCTGAAAGTCCCCTCGTATTCAGGGCTGCTTCTGTGGTGTCAGCGAAAAACTCAGCCCTACCACGAGGTGAATGTGCAGGATTTCAGTCGGTCTTGGAAGGATGGATTGGCATTGTGAGCATCGACAATTTGCAGATCGTGCTATACGTACCGTCTGACATGTAACTCTTCAGCTGCGCTCTGATCCATCGCCACCGACCTGATCTGCTCGACTGGCAGACTTTGAACAAAACAAATCCACATACCGCGACAAGACTGGCCTTTTCTATTGCCCAACAGCATCTGAACATACCTCAACTTCTCGACGTCTCCGATATATGCGATATTGAAAAACCAGACGAGCGATCTGTCATGACATATGTCGCTCAATACTTTCATGCATTCAGTGTGATGGGTGAGCGAAATTACAATTACTACGTTTGTCGATCCAAATTTTGATAAGTATGAGTTGCACCAGATCGGACAGACGTCCTCTCTAGGCGCGTGACCATGTTTGCTGATGCCGTCGAAGCGATTTGGACGAGTCGTAATGATTACGAGCGTCGTGCACACGATGTAAGGCTTGTCACCCCCGACACCCAAATGCGTTCCGTCTAAAAGCTTCCCCACTCTTGCAGCTCATCACAGCTATTCAATCAATGCTTGCTCATTGGTCTGACAGCCACCTGTCTTCAACGTACGCCGAGGCTAAGAGAGAGTCACACGATTTTGCCATGTACAAGAAGACGCTCAAGCGGCAATGGGTCGGCCAGAAAGCGGATCTCGCCGGTCTACTGGGAAACATCGCAACCAAACTTAAAACGTACGATATGCGCCTGTACTCTCCGCCTGCCGGTCTTGGCTTAGCTGTGCGTGTCATCCAAGCAAAAGTTTGAGCATAGTGTGGTGTGGCTGATCTGCCATCTTCCGTTTTTCCAGGATATCGACCGGATATGGGAAGAATTGCTTGCGGGAGAGGCGTATCGGTCCAGGTCTATCAATGCAAATATCAGAGAGATCAAGGAAGGTCTTCGCCGGAAGTATGGAGAAGCCGCCAATGCATGCGAGAGGTCTTTACAAGCTATAGCTATCGATCTAGCTGCCCTTGATGGGGATCTCGAAGGCCAGCTGCATCAGATAGAGCATCTGGCAACTCGCATATCGGAGATTATGAGCCAACATCTGCCAATGATCGCTAGCCTCGAGCAAGACTGTAAGGACGCAGGCTGCGAAGAAAGTGATCATACGGTTAACACAACGGACGATCTCGAATTCGAGGCTACTCTGGTCAAAGAGGCTGTCGCGAAGAAGAAAGCTTTCGTGAATAATCAAGTGAGTGCTTTTGCTGTGCTGTTGATAATACGTTTGATGTGCTGATTGTCCGGTTTTCCCCTAGATTGTTGCACGAACGACTACAAAGCTTACTCCCTCTCAACTGGAGGAATTCGAGTCCACATTCCGCCACTTCGACAAGGATCAGACTAACAAATTAGCCGTCAACGAGTTCTCAGCAGCCCTCTCGGCTCTCGGAATTATCTACTCGGACGAGGATACCTTAGCTATACATAATCAGCTCTCACAAGGGGATGAAGATCAGAAGATCTCGTTCCAAGCCTGGATCGACTTTCTTGTGAGTAGAAGTTGTCTCTAAACCTATTTGCTATATCCTGACAGTTGTCACGCCATGTATAGACCGATATCACGGAGGATCAGACTTCTCCTGACCAAGTGCGAGAGTCCTTCGCTGGTATCGCCCGCGGCAAGGTATCTTTTACCTCCTCTCAACCTAATATTGTCAAATTTGACTTGTTACTGACCTGTGCCCTGTGTCAGCCATACGTTACAGAGTTAGATCTAAAACTGGCTTCTATCCCAGCTCAGACTATCGCTTTCCTAAAAACGGCCATGCCGGAAGCTAACCCAGCCAGTGCTGTGAATACAGACGACGTCACAAATGGAGACGCAGATCAAGGAAGGTTGTTTGCATATGATGGATTCTTAGATAATGCATTCGGTATGTAGAAATGTCACGGCAGGCCATCTCTGCTGTTCATCTGTATCATATTCAGCAACATAAACTAGAGCGCTGCTGTTCTTCCCTTGAATCTAATAGGTAGCTGAATGCAGCCAGCTAGACACGAGTGCAAACTAAAAGGTCAATGCAAAGCTAAACATATACAGCTTCGCATCATCAAAGAAGGGAAGCTTGGTCCAAGGACGTCAAAGTAACGTGATTGCCTTATGAAGACTGATCGCGAGCCTTTTTGCTGGAGGAGACTACATCTGTGACTGTCTGATTCACGCCAGGATTGCAGTGATGCCCGATTCTTCCGCAGCTCCACTCTTTGAGAGGCAAGTCATCTACTGGACTACAGGTGCAGCTGCAGGAGTAGGCGCATTACTATCCAGTTCTGCAGCCTCAAAAATCTCTTCCTCCGTTTTCCCGCTGCTGCAATTGATGCATCAACTATACGACATGCAGCAGCAGGAGCAAGCCTGAGATTCTGAGCCTTTGACCTATGCAGAGATACTACAAAAGATAACATTACGATACAGGCTCTTCGAGGTGGTATTATGGGATGGGTTGGCGGACTTGCAGAGACGATACAAGGCGCATTGATACAAGCTGCGTCTAGTAGAAGTGGCACACCATTATCTCTTTCGATACTGGCCCTAATCTTTAATGGACGGTAGTACACTTTTCCTCTGCTTCGGCGGGTATACACTCCTCTCCACTTCATATCAAGAAAAACAACCTCCCTCGCCATTCATGACTTTCTTCCTGGGTACTGCGGCAGGTGCAGTAGGCGTCCCCACTGACAATTCCATCAAGAATAGATCTCTCACTGGGTTTGCGAAGAATTCTGCAGGCGGATTTGTCAGAGTTGGTACTGTTATCGGTATGCAAGTCCAGGCATCGGCTAGACTGCTGGAATACTTTGAAAAGAAGCGCTTACATGGATGAAAAGGTTCTCAGAACGAATACATACTCATTGTTCATAAAAAATGTTCATGGTAATTACTATACAAAGCTATACCACGAAAAAGCTGTTTTGGCCTTGTGTCAGAGAAGCTGAAGTTCGGAACAGGTCAGCCGAACAAAGCCCGGAAATCACGTACTTTCGCAATCGATCAGCTCAGAGACCGCAAAGATTTGACAATAAAGACTGAGGACCCGCAAAAGGGCGGCCCCAAGCCCAGAGCAGGCGGCACGGTGCTCAAGAGCATTGTAACGGATGGGGCTCAGCTAGTATGTCGGAATATGCAACGCAAGGAGCTGTCGACGGGACATGAATAGGTCAACATTTGAACCACTTCTCAATACTTCATGTATGTGCTGTACAATGCTAGAAAGGACAGGTCAGTGCCTTTGCACATCGAGATAAGACTATATGGACACGTGATTCAAATTGAACCGAGAATGGAAGAAGGAGAACAATGCAGGCTGCAATAGCACGAGGCGATCGTTCATGCCATAGAAGTACTTGCATACTCTAGATAATACACTGTTTCCATTTCATAACATAGCTGTTATCTGTCGTCGGGTGGGGAAACGCAGCATAGACCTCGGTTTGATGCGATGTTGATGCGAGCGAGTGACTGAATGAAGGACCGAGGAAGACGGCAGCCAAACAGTGTATATTGGAGGGTGTGTTGGGCTGGCTGTAGACAGTTCCTGCGTCCACACAGCCGTGTGCACCTCCGTCATCACCTTCCACCTTGATCCACCATTAGACATGCGCCGTCTGCTGCTCTCTTCCCATTGCAACCGCGTCCTTCTGCGGACACAACTGGCCACCGTGGCTGCCCACAGCCGCAGCGGCAGCAGAGCTCTGCAGTGCTGCACAAGGATATCGACATTCAACACCATGCCACGCGACACTGCAAACCGAGGATGGTCACCTGGCGATCCTGTCTTGTTCGATAGCAGCAGCGATCATGGAACTGCGAAAGCGACAAGACAGCCACCTGCAGCGATGAAGCGTGCGAAGCAGAAGGAAGATCCTGCATCGAAGATTGCTCTCCCTCGACATCGTCAGGGTACTCTCAGCCCATGGGCGAAAGCAGCCTGGCAGCCTGGAATGCGCGTCCTCATTGCGACTTCTAACAGCAGGGATACGCTGATCCAGGAAGAAGAGCATCGTATCAAGGTGCATAGCTCACTTAAAGGCAAGCAGAGGCTTGTTGAGGCTGAGGAGGAGAATACATGCATGAAGAGGTGAGGTCCTTTCTGGTTTCCACCGAGCATTGCTAGCCTGGCTGACACTCGCATGCACCCAAGCTTCCGGTCGGCGAGGCATGCAGGATTTCAACGACAATCAAGCGAGCTTAGCCCATTCCAGATCAGCAATATATACAAAGATCCGTCACCTATGTAGGCTGCTCGTCACATACCAGAGCAGGGCTCTCGAGCTGAAAGCAGATTAATGCCAAACCCTCGCCACACAGGCAAAACACCAGGAAAGCATTATATTTACCAGATGACAGCCCGTCCTCCGTCAACGCCGTCCTCAGAGATACTAACCGTCTTGATCCAGACTCCTCAGTAAAGTTCCTTGGTCAAGGATCTAGTACACACAGTCGGGCGCTGCGCCATATTGCACTTGCCCAAGCCAACCTCTTGGAAACCGGTAGGCGAGGATCAAGTAGCAAGTATCAATCAACCATGCAGGCATGCGCAAGTATTTCTTCAAGCGTTACTTCGAGAAGTCGGCCAGCACCGGCACCATATAAGCGTCGGCATATACCGTTCACGAAGTCGCCGCTGCCTTCGGAGCGGTTGTACAGTACAGGGCCCAGTCCAGGAGAAACAAGCAAAGACAAACGACCGGCCTCTGCTGAAATAGACTGGGACGATCCGGTCCTCAATCCTGCTGTACGGAGTCGTGCATCTTCGCCGGCTGCATCTGACAGCAGCGGATTGCCCGAACTACCTTTTAATAATATGTCGAAAAGCGCTGCAAATCTCAAGCCTTCGACATCTACAGATTCGACGACACCAAAAATATATCAGGTGGAGCGGGAGCCATTGCGAGCAACAAAATCAGCCTCATCAAGCCGGCCACAGGCAGATCCCGCGAAAGTGAAGCAACTACGCGTAGCAGGCAGAGAGCATATGCGCCAAGAGAAAGAAGCTCGCATGTTGCAGAAACAAGCTAGGCAGGAGGAATTGAAAGACAAATATCGTACATTCAGCTATGATACTACGACGGTTGTTATACCGAAAATATGGTACTATCGAGGTCTATCTTCTGGACAGATCAAGTTTATGGGTTGCGATACACGCAGTGGATTCTCTGCTGATCAGCCGAGATCTTTGGAGGACGTGCTTGATGGTCTGAAAGGGTAAGCTTGAAATATGAATCCATCTGGGCGTAACAGTGTCTGACTATTTGGGTTTCCGCTCTTCTCCTGGACAGACCTCTCGGATGGGATCTAGAATGGGAGCCATACACTTGGAATGCCACGTTCACAAAAAAAGAGGTTGGGAAAGCAGCCCTCCTGCAACTGGGTGATAGAAATAACATCATCCTGTATCAACTGGAGAGGGGCAGTAGTAAGATCATTTTCCAAACTCTTGCACATCGATTTCAGGATCATTGCATCTGATTGAGGCTTATCTATTGTTCAGCCGTGCCAGAGCGTATTCTCAACGTTCTTGAAGATCCAGACATCGTCAAACTCGGAGTTCAGATTAAAGGTCAGTCACCGACTATTACCGCTCTATACAGCAGCGAGAACGCTGCAACTGATTACATGTCTCTTGTATGTTTAGGCGATGCTCGCAAGATCAGCCGTGATTATCGCTGGCCGTCAGGTGTTCCAATTCTCCCTCGTGGACTCTTGGATCTATCAGACTTAGCTCGACACGTCCATCCTCTTGATCTGCGGCATCGAGGACATGGACTGATCAGTCTACAGAATCTGGTAGCAACGTATCTGGATGCCTACCTCGTAAGTGTTCAAGCCATATGCCATTAATGCTATCTTGTATCTGCCCATACTGATGCGCTAGTGTGACATCCTCACGGCATGCAGGAAAAGGGCGAAGTGCGAACTTCTAAATGGGAGAATCAGAAGCTGGACGCGAAGCAGCGCAAATGCAAGTGCATGAATGCGTAAATTTTCATTATGTACCGGCTAATGCAATTCCACTTAGATGCTGCCAATGACATCTGCGCCTCAGTGCAGCTTTATCAGCGTATCATCGGACATGCCGAAGTAGATGGCCTGGAAATCGATTTCGAAAGCCTGATATGTGACTCTATGCCAAGGCATGATCCTGACCAGGGTCAAAGCGTAGCTGGGAATTTCAAGCCCAGGAAAGCGAAACCATCCCCCAAGCCGTTGAAGCCAAGCACTGAGGCTAATGCAGGAGAGATCAACATGAGGTTAACGCCCCGCGTGCAAGAAGCCTGGTAAGTCAGATGACTGGAGCTAGGGCCTCACGCTAAGCTCGTATTAGGGTCTGACAAGTAGTGGTCATTCCTTGAACAGGGAGAAGTGGTGGACCGATAACCTAGATAAAGAACAGGTCGCCGAAGAAATGGGCGTAAAGCCTGCTACAGTGGTCAACTACATCATCAAAGCCTTGACTACCGATCCAGACCTTCCTTACGATGGAGAGCGGCTACGTGAGCTGATCAAAGACATGATCATCCGAAATGATCAGATGGCTGCATTGCAGCAACTGCTCGAATCAGCTGGAGGAGAAGCAGCAGTGAAAGCGACGGGGTCCAATGTTCTCCGGTAGCACCTTCCGCTATTGCATTACTTTCATTGCAAACTACTGCTGGCGTGACAAACGCTATATCGGCCACAATGGTACTTTCTCTCCTCTTCGCGGGGACCTGTCTCACTCTTTTGCGCCTGGGAGGTGCTACGTCGATTGTAACACCCTCATTTGTGCACCTACGTTCTTTACATGCAGACAAATCGATTCCTGAAATCATTTTCATTATATCTTCGATAGCCTTTGAGCTATTAGCCGTCAGACACCCGGTCACGGCCTGTGTGCTCGGATGTGTGCACAGAAGAAAAGCAGATTCACGAATACCCACCCAATGTGGTCAAGAGTGGTATCATTCGATAGCATACAAGCAGACAAACACCCTCTTGAAATTTTCATATCAATGCCTCTTCTCCATTGCGAGTTAGGACTGTCCTCGTTCCTTTTTCAGTGCTGCTTTTGTCTTGTCTGACAAGGTGAACAGGTTTACTTCGGATGTTTTCTCGCCTGAATAGTGCCTCTACCTTTTGCTTCTCTATCACCTAGACACACACGTATCATACACCCATCCCCTATATATCCTCATGGCTTCAAGCAACTACGTTTCTTGCACGTTAGCAAGTCTTTTCCACCTCATCCACCGCATCCTTGGATCACTGGCTTCCTCTCCCATTGAAACTTTACTTCAAGAGAATTGACTATTGATTCGTGAATAATGTATATTGAAATATACTTCCGCTCTCCCTTTCTCCCTCTATCTCTTCGATCCCTCCTCATTCTCCAGGACCTTTCTGACACAGTAGACCACGAAAACAAGGACTTAAATCCGTAAGAGGAGAAGCGAAGAGACGTACACTAGTACAATCGGAGGGTTCTGATACCGAAAGCATCGACACCGTTCTGGCATGGCGGCCACTAGATTGGGACAAGACAAAAGATACAGAGAGAGCTACACCACCTCCGAGTAGTCTTAAACGGCTAGAACCCGGAAGTCTCGGCAAGCAGCCAGTTGCGACATCTGAGACACGAGATCCCAAGGCTCCTTGGTGTTGAAGCTAGAGCTCGATACTCGGAGAAGGACCGGCGTTGTACCTGAATGAGAGTCAATAGGACCTGTCTTGCCTTGCATCTGGGTTGCTTCTGCACTTGCAACAAAACGGATACCATTTCATCTACACATCGTAGGCTGCATTGGTAGTGCAAAGTCAACACTCGGTGCAATGTGGAATATCTGGTAAAATTCAAGGAAACCTCGTTCCGGCACTCTACATGCGTACCACACTCCTGGCTGTACTTGGCCTACAGGCGACGTCTAAGGGATTTCTGTTGAGGCGTCTATCCAGCCAGTAGGTTCTTGAGGATCCGCGGAAAGCCTTGACGTTCTGGAGACTGAGTTGGAGGACGAGGACGTCGACAAGCCACGTAGCACCGGTGCTTGCGTAGGTCGTGGAGCGACTTGTCGACTAGTGAGGATGAAACGCTCAGTGGTTAATCCAGCTTGTAAATTAGATTCGCCTGTTGGCTTCTCGCCTTATCAGCTAAAGAGAAGTCAATAATTTCCTCGTTGATGGTCCTCTTGTAGACAACCTTTCTGGCAATGCGAGCCGGAATGGAGAAGAAGGCATAATGGAGGATCATCTCGGGAATTTCAATTTGTTCCCCCAGCCAAACGCTTCTGATAGGATTCCCAAGAAATGGCTTACGCCGACAGACTCCTGGACGTGAGATTGAAGCGCAAGTCTGGATCGGGTGGACGGGCTCAACAAGTGCGAAGGAGTTCTTCTCATCGCCATATCAACTTTGAGAGTGAGCTCCTCATGGTGCATGCCGCTATCACATCGTGCTGTGCGGCATTTTACACAGTGCCGCGTAACGTTGATGAGCTTGCAATCTGTATGGAGGGGGAGCGTTTTATTAGCTACTTTACGCAAAATAGGATAGCATTAATAACCGAACATAGCGCGATCGGCCAAATCTCACTTCGCGATAAGGCTTGTACAGTTATGAAGGAGTTACGTAAAGCAGGTCGCTCCAACAGCTAAGATTTAGATACGATGCTGAACAATGCACGAGATAGCTGGGAACTTCAAAGAAGAAGATATGGCAGTCAGTCCTTAGCAATCCCGTGTCTCAAGCTTGTCAAGCCATGTTCCGTAAGGACAGCCTGTTTCGAAGTCGTGCAGCTTCTGCCAATCTGGCCGTTGCTTGAACAGGTTGAAACGGCGATCACCAGAGCTAGCGAACAGATCGCTCTGGTTATACAGCAGGTATGAAATGCTTGGATCGAGATAGAGGTAATGCAGCAGTCAAATAAACGGAGTCTCGTATTGGCGATGGCATGTTCTGCTACTGCACAAGGGTTATCGCAAACCGGTGAGGTCGGCAAAAAGTGCCATATCGCAAGCCCTATCGTGTCTATTCGTCATCGGACATTCGAATGACTCTTTTCGGTCTAGCCGGTCCTCGTTTGACTGTCAGTTCCTCCTTCTCCGCAGTGTCGGCACCAGACTTTCCCACCGGCGCCGTGTCTTGCTGAACATTGCGAGACATAGCAGCTTTGGCCGCCCTTTCGCGTGCATTCGAGCTGCTGTTGCCCTGTCGAGCCTTCTCCTGAAGCTCCCTTCTAACTTTCTGTGAGGAGATGGTAGGCAGGTCATCCTCGTCTTCCCCTTGACCTGCCTCGCCCGTCCTACCAACTATTGAGATCAAAGGAGTTGTTTGATGCTGAGCGTTTTTCTCCGTGTCTGACGTATTGTCATCCAAGTCGGAGTCGTCGCTAGAAGGCTCCGAGGAGCTCTCGTGTGCTTGATGGCGTCTGGTTGCTCTGGCTTGACGACGTTCTTCTCGTCTCGCTCGTCGCTCTTCGCGGTCTGTTTCTTCTGCCTCCTCATTATCGTCTAAGAGCCTGTCAACATCGCTTGTACCCATGTGCTCAACTTGATCATCATTGACAAAAAAGCTGTCTTCATCCTCCTCGTGTTCTTCATCCTCTTCAGGATGATCCTCCGAATCATACATGATCTGATGGTGCTTCCGTCTGGCCTCTAATCTTCTGGCTCCACCGCCGGATCTAGCAATTGTGCCAACGTCATCACCGTCATTGTCGTCGGTGGCATCATCGGTCGAGTCGGTCGCGTCCGAGTCACCCAGATTGTCTTCTTCTTCTTCTCGTTCTTCTTCCGCATCGTCGATATTGTCGGCATAACTAGCTATATCACACTCACTGCCGCTATCACGGTCTATGAAGCTGAGCTGTGAACCTTCGCCTGTTGCTCTCGGCGGTGACGTAGCGTTCTCGTTCAAATCATCTCCATTGGCATCGAACTCGGAATCAGAATCATACGTCGCACCACTGGAAGTGTATCAGCACCTCCTTCACTATTGTTACTCTGTTATAGCTTACCAGTGCTGACAGGTGCCATCTTCAATTTCCCAGTTACAGTCGATACATCGACGGACACCATCTTCAGCGTCTCTGATACCATGTCGCAGCACATCTCTGCTACGATTGTGTCTAGCATATTGCAGTGGACGTTCCGTTCTGCTCAAGAGGAGGTCGCGTCTCACAGCAGCAATAGCGCGATCCTCGGCTGCACGCAAACGCTCTTCTTCCTGGGTGCCAGCATTTATAGCTCTGTGGATTCGTTGACCGCCAGCTCTATTGGCCCTACGTCTGGCGTTGCGTAACTCAAGTAACTCATCAAGATTCCTGCTGCGGGTCCGATCGTTTACTTGCAGATGTTCAGATTCATGCCTTCGACGGAGTCCGTTAGCAACGGGTTGATGGGACGGCCCGGGCAGGTCATCCTCAACTGGTCCTGGTGCTTCGCTCGAGAAAAGATTGTCCAGTGCAGTTCTTTCTCGGTCAGGTGGTTGGACGTCCGTGCCGAGTTGTTCAGCTCGATGGACCTGCGTCTGCATCCCAGCGAGGTTTTTTGAAGAAGCCGCTGAATTTTGTGACTCGGCAGCACTGTCATAGTCTGGTTGTATGAAGTCTTCGTCAGATTCTTCATGTAGAAGCCCTCGGCGGTGATTACTCCTGTTGATGCCAACCTGACCTGGATGATGTCTGAGGTTTCGGTCGCGATGCTGACCAGAGCGCGCGTCTGGTGCAGACGGACCGGCACCCCTGAGAGACACGGCGCCTGATCAATGTTATGCTGTAGTAACTCGAGATGCTGCTGCGGCTTACCTGGCTCCTCTAGGAAACAAGCCTCCCCAAGTCTCATCGACAATGTTGTTACATGCCCGCTCGGCTTCTATTGACTGCGCGCGTCTTCCAGCCGTTTGAGCAGCTAACAAATCCGTCACTCCTCGCAGCGCGAAGACGGGGAAAGGTGGAAGGGACACATGACTCCTGCATTGTGGACAGACTAGATTCTTCCGTCTTGAACGTTCTAAAGCAGGTACTCTCGGTGGGCGTCCTGGCGTAAGAGGCTCCTGAGTGGTAGGCTCAAAGTTCGCAGTGCCGTTTGGAGCGGATCGGTCTGCGATGGGATGTGGCTCGATGACGGCGGGCGCTGCCACCGCTTCAGACGCGGCTCGACAAGCGCCGACTTGCTCGCCCCTAGTGGTCTGAATGCGGAGGCCCCCACGGACCGCTACAGGCGAAGAAGACTTGTCGCTGGCAGAATCAACAAACGGATCATCTGTGTTGTAGTCGTCTTCCACAGGCACTAGATCGTATAACTGATTTTGCTCCTCCTGTCGGTCCTGGTGTTGTCGTGCTCGTCCAATCAGATTGTCTCGTCTTGCAGCGGTGGAGGGAGAAGTCCGGCGTGCGACCAAATGTCTGATTTGCCGATGATCAGATCCCGCCGAGACCTCCGAGGAAGAGTCTTCGTCGCTAAATTCATCAAAGCTATCGAAAGGTTCGCTGTCTTCGTCACCATCGGGTTCGCGGTGGAACCAGTTCCACAGGTCGTCTCGACAAAAAACGTGACCGCAAGTCAATCTGGTAGTGAGGGAGGCCATTAGATCAAGCCAGTACAGTAGACGATCCAGAGCGTGAACATACGCTAAGGGATGATGTAGAGCTTCCAGACAAATGTTACAGGTCAACGACTCGCTGACCTTGGAAAGCAGAGACTGGTGGCTTTCCTCGGTCTGAGCGACATGGAAGCAGTCTTAGCTAGTGGCGGAAGCAGCCATACGCCAGCTAATGCTCACTGTATGAGCCTGAGATAACTCTGATCTGAGCTTGGCGACTTCTGCTCGGAGGTCGATTGCTTCCTGTCGAAGTTCAAGGCTCTCTTCTCCGGCTTTGGCGCGACCTTTGCCCTTCTCTGCTCGCGTGTACTTGCGCGATGGCACAGAAGCTTTTTGCTCGTCCTCACTTCCCTCTCCAACTTTCACTTGAGTGGTTTCAGACTTTGTGTCTTCGTGTTCCTTTTCCTGTGTACCGAGGTTCTCCAGCTCGTCTACATTTGAGACTGCTGACAGGGTTGATGTGTCCGAAAGCACGTTACTTTCGCGATAGCCTTCTTCAGGCTGCACATCCACGGTCTCGATAACCTTGCTCGCTGATCTTGGCTTAGCTGGAACCTCGTCTGGCTCTGATGTATCGCGATTAGATCGCTTTGATTGTCGTCTACGTCGATTACGACGGTCGGAAGTGGAAGTGACAGTGGCGATACCAGAAGGTGCGTCTGAAGCAGGTGCTGGGATATCTGTGGACTCTGGTGGCGCAGATGAGTCGAGTCGCCGTCTCTTGGACGTTGAAGCTACTGGTGAGGCTGTAGTCGCCTCTCCTGCTCCTGCTCTTGCTGAGGTCGAGGTGGATGGATCCACGATATCATCGTCGCTCTCTTGTTTGACTCGCTTGCGACGGCGCGAGTTAGCCATCAGCGAGTCCAGGCAGCTTGAACAATGTCAGGCCTTGCTACTTGTCTCAGTCGCTGCAGTGCTGCTGAGCTTAAATAGTCGCCTTCCAACTCGAGTAGAGTGAGACCCTGACGCGCGACCAACAAAAAAATACGCAATCGAGGTGCAAGTTATCGATGGCAAAGCCGCAAGCATGGCCTCATTAAAGATGCGCTTTCATGGGCTACACGCAGTGCTACACTGGTCCGCAAAACTTCCATTATGTATAGGTTCCAGCGACGGCACTCGGGCCCCGTCGAAGGTACTACACACGTGCTCAAGCTATTCGGCTTGCCTCTGCCCTGTGTGCAATCTAATTCGAAAGAGCTTGATGTTTGTAAATGTCTTCCGGCCGGTGACGACTCCCGTATGCTCAGCAGGCTGCAGCAATTTAGCTTCCTCCACTTGAAGCGAATTTGTGGCTAACGTGACGAAGATCAATCAGGATACAAGGACTCATTCCCTGTGGAGCCGGCCAAAATTCTTACAGCATGCATCAAGGAACGTCTGCAGAGTGTCTTCGTTGCGGACTGTTTGTGAAAGCAACACTGAGCAATTTGCGTTCTGCCTTAGGATATGAGCTAAGCAGCTCGCGAGAGGCGCCGTTAGCTCGGGATCGTAAATCTGCACAATAGAGATATGCCGAGTATCAGCCAAGTAGGCTATGGTAGCGCTTCGTCGATTGACACACCACGTCGCTCGCTACAATCAAATCGAGCGGCTTTGAACACGCAAAGGCCATCGGGTTCCACCAATCCAGCTTTTTTATGGAAGCTGCAACGCTGTCATCGAACATTTCGGTATCTGCAAATCAGATAATCGAGTCAGGCTCGACCACCTTGCGCATGGCTGAAAGACTCACTGAGAATCAGGTTGCTTTGTAACCTGTGTAGGACACCATCATGGAAATCCGAGGCAATTAGACTGCCACTTCTTCCTTCTTGAAGCTGATGTATCAATACCGCCAGCATACCCGCCCCTGATCCGACTTCCAACACGCGCTTATGTATGACTAGATTGGGATCTGCTATCAAATGGTTTGCTAGGTATAGCGCAGCCGGCCAAGTGTGCAGGCCCGTTGTGCCTGTTGGCAGATCTTGAGTGTTGGCTCTCTGTTTCCGGAACGGCGAGTTCTTTGCTTACCTCCCGAAATCGAAGCTTCATCCTCCACTGTCAAGACCGTCTTGAAGCGATTGACATCGCTCGAGAAAGAATAGTAAAAACGTCGTATGTAGGTTGCACTTCAGAAGACAATTAGAGTGTGCTGAAGAACTTTGTCTTTGGTGATTCTCACTCAGCTGAGGCAGCCGGCAGTGCCATCAAGCTGCTCAGGTAGAACAGCAAACTTTCATGGGCTTCAAGCTATATCAAATGCATTAGACCTACACACCTTACCTCTGGCGTTTGGTTACTCACATCTTCGTTTGTCTGCGCTGCGATTTCCGCTTCAAGTTGGTTGACAATTCGCTTCCAAAAGGCTTTTCGCCATGGCGCAGCGCCAATTGATGAATCGTAATGGCTATTATTCTCTAGCAATTCCTCTGGTTCAACAATATTGTGTACCAACCAGAGTTGTACAGCTTCTGCGGATAGTCCTGCAGGCAATGGGACCAATCGAACGTCCTCGGGCAGTCGTGCATCATAGTGTTTCTTCAAAGACCAGAGATCTTCAATGGTGGGGCTACCGATGTCTTTGTCCATTGTACAGCTCATACATTGTGTGGAGGCCACAATGGTAAGGCAATTGAGTGGAGATAAAGGAAGAGAAGGCCAAATTCTTGTAACGCGATCAAAGTGGAACAGACATCTGCACTTGACCCGGCCCATGATGGCGAGGTTGTCGTACCTCTTACTCCTTCAAAGCGTCGGAGCAGTCTAGTGAGCGCGACCTTACAGGATGATCTATCAAGGGACACTAGCTAATACTACAGTGCTTGCAAACAGTCTGGCAATTCGACCATACAGGCCAGCCCAAAGACGAACTTGCCAGTGAAAAGGCACGTAGATGACGAAGTGGAGAATGATTCGAGTCTACCCAAGCGATCGCGGGGGAATATGTCGGTAGTTGTGAAAGAACTGTACAAGCAAGATGAAAGGTGCATACGGCCGAGGAAGTGAGTTTCAATGTAACCGAAGAAAAGTCACGTGAAATTTGTTTGAATTGGAGTAGGACAAAGAACATTCGGTGACCTACACCTGCACCGGATGGTCCGGATGTCGGACGCTCAATGGAATTTTGCTAGTAGTCTTGTAACAGTAGATTTCTTCACATGGCTTGTATCTACATCAAATATATCACATAGGATTAGTACATTTTGTTTAAATTGTCTATGCAGAATAGTGGCGGTGTGGGAATTGCCACCGGCAACAAAGGTCTTTGCAGCGAAGGGAGTTCGGCGTGCCTCTTGAGCATCCAACGAACTGAGTGTAACGCGTCGCACCTACCTAACCCTCAAACCCTATTCTATGTTGGTAACATAGGTTACGTATCCTAGCAAATCTAATTTTTCGGACAGTGCTGTGCAGGTCACTACCGGGGTGACCTGCACAGCACTGGACCAAGATTTTTCCGTTATTACGTTTTTATAGACTTTTCTCTGCCCAGCTATAAAAGCGGGCGTGCTTTGTGCCTTGTCTCTTGTATTCTTTAGATACAACAATGACAATGGATACCACAGTCTCCTCTGCCTCATCGACCGGCTCTAGCATGTCAACTACCGGTACCAGCAGTACTGCCAACTCTCGCCAAGCAACTCACTCACGGAGCTACTCCAACATTTTCACCGGACGAACTGCGGCAGGACATCATAACGTCCCATTCAATGACCCTAGACCAGCAGAAGCCGCTCACGTCACAATTCTTCTACCAAAGCCTTCTACCAAAGCCTTCACACACACTCCACATTTCCGGTGGTTGACCGGTCCGCCACTGGACGCTCCGGACCACCCGACGGTTTCCATATTCCGTCGTCGGGTTCACCTCGAGAGCCCATCTCTATGTTATCGGCGAGCCAGTACGCGCACGTTTGAAGATAATTCAATTTGTGGAACTTTGGCACTTTACCGATGATGGAAGCCATGACTTACAGGCTGTCACCTGAACAGAGTCTCCGGGTGGAAGATAACGGTGATGATGCGGTTCAGGGCGATGCAATGGCCAAGCATGCTTTCCCTGAAGAACTTATTGAGGGCAAATCTCATACCTTTTATTGAGGGCAAATCTCATACCTTTTATTGAGGGCAAATCTCATACCAGAGCATGGGACAGGTACATAGCCGTCATGCGCGACATAGGAGTGGGGCAAGGTGTCTGCGAGATGGTCCTTCGGTTCTTGACGGAATGGCAATTCCACCCATTGCATTCGGAGTAAAAACCCAAAGGTTGGTACTAAAAAGTTCGATCACTTCATATTTATTGATGTTTGTTTGAGAGTTTGCTTCTTTTTTTCCTTCTTATCACTTCCAACCAACGTCCTTTTTTGGCAATCACACTCAAAAGTCGATCTCTTCTTTTTTTTCCAATATGACTTTCTGTCATGAACCAGGCAAGAGCCCCCGAGAACATTCTGGAAGATTCCACGTCATCGTGCACAGCCGCCGCCATCATGGAATTTTCAGGAACATTTGCCACCATGGAACCCTCTGGAAAGTTCCATGCACCGCCACGCTTATTCAGCTTCGCCACTGCACCGCCTCACTAACAAATAT
The DNA here is from genome assembly GCA_024345325.1 of Cystobasidium tubakii. Classification (NCBI taxonomy): domain Eukaryota; kingdom Fungi; phylum Basidiomycota; class Cystobasidiomycetes; order Cystobasidiales; family Cystobasidiaceae; genus Cystobasidium; species Cystobasidium tubakii. The sequence continues at coordinate 187,472 of BROO01000001.1, read as the reverse complement.
AAATACTCATTGTTGTAGCCAGCCTCTCTCGTCTTCCTTCAGATCAGTTCTTGAATAGTCAACCCCTAGTATGGTTTACCTACGGTATCCTGCTCCAACACTACACTAATCGGTGCAGCTCTTGAGCGGTCGCCTGCTTCTGGCTGTCTGTCTTCGTCTAGGTGAGTAAACCATAATCCGACAATTGCCCAAGTCAAGAGAACTCCCTTAGTCTTATGGATCCTCTTGACTTCTTCCCAGGCTTCTTTGGCAGCATCGTGTTCCATCACCTCTTTACATTGGTCTGCCAAGTCATCACTGACTATGGACAAGTGTCATGAACCAGGCAAGAGCCCTCGAGAACATTCTGGAAGCTTCCACGTCATCGTGCACAGCCGCCGCCACCATGGAACATTCTGGAAAGTTCCATGCACCGCCACGCTTATTCAGCTTCGTCACTGCACCGCCTCACTAACAAATATAAATACTCATTGTTGTAGCCAGCCTCTCTCGTCTTCCTTCAGATCAGTTCTTGAATAGTCAACCCCTAGTATGGTTTACCTACGGTATCCTGCTCCAACACTACACTAATCGGTGCAGCTCTTCTTGAGTGGTCGCCTGCTTCTGGCTGGCTGTCGTCTTCTAGGTGAGTAGACCATAATCCGACACAAGTAGACTCGAACATTCGAGAAATACCTCCAAAGGCGGTGATGCTCTATGGGATATGAAGGTCTTCTGGGAGGATGAGGATATGGAAAGGGACGAAGGAGAGGACATTGGGTCGCAGCCTCAAAGCCACGGAGAGGATGAAGTAGAAGAAGACTCTTTCTACTCACCGGGGAAATCGCTATAGGATACTGCAGAGGATGACTCTGAGGACCGTACGAACTATAGACGACTTTACACTTTACAGACTGGCAAGGTTGGCTCAGGATGTAAGTTGCGTAACTGTTGTCTATGTATGGTTCGAATTGGATGGTCAAGGAACGAGAGAGAAAGAGCTATGCTACAACGGCTTTTATAGGCTGTGAGACGAGCAAACTCTGCTTGATTGTTTTAGCTGTGCTATTGGAAAGTAGACGAGTCAGTAAAACGAAAGCAAAGAGTTCGCGAGGTTACCTGATGATTTGGCCAGATCGTGTAACCGGACTCGGCAGCCATCCGCAAGTCGTGGATAGGCATAGAAGGTGATAGTTGAGAGAAGGAAGTGTAGAGAGGCGGCTCGAATCTTCGAGAAGGTGGACTGGTAGAGCACTCGCAGTTCGAGCGGTGTTTACACCGCTCACACAAAACAGAGACGATCGGGGAGGAGTTGGAGCTGGGGGGGGGGGGGGGGGACAGTAGTCGTATTGACTCGCTGTTATTCACAGGACCTACTAAGTCTGTTGACGAAAGACTTGAGTATGATGGGGGATTTCGACGTGGGGAGGTTAGGATTCAGAGGAGCAGATGTTCAGAGCTAGACGATTGTATTCGACGAGGTCAGAATTGATCAAGAAAGAGAAGAGGAGCTACGAGGACATGGATGCCTTTTATACTAAAGGTGGCTGGTTCCTATAAAGAAGGCGGGTGTTGTACGATAAAGGTCCGGTGACAATCTATCTTGTTCAGGCAGGGCAGAGTTCATAGATTAATACGAAAAATACCAGGGCGAGAGATGTTGAAGTCGGCGACTGGAGATGGCAGGGCAGGTTCTTTAGGTTGTTGCGCGTCGGAGCGTGACAGGCTGTCTGGCTATCGTGAGGCTGATAGGAGCTGTTACGCCCAAGGCTGGCTTCGTCCATGTCACTTGAAGGGCTGTCGGTGTCGCGAATGAGAACAGGGCTGATTCTGTAGGTGGCAAGGGAGACTGGAGGTGAGACGGGACTCGGGATGGACTAACTAGAAATAGATTGTAGAGACAAGAAGGGTATGTGATTGTATATGGATTTTTATACTAGACAGACTAAGGCGGGAAACAGCGGTAGACAACAGAACTAGATAGCAGGAGGAAACGGTTGACAGCGGGACTAGATAGCACAAGGAAGCGGTTGACGAAGGGAAAAGGATAACGGATGTATATATATATATGTATATAAAGAAAATACTACTGTATAAGAGGTTTGGAGGCCGGTAGATGCCGAGCCGCTCTTAGGTTCATGACAGTCGGCCAGATGTCAGGAACCTAATTTCGTGCAGAGTTTCAGGAATCAAATACAATCTTCTCGTCTAACAGCGACGACAATTTTTTGAAGCAGCGGATGCGAGGGAGGTGATCTCCAGTAGATCAGGTCGTACGGGGGCTGAGGAACTCGTTGTAGCGTTCAACGACAAAAATTGCGTGAAATGAGCAATACGAACTACAGGTGGATCATCACAGGCCGTGCGCGATGAAGGTGGCAAGGCAGGGACTGGCTCCCACAAAAAACACTCAGCCGTCTTTGCGAAGACAGGTCTCGTAGAATCGAAGGCAGGTCTGGACGCAGGAAATCTGCCTGTCGATATGTGCTCGTCAACGAGGCGTACAGTTTGCAAGTCTGTCCGGACCCGACGTGCGTAACTGGGGGGCGGGAAAGGCCATGAAGACAACGGTTTGTGGTCAAGGTATGTCCAGTTCGGGCAATGGCTGGTGCGATGTATGATCTGCGGTCCTGCCATGGCATGCACAAGCCCTTGTTCACCGATTCTCAGAAGTTTTGCCAACACCGTGACGTCCTGGAGTGTTCGAAATGCAAGCGGGTGTTTCATCGGGACTCTGCGGCAGCTATGATTATCGGATCTATTTCCTGGCACCTTCTACAACACAGCTGTCATCCTTGGTGCACGCCGAATGCTAGGTGCGTGCGGTGCATGGGTTGGGTCCAGGATACCAGCCGATGACGCCAGCAAAGAAAACCTTAGCCAAACGGAACCTAGCGCGACGGATGCGACAGCAGCTCACGCTGCTTGATAAACTTATGGTGGGTGATTGGACTCTCTCGTGTATTGCGCTGGAGCCTGTCTGACTGTAAGAGGGGGTCTTCTTAAGCTGGGAATACCGGAGGTAGTGCTCAACGGTATTGCTAATGCTGAAGAAGGAGTGAGGAAGGAAAGGGATGTTAGTTTGAAAGATTCAAGGATCACTCACGAGGGGATCGCTAATCTCTGAGGATTGTGGAGGTTACTGCGGTGATCTAATTTGGAGGGGGCTTGACAGATTAGGTTTAGGATAGTGGTGTTGAACGATTGATTCACGAGACTTAAATGTAAGCTATATGAATGTACTAATCGATACAGAGTCAAGAGAAAGTGGAATCATCTATCAGTAGTCCTTGCTTGTTGCCCTGTGTATGTCCTTATTGTCCTGGTCCTATTGTCCCGGTCCTTATTGTTGATCAGCGCCAACAATAGCGGACCCAGATTGTGGCGCTAATCTGCAGTGGACTCCGCACAGAGCCTCGGCCGGGGTTCCTTATTTGATACATACAAGTACTGTTGATAACAATACAGTGCGCAGTGTGCCATCCTCACACTGACAAAGGCGCTATATCGTGCATGCGTTTTGAGGCAGCCTGTGCAGCCATGATGCTGTCGCGCAGTGAGAACAGGGCGGGACCTGTAGGTGGCAAAAGGACTGAAGGTGAGACGAGACTGGAACTTGGACTGTGAACGAACGGTTCAGGACTAGATTGCAGAGACAAGAAGGATATGGGATTTTCTATGGGCTTTTATACTTACGGACAAGGCTGGTAAGATTCTCAACATATATATTAAACAGGCAAGAGGCCAGTGGAAGGTGGCTGGTATTAGTGATATGTCCGTATATGGAAAGCTAGTGTTATACTAAGAACGGCAATGTACTATTGTGGTAGGGATGGCTGACTGCTGAGGCCGGCTCTGCCCCAGTTTGGATATTACTTGTTTGAAGTGTCTTGCAAGCGGTGGCTGGTTGTCACGTGACTTGCTCTTGGACTTGGAAGTAGCTATAGGCGAGATTCATGACAGATGCTTTGAGTCTTTCCTGTAATACAGTTCTCTGCTCGTAGGAGCGTATGATCATGTACACGGGACTGGGTGAGTCGACTGCGCTGGTGGGGCAATAACGAGCACGAGATTTAGCTGACGACGTACGACAATGTCCGAATCCAATACATTTTCTGATATCGGCGCACACAAAAACGTCCTGGTCTGATTGGCGTGTGCGGCGACTGCAAACGACCGTCAACATGGGATACTTTTGGACGACACACGCGACTTCGTGGAATTGCCTCATGACATATGGTCTGCCAGCTGTATCACTACGTTTATGACCCCATTGCGGGACTTGTCAGGGCGCGCGTGCGGATCGCGATCGATCCAAATGCGGTGCGACAAGCAGCCCTGATACGGAAGCCAGAGGCAGACGAGATGCGGTCGGGTTCTCACACAACCTGTTGTCTCCAGATTCGTATATTGGTACAGTTTGCTGTGGGCGCCTCACTTGGTAAATGTAATACAGCACGCTATGCTACAGAATTGATGTGATAATTGCCTATACATGACAACCGGGACACGCCCCTAGCTGGTGTACGTATATATCGCAATCTATGCAGAACTGGTGCTTGCACTTCGGGCATTCGTACCTGCCAGTTGGGCTGCTGGGCGGTAGAGCTGCATGTCCCGGCCCACCAGCTACGAGTTCAGCAGTATGCGCCGTGGGCGGTGGGCCCGTGGGCTCCGCATAGGGAGGAAACGTCACTGAGCATCCATAGCAATGCGCAGACATTGTATCAGGACTGGGAAAGGTGACGGCCATCAGTCTTCCATGCATCGCAGGCCGAAAGTAAATCACTCACACTCCACCGTTGACCTCCAGCCAATTACCTATAGGGAACAGGTGTCGATAGCTTCTTGCAAGATGCGGACTGGAAACGATGGTAAGGCGACAGATGCCGCAATCAGTTGGCACTTCGCATAATTTGGAGTCGCATCGAGGACAGATGTAGCCGCGCGACTTGTATAGCTTCGAGTGACATGAACACAAGGTTGGATATTGTGATTGTGCTAAGAGAGTCGGGAATCCCATAATCATGAGATCTGCTCCATTGGATAATCCTCCAGGTTTTTGAGCTTTCACCGATGCAGGAGGAAGAATCGATTCGAAGAGCAGATCCTTGAAGTGATCCTCGTTCAGACAGACAGAAAAGGTGCCTGATAGACAGGATAAGAGCTTGCGGATGTTTTCTGGTATAGAATGACCTACCTCTCGTTTGCTTGCAGATGTCTCGGCAAAGACTGACTTCGGCAGATAAGCCAATAATTGTCACTCGGACCCGATCTTTGGCCAGTGCTTGTATTGTATCATGTACATTGCCTGGATCGCACGTAGTAAGACTTCCAAAAATGATGACTGCTTCCCTCGAGCCATGGGTCGGCAAGTGACTACGGCCCAAAAATGTCAGTGCTTATGCTTGAGAAGCGTTGCTAGGCCGACCCGCTTACGCTAATCCAGACCGCGCCATGTTGAGTGCATTCTGCAGACTTGGTTCACCGCTCGCAAGGAGCTTTTTCTTGTTCTGCAAAGCCTTCAGATGCTCGACCGGATTGCCTCCCAACGGACTGATGCGCTCTGCCATACCATCGCGCGTGACGATGATACCGAGCTGGGATATCGGATTTTGGTCGAAGAACTCGCTAACAAACTCTTGTGCGTATTTCAAAGTCAATTCCAGTCTGGAAGGGCGCATGTCTCGGTCCAGCATTGATTCGGACAAGTCGATGATTAGGAAGATATGTCTGATAATACCGCGCTGAACAGCTGCAGTGTCGCGCAAGATTCGCCTCCGCTTGTTCGAAGTAAGGAACGCAGCGACTGCTCCTTCAAGCGAGCCATGTACGTCTTCAGTAAGGACATCCCAAGATCTGGCATACTCTTCCTCCCAGCTGAGCTTCAGCTTGTTGCTCTTCTTGCGGGTCTCGGTATCTCCCTCGAACTCGTCGTCCTCGGCTCCCTCCACGTCCGCATCATCCATATTGACATCTTCTTCACCTTCTTCGTCATCTGCTATCCTAGCCCGTCTCTTGCCCTTCTCTGCTGCCGAGAAGCGAACACCTTTGCCTTTGCGGCTTGTGTCTTGACCTTGATCTTCGCTGACCACGCCGCCGTTCGCTTCTACTTCGTCTTCGTCGTCACTGTCCACAAAACGAGGCCGCATAGCGACAAGAGACAGCTAGTGAGGCAGTCTAGCGGTGCAAACCCGAGCGCTTGTTGCAAGGTGGCAGACCATCAAGAGACGACATTTCAAATGTGATGCCTAGAGTGATCGGCCTCTTATGCGTTCCTGCACTGCTATCCTATGTGTACTACAGCTGCCTCAGGTGCACAGGAATTGTTCAAGTACTATATTCTACATTTCTTATGCTCTCTATGCGCTCTCTTCAGAGACGTCCTACCGCTCTGCTCAGAAGGTGTCTGTCTCGGCACTAAAGAGCCGGCCGTACGTGATGATGGTGCCGTATACCAGCACTCCGCCCGCTATCGACATATACGCCGCTATCGCATGAAGCACACCAGCATGCGCCAATACTAAAGGGAGAGCTACGCCAGTCACTACGAACATGCTTGTAAGGAAATGTCCGAAGTCGACACCCCCGCTTGAATAGTCGGCACTGAAATCGTCGGCTCCAGAACAGCGAGCACACGCAGAGTTTGGTGCAGGGGCTAGGACGAATATCGCAGCTGTTTGTAGAGTACAGACAAGGCCAAAGTCAGAAAGATTGCCCTGCATCCTTGCTGATTTGCCTCGTGTCTCTCCGAGGTAGAGCTACTCACCAACGAGTAGCGGAATCCAGTTACCAAAGAGCGCACAGGACAGGATGACTAGGAGGAAGCCCAACGCCAAGACGAAGGACAGACTGAATCATTGTATTTTAGTTGACCTCGGACTTTCGAGCTTTCACCGCTCTGCATGGTGAAGCCGGGCTGTGGGCCAGACCAGCTTACAGAATGATGCCCTGCTGAGCATTGAAGCGGAATAGCGATCTCATCGTGCAGTTCCAGAGCGATGCACACGATTGCTTGACTGCTAGCTGTGGCCAGTCTGAAGAGACTAGTCGGACCAGGTCTGAAAGCGCCTCGCTGATGACCGCCATCAAGTTGCGGTTCCGCCACGAAGACGTGTCCGGTGATGAGACGTATGGCCGAGACAGTAGTACAGCACTGTAGGTCAAAGGTATATAGAAGCACTCTAGGGTACTGTATTGAGGCATCCGAACCCAAAAGACACGACTGCATGGAGCTGCTTTGAGGCTTCAGCTGCAGATCTTGCCACGTGCCTTTCATGCAATGGCGCAAGCAGGCCTGGAGGGTTGACTCGCTACACAGCTAGATGAAGGGAGTGGTCTGCAGCATCTGCCTTTGTGAAGCTCTAGGAAACACAAGGCTTCTCGCCCTTCACGCGTCTGTTTCCCAGTCCCGATCATCCTCATTGTATCTGCAGTGCCAAAAAAAGAGAGGTCGGGCTTGATTCGACGCCTCCATGTCTGCCTTAGACTCAGAAGAGAACAGCCAGACTGAATCTCGTCTCAAGGTACATATACATGGCTCAAGATGGACCGAAAAAGCGCTTCGTGTATGTCGAGGTGCCTCTGCCGACGAAGCGCGCGCGTTCTGTTCGCCCGGTAGCAAGAGGAGCAGTAGATACTGGTGAAGCTGTGGACCTCGCGCGTGGCCAGGCCACTCGGAATGGAACTTCGTCATCGTCTTTTGCTCCTTCGCTCAAAGGAAAGGAAAGAGAATTTGACCAAGACTCGCTCGAGAGCTCCCAGCTTGGAAATGGAGGCCTCACTCAAGCGGCACAAGCGCCTTCACAGGAGGTTCACTCTACGGGTGTAATTCCAGCACTCTCTGAAGATAATCAACATGCTGGACCTTCAATATTATCTATACCTCAAACCAATCTAGAATTGCCGACTCGTGCGCCTGCATTACTGCAGACAGGCAGTACAAGCTCTAGTACATCAACAGCTCTAGATGCAGAAATCCAGGGTCTGGGGGAGCAGAGAAGAAGAAGGAAGAACAGCCGAACGAAGAAACGTAACATCGTAGAATCTGAAGGTTCGAACTCAGAAAATCCACACCCTAAAGTACCTCCTCCTGTCCCGAACAGCACACTACTGGAAGGAGCCTCTGTCGAATCAACAAACCCTCCTACCCATCCATCTGGCGCTAACGGCGGTTCATCCCGGGAAGTGCCTTCCTCGAAAGTACGCACAGGAGACGAGGAGCCCGAATACACTGCATTGGGCGTAGACGAGGAAATCTGCAAGATATTGGGAAGGGAGCTACACGGACAAGAGCATGCTTACACCGTTAAGCTAACAGGCGGTCAAAGAGCATTAGTGAGTAGACGTCGTACTCGATGCCCCTTTCGCGGACTATCATGCCCGCTGACGCTGTAGCACGTCTTAGGTTCCTGAAGGTGCCTTGCATGAATATCAAGACCTCTTAGACGACTGGCTAGGTTTATACGACGGTGGCTGGCGTGAAGACGGGAAAATCTACACTGATTCCGAGTCTGAAGAAGGCACACCTGCAAACACGAGAAAACAGGTAGACACCGACGAGGCTTACAGTGACCAGATGCCTGAGGCATCTCCCGATCCCGACCAGATGCGTGTAGACGAGGATATTGACAGTGGCGAGTCTGACGAGATACCCTTCCGGGGCGAAGCCAGTCGGAGATCAGCACGGGAAGCGGCAAAGAGGAAGGTAGATTACAGCAATCAGGCCGAGTACAATGAAGACGATGAAGATTCCGCGGAAGGTGCCTTGACTGAATCGGACAGCGAGTTATCCGTTTTGAACAGTCCAATGTCGAAGCACAGGTCATCTCCCGGCAGTGGGAGTAACTGGGCACGCGTTCATCCCAAGAAGGGAACCAAACGGAGTCAGGCATCCAATTCAGTCATACGGAAACTTGACAAAGACGATGGTGATGTGACTCCAGAGGAGGAGTTTATCGAGGGCGGCGTGCGAGAGGAAGACTTACGCTCAGAGCAGTTCCACCAACAGGTGAGGCTGGCTTTCATTGTCAAGGCATGCTTATGCATCCTTCTGACGGACGCTTCCATATTCATAGAGTTGCTCGCATTGTAAAGCCTCTTCTGCCAAGACACTCCTACCGGAGTTCATCAAGAAAGCGGAAAAAAAACGCAAAAACGCAGATGCAGACGGAGGAGGGTGGGATGCCAGTTCAGTCAAGGAGCACGGCAGGTAGGTCAAGCAAACACATCCCGACCGGTGTTTCGCCCACACTAACATGTCGCTATAGCTGGATTTGGTGCGATGTTTGCTCGTCATCGTGGCATTGGAAATGTGTAAGTCAGCCTCCTACAATGCTAATCGGCTGAACCTAAGGTTTGCTATACCAGCTACCTGGCTCTAAAATTGCAAGTGGTATGCAAGTCCGTTTCAGAAAGCGAGTCAACGCAAAGTATGGACCTGGATCGCACCTCGATATTAACAAAACGTTCAGAATACCATCCTGTCCGGACTGTTTGAAGCCGCATGGGTCAACATGTAAATTCTGCCTGAAGAGCGAGGCCGTGCATGATATAACGAAAGAAAAGGAAATAGAAGATCCAGCTGTAGGGCCGCTGCAAGGTCAAGAAGCTCCTTCTTCGGCGGTCGCTCCGGAGCAACCCTCGGAGAGTAATAACCAGGTGACTGAACACGCTCCTGTGGCAAATAAATCCGTTTCTCCATCTGGAGAGCATCCCGTAGCGACGGAAAAGGTACCCCGCACTCAGTCTCAAAGTGAAGAAAACGATGAAAACAAAGAGAAAGACGAAGACGAAGACAAAGACAAAGACTTGCTATTTCGCTGCACTCAGTGCAAACGTGCAGCCCATTATTCTTGCATACCTACGCGAGATGCAGTAAATGTATGGCAATACTCATGGGATTGGCACTGCGATGACTGCAAGACATGGGGTCCCATCGACGCTGTTCTAGCATGGCGGCCGCTAGATTGGGACAAGGCAAGAGAAACAGGGGAGAGCGCGCCACCACCGAGTAGTCCCAAACGGCTTAATCCTGGAAGTCCCGGTAAACGACCAGCTGAGACAACTGAACTGCCAGATCACAAGGCACCTTGGTGGAACGCGGAATATCTAGTGAAGTTCAAGGAAACCTCTTTCCGACACGCCACATGGGTACCGCACTCGTGGCTGTATTCCGCCTACAAGCCACGTTTAAGGAATTTTCTAGTGGACGGTCCTCGCATAGATATCACTCCTGACAATGCAACTCGCGATGGAGAGGATGATGTAGCGGACGATCATCTCGAGAACTTCAATCTGTTCCCGATGCCAGACGCGTTTGACCAGATTCCCAAAGAATGGCTCACACCCGATAGAATCCTTGACGTTAAGTTGGAACGCAAGCCTGGATCGGGAGGAGATACAAGGGTCCTCAATATGAAGAATCGGATTCCCAATGACCCTGCAGAAACAATTCACAGAGTAACGGAAATGTATGTCAAGTGGCGAGGCCTTCCCTATGATGCTGCAACATGGGAGCAAGGGTTCCCAAAGGAAGGAGATCCGCAACACGAAGACTTTGCTCGAGCTTACAGTGACTATTTGAAGTTCCGCAAGGTCGAAATACCCCGACCCAGTCAGAAAGAGCTCACTATTCTTGACCGCGCACGACCCCCGAGCCAGTTCAAAGAAGTGACGACGCAGCCAGACTTTATCACATTGGGCAAACTTATGGACTTCCAGCTACTGGGGGTTTCATGGCTGGTATGATTGACCTCCTCTACGAGATTGCACGACACGGCTGACCATCAGTACTCAGTACTTTAATTGGTGGATAAAGAAAGGCTGTCTCTTAGCTGATGAAATGGGATTAGGCAAGACTGTGCAGGTATGTTGTGTTACCATCCTCTCCGAAGCCACACTCATCATGTATGTACAGATCATATCCTTCCTCTCGATCCTTTTCCGAACCGAGCATTGCAAGCCATTCCTGGTAGTGGTAAGTGAGAAAAGTCGGTCTGTCTACCGACAGAGCTTTGCTAAGACGTGTGTTCATCAGGTGCCAAATTCAACTCTCCAAAATTGGCAAAGAGAATTCGCACGTTGGGCGCCAGACGATATGCGAATCGTGCCGTGAGTTGGAATCTCTTGTGCTCGATTCGGGCAACCTGACTAGAACATGCCGTTGCAGATACTACGGCACACGGGCGTCTCGCCGCATCATTGAAGAAGTCAGTCTCCGACCCATGATTGCTGTGGCGAATGATAACAAAGCCTTGATGCTCTACAGTTCGAATTGTTCAGCGGTGGCGCAATTACCGATCAGAAGCTGAGGACTCATGTAGTCCTGACTACATACGAATGCGTGACTGCCGATACTGCACTTTTCAAGCTAGTTCCTCGTTGGGATGCGTTGGTAGTCGACGAAGCTCAGCGTTTAAAGTCAGGACCGAAGAATCTACTGTGGCAAGCATTGAAGATGTTGCGTTTCGGGCACACTGTTCTGCTCACGGGTAAGTAGAAATAGATGCTTCTTCTATTTCGATGTATACACCCCTGACTCTTCTGTCAAGGTACGCCTGTCAACAACAATCTCAATGAGCTGTTCAATCTGCTCTATTTCCTTGTAAGTCTCAACCACGGGTTCTCTAACGCGGACGAGCGGTTAGCTAACCGTCTGGTGATGCACAGGATCCCGAGAACTTCCGCAATCTGGACGAGCTGCACACGCGATATGAAACTCTGACACCAGAGCTGGTCAACGAGTAGGTGCAATGCAATTGGGTGTGTGCCCAACATACTGAAAAGGTGCATCCAGGGTACAAGCACTGGCTCAGCCTTATTTTCTGCGGAGGACGAAAGAAGCTGTCCTCAACCTGCCACCGCTTTCCGAGGTGATTGTGCCTCTGAGCATGAGTCCCTTGCAAAAGATAGTCTACAAATCTGTGCTAGAGAAGAGCATGGATGCGCTTAAAGCCATCTATGACTCTTCTAAGGCCAAGAGCAAGAAGAAGGTCCTGAGCGGCAAAGCGTGAGTACGCAGACTTGATCAGTATCTTCGTGAGAGTGGGTGACAGACTCCTTTTGCAGAACGAATGTACTTATGGAATTGAGGAAGACGCTATGTCATCCTTATTTGGTTCGCGAAGAGCTCGAGCACAACACAGATCTCGACGCCGAGGCTATATATAAGAACTTAGTTCAGGCCAGCTCCAAGCTCGCGTTTTTGGGTAGGAACCGATCGTCTTTTCGCCGAGCTGCCTTGACGTTCTGACACACCTCTATCTAGCCGAGTTTCTGCCAAAGCTGAAAGAGCGTGGACACCGTGTCCTTCTCTTCTCGCAATTCGTCATTGTGCTCAATCTGATCGAGCGATTCCTGGAAGGCATGAAGATTAAGTTCGTACGTTTGGATGGTAATACCAGTCAAGCTGAGCGACAGAAACACATTGACGCATACAACGCACCGGATTCGGATATATTCATTTTCATCCTCACTACAAGAGCTGGAGGTGTCGGCATCAATCTAGCAACAGCCGATACCGTTATACTATTCGATGTGGACTTCAACCCTTTTCAAGATTTGCAGGCTATCTCTCGCGCTCATCGGATTGGGCAGACGAAAAAAGTGATGTGTTTCAAACTAATGGTCAAGGGAACTTGCGAAGAGAAGATCATCGAGAATGGAAAAAAGAAGATGGTTCTCGAGCAATTGATCGTTGACAGCAAAGATCTCAATGAAATAGATGAAGAAGAGGGAGTGGCGAACGTCGAATCACTCCTACTGTTTGGAGCTCAAGCATTATTCACTGAAGATCCGAACGCAGCCGTCAATACTGATATCACATACTCCACGCGCGACTTAGACGATTTGATCACCAAAACAGAGAACGAGCGGATCAGTGCCGAGGAAATGGAGGCAACACAGAAGAGAACGATAGAAGCCAACAAGGCTTTCTCATATGCTCGAGTATGGGACAGACAAGTCAGAGAACAAGAAGAAGAAGCCGATAAACGTGAGGTAGAAGCTCAAAGAGGCTTCTGGAGCAAGATGATCGAGGCCAAAGAGAGAGAAAAGAAGGATGAAGAACTTGCTCTCGCGATGCAAATGGGCCGAGGGTACCGCAAGCGCCAGCAGGCAGTAAGTTGGGCTCTTTCATTCCAGAAGTTAGCGAATCTCTGACAGTGTGTCACCTTGTGCAGAGCTACAACGTGTCTGGGGACGGCTTCATGCCAGAATCAGCCGCTTTCGGGTCGGACCAAGCGGGAGAATCAGATACCGGGGATGAAGACTTTGACGTGTCGATGCTGTCGGATGCCTCGGATGTGGAAGATAGGGCGCCGACCACTCTGGACCCTGAAGATATTGCAGGACTGGATCTCCACAAGCACAAGAAGGCAAAGTTAGCTCAGAACGGCAAAACGAACGGAGTGCCACCGCCTTTAGCTCCGATCAGGCCAGCTGCACCTGTCTACACCAATCCACTTCCAATACAGATTGCGCCGAATCAGCCTCCACACACGAAGTACGAATTAGCACGCAGTCCAACCCCACCTGAGATTACTGGAAGGAGGACTGCATTGATGTAAGTTTATTGCTGCCGGATACCGGCTGCTTTGTCCTTGAGGATGATCTGCTGATTCTGCATACTGTCTCTATATCATCAGTAAAAGCCTGTTAAAGAGGGCGGAATTAATCGGAAATACGGATGCTGTAGAGCTAATCCGGAAAGCAACAAACGTCACGAGTGGTTTCGAACAGGTCGAACTGTGTCAGCGAGCTGCAGCAATCCTGATGTCCCCGCAAAGTACGGCTGCTGCCCCCAACAGTAGCACGGCCGGCACATCTTCCGCGGCCAATGGCGTGCTGCAGGGAGCTCCGAGCTCTTCTGCATGTACTGGGACAATAGTTAATGGGAGTTCATCTGCCTTCTCGTCTGCAATATCAGTGAATGGCCACGCCAGCCCTTCCAGAGCAGGCTAGAGCCGTAAGCTTTCGTCTATGACTGTCTATAGCACTCGAGATTCTTCAAAGGCAGTTGAAGCCAATTTGAGTAGACGACTTTTCAATCAGTTGGTATTGCTGCAGAATATGTCTCAATTCAGAATGCGGTGGCGGTTGCGTAATACTAGAGGCAGCGGCCCCACAAACAGGTGTTTGCATTCGAGTTCTCTCGTAGTTGCTCCACATACTGGCACTCGGCAACTGTGTTTCTTTGTGTATTCTTGTCTCCATGCCATCCATCTCCATTGCCACTCATGTTTGTTCGCCTGACCCTCCGCCGGCTGCAAAGGCTTGCTTTCGTATCTCTGTAACCACGTGCCTCGTCCACCCCAAGTCAAGCAAGCACAAGCAATGTCTGTCGAATATCTGCAGAGCCTGAAGAGCGTGCGCGAGACGTGCGCAAAGGTGTTCAGCATCGCAGAGACGGACGAGCTGCAGTACTGGGACGTCGACCTCGGCAAGCAGGACAGCATCGTCGAGTTCTGCTGCGAGCTGATAGCGGTGAGCGAGCGCTATCGCCATCGCCATCGCGAGAGGGCGGACATGGCGACAGACCTGGCTGATAGCGGGCAACTCTCTCAGCGCGACTTTGGGACCAGCTACGACGACATACCGCCGCAGTGAGTCTGCATACCATGTCTTCCATTCTGCAAGCTCGCTTAGGGCGTTGCTCGCTACATGACTGACCTCTGCGTGAACCCGATCGAACAACTCGCAACTGATAAACGCATACAGCGGACGATGGAGGCACTTTCTGGCCAACGGAAAGGACAGAATACAACCTCTCATTGACGAATGGCGCCAGACTACCGCGCCTATCGAGATCGCACGCCGCCTCATCGACCTCTTCGTCGTCTCCGTCCTGCTGGATGCCGGCGCTGGCCCTGACTGGAAGTACCGCGAAGAAGGCGACGAGAATGGCGTGAGTCGAGCACCGGACTTGCTGTTCTGGGAGTCACGCTGGATCTGATGGCAATGTCCTCTGAAAAGATCGGAAGAAGTGAAGGTCTCGCCGTGGCCTCCCTAGACATGGTCAAACAAGGGCTATTCAGTGGCATACCTGACTTGCAGCCTTTCAGGGTCGATGGTGGGTGAAGGCCAATAGTGTCTACTATCAGGCAGCTCTGACGTCTTCTCCCGTTCAGCCAAGGGCCTCTCCAAGGTTTCAGTAGATGACATCAAGCGGGCCATGCAGGTTTCCGATTCCAATCCCATGGTCGGCATAGAAGGACGTGCTCAACTTCTAGTACGTCTAGGCACAGTCTTAAACAGCCCACAAGGCTCCAAGTACTTCGCTTCAGGTGAATCGGATGAAGGTCCTGGCTTCCCTCGTCCCGGCAATATGGTGGACTATATTCGGGCACACCCTTCCGCGACGATCACACCTTCCCCCTCGTCATTACCTATTTCGGTACCGCTTGAAACACTCTGGGAGGTCTTGATTCACGGGTTGGGTGGAGTCTGGCCAGCAAGCCGAACAAAGTTGGAAGCTGTCGCTCTCGGCGATGTGTGGCCGTGTGACTCCCTCCGTAAAACCGTTTCAACGGATGCCGAAGCTTTGGTGGCATTCCATAAGCTCACGCAGTGGCTCAAGTATGTCTCAAACGATGCCTCGAAGAAGTGCTTCGTACTGACATTCCAGCTCAGCTACTCCCTCATGGAAGTTTTTGATAAGATCTTGAATTGGAAATTCACAAATACTGAGTATACCACAGGCTTGCCTGAATATCGGTAAGCGGGTAGCCCGTCACACTGGGCCAGAGCTTTGCTGAAGATCTGTTTTTCAGCAACGGTGGTCTTCTCATCGATTTCGGCTTATTGACTATCAAGTCAAACGTTGTCCTGGCCTCCCTCGGTCAGAACTCCGAACAGCAAGTCGAGCCTCTCTCCCTACCCCTACTGCCGGCTTCTCATTCAGCCATTGTTGAGTTCAGAGCCGTGACAGTGATCATGTTGGATCGCATAGCCGCAGCTGTCAACTCAAAACTTTGTGCAAACCTAGTTCTGGCCCAGGTACTTGAAAGTGCAACATGGAAAGGTGGAAGGGAGATTGCGAAGAAAAAGCGAGCCGACGGTGGGCCACCCATAAATGTACTCCTGGATGGCACTGTATTCTAGAAGCACAGCGCGTGCTGATATTGGGCAATATTCATAAAACGGAGGCATTCGGCTATGAATTGAATTTCACGTCCTTTGCTACTGAAGAATGTTAAAGAAGATGTTTCATTTGCACTCCCCACTGATATTGGCTGATGGGACCACCACTGCACTACATACTGTCTAGAACACTTTTCCGCCGCTTACGCATCTGCCAGCACAGCCATGCGGCGACTAACGCGGAGACACCCCCTATTCGGAAAACGAAGCCTATCGCATCGTTTGAAGCCGCTGGGACATGGATACCTGCCCTTCTCAATAATATTACGAGGTCAGCTTCTGCTGTGTCTTCAGAAGAACCTTCATTGGATGCTCCAGCTGGCGCCATGAAAGCGAACTGGACAAATGTGAATGCGAATAAGCGAAGGAGTGCGGGGAATCTTCCACTGTAATCCCACTCACTACAATTGACGAGAGAAAAGACGTCATGACTAGTAACACAGATTAGCCGAAGACAAGCTGGAAATTCTGACATGCCGGGTGCTCACATTGTGGCAGGACCACAAAACTGGCGAAGGTTGTGCATCGTGGATGAATCAGGCCAGTAACGCATATATAGCTGTGTGTAGGACTCACACATTGGCAATACCAAGTATGGCACCCGCTTGATCTGCAGTTCTGGTAGACCCCTCTGCCATTCCGGATGATAGGAAATCAGCTTCGTCCTGGATGCCCCTTTCGCCATCGTCATAGCGGTCCAGCCGGCTTGAACTAGTGTTTTGAACTTTAAAACGATGTAGCGATTCGTGCGAAAGTTCCTTGCGATGCCGCCTGCTTCTGTCTTGTGGCACGCCCTCGTCACCGCTATCCTCACTGCTGTCGGCATAGCTATATCCGTCGAATGAGTCAGAATGCCGGATCTGCAGAGTCTTCTTGGGAGGTGAACTATTGGTTGATGATATGCTTGGAGCCAGATCGACCTTCGAAGCCGCAGCACCATCGTAGCCCAGCGAAGTTTCGGGCGTAACAAAAATCGATGTAGTGGTGTCAAGACCGGTGAGGTGGGATCGTTCTTGCAAAGCTATCATGTCATCCACGTTCTCGCTCTGATTGGCTACAGCGTACTCGTTTGACAGGCGGTGGCGTCCCGCCTTGATGCCTGATGTAGTGTCCTGCAAGATCTCCTGACCCAGCAGGGATGTCGGTGCCCAACAGGTCACAGCCCCTGTCGTACATTGTTTAGTGACTCCTCAGCCGAAAAAGTGGATTGTACGTACAGCAAAACCCGAGCAGCGCTATCACTAGTGTTGCACTCCACACATGCGAGACAAAATACGTCGAAAACATAAGGACAGCAAAGAAAAGATGCGCAATCATCCAGAGAAGAGAAAGATCCAGCCAAGGGAATGGAAGTGTTGGGACAAAGCGGCTATTGAGTAACTTGTCTAAAATGGATTCGGACCAAGCCATGCGCGTATTCTTATAGCTTCTGGCTTCATCGGTAGATGTTCGAACTTTGCGATTATTGTGAACAGTGGTTGAAGCAAGGGCGGATGGAACCAGTGAGGTTGTCAAGAAAGGCAGAATCACAGAGCACACGAAGGAGAAGACCGCTTGCAAGAACATGGCACGACTGCCCGCCCGCGTTGCCGGATCAGCTTCGTGCGGACTTGCGATGGTGCCGGGGGCAGGCTGTTGTACGTCGTGTGCGGTCTGGTAGATCTCTGCCACATACGTGGTGGAAAAGAAGCTGATGTGAAGAATCGCAGGCCGAGGTGCATCAGGCATGGCGTATCACTAAGTATAGATCCTACTAATGACTTACAGGATAGGAAACCATCCTCCCCAAGTGAAAGCTTGCACTTTGCAGATGTCCCAAATTGGCGGAGGTAATGCTCTGAATGTTCCCCAGAGCGACCGCAGGGATGATACCACAATGTTATCCGCCAAAAAAAACCTTTCTCTGGGCATGGCAGGCTCGATCCCATCATCAAGTAGGACTCGTTCTTCTACAGAAAGGATAGTGATGGCATGTGCGATCACCAAAGTCAAGCTTGCGAAGACCGAAAGTATCTTGATCTGGGAATCCCCTAGGAAAGAAAAGTGACCTAACAAATCCACGTTGCCTATCCAGAAGCCAAGGATAGACCCTGCTCCCGAACTGAAAAAGGGGTTATCAATCCTGCTTTTGAGGATACATTCTGGCCGTTGTGGCTTACAGACGCGCCACCCAGGCGTTTGCTTCTTCCTGCTGTGAGACAGGCAGGACGTCGACAATCAATGCCCTATCTGTAGCTTGCACTCCATTGATTGCAAAGTCGAGTGCATATACGGCGAACACCGCTAGCCAGATTGTGAGAGTGGAGTGCTGTGATGGAAACAGTCAAAATGCGTCAAATATTCTCATATGAAATGGATGATTGCATGCGCAAATGGCTTACAGCTTGACTTCCGCGCGTTGTGAAAATCGAAGCCACCTCGCGCGTGTAACCAAAAATGAGGAGGGAGACTACGCAGATCAGACAGCCGATGACGATGACAGGCCGCCGTCGACCGAAGCGGGATTTCGAACGATCTGCGATAGAACCTGAGAGTCTTGTGCCGTCAACACTGGCCTGCAAGGTAATGGAGATTCTGCAGAGAGGTTTACCTATAATTGGCTGCACTACGAGGCCTATTTCATGCCAGCGTGGTAGAACAATCTCAGCACGTGAATGCCATATACGCGTGCGAGAACTCACCAGACAGAGGACCAGCTAAGAAGACAGCGCTCATGCCAGCTTTGGAAAGACCTGAAAGACGTATGAGCTGGGTGTCAGTCATATCACATCAGATCCTTGTGGCCTGCTCTGCGCATGCGCATTATGAGCAGATACCGACGTTGACTGACCCAAGGAAAGAAGATATGGAGAAGCATATGCCATTTCGGTGCTCCAGACGAGTTGCAGGCCGAACATGGATGTCTGTGGAGACAAGAGACCGACACGGTCGCGCAGCTTCCCGCATTAGGTGCCGCCTGGATTGATTGTGCAAGATGGACGAGCTCACCGACACCAGGACCTGCTTCAGCCATTTTCGTCGGCCTTTCACGTGCGAGCGTCTTCCAGGAAGAGACGTTAACTACTGGATCGGATGCATAGAAGATCGAAATGCTACACACCCTATGAATTGCAGATTCCCTACACTGCTTGCGACGGGCAAGCTTGTTCCCACCATGTCGGATGCCTTGCCTGATTGCGGTTCACGTGTAGTCCGCGATGATGCGCGACTGAACGACGGTAGCTAAGTCGAGACCTTCTCCGCTGGGCATGATGGACGGGCTATGGAAACTCCCAACCTCTTCACGCCTGCATCCTCGGGTGCGGATATGTAATGCAGGTAAGAGCGCCTTGCTGCCGGCTTTACAGCTTCTTTGCAGTTGCCGATTCGATCGCCTTCACGACTCCGACTGCAAAGAGAACTTGCAGCGTTCACAGAGCATGTGTTACGTTTGTGACAATCTTGAAAGCAAGGTTGCAGTCTTCGACATTGCAGCAGCAGTCGTAGCGGCCACATGATCATCGCAAGCTGGCCTGAGTCTCCCGCAGAACAAAGCTCCATTGAAACCCCTCACCAAGTGACAGCGCGTATGGAACGCAGGCAACGAAATGCAAGCTTAGAAAGTCTCAGAACCAGACACGAGTTGTTGTCATTGCTCAAGCTCGCTGCTGAATCTTCTGAATGCTATCCTTATTTCGGCAGACCCACTGTTTGATTCCGTCTGAATCCACTCTGACCTTCAATTGTTCGGTAACAAATTGCGAAGGGACCCAGATGCTGAACTACATGGGAACTTAATCAAAGATCAAAATGATGTCTTTCTAGACTCACTGAGGCCTTCGCCAGACATCCAACACTTCCCTTCCTCATCTCCCCATTTCTTGTTCCATCTTATGTTCAACAGGCCCCCTCTATGGCTGACCTGTCGCGAAGTAAACTGTACGCAGTCCTCGACGGGCATGCCAGCTCCATACTTTGCCGATCAGTAAGGCGCGAACAAGGTGCGGGCAGAACCGCAGACCTATATAAGGTTGCAGACTGTTAGTCATCGGGCTCGAAGCCTGATCACTCCTACACCCACATGATCCTCGGGCAAACCCAATCTTGCAAAGAAAAGCCTGGTTTGCATGTCGATATTTGATCCCTCACCTGGTCCGCGACGGACGAGCCAGAGGCCACGATGGGGTAGTTCCAGAAGAGCTTCAGTATTCACCTTCATATGATGCAAATCTACCGAATCACTGATCTCTACCAACAGCTTGGGCATCTCCGTACCTCTCTGCTATGAAGCATGGTACGTGTCAGCTATACTGCAGCTTGAGTCGAGGCAGGCGCCGCACCGTATAATGTTCGCACATATAAACGACATCTTACGCACACAAAGCACAAGCTTTCCCAATCACTCTGGTGACTTCAATGGAGGTAGCTTCTGTCAAGGATATCGGAGGCAGTAGCGCAGAAATGCAATACATGCTCCGACTTTGGTCCTTTAAGCTGAGATATGCTTTTCGGAACGGGCAATGTAGTGAATGTCGGGTAAGTTTGGGAATTTTTCGAAGAGGACAAGGCTCGTAGCCATTATGGCATGTCCACATAGCGGTAGAAAGTTGCCCGCTGGCCCCATCCAGGCAATGGCTAGATCTATGCCTTCATACGGGCATTCGAGCGTATCGAATAGATCGGCTTCAGAAATGATTGCTAACGCAGGTAGGCCGAGTTTCCTGTACAAAGGGACACATTCACTACTCCGAGTCATGCCAGCGCCAGACTACCTTTCGCATCCTGTTTACTTTGCTATAGGAATAGCGACCGCGTCATCTAGCAGGTGGCTGGTAATGAGAATACCGGCTGGATTACCTTTCAGATCCGGATACTTTGCGCTAGTGAAAGCATCCACCACTGAAAGATTTGCTCGCATGGGACCATCGGACATATTGATACTTGGCCGATCCACACTGAGAGTTCCGGTAACCAGAGTTGTTCTAGCGAGTTGAGCGGGTGAATGATTAACACCAGAACAGTCGGTCTTGCTGGTGAAGCAAGTTGGAGTAAGCTCCACATTCACTGTATTAGTTGGGGAAGACGTATGCTGTCGATTAACGGACAAATTGTGTCACTCCGATTGACGACAGGAGACTCGAGGTTGACGCGCCCTAATCGAGCGATTTCGGGATGTTGAGGCTGCACAACAAGACGCGAAGGGCGAGCTGAATACGTCTGCACCTGCATTGATGCGACAGATACGCTTGTGCTGGAGTTGTTCTAACAGTAGAAGCAAAGCGACTCTAGGTCTATACATTGCGGAATCGACATGAGGCCTAATGCTGCATCAACGCAGATCTGGCGGACCCGGACTCTGAGAATTGACATGCTTTTCTGGAGGATCTTCGCCGGCTTTCTCCCAAGCGCTCGCTCTGAGGGTACCACCTATCCAAAGCACGGCGAGGAACATGCCAACAAGCTGTA
Organism: Cystobasidium tubakii; assembly: GCA_024345325.1. Lineage (NCBI taxonomy): Eukaryota > Fungi > Basidiomycota > Cystobasidiomycetes > Cystobasidiales > Cystobasidiaceae > Cystobasidium > Cystobasidium tubakii. Next base: position 165,908 of record BROO01000001.1, on the reverse strand, counting down.
CCGCCCTTCCTATGCCCGAAGTATTTCTTAGATCTTCCTCCTTTGCCATTTGCTGGCTTTCGAAGGCCGCTCGTTTGCGAGCGCCCGATGACATATTGCTCGCCCTCCATGCTTCTCGCGCTTGCATTCTATCGAAATGCGAATCGTGTTCTTGATGAGCAGCACTCTGCCGGCCGTGAGTATGCGAAGCAAAGGGACTTTGGCGATGGTGCTGTTGATATTTTGGGTTGGTCCGTCTATTGTTATCCCAAGCATAGTTTGCACGAGATTTGCGAGCAGCCGCATCGCTCTCGTAGTGTCCGTTGTGATGCCCGTGGGCTGCGCCACCAGGTCGATGATGATGAAGATGAGATGAGGAAGAAGTCATGGACGCATCGTAGGTTTTGCGGGCGTCGGCGTTCCCGAGAGTAGCATAGGCTTCTGATATAGCTTGAAACTTTGCTTCGTGGCCGGACTTTACATCTGGATGATACTGCGTACGAAAGAGCAAGGCAGTCAGCATACAGATCTGGCTTGCATCGACCTGCTCGTGAGATCTCGGCTGGGACTAACTTCTTTAGAAAGCTGAACACGCAGGAATATACAAAGAGTCAGTACCATTTGGCTGGAAGTCTGTCGGCATTCCCAGTACGCACCCTGTAGAACTGAGCTTTGATCTGCTGGCGCGTTGCGCTTTTTGGGAGGTCCAGGGTTTCGTAGTGGTTGGCGCCGTTTGCAAGGCTGCGAACAGAGGCATGCAGCGTGCGATACGATATGAAGGTCACTTTTGACGTCGAGGCTATACTAGTGGCAGCTGCGAACATGTCGTGATTGGTTTCGTCTGCTTAGCAGCAGAGGGCAATACATGCAAGTCGGAAAGCGCACTCGCATGAGGAAGATGATCGCCCTGACAGTATTGCCACCTTGGGAGTGATCCACCAAAACGTCTCGAGACGAGGACCTCTAGGAATGCTTGACGATGACCCGTGTCACTCGCATGTTCCTCTAAGATATCATGACTGTACTTCAAGTAACAAGTTGAGCAACAATGTCGAAGAGAGCATGGTCTCTAAGAGCTCACACGTGAAATTCAAGCATCAAGTAGAAACTGATTCAAACACCAATATCAAAGAGAGCATGCTCTGTAAGATATAGCAGATGTGCAGCGTTCTGGGACTATATCACTGAGGAGTACAACGAGGAATGATCAATAACGGAAGTACCCTCTCAAGCGAAACTCCGGAGAGCGACTGACAAATAGTGAAGTGTAGAGGTGTGGATGGCTGCCGGAAGAGGAAGCTGCACCTTTTGTGCGAGCTAACGCAAATGAGAAGGAAAGAGCCCAGCCGATCAAAAGTATAACAAGCTATTTCTTCTGCCAACCACAACCAACGCGTACTAAGTTCAAGGGCCTGAGTTGCTGATCTTGCCGCAGGGAAGGACCACGACGCTCATCAAATGCTGCGACCAATTCTGTTCCTACCTGGTTCAGTGGAGGAGCTCTGGGCGTACCAGTATTGTCTAAATGAAAGCGTAGAACAAGATTGAGCACGTCTAAATTGTCTTTAAAGTCTTTGACGTTGGTCCAAATAGCCTCGTTCGTCTGCTGACCTCGACGAACTGCAAAATAGGAGACACCACGTCCAACTTTCTTTAAGTCGAGGATCTGGACAGCGTTTGCTGGTGTATCGAGCTGAGCTTCGTAAGGTTTCTGACTTTCAATACGATCTGGAATAGCAGAGGGGTCCTATAAGGTTCAACGAGAGAGGAAGACATTATGGAGACGACGTTCATTACGACCAAGATCATGGGTAACATTGCGAGCATCGACAGCTATGATGGGGAATGGACCAAGCTTGGTGTAGTCGAGCTTCTTTGCCGGGCGAGTAGTACTAACGTTGCGATGAAGAAGCATGACTTGCTGTCCAACTTGAAACTCGGGCATTTCCTTGACATGTCGGTCGAGCTACTTTGCTTGCGTTTCTTGAGTATGTGTAATAGCTGCATCGATCTTTCTTAGGGACAAACATGACTGGCGCTGCCGCTGGGGACGATGAAGGGCGAATGAAACCAGATTTAAGCTGCTTCTCTAGACGTTTAACCAAAATCTTGCTTTTATTTGATGCTAAGGGACCGAAGCTTGTGGAAAGGAGGTATCTTAAGCCTTCAGCTAGGGTGATGCGGAGGTCGAAAGGTCGATGAGGCGATGAGGCGATTGCCTTGCCTGATTTGAATCTTGAAACACCCAAGAGAGGTCGCGAATTTCCATGGGCATATCCTCTACTAACTAAACTAAGTTTGATGTCCTTCCGACTTAATGTTGAAGTCGATGTCGAAGTTGATGTTGATGTTGAGGTACCGTAGGTTGACGAAATTGCTGCCAAGTCGAAATGATAAGGGGACGATGACGTATCTTGAAGGGTGAGTGAAGGATGAGTATAACGAGAGAGCAGTGCCTGGTGCGTACGTAGCCACGGGAAGCCAAGTTCCACTGAATGTCTATTGGAGGGCGGAGCGACGAGGAACAGAATCTCTGTCGTCCAGTCTTCGACGGTCATTCGGGGCTATCGTTCGCTGTGCTTGCCTCGACAGGACGAAGGATGTCGATGATAGGGGGGTTGATGTATATAAGAGGATGAAGGGATCAAAGACGTTGGAGGTTGTACCACTATCGATGAGTGCGTTGACGGCATGGAAGTCAGTTGAGGTTGACAAGGAAAGGGAAAGAGAAAGCTGAAGAGGCCTTGAGAACATAAGACGATACTCGGCTTCTGATAACAGACCATTCGGGTGCGGGTTGCCCGAGTCTTCTAATCTGATGAACAGTCTCGGGAGAAGTGACCAGTCTTGCCGCACTTGTAACAAGCTTTGTCGTTGCGACACAATCCAACTCTTCTCGAGTCATCGAGGATTGCTGTGTCTATTGAGGTCTAGTGGGTGCTCGAGGCTGATTAGCTGTTGAAGTCTCAGAGTTGGGTCTAATTTCAGCTTGAGTCGCAGTCGACGATGTATCTGATGATGAAGGAGGAGAAGGGTTGGTGTTTCTACCTTGTCCACGTCCACAACCACGACCACCTCGAAAGCCACCTCTACCTCTGGGAGCTCGAATATCAACTGAGTCGATGTCCATTGCCGATGGATCACGGGACTGTGGGAAAGGAGAACTGCTAACGAGTTGTTAGTGCATGGGTTGGAGACGATTATCAATTTCGATAGCCCATCTAGCAATCTGAGGGGAAACTATTTCCTTTTTTTGTGGTCTTTACCATCATATGTTTCTTTATTTTAACCCTGAGACCGTGATAAAAGAGATCGCCAAGCATGATGCTATCTTTAGATCTAGCTTGAGCAGCAAGAGTAAGGAAAGCAGCGTAGTAGCCAGCGACTGGAAGTGTCTGCTTGAGACCTGGAAGCTTGTCTTTGGCTTTGTGCTCGTGACGACACCTTGTTGAATGTACAACTTTTGATGTAGTATTCGGAGGTTTCAAGCGACGAGGCAGGAAGGTTTCATTTCGTAAGAGGTATGATGTAGATGAACGTTGATCCATCTGCTAGCTCTAGTGTTGGAACCGAAACAGGATATGATGTACCGAACTTTTTGCTCGTCATTGGGGAAGCGAAGAGGCTGTTGCGCAAAGTAGTACTTGCAGTGGCCAATCCAAGCTGGAAGGTGACTAGCCTTATATAGTTCGATGTCACTCATTGGAGCATCGGAGTTGACGTTGATATGAGAGCATTCGAAGGTACCGAAACGATAGGAGCAAGTGCTGCAGCTGGGTTAGAGGCAGTAGCTGGCAGTGCTACAATATCAGCGGCCACTGCAGCAGCCATAGCGTCATTGCTAGCTGTGTTGGCTTGCGCAAAGTTGTTGGTCAATTGCTCAAAACCTTGCATCTTTCATCTGAAACACGGCTTGGGGGTCGAAAGTAGCTGGTGGAGGTTGCGGAGATGATGGAGGCTGGGGAGGTACGAAGCTTTGATGCTCGTGCTGCTGTCCATAGGCATTTCATGCTGAATTTGGGTCGGCCATCCTGCACCAGCCAATGAGAAAAGATTGCCAAATCTTGGTTCGTCAAAGACGCTAGATCAGACAGGAGAAGGGGGAAACTCGACAAGCAGGCACCAGGCCGCAGGGAGACCTGACTTCTTGCCTTGAAGGGAGACTGCGAGGGGCTGTAGCCAGATCACGCTCAAGGTTGAGGCGACCCGGCACACAGATATTGGAGTAGTCGATTCACCGAAGGTGCAGGAACCTGGACGGGCCAGCGCGCCAACGGTGCGTTGTAGTGTTTATCGGCTGTGAGGAACAATAGGAAAGATAAATAAAGCGTTAACAATGATCCTATACCATGTAGAACGTTAGTTATCGATTTTTGATGCGGGCCAAACAAAATGGCCACTTTAGATAACGAGCAGAATCTTGAGGCAGCAGGTCCAGCAGAGGTAATCGCGAGCAGATTAGGTCTTGAGGGATGCTGTGGAAGTCCTTGTAGCGTTCTGCGAGTATATAGCTGAAAACGAGTTTGAGCGTATACAACGATGGTCAATCACTAACGGAAGTACATATAGATCATCACAAAGTGAAACTCAAATAACAAGTAAAGATTGAATAAAGCACGAGAACGACCTTGCTCGCTCTTGTGACCTTGACCCTCACATCACAACACAGCTGTCTCCGCCAGCTTTGGCATACTCTACCCTTACCCGTCCCTTCGTTGTGTTGACCTGAGCTAGATCCATCACGTTCGCAGACAGCTGGCTGCCATCTTTGCCGTCAGATACATTCTGACTAGGGGTAATCTTGTATACGGTGATGTAAGCATTATTAGAAGTCGAGGGAATAATTGTACTGTTTCTTCTGAGTGGTTCGGAAAGCTCAATGGTCCCTTGAGGAGCCCAGATTGCCAATTTTCCTTCGAACTCCGGAGGCAGGTATAGATATGCATTGGCTTTGACAGGACAAAAATCACACAAGTTAGAAAGTGTACCAAAGGTACAAGACGGACGATCAGCTTACATTCAAGCGAGCATATCACTCGCAGGGGTCGTCCAGGCAGTCTATGCGGTATTGTCAGCTTCACCTTGCCCTTTTTGCTGTTTGCAAGTATTTCAAGCGGAACGTCATTTTGCGTCCGTTGCGGTAGAGGCGGGCGACCGCTGTTTGCGGACGGTGGAGGTGGTGGTCGGAAGTAAAGAGTGACGTCGATGTCGTTCTTGGTGGAAGACGTGAATTTACACGTCGGCGAGACCGCTGTGGTTCCATTGGCAGCTTGGGCGTATGCAATGCTTGTCGACAACTCAATCGAGTAGGATCCAACGATGTCCTTCGAATCTGTTGAAACGGTGAGCGGTGCGAGTGCTTTCTGTGCTTCTGGAGGTATGTGTGAGATGTAGGCTGACGTAGCTGCTTCTACGGACGCTCCTTGTTTCCGCTGCCGCCGCTCGTACTCTTTACGCTCGGCACTCGTGTCCTCCTTCTCCTGCACCCGTTCCTTCTCTTTACCTTTCTTGCGTCCCCACAGCGAGAATGACCCATGTGTCGAATTTGAATCACTGCTTGTACTTGCCCTCCCTGGCGACATGGGCGTGCTTGTACTTTGGCCAGTCTGCTGCTGAAAGCCCGATGTAGAAGCAGCATCTTGTTCAGGCCGTGCGTGTTCGAGGCGAGCACTGCGGGATGGACCAACACTCTCCACATAGGAGGGTGGTGTCTCGATAGTAGGATCGTTCTTCATCCTCAAGCAATATTGTACAACAATGTTTTACTTAAACGACAAGCCAGTCGACACAGAGTGCACGGCATAGGTGGATGATCGGACAGGTGTTCGCCACCGACAAGTGACATTCCCACGGCGTCTAGATTGCAAAGCTGAACTCTACGCTCACACAAAAAGCTTTCGATGCATCTAAAGTACCCTCACACCCGGTACCAGAGGCTTCTTACTTCTTCTTTGCTACTTTTGTGCTCGCCGAACCTTTTGGCAGGTCGGTTTTGACATAAGGAAGGAAGTCACGGCCGCCCATGTATGGTCTCAATACCTCGGGAATGACCATACCCTAAATACGAGCTTACTTGTTAGATCCTCACCGGTATGGCAGCCCATCCAGATCACGAAGCTCACCTCTGGTGTTTGATAGTTCTCGACAATGCAGCATAGTGCTCTCTCGGTGGCACACAGTGTTCCGTTCAGCATGTGCACATATTTCTTGCGCTCTTGCCCCTTGACTGTCGCGCCACATCTAACCTCCAAGCTTCTTGACTCTGAAGACGGCACTGTGTCAGGCTTTTTTGTAAGGCTAGAGCGGATGAAGTACATACGGTAATCCAAACAGTTCGAGACGGAAACAAGCTCCTTGTATTCTCCTTGGTACGGGAACCAAGCTTCCAGATCATGCTTCTTTGCCGCTGCATTGTTCAGAGCCCCCGAAACAATAGCCACCACTTGATAAGGCAAGCCTAGAGACTGGTAGAACTCTTCACTGTAGTCACACATGGATTCAAACACCTCCCATGATTTTTCGGGTTCTGTCACGCAGAACTACAGACATTTTGGTCATTGAGATGTTGAATCGGAGCGCAACACAGCCTTAGGCGGTCAACTCACTTGCTCGATTTTCTCAAATTGGTGGATACGGAAAATGCCCCATGTATCACGACCATGCGAGCCTGCCTCTTTACGGAAACATGTCGAATAACCAGCATATCTACATCAGGGGGACGTGTTAATTGTAATGTAGGGTCGCGTGGAGGGACTGTAAAATTCATGCTCACCGATAAGGCAGATCCTTCTCGAGAAGCCATTCGTCCGCATGGAAAGCAGACAAAGGCTGTTCGCTTGTTGCGATTAGGTATTTCTCGTCATCTTCCTCTCCAGATCCGTCTAGCTTGTACAGCGCTTCGTCGAATTCGGAAAGTTGAGCGGTCTTGGCCATCATGTTGCGCTTCATCATGAAGGGAGTCATGACTTTCTTGTAGTTCTTAGTCCGTAAAAAGTTGAGACCATAGGTGATGAGAGCTTGGTTGAGGTCAACACCGTCATTGATGAGGAAGAAACCTCTGTGGCCCGCTACCTTGGTACCTGACAGAGGTGGAAACAAATCAGTATGTCCCCGGCATCACTGCTCCTTCAAACGCAATCTGGATGACTAACCTCTGTCCTGTTCCAAAATATCGAGCTTGTACATGACTTCGTGATGACTGAAAATACCGTCTTTCTTTTCGCATTGTGCATTCGGTCCATTCGGATGCCATGTCTTTATTTGCAGATTGTCATCTTCCGTATGAGATGTAGGTACGCTAGCATGAACAATATTGCCAATAGTGCCAACCTTCTTGTCTAGCTCAGCTTCTGTCTTGGCCTTGCTTTCCTTCAGCTGAGCTTCGGCTGCTTCAAGTCTCTTCTTTGCAGCCAGCAAGTCATCGGCATCCTCTTTTGCCTGCGAGCACGGCCAACACGCATCAACAAGCAGTCGAGACGGGCGGCAGAGCTCCGAACTGACCTTCTTCTTCTCTGTGATGAGTTTCTGTGTCTTGTTGATCTCCTTCCTGGACATGTCTAGCTCGTATCCAACTGTGCCACATGAAATTGAAGGAACAATGCTGTTAGTTTATGCAGATTCTCCTCCACGAACCACGAGGCACCAGAGGCCTGCTTTGCATACAGCGATCCTGAAGCCGGGCACGAGAAGCACTTACGCTTCACCCATGCTGCATACATGCCAATGCACTCGTCTACGAGCTCGACGCTTGCATTTCGACGGCGTTGACTCTCTCGAACAGCTTCGCTATTTCCGCCTTTAGCGTCAATGAGGTCAAGGATATCGATACCCATCTTGTCAACGGAACTCTCAGCTACTCCAGACTGTGAGTATCGAGGTATGCTAAAGTGCAAGAAATGCTCTCAGCGATTAGGGAAAAAAAACGTGATCGAGGCGGCCGCGTGAACGCCCCATTCAACATGTTGCAGGGCAATAGAAGATGCTGCGATATACGAAACCTGGGTGAAGCTTCAATGAACATCCACATCGACACTACTAAACTACACTGTTGTCAAAGCCTACGTCAAGAACGCAAGTGTGTAAGAAATCCCTCATCTACGTTTCCCTAACTTGGAAGATACCACAGACTAGAGCCATGGATCAGATAATACAGTTGCATTGCTCGCACAAGCATAGGATGGACTCACGCGCAAAACATTAGCTGCTTTTTCCATTTCTTTCCGCGGCAAAGCCGCCGAGATCAGGATGCGTAGACTTGGACTGCCTTCCACTGCTTCTTGTTTCCAGACCTTCTTCGTCCTCGAGATCAGTACACCGTTGTTCATGCAATCGTCGACGATCTCTTGCAACAGATACTCTTGGTCGTAGAAATCAAGGCCGTGTGTGTTGCGAATGTGGACGTGTATTAAGGGCGAGATGCTTGAGGAAGGCACGTAGACCAGGTTGCCGAGTTTATCGAGAGCGGCGCGCACGATTTGGACGTTATCATTGAGCGGGGCAAGCGGTAGCTGCCCGTTCGTTGACAGAGCGCCAGCTAGATGTGAGATGCCCTCGTTGGCAGCAACTGCTAACAGCGGAGGCAGAGATGCAGAAAAGACATATGCTGCGGAGTTGATGCGTTGATGCGCGATTGTGTTTGCATCGCCTGCACAGAATCCACCACCAGCACACAGACCAACTGCCAACGACCCCATCAAAACATCAATTTCGTCGCCCTGGAGAAGATGCTGAACGTCAGGTGCGATTGCAGTGAATTTCGTTGCAAGAGAGTGCCTACCGCGACATTGTACAGCTCTGAAACGCCTCGTCCTGTGGGTCCCAGAGCGCCGAAAGACCATGTCTCGTCTAGCATAAGACGATACTTGTACTTCTTTTTCAATTCGATCTAAAACCCATCAGATAATCAGCTGCAGGGTTGTTGACTAGGTCAAGCAAATGCTGCTCACCAGTCTAGGCAGGTCCGCTATTTGTCCGTCGCCCTCAAAAAGGCCTTCTGTAACAATAAATTTGCGTGTGAGAGGCGCTTTTGTCCTCTTGGCCTCCCTATCTAGAGTCTCTAGAACCTCCTCCAGGCTGTCCATATCATTGTGGTCATACCACCTTACGCGAGATCTTGATATCTGAATGCCTTTTTGTATTGCGAAGTTGACGCCGCGATCAGCGACGATAATATCGCCTCGCTTGGAAAAGGATGGGATAACAGAGCAGACAGTGGTGAAGCCTTGAGGATAGATGATGGCTGCTTCAACACCCAAAAATGCCGCAAGGGCGTTTTCCAGTTCAATGTGCACGTCAAAGAAACCATAAAAGCCAGAAGGTCCACAGCTCCCGACACCGTAGCCTCTTAGACATTCTATAGCCTTTTCTTTGATTCTTTCACTCTGAGCAAGTCCGGAAAAGTTGGCAGACGCAAGATTAATCATCGGTTTCTCCTGTAGGGCTTTGGGGATCGCATCCTGGCTGCCGGTGGTGATGGCGCGTGACAGAGCCGCAGGATCGGCGAATGCTTGCGCAACTTTGGGGTGAAGCGACGCAGGTCCGACAATGACTGGTGCTGCGGGAAGGTTTGCTGTGTTTGGGTCCTCGCACATGAGCGGTTCGGGCTGCCATTCTGCGACGAGGTCTTCGATCTCCTATAATGTGGGAGGGTCGGACAGCAAGAGGTGGACAGTGACAGACAAAGGTCAGCCGTGTGCTGGACTGAAATGACGAGACGAAGACACCATTCCCCTGCTAATCGCGCTGATGGTGGGACGAGGAACGGCGCCTACCTTCTCAGTGAGCTTGACAAAGTTGGATCGGTCGCCTCGTGTTCTTGACTTGAGCCACGTATAGGCTACGAAGATGACAAGCAGGAGCTCAAGGAAGGTACGAGCCGGATCATTTTGATGACTGCTCTTTATGTATCGCCAGAGTACACCGCTGCCGGGCAACGTGCTGATGCGCTTGAGGAATGGATGCGGCGACGAGAGCAGGCCATAAAGCGATTCCCAGGTCACTGTGTTCCCAGCCACGGGTGTAGCAACGGCAACTGATGGGGCGGCAACATTGAGAACCATCGTGGTGTGCGATGCTATGTTGACTGTTGTTTGCTGATCAAGAGAGCCCGGAGAGAGCGTGCTCAATTTCAAGCAGCAAGTAAACACTGAATCAAACAACATAATCAAAGACAGCATGCTCTCTACGATATAGCAAATGAAACCCAATCAACGAGTACAGATCGAATGAAACAGCATTATCAAAGAGAGCATGCTCTCAAGATATAACAGATGAAATCAAAATGACAAGTAAAGACTGATTTGATCGACAATATCGAAGAGAGCATGCTCTTTGTTATAATAGTTAACTCAGAGCAACAAGTTGATAGCTGAATCCCACCAGCAATATCTAAGAGAGCAATGCTCTCTCAGATATGAAAGCTGAATCCAAAGTAACAAAACAAGAACTGAATCAAGCAACAATATCAAAGGGAGAATGCTCTCTTAGATATTATAGCTGAAATAAAGCAATAAGTAGAAATGTGAATTAAGCAGCAAAATCTGAGAGAGCATGTCTGAGAGAGCACGCTCTCTTAGATATTGTTGCTTGAATCGATTGCTTGGTACGAAAGAACATGCTCTCTTAGATATTGTCGCTTGATTCAATGTATATTTATCCCATATCGGTACATGCGATTTCGCTTTGGATCACTAATACGGATTGAAACGCTGGGATGCTGCACCGCCGCTATACCTTCCGCCAGAACCGCCAGAACCGCCTCCGCGGCCTCGCCTACTCTCGCCATGATTTGTTCTGTTCATGCCCTCGCCATCGTTATCTCGTCTGTATCCACCGCGTCCTCCTCTATGGCCTCCGCGCCCGCCTCGAGCTGCACCGTGAGAGTTTTGTCCTCCGAATCCGTGCTGGCCGGCAGCTTGAGCTTGGACCTGCTGCATCGCTGCTAATCCAGGAATGCCAGCGGCAACAGGTGCACGCGAGGATGGATCTAGACCAGGGATAGAAAAGTTACCGACACCAGCTCCTGGCGCACCTCCGTAGCCAGGTAATGCAGTTGATGAACCAAAGGGTTGCCCTCCTGAGGCGCCTGGAGGTCCATACATGTTGTGTGATTGATTGTGATACTGTTGTGGTCCTCGGTGGATACCCGGCAGCGCACCAGCAAACTCGTCCTCTTCATCATCTTCTTCCCTGTTACCAAGCTCTTTCGCTTTCTCCCGCCCGACATGGAAGCGATCGTTGAGAATGTTCACGCCAGGTCGACCTCGACTCCACCAGCGAGTTGTGTGATCACTGGAGCCTGTTGCTAGCAGGTGGCCAACAGGATGAAAGTCCATTGACCAGACTTGACCTTCATGGGCAAACGCAACGGTGTCTACCGGATTGGGGCTATCCAGATTCCAATACTGGAGCGAACCATCAGAGCCGCCACTGACGAGGTGGTCGTGATGCACAGGGTGCCAGGCGACAGAGCATGCTTCTTGTCCAGTATAGTTCTGGATCATCTTCATCATGCGAATGTCGAAGATCTTGATAGATTGATCTCGACTTGCGGACACGACCATGTTACCATTAGGCGACCAACTGATTGCCTGTATCGAATTCTTGTGGTCGTGCAGAGTGCGAAGATCCGTGCCAGACCGAGGATCCCAGAATTTGATGAGGGCGTTCTTGCTCCCCGAAACAAGCAAACTCTTTGTCGGATGCCACTTCACGCATCGCACGTCATAGCCGTGTCCAGTAAGCGACTTTTCTATTTCACGTCTCTCGAAGTCCCAGATCTTTACGCTTCCATCATCCGATCCCGTTACGAAGCGCAGGTCGTCGGGGGCCCAAGACACGTCCCGAACCGGTTCTTTGTGTCCTTCGAAGAGCGTGACATTATTCATATTGGGTTGAAAATATTTGATTACTCCACTAGTATCGCAAGAGACCAACCATGAGCCACCATGAGACCATTCGAACGCCCTCACGGCACAGTCATGCGCTTGCAATATGGTCTCAAAGTTGAATGTTAGACCGTTCCAGAGCGTGAATTCTCCCGATGCACTGCCTGTCAACACCCGTCGACCGTCTGGCGTCCACCGAACCCAATTCACGGGCGTCCTGATCTTATTCGTTGAAGTATGAACGTATTTGGTACAGTACGATGTAGACGTATTGGACTCGTAGGCTTGAGGCGGAAGTAACTGGGTAATGATGTCAGCTTAGTATGCTGTCGAATGTTGTGGGATCTTTGTATGTTCACATCAATAACGTAGCTTGGCTGGGGCCGTAATGCAGGAACAGCGCCGGGGCAGCTCGCGAGCGTTCGAAGCTATCGTAGGAACAGGTGTGAGGGTCAATACTGGATCTGAGAGATCTCCACAGCTCACAAGTTTCCACCGTGTCACGGGCCCAAAGTAGTCGACAGTCCGACGGGGCTGTCAAAGAAATGCATCGTTAGCATGACCCCTCAGGATATGCGGTGATGACCATAAGAAGCCCACCCTGATGCGAGCTTTCGCTCTTGGATCGTTTGTGCCCTGTCCTGCCCGCGACTGAGCTTCCAATAATGCGAGTTCGGCTTCGCGCTCTTCCCTGGTCGGTGGCTGCGGTCTATCCAGCACATGCTTGGGAGTCCATCTTTCTAAGGCAGGACAAGCACGAGTGAGACGGAGAAGCGAGCTTGGCAATAGTCGAGTGGTTTGTACTCACGAGGTGGTATCAAACCGTCTTCTTCCTCTGCTGCTGATTTCACGAATCCACTTCCGCTTGAATGCTCTTCAGCTTGTGAGGTACCATCTTCGCGCTCTGGCTGAGCCTCGCCTTCCTCTATCTCGACATCGTCTTCGCCCTCCTCCTCGCTTGCTCTCTCTTTGCCTTTTACAGACATACTGGGCTACAGGTTGACAGTGTTCGTGAATTTGAACGAGAGAAGGCAACATGGCGCCCATAGAAATGCAGACCAATTGGTAGCCACCGTCACTTCACCTTGCGTCAATCGGCATATCAATCCTGCGCAATCTCACCAACATGGGTAGCTCGGGGTCCAAGAGCGCAGTCAGCGCCTCCAAGGTAGCGCAACGCACTGCTCGTAATGCTGCGCGAACCTCTGCACCGGCCGAAAGCAAGCCGACTGACGCAGCGCAGCGAGGAGCCCGCAATGTCAACATAAGAGGCGAGCCCGTTGCTGCGAGCAGCGAAACCAAAAACAGGGCGGTTCTTCAGGATGCTAGCGATCCATCAGCCCCAGGACCTGATCTGCTGAGCCGGAATTTGGCCAGCTTGGGACAGGCGTCCGCTCAGAAGCACAACTCGTCACGGTTCACGCCTGTATGTTAAGAGTATCGAATTTGCATGGACAGAACAACGAACGCTAAGCGAGCTGAGGCACTTGACAGGACACCAGGGCCGCTGAAATGCTTCAACGACGTGCAGAACTAGAAGAAACCGAAGGAGCTTCTGCCGCCACCGTTTCATCCAGTCTTCGCAATAAATTAACAGTCGCCGCCCTGGTGACATTGCTCGATGCACGTAAAGAGGTCAAGTCCGCCCCAGAGTACAGAAGATTATGCGAAGACTTCAACTGTGATTCGGAAGTCATCGATAAGCTTTGCCGTCACATCACGAGTCCGAGCATCAGTCTCATCCGCAGTGCGGACCACGAAAAGAAGAACGAGTATCTGGTGAGCACCTTCCTCGCTCAGACAATATACAGGCCTGATTTTGTAAGCCTGTTGGTTATCACAGGCAAGATGGGTAGATCCGGCGCCCATGCACGAGCAACTGCGAGGGTGAACCATGGATCGGCCATGTAACAGACCGTATGTAAGCCATTGAGATGCCAAATACTACGATGAACTACTACAACGAGCAATACGGATTTTGTAGCTTCGCGAGACGAGAGCAAGAGCATCATGTCAGGTCTATCGTTTTTTCATCGTCCACTCGGCGCCCGCTTGCTTTCTCCAGATAGACGATATTGTCGTCATCAACGATAGAGCAATTCTCCTGCATTGAACGCCCGTCCTCGGCATCATCATCATCATCTGCCTCTTCTGCTAGCATGCCACCCAGCCTTTCCGTCATATCCCAATACTGTAAACTGCTGTCAAGAGTTTGACTTTGCAGAAGAGCTTTCACCAATTTGCTCTCATAGCGGTCATGAAGGGTACGCCGCATACTGCGGATTAAGAAATTCTCTATTAGAGGAAGTGGCCAGTCGTCGGGAATAGAGGTCAGAATCTCTTTGGCTGAGATACGGATCGCTTGGGTCTCGATGACATGCGCCGTACGTTGTTGATCGCGCAGAGATGCCGATGCGGGCGAACACTGCTCGAGCTGGATCTTGATGAGCGTCTTCAAAAGAATCTTGCGCTTGTCTTCCTTCTGAGCCGGGGTGAGGGAAGCATTAGGCTGCCTGGACTGCTTGCGCCTACCATCTTTTCGGTAGAGAGCGCTGGGATGCGGTGAGATCTGGAGGACCTGTAGAATCTCTCTCACATTTCGTGCCGACAGTATGTCTCCGTTGCCAGCATGCGTGCAGTATGCCTCGGCGGACGCTAAGTCTTTGAGGTCGTTGGCAAGTATCGACAACACTCGTTCATGTTCTGAAAGTCTTCCTGCCAACAGCGCCTGTTCGAAGAGTAGGTCTGACATACTGTCTAGTCTGCTCTGAATGGTATGCGCATCGTACAACACGCTTCCGTGGAGCAAGAGTATCAATCTTGCCCGAGTATCCATGCTATCAGATTGCTGAGCTTTTGAAATGGTGTAAGACACAATGGAAACTTCAGACGTGTTGACTGTCGCAGCATATTCATTGCGGGCTCTCTGTAGCTCATATTTGAGGTTTGTATTGTCGAACAAAGCAGACAAGTTGTCCAGGTATTGACCTAGCAATTGTTCATGGAAACTCTTGCCCTAGTGAATGCACCGGGAAAGGTCAGATGTACTCTCGAGTGAAGATATTTCTCAGCTCAGTACGCACAATGTCTCTTTTGGTGAAGACAACGAACTCCAGATACAATCCAGCTACAGCCGGGCTGATTGAACGCAACTCTGACAGGCATTTGTCCACGTTGATTTGAACTCCTTGAGCTGGTTGAGTGAGGATCTGGAGAGGACGATCAGATAGGGTACCGTGGCCAGCCAAACGGCTTGTAGTGGGATACGCGTACTCGCAATCCTAATTCGTGGTGCCTCTCGACTAGCCAGAGACCATATTTTGTGACAAGTTCTGTGTCTCTCGAGTTCTCGAGGAGGTTGAAGATTTTCTGCAACCCATCCTTGAAGAGACTGTCCTTTCGTTTGCCGTCATAGAGCCTTCAGCGGTAGGTAGAAGTCAGTTTACACGAACAGACTAAAAGCCCTAGGTGCTTGACCTACTCGGTCCAAATCACCAAAGTCTCTGGAAATCGATGTTGTAATAGCAGCATTTGCGACAAATACCAATGAAAAGACTCTTTCTCCAGA
The DNA here is from genome assembly GCA_024345325.1 of Cystobasidium tubakii. Lineage (NCBI taxonomy): Eukaryota > Fungi > Basidiomycota > Cystobasidiomycetes > Cystobasidiales > Cystobasidiaceae > Cystobasidium > Cystobasidium tubakii. The sequence goes on along the minus strand of BROO01000001.1, from coordinate 150,476 downwards.
AGCGTTGTCAGTTCACTAACGTCACAGGCATGTGCCTCGCGCTCCAGCATATCAGACACTTGTTGTCTGTATCTTGAATTCTGAACATAGAGCTTGACTAGAGCTGTATCGACCAGCTAAAACATTGTGTCAAAAATAGTGAGATACAATCTAACAAAAAAGATATGAGAATAGAGACGTACTCGATCAAGGTCGAATCGCAGTGAATCGCTTGCGCCCTGCAAGCCAACAGACGCTAGTCCTTGCTTTCTTCGTTGGCTCCTCCAAGCCGACAAAAATATACGTAGCATCTGTCTGGCGTCTTTCACCAATTTGCCATGTAGATCCGTCACGGTGGGCGAAGACGGAGGCAGATGCGGCGAGTAGTTTCGGACTAGATTCGTATCAACTGTGGATCAGCATCAGATATATTACTGGAATGCATAGGCAGTCTCGCCTGCCCTATCGAGTGCAGTCGGCGTCATAACAGGGCTATCCGGAAGACGCGCTAGGTCGACGAGAATCAGACAGTGGAAAGCATGCTCCCAAGCTTACTGATGTCGTCTATTGACTGTCGATGCAGCGTATCGCGGTCGAGCGGAAGATTGAGACCTTTGAAAAGCGGAATCGTATTGATTTTGAGGTTTTGAAACATATTGCCGCTTATATCCGGAAAGAGTCGAATTAATAGTCTCGGATCTGATCTGCCCTGTAAGAACAGCTTTCCAGCTTCGACAAAGCGAGTTTCGCCAAGGAGCTTCCAGGCTGCCCTCTGCTTGATATAGCAAAATTCGTCGAGCTGCAGAGAATCCTCAGGAATTATACTAAGAGAGATTTTGAACAATATTTTACCTTTTCGGGAGTATCTGGCTTGCCCACGGCATCAAGAAGATGCAGCGCATCCTCAACACAGTTGTTGTTGATCAAGGCTTCAGCTTGGACTACTAAAGTGAGAGGACATAGCGCAAACACAGAATCCTTGCCGACGAGCAATGTTTTGGCTGCGACCGTTGAGAGATACTTGGAGGTACTTCTAACTGGATTCGGCCGGGTTGCACTTAGAGCGGAGCCTCTTTTAGGTGTTGACGGCAGCAATTTTGTAGCACCCGACTCATCGACTTGTGTCTCTTCTTGGCTTGCATCTGCTGATATTCTGTCTGTGCTGCTAGTCACAAGCCTTACTTCAACTTTCGCCAGACTGTTCATGTGGCCTAGTTGCGGCACCAACAAAGGCGCGAAAGCTGGATCGCCCTTGGACAGAGGTATCACACGACTCGGAAAGCCAGCCGTCGTGCTGACAAGGGAGCGAGGTTGTACGGGTTCCGCTTGGGCGGCTGACGACGGTGACGCAGCGTTGGCAGGCTCTTTAGGTGATAGCGTACGAGTCGATGTTATGGAGGTAACCTGTAGGACTTGGAGCTGCTCTTGAGTCTGGATGGAGTGAACTTCAATTGTGTTGTTCTGCAAAAGTGCGACGATGTATGGATAGTCGACGACTGCGAGACAAAGTCAATGTGTCAACTCGCCAACGCCAAAGATGCAATATGCACTTACCGATAGACTTGGTATTGCTGACCCATTCTAGGGTACCACGTGTGGGCTCTCCATTATCTTTGATAAAGAGTCCAAGAGTGGACGAGCCGGTGTGACTGGCCACTAGGAATTCGTCATCTTCAATTGCGACAATTGTAGGCCGTTGATGACTCTTCGGCCTAGATACATGTGGCGCTGAAGATGGAGTCAAGTTGTGCATTTCCGATGGGGGAGAGCCCGGGGGATCTTGCGAAATGGGCAGCAGGGGCGTCAGGGTAGCGGAATCCAGATTCACGAGGGAGTAGTTGATTGCGTCTGCAATGCAGAGATACGACCTTCGCAACACTGCAAATATGGCGGTTGTGCGTAGGGGGAGTTCTTTGAGCATCTCGACCTGGTTATGCGACACTGAGAGGAGCTGCATTGTCTTCCTCTTGATAATGCATAATCGCACTGCATCTGCGTTTGGATTTGTCAGGTCCACTGCAAATGTCGAAACACCGCGCACTGGTGGGAAAGCGACGAGATTGGTAAAAGTAGGAAGCGCATGCAGGGTGAGAATGCCCTCTGATGATGTATAAGTTTCAGTACTGATAGCGCTACGAAAAGACAGTGGAACGCTTTACCGGAGAGCACGACCGCTTTCCCAACTGTTTGCAGAACAGCTAATTTTTCAATTGGTCTTCTGCCGGGTACTACATTGTACTGGTCTAACAAGTACGCCGCCTGAAAGCCAACGAGAAGATGAGCAAGTAAGCTGGGGCGTGCACCTGTCATTAGAGGTGGAGAACGTACGTCTTCGGCGGTTCCAACTACATTGGAATCATTGGGCGCTCTTTCTTTTTCCTTCCTTCTGGCTCTGGTCACATCAAGCTGCCAGACCGCTACCGATCCTTCGTTACCTGCTATCCAAACACTTTCTGTCCCTGCTTGAACGGATCTGATGCTCTGCGGTAGCCTAGTGGTAGACGAAACAGAGTTTGAGCCCGGCGCATCTTGACCGGTCGCAATCGTCTGTGCAGTAGCAAAGCTGTGCGCCTGCGGCTCAGGCGAAGCTATTCCGGATGTCGAAGCACCAGACGGCGAACCACTTGAGAAACGAGCGTTGGACGCAGAGGGAGGCGAAAAGGACGAAGAACGTGTATTCCCTATCTGAGAGAGCCTTCCATTAAGGCTTGTGTCCTGCTCGTGTGCCAATATGTTGCTGCTGCCCGTGGCAGGAGGCGACGATGGTCCAGCATGAGCTGGAGGACTGGTGGAGCTTTGAAATGTAGCGAGCGCCGGGGCTTCAGGCGAGATAGCAGGGGATAGTTGCGGAGCGAAAGCAGGATGAACGAGTTTGACCAGCTCGAACGGGGGCAGCTCATACGGCTGAAGCACTGCTGGTGTCATCCTGTCAATATACGCGGTGCCATGATCGGCTGCGAGTGTGTAGAAAGGCAACGCGCGATGCAGGTTGGCTCAGGCCCTCCTGCTCTGACCTCCAAATGCTCGAGTGGCAGCCAGCGAAGGAGAGAAACGCATTGTCGACGAAGGGCTGCAGTCACATCATCCTGCAGCATTCAGCCGCCTCCTTGCTGCTCATGCTGTCGGGTTGGCGTTCGCTGGCTGCTACCTTGCTAAATACTGTCAGGTGCCAACTTCCGGACAGGATTACACTGACATGCCACGGAAGTTGTCGTACGCGGAATACATACATTGCGCATGGTGGGTTAGTGAATTGCGATGCGGAAGCAGCTCATCCATTACACAGATTTACCCCAAGAAGGGACCTCAAGCTTGTCTCCACGGGCAAAGCTCTTTGATCAGATACGAGGTGTCGCTTCGAGGCAGATCAAGACCCAAACTTTCTCGCTCATATCTCGTCCACGACCAGTCTGGCTAGTATTTCCTTGGGCGTCGGCCGGCCGCTACCATTCTACCGTGCGCCCTTGCTGGAGTCCTTCCTGAAGTAATCGCATGGATACGAGATCAACATACATGGGATACACGATCCGGAACTGCCATCCCATGTAGGTCTGTACACGCTTTCCTCGCTAGGATACCGCAAGTTCAGCACGGCAATCTTTCACGCATATAGCATTATAAACGGGCTCGACCCTTGGTGATGGTTGTCAAGCAGGTCTTTGGCGAAGACCTGCAGGTAGACGGAGTGGGAATATGCGGAACGAACGAAAGCGAGGAAGCACTGCTACAAGACGCTGAGGAAAATCGGCAAAGTCTCTGAGTGTATTGCTCGTACTTTCAGAAGAACTCGGCCAGAGTAGAGTTTGATGAGCCGCAGATGTCGAGAGTGCTTTGATGGTAGGCATAGATGATACAGGTATCACTGCTTCTAGCATAAATTGTCTTTTTTCTTCGATCACACACATTGGCCCCCTTCTGCGGGACCATCGCCCTGCCCCTGTCCTTGGTTCCTTTGCTGCTCGGTCCACGTTTCCTGTCGCGGCAGCCAACAGCCGAGGTCATCGTGATGCGGTATGACCGGTGAGTTCGGAAAGCAGTTTTCACAGTATACACAGCACTCGAGCGCAACAACCCTAGTGCTTGCCGGCAATTACAAGGCGGATCCGCGCGTGAACTCCTTTACCTCAAGCCACCTTGATGTTGAGAGCCGACCGCGGTCGGCAGTAAGCCCTGTCAGCCAAAACACCTGGCACCATCATTTCGGACACGAACATCTTGCTTAAGATGGAGAACGATCAATTAGTAACAGGCCTCATCATAAGTGGGATTGAGAACTTACTGTCAAAGTTGCAAAGAGGGCAAACGACCGGAGCAAATGTGCCTAAGGGTAACTCAGCTCATCCACACCGAACTTGAGAGCCCTTCCGTGTCTGTACAAGAGAAAAACATTCTCATTCACAGACGACTATAGTCGCTACGCTGGTTAAATGTTGCTTATCAAAAAGTCCGATGCCTTCCGTTGTGGGAAACGATTCGTAGCCAATATGGAGACCCGACGGAGAAAAATCCTCCGGCTGGAGATTTTCGGGGAGAGTACAACTCGTCAGCAATGGTCGTTATATACACATGAAAGGCATTTGGCGTGAATGTACCGCAACCGCCACTCCTCAACAAAAGAGAGGTCCGGAGCGATTCAATCGTACTGCAGTAGAAGCAGTCTTGTCATTCCTGTATGGGATTTAAGCACGAAAAAGTCAGTGCGTAATACATTCCTATGCTACAGAGAAGCACACAACTGCTTCCTCACCTCTTCAGATAATCTCCAAACTCCATACGAGCGAGTCTTCGGCTTGAGACCAAAAGTCGGCCGTCGAGTCTTCTGGTCCAAACTTCATGCCCGATAAGAGCCAGAGGTCAGTAGAGCCAAAGGCCCGTCAGTGCCAATTCGTAAGCTATGAGCCTGGCGTCAAAGCTTGGAAATATGAAGACTGTAAAACAGGTAAAAACAATTGTCAACCGGCACGCTATCTTTCGAAGCAATGACAATAGCTGTCAACATCAACTCACTGACATCCATGGAGGACGGTATCAACCTGTACCTCCTCATCCAACCGCTACTTCGGCTTTAAGGTAAGCGAAGGAGAGGGGGAAGCGAGTGAAGAAGAGAAAGAAGATGGGAGCCACCGCCACCGATGGAGACTGGGGAGAAGGCAATGGTGCTTGATATTCTGAGGATTTCTCTGGATTTGTTCGGAATTGGTTCGTTTTAAGCTAGGCTACAACGAGATAAAACGGACTATCTTGTACAACGCAACATAGCCTCTACAGGTTCATATCCTTTCCTGGATCACCTGACTATCCTTTCCTCGTTATGTCAGTCTCCCGAATCGGGCGGCTTCCAGCAAATGGCCATGAAGGCTCGCCACATGATGGAGATTGACTCCGTAGGCGTTCTATAGGCCCTCTTCCGCTATACCCTCCCGCTCCTCCTCGTCGACCACGCCACTTCCACAATGCGCCCATCGCCATATGGGGGCAGCACCCGAGCAAGGTGGTCACTTCGATGCTGCGGGTGGATGTTGGGACTACACGAAGTTTTAGAAGAACGCCGTACCGAGCTTATACAGCTGCTGAACAAGACTCGGTAGGACTTGCCTTGGCCACCGCGGCACGTGCTAAGCAACCGCAGACATATCTCGCTAGCAGAAGCAGTGTGTTTTGCCAATAATTCCAGCAGGCGTTCCGATTTTTGTGGTTTCTAAATGGTTCCCTAATTAGCGCAATGAATTTACTTGCAAGTACAAACTCGGAAAAACATTTCAAAGTTGGTGGACGCGTATAATCACAGTATACACGGAACGTGCACAACTAGTTTGTAGAACCCGCTCTACACAAACAAGTATTTTGCTATTGCTCAACAGCCTGGACCACCGAAAGATCCTACACAATAGGCTCTGCATGCAGCACAAAGCAAGTTAATTGTGAAGGTGCATAGTCGAGGGGCATTGTGAGTGTTGACACAGACCGTGTTTGCACAGCAATTGGGGCACGTCGCCAAGTCCATCCTCTTGGCAAGCTGATTCTGCTCCACGCTGACGTCCACACCATTCTCCAACAAAAACAGTCCGTACTCAATTGTTGCAATATCCAGCCCATTACTCAATGCAGCTTCCTTGCCGTCTTCGAGTTCGGCAAGCGCGTCTCGTTCAAAAGGGGGTGGTCTTCCACGAGCTTTCTTCTACACTTAATGCTCTGGATCTGAGGTGGTTCGGTCAAAGCCAACCCAGGAGTCATCGATATTTCGAAGCTTGCCAGTAGGGCGAATGATTGTAGGATCTTCATATTTTGCCACGTATCGTTTTGTCTAGACAGCTAAGTGTACTTACATAGTCTCCAAACGAATACCGGAAATGTCAACAGTAGAGTATCTGCTCTCGTCGAGTGTATTCCCTTCGGTAGAACTGTGGAATACGTCGGCCGGAATTCGAATAAAGGATGACTTCGCCAAATTGGTCTTTATGTCCGTCTTTGTCTTCTAGCATAGACAACTAGACGCCAGGTTTTGTACGGGTCCCAGATGACTTGTCCTTGAAATGGATCCGAGAAGACGTTATCTATGTGTAAGATAGGATCTTTCGGTACAGGAGTAAGAGCTGGAGCTGCATGATCTGACTGGGTGTCAAAGGCAATGATTTTGTCGCTAATGTTGGGAGTGCTTTGATGAAAATCAAACAAAGAAAGAAGGGAGAGGAGAGAGGAGAGGAGAAAGGAAGAGAGGACAGATAGCTGTCTATCGTATGTATCTTGCTGTCCTGGTCGGGTTGATCGACCGCCACCCCAGTAGAAGTTGTCGGTAACCACTGTAAGTAGCTTTGTATGGTACAGATTGCGCTAAACATGGTGTTATATGAAAGCTTAAAAAGACATTAGTATATGCATGATTTAGCTTAGCCGTCAAGCCACTGTAGAACCCTATGTAAGCGTTTCAAGCTGTCAAAGTGGCGAATGGGCTACGATGCCCTACGCATCTTAGGCTCACGACGAACAATAACTTGCACACTTGGTAGCGTAACTGTGCGTAAGGTTGTGGCGCTCCACACCTTACACAAAGAAACCTCATCCGAAGTCAAGGGCGATGTGAGCGGCACTAGTACCCTCGTGCTCGCGGGGCAAATGGGCGCAGTTAGCTTTAACCAATGGCGGAGGCGAGGTGAAGGTGTGAGTGGCACTTTTTAGGTCCTACAGCCCCCCGAATCTCCGCGCCCGCCTTACTGTTGGGAAGCTGCACTAATGAATGTCAAAGTCGTAGGGGATCAGACTCCCCATTAATCCGGATACCTGTCTATAATACGGATAGACGGCGTAAGCATGCTGAGATAGAGTGCAGCCGGCCCACGAGGGAAAAAATAGGCCGAAGACTTTCTTCCACATACGGGTGCCCTGTACAGTAAATGTTAGGGCCGAACATACTCATCATATCCCATCGACAACGACGGAGAACCTGGGCGTTGTTAGCGTACAATTTGAAAAGCCGTTCTTCGAAAGTTCTCTCTAACTTCCCCCGCAAATCTGTAGAACTATCTGATACATTGCATCCCAACTCTAACGGAGATCGTAGATGGGGCGGCGTAGCAAGAGGCTTTGTGCGCCTACAAGTGTACGTGCATTTCCTCAAGCTCCCTTCAAGCTGCGGCCTTCGAAGTGCCTAGGTTTGGGCTGTTTCGGGCCCTGTCCCTTCCTCATTACACCAGCTTGGCTGTGGGCGAGACCATGGGCCCAACCACAACAAGCTGCATATCTGATGCACGCCAAGACTTATTGTCATCCTCCGCAGCACCACTTCGCTCTTCGAGCAAGATGGTGTCGCAAGTGGGCTCACCAATGTTTCAGGCTATCCCGGCTATTGTTTGTTTGGTGGACAAGCAGGAATAGGCCGAGTGCCCATTCCCCGATGCTCTCCATGAAACACACGTATCTGACAGCCGCAACGTGAAGGGTCGGAGCCGTTAACCTGAAAGAGCGAAACATGATGCGCCAAATCGACCTGTCCACCGCGTTTCTGCACCAGCTCAACACGTGGTTGACAAAGTCGAGCTACCGATTGAGCAAGCTCGAAGAGGCGCCTATCAAGTTTCTGCAGGATGCAGAGGCCGGTTTACAGCAGACAGATTTTCAACTTCGAGTACCAGTGGCTTTGTGGCAGCACTTCTTTTAATTGGGAAAGCAGGCGGCGATGTAGTGTCCAAGCTTCTGTACTACATATCATGTCATTTGCCGAAGCCTAGGAACTGCTGTACTTCTCGCAGCTTTGTTGGCGCAGGCCAGGACTGGATTGCTTCGACTTTATCTTGAGACATATTGATACCTTCTGGAGAGATTTTAAACCCTAAGAAATCAGTGGAAGTTACGTGAAACTCGCACTTCTTGGGCTCGCAATAGAGACCATGCTTTATTAGTCGCATCAGGACTTGGCGCACATGAATTGTATGCTCTTCGCGATTCTTGGAGAAGATGAGGATATCATCCAGGTAGATGAGCACGATAGTATCGAGGATGTCACGGAAGACATCATTCATGAAGTGTTGGAAGACGGCCGGGGCATTAGTGAGCCCAAATGGCATAACGAGGCACTCAAAGTGCCCAAAGCGTGTTCGGAACGCGGTTTTCCATTCATCGCCTTCCTTGACTCGGACGAGGTTGTAGGCGCCTTTGAGGTCGAGTTTGGTGAATATACGGGCACCTCGCAGGCGGTCTAGGGCTTCTGATATTAACGGGAGTGGGTGGCGGTTTTTTATGGTGATCGAGTTGAGACGGCGGTAAACGGCGGTAATCTACACATAGGCGGAGCCGTCCATCTTTCTTCTTGACAAACAATATGGGTGCACCGGCCGGTGACTTTGACGGCCGTATGAATCCCTTCTTCGAGTTTTCATCAAGCCAGGAACGGAGAGCATCGAGCTCTAATTCGGATAATGAATATATCGGGAGGAATGGGGGACTCTTTCCCTCCTCAAGATCAATGGAAAGATCGTAAGTACGATGAGGGAGCAGGGTGTCTGCCATTTGCTTTGAGAATGCTGACAATTGATCATGATACTCTTCAGGTACCACTTTCTTCAAGTCTTCTACATACTCCTCTGGATCTGGGAGCCCTTGGGCGAAGATGACATGGCGGTCCGCTGGGGCGCTTGGACCTTCGCCGTACGGTGACAAAAGGACAGGGTACAGGTTGGAATCTAGTTCTTACTGTACTAAGCTTGACTCCTGACTAACAGGTAGATCAACGTCCTTGATTGGATGGACCGTTGATAGTTTGCTGACTTCGTGTTTCATGGGAACGAACGGCAGCGACTGGATGCTGGAAGAGGCTGGACCTCTTGAGGGAAACCGGACATGGTTAACAGGTAAGTCAACGTCCTTGATTTGATGGACCGTTGATACTTTGCTGACTTCGTGTTTCATAGGAACGAACGGCAGCGACTTGATACTGGAACAGGCTGGACCTCTTGATGGGAACCGGAGGATGCCTTTGCGCCAGGCAGTATCCTGCGACACTTTGACCGCTCGCTGCAAACCGTAATCGAAACGGACGCATCCGACTTCGCTATATCAGCAATTCTGTCACAATATCATAACAAGCGGCTCTACCCGATAGCCTTCTTATCGCGCAAGATGCTTCCTGCCGAAAGAAACTATGAAATCCATGATAAAGAGCTCCTGGCAATTATCAACGCCATCAAGATGTGGCGACATTACCTCGAGGGGTTAACCCATCCCTTTACAATCTATACAGACCATCAAGCTCTACAATATTTTCAATCGTCTAAGGTGTTGACCAGACGTCAAATGCGTTGGTCCGAGGTGATTAATCACCACAAATACATCATAAAATACCGTCCAGGCGATAAATCTGGCAAACCAGATGCCTTAAGCCGTCGCCCCGACTTTGCCACCGGGGGTAAAGCAAGCGACGACGAACCAGCCATCCTATTAAGACCTGTTAGCACAATAGCTGCGTCAATCAGTGCAACCAATGTTAAGATTTACTCCACAACTTCCAGACTATCCGAGCAACTACGGGAATATCAAGCACTCGACCCGATCACATGCCGCCTGATGCAACCAGTCAAAGAAAGTCGGGCCGACGTCCTCAAAGACCACAGTATCAAGGAAGATCTCCTCCTCCACCAAGATCTGGTCTACGTTCCCGACTATGAGGACCTAAAGGTTAAAATTCTAGAACAAGCTCACGACTCCAGAGAAGTCGGCCATCCAGGACAGGCCAAAACCTACGAAGTAGTATGCAGGAATTTCTATTGGCCAAAGATGCGAGGGTTCATCAATGAATACATCCAATCCTGTGACCTCTGCCAGAGAAACAAGGCAAGTCATCATAGAAAATATGGATTTCTGACGCCTCTTCCAGTCGCAACTGGACCCTTCCTGTCCCTAAGTATGGATCACATAACCGACCTTCCGCCATCACAGGGCTACGACCGCATTCTAGTGGTAGTATGCCGTCTCACCAAGCAATCCACGTTCATTAAAGCCCGCGCAACAGACACTTCCAAAGACCTAGCAAGACAATTCTTGGACCACGTGTTCCGACTGCATGGACTCCCAAATGATATAGTATCAGATAGAGGCTCCACCTTCACCTCAGGCTGGTGGAATTCCTTTTGCCAAATGGCTCACATCAAGCCGAACTTGTCTACGGCCTTTCATCCAGAATCCGATGGCCAGACAGAAAGAGTTCATCAATCTCTCCAGCTCCACCTCAGAACCTTTTGCGATTTCTTGCAAGATGATTGGGCCGACCTGCTTTCTATAGCAGAGTTCGCTTACAACTCGACCCATCATTCGGCGATAGGCATGACTCCCTTCTATGCGAATAAAGGCCATCACCCAAGAATGAGCATCACCATCCTTCCAGCTCAACAGAGATCCGCCACTCAGAGAATCCGCCAGATTCACCTAGCAAACGAACTAGCAAAGCAGTCCATTGCAAAAGCCAACGAACAGTACACCTACTGGGCAAACAAGAAGCGACTGCCAGCTCCAGACTTCCAAATCGGTGAAAAGGTCTGGCTCGTCCGCCGTCACGTCACGACCTCGCGACCCTCTCAGAAGCTCGAAGCAAAGAAGCTAGGGCCCTACCCTATAGTAGCCCAATACGGCAAATCAGCTTTTAAGCTCTCACTTCCCCCATCCATGCAAATTCACCCTGTATTCCACGTCTCCTTGCTCGAAAGATATCACGCGAGTACTTTCGCAAGGCGTAACCAGATAGCGCCACCGGATCCTGTCATCGTCGATGGAACGCCAGAACACTTCGTGGAGCGCATCCTCGACGCCAAGGTGCAACATCATAGGCTCATGTACCTCGTAGAGTGGGCTGGTCAGTCTACCGACTCCCGCCAATGGATCACGGCTCATCAGCTCGGTGATCTTTGGCCACAAGTCCTCGAATTCCACAGCAAACATCCCAACAAGCCCAAACGTATCCCAGTACACGACATACGCGCTCGCGGCGCTCACGCTTAGACCGGGGGGTACTGTCATGAACCTACGAGCGGCACGGCAACTACCGGCCTCCAAGCCTCTTATACAGTAGTATTCTTCTTTATATACATATATATATATATATCCGTTATCCTTCTCCCTTTGTCAACCGTTTTCTCGTACTATCTAGTTCCGTTATCAACCGTTTCCCCCGTGCTATCCATTTCCGTTGTCTACCGCTGTTTCCCGCCTTAGCCTGTCTAGTATAAAAACCCATATAAAATCACATACCCTTCTTGTCTCTGCAATCTAGTTCTAGTTAGTCCATTCCGAGTCCCGTCTCACCTCCAGTCTCTTTTGCCACCTACAGGATCAGCCCTGTTCTCATTCACGACACGGCTTTACGCATCTACCCCGGAGGTTTGCTTTACAAAGCAGACAGGCTCTTTCTGAAGCACATTGCAAGCAAGGGCTGCCATCACGAAAAGCCCTCGCCGTCCTGTTGGAATGTCTCTGGATTGATTGTTATAAAAGCTAAGCTACAACTGAGAAAACTGCAAGCTATTTATACAGGAAGAAAACTCTGATGCTATGCAGGTAAAAACTCTGTTTGCTGTGTAGGTACATAGCCTGAGAGAAAACCCTGCTAGATCATCTGACTATCTGACTATCTTTGCTAGTTGAAGCTACGCGACTTCCAGCACTTTGGCCTCAGTGTTTTCTTGATAGGCGCGGGCGTGGGCAAAGATCTACAGACAATCTTGGTCTGTCGCTTCTTTGCAGGTGTCTTCGGTGCTGCTCCCTTGACTTGTGGTGCTGCTGTGGTCGCCGAATTATGCCACAACAAAGAGCGTGGAATCGCCATTTCCATATACTCGCTTGCAGGATTCGGTGGACCTTTCCTAGCTCTCACCATGGGAGGTTTCATTTCGCAAAGCTATCTCGGCTGGCGCTGGACGCAATACCTGCCAGCCATCATGGCGTTCTCTACCCTCATCATCAACGTCGTTTTCCTCGACGAGACATATCCTGCACCTATTCTAGTTTCGAAAGCGGCCGAGATTCGAAAGCATTCCAAAAATTGGGGCATTCACGCTAAACAAGAGGAGATTGAGGTAGATTGGCATGAACTTGTTCAGAACAGTCTCAGTCGACCGCTTCGTATGCTTTTCATGGAACCAATCGTCCTACTCTTATCGGTCTACACTGCATTCATCTATGGCCTCCTCTATTGTTTCCTTACCATCGTATTCCAGACCATTCGAGGCTTCAATCGAGGCACGGGCAGTCTGCCCCTGTTGGCTTTGATCGTTGGAGAGTTGTTCGCCTGCGCGCTTCTCATTTACCAGCAGCCAGGTTACGTCAAAAAGCTCGAAAAGAACAACAATGTGAATATTCCCGAGTGGCGGCTGCCTCCATGGCTCTCGAAGGTGTTTTGTATGCCATCGGTCTACTTTGGTTCGGATGGTCAGGTTACCGTGCAGATATTCACTGGGCTGGTATGTCGCCAAGGATTCCAAACCGAGCGTACCAGCTGACTTTGCGCCTTCAGCACATACCCTATCGGGATTATTCACTGGCTTCGGTAACTACATGATCACTCTACAAGCACAAAATTATCTCCTAGACGGCTACATTTATTTGTGAGTAAAGAGACTTATCAACAACACGAGCAGATTACTAACGTATCTAAATTAGCTCCGATTCTGTCATCGCAGCCAATGCTATTGCACGATCCATTGCGGGAGCTGTCTTTCCCATGTTTGCATCATACATGTACGCTGGTATGGGGGTTCAATGGGCACAAACACTACTGGGCTGCTTCGCAGCAATCTTGATACCGATTCCGGTATTGTTCTACATCTACGGAGCACGCATTCGAAAGAACAGCAAGTTTGCTCAAGCGCCACCTACTATGTCGTTCCTAAGAATTGATGTCGTAAGGAACGTTGAATGTTATATACTGCCCTAATATTGTGTATAAGCCGCTTTCCTGTATACAGCAAGCGGTATGAGCAAGACGTGCCCGTGGCTCTGTCCTGAATTACAAAGGTGGTCTGCATCCCGCCTCCCGTACAATCGAATGTACTCGAGCACTGGGCGAACAGGAAAGAGAATTCACTGAGTGATACCAATTGTTAAACCCAAGATGCGCAGTTGAAACAGTCATCGTGATACCAATTGTCAAACATAAGATGCGCAGTTGAAACAGTCATCGTGTCTTTCTCCTGTTTGGAAAGAACATAGCAAAGGGCCTTACATATGCCTTGCTCGTGAACGAAGGTGGTTAACAGGAGCCCGTATTCTTGGTGCTCTTCTCACCAATGTGGACGCAGTCGAGGTCTCTCCTGTCTGTTCAATTCGGGGACAGTGCAAATCAATGGAGCCCTGGTTGAGCTCGAGAAATACTCAAAAAGGACGAGGAAATAGTCCCGACGTTTTTGGGTGCTTGCAGTAATGGTGTCTATATCAGAAACTAAAAACTCCACTCTTTCCCTGCGTCTTTCGGAATGGGTACACTACAAGTGCACTGACAGACAATCCTACTGTGATTCCAATAGCGATCTCGATCATGGTATATCCAGCTTGTAGAAGTAAGGGATTCGCTTCCGATGACGCTGTTGAGTCACTTACGTTGCGTGTCAACTCATCCGCACTCTTGAGACCACTGAGCAGACTGCCTGAGGCCGCGAAGCTTCCGGGAACTTGCACGAAGATAGCAGGGTACACCAGAGAATACGCAAGGCAATGCGCGAACCTAGAGTAGGTATTTGCGAGAACGCCGGCGGCAAGTGCGGCGAGTGTCGGTGCGATTTGCTGATTCACCTTGAAGCGTTGAGTAGCAAAGTAGTTGATAGTCCAGCCGATTACGGAGAGTGATACCATGGCTGGCATATGCTTCCAATTTCCTTGGTTGATCATTATGTAGAAGACTGTGAAAGGAGGTACAAAGATGATCTGCCACCAAAACGGCCAAGTGGTGGAGCAGTGAGTTGCGGAGGTGGCATGCAAGTCCATAGCTCCGTATATGGTGGTGCCTATCATGACACCGAAAGCGAGAAAGAGGATAAATATGATCCCATAGACCATGCGGACCGCACCCGAAACCATGTTTTTCGATTGAAGCTCGAGAGCACTGTTTGTGATGGTGAAGCCGGGGAGGATCATAACCAGGCATGCTTGAGAGATGGCTGCGAAGCAGAATGTCCTGTCGGGTCCCAGGTCTATAGACCCGAATGCTCGGGCGATGAACGAGGTCAATATTGTTGCGGAGATCTCAAAGACATGCCGGTAGAGTCGTGACCTTTCAGCGAGGATGAGTTGCATCACTCCCAATAGAGAGCCCAGTAGAAAGATGATTGGGAGGTCGATTGGGCGAGCCCCGTACGAAAAAGGGCCAACGCACGCAGATGCCAGCCCATACAACAACACAAGTAGCCATGGCGGGTACTTTTTGCTTTGAGCCATGATCTCATCGATGCGGGAGATGGCATCCTCGATAGATACTTTGTCGTGGATGACATGCTTGTACACTCTGTGGACGTCATCAAGCTTGCACAAGTTCAAAGATTCTTCAGTCCTGACGATGTGGACATCTTTCGAGAGCCAGTCGGAGTCATGGAAGGAAAGGATCATGCAGCCGGGTATGTAGAAGGATTGTAGATGAATTTCGAGAGACTTTCCAGTCTTGTGCATGTATTCTTCGAGGCGATAGGTCGGGGCGCCACACATCATGAGGGCACGGCAGACTTTGAGCAAGTATTCTTCCCGACGCATGACAGCACTCGCGGGTGATGGTAGAACTGGTGTCGTAGGAAACGGTGGTTGCGTTTCAGGCCCCGAAGTTGGCCTCGGGCGAAGAGACAATATTGGGGAATCCGTGCTGCCAGCTCGTGAGGCGCTTGACCCTCCATCCAGATGCGTGCCTTCCGTCCACGGAACATCTGGGACCACGCTGATCGACATTGGAAGTTGTTCGGTCTTCTCCGACTTCACCAAAGTCATCTGCGGCGGGACTTTCTCGGACGAAGTCTGCGACAACGGTATCGAAGTCTGCACCCGGGTCATCGGTAAGGTGTCGGGCAGGTTGTCTTTGCTGGTGACTGCCGAACGTAGAACACCAGAGGAAGCGGCAAGCCCGCTTTCGTCGGCCTCCCTGTTGCTGCTCGATCTAAAGCAGGTTCTGTTGCTCGAGCCTTGCTTCTGTTGCAGTTGCAATTCCATTGAGCTCTAGGCGTCTCGGACGGAGAGTCGGCGCTGTTGTCATCCGATGCAGGACAGACCTGTTTGTATAGAAGATGCCGATCTCACCGAGCTGTATGCGATTCGGTTGGCGAGTCAGGATACCTGGACGAGCCAGTGTGTCGTACTCGATCCTTTACCAACTACTACTGATGACAGACATTCGATCGCGGTTGGTGCTTTGAATGGTGGTCCTACAGTATATAGCAGCTGTAGGCGCGAAGCACAACCAGAGAAGGAAAAGCGCTGTACTTGTAATCACAAGAAGAAGGGTCGAGCTCGTGCTCTGAGAAGATCATACTTAGATCTCGAACCATGTTTCGGTAAAGAGCGCCATTCATTGATTTGGGCGTACTGTTGGCTCTGAGACCCGTCGGGAAAAGCTACAACCGCCTTCCAGGAAGTTAGGCTGCGGGCCAGCTGGGAAGAAAATGGCGCATCCAGCTACGCGAAGCAAGGCGCTCGGAGGTGGAGCCGGCTGACAGATTTCGACTTGGACTGATGCCCAGCATGTTTTCCCTGGTCAGGTCTCGCCCGTGATGTACCACACCTTGAGCATTGATTGCGAGTCGGACTGAGCAGGCTGTCGTGAGCAGCCATATGTACAGTATGTGTGCCAGCTTGCCCGGAAGGTGATCGAGCCAGCAAGTGTGTTGCAGGGGAATAGTGTGGATCTGTTAGCCTTCAGCTTGTGCTGCTATCTTTCTGACTGTCTGGAGTATACTTTGCTGCTGGTGCTTCGCCGGCGTAGCGCAGCCGTCGCCGCGCTGTGCCTCTGCGGCTCGCCGCGACAACGCCTCGCCGATTAGGCAGATTGGGCAGTCTCGTGAGCCGGACAGCATTGTTTTGTTTCCAGTCTGACAAGAGCAAGATCAGCGACAACCACACCAAGCTCCGAGGGCGCTTCGACCTACATGATTACCTGCCTGTCAGACCGGCTCGCTACCCAGGTCGGAGCTGGTGGCGATCATGCAGAAGATCGAGGCACAGAGCGCGACGGGACAGTAGCAGCAACAGCCACGCAGCAAGACACGACTCACTCTGGTCTAGCAAGCCCTCTAGCTCTTAAAAACAGTCAACCTACCGCAGCCTCGCCTCCGGCTTCACCTGGGCAAGCTCACGGCAGTCCGCAAAAACACGCAGCCGACGCGTCGGAAGCCGCCATTGGGGGCACAGATTTATTATATGACAGTACAGCTGCTGGAACCTTAGGTGATCCACATGTGCCGAGATTTGCAGGTCCTAACGCCTCGCCCAAGAAATCCCGCGCGTCAGCCTCACGAGTGCCCTCTCTGGAGCTTCGTCTCAAAGCCATAGAAAAACAAGTGGCGGCGTTGACTACGGCACTGGAAACCGTTCAAGTTGCAAATGCACAATTGCTGCTTGCAAATGAGCCGATGAACCTTACACTTACAGCTCTGAGCAGCAAAAAACAGGGTTTACGCGAAATTACAGAAACAAGCTATCCGCTATTGACCAAAAACAAGACAAAGCCACCAAGACATGGGCGCAAGTTGCGTCAAGCAGAGCAAGCGATGCGCGAATGCTTTCAGACTTGAATAAAAAGACCGCGCAGCTTGTTGAATACGAGAAACAAAACGATATCGCCCATGCGGTAGTTATAGAGGGTCCGAAGTTAGACGAACAAGAGGAACCCAATGCTCGGAAAGTATTCGACGATCTAGCACGGCACATCCAGTGTCAAGCATCGACTCGCGCCATCTACTATCGCCATAGACACGTAAAGCAGCTCTTTGTTCATTTCTCTTCATCCCAAGATCGCATCAATCTCTTCAAATCTTTCAACACGATCTACACAGACCGCAACTCGGGCATCCGCACCTACAAAGCCAAAACACAAAATCAAATCCGCGCAGAGCGAGATCGTCGACTAAGAAGAACACGTTCAGGGCCACCTCGCTCTGAACGCGGTGATTAAATGTCCGAATTGCCAGCATCTTCAGCAATGCGCATAGGCAGCCTCAACGTCCAAGGAGCTTTTGCTGAAAAACTCCGCCTTTACAACTCTTTTTACTCACGTTTAATATCAACTCACGACATATTCTTCTTTCTAGACGTCGGTCTATCACCTTTCGCTCTTCAAGATATTCCGCTTCCGAAAACCCATCAATTTCGCTATCAGTACCATCAAAACCACTCGTGGCTACAAGGGCGGCATTCTAGCTGTCTGGAACTCAAGATTTCCCGTTCGTGTACAGCTTGCGAAAAGTTCAGAACAGCATATCTGGCTCGATATCGGAAGAGCCATCAGCGCATGTAGCGTCTACTGCCCACCCGTCTCCAGCAAACATCATCAGGTTTACGACCCTTTTGAAGAACTACGCCCCCTCCTCTCAACCTTAATTGACGCCTCAAATGTCCCAATTATACTACTTGGCGACTTTAACGCAAGACTCAACTCGCACAAAACCTCAAACTGTTTTGCCACCAGAACTTCCCTCGATAAATGCCCGCCCTTATCACGCCAGATATACCGCTCGCATCAATTCATTACGTTCTGTGAAGAGAACTTTCTTCAAATTGCGAACGGTCACCTCCAACCAGATCGTGTCGCAGGAGGTCGTTTCACTCATCTACACCACGCGCGTGCCCGGAGCACGCGCACAATTATCGACTATTGCCTCATCAGCAACAGCATATGCCACCATGCCACCTCCTTCAAAATACTCAACTTCGAAGGAAGAACGGATCACGCTACACTTTCTCTCAATATCAACCTTCAATCCTTTCTTTCATTACTAACCCGCCGTAATCTAAACCCCAACCTTGCGCCACACCGCCGACGTCAACCTCCAAGACCCCGATATAATCTCACACAATTCACAGATCAGCAAGTCAAAGCCCTTCAAACATTCCACTTCAATCACGACAACTTTACCCATCGACTCCTACGACCAGCTTACCACTCCGGCGAACCTCCAATTATCGCATTTACAGACGGCTCAGCTCGGGCCGGTCGTAACCCCCCATGGCAGGGGCGGGGGTGCACTTTCCAAACCTCGAGCTACCAGTTATTAGCGCAAGGGTCCCTGCTGAGCAAACGAATGGCAGAGCTGAGCTTTTCGCAGTCTTTCTAGCAATCCATGCTGTGCCACCATCGCGCGCTGCCGAAATATGGGCAGGCTCCACGCACGCAATTAATGCGACAGCTCGTTGGTCATCAAATTTGGCATCAGACAAAATTGGTCTGCTATGGCTGGGCCTGCAGCGTACACCGACATCCTCAAAGCTACGGCTGCGGTGCTACAGCGACGGACAGCGCCTGTCACGCTACCCTGGGTCAAAGGACACTCCGGCATTACCGGGAATGACGCTGCTGATGCTCTAGCAAAAGCAGGCTACGAGCTACAGCTGGAAAGTCTAGATCTGCCGGTTTTGCTTCCATGTCTTCCAGCAGACTTCATCTTGGACACTCACGCCGTCCTCAAGGTATCCACTTCTTTATCAATTGATTAACAATCTCTAGATCTTTCCGAAGTAACCGCAGTCACTGACGAAAGCGCACAAGGTCGCTTCTTTCGGTACGAACTACGCAGACTGGTCAGAAAGGCCTCGGCTCCGTGCGCTACAATAACCGATTTCCAAGCTTTAGCAAATATCAAGACTCGCGAAAGAAGGTGGCGTCGCGACCGTGCCATCTGGCGGAAGTCCAAAAATCGCGACCATCTCCTTTCCGCCAAAGGCTCGAAATCATACTACAAGGTCTTCAGATCACTCACGAAAGGAAAAGTTGCGCGTCATGCACGAGTTTGTGGGGAGGAAGCACGCGACTATTTTCTTCGGCTCTACTCCGGGACCGACATTCGCGCCCACTTCGACAAGACCTTGACGGAAATACATTTACTACGCGCAGCATTACTGCCTATACACCCGTCCGAAGACGAAACAAACCCACTAAATCGCTACTGCACTGCACAGGAAATCGGCATGCTCAAGGCGCGACTTCGCAAAACCTTTCTACTAGCAAAGGCCCGATTGGAGTTACGAAAGAGTGGATCTTTTGGGCCGACAACGACGACATTTCTGACTTATTCAACCAAGCGTTAAATACGCAGACAATACCGAACACCTGGACTGAAGCGAAGCTGGTGCTTCTTCCGAAAAAGGGCAATGGCGACACACTTGAAAGTGTTCGCGGCATCGCACTGCTGTCACGGTCCAATACAAACCGCTTTCGAACTTCCAAAAGAACTTTTAGTCGAACTTCAACTTAGCCTATGGAACCTCAATTCGACTTCAAGTGAACTTCGCAACTTCGACCTTCAAGCACATTGAACATCACGTTTCACACTATCAACTCCTTCGAACTTTCCTTCGGTGACCTTCAGTGAACATACCTTTCGGATCTTCTCGAACTTCGACTCTCGCTCGAATCTCGACTACTCGAATTTCAACTTCAAACGGAACTTCTACCTTATACACATTCCATCATCTCGCCTCAAATATGGTTGATTGCTGCAGACGGTGGCACCCACTTGCCCTCTTTATCCGCAGTAGAGAGCTGGAGAGCTTCCCTGCCAGCGGACCCGTGGCAATCCCTGTTTTCCCGAGAGACCTTGACACATGCGAGCGCGACGGACGCCGAGACGACTGTCCCGTAGGTCCGAGCACAACTCTTTAGGCTGCTCCGCATCGACCCTGTACGTGTCCAGGATTGAACAAGCTTACAACCATCTCGCAGTTCGTGCAGAAGCTCGAAATGGTCGAGGACAAGATCGGAGATGGCGTGGACGACTTGTGTCAGGAACGCTATTGCAGACTTTAGCAGGTCTGTCAGCGGTAAGGTGGCATCCTAGATAATGCGTTCGCGGGGCAGACTATACCCTTGAATTGCGACCAATAGCAAAGTCGTGGAGTGTATTGCCTTTCAATTAGCGAAGGTGAGTCCGTTCAAGCTTTAGACAAGCTACATATATAAGAGCTATAAGCTAAATTTTCATGCTGTTGTGTTGGAGTCGGCAAGACCTGGATCTGGTCATCTTTATCAAGCACTATAGCTGCTTCCAATAAAATGTGCTACCTTCTCGGCTAAAATCTGATCAGTCGCTTGGGAGGGATGGAGCGCGTTCCAGAGGAATTGCTGAGCCGGATTATCGCAAGTCCCGCTGCTCATCGAGCAAAAGGCGTTTGCGCCCACTGCGTTCTTGCCGAGGTAGCCCACGGGATTGTCAATGATGTTATTGTAGAGTGAGTACACGTCAAAAATCTTGAGATTGACGCCAACATCAGACGCAGTTTTGGGTAGGAGACTGGCTTGGAGGGCGTTGTTGGACTGATTCCATTTACCGACGAGACTTTCACGAGTGGCGTAGTACGGGAAGCGCTGAAGCGGCCTGTGAAGAAAGAAAACGCGATTACTTTCTCAGACGCTCTCTGCACAAAGCTTTGCGCAACACACGAGTTATTCAAAACCACGACCCGCTTGACGCCAAGCTTGGCAAGTTGTTCGACTCTGTCGGAGACGCAGGAAGCTTCGGCCTTGACATACTCCTCAAGCTTGGAATCGTCCCGAAGAAGTCTCGTCGTACCGTCGGTCACATCGTTGGTCTGCGGACTGACTTTCAGTTCGCACCTTATTGAACGCGGAATTATCGGCACTTACACCGATGAAAATTATGGCAATAGTTTTGCTAGCATCGAATTTGTCCTTGACATTGTACTGATAACTCTGAACCTGGGAGATGACATCGGGATTGGGAATGACACTTCCGTTCCACAGACTGAGCTGACGGTTGAATCGTTCGCGCAGGTGGCCCCGCTTGTGGCCCCGCTTGACGCAAAATTGTAGACAGGAAGACCGGTACCATTTCGCAAGAATTCGGGCCATGCGTATCCTCCGTCTGCTCTGCCAGGGGGAGGTGCTGCGTCATTGAAAGCAAATGCACTGTCAGAACCTCCAAAGAAGGACAAGAGCCGACCGACTTACGCGGGCACTTCGGGAACGGGTATTGGCTCTGGTTCTTTGGACTGCCTTGGTTCCGCCAGGCATTACAGTCATCAGTATAGGAGTCTCCGAATGTCACAATGAGAGAGGCGTCGCTCCAGTCGCTGCCGCCACCTCCGTTATTGCGAGGAATGGCAGAGCCGATTACACCGAGGGCGGTCGAAAGAGCAAGAATTGTAGAGGCGAGCATTGTAGATGACGACGACGACGAAATTGGGAAGAGAGAAGGAAGAACAGAGAGGAAGCCCTTTGCGGAGACGTTTAAGGATAAAATACGTTGGAAGTCCGCCTTTTCGACGGTGTCGAGCGGCAACTTGAAGTGAGAGGATCGAGGAACAGGATCGAAAAACACGGGCACATGTGATGCTTGCAGCCCGCAAAAACTGAAGCGGGTAGTCCTAGCGCAGATTATAAGCTTGAGAAGTAAGTAATAAAAATAGAAGTTTTTCTGCGGTCTCCGCTGTCTGCTCCTGTCGATCGCGTGCCTCATAGTGATGGGTCCTGAGGTGTCGCTTGCACTTGTTGCTCCAGGTCTCGTATGGTGAAGCGAAGGGACGGGTGTCGGTACCTGGTTTTGTCGATGTCCGCACGGAGCGTCACGCCCTACCCACCGTTTCTCCTTTCTCATCCTAACAGTATTTCCGACCAGTACTCTCTCCGTTCATCGTCCTTATCGAGTCCGTCCAACCATCTCCGGATGGCCCTTCAGCCAAGTGGTATCCCTTCCGTTCAGCCGAAGAACTAGACTCTACACTCTACTCTGAGTGACACCTGGAAGTTAGAGGCGTCCTGGCACCCGAAGGTCGCAGAGCGGTGGCAATCTTAGCCTCTAACGCCCAAGATAGCAGGTGTGAAATACCCTTGCAGTTGGACACACTCGATCTCAGGAATACAAGGTTGTGCAAGTAGCATCCCCCAGAAACGCACCAGTGCGCAAAAGACGCCTCGTGAGGGGGCACCTTTGCCCGGAGTAGCTCGGCGGCGCCAAACCCATGCGTCCTGTTGCAAGCTTAGAAGACGTCTCACGTATTAGATGTCATGACAGCTCAGGCGCCGGTCAAACTGAAGAGAATGATGCAGAAGACATGCAGAGCACGACTACGCTGTAGCACTGGCGCTGCTGCCGTCGCCGAACCTGGGAACACCCTGTTCGCCAGCTGTTGCAGCATGCCGACGATCGGAGGGCTTGTGGCCAACAGAGGCTATCACCCGGCTTGGCGAACCTATCAGACGTGTACAAATCAGCTGCAGCTGTTACATTCGCTAGTTAGTGCTTCCCAGGTTTACGACAGCTGCAGGTTTCGGAGGAAGAAAGCTGTGACCTAGACCGCTCAGAGCACGCGCAGCTCGCTCGGTGGATCAGCAGGGTAAGAGCACTGGAGGAAGGGTCATAAGATGAAGGTTAACATTTGAGTTTACCCCCTTGACAGAGCGTTCAGGTTCTTCAATTGCTGAATAACTACCAGTAATTTCGATATAGTCGGGACTGCATACGTCTGGGTGAATATGCATGGATTCTCCATAGCTGTGCATCCGCATCAATTAGATGACCTACATCCATAAGACCTAGGGATTGCCCGAAGGACATTGCATGGGGAAGTTCCAGTAGCAAAGCCTTGGTAAAGATGGTTTGAGCTTCCGCCGGAGTCATCGGGAACTCTTCACGAATAGGATTGCGCCCGTTCCGTGCTTTCCATCCAATATTGGGCACCTTCCGTAAGCCATGCCGCTTCGCGTATTCCTGGTGAACATTTCGAATGCGTTCAAACCGTGCTCTGCGAACGCGGACCTGTAACTTGGGAGCAGGCTTTGTCTGTCAGCCTCTAGATTAGTACTCGATCTCAGTCTTTCATTTTCTTTTGTTCCCTCTTCCTTCTTGCTCTTTCTAGGAGGTCCATTTCTGCCTACGTCACTTTCTTCATCCGAGTCTACTTCTTCGCCAATGTCAAAGACGACATCATCGTCCCCTACGCCGTTGTACC
The DNA here is from genome assembly GCA_024345325.1 of Cystobasidium tubakii. Lineage (NCBI taxonomy): Eukaryota > Fungi > Basidiomycota > Cystobasidiomycetes > Cystobasidiales > Cystobasidiaceae > Cystobasidium > Cystobasidium tubakii. The sequence continues at coordinate 126,866 of BROO01000001.1, read as the reverse complement.
CCCTTGGAGGACCATCTTTGCCGCCTGCGTGTTCCTCATCTTCAAGCCTATTGTCTCGCAGCGTATCGATCCCAAACTCATCTGCGTCCGCTTCATCCGTAGCTAGCTCGTCTGACATCGCAAGATGTCGATTGTTCTCGCTCGGTCGCCAGGTATATGCGATAGCGCAAAAGCATACGAGGTAGAGGAGACTAAGCCAGTCGTCGAGGAGTAGCCAGCGATTGCGCCACGTATCAGCTGCGAAATCTTCCTGGAATCGATTGGAGAAGGATATGCTTGTGATGACGAAGAAGGCGGCGATAACGACTACTGCTCCCATTAGGATACAGTATACGCCTGTGAACATACTCTTCTTGAAGCTTTGTTTGCGGGCCTCGAGGTTTCGGATAGTAGCGTTTAGTGACCACATGATTCACACTGCGAGAGAAGTACAATTCAGATATGAGTCTGACCACCGACTACGGCATAATGTACATACTCATGAATGCTGTGAGCGTGAAGGCCAAGGGGAAGACGCAGAAGAAGATAAAGATGCCAGCACTTTCCAGTGGTATGGTCACGATCCCGATTGAGTATCTGGCGAAATGGGACTATGACAATGTATGTTCCACAAGGCAACGAAGAATTCAATACTCACATCACGCCAAAGACAAAGTGAACGATTGCCAGAATCTGTGCTCGGAGCATGGCTGACCCCAAGCTGGGCCGAACAACGCCGTACCCCATGCAGACGATGAGAGGCATAAAGAAATTGATACTTGTTCCTTCCTGCATTCAGGATAGCGACTGTAGGCAGAGAGTGGCGATATAGGTTTCATCCTTTCGAGATAAGAAATTCCGCGACATACCGACGCCGAGATAAGCTTTCGCAAGGCTAGCAGTCTGCGAAAGAATCCCACAGAAGTGTTTTAGCCCTAAAGCGTTCTGTGATGCGTGTACATCATCCAAGCACTCCAGCGGGAGCGCCATAGGGTCAGTCCAGGCGCTCCTGTGGTTGCCTAACTCCATCGCGAGGTGTGTGTTCATTCCGAGCTTGTGTCTGAGTAGGAGGCGTGTTGTTTCTGTGCGCAGGAATATCCGGAATGACATTGTTTCCGCAGTCGAAAGCAAAGCTATTGTGTTTGGTGGAAAGAATGAGCAGTCGCAGCGTCAGCGGCATTATATATTATATCGCTCACCTGAAATTCTCAGTTGGCACAATGGGTGCACCAGAGCGACTAGGTGAAGGGGGCGGCATAAATGAAGAAGCTGCTGATACAGCTGAGAGTGAAGTCTCAGAGGCTAAGGGAGACGTAGATGGGATAGTGACTGCCGGAACTCGATGCCGAGGGCACGGCAGCTTCCACTGTCGAGGATTGATGGCTTGCGTGGATGCCCGCCGACGTCAGGACCTCAGCAAAAGACGATTCCGAAGCTGCGACTGCGGCACTCTCTTCAGGAATATGGTTCAATGGGGAGGGTGGGATTGTGAATAGATATTGGTCGACATTGAGCAGGTGACGGGCTCAGCAGTGCCACTGTTCGTGGTGGATTGGGAAGCTGGAGCTCCCATCTCTGGCGGAGAGATATGCGGCGGAGTGCCGGAACTTTCAGGATACATACGGCTGCGATCATATCTGTGATGACAAGCGGAATGAGAAGACTATTCAGTACTTTCTTCGGTGTCTTGGACAATAGTGGTGTGAGGACAGCCAGCTTCGTGCAGGAAACTCACTTGCCCCGTTTCGATTGCCCGAGAGAGCACTCGCGACCAGCTTCCTTACTCTTGGTGCACGGCGGACCAGTCTGTCCTCGCAATTTCTGCTCGGCAGCACACAAGCAGTGTATGTATTCGTCAGTTTTGATGGTCTTATTCCCCGGCTATATGCTTTGCAACAGATCTCACCGTCTAGCGTCGACTCCACGGGCCGCAGGCCTTCGAAGCCCTCTGACTTTTTCTAGAGGGCTCGCATGTGGTAGCGCCTGCCAATTGCGTCTCTTCATTGGAGGTAGAAGTGTTGGTGGTGTCTTCTGCTGCATCGTCAATTTGCGGTACGCTGATAATGCTCCATGCGGTGAATGACTGGCGTAAAGCAAGACGTTGGCATTGGACGAGAAGATTAAACAGGGAGGCAGCAGCGATGTGCGATGACAGCAGTACTTGCGAACCCTCAGGGCTTTCCCACAGGTCTTCAGCGAACTGCCCGTGTCTTTGGTCTCAGTAGACAGGAAGGTGCTCAGAGTAGTGCTTTCGAGTAGCTTGCTACCGAGGTGTTCTTCGGTCATCCCCCTCACCAATGCCTCAAGAACGCACCAAGCCGACATGGGAGTATGTCAGCGAATCAGTACCTAATCAGGATCACATTCCACGCAATCTACGGTTCGATGGTGCCTCTAAGGCCACCGCTATCCCTCAAACCGACCGTCCGGGACGCGCTACAAGATCTCGTGTTCATAATGAAGTCTGGCTCGAAGTGGCGACAGCCCACCCTTTAGCAGTACTAACTTTGACGACAGCGCCAAGATTTATCATGCTATGTTTACCAAGAACAACATACCGAAGACTTATGATGAAGCTTCAAGAGCTGAAGACTCTGATCTATGGCTTGAAGCCTGTCAACGCGAATACGAAAGTCTGGAGACTAACAGTACTTTTACTGAATGTTTCCTTCCAGAGCATCGTAAAGCTATTGATACAAGATGGGTCTTTGACCTCAAGTTGAACAAAGATGGCTCAGTTGAGCGTTACAAAGCAAGAGTTGTAGCAAAGGGCTTCAAGCAGCTCGAAGGTATAGACTATACGGACACCTTTTCACCGGTGGCGTCGTATACGTCGATTAGAACTTTCCTTTCAATGGCAGCAGCAAGAGATTGGGAGATACAGCAAGTAGATGCTGTTACGGCATTTCTCATGCAGCTCTAGAGGAGGAAATCTATGTCAAGCCACCACCTGGCTACGAGTTGAAGGACGGCCAGATATGGCGCCTCAACAAGGCACTTTACGGTCTCAAGCAGGCGAGCCGTGAATGGTACAAGATGCTCCAAGCTGTCATAGGAGACGGTCACTTCAAGCCCAGTGAAACAGACAGCTGTGGCCTGGTCAATGGATACGATGAAGGGGCAATTGCAATAATCGTCGATGATATGGTCATAGCTGGACTAGCAAATCTCGTCGAGCAGTACACCAAGAAGTTAGAAAGCAACTTCAAGATGAAGAGACTGGGCAATCTCAATGTCTTTGTAGGTTTGGAAGTACGTCGAGATAGGGATACTCGTTCTCTCTTTTTATCACAGAAACGATATATCAACCCTATTCTCGAGCGCTTCAACATGCAAGACGCAAACCCAGTATCGGTACCAATACCGACCCGGAAGTACTACACAGTTGCTACAGACGATGACGAGCGAGCCTCGCGTCACGTCTATCAGTCAATGGTAGGGAGCATCATATTCCTCATGCTTGGCACAAGACCAGATCTGGCCTACGTATGTGGCATGTTCTCAAGATTCAATAATGATCCGACAAAAGATCATTTAGAAGGCATCAAGCGAGTACTGAGGTACATCAGAGGTACAATCAATCTCGAATTGAAGCTCGGCGGTAATACTGAGCTTACAGGATGGACCGATTCATCTCATATGGATGACATAGCGACGGGCAAGTCAACTGCCGGCTACATCTTCACTATGGGATACGGTGCCATATCCTGGAGCTCAAAGCGCCTTTCACTAGTTACCCTTTCTACTACAGAGAGTGAGTACGTTGCAGCTACCGAAGCAGCAAAGGAAGCACTTTGGCTGTCCTATCTGCTGGAAAGCTTCAACATCAAACGCATGCCAATCAACCTATTCGGTGATGATATTAGGTCAATCGAATGAGCAAGAAATGCAAAGATCCGCGGTCGCACTAGACATATACGTGCTTACTTTCATTTCATACGCGAACAGGTACAACAAGGAAACATCTCCTGCACATACGTCAATACAAAGACTCAATTGGCGGACGCCCTTACCAAACCAGCAGGAGTCGAATCGATGCGAGATTTCTGCGCTAGGGTAGGTTTACAAACCTATCTAGCGAGTGGGAGTGCTGGAAGTCGCCCGATTCGGGAGACTGACATAACGAGGAAAGGATAGTCAGATGATCCAGGAAAGGATATGAACCGATAGAGGCTATCTTCCATTGTACAAGATAGTCCGTTTAATCTCGTTGTAGCTTAGCTTAGCACGAACAAACACGAACCAATCCAGAGAACCCCCAGAATATTATAGCAGTATGGCCTATCAAGGACTCACGATTGTGGGTTTGGAAAAATGTGCCTTCGATGGCCATAAGCCAGAGACCTATTGGGAAGTTCCGGCTCTGGAACAGGGCCTGTAAAAGGAAATGGTGCTTCGAGGTGAGTTTTAGATACCCTCGAACAATCCAGACTGACGTGATGCACCAGACCAGCTTTGGTAACTCTCCGTTCTGATGCAACTTGTGAGCCCCTGAAAGTCGAGAATTGACGCGCAGGACCGCTCACCGTAGAATACGAAAGCCAGCAAGAAGCAAGCTTCGACGACGATTGGACCGATAGCGTGTGCGCTGGACCAGCCGTAGATGGGCCCCAATATCATCCCTAGGCGTTTAAGGAATGAGCCTTTGATAGAGCAGTATACTTTCGGAATGTGCGAAAGCTCCTATGCTCACCCACCAACAAGGGGACGAGACTTGCCGTAAACAGGACAAGACCAAACCAATCCAGTTTCCGGATTTGCTGGAAAGCACCAAATCCGCTAGACTGAGCGGGAGGTCAGCTTGTAGGGGAGACTAGATAATAAGGCTTGATAGAGAATGCACTGACGTTCAGCTTATACATGAAGATCCATAGAGGTAGCGTAACGCCCCAGAAGGCAAGCATGAACCAGAAGAGCATGCGCCACCGGCCTCCTAAGTCCTTCTCCACGAAGATTCCCACTGGGATCAGCAATAATATCAGCAGATCATGCCCTGTCTCAACTAACGAACATATGCTTACCAACCGGAAAGCCAAGAGTCCCGAGATGAATAACAGTGCATTCGGGATTGCCTGCGCCCACGGTCGATTGCGGCGCGGTAGAATCTCGTTCGCGATGTAAAGCTGATCAGGTGTATGATGTTAGTGTGCTGCAAGCATGGATTCTTCGTCCCGAACATACGGCGATCGCGGTTGTATAACTACCGATGGACATCACGGCGATACCTGCAATCAGCTGATTGAACTATGAAGATATTGTGATGTCAGCTTAACCACACGTGTGGTCAGCTAAGCTGAAGCACAAGGAATGCACACTGATTGTGCTGTCGCAGCAATAATAGCCCCAACGATTCCGAAGCATAGACAGCCAATAAGCAGCTTCTTCCTGCCTAATATATCTGCGAAGTAGGTGTCAGAAACACGAACCTGGCTGATCCTCGTAAACCTTCCCTGTCTTCGTATGCCTTCGTACATACGCCTCAAGTCACCTCAAGTCATTCAGACGAACTTCGACCACCTTCGTACACTTACGAAGACTCGTATCCGATTTATGAACTTCGAAACTTATTTGAAGATTCGTACATGTCACGTGAAGCTTTGTAAAGGTAATTCACTTTCAACTCAGTCCACAATAGTTAGAGAAGCGTCAAGGCTCGTCTACTATGTTGGATAGACTCCTCAACCAACGTACGAAGACTCAATTCCCTTCGAATGTATAATTAGACAATCGTATCACTTACAAGGTGCATATGTATCTTTGTAAAGTCTCATGTAATCGGGGCGTTGCTTCACTTAGAATGCGGGGCCCCACACCTTGACAGCCTTACCCACAACCCTGCATCCCCCCGAGCTTGGCGAGCTTCGGCGCCGGCATGGGCATAAAAGCCAACTTGCGTCGGCATACCGGGATGCTATCCGCGTGCTCAACTTGCGTCGGCATGCCGGGATGCAATCCGCGTGCAACAACTTGAATCGGCATGCCGGGATGCTATCCGCGTGCTCAACCGGCATGCCGGGATGCTATCCGCGTACTCGAAGGTGGGGTTATGTGGGGACCTGTCTGGCTGCGAAGTCGCTAAAGCCTCTGGTCGGGACCTGGGGCCGGCTGAGGATGATGGCCACGTAAATTCGTTATATGAGCAAGTTTGAACTGGTATTGCCTCTCGCTCAATTAAAGTAGAAGTCAACAAATTGTAGTGTCTGCACGCTTTTGGCCTCTTGGAATGCGGGACGATGGGATTGGATTAAGAAAGCATAAGCAAGGGCGCGCTTGCCAGACTGGCAGTCAAGCCCTTCTCTGAGCGATCGGTCTCGGTTGCCTGAATCCACAGCCCAGCCGGACTGCGAACAAGCAGTTTATAAAGTCCAGCCAAACTGCATTTGCGCTTGGTACTATATACATTGTACGGTCTCTCTCCCATATTTGATACCAGCATACACAAGCTATTGCGAAGCCTGCCCACAGTCTTTCAGGAATGCGGAGCCCTGAACATGGAGCGTAATCTATCGCCCCGTAGATCAACGAAAGTCGCGCAGCAGTCTATACCATCGATTTTATCCCGCGCTGCCTGGAGGAACGATCGGCGACGACTCCCAACCGTCCCACACGTGTGTATACAGTACTTAGAAGCTGTATTGCGTAAAGAACACCCAAAGAAGGAAATGCGCTGTATTTGTAACTACTTAGCTTACAGAAAGCACAACCGCCTAGGTACCTCAAGATGCTTATCCAGATAGTCGCCACTGGACATGATTCTCCTCGACATTCGGGAGACATTCAAGTACTGCAGATGCTACCTCTGTGTGAGGCAGACTCTGTCGACCGTAGGCTGTCGACGCCATCGTTCGGTCAAGAAGCCCCTCACACTCCTGGTCGATACGGGACTTGTCGACCTCCTACTCAACCAGCAGCCTTCACTTCGGCTGTGTCTGTCTAGTCTGACGACAAGGATTCAAGCACGAAGCATGCGAAGGCGCAGCCGCAGCATCCGCAGTACTTAAAACGCCTTGGAGGAACGCGCGCTGCCATTATCTGAACCTCTAGCCTTTGGCATCGTTTCACTCGTTGGCGTCACACCTTTATCAGGTAAAAAAAGTCAACATACTCCGCATCCTTCATACATAAGCCTCGTCGCCAGGCCACAGTGTTCTGGAACGTGTAACGCAAGGAGACAGCCGTCAAGTCTCGCAAGTATCAAACCTCGCAAGGGTCCTACAAGAGTCTCCCCGACAGATAACCAGCGGCAGTTCAATGTATTTTCAGTATTGAATATCAGGCGGCTCCGGTATTGTATATGGTCGGACATTTCAGTTCAGATGCCATGCCATTTTCTTGCTAACTCTAGATGTCTTGGACATCATTAATCTCCTCCGTCGACTTGGCTCCGGCTTCAAACGACTGCTTGGCCTGGTCCAAGAAAGCGGGGTCCGCAAGGATGCGGCACCCTACTGCCGCGAGTCCTTTCGCTGCTTTCATCGTGGCGGCATGCGCTCCCTCCGTGCCAGCACTTTTCGTGAAGCCTTTCGTATGATTCTGTGACTTGGAGTCGGTGAGAATCTGCAGCAGCACCGAGACTAAAGTCAGGATAGGACTCGGAGGGGAAACTGGTGCTCATTCACCTTGTAATTTGGGTGAATGCACGGGATGCTGTGGCTGATATTGCCGAAGTCGGTGGATGCCGTCGGGGAATCTGACCAGGCTACGTGCTCGCTCTGATGCTCTTGCATATAAAGAGCATACTCGTTCGCAAGGGTTGGATTGTTGACCAGTGCTGCATGAGAATTCGGCGATTTCAGTATCAAAGGGCGCACATCGAGAGGAGCTGTGAACCCACTCTGATAAGGCCTGTCCCAAGTTTCCTTCACCTCACACCCTGTGGCTTCAGCAGCTGCCCGGCCGCATTGCTTCACCCGGTGAATGACTCGCTTGAACTCCTCCATATCAAGCGAACGACAGCTTACTTCTAAAGTGGCTGAAGCTGGAATAACATTGATAGGATGCTTGTGCGTAATGATGTTCACGTGTATCCGCACTGTCGATGGGATTTGCTGTCGAAACATCGAGATCTACGAGACTAAGTAAGTAAACTAGTAGGGATTCAAGGCAGTTTATTTTCTATTTACGCTATTGTACGCAGTCACGCAAGCATCGAGCGCGTTCACGCCTTGCTCGGGCGAAAGAGCAGCATGTGCTCTGAGGTGACGAACATGTCGGCCGCCTGTAAGAAACCTTAATGGAGCCTCGCTTACGGGTGGCCAGTGAAGTCGAAGGTACTTTGCGCACGAGCGAACATAGGCGTGAACGCACTTGCGGGCGTCGGGTGGGTCATCAAGCACACGTCCATTCCGTCATACGCGCCAGCTTCCTTCAACAAGATCTTACCGCCGCCTCCCTCCTCAGCGGGCGTACCCAAAAGAACAATCTTCCCGCTTAAGTCGTGCTGTTTGTTGTGCAGTCAGTAATGAATATGAAACGCCCTGTACATTGGTATGGAGTACCTCCGTCATGAGCTTTGACAAAGCCAAGGCTGTACCAACTCCGGCGACTGTGTGCATGCAGATGTTAGTCAGTGCGTTAGGGCATGACTCTGGACGATACACCGACCTGCTATGAGATTATGACCGCATGCGTGCCCCAAGTCGGGCAGAGCATCCATTTCGCTGTTGATACCGATTGTTGGCCCTCCAGTACCGTGCTCGAAAGTAGCCTTCCATGCTGTCTGCAGGCCGAATGCTTGGTTTGTGACCTTGAAGCCAGTGTTGCGCATATATCCAGTGAGTGTGTCATGGGCAACATGCTCCTCGAATCCCAGTTCAGGGCTGCAAGCAAACCATGGTTCATATCAGCATGCATTCGGCTGCTTGGAAGGCGGGAGGGTGAAGCGACAGTCGCACTTTTGGTGAAGCTTCTTGCTTAGTTCCCTCAAGTCGTCTGAGACCTTGTCGATGGTCTGCGCCGCTGTGGCGAGGCCAGCATGCGCGAATGTTTTGCCTCGCGGGAAGAGATCGGTTCTTCCTGTCGCATCAGCTTGAGACCAATTTTCTTGACAGCAACACATGTTGGGGTGGCGAGAATCTAGGCAGTAGTAGAAGCTCCTGAGATCCACGACTGAGCTGCTGCTGTGCACACATGCCCGGCACTCACCTCAATTGACCTGGCGGTGGAGCTTCTGAATCTCGGACCTCAGGCTCCTTCGAGCGTGCAGCTGGCTACCTAGATAAAACTGGAGAGGCCAGGTCGCAGGAGAACGAAAAATATCACACCACCCTGCGATGGCGTAAACATTAAAACCCTTTACGGTGATCCTCTCTCGATAGCTTCTCAAGCAGCGCGGAGCTCGAGCACCGAGGAGCCCGCCGGCGGGGCTGAGCGGAGTGCGAGCCCCGACTGGCCCCCGATAAGCGTTTTAGATCGCGCGAAGAGAGTCTGGGGAAGGCGGTCTATCTGCTCCTCTCTTCTCTTTATCTTCCTCCCATCCTTCCACTCTGTCCATTCAGAAATCCATGTCAATCTCTCTACTCCCCAAGAGCGACGGCCTCTCCGCTGAAGCAGAGAAGCAATCTGTCGGCTCGAAAATAAACGAGCATGTCGAGAATAGCGGCGGAAGCACCGAAGGAGAAGACGCGCATTACACAGAAGAAGATGCATCCAGTGTCTTAAAAAAAATTGACATGCGCCTAATGCCCATTATGTGTTGCGTCTATGCTATCCAATTCGTGGGTTCTTGGTGGCCACCAGCTTTTAAGAGGAGCAGTGCAGGTCAAATGACTGATGTTCTGGGTAACAGATGGACAAGACGTGTCTCAGCTACGCATCCATCATGGGCCTCCGAGTGGACACCCACCTCACCTCATCTCAATACTCCTGGGTTTCAAGCATATTCTGTACGTCTGTCGTATTCTATGGCATCATCGTCGCTCTGCTAACCAGCCGCTCATCATCACAGACTTCGGCTATCTGCTTTGGGAGTACCCTGCAACGCTCATTCTGCAACGGTATCCTCTTGCGAAGATAACGGGCGCCAACGTCGCGGTCTGGGGTGGCATCCTGATGTGCATGGCTGCTTGCAATAATTTCACTCAGCTTATGGTCGTTCGCTTGTGAGTACTTGTCGGCTTTACAGCCTCTTCGCTACGTGCTGCTGTTCGCGTCCGGCATACCTCCATACCCTGCAGCAACAGCTGACGAGAACCCAACTCCCTTACCAGCTTTCTAGGAGCTTTTGAGGCTTCCATCACCCCCGCTTTCACAATGTACACTGCGCAGTTCTACCAGAAGAAGGAACAAGGCACGCGAACAGGCATTTGGTTCTCATTCAACGGTCTAGGCGGCGTCGCGGGCGCCTTTATCGCTTTTGGACTCTCGAAGGCAGACTCGGTCGGCAGTCTTACTTTGTCAGGCTGGCAAGTCATCTTCTTGCTACTTGGAGCTGTCACAGTTGCACTTGGAGTTGTTATCATCCTCGTTATGCCCGACTCGCTCGCTCAAGCACGCTTCCTCACTGAAAGAGAAAGGGAGATCGCAGACTTGCGTCTCATTAAGAACCGCCAAGTGCAAAGCAAGCTTTTCAAGTCTGCTCATGCATGGGAGGCCGTGCGCGACCCTCTGGTATGGGACACTCACTCCCCTTTGACTGCATCGATCCAGACTGATCTTGATTTTCCTTATAGACTTGGCTCATGGCTCTCTTCACAATCCTGGTGACCATCCCTAACGGCGCCATTACGAACTTCGCGTCCATTATCATCAAAGGCTTGGGCTATACCACCGGCAACGCCCTATTACTCCAAGCACCCGCAAACCTCATCGCTGCACTCAGCATCTTCCTCACACTCTACCTCGGGGACAAGATCCAGAGGCGGATGTTTGCCTGTATACTTGCGTATGTCGCGGCTATTGTTGGACTACTGGTTCTCTGGCTCTTGCCGCGCTCCAACGTTCTTGGACGATTGTTCGGCACTTATCTGTGAGTAACGTATCCGTATCGCCAGTCCTCGATGCGGTATTGATTTGCGGCAATCTGCTTTAGCATCTTTGTCTTCCCATGCGGAGTGGCGCTTGTCATGAGCCTGATCGCATCGAATGTCGCTGGGTCCACCAAGAGATCAACAGTGCTGGGGATCGTGCTCGTCGCATACTGCGCGGGTAATCTCAGTAGGTTTTCATCGTGTCTTGCAGACTAATTACTGTCGTATTGACCCTGATACCTCCTCTCAGTTGGACCCCAGGTATTCCTGGCGAAAGAGGCACCTGTCTACACGACCGCTCTCATCGTCATTCTCGTCTGTTTTGTGGCAGCACTGTTGACCCTCGTCTTGACATGGTTCCTCCTTGCCCGAGAGAATCGCCGAAGAGATCTCGCGGTGTCAAAGGCCGCTTTCAAGCCCAACCACCCTACAGACGGTGATCTTACGGACAGAGAGAATTCTGCATTCAGGTATACGCTTTGAATGGTCTGTGGTACAGAGACTCGAGATTTCTCGGCGAAGACTGGAAAAAAACACTTCGGATGTTGTCCATTGGTGTCTTCTTGTTTTGCGCTGTGGTAGTGCGGCCAGCGAAGTGGCTAGAGAAGAGGGGACAGTGCCTCTTATGATTGTAAGATTGCAGTCATTTCAAGTATATGGTAAACATGTAGCGTACTGGGCCAGCGTAAGAAATGTTATGTCACCAATTGCCTTCCAGCGCGTCCTGCAGCTTCCAATTTCAGTTGGGTTGTGGCGAAAATTCGGAGCAGCGACTGTATGTAAGGTGCAAGGACGTGATCGGGCTTTCCCAACAATGAGGAAGCGCTGACAATAAGACAATAGTTTCAGCGATGACCGCCAATGCTCTAGAAGGGGATAAGAAAGATATATGGCTGATGGTATGAGTTCGGTATCTGGGAAAGCATGTCAAAGGTCAGGTGAAAAGGTGCTGTTCCGGTGGTTGAACCGACTCTGAGAATGGCTACACATGTGTAGTGGCCAATTCTGCGACACGCACAATGCTAAGATATTGGTGGGTGCGGAGTATAACGGTGTGGCTACTACCTCTCACTACCAGGGGCATAGACGAACGTGTTGGCTTGGCTTCGCAACAGAGCTTTACTATCTAGCTCTGGGACATCGAGCATAAGTTCGAGGGTGGCGTTGTCGTGCAGGTTTAGGCCGAAGCAGTGGGGGAACGAGTGTATGGTGATGCTTTCGTGGACCCTTCTAGCCCCTCTCCCCATCCGGGAAGCCCCTTTTCAGAACCTGTAGCGTCCGTACATATATGTGTGAATGCTAATCCAGACCCGTCCTTGACCCCGACCCAATGGATAACCGTAGCACGGAACGCAGATTTTTCACCCATCATGCGGTCTTGCTTACCGCCCAGGTCACGCAAGCACCCAGTCGGCAGAATACAGCCACATCCCCGATAAGTGCGAAGGCGTTGCACCTTGTCAATTGCCTGCCCGCAGAATGCCGCTTTGGCTGGCTGTATTGCTTACTATGCTGCAAGTGCGGAACTAAGTGCCCTTTACCCCGCAGTACGATGGCCTTCCTGACGCCAATCAGATGGCGTCGAGGTTCCAAGATTTCGTCGCTAATGTTGGGGGTGCTTTGAATAAAAATCAAACAAAGAAAGAAGGGAGAGGGGAGGAGAGAAAGGAAGAGAGGACAGATAACTGTCTATCGTATGTATCTTGCTGTCCTGGTCGGGTTGATCGACCGCCACCCCAGTAGAAGTTGTCGGTAACCACTGTAAGTAGCTTTGTATGGTACAGATTGCGCTAAAAATGGTGTTATATGAAAGCTTAAAAAGACATTAGTATATGCATGATTTAGCTTAGCCGTCAAGCCACTGTAGAACCCTATGTAAGCGTTTCAAGCTGTCAAAGTGGCGAATGGGCTACGATGCCCTACGCATCTTAGGCTCACGACGAACAATTCTAGTTGTGACTGTCGTTCTTTCATGTATGAAACTTGACGTGTTCGAATTTACGGGCCCGCCAGACAAGTATGAACCGACCCAGCGCAGTTACATATGTCGATGGCGACATAGGTTCTATTCGAGAAATCTCCCGAAATGCTCGATTGCACGTGCCTGGCGGCCGCACCTGCAGGACCTGGTGTCTACGCGTTGGCATTCCTTTTGGGGCTGACAGACTGACTTTTGGCAGACAGACTGTTTCAATTGGTCCCGCACCCTACACAATAATGGGAAGAGGAGGTGCAAGGGAAGGTGCTGGTCGCCCAAAGTCCAGCGAGAGAGAGAGGTTCTCATCCATGTGAGACCTCCGCAACCTCGCTACTCGAATGCTCAGCAAGCCGACTTGTTGGAGAACCGTGAGCACCAGCAGGCTTTTTCCACTTCAGCGTTTTTGTAAATCACTGATTCATTATGTGTCTTTTGCAGCCGAAAAGTACTATCCAATCTTCCGACCGCAATTGCGCAAGAATGCTAACAATATGGACGAAGAGGAGGAAGAAGAGCAAGATGACACGGATGAGAACCAGCAAGCCAGTAGTAGGATCAGGAGAATGGAGTACGTCGAGAAAGTGAAGCAGAAGATTCGGTCAGAAATGGCGGATTCCGACAGATACAACCCCATGCCAAACTGCTACCGAGACGGCACCTTCTGGATCCGGCCAAAGGATCCCATCTTTGGATTTGTCAAGAAGGTGGATAAGCGCGAGCTATTCGCGCCTGAGGTCTTCGTCTGGCTTCCAGACGTGATGCACCGGCTTCTGCATCCTGAGGAAAGCCGGCTTTTGAAATGTCAATGCGGTGGTGATCTGATATCAGATGGTGAGTGCCAGCTGGCTCCCAACTGATAAATTGCTAGCCAAAGCTGCTAGCCCAAGCTGATTTCAGTAATGAGGTTGGGCAGAATCTCGCGATGTTACAGGCATCAAGCCATTTGTATTGCTTTCCAAGCGCTACAGATGTCAAGGATCTTGCAGGCGCAAGCCGATGGGTTGGAGCCCAGAAATTACAAGTTCACTGCCTAGAGGCTTTCAAGAATGGCTATATGTTGATACCACCCAGATGTTGGGAGTGCCTTGGATAAACAGCTGGATGATAAGTGGACGAGTGAAAGATGGGCCATGCCGCCTAGTATCCTGATTAACCTGCTCAACCGTAGGAGCAGCTGCTGGCGATGATGATGAGGACGGCGAGCCGGGAGAAGGAAAAGAATATCACTTTCGGCTTTGCTACAGTTGGCTGGCGAGGTGATGAGGACCAAGATTGCAACATTATGTAGCATACACTTCCTTTTTACTTGGCGGCGATGGCCAGACCAGAACGGGCCATTTGGCACGTCTACTAGCCAGTAATGATGGCAGATCTGAGTCATACTGACGCCATCTGGAGTTATGACGAAACCTAGAAATTCGGTTTTCTTCGTGTTGAACTCGCATTTCCGTGGAGCGCAATACAAGTTATGTTCGAGCACTCGTTGCATGACTTGCCTGACGTCGGCAGTATGCTGCTGGACAGATTCGGAGAAGATGAGGATATCATCCAGATAAATGAGAACCTTGTGATCAAGCAGATCACCAAAGGCATCATTCATGAAGTGCTGGAAAGCGGCAGGGGCATTGGTCAAACCGAACGGCATGACCAAGCATGAAAAATGACCATATCGAGTGCGTAATGCGGTCTTCCACTCGTCGCCTTCTTTGGATCCCTATCTCAGCTAAGGAACCAGGAATGTTTTCGACGGGTGTGAAACGAGTCTCACAGTTATAGTGATCTTTAGGCAATGACTAAGAAAAAGCGTTCCTTTGGTGATCTTACCAGGTATTGTCCGGCTTGTAGGAAGTGGCACTTTGCTAACCTGATCTAGTGCAGGGCCACCAGAAGGAAACAGTGGTATTCGCGTTAGGAGACCTCATGTTACTAAATGGGCTGGGCTCGGCTGTGGCACTGTGACTGCAGTGCCATTAGTCAGCGGGGTGGAAAAACCGTGCCATTAGCTGTGGGACCCTGTCATTACGAGAACCACTAAACCCCCAGCTCCTACACCTACTCGGAACCTTGTTCAGCAATGGACGAAGGTCGCAGGAATTCGGTGGCGCGGCTGTCGATGATCTAGCACTTGTAGCTGCCGTTTTCATTCTCATTCTATGCCGTCGACGAAAGGCCGACTCGATTATTTATAGTGACCTGGTAGAACAGGGTCACAGAAAGAGCTTCTTTCCACAGGAGGTGAAGGTGACCGGGAGCTGATTGCTTTGCAGGTCTAACATTGAAGGTCTTACGACGCACCCTTGTTTGCGGCGCGCGAGGGTGTCACAAGTCAGACTACCGGTAGCTCTTGAGCATAACAAACACTGCTCCTGGCCCCAGGAAGGCTTGCTTGTAACCAGTAGAGTACCATTTGTGAAATGTAACACTTTTCGATCACGTCGCTCTCAGTAGTAGTTGTGATAGGGATACGTGCACATTCCACCTACGAACCAGATGTTGGAGAGGGAGGATTCAATAAGACGGGACACGAGTCACGCAACGAGATCAAAGGGGTATCTGTGGGTCCACTTGTGTCCAGCGCTATTTGCATGCCTGCAGTGCTCGACCTGCGTTTCGCAGGCTCGGGAAGAAAAACTCGCGAGAGGCACAGAGGCAGCGGGGAACGAGAGGGTGTGGGTGAATTGCGAATAGCAGGTCAGCTCTTGCATCTCTCGCTATTGGGTACAGATGGAGTGCACACCGTCCAGCATTGCGCTCATGCTTTGCCTCAAAAGCCGTCATCAAGTCTGGTCGAGCGAGGCGCACGCGACGAAGGCTGATCGCACAATGCGCCGGGGATGAGAGAGATGGACGGGCACTGGCAAGGTGTTGTTCAATTCTTCTCCGTACGAGCCATGTACTATGGAGCTGTGACTGGTGTCATGCGGAGAGGAAACCACAACACCGCTTCAAAGTTCACGGAAGCTAACGTGTTGTGATTGACCAGCGACAGGCAGCCAGGCCGGCTTGAGGAGGGACTTTCAGTCATGCGAGACCTGACGAGGCTATCCTGGTCAGGCTTACACGCCTCTACGGGTCAATAGCACTGGTTTCAGGCGGTCGCTATTACCTTACCGTCTCCCCCGGCCGGTGTTCAGCAACGCCGGTGAACCTCCTGCCAAGGATAGGTCTCGGCACGTTAATGCAAGAACACTTTCCGCTCTCACGTTTTGGTCTTTTGCACATTTGTCCGTACGAACGTACACACGCTAGCTACGATGGTGGAAGCTCGCAAGCTCGCAGATAGCACTCTTGGGAATGGTACGACCACCGGTCACACCAAGATCTACACCGTCCATGATGTCATACGATCAGCCTGTCTTTCTCGTGTGCAGGCGCTCTGATCTCAACATAAACACTTCGCAGCCCACTCTACCCAATAGACCGCTACGAGTAGTCTGCATCGGAGCGGGCTTGAGCGGCATATAGTAAGCCATCTGCGCGTACAAGTCTCATCCCTCCTATTGCTGATGGCTGGTACAGCCTAGGCATCAAACTATCTGTTGAAGCAAAAAACGTGGAGATGTGTATCTATGTGTAGAACCCGGACGTCGGTGGTATGTTTTGTCGGACGTTGTCCTGCACCGGCGCTCCTTGCTAATCCCCTCTTTCCCAGGTACACGGTATGAAAACCGATATCCAGGTGAGATAGTAATTCACATGGGATATACACCTAATTGATAAAGATGCATCCACTGACACCTCTTCCTCCCACCCGACAAACACAGGCGCCGCTTGCGATATACCAGCCCATAGATATTGCTATACATTCGAACCCAATCCGGACTGGACTACTTTGTGCGCTTATATCTTCATCACGAAATTTGGTTAGGTCTGAGATTTCCTCTGACCTGCAGCTATGCACCTGCGGGGGAGTTCAAAAGTATTTCGCCAACGCAGCGCACAAGTACGGCGCTATGGACTACATCAAGCTGCAACATAAAGTGATGGCAGCAGAGTGGAATGAGGTACTTTCACTTCTCCGATGCCCGTGCATCTAGGCTGTAGAAATTGACTCAGTACATGTCGCTCAGGAACGGGGCAAGTGGCTCCTGAAGGTTGCAGCCCCCAACGGCCAGGTCATCAACGATGAATGTGACTTGCTCGTCAATGGTATAGGAGCGCTCAAGTACGTGGCGTAATCTCTTTCTTGATATCCAACGTAACGTCATCTTCGTTTTATCAGCAACTGGAAGTGGCCGACGATCTCTGGGTTGCAGAAGTATAAGGGTCTCCTGCTACATTCCGCCAATTGGAATACCGATGTCGATCGAAAGGACAAGCGAGTGGCTGTTATCGGTTCAGGATCTTCCGGCTATTCTTCCGGCTATTCAGATCATTCCCACTATTCGTCCCGAAGTCAAACATCTTTCAGCTTATCTGCGATCCAACACATGGATTGCTCCCCCTTTCGCGAACGAGGTTCTAAGAAGGGATGAGAACGGAGAGCTTATGCTTGAATATAGCGAAGAGGACCGCAAGCTTTTCAAAGACCACAGCGAGGCTCTGCTGCAGCATCGACGCCTGCTGGACAAGGATGTCTCAAGAGCGTGTAAGAGCCGCGCAATGTCTAATAGATGATGAAGTAGCTGACTTTATTTGCAGTTCGCATTTTCATGAAAGACGAAGTGTCACAACGTCAAATGCGAGAATACCTCGTCGATTACATGAAGAAGCGGATGGCAAAGAAACCGGAGTTAGCTGAGCTAATGATCCCGAGCTGGGTACGTCCAGTGTATGAGTTTTACCGACTTTGCTGACCGCTTTCTATTGAGCTAGCCCGTTTGCTGCAGACGTCTTACACCAGGAATCGGGTTTTTTGAGGCTCTCTGCGAAGATGACGTGACACCAATATTTCAGGACATAGCGGCGATAGACGAGTCTGGTGTTATCACCGCTGATGGCACGCACGAAACTTTCGAGGCCATAATGTGCGCTACTGTCCGTTCCTACTCACCTTCACATACTCTGGGCAAATCACTGATGTGGCGTTATCCGTCCAGGGCTTTGATGTCAGCTATTCCGCTAGATTCCCCTTCGTTGGGAGGAATGGGGCGCAACTAGGTGCAGAATATGCGAAGTACTACAGGAAGCGGTGGATGACTTTGTGGAACATACAGACAAGTACATGCTAAGGACTGTATGGTCCACAGGATGCAGAGTAGGTGAAGTAATGTTCATGCGCAATCGGGCCCATGCCTGACAGTTCTCCCACAAAGATGGTACAAGAACGGAAAAATTGATGGGAGAGTTACAGTTCTCTGGGTGCGTCTACCGCCTCTGCCCTTGAGGATTATCAAGCTGACCGAACGGACAAACAACCTGGATCTGGCTTGAGCTTTATTGATGGCCTGAGAGTACCGAGATGGGAAGATTGTGAGCAAGAGTTGCGCTCCGTGCGTATTCGGCAGCATCTGAACCTCTTCTGGCAGACCGCTACACCCACAGAGACCCTACCAACAGATTCGCGTACCTTGCCGATGGTTTCACCGAGCTGGAACACAGAGAGGGGGACAGGGCTGCGGATTTGGCTGAACGAACTCGACCCTTTGAAAATCATCCTGCCCTACGCAAGCTGAAAAAGGGGAAATCTATCATTGTCGAGGGGGTTGAATAACTTCCTAAGAAGGTGTCGCCGGCTTAGGATTACTAGAAGGCATGCTCGTCTATAGATTACGATGATTGTTTCCCAATGTTTTGTATGAAAGAAGCCGTGTCCTCTTTCCAATCTGTAGACAAGCGACCACGCACGTTTTTGGTTTGTGTACGGATCGCTTAGTCAGCCGGCTATATAGCCACTCGCCGGTGGGCTACCCGGCGTTCGCATTTGAGCTAGTGGCTTTGCGCTGCTCTACTTTCTACCTTGACCCTCTTCTTCGTGTCTTTCCCAGCAGATGTGAAGGTTGTCACAATGTGGCATGTTTTCCTAGCTCTGCGTGAGCTCTTCGCTCTGACCTCTGCAAGCTGGCGGAGCCGTCTCTTCGCCGCTTACATTCGGCTGGCGAAAATCAAAGAGCTGCGATGGGGTTCACCGGAGCGAGTGCGAGAGGTGGTAGATAACAAAACTGGCCCAACTCCAAAGCCTATCTTCTTATGCTTCCTGCAGGCCCTTAGGTTCAGCTTTTGTAAGCGCAGGACTCGTCCTGGCTGGATTTCAATTCTTGCAGCAAGCATTTGAACAGGCAGTCGGTAGTGTTAAATTTCATCTTACCCGTTTCGCACTGCAGAGCAAGATCGCCAGCCTTGTGGTTGGAGGAACAATGCGGTTATCGGTAGTTTAGCTCATCAAAGATGAAGTTTCTGTGCCGACTACGCTCTTAAAGTTGCTATTGTTAGTGAGTCAGTCTGCTCTTGTAACGTTAGTTCGAATCGAGCGAAGTTATAGCTTGGTGCCAATAGTCATGGCCCCGCTCTGGCTTCTTCGGCATGCGCGCCCTTTGACATTTTACATCCTCTTCGTTGGTGCTGTCACGTTTGTCCACAATCTGACCATTTTGATCCAAAGTTGGTCGAATAAGCCGGATTGTATCTCATGGACTGACTTTGTGCCTTTTCCTGAAGCCCAACTTTTACGCATAGCACCTGGATCCGATGTTGACCAATTGGCGAGAGCTACTTGCGGTTCACCAAAGTTACAGTGAACGTGGCGCACTTTTTCTCGAATGGCTGCCAATCAGCGTGTTCCATTATGGGGTTTGCTCTGGACGGTGGCAGCTTTTCTACTCTGCGCTGCGGCAGTTTTAGGTGGAATACTCCTGGAGAGCCTGCTCACGTTCCACCTTCATCCCGTACTCTACCGTCTGATGCTGTAACGGTTTCACGAAGATATAGGCGAAGACTATTCCGAAGGGCGACGCTTCCTTCCCACATAACTGGGTGTCTTGATGATAGACTTTTGTACGCGATCGACTCAACGGTCTCGGCATCAGCCATCCAAGAAAAACAAAAGAACAGTCATCAGTCTAGCATACTATTCTGCAGGGCAGGAGTCAATTATTGAGTTAGAAAAAACAAAAAATTAGCGCGGCACATTGGGTATTGATACTTGATAATACTGATATGCTACATAGGCGAGCAAATGAGTTGCCCTAATACGGAGCTTACGGGCTTCTGGGTGTTGCTAAATAATACACCACTGTTGAATTGGCAGAGCGGTTGCAGAACCTTCCGACAATATTGACCAGCAGCAAGATATCATGGCGCAAACCAATTACACATGTCTTCTTGTCCTTTGTGGAAGTTTGGCATTCCTGGGTTGACGAGCAATTGCGAAAAATCAAAATTCGAGCTCTCGAGACTTGAGGTCTCAACCGGCACTTCATTCGATGACACGGCTGAAATGTCAAAAAGGCTCGACTGTTTGGATTGAGCGTTTACACTTTAAGAACTTATTAGAATGGAAGTGCTCACCCAGTCATACCCTGCAAAGTACCACGGCTCGGTTGGGACGCGTGGTAACATTGTAGAGGGCGTCATGTCTTGTACGTATACATTCGGCACAGACAGGGTGGGAACCTTCTGCCGCAGACGTCTAATGTCTGCTGCACAGTATTCGGACGTCCGACTAGCTGCCGGTAAACGTGTGCCTGCCAAGAGGGAGAATCGATTGAAGGCGCCGAGCGCGGCATGTAATGCTGTATCGCTCCGTTCAGGTGAGATCTTCGATGCGACAGCATCCTTGTTGTCGAATTTTGCGGCCAAGATCAGTGTCAAGCAGGCTGAATATAGGCCGATGAGGTTGATCCTTCAAGAAGCAAGTACTTAGCCTGAGTAACATGCAATGAGACGAGTATAATACCGACTTGCCACCAAGCTGTTGTAGTCTCCGCTATAATAGGACATAGACGGTCAACAAGCTGCAAGCCAGCTTCTGCCGCCAACTTGGCACACAGAAGTAGCATTTCAAGAGACAGCCCTCGCGCAGTGCGGACGCCATTTGGGGACAAAAGATGGCAAAGTGCCGAGCGATGTACAAGGTTTCGACTGTACCAAAATCTATAGAATAACACTTGTTGTCAATCAAGGTGCGATTCCACAATGAAGTCCAGTCGGCTGTCCAGACGTACCGGACTTGGATGTATGAGGCCTCTTTTGGCGCTAGCGATTGTTGTTTGGGCTGCAGGAAAGCCGGCAGCTGATGGTGCCAAGCAAGAAGACGTTCATCCAAATCTTGAAGCAGAGAAACATCGAAGTGCTCGTTCCCAACGTATGGGTATAGTCTATGGAGAGCATGAAAAACTATGTGATGTAACTTGATGCCCTCGTTGAAAAATGCCAGAGGATGAGGCCGGGCGCTGGGCTGCCTCAGCAGGGTATCCTCCTCTTTCGTGAGTGGGAGGAGGTCGGTTCGGCAATCTCGCTCACTGAGGAATGGAACTTTACCTAGAGCTACAGATACGTAGCTGCCAGCACATCAACACAAGGGAACCAGTCAGCTACTTGAACATGTCACATAGTGTTCGGTCTCACAAGTCTCTAGAGATGCATCCTGACCAACATAGCCTAGCAAGACGACCGTGAACGTCGAGTGGACCTTGGGTAGTGAAGCCCAAAGCCTTGCATTTCTGGATTGCTAGACCGAGGAGGCTTATTATTAGGTCCGGCTCATTCAAAGTTTGAGCAAAAGCGGTCATCAGCAGCAAGCACTGCACCAATGCAGGAGTCGTCGTTGCCAGCATGGTCGGGAGGTCCAAAATTTGGAGGGCTTCGGCAAAGAAGGTTGACGGAGATACTTCTACATCGATCTCTTGGGACGTCGTCTGTATTGCGTGTGCAATCACTACTTGTAGTGTGGCCAGCCAGACCCGGTCTGGTACGAATGGGAGGAGGGCTTCGTGCTTCTCATACTCAGCGAAGAACGCCGACCAATCAAGTACAGGGTGAACTATGATGTCAACAATGTGAAGTTAGATGTTAATTTCTTGGAATATAGTGCCACACTCACTCGGCTGTGTTTGATCTGCGTATAGCTGGAGAACCTGTCTCGTTCGTACTGGGCCCAGAAAAGTTGCGTGAGGCAAGCCGTGCTTCTGAAAGAGAGAGATACCATCCCGTGGACTAGGTTGTGTTTCCTCTAACTCGACACTCTCGTCGTCTGACCACGCATTGGCTGCAAATTGACGTTTAGCGGGAGGGGCCGTCGACGATCCGTTCTGACTCAGGAAGAGCGCACGCTCGATCCTGGTTCGATCTGGAGGAATAGCCATCGTGGCTGATACGCTTGCCAGCAGAGGTGAAGTATCTCTTCGCGCTGCTTCCAGTGCTGCACTGAGTTCGTGCACTTGGCGCTCCAGCTCTAAGATCCGAGACGAAGTGGCTCGCGCTGTACGTGCGGGTATAACGCAGGTTTCATGTTCTCCAATCTCTTGACATCTCCTGCAAGGCACGTCTCCACTGCATTTGACGCGTCTTTGTCTGCATTTAGCTACAACATTGTCAGTACGCTTCCGTGCGAGTCTGGTGAGGCTAATCGCGACATCTTTGGCTCACTGCAAGCAGTTCCAGTCTGTGTCCGTGGACGTTTGTTCACAAGTGCATTTGTATCAGGCAGATAGTCATGCGCCCCAATCATTGCTGTTGGCAATGTGTCGGTTTGGAGTTAAGTACCACTTGGTCGAGCCTGGAGCAGGTTCAGCGAGGCGATCGGAGCAGACGGTCGCCTTTGTTCTACAAAACGCTGTTATTCTGCAAGTGAGCTGACATCCGTTTGAACCATGTTCAAACCTGACAGAATTGCACCGCAACAGACTCCAAAGCCAAGCATATCGTGGAACTTCCGGTCTCCAAGACCAATAACGAACAAATTACAAGACCCTCAGGTTTAAATACTTAGATTACCACAAGTGTGAACTAACGGACAGAGCATATCCAAACCCATACCGGCCAATCCCTCGGGCAATCGCCCTTGAAGCCTACCATACAGGCCATAAGTCCTCGGCTTCTGAAACTCACCCTGCACGCCAAGTCTAAAACAACGTCTCACTTTCTACAGAAAGCTTATAGAGTGCACCTGAAAAGCGGATTCTCTCTGTCGGTCAAATCGTCTGCTATGAAGTTGGATCTAAAGACAGTCTGTTCTGCTTGCTGAGTGCCTCTTCGACGGTTTTCGACGGTTTTCACGAGCAGCTAGGAACCATATAAGAGCGAGGACGATTATGGCAGCCACGAAGCACGCCAAAATAACAATAAGTGCCGTCCTATAAACGGGTGCCTCTTGTGCTAAGAAGATCTGCGGTCCGCCTAATTCCCAACTGAAGCGTCATCAAAAGCCATCTTTCGAACGACAGTAAAGGTGCAAAGCTTACTTAGGTTACCCACGCAGTATGCAACCAGTACGATTCCCAAAACGGTAGACTTCTTCGTGGATCCGGCTACGTTTGAAGCGATAAGACTCATGACGAGCGCAACCCCACAAGGGAAAACGAAAATACTGAAACCAATTGCAGATCAGGATGTGGTGAATTACCGGAGCTCTGCGCATCCGTCCATGTAGGGCATGAACTTACAGATACGTTCCAAAGAGTCGTCCCAGAGCATTGGATTGAGGCAAAAGCCAGAGAACTAGCAAAAGCCAGAGAACTAGCAAACCAACAGTGGCAGCAACATAAGCAAACACGCAGGTGAAGATGCGCTTTTGTAGCTTGTCGCCAAAGTAGAGCGTAAGGAAAATGCTGAGGGCAGCAATGGCATTTGCGGGGGCCCGCAGCAAGAGGGCATTGGCCGTAGTATAGCCGAGGCCCTTGATGAGGATGGAGGCGAGATTCCTAATGGCACCGTTGGGAATGGTTACAAAGGGGGTAAAAAACGCCAACAGCCGTGTCTGTCACATGTCGCATCAGCGAATGCAGCCACGGCTGATGACACTATTGAGACTCGGCTCTTACCTGGTAATCACGAACACCCTCCCAAGCGTGTGTAGAATTGAAAGCCTTGGTATGTGCTTGACGGTTTTTTACGAGTCGCAGAGTTGCGATCTCAGCTTCCCTTTCCTTCAAAAAGCGGGTTGTGTCGAGTGAGTCAGGCATAACTAAGAGTATGATCTCGCCGAAGGCAACAGTCACTGCCCCAAGGAGCAGAAAAATAACGTGCCACCCTGCTAAAGCAAGCTTCTTCATTTGATCCGCTCTGGAGAGACCATAAGCGATAAAAGCACCCGCAACTCCGCCAAGCCCGTTGAAAGAGAACCAAATGCCCGTTCGCGTGCTTTGCTCATTTTTCTGGTAGAACTGCGCAGTATACATGGTGAAAGCGGGGGTAATGGAGGATTCAAGAGTTCCCAAGAAGCTGAAAGTGATGGGCGATGTGAGGACGTCACACTGCGCACTGTATTATTTAAAACAGTACTTGTATGAATTATGCAAGAACCATTGACCAATCTGCATAGATTAGTGTTCCAACCTATTAAGGTTTTTGCGCTACTGTTTAACTGTAAGAGGGGGTCTTCTTAAGCTGGGAATACCGGAGGTAGTGCTCAACGGTATTGCTAATGCTGAAGAAGGAGTGAGGAAGGAAAGGGATGTTAGTTTGAAAGATTCAAGGATCACTCACGAGGGGATCGCTAGTCTCTGAGGATTGTGGAGGTTACTGCGGTGATCTAATCTGGAGGGGGCTCGACAGATTAGGTTTAGGATAGTGGTGTTGAACGATTGATTCACGGGACTTAAATGTAAGCTATATGAATGTACTAATCGATACAGAGTCAAGAGAAAGTGGAATCATCTATCAGTAGTCCTTGCTTGTTGCCCTGTGTATGTCCTTATTGTCCTGGTCCTATTGTCCCGGTCCTTATTGTTGATCAGCGCCAACAATAGTGGACCCAGATTGTGGCGCTAATCTGCAGTGGACTCCGCACAGAGCCTCGGCCGCGGTTCCTTATTTGATACATACAAGTACTGTTGATAACAATACAGTGCGCAGTGTGCCATCCTCACATTAACACAGTAGTTAATGACTTGGAATGACTTGTAATCATTTTGCAATCTTACATGTCCCCAAGCAGCACTGTCTGAGTTCATGACGTAGAGTTTTAGGATAAAGCCGGCCGCCCACTGTTCGGTGGCGACCATGACTTTATGGGATGATAACTTGATAATCAAGATAGTTGTCATCGAGCGAATGGTTGCTATGCATTGATGTCCAAGTAAATGACATGGGCAAAGCGTTGCGGAGTCAACTCCTCAACTCTGCGATCCTGAGTTTACATCTGAGCACACCTGTGAGCCCGTGACTCTAACCAACTCACATATCCACGTCCTAGTCACGGCCTCCACACCTTACCCACCGCCCATCATCTTCACCCGCAAGGCCAAGGACCTGCTTCGGACCCAATGCGCAAAGGAGAAGTGCACGGACAAAGGCATAGTCCAAATAAGGTACGAAAAGTACAAGCCTTTTGTTAGACTCATCTGCAGGCTTTGCGCAAGCAGATACAACCCTCTGTGTACCGCTTCACTGTATCTTAGGCTCCTATCATCTGTTTCCACCGCTATCTAGTGTATATCAACCTAACCGCCCTAAGGCACCCTCAACTGGTCAGTTCCAGTTCTTTGCTACTTCGTCCGTTCGAAGTCTATCACACTTGGTCAGTTCCAAGTCTCTGGTCCGTTCCAGCCCTCATCCGCTTTGGTCAGTTCCAAGCATCGTCATTGCTGTAGTTCGTACCATCAAGTACCCTACAAGTACAAGGACGCTCTAGTAACTCTGTGAGTATCCCATTGAGCCCTGTATCCCCTCCGAGCCCTGTATCCCGCCCCTTCCCCCTCTCCCACCTACACTTCCTCACCCCACTCCTCATACTCCCCCCCCCCCCCTTATTCCCTTATTCCCTCTGAGCGAGGTACCTGCTTCCAAAGTACAGCAGTACCAGGCACCCCGCTCACAACACCTCTGAGCGCACAGGACAACAGAATGATCAATACTCGACGTAGAGACACAAGAGTGACATCAAACGGACTGTCTACTGATAACAGTCTCGCTAGTTTAATTATCATTTCCGTTTTGCTAAAGCTCCCTTCCTGATGTTCCTCCTTACACGCAAGCCAGGCATTTCCCAATGCGGCGATCAACAATAAGGTCCAAACAATAAGGAAATGCACAGCGCAACGAACACGGCCTTCTGATAGACAATTCCAATCCCTCTTGACTCTGTATCGATTAGTACATTCATAAAACTTACACTCAAGTAAAGTGAATAAATCGTTCAACTCCACATCAAGACTGTCGAGCACCCTCCAGTCTTTACCCCACCGTCGTAGAGCTTACTCCGACCAATCCAAGAGACTAGCGATCCCCTCGTGAGTGATCCTTTATTTCTTATTTACACTTCCCTTTCCCCGTCTATTCCCCATACAGATACGCTGTCGAGTAATACTCCAGTGTATTCCTTACGCGGAACAGGACCCCTCTTACAAACAGCAGCATTTGCAGCCTCTTCTTCCTCCTTCTCTTTCTCATATCGTCGGACGGTGCGTCTCATCTTCCAGTGTTCTGGTCCAGCCCAATTCTTTGACATATTTGTGTCGTAGTAGCCAAAGACCTTCTTGTCACCTTCTTCCCCACCCATTCCGATTACTACCTCACGTTGGTCCGGCGCCATGCGAGGGTCGAAAGGCCGTACCGCACCATACTGTGCTCCGTGAGCGGCTTCAGCTGCGTCTACAGCCATATCTTCATTTGAGCCATCTGCATCTCCGTATGCAGGTTCAAACCTCCACCACCGTCATCGTCTGCATATCCATCATTATCACCGCCGAAGCCTGCTCCGTTGTCATCGAAAAAGTCGACTGGAGCTCCTGACTCGCCAGCTGCTGCTGGAAACTGATCTTCAGCAGCCACGGAATCTTCATGTGCGGGTGTTTCGCGCGGGCCTGAAGTGGAAGCTTCCAATTGTTCAGGTTGTAGCAAGGAGAGGTCGAGTAGAGTAGGGTCTGCGTTGAATTTGAAGCTTGCAAAGGAAGGACAGATGGTCATGCCATTGAGGACATTCAGATCAGGAAGAAAAGCACCTGGTGGTGTTATACAGGTAAGCCGAGAAGCAGATATTGGATTATGAAAGAAAGGTCAACTGCATTCTTAATTTCGAAATGTCAACATTCGGCAATTTCTCGTCATCCTCGAGCCCATCATCCTCCTCTTGCCCGTCATCCTCTTCGCTGTCATCAAGTTTGGCATCCCCAGCATCAAAGACCACTCGCATCGTAGAGTCGCTTCCAAGATGATTCATTAACAGACCAGCAGCACCTCCTTCATCGAAATCAGCGCTTGTCTTCTTAAAAAGCGGGTCTACAGTGAATTCAAGATCGAGCTCTTTCACTTGGATTTTGCTGAAGTTATCTACTAGAGTCGCAACGTGGGTGTGAGTCTTCTTCTTCTTGGGTCTTCGTTCGCCGTTTTCGTCGGCATCGCCATCACCTTCACCATCCTCGTCGTCATCACTCTCTTCCTGAGCGCGTGCGGCTGAGATAATGTGTCAGCAGTGTTGCATGCTTTTGTGTGTGCAGCGAAAGACCCACCAGCATCGCCAGACAAGCCGTTTAATAGCTTGCCTGTCTCGGTGGCACGCGGGCTATGTTAGTATCCCATTGCTGTCATGCTGGGCTGTATGCTTTGTCTGCGTCCGTCTCAGTCCACACAAGACGAAGCTCGCTGGTCGAAGCCAGCTCCCGCTCAAATGCAATTGAAAAGCAGCCGGCGCTAAATTTGGAGAGGTCTGAATGTGCCCGAGAACCGCCACAGGACGTATGTAGCTGTACCATATCATATCCGAATGCTGCATCGTCGCTATACCACAGACGGTATCACCAACGCTCACTGCCTACAACCATACTTAATGATACTCAGCACCACAGTCTCCCACCTTATCGAAGAACGCCTGTCCTTTGGCAAAGGAAGCTACCTCGCTGATCTTTCTCATGTGATCCTTGCTTAACGTCAATGCAAAAGTATCCAGGTTTTGTTCTGCGTTGGAGCTGACTCCAAGGCGCGTTCCTATCAACCAGCAAAGGCAGTCCGTCAGGCGCTGACTCGGTTACTCCTGATTGAAGGCAAACTTACCGACAATGACGCTTCCCACTGCTGGTTGCTGCAGTATCCAACGAGCCGCAACGTTGCTAATAGATACTCCCTTTTGGTCCCCAATTGCCTTGAGACACTGCAAGAGAGCCTGAAATTCTTGCCAGGAGCCCCACTCATTGATAGAGTCAAAGTACTGCGGGAGGCGCCTCGTCAGTTAAGTCACAGCTTCTAAAGTCTCGGCAGACCGACACTGACCTTGCGCTGTGAGGGGGTCAGCTTAGCAGAAGGACCATAGATATCCGGTGATGGCTTGTCCAACCACCGATCTGACAGAAAGCCACCACACTGCGTGGCCGACATACCTTAGCAAGGTCCCCACCGTCAGTCATACATATCACTTACGAAGGAACCATACGTCAATAGCTTCACATCATACTTTTCGCAGACATCGCAAAGGCCATATAGAGGTCTGCTGTCAATCAACGAGAACTGGCAGGTAGTCTTCCTGTGAGCTCACGGGTCATCCTCAGGAGATAGAGAAATGGTAACTTACTTGGACTTGGTTCGATACGAATCCGACTTTCCCGGTATTTTCAAGCATGTACTTGCAAACGGTCTCCGTGTCTCTTGCATCGAAGTTCACAATACCGATTTCGGTTACGAGATCAGGTCTGGTCTCAGTGAGCTCTACCAGGTATTGTATAGCTTTTAAATAGTCTAAATTGGAATGCTAAGGCTGATAGTCTCAGTGGTCATCCTCGTAGATTCGTCAGTACCAGATCTAAGCTCACGTCCTGCCAGTGGAACTGTAAAAGATCGACACGGCCACTAAGCCGCCTACACCTCTCCTCCACGGCGGCGAGAACTAGCTCGCGAGTTACAGGTCTGTTCAGCGGCTTGAAAACACACCACTTTGTAGCCGCTAGTACCCGGTCCTTTACTTCTGTGGGTAGCCTGTTCCTGAACGAGCCATACACTAGCTCGGCGTCACCCTAGCAAAAGCGATGGACCGAAGAGTCAGTCGTATCATTGCGAGACAGAGCCTGGGCGGCTCACATAATGGTCTGCCATGTCCGTTGTGGTGAATCCGCATTGGACCAGCTCCAACAGGTGTTCGTCCAGTCTGAAATAGGAGCCAAGAGATGCAATCAGTCATCATCCATCAACAGTCACTCGAAGAACCAAGCTTTAGGTTCTTTTGCTCACCTTTCTGGACCTGCGCTACCCCATGCAGTGGCACTTGACATCTGCCAAAGACCGTTAAACAAACGAGGAACAGAGAGTTTTCCTAGCTTGACTTGTTCAATGTTTAGGCCGTTGACGTGATCCGAGCTCAGATCAAACTGTATAGCGTCGCTTGCGAAGACAGATTTATCCACCGGTTCTTGATCCGGAAAGAGCAGGTGCTGCGCGTCCACGGCAGAAAGTGCTGCTCTTGCGAATGGAAAGGATAGTTGGTTTTGCCGACAGTATTCGTTGGAAGAGGAAAGGGCGCTGATGAGGTCTCGAAGATCATCGAGAAGTTCGGCGGTACATGCGGACCGAGGTGTAGCTTCCTTGACAGATTGTATCGCTTGGACAGCTGTGAGAGGGCAAATGATTGTGGAATCAGCTTGAGTACCGAACAGTTCTGCAGTTTGATCACTCACCATCTCCCGATATGCCAGCCAAGATCACGGAGCATTTGGAATTCTTGCCCCATTTCAACTGAGCCTCTGGCACGCTGCCGAAGAGATGTGTGAGGTACAGCAGGCACTCGTGGACAGCATGACAGGAGAACAGGCACCTATGTCGGAGGGCAAGGAAAAGGTAAGTGATAGCATTCAGCCACGAGCTGCTTGCTGCGAGTTACCGAGTCAAGGCCAGAAAGTCTTCGAGAACTTGGCTGTTGCCATCCTCTAGATCTTTCGGGTAGAGCTGATCGGCGGTAGGAAGCGGAAGGTCCAGCTCGAGGGATTGCTTCTTGATGTTCTTCGAGAGCAGCGCGCTGCCTTGTGGACAAGCAGAGACGAGGTGACGGAGAGCTGCACGGACCATTGAAAGAGGCACTGCGATGCATAGATGCCTAAGCTTTCACATCTCCACGAGCTTGAGAGCCAGCCTGCAGTGGACTAGGACAGATCGCGACTCACGCTGGGAGATCAAAACATCGTCCATCATGGACACATGAGACGCCATAGTGTCTTGCTGCTATGCTCTAGTACGGGTTGGTATAGCTGACTATAGCTTGCCCAGAGCAGGAGATGCGAATAGCAGCAGTAAATATCGCGAACACCGGTGTCGAGGCTAAAGCACACTTTTCACGAGCCGGCCAGGTCTAGGGACGGGCACGGCTGTCTCAACGGGGTCACCCACATGTGTGATACCACTCTGCATGCGCGGGAGATGGTCACGTCTGAGGGGTAGCGGCCGTTTGCGCCGGTGCGAAGCTATCGTCGGCTCGCTACTTTTGCGGCACTTGAAAAGTAGCGACGCTTGCAGGTGCCGAGAAGGACTCGATGGGCCGGCACGACGCCTGCGACGAGGATGGGGCGCACACAGACTACACAAACATTATTGTGCACCCTTGTGCATTTCGGTAACTCAAGACTGTAGACCACCATGTCCGTCAAGCTATCGATCCTCTTCCGCAAGAAGCCAGACCTGAGCGAGGAGGAATTCAATGTAGCCACACGCCTTGAGGAAAGCCCTGCTTGTATCCTCGCTGACCTGGGTCATGTCTATCTATGTTGATTTCAGGCGTACTGGTCTAAGGAACACGCCAAAGTGTTCACAAGCCTGGTCAGTTCCTCCACTGCTTGAAGCAAATGTAGCTACATACTAAAATGATCGTCAACGGGGTCCATTCAGTCTTGCGTCCAATCGAAGATGAAGCGATATGACCAGTACCACACTGTTCCGTCACAGACTGCCACTTTGACATCTATGAACATCCCAATGGCACCCTACGATGGGTGTGCCGAGTTTTATTTCGATACCATGCAAGATCTTCTGAGCGTCATCACGGATACAGAATACGGACAGGTAAGCAGCATCTCTCGCATAGCATACATGTATCGTCTTCTGATATGTTTCTACGTATCAGCTGGTACCGCCCGATCTTGCCAAGTTCCTCGATATGGAGAGCTGCCAAATGCTAGTTGGCACTACAGAAACGAAGATGGGCTAAGCTTGTCTGTGTAAAGTCCTTTTCCCTCTTTTACTGTCATGTCTATGTTTACATCGACTGCTGCCTATTGTATACACTCTCCAATAGCTTTGTTTCTAAGCGCAAACCGTTTCCCCCAGACCGGCCTTGCCAAATTCATCCACCAAGGGGGAAATCCTAATAGATTCCGCACCACCTTCTTGCAAGGTGTTGTGCCAGAATTCCAGCTGTTTCTGATCTGGTGCATCAATTATCGACTCGACAGCTGTCATTCCTCCGCCATTTATGGCCAGTCGAAGCTGTTTGGAAGCATCGAATCTTGGCCAGTCGGAGCCTGCAGGAATCGAAAAAATAAATTAGCCAATCGAATACATTTACACGAGAGAAGATGGGTTGTGAAACTCACCAGGGCTACCAGTGTAGATGTACTCGACCCACTTCTGCCCAACCTTTTCTGCAGTTTTGCTTTCCGGCGAGTCTGCCGGCCATAGCGAGTCGGCATTGAAGACAAAAGCGAGCTCTGAGGTGTGGTGCACTCCCCATTTGGCGCCAGGATTGGTATGAGAATTGATTGAATTGAATCGGAAGACATAAGTGGGCAGGAGTTCGCTTGTATAGGCATTAGGGATAAGGGCGAAAATGAGCGCCAGACTATGTGGGAGTAGATATCAATATCGAGCCTACTGCACGAAATTAAAATGGCGTACTGGTAAGCTGGGCCCGCGAAGATATGATGCGCAAGTAAGCGATTGCCAGGGGCCGTGACGGTGCTCTCTGTCTCTTTATTCACAGGGTAAAGAGCCTTCAAAGAGAGTCTAAGGGCTTCTGGGAATCTCTCGATGTTAGCCAAGTGACCTTGAGGCGTGTTGATCTGATGTCCACATGCAATGTCAACTCCCCATTGGCTGTCTGTCAGACGGTCCTGCGCACTGACCTTCAAGGGAGCGCCCGATAGCGAAGCCTCGTGCTCCACGCAGCCAATCATGACGCTTTTGACGTGCGGATCCCAGTCGCCTTTTGAAAACCGGTCGAATGGATGTTGGTCGAACACTGCATGTGGGCCCGTCTCTAGCGAACAACCATAGTTGCCGAAGGGAAAGTTCTTGCTCTCAAAGTCCATCAAGTCTGCAGTAGTCAATCCTCTGAGCGCTTGCAATCTCTCTTGCAGCGAGGCGTCTTTTGATACTCCTGCCCTTGCTAAAAGCTGATCATAGTAGGGGAAGTAGCTATTACCTGACCGAAAAGACATTGTGCAGGGCGCTCCTGACTCGAAGATGACGTTGGTGAAGAGTTTTTCGGGAGATTCGTATCGGTTGCGAGTCATCAGAGCGGCAATACTGAAAGCGCCAGCAGAGTTGCCCATTACTGTAATTCTAGCGGGGTCTCCTCCGAATCTGCTGATGTTACGTTGAAGCCATCGAAAGAAGTACAGCTGGTCGTGCAGTCCAATGTTGCCGCAGATGCCTTCCTCATCTGCAATATCGGGGTGATTGAGCCATCCTGAAGCGACCAGACGAATCAACCTTAGCCAGGCGCACTTGTCAGGAAAGGCAGTCCGACACACCGAAGATTCCGACCCTGTAGTTGAAGGTCACGACGAGGATAGGCTTTCCCGTATGCTCGGAGTGGCGAATGAGCTCCGTAGGGTCATGGCGGATCTTGGTCGAGCAACCAATACGGAGAGCTCCTCCACTGTAAACAGTGCATGCAAGCATCAGTATGGATCATTAATATCCGAAAACCACAGCTCTCACTATATGAAGACAAAGACAGGAAGGGGCTGGCCGGCGATTGGCGATGCTAAGTTGCTCGCAGGCTTGAAAACGTTTGCGCTCAAGCACTGCTCGCTCTGCGGGATGTGTGTTCGCAGATGATACCCTGGAGCCGAATCCCAGACAGCTTCAAGTGGGGGTCCAGGTGCAGGCTGGCTGGGTATAGGGCCGAACTCGTAGCATTCTCGAATACCCTCCCATGTCGCCGGACTCGAGATACGCTTCCACCTCTCTGCTACGCCGTAGGGTATTCCGAGCCATTTGGCTACGGGTGCCCTGTCGCCCTTCTGTCCTGTGACAGCAGTCGACACTGCAGAGAGAGGTGCTGTATCGACATAGCCCTGGAGGGTGCAGCCCGTGTCCAGCTGGACCTGCAGCTCACGCGGGTGATCGAGATTGCTTGACATGCCTACAGTTACTGTAAGGTACCACTGCACCGGCGACCAGGAGAATTGTATGTTTACTTAGCCAGGCTTGAACTACGTCTGCCAGTATCCGGATCCGGATCGGCGGACCGCTCGGCCGATAAGCTCGCGAGCTCCGTCGGCCCACGCCAACCGCCTGGCGATAGGCACATAGGCACATCGGCACACTCGCCCTTCACCCTCCGGCTGACCTGCTGACCAGGGAAACCGCTACGGGAAGCCTGCGCGTCATGATGGCGACCGGCGCCATTCGATAGATAGGCCTTTAATGGATAAGCGGACTTGGACTGCTTCTCCTTAAATGACCTGTCTTTCCACCCTGCTCCTCTTCTTCAAGTCTCGGTACGGTCCTTTGGCTGCCCAGCCCATCATAGGTTGCTACGGAAGCTTCAAGACAAAGACACCATCATGCAAGGTCTTGCTATCGCGCCTGCACAGGTTTCTCGCAATAGCAGCGAAGATATCGACAAGGGTGTGTTGTACTATTCTGGCGCAAGCTGATCCTAAGCTGAATGTTGCCAATCGTGACTAGATGGCGGATTGGGCGCAGAGGAAAGAGGTGTTCCGGTATGCAGTGTACATATGAGCCTATGTTGATGACACACTGACTTTGAACCGAGCGTACAGGTCTCGAGCAGGCCCCTTGCGGAGAGCAAATACTTTTATAGCGGACGAGCAGCACAAGAGCAAGCACAGCTCAAACGGTCTTTGACAGCTCGACATCTGTCCATTATAGCACTCGCTTCTGGTATCGGAACCGGTGAGCCATTGACCGAATCCAAGGGAGAGGTTCCTTCGCTCATTGCGTTCTTGCTGGTGCCCTAGGTCTCTTCCTCGGCTCTGGCTCGGCGCTCGCCACCGCTGGGCCCCTGGGCATCCTACTCGGCTACGTGGGCACCACTTTTCCAATGCGTAGTTGAACATGTCTGATGAGCCTGACCCGTCCCCAGGCCGTCATGGGTCTCTGTACTGCAGGCATAGCGTTCATATCAGCCGAGACAGCTGCCTTCCTGCCCATCTCTGGCGGTTTCATTCGTCATATTCCCATGTTCACAGACAAAGCCCTTGGTATCACCACTGGCTACACTTTCTGGTATCTCCTATCCATCACTGCCCCCGCCGAGATCGTGGCCGCTTCATCACTCATCGCATTCTGGCGTCCAGACCTCAACCTAGCAATCTTTGTCTCAGTCTTCATGGTCATCATATTTGTCTTCAACCTATTACCGGTCAAATTTTACGGTGAGGTCGAGTTTGGCTTTGGTATACTCAAGATCCTCCTCATTATCGGCCTGATCATGGCGGGTCTTATTGTCGACTGGGGCGGCTCCCCGTCGGGGGAGTACATTGGCGGCCGATATTGGCGCGATGAACCAATCAAGGAGTACCTCGTTTCTGGCTCGACGGGTCGCTTCCTGGCTTTCTGGAGCGTCCTCATCAATGCAGCATTCGCCATGGGCAACATTCAGATTGCCACCTCTATCGGTAGTGAATGCAAGAATCCAAGAATCGACGTTCCTAAAGCTATGCGACGAGTGTTGTAGGCAGACTCTTTGGCAAAGCCTACTCGAGGCGATCATTACTGATTCACTGCCATGCAGCTGGCGTATCCTGATATTCTACCTCTTCTCTCTCCTTGTGGTCGGCCTCATTCTCGACAGCAACGACGAGCGGATTGGCACAGCATCCGGAACTGCCGGATCTCCCTTTGTCCTCGCCTTTCAAACTGCCGGCATCAAAGCACTTCCCTCTATCATCAATGCCATCGTCATCACCTCGGCTTTCTCCTCGGGCAACGGTGTGCTCTTCCTGGCTTCCCGCACTCTTGTCGGCTTGGCCTCTGACGGTGTTGCACCCAAGTGGCTGCTGAAAACCAATCGACTAGGAAGCCCTTACCTCGCAGTCTGCGTTTCATCGCTTTTCCTCCCTCTCGCATATCTCAACGTCTCGAGTTCTACCCCGGCCGTTGTCTTCGGCTGGTTCATCAACCTCATCGCAGTCGCTGGTCTGAATGTCTGGCTGATCATCAGTATCGCGTATCTTCGCTTCTTCTACGGTCTCAAGAAGCAGGGTATCAGCCGGAACGAGCTCCCATATAAATCTTGGGGACAGCCATACTGTGCCTATGCAACCGCAGTCTTCTGCTTCTTGGTTATGTAAGCTAAAGCCCAGTGCTGCTTCAATTGGAATTTAACATATGCTGACTTTTTGGAAATTTCCCAGTCTCTTCTCTGGCTTCAGCGTGTTCTTCCCTGGCAACTTCTCCGCCTCTAGCTTCCTTAGCAACTACATCAACTGCTTCATTATCATTGGACTTTACGTTGTCTTGAAATTCACCATTAAATCGCCATTTATCAAGACAGACGAGATGGACTTTTCAGAGATCGATGCAATCCGAGAGGAACGGAAGATGAATGAGGATCAAGTTGTAGATAAGATGAAGAAGAGATCACTAGGCAGGAGGATTATTGAGAAAGTCTTTGACGAGTAGGGTATCGTCAAACAAAGCAAGCAATTGAGACAGGGGACGGTAAGGATGTCAGTAGTTCTCAATATTTTTGTAGTGTACTACAGTCGGCTCCCGAATATCACAGAGTGCCTGCATAGATAATTTCTGCACCTCCGTCTCGTACATGTGGGTTCTGAAATAAATTTGATTGGAGGTCTCGCAATTGCTGCTGATGCAGTACAAGCTATCTTGTGATTGCGCAAGCACATCCATAAGAGCTAGCTCTAAGGATGTTACAATTGGATTGAATGCAAGATGTAATAAACAATTGAATCTAATTTCTAATAGTACCAGTCATAGAATCTAGATCTATGATGGTACATACGAAGTTGAGTAATAAAGTACCATTCATAGGTCTAGATCTTTATTGTATATAGCAGCTGTACTACATTAATGCATGCTACAATGTGGGCGTAGGCTACCTCAGCTACTGCTGCAGCTCCCGGTCGAATAGACGATCCTTCTCTAAGACCACTGTGCTGACATTCGTGACGGCTTCGCAAAGCCAATCTCTAAAACTGGAAGTTCCACACGTCCGCGCTCCCATTGTCTTGCGCACCTATGTCCCCCGTGAAGTCCAGAAGGTCTCGCGTATCGACTAGAGGCATGTCACTCGTAAACATGGTATTCTGCAAGTTTTCCAACGAGAAGATATTGCTCGTTAGATCGAACCCAAGTGTGGCCGCTTCATCGGCCTGTAGGTGTTGTGCCGGCGGACAATATTGGGGAGGCTGCATCACTGCCTGCTGCACCGACAGCATGGATGGCACAGGTTGATGTTCTGCATCTGGCCTTGTCGTGCTGTTTTCTGAAGTGAGAGAACCGTCTTTGGATGGCGACACAGGTTCTAGTGGATCGATTGTATAGCCGTCGCTCTCTAGCATATGCCTTGCGGCCGTTGCGGAGAGAAAGGAAGAGGAGCTTCCCCATGACGACGAAACTGCTGCATCTAATGTGTCACACCATGACTTGGCCACTTCGAAGCGGGCTTTGCATTTGTGCAGAAGGCTGAGCGCTACCTGAATGATCCTGAAAGATTCGGGATACAACGGCGGACAGACTGAAGGTTATTCTGGTCAGCGGGGTAGTCCGCAACATGGGACGAGGGCGCCGGGGGACTTACGCCAATACCACCTATGAAGATAGGTGAGTACTGCAGCAGCCTGAAAGACACCAAAGCCCATGAGCGGAGAAATGGTGTTGTCAAGACCACCACAGCGATCATATTGCATGGCAATGTCTATGAGCTTGTACGCATTGTCAAACAGGTCGTGTGCGCATGTCTGCCAGAAGCCAGGTGGCGAGCCACTTTGACTGGCTTCGGACGCTTGCACGTGCGCATTTCCCGGATGGAAGGCCCAAACGAGGTTGGCTAGGTAGGAACGACGGACTACGATATGGACAGCATGATAGATGAGATGAATGAAGACGAAGGGCTTAATCGACAATCGTTAGCCATGAAATCACCCGAAAAGGAGCAAAGTTCGGCGCACCAGGTCTAACTGTCTGGATCTATGACCCGAGAGGTTGATCGAAGTGTACCGTAAACGTGGTGAAAGTGAGCTCGACCACATGGCTGCAGTGGCAAGCACATCCTGATACTCGCATCTGAAAGATGAAGTGCTATCTCAGAGTCGATGCTGCGACCTAGGGCTGTTGCCGAACTTACTCGGGAGTCCACGGTGACGGCAACTTCG
This sequence comes from Cystobasidium tubakii, assembly GCA_024345325.1. Lineage (NCBI taxonomy): Eukaryota > Fungi > Basidiomycota > Cystobasidiomycetes > Cystobasidiales > Cystobasidiaceae > Cystobasidium > Cystobasidium tubakii. The sequence goes on along the minus strand of BROO01000001.1, from coordinate 89,343 downwards.
TGCTGGAAGCGTTGCACGCCAACCGCGCTGCACGTCCTGTCGAAAGCATTCAGTCATGTGCATTCCGAACTGTGTTATACTTTCGGACACACCCCAAAGCGCGTAGACGAGGCACCTGCATTTTCAGAGGTCAGGGGAGCGTTTGCATGTTAACGAGGGTCCTGCTCACACATTACCAAACAGGCTTGTAGATGAACTCTGCGAGCAACGAAGAACTTAAGATAGGAGAGAGATGCTACGAAGAGAACGTGACATACCGTAGTCGTAAAATTGGGATCAAGTCGAATACTTCCAAATAGGAAGTCCTCCTCGTCACACGGCATCGGAATGGATATTCTTGAGGAGAGCTCCGAAGCGGGCCGTCCTTTCGAGCATGACAGGCAGCTACACCAGGCGACGATTAGTCGTACTGATTGAGGTGGGCAGAGTTCAAAATGGCGTACTCATCTGCGATCAGTAGATGCCATACTCTGTGAAAACGGTCGTAAGTGCCTAATTGCAAGTTGCTTGGTTAACGAGCTCACGTTCTTCTAGCTTCCTCTTCGGCAATCTGCTGCTCCGCTGGCGACTCCTGCGTAGCCTTGTATGTAGACGCATTCTCCAGCCCAAGTATGCTCGCCAGACGAAGTGCAATACCTGTCGCTCCCTATCAGTCTGATTGCCCAGATGACGATACAGCCTACTAGAAGTGGCACGTACCCATAAATACCCAACACCGGGAGCCACGTCCGCTAGTCCAGTCTATTTGAGCAAGCAGGTAAAACGCTTGAATGCGTTCCAAGCTGGGTTCTGCAATCTCCTGGATAGCCATCCGGGCTGCTTTGTCAAAATATCTTTGTGCTTCCTCCTTTGCCTTTTGCATTCCCACCCTTGCAATAACCGAAGGTGTTTCCGCGGCCGAAGTGGCAAGGATTGATAAAAGAAGGAAGAGACTGATCTGCTTTTTATCTTGCCGAAGTTTCGATAGAAAGGCGTTCTTGTGCAGAAAGCCGACTTGAAAGACGGTCCTAGGTAGAGAAGCAACTATCGTCAGGCAGAATGTTACTGTCTTTCAAAGCCGTTGTCGAACCCACGAGAAGAACGTTTGCAGAATGGCATCTATCTCTTCAAGAGTGGGCAGCATTTGATCACTGGGGATCTCAGTCTGTCCAAGTGTAGTAGACTTCGATGACGAAGGGACTGGAGACATGCTAGGTGAGGTTCCCTGGGACTGGCCTCCCATAGACGGGCCGGCCAAAGTAGTGGCCCCGTAAAGCCCAGGATCTGATGCTCTTGACGCATGGAGACGTCTGTTCGTCTTACGAGGCCTGGTATCGCGTCGGTCTACGCTCGAATTGCCTTTGATGAAAGTACATTCTCCTGGCAACCCCGCCTTGATGCAGGCTTGACATGGAGGCTGTCCGCCATTATTTGTACATTTAGACCTATTTGTTAAAATGGGTACATGTGCGCTTCTTGTCAGACTTCTTCTCTACAAAGGAGCACATCCGGCTTGCGATAATACAGGCGGAGCCGGAAATACAGTGGACATACCGGAAACGACGGCAGCGGCGACAAGCAATCGCTCCTCTTCTGGTAGAATGGCTCGTGGACGATAGTGGCGCCGTGGCTGTTGCCCGAGTGAGTGATTCGAGGCCGCTGCCGGTCGTGCGGTAGCTGCTGCTGCTGGTGTTCATTCCCGTCCACAGCGCAGGTTCAGGCTGCTGTCACTCGGCGGCTCCCGCTTCGTGTGCCTACTAGATAGCGAAGGCCTGGCGGTATGATGATTGGACTATGATACCAGAGCTGCGGATGACACTCGGCGAAGCGAGCCTTGATGCAGCGGCGAGCCTGAGGAAGAGCACCTTCGCCTTGTTTCTGCAGCGAACGGCACATCGGCTCACGGCACATTGCGGCCGACGCTGCCAGTGGCGAAAAGCTCGAGCTGGTTGCCCATGAGCTTAGCTGGACGGGTCTGAGAACGCTGTCTTGCTATATCTGCAAGAGATTGACTGCGACGCTGTAGCGTTCACCGCACGCCATATGGAATCCGCTGTCGCTGCCACCGGCCTCGAGCTGCTCAACGAGATCGAGGTCGCGTCGGGGTTGTCCAAGGACTCCGCCGACTTTGCTGCATATCTCGACGAGCATGACAGCCTTGCCAGCATACGAGGACAGTTCGACATCCCACTCGCAGCAGACGGGGGCATATACTTTGCAGCGCACGCACTAGGGGCGTGTCCAAAAGATGTCGGAAAGCTGCTGCAGCAAGAAGTAGAAGCATGGAGCACAGTGTGAGTTCTCGAGATCAATCTGTACTGCCTGCCGAGAGACTCACGGTGTCGCTTCCTTAATACAGGGGTACTAAGGGCCACGTCTCGCATCCTTTCGACCGGCCATGGGTCGAGACAGACAGGCGGAACATCGAAAGCATGGCGGATATTGTCGGAGCCTTGCCCTCGGAAGTAGTCTACGCCAGCGGTTTAACAACCAATCTTCATGTGCTACTCCAATCATTCTATCGGCCGACGTCCCAGCGCTTCAAGATCATCTACGAAGTCGATGCTTTTAATTCCGATAGAGTGGGTGGCAATTGCAGCGGTGTGTCTTTGCGCCAGCCGATTGAAAGCCTGACAGTTTGTGGTGTTCCTTGCAGTTTGCCCTCATATCACAGGTGCAATTAGCTGGCTATGATCCAGCCACTGCCCTCGTGGGCGTCACATCCCGGCCAGGAGAAAACTGCATTCGGCATGAAGACATTTTGAAAGCTATCGAGGAGCACGGCGAGACGGCCTCCTTGGTTATGTTTGGTGCCGTCAATTGGGGGACTGGACAGCTACTCGACATGCGGGCAGTTACTGCTGCTGCACAAGTGAAGGTGAGACCTAGTCTGGAAGTAATGGGCCTCTTGAGCTTCTTCATTGACATTGTCACTTGTCTCGCAGGGTTGCATAGTAGGCTGGGATATTGCACACGGAGTGGGGAATGTGCCCGTACAGTTGCACGACTGGAATGTGGATTTCGCAGTATGGTGTAGCTACAAGGTAAGCCAGTGAGGGTTGGAACCTCTCCCCAAGAAGAACTAATCATCCATGTCACTCCTCAGTACCTCTGCGCAGGCCCCGGAGCAACTGCTGGGTTTTTTGTTCATGAGAAGCATGCTACATCTGAAAGAGCCAGGTAATTCCCTCACTTGACACTCCAAAGACTCGCTTCTTATTTACCTGGTGTTTTTCCACAAGATGCTCTGGATGGTGGGGAAACGACCTCTCATCACGCTTTATTACCGTGCCAGACTTTAGAGCCAGAGAGGGAGCAGCTGGATTTGTCCTCTCCAACCCATCCGTGGTGAGTCTACGCATCTAAGCATGGGAAAATGAAATCCAGCTCAGATAGGCTTTCAGCTCGCTACCGTACCCCTCCACGCGAGCTTGGCCATCTTCGCGCAGGTTCCGCAATTAAGTCCACAACAGTCTCTTCCGAAGTTGAATAGAGCTACCGGCAGTATGGCCTCCAAGAATATTATGGCTCCTATTCGTCGCAAGGGCAAGCTTCTGACTGCATACTTGGAGTATCTGCTAGAAACGCTTCCTAGCACAGAGTCGAACGACAAGCGCGATACTCGACTACGATGCGTTTCGCCGAAGCACCCGGACCAACGTGGCTCAACACTGTCGGTCCTCTTCGAGGCTGCCACAAGTAACAGCTCAAACGGCATAGATCTCGACACGAGCAGGTATAGCGAAACTCTGGAGCAGATGGTCTTCCGCCTAAAAGCCAAGGGCATCCTAGTCGACAGTCGTGCACCCTCCTTGATTCGCTTTGGCCCGGCCCCACTGTACAACACATATGAGGAGGTCTGGAGACTAGCACACCTCGTCGTAGAGAGCTTGCAAATCGAGGCCTAACGGGAAACATTGTGGCCAACTCAGACAAATAATTTGTGTATATTTGAACAATACAGTTCCCTCCACAGATCTAGATCTGAAGATGGCATACTGAAATCTGATGTTTACAGGTATAACAATGCAAATTTCATTTACTTATCATTGCATTGCGCAACAGAGGAATCACACACCAATGCCTAATTTTGCTACAGAGTGTTGTTGGCATTGCACAGGACAAAACGATACTGACCGAGGAGTTTGCCGATTTGAATAAAACGATTGGTATATCTAAATGAAGGTGCGAAAGAGCAGGTCACGAACGACTTGCGTTCCGGCGACCCTCCAGGTCTCGACTATGTTCCTGGCTATTGCACATATCATGATGACTGCCTCGTGCCAAAAGACCAGAGCTCTCCTCCCCTGGAATGCAGTCTGTTTTATCGTGAGATTTCGGAGATTGTCCAGCATAGATGCATGCTTGACCCATAATCGTGAGATCAAAGACAAGCGTGCCGCCGCTTCCGAGTAGAAAGGGTACACTTTCGAAGAGGTAGCCTGTGATATTAATGGGATATCGTCAGATAATGCGCAGAGGCTGTCGCCCGCAGGTCATGCATGCTTACCTTCATCTTCCTGGACGAGAGGTGTGATGATTTGTAGTCGCTTAGCTCGATCACCTACGTTGTCTTCGCTCGAACTCGTTTTCAGCAATATTAGTCGCAGAACGCTACAACGAGTTCCCACAGCTACCTCAAGACCTGATATATCGGATATCACCTCTCCTGGTCCCGCTGTCGCAAGATTCTGCTCGCAAATCGAAGTGGCGATTGTGGTTGGCTCGAGTCGAGAGCTGATAGCTAACAACATCACATCCATCTCCCCGGTCCATCTTCACCTCGCATCCTCGACTGTTGCTACAGATCGGCACAGTCTTGGTCCTTCAACCTCAAATAGAAAAGATGGCCGACGACTCACCTCAAGGAGCCAATGTTCCAATGTTTGAAAACATGATGGAAGCCATGATGCAGGGTTTCCATTAGATAGCTCAGCAGTTCGCCGCGTCTAACGCACTGAATGCACAACAAATGGCAGCTGCTATGGCCACTGCTCTTCAAAGCCAAGCTCCCCTCTTGTTGGTGCAAGTAGCACGCCGGCCCTGGCGTCGAGATTGGTTCTTACATCATGTGGGACGCTCCTTCTCGCATGAAGAGTCTCTATCTGTTGCTGATGCGCGTCTGCAGTAGACAGGAGCAGCAGGCCAGCAGCCAGGGCTGTGGTGAGTAGCATTATGGGGCCCAATCCTGCAGGGAAGAAAGAAACCCACGTTACCGCCTGGTAAAAGTACCGACCTGCAAGTAGTACCGTACGACAGCGCACCTTATCCACTTAATCTACGGTTTGTGTTATTGTTGCCTTCGATCCTGCATGCCCACAACAACCCTGGTGCGGGTTTAGCTTTGCCGTTAGCTGTCTGTCTGCCGCGGAGCTGGCTGGACGTGCGCGTCGTAAGGCGAGGCTGAACGTATCACATCATATGATACGCCAGGCTGCAAAATATGTCATCTGGACTGGCCATTAAATACCGTAAATTTAGACAGTGGTTCTTCTTGGCACATTTCGGGGTTTGACTTTCATACTTTGCATGGCTCGTTGGCGCGCGTTAACTCGAAGGAGGGCCAGAGGTGAGCAGAGCATGCCACGACGACGCGATGCAACTGCCATCCATCGCATACGGTACGGTACCTCTCAGGGCTTGCTTGTACTTGCAAGTATGTGCAGACACGAGCTCGGTGTCGTTCTCCTTGGCCGTGAAGCATTGCCATGGTTCACGATCACGTCGCTTGGAAGGACCTCAAGGATCAGAAGGCTTCATTGAGACGAGGTCCTCGTTTGCTCGACGCCTTTCACGTGCTGGTGATATCCATTGCCGTATTGTGCCCTTCGCAATGGGCGGGCAGCATATGTATACCGATATGCAGTACCATAAGCTCAAGGTGTGAAGCTCCTATGGCTAGCTAGCCTTCAAAGACATCTCTCGGCCACTCTTTCTCAAAGCACAGACTGACCTTGTCAGATGGCCACAGTTGAGATCAAAGCTCTTTTGAGAATTCTCTCTCGAAATTCGGCAGTCTGCATTCCTGTTCTTCTGTATGAACGGTGTTTTAAGGGCATGAACGCTACGCTACTTGCTTGATTCACTCTTCACAAATCACAGATCATACAGCTGAAGACTGCACCAGCTCGGTTCGTAGGACTATACATGCTTCTCTACCTTTTTCTCTCCCATCTTCTCCACTTCTTCTTGACTATCAGTATCAGTATCACTCCTCGAGCTGTGGTCAATTGCAGCGGGACTATGGCCACCGAAGAGCTCCTCCATACGCTCGAGCGAGACACCGCTTGTCTCGGGAATAAAAAAGTAGGTGAAGATGACGGAGATGCTCAAAAAGGCGGCATAGAACCAGAAAAAACCGTAGTCCATAGTTTCGACCATATACTGGGAAAGGGTGGGAGAATATATATTGAAAGTGAGTCAAAATTGAAACCTGGCCCGGCTTAAGTGTACAGCCTACTTACAGGAGTTGACTTTCCAATGACCAGGTTGAAGACCCAGTGCACAAAGACACCGTAACTCAAACAGTATGGACGCAAGCGTTGAGGCCAGATTTCGGCATTGATAATGTATGGGATGCCAGCAAATGAGAAGCAGAAAGCCGCAGCGTAGATGTAGATCATGATCAGAGGTGCTACAAAACCACCAGATTTCGTCTTGACTGATTGTCCCGGGGGGGGGGGGGGGGGGAAAACAGTCAGAGGAGGATAGGCTGGTCAGACCGATAGGTAACACATCCACGCACCTAGAGCACCGATGATCCACATGCAGATTCCCATGAGACCACCGAAGATCATAAGAAGCCTTCTCCGACCGAATGCGTCCACAGCGTAGCCCATAGCCACCAAGATTGCGACCAATCGAATGATGCCATAAATGCCAGTCGCGAGGAAAGATACCGATTGTCCTGTTACGCCGAAGCTCTTGAAGATGGTTGGTGAATAATCTGAAAGAATCGCAATGATCAGCTGTGAAGTCCCGAAAGCAAGTTCACGCTTTCTACTGAGCGTACAGTTGACCGAATTTGTGCCGGAGAATTGGAAGAAGATGAACAAAAAGGTAATCATGAAGAGTCGGTTTCGAATGCTCTTGGCCCGAATCTCTTTGAAGAACCCTTTCCAGCCGACGAGCAGCTTTTCTTGCTCGTATTGTCGTTGGATATCGTCTGCTTCAAGATTGAGCCACGGATCATCTTCTGGTAGGTTTCGGATGTAAGCCAAAGACGAAAGGACTCGAGCACGTCCAAATTTAGTCATATAACGAGGTGACTCAGGCTGGAGACATAACGTCCGTGAGCACAACGCACGCTTGGGTCAGCTAAAGATATATTCGCTTACGACTAGAACAGCGCCGAGGAGGTATAGACCCCCCATGATGAGTTGAAGGAAAAATGGTATTCTCCATTGCCGCTCGTTATCCGAATGATGACGGGCGAGTCCGTAGCAAACCCAGAATCCAAGTGTCGATCCCTATGAAGTATGAAGAAGTAAGCGTACGGACGATTCGGGACTGAATTAGCCGGGAAGCCACCATGTTGTCACGGCTGTTTCGTATGCAACTTACAAGCTGAACGCCAATTTCGTAAATACCGACCAAACGGCCTCTGATGCTTGGAGGAGACATTTCCGATACAATGTAGGGTGCGATGGTATTGCTGCCACCTGTTCATTCAATGACTCGTGTCAATTTTGGCAAGCGAGGAAAGGAGTCGGAGAAGGCCGATGGACTCACCAACGCTGATACCGTTAAGGAAGCGTCCTCCCAGCATCATGGCATGCGCATCTGAATTGCCCATGCCTGCACATGACTGTACTATGGATCCGAGGATGAAGAGAACGGCGCAAATTATATTGAGGGGCTTTCTTCCAAATTTACGGGTGAAAGGACCGAAAACGGCACTTCCGACAACAGCACCTGCTGTGAACATTGTCACAATATTCGATCCGAATTCCTTCGCAAATACTTTGTCGTCGAGCATGCCCATGTAGCTTTCGAAAGACTTGAGAGACTTGCAAGTGACTCGCAGTTAGCCTCACCACCCTCAGCCCACCGGATGTGGAGCGCGTGTGCTCACTTTGGTGGTACCCTGTTTGACATTGCGAGGAAGTATATGACGGTCAGAGAAGAGCGCAGCTTGACAGAGGAGGTCGGCCAAGTCTTACGATGAAGCCAAGATCATAGCCATAGTTCAGTGCCGCAGCCCAGCCCATCATGGCGATCATGTACACTTTGAGATTGTATACGGCTTTGGGTGTCGGAACCTCGTAAGGCTCGACCTTGGCTAGATGCAAACCTTTGGGCATCCTGGAAGTCTAACGGGTCACCGAGTGAGGATGGATTATCAGACTTTGACGGATCTTGCGTTGAGCTGCAGTGCTTTCGAAGCTGTATATATCAGACCGAAGACCAGAACGATGCTTGTTCGAGAGAGAAGAGAGACAAGAGTGGAGGCTCCACAAAATCCTTCTTGAACCTCTGAGAAGGCATTGAAGGCCTCCCTCCGCTCCGCCTTTTGCTTCAGGAGGTGAGAAGTGGAGCACCTCCTTCCTCCGTCCAACTCGACTTGAATGCCGGCGGCAGCCTTTCCCACCCCGGCAACATTTTTCGATCGTGCGATCAGGCGGAGGATCTTCAAGACCGAGGATTCAACAAACGGAGCTCGAAGAGGCCGCTCGCTTCCTTCTGTTCCCCAATGCGCCCGGAGCCCTCCAGCTATAGCCTCCGTCAAGTGGCTGAAGACCTTACGGCGATGGACTCTGTAATAAGAACACACCGAGGGGCCAAGCGCAAGAGCTTGCCCTTGTATAGTATGAAAGTGAACCTTCTTCCCACCTTCATCAAGACCATTCCATCAGCTCGAGAACCTGTTCGGGATGGCCATCACACGGACACACGCTGTTAGCGAGCAAGGTCTCGTAAGACGCAAGCTTACCGCCGTCCTTATGAGAGCTGGTACAGTAAGCTCTGACTGCTGAATGGGAAGCCGCGATGAAGCTCAAGTCATGCTTGGTAGTCCAAGGGCTTGTTCCTGAAAGCCCCGGATCTTCCGGCGAACAAGAAGGATTGGGATGACATACTCCTTGCTGCCATGGGATCGCCCGACCCAGTGAGCGGACGAAGTCACACAATGTCGCGAGTCGGACATTTAAATGACCTTAGACGCTTTCCCTTCGTGCAGTTCGGTCGTCAACTCAATGGCTGTGGTGGTGGTTCCAGTACCACCAGCAAGATTGCCGCGGTCGCCCGCAGTGGAGAGCCAGGCGTTGACATCGACTACACTTTTGTTGCTGTACCAATTGGCGGTGGGCCACTGGACTTCTCGGTCGGTACGAATAGAGTGTACCTGCGGATTCAGCTAATCGTATGTTTCACACAGGGTAATTGTGGCAACATGGCTTCAGGAGTTGGTCCATTCTCAATTGAAGAAGGTTTCGTAACATCCGAGATCAAGTCCGGACCAGTGACTGTCACTATTAGGAAGTAAGCGGATTCCGCAGGCATCGTCTGCTCGTGCATCGAGCTTACATCAAACTGTCCTAGCACCAATACAGGGGTGGTGCTGAAATCCACATTTAATCTTAAGAACGGGTTGCCGGTCGAAGAAGGAGACTGTGTGATAGTAGGTGATGCCAGTGGCTGAGAGGGAAAGGGATCAAGCTGATCGTGATGCAACCCTAGGACGGCGTGTCGCATCCTGGGTCTCCGATAAGACTCGCGTTCCTCAACCCAGCTGGTTCCATGACAGGCAAGCTACTCCCCACTGGGCGCGGTCTAGACACGCTTCGCCTACCAAAGAATTCCCTGGGTCTGGCTTGCGTGGAGGTTTCCCTCGTCGATGCCGCGAACCCCTTCGTCTTTGTTCGAGCTCAGGATCTTGGTCTGCATGGGGCTGAACTGCCGGTCGCGCTTGTTCCTCTCACAGAAATCCTGATGACGATCAGGTGTGCAGGTGCGGTAGCAATGGGACTTGCTGCAAGCATAGAGGCAGCAGCCAAGGTTCCTGGGACTCCCAAGTTATGTATTTGCGGCCCGCCTTCAATATACACCACAACGGCTGGTCGCCGATTGAGTACGGAAGAGATAGACATCAACGTTCGACCGTTCAGCATGGGCGCGCCACATCCCAGTCTTCAGATGACCGGCGCGGTGTGTCTTGCTGCAGCCTGTGCGGTCCCAGGAGCTATACCATTCCAGCTTGTCTCCGAAGCACGAATGTCAAGTGGATACGACGGTCCTTTGCGCTTTGCGCATGCTAGCGGCGTTATCGAAACGGATGCCAATGTATCGGTCGACAAATCCGGAATAGTCGATATTCGAAGCGCATCAGTGTTCAGAACTGCGCGAAGACTGTTCGAAGGCAAGGTGACCTACCTTGCAAAATCCCAGCCAGACCCGCAGGTTGAGCAGACCGCCTCAAGTAGGGTACCGATAAGCACTACGAAGGCAATGCATAGCCACTTGAGCAATATATCCGAACGCCGCATCGAAGTATCTGCTCGGTGATTTTTAGCCATAGAGGATGCTCCCTTCCCTTCATCTTGCTCAATAAGAGGTACTGCAGTCTGCCGGAGCTTACCAGTTAGTCACTTGTCGTTGCCTACCCGTACCCCTCCTCGTCAGGCTTCAGACTTCTGTATGTCAGAGATGCTTAGTAGTGACTATGGCTGGAATGAAAACTTGCACAAGTAGCTGACTTCTCAAGCGGAAGGACCTGTCCTTCCCGGCAGCCGTCGACGGGAATTGGAATGTTTCACCTGCCAAGAGTCATTGAAACTGAAAAACAGATGTGAACAGTCAAGTTCTGAGCTTTGCGACCCAGGATATTGATGAAAAGATGGATTTGTGAAAGACCATAGGTATACAACAAGCAAACCACCGATATGGAGTACAGGTTCCGTCGCTGTCCCGCCGAAAGCGGCAATGGCTAGGAAGCTTCTCTGAGTATGGGTTCGTTAAGCTCTGCGAGGGGTGCCAATTCTTTAGCATCGATTAAGTCGAACTGTAGATCCAGTGAAGGTGGACGAGTCAACTTGGTGCTGGTGGGCTGCCCAAGGCAATAGTACGAAGAACGAGGGAGAGTGACACATACCTCGTTGACGAAAAGCAGAAAATGCTTATAAGAGGTGTTGATATGCGCTAACAGGGAACATGTCTTTCAACTTACGCTAGCAAGATCTTGATGTCCCCAGTCACCCACCTTCGATGCTCAAAGCGCACAGTTGCGCAAAATGATGATTATATAGATGAGCATAGACACGGAATAACCGCCGTACTATGTTTTGACTGTATCTCTGAAGTTCGTGGGGAAAGGTACGCCTGAATAGACAAGAGGGAAGGAATAAACAGGTGTATCAGCTACACAACGCCTTTCAGTTGCAATAGATCGAGCTGTAGGACAGACATACCAATCTTGCTTGGGAAAATCTCGTCACCGTCTAATTGCTCTTGCACCCAGCTCATGAGCTGGTCAACATATTCTGTGACGAAAGGACAGGCGAGATGGTAGCGGTTGTTCAGTACTGCTGAACACGTGCATATTCCACAGACGGTATGATCAGGCCTACCCGGCGCTGAGAGCTTTACGGGCTTCTTAAACGTTTTTCCATCTTGCCAGTGGTACTCGTACCTGTGACATGCAGAGAACTTGTCTGTCAGTATGACGATTCTTCGCATGTATTCAGCGGCAATGTAGTGCGGTAAAATACCCACCTTGGACCTGCGCTTATGACAGGACATTCTTGAGCACTACAGAACTCTGTGATAGTGCCATATAGCATATCGATCTGGTTGAAGAAATCCAGTGCTGTATGGGAACGAGAGTCACAGACGCGTGTCCATGTGAATGTCAGCTCTGCTGTATCCAATGGTGGCAATTCCATGCCAACCGCACTATTCACTGCGAGCCATTCAGACAAGTCCTCTCCCTCTGGCAGCTTGACTGCTTGACGTAGGTTGCCTGAACCGAGTGTCGCATCTGCGTATCTGTCCTCTTAAACGATCAGTCCATTTTCCTACCCATCAACAGTAGCGTCCTTTGCCAGGTCGATGGCTCGCTCACTTCTTGAGGGCGTATTGCTGTGTACCAGCGGTCTATGAGAGGCAGTCAGAGCAGTCGTAACTATCACACCCTTCCAATCAACCCACCTTTGGCTTCGACTGCCTGACCACAGTCTGTTTCTGCTTGCTGCGTGTGTGATTATGGTTGAGCTGGATCAGCACCTGCATCTCTCCCTCCTGCCAATATACACAAAGCCCTCACTCACAGTCCACCGAAGAAGGACATTGTCGAGGAAGAAGTGAAAGAGGCGTCTATATGAAGTACAAGGGAACAGGCAGTTGCCCTGCTTCAGCTGCTTGGTTCGCGCCCTCCCTCCACTTCGTTCCTTGTGTGCTGGTCAAGTTGGATTGAGCAGAACCCGGCGAAACTCACTTGGCAGCATCACAGGTGGAGTGCGATGGATGGGTGTGCGTGACAGATGAGCAAGAACAGTCCTCTCAAGACTATGTTGGCTGTAGAGGTGCTCTCAAAGGTAATGCTTATCTGGCCTTGCGACCAGCTGTGGCGCCGTTGTGAATGAAGGCAAATGCGAATGTTAGTGGTAAAAATTTCAGGCTCTGACTGACATTTAGCCACGTTGTAAAGCAGGGCAGAGCAGGCTTCGAAAGCATCCTCGTTGCGAGTAGTCCATTACACAACGCCGATTCGTGGCGCGTGGTCGTACACACCACAGGTTCATACGGTCCGCTCGACTGTGTGCACGCACATAGGCGAAGTGCAAATAAAGATAGCCGCAAGCAGTAGTAAATAATTGAGGCGGATGACTTCCCCACTGATCTTCGCCTCTAAGAAATCACGGCGTATCTCGGCAGCCACAGCATGAGATCGGCACGTCCCTTGAGGCTTTTTGGTCTGCTTAAGCTTGTTGTGGAAGTCACTTCTGTTTCTTCCTACAGAATACACGCCCACTTCATTCACTGGTAGAGTTCCTATAGAAGCTCCAGAACTATATAGCAAGTCAATATGAGGGGAAAGGTAAGTGACCTCAGAGGCGGCCGGCGCAACGTTACGATTACGGCCGAATGGTATATAGGATGGCAAGCTGACCTTACGCTTCGATGGCATTCTCAGATCATCCTAGAAGAGTATGGCTTTCAGGGCCTCCTATCACTTAGCCTGTGTTGACAATAACTTCCTGGCTTTGTCTACCGAACCTGCAGAGCTTGGCGCGTCGTTTTGTTCGATCACGTGCAGCAGTATCTCACCTGCCGACGGACTTGCTTGTTACAAAGTACCTCACTAACAGTTCCGCTTGCTTGCTCTTCCATCCCTTATCATGACTCACCATCCTCTGCAGGAATCTCCCACGCCTGAGTTGGGATGCTGTCAACTTTGCCAGCCCTGAAGCTGCCAAAATCATGGAGAAGGCTATGCCTGATATGTATGTCTGCTCCGTCGCACAAACAAGCGGTTACTTCAGCTGGCTTATGCGTTTCTTGTACAACAACGTCGGCCGTATCAAAGAGATGGATGAGACCGGTGTTGAGCTTCAGGTGCTCAGCTTTACTTCACCCGGTCCGCAGCTCAGCTGAAGGTGAAGCTCTAGCTCGAGAGGCCAACGAGTTCGTTGCATTGAGGCTGGCCAGACTGCACATATCTCTCTAATACTTGCATTCCTGCACATCTGGGTCGCTGCCCAATGCAAAGGTCACGAGAATCGTTTCGCCAACTTTGCTGCCCATCTGCATGATCAGGCCCGAAGAGGCGGCGAAAGAAGCGCGCAGATGTGTGGAGCAACGTGAGTTGACAATCTACCTAAATGTTCGCTCGAAGGGATCATCATTGGGGGCCATGTTCCTCCTTATTGACAACTTCGTCGGCATCGTGAGCTATCACACCGCAATTCACGACTACAGACCATTAACAGCTGAGCACGCCTGTTACACATTCCGCAGATCCCCAACGATTACCAGAATGTATCAAACGAGGAAGCACCAGAGTGGGCAGAAGAAGGACTAGATAGCCATGGAAAGATGCTTTATTTCGATCACCCAAGCTATGATGTCCTATGGCAGACCCTTACCGAGCTCGAGGTACCCGTCTATATGCATCCTCGTCTACACCATGGTGAATTTTACAAGAAGCGACCTTGGTTGGCAGTTTCTGCTCACGGGTTTAAAACTCAATTGGCTTCGCATATACTTGCCATGTGCACTAGCAGGATGTTCGATAGGTTCCCGAAAGTGAGGGACATCCCAGGAAGCTGTGACCAGCTCTCGGAGAGTCCTCTCTGCTCAAACACAGATTGAGCAAAGGCTGGTCATTATTGGGAAGCTAAGGGAGGCCGTTCTCCTTTTGGTTACCTGGCGAACTTACAGATTAGGCGGCGAGGACTGGTGACCAACCCGATCCCTGACCAGCCTTTGCTCAATCTGTGATTGAGCAGAGAGGACTCTCCGGAACCTGGTCACTTGGGTTGGTCTCCTGCTCTCCGAGAACAAAGAATCACCAAGTCACCTTGTTCCCAAGTGCGTGTAGATCATCTCCGATGATCTGACGTCAAGTTCTCGGAGAGAACTTACAGATTGGGAAGGTCCGAGGCCAGGTCACCCGGAGCTTCCCTCGGACCAGGAGGAAACAAGAGGAAACACGAGATGATTACCCTAGAAATGTCTCTCGATTAAGAAATAAGTCTACGGATAGAGGTAATCGAAACCTCGCAACTTGCAGGCGCTATGGTTGCTGACGCCGGACACTGTGCATCTTGTTCGCGTTGACAGCTCCAGATGATGTTTTGGACATATCGGCGAGGGCATCACGGGCGATGTCTGGCGGCTGGACCACAAACTTAACCGAAAGCGTTTCCCCCCCCCCCCCCCCCCCATGCCAATGTCCAATAAGAAGCTTATCCGTGATTACTTCGCCAACAATCTTCACATCACCACATCTGGCCATTACTCAAGTCGTATGCTTCAAGCATGTATATCTGAGATCGGTTCAGACCGTATCCAGTTCGCCATCGATTATCCTTGTAAGTCCTGCTATCGTTCGGTTACTCCGGAGAGGATCTGACTCATTTCATCGCATTCTCCGTTTCCGGCAGATGAGCCCAAGTTGTCAAATGGCGCACAGTGGATGGACCACCTGCCCTATTTCCGAATCCGACAGACTAAAGGTTGCGCGCACAAATGCTATCAAGCTTCTCAAGCTTGACAGGGCTCCCTTCAATCTTGATGCAAATGCTACGATGTCTGATCTAGGCATAGGCGGGCTCCAAAGTCATGTCTTCGGCATCGGGCAATATTGAAATCAAAGTGGCAGCTCTCGTCATGCTCCGGGAGCTGCTTCGCAGCTATGATGTTGCGGGAACGCATCTTTCGAGCGAAGCTCGTCATGCAATTGGGCGCTGCTTCGCAGCTTGATGTACAGTCAGACACTCCTGGAGCGAAGCTCCACTTGCAATAGAAAGCTGCTTCACAGCATTGAATGATCGTCAACATCCTTGGAAGCTCCAGATCAGATAAATGCTGCTTCGCAGCAAGTGGCAAACAGGGAGACTTGCAGTGGCGACGGGGAGACTTGCGCGAGGGGGGTGACTTGCAACGGGAGGATAGGAGCGAGGGCGCGGTTTGAGGGCGGTGGGTTGGGAGTGCTGCGAACTTGTGAGCAGCACATGCCCTGGTAAGATCGCGTTAGCAGCTTCGCTGCAATAATGCTACCTGTGATTAGATGCTGCGAAGCAGCTTATCTTGCAATTGGGCGCTTCGCGCCAGAGGAATTTCGCAGCTTTTCACCGCTACCATTAGGAGCTTCGAAGCTCAGGGTGTCTGACATATATCATGGCTGCGAAGCAGCTTGTTTGTCCCGTTTCGAGCTTCGCTCAACAGACTTCTGGTATATATCAATGCTGCGAAGCAGATTTTATAGAGCTTGCCATTCCACCTTGTGTCGCTTCGCTCCTGCTAGTAGGAAGTGGGGATGCTTAAGGGCTGCGAAGCACCTTGTATTACCTTTCGGAGCGTCGCTCCCAAAATGTCAAGGTACATCGATGCTGCGAAGCAGCCTTTATGCGAGCGACTTGTCATCCAAGCGATTTAGGAGTTCGCTCAAAGGATGTTCCTGAGTGAGGTTGATGCTGCCAAGCAGCTTCAATGAAAATTCAAGAGTTTCGCTCAGAGGACGTTCCTGGCGATCAATCATCATAGCTGCGAAGCAGCTGTCGGAGTCCAAACTCTCCTCAGCCTGAGCTGAAATTTTGACTACAAGTTGTGACTCTTGAAAAGCCCATCATAGCCAGCGAGATTCCCTCCACTCATGAGTCCATAGAGAACATCTTGGTCACCACCAGCTGAGGAGGCCTGATCTCCAAATAGCGTATTATGTGCTTGCCATCCTTCCGAAGGCCAGAGAGACAGATTGGCAGGGTCTACCGTTGCATTCTGCTCCGGTAGTGCTGCAAAAGAACGAAACAAAGCATCCATATCGACTTGGGATGCAGGGAAATCCGCAGGGTCATTCCCACTCTCTGTTGTAGTCGCAGCTTCTTGGATCTGCTGCATTGACACGGCAACAGCATCGGTACCTCCTTCTTGCGGGTACCGCACGCCGAGCCGCTCCATCAAGGAGAGCAGAACTATCGTGCGAGCCTCGCGGTCAGCAACTATCGACTTCAATCATGCTCTCCGAACGACTCGCTCACCTTGCTTGGCTCTAGAAACGCCTGTATTGATTGTTTCGGTTTCCTGAAAGACTTCCATGCAGAACTGAAGGCGCCGCATGGCGGGTGAATGAACGCCCTTTTGTGCTACCATGCGGACGTGCTGCATATTCAATATAACTAGTCAGCAGATCCGGTATTTGACCATATGCCTAGCTAGTGACGTGATGCTAGACTCACGATTGTAGCTGCGATGTAGGCACAATAACTGATGAGAAACGGTGTACCCCGGCTCAAAGGAGAAAAGCCCGACTTTCACGATGAGAATGCTGTCTTTCGTTGGGAGCTCTTCGGCCAAGCAGCGATCCGACGAGGCAAGTGGAAAGCTCTATGGATTCCGGCTCCAGCCGGACCTGATCGATGGCAACTGTTCAACATCGAGGAGTACCAGCGTGAGTTGCACGACAATGCGCAGGAAGAGCCAGGAAAATTCGCAGAGATGATCGACCATTGGAGGATCCACGAGGCCGAGACAGGGACCGTCATGATAGAACCGGGTCCAGGTTATCCGTCAAACGGCTTCGGGTTCTACACTGGATTCGAGTAAGATGCGTGATATTTTACGGCCGAAGGAATGGATGGGCCATCCTATCATCTCTTGGCGAAGGTTTCCGTGCAGCTGCTTGTTCTTGTGCGTTCATGCATAATCACTTTCCGGGTCCAGGTTGTCAAGCCCTACTAGCCCTTCATTCCAACTTGCCAGTGTGTGCCAATTCAAGCCTGACACCCACTCGCCCAAAGACGGGTCCAAAAGATTGTCTGCTCGCTGAAGGCTGGGAAGGAAAGGGTCGGGGGCCGGCTCAGAATTCTGCGCGAGGAAGGGCAGCCGCTGGCTGGACTCTGCGGATTCCACAAGAGCAGCGCCTTGTCCTACTGCAGGAGTGTTATGTCCGTTGCTTTCCTGCGACGGTGTGACCTCTTTTGCCTTGCTGCGATCTTCCATTGCAGCTCCATTCGCTTCGGCCGCGTAGTCAAACTCATCTGCTTGCCCAGCCAATTGGCTCAATACAGTAGAAAGGGGCATAGCCGCTCCGGGATTGATATGGTCTGAAGACTCAGGGCGCATGAGACTTTCCAAAGGAACATTTAGAGTCTTAAGTACGCACGACGAAGCATCCATCTCACTCACTTTTCGAGTTCAGTGGTGGTCAAGAGATAGCTACAGGATGAGTGAGCGAGATAGTAGCACGTAATGGAATGCTGGAAACATATAGTCAGCCTGGCTATTGGTCTAACGGCATGCGCACGAGTGCTCACTAGCCTGCTGCAGGGAGCTGAACTATCTTTGATGAGACGAAGAACGCTCAGAAATGTTCGAAAGCTGTTCTCGAGACTTTGGGTCTCTCCAGTTGCGGCACTGATGAATATTTCCGTCTCGGTGGGGCGATCCATGGCAAGTACGCGGCTTGCTACACAGCAGGCGAATCCAACTATTGTGTCATAGTGTATGACGCCATGCGAAAGACCGTGTGCGAGTACCAATGCCATCTGAAGCGCATTGGAAATGCGCTCATGGCGGCAGGTGGCTATGAAACCGGGCGGGGGAACATCTTCGCTGTCCAGAATGAATTGTGTGGCGTACGTTCGCCCGACGACTGCGTGAAATAGCTCGCAGTATGCAAGATGATGAGTGGTCGATAGAACAACTATGCCGGCGAGCTGACCACCATGCTCGACTAGAGCTTCTGCATCGAGTTCTAATCGCTGAGGTAGAGTGGCAGTAAAGGCATGCAACTCCTGGGCTAAAGTATGGAACTCGTTGTCTTCACCCCAAGAGCCATGAGGTCTTTGCTTGATAAAACCGCGAATTCGACACCGCAGGGCAGCTATTCGTATAGTCATCGCGGATAGGCCAAGAGCTTTCGGACGCGCGATCGAATGTGCGCCCCCAGCCCCTGTGGCCGATGACAGGCGAAAGGCGTGTTCGTCGCAGGGCAACTTAACCCGCATGCTTTCCGCGCTCATTTGCTGCATTCCTCGGTCGCCGCCTGATTAATGATGAGGTGAGCGCAAGCCTGGACGATCAGCCAAGCGCTTCATGGACGCACTGTTGATCTTGGAGTCCATTATGAAACTGGCCCATGCCAAGCGCCGCTGAGACTCCAGAACGCTCTGCTTGAGCTTTACCCTCCCCGCTCCGGGTGCATTGTACATTGTCCGGTCTTCCAGTTCTAGGTTGAGCTGCAACGCATAGCACATACGTGCTGCGAGGCCAGACATCAGCCACTCGGCCGAGTGGCTGTTCCGGCGATTGTAGTATCGCTGAAATAGTAGGACGACCTGGAGGCGAGAAATACAACTGAGTATGAAAGGTAGAGCACAAACGCGGAACAGTTTGCGGAACAAAATGCACCATCAGGTTCGTTGGAGTTATGGAGGAGAAAAGGTTGCTCATCAGCAGGCCACGGGCCTGTTCTGCCCATTGATCGGCATACAAAACAGCTTCACTTGTGGCTGTATGATCGCAGCTGTGCATTAAACACGGTCAACCAATGCGTCGAGCTTGCCATAACCTTAGCACCTACCATACAGTACTGGCACAGACCATCATCAGCAAGGCCTGCGAGGCTCGGCCCAGCTGGATAGCTTCTTTGAAAGTACTTTCGTGTATGAATCTGCCCACTTTACCATCAGCTCCGAGACCTGTAGTCTGCAGTCCCTTGTAAAAGAACGTACGCAAAGTATAGTCCGTAATGCCCGGTTGAGAAGTATTTGTCGACTAAGCCATTGACTTGCCATTTGTCCTGCAATGCGGCTGCCGAGGGTGTGACAACGACCCTCGAGCTTTCGTGACTCGCCGTTAGATCTTCCACGTGCCAAGAGTGCTCCATCTGCCGTTCTGGAGGACGTGTGCACGCGGTGCCTCTCCGTTTGCACGACTGGCACTCTAGGCTACTAGTACCACTCGTCTTGCCTGGAGCCCGAACACACTTGATCTGCAGGAGGTAGCGAACGTTTTCTCGTATTTGTGTACGCTCCAATGGCAAAGAAAGCTGTTTCATGGCTTTGACTCACCTTGCTAAATTTACAAGGCTCACAAGGGTCGGCAAGACGAAAGCGTTGGGGAGTCAGTGATTGGTCTCCAGCGGCCTTGGCCGCAGACCCCGGCCAGACACACTGTAGCGCCAACCGGGAGCACTGTGGAGGGAAGGAGCGGCAGAAGCAGCTGATTCTTAGCACATTGTCTCTGGCAGTAAGCTGACTGAACCCACCCTTGTACACACGTCCCGCTTCTCGTCACATTTGACCTGCATCGAACATGATCGCGGTCAGCCCTGGTAGCTCGAAGCGACGCCGCTCTGCTCTACTGCGGAGCCTCACCCTGCGAGAGCGGCATGTGAGGCAGCCACTGCGCACTCTGCTTTTGCTGGCGGACGGTGCTGGTGTGCTGCTCATGGAAACACGAACAATGGGAGCGTAATTTCTGTCTGGGCCTTGAAGTCTAAACCTTCCGGCTGGGCTTGATCTGCGTCTCGAAGCGGCTTCAAAAGAAGGGGATGAAGATGCGAAAGCTGCAAGTCAGTTATGTTAGAGTCGGCAATCAAAGGACAGCCCGCAACTCCTTACAACACCGACGCCACTGTTGCGTTTACCCAGATTCACCACAACGTTACAAGAGCGAGTGGTGCACAGCGGTGGTGAGTGGCTGCCACAGAGGTACAGTATAGAGGAGGATGCGGCTTCCACTCTTCTGTCGTCCGACACCCAGCAACGCAAGTTGGTCAGAGGCACGACCAGTGGTAGGAGGATCATCAACAAGCGACACTCCTTCGTCCTTTCCAGCTAGCAGCGCAAGCATTCCTCGAGATGCAAACTCTGGCCATGGCCATGGCCAGCGACCTCGACAGCAACCACCGCGGATCCCTGAGGACCATTTTCCGGTGCAGGTTACGGTCAGTTCGTGGGCAGAGCTTCTTTCGCCGATGCGGCCGATCAGCTGGGACGGCAGGAGCAGCATCAGGAGCAAGGCCGGCAGCTGGAGGAGCAAGTACAGTTCTTCTTTCAGTACCAGTCTCCAGATCCGCACCGCTCGCAACCTTATTCCTCGACATCTGTCCGACATGGTCGTCAATCAGCTCTGCGAAACTTCGCCACGTTGCGCGACGAACGCCACATCCTCCACTGGCATTGTTCGAAAAGCACCAGACCCAACCGTTGTACCCTGCACAACGCTGCTCGAGGAGACGTTAAAGGTAGAGTGCCCAGGAACAATATTTTGTGGGATGTAACGCCTATACATATGCCGAGAGGAGTGAGCCCTCATGTGAGCGGCCTGTACATATGCCGGGAGGAGTGAGGGCTCACTCCTCCCGATCGAGGTCACGTGCCGTAGGGGAGACGGGCGTGGGAGTGCGACATTTGATGGTGGAGCCTGGACAGTGACACCGTCAGATAGAGCTGACTAGCAGCTATCGGTCAGTGCCACTCACATGTCTTCATCCGTAAACGTCGCACCTGGACACCACCTTGAACATTTCTCCCGCAAAAGTTGGTGGCGTTGGCTGGAAGAAGTGCAAGGCGGCCGCGGAAGTGCGACAAATAATATTAGTAACAGGTCAGTTCCACCAACATGTAGCACCAGCAGATGCCTATCAGATGGTCTGACCCTCATCTCCCCAGCTTCCAGTCTCGCAATGCTATCGTTTAGTGAAGTTTCACAAATTGGTGGCGATCACGTCCGGGAACCAGGACAGGCTACAGAAGTGCGACAGTATGCACAGTCAGCATGTGTCGTACATAAGTATGTAGGCGAAGTCCTCACCTACCAGTGTATATGCTCATTATTCCTGCCATCGCTATTGTCGTCCCGCCATAGAGGGTAGAAGGCATCCTCCGCCAAAGTTGGTGGCGCACAGGGAGAAGGAGCGAGGAGGAGACGTATCCACTAGTAGACAACAACGACTAGTTTGTGTAACAGAATCGATGACACCCACCAGGAGGTGCTGTTGCTGTAACCATATGTCCGGTCTTTCTTGACGTATAGACTGGACAGATCAAAGATGGGAAGATTAACGGTAAATCCTACAGACGCCAGGGTTAGATGTATGGTGAGCCATATGGCAGCCTGTATGATAGAATACCCATGTAAGTTAGGACAGGCTTTTGTGATGCCAACATCTTGTTATCATTTGAAGGCTCGGACTTGCCGAGCTGGAAACAATATCGAAACCTCCTCCGACATGGGCCTCAGTGCTCGATCGAGCCAACTCACCGCTTCCGTTGTGGTATTGACTGGCCGAAACGAGTCCGAAGAAGAAAGTGAGCCCGAAGAGGAGGATGACGTTGAAGAGATTCGTACGACACGCCGCTACCGTGTAGATGCCGGACATGATACAGAATGGCTGCAGGTTCGCAGAAGTCGTAGAGAGGGGATTGTGACGAGCTTGTAGTCGTTACCACGTGGTCGACCACCGTTGTATTCGCTCGAACTCGTTTTCAGCAACATAGTCGCAAATCGCGACGCTGCTCGTACATCTAGCTTGTTGAAAATGGCTTCAGCTAACCTCAGTTGCATAGTAAATAAGTGCCCGACTCACTGCACAGCTAAGAGGCTGCGACGTCCAATTGGCGGTGAGAACGGAATAATCGATAGGACCTTTGTTGCCGTTGGACCCAAAGCCAAGTGGAGTCCAGGGGAAAACACTGTCAAATGGAGCGCAATGTGAGCACCTCTCACAAACACAGAGCAAAGACTCGTGTCGAAGACTAAAAGCCTGATCCTGGACGACATCCTCGTCTTCTCAGTAAACGAAAAACACACGCCAGATCAACCGAGTTTCTAGGCTTCATTGTATCTGGATCTGGCGTTACCATGGCAGGAAACAGGGTCGACGCCGTACTCAACTGGCCGGAACCAACAAAAATCAAGAAATTGCAACAATTCCTAGGCTTCGCCAATTTCTATTGGCGCTTTATTGAGGCTACTCCAGAATATTAACTCCCCTGACAAGACTTCTCCTAAAGATGCCAATTGCGACTTCGATAAACCTGCTCGCGATTCATTCTCGCTTATCAAGCAAGCGTTCGCAAGCGCAGACATGCTTAAACACTTTAATCCGATGAAAACAACAATCATCGAAACAGACGCATCATCGCAGAGATGACCGCCGGCGATCCAGAATCGAGATCCGACGGAGTGCCATAAGTAATAGTCGTGAGCACAGCTGATACAGCACCACCCTTAGATTCTGCCGTTGTTTGCGTGCCATCCTCGAGGTCGTTAAAACGGTTCTCAGCAATGTCAAACGCCGCTCGGTTTAAACTTCCATGCGGTCCTGGGTGCAATTGCCGAGAACAGCTGGAGCATTACACATGCAACGGGAGCGAATTCAGTCCAGCAAAAGGCTTTCGTTGATCATTGTTCCCTCACTTGCCTGTTTGTTGAGCGAAGTGAATGAGCTTTGTCGCAAGTCAGGCTGCTGGAAAAAAGACTGGGCGAAAAAGTCTGCTACTGTTGTAGGCAAAGATGACAACGATGAGCTGAAAGGAACACCCAAAGCTGTATTCCCTGCAGTGGCTGCAGATGGATTTCCCCGTCGCACTGGCCAGTACGGGAGGTCCCCTCTCAGCTCGATACGAGAGGGCTTCGCAAGGGCCGTAGCCTCACCCGCGCCTTCTTGGTGGGCCAGCTCTTCCAAGCGATAGCTGTCCTCCGCCTCTCAAGCCGTCCGCGTTCATCTGCTCGTCCCTCCGTAGGTAGTCTTGCCAGCCTCCGGTGCAATATAGCAGCCGCAATCGATGCCGGGTCAGGATCACGGGTGAAAGCGTGTCGGTTCCAAGCAGGTATTCTGTTGTACCAGATGTACTCTCACAAAACGTGGCCCATGTTTGCTACTGCGTTAACGTTTCGATGCCTGATGGCGCGAATTGGAGTGAGGCGGCTGCCCTGGAGCTACAGCAGATGGCTTAGGCCTTTATTGAACTCCTCGTGCGCTCAACAGCATTCCAGAATAAATATCCTCTCGAGGCTTATTCCCGCGTGAGTGGCTCACCCGTGTGGCCTTCTGCGCGATAGGTGAGTGCCTGCTTTTTCGTGATCCTTCTTTCGGCTCGTACAATGGAATTCTGATCTGCTCGCTGTAGTGCTAAAGATGTATGCGTCACACGAATAGCTCATGTTGATGCAGAGGGACAGCTTGTGCAAGGCTAACACCTATATGCAGTCTTCCTACTTACATGTCGTTGTCGTTTGCTCCGCTGTAGTCTAGACCTCCTTCGCCCATACGGTAACGGAGAGTGGCGAAACGGATATGGCGCACCCTCTCGTATCGTGTTATTTTTGATGCGGCACCTGTAGTTGATGCCACTGCCAAGGCTATGTTAACCATGGAGGTGAATGAGATTGCTGCATTTTTCGAGCCAATTACGGTATGTCGATTGCTTTCGGTGTCAAATCCAGCTGTTCTGACAAGAATCAGGTCAGTATCGAGTAATACACCTTCGTGACACCGATATAAGGTAGGAAAACCCTGCCTGACCTCTAGCTTGAAAAGCCGTTTCCAGAAATACGCCATTGTAGATCGAAACGACATGCATTTTCCTTACCAGCGGATCATAGGGTGTAAGGCTCCAGGTTGTGCAAGACTGATTACCGCGTAATTTAGCGCTAGACTAACAATTACCGTTAAGGCAAAGGCTAGGGTTACCAAATAACTCTGACTTTGTATAACGTGCACACTTGATAGCGATACTGTAGTAAGGCTGTGGCGACACCTTATAGCTAAGGTTGTGGCGACACCTTACAAAGGGCCACCGAAGTAAGTTCAAGCCAGGAGACTTCGAAGGATAGAGGTTGGGTGGTAAAGCAAGAGAAGAGAAAAAAAAAACACCAGGAGCGGTGACGTATGTGGGGCTCCTGCAATTTGCAGGAGCATCTATAGGGCGGGATATAGATCAAGCGGAGTAGCGAGCAAGAGGTCGCCAAAGGCGGGGGCCGCCTCGCTTAGATTAAGCGACAGCCTAATGCACGGCTCCAGCGGCACATTGCATTCAGCGGCAAGGATTCCACCCTTGAGAGAGTCTGGCGACAGCCAAGCTGTTCTAACATCTGCCATAAGAGTTGAATTTCCGCTTTGCTCTTCGGTCGTGAAAAGCTGCACCTGTACGGTACGTTTGTCTGATCTCATGACATCACAATTGCGTCACAGCCAAAGTAATCGTTTATCAGTACACTTTCAGCAAGCTGGCAAGTCCGGCAGAAGTCCATACTCTATCTGGCGTCCTGAGCCTAGATTCCTACAACATGGTTTTCCTCCACCAGCCTACACGCCCAAACTTTCTAGTCAGTATCACTTTCACAACCTTCTCAGTGATTACAGGACGCACCGGGCTGACGCGCCGACAATTGCACTGTCGCCCTTGTATCCCTTTCCAAAAGGTTATCATTGCAGATGATCTGGGATTCAGCGATTTGGGATGCTTTGGCTCAGAGGTAAAATGATAAGACAGTTCAAGTAGACATCCGGCTCCTCCTGAATATCAATCATACAGATTTCAACGCCCAACCTGGACAAGCTTGCGGAAGATGGCATACGTATGACGGGCTTCCATACCGCAAGTGCTTGTTCTCCAACACGGTCGGTAAGTGCGAGATAGCCAATGTTCGCCACCTGCCACGGCTTCGCGGACGCATCTCGCGGTCGGCTAATTTATGGGCTGAATTAGATGGACGCTGATGCCTGTGGCCCTTCTGCAGATGCTTTTCTCCGGCACAGATCATCACCTCGCCGGTTTGGGTCAAATGGCCGAAACCATCAACTATAACATGAAGCAATACGGCGGCAAACCTGGTTACGAAGGAATGCTGAACCAGGTATTTGCTTATCAACATGAACGTGATGGCAGCCGTAGCCTGACTTGTCAGGATCTGGACAGCGCGTGGCTGCTTTAAGCGAAGTGTTGGCGGGCGGGGGTTATGAAACCATCATGTCTGGTGAGCATACTTGAGATCTTTTGTAGGGATCTCCCGTTAACGCGGGTGACGTCAGGGAAATGGCACCTCGGCTTGACCCCTGAGAGCCGCCCATTCGCAAGGGGGTTCGAGAAAGTTTTTACTCTTCTCTCGGGGGCTTCTAACCATTGTGAGATGGTCTACCGCGTACATGATGCATGTACTTCACCTGACGTTGCTATAAAGTCGGCTATGAGCCTTATTTGGAAAACGGTCAGCGGTAAGCTATCATATTCGAGGCAGCACAGGGTGCGCCGAGCTGAAAACTGATTTCATTCTTTTCAGAGCACTTAAGTTTGGCAACCCTCTTTGTGAGTTCCACTGAGTCGTCATAGCTGCCAATTAGCCTGATTCGGCGGCCCGTAGACTATGAGAACGAAAGGAGTGTGCCTCTTGAAGAAATGCGGAGCGAGAAGTTTTATTCAACCACCTATTTCACCGAAAAAATGCTGAAGTATCTGGGCGAGCGCGACACAAGCAGTCCGTTCTTCGCCTACCTGCCTTACACTGCTCCACATTGTATTGCCCTTCCAGCACATTATACGCTGGAAGCCACGCTGAGCTGTTGATTCTTAGGGCCTCTGCAAGCTCCGCAAGATAGGATCGCCAAATACAAGGGAAAGTACGATCAGGGGCCAGAAGCATTGCGCGAGCTTCGGTTATCGAACTTGGTAGAACTAGGCCTGGTCGAGCCGGGTGTTGAGCCTGCGCCATTGGTAGACGCATTTGGCTTGAAAAGATGGAACGATATGTCGACAAAAGAGAGGGCTTTGGAGGCGCGAAAGATGGAAGTGTACGCTGCCATGATTGAGAGTGAGTTTTACAAGCCTTCTTTTCCGACGGTGACTGAGGCGAGACCATCATGGTAAGTCATGGACGAACAGATAGGCAGGGTGTTAAACCACCTCCGGGAAGCTGGCGAGCTGGATAATACCGTGGTCTTTTTCGCTTCGGATAACGGCGCCGAAGGTGCTCTGTAAGACGTGTCAGCATGGTAGCCTGTTTAGCCTCGCGCTGATTGGTCCCCCTATTACAGCCTCGAAGCCATCCCGGTCCTGGGAGATTCCGTGCAAAACGCTATCAAAATGTTTTTTAATAACTCGCTGGAGAACGTTGGGAATGCTAACTCAGTGAATTTTGTCCACCGCTCGCTAGTTTCACAGTTTCTGACACTATCTGCAGTACCACTGGCTTGGCCCTGCGTGGGCGCAAGCGACGACAGCACCGAGTAGAATGTACAAAGGTACATTCGGTTTGCTCCCTCCGTAGCCCTCCAGCTGACTTCAATATTACTCGTAGCGTGGAACACAGAGGGCGGAGTCAGATGCCCGGCTATACTGCGGTATCCTGCATTCGCAGTGCACCGGTCGATAGAGCCTAGCTTCAACACAGTAATGGACGTGATGCCCACTCTGTTGGATCTGGCCGGCGTCCAACATCCCGGCTCAAATTTCAATGGCCGCCAAGTGCTTCCTATGCGAGGAAAGTCCTGGGTGCCGAAATTGAAAGGCGAAGAGGAAGAGTTTCACGATGAGGGGGAGGTCTTCGGTTGGGAATTGTTTGGGCAGGCTGCCATTCGACGCGGAAAGTTAGTGTGCCCTCACTGCAGATGATCCCATGTGTCTGAAAAGCTTCGGCGATACTTTTCTAGGTGGAAAGCGCTCTGGATTCCTGCTCCGGCTGGCCCCGAAAAGTGGCAGCTGTTCAACATCGAAAACGATCCAGCAGAGTTGCACGATCTCGCCGCGGAAAAGCCCAAGCTTTTAACAGAGATGATTGATCACTGGACTACATATGAAGCTGAGACGGGCACCGTAATGATTGCGCCTGGCGCAGATTATCCGACAGGATTCGGATTCTACACCGGTATGTAATCATCGAACTTCTAGCGGTCCTTACAGTCTAAAACGCCTTCGGGGTCGGGGTTTAGACGCGCCGCAATGTTATGATGCACTATCATGGAGTCACTCTAAACATAGTCTCTTCCGAATGCAAAGTCCTTTGGAGTGGACATTCCATGGTTCCACGTTGCTGTTCCACTTTGCTAGCGTTGTACAGCCCAGACCTGAGACCCAGTTTCCTAGGATGGGGTCGAGGAGTGAGTCCGTGATGAATGCATTGGGATCCACAAGATCAGGATACTGCCAAGATGGCTGTTCCTCAGGAACAGATAGCTTTTTGTGGGGGGAGCTGGCAGGCAGTGGCCCTGCGGCTGAGTTCTCCGGCGGGGTAAGGTTTCGGAGACGGCTGTATGGATACTGGTCTTGACGAGACTGGAGGTTCGGTGGCAGGTCCACAAAATCTTGCAACGGTGTAGCCGTATCGGTGAGGAAATCAAGCTGAAAAGCGTCTTCGTCACATGGGAAAATGGATCTGCATATTCTCGGAAGGTAGCTGTCTCCGCCTTTTGCCTGGATACGCGCGAGAAGTCAGGATTGACGCCGAGTGGCCACAGCTCTGTTTACTCACTGTTGATCTTAGAATCCATAATGTAAACGCCCCAGGCGAGCCGGCGTCGCGTTTCCAACGTGCTGAATTTGACCAGCTGGCGGGACATTCTCGAGGGCTGACCGAAGGCTTGCCTCGCGGCCGTTGGCTACCTCGCCGAGAAATGCATTACTCCTAAACTCCGGGCCACTTTGTCGCCGTCGTTCCCCATCCATCTTGGCTGGTTGGTCTACAGCAGATAGCCGCAAGCTCTGGCGCTGCCTTTCGATGCCTTTCGACGCTCTATTACAGTCATACACAGCTGTTCTAGCTAGTGCACACATCTCTCTACGTCGTTGCTTAGTCTTCCTCGAAGTAGACACGCTCCCGCAGATTCCGATCACCTTGGATGGGAACCAACTCGACTCCTCGACACAAGAATGCTGACAAGGGCGAGACCTGCGACGACCATACCGGTGCCAGGAGGCGCTTCGACCGACAGAGCCGACTGTCTGCCAGACCGGCGCGCTGCCGAAGTCGGAGCTGGTATCAATCATGCAGGTTATCAAGATGAACAACGCAGCCAGCCAATCGCAATGACAGGTATGCAGGCTTCAGAGACTAACATAGGTGTGACAAGTCCTCTCGAGCTCGAAGACAGTCAAGCTACCGAAGTTTCGCCCCAATCTTTGCCTGGACAAGAAAGCATCAATCCCGTAATACGCGCCACCGACGCGTCTGAACCAAACCTTGAGGTGGATGCAGAAGTATACGACAGCACATCTGCTGGAACCTAGCCGACTCTCATGTCCCGAGACTTGCCGGTGCGATTGCATCGCCAAAGAAGATGCGCGCGCCTGTATCGCGAACACCAGCGCTGAAACCGCGCCTGAAGGCAATGGAGGAGCAAGTGGCGGCATTGACTGCAGCTCTCAAAGCTGTATCGTATGGAGGTGATTCTGAACGAGCGACGTCGAGCCACTCTTTCTCGCTAGGCGGGCCTGGATAGCTCGAAGCCATGTTTCCCATCCCAGCTTCTACAACGAACCAATGGTATGTTCGTATTCTGTCGACATGTTCTGTATAATGTTGACGTGTTGCTGTGCAGAGTTTGATGATGGCTCGTGCACGTGAAGCGACTCGAATGCAGTGGAGGAGCGCAACCAGGTGCTGATAACCTGTTGACTTCTCCTAGCTGATAAGGTAAGTGTATTTCAGTTTGACAACATACCTGTTGACTTCTTTTAGCTGATAAGGTGAGGAGTCAACAGGCAATGGCTAGATCTACAGGATGAAGATACAACGATGTTTTCCTTTGCTGGTGCAGATTCAAGCCTAATTTACAATCTGCAGAAGTCCTATCATTCTGGAGAAAGCTAGAACTACAACAGATTCTGAGCCCTACGCCTTACTCGCGCTCGTGGGCAGAAGCTGCAGCCCGCTGGGTGCGTCTGAAGCAAGGAAGCGCCTTCGCAGATTGCTCACCAATTGCCTACGACGAAGAGGACAAGGGCAAGGAAGCAGGAGTGAGACTCCACAAGCAGCCAACTGGCAAGCCAAACCGTTCTTAAATAGGACACCACTAGAGCTTGGCAAAACTCAGGACGGCAGCTGGCTCCTCCGAAGCGAATAACCACATTGGATGCGACCATCGAACGTCAAACTACATTCTACGTATGCATACAGACCTAACCTTGACACGAATGTACATTACAAAAGCTTAGCTCTCTACTTTCCGATCCAATTTGGGGAAGTATTGGAAAGGGAAAAGAGAATTATTTGCCTTTAAGGGACTTTCCGCACCCAAGCAGTGATAGTCGAGTGTCTATAACAGATATCGTATAGGTGTACACAATGTCAGCTGGTTTGTGGCACTGTCTCGACCTCGGAAGCCTCTGGTTTCTCCCAACCATCAGCATCCGTCACATACGCTCCACAGCAGGCAAAGGCAGCCAGATCTATCGCTAGGAAAGCCAACACATTCGAACGCGGAGCACACTTTCCTCGGTCTTTACGAGCTTTCATTAGGTAATAAAACTATGTCTACACCATAAAGCTGTCTAGTTTGAACATTACAGGAATAGCCTGTTTGAATACCGTTGTCCATTCGCTTGTGTGTTATTGCAAAGTCCTTGGACACGACGACAATTGCTCAAGACGTGAACATCTCTACGTTGAACGCCATGAGTACATCAAAAAGATCATTGCCTACGCTTTGATGACAATTGATGGCACAACTGTCCAAACTGAACCGAAGTTACGCGATTCCGATTGAAGTAGTCTACGAACCGACCTCAAAGTCACTGGCCCCGGCTCTTTCAATGCAACATGCACCGAATACGATGTAGCTATTATTTCTGTCCACGCTGGTGTACAAGCGCGCATTATATCTCGCCATTTACAAGTCCCTCCAGACCTCGAATCAACACAATCTGCTGTCCAAGAAGCTCTCAATGCCAAAGCCATGCAGAAATTCAACAAATATGCACCGATAGTACCTGTTCCGTTCCATCCCATCATCATTTCAGTCGGTGGTGGTACTTTATCTGAAGCTACGCAAAGCCTTTTCGCATACTGGTCAAAGAAAATGAATCCTACAATTTACAAAAACATGACCCGCGATCTCAGTATTAGTCTTCTCAGAGCTCGAGCTCGGCCTTTCTTGATTTAATTTGTACATTATAGCAAAGCGCTGGTCCATTACTGGTTGTCTACAAAGCAATACAGCTCTAAATGCACTCGTTAAATCCAAAAAAAAAGAAGAAAAGACTCCGACATCAAGATATTCAAAGGGCGGTGCAGCGCAGGGAAGAGGTAGCTGGGCCTCTGTTGTCGCTGGTATAGCTACAATAGTCCCATCTGCTTTACCTGCACCAGTCATTATCGACCGAGAACGATGTCTGGCCTTGGAATTCTCTTCATTCCCAGCCCCACGCTCACCGGGGCTATCGGGTTTTTGACTGCTTCCGCCAATTCTGAGACTTTGGAGCATCTGCAAGCAGCTTCCTCTGGTAAGCAGCATTCGACCGGAAGGTCTGGTTTAGGAGTAAATACAGCCGATAGCGTCGTCGGCTCCGTTCGATCTCGAGGAAGCTTTGACGGTTCCTCACCGAATTATCCGATTGGCTGATGGACAACGCCTCGACAAACCGGACCGCGACTGGCGATCCCGTCACAGAGAGAGAAGCAGGATTAACGTTGGTCTGTTCTTTTGATCACGATTACTTTCGAGAGTCTGAGCATACAGTAATTCGTACATCGTCGTTGTTGAGCGAGACGCAAACCCGAGCTAGCCCCCACACCGGAAATAATTCCTATTTTCCGACCGCGGCCGTGCCCGTTAGTGTATCAGATTACTCTTCACAAGCTACCCAGAGGATATAGAGAAGTCACTACTCGTGTTGCAATGCAGTGCAATACATCTCTTGACCCAACCTTCTTTTCAACTATATCTTCCCTGATGCTGCCTGCGACCTGGATCTAGACGCGAACTACGGTTATCTTAGCGTTCTGAACATTCTTCGCTTCGGCTGGCGCGTCTACATGATGAGTCATCATTGTCTTGACATCCTCGAGGAAATAGGTCAAAACCATGGCCAGCAGTCCGAATGGGGCAGCAAGGACCCAGATCCCTGATAATTGCAAGATTCCTGTGTCAGATTTACTCTGGTAGTTCTCCGAGTCAGTGAGGCCATTCTGCCGAGGCTTACAGCGGACTGCGGCGGCAAGGGAACATCGTAAGCCAATTTGTGGCGATCTCTGGAACTTCACCATACTCACAACTATCTGCATACGCATGCTGGGTCGCTCGCAAAGTAGCGTTCAGAACTTCGGCCGTCATCCCAGGAAGGGTTTTGAGGGTCGCCGCTTTCTCACCTGCAGCGAGTTCGATGAGCTTCTCAAGCTCTGACTCAGAAAGACTGTAGGAGGCCAAAGCGTCTTTGATATAGGGTCCGAGTTTTCGCGCGAGTTCGGACTTCCAAATGCTACATACGTCAATTTGGAGATCAGCGTGGCGGCGCAAGGGATCGAAGGAAAGGTAAAACGCACGCATTGTATACGCTGACGGAGAAGACACCTCCTAAAGCGCGCCCGACCAGAAGATTGTTTGAGGCTGTTGCCATAAGCTCGCTCGGCGCACTCAATTGTGCCGTAGCGGCAATCAAGGTCAAAGGAGCTGAGAACCCTGGGTACGTGACATTCCGTAATCTTTTAGGCAGGGGGAGCAAATGGCTTAAAGGTGAGTACTCACCAATGCCACCGAGAATGTTGTACGCAACAGTTGCTGACAGGCTGCCAGTGGTTGCGGTCGCCATTCCGACTGTACAAGACGACATCAGCCGACATTGCAGTGCGTTGCATTCGACATTGCGTTGAGCTGACAACCTACCGGCAGAGGCGATAAAGAGGATCCAACCAAAGTAAAGCAGCCAGGTCACATTCTTGAACCGCCTGGAGATCCAGCCAACTATAGGTGTCACCAGAATCTGGTTAGGTACAAAAGAGTTTCAGATCTTGTAAACTTCGAAAGTCTCCTTGGCACCCACCGAGACCGCAAAGAATCCGACGAAGCGGAAGCCTCCTTCATAAGGTGACCGAATGAAGATGAGGTTGATTGAACGGGCCCAAAAACCATTGAACGAGAAAAACACTGAAGCGACAGTGGTGAGCAGAACTTGAGATGTCTTATAAAAGCTACAATTACTCACTAATACCCTCAATGAACACCATACCGAGGCATAGGGCGTAGTTCCTGCTCCGCCGGAATAGAGCGTGATGCAGGACGCCGTCGCTGATGAACCTCCACTCGTACAGCCCGAATAGAGCAAAGAGAGTAATACCAGTGCACAGAGGGCCGAGCACGTGGGCGGACCTCCACGCATAAGGATTTTCGGCCCAGACCAAACCCATGAAAAAACAAACGCAGCCAGCGCCTAACAAAAAGGCGCCGCCGATGTCTGCGACCCAGATGCCCTTGCGCTTCGTTATTTTAGAAGTGTCCGGTCGTCTTTCCATCGGGCGGTATGTGAGGAAGACCGTGATGCAGGTGAGGCCGTCTATCGAAAGATCCAAAATCAGATCAAAGTCTCTGTACGACAGCAGTGACGATGCTTGCACTGACACAGAATAGCAAGAGTGCGGTATATCTGCCGGACAACTCAAAACTCAACCGTCAGGAT
This sequence comes from Cystobasidium tubakii, assembly GCA_024345325.1. NCBI lineage: Eukaryota > Fungi > Basidiomycota > Cystobasidiomycetes > Cystobasidiales > Cystobasidiaceae > Cystobasidium > Cystobasidium tubakii. Next base: position 56,092 of record BROO01000001.1, on the reverse strand, counting down.
TCTTTTGCGAGGGGCGTTCAGACGTACCCATCTCCAATTCGACAGGCTGCTTCTGATAAACAGGCCTCCTGCGACAAGGCCCATCGAGCCGCCGGCGCTGGAGAAGACGTTAAAAATGGCTTGCATCATCGTCCTTTGACTGCGGGGTAGGGTCTCGGAAGGGCTGCATAAGTCATGAATGTCAGCCCCAACACTACAGCTCGACATTCGTGAGATGACCGTCTCACATCGCAACTGTAATGCCTTGCGCGCCGAAGAAAAGGCCCGTGACAACGGCGCCTGTTTACAAGAAGGCGGAAGATTATCAGTACGCGGAAGAGCTAGGAACAGCAGATACACAACGTTTCCACTTCTCACCAGCAATACCAGCTTGAATGCTTTGGGCCGTCGCGGTGACAATGGCCCCAACACATCCCAGGGCCAGGGCGGATACCAAGAACACCTTTCTCCCCACGACATCGGACCATAAAGCGACAGGAGGGCCCAGGGCGCATTGACAAATCTAAACCGTCGGTTGAGTAGGAACGATCAGTATCACTACGCTATGGTATAGCCGGCACTTTTACCTGAGCAGCGTTAGCGAGCCAGGCTGCATCGCCAGCATTCCCGAGTTGACCAGAAATCACTCCGGCATAAGCGCCCGTTGCACTGATGCCGAATACGGCAGTGAAGATGCACATCAAAGCGGACTGTGCGAAAGAGATGAGCAATGTGCCTGTCAGTGAGCAATGACGTGCTCCTATTGCGAACTTTGACAAGTCCTCACAACGCAGCAGAGCGCCGTACGGATCGAGAGCCTGGGATCCCGCTCATCATCATTGCTGTTGACATTCTCTTCATGAAGAGTTGTACCAGCTTTCGCGTCGTCAAGCTCAAGGGGAGTTGGAGCGTCGGAAGCCATTACGCTGCTGTAGGATCGAGCTGTTTTATGGCCACCAGATGGGGAGGAGGAAAATCTGTCGACTGGAGAGAAGAAGAAGAAAGCTGGCTCAGCTCAATCTGGGGCTCCTAAGAAGAGATGCATGCCCCGGAAAGCAGTACCTCCGGGGTTGCACCCGCTCGCTTAGTTTTATCATCGCTGTTCGGCTGTCGCCGAATGCCGTCGGCGAGCTCAGGCACAGGCCGGCCGAGGTGCAATAAGGGGCAAATGGGGAACGACTGTCACTCCGGCCATCACTAACGGCAAGGTTACCCGGTCGTAGGCCTTCGGACGACTCTCTGCTCGCTGTGCAGCTTCCAGTATGGCGCACGCCCCTCGAGGCAAGCGACCCAACTTTCTGGTAAGCCGCCGTATGGCTGGAACGATCCCATCAGACAAGCGATCAGGCTGACGCTGTATCCCGGTGAGACAGGTCATCATTGCAGATGACCTGGGCTTCAGCGATCTGGAATGGAGCTGACTATTTATGCAGAACGTCAAGTCTGACTGCTGCGTAAGACACACAGCCTCATGAAGACTTTGCAGGACCAGCTGACTGCCTTTCCTCTCGCGACCTCCGCAAGTTCCGATAATCTGGACTTGTCGGCTGACGCCTTGTCAAGCCAGTCTCCAGAACGTAGAGAATTTCAAGCATGCGGACACAGGAGCATTTTGGCGGGAAACCTGGCTACGAGGGTATGCTGAATCAGGTAAGCGCATAATGTATCACCTTAGCAGCAGCTGGTTGCTTTGCTGATAATTGCAGTGCAGAGAGTCGCAGCGCTGAGTGAGGTCTTGGCCAATGCAGGCTATGAGACAATCATGTCTGGTAGGCAAGAAAAGTCCTATTAGGCTCTGCGTTTCCCGATCCTTCTTAGAGGGGGCCTGGTGCTTCCTGCTGACCACTTTTATCCTTTCGCCACAGGGAAATGGCATCTGGGCTTGACGAAGGAGAGCATACCGGCGTCACGAGGCTTCGAAAGGGTCTTTGCTCTCTTGTCTAGGGGTTCAAATCATTGTAAGCAGAGGTTTATAAGTATGCCGGTGCTCAACATGCACCTGCATGTCTAGACGGATATGAGCCGCTTCTTGAAGATAAAACGCCGTGAGGGACTCCCCTCTGCTGTTATCATATCTCACTAACGAGGTTTCCCGAGGTTTCCTAGAGCCATAAAACTCATCCCTCCCCTCTGTGAGCTGTAAATGGGCTGATAAGCAGGTCGAACATCAGCTGACGCGCACCAAACCGGCCACGGCAGACGTGGAAAACCAAAACAACATTCCGCTTGCAGATCTAAGCGACTTTTACTCCACAACGTACTTCACAGACAAGATGCTATCGTACTTGAATACTCGGGACACAAGCCCGCCCTTCTTTTCCTACCTGGCCTACACAGCGCCGCACTGTAGGTCCTGTCAGTCTTTGTCACATGACCATGCCGCCTAAATTTTCAAGACAGGGCCGCTCCAAGCACCGCGAGAGGTAACCGATAAGTACAAAGGTCTCTACGACGAAGGCCCAGAGTTCTTGCGGACACGGCGGCTTGGATCCCTCAAGAAGCTTGGTGTGGTTGACCGGAATGTTGAGGCCGCCCCGATGGCAACCGTTTTAAATTTGGGATGAAACCTTTGGATGAGTTGTCTGTCGAGGAGAGAAGGATCGAAGCACGGAAAATGGAAACCTATGCAGCCATGATTGAAGGTGAGAGCTATCATGGGCAGCGAGCGCAGGCCACACTGCAGTTGTGAAACCACTTGCTCTTTAGCTCAATGTCAACTGACGTTCGTGACAATAATGGACACCAAGATCGGTCGAGTGAACCAGCAGTTGGAGGAGAGTGGTGACCTGGAGAACACTTTCATATTCTTTGCCTCCGATAATGGAGCAGAAGGAGCGCTGTAAGTGATTCGAGCGTCTGGGAGCATGTCGGAAGCTCGGTCGCATTCCTTGTCGCGTGCGTAGATTGGAAGCCATTCTAATACTTGGAGACGAACTGCAGAAAAATGTGCAGAAGTACTTCGACAACTCCCTTAATATATCGGCAACAGTAACTCCGTAGGTCTGCGAAGTGCTGTAGATAAAGTATTACTCCTGATTTCAATGGCAGTTCACCTGGATTGGGCCAAATTGGGCTCAAGCTGCAACCGCCCCCAGCCGAATGTACGAGGGCGAGCGTTTGAGACTCGTCAAGCCCTCGCACACATGTCTAACGATCTAACGAACTATCACCTACAGCCTGGAACACAGAGGCTGGTAGGAGATGTCCAGCTATTATTTCCTACCCACCTCTTCAGGTCCAGCGCTCAATTGAGCCGAGTCTGTCTACCGTTATGGACATCATGCCAACACTCCTCGACTTGGCGAAAACCGAGCATCCTTCGCCAAACTCTCATGGACGGCCGGTATTGCCCATGAGGGGGGGATCCTGGGTACCCCGGCTCAAAGGAGAAAAGCCCGACTTTCACGATGAGAATGCTGTCTTTCGTTGGGAGCTCTTCGGCCAAGCAGCGATCCGACGAGGCAAGTGGAAAGCTCTATGGATTCCGGCTCCAGCCGGACCTGATCGATGGCAACTGTTCAACATCGAGGAGTACCAGCGTGAGTTGCACGACAATGCGCAGGAAGAGCCAGGAAAATTCGCAGAGATGATCGACCATTGGAGGATCCACGAGGCCGAGACAGGGACCGTCATGATAGAACCGGGTCCAGGTTATCCGTCAAACGGCTTCGGGTTCTACACTGGATTCGAGTAAGATGCGTGATATTTTACGGCCGAAGGAATGGATGGGCCATCCTATCATCTCTTGGCGAAGGTTTCCGTGCAGCTGCTTGTTCTTGTGCGTTCATGCATAATCACTTTCCGGGTCCAGGTTGTCAAGCCCTACTAGCCCTTCATTCCAACTTGCCAGTGTGTGCCAATTCAAGCCTGACACCCACTCGCCCAAAGACGGGTCCAAAAGATTGTCTGCTCGCTGAAGGCTGGGAAGGAAAGGGTCGGGGGCCGGCTCAGAATTCTGCGCGAGGAAGGGCAGCCGCTGGCTGGACTCTGCGGATTCCACAAGAGCAGCGCCTTGTCCTACTGCAGGAGTGTTATGTCCGTTGCTTTCCTGCGACGGTGTGACCTCTTTTGCCTTGCTGCGATCTTCCATTGCAGCTCCATTCGCTTCGGCCGCGTAGTCAAACTCATCTGCTTGCCCAGCCAATTGGCTCAATACAGTAGAAAGGGGCATAGCCGCTCCGGGATTGATATGGTCTGAAGACTCAGGGCGCATGAGACTTTCCAAAGGAACATTTAGAGTCTTAAGTACGCACGACGAAGCATCCATCTCACTCACTTTTCGAGTTCAGTGGTGGTCAAGAGATAGCTACAGGATGAGTGAGCGAGATAGTAGCACGTAATGGAATGCTGGAAACATATAGTCAGCCTGGCTATTGGTCTAACGGCATGCGCACGAGTGCTCACTAGCCTGCTGCAGGGAGCTGAACTATCTTTGATGAGACGAAGAACGCTCAGAAATGTTCGAAAGCTGTTCTCGAGACTTTGGGTCTCTCCAGTTGCGGCACTGATGAATATTTCCGTCTCGGTGGGGCGATCCATGGCAAGTACGCGGCTTGCTACACAGCAGGCGAATCCAACTATTGTGTCATAGTGTATGACGCCATGCGAAAGACCGTGTGCGAGTACCAATGCCATCTGAAGCGCATTGGAAATGCGCTCATGGCGGCAGGTGGCTATGAAACCGGGCGGGGGAACATCTTCGCTGTCCAGAATGAATTGTGTGGCGTACGTTCGCCCGACGACTGCGTGAAATAGCTCGCAGTATGCAAGATGATGAGTGGTCGATAGAACAACTATGCCGGCGAGCTGACCACCATGCTCGACTAGAGCTTCTGCATCGAGTTCTAATCGCTGAGGTAGAGTGGCAGTAAAGGCATGCAACTCCTGGGCTAAAGTATGGAACTCGTTGTCTTCACCCCAAGAGCCATGAGGTCTTTGCTTGATAAAACCGCGAATTCGACACCGCAGGGCAGCTATTCGTATAGTCATCGCGGATAGGCCAAGAGCTTTCGGACGCGCGATCGAATGTGCGCCCCCAGCCCCTGTGGCCGATGACAGGCGAAAGGCGTGTTCGTCGCAGGGCAACTTAACCCGCATGCTTTCCGCGCTCATTTGCTGCATTCCTCGGTCGCCGCCTGATTAATGATGAGGTGAGCGCAAGCCTGGACGATCAGCCAAGCGCTTCATGGACGCACTGTTGATCTTGGAGTCCATTATGAAACTGGCCCATGCCAAGCGCCGCTGAGACTCCAGAACGCTCTGCTTGAGCTTTACCCTCCCCGCTCCGGGTGCATTGTACATTGTCCGGTCTTCCAGTTCTAGGTTGAGCTGCAACGCATAGCACATACGTGCTGCGAGGCCAGACATCAGCCACTCGGCCGAGTGGCTGTTCCGGCGATTGTAGTATCGCTGAAATAGTAGGACGACCTGGAGGCGAGAAATACAACTGAGTATGAAAGGTAGAGCACAAACGCGGAACAGTTTGCGGAACAAAATGCACCATCAGGTTCGTTGGAGTTATGGAGGAGAAAAGGTTGCTCATCAGCAGGCCACGGGCCTGTTCTGCCCATTGATCGGCATACAAAACAGCTTCACTTGTGGCTGTATGATCGCAGCTGTGCATTAAACACGGTCAACCAATGCGTCGAGCTTGCCATAACCTTAGCACCTACCATACAGTACTGGCACAGACCATCATCAGCAAGGCCTGCGAGGCTCGGCCCAGCTGGATAGCTTCTTTGAAAGTACTTTCGTGTATGAATCTGCCCACTTTACCATCAGCTCCGAGACCTGTAGTCTGCAGTCCCTTGTAAAAGAACGTACGCAAAGTATAGTCCGTAATGCCCGGTTGAGAAGTATTTGTCGACTAAGCCATTGACTTGCCATTTGTCCTGCAATGCGGCTGCCGAGGGTGTGACAACGACCCTCGAGCTTTCGTGACTCGCCGTTAGATCTTCCACGTGCCAAGAGTGCTCCATCTGCCGTTCTGGAGGACGTGTGCACGCGGTGCCTCTCCGTTTGCACGACTGGCACTCTAGGCTACTAGTACCACTCGTCTTGCCTGGAGCCCGAACACACTTGATCTGCAGGAGGTAGCGAACGTTTTCTCGTATTTGTGTACGCTCCAATGGCAAAGAAAGCTGTTTCATGGCTTTGACTCACCTTGCTAAATTTACAAGGCTCACAAGGGTCGGCAAGACGAAAGCGTTGGGGAGTCAGTGATTGGTCTCCAGCGGCCTTGGCCGCAGACCCCGGCCAGACACACTGTAGCGCCAACCGGGAGCACTGTGGAGGGAAGGAGCGGCAGAAGCAGCTGATTCTTAGCACATTGTCTCTGGCAGTAAGCTGACTGAACCCACCCTTGTACACACGTCCCGCTTCTCGTCACATTTGACCTGCATCGAACATGATCGCGGTCAGCCCTGGTAGCTCGAAGCGACGCCGCTCTGCTCTACTGCGGAGCCTCACCCTGCGAGAGCGGCATGTGAGGCAGCCACTGCGCACTCTGCTTTTGCTGGCGGACGGTGCTGGTGTGCTGCTCATGGAAACACGAACAATGGGAGCGTAATTTCTGTCTGGGCCTTGAAGTCTAAACCTTCCGGCTGGGCTTGATCTGCGTCTCGAAGCGGCTTCAAAAGAAGGGGATGAAGATGCGAAAGCTGCAAGTCAGTTATGTTAGAGTCGGCAATCAAAGGACAGCCCGCAACTCCTTACAACACCGACGCCACTGTTGCGTTTACCCAGATTCACCACAACGTTACAAGAGCGAGTGGTGCACAGCGGTGGTGAGTGGCTGCCACAGAGGTACAGTATAGAGGAGGATGCGGCTTCCACTCTTCTGTCGTCCGACACCCAGCAACGCAAGTTGGTCAGAGGCACGACCAGTGGTAGGAGGATCATCAACAAGCGACACTCCTTCGTCCTTTCCAGCTAGCAGCGCAAGCATTCCTCGAGATGCAAACTCTGGCCATGGCCATGGCCAGCGACCTCGACAGCAACCACCGCGGATCCCTGAGGACCATTTTCCGGTGCAGGTTACGGTCAGTTCGTGGGCAGAGCTTCTTTCGCCGATGCGGCCGATCAGCTGGGACGGCAGGAGCAGCATCAGGAGCAAGGCCGGCAGCTGGAGGAGCAAGTACAGTTCTTCTTTCAGTACCAGTCTCCAGATCCGCACCGCTCGCAACCTTATTCCTCGACATCTGTCCGACATGGTCGTCAATCAGCTCTGCGAAACTTCGCCACGTTGCGCGACGAACGCCACATCCTCCACTGGCATTGTTCGAAAAGCACCAGACCCAACCGTTGTACCCTGCACAACGCTGCTCGAGGAGACGTTAAAGGTAGAGTGCCCAGGAACAATATTTTGTGGGATGTAACGCCTATACATATGCCGAGAGGAGTGAGCCCTCATGTGAGCGGCCTGTACATATGCCGGGAGGAGTGAGGGCTCACTCCTCCCGATCGAGGTCACGTGCCGTAGGGGAGACGGGCGTGGGAGTGCGACATTTGATGGTGGAGCCTGGACAGTGACACCGTCAGATAGAGCTGACTAGCAGCTATCGGTCAGTGCCACTCACATGTCTTCATCCGTAAACGTCGCACCTGGACACCACCTTGAACATTTCTCCCGCAAAAGTTGGTGGCGTTGGCTGGAAGAAGTGCAAGGCGGCCGCGGAAGTGCGACAAATAATATTAGTAACAGGTCAGTTCCACCAACATGTAGCACCAGCAGATGCCTATCAGATGGTCTGACCCTCATCTCCCCAGCTTCCAGTCTCGCAATGCTATCGTTTAGTGAAGTTTCACAAATTGGTGGCGATCACGTCCGGGAACCAGGACAGGCTACAGAAGTGCGACAGTATGCACAGTCAGCATGTGTCGTACATAAGTATGTAGGCGAAGTCCTCACCTACCAGTGTATATGCTCATTATTCCTGCCATCGCTGTTGTCGTCCCGCCATAGAGGGTAGAAGGCATCCTCCGCCAAAGTCGGTGGCGCACAGGGAGAAGGAGCCAGGAGGAGACGTATCCACTAGTAGACAACAACGACTAGTTTGTGTAATAGAATCGATGACACCCGCCAGGAGGTGCTGTTGCTTTAGCCAAATGTCGAAGTCGTGCCCTTGCAGACACAGTCTTGCGAAGACCCGCCAAAGTTGGTGGAAGCCGTATGGACCACGTGAAGGACGAGAACCGTAACGCGATACTCATTCCTCTAATGAGACACAGCCCAGAAACACCTTGACAGCAATGAATGCCATTGCAAGTGGTCCAGCATATGCCATGGATAGGTAGCAAGGCTGTACATGATCCAACTGCATATTCCACTCTGGGTACACTTTCTAGATCCACCAGCTATCCCGGCCAGCCTAGCAATAACCAGTCGCTCTTTCACGAGTTGTTGACGCTCCCACAAACAAATCTGAATGATTCTAGACATTTTACATTCGCTTTACCTTTTGGATGAGCAGGCAGCCCCCTTGCATAGTAATTAACACAAAAAACCGCTTTAGAGACAATCTCATGACAGGCAGTGTGCTTTCATCGAGCTTCGTATGTCTGGTGAATGTATTTGTAGGTTGTGTGAACAAATAAGCATGTTCCTCGGTCCACCTCATGAATAGCAACATACGAAGGTCAGCCTGAGTCGGTCGCTCTGTTCCTTCGTGCTTGCCAATTGCACAACTGTTAAGGGACTCACTAGGTATTGGCCTTTCTCTACGAGTGCATTGTGCAGCTCGTGAGCGCAACGTGCAGTTCATATTCCTGTCCATGCTCCGGAACCCTATAAGTATGCCGGGAGCATTGAGCCCCTCAATGCGAGTGATCGAGGTCACGTGCCGGAAGAAGCTGGTCATAGGGGTGCGACGTTTGATGGCAGAGACAGGAGAGTGACACCTTTAGATAGATCTAATTGGCAGCTATCGAATTGTGTCACTCACTTATCCTCATCTATAAACCTCGCAGTACGGCGTCTCCTTCCACATTCTTCCGCCAAAATTAGTGGCATTGGCTGGAGGAAGTGGAAACACACCGTCAAGTGCGACGTTTGATGTCAGCAACAAGTCCTTTACACGAGCATATAGCTCAGGTACATACCCACCGGATGGTTCAGCAACCATTGCGATAGCTATCATACTCGCTTTGCAATCCATTAGTTGCGTTCCACCGGCCAAACTGGGCGCCGATCATGGGTCAAACCCAGGATAGCCTGTAGAAGTGTGACAAGGTGAGCAGTCAACATGTATGTTGTATGGCCATGTAGATCCATTCCACATCTACCAGCCTGCATATCGACGCCCCCAACTACTGCTGTTGTTATTCCGCTATGGCGGTCAGCAGGTATCTTCCGCCAAAGTTGGTGGCGCATAACAAGAAGAATTGCGCCTGCAGGTCACATGCAAAGAAGTGGAGGTAGGAGAACAAGCGGCTAGCGCGTATAGTATAGGCAATGCTGTTAAGGAGCTATCCTTGTAACCATATACCCAATCCTCGCACTCCCATTGGGTTCATCGTCGCAGTCGCCCACTACCCTTCCTACGCCGATCACGCACGTTTCCGATAGTGAACATCTCCCGCTCCGCCTGTCCGTTATACCACATCCAGATTCTACTTCCATCAATATCATTCCTTCGCTCCTGTCCATATACCTAGACGATCACCAGCACCGCTACTCTTTGCCCGTCGAGGGTGTTTAGCGCTGAAGCTGTGACGCTCTGTGCGCGGAAGGACCGCCTTCTTATCTCGTCAAGATTGCCGTCTGGGATATACTACACATATATGTCGCAACACTGTTTTCATTGACATTCATCTGAGCTGCCCTATAACCACTTGCCGGTACCGGATATGCCTTCTTCACGGACCACCCGTTCCATGTTCCACCGTAAGACCCAAGGGGTATGGCTGTCCGTATTGTCCCCATACTCGACAACAAGCTCGCGATGCTAGGCGGCCGCACACATGCCCCGTTTTGGAACCCGGGAAGCGCCATCCGAATACGCGTTATGCGTTGGTTTGGTCGGTAGTACGGATGCCTCGGATCTTCCACCTCCTCCAGCTCTAGTACAAGTCATTCGTACAGATGAGTTGTCTCCTCCACCCCACATACAGTACCAGAAGTAAGTCGCGGTGTGGTTGCCTCGTGTGACCATGGGCAGCGCCTGACTTCTTGCTCTCGCTTCTCCGTACCCAGCAGCAACAGCCTCGACGTGATACACCGAACCGCTATAGATCCCTCGTAGATGCCATTCCCTCTTCCTCTTCACCAGATCGAACCCCTCGCAGTATACCTCGCATTACCGTACCTTCAGCCGCTGTCTCTCTTCAGCCTCCTCGGCGCCCTTCACCGCGAGTCCGCTCTCCTCTCCGAAATACAGTGCAAGAAGATGGACCTTCTGTCAGCTCCCCTCAGCAGATCACCATCCAAGAAGATGATACTCCTAGACCTGCCGTCAATCAGGAATCCTGTTTGCCAATTCTGGAACGCTCGAACGTTGCCTGTCCATCGTTTCCTGGACCAGTTTCCGCAATGGCTTATCCGCTGGACTTGGCCGACCTGTCGCTAGCAATAAACACTATGCATGGCGGACTACTGATATGCACTGACTGCAAGCAGATTGTCAGCCCTGCTCACGCTGCTTCTCACGCTACGGATACAGAAGGAGAGCATCACCGATATCGGGTAATGACCGCGAAAAAGCCGGTAGTCCAGCGAATCATCGCCAGCTACCTGGAGCGCTCCAAGAAGTGCTCACAGCTGCAGCAACAGACGATGAATGTGGTCGGGGAGACGATATATGCAAGGAGTGAGACGTCGGATGTGGCCGGTGCAACACGTGCGCCATCCCACGATGTCACATGCAGCTGTCCAGCTCTGCATCTGTCACAGACCGCACTCACCACAGAGCTCCAATTGAAAAACAAGGTGCACCAACCTATAGAAGGCGCTCTTTTATCATTCCGCGGCGTCCAGTGCAACAATTGCCTGACAATATACAAGACCCTTCACTCCTACCAGTCTAATCTGGCTTGTAGGCAATGTAGAATACTGCCAGACGCTTCTACCTCTCAGGTTTCTGTCTATCAGACATATGAAAGGTGCCCTTTTCAGGTCGATCCACAAGTTCTAGTCGCCCTGACTGCAGCATGCCCGAACGCTGTCTCCTCTCTACCCCCGACTAACACTCTCTACAATGCTCTTTCTGCATTTTCGGAAGAGGCGGTCGTCAGTGCTCTGGCTTCTCAAACGGGCCCACATATCGAACACCCTCTTTACTCTGGGCTGGAATGGACAACGCTCCTCATCGGTCGATCTGCTGGCATCAGATCATTTGTCACCCCTCATGCACCTAGCACCAAACAACCTGGATCGTTCGAGAACCTCCTCCAAAGGTCCACACACTCTTTATTTCTCAAGCTGCAAGACCTGACGGCACGCGCTGGCGTTCAGGATCGCAAGTTCCTCATCGGGGACGAACATACCCACGAAAAACTCTCTCACGGCAAGCGCACCTTTATACGTCTCCAAGATCCAAGCAGCACCGTCAAGTATGCCGTCGTCATCTCACGCTTGCTGTACCTCGTTTTGGAACTCTCCAAGCCGGATCAGACGTTTGACGGGCTGTGGGATATCTATTTGAGCCCATCAATCAAGCGATTGGGTGTGGAATTGCGAAATGCGCTAGACGCGCTGGTAAGAGTGAGACCAAAGGCGAGCACATCGAAAGCCAACCACGACGACGATGAAGATGAAGATGATGAGAATGCGAATACACCAAATCAACAGTCATCTGCTACCAGAGTACCCACTTTTGACGTTACCGATCCCGAATCCGCAGCCAGGCGTAGCAACTATCTAGCCGCCTGGGGTACCTCGTCTATCCATGAAGCCGGTCTCTTGGTTCATGAACTATTGACAGAGGCCGAAATCACCCAGGTGGAAGCTACTGAAGGGTATGAACAGGATAAAGAGGTAGATACTGCATGTTGTACAACCTCGAATGCGATAGAATTAGACGACGAAGAGGCATTAGGAGCGCTAGATTCTGTCGCAGAAGATATGGATCAAGGGGCTTTGAATATACTAGCAACTGCTGCAATCACAGCTAGTGCTCAGCGCTTTGTCGCCTCAAGACGTCAACCACTCACCGATGACCCTGCGCCTGATTTGGATCCCACAGCACCTCTAGACCCGGAAGAGATTGTTCACAACCTCATGATCGCCATTCTCGAAGAATTGTTCATGAGATCTAATCCCCTCCTTCATACTTTTGGAACATCAAAGTGTATCGTTTACTCTTATCTGATCCTGGTCATCATCTCACCTCACCCTCCATATTCAAAATCCAAGAGGGAGGCACCAGATCTTTCAAAAATACCAGCAACACTTGCTCCTCCACGACACTTGCCTCAAATTATCTCTCCCCTCAAGTTCATGATTCGGATGATCGTGTACAATCACGCCTTGAAGACTGCCAGAAAGGAAAAGTTGAATTCCACCTTGGAGTGAGTGATGCACAACGCATGTAGCTGGACGAGTCGAGTGCTTACGTGCTGACTTTCCTTCTTTCTTATCTGGCATTGCTACAGGTTCATGAAGGCACACACCATTCACTATCTCCGTCCTGGTTCCAATACTGTCTTCGCTACCCTAAACTCGCTGGCCTCGCAAGCTGGCATCGCAGTAGTGTCTGCTGTACCACCCCCAAACCTCAAATGGACCAGCGGCACTGGGTATCAGTACACCTTCAATGGCATGCCTTACGATTGGGCCGACGTCCGCCGTGTCATTCACGAGCGAGCCATCCCTGAAATGCACAAGTTAGTCAAGGACATATTCTTCGGAAAGGCAATGGACGAACTACTCGCACTGCTACCTCCTCTCGCTACCATCTGCGACAATACCAACGATCGGACAGTTGGAGCTTCTTTTATGACCGATAGAAACAACGCCGCACTGGACGAGACATCCAAGTGGCTTGGCAACCTGGTTTTCGGTGATGAAAAGCTGTCAAAGAGATTTATTTTAGCCGGTAGCGACGGTATCGACCACACAGCCGTCAAATGGAATCGCCCTCAGGTCAAGGCCTGGTTTCACACTATTCATCGACTAGAGGCGCATATCCTATGGCTCCAGCAACTTACTTGCGGTCCTCCGAAACGTGCTACAGAGGTAGCATCAGAGACGATCATCAATCCAAACGGTTCTTCTCTCCGCTCGCTAGTCATCCATGATGGATTGGTTGGGAATGCTACTTTTTACAACAAGGTCACCCGACAAACCGGCAAGACACGATGCAACGTCCACTTTATGGATAAGCATACATCTGCATTCGTCTACGTCTTGATCGCTCTCGCTCGTCCTTTCATGGTAGTTCTTGCTTCCAGCGTTCATTCCCATGCAATCGCTCTCGAGTGGAACACTTTTCTCTGGACTTCGCCCAAGGGGAGACTTTCGTCAGAAGGAGTCAGAAGTGCATTCAGATTCGTATCCAAGCGGTACCTAGCTAATCCTGGATACACACTCGGTGCTGTTCGACATCATATGATCGCACTGTGTCGACGCATCTTTGACGGCTCCGGCTGCCTGGTCGACATTGGTTCTGCATTCGGAGTGCCAAGTGATACCGAGACACGGACAGAGCAGGTTTTAAGACAGTCGTTTCTGGACGGAGATGCTGCATTGGACCTCATGGCCGGCCACGGCTCTGCGATCGCCCGACTATATGGCAAGGATGAACAACATGCGGCTAGCGGCTGGAGCAATACATCCTCCAAGGATGCCATGACTACAGAGAAATGGGACGTTCAGAGGAACCTTGCTATCGGCATGCACGCATTTTTCGATTTGGGAGACCCTGCCACAGCTTGTCCTGATGTTCAAGCAACCCAGCAGCGTGTTCTCGGGCGACTCGAAAGAGAGCAGATCATGGATTGCGAGATTACGAGAGCCAGTGCACAGTTCGAACGACTTGCTCATAACCTCATGACATCGGTCACCAACTCTATAGAAGCGATCGTCCCCCCTACCATTGTCACCAGCGTCAGTGGAGCTGTATGCACCCTCGCTATGCAGGCTTTCACGAATCAACGAACCCTTCAACCCCGAGCAGGAGTAGTGAGCGGCTCCAGGATGAAGATGTCTCGTGCTACGCTGATGGTTGACGAAGTGAACGAGGCTTTTAGACTCCTACTCCCTCGGGTCCGATCACGATGCACCGTGCTCGGAGCGTGGAAAGCTCCTTGGATTGGAATCTATCCAACTAATCAGCGCGCGCTCCAGCATCCCGTGATCGGGCCACAGCAGCGAGCCGCTCCTTCTCGACACCGTACGCATTAGTTTATAGATGGGCATCGTGCAGTATACGCTTGCTCAGGAGTGGTGGCTCGAAGAAGGCTCGGTCGATGTTTACGACGTCAAGGACAACCCCATAGCCACCATCCCCATCGGGTTTTTGGAGGAGAGTGGTGACAGAAATTGGGGGTTCATATATGAGGCGATAAATGATTGTATAGAGAACTCTGGACGGCTAAGAACTAGTGACGGACTGGCAGCGTCGGATGACAGCCCCACGATTGCCGGCAGATACACCTTCGTACGATCTGGTACGTGCAGGTCTTCAATGATACCAGTCTGAGCTGATCCTGCGCAGACGACGCAACACTTGAGTGTATGTACCGGAAAGGACCCGATTCAAAGCGGCGCGGACGCGCCCCTGGCATGAGAGACGATGACGACAGTACAGTCAGCAATTCAAAGCGATCGTCTGCTGCACAGGTGAGCATTGGTTTATCAGCGAGTTGCGTTCCTCCATGCTTGTAAGGCGATGCTGATTGCTTGTTGTTAGAATAAGTTCCGTACATACCTGATTGCGCGAGACCAGAAATGTCTTCTTACCGGCGCAGAGTTTCAGCGCTGTACTGCCTCTCACATCGTTCCTTTCAGTCGTGGCGAGGTAGGAGCTTTCATCACTGCCCTCACGAGGGAATAAACTAAGCAAGTTTCACCACCTTTGTCTAGCTGTATCCTGCCAACTTGGGTCGACGGGTGACCAGCTTATTTGAACCTTGGATGGGCCTTTTGCTTGCAGACGATCTTCACCACGCGTTCGACAGGTATGACTGGGCACTCTATCCACGAGTGAATCTAAATTATCACCGTACTCATGGGGTGTTGCATGTATCTGAGGTTTATCATGCCTCCAAGAGCAGGAGTATGTTGTGCATTATTTCAACCACCTCGGGCAGGACCAGAAGCATTTACATGGGAAAACGATACCTCTCGACCGATTCAAGGCTTATCCAAGTTGGAAGCCAGATGGAAAACTGCTTCTCTGGCATCACCGACAGTGCGTACAGATGCATTTCCGTGGCTTTACCTACGGTATATCAGCCGAAGACACGCGCCGCGAGATGGAGTCCTGGGGAGAGTAAAGATCATTTGATAAACATTGTTCAAATGAATATCGCTCTTGGCAGATTACTTTAGCAAACATGAGCGCCATTGTCACATTATAGGCATGTCTTCGGCCTCTAGCGCCATAGAGGCGTAGAAGGACCTAGTTATTCCAGCTTCTCCAATCACTAATGGACAAATTGCTCAGCGGGACGCTGATGGCGCTGGCCGGACCGCAAGTAACGTCTTACGGCGTGCAAAGTAGAGCGAGCCTTGCCTGGCGTATCTAGCGTCGAGACAGCTGGCAGCATGCAACCTTCAGTAGTACACTCCTCTCACCGAATCCGAATACTGATACAGTTCATTGTCGAAGAAGCAGTAGCTTCTCAGCACTGCGCGTGCCAATAGTGTCATTGAAGCAAGTAGGTTCGCCTGAATCCGGCCTGTCCGCGAACCTGGACGACCCGAAATATGAGCAGCACCACCTGGATGACCTTCACAAACAGTACGTCAATTATGCTTGGTCCTTCTACACCAAGGCCTGTAAATATTGTCTTATTAAGCATGCAGTCTATAGACTTCTATTTTGCTGCGGAATAGGTCTGGGCTTCATCAGCTGATAACTCCTGTCCCCTGGGAAAACGACGATAGCTACTACGTGCACGCCTTCAATGAGGGATTTCTCCGACAATGCCGAGACATGGGAACTTCTCGACAAGCGCCTGTGCAAATGGCGCTACGCCCAATGTATCGTCCAGAACACTCAAGAGGTTTTGCCAGCAGTCCGCACATCAGCCGGTCGGTGCACAAAGGACTTTGATTGTTTGCATTGGCAGAGGGTTCTCCAAGTCAAGTAATGGGCGGCCAGAATGTTTTTTTTTTATACCTACGGTGTTGTCATCTTTTGCCACTGTTCGGTATGTATCGGCATCACAGTACCTAGACTTCCATGCTTGAACAAGTCTTCCGCAGTCAAGCGCCGGGCGCCACAATACCGGTCGAGATCGCTTAACAAGAAAGCAGTGGTGGGAACGAGCGGACTTTTAACGACACTTCGTCATGCGCTGCCTGGCTTCCTCGATATGCGTAACAACAGAGCGCCGAGCATGCCACTCGCGGGCTGGGCATCGTACTGCTGACGAGTTTTCTTGGCCGTGATTGCAGCATTGGCTACCAAATGCTCCAGCTGTACGCTCTGCAGCGCTCCTCTGGATATTCCTTGCTTCTTGCCCTGGTATTCGCCATCTTCGCTGTCATTGCCTGTGTCCTCGACAGCTTGGTCGGTGGTTTTTGCAGCTGCACGCGCAGCGTGCTGAAGGCGACGCAATTTCGACGTATCTTATGGGCGCCAACGATGGCGGTGCTGAGACATCTCTACACGCTGCAATCTGTATATATGCTGTATTAGAATACAGGACAGGTCTGCCAGACTCATATACAAAGGGCGGAATGCCTGGTGCCTGAACTACCCGGTCCTGTTCGTGCCCAACAGACAGGGTTTGCGGGCCCGCCCCTCATCTTGTTCAGGACATGGTGTACCAGAGTAAGATATGTAGTAAGTAACCTCCGCCAGCCTCGAAGCGGCATGAGCTCGAAGTAAGGTCCCTAAAAGCAGAGATTCTGAAAGCGTATCGCTCGCCGGACTGTCGTATCTCATGGAAAAGCATGTCGCCTGCATGTGCAGCTTCGTCCGTCCAGGGGAACTGAACGTCATTGGCGCGTCCCGCCACCGCGGTATGCCGTGTAGAGAAGCGTACAAGCCGCCTGAAGGAGGTCCACGAGTCGAAAAAGCCAGAGGCATAATTATGAAAAGAAAGAGATCGAAAAAGCTTGAAAGTTTCGCCGGAACTTGCCTTGCCTTAACACGTTAACCTCGCCCCGTCTTGTTTCCCGTCCGATCGCACCTTTCCCTGCGTTCACAGCCAAAGAATGGCGTCGAGAACTACGTACCCTCTATCGATGTCCTTCTGGTTGAAGGATGGATCAGTAATCGTCAGGGATATTGAGGGCAGCCTTATCATTTGCGCGCCGGTAGGCTTTCTAGCCGCCAGCCGCGATGACAATTGGGCATTTGTGCTGAAGTGCATCGAAGACTGCGTGGAGAATCAGGGACGTCTGAAATGCGTCCAAGGCCAGGTCAATGTCAACAGTCCTGTTGTAGCGGGGGCGTACACCTATCTTCGATCGGGTATGCGCTTCAGATTGGGCCACTTGCGAACTCGTAGCATGTTCGAAGTTATTCGCTGAGCAGCCCGTTGGACATCGGCGGTATATCATATGCGCGACTGTTGGAGCACAGCCTGCCTTTGCAGCACACGGACTGACATGCTGCATATCTGAAGATAACAATGAAGCTACAGCCTTACAGTCTACCTGAGCGTTTCGTCGCCGCTATGATCTCGCAGTTCAATCTGTCCCATCCATCCTCTTAAACAGAGCAACAATTTCTGAATAGCAGGTGAAGACAATGCCTCCGGAGAACTGTTAAGCAAGCAGCATCAGTAAATTTCTGCCGAGTCTGCTCTGCCAGTCTGTCAGTAAGAGACAATCTACACCCACCATCAAGCGCGACAGACGCGCAGTGCTGCCTCCCCAGAGTGCCGTCACTCCATCCTCCGCCACTATCTTACGTAAGCAGTCTAGCGAGTTGCGGTACTTGTTCACCTCTAAACCTTGCATGCGCGTCTTAACGACATCCGTAGGCATCGTCACGTATACTGTGATGATGCCAGCTCCAGCTCCGCACAAGAACGTTTGCGTACCTGGCAATTTGCCCCGGTTTTTTGTGATACCCTGCATCATCGAGACGAGAAAATTGTAGGCTGAATGAGAGGGCCGTTTTACGGCACAGTCAGCATAGCAAGCATTTATGTGCTTCTAAACCGTGAGTGCTCCTTACAAGTAAAGCGAACAGCCGAATTGGCCGACTGTTTCACGATTGTTGGGACCAGCCCTCTGTACATTCCAGCGATACCCTCTTCCTTCAGTATCACCGCGATCCCGTTGGCAGTTCCAGTATATCTCGATTGAGCGCGTCTTGCGTCATCTATCAAGCGCGTCTTGACGGCTTCCGAAGGCGTTACAGCAAAAGTAGCTTCACACGCCCCGGCCGTCATGCCTGCCAGGATGCTCCCGACAGCAGACAGCTTGCCTGTATCCTTGTCCTTCAGAAGATCCTTGATGGAGTCGTAGCTAAGGAACCTCACACCAGCTTTGGCGGAGTTGCCTATCACTAAAGCTGTGCATCCAGAATAGAAGCCCGGTATTCCTCTTTCTCGGAAGGTTGTCGCAACTATACTCAAAGGTGACGCCGCCTGACCCGGTTTCACGCTGAATTGGCAGCTGGTCTTGATCATTTCGGCTGGATCTGCAAAAGGTAGGACAAGTTGCAGCAAGTAATGTAAATGGTGTCCTCGCCACTCATTTCGGGAAGACGTATTCTGACTGACACGTGAGGAACCCTTCGATGCCGCCCGCTAGTAGACCAGCCGTTAACGACTGCCATGGCTTGATGGAGCTATCTTTGCTTTTCGACATCCTGGCCACTTAGTGAATGAATGGTCTACGTTACAAATTAGCAGTGGGATACTCAAGCGGCTTTGTGAAGGTTTCCATATTATGGATCTGGTACTCTAGGGTCAGAGACTGGCGACGGAGGTCTACGGTTCCGCGAGATGATTGCCGTCCAGCACGTGCCAATCGTGGTGGAGGCAAGCGGTTCTTCCACTCCTCCGCGTTTCGATCACAGCGCGCACCGGCAAGAGAAGCGCAAGACCGGCTTCTTTGCCCGTTCAAGCGAAGGAAGCGGCTCACTCCGCTCCTTCACCTTGTTCCTCCCTATTATTCCGTTCGCTTGACGGCTGAACATGCAAAACGCGCCTTCGTGATGAGCAGCGAGAGACGAAGTGCCTCGCCGCAAAGGCCGCAAGATCAGCAAGGCATCCGTGTGGCAGGCGTAGCGAATGAATCGAGAGAAACCAGAGCCGGCAGTTGTCACCCAGCTGGTGCGGTGCAAGCATGTGACTTCTGCAGGAGGCGCAAGGTAAACAGCCAAGATGACACAAGAAGCCATGTATGCACACTGATTCCTTGGGTTTTCTTTGACATTAGATCCGTTGCGATGGCAGTCAACCTTGCTCGAATTGCGCCGCACGACGAATAGCTTGTGAAACCGCCGCCCGAGAACAACTAGTCAGGTACGCGCTAAGCTTCGCATCTGTCGAGATGCGGCATTGGGCAGCTGATGTATTCCTGATATCTCCACAGTCGACCTCGTCCAAGTCGGGCTCTGGTTCACAACCTTACGCAAGACTTGGACAACCTCAAAGACTTTATTGAGAGATTGAAGGACGCGCCAAGTAATGAAAGGGATATACTGCTTTCGTCATGGACTCGTGATAAAGATCTCTCGCAATTGTCGGACTCACAACTAAGTCCACCCGTTCAAAGCGCTTTAGCTTCTGCTCATGCAGGTCGGGAGGTGACACCAGGCGAGTTGCACGCTACCAGTCAGATGCATGTAGCCATAGACGTGAGTGATTTCAAATGGACACGCCCATTTGAGCAAAAGTATTCAGACTGATCATATGGTAGATAGGGCCAAACTAGCTACCATGGTCACACCTCCGTCTTTCACCTCCTTCAAGACGGTATTCATGGACCAACTTCGACGCCGGGCATGCGCGCGCTACCTGCATTCGCCTCCCCCGAAGATAAGATCACAGCAGAAGGTGTTCTGACGGATGTTGCAGCAAGGGCCAGGAATTCGGAGATTATGGACCTGGCTGCAGGGCGTTTGGACTTTGATGGTGTCCCCGCTGAGACTGCCATGGAACTGTTAGGTATGTCACGCCTTCTTCAAGGCCGAAAGACACTGAATCTGAATGCCTATGGTCCTTCAGCTATCCATTGGCATCGTCAGCACCACGCTTTACTACTCACATATCGACCCGCTTTTATGCGAGACATGGCTGTGCCTGGCGGTGGCAAATATTTCTCAAAACTGTAAGTGACAGGGGAGTCGAAGGCCGATTAGTCGGCGCGAAGATAGTCAGCTGATGGTTGTTATAACGTCAGGCTCCTGAACGTGATCTACTTCGGCGCTTCGAAATTCTCCCGTCGGCCCGAGCTTCGCGCAGCTCCAGAAGATCCCAGGACAGCAGGGTTTCATTTCCTCCGTAGAATCAACGAGCTCATGGGTGAAGCGATATCACGCTCACGTATACCTACACTTCAAGCACTACTGTTGCTGGCCTCGTCCTTGTTCGCACTTGGTCAGCATGAATCGTCTTGGCTGTATTCTGGGCTAGCTTTTCGGATGATTATTGATTTGGGTGGGTGCTCTATGCTGAGGCTACAGATATCAACAGGTGCTGATAACATCCATGCCCCAACCCCGACTGACGCAGGCTTACACATCGATAACTCCGCTTTTGACAAGTCATTATCACCAGAAGATGTGGAAGTTCGCCGCAGATTGCTTTACGGCAGTTTTTGCTTCGATAAGATTCATAGTTTGTACCAGGGACGGCCACCAACGCTGCAAGAATCAGACATACGCGTACCACTGGTTTTCAACGATACTTTCGAAGAGACAGAACTTTGGCGGCCTACCAGCTACCACGTCGGCTCCAGTACCCTTTTCAGAAGCGGCGTCCCTACCCATTCGGTGACGACGTTCACAGCCATGTGCAAACTATGCTTTATACTGGGTCGTGTACTCAACTCACTATATAGCTTTTCAAGCTTTGGCCTCTCTCCAGCTAGACATCTGGAGAATCTCCATTTGCTGGAGGCAGACCTGGAGCAGTTCGACCAAGAGCTACCGAACCACCTTCGTTTAGGAATGAAAAATGACAACGCAAAGCCATGTCCTTCGAATGTTCTGGCTTTGCAGTAAGATAAATCTGTAAAAGCTTGGATATAGGCGGCTGATCACAGAACTTCTAGTGCGGTGTGGCAAACCATGATAATCCTGGTCTACAGGCCGTTCGTCGAGTTAGGTCATCTGCGTGATCCCGGAGACGAAGTCACCGAAAGAGCATGGCAAAAGTGCATCAAAGCTGCCGATACTATGTCTGATATTCTTCGCACTCACAACGAGACTCTTGGCTTCAGGCGCGCACCGTTTCTCATCAGTTATTGTGCCTACATCGCAGCTACAATCGTGAGTCTAGCATCACGTCACTAGCTAGGCATATGGTCAAATACCGGATCTGCTGACTAGTTATATTGAATATGCAGCACGTCCGCATGGTAGCACAAAAGGGCGTTCATTCACCCGCCATGCGGCGCCTTCAGTTCTGCATGGAAGTCTTTCAGGAAACCGAAACAATCAATACAGGCGTTTCTAGAGCCAAGCAAGGTGAGCGAGTCGTTCGGAGAGCATGATTGAAGTCGATAGTTGCTGACCGCGAGGCTCGCACGATAGTTCTGCTCTCCTTGATGGAGCGGCTCGGCGTGCGGTACCCGCAAGAAGGAGGTACCGATGCTGTTGCCGTGTCAATGCAGCAGATCCAAGAAGCTGCGACTACAACAGAGAGTGGGAATGACCCTGCGGATTTCCCTGCATCCCAAGTCGATATGGATGCTTTGTTTCGTTCTTTTGCAGCACTACCGGAGCAGAATGCAACGGTAGACCCTGCCAATCTGTCTCTCTGGCCTTCGGAAGGATGGCAAGCACATAATACGCTATTTGGAGATCAGGCCTCCTCAGCTGGTGGTGACCAAGATGTTCTCTATGGACTCATGAGTGGAGGGAATCTCGCTGGCTATGATGGGCTTTTCAAGAGTCACAACTTGTAGTCAAAATTTCAGCTCAGGCTGAGGAGAGTTTGGACTCCGACAGCTGCTTCGCAGCTATGATGATTGATCGCCAGGAACGTCCTCTGAGCGAAACTCTTGAATTTTCATTGAAGCTGCTTGGCAGCATCAACCTCACTCAGGAACATCCTTTGAGCGAACTCCTAAATCGCTTGGATGACAAGTCGCTCGCATAAAGGCTGCTTCGCAGCATCGATGTACCTTGACATTTTGGGAGCGACGCTCCGAAAGGTAATACAAGGTGCTTCGCAGCCCTTAAGCATCCCCACTTCCTACTAGCAGGAGCGAAGCGACACAAGGTGGAATGGCAAGCTCTATAAAATCTGCTTCGCAGCATTGATATATACCAGAAGTCTGTTGAGCGAAGCTCGAAACGGGACAAACAAGCTGCTTCGCAGCCATGATATATGTCAGACACCCTGAGCTTCGAAGCTCCTAATGGTAGCGGTGAAAAGCTGCGAAATTCCTCTGGCGCGAAGCGCCCAATTGCAAGATAAGCTGCTTCGCAGCATCTAATCACAGGTAGCATTATTGCAGCGAAGCTGCTAACGCGATCTTACCAGGGCATGTGCTGCTCACAAGTTCGCAGCACTCCCAACCCACCGCCCTCAAACCGCGCCCTCGCTCCTATCCTCCCGTTGCAAGTCACCCCCCTCGCGCAAGTCTCCCCGTCGCCACTGCAAGTCTCCCTGTTTGCCACTTGCTGCGAAGCAGCATTTATCTGATCTGGAGCTTCCAAGGATGTTGACGATCATTCAATGCTGTGAAGCAGCTTTCTATTGCAAGTGGAGCTTCGCTCCAGGAGTGTCTGACTGTACATCAAGCTGCGAAGCAGCGCCCAATTGCATGACGAGCTTCGCTCGAAAGATGCGTTCCCGCAACATCATAGCTGCGAAGCAGCTCCCGGAGCATGACGAGAGCTGCCACTTTGATTTCAATATTGCCCGATGCCGAAGACATGACTTTGGAGCCCGCCTATGCCTAGATCAGACATCGTAGCATTTGCATCAAGATTGAAGGGAGCCCTGTCAAGCTTGAGAAGCTTGATAGCATTTGTGCGCGCAACCTTTAGTCTGTCGGATTCGGAAATAGGGCAGGTGGTCCATCCACTGTGCGCCATTTGACAACTTGGGCTCATCTGCCGGAAACGGAGAATGCGATGAAATGAGTCAGATCCTCTCCGGAGTAACCGAACGATAGCAGGACTTACAAGGATAATCGATGGCGAACTGGATACGGTCTGAACCGATCTCAGATATACATGCTTGAAGCATACGACTTGAGTAATGGCCAGATGTGGTGATGTGAAGATTGTTGGCGAAGTAATCACGGATAAGCTTCTTATTGGACATTGGCATGGGGGGGGGGGGGGGGGGGGGAAACGCTTTCGGTTAAGTTTGTGGTCCAGCCGCCAGACATCGCCCGTGATGCCCTCGCCGATATGTCCAAAACATCATCTGGAGCTGTCAACGCGAACAAGATGCACAGTGTCCGGCGTCAGCAACCATAGCGCCTGCAAGTTGCGAGGTTTCGATTACCTCTATCCGTAGACTTATTTCTTAATCGAGAGACATTTCTAGGGTAATCATCTCGTGTTTCCTCTTGTTTCCTCCTGGTCCGAGGGAAGCTCCGGGTGACCTGGCCTCGGACCTTCCCAATCTGTAAGTTCTCTCCGAGAACTTGACGTCAGATCATCGGAGATGATCTACACGCACTTGGGAACAAGGTGACTTGGTGATTCTTTGTTCTCGGAGAGCAGGAGACCAACCCAAGTGACCAGGTTCCGGAGAGTCCTCTCTGCTCAATCACAGATTGAGCAAAGGCTGGTCAGGGATCGGGTTGGTCACCAGTCCTCGCCGCCTAATCTGTAAGTTCGCCAGGTAACCAAAAGGAGAACGGCCTCCCTTAGCTTCCCAATAATGACCAGCCTTTGCTCAATCTGTGTTTGAGCAGAGAGGACTCTCCGAGAGCTGGTCACAGCTTCCTGGGATGTCCCTCACTTTCGGGAACCTATCGAACATCCTGCTAGTGCACATGGCAAGTATATGCGAAGCCAATTGAGTTTTAAACCCGTGAGCAGAAACTGCCAACCAAGGTCGCTTCTTGTAAAATTCACCATGGTGTAGACGAGGATGCATATAGACGGGTACCTCGAGCTCGGTAAGGGTCTGCCATAGGACATCATAGCTTGGGTGATCGAAATAAAGCATCTTTCCATGGCTATCTAGTCCTTCTTCTGCCCACTCTGGTGCTTCCTCGTTTGATACATTCTGGTAATCGTTGGGGATCTGCGGAATGTGTAACAGGCGTGCTCAGCTGTTAATGGTCTGTAGTCGTGAATTGCGGTGTGATAGCTCACGATGCCGACGAAGTTGTCAATAAGGAGGAACATGGCCCCCAATGATGATCCCTTCGAGCGAACATTTAGGTAGATTGTCAACTCACGTTGCTCCACACATCTGCGCGCTTCTTTCGCCGCCTCTTCGGGCCTGATCATGCAGATGGGCAGCAAAGTTGGCGAAACGATTCTCGTGACCTTTGCATTGGGCAGCGACCCAGATGTGCAGGAATGCAAGTATTAGAGAGATATGTGCAGTCTGGCCAGCCTCAATGCAACGAACTCGTTGGCCTCTCGAGCTAGAGCTTCACCTTCAGCTGAGCTGCGGACCGGGTGAAGTAAAGCTGAGCACCTGAAGCTCAACACCGGTCTCATCCATCTCTTTGATACGGCCGACGTTGTTGTACAAGAAACGCATAAGCCAGCTGAAGTAACCGCTTGTTTGTGCGACGGAGCAGACATACATATCAGGCATAGCCTTCTCCATGATTTTGGCAGCTTCAGGGCTGGCAAAGTTGACAGCATCCCAACTCAGGCGTGGGAGATTCCTGCAGAGGATGGTGAGTCATGATAAGGGATGGAAGAGCAAGCAAGCGGAACTGTTAGTGAGGTACTTTGTAACAAGCAAGTCCGTCGGCAGGTGAGATACTGCTGCACGTGATCGAACAAAACGACGCGCCAAGCTCTGCAGGTTCGGTAGACAAAGCCAGGAAGTTATTGTCAACACAGGCTAAGTGATAGGAGGCCCTGAAAGCCATACTCTTCTAGGATGATCTGAGAATGCCATCGAAGCGTAAGGTCAGCTTGCCATCCTATATACCATTCGGCCGTAATCGTAACGTTGCGCCGGCCGCCTCTGAGGTCACTTACCTTTCCCCTCATATTGACTTGCTATATAGTTCTGGAGCTTCTATAGGAACTCTACCAGTGAATGAAGTGGGCGTGTATTCTGTAGGAAGAAACAGAAGTGACTTCCACAACAAGCTTAAGCAGACCAAAAAGCCTCAAGGGACGTGCCGATCTCATGCTGTGGCTGCCGAGATACGCCGTGATTTCTTAGAGGCGAAGATCAGTGGGGAAGTCATCCGCCTCAATTATTTACTACTGCTTGCGGCTATCTTTATTTGCACTTCGCCTATGTGCGTGCACACAGTCGAGCGGACCGTATGAACCTGTGGTGTGTACGACCACGCGCCACGAATCGGCGTTGTGTAATGGACTACTCGCAACGAGGATGCTTTCGAAGCCTGCTCTGCCCTGCTTTACAACGTGGCTAAATGTCAGTCAGAGCCTGAAATTTTTACCACTAACATTCGCATTTGCCTTCATTCACAACGGCGCCACAGCTGGTCGCAAGGCCAGATAAGCATTACCTTTGAGAGCACCTCTACAGCCAACATAGTCTTGAGAGGACTGTTCTTGCTCATCTGTCACGCACACCCATCCATCGCACTCCACCTGTGATGCTGCCAAGTGAGTTTCGCCGGGTTCTGCTCAATCCAACTTGACCAGCACACAAGGAACGAAGTGGAGGGAGGGCGCGAACCAAGCAGCTGAAGCAGGGCAACTGCCTGTTCCCTTGTACTTCATATAGACGCCTCTTTCACTTCTTCCTCGACAATGTCCTTCTTCGGTGGACTGTGAGTGAGGGCTTTGTGTATATTGGCAGGAGGGAGAGATGCAGGTGCTGATCCAGCTCAACCATAATCACACACGCAGCAAGCAGAAACAGACTGTGGTCAGGCAGTCGAAGCCAAAGGTGGGTTGATTGGAAGGGTGTGATAGTTACGACTGCTCTGACTGCCTCTCATAGACCGCTGGTACACAGCAATACGCCCTCAAGAAGTGAGCGAGCCATCGACCTGGCAAAGGACGCTACTGTTGATGGGTAGGAAAATGGACTGATCGTTTAAGAGGACAGATACGCAGATGCGACACTCGGTTCAGGCAACCTACGTCAAGCAGTCAAGCTGCCAGAGGGAGAGGACTTGTCTGAATGGCTCGCAGTGAATAGTGCGGTTGGCATGGAATTGCCACCATTGGATACAGCAGAGCTGACATTCACATGGACACGCGTCTGTGACTCTCGTTCCCATACAGCACTGGATTTCTTCAACCAGATCGATATGCTATATGGCACTATCACAGAGTTCTGTAGTGCTCAAGAATGTCCTGTCATAAGCGCAGGTCCAAGGTGGGTATTTTACCGCACTACATTGCCGCTGAATACATGCGAAGAATCGTCATACTGACAGACAAGTTCTCTGCATGTCACAGGTACGAGTACCACTGGCAAGATGGAAAAACGTTTAAGAAGCCCGTAAAGCTCTCAGCGCCGGGTAGGCCTGATCATACCGTCTGTGGAATATGCACGTGTTCAGCAGTACTGAACAACCGCTACCATCTCGCCTGTCCTTTCGTCACAGAATATGTTGACCAGCTCATGAGCTGGGTGCAAGAGCAATTAGACGGTGACGAGATTTTCCCAAGCAAGATTGGTATGTCTGTCCTACAGCTCGATCTATTGCAACTGAAAGGCGTTGTGTAGCTGATACACCTGTTTATTCCTTCCCTCTTGTCTATTCAGGCGTACCTTTCCCCACGAACTTCAGAGATACAGTCAAAACATAGTACGGCGGTTATTCCGTGTCTATGCTCATCTATATAATCATCATTTTGCGCAACTGTGCGCTTTGAGCATCGAAGGTGGGTGACTGGGGACATCAAGATCTTGCTAGCGTAAGTTGAAAGACATGTTCCCTGTTAGCGCATATCAACACCTCTTATAAGCATTTTCTGCTTTTCGTCAACGAGGTATGTGTCACTCTCCCTCGTTCTTCGTACTATTGCCTTGGGCAGCCCACCAGCACCAAGTTGACTCGTCCACCTTCACTGGATCTACAGTTCGACTTAATCGATGCTAAAGAATTGGCACCCCTCGCAGAGCTTAACGAACCCATACTCAGAGAAGCTTCCTAGCCATTGCCGCTTTCGGCGGGACAGCGACGGAACCTGTACTCCATATCGGTGGTTTGCTTGTTGTATACCTATGGTCTTTCACAAATCCATCTTTTCATCAATATCCTGGGTCGCAAAGCTCAGAACTTGACTGTTCACATCTGTTTTTCAGTTTCAATGACTCTTGGCAGGTGAAACATTCCAATTCCCGTCGACGGCTGCCGGGAAGGACAGGTCCTTCCGCTTGAGAAGTCAGCTACTTGTGCAAGTTTTCATTCCAGCCATAGTCACTACTAAGCATCTCTGACATACAGAAGTCTGAAGCCTGACGAGGAGGGGTACGGGTAGGCAACGACAAGTGACTAACTGGTAAGCTCCGGCAGACTGCAGTACCTCTTATTGAGCAAGATGAAGGGAAGGGAGCATCCTCTATGGCTAAAAATCACCGAGCAGATACTTCGATGCGGCGTTCGGATATATTGCTCAAGTGGCTATGCATTGCCTTCGTAGTGCTTATCGGTACCCTACTTGAGGCGGTCTGCTCAACCTGCGGGTCTGGCTGGGATTTTGCAAGGTAGGTCACCTTGCCTTCGAACAGTCTTCGCGCAGTTCTGAACACTGATGCGCTTCGAATATCGACTATTCCGGATTTGTCGACCGATACATTGGCATCCGTTTCGATAACGCCGCTAGCATGCGCAAAGCGCAAAGGACCGTCGTATCCACTTGACATTCGTGCTTCGGAGACAAGCTGGAATGGTATAGCTCCTGGGACCGCACAGGCTGCAGCAAGACACACCGCGCCGGTCATCTGAAGACTGGGATGTGGCGCGCCCATGCTGAACGGTCGAACGTTGATGTCTATCTCTTCCGTACTCAATCGGCGACCAGCCGTTGTGGTGTATATTGAAGGCGGGCCGCAAATACATAACTTGGGAGTCCCAGGAACCTTGGCTGCTGCCTCTATGCTTGCAGCAAGTCCCATTGCTACCGCACCTGCACACCTGATCGTCATCAGGATTTCTGTGAGAGGAACAAGCGCGACCGGCAGTTCAGCCCCATGCAGACCAAGATCCTGAGCTCGAACAAAGACGAAGGGGTTCGCGGCATCGACGAGGGAAACCTCCACGCAAGCCAGACCCAGGGAATTCTTTGGTAGGCGAAGCGTGTCTAGACCGCGCCCAGTGGGGAGTAGCTTGCCTGTCATGGAACCAGCTGGGTTGAGGAACGCGAGTCTTATCGGAGACCCAGGATGCGACACGCCGTCCTAGGGTTGCATCACGATCAGCTTGATCCCTTTCCCTCTCAGCCACTGGCATCACCTACTATCACACAGTCTCCTTCTTCGACCGGCAACCCGTTCTTAAGATTAAATGTGGATTTCAGCACCACCCCTGTATTGGTGCTAGGACAGTTTGATGTAAGCTCGATGCACGAGCAGACGATGCCTGCGGAATCCGCTTACTTCCTAATAGTGACAGTCACTGGTCCGGACTTGATCTCGGATGTTACGAAACCTTCTTCAATTGAGAATGGACCAACTCCTGAAGCCATGTTGCCACAATTACCCTGTGTGAAACATACGATTAGCTGAATCCGCAGGTACACTCTATTCGTACCGACCGAGAAGTCCAGTGGCCCACCGCCAATTGGTACAGCAACAAAAGTGTAGTCGATGTCAACGCCTGGCTCTCCACTGCGGGCGACCGCGGCAATCTTGCTGGTGGTACTGGAACCACCACCACAGCCATTGAGTTGACGACCGAACTGCACGAAGGGAAAGCGTCTAAGGTCATTTAAATGTCCGACTCGCGACATTGTGTGACTTCGTCCGCTCACTGGGTCGGGCGATCCCATGGCAGCAAGGAGTATGTCATCCCAATCCTTCTTGTTCGCCGGAAGATCCGGGGCTTTCAGGAACAAGCCCTTGGACTACCAAGCATGACTTGAGCTTCATCGCGGCTTCCCATTCAGCAGTCAGAGCTTACTGTACCAGCTCTCATAAGGACGGCGGTAAGCTTGCGTCTTACGAGACCTTGCTCGCTAACAGCGTGTGTCCGTGTGATGGCCATCCCGAACAGGTTCTCGAGCTGATGGAATGGTCTTGATGAAGGTGGGAAGAAGGTTCACTTTCATACTATACAAGGGCAAGCTCTTGCGCTTGGCCCCTCGGTGTGTTCTTATTACAGAGTCCATCGCCGTAAGGTCTTCAGCCACTTGACGGAGGCTATAGCTGGAGGGCTCCGGGCGCATTGGGGAACAGAAGGAAGCGAGCGGCCTCTTCGAGCTCCGTTTGTTGAATCCTCGGTCTTGAAGATCCTCCGCCTGATCGCACGATCGAAAAATGTTGCCGGGGTGGGAAAGGCTGCCGCCGGCATTCAAGTCGAGTTGGACGGAGGAAGGAGGTGCTCCACTTCTCACCTCCTGAAGCAAAAGGCGGAGCGGAGGGAGGCCTTCAATGCCTTCTCAGAGGTTCAAGAAGGATTTTGTGGAGCCTCCACTCTTGTCTCTCTTCTCTCTCGAACAAGCATCGTTCTGGTCTTCGGTCTGATATATACAGCTTCGAAAGCACTGCAGCTCAACGCAAGATCCGTCAAAGTCTGATAATCCATCCTCACTCGGTGACCCGTTAGACTTCCAGGATGCCCAAAGGTTTGCATCTAGCCAAGGTCGAGCCTTACGAGGTTCCGACACCCAAAGCCGTATACAATCTCAAAGTGTACATGATCGCCATGATGGGCTGGGCTGCGGCACTGAACTATGGCTATGATCTTGGCTTCATCGTAAGACTTGGCCGACCTCCTCTGTCAAGCTGCGCTCTTCTCTGACCGTCATATACTTCCTCGCAATGTCAAACAGGGTACCACCAAAGTGAGCACACGCGCTCCACATCCGGTGGGCTGAGGGTGGTGAGGCTAACTGCGAGTCACTTGCAAGTCTCTCAAGTCTTTCGAAAGCTACATGGGCATGCTCGACGACAAAGTATTTGCGAAGGAATTCGGATCGAATATTGTGACAATGTTCACAGCAGGTGCTGTTGTCGGAAGTGCCGTTTTCGGTCCTTTCACCCGTAAATTTGGAAGAAAGCCCCTCAATATAATTTGCGCCGTTCTCTTCATCCTCGGATCCATAGTACAGTCATGTGCAGGCATGGGCAATTCAGATGCGCATGCCATGATGCTGGGAGGACGCTTCCTTAACGGTATCAGCGTTGGTGAGTCCATCGGCCTTCTCCGACTCCTTTCCTCGCTTGCCAAAATTGACACGAGTCATTGAATGAACAGGTGGCAGCAATACCATCGCACCCTACATTGTATCGGAAATGTCTCCTCCAAGCATCAGAGGCCGTTTGGTCGGTATTTACGAAATTGGCGTTCAGCTTGTAAGTTGCATACGAAACAGCCGTGACAACATGGTGGCTTCCCGGCTAATTCAGTCCCGAATCGTCCGTACGCTTACTTCTTCATACTTCATAGGGATCGACACTTGGATTCTGGGTTTGCTACGGACTCGCCCGTCATCATTCGGATAACGAGCGGCAATGGAGAATACCATTTTTCCTTCAACTCATCATGGGGGGTCTATACCTCCTCGGCGCTGTTCTAGTCGTAAGCGAATATATCTTTAGCTGACCCAAGCGTGCGTTGTGCTCACGGACGTTATGTCTCCAGCCTGAGTCACCTCGTTATATGACTAAATTTGGACGTGCTCGAGTCCTTTCGTCTTTGGCTTACATCCGAAACCTACCAGAAGATGATCCGTGGCTCAATCTTGAAGCAGACGATATCCAACGACAATACGAGCAAGAAAAGCTGCTCGTCGGCTGGAAAGGGTTCTTCAAAGAGATTCGGGCCAAGAGCATTCGAAACCGACTCTTCATGATTACCTTTTTGTTCATCTTCTTCCAATTCTCCGGCACAAATTCGGTCAACTGTACGCTCAGTAGAAAGCGTGAACTTGCTTTCGGGACTTCACAGCTGATCATTGCGATTCTTTCAGATTATTCACCAACCATCTTCAAGAGCTTCGGCGTAACAGGACAATCGGTATCTTTCCTCGCGACTGGCATTTATGGCATCATTCGATTGGTCGCAATCTTGGTGGCTATGGGCTACGCTGTGGACGCATTCGGTCGGAGAAGGCTTCTTATGATCTTCGGTGGTCTCATGGGAATCTGCATGTGGATCATCGGTGCTCTAGGTGCGTGGATGTGTTACCTATCGGTCTGACCAGCCTATCCTCCTCTGACTGTTTGCATCCCCCCCCCCCCCCCCCCCCCCCCGGGACAATCAGTCAAGACGAAATCTGGTGGTTTTGTAGCACCTCTGATCATGATCTACATCTACGCTGCGGCTTTCTGCTTCTCATTTGCTGGCATCCCATACATTATCAATGCCGAAATCTGGCCTCAACGCTTGCGTCCATACTGTTTGAGTTACGGTGTCTTTGTGCACTGGGTCTTCAACCTGGTCATTGGAAAGTCAACTCCTGTAAGTAGGCTGTACACTTAAGCCGGGCCAGGTTTCAATTTTGACTCACTTTCAATATATATTCTCCCACCCTTTCCCAGTATATGGTCGAAACTATGGACTACGGTTTTTTCTGGTTCTATGCCGCCTTTTTGAGCATCTCCGTCATCTTCACCTACTTTTTTATTCCCGAGACAAGCGGTGTCTCGCTCGAGCGTATGGAGGAGCTCTTCGGTGGCCATAGTCCCGCTGCAATTGACCACAGCTCGAGGAGTGATACTGATACTGATAGTCAAGAAGAAGTGGAGAAGATGGGAGAGAAAAAGGTAGAGAAGCATGTATAGTCCTACGAACCGAGCTGGTGCAGTCTTCAGCTGTATGATCTGTGATTTGTGAAGAGTGAATCAAGCAAGTAGCGTAGCGTTCATGCCCTTAAAACACCGTTCATACAGAAGAACAGGAATGCAGACTGCCGAATTTCGAGAGAGAATTCTCAAAAGAGCTTTGATCTCAACTGTGGCCATCTGACAAGGTCAGTCTGTGCTTTGAGAAAGAGTGGCCGAGAGATGTCTTTGAAGGCTAGCTAGCCATAGGAGCTTCACACCTTGAGCTTATGGTACTGCATATCGGTATACATATGCTGCCCGCCCATTGCGAAGGGCACAATACGGCAATGGATATCACCAGCACGTGAAAGGCGTCGAGCAAACGAGGACCTCGTCTCAATGAAGCCTTCTGATCCTTGAGGTCCTTCCAAGCGACGTGATCGTGAACCATGGCAATGCTTCACGGCCAAGGAGAACGACACCGAGCTCGTGTCTGCACATACTTGCAAGTACAAGCAAGCCCTGAGAGGTACCGTACCGTATGCGATGGATGGCAGTTGCATCGCGTCGTCGTGGCATGCTCTGCTCACCTCTGGCCCTCCTTCGAGTTAACGCGCGCCAACGAGCCATGCAAAGTATGAAAGTCAAACCCCGAAATGTGCCAAGAAGAACCACTGTCTAAATTTACGGTATTTAATGGCCAGTCCAGATGACATATTTTGCAGCCTGGCGTATCATATGATGTGATACGTTCAGCCTCGCCTTACGACGCGCACGTCCAGCCAGCTCCGCGGCAGACAGACAGCTAACGGCAAAGCTAAACCCGCACCAGGGTTGTTGTGGGCATGCAGGATCGAAGGCAACAATAACACAAACCGTAGATTAAGTGGATAAGGTGCGCTGTCGTACGGTACTACTTGCAGGTCGGTACTTTTACCAGGCGGTAACGTGGGTTTCTTTCTTCCCTGCAGGATTG
Organism: Cystobasidium tubakii; assembly: GCA_024345325.1. Classification (NCBI taxonomy): domain Eukaryota; kingdom Fungi; phylum Basidiomycota; class Cystobasidiomycetes; order Cystobasidiales; family Cystobasidiaceae; genus Cystobasidium; species Cystobasidium tubakii. Next base: position 22,830 of record BROO01000001.1, on the reverse strand, counting down.
GGCCCCATAATGCTACTCACCACAGCCCTGGCTGCTGGCCTGCTGCTCCTGTCTACTGCAGACGCGCATCAGCAACAGATAGAGACTCTTCATGCGAGAAGGAGCGTCCCACATGATGTAAGAACCAATCTCGACGCCAGGGCCGGCGTGCTACTTGCACCAACAAGAGGGGAGCTTGGCTTTGAAGAGCAGTGGCCATAGCAGCTGCCATTTGTTGTGCATTCAGTGCGTTAGACGCGGCGAACTGCTGAGCTATCTAATGGAAACCCTGCATCATGGCTTCCATCATGTTTTCAAACATTGGAACATTGGCTCCTTGAGGTGAGTCGTCGGCCATCTTTTCTATTTGAGGTTGAAGGACCAAGACTGTGCCGATCTGTAGCAACAGTCGAGGATGCGAGGTGAAGATGGACCGGGGAGATGGATGTGATGTTGTTAGCTATCAGCTCTCGACTCGAGCCAACCACAATCGCCACTTCGATTTGCGAGCAGAATCTTGCGACAGCGGGACCAGGAGAGGTGATATCCGATATATCAGGTCTTGAGGTAGCTGTGGGAACTCGTTGTAGCGTTCTGCGACTAATATTGCTGAAAACGAGTTCGAGCGAAGACAACGTAGGTGATCGAGCTAAGCGACTACAAATCATCACACCTCTCGTCCAGGAAGATGAAGGTAAGCATGCATGACCTGCGGGCGACAGCCTCTGCGCATTATCTGACGATATCCCATTAATATCACAGGCTACCTCTTCGAAAGTGTACCCTTTCTACTCGGAAGCGGCGGCACGCTTGTCTTTGATCTCACGATTATGGGTCAAGCATGCATCTATGCTGGACAATCTCCGAAATCTCACGATAAAACAGACTGCATTCCAGGGGAGGAGAGCTCTGGTCTTTTGGCACGAGGCAGTCATCATGATATGTGCAATAGCCAGGAACATAGTCGAGACCTGGAGGGTCGCCGGAACGCAAGTCGTTCGTGACCTGCTCTTTCGCACCTTCATTTAGATATACCAATCGTTTTATTCAAATCGGCAAACTCCTCGGTCAGTATCGTTTTGTCCTGTGCAATGCCAACAACACTCTGTAGCAAAATTAGGCATTGGTGTGTGATTCCTCTGTTGCGCAATGCAATGATAAGTAAATGAAATTTGCATTGTTATACCTGTAAACATCAGATTTCAGTATGCCATCTTCAGATCTAGATCTGTGGAGGGAACTGTATTGTTCAAATATACACAAATTATTTGTCTGAGTTGGCCACAATGTTTCCCGTTAGGCCTCGATTTGCAAGCTCTCTACGACGAGGTGTGCTAGTCTCCAGACCTCCTCATATGTGTTGTACAGTGGGGCCGGGCCAAAGCGAATCAAGGAGGGTGCACGACTGTCGACTAGGATGCCCTTGGCTTTTAGGCGGAAGACCATCTGCTCCAGAGTTTCGCTATACCTGCTCGTGTCGAGATCTATGCCGTTTGAGCTGTTACTTGTGGCAGCCTCGAAGAGGACCGACAGTGTTGAGCCACGTTGGTCCGGGTGCTTCGGCGAAACGCATCGTAGTCGAGTATCGCGCTTGTCGTTCGACTCTGTGCTAGGAAGCGTTTCTAGCAGATACTCCAAGTATGCAGTCAGAAGCTTGCCCTTGCGACGAATAGGAGCCATAATATTCTTGGAGGCCATACTGCCGGTAGCTCTATTCAACTTCGGAAGAGACTGTTGTGGACTTAATTGCGGAACCTGCGCGAAGATGGCCAAGCTCGCGTGGAGGGGTACGGTAGCGAGCTGAAAGCCTATCTGAGCTGGATTTCATTTTCCCATGCTTAGATGCGTAGACTCACCACGGATGGGTTGGAGAGGACAAATCCAGCTGCTCCCTCTCTGGCTCTAAAGTCTGGCACGGTAATAAAGCGTGATGAGAGGTCGTTTCCCCACCATCCAGAGCATCTTGTGGAAAAACACCAGGTAAATAAGAAGCGAGTCTTTGGAGTGTCAAGTGAGGGAATTACCTGGCTCTTTCAGATGTAGCATGCTTCTCATGAACAAAAAACCCAGCAGTTGCTCCGGGGCCTGCGCAGAGGTACTGAGGAGTGACATGGATGATTAGTTCTTCTTGGGGAGAGGTTCCAACCCTCACTGGCTTACCTTGTAGCTACACCATACTGCGAAATCCACATTCCAGTCGTGCAACTGTACGGGCACATTCCCCACTCCGTGTGCAATATCCCAGCCTACTATGCAACCCTGCGAGACAAGTGACAATGTCAATGAAGAAGCTCAAGAGGCCCATTACTTCCAGACTAGGTCTCACCTTCACTTGTGCAGCAGCAGTAACTGCCCGCATGTCGAGTAGCTGTCCAGTCCCCCAATTGACGGCACCAAACATAACCAAGGAGGCCGTCTCGCCGTGCTCCTCGATAGCTTTCAAAATGTCTTCATGCCGAATGCAGTTTTCTCCTGGCCGGGATGTGACGCCCACGAGGGCAGTGGCTGGATCATAGCCAGCTAATTGCACCTGTGATATGAGGGCAAACTGCAAGGAACACCACAAACTGTCAGGCTTTCAATCGGCTGGCGCAAAGACACACCGCTGCAATTGCCACCCACTCTATCGGAATTAAAAGCATCGACTTCGTAGATGATCTTGAAGCGCTGGGACGTCGGCCGATAGAATGATTGGAGTAGCACATGAAGATTGGTTGTTAAACCGCTGGCGTAGACTACTTCCGAGGGCAAGGCTCCGACAATATCCGCCATGCTTTCGATGTTCCGCCTGTCTGTCTCGACCCATGGCCGGTCGAAAGGATGCGAGACGTGGCCCTTAGTACCCCTGTATTAAGGAAGCGACACCGTGAGTCTCTCGGCAGGCAGTACAGATTGATCTCGAGAACTCACACTGTGCTCCATGCTTCTACTTCTTGCTGCAGCAGCTTTCCGACATCTTTTGGACACGCCCCTAGTGCGTGCGCTGCAAAGTATATGCCCCCGTCTGCTGCGAGTGGGATGTCGAACTGTCCTCGTATGCTGGCAAGGCTGTCATGCTCGTCGAGATATGCAGCAAAGTCGGCGGAGTCCTTGGACAACCCCGACGCGACCTCGATCTCGTTGAGCAGCTCGAGGCCGGTGGCAGCGACAGCGGATTCCATATGGCGTGCGGTGAACGCTACAGCGTCGCAGTCAATCTCTTGCAGATATAGCAAGACAGCGTTCTCAGACCCGTCCAGCTAAGCTCATGGGCAACCAGCTCGAGCTTTTCGCCACTGGCAGCGTCGGCCGCAATGTGCCGTGAGCCGATGTGCCGTTCGCTGCAGAAACAAGGCGAAGGTGCTCTTCCTCAGGCTCGCCGCTGCATCAAGGCTCGCTTCGCCGAGTGTCATCCGCAGCTCTGGTATCATAGTCCAATCATCATACCGCCAGGCCTTCGCTATCTAGTAGGCACACGAAGCGGGAGCCGCCGAGTGACAGCAGCCTGAACCTGCGCTGTGGACGGGAATGAACACCAGCAGCAGCAGCTACCGCACGACCGGCAGCGGCCTCGAATCACTCACTCGGGCAACAGCCACGGCGCCACTATCGTCCACGAGCCATTCTACCAGAAGAGGAGCGATTGCTTGTCGCCGCTGCCGTCGTTTCCGGTATGTCCACTGTATTTCCGGCTCCGCCTGTATTATCGCAAGCCGGATGTGCTCCTTTGTAGAGAAGAAGTCTGACAAGAAGCGCACATGTACCCATTTTAACAAATAGGTCTAAATGTACAAATAATGGCGGACAGCCTCCATGTCAAGCCTGCATCAAGGCGGGGTTGCCAGGAGAATGTACTTTCATCAAAGGCAATTCGAGCGTAGACCGACGCGATACCAGGCCTCGTAAGACGAACAGACGTCTCCATGCGTCAAGAGCATCAGATCCTGGGCTTTACGGGGCCACTACTTTGGCCGGCCCGTCTATGGGAGGCCAGTCCCAGGGAACCTCACCTAGCATGTCTCCAGTCCCTTCGTCATCGAAGTCTACTACACTTGGACAGACTGAGATCCCCAGTGATCAAATGCTGCCCACTCTTGAAGAGATAGATGCCATTCTGCAAACGTTCTTCTCGTGGGTTCGACAACGGCTTTGAAAGACAGTAACATTCTGCCTGACGATAGTTGCTTCTCTACCTAGGACCGTCTTTCAAGTCGGCTTTCTGCACAAGAACGCCTTTCTATCGAAACTTCGGCAAGATAAAAAGCAGATCAGTCTCTTCCTTCTTTTATCAATCCTTGCCACTTCGGCCGCGGAAACACCTTCGGTTATTGCAAGGGTGGGAATGCAAAAGGCAAAGGAGGAAGCACAAAGATATTTTGACAAAGCAGCCCGGATGGCTATCCAGGAGATTGCAGAACCCAGCTTGGAACGCATTCAAGCGTTTTACCTGCTTGCTCAAATAGACTGGACTAGCGGACGTGGCTCCCGGTGTTGGGTATTTATGGGTACGTGCCACTTCTAGTAGGCTGTATCGTCATCTGGGCAATCAGACTGATAGGGAGCGACAGGTATTGCACTTCGTCTGGCGAGCATACTTGGGCTGGAGAATGCGTCTACATACAAGGCTACGCAGGAGTCGCCAGCGGAGCAGCAGATTGCCGAAGAGGAAGCTAGAAGAACGTGAGCTCGTTAACCAAGCAACTTGCAATTAGGCACTTACGACCGTTTTCACAGAGTATGGCATCTACTGATCGCAGATGAGTACGCCATTTTGAACTCTGCCCACCTCAATCAGTACGACTAATCGTCGCCTGGTGTAGCTGCCTGTCATGCTCGAAAGGACGGCCCGCTTCGGAGCTCTCCTCAAGAATATCCATTCCGATGCCGTGTGACGAGGAGGACTTCCTATTTGGAAGTATTCGACTTGATCCCAATTTTACGACTACGGTATGTCACGTTCTCTTCGTAGCATCTCTCTCCTATCTTAAGTTCTTCGTTGCTCGCAGAGTTCATCTACAAGCCTGTTTGGTAATGTGTGAGCAGGACCCTCGTTAACATGCAAACGCTCCCCTGACCTCTGAAAATGCAGGTGCCTCGTCTACGCGCTTTGGGGTGTGTCCGAAAGTATAACACAGTTCGGAATGCACATGACTGAATGCTTTCGACAGGACGTGCAGCGCGGTTGGCGTGCAACGCTTCCAGCACGAAGTTGCCGTCACCGTGGACTCCCGAGTAAGTTCGGCAACAGCCCTAGGTCGCAGCATCGACTCTGAGATAGCACTTCATCTTTCAGATGCGAGTATCAGGATGTGCTTGCCACTGCAGCCATGTGGTCGAGCTCACTTTCACCACGTTTACGGTACACTTCGATCAACCTCTCGGGTCATAGATCCAGACAGTTAGACCTGGTGCGCCGAACTTTGCTCCTTTTCGGGTGATTTCATGGCTAACGATTGTCGATTAAGCCCTTCGTCTTCATTCATCTCATCTATCATGCTGTCCATATCGTAGTCCGTCGTTCCTACCTAGCCAACCTCGTTTGGGCCTTCCATCCGGGAAATGCGCACGTGCAAGCGTCCGAAGCCAGTCAAAGTGGCTCGCCACCTGGCTTCTGGCAGACATGCGCACACGACCTGTTTGACAATGCGTACAAGCTCATAGACATTGCCATGCAATATGATCGCTGTGGTGGTCTTGACAACACCATTTCTCCGCTCATGGGCTTTGGTGTCTTTCAGGCTGCTGCAGTACTCACCTATCTTCATAGGTGGTATTGGCGTAAGTCCCCCGGCGCCCTCGTCCCATGTTGCGGACTACCCCGCTGACCAGAATAACCTTCAGTCTGTCCGCCGTTGTATCCCGAATCTTTCAGGATCATTCAGGTAGCGCTCAGCCTTCTGCACAAATGCAAAGCCCGCTTCGAAGTGGCCAAGTCATGGTGTGACACATTAGATGCAGCAGTTTCGTCGTCATGGGGAAGCTCCTCTTCCTTTCTCTCCGCAACGGCCGCAAGGCATATGCTAGAGAGCGACGGCTATACAATCGATCCACTAGAACCTGTGTCGCCATCCAAAGACGGTTCTCTCACTTCAGAAAACAGCACGACAAGGCCAGATGCAGAACATCAACCTGTGCCATCCATGCTGTCGGTGCAGCAGGCAGTGATGCAGCCTCCCCAATATTGTCCGCCGGCACAACACCTACAGGCCGATGAAGCGGCCACACTTGGGTTCGATCTAACGAGCAATATCTTCTCGTTGGAAAACTTGCAGAATACCATGTTTACGAGTGACATGCCTCTAGTCGATACGCGAGACCTTCTGGACTTCACGGGGGACATAGGTGCGCAAGACAATGGGAGCGCGGACGTGTGGAACTTCCAGTTTTAGAGATTGGCTTTGCGAAGCCGTCACGAATGTCAGCACAGTGGTCTTAGAGAAGGATCGTCTATTCGACCGGGAGCTGCAGCAGTAGCTGAGGTAGCCTACGCCCACATTGTAGCATGCATTAATGTAGTACAGCTGCTATATACAATAAAGATCTAGACCTATGAATGGTACTTTATTACTCAACTTCGTATGTACCATCATAGATCTAGATTCTATGACTGGTACTATTAGAAATTAGATTCAATTGTTTATTACATCTTGCATTCAATCCAATTGTAACATCCTTAGAGCTAGCTCTTATGGATGTGCTTGCGCAATCACAAGATAGCTTGTACTGCATCAGCAGCAATTGCGAGACCTCCAATCAAATTTATTTCAGAACCCACATGTACGAGACGGAGGTGCAGAAATTATCTATGCAGGCACTCTGTGATATTCGGGAGCCGACTGTAGTACACTACAAAAATATTGAGAACTACTGACATCCTTACCGTCCCCTGTCTCAATTGCTTGCTTTGTTTGACGATACCCTACTCGTCAAAGACTTTCTCAATAATCCTCCTGCCTAGTGATCTCTTCTTCATCTTATCTACAACTTGATCCTCATTCATCTTCCGTTCCTCTCGGATTGCATCGATCTCTGAAAAGTCCATCTCGTCTGTCTTGATAAATGGCGATTTAATGGTGAATTTCAAGACAACGTAAAGTCCAATGATAATGAAGCAGTTGATGTAGTTGCTAAGGAAGCTAGAGGCGGAGAAGTTGCCAGGGAAGAACACGCTGAAGCCAGAGAAGAGACTGGGAAATTTCCAAAAAGTCAGCATATGTTAAATTCCAATTGAAGCAGCACTGGGCTTTAGCTTACATAACCAAGAAGCAGAAGACTGCGGTTGCATAGGCACAGTATGGCTGTCCCCAAGATTTATATGGGAGCTCGTTCCGGCTGATACCCTGCTTCTTGAGACCGTAGAAGAAGCGAAGATACGCGATACTGATGATCAGCCAGACATTCAGACCAGCGACTGCGATGAGGTTGATGAACCAGCCGAAGACAACGGCCGGGGTAGAACTCGAGACGTTGAGATATGCGAGAGGGAGGAAAAGCGATGAAACGCAGACTGCGAGGTAAGGGCTTCCTAGTCGATTGGTTTTCAGCAGCCACTTGGGTGCAACACCGTCAGAGGCCAAGCCGACAAGAGTGCGGGAAGCCAGGAAGAGCACACCGTTGCCCGAGGAGAAAGCCGAGGTGATGACGATGGCATTGATGATAGAGGGAAGTGCTTTGATGCCGGCAGTTTGAAAGGCGAGGACAAAGGGAGATCCGGCAGTTCCGGATGCTGTGCCAATCCGCTCGTCGTTGCTGTCGAGAATGAGGCCGACCACAAGGAGAGAGAAGAGGTAGAATATCAGGATACGCCAGCTGCATGGCAGTGAATCAGTAATGATCGCCTCGAGTAGGCTTTGCCAAAGAGTCTGCCTACAACACTCGTCGCATAGCTTTAGGAACGTCGATTCTTGGATTCTTGCATTCACTACCGATAGAGGTGGCAATCTGAATGTTGCCCATGGCGAATGCTGCATTGATGAGGACGCTCCAGAAAGCCAGGAAGCGACCCGTCGAGCCAGAAACGAGGTACTCCTTGATTGGTTCATCGCGCCAATATCGGCCGCCAATGTACTCCCCCGACGGGGAGCCGCCCCAGTCGACAATAAGACCCGCCATGATCAGGCCGATAATGAGGAGGATCTTGAGTATACCAAAGCCAAACTCGACCTCACCGTAAAATTTGACCGGTAATAGGTTGAAGACAAATATGATGACCATGAAGACTGAGACAAAGATTGCTAGGTTGAGGTCTGGACGCCAGAATGCGATGAGTGATGAAGCGGCCACGATCTCGGCGGGGGCAGTGATGGATAGGAGATACCAGAAAGTGTAGCCAGTGGTGATACCAAGGGCTTTGTCTGTGAACATGGGAATATGACGAATGAAACCGCCAGAGATGGGCAGGAAGGCAGCTGTCTCGGCTGATATGAACGCTATGCCTGCAGTACAGAGACCCATGACGGCCTGGGGACGGGTCAGGCTCATCAGACATGTTCAACTACGCATTGGAAAAGTGGTGCCCACGTAGCCGAGTAGGATGCCCAGGGGCCCAGCGGTGGCGAGCGCCGAGCCAGAGCCGAGGAAGAGACCTAGGGCACCAGCAAGAACGCAATGAGCGAAGGAACCTCTCCCTTGGATTCGGTCAATGGCTCACCGGTTCCGATACCAGAAGCGAGTGCTATAATGGACAGATGTCGAGCTGTCAAAGACCGTTTGAGCTGTGCTTGCTCTTGTGCTGCTCGTCCGCTATAAAAGTATTTGCTCTCCGCAAGGGGCCTGCTCGAGACCTGTACGCTCGGTTCAAAGTCAGTGTGTCATCAACATAGGCTCATATGTACACTGCATACCGGAACACCTCTTTCCTCTGCGCCCAATCCGCCATCTAGTCACGATTGGCAACATTCAGCTTAGGATCAGCTTGCGCCAGAATAGTACAACACACCCTTGTCGATATCTTCGCTGCTATTGCGAGAAACCTGTGCAGGCGCGATAGCAAGACCTTGCATGATGGTGTCTTTGTCTTGAAGCTTCCGTAGCAACCTATGATGGGCTGGGCAGCCAAAGGACCGTACCGAGACTTGAAGAAGAGGAGCAGGGTGGAAAGACAGGTCATTTAAGGAGAAGCAGTCCAAGTCCGCTTATCCATTAAAGGCCTATCTATCGAATGGCGCCGGTCGCCATCATGACGCGCAGGCTTCCCGTAGCGGTTTCCCTGGTCAGCAGGTCAGCCGGAGGGTGAAGGGCGAGTGTGCCGATGTGCCTATGTGCCTATCGCCAGGCGGTTGGCGTGGGCCGACGGAGCTCGCGAGCTTATCGGCCGAGCGGTCCGCCGATCCGGATCCGGATACTGGCAGACGTAGTTCAAGCCTGGCTAAGTAAACATACAATTCTCCTGGTCGCCGGTGCAGTGGTACCTTACAGTAACTGTAGGCATGTCAAGCAATCTCGATCACCCGCGTGAGCTGCAGGTCCAGCTGGACACGGGCTGCACCCTCCAGGGCTATGTCGATACAGCACCTCTCTCTGCAGTGTCGACTGCTGTCACAGGACAGAAGGGCGACAGGGCACCCGTAGCCAAATGGCTCGGAATACCCTACGGCGTAGCAGAGAGGTGGAAGCGTATCTCGAGTCCGGCGACATGGGAGGGTATTCGAGAATGCTACGAGTTCGGCCCTATACCCAGCCAGCCTGCACCTGGACCCCCACTTGAAGCTGTCTGGGATTCGGCTCCAGGGTATCATCTGCGAACACACATCCCGCAGAGCGAGCAGTGCTTGAGCGCAAACGTTTTCAAGCCTGCGAGCAACTTAGCATCGCCAATCGCCGGCCAGCCCCTTCCTGTCTTTGTCTTCATATAGTGAGAGCTGTGGTTTTCGGATATTAATGATCCATACTGATGCTTGCATGCACTGTTTACAGTGGAGGAGCTCTCCGTATTGGTTGCTCGACCAAGATCCGCCATGACCCTACGGAGCTCATTCGCCACTCCGAGCATACGGGAAAGCCTATCCTCGTCGTGACCTTCAACTACAGGGTCGGAATCTTCGGTGTGTCGGACTGCCTTTCCTGACAAGTGCGCCTGGCTAAGGTTGATTCGTCTGGTCGCTTCAGGATGGCTCAATCACCCCGATATTGCAGATGAGGAAGGCATCTGCGGCAACATTGGACTGCACGACCAGCTGTACTTCTTTCGATGGCTTCAACGTAACATCAGCAGATTCGGAGGAGACCCCGCTAGAATTACAGTAATGGGCAACTCTGCTGGCGCTTTCAGTATTGCCGCTCTGATGACTCGCAACCGATACGAATCTCCCGAAAAACTCTTCACCAACGTCATCTTCGAGTCAGGAGCGCCCTGCACAATGTCTTTTCGGTCAGGTAATAGCTACTTCCCCTACTATGATCAGCTTTTAGCAAGGGCAGGAGTATCAAAAGACGCCTCGCTGCAAGAGAGATTGCAAGCGCTCAGAGGATTGACTACTGCAGACTTGATGGACTTTGAGAGCAAGAACTTTCCCTTCGGCAACTATGGTTGTTCGCTAGAGACGGGCCCACATGCAGTGTTCGACCAACATCCATTCGACCGGTTTTCAAAAGGCGACTGGGATCCGCACGTCAAAAGCGTCATGATTGGCTGCGTGGAGCACGAGGCTTCGCTATCGGGCGCTCCCTTGAAGGTCAGTGCGCAGGACCGTCTGACAGACAGCCAATGGGGAGTTGACATTGCATGTGGACATCAGATCAACACGCCTCAAGGTCACTTGGCTAACATCGAGAGATTCCCAGAAGCCCTTAGACTCTCTTTGAAGGCTCTTTACCCTGTGAATAAAGAGACAGAGAGCACCGTCACGGCCCCTGGCAATCGCTTACTTGCGCATCATATCTTCGCGGGCCCAGCTTACCAGTACGCCATTTTAATTTCGTGCAGTAGGCTCGATATTGATATCTACTCCCACATAGTCTGGCGCTCATTTTCGCCCTTATCCCTAATGCCTATACAAGCGAACTCCTGCCCACTTATGTCTTCCGATTCAATTCAATCAATTCTCATACCAATCCTGGCGCCAAATGGGGAGTGCACCACACCTCAGAGCTCGCTTTTGTCTTCAATGCCGACTCGCTATGGCCGGCAGACTCGCCGGAAAGCAAAACTGCAGAAAAGGTTGGGCAGAAGTGGGTCGAGTACATCTACACTGGTAGCCCTGGTGAGTTTCACAACCCATCTTCTCTCGTGTAAATGTATTCGATTGGCTAATTTATTTTTTCGATTCCTGCAGGCTCCGACTGGCCAAGATTCGATGCTTCCAAACAGCTTCGACTGGCCATAAATGGCGGAGGAATGACAGCTGTCGAGTCGATAATTGATGCACCAGATCAGAAACAGCTGGAATTCTGGCACAACACCTTGCAAGAAGGTGGTGCGGAATCTATTAGGATTTCCCCCTTGGTGGATGAATTTGGCAAGGCCGGTCTGGGGGAAACGGTTTGCGCTTAGAAACAAAGCTATTGGAGAGTGTATACAATAGGCAGCAGTCGATGTAAACATAGACATGACAGTAAAAGAGGGAAAAGGACTTTACACAGACAAGCTTAGCCCATCTTCGTTTCTGTAGTGCCAACTAGCATTTGGCAGCTCTCCATATCGAGGAACTTGGCAAGATCGGGCGGTACCAGCTGATACGTAGAAACATATCAGAAGACGATACATGTATGCTATGCGAGAGATGCTGCTTACCTGTCCGTATTCTGTATCCGTGATGACGCTCAGAAGATCTTGCATGGTATCGAAATAAAACTCGGCACACCCATCGTAGGGTGCCATTGGGATGTTCATAGATGTCAAAGTGGCAGTCTGTGACGGAACAGTGTGGTACTGGTCATATCGCTTCATCTTCGATTGGACGCAAGACTGAATGGACCCCGTTGACGATCATTTTAGTATGTAGCTACATTTGCTTCAAGCAGTGGAGGAACTGACCAGGCTTGTGAACACTTTGGCGTGTTCCTTAGACCAGTACGCCTGAAATCAACATAGATAGACATGACCCAGGTCAGCGAGGATACAAGCAGGGCTTTCCTCAAGGCGTGTGGCTACATTGAATTCCTCCTCGCTCAGGTCTGGCTTCTTGCGGAAGAGGATCGATAGCTTGACGGACATGGTGGTCTACAGTCTTGAGTTACCGAAATGCACAAGGGTGCACAATAATGTTTGTGTAGTCTGTGTGCGCCCCATCCTCGTCGCAGGCGTCGTGCCGGCCCATCGAGTCCTTCTCGGCACCTGCAAGCGTCGCTACTTTTCAAGTGCCGCAAAAGTAGCGAGCCGACGATAGCTTCGCACCGGCGCAAACGGCCGCTACCCCTCAGACGTGACCATCTCCCGCGCATGCAGAGTGGTATCACACATGTGGGTGACCCCGTTGAGACAGCCGTGCCCGTCCCTAGACCTGGCCGGCTCGTGAAAAGTGTGCTTTAGCCTCGACACCGGTGTTCGCGATATTTACTGCTGCTATTCGCATCTCCTGCTCTGGGCAAGCTATAGTCAGCTATACCAACCCGTACTAGAGCATAGCAGCAAGACACTATGGCGTCTCATGTGTCCATGATGGACGATGTTTTGATCTCCCAGCGTGAGTCGCGATCTGTCCTAGTCCACTGCAGGCTGGCTCTCAAGCTCGTGGAGATGTGAAAGCTTAGGCATCTATGCATCGCAGTGCCTCTTTCAATGGTCCGTGCAGCTCTCCGTCACCTCGTCTCTGCTTGTCCACAAGGCAGCGCGCTGCTCTCGAAGAACATCAAGAAGCAATCCCTCGAGCTGGACCTTCCGCTTCCTACCGCCGATCAGCTCTACCCGAAAGATCTAGAGGATGGCAACAGCCAAGTTCTCGAAGACTTTCTGGCCTTGACTCGGTAACTCGCAGCAAGCAGCTCGTGGCTGAATGCTATCACTTACCTTTTCCTTGCCCTCCGACATAGGTGCCTGTTCTCCTGTCATGCTGTCCACGAGTGCCTGCTGTACCTCACACATCTCTTCGGCAGCGTGCCAGAGGCTCAGTTGAAATGGGGCAAGAATTCCAAATGCTCCGTGATCTTGGCTGGCATATCGGGAGATGGTGAGTGATCAAACTGCAGAACTGTTCGGTACTCAAGCTGATTCCACAATCATTTGCCCTCTCACAGCTGTCCAAGCGATACAATCTGTCAAGGAAGCTACACCTCGGTCCGCATGTACCGCCGAACTTCTCGATGATCTTCGAGACCTCATCAGCGCCCTTTCCTCTTCCAACGAATACTGTCGGCAAAACCAACTATCCTTTCCATTCGCAAGAGCAGCACTTTCTGCCGTGGACGCGCAGCACCTGCTCTTTCCGGATCAAGAACCGGTGGATAAATCTGTCTTCGCAAGCGACGCTATACAGTTTGATCTGAGCTCGGATCACGTCAACGGCCTAAACATTGAACAAGTCAAGCTAGGAAAACTCTCTGTTCCTCGTTTGTTTAACGGTCTTTGGCAGATGTCAAGTGCCACTGCATGGGGTAGCGCAGGTCCAGAAAGGTGAGCAAAAGAACCTAAAGCTTGGTTCTTCGAGTGACTGTTGATGGATGATGACTGATTGCATCTCTTGGCTCCTATTTCAGACTGGACGAACACCTGTTGGAGCTGGTCCAATGCGGATTCACCACAACGGACATGGCAGACCATTATGTGAGCCGCCCAGGCTCTGTCTCGCAATGATACGACTGACTCTTCGGTCCATCGCTTTTGCTAGGGTGACGCCGAGCTAGTGTATGGCTCGTTCAGGAACAGGCTACCCACAGAAGTAAAGGACCGGGTACTAGCGGCTACAAAGTGGTGTGTTTTCAAGCCGCTGAACAGACCTGTAACTCGCGAGCTAGTTCTCGCCGCCGTGGAGGAGAGGTGTAGGCGGCTTAGTGGCCGTGTCGATCTTTTACAGTTCCACTGGCAGGACGTGAGCTTAGATCTGGTACTGACGAATCTACGAGGATGACCACTGAGACTATCAGCCTTAGCATTCCAATTTAGACTATTTAAAAGCTATACAATACCTGGTAGAGCTCACTGAGACCAGACCTGATCTCGTAACCGAAATCGGTATTGTGAACTTCGATGCAAGAGACACGGAGACCGTTTGCAAGTACATGCTTGAAAATACCGGGAAAGTCGGATTCGTATCGAACCAAGTCCAAGTAAGTTACCATTTCTCTATCTCCTGAGGATGACCCGTGAGCTCACAGGAAGACTACCTGCCAGTTCTCGTTGATTGACAGCAGACCTCTATATGGCCTTTGCGATGTCTGCGAAAAGTATGATGTGAAGCTATTGACGTATGGTTCCTTCGTAAGTGATATGTATGACTGACGGTGGGGACCTTGCTAAGGTATGTCGGCCACGCAGTGTGGTGGCTTTCTGTCAGATCGGTGGTTGGACAAGCCATCACCGGATATCTATGGTCCTTCTGCTAAGCTGACCCCCTCACAGCGCAAGGTCAGTGTCGGTCTGCCGAGACTTTAGAAGCTGTGACTTAACTGACGAGGCGCCTCCCGCAGTACTTTGACTCTATCAATGAGTGGGGCTCCTGGCAAGAATTTCAGGCTCTCTTGCAGTGTCTCAAGGCAATTGGGGACCAAAAGGGAGTATCTATTAGCAACGTTGCGGCTCGTTGGATACTGCAGCAACCAGCAGTGGGAAGCGTCATTGTCGGTAAGTTTGCCTTCAATCAGGAGTAACCGAGTCAGCGCCTGACGGACTGCCTTTGCTGGTTGATAGGAACGCGCCTTGGAGTCAGCTCCAACGCAGAACAAAACCTGGATACTTTTGCATTGACGTTAAGCAAGGATCACATGAGAAAGATCAGCGAGGTAGCTTCCTTTGCCAAAGGACAGGCGTTCTTCGATAAGGTGGGAGACTGTGGTGCTGAGTATCATTAAGTATGGTTGTAGGCAGTGAGCGTTGGTGATACCGTCTGTGGTATAGCGACGATGCAGCATTCGGATATGATATGGTACAGCTACATACGTCCTGTGGCGGTTCTCGGGCACATTCAGACCTCTCCAAATTTAGCGCCGGCTGCTTTTCAATTGCATTTGAGCGGGAGCTGGCTTCGACCAGCGAGCTTCGTCTTGTGTGGACTGAGACGGACGCAGACAAAGCATACAGCCCAGCATGACAGCAATGGGATACTAACATAGCCCGCGTGCCACCGAGACAGGCAAGCTATTAAACGGCTTGTCTGGCGATGCTGGTGGGTCTTTCGCTGCACACACAAAAGCATGCAACACTGCTGACACATTATCTCAGCCGCACGCGCTCAGGAAGAGAGTGATGACGACGAGGATGGTGAAGGTGATGGCGATGCCGACGAAAACGGCGAACGAAGACCCAAGAAGAAGAAGACTCACACCCACGTTGCGACTCTAGTAGATAACTTCAGCAAAATCCAAGTGAAAGAGCTCGATCTTGAATTCACTGTAGACCCGCTTTTTAAGAAGACAAGCGCTGATTTCGATGAAGGAGGTGCTGCTGGTCTGTTAATGAATCATCTTGGAAGCGACTCTACGATGCGAGTGGTCTTTGATGCTGGGGATGCCAAACTTGATGACAGCGAAGAGGATGACGGGCAAGAGGAGGATGATGGGCTCGAGGATGACGAGAAATTGCCGAATGTTGACATTTCGAAATTAAGAATGCAGTTGACCTTTCTTTCATAATCCAATATCTGCTTCTCGGCTTACCTGTATAACACCACCAGGTGCTTTTCTTCCTGATCTGAATGTCCTCAATGGCATGACCATCTGTCCTTCCTTTGCAAGCTTCAAATTCAACGCAGACCCTACTCTACTCGACCTCTCCTTGCTACAACCTGAACAATTGGAAGCTTCCACTTCAGGCCCGCGCGAAACACCCGCACATGAAGATTCCGTGGCTGCTGAAGATCAGTTTCCAGCAGCAGCTGGCGAGTCAGGAGCTCCAGTCGACTTTTTCGATGACAACGGAGCAGGCTTCGGCGGTGATAATGATGGATATGCAGACGATGACGGTGGTGGAGGTTTGAACCTGCATACGGAGATGCAGATGGCTCAAATGAAGATATGGCTGTAGACGCAGCTGAAGCCGCTCACGGAGCACAGTATGGTGCGGTACGGCCTTTCGACCCTCGCATGGCGCCGGACCAACGTGAGGTAGTAATCGGAATGGGTGGGGAAGAAGGTGACAAGAAGGTCTTTGGCTACTACGACACAAATATGTCAAAGAATTGGGCTGGACCAGAACACTGGAAGATGAGACGCACCGTCCGACGATATGAGAAAGAGAAGGAGGAAGAAGAGGCTGCAAATGCTGCTGTTTGTAAGAGGGGTCCTGTTCCGCGTAAGGAATACACTGGAGTATTACTCGACAGCGTATCTGTATGGGGAATAGACAGGGAAAGGGAAGCGTAAATAAGAAATAAAGGATCACTCACGAGGGGATCGCTAGTCTCTTGGATTGGTCGGAGTAAGCTCTACGACGGTGGGGTAAAGACTGGAGGGTGCTCGACAGTCTTGATGTGGGCAGCAAAAAGCGCAGCGGAGCAATCAGGCTTGCGTGTGGAGCAGCTGCCTCCGCCAAATTCGCGAGATTTGTCTGCAGGCGAGGTCGGCGCGCAACTATAAATTAGAGAATCGAGTTTACTAGTATGAGGGACGATGGTCCAATATTGGGCGACATCGTATTTGCCAGTGTCCATTCAATGCGGAGCGTGTCGTATTCGTATCAATGCGTTTCAGACCCGTGAGCTTGCTGGGTTGCAGGGGACTCCTGCCAAATGGGAGCGGCAACTCCGCCATACCCCAATACGTGCCAGTCGACAGCTCCAACGAGATCGAAACGGGATCAGTCTGCCTCCGTTATCGAACATAATGAACTGTCATCAATGGCCAAGTTTGTTATGCATGCAACGCAACAACCCAAAGTAACAGCTGGATAGCTCTGTATTTGCATTGCATTAAGCGTTCGTCAATGAGTGACCGAAAGTGGCGTCAGGCCGGCGTGGTCTGATAGCAGGTCCTTCTAGGATGGCGCCTGCAGGTGGCGCCGCCTCGCAGCGCCTCTCACGATACACAGAAGGATATCTTTGCGGTATTGAGGTGAGACTTGGCAGGTACATCTCCGGTCGGCAACGCAGAAGTAATCACGCTCTCTGTAGCATCCATGCCATTGGCCGGGCGGGTGACATTGGCATAGCTCGTGCATAGACAAGCTACTACGCACGTCTGCAACTCAGCGGCTGACACATGCTTCAGTCAAAAAAAAAAAAACCTCAGTCTGTCACCTTCTTTTGGGCACGAGCGGCGTAAAGAGTCTCGTCACCAAGCTTCGATTCGTGAAATTCTTGAGCCGCCTTCTTGGCAGATTCGTGGATTTCAAAGTTGACGAAACCGAATTTGAGTTCTTGTCCTTCAACGGTGACGGTATGAGGCTGAATGCCAGCAGAAGTAAGGGTACCAAACCTTTCAAACATCTTCTTGAAATCTTCATCTTTAAGTGTCGAGAGGAAGGTTCTTGACGTAAAGATTTGTGAACTTGGCTTTAACCTCGTCCATCTTAGCTTGACGTTCCTTCTTTGGTACGTAATGGCCAACACAGGTAACCTTATCAGCCAACATCATACCGTTGACTTCGGAAATAGCCTTTTCAGCAGCTTCGGTAGTTTCGTCATGAACGAAACCGTGATTCTCATCGAGAACAACTTGCATGAGGCGATAGGACCAAAAGCAAGGAATGTATCGTGAAGAGCCTTGTTGTCAATTGTTTCGTCAAGGTTCTTGATGAAGATGTTACCGGCACCTCCCTTTCGAAGAGAAAGGTCAAGCTGAGACCACATGATTCGGCATGGCTTTCCCTTGATAAGAGAGTAGTTGAGCTGGTCGAGAGCTCGTTCGGCTAGAAAGAAAGGAAGGACAAGTCAGGGGAAGTTTTAAAGATGGTAAAATGAACGCATCCAAGCTCACCATCCGGTCCGTTCAAATAGTTGACATAAGAATAGCCTAGCGAATGACGAGCGACAAGGTCACGACAGACATGGATACAAATGACAATTCCAATCATGCCGGAAATTTCGTATAGCATAGCTTCAACGACTGTAATGTCGAGTTCCCCAACGTAGAGGGAGGTAGAGGGAGCAGCCTGAGTCGAAGCAGTCGCGTTGGAAGGAGCGGGCGACTGAGCGCCAGCCCGACAGGAGCACAGCACCATTGCTAGTAGCTTCGGTGTTGGAGGGAGCATCTGCTGCAGATTGAGCCTGAGCCCTCAACCTGCAGCAGAAGCTGGGAGGTAGTAGGAGACGACATTGTCGATGTTCTTTGGTGAAAAAGTATTTGCAGGACGGACATGGTTCGAGGGGATTCAGCAATTGCCCAGCCTTGTCGACTGGCATGGCTCGGTGTTTCATGCTTGCGAGTCGGGCGAACCGGGGTAAAGACTGCTGGGCGCCGACAGCTGGCCCAGGTATGCTTACTGGGAGCTGTACTCCAAGTCCTTGCTGTGATGTAGAAATGCTCGAGGCCCCCTTCGTCCCCCCCCCTCCTCTCTTTTCTTCCCTCTCCCGCTTTAAATGTTTGCGTTTGCATACTGCTAAAGCTTACCAAAGTTTGTACGGCAGTCTTGTCGGGACCAGCACAGCAAGTATCTTGCTGCAGAAGGGCCTACAACAGCGATATGGTGAGCATTGCCGGCCTCGAAGTAGCTTAGCAAGAGAAGGTCGCAGGCTTGCTCGAGATCTTGGATGGTCCCGTCGTTTCAGGTACTCATCACCTTCATAGTTAGTGGAGTTCATGCCCGCGAGGCACAAGTTCGATAAGAGAGGGGGCGGTGGTCATCCTCCACGACCCGGTGTACTGCTAAGGCTGGAACTGCCGTCGGAGAAGACATATAATCATATTTTGGGTTGTAATGGGGCGAGTGACGTGGAAGAGGGAGCCGCTTCCGCACTTTTGCGCTCGCTACACAAAGGCACAGGCCGAGATACTAAATGGAAGGTCTCTCCGTAGGCCCGAGTATGCAGGAAGGCTATATCTCAATGTGAAGGGGTTGAAATCACGAAGCGAAATACAAGCGGGGGCTCTGTCATCTGTAAGTCTTTGCAGGTGCCCATTCGCATTTGACCACATGTGTCCTATGATCAGCTTACTGGACTGTGACTGGATTGACGTAAGTCGGAAGACCACGCCCGGTGCTTTGAGGGAGAGTTTTGCTGACCCAAGGCGAAGCTGTCGCCTCCTTCTTCCGCCTGTTCTCCCGAAAAGAAAGTGATCGAAAAAAGCTTGAAAACTTGGCCAAAACTTGCCTTGCTTTTGCCTTATACGTTATCCTCGCGTCGACTGCTCCCGTCCGATCGCACCTTTTCTTGCAGTCAAAGAATGGCGTCGAGAACTACGTACCCTTTATCGATGTCCTTCTGGTTGGAGGATGGGTCAGTTGTCGTTAGGGATATTGGGGGCGCCCTTATCATTTGCGCGCCGGTAGGCTTTCTAGTTGCCAGCCGCGATGACAATTGGGCATTTGTGCTCAAGTGCATCGAAGACTGCGTGGAGAATCAGGGATGTCTCAAATGCGCCCAAGGCCAGGACGTCAACATTAATAGTCCCGTTGTAGCGGGGGTGTACACCTATCTTCGATCAGGTATGCGCTGCAAATCCGGGCACTTGCCGACTCGTAGCATGGTGGATTATCATCTGAGAGTTGTTTTTTGTTGCAGATGCGCCTCAACTACCATGCAATTATCGCCGAGGTCCTGAGGATAAGAGACTGGGTAGAGCGCCAATACCAGGGCTCGAAACGAGTACCGTCAGCGCTTCCAGCCGGTCGTCACCCGGTCAGGCATGTGCTTTGTTCAAGTCTCGTGACGCGTCGCTGTGCTGAATTCGCCTCGGCCTCCTCTGCTCTGTGACCCCATCGACCTACTCTACAACAGAATCGCTTTCGACAAGCTCTTCTATCGCGGGACGGTGTTTGTCTGTTGACTGGGGCACCCTACATCGACTGTACGGCAGCACATATTGTACCCTTAAGCAGACCGGACGTAGGTCGATTAGAGTCACCAACCATTGACTGGTATTTTAAAGCGTTCACCAACATGCCTTGCACATAGATCTATGAGCAGGTACTCGCCTATCCCGAGCAATATCTATATCAAGTATGGATGGGTCTACTGGTTTCGAGCCAGCTGCACAGTGCTCACGATCGCTTCGAATGGGCTCTCTATCCGAGAGTAAGTTCTCGCATACCCGCCTCCTAGTATGCATGGCTGATGGATCGACTCCTCTGCTACTCCATGCAGGGAGAAGACTATGTGGTTCATTACTTCGACCATTCTTTCCGTGATCGCAAAGAATTGCATGGTAAAAGTATTGCTTTTACCACTTTCCGAGGCGATGCTCACCTCCGGCCTAGGCGGGAGCTACTCTTATGGCACCATAGGCAGTGTGTTCAGATGCATTTCCGGGGATTTGCCTACCGCATGTCGGCTGAAGATGCTTTAGCACAATCGCAAACACAATCGCAAGCAATGCCCACTGGTGTATAAAGTTGAAGGTCTTTCATGCTTGACAGCTTAAGTTGTCGATCTCGTCTACACGGACAGTGTTGGCGTAAGCTAGTATAACGCTTCTGGTTACTACTTCTATTGTTCTTGGCTTCGGCAATTACTATGTACGTATTTCCGCAACGAAACATGTATCGCCAAGTTTGCGATAAGTTCAAGCCGGCGGATGGGAGGGAGGACAGAAGTACATGGTTTTACGTTGGGATTCAGTCCAAAATTTCGACTGCACCAATCTGCAAGCGCTTCGCCTGTAAAGGCTATCCACTCGCCTTTCATGCAGCACATTTCCTGCTCATCTACACGCCTTGGACATTCTCGGTCTTGTACTTATGAGTCTGTTGATCACTTAGAAGGTAAAAGTTAGGCACCTCTGCTGCAGTTTTGGCGCTAGGTCGCCTTTCATTCCATCAAATTTAGTCCAAGTATTTGAAGGTTCTGAAGACTTCTTGACAGCCAGTACCACAATTGGAGACGTGCCTGCAGCGATCAGGACTTTGCAGCTACACAGCTCAGCTTCAGTAGCGTAAGCGGCTGCACCGAAACCCCGCGAGCAGCGGTTTGGAATGCATCGATCGCCTTCCTCGCTATAGCAGAAGCAAGCCTGCATGTGTATATCTACCCGGGTCCCAGGCAAATCCTTGTGAACCGTGCTGGGAGATTCCCCTCGGTATTTGCTGTCGGTAGGAAATATAGAGCGCAAAATCTAGAAGCGACATAGCGCCAACGCTCTTTTCACGCCAGCAGTACAGTAGCGCGCAGCTTCTACTTTTTCTCCTGGCGTCCAAGGAGGTACTCGCACCTCCTGCTCCCACGTTCGGCGAGGAAGTACCCAGAACCACCCCTATCCTCAGCAAAAGACTATGTACATGATTCGGTTGCGACTAGAAGTAGACGAAGCTTCTGTTGGTACGCGCATCGTGGCTACCTCCGTGCTCTCCGCCGTTTCGCGACGATTGTTCGCAGTCACGTGCCTAAGAGTGAAAAGAAAGAAGTAAAGGAAAGTGTATGAAGCGGCCGTAAATAGGAAGGGTATATATTTATGCGTTTTCATATTTGAAAAAAACTAATATCCTGCGAATCCATCTTGCTAAAACTCGTAATTCTGGTCCGTCTGTTTGAAGTGTCCGCTGCATTGCACGACTTATTGATTCTCTCGTCAGGTCGCAGTTGTCAAAGTCAAGGGTGTAGCCTCAATCTGTAGGTCAGCCATCCACAGGACATGTGCATCGGAAGCTACTATGCCGGAACAGGTGGGGCGCCTGAATGGCGAACTTAAACACACGACTGCCAAGCTCGCTAGCAGAGACCAACATCTTGTCAGGAACGTAGCAAGCAGAGGCGACATAGCTGAGACTGGTCTCTGAATCGTATTACGCAAGTACACGAGGTGCATGACCGATCGGTGTCTACTCGCCCGGTTGACGGGAACGATGTACACGAACCAAATTCGCTATGGCTGATCGGCTTAGCCTTTCCTCTTCGCTTGCCGGTGGTCCGGTTTCGATACATGTCGTTCTGAGAGTAGGAGTAACTTTGGTAACGACCTCTACTGCAATGTTCGCTGAATCTATACCCGAAGCTGGAAGCACTCTCTCCGGCAAAAGCAGCGTGCCTGGTAGTCATACTCGCGAAGTTCTGCCGGGATCAGCATCCCGAATTGGAAGACTACAATGAGCAACTTGGCACTCTCATTGCGTACGTCGGCACCTCTTTTCAGGGGTAATGAATGAACGTGTGGTTAGGAGATTTTACGTCCACCCCGAAGCGTGGGTCCCGCTACAAATACAAACACAGGTCACATGCAGAAGGCACCGAAACAAGCAATGAGCAATATGAAGCGATCTTCTGCGAATTAAGGTCAACCAAACAGCGCTGTTGGCTAAATTCCTGTGCTGACCTGGTTCAGACTGGAAGTACTTGCCCCAATTCGAAGCCACAGAAGCCAGGAAGTCGTTATACGTGACAGTGGCGACTACAAAGTCTTGGTCTATTCTTGCACAGCTGGCGCTGCCACCACGGTCCCACTCCCGTATTGCACAGGGGCATCAAACCAGAGAATGGTAAATACATGCTTGCTTTTAGCCAGAGCTCCGGGTTTTTAGGGTTTTTAGGGTTTTTAGGGTTTTTAGGGTTTTTTTAGGGTTTTTAGGGTTTTAGGGTTTTTGGGTTTTTAGGGTTTTAGGGTTTTTAGGTTTTTAGGGTTTTAGGGTTTTAGGGTTTTAGGGGTTTAGGGTTTTAGGGTTTTTAGGGTTTTAGGGTTTTAGGGTTTTAGGGTTTT